>JAWNOQ010000221.1:4012500-6607500 GCA_035045865.1 Drosophila austrosaltans
TCTACGGCTCGCATCCAGGGCTCGACACTTATTCCCTCGCAAGCCACACCAAAAATATTATTCTCAAGAGCTGTAAGGTCATCAGCAGCTCCAACAACAAGTACTCCTGGAGTAATATTCGCAAGCGTGCTGCGCAACGGAAGTTCACAGCCCTCTACAACTGAAAATCCCGGTGCAATCTCAACCAATGCGGCCCCAAGTCCACGTTCGTGCAAAATTGCATGCAGGAACTTATGCAGAACCAAAACTTGCTCATTCAAAAGCTTTTGGACAAAAATAAATAATGTCAGCACTACATATAGGACTTTGGAATGCAAACGGCATTTCCAAGCACAAACAAGAATTGTCACTGTTTCAGGACTCAAATGATATTGATATCATGCTGACTCAAATGATATTGATATCAACTTTCAAATACCTAATTATGCATTCTACGCAACTAACCGGCAAGGCTCACGGAGGTACTGGTATCCTAATCAAAAACCGGATCAAGCACACACTCCAGAATGGATTTGCCAAACAATACCTACAAGCAACCTCTTTAGGTGTCCAACCCACTTTTGATAGTACAACAGTCGCTGCACTTTATTGCCCACCACGATTCTCGATCTATGAAAAAAAATTCACTGATTTCTTTTAACACACTCGGAGTACGATTTATTGCTGCAGGAGACTACAACGCCAAGCACCCCCATTGGGGATCCCACCTGGTAAATCCAAAAGGCAAACAGCTGTATAATACAATCATCAACCCAGCTAACAAAATGGGCTATGCCTCACCGGAATAACCCACATAGTGGCCATCAGATCCACGCAAGCTCCCAGATCTAATAGACTTTGCAATCACCAGGAGAGGTTTGCGCACAATTTAATAACGGCAGAGTCACTAGCAGAATTGTCATCGGACCACTCGCCAGTAATTTTCACAGTTTCAACACATCCACATGTCATAGAGCACCCATCCGGCCTAACAAATTATAAAACGAACTGGCTCAGATTTAAGAAATATATAAGTACCCATGTTGAGTTGAATCCCAAACTGGACGATGAAGATGACATCGAGTTCTGCACTTCGGCTCTAGAGTCGATGCTTATCGAAGCAGCAGAAATTTCCACCCCATGTACCCTTGCAGCAAATTAATTGGTATAGATGTTTAACAAAATCCAAAAAAAAAACAAAAAAGAAGAAAAAACACATCTAAAAATTTTCACTTCTTCACCGAGCATTGAACTATCAAACACCGAGCCCATCGTGGCACCGATCTCCACATACTACGCCACCGCCATTACTTTGCTAACGTAAGCTAATTCGACATATATAGCAAACTTATTGCATATCGCTCTTTCAATTTTGTTCTGTGTAAGAACATAACTAAAATATTTCTGTCTCGTGCGTGAGCATTAAAATACATTTAATTTCTATCAAATATGATTATTGATTTGTAACCTTAATAATTATCCGATTTAGTTCAAACTTGGTGTATAGTGTATGGATACAAATTAAATTTAAATGCAACAACAAAAAAAAAAAATAATTTTATATATTTCTTATTTGGTGCGGCTAATTGAACTACTTGTAAAAGTAGTAAAAGCCGGCTCAGACGAGAATGGCAAATGTCTCCCGGCAGCAAAAATTCGCCTAAGAACAGCTTCTCGAATTCTAGCAAAAGCGCTTAGGCAAGAAGAAGCAAGGGCACAGCGGCAATATATCGAGAAGCTTAGCCCTACCAGCACCAAATATCCGCTGTGGAAAGCTAACCCAACTATGACTTCTCCAACCGAGATTATTTCTCCTTTAAGATGTCCAACTGGTAAATGGGCCCGATCAGACGAAGAAAGAGCACTTACCTGTGCAGCTCACCTAAAAACGGTATTTCTGCCAAACCCGTCATTAAACTCATTTCAGCTCCCCCCCTGAGCACTCCAGCGGAAAGGGAGCCACCGAAATTTCAAGCGGAGGAAATTTCCGCAACTATTAAAAACTATCCCAATCCAAGAAAGTCGCCCGGTCATGATAAAATAACCCCGAAAATGATCAGAAACCTCTCGATCTGATATTAAAAACTGGTCACTTTCCCATTAGTTGGAAAAAATCAATAATCATAATTATCAAAAAACCCGGAAAGCACACAACACAGCCATAATCAAACAGACCCATCGTTTAGTGCCAAGTCTTTCAAAACTATTTGAAAAGGTCCTACAGCTCCGTATAAACACAAACCTGGAAAACCAAATATAATACCACATCATCAGTTTGGCTTCCGTGGAAAGCATGGCACAATTTAGCAAGTCAACCGTATCACCTCAGAGATCCGCACAGCATTCGAGCAAAAAGAATATTGCACAGCAACTTTTCTTGACGTCGCCCAAGCCTTCGATCGAGTCTGACTGTATGGCGTAATATACAAAATAAAAGCGACGCTCCCACAATACACACACAGGCTAATGGAATCATATCTATCCGACAGAAAATTCGCCATACGATGTAATAGCTTCACCTCTGACGATATCGAATCAAAGGCAGGAGTACCTCAAGGCAGCGTGCTAGGTCCAACTCTGTAACTCCTGTATACAGCGGACATACCAACAAGCCCTACGTTTACCACATCTTCTTTCGCCGATGACACGGCCATCCTTAGCCGCTCCAAATGCCCGATCAAAGCTGTTGAGCAACTGTCAACCCATTTAAAGGAGGTTGAAAAGTGGCTAGCAGATTGGCGCATCCGTGTAAATGAACAGAAATGCAAGCACGTTACGTTCACCCTTAACAGACGAACCTGCCCATCATTGACACTGAACAACGTGCCAGTGCCTCAATCCGACGATGTTGTATATCTTGGAGTTCACCTGGACAGAAGATGAACTTGGCTTAGGCACATCAGAGCCAAGAAAAAGCAGCTAAAGCTTAAAGCAACCGGACTACATTGGCTTATCAATGCACGATCTCCCCTACGTTTAGAATTCAAAGTTCTTCTCTACAACTCGGTGCTAAAACCCATCTGGATATACGGCTCTGCACTGTGGGGAAACGCAAGTAAGAGCAACATCGAAACCATACAAAGGGCGCAATCTAAGGTTCTCAGAACTATAACGGGAGCACCTTGGTATATCCGAAACGAAAATAAAGAAACAACAGCTAAAGTACACCGCTAAACTGCAGGCACATCCGAATACCCTCGCCCAATCATTAACCCGAGTATGTGATAGAACTCGTCTCCAAACAAAAGACCTTCCAACCCTCCAACTAACAATCAGGGCTATAGATCAATGTAGCATTCTTAAAATGCTAGATTACTTATTAGTTTAAGATAAAACTAGAAAATTGTTGTTAGTCTTATAAAGTTAAATAAGAGATTCAACAAAATAAATAAAACGTATAAAAAAAAAAAAAATCTACCGTCCAGGTTTTGTGTTCTCGGGCAATAGTCGGGTGGCGATAAGTCATTTTTTATCATATTTGTGACGAAGTACTTTTTTTAAAGCCCTTCGTCACAATGCAGTGTCTTAGTAAGTTCGTAAGAGTTAGCTAGCATACACTTTTAAGAACTAGTTCCCAACAGAGCAGCTCTAGCGCACATCTTGCTCACCTCTAAATCCACGCACACACACATTCGCATACATCGACCCAGACACATAAGCGAGCATAACGGGACTTCCACCAAAATCGACGCCGCTGCTTTTGCGCAGTTTTGTTATGCCTTGCTTCGCTCAACGGGACCCAAAAGTGTCTACGTGACGAATATTTGTCTGCGTGACAGCTTTTGATTGGTCCATGCCAGGCCGCGTCTGGCAGAGGGCAGAGCCGGAGCAGAGAAAGATCGAAAGTTCGAGAAGAGTCGTCAGCGACTGCGCAATTGGAAGACGATAAATCATTACGAAAACCAACCTTAAGGGAGATAGTCGTGAGTTATCCAAGTAGTGAAAACAAGTGCCAGTGTGTAACCAAGGAAAATCTAAAGGACCCACCGCCGGCCCTCATGAGAGACAAAAAGACAAGTCTCGAGTGAAGCGAGTGCAAGATAACAAAAGGAATAAACAAGGCTGATCGTATAAGGCTTTATAGACGGATTAAGTGGGTGTGCGCCAGGATAGCGGGTGAGTCGGCCATGTGGCCCAATCGCTATCCCTTCCCTTTGGTCCAATAAAAACAGATGATATTTTAGAGTGGGGTTAGGTTGCGTTGACAAAAGAATAATCTTGAATAAATATACAATGAAGTTTGTAACGATGTAAAGAGCCCATGTCACAATTATTGGGGGGTGAAACCAATTAAGACTAACACTCTCTCCTATCCTTTCCCAGATCCCAATCCTTTATGTGTGTGTCACCGTAGTATGTGTTTCTCCTCTGGCATTGGCATCCGGGTTGCACCTTACCCAATGCCAAGGAGCGTGTAGTGTTTATTTGTAGTGTGCCTGGATACTGCTTCGCCACCCAGCCAACGTCCGGGTTACACCCTTGTTGACTGTGAGGGCGGCTAGTATCCATCGGCATGCGACCAGGATTTATGTTGTGATCGATGTCCGGGTTATTAAGTCGGTGTCCAGGTTGCACCTTAACCGACTTATCTTCATGTTTCCCTTGTGTGACCCTGTAGTTGTAGTGGTATGATTGTAAGTGGGTGTCCGGGTTGCACCCTAACCGACCTACATACATGTCCGCATGTATCTGTGTTACGTTTCTGTCTTCTTTTATCCCTTCTTCTTACTGTAGTCTGTTCCCCCGCGATATCAAAATTCACAGCATTAACAACCACTGTAGCTCAAGCAAATCTCTGGTCTCGGCATTCTATTACAAATAATCAGTAATGGAAGACCCTGGGGAGACTGAGATTTGTACCCCAGCCGGAAAACTTCCTTACAGATGGCGCCCGAGCAGGGACCCGAGATTTGAAGAGAACATTGTATATATATTTTGGGGAAATTTTGCCTAATTCTGTTGCATTACAACAAAGAGAAAATATAAGAAAAAAAAAAAAATCATTAATATACCAAATATTTTTTTTTGTGTAATGTAGCGAAGCGAAATTTGATTTTATTTATACATATATATATGCATGCATAACTGGCGTAAAGAACCACCATAACCCATATCGCGGAAGTTTCATACGTCACAGGAATTTTTGTATACACTTATTGTAAAGTGTAAAATATTTTTCTTTATAAAAATTTTTTTTTATATATATACTAGGAGACCCGGCCACGCGTTGCTGTGGCAAGGGTTTTCATATATATTACATTGTAGTAAACTATTCAAAGAGAACGGTATGAGAATATCACTCATGGAGATTGCTTTTGTACATAGATACCTTTTATAAACAAACATGGCGACTTCCATGACTGATTGTCTAATACCGTTTAGCCTTAAAAACAATCAAATTACTAATTAAAATGAACAAAAATACACTTGATTGTAGTTTGAAGGATAATGACTTTGAATACAATATACCAAAATTTTTGTGTAGCCAATATTAAGCAAAAATCAATGCAAAAGAATTACATAATTTTAAATTTAATTTTTTATTCAAATCCGTAACAAATAAATAAAATTATAAACTTATAAATGAGGAAGCTAAGACAAAGAGTTTTAAAACTTTTACGATAACAATATTGCATTATAAATACTGTAAGTTTCAATTTATTTCAGAACCAATCGGTGGACTATATTTTTGGTTCATCCGTCTTTAGCTAAAACAAATAAATTCGACGGTTTACCAACACGTGAACATGCAACATATAGTTGCCCATGTGAAAAACATGGATTTTCCAAGTCTAAGCCACAAATGGACAGTGTTTGGCCTTGAGACTTATTTATAGTCATGGCAAAAGCTAAACGAATTGGAAACTAAAGCCTTCTGAAGGGTATCGTAGATTCTGACGGTATCATTGGAATACGTGGCAACATTAGTAGATCTCCTTTGAACTTTCCAGTTAAAATGGTTGCTTCAAGAATATTTCCAGTCAGTTTTTTGATAACCAGGAGGATGATAAGTGTACCAATTTTTAAACGGAGATTATGTGGTGGCATTCCAGGTATATCCAGTGAATTTAAAAATTCTGTTGGAAAATTGACACTTTCATCTTCATCAACTACAGTATCGATTGATTTAAAAGACATCAGATCGCCTAGTAATAACTGTTGTATCTGAAAGTTAATATCGTCAACATCAACATTTTTCGCTGTCAAAACAGCCCGGTCACTGATCCACTTATGATTTAAGTAATTAATCTGTATATCCGGGAAAATACTCTGAATCAATTCATTTTTTTCGGAAATAACAGTGCAGAAATTGTCTGGAAGTTTAATGCATTGCGAATTTGGTTGCAGTTCTACGTTACCGTTTCCAATATCTAATAATTGTTCGGAAAATTGTTGCGCTGATGGATCATTTTGCAACTGTACGAGCATGTTTATGGTCAATTGGAGTGTTTCAACACTTCGCCATAAAAATGATTGTTTTAAGCATGCATTAATCTCATCGGCGAAAGTAGAGCGAGGTATAACCGGTAAGGTCTGTCTGAAGACACCAGACAAAAGTAAGATAGCACCGCCGAAAAGCTTCATTGCCTTTTAAATCTTTCATGGTTCTGTGGAATTCCTCGAGTGAATATTTGTGGGCCATTATACACTCATCCCAAATTTGATGGAACTGTTCCGCAACACTGCAGCATTCCACTATTTTTCTTTATGTTACACATTGCGGTTGGTTTATTATGAACGTCCAATGGCAATGCCGCCATCTAGCAAAGTAGCTGCAATGCCTGACGATGCGACTGTCAATGCGATTTTCTGTTGCGATCGTATTTTGGACTTTTGATTAATCGTATTAGTTCTGCTCTTGGAAAAAAATTTCCAGAGATAGCACAATTGCTTCCCTCGGCTTGTTCAATAAAATTATGCTGGCACCGAGTTGTCACGCGCTTTTCGCAATCGCCCATAAAATAAATTTGGAAAAATTTCGGATCTTTATCAGGCATCGGCATCATTGAACCAATTTTATGATAAACCTGGCCTTGTATTTTGAATGTAGTTTCAAAATTACGTCCATGAGAAGCAAGATCACATATTTTAGTTGCTCCAAATGACGTCATTTGAAAGCAAGAATTAAATTTGCGTATCTTACGCAAAAATAATTTGAATTTTTTGAATCGCCAGCAAGAAGGGATAATAATGGTTCCGGCGGAGTGGGCAGAGGTGGCAGCACAACTTTTCCTGATGCACAGCACATGCCGGGTGTTTCATTCCAAAATTTTATTGCCTGACAATACGTACATACATTATCCATTGCGCCGATAGCAATTTTTGAGTGCGTCGAGTAGTTGATATATGGTGCATATTCGAAAGCAAGACGAATAAATGATGTACGAGTTAATGAGCGGCTGTTCCGCTGCCTCTGTCGTTCTTGTACTCGTGCTGTAGCTATATTTTGTGCTCGTTCTGCTCTTAATCTCATAATATTCTGTCCCACACGTTCGTCACGCTCTGTTTGAGATTCTTGTGCCCGAGCCTTTGCTGTCCTGATGCGTTGAGCTGCATTTCTTGTAGCAATTTGTTCTCCCGACTGATGAGCTTTTTCAACATGTTTGCGTCGTGCATTTCTGCTCCGCGGATTGCTTAGGTTAGAATTCTTCGGTGGCATTCGAATGAAAACTCGTGGTCGGCTATGCGAACACCCACAGTTGATAAAGAATTATAAAATTTTACTATATTGCGTTTGCCACAATATAAATTTAACTTGTATAAGATATTTATGAATAAGTTTTTGTGGATTTCAAATTGAACTTTTTCTTTATTTGACTCAAACTGATTTCTGTAAACAGATCGATTTTTATAAGGTTGCTACGGCTATTTTGTGTTATCTTGCCAAAAATTTAAAGATAATATGCGTATAAAACATGGCATGAGAGATTTTCTTAATAATAATTTACACAAATTAATGTCTAAAATAATTTTCAATTTTGACATATATATCAACGATAATCTGATGAAACAATCTGTTAAACTTTAAAATCTGCATTTACCGTCATTTAGACAATTTTTCAGTATTAAAAAACTATCCTATGTTTTAAGTTACACCATATTACGGGTACATGTGAAATTTGATTGAAATCGGTTCAGTAGTTTAGGAGTCCATTGCGGTCAAACATTGTGACACGTAATTTATATATATATAATATATCTACATATCTATATATCTACTAGTTTCCCGGCAGACTTCGTACTGCCTCTGTCGATAAATAAAAGACCTAATATTTGTATAAATTAATTTTAAAACAAACAAAGTGAATCCGTTTTTATTAAATGCATTCTAAGCCTATCTACTTCTGACATATCAATATGACTATTTTCTTGATATTTGTATATCACGTTAGGTAGCTTTTCGCACATTTTGATTGACTGTGACGACCTAGGCCAGGTCGTCTTCTCCACGGCATCGTAAATTGTAATTAATCAAAGCGAGAAAATTTCCCGCTCATTTAGCAGTAAAGTGTTACTATCACAAAAAAGAACACATTACTTGAAATGTCACTATCACAAAGGATCACCAAAGTAATTAAAAACATCAAAGAAGCTAACTTCGGCCTTGCCGAAGTTTGAGAACCCTTGCAGTTTTATTATTTAATTTTAAAATAATTGGTATAAATGTTTAATAAAATCAAAAAACAAAAAAGAAGAAAAAACACATCATAAAAGCTTTCACACCACCGTCTTCACCGGGAATTGAACCACCACCAAACATCGAGCCATCGCGCGACCGACCTCTACATACTACGCCACCGTGCTAACTTGGCTTACTTAAGGTAGTTCGACATATATAGCAAACGCATGGCATCTCGCTCTTTCAATTTCGTTCTGTGCAAGAACTCAACTCAAATATTTCTGTCTCTCTCACACACCGCGTGGTGAAGAATTTTTCCATATGTATGTGTGTGCGTGAGCGTTAAAATAAAAGAAAACGTTTGTATGGGAAATAGAAAAATGCTGTTTTGAGGATTTTCCCGGCAATTATTCGAATTTTTCTCACCTTTTTAACCTTCCCTGGACTTCCACAATTAATTCAAAACCAAAATTAGCCGAATCGGTTCAGCTGTTCTCGAGTTTTAGCGAGACTAACGAACAGCAATTGATTTTTATATATATAGATTTATGTATGTACTAACGGTGATCAGCGATTGACGCCGCGTTCCAATGCATAAATAATTTTTTTTTTTTTATATATATATATATATTTATGTATGTACTAGCGGTGATCAGCGATCGACGCCGCTTTCCAATACATAAATAATTCTCGTGTTGCACATTTCTTTATTAATTTCTTTTTTCTTTTCTTTTCCCTTTTTTTTTTTATATATATATTTTTATGTATGTACTAGCGGTGATCAGCGATGTATATATCTGTCATTTTATGTTCACCTTATATGTTGGCCCACATACATTTATCCCTACGTTCCCATATTTGTCCATATCCCCGCTTGTTTCCTTTATCCCAAGTGAAATCCAGCAAAGCAACGTAGCAGTTTGTTAGTCAGCGATAGGACTGTCAACATAATCACCGATAGAGCTAATATACCCAGCAGAATCACGATAGAGTAGACAGTGGAATCAGCGACAGAAAATCTCTATTTCTAGAGTCAGCGATAGAACGGCGTACATAACCATCAACATGGCTAAATAAGGCAGCAGAGTTACGGTAGAGTACACGTAGAATCAGCGACAGAAAATTATAACTAGTTAGTCAGTGATAGAACTATTCGCATAGCCAATGACATAGCCTATGGACCCAGCAGAGTTACGGCAGACGAAGCAGTAGAATCAGCGACAGAAAGCACCGTTAAGAAACGATCAGAAGCGAGAAACATCGATGGAAACTTTCCATGACGCCGTTTAGGTACAGCCACAGCAAAACAGCGCAGGCATAAAAGCAAAAAAAAAAAGTATAGAAGTTAGACAAAGCAACAGTAGCAACTGCAACGGTAGTTCTATCGCCTGGGAGAGAAAGGGAGAGGTTGCTTTTGGGTTCTCATTGGTTGGCGAGCTTGGCGTCAAGACCAGAGTGCACCTAATGAGACGAATAATGGAAGAATACGAACATTGAATAACGGCACAAGTTTCTTCAATCTGATTTTAAAGTAGATAAAAGGCGAGCCACAGCATCAGAGAGGAGAGTCTACCGCGAACCTTCACCAAGTCAACAACAGAGAGTCTACCGCGAATCTTCACCGAGTCAACAACAGAGAGTCCACCGCGAACCTTCAACGAGTGAACAACAAGAGTCTTACGCGAATCCCCAATAAGTGAACAAGGACAGTCAGCCGCGAGCTTCCTAAGGATATACAGCAAGGATATGCCACTATAACCAAGGATAACTAAACCAACGTTTACCAGCAAGGATAATTAAACCAACGTTCACCAGCAAGGGTCCTCACGATAACCAGGGATAATTATAACAACATTCATCAGCAATGATATACAGTAAGGATAATTAAAAACAACGTTCACCAGCAAGGATATTCAACAACGTTTACCAGCAAGGATATACAGCAAGGATACTTAAAACCAGCATTCACCAGCAAGGATATTTAACTATAACCAAGCACAATTAAACCGACGTTCACCAGCAAGGATAACCAACTACGGTTAAGCATATCAAGGATCGAACTAAGCAAGGTTCAAGTACCAGGAGTGGCACTCAGCCAACCAGGATAATACAAGGATATTCAGCATATAATAATAACTCAACTGCAACAGTCCAACCAACAATCATAAAGGATATCCACTACGGTGCAGCAGCATGCAATAATACATCGTTCAGTGATAATACAATTATTTTTATTGTCCCGAATTTGATTTATTGCCCTTTGAATTAATCCTTCACTTACAGCTAGTGTTTATTTTCAACGGTTTTCTACAAAGAACATTAGTAACATGGGAGTCAAATGGATAACATATCGTCGTAAAGCCGAGCTCGAAAGCTTCTTCGCCGAATTCGGACTGACCCCTGGCGATTCAGTCGAGGAGATGAGAAGCCGATTCTCCAGCTTTGCATCCAGGGAAGACCATAAACCAGATGTACTTTCCCGGCTAGCAGAACTAGAATTGCAATACGGACAAGCAGCTAGCCTTGATAAAGGTCTAGAAGTTAAACCACGGTCACGTCCTGTGTCGCCCGCCCGACATACTGACAAGGAGTACTCAACGGAGAGACACGCGTCTCTTAACCAAGACACAGATGGAAAATTATTACAGATACCAGCATTGACTAACAGCATGGCTACAACAGACCAACACCCACAAAGAGCCACCGAGAATACCAGTTACACTGATCTCATAGAGAAAGTGTCAAAATGGGGTCTTCATTTTGATGGGACCGCAGATGCATTATACTTCTTGGAAACACTCGAAGCAAGGGCTCGTACTTACCGCATCAGCACAGACTGGCTTCCTAATATGATGCCCATTTTATTTTCGGGACGAGCCGAAGGATGGTGGCAAACCAGCGGTCTGCTAGACGCCTCATGGGCTAACTTTAGAAGGGAATTTCTAGATTTCTTTCTGCCGCCCAGATACTTCGAAAAACTGGAAGATGCCATCCGCACGCGAAGACAGCGCCCGGGCGAACCATTCAAGGCATACTTGATAGAACTACGCCTAATGACGAGAAGAGCTCATTATACAGAAGAACAGGAATTACAGCGCATATATGATAATTTATTGCCTGACTACCAATTGCACACCCGACATATGGATTTTCATAACCTGCATAAGCTGACCCAGTTAATAGTGAATTTCGAGACCCTGCGTGGTCAAAGTTCTAAGAGATTCGACGCATCTTTTTCCGGTCAGGCAAACACTTCGGACATATCAGACAGCCATGGGCCACAATTTACCAGTGGACGTAAAGATCACACCGTTAATAACAGAAGCACCAACAAACCAGCTTTGCCCTCTACGGAAAAATCAGCAAGCTACTCACACTTCTACCAAGTATCTGAGGCACTAGTGGATACTTACCGCGCTTGCCGTAACTGCGGCAAACCGGACCATTTCGCAAAGCAATGCAACAATCCAAGGATATTATTCTGTTGGGAATGTGGAAAACGCTATGTACGAACCATCGACTGCTGTCGACGGTCGGGATACGCCGGGCGCCTACGTTCGACAGGGGATCGAACGAAGAAAGCGCCGAGCCAGCCCCAAATGTAAGTAGACTCCAATTCGACAAGGGTCACCTCATCGCCTTAGTCCAGGTCAACGGATGTGAAGTGAGCGCCACCCTTGACACTGGAGCCACTAGGAGCTTCATACACAGTTCACTGGCTCAGCAGATTGGTACTAATGGGAACTGGAAACAAATACACACCCCTATCAACTTAGCCGATGGATCTAGAAAGGAAATCACCCAGGCTATCGAAGCTGAGATATGGCTGGGAACGACACAAGTAAAAATACCACTGCTGGTATTACCAGGTATTATGGACCAATTGATCTTAGACACCGAGGCACTCGGACCATGATCCAGTGTGGGGAAAGTTACCTACAGCTAGAACCTATGCAAAACGCACTTCTTGGATCATTCGTCATTTGCAGTGCTGCCACCCAACCGTCGAGTTCGTTAGCTAACAACAACCCGGCTCAGTCAATTCTTGATGAATCTCCAAGCTCCCCAATGGAAGGGTTGCCGGATGAAAAACGGATCCGAAACACGGCACTACCTCCTGTTTCAGATCAAGCCATTCTTAATAACCCCTTTCGTCAACCAGTCATCGAAAAATCACCAGTCAGAATAGACAAGCTAAACTTAATAGCGTCCAGGCCCACGACAAGAATAGAAAGCACCACGATATCCCCAGAGCCAGAATACTCCGAAGACGCGAGAATAAATAAAATCATCAATGAGTTCCTATCACAGGAATTACCAAAGTTCGACACATTACAAGGTGTCACCCACATCGAAAAGCACGTCATCACTATGAAGGATGACAAACCAACCAAGCAACGTTATTACCCTCGCAACCCAGCCCAGCAGAAGATCATCAATTACTAGCCGAAGACCTCATCGAACCATCGAAGAGCCCACATAGCGCACCCATCGTACTAGTGGGTAAGAAAACCGGAGGGACGCGTATGTGTATCGATTTCAGGCAACTCAAAGCTCAGTCTATACGAGATGCGTACCCTCTACCAAGGATCAATCATATTCTGGAAAAGCTTCGCAACGCTCAATTTATCTCTACACAGGATCTTAAAAGTGGCTATTGGCAAATACCACTGGCCAAAGCAAGTCGGGAATGCACAGCGTTCACAGTCCCAGGTCGTGGCCAGTTCAATGAAAAGTTATGCCTTTTGGGCTCCATTCCGCAGCAGCAACATTCCAACGCGCCTTGGACAGCGTGATTGGACTTGAGATGGATCCATTTGCCTTCGCGTATCTAGACGATATCATCGTCATCGGAAGGACATTGGAAGAACATATAACTCACCTGCAAGAAGTTTTTCGACGCCTCAGAAAAGCCAAGTTACGGATCAACAAAGCCAAGTGCAGATTCTTTAGACGCAAAATACAATTCTTAGGACATGTGGTCAGCGAGCAGGGTATCCACACCGACCCGGAGAAAGTAGCAGCTGTTCGTGAATTAGCCCCTCCAACCAATGTACGCCAACTCCGATGATGCTTGGGCATCGCAACCTGGTATCGCAGATTTGTTCCAGAGTTTTCGACTATTATACAGCCTATCACCGCTTTATTGAAGAAAAACACTAAATGGAAATGGGAGACAGAACAACAACAAGCCTTCGCCGAATTGAAATTACGATTGACATCAGCCCCGATCTTGGCCTGCCCCGATTTTAACTCTAAATTCTACTTGCAGACAGATGCCAGTGATTATGGTTTGGGCGCAGTATTAACCCAGTATCAAGAGGGAACAGAACGGGTCATCGCCTACGCCAGCAGACGCCTCCTTGCGCCTGAAGAGAATTACTCAGCCACAGAGAAGGAGTGTCTCGCTATAGTTTGGGCAACTCGCAAGCTACGCTGTTATCTGGAAGGATATAAATTCGAAGTCATCACGGATCATCAAGCCTTGAAGTGCCCCAATTCAATAGATAATCCCACCGGTCGTATAGCAAGATGGGCACTCGAACTACAGTAATATGAATTCGATATACGATACCGCAGAGGAAAGTTAAACGTCGTGGCGGACGCCTTGTCTCGACAACCATTGGAGGTACTAAATTCAATTCAGGATACTCTACCGGAGTGTCCATGGTGGAATAAAAAAAAGCTACAAGTAGAAGCACAACCAGAGTAGTTCCCTGATTTTCACTACGAAGGTGGGTACCTATACCGAAGGACAATTCATCACCCCGATGAAGATGAATCCATACCATGGAAGCTATGTGTGCCGAAGGAAGCTCGTCAACGAGTACTTTGCGAATGTCACGACGAGCCCACCGCAGGTCATCTGGGAATCCGTAAGACAGTACTCAGAGTGTCCCAGAAATACTACTGGCCTGGCTTTTTCCGCGATGTAAAGCGACACGTACGCAACTGTCTTCAATGCCAAAAATATAAAGTGGACCAAATGCAGCCAGCTGGGAAAATGTTCACTCGTCAAGTGTCAGAACCATTCAACACAGTGTGTGCTGGTATTGTTGGACCTCTCCCCAGATCAAAGCAAGGTAACACCGTTCTATTGGTTTTTTTGGCATACAGCAGATGGGTGGAGCTTGTACCTCTAAGTAAAGCCACCGCTGCTGCATTAGAACACGCATTTCGGGAACGAATTATCGGACTCTTTGGAGCACCGCGCACTTTGGTATGCGACAATGGAACACAGTTCACCAGTCGCACCTTCAAAGAACTTTGTCAACGAGCTGGAGTCGAGATTCAGTACACCGCCCCTTACACACCACGTCAAAATCCTACTGAGAGGGCTACCTGGGAGAAAAGCAGAGTAACTGGGATCACTTTCTACCCGAATTTACATTGGCAATAAATCCCTTCTTCTTACTGTAGTCTGTTCCCCCGCGATATCAAAATTCACAGCATTAACAACCACTGTAGCTCAAGCAAATCTCTGGTCTCGGCATTCTATTACAAATAATCAGTAATGGAAGACCCTGGGGAGACTGAGATTTGTACCTTGCTTACATAGTTCATTTAGTTCACTGAAGGTGCTAAAGTATACACATGAGCGTTGTTTTGGTTTTTTTAGTTTAAGTATTTGGCTGATTCTGTTTTGTTGTTGTTACATATGGCAATTTGTTAAGAATTAGATATATATTATTTGAAAGTTTTTTTGATTTGCTCTATTCGTTGGCATTTTATTGACTCACAAAATTGAAAGTATCAACTATGGAAACACTTTTGCTCCCTACTGTATATATGGATCTAATTGTTTTATGAACATGTCATCTGCGTGGCGTAAACAGCCACCATAACCCATATTGCAAGAATATACATATGCCTTCACCCTTTTGTAAGGCCAAAATATACTTTTTTTTACGATATTTTAATATTCTCAAAAAATTTTTATCTAACATTTTTGGCTTGCATATGTATACCTACCTTTCCCTATTTCTCCCATATACCCGCATACACCCTTCATCCCAAGTGAATTACAGCTATTGCATGGCTAGATATTCACAGTTAGTCCAATCAAATATCCGCGTCTCCAAAAACCGCTCGTCCCAGCCTCGAAGGAAGCGGTGAACTGCATCGAGACAACTCCTACCTGTGCAAGGTCTGCGGAGGAGTTTATGCGCTCCGCAAATGTCGGCAGTTCCTTAATCTCTGCGCGACAAGGCGACTACAGGCAGTATTAGAGCACAAATATTATCTTCACTTCAACGAAGTCGGTCGTGTTTTTTTTGTGCTCTCGCTTTTATCAAATTTTTTATTTAATCCCGCATATAATAAATTCTATTTCGTGGAATCTAGTGCCGAATTAATAAATTACGCGATTTAAAAATTGTAACTTGTTCTTAAACACTCACTCAAAGCTATTATTACTTATTGCTTTATTTAATAACAAAACTCAAAGTTTTGTTGTTTTGTCTACATAGACTTTGATTTTGTGTTTTTGATCCCTTTTAATTGCATTGGCGCTCTCGCGACACATTAGTGTTGTTGTTTGTGTGGTGCTTGCTCTCGCGTTTTTACGTTGCCCGCGATCGCGACCGTTACTCTTGCGATTGTATCCGTCTTTGTTGTTGTGTGTTTTCTAACTTCTCTTAACTTCTGTCTCTTCAGTTTTTTTTTTTCTTTTTCTCTTGTGCATAATAAACTTTAACACTTGTGTTATTTTTTGGTGCGTATAGCCCTTATATTTCGTATTACTCATTTTAAATTGCCTCTCTTATAAACTTTTTGATTTATTTATTTATTTGTTGCTACTTTAATTTTTTTATTAATTTAATTTACAATGGCTGTCTGCTCTTCAAAAAAGTGCCCCCATCCATGAAAAATCCAAGATGATTATCTTTTGTGCTGGCTGTGTGATAACATTATGCATGTCAAATGCGCGGGTTACACAGCCAAAGTAAAGGATAGTATTGGTAACGGCGGGGGACTAAAATGGAGTTGTGAAGCGTGCCGGGACGTAGAAATGGATATGCGTCTATTTATGCGGCGGACGAGAGAGGGCTTTAAGTCCCTGTCGGCTGGCTTTCTGAAACTTCGTGATGAGTTTTCGTCTCTGGAAACTCAGTTTAATAGTTATAAACTATTGAACGAGTCACCGAAGCGGAAGAAGACTATCCCTCGGAATTTCTCTCCCGATCCGCCGGCATCTCTGCTTCCTCCGGCTCCGGCATCGTTGATTGACCCATTAACTCCAAATGCTCAGCAACTGATATCATTTAGGAGTCCAGCAGTAGCTGCAGTTGCGGGGACGATTGACATTTCCCCTGGTAATAGTGCCCCGCAAGCTGACTCGATATCGGTTGTAGTTTCCGATGTGTCCGGACGAATATCCTCTCCCAGGGATATTCCCAATAAAATTTTAACAAGAAGAGCTCTCAAAGCGTCATCTGCCTCAGCAGTTCCAGTGCAAAATGCTGTTGCTGCGGTTGCGACTGGCGCATTGAGATCTCTTGTAGCCATTCCACCAAAAAGCAAATCTTTGTTTCGCGGCTCGACCCCAATACTACATCAGATGATGTCATAGCCCATATCCGGGCAAAAGTCGTTGCGCCAAACATTGTGGTGCAAAAGTTTAGTTTTTCATATACCCGTGACATCTCGTCATTTAAAATCAGTGTCCCACCAAATGTCTTTGACCAAATTTGTCACAAAGATTTTTGGCCGGAACATTTGGTTATAAAGGAGTATACGGCTAAGAAAAAGAAAAATCGGCCTCCGATTCGTCTGCCTAACACAACTAATCCTTCCCTAACCTCTGGCTCGTCAGTAGCTGGCGGGTCTAAAAACTAATTTCATTATTATTATTCTGGCCTATCAGAATATTAGAGGACTAAAATCTAAACCTTTCTAAGCTTTTTGTAGATGACTTTTGTTTTGACTTTCACATCTTGGTCTTTACAGAAACGTGGTTAAAGCCAGACATTTCTGATGCCTCTGTTTTTCCCACAATATTTTCAACCTATAGATGCGATCGAATCTCCAAAAATGGTGGTGGAGTTTTGATTGCTCGTATATTCCACCGAATTCTGACATCACGGTATATGCTAGCAATTTAGAAGCTATTCGCCTTGTCTCTTCACTTCTTTCGGATGACATATTTATCGTTCAGGGAGATTTTAATCTACCTGACGTTTCATGGATTCCATCAGGTGAGTCTTCCTTGTTGATACCCTCCTCCTCACATTGCTTTGTTGACTGTCTCCTTGAGTTATCCTTAACCCAAGTTAATCCTGTGCGCAACAAAAATGAGAGATCACTAGATCTTATATTTATGTTAGATTCTTCTAACTGTACTGTTTCGAGGATTGATCCCTTAGTCGTCCCCGAAGACAGTTTCCATCCAACTTTGGACTTAACTATTGATCTACCTTTTCGGTTATCAAATGCTGGTACCAGTTCGACGTCTCGTACCCGTTGCTTTCGTAAAACTAACTTTTTCAAGCTTAATGAGCTAATTCTTGCCACAGACTGGTCTTATCTGTACTCCTGTAATGGTATGAATGCTGCCATTTGTTTTTTCTATAATACTATGTTTTCACTTTTTGATGCTTGTGTTCCACGTGTGACCCATGTATTGTCTAACAAACCGCCATGGTTTACACGTGAGTTAACTAATTTGAAAAATGTAAAGTCTAGATATTATAGAAAGTTTAAAAAATCGGGTCGACCGTCTGATTTCTCTCTCTATGCTGTTGCTCGATCGAATTTTTCAGTGCTTAATACACTATGCTATAAGTATTACATTAGGCGTTGTAAACTTCAGTTCACCCGTGATCCTAAGCAATTTTATAACTTCGTTAACGCCAAACGAAAGGTGGCAGTGCACCCGTCCCATTTATGTTTTGAAAAGAATAAAGCAGACGATGATCAGGCCATTGCCGATATGTTTGCTGATTTTTTCAAAACGACCTATTCCTCCAAAGATCATCGAGCTAACTTTTCTTATCCTTATCAGCTGAAAAGGTCTAATTGCGTCTTTAATCCTGTGATCGATGAAGATTCGCTTCTCAGCGTGCTTACTTTAGTGAAGCCTGTGTACTCACCAGGACCTGATGGGATACCTGGTTGTGTACTCAGGTTTTGCGCTGAGACTTTGATTTTCCCAATTCTTAAATTATTTACTTTGTCCGTTGAAACTTCCTCTTTCCCAACCATTTGGAAGGAATCTTTTATTATTCCTTTGCATAAAAAGGGTAACAAATCCGTAGCTTCTAATTATAGGGGTATTTCCAAATTGTCTGCTATTCCGAAGGCATTTGAGAAAATTATAACTTTTCAACTGCAACATTTCTGTAGTTCTATTCTTTCATCTTCTCAACATGGGTTTATGAAATGTAGATTCACTACCACTAACCTTTTAGAGTTTACTTCCTTCGCGATCGAAGGATTCAGGAATGCATTGCAAACTGATGTCATTTATACTGACTTCAGTAAGGCTTTTGATTCTGTCAATCATACACTGCTTTTGTTCAAGCTGAACGAACTTGGGATTCCAAGCCTTTTGCTTAATTGGATTTCTCAATATCTTAATAACCGTACACAAAAAGTTTTATTTAAAACTTATCTTTCGAAGACCATCAATGTGACCTCGGGGGTGCCACAAGGTAGCCATCTAGGACCACTGCTTTTTACGCTTTTCATTAATGACCTTCCGTCAGTTGTAACTCACTCTCGCGTGCTTATGTACGCTGATGATGTTAAACTTTGTATTAGTTTTAAAGACTTAAGCTCTCCACGTCTGCTTCAAGTCGATCTTAATAACTTTCAAACTTGGTGTGAAATTAACTTATTAAACCTTAATGTTTCAAAATGTAATGTCATGTCATTTCATAGATCCTCTTTTCAATTAGTGGTATATTATCTCAATAATACCCCACTTGAACGTTTGAACGAGATTAATGATTTGGGTGTACTCATGGACCACAAATTAAATTTTACTCGTCATATTAATATCACTGTCAATAAAGCCATGAGTTGTCTTGGTTTCGTTAAGCGATGGTCGAAAGAATTTGACGATCCCTACACAACCAAAACTCTTTTTATTTCACTGGTCCGCCCCATTTTGGAGTATGGATCATGTGTTTGGTCTCCACAATATGGATCACACCAAGTTAAAATTGAATCTGTTCAAAAACAGTTTCTAATTTTTGCTCTTCGTGGTTTAAACTGGGATCGAAGTGTTAACCTGCCCTCTTATTCTAAAAGACTTCTTCTAATTAACCTTCCCTCCTTACTTAATCGTAGAGTGATGCTTGGTACTTTGTTTATTCATAAGCTTCTAAATGGACAAATAGATTGTCCTAATTTACTTAATCAGGTCAATCTATTTGTACCTTGTAGACTAACCCGAAATTATGTCCCCTTAACTTTAACACGCTGTACTTCTAACTATTCTTTGCATGAACCTTTTCGAGTTCTCTGTTCCGACTACAACCGCCTTTATTCTGTAATCGGATCAGAGTTCTCTATATCTATTCTAAAAACTACTATTTTAAATTATCTATCTAGTAGTTAGTCTTAATTATTATTTTACTTGTCGTCCGTTGTCCACGCGACTTCGTTTTTGCATGCTGTCTGATAGGGTTCGCGCGTAACAGGCTTTGTCCTGGTGTCGCTTGGACCACTTGAACGTACTGCGCATTGTACGCGTCAACGTCCAGAAGAAAAATACAGTCCTAACTGTCTCACCCACGAGCACTCCTCAGGATTGTGTAGAAGTAAATCGGGCTGTCGCCGGTGTGGTGAGAAACACCATACCCTCCTCCATCCCACGGCTTCCGTAGCTCGACGATGTGCTTCACAGAGGAATCTACCGCAACGAGGCTCGTCCAACTCCAAATGCTTACCCCGAGCGCCCACGAGCCATACCTCTATCCTGAGGTCATCCAATCCAATTATGTGTCCAGTTCGGGCGTTTTAATTCACTCCACACCTGGGTAATAAGAATGGGGCTCTACCCTCTTAGAAGACTCCGCCCCTCTACAAACAGCGCTTTTTTAGACCAAATGGTAATCGCGTGAAGCGATATGAGCCGTTGCTCGTTGAAAATTTTTTTTTTTTATGCGTTTTATTTATTTTGTTGGATCTCTTATTTAACTTTATAAGACTAACAACAATTTTCTAGTTTTATCTTAAACTAATAAGTAATCTAGCATTTTAAGGATGCTACATTGATCTATGGCCCTGATTATTAGTTAGAGGGTTGGAAGGTCTTTTCTTTGGAGACGAGTTCTATCACATACTCGGGTTAATGATTGGGAGAGGGTATTCGGATGTGCCTGCAGTTTAGCGGTGTACTTTAGCTGTTGTACCTTTATTTCGGTTGTTACACTATTAATATGTAGATATTTCTCTACGTTTTCATTTCGGATATACCAAGGTGCTCCCGTGATAGTTGTGAGAACCTTAGATTGCGCCCTTTGTATGGTTTCGATGTTGCTCTTACTTGCGTTTCCCCACAGTGCAGAGCCGTATAACCAGATGGGTTTTAGCACCGAGTTGTAGAGAAGAACTTTGAACTCTAAACGTAGGGGAGATCGTGCATTGATAAGCCAATGTAGTCCGGTTGCCTTAAGCTTTAGCTGCTTTTTCTTGGCTTCGATGTGCCTACGCCAAGATAATCTTCTGTCCAGGTGAACTCCAAGATATACAACATCGTCGGATTGAGGCACTGGCACATTGTTCAGTGTCAATGATGGGCAGGTTCGTCTGTTAAGGGTGAACGTAACGTGCTTGCATTTCTGTTCATTTACACGGATGCGCCAGTCTGCTAGCCACTTTTCAATCTCCTTTAAATGGGTTGACAGTTGCTCAACAGCTTTGTAGATGTGTTAAGTGTAGGGCTTGTTGGTATGTCCGCTGTATACAGGAGATACAGAGTTGGACCTAGCACGCTGCCTTGAGGTACTCCTGCCTTTGATTCGATGTCGTCAGAGGTGAAGCTATTACATCGTACGGCGAATTTTCTGTCGGATAGATATGATTCCATTAGCCTGTGTGTGTATTGTGGGATCGTCGCTTTTATTTTGTATATAAGGCCATCCAGCCAGACTCGGTCGAAGGCTTGGACGACATCAAGAAAAATTGCTGTGCAATATTCTTTTTGCTAGAATGCTGTGCGGATCTCTGAGGTGATACGGTTGACTTGCTAAATTGTGCCATGCTTTCCACAGAAGCCAAACTGATGATGTGGTATTATATTTTGGTTTTCCAGGATTGTGTTTATACGGAGCTGTAGGACCTTTTCAAATAGTTTTGAGAGACTTGGCAATAAACTGATGGGTCTGTAAGATGAAGGCTGTGTTTTGTCTTTTCCGGGTTTTGGGATCATTATGATTATTGATTTTTTCCAATTAATGGGAAAGTGACCAGTTTTTAATATCGCATTGAAGAGTTTGCAGATGTGTTGCACGGCGCAGATGGGGAGTTCTCTGATCATTTTGTCATGACCGGGCGACTTTCTTGGATTCAGATAGTTTTTAATAGTTGCAGAAATTTCCTCCAGTTGAAGTTTCGGTGGCTCCCTTTCCGCTGGAGTGCTCAGGGGGGGAGCTGAAATGAGTTTAATGACGGGTTTGGCAGAAATACCGTTTTTAGGTGAGCTGCAAAGGTGACTGCTCTTTCTTCGTCTGATCGGGCCCATTTACCAGTTGGACATCTTAAAGGAGAAATAATCTCGTTTTGAGCAGTCATAGTTGGGTGAGCTTTCCACAGCGGATATTTAGTGCTCGTAAGGCTAAGCTTATCGATATATTGCCGCTGTGCCCTTGCTTCTTCTTGCCTAAGCGCTTTTGCTAGAATTCGAAAAGCTGTTCTTAGGTTGTTCTTATTGCAAAGTCTATTAGATCTGGGAGCTTGCGTGGATCTGATGGCCAGTATGTGAGCTATTCCGGTGAGGCATAGCCCATTTTGTTAGCTGGGTTGATGATTGTATTATACAGCTGTTTGCCTTTTGGATTTACCAGGTGGGATCCCCAATGGGGGTGCTTGGCGTTGTAGTCTCCTGCAGCAATAAATCGTACTCCGAGTGTGTTAAAAGAAGTCAGTGAATTTTTTTTCATAGATCGAGAATCGTGGTGGGCAATAAAGTGCAGCGACTGTTGTACTATCAAAAGTGGGTTGGACACCTAAAGAGGTTGCTTGTAGGTATTGTTTGGCAAATCCATTCTGGAGTGAGTGCTTGATCCGGTTTTTGATTGGGATACCAGTACCTCCGTGAGCCTTGCCGGTTAGTTGCGTAGAATGCATAATTAGGTATTTGAAAGTTGATATCAATATCATTTGAGTCAGCATGATATCAATATCATTTGAGTCCTGAAACAGTGACAATTCTTGTTTGTGCTTGGAAATGCCGTTTGCATTCCAAAGTCCTATATGTAGTGCTGACATTATTTATTTTTGTCCAAAAGCTTTTGAATGAGCAAGTTTTGGTTCTGCATAAGTTCCTGCATGCAATTTTGCACGAACGTGGACTTGGGGCCGCATTGGTTGAGATTGCAGCGGGATTTTCAGTTGTAGAGGGCTGTGAACTTCCGTTGCGCAGCACGCTTGCGAATGTTACTCCAGGAGTAGTTGTTGTTGGAGCTGCTGATGACCTTACAGCTCTTGAGAATAATATTTTTGGTGTGGTTTGCGGGGGAATAAGTGTCGAGCCCTGGATACGAGCCGTGGATTTCTTTGCGCTAAGACGGGCCTTCAGTTCCTTATAGACAGGACATCCTCTGTAATTTGCGGTGTGATTTCCGCCGCAGTTGCTGCACTTCCTTGTATTGGTGTTTGATTTGTTGTCAGAGCAGACACAGTCTTGATGAGTTTGTCCGCAGCCAACGCAAACTGGGCGAAGGCTACAGAATGATTTTGTATGCCCAAACTCCTAGCAATTGGTGCATTGTAGAGGGTGATTCCTTTTGTGTGGCTCTTCGACAGTGATTCTGCGGTATAGCATAAATTGTAGATTATATATCGGGTGCACTGCGTTGGTTTTTAATGTTTTATCACACGTGGGCTGTAACTCCACTTTGAACAGAGGTTGTGGTACTTTACTTCTGTTCAATATGTTTGAGACGGAGTTCACCTCAAAGCCCTTCTCTTCCAATGCTTCAACATTTCCTGCGTCGGGACTGTATTTTCAATGCCTTTAATCACGGTTTGAAGTCCTTTCGCGCTTTTAAGTTGGAATGTGTAATAGTTCACATTTTTGGACCGGAAGTAATTTTCGATGGTACGATAGAATTGTTCATTTTTAGTTTGCACTTTGGTCTCTCTTATGTTCCCCCTGTTAAGTGGAATCCCATAATAGTTATTCTGACCAACTAGAGCTACCAACTTTGGCACTAGTAAAGTGCAGTTTGCACCACGGATGTAGAATGGTGGCGGTTTGACTTCAGTGGGTTTCTTTTGGGATATTCCTTCTTGGCATTCTGGCTGATTTGCCAGTATTTGGAATCTATTGCTTTCCAATGCTTTTCGTTGAACAATATTAGTTTTGTTCATTTTCAGTGTGTTACCGCCTTTTTTGGTTTGTGGACTAAGCTTTCGCTTGTTTATGTTAATATATCTGTCCATTCCAGTCTGAACAGATGAGTTTGGATTTAACGTTACTGGTTGAGCATATTTTGTTGAGGTAGTCTGCTGGGCAGTGATCGAAGCTTTTGCAGTCGTTGCGGCTGTTACAGTTGGATCAGTAGAAACAATTTATGCTGTTGTGAGCGCGCTGACGGCGGTCGGCGAATCCAATGACCCAATTAACACTCCAAGACAAATTGTTGCTGGTTGGTGTAAGTAATTTGCTCGTACTTGCATTTTTGGATTCAGCGCTTGTTGTTGTGGTGGTTGGAGATACTATTGAAAAATACGCATTGTTGCGTTGCACAGAGAGCCGACGCTCGTTTTGTTGCTGAAGAATTTGTTCTTGTAGCTTCTGCTGGCGGGAGTCTAGTGAAGAAGGGCCTGAGTTAATCTCTTTACACGTTGGCATTACTTGTAAATTTAGTTACTTACTAAGTATTGCTATTTGTAGATACAAATAACAATATAATTGTGGTTGGGCGTCTCTGTGGCAACTGAGAGCCCTGTCAATTTGTTGTTTTAACGTTGTTTTATTGCTGACACCGAAGCACTCGCGGAGTGCAATAAAAAGTACGTCCGATCGCGGTGACAGTCAACTTAAGTTAAGTTATATTTAATATGTGTATGTCGAAGAGCGCTCAAGCTTGTTGAATTATTATTATTAAATATTATTATTCGTCCGCCATAGTAACTTTGAAAGAGCAGCGAGTTCCAGCCTGTTCCACTTGATTCTTAGTCTTTGACTGCCACGCAGTCGTACCCTAATCAGCCAGCCACTGGACCACACTCGATAACAGCCTCTGCTGTTATCGCTCTTAATTACAGCGACATATGTCGCTCATCTCTAATTGTCACCTGAATGACTTAGCATCCAGTGCCAAACTTGCATGACTCACTAGTCAAACTAACATTACATTACTAAATGCCAAACATTACATGACATCCGTCATTAACAATTGTGGTGTATGATTACAAAATAGAAAGGGACACCAGAGCCCTCAACTAGACAGAGACACAAGAACATAGGGTATCAATGGGTCTATAAGACACGCAATACGCAATGGGTCTATAAGAAACGCAGTACCCTATTCTATCTCCGACATGTACATAACTGATTATATCCCTATAATCAGTTAAAGAATTTCTAACGTCCATTGCTGAGTGACTGCTTCTACTGCAATGCGACTGATCTTCAAAAATATTCACATTTTTTTAAGCAACTATTCCATTATTAATTTCTGCTGTCGTATTTATGTAATCTAGATCACTGTCCCCATCACGTTCTCTTTCGAAACTATGTGAAATGGAAGCAAATTTTATAATGTGAATGGCTGTGTTGAGTTATGTCTCAATGTCTTTTTGCAATATTCTCTTTTATTAGTTAAGATACCAAATGCTCATACAATGCGATTGGTAATCTTTCATTGTATTTTTCAGTTTTGGCATTTAACTTTTTTCGAAGATATGGTTTCAATAAATAATTTTTCAGTGGGTAGGCTTTATCTTCTATTAAAAGGTTTGGCAAAATGATATTAGAGCCTGGTAGTGCCGGTGGTGGTGGAACATTGAATTTGCCTGCTTCCAGCAATCTAAACAAAGTGGAACCAGAAAATGTGTCACCATCGCTTTGCTTTCCTCAGCCCCCAATTCAATTGCTATAAATTTTTTGTCAGCATCTGCTACACCTTGTAAAACAATTGAAAAATAATGCAAATAAATAAAATAATGTGATCCAGTATTAAATAGGCACTTAATTTGGCAATGTTTTCCGTTAATGCTACCCAGACAGATTGGAAATTTCCAACGCTTATAATCATCTTCCGTAACTTTTTGAAGCATATCAGTTGTTGGTGTTGGCATATATTCATTTACGAGTGATTTCCAAAATTAAACATTACCTCCTCAATGCTTTACGATTTGCCTCACATAGTGTTTTTGAAGCTTGTTGCCGGGCTTATGTCAATAGAACTGGTTGCGATCCGACTGAAACGGTTGGTTCAATTCATTAGACCAGATAAAATATTTCCAGTCATATACCGTCCAAAAAAATCGACAATTGACTTTCACCGCGATCGGACGTACTTTTTATTGCACTCCGCGAGTGCTTCGGTGTCAGCAATAAAATAACGTTAAAACAACAAATCGACAGGGCTCTCAGTCGCCACAGAGACGCCCAACCACAATTATATTGTTATTTGTATCTACAAATAGCAATACTTAGTAAGTAACTAAATTTACAAGTAATGCCAACGTGTAAAGAGATTAACTCAGGCCCTTCTTCACTAGACTCTCGCCAGCAGAAGCTACAAGAACAAATTCTTCAGCAACAAAACGAGCGTCGGCTCTCTGTGCAACGCAACAATGCGTATTTTTCAATAGTATCTCCAACCACCACAACAACAAGCGCTGAATCCAAAAATGCAAGTACGAGCAAATTACTTACACCAACCAGCAACAATTTGTCTTGGAGTGTTAATTGGGTCATTGGATTCGCCGACCGCCGTCAGCGCGCTCACAACAGCATAAATTGTTTCTACTGATCCAACTGTAACAGCCGCAACGACTGCAAAAGCTTCGATCACTGCCCAGCAGACTACCTCAACAAAATATGCTCAACCAGTAACGTTAAATCCAAACTCATCTGTTCAGACTGGAATGGACAGATATATTAACATAAACAAGCGAAAGCTTAGTCCACAAACCAAAAAAGGCGGTAACACACTGAAAATGAACAAAACTAATATTGTTCAACGAAAAGCATTGGAAAGCAATAGATTCCAAATACTGGCAAATCAGCCAGAATGCCAAGAAGGAATATCCCAAAAGAAACCCACTGAAGTCAAACCGCCACCATTCTACATCCGTGGTGCAAACTGCACTTTACTAGTGCCAAAGTTGGTAGCTCTAGTTGGTCAGAATAACTATTATGGGATTCCACTTAACAGGGGGAACATAAGAGAGACCAAAGTGCAAACTAAAAATGAACAATTCTATCGTACCATCGAAAATTACTTCCGGTCCAAAAATGTGAACTATTACACATTCCAACTTAAAAGCGCGAAAGGACTTCAAACCGTGATAAAAGGCATTGAAAATACAGTCCCGACGCAGGAAATGTTGAAGCATTGGAAGAGAAGGGCTTTGAGGTGAACTCCGTCTCAAACATATTGAACAGAAGTAAAGTACCACAACCTCTGTTCAAAGTGGAGTTACAGCCCACGTGTGATAAAACATTAAAAACCAACGCAGTGTACCCGATATATAATCTACAATTTATGCTATACCGCAGAATCACTGTCGAAGAGCCACACAAAAGGAATCACCCACTACAATGCACCAATTGCTAGGAGTTTGGGCATACAAAATCATTCTGTAGCCTTCGCCCAGTTTGCGTTAGCTAACCACCCTGACGGCAAGGCTCACGGAGGTACTGGTATCCTAATCAAAAACCGGATCAAACACTCACTCCAGAATGGATTTGCCAAACAATACCTACAAACAACCTCTTTAAGTGTCCAAATCAGATCGTTTCACTTCTCATCGTGGATTGACGTGTTTTCTGTGCTCTTGCATATTTTCTTTTATTTTCGGTTTTTAAACTCATCGAGTCTGCCTAAAAATTCAGCTAATTACTTAGCAATAATATTCTTAAGATTTTGTTAATTGAATTGTTAACTTTGCGCTTTTTGTTTTTTTAAATAAACAAACGCAAAACCAAAGCATTGAACTTATTCTTTGTAATAACAACAAAACTTTTTACAGCAGTGTTGTTGTTTTTGTTATTCTTTGCTCTTGCGTTTGTACCTTTTACCGCTTTAATACCGCTCTCGCGCTATCGCCAACGCATTGTTGTTGCATGTGCAGTGCTGTTGGCTCTCCCGCTCTCCTCTTTTCTTTTTTTCTAACTTCTATTACTCGCGCTCGCATCTATCTCTGTCTCGCGTGTGTTTCGTGTATTTGTGTAGTGCTTAATTCTCTTAGATTCTGCACTAATTTTCTCTGCAAGTTTGACCCCAGTGTCGAATTTGCTTAATAAAACTGAGTGAGTTTTTTCGTTGGCCTTTGTTCTTTGAAGATTTATTTATTATTTTTAAGTAAAAACTTAATTAATTATGTCCGTCTGTTCTAGCAGAAAGTGTTTGAACCTCCCTGCGCCCCATAATGTGTTTCTCACTTGCTGGCTGTGTGACAATGTCATGCACGTTAAATGTGCTACACGGCCAAAGTGAGGGATAGTTTGGAACAAAGAGGTGGCCTCAAATGGGGGTGTGACGCATGCCGAGAAGTGGAATTAGAAATGCGGGTATTTATGAGGCAGACCAGGGACAAGTTTAAGAAACTGTCATCTGGTTTTCGTAAACTTTATGATGAGTTTAACGCTTTGGAGATGGAATTCAGCAGCTACAAACTGTTGAACGAGTCCCCTAAGCGTAAGAAAACCAGTATGCGGAATCTCTTCTTGCATCTGCCGGTACCTAATCCTGTCTCGGCCGCGATACCACAATCCCCGTCGCTGCCAACAACCAATCCGCCGCAGCGCATTTCGTTCAATACCCCCGTTCCCCAGGGTGGGCGTAAAGATGAGGCTATTTCCGTTTCTCCAGGAAATGGTCTCTCTTTGCAGACGAAACAAGCCGTAGTTTCCGATCAGTCCGGGCAAATATCAAATAATATTGATATTGCCAATAGTTGTCCAGTTAGAGGTACACAAGTACTTAGGCCTCTAACTGGTGTACCACCAAAGAAACACATATTTGTTTCAAGGCTTGATCCCGAACATTCTTCGGATGACGTCTTAAGTTACATTAAGACAAAAGTTCAAGTCTCCAACATTGCGGCGGAGAAATTTAAGTTTAATTATTCAAGGTTTAAAATCAGTGTTCCCGTTGAACTGTTTAACTGCATTTGTAGAAACAGTTTTTGGCCGGATCACATTCTAGTAAAAGAATATACGGCCAAAAAGAAATCTCGAGGTCCAGTTAGGCTTACTATCCCTCCTAATACTTCCTCCTCCGGAACGTCAGCATCTGCTGGTGTTCCAAAAAACTAATTTCGTCCCTTCATCTGACCTATCAGAATGTGAGAGGACTTAAATCTAAGCTTCCTAGACTCTATCTAGATAGTCTAGAATTTGAATCTAAAATGTTAGTATTTACGGAGACATGGTTAAAACCTGATATTAATGATGCATCTGTTCTTTCCGCAAAATTTTCAATTTTTAGATGTGATCGGACTTCTCGTGTAGGCGGAGGAGTTATGATTGCTGTTGACTCGGCCTTAACTTCTGACCAAATTCATTCACCGGATATTCTGGAGATTGAGTTTGTGAGCGTTAAGGTCAGATTCAAGTCCTTCTCTGTCTACATTACTTGTTCTTACACCCCGCAACAATCCGACATGGCGGTGTATGCAAAACACTTAGACTCTATTCGACATATTTCTTCATTGCTTTCTGATAGTGATATCTTAATCGTCTTTGGTGACTTTAATTTACCAGAAATAGCATGGTCTCAATCTGATGAATCTGCTTTGTTGCTTCCTTCTATATCTCACTGCTTCGTTGATGGCCTTTTTGAGTTATCATTAGCTCAAGTAAACCCTGTGCGAAATAACATAGGCAGATCCTTAGATCTGATATTTGTGTTGGATTCCACCAACTGTGCAGTTACTAGAACCGACCCTCTAGTGTTGCCTGAAGACAATTTTCATCCTACTTTGGATTTATCTGTAGATCTGTCGTTTCGTGCACCGATTGTTGGTGCTAGTCCCGTGATTAAATCCCGTAATTTTCGCAAGACTAACTTCGTTAAACTGAATGAGCTCATTCTGAGAACTGACTGGTCAGCCTTATACAGTTGCTCAGATATGGATGTTGCTATATCGTTGTTTTATGATACTCTTGGTTCGTTTTTTAAAGTTTGTGTCCCACTGAGGACTCCAGTGTCGTCTCACCGACCTCCCTGGTTTTCTCGTGAGCTATCCAACTTAAAAAATGTCAAATCCAGATATTATAAAAAATACAAGAAATCGGGACGTTCTTCAGACTTTGCTCTTTACGCAGTTGCTCGCTTCACTTTTATGTTGCTTAACAAGCACTGCTATAATAATTATCTTAAGCGTTGTAAGGTAGAGTTTTCCCGTGATCCTAAACAGTTTTATAGCTTTGTGAATTCTAAACGTGAGATGGTTGTCCACCCATCAATATTATCGTTTAAAAATAATACAGCGGACTCTGATCAATCGATTGCTGATTTGTTCGCTGATTTCTTCACAACAACATTCGATCGATGAAAGTTCGCTTCTTAGCGTGCTTAATTTAGTAAAACCTGTGTACACACCTGGTCCTGATGGAATACCTGGTTGTGTACTCAGATTTTGTGCTGAGGCTCTATGTAAGCCACTTCAAAATGTTAATCATACACTTCTTCTTTTAAAATTAAACAAAATTGGCTTCCCAAGCCCTTTAATTTATTGGATTCGTGAATACCTGACAGACAGAACACAGAAAGTTCTATTCAAGTCTTCAAGTTCTAGGTCTATCCAAGTCACTTCGGGGGTGCCACAGGGTAGTCATCTGAGACCTTTGCTATTTACCCTTTTTATTAACGATCTTCCATCCGTTATAATTCATTCTCGTGTCCTCATGTACGCAGATGATGTTAAGCTTTGTCTCAGCTACAGAGACATTATATCTCCCTCACGATTGCAGTCTGACCTCTAAAACTTTCAGTTTTGGTGTCAGCACAATTTATTAAACCTAAACACATCTAAATGCAAGGTCATGACTTTTTTCAGAAATACTCCTCAGTTGATTACCTACTTTCTTAATAACATTCCATTAACTAGACTATGCGAGATAATCGACTTGGGGGTACTTATGGACTATAAAGCCATGGGTGTTCTTGGATTCGTAAAAAGATGGTCAAAGGATTTTGATGATCCATATACTCCCAAGATTCTTTACACCTCATTGGTTCGTCCAATTTTAGAATTTGCATCCTGCATAGGGTCACCCCAATACGATTCACATAAAGCAAGAATAGAATCAGTTCAAAAACAGTTCCTTCTCTTTGCTCTTCGTGGTCTGAACTGGGATCGTAATATCAACTTGCCTTCGTACTCTAGTAGACTCCTTTTACTTGGCCTTCCTTCTCTTACTAATCGTAGATTAATGCTTGGCGTCATATTCATGCACAAGCTTCTTAATGGGGATATAGACTCTCCCGAGCTATTGAACCGAGTAAAACTAACAGTTCCTTGTAGATCTACTAGAAACTATATTCCTCTAACACTTCCACGTTGTGCTACTAACTACCTAATGCATAACCCATTTCGAGTTCTTTGTTCTGATTACAATCGTCTTTATCATGTAATCAGTTCAGAGCTCTCCATTCCTTTACTAAAAACTTCTATCCTTTCCCATTTAGCACGTAACTAGCTATAGTTTCGCTTCTTGTCTGTGTTTAGTGAATTGTCCCCGCGACTCGAGCCGTACGTTATGCGGCATGCGCCCCTCGGTCGGTTGCCCACCACGATTCTCGATCTATGAAAAAGAATTTACTGACTTCTTTAACACACTCGGATTACGATTTATTGCTACAGGAGACTACAACGCCAAGCACCCTCACTAGGGATCCCACCTGGTAAATCCAAAAGGCAAACAGCTGTATAATACAATCATCAACCCAGCTAACAAAATGGGCTATGCCTCACCGGATAAACCCACATACTGCCCATCAGATCCACGCAAGCTCCCAGATCTAATAGACTTTGCAATCAACAGGGGAATTACGCACTTTTTAATAACTGCAGAGTCACTAGCAGAATTGTCAGTAATTTTCAGTTTCAACACATCCACAAGTCATAGAGCACCCATCCGGCCTATCAAATTATAAAACGAACTGGCTCAGATTTAAGAAATATATAAGTACCCATGTTGAGTTGAATCCCAAACTGGACGATGAAGATGACATCGAGTTTTGCACTTCGGCTCTAGAGTCGATGCTTATCAAAGCAGCAGAAATTTCCACCTTATGTATCGGATACACCCGGAAAATATCAAAGAAGCTAACTTCGGCTCTGCCGAAAAAAAAAAAAAAAAAAACAAAAAAAGAAGAAAAAACACATCTAAAAATTTTCACTTCTTCACCGAGCATTGAACTATCAAACACCGAGCCCATCGTGGCACCGATCTCCACATACTACGCCACCGCCGTTACTTTGCTAACGTAAGCTAATTCGACATATATAGCAAACTTATTGCATATCGCTCTTTCAATTTCGTTCTGTGTAAGAACACAACAAAAATATTTCTGTCTCGTGCGTGAGCATTAAAATACATTTAATTTCTATCAATATGATTATTGATTTGAAACCTTAATAATTATCCGATTTAGTTTAAACTTGGTGTATAGTGTATGGATACAAATTAAATTTAAATGCAACAACAAAAAAAAAAATAATTTTATATATTTCTTATTTGGTGCCGCGCGGATTCGAACTCGGGTCTCTTGTGTTGGTACGGCAGATTTCTTTGAAATTTTTTGTTGCTGGAGTAAATAGCTCATATGGATGATTTGTTTTATTGATTTGTAGCCGTAATAATTATCCTATTTGATAATTGGGTGGGTAGTGTTTTGGTACAAATTGGATTTATATTCCAAAAGAAAAGAAAAATTTTAATTTGAACCCGATATTGGATATATAATATAGTAATCCGATCCGACCGATTTTCATACTTTGTCTACCTACACCTTTAAGAAAGCTAACTACCAAGTTTCAACTACGTAGCTTAAAATTTAAGTTCGAAAAGCGACGAACAAACAGACAGGCGGATAGACGGACAGACGGACATATCTCAATCGACTCGGCTGTTGATGCTGATCAAGAATATATATACTTTATGGGGTCGGAAACGTATATTTCTATGCATTACAAACATCTGACCAATTTTATAATACCCTCTGCAAGGGTATAAAAACACAAGTCATACAACCGGCTAATTGAACTACTTGTAAAAGTAGTAAAAGCCGGCTCAGACGAGAATGGCAAATGTCTCCCGGCAGCAAAAATTCGCCTAAGAACAGCTTCTCGAATTCTAGCAAAAGCGCTTAGGCAAGAAGAAGCAAGGGCACAGCGGCAATATATCGAGAAGCTTAGCCCTACCAGCACCAAATATCCGCTGTGGAAAGCTAACCCAACTATGACTTCTCCAACCGAGATTATTTCTCCTTTAAGATGTCCAACTGGTAAATGGGCCCGATCAGACGAAGAAAGAGCACTTACCTGTGCAGCTCACCTAAAAACGGTATTTCTGCCAAACCCGTCATTAAACTCATTTCAGCTCCCCCCCTGAGCACTCCAGCGGAAAGGGAGCCACCGAAATTTCAAGCGGAGGAAATTTCCGCAACTATTAAAAACTATCCCAATCCAAGAAAGTCGCCCGGTCATGATAAAATAACCCCGAAAATGATCAGAAACCTCTCGATCTGATATTAAAAACTGGTCACTTTCCCATTAGTTGGAAAAAATCAATAATCATAATTATCAAAAAACCCGGAAAGCACACAACACAGCCATAATCAAACAGACCCATCGTTTAGTGCCAAGTCTTTCAAAACTATTTGAAAAGGTCCTACAGCTCCGTATAAACACAAACCTGGAAAACCAAATATAATACCACATCATCAGTTTGGCTTCCGTGGAAAGCATGGCACAATTTAGCAAGTCAACCGTATCACCTCAGAGATCCGCACAGCATTCGAGCAAAAAGAATATTGCATTTTTCTTGACGTCGCCCAAGCCTTCGATCGAGTCTGACTGTTTGGCGTAATATACAAAATAAAAGCGACGCTCCACACAATACACACACAGGCTAATGGAATCATGTCCATCCGACAGAAAATTCGCCGTACGATGTAATAGCCTCACCTCTGACGACTTCGAATCAAATGCAGGAGTACCACAAGGCAGCGTGCTAGGTCCAACTCTGTATCTTCTGTATACAGCGGACATACCAACAAGCCCTACGCTTAACACATCTACTTTCGCCGATGATACGGCCATCTTTAGCCGCTCCAAATGCCCGATCAAAGCTGCTGAGCAACTGGCAACCCACTTAAAGGAAATTGAAAATTGGCTAGCAGATTGGCGCATCCGTGTAAATGAACAGAAATGCAAGCACGTTACGTTCACCCTTAACAGACGCACCTGCCCATCATTGACACTGAACAATGTGCCAGTGCCTCAATCCGACGATGAACTTGGCGTAGGCACATCGAAGCCAAGAAAAAACAGCTAAAGCTTAAAGCAACCGGGCTACATTGGCTTATCAATGCACGATCTCCCCTACGTTTAGAGTTCAAAGTTCTTCTCTACAACTCGGTGCTAAAACCGATGCATGTACGGCTCTACACTGTGGGGAAACGCAAGCAAGAGCAATATCGAAACCATACAAAGGGCGCAATCTAAGGTTTTCAGAACTATCACGGGAGCACCTTGGTATGTAGAAAGATCTACATATTAATAGTGTAACAACCGAAATAAAGGTACAACAGCTAAAGTACACCGCTAAACTGCAGGCACATCCGAATACCCTCGCCCAATCATTAACCCGAGTATGTGATAGAACTCGTCTCCAAAGAAAAGACCTTTCAACCCTCTAACCAATAATCAGGGCCATAGATCAATGTAGCATCCTTCAAATGCTAGATTACGTATTAGATTAAGATAAAACTAGAAAATTGTTGTTAGTCTTATAAAGTTAAATAGTTAAATCCAACAAAATAAATAAAACTTATAAAAAAAAAAATCTACCGTCCAGGTTTTGTGTTCTCGGGCAATGGTCGGGTGGCGATAAGTCATTTTTTATCATAGTTCATTTAGTTCACTGAAGGTGCTAAAGTATGCACATGAGTGTTGCTTTGGTTTTTTTAGTTTAAGTATTTGGCTGATTCTGTTTTGTTGTTGTTACTTATGGCAATTTGTTAAGAATTAGATATATATTATTGGAAAGTTTTTTGATTTGCTCTATTCGTTGGCATTTTATTGACTCACAAAGTTGAAAGTATCAACTATGGAAACACATTTGCTCCCTACTGTATATATGGATCTAATTGTTTTATGAACATGTCATCTGCGTGGCGTAAACAGCCACCATAACCCATATTGCAAGAATATACATATGCCTTTAATCTTTTATAAGGCCAAAATATATTTTTTTTTAATATATTTTAATATTTTGAAAAAATTTTTATCTAACATTTTTGGCTTGCATATGTATACCTACCTTTCCCTATTTCTCCGATATACCCGCATATACCCTTTATCCGAAGTAAATTATAGCTATTGCATGGCTAGATATTCACAGTTATTCCAATAAGTACATCAAAGCAAAGAAAAAAAAAGGAACGCAGAACTGGCACACATATAAATATAATTAGTCTAACGTACTCGGCAGAGTCACGGCAGATAAAGCACCGTTAAGAAACCCACAGAAAAGAGAATCAACGATGGAAATTTTCCATGACGACGTTCCGGTACAATCACAGCAAAGCGGCGCATACATAAAGGAAAAAAAAGCCAGATATAGCAACAGTAGCAACAGCAACGGTAGCGCTAGCATACGGTAGTTCTGCCACCTGTGAGAGAGAGGGAGAGGTTACTTTTTAGGGTCCCATTGGTCGACGAGCTTAGCTTCTAGTCAAGAGCTCTTATATTAAGACAAAATGAGATCACAGTGAACCACTAACTAACGGCATGGGTTTCTGCAATTTGATTCCGAAGTCAATATAAGGCGACCACCATCATCACCAAATAAGAGAGTCTACCGCGAACCTTCAACGAGCCAACAACAAGAGTCATATTCAAACTATCAAGCAGTGCACATCGGGCAGCAAGGATCAAGGATTAACTAAGCCAACGTTCACTTACAAGGATATTCAACTGCGATTATCAAGCTAAGCCGACTAAGCCAAAGTTCACTTAGAAGGATATTCAACTACGATCAAGGATCAACCAAGCCAACGTTCACTTACAAGGATATTCAACTACGATCAATGATCAACTAAGCCAACGTTCACTGACAAGGATATTCACCTACGCTTAAACCCAGCAAGGATCAAGGATTAAACCTAGCAAAGTTCAACAACAAGTATATTCAACTACCATTAAGCACACCAAGGATCAAAGTTTAAACTAAGCAACGTTCAATTACAAGGATGTTCAACTACGATTAAATACACCAAGGATCAAGGATCGAATGAAGCAACGTTCAAATATAAAGGTATTCAATTACGATTAAACCAAACAAGGATCAAAAGATTGATTAAACAACGCTCGACAACAATAATACTCACAAACCATCTAGACACTCATCTACTAATGAACAAGGGATACTCAAGCCAACTACGATTTATTAAGCAACGGTGCACTATTTCACATAACTAGTAATCATCGCTCAGCCAACCCACTCAACAAGGATAATGCGAGAATATTCAGCGAATTACAACAACTCATTTGCAGCAGTTAAATCAACAGTAACAAAGGATATTTAAAATTTTACTACTGAGTAGTAGCGGTCATAGGTGCAGTGGTTGCAGTTCTAGGCAATAGCACTAATACAATTTTTACTGTCCCGAATTTGATTAATTGCCCTTTAAATTAATACTTCGTTTTCAGCAGTGTTAAAGTCAACAACGTTAGATAAAAACATTAGTAATATGGGAGTTGTAACGAAGTTTTCTCAGCCGGGGTACATATCTCAGTCTCCCCAGGGTCTCCTCTTTACAGAAAATTTATAAAAAGAATACTGAGACACGAGATGAGTTTTAGGTTAATTAGATTGGATTCTTTTATCGCTACAGTAAGCTGAGGAAGTGGTGGGACAGAAGACATAAACACAAACTCCAGTCGAGTAGGGTATTACCCGGATCTCGACTAGAGGGGAGTAGGGAAGGTATTACACACACAGAGAGGGATCATAACCAAGCAGGGAATTACCCGGAACTTGATTACCATACAGACGAACAAACAAACTACTACGAAATACATCAAATTAGGTAGGGTATTACCCGGATCCTGATCTGATAACTACAATGAATCTACTTCAAATCAGGTAGGGTATTACCCGGATCCTGATTTGATGACTACGACACATATACAACCGAACAAGTCTAAACAATGGTTAGGGTATTACCCGGACACTACTGAACAGACTGATACATATATAAACAAATACACAAACATTCTAATACACACAGTGAGGCAGGGAAAGGATCAAGGAAGGGGGTTCGTACCCTATGACCCATTTAATTAAATATCTCTGGTCTTTCATTTATACGTTATAAACTTTATTATTTAGAACTTGGTTTTCCTTTTGATTTATTTAATTTATTTCCTAACCACACTTTGTATTCTATACATTATTGAATCTCGGTTGAACTTGGCTTTCATGGTCCTATGGCCAACTCACCAGTATATTCGCTATTTCTCCTTCGTTATCCTTGACTTGGTTGAGTTGCGATTATCCTTAGGTTCCTTGTTCAGGTTGGGTATCCTGTAAATATCTCTGGTCTTTCATTTATACGTTATAAACTTTATTATTCAGAACTTGGTTTTCCTTTTGATTTATTTAATTTATTTCCTAACCACACTTTGTATTCTATACATTATTGAATCTCGGTTGAACTTGGCTTTCATGGTCCTATGGCCAACTCACCAGTATATTCGCTATTTCTCCTTCGTTATCCTTGAATTGGTTGAGTTGCGATTATCCTTAGGTTCCTTGTTCAGGTTGGGTATCCTGTTTCTCGCTGGGCACTTTCTTTGATTTTCTCACTTCTGTTCACTTTGAGTTCACAAACTTGATTCATGACTTCTGTCCACTTTGAGTTCACCAACTTGATTTTATTACTTCCGTCTACTTTGAGTTCACAAGCTTGATTAATTTATAATTTTTCTGCGCTGTCGCCGCGTGCCCAAATTTTCTTCCAGAAGCTTCTATTGTTGTCTTGGCGTCGACGCTGTCTGTCCGACGTCGCCTGCCAGACGCGGCCTGCGATGGACCAATCAAAGGTCGACATTATGGCGTGATAATTATCACTCGATATATGTATTGGTCGCGTGCCGTTACATTTTAGGCGTCAGTGGTAAACGCCGTCGACGGACGTCGGCAGCGAGCGTCAGCAGCGGGCGTCGGCAGCGGGAGTCTGCGTCGTTTGCATTTACTTCTTGGTGCAAAAGATAGATGAAATAAATACAACTGCGCAATAGCAACGGCGGCAAAACTATGAAAGTTCCGTTGCCATGGTGATGCAGTGTAAATATATGTACGTAGATATGTCTCTGTATGTGCCTAAAAAAAAGGGAAATCTAATTTCTACACTAACAAAAATCAGAGTATGGTAGTTTTTAAAATCTAGACTTATTATTCCCTAGTTTCAATGGGAGTATAGAAAAACTATAGAGATAAAAGGAATTTAAACCGTGACACTGCATTGTGACGGAGATCCAAAAAAACGCTTTGTCACAGAGTCAAATGGATAACCTATCGCCTCAAAGCAGAGCTAGAAAGTTTCTTTGCCGAGTTTGGACTAACTCCTGGCGGTACAGTCGAGGAGATGAGAAGTCGATTCTCCAGCCCAGACGTACTTTCACGTCTAGCAGAGCTTGAACTACAATACGGACAAGCAGCCAGCATCGATAAGGCTCTAAACGTCAAACCACCTTCACGTCCTGTGTCAGCAGCACGGTAGATTGACAAGGAGTACTCCGCCGAGATCCACGTGTCAAAGTGTTAAAATGGGGTCTTCTTTTTGACGGTACTGCAGATCCACTCTACATTTTGGAAACAGTAGAAACACGCGCTGCTGCATATCGCATCAACACAGAATGCTTACCCAATATGATGCTTAGTTTATTTTCGGGACGAGCCGAAGGATGGTGGCAAACTAGTGGCCAGCTAGGATTTTTGGATTTCTTTTTGCCTCCTAGACACTTTGAAAGATTAGAAGACGCCATTCGTACCCAAATTCAAGACGTACTTAATAGAACTGCGCCTGATGATGAGAAGTTCTCATTATCTGGCGCAACGGGAACTACAACGTATATATGGCAATTTACTGACTGACTACCAATTGTATACTCGCCGTATGCATTTTCGTAATTATCTATATCAACTTAACCGATAGATCGAGGAAAGAAATCACGCAGGATATTGAAACTGAAGTATGGCTCGGAACATCACATGTGAAACTTTGGGAGTCGTTTATCAGAGCTGATGATACCACAGAAATTAGTTGCAGTACTACCACCCAACCTTCGACATGCTTAACAAACAATTCATTCCAGATGAATCTCTGAGCCAACAGAGGGAAAGATTTCCATCCCAAAAACGGATCCAAAGTGCTGCACTTCTCCCCCATTGGACCAAGCAATGCTTAAAAACCCCTTTCGTCAATAAGTTGCCGAAAACTCATCATGCAAGCCAGCCAAGTTAAGTTTCATAACTTCCATAATATCAGTAGGTATGGAAAATCAGAGACCAAATACCACGGCACCTCATCATCGAATTTTTATCACAGGAACCAAGTTCGACACACTACAAGGTGTCACACACATTGCAGAGCACGTTATTACAACGAAGGATAATAAACCAGCCCAGCAGAAAATTATTGACGATACAGTGTACCAACTATTATCGGAGGATCGCATCGAGTCATCGGAAAGCCCTCATAGCGCCCCAATAGTACTAGTAGGTAAGAAAACCGAAGATATGCGAATGTATATCGATTTCAGGCAACTCAACGCGCAGTCTATCTGAGACGCGTACTCCTACCAATGATTAAATACATTCTGAAGAAACTTCGCAGCGCCCAGTTTATCTCTACATTAGGCCTCAAGAGTGGCTATTGGCAAATACCGTTAGACAACTCGAGCAGAAAATGCACAGCCTAACTTTTCCTGGCCCTGTTGCAACGGAAAGTGATGCCTTTTCAACTCCATTCCGCAGCTGCAACGTTCCAAAACGTATTGGATAGCGCGATTGGCCCTGAGATGGATGCATTTGCTTTCGCGTATCTAGACGATTTAATCGTCCCTTCCTATGATGATTATATCGTCCAGACTGGAAAAACACAAAACTCATCCGCAAGAAGTTTTTCGACGCCTCAGAGAAGCCAAGCTTCGCCGATATTTGGGCATCGCTTCCTGGTATAGTCGCTTCGTTCCGGAGTTCTCCAGGATCATACAACCCATCACCGCTTTGTTGAAAAAGAACGCAAATGGAGATGAGACGATAAGCAACAATGGACATCAGCCCTACTTTGGCATGCCCAGATTTCAACTCCGAGTTCCATTTACAAACAGATGCTAACGACTACGGATTGGGTGCAGTTTTAATCCAATATCAAGAAGAAACAGAACGACGTCTACTTCCACCTGAAAAAAACTACTCAGCCTCTGAGAAAGAGGGTCTTGCCTTTGCTTGGGCAATTCGAAAACTGCGTTGCTATTTAGAAGGCTATAAATTTGAAGTCAACACTGATCACCAAGCGTTAAAGTGGCTCAATTCCTTGGATAATCCCACAGATCGCATCGCGCTATGGGCGCTTGTACTACAACAATACGAGTTCGACATACAATACCGCAGAGGAAAGTTAATCGTCGTAGCCGACGTATTGTATCGATAACCGTTGAATGTGCGGAACACAATACAGGATACTCTACCAGAGTGTTTATGAAATAAAATAAAACGACAAGTAGAAGAACAACCAGAGCAGTTCCCCGATTTTTGCTACGAAGGTGGACAATTGTACCGAATAAAGATTCATCACCCTGATGAAGACGACTCTGTCCCCTGGAAGCTTTGTGTACCAAAGGAAGGTCGCCAACGGGTACTTCACGAATGTCACGTCGAGCCTTCCGCAAGACATTTGGAAATCAAGAAAACGGTGATCAGAGTCTCCCAAAATTACTATTGGCCTGGATTTTTACGAGTCATAAAGTGACACCTGCGCAACTGCCTTCAATGCCAAAAGTATAAAGTGGATCAAATGAAACCAGCTGGAAAAATATTTACCCGCCAAGTTAAAAAACCATTCAACACCGTCTGCGCTGATTTTGTCGGACCACTGCCATGATCAAAGCAAGGTAATAGTATCCTGTTAGTTTTCCTAGACGCATACAGTAGATGGGTGGAGCTCGTACCTCTGCGTAAAGCAATTTCATCGGACGCTTAGGAGCACGACGTACCCTGCAATGCGATAAAGGAACCCAGTTCACCAGTCGGGCTTTCAGAGAACTTTGTCAACGGTCTGGAGCTTAAGTACACCGTGCCTTACACATCGGCAAATCGCACGATAAAGAATCATGCACTGCTATAATAATTACCTTCAGCGTTGTAAGCTAGAGATTTTCTTGTGATCTTAAGCAGTTTTATACCTCTGTAGATACTTAAGGTAAGATGTCCTCTTTCGCATTTATAATATCGTTTGACTCTCTTCAAGCGATTGTCGATTTATTCGTTGATTTCTTCACAATAAGATATTCTTCAACGGAAAATAGAACGAATCTTCCGTATCCTTAGTTCTTAGTTCTTAACTTAGTAAAACTTGTGTACTCACTTGACCCTGATGGAATATCAGGTTATATACTCAGATTTTGTGCGAGCCACTTCAACATCTTTTTTGTAGATTCTTAAAAACTGTTATTGCTGTTTTTTCTAAATTGTCCGCTATTTCTAAAGCTTTTGAAAAGATGATTAATTCTCATCTTCAACATTTTTGTGGATCTGTTGATTCACCATAAAAGCTTGAGAAGTGTGTTTAGATTTACAACTCCTTTTTTTTTTTATACCCTGTACCCATAGGGTAAAAGGGTATATTAAAGTCGCTAAAATGTATGTAACAGGCAGAAGGAAGCGTTTCCGACCCCATAAAGTATATATATTCTTGATCAGACATGTCCGTCTGTCCGTATGAGCCACGCGATCTCAGAGACTATAAGAGCTAGAGCTACCAAATTTGGTGTGAGCATCCGTCGAATGTCAAAGCTGATCAAGTTTGTTTCAAATTTCAGCCACGCCCACTTCCGCCCCCGCAATTTAAAAAACGATAACTAGGGCTGCTTTCAAGATATCGTATTCTTACTTGGTAAACCTAATAATATACCCAAACTGGACCAACTGACCAAATTTTGTCGAAATCGGACAATAAACATCGAAGATATGCCTATATCCGTTTTGTACTGAAATGCCAAGGCGGCATTGGCAGATAAGAAAGAGCGAGATAGCATGCGCTCGCTGCTGCTGCATATAAAAGGGAACTTTGTTTTGAATTGATTGCGATTTTGAGGTTGTTCGATCATTTGTCTAGTGACTACGCAGATCAAGAAAGTTTAAAATTTTTGCCACGCAAACTTCCACCCCCGCAATTCAGAAAAAAAACTAATTATTAGAGCAGTTTTAAGGAATCACATTCTTATTTGGCACACCTAATATTATGGCTAAAATGCAACATCTGACCAAATTTAGTCGAAATCGGACAATAAATATTGGAGATATACGTTAATGCGTTTTGTACTGAAGCGCTTAGGGCGACATTGGCTGGCAAGAGTGAGCGAGATAGCATGCGTTCACTGTTGCGGATTGTTAAAGAAAATTATTTATGAAATTAATCGCTATTTCGAGGGTGTTTGACTTCATTTAATATAATAACTAAATGGTACAGGGTATACACAATGTCGGCAGGGACGACTTGTTTGCTTCATTTTTTTTTTGCGTTTATTTATTTGTTGGATCTCTTATATAGTGTATAAGACTAACAACAATTTCCTAGTTTTATCTTAATCTAATACGTAACCTAGCATCAGAAGGATGCTTCATTAATCTATGGCCCTGATTATTTGCTAGAGGTTTGGAAGGTCGTTTCGTTGGAGACCAGTTCTATCGCATGCTCGGGTTAATGATTTGGCGAGGGTATTCGGATGGGCCTGCAGCTTAGCGGTGTACTTTAGCTGTTGTACCTCTATTTCGGTTAGTATACTAGGAATATGTAGGTCTTTCTGTAAGTTTTCATTTCTGATATACCAAGGTGCTCCCGTGATAGTTCTGAGAACCTTGGATTGAGCCCTTTGTATGGTTTCGATACGAAACTAATCGTGGATAGACATATTTTTCTGTGCTCCTGCATAATTTCTTTTATTTCGGTTTTGAACTCATCGCGCCTGCCTAAAAATTCAGCTAATAATTTAGCAATAAATATTGACATTATTCTGTCATTTAAATTTTTGTCATTGCGCTTTTTGTTTATATCAACTATACAAAAGCAAAATCAAAGCATTGAACTTAATATTTGAAAAAACAACAAAACTTTTTACAGCAGTGTTGTTGTTTTTGTTATTCTTTGCTCTTGCGTTTGTACCTTTTACCGCTTTAATACCGCTCTCGCGCTCTCGCCAACGCATTGTTGTTGCATGTGCAGTGCTGTTGGCTCTCCCGCTCTCTGTCTCGCGTGTGTTTCGTGTATTTGTGTAGTGCTTAATTCTCTTAGATTCTGCACTAATTTTCTCTGCAAGTTTGACCCCAGTGTCGAATTTGCTTAATAAAACTGAGTGAGTTTTTTCGTTGGCCTTTGTTCTTTGAAGATTTATTTATTATTTTTAAGTAAAATCTTAATTAATTATGTCCGTCTGTTCTAGCAGAAAGTGTTTGAACCTCCCTGCGCCCCATAATGTGTTTCTCACTTGCTGGCTGTGTGACAATGTCATGCACGTTAAATGTGCTACACGGCCAAAGTGAGGGATAGTTTGGAGCAAAGAGGTGGCCTCAAATGGGGGTGTGACGCATGCCGAGAAGTGGAATTAGAAATGCGGGTATTTATGAGGCAGACCAGGGACAAGTTTAAGAAACTGTCATCTGGTTTTCGTAACCTTTATGATGAGTTTATTGCTTTCTGATAGTGATATCTTAATCGTCTTTGGTGACTTTAATTTACCAGAAATAGCATGGTCTCAATCTGATGAATCTGCTTTGTTGCTTCCTTCTATATCTCACTGCTTCGTTGATGGCCTTTTTGAGTTATCATTAGCTCAAGTAAACCCTGTGCGAAATAACATAGGCAGATCCTTAGATCTGATATTTGTGTTGGATTCCACCAACTGTGCAGTTACTAGAACCGACCCTCTAGTGTTGCCTGAAGACAATTTTCATCCTACTTTGGATTTATCTGTAGATCTGTCGTTTCGTGCACCGATTGTTGGTGCTAGTCCCGTGATTAAATCCCGTAATTTTCGCAAGACTAACTTCGTTAAACTGAATGAGCTCATTCTGAGAACTGACTGGTCAGCCTTATACAGTTGCTCAGATATGGATGTTGCTATATCGTTGTTTTATGATACTCTTGGTTCGTTTTTTAAAGTTTGTGTCCCACTGAGGACTCCAGTGTCGTCTCACCGACCTCCCTGGTTTTCTCGTGAGCTATCCAACTTAAAAAATGTCAAATCCAGATATTATAAAAAATACAAGAAATCGGGACGTTCTTCAGACTTTGCTCTTTACGCAGTTGCTCGCTCCAATTTTATGTTGCTTAACAAGCACTGCTATAATAATTACCTCAATCGTTGTAAGCTTGAGTGTTCCCGTAATCCTAAACAGTTTTATAGCTTTGTGAATTCTAAACGTAAGATGGTTGTCCACCATGTTATCGTTTGAAAATAATATAGCGGACTCTTATCAAGCGATTGCTGATTTGTTCGCTGATTTCTTCACAACAACATATTCCTCAACGGAATACCGAGCGAATCTGTCGTATCCTTATCAGATAAAAAGGTCCAATTGTATTTGTAGTCCTTCGATCGATGAAAGTTCGCTTCTTAGCGTGCTTAATTTAGTAAAACCTGTGTACACACCTGGTCCTGATGGAATACCTGGTTGTGTACTCAGATTTTGTGCTGAGGCTCTATGTAAGCCACTTCAAAAACTTTTTTTGTTGTCCTTTAAATCTTGTCATTTTCCGTCTATATGGAAGGAATCTTATATAATTCCTCTTCATAAAAATGGTAAGAAGTCCGAAGCATCCAATTATAGGGGTATTTCTAAATTGTCCGCTATTCCTAAAGCATTTGAAAAGTTAATCACTTCTCAATTGCAACATTTTTGTAGATCTATTATTTCACCATCTCAACATGGTTTTGTGAAACGTAGATCTACAACCACTAACCTCTTAGAATTTACATCATTAACGATTGAAGGATTTAGGAATGCAAGGCAAACTGATGTCGTTTATACTGATTTCAGTAAGGCTTTTGATTCTGTTAATCATACATTTCTTCTTTTAAAATTAAACAAAATTGGTTTCCCATGCAGTTTAATTAAATGAATTCGTGAATACCTGACAGACAGAACACAGAAAGTTTTTTTCAAGTCTTCAAGTTCTAGGTCTATCCAAGTCACTTCGGGGGTGCCACAGGGTAGTCATCTGAGACCTTTGCTATTTACCCTTTTTATTAACGATCTTCCATCCGTTATAATTCATTCTCGTGTCCTCATGTACGCAGATGACGTTAAGCTTTGTCTCAGCTACAGAGACATTATATCTCCCTCACGATTGCAGTCTGACCTCCAAAACTTTCAGTTTTGGTGTCAACACAACTTATTAAACCTAAACACATCTAAATGCAAGGTCATGACTTTTTTCAGAAATTCTCCTCAGTCGATTACCTACTTTCTTAATAACGTTCCATTAACCAGACTTAATGAGATGATTGACTTGGGAGTACTTATGGACCATAAATTGACTTTTAAGTCCCATATAAGCACTACTGTCGGAAAAGCCATGGGAGTTCTTGGGTTTGTTAAAAGATGGTCAAAGGAATTTGACGATCCATATACTACCAAAGTTCTTTACACCTCATTGGTTCGTCCAATTTTGGAATATGCATCCTGCTTATGGTCACCCCAATACGATTCACATAAAGCAAGAATAGAATCAGTTCAAAAACAGTTCATTCTCTTTGCTCTTCGTGGTCTGAACTGGGATCGTAATATCAACTTGCCTTCGTACTCTAGTAGACTTCTTTTACTTGACCTTCCTTCCCTTTCTAATCGTAGATTAATGCTTGGCGTCATATTTATGCACAAGCTCCTTAATGGGGATATAGACTCTCCCGAGCTATTGAACCGGGTAAAACTAACAGTTCCTTGTAGACCTACTAGAAACTATATTCCTCTAACATTTCCACGATGTACTACTAACTACCTAATGTATGAACCTTTTCGAGTTCTTTGTTCTGATTATAATCGTCTTTATCATGTAATCAGTTCAGAGCTCTCTATTCCTTCACTAAAAACTTCTATCCCTTCTTATCTAGCACGTAATTAGTTATAGTTTCGCTTTTTGTCTGTGTTTTGTGAATTGTCCCCGCGACTCGAGCCGTGCGTTATGCGGCTTGCGACCCTCGGTCGGTTGGGCGGGAGGTGTGGGCAATTAGTGCTCCCGTTGGGATTCGCGCGATGTTGCTCTTGCTTGCGTTTCCTTACAGTGCAGAGCCGTACGTCCAAAAGGGTTTTAACACAGAGTTGTAGAGGAGAACTTTGAATTCCAAGCATAGGGGAGATTGTGCGTTGATAAGCCAATGTAGTCCGATTGCTTTAAGCTTTAGTTGCTTTTTCTTGGCTTCGATATGCTTACGCCAAGTTCATCTTCTGTCGAAGTGAACTCCAAGATATACAACAACGTCGGATTGAGGCACTGGCACGTTGTTAAGAGTCAATGGGCAGTTTCTTCTATTGAGGGTAAACGTAACGTGCTTACATTTCTGTTCATTTACACGGATGCGCCAATCTGCTAGCCAATTTTCAATTTCCTTTAAGTGGGTTGCCAGTTGCTCAGCAGCTTTGATCGGACATTTGGAGCGGCTAAGGATAGCCGTGTCATCCTCGAAAGTAGATGTGGTGAGTGTACGATTTCTTGGTATATCCGCTGTGTACAAAATATATAGTGTTGGACCCAACACGCTGCCTTGAGGTACACCTGCTTTTGATTCGAAGTCATCAGAGGTGAAGCTATTACATGGTTCAGCGAATTTTCTGTTGGATAGATAAGATTCCATTAGCCTGTGTGTATATTGTGGAAGCGACGCTTTTATTTTGTATATTTGGCCGTCAAGCCAAACTCGGTCAAAGGCTTGGGCGACATCAAGAAAATTTGCTGTTCAATATTCTTTTTGCTCGAATGCTGTACGGATCTCTGAGGTGATACGGTTGACTTGCTCAATTGTGCCATGCTTTCCACGGAAGCCAAACTGATGATGTGGGACTATATTTTGGTTTACCAGGATTGTATTTATACGGAGTTGTAGGACCTTTTCAAATAGTTTTGAAAGACTTGGCAATAAACTGATGGGTCTGTACGATGATTTATACGGAGTTGTAGGACCTTTTCAAATAGTTTTGAAAGACTTGGCAATAAACTGATGGGTCTGTACGATGATGGCTGTGTTTTGTCTTTTCCGGGTTTTGGGATCATTATGATTACTGATCTTTTCCAACTTATTGGAAAGTGACCAGTTTTTTCTATCGCGTTGAAAAGTTTTCAGATATGCCGCACGGCACAGATCGGGAGTTCTCGGATCATTTTCGGAGTTATTTTGTCATGGCCGGGCGACTTTCTTGGGTTAAGATAGTTTTTAATAATTGCAGAAATTTCCTCCGCTTGGAATTTCGGTGGCCCGGTTTCCACTGGGGTGCTTAGAGGGGGAAGCTGGAATGAGTTTGTTGACGGGTTTGGCAGAAAAACCGTTTTTAGATGAGCTGCAAAGGTTGGGCTAGTTGGGCATCGTATAGGTGAAATTATCTCGGTTAGGGCAGTTATGGTTGCGTGAGCTTTCCACAGCGGATATTTGGTGCTGGTGGGGGTGAGCTTCTCCATGTTTAGCCGCTGTGCTACTGCTTCTTCTTGTCTTAGCGCTTTTGCTAGGGTTCGCGAAGCTCTTTTTTGGCGATATTTTACTGCAGGTAATCGAGACCTTAGCCATTTCCGCTGAGTCGTCTTTTCTCTGTTACAAGAAGTTCAATTAGTCGGTTGTTAGACTTGTGTTTTTCCTGGGTGTGGTCAATGTTTGGGGTGGAGATATCAGCTGCTTCAATGAGCATCGACTCTAATGCAGAGGTGCAAAACTCGATGTCTTCTTCGTCGTCCAGTTTGGGATTTAGCTCGATGTGGGTGCTTATATATTTCTTAAATCTGAGCCAGTTTGTTTTATAATTTGTTTGTCCGAGTGGGTGCTCTATTACCTGAGGATATGTCAATACAGTGAAAATTACTAGCGAGTGGTCTGATGACAATTCTGCTAGTGACTCTGCCCTTATTAAGTTGTGCGTAATTCCCCTGGTGACTGCGAAGTCTATTAGATCTGGGAGCTTACGTGGATCTGTTGTGAGGTATTTAGGTATTTGGAAGTTGTTTTTGTTGGTAAGGTGAGTTTCCGATAACAGCATGATATCAATATCATTTGAGTCCAGAAACAGTGACAATTCTTGTTTGTGCTTGGAAATGCCGTTTGCATTCCATAGTCCTATATGTAGTGCTGACATTATTTATTGTTGTCCAAAAGCTTTTGAATGAGCAAGTTTTGGTTCCGCATAAGTTCCTGCATGCAATTTTGCATGAACGTCATGAAGTTTGTCACATTTTGATTTAGCGAGATCAACAACGTTTCGATCCCGTTGGGTTGCTGGCCGAGTACGGGTGGACTTGGGGCCACATTGTTTGAGATTGCAGCGGGATTTACAGATGTAGAGGGCTGTGAACTTCCGTTGCGCAGCACGCTTGCAAATGTTACTCCAGGAGTAGTTGTCGTTGGAGCAGCTGATGACCTTACAGCTCTTGAGAAGAATATTCCCGGTGTGGTTTGGGAGTGAATAAGTGTCGAGCCCTGGATTCGAGCCGTAGATTTCTTTGCGGTAAGACGGGCCTTCAGTTTCTTATAGACAGGACATCCTCTGTAATTTGCGGTGTGATTTCCGCCGCAGTTGCTGCACTTCCTTGTATTTTCGTTTGTTTTATTGTCGGAACAGACACACTCTTGTTGAATTTATCCACAGCCAACGCAAACTGGGCGAAGACTGCAGAACGACTTTGTATGGCCAAACTCCTGGCACTTAGTACATTGTAGAGGATGATTCCTCTTGTGAGGCTCCTCGACAGTGATTCTGCGATGTAGCAGTAGTTGCAGGTTGTAGATAGGATGTACTGCATTGGATTTTAATGCTCGTGCATCAGGCTGTAGCTCCACTTTAAACAGAGGTTGTGGGATTTTGTTTCTGTTTAATATATTTGTGACGGACTTCACCTCAAAACCCTTCTCTTCCAATGCCTCTGCAATTTCCTGAGGTGGACTGAGACTTTGGCGCTCTTTAATTGGAATGTGTAGAAGTTTACATTCTCCGTTCTAAAGTACTTTTCTATAGTACGATAGAACTGTTCGTTGTTTGTTTGGACTTTAGTTTCTCTTATGTTCCCCCTGTTAAGTGGGGTCACATAAAAGTTGTCCTTACCTACTAGGGCCACCAACTTAGGCACCAATGAAGTGCAGTTTGCACCACGGATGTAAAATGGTGGTGGCTTGGCTACTGAGGGTTTCGTTTGGGAAACTCCTTCTTGAGATTCCGGCTGATTTGCCAGAATTCGGAATCTGTTGCCCTCCAGAGCTTTACGTTCAGCAATGTTGCTTTTGGACATTTTGGGAGTGTTGCCTCTTTTAGTATGAGGGCTAAGCTTTCGCTTGTTTATATTAATATATCTGTCCATACCAGTCTGAACAGGTGACTTTGGATTCACCGTCACTGGATGGGCAGATTTTGTTGAGGTATCGAAGGTATTGCAGACCAGGACCAGTAGCTGCAATTGTTGTTGTTGTGAGCGCGCTCACGGTGGTCGGCGAATCCAATGACCCAATTAACACTTGAGGTGTAAGCGAATTTGAGGGTGAAGCGCATTGGGCGCTCCAAGACAAATTGTTGCTGGTTGGTGTAAGCAATTTGCTCGTACTTGCACTTTTGGATTCAGCGCTTATTGTTGTTGTGGTTGTTGGAGACACTACTGAGAAGTAAGCATTGTTGCGTTGAATAGATAGGCGACGCTCGTTTTGTTGCTGGAGAAGTTGTTCTTGTAGCTGTTGCTGGCGAGATTCTAGTGAAGATGGGCGCAAGTTGGTCTCTTTACACGTTGGCATTGCTAGTAAATTTAGATATTTACTAAGTATTATTATTTGTAGTTACAAATAACAATATAAATTGTGATTGGGCTTCTCTGTGGCGACTGAGAGCCCTGTCACTTTGGTTTAACACTGATTTAAATGCTGACACCGATGAACTTGCGGAGCGCAATAAACAATACGTCCGAACGCGGTAACGGCCAATTACAACTCCTAACCTCCAAAATTTCACATCTTTTACTAAATTAATTTCATTCATTTAACGTTAAATAATATTGTCTTCCCAAGCCCCTGATTAATTGAATTCGTGAATGTCTTACAGACAGAACACAGAAAGTGCTCTTCAGACTTCATGATCGAGGTTCATCTATGTAGTCTTTAATCATTTCCTGGGTTATTATTTATTCTCGTGTCCTCATGTAATCTTTATGTTAGCTACAGAGACATTATCTCTCCTTGTCGGTTGAAGTCTGACCTCCAAAACTTTCAGTCCTGGTGTCATCACCTAATTTTTTAAAAATACTTATTAATTGATTATCTCTTTTTTTAATAATATTGTATTGACATAAGAGTGCTTAAGGACAGTGCATAAACTTTTGAGTCCCATATATCCACTGTCGTCGGTAAATACGAATCACATCTAGCAAGAATATAATCAGTTAAAAAACAGTTCCAGTTTTGAACTGGGATCGTAATATCAACCTTTCATCGTACTCTAGTACACTTCCTTTACTCTACCTTCCTTCTCTTACTAATCGTAGAGTAATGCTTGTCGTAATAATTATCCATGAGCTTCTTAATGATCATTATCTCTTGGGTTGCATGAAACTCTTCGTTCTTTGTTCTGATTATAATCGTCTCTAGCATGTAATCAGTTCAGAGACTCTGTTTTTTTACTATAAATTTCTATCGTACTTAATACGTAACAAGCTATTGTTTCGTTTTTTTTCTGTGTTTTGTGGATTGTCCCCGCGCCTCTATTCGTACGTTATGTGGCATGCACCCCTTGTAGGTTGGGCGGGAGGTGTGGGCAATGAGTGCTCCTCTTAGGATTCCCGGGTAATAGGCCATGTTTCAAATTCGGTTATAGGTTTTCCGCGGCCCATATTAACAGGAAGTACTTCAAATTTTAAAAAACCAAAAGTTATGAGTTTTTATAATAACACAATCAATGAAAAATTGAAGACACAGTTTTCAAACCTTATTAGATAAGTCGAAATTAGACTACACATTTGGCGAATTTTAAATACATTTTCAATTGCACTTTTAGATGCAAATCAGAATAAGTAAGCTAAGAAATTCGGATGGTTGATCCTAACAAAACTGCAAAAGGGACCTACAAGCCGTAAAGTATAAAATGTAAAATTGTAGAAGGACACAGATAGATTTTGTGTGGGCTATCGGGCGCTAAATGCAAATACTGAATCTAAAAAATTTCCCTTACCGCTAATTAACGATCAGATATCAAATATTGAAAAACTAGAATTTATTTGTCTAATTTTTAATAGAATTGACATCATGCTGCTATCAGCAACCTTACAAACAGAAACAGTTTTTAAATACCTAAACATGCATTTTACAAAACAAATCAACCAGACGGCAAGGCTCACGGAGGAACTGGCATCCTAATCAAAAACCGGATTAAAGACTGTCTACACAATGGATTTGCCAAACAATACCTACAAGCAACTCCAATAAGTATCCAAACCACTTTCGGCAGTACAACCGTGGCTGCGCTTTACTGTACACCACGCTTCTCGATCTTTGAAAAAGAGTTTACTGACATTTCAATATACTTGGAGTACGATTTATTGCTGCAGGAGACTGAAATTCCAAATACCCTCTTAGGGTATCTCGCCTGGAAAATACCATTGGCTGTACAACAAAAAATGGGCTATATCTCGTCGGGTAAACACGGACTAGCAGACAAATCCAGTCAACCACAAGACGTCGCAGTAACCAAGGGAAGTACAAAAAACTTGCTAAAGGCAGAGTCACTAGCAGAATTGTCATCAGACCACTCGCTAGTAATTTTCACTGCATTAACACATCCACAAATAATAAAGCCCCCACTCGGGATAACAAATTATTAAACAAACTGGCTTAAATTTAAGCATCGATACTGAGTTGAATCCCAAGCTGGACGACGATAAAGACATCGAGTTTTGCACCTCTGCATTAGAGTCGATGCTCATTGAAGCAGCAGATATCTCCACCCCATTTATCGGAAAATACAAATCAAACAATTGACTTATTAAACTACATGTAACACGTAAAAAATGGCTTAGGCAAGAATGGCAAATGTCTCGATCACTGGTAGCAAAATATCGCCTATGGACAGTTCTACGAACTTTAGCAAAAGCGCTTTCGCAAGAAGAAGCAAGTGCACTAAGCGTTTCGTCGAGTTGCAACCGTGAGCGCTCCAACTGAGATAGTTTCAACTAAACGATGTGTAACTGGAAAATGGGGCCGTACAGATGAAAAGAAAGAGCATCCACATCATCTAAAAACGGTCTGTGGTAAAAATCTGTCACCAAACTCATTTGAGCGGTCATGATGAAATAACTCCAAAAGTAATCTGAGAACTTCCGATCTGTATTCTGCAGGCATATGTAAACTTTTTAACGCGATAATAAAAATTTATGACTTTCCCCTGTTGGGAAAAATCAATAATCAAAATGATCCTAAAACACGAAAAGGACAAAGCACAGCCGTCAACCCACAGATCCATCAGTTTATTGCCAAGTCTCTCAGAACTATTTGAAAAACTTTTCAACTACAACTCCGTATAAACACAATCCTGGCACACCAAAGCATAATACCACATCATCCCAGAGAACACATTTACATATGCTCATGAAATCCTATTTATCCAATGGTAAATTCGCCACATGATGTAACAGCTGCAATTCTAATGACCTCGAACCAAAAGCAGGGGTACCTCCAGGCAACACTTAATCTTTTGTATACAGCGGACATATCAACGAGCCCTAAATTTACCACAACTAATTTCGCCGAAAACGCGGCTATCTTCAGCCTCAGATCAGAGCTGCTGAGCAACTCTCGCAGCCGTGTAAGAAAAAGCAGAAAAAGAAAAAGCAGCCTAAGCTTAGGCAGCCGGTCTACGTTGGCTTACTAAAGCATGAACTCCTCTATGTCTGCAATTCAAAGTTTTTTTACACAACTTGGTGTTTCTTCCTCTTTCTGGCTTTTTTTCCCTGTGCTTCCCTTTTAATAAAATCTAGGGAAATACTCTCCCTTCTTATTAGGAAATATAAATCTCGCTGTTCCATGTCATCCGAAACGTAATTTCGATCCACCGAAATTAACAACTTGCCTCTCAAATAATGGCATACATTACCCCATTCGCGTATGTAACGCATGTAACGATGTAATGAAATGATTTGAAGCATCTCATTTCTACTTACTTCTACTTACTTTCCTCTTGCCTCTGTAACGATGTGGAAATTAAATAGCTAGAAATAGAATATACATAGCTATTAGCGGGGACAAAGCGATAAACCGATAGTATATCGGTATAGTATTTACGGTATAGTTTTCGTCAGTCAAGGTAAGCGGTCTAAGTAAAAATCACAGGAAAAGGTGTCGGTAAAGAAAACCAAAAGTGAAGTGAAAGAAAAAGTGACGGAGGCACGGGCAAGTAAAACAGTAAGTGTCAGAGACCCAAAAAAAAAGGTAACAAAAAATAATAAAATTAGAACTGCGTGCCGAAAATTAAGAATAAATAAAAGTGGTCTGCGGCCGTGGAGTTTTAATGTAAGCATCGGCTTCTTTCCTATTAACAAAGCAGATCTAGTAGCGGAGTCACCCTTCTGGTTTCGAATCTTTCTCGCCCCATTTACATTGACTCCTCAGGGACACCATGACCCGCCCTGACCTAATTGAGCCCCGTATCTAACCCAGCCCCGTATCTATGGTACCTATGGTTCCGTAATACAGGCGAGGATAACACTATGTTTTTAAAGACGAAAATAGAAGTCAGCAGTCGTGAGCTGATAACATCATCAAAAAAGTAGGATGTCCACGCATATCTTATATTGATGGAAACGATCGTTTGAAGAAAAATGTGCGTCGGGGCTATCCGAGAAGGATAGCCACAACACTTCCATACTATCGATGGTTTCGGCAGATGTCCTGGTACTTTTAAAAGCGCCATCATCTAGACCTACAACCGGGGCGCAACAAGCAACTATTATATTAATTTTAAAAATGATAACTCTGATTTGGATGGATCTTGCTCTGATAAATTTAATACTGAAAACGGATACTCAGTCAAGATAGATGCTGAAATTTATGATTAAAAAAATTTTTCATAAATTGAAAAAATACGCTTACAATATACTTTGAATCAAAAATAGGATTAAAGCTGCATGATTCATGTACCAGACATAAGTAGGTTAAAGACAAAAAAAAATTTTAAGGAAAAAGGGCTGTGCCAGGCCCAGTTTTTCAAGTCAAAGACTCTATGGTCATTATATAGTCGACTGCAAAAAACCAGACAAAAAAATTTTGTCTAATTCTTGAGTTAATAATTTATGTAAAAAAAAATGCTTTTGGACCAGTAATAAATGTCAAAAACCCCAAAAAGGTCCAGGATAACTATCTATTGTGTCTTGTGACATAACTATCTATTGTGTCTTTGTGACATGTGCAGGTTACACAGCCAATGCGCTGGCATCTCTGCTTCTAATAGTTCCGTTTTCGACCAAATTTGTCACAAAGATTTTTGGCCGGAACATTTAATTATAAAGGAGTATACGGCTAAGAAAAAGAAAAATTGGCCTCCGATTCGGCTGGCTAACAAAAATGATCCTTTGAAATCCTTTGGCTTGTCAGTAGCTGCTGGCGGATCAAAAAACTAACTTCGTCCCTTATTCTGGCCTATCAGAATATTAGAGGTATAGTATATTCACATGGTTATATGTAAACCAATGAGCACAGCTTGTAACACTTGGTTGCAAGCAAGAAACAATTTTGATTGTATGTATGTATATATGCACACGTGCATTTTGGTCCCACAAAGAATGAGTGACCAAACATGTGTGTACACTCTTGCCTCTCTCTTTTTTTATTTTGTAGCTGCCAATAAAAAGCATAAGCAATTTTGTTCAATTTATAAGTGCATTAAGAATAAAGAAACGAAAGAGCTAAGACGTGCCAAAGGAAATCAAAAATTTCTATTTCAGAGGAAAAATTTCTAAAATTTCTATAGGTAGTCAATCTTTTGACTTTCGTATCTTGGTCTTTTTCAATAACGTCGTTAAAGCTATATCCTATGTTTTTGTTTTCCCACAATATTTTCAACCTATAAATGCGATCGAATATCTAGAAATGGTGGTAGAGTTTTGATTGCCTTAAAGTCATCTCTTCCTTCTGAAATAGTGGAGAAATCTGCTGTTCATGACATTTTGAATTTGTTCGTATGAAAATTTGTCTAAAATCATATTCTGTCTTTCTAACTTGCTCGTATATTCCACCAAATTCTGACATGACGGTATATGCTAGCCACTTTAAAGCTATTCGTTGTGTTTTATCACTTCTTTCGGATGCAGAGATATTTATCGTTTTGGTAGAATTTACCTGATATTTCATGGTTTCCGTCAGGTGAGTTTTCCTTGTTGCTGTCCTCTGGATCGGTGTTTGGTGTTGGTTTCTCACAGTAAAAACCAATGCAGGCTTAGCTTAGAATAGGATTAATCCTTACATATTTTCATATACACTGTACTTACACTATATTTTCATTCAACACAAAATTGTCACCCACATTATGTTCATTACATTTACACAATCAATAAGACCCCCAAATTTACATCCATGTTACCATCTAAATCCTAGAATCGTGTATATAAACTCGACCTTTTTTCTTAATAAAATCAGTATTCAAGCAACCCTTGTCTATTCACTACTCTGCAATCATCGGGTGAGCATCGCTAGAGGCAAACATTTTTATAAATTAAAAAATTCAATAACATTTTGGTGACCCCCGACTTTGGCGTTCCCAATTTAAAGAAATAAAACATTTTGGTATAACGGAAGAGAACTTTGGTAAATTCAGACGACTAGTTTTTTCAATAACTCGCACTTAAGGAAGTTTGTTCAACTTGTCGATTATTTCCCTTTTAATACATCGCTTTGCAAAACATTGATATTCCTTAGCTAGGGTTCGGTTTTTCAGTCTAGCACCAATCCGGGGTCCCAACAAAAAAAATTGATTAACTTTGCGACCATCGCATTTGTGCATATCATTTGTGTCAACCTGGCGGTATTGCACACCATAACCAACAACTACATCTGCTTGTGAGACAACTGACTGTGTCAGCACTTTGTCACCACTTTGTCACCTAGTCAATTTGGCGACTAGAATCACAGCGGAAAAAAGTACATCGAGTCAACTTGGCGACTATTAGTGTACAACAGGTCAACTAGGCGATCATAAAATCTTCTGTTTGTCGGACAACTGAAATTATCAGCACTTTGTCACCTAGTCAATTTGGGGATTAGAACGACAGCAGAGTATAATCGGAAAACTCCAAAATTGTATTTCTGCAACGTGGGACAAGGCGTACCCAATCAATTGAATCATCTGGTAAACACGGAGACCAAGCAGCGGAAGGATTTCTACGATTCATTATATATATACATTTATATGAAATAAAAATAAAAAATTACAACTTTATACTTGTTGTTCAATTAAACATTATTTAGTATTATATATAGTATTATATTATAGTACTTTGATCACTAATCAGGTGCGAGTCGGAGCATACCTAGTCGATTGACTAAAAAATATACTTCCAACGGATCAAAGTACATAAAGTAAAATGGAGAAAATATACGAACAACAGTTTGAGCGAGGTGAAGAGATTGGAAATGTCATCAGAAATGTCAGAAAGGACTCTGCCTCTAAAAAGTCGAAAGTTCTTTATTATGATAATAAAATTGAGACGATTGAGGATCTTTGGGATGAATTTGACAAAGCCCACACTGATTTATTGGAATCGTTGGGATACGAGCCATCCGGTCACGATTACTTCAAAAAGGAATATTATTCAAAATTGAAAGAAATAACAGAAGAAGTAATATAGGATTGGAAACTACAAAGGGCAAAAATTGAAGAAAGCGAATTGGCCCATCAAAAAGATGAAGATCGCATTAACATTCAACCTTTGATACGGAAGCAAGGCGCTATGCTAGCAACACTTTCCAGGACATTAAAACAAATCATTTCTGAAGAAAAATTAACTACAAAACAGTTGTAGAAAACTTATGGCAGACAACTGCACTATGAGATGTATAAACTTGTAGTAGATCCAGTCGAAGCTGGATACAATTTGGATACATTTATAATGGCAGAAAAGGCGATATTGAAATTTTGTATCCCACCCACATGATGTGACAACGTCATTATTACAATTGCTAAAAATTTCAATTTCCAAATTTGATGGAAATTATTGAAAATGGCAACAATTTCATGACATTTTTAAGAAAATGGTTTATGTAGAAGCCTTAGTTTTACCGCACATTGTCGCAGATCAACCCACAGAAGCAATAACGCAAAAATTTGACCTGCCGAAAACCATACCTCTAAAGGATCCCATCTGGATGTTGACGCGTACAATGCGCAGTACGTTCATGTGGTCCAAGCGACACCAGGACAATGCCTGTTACGCGCGAACCCTAGCAGACAGCATGCAAAATGAAGTCGTGTGGACAACGGACGACAACTAAAATAATAATTAAGACTAACTACTAGATAGATAACTTAAAATAGTAGTTTTTAGAATAGTTATAGAGAACTCTGATCCGACTACAGAATAAAGGCAGTTGTAGTCGGAACAGAGAACTCGAAAAGGCTCATGCAAAGAATAGTTGGAAGTACAGCGTGTTAAAGATAAAGGGACATAATTTCGGGTTAGTCTACAAGGAACAGATAGATTGACCTGATTGAGTAAATTAGGACAGTCTATTTGTCCATTCAAAGGCTTGTGGATAAACAAAGTACCAAGCATTACTCTACGATTAAGTAAGTAGGGAAGGTTAATCAAAAGAAGTCTTTAAGAATAGAATTAAAAACTGTTTTTGAACAGATTCAATTTTTACTTGGTGTTATCCATATTGTGGAGACCAAACACATGATCCATACTTCAAAATGGGGCGGACCAGTGAAATAAAAAAAGTTTTGGTTGTGTAAGGATCATCAAATTCTTTCGACCATCGCTTAACGAGACCAAGACAACTCATGGCTTTATTGACAGTGATATTAATATGACGAGTAAAATTTAATTTGTGGTCCATGAGTACACCCAAATCATTAATCTCGTTCAAACGTTCAAGTGGGGTATTATTGAGATAATACACCACTATTTGCAAAGAGGATCTGTGAAATGACATGACGTTACATTTCGAGACATTGAGTTTTAATAAGTTAATTTCACACCAAGTTTGAAAGTTATTAAGATCGATTTGAAGCAGATGTGGAGAACTTAAGACTTTAAAACTAGTACAAAATTAAACATCATCAGCATACATAAGCACGCAAGAGTGAGTTACAACTGACGGAAGGTCATTAATGAAGAGCGTAAAAAGCAATGGTCCTAGATGGCTACCTTGTGGCACCCCTGAGGTCACATTGATGGTCTTCGAAAGATAAGTTTTAAATAAAACTTTTTGTGTACGGTTATTAAGATATTGAGAAATCCAATTAAGCAAAAGGCTTGGAATCCCAAGTTCGTTCAGCTTGAACAAAAGCAGTGTATGATTGACAGAATCAAAAGCCTTACTGAAGTCAGTATAAATGACATCAGTTTGCAATGCATTCCTGAATCCTTCGATCGCTAAAAAAGTAAACTCTAAAAGGTTAGTGGTAGTAGATCTACGATTCATAAACCCATGTTGAGAAGATGAAAGAATAGAACTACAGAAATGTTGCAGTTGAGAAGTTATAATTTTCTCAAATGCCTTCGGAATAGCAGACAATTTAGAAATACCCCTATAATTAGAAGCTACGGATTTATTACCCTTTTTATGAAAAGGAATAATAAAAGATTCCTTCCAAATGGTTGGGAAAGAGGAAGTTTCAACGGACAAAGTAAATAATTTAAGAATTGGGAAAATCAAAGTCTCAGCGCAAATCCTGAGTACACAACCAGGTATCCCACCAGGTCCTGGTGAGTACACGGGCTTGACTAAAGTAATCACGCTGTGAAGCGAATCTTCATCGATCACAGGATTAAAGACGCAATTAGACCTTTTCAGCTGATAGGGATATGAAAAGTTAGCTCGATGATCTTTGGAGGAATAGGTCGTTTTGAAAAAATCAGCAAACATATCGGCAATGGCCTGATCATCGTTTGCTTTGTTATTTTCAAAACATAGATAGGACGCGTGCACTGCCACCTTTCGTTTGGCGTTAACAAAGTTATAAAATTGCTTCTGATCACGGGAGAACTGAAGTTTACAACGCCTAATGTAATCCTTATAGCATAGTGTATTAAGCACTGAAAAATTCGATCGAGCAACAGCATAAAGAGGGAAATCAGACGGTCGACCCAATTTTTTGAACTTTCTATAATATCTAGGCTTCACATTTTTCAAATTAGTTAATTCACATGTAAACCATGGCGACTTGTTAGACAATACATGGGTCACACGTGGAACACAAGCATCAAAAAGCGAAAACATAGTATCATAGAAAAAACAAATGGCAGCATTCATATCATTACAGGAGTACAGATAAGACCAGTCTGTGGCAAGAATTAGCTCATTAAGCTTGAAAAAGTTAGTTTTACGAAAGCAACGGGTACGAGACGTCGAACTGGTACCAGCATTTGATAACCGAAAAGGTAGATCAATAGTTAAGTCCAAAGTTGGATGGAAACTGTCTTCGGGGACGACTAAGGGATCAATCCTCGAACAGTACAGTTAGAAGAATCTAACATAAATATAAGATCTAGTGATCTCTCATTTTTGTTGCGCACAGGATTAACTTGGGTTAAGGATAACTCAAGGAGACAGTCAACAAAGCAATGTGAGGAGGAGGGTATCAACAAGGAAGACTCACCTGATGGAATCCATGAAACGTCAGGTAGATTAAAATCTCCCTGAACGATAAATATGTCATCCGAAAGAAGTGAAGAGACGAAGCGAATAGCTTCTAAATGGCTAGCATATACCGTGATGTCAGAATTCGGTGGAATATACGAGCAAGTTAAAAATACAGAATATGAGTTCAAACTAATTTTGACACTAACAAATTTAATGTCAAGAACAGCAGGTGGTGGAACTATCTCTGAAGGAAGAGATGAATTTACGGCAATCAAAACTCCTCCACCATTTTTGGAGATTCGATCGCATCTATAGGTTGAAAATATTGTGGGAAAAACAGAGGCATCAGAAATGTCTGGCTTTAACCACGTTTCTGTAAAGACCAAGATATGAAAGTCAAAACAAAAGTCATCTACAAAAAGCTTAGAAAGTTTAGATTTTAGTCCTCTAACATTCTGATAGGCCAGAATAAGGGACGAATTTAGTTTTTTAACCCGCCAGCTACTGACGAGCCAGAGGTTAGGGAAGGATTAGTTGTGTTAGGCAGACGAATCGGAGGCCGATTTTTCTTTTTCTTAGCCGTATACTCCTTTATAACCAAATGTTCCGGCCAAAAATCTTTGTGACAAATTTGGTTAAAGACATTTGGTGGGAAACTGATTTTAAACTAAACTTTTCCACCACAATATTTGGCGCCACGACTTTTGCCCGGATATGGGCTATGACATCATCTGATGAAGTATTGGGGTCGAGCCGCGAAACAAAGATTTGCTTTTTTGGTGGAATGGCTACAAGAGATCTCAATGCGCCAGTCGCAACCGCAGCAACAACATTTTGCACTGGAACTGCTGAGGCAGATGACTTCTTGAGAGCTCTTCTAGTTACTACTTTATTAGGAATATCCCTGGGAGTGGATATTCGCCCGGACACATCGGAAACTACAACCGATATCGGGTCAGTTTGCGGGGCACTATTACCAGGGGAAATGTCAATCGTCCCCGCAACTGCAGTCACTACTGGACTCCTAAACGATATCAATTGCTGACCATTTGGAGTTATAGGGTCGTTCGACGATACCGGCAGAAACAGAGATGCCGGCGGATCGGGAGAGAAATCCCGTGGGATATTCTTCTTCCGCTTCGGTGATTCGTTCAATAGTTTATAACTATTAAACTGAGTTTCCAGAGACGAAAACTCATCACGAAGTTTCAGAAAGCCAACCGACAGGGACTTAAAGCCCTCTCGTCCGCCGCATGAATAGACGCATATCCATTTCTACGTCCCGGCACGCTTCTTCACTCCACTTTAGGCCACCGCCGTTTCCAATACTATCCCTTATTCTGGCTGTGTAACGAGCGCATTTAACATGCATAATGTTATCGCACAGACAGCACAAAAGATAATCATCTTGGATTTTTTGGGGATGGGGGCACTTTTTTGAAGATCAGACAACCATTGCAAGTTTAATTAAAAATATTAAAGAAGCTAACTTCGGCTCTGCCGAAGTTTGTATACCCTTGCAGCAAAATAATTGGTATAAATGTTTAACAAAATCAAAAAAAAACAAAAAGGAAGAAAAAACACACCTAAAAATTTTCACTTCTTCATCGAGCATTGAACCATCAAACGCCGAAGCTCATCGTGCCACCGATCTCTACACACTACGCCACCGTCATTACTTTGCTAGAGTAAGCTAATTCAACATATATAGCAAACCCATTGCATCTCGCTCTTTCAATTTCGTTCTGTGTAAGAACACAACTAAAATATTTCTGTCTCTCTCACACACCGCGTGGTGGTTGATTTTTTGCATATGTATGTGTTAGCCTGAGCATTGAAATACATTTAATTTCTATCACATATGATTATTGATTTGTAACCTTAATAATTATCCGATTTAATTCAAACTTGGTGTATAGTGTATGGATACAAATTAAATTTAAATGCAACAACAAAAAAACAATAATTTTATATATTTCTTATTTGGTGCCGCGCGGATTCGAACTCGGGTCTCTTGTGTTGGTACGGCAGATTTCTTTGAAATTTTTTGTTGCTGGAGTAAATAGCTTATATGGATGATTTATTTTATTAATTTGTAGCCGTAATAATTATCCTATTTGAGTCAAACTTGGTAAGTAGTGTTTTGGTACAAATAAGATTTATATACCAAAAGAAAAATAAAAAATTTTCAATTGGAACCATATTATTCCGATATTGGATATATCATATAGTAATCCGATCCGACCTTTAAGAAAGCTAACTACCAAGTTTCAACTTCGTAGCTTAAAATTTAAGTTCGAAAAGCGACGAACAAACAGACAGACGGACAGACGGACATGTCTCAATCGACTCGGCTGTTGATGCTGATCAAGAATATATATACTTTATGGGGTCGGAAACGTATATTTCTATGCGTTACAAACATCTGACCAATTTTATAATACCCTCTGCAAGGGTATAAAAATTAAAATAACAACAAATAAATAAATAAATCAAAAAGTTTATAAAGAGGGGCAATTTAAAATGAGCAATATAATAAAATATAAGGGCTATACGCACCAAGAAATAACACAAGTGTTAAAGGTTAATATGCACAAGAAAAAAACTGAAGAGACAGAAGTTAAGAGAGTTAGTAAACACACAACAACAAAGACTGGCACAATCGCGAGAGTAACGGTCGCGATCACGGGCAATGTAAAGACGCGAGAGCAAGCACCACACAAACAACAACACTAATGTGTACACGAGAGCGCGAATGCAAGTAAAAGCGATCAAAAACACAAAATCAAAGTCTATGTAGGCAAAACAACAAAACTTTGAGTTTTGTTATTAAATAAAGCAATTAGTAATAATAGCTTTGAGTAAGTGTTTAAGAACAAATTACAATTTATAGATTGCCTAATTTATTAATTCGGCACTAGATTCCACGAAAAAGAATTTTTATATGCGGGATTAAATAAAATACGAGAAAAAAGCGAGAGCGCAAAAAAAACACGACCGACTTCGTTGAAGTGAAAAATATATATCCCAACTTCAGCAAAACTAGTAAAATCGATTTATTACTAGGAGCACATCGCCATTTTTTAATATTACTACCTGGGCAAGGAAAACAAAATTAGTGTTCAACTCTTGAAAATTCAGAATTTGGTTGGATCATTGCCGGGAAAATAAATATGGCTGCACCTGCTCCTTGTATGGCGGCTACCAAGCCTGATGAACTCTTGGAGCGATTCTGGAAACTGGATACCTTGGAACTTGCAAAAATATACAAAAGTCAAGAGGAAGAATATTGCGAAAAGCACTTCTTGGATAATTTACATAAAGCCGCATATGGAAGATTGGTTGTAAAACTGTCATTTGCTGAAGACTCCTCGTCCCTGGGGGAATCTCGTGAAGTGGCTAGGAGATTCCTATCACTGGAAAATAGGATGGGCCCAGAAATAAAGGCAAAATATGTGAAGTTTATGAAAGAATATGAACAGCTTGGATACATGAAGGAAGTGTTGCCAGAAAGAATACCCAGGCAGCATTATTTTATACCTTATCATTGTGTACTTAAACCTGATAGTACCACATCTAAATTAAGAGCAGTATTTGATGCTTCATGTAAGACATCATCAGGAAAATCTTTAAATGATATCTTGTAATCAGGACCAGTGGTACAAAGTCAACTGTTTTCAATCCTACTGAGGTTTAGAACAAATAAATATGTTTTCACTGCGAGAAAATGTACCGACAGGTATGGGTTAATCCTGATGATCAATTCAACCAAATGATTGTCTGGAGATACAGCCCAAACGAGAAACTAAAATATTATCGCTTGAAGACAGTAACCTATGGAACAACGTCGGCACCATACCTCGAAACGAAAAGTTTGGAGAACCTGTCAACTAAAAACAAGGAAATGTGGGCCACAGGAGCAACTACATTAAAAAATGATTTTTATGTGGATGACTGCCTTTCAGGAGCAGATAGCTTGGCAGAAGCACTGCAAATCAGACAAGAGCTGGTTAAAATCCTTAAACCAACTAACAAACAATGTTTAAGCTATGCATAGCTATTAGAGAGCATATGCAAGAGCATTTAGGTGATGCACTGTAACAATTAAGTGTGAAAACTTTAGGCATAATTTGGATGCATAAAGAAGATACGCTCTGCGGAAAAACCCAGCTACATACTCGAGGGATTACAAGCCGCGTTCTATTATCTGAAATAGGACAAATATTTGGCCCTTTGGGACTGCTTGCACCTGTGGTAGTAATTGCTAAAATTCTACTACAACATATTGCGTCCGAAAAATTTGCGATGGATGCTAGTCTACCCGCTAACTTAGAAAAACAGTGGGAAATGTATCGTGCGGATCTGCAACAACTAAATGAAATGCAAATGCCCAGGCATATATATGATGGATCAGAAAAGCCATGGGAGCTGCTGTATACATTCGGGCCACATACACGAATGGTTAGATCTCCGTGCGTTCACTGTGCGCAAAGTCACGAGTAGCTCTACTAGGGAAGCAGTCATTGCAGTTATGTCCAGCAGAGCTTGGAGCAGAACTCACGGACAGAGTTCGACACGATCTCCGGATGAAAGCGGAAAATGTTGAAGCTTTCTTGTGGTCAGATTCAACAATTGCACTGTCATGGATTAATTCTCGGGCATCTCAGTTTCATACATTTCTAGCAAACAGCTTACAAAAGTACATGCTGTTTCCAAACCAACACAATGATGGCATGTATCACCAGCTCTAAATGCTGCAGATGTCCTATCAAGAGGGATATCGGCATCTCAGCTAACATCAAACAATTTATGGTTATATGAACCATTATACCTACATGGGCCACAATCTCGCTGGCCGTCACCATTCAAAGCATTGGAACATGTGACTGATACTTCAGAACGGAAAACCGAAGTATTCAGTAAACCAATGACGAGTAGCCTTCCTGCTTCTGGGAGGGATGATGGATGGGTGGATTTACCACATCAATATATCGTATGCATAGAATTATTGCGTATGTATTACGTTTTTGCAGAGCACAAAACAGAAGAAAGACTGTTCAACTGGAATTGGATGAATTGAAACAAGCTCGAAAAATTATGATGATCAAACAAATTCAGGAAAGCGAATTTCAGTATGAGCTTCGTCATCTCAGAAATCGACCAGAACAACCTATGGGCAAGAAAAGCAATTTGGTGCTTGATGAAAATTTGATTATTCGAGTGGCAACGAGGCTTCAACAAGCTCCAATTTCAAGAGACATAAGCAATTCATATCTGTTGCCTTATAGTAATATCATTGTCAAAATGATTTTACGAATATTACATGAAGACAACATGCATTGTGGATAAGATGCATTACGAGGTACTGCCAGGCAACAGTATCACATATCATATCTGGAGTGGATTAATGCAGACCTTTCTGGATTTATCACAAAATAAGATGAAAACGTCCAGATAAGGCATAAATTGCTGTGTTTGTATGTTTTGCAACAAAGGCAGTACACTAGGAATTGGTTGGAGATCTATCAACATCCTCATTTTTCGGGGCATCGCAACGTTTCATTAAACGAAGAGGAAGGTGCCAAGCGTTGTACTGTGACCAAGTGACAATTCAGTGCGTTGATTTTTAAGTTCCATCGCTTGCACCAATCTGAGAAGGTGTTCAGGTACGCCTGCATACCAGAAGCTGCCTCAGAGCGGCATTTAGAGCTGTATAGAAGGGCGATATCGTCCGCATAAGTGGCAAGTAGAGCTTTGCCGGGGGCAACCCTATAGTTTTCGTTAGACTAGGTATGTCTGGACTTTCTTTACTTCATCGAAGTCGGTAGTGTTTTTTTTGCGCTCTCGCTTTTTTCTCGTTTTTATTTAATCCCGCATATAAAAATTCTTTTTCGTGGAATCTAGTGCCGAATTAATAAATTAGGCAATCTATAAATTGTAATTTGTTCTTAAACACTTACTCAAAGCTATTATTACTAATTGCTTTATTTAATAACAAAACTCAAAGTTTTGTTGTTTTGCCTACATAGACTTTGATTTTGTGTTTTTGATCGCTTTTACTTGCATTCGCGCTCTCGTGTACACATTAGTGTTGTTGTTTGTGTGGTGCTTGCTCTCGCGTCTTTACATTGCCCGTGATCGCGACCGTTACTCTCGCGATTGTGCCAGTCTTTGTTGTTGTGTGTTTACTAACTCTCTTAACTTCTGTCTCTTCAGTTTTTTTCTTGTGCATATTAACCTTTAACACTTGTGTTATTTCTTGGTGCGTATAGCCCTTATATTTTATTATATTGCTCATTTTAAATTGCCTCTCTTTATAAACTTTTTGATTTATTTATTTATTTGTTGTTATTTTAATTTTTTTAATTAAACTTGCAATGGTTGTCTGATCTTCAAAAAAGTGCCCCCATCCACAAAAAATCCAATGCGCTGGTTACACAGCCAGAATAAGGGATATTATTGGAAACGGCGGTGGCCTAAAGTGGAGTGAAGAAGCGTGCCGGGAGGTAGAAATGGATATGCGTCTATTCATGCGGCGGACGAGAGAGGGCTTTAAGTCCCTGTCGGTTGGCTTTCTGAAACTTCGTGATGAGTTTTCGTCTCTGGAAACTCAGTTTAATAGTTATAAACTATTGAACGAATCACCGAAGCGGAAGAAGACTATCCCACGGGATTTCTCTCCCGATCCGCCGGCATCTCTGTTTCTGCCGGTATCGTCGAACGACCCTATAACTCCAAATGGTCAGCAATTGATATCGTTTAGGAGTCCAGTAGTGACTGCAGTTGCGGGGACGATTGACATTTCCCCTGGTAATAGTGCCCCGCAAACTGACCCGATATCGGTTGTAGTTTCCGATGTGTCCGGGCGAATATCCACTCCCAGGGATATTCCTAATAAAGTAGTAACTAGAAGAGCTCTCAAGAAGTCATCTGCCTCAGCAGTTCCAGTGCAAAATGTTGTTGCTGCGGTTGCGACTGGCGCATTGAGATCTCTTGTAGCCATTCCACCAAAAAAGCAAATCTTTGTTTCGCGGCTCGACCCCAATACTTCATCAGATGATGTCATAGCCCATATCCGGGCAAAAGTCGTGGCGCCAAATATTGTGGTGGAAAAGTTTAGTTTAAAATCAGTTTCCCACCAAATGTCTTTAACCAAATTTGTCACAAAGATTTTTGGCCGGAACATTTGGTTATAAAGGAGTATACGGCTAAGAAAAAGAAAAATCGGCCTCCGATTCGTCTGCCTAACACAACTAATCCTTCCCTAACCTCTGGCTCGTCAGTAGCTGGCGGGTTAAAAAACTAAATTCGTCCCTTATTCTGGCCTATCAGAATGTTAGAGGACTAAAATCTAAACTTTCTAAGCTTTTTGTAGATAGTCAATCTTTTGACTTTCACATCTTGGTCTTTACAGAAACGTGGTTAAAGCCAGACATTTCTGATGCCTCTGTTTTTCCCACAATTTTTTCAACCTATAGATGCGATCGAATCTCCAAAAATGGTGGAGGAGTTTTGATTGCCGTAAATTCATCTCTTCCTTCAGAAATAGTTCTGCCACCTGCCGTTCTTGACATTGAATTTGTTAGTGTCAAAATTAGTTTGAACTCATATTCTGTATTTTTAACTTGCTCGTATATTCCACCGAATTCTGACATCACGGTATATGCTAGCCATTTAGAAGCTATTCGCTTCGTCTCTTCACTTCTTTCGGATGACATATTTATCGTTCAGGGAGATTTTAATCTACCTGACGTTTCATGGATTCCATCAGGTGAGTCTTCCTTGATGATACCCTCCTCCTCACATTGCTTTGTTGACTGTCTCCTTGAGTTATCCTTAACCCAAGTTAATCCTGTGCGCAACAAAAATGAGAGATCACTAGATCTTATATTTATGTTAGATTCTTCTAACTGTACTGTTCGAGGATTGATCCCTTAGTCGTCCCCGAAGACAGTTTCCATCCAACTTTGGACTTAACTATTGATCTACCTTTCGGTTTACGTGTGACCCATGTATTGTCTAACAAACCGCCATGGTTTACACGTGAGTTAACTAATTTGAAAAATGTGAAGCCTAGATATTATAGAAAGTTTAAAAAATTGGGTCGACCGTCTAATTTCTCTCTCTATGCTGTTGCTCGATCGAATTTTTCAGTGCTTAATACACTATGCTATAAGAATTACATTAGGCGTTGTAAACTTCAGTTCTCCCGTGATCCGAAGCAATTTTATAACTTTGTTAACGCCAAACGAAAGGTGGCAGTGCACCCGTCCTATTTATGTTGTGAGGAAAGATATAATATATCTTACCACACAAATACACGAAATACAGAATATATGCTTGATAATACATATTAATACACGAACACATGAAACACATAAGCTATATCATGTATAAAGCACTCCCTCACATTTTATCAAAATATAAGTGTACATGATATACATAATGTTGCTCGCCCAGCCAATATGTGCAAACGTATGTTAGCAACATGGCGAGAGCTTAGCAACATTAAAAGCTAAGCAACATCGCAAGCATTGGCAACATAAGCTGAGCGCTAGCAACATACGTGGGAAATCTAAAATATTCATGTACACAAATATGCATATACATATGCATACAACTAAAACATATAAAACACGCATGTCTACAACGACACAAATAAAACGAGAGAGAGCGAGCTGAGAATGCGTGAGAGTCAAAGTAAACGATCATATGCTCGTAAACAAACATCGAACATATGATCGTAAACAAATAATGCAACGGCGGAATAGAAATGTCATCGGACTTTGTTGCGATGACGTCAGAGGAATGAACCAGCAGTTAATTTGTAGGCTGATGCGGGCGGGCGGAATGCATAAAGCATTACCGAAAATAAGAAGAACAAAAAGAAACGAAAAATTCTCACGCATGAGAACTATGAGCAGCTCGTAGACTACAGCGGGAGGGCGGCAATGCATAAGCATTGCCGAAATATCAAACTTACACATACACACGAACACAATCGAAGCTACGCTCAGAGAGCGGTAGCTCGTAGGCTAAGGCGGGAGGGCGGCAATGCATAAGCATTGCCGAAATAATAAATACACACACACCCATACGCAACCAAACAAAAACCACGCTCAGAGAGCAGCTTTCGGAATAGCTTGTAGGCTGATGCGGGAGGGCGGCAATGCATAAGCATTGCCGAAAACGAAAGCCAAGAAACTACGCTCAGAGCATACGATCGGCTCGTGAGCGGGAGAGTAACGGCCGAGAGAGCGCTGTTGTGCATGTATGGGTGTATCAGCGGCAAATTGAGGGATGGTTTGACAGCCACTGGAAAGTGGCTGCAACAACGAAGAGAGATTTATGAAGGCGGTTAATTTGAATAAATCAAATTAAATTTATATAATTACAACAAAAAGGGGTGAATTAATATTAATTGGGAGTCATTGTCGGTTATTTATATATATATTACATTTATATTTTTAGTATGTATTATTTTATATTCGTTTATATTTTCTTATATAATTATTTATATAGCCATGTATCTCATTTAACTATGCATTTGTATTTAGGCTGTAAGTTCATTATTTTAGGAAACTTGTTAATTACTCTTAATTGTAGCAAAGAGAGATGCATGGTGGATAAAAGTGTTGGCGGTGGCGGAAATCGCGGGGCCAGCACGAGACCAGGAGGGAGCCGAAAAGGAGACGCTGGGCATGCAGCTAATTAGGAGGTGGCGCATACGAAGTGAAAGAATTTCACGATGCATAGCAACAAGCGAGCTATGCTGGATGAGCGGCAGAGAAAGCCGATCAAAAGAAACGAGCAATGGAAAGTTTTCAAGATAAAGCGAAAACTGATGGAAAAGTACCCGTAACGGGTCAGGAGTTCACCACGCATCCTGATTGGGTAAAGATGCCTATAAATACACACGGCTGAGACCAGAGGATAACTAGTTCGTGAGTGAAGACTTTAAAAGTGAAGTCAACGAGTGAAGTACCAAGCGAAGTCATTAAGTGAAGGCACGGCTGCAAAAATTAGAAAGTTCAAGTGCACGTGAAAGTCTACGACCAAGTCAAGGGCAATCGTTAGCGATTTAGAAAAGGCTAGGAGTTATTCCTAGCAATTTAGAAAAGACTAGGAGTTATTCCTAGCATAGAGGAAAAGACTAGGAGTATTCCTAGCATAACTTAAGAAAGACCAGGAGGATTCCTGGCAACAGAAAATAAACCATTGGCTAACAATTGTTCTCGATTGGTCACCAGAGTTTCGGAGGATTGAATCCACAACCACCAGCATCGGCCCCGGATGCCAAGTTCTGCCATCGCATACCCAAAAACCATCTAAAACATCACCACCAAAAATATAAATAATCAAAAACATCAATAAAATACCATTTTTGAAATCCGGCTCTGCCGACAATCAGGACGAAAAAGGATCGTTACAACTGGCGCCCAACGTGGGGCGCATTGCCGCCCTCCCGCATCAGCCTACAAATTAACTGCTGGTGCATTCCTCTGACGTCATCGCAACAAAGTTCGATGACATTTCTATTCCGCCGTTGCATTATTTGTTTACGGTCATATGTTCGATGTTTGTTTACGAGCATATGATCGTTTACTTTGACTCTTACGCATTCTCAGCTCGCTCTCTCTCGTTTTATTTGTGTCGTTGTAGACATGCGTGTTTTATATGTTTTAGTTGTATGCATATGTATATGCATATTTGTGTACATGAATATTTTAGATTTCCCACGTATGTTGCTAGCGCTCAGCTTATGTTGCCAATGCTTGCGATGTTGCTTAGCTTTTAATGTTGCTAAGCTCTCGCCATGTTGCTAACATACGTTTGCACATATTGGCTGGGCGAGCAACATTATGTATATCATGTACATTTATATTTTGATAAAATGTGAGGGAGTGCTTTATACATGATATAGCTTATGTGTTTCATGTGTTCGTGTATTAATATGTATTATCAAGCATATATTCTGTATTTCGTGTATTTGTGTGGTAAGATATATTATATCTTTCCTCACATCCCCCCCCTTCTTCGGGAGACCAAAGCCTCCCCTCCCTCATCATTTATGTTTATGTATGGTTATTAATTCCGTTGTATTATTCATTAATTTTGTTTTTAGTTTGTTTAAAAGTTTTTGTTTGGCTCGGCTCGCATCTTTTTTTTTTTTGTTGGCCATTGTAGGCATCTTTTCAAATTGGCGATACATCGAAGCTTCTTTTCGGATCTTTTGGCAGTTATTGAGCATCTTTTCCAAACAAAACATGTACTTATTAACATGTTTGGCTCATTCTGCATCTTTTCTCCTTTTTTTTTTTCATCTTAATACTGCACTTCATATTTTTCTTCTAAGCCTAACTTATTTCCTAAACTTCAGACTTTTTCTCCTAATCTAACTTATTCCCTAAATTTCAAATTTTTCTCCTAGTCTAACTTATTCCCTAAATTCAAATTTTTCTCCTACTCTAACTTATTCCCTATATCTCACATTTTTCTCCTACTCTAACTTATATTATTCTTACGCTCTTAAACCTACAGCACCTCCTCCAACACCCGTGCTCGTCCCCTCGCCATCCGAATGCGATATCGCAATCGGCCGACCCACACTACTTGTGATTGTCGAGCCTCCCCGCCCATCGCTCGCACTGCCATCACCACGGCGAGTGGCCAACTCTCCTCTTCTATTTCCTGCCATCTTTGATGCCTTGATGGCACTGGCACCGATCTCTGCCGATCCAAAACGGGCCTAGGTGGTGCCTGGCGTTCCGCTGGCGCCGACATCTGCCTTTTTATGCGCCTCGGGTCCCTTGAATGAGGCGGTAGCCCCTTTTGGCCCTGGTAGGCTCCTTGTTGTTGTTGTTGATGTTGTTGTTGCTGTTGTTGTTGCTGTTGTTGTTGCTGTTGTTGTTGCTGTTGTTGATGATGTTGTTGCTGTTGTTCTTGTTGCGCCGGTTCCGCCCATTCATAAATGGTGGTGGCCCTGTGCACCCAGACATCTCCCTGGCGCACCGACTCCATCCACTGGTTACGCCGTGGTGGCCCAGGGATGTCGCCGGAGGCCGCTTCATCCATCGCTGGCTCATCCTGCCAGTATTCCGGCTCCGGAGGCTCCTCGTCGCTGCTGTGCGGCTCGCAATACTCATGCCAGAATTCTGGATTCACCTCCGGCTCTGGTAGTGGAGTGCCTTCCGGCATGCAATACTCGGCATAGAATGCCGGGTTTATGTTTATGTGGGGCGTGGGTGGTCTTGGTGGTTCCCACACTTGATCCAGCTCCTCCTCATCGCTGGACAGTATGTCCACCACTTCATCCGGTGCCTCCTGCACCACCCTCTCCTCCGCCTGGCCACCTATGCGCATCCCCATGCGCTCCAACTCCTCCTCAATTTCCTCGAACAGCCCCACCAAGCTGTTGGCGACAATGCCCTCATCCTCCTCCGTTTCGTCCGCTTCCTCAATTCCCCCCTCAACCATCATTTCCTCCACTTCCTCTTCCTCCTCGCTTCCCCCGTCCTCTTCCTCTCCCTCGTCGGAAGAGATGACGATGACCGGCCCATCTGGTACCGGCTCATCGCCATCGGACTCCTCTTCCGACACCTCCTCTTCGGAAACATATGGCGATGCCAATAGTTGCAAAGCCTCTCCATCATTTTTGTTTAACTGCATTTTGCGTCCGCTCATGGTGCTTGATTTTTAAAAGTGATTTTAGTTTCTGGCTGCGTTGACCGCGAAACCTCGCATTGCCTCTGCTCACACGCTGCTTACGGATCTTCGGCTTACGATGCACTTTCTTATGTTTTTGCGAATGCAATTTCTGTGTGTGTGTGAGTGTTCTCTCGTAGATTCGTGTGATAATGCACTTTCTTATGTTTTTGCGAATGCAATTTCTCTTTTACTTATGCGTATTCGCATACACTGATTAAGAGCGTGCATCTCACACCTACACTATGCGTGTGAGTGCTCTCTCGCGAATTCGCCGCACTTTCTTAATCTATTTTATTGATATTGCGGATGCAATTTCTCTTTCTTTATTTTATGCGTATTCGTGTCAATTGACCAATCGCTGATCTTGGCCTTATTATTTTCTCTTCTTTTTTTTTTTTTAGCTTCAGGGTGCGTGCGATTACTACAGTTTTAGAGCCACTGTTCTGAATTTCTTCATATGCTGATGTTGCTGTGCCATATTGTTGTGTTTTTATATATGTAAAACTATTTTTCTTTTTTGTTTCTCTCCTTTTTTTTTTTTGAATTGCATCTGTATATATAGGTATTGTATCTATAGCATACTTGCTATTTTGATATTTTTTTTTTTTCCAAATGCATATATATGTATGTATTGTATGAATAGCATAATTTGATATTTTGATATTATTCTGTATATCTCTAATTTTATACATGCCAATGTGTTTACCAAAAAAAGATATTCATGTATAAAATTTATCTGTGCGGCATTTCCTCCTTGTCCTTTTTCCGCAAAAGTCTGCCACGCCTTAACTTCCTCGTTGTCCGGCCGGTCCAACTCGTCTGTCTCGGCTTAGCTGAAAAATGCTGAAATAGGCTTTGGAGAATTATATTTCTTGTTGGTCATCTGTGTTTGCCTCTGGCATTGCCTGCGCCTTTAATTCGCTTATGTGGGCCGTTCTTGATTTTCCGCTCGATATATGTATCAATTTACATATTACAGGTGATGTAAATCCTTTTATCTTATATGGCCCTCCATATCGCGGCGCTAACTTTGCTGCAAATCCTTCCGCGGCATTTGACAGGTAATGCTCCTTTGCCCATACAACATCCCCAATTTGTGGTTTCCATTCACGTCTTCTCAGGTTGTAGTGCCTTGCCTGGTCTTGTGCCGCCTTCTCCAGATTTCTTCGTACTAGCGTACCTATCTCTTTCATACGCTTTTCCGTATCCTGGAGTTTGTGTTCTGGCTTGCCTGTTCCTGTCGTTAGCGTATCATATATTGCTCCCGGCAATCTCGGCTCTCTTCCCTGAGTTATTGTCATTGCCGTATATCCAGTTGCATCTGATACGCTGGAGCTCACGGCCAACATTAGTTCAGGCCACAATTCGTCCCATCTCCGCTGGTTCCCTTCTGCAAATTGGGCGATCATTGTTTTGACCGTTCTGTTCGCCCTTTCGGTCGGATTCTCTTGTGGCGTATAGGGTGCTGTTAATTGGTGGGTGCATCCCCATTCCTGTAGCATGTTTTTGAAGATTTTGCTTACAAATTGTACACCGTTATCTGTTATTACTACCTTCGGTACCCCGAATCTGCATAATACTCGTTCTCTGAACGCCTTGACCAAGTTCTCTGCTGACGCTTTCCTCATTGGTATTAATTCAGTCCATTTTGAGAATCTGTCTGTTATTACAAGTAAAACAGAGTTGCCATGTTTTGATCTTGGTAGTGGACCGACAAAATCTGCGCACACGGTTGCCCATGGTTCTTCGGGAATTTGGGTCAACATACGTCCAGCTGCTTGTTGTTGACTTGACTTATACATTTGGCAACTTTCGCATTTATTTACGTATGTACGAATGTCCCTTTGCATTCCCGGCCAGTAGTATCTTGCTGCCACTCGCGCAATTGTTTTCCTTGAGCCTGTATGTCCTGCCGTAGGAGTGTTGTGGTTTTCATTTATTACTTGTTGTCTCAGTGTTTTTGGAACGCACAGTTTCCACGCTACTACGTCTTCGTTGCCCGCTCTGTGAGGTATGTTGCGATACAGTTGCCCGTTCTCGGATAAGTAATCTGTATACTTTTGCGGATTGCTTTTAATCTTTTTATACATTTCCCTTATCCACTCACATCCATTGTTCGCTTGCCTGACTCTTATGCTGTTGTCTTCCATTCGCCGACACATCTCCAATGGCTGCCTTGACAGTGCATCTGCCACAATGTTTAATTTGACTCTGCGGTATGTTATTTCGAAGTCGTATTGCTGCAATTCCAATGCCCACCTTGCGATTCGCCCTGTAGGACTTTCAATACTATTCAGCCACTTTAATGCCATGTGATCTGTTACCACTTTGAAGTGGTAACCCTCCAAGTATGGTTTTAACTTTCTGACTGCCCATACTATTGCCAAGCATTCTTTTTCTGTGGCTGAATAGTTCTGCTCAGCCTGATTTAGAGTCCTACTGGCATAGGATATATGACTCGTTCCCCTTCCTCCGTGTTCTGAGTTAGAATTGCCCCTACTCCGTAGTTGCTTGCATCAGTTTGGAGTATGAACATCTTTGAGAAGTCTGGGCAAGTCAAAACTGGGTCGGCTACTAGCCTTTCTTTCACCCTATCGAATGCCTCCTGGTGTTTCTCTTCCCATATCCATTTCGTTTTCTTCTTTAACAGGGAATTCAATGGCTGCACCAGTGTTGCAAATCCTGGAACGAATCTTCTGTACCATGATGCCACGCCTAGGTACTGCCGTAGCTCTTTCGTGTTCTTTGGAGGTTTTAATTCGGCTATTGCAGTTACCTTATCCGGATCTGTACCAATTCCCAGCTCTGTTACTCGATGGCCTAGGAACCGTAGTTCCTTTCGAAAGAATTGGCATTTCTCTGGATTTATCCGCAGGTTTGCTTCTTTCAGTCTCCTGAACACTTCTCGCAGGTGTGCCTTGTGTTCCTCTATTGTTCGACTCACGATTATTACATCGTCTTGGTAAGCAAATGCGTGCGGCATCATTTCTGGCCCTATCACCATATCCAAGGCCCTCTGAAACGTTGCTGAGGCTGAGTGTAATCCAAATGGCATCACCTTCCATTGGTACAGTCCTTTGCCGGGTACAGTTAATGCCGTCATTTTCCTGCTGTTTGCTTCCAATGGGATTTGCCAGTAGCCATCCTTCAGATCTAGACTGCTGATGTACTTCGCCTCTCGCAACTGATCTAATATGTAGTCTATTGACTTTGCATTTATCTGTCTGAAGTCAACGCACAGCCTCCACTTCCCTGTTTGTTTCTTCTTCACCATTACTATTGGTGAGCTGTATGGGCTGTTTGACCGCTCGATGTATCCCATTGCCATTAACTCATCGACCTTTTCATTAATGAAACCTTGCATTTTCGGGTTGTTTGGGTAATATCTTTGTTTTATCGGTTTATCATCGCACATTGTAATTGTGTGCATGCCTACATTTGACGTTCCCGAGATTTTTGCTAATTCCGCCAGTTCTTGTTTCATAAAATCCCCCACTTCTGTTTCTGGTGCATCTGTTACTATTGCTGTTGATATTCTTTCGGCCAGCTTACCGTTCAATCTGCACCTTGGAGGGATATTTATTGCGTGGCCTGCACATTTAATTGTAGCTCCCATCTCTTTTATAAAATTCCAGCCCCATGAGCGGACGCAAAATGCAGTTGAACAAAAATGATGAAGAGGCTTTGCAACTATTGGCATCGCCATATGTTTCCGAAGAGGAGGTGTCGGAAGAGGAGTCCGATGGCGATGAGCCGGTACCAGATGGGCCGGTCATCGTCATCTCTTCCGACGAGGGAGAGGAAGAGGACGGGCGAAGCGAGGAGGAAGAGGAAGTGGAGGAAATGATGGTTGAGGGAGGAATTGAGGAAGCGGACGAAACGGAGGAGGATGAGGGCATTGTCGCCGACAGCTTGGTGGGGCTGTTCGAGGAAATTGAGGAGGAGTTGGAGCGCATGGGGATGCGCATAGGTGGCCAGGCGGAGGAGAGGGTGGTGCAGGAGGCACCGGATGAAGTGGTGGACCTACTGTCCAGCGATGAGGAGGAGCTGGATCAAGTGTGGGAACCACCAAGACCACCCACGCCCCACATAAACATAAACCCGGCATTCTATGCCGAGTATTGCATGCCGGAAGGCACTCCACTACCAGAGCCGGAGGTGAATCCAGAATTCTGGCATGAGTATTGCGAGCCGCACAGCAGCGACGAGGAGCCTCCGGAGCCGGAATACTGGCAGGATGAGCCAGCGATGGATGAAGCGGCCACCGGCGACATCCCTGGGCCACCACGGCGTAACCAGTGGATGGAGTCGGTGCGCCAGGGAGATGTCTGGGTGCACAGGGCCACCACCATTTATGAATGGGCGGAACCGGCGCAACAAGAACATCATCAACAACAGCAACAACAACAGCAACAACAACAGCAACAACAACAGCAACAACAACATCAACAACAACAACAAGGAGCCTACCAGGGCCAAAAGGGGCTACCGCCTCATTCAAGGGACCCGAGGCGCATAAAAAGGCAGATGTCGGCGCCAGCGGAACGCCAGGCACCACCTAGGCCCGTTTTGGATCGGCAGAGATCGTTGCCAGTGCCATCAAGGCATCAAAGATGGCAGGAAATAGAAGAGGAGAGTTGGCCACTCGCCGTGGTGATGGCAGTGCGAGCGATGGGCGGGGAGGCTCGACAATCACAAGTAGTGTGGGTCGGCCGATTGCGATATCGCATTCGGATGGCGAGGGGACGAGCATGGGTGTTGGAGGAGGTGCTGTAGGTTTAAGAGCGTAAGAATAATATAAGTTAGAGTAGGAGAAAAATGTGAGATATAGGGAATAAGTTAGAGTAGGAGAAAAATTTGAATTTAGGGAATAAGTTAGACTAGGAGAAAAATTTGAAATTTAGGGAATAAGTTAGATTAGGAGAAAAAGTCTGAAGTTTAGGAAATAAGTTAGGCTTAGGAGAAAAATATGAAGTGCAGTATTAAGATGAAAAAAAAAAAAGGAGAAAAGATGCAGAATGAGCCAAACATGTTAATAAGTACATGTTTTGTTTGGAAAAGATGCTCAATAACTGCCAAAAGATCCGAAAAGAAGCTTCGATGTATCGCCAATTTGAAAAGATGCCTACAATGGCCAACAAAAAAAAAAAAAGATGCGAGCCGAGCCAAACAAAAACTTTTAAACAAACTAAAAACAAAATTAATGAATAATACAACGGAATTAATAACCATACATAAACATAAATGATGAGGGAGGGGAGGCTTTGGTCTCCCGAAGAAAGGGGGGGATGTGAGGAAAGATATAATATATCTTACCACACAAATACACGAAATACAGAATATATGCTTGATAATACATATTAATACACGAACACATGAAACACATAAGCTATATCATGTATAAAGCACTCCCTCACATTTTATCAAAATATAAGTGTACATGATATACATAATGTTGCTCGCCCAGCCAATATGTGCAAACGTATGTTAGCAACATGGCGAGAGCTTAGCAACATTAAAAGCTAAGCAACATCGCAAGCATTGGCAACATAAGCTGAGCGCTAGCAACATACGTGGGAAATCTAAAATATTCATGTACACAAATATGCATATACATATGCATACAACTAAAACATATAAAACACGCATGTCTACAACGACACAAATAAAACGAGAGAGAGCGAGCTGAGAATGCGTGAGAGTCAAAGTAAACGATCATATGCTCGTAAACAAACATCGAACATATGATCGTAAACAAATAATGCAACGGCGGAATAGAAATGTCATCGGACTTTGTTGCGATGACGTCAGAGGAATGAACCAGCAGTTAATTTGTAGGCTGATGCGGGCGGGCGGAATGCATAAAGCATTACCGAAAATAAGAAGAACAAAAAGAAACGAAAAATTCTCACGCATGAGAACTATGAGCAGCTCGTAGACTACAGCGGGAGGGCGGCAATGCATAAGCATTGCCGAAATATCAAACTTACACATACACACGAACACAATCGAAGCTACGCTCAGAGAGCGGTAGCTCGTAGGCTAAGGCGGGAGGGCGGCAATGCATAAGCATTGCCGAAATAATAAATACACACACACCCATACGCAACCAAACAAAAACCACGCTCAGAGAGCAGCTTTCGGAATAGCTTGTAGGCTGATGCGGGAGGGCGGCAATGCATAAGCATTGCCGAAAACGAAAGCCAAGAAACTACGCTCAGAGCATACGATCGGCTCGTGAGCGGGAGAGTAACGGCCGAGAGAGCGCTGTTGTGCATGTATGGGTGTATCAGCGGCAAATTGAGGGATGGTTTGACAGCCACTGGAAAGTGGCTGCAACAACGAAGAGAGATTTATGAAGGCGGTTAATTTGAATAAATCAAATTAAATTTATATAATTACAACAAAAAGGGGTGAATTAATATTAATTGGGAGTCATTGTCGGTTATTTATATATATATTACATTTATATTTTTAGTATGTATTATGTTATATTCCTTTATATTTTCTTATATTTATTTATATAGCCATGTATCTCATTTAACTATGCATTTGTATTTAGGCTGTAAGTTCATTATTTTAGGAAACTTGTTAATTACTCTTAATTGTAGCAAAGAGAGATGCATGGTGGATAAAAGTGGTGGCGGTGGCGGAAATCGCGGGGCCAGCACGAGACCAGGAGGGAGCCGAAAAGGAGACGCCGTTGGCAACCGAGGCTGGGCATGCAGCTAATTAGGAGGTGGCGCATACGAAGTGAAAGAATTTCACGATGCATAGCAACAAGCGAGCTATGCTGGATGAGCGGCAGAGAAAGCCGATCAAAAGAAACGAGCAATGGAAAGTTTTCAAGATAAAGCGAAAACTGATGGAAAAGTACCCGTAACGGGTCAGGAGTTCACCACGCATCCTGATTGGGTAAAGATGCCTATAAATACACACGGCTGAGACCAGAGGATAACTAGTTCGTGAGTGAAGACTTTAAAAGTGAAGTCAACGAGTGAAGTACCAAGCGAAGTCATTAAGTGAAGGCACGGCTGCAAAAATTAGAAAGTTCAAGTGCACGTGAAAGTCTACGACCAAGTCAAGGGCAATCGTTAGCGATTTAGAAAAGGCTAGGAGTTATTCCTAGCAATTTAGAAAAGACTAGGAGTTATTCCTAGCATAGAGGAAAAGACTAGGAGTTATTCCTAGCAATTTAGAAAAGACAAGGAGTTATTCCTAGCAAGTTGGAAAAGACTAGGAGTATTCCTAGCAAGTTAGGAAAGACTAGGAGTTATTCCTAGCACAGTTAGGGAAGACTAGGAGTATTCCTAGCACAGTTAGGAAGACCAGGAGTATTCCTTGCACAGGCAGGATCGACTAGGAGTATTCCTAGCACAGATTAGGGAAGACCAGGAGTATTCCTGGCATAGTGGGGAAAGCCTAGGAGATATTCCTAGCAATCGATAGGAGATTAGCAGCGATTAGGGTAGAAAGGCAAGACCAGGAGTATTCCTGGCACAGACAGGGTCGACTAGGAGTATTCCTAGCATAACTTAAGAAAGACCAGGAGGATTCCTGGCAACAGAAAATAAACCATTGGCTAACAATTGTTCTAGATTGGTCACCAGAGTTTCGGAGGATTGAATCCACAACCACCAGCATCGGCCCCGGATGCCAAGTTCTGCCATCGCATACCCAAAAACCATTTAAAACATCACCACCAAAAATATAAATAATCAAAAACATCAATAAAATACCATTTTTGCATCCTCAAAAATCAACACAAATCTTATCATTTCACCAGCGCACAAATAAATTTGTTGTGCCGAACCTCGACACCTGAAATCCGGCTCTGCCGACAATCAGGACGAAAAAGGATCGTTTCAATGTTTTGAAAATAATAAAGCAAACGATGATCAGGCCATTGCCGATATGTTTGATGATTTTTTCGAAACGACCTATTCCTCCAAAGATCATCGAGCTAACTTTTCATATCCCTATCAGTTGAAAAGGTCTAATTGCGTCTTTAATCCAGTGATCGATGAAGATTCGCTTCTCAGCGTGCTTACTTTAGTCAAGCCCGTGTACTCACCAGGACCTGATGGGATACCTGGTTGTGTACTCAGGTTTTGCGCTGAGACTTTGATTTCCCCAATTCTTAAGTTATTTACTGTGTCCGTTGAATCTTCCTCTTTTCCAACCATTTGGAAGGAATCTTTTATTATTCCTTTGCATAAGAAGGGTAATAAATCCGTAGCTTCAAACTATAGGGGAATATTCAAGTTGTCTGCTATTCCGAAGGCATTTGAGAAAATTATAACTTCTCAACTGCAACATTTCTGTAGTTCTATTCTTTCATCTTCTCAACATGGGTTTATGAATCGTAGATCTACTACCACTTACCTTTTAGAGTTTACTTTTTTAGCGATCGAAGGATTCAGGAATGCATTGCAAACTGATGTCATTTATACCGACTTGAGTAAGGCTTTTGATTCTGTCAATCATACACTGCTTTTGTTCAAGCTGAACGAACTTGGGATTCCAAGCCTTTTGCTTAATTGGATTTCACAATATCTTAATAACCGTACACAAAAAGTTTTATTTAAAACTTATCTTTCGAAGACCATCAATGTGACCTCGGGGGTACCACAAGGTAGCCATCTAGGACCACTGCTTTTTACGCTTTTCATTAATGACCTTTCGTCAGTTGTAACTCGCTCTCGTGTTCTTATGTATGCTGACAATGTTAAACTTTGTACTAGTTTTAAAGACTTAAGCTCTCCACGTCTGCTTCAAGCTGATCTTAATAAATTTCAAACTTGGTGTGAAATTAACTTATTAGAACTCAATGTCTCGAAATGTTACGTCATGTCATTTCACAGATCCTCTTTGCAATTAGTGGTGTATTATCTCAATAATACCCCACTTGAACGTTTGAACGAGATTAATGATTTGGGTGTACTCATGGACCACAAATTAAATTTTACTCGTCATATTAATATAACTGTCAATAAAGCGATGAGGTTTCTTGGTTTCGTTAAGCGATGGTCGAAAAAATTTGATGATCCTTACACAACCAAAACACTGGTCCGCCCCATTTTGGAGTATGGATCATGTGTTTGGTCTCCACAATATGGATAACACCAAGTAAAAATTGAATCTGTTCAAAAACAGTTTTTAATTTTTGCTCTTCGTGGTTTAAACTGGGATCGAAATGTTAACTTGCCTTCCTATTCTAAAAGACTTCTTTTGATTAACCTTCCCTCCTTACTTAATCGTAGAGTAATGCTTGGTACTTTGTTTATCCACAAGTTTTTGAATGGACAAATAGACTGTCCTTATTTACTCAATCAGGTCAATCTATCTGTTCCTTGTAGACTAACCCGAAATTATGTCCCTTTATCTCTAACACGCTTTACTTCCAACTATTCCAACTTGAACGTACTGCGCATTGTACGCGTCAACGTTTAGAAGAAATACCCTGAGTAGAGTAATGGGGCCAGCACGCTGCTCTGTGGGACTTCCGCTCTCATTAAGCATTGGAGAAGGTGTTTCTGACCTTTATCATAAACTGCCGGCTTTCTAAATATGATCGAAGGACACTATAGTGTGGTGCTGGAAATAATTTCTTCATTTTGCTCAGCAAACCCATATGCCAAACTCTATCAAAAACTTGCTGCATATCAATGAAAACTGCGTAACAATATTTCTTGTCATCAAAGGCTTGTAGTATATGCTTCACCAATCTATGATCTAGTTCCACAGTGCTGTGTCTCACGCAAAAGCCAAACTGGTGATCCCGTAAGATATGGCGTTCATTAATGATATCTTTCAGTCGGTTGGCAATAATCCTTTCCCATACTTTAGATAGTGAGGGCAGGAGACTTATTAGCCGGTACGATTCAGGATCGTTCTCTGGTTTACCAGGCTTATGGATCATTATGATTGCAGCCATTTTCCAGTGCTTAGGGAAGTGTTCTTAAAATGGCATTAAAAATTAGTGCTATGTAAATAATAGCCCGTGTTGGTAAGGCTTTTAGTCTGTGCCAGAAGCTTTATTTTTCGGAAGGTCCTTGATGACTTCAGCTATCTCTTCTTTTCTTGCCGGTTTGATGGGTAAAGACATCTGCAGTGCTGTCTGCAGGCTTTCACTAGTCTCGCTAAGCTGGTCGTCTGTGGTAAAATGGTAGTCCGTTAACCGAGCTTCTAAATGTTGTGTAAACGATTTGGCCTGTTCATCTTCGCTTTTAGCAAGCTTACCGTTAGGACATCGGATAGGCACTTGTCTAATTGGTTATCTCTTAAGAGATTTTATGCACTTCCATAGTGAATAATTAGCATCCAATGTATAATCCATGGACGCTAATTTCTGCTCGAAGAATTTGCTTCGCGCCTTCTAAACCTCATTTTCTGCGCCAGAAGCTCTGTGGCCTCTCTTGTTAGTGCAACACCATACTTATTGTCTCTAAAATTATCAGTGGGCGTTGAAGCAGCAGCAGCCCTGTTAGGTAATCTACAGCCATTTCAATGTCTTCCCCAGAATTAAGAGCAGCGTTTAGCTGGATTAAGTTTTCCAAATGGTGTCCGAAGGCTTGCAGGTCGGTGTTTTTGCTAATAAGTCGATGTCTTAGATTGGCACTATAGCAGCCTGTGTGGATACTGGCGATTAAGGCCAGATGGTCTGATTCCAGATCCCAAATTTGGGTTATGTTTACAGTGTGGTATACCGTGATAGACTGCAAAGTCAATACAGGAGGGCGTATGATGCAGCACATATGGGTACCTGGTTAGTGACCCAGTTGCAAGGATCTTGGCACTAATAGCAGATATAAGTTCGCGACCCCTGAATGAATTGTATGTGTCTCCCCACAACCAGTGTCGGGCGTTCCGATAGTTGATAGGGCAGTTGATAGTACAGAATTCTATGTCACCCAACCCTGTGGCTACTTTAACTGAGTACATTTGTATGCTGCGTGTCTCAATAACTTTTTGTGGAAAATGGCTAAGAGAATTCCTCACCAGAACTGCTGCCCCTCCAATGCTGTTATTGGTCCACGATGGTTTGTAAACAGGTTAGAAGGCATAACCGTATATTTTTACTATATCACCTATTTTCATCCTAATCTCCGACAAAAGAAGAATGTCAACGCTGTTGTTGTGGGCGAAGAGTTCTACTTCTTTTGCCTTCCCTGAAATGCCATTAGCATTCCAGATAAGAACTTTCAGCGGGATCATTGTAGGGCTGAAGCGTTGTTTTGGCACTGAGGTCCGTCCTCCGTCCATTGCTTAATTATATTGGCTAAATCAAGTACCATATTTTCCAGTCACAGTCTGCATAATTTTTTGGTATTCACTCCCCATAAGGGCTTGCTGCAGACTGCCATGGTGGTGCTACGTCATTTAGGCACTAAATTCCACGCTCGCGCCCTTATAGACACCGCATACGAGGGGACATTCCTAACCGAGAGGTTGTTCAACTTGGTTAGACCACCATATCGAGTCATTGATGCTCAAATCAGTGGCATTTCCAACTGTGTGTGCGCCCAAAAATTATACCAGACAAAGATCGCTTCTCCTGGCGATCTCTCTCAATAAGAGCAAACGTCCGCATTTGTCCTGCCTGGCCGAGTGAATCAAGAAGGATATTTGCGGCTCCCTCGTCGGCCTTGGAACCATATTTGGCTGGGTTCTCTGTGGCCCCATGGACTCCGTCACTCCTGCGACAAATGTATTCACTGCCCAGGTTTCCTTCACATCCACCAACGCCAACTTGGATAAACTCATCACCAAGTTTTGGGAGGTGGGAGATCTTCCAGCAAAACTGGAAAAGGAAGCAGACAAGAAGTGCGAGCGACGGAAACCACGAAGAGAAGAGCAGATGGCAAATATGAGGTATATCTGCCTTTCATGGATCCAGTGAACGTCGACCTGGGACATTCAAGATCAATCGCCATGGCTCAGTTACTCAGGAATGAAGCGCGGTTGGGAAAGAATCCTTGACTAAAAGCAAAACACGGAGATGTTCTACAGGAATACGTAACATTGGGACATATGATCCGCGTGCCCCCTCCTACCGACTCCAAGAATTTCTGCGTGCCTCATCACGCGGTGTTCAAGCCCGACAGCACCACGACCAAAATCGGCGTCGCCTTCAATGCGTCTAGTCCATCCATCAGAGGTGTCAGTTTGAACGACGTCCTACATACCGGTCCCACTCTGCAAGCAGACCTTACCGTAACGATCCTTAAATGGCGGTTTTTCCGTTACGTCTTTTCTGCCGACATCACCCAATTGTATCGGCAGATCTTTGTTTCCGCAGAACACACTCCTTTCCAGCGCATCCTCTATCGAGATCAAGACGGCCAGCTCCAAGATAACGAACTCCAAACCGTCACATTTGGGGTCAACTGTGCTCCGTTTTTGGCCATTCGAGACCTACTCCAGTTGGCTCAGGATGTGGAACAAAGATAACCCAGAGCGAGCGAAATTCTTCGTGGCTACATGTACGTGGATGATGTTCTTGCTGGGTCCCACACTAAGAAGGAGTCGCGTTAGGCGATTCAAGAGCTCCAAAGCGCCCTGACTTCCGCTGGTTTCCCTCTCCGGAAATGGACATCGAACGAAAAAGATGTATTATCAGCCATCCCACGAGTGCACTTACTTAATGCCGACTTCCTTGAATTAGAGGAATCCGCAGGATCGTTTCTTCTTCGTGACTCCAAACTCGCCGTTGCAAGCGTCCGTCACTAAGAGAGAGGTCGTATCCTACATCGCCAAGTTGTTCTATCCAGCAGGATGGTTGGCCCCCTTCGTAGTCCGGGCAAAAATATTCATGCAGCAGCTTTGGCTGACCGAGCTTGGCTGGGATGACGATCTACCGCCATCCCTCTTACATGAATGGCATGATTTCCTGCAGGATTACCCAGGCCTCGGTCATATTCGCATTCCGAGGTGGGTGGAAACCAGACCTGACTATGACTGGCAACTCCATGGTTTTTGTGACGCGTCTCAGCGAGACTACGGTGCCGCGCTCTACGTCCGCGTGACGCATCATGACCACGTGAGCGTCCACCTCCTTACTGCGAAGACTCGGGTAGCTCCAGTAAGGACTGTCTCTCTGCCCCGTCTAGAATTGTGCGGCGCTGTGCTCCTAGCTGACTTGTATACAGCGGTAATTCCTGACCTTCCGATTCGTAACGCCCAATCCTTCTTCTGGACTGATTCCACCATCGTTCTGGCCTGGCCCAACAAACCATCGTGCAATTGGTCGACCTTTGTTGCGAATCGCGCGTCATCCATTTCCAGCAAAACTATGGTGGGTGACTGGGCTCATGTGCGGTCCGAGGACAATCCAGCTGACCTAGCCAGCCGAGGTGTGACAGCAGCAGACTTGTCGGTAAGCCAATTGTGGTGGCACGGTCCGGAGTGGCTTCGACTACCCCGTGAGTACTGGCCTGCATCTCCTTGCACGGTCCCTGAAACAGAAGTGGAGCAACGAACCCACTGCCACGTCGTCACTACGTCCAACACGACCGATATCATAGAACGTTTTTCCGATTTCGGTCTAAGGGTGATCGCCTATGTCCGGAGGTTCCTCAGCAGGAGGAAGTCTCTCCCCCCAACACTCACTCTCACCCAACAGGAGTTATTCGAGGCCGAAAAGGCCCGAAAAGGTTGCATGGAGGCAACCTTCTAATGATCCGATTCCTGTGGGCTAAGTTCTGGATTCCGAAGATTAAAAATGCTGTCAAGGCCCTCATCCGTGGATGTAAGGCCTGCATCCTGCACAAGCGCCGTCAGCAGAAGGAGAAGGATTTTCTGGAAGCAACCAAACGCCGCATCCTAAACTCCCATGATCAGCAGATCGTGGCCTGGAATTTCATTCCACCCAGCGCTCCGCACAAGGGTGGCCTCTGGGAAGCGGTGGTGAAGAGTTTTAAGACTCTGTTTTACAAATCCACAGCCAATGTGCGCTACACCTTCGAAGAGCTCTCTACCCTGCTGTGTCGGATAGAGGCGTGCCTGAACTCACGTCCCATTTCGCCCATGACTGAAGATCCGGAGAATCTTTTGGCCTTGATTCCTGGTCATTTCTTGGTGGGTGGGCCCATGTCCTTGATCAATCGCTGGCAGCGGCTGAATTCACTTAACCACCATTTCTGTCAGCGTTGGAACGGCGAGTACCTCAAGCAGCTACATAAGCGAAATAAATGGAAGCTCCCAAGCCGAAATCTCCAAGAAAAGGACGAGTAGAACTCGTCCATCCGGGCGCTGACAGTTTGGTCCGAGTCGTCGACGTTTGAACCTCGGGCCGTTCCATCAAAAGGCGACTCCGACCCCGCTCTCCCAGTAGTGAGGCGGCGGCATTTTTTCCTCTTACTTTTCTTTATTTTTTCTCCTAGTATTTTCGTTCGCTTCGTGAGTCACTCAAGTTTCTTCATGTCATGCTTAATCCTGGCTTTTTTTGTTCCTTTCTTCTCCTAGAATCTAGTTTCGTTACAGTCATGGCTTCCCGTAGCCCCCGCCAAGGACGCGGGGAAAATCCTTATCGGCAGTGCAAGCGGTTCCTGAACCTACGCGGAGAGAAGCGGCTCAGGACGGTTCTCGTCAATAAATATTTTCTTGGAGGATATCGGCGTTGTGGAGAGGCTCATCATACCTTATTGCACTCCACTCGCGTGGGCAAAGACAAGGCCTCCCATGCCACCATCAGATCCTGGATTGACCCAACATTCAAAAAAGAGGTGGTCGTCCAGGTGGAGCCTGGCCTCCGGGTAAATACTCCCGGAGGTCTCCGAAGCGGTCCGGAAGAATTTTTCCACCCTGGTGTTGGCGGACCCGATGTTCCACCGACCAGTGTCCATATTTGTCGTGCTTGGGGCAGACCTCTATCCTGAGGCCATCCAGCCCAGTTGTGTCCCGGGCCATGGCGGCATTCCCGTAGCCCAAAGCACCGTATTCGGCTGGATCCTGTCCGGTTCCTGCGGCATGTAGGCGCTCCAGAACACAGCCGCTCCCCATCCCTACCAATCCACCCGGGCTATTGGAACTTGTTGCAAGGGGGGCGGTATGTTCACGCCAGAAAGGGTGACCAGCAGGAGTTATCGGGGGGCAAAATCCGCTAATGAAGAACGGTCACACTCCGCCCATAACATTTAGATATATAGATATATAGATATATAGATATATAGATATATAGATATATAGATATATAGATATATAGATATATAGATATATAGATATATAGATATATAGATATATAGATATATAGATATATAGATATATAGATATATAGATATATAGATATATAGATATATAGATATATAAACATAGATATGTATATCTATATATATAAAATTCTCGTGTCACAGTTTTCGTTGCCATACTCCTCCGAAACGGCTTGACCGATTTTGATGAAATTTTTTTTATCCGGTATCTATGAGAATCCGCCAACATCTATTTTTCATCCCATTTCTTTCACACTCCCTACCACATTCTTACATACATACAATATACACATTCTAACATACATACATACTTACAATAAGTAAGCCATTTTTTGTCTACACTAGAAATTACTAGAAAATTATTTGTATGGCAAAATACCGTTTGCTGGGCTTTCTAGTAGATATATATATAAAAATCAATTGCTGTTTGTTAGTCTCCTTAAAACTCGAGAACAGCTGAACCGATTCGGCTAATTTTGTTTTTGAATTAATTGTGTAAGTCCAGGGAAGGTTTAAAAGATGAGAAAAATTCGAATAAAATCCGGAAAAATCCTCAAAACAGCATTTTTCTATTTCCCATACAAAAGTTTCGAACTAGCTTAAGTAAGTTAAGTAAGCGTGGCGTAGTATGTAGATAGTGAGATTCCAAGTAATGTGCTCTTTTTTGAAATCTATATATATAAAAATCAACTGCTGTTCGTTAGTCTCGCTAAAACTCGAGAACAGCTGAACCGGTTCGGCTAATTTTGGTTTTGAATTAATTGTGGAAGTCCAGGGAAGGTTAAAAAGGTGAGAAAAATTCGAATAATTGCCGGGAAAATCCTCAAAACAGCATTTTTCTATTTCCCATACAAACGTTTTCTTTTATTTTAACGCTCACGCACACACATACATATGGAAAAATTCTTCACCACGCGGTGTGTGAGAGAGACAGAAATATTTGAGTTGAGTTCTTGCACAGAACGAAATTGAAAGAGCGAGATGCCATGCGTTTGCTATATATGTCGAACTACCTTAAGTAAGTCAAGTTAGCACGGTGGCGTAGTATGTAGAGGTCGATGTTTGGTGGTGGTTCAATTCCCGGTGAAGACGGTGGTGTGAAAGCTTTTATGATGTGTTTCTTCTTCTTTTTTGTTTTTTGATTTTATTAAACATTTATACCAATTATTTTAAAATTAAATAAAAAACTGCAAGGGTTTTCAAACTTCGGCAAGGCCGAAGTTAGCTTCTTTGATGTTTTTAATTACTTTGGTGATCCTTTGTCATAGTGACATTCCAAGTAATGTGCTCTTTTTTGTGATAGTAACACTTTACTGCTAAATGAGCGGGAAATTTTCTCACTTTGATTAATTACAATTTACGATGCCGTGGAGAAGACGACCTGACCTAGGTCGTCACAGTCAATCAAAATGTGCGAAAAGCTACCTAACGTGATATACAAATATCAAGAAAATAGTCGTATTGATATGTCAGAAATTTTCTCACTTTGATTAATTACAATTTACGATGCCGTGGAGAAGACGACCTGACCTAGGTCGTCACAGTCAATCAAAATGTGCGAAAAGCTACCTAACGTGATATACAAATATCAAGAAAATAGTCGTATTGATATGTCAGAAGTAGATAGGCTTAGAATGCATTTAATAAAAACGGATTCGCTTTGTTTGTTTTAAAATTAATTTATACAAATATTAGGTCTTTTATTTATCGACAGAGGCAGTACGAAGTCTGCCGTTACACTAGTAGATATATAGATATATAGATATATTATATATATATAAATTACGTGTCACAGTGTTTGTCCGCGATGGACACCTAAACTACTGAACCGAATTCAATCGAATTTCACATGTACCCGTAATATGGTGTAACTTAAAAGATAGGATAGTTTTCATCTTATTTAATTACTTTAAAAATTAGTAAATTGAACAAAATGTAATAAAATAATTTCATCCCTCTCTAACACGTTAAATAAAGTGTTTAGCGATCGATATGATTTTGATGGTCGTCTCTATCGATAGTTGGGATTGCGATTGTGAAGAGTGCGTGACAACTCGGTGCCAAAATAATTTCAATGGACAAGCCGAGGAAAGAACAATTGTGCTATCGCTGGAAATTTTTTAACAAGAACAGAATCAACTAATTTGATTGATTGAGAGAGTCTCGCCACAATTGCAAAATGAAATGACAACTATCAAATCGTCATAAAAGCTGATAAATTACCACTAGGTTTACATGATGGCAGGATCAATGCTCCAAATATTGATGAGGTTGCTGTTATTATGGTTGGTAATCCAGTTGACAAAAGAGCTATTAGAATTAGCCACTGCAACGAGTGGCCGGGACTGCTAGTAGATATATATATATATATATATATAGATCTATATATATAAAAGACAGTCGGTTTTGTTACAACACTTATAACTCGAGATCTGCTGGACCAATTTTTATGGTTTTTGATTTGTTGGATTTGTCTCCGCCCCGATTAGCAGAATATATCTTAAAAATACTGAAAAATGTCTAAATGACGGTAAATGCAGATTTTAAAGTTCAACAGATTGTTTCATCAGATCACCGTTGATATATATGTCAAAATTTAATATTGTTTAAGACATTAAATTGTGTAAATTATAAGCGATTGTATATTCAGTATTACTATTAATAAAAATGCCGCGTCCTAGAAGATCTAATCTTTCCCAGCGGACCCGTAATTGAATTAGGCAACAGAATATCGCGAGTCAAGTATCTGACGAAGAACGAGAAATCGCCCGAGAAGAGGGCAGCGTTAGTATGGAGTAAAGAAGGGCTTTAATTCGTACTTCTCAAAGAGACGCAGCCTGTGAAACGAGAATTCATCGAGCTTATCATACTGATAAACAGAGGAATTATCTTCGAAGTGGAAGAAGAAATGGTTCAAGTATTGATTTGAATCGAGCAGCGTTTCGATATGATTGCACCGTCGACTACGCCTTGCATCGTTTAGTTTGCATTGAAGTTTGCTGGTGAAACGCCCGGTTTGTGCTGCCTTAGTGGTAAAGTTGCCATCAGTGGTCCCGCCACCAGAGCCATTGCTTTCCCTGCTTTATGACGAATCACTAGAATCACGACATTTTCTAGCGAACACTCAAAAATACAATGCTTGTTTCCAAATGACTTCATTTGGGGCGAAAATTATTGAAGAACACGGATATAATCCGACATTTGAGGTGAAAACAATTTGGAATGTAGTTTGTTAGATTTCTGTAAAAAAAGTTTGTTTACAGATTCAAGGCCAGATTTGCCATCGCAGTGGATCATTGCAACCTATTGAAGATGCACAACTTCACCGGCGTCAAGGGATCAACACAGCTACAAAAAGAGCAATTCTCCAAGATTTGCAGTAAATGCTTCATGAACATCAAGCATTGGTCAGGCTGTTCAAGACTGCTTTAAAGCGCATGCCAAGTGATGACTATAAAGTCGCGCTATCAAGTTGGTAGATATGTGAACTGCAATGAAGTAATTTGGCGTATATTCTCATTCCATATTCATGAACGTTATCCCACTGTTGTACACTTGGGCGGGTGCATCTAGAAAACGGTCAGAGAGTATATTTCGCAGCGTCGAATGCTGCTCAAGGGGCCCAACACCTCCAGTGACAACACTGACCAGTTTCTTTGCGATTTGTCAAAACGATCCGTTCGCACGAACGTTGCTTTACGTTATTGCCACGTTATTACACTTGGAACGCTACATCGAAGAAACTTTAACGTCGGAAGCAAGGCGATGCAGTTCCTGGTCATCCTCAGCTGATGCTCTTGGTCGTATTTACACAGTTCATCCAAAGAATGATAAATGTTTTTATTTGCGGTTGTTGCTGGTACATATTCGAGGGCCAACATCATTTGAATCCCTACGAACTGTTAATGGTATAGTGTGTCCCACATTTCGTGCAGCATGTCAAGACCTGAATTTGCTTGAAAATTCAATCGCTGAAACAATTATTTCTGCATCTCCAAATCAGATACGCACATTATTTGCAATCATCATTTCGACATGCTTCCCATCGAACTCACGTGACCTGTGGAACAAAGACAAAGATAACATGTCAGAAGACATTTTACATCGAATTCGTGTCAGCTCAAGAGATCCCGTTCTTGAGGCGAATCAGGAGATGCATAACCAGGCCTTGCTCTTGATCAAAGATATGTGTTACCTCATATGCGGCAGTTTGTTAGTTAGGTTAAGAATGCCAGCGCCAGATCGCGGAATGAATGACGCATTTAATAGAGAATTAGAACATGAACGTGAATATGATCCACATGAACTAATCAGTTCAAAAGAATGTACCACTGTTGAATCCTAAGCAAAGGGGAGGTATATGATACACTGATTAATGCAATTGATGATGAATATGGTGGCTTATTTTTTTTGGATGCCCCCTGAAACTGAGAAGACATTTTTCATGTCATTTATTTTGGCGAGATTGTGCGAGATCCGAAATTGCCGTAGCAATTGCTTCTTCTGTAATAGCGGCTACATTGTTAGACGGATGCCGTGCTGCTCACTCAGAGTTTAAATTGCCATTAAGTCTTCAAACTACTGAACAACCGACATGTAACATTCCGAAACACTCCGCAATGGCCAAAGTTTTAGTAGCATCAAAAATTATCATATGGGACGAATGCACAGTAGCGCACAAACGTGCATTGGAAGCACTAGACCGAACATTAACGTCTGCGCAATGACTCGAGATGTTTTGGTTGTTCAATGATTTTATTATCTGGCAATTTCCAACAAACACTACCATTAATTCCAAGATCTACTGCTGCCGACGAAATAAACGCTTGCCTCAAAGCATCAAATCTGTGGCGATATGTAAACAAACTTCAACTGTCTGTTAATATAAGAGTTGCATTGTTGAACGATCTATCTGCTGATGATTTCTCATTCATCATATTCATATTGTTTTGTATATTGTACGAAGTTCGCCGGGTTAGATATATAGATATATAGATATATAGATATATAGATATATAGATATATAGATATATAGATATATAGATATATAGATATATAGATATATAGATATATAGATATATAGATATATAGATATATAGATATATAGATATATAGATATATAGATATATATAGATATATAGATATATAGATATATAGATATATAGATATATAGATATATAGATATATAGATATATAGATATATAGATATATAGATATATAGATATATAGATATATAGATATATAGATATATAGATATATAGATATATAGATATATAGATATATAGATATATAGATATATAGATATATAGATATATAGATATATAGATATATAGATATATAGATATATAGATATATAGATATATAGATATATAGATATATAGATATATAGATATATAGATATAAATAAATAAATAAATAAATATAGGGAGGAGTTAATACCTAATGTTATGCTGTAAATTAAGAAGTCCCTAAAATAATGCAATACTTATATTACAACATATTATCTATTCTATTTTGTCTGTTTGTCCGCTCTTGGTCACGTAGTCCAATAACTGTTCGATTTCTTGTAAGCGTGGCAAGATGTAATTGGTTGAATTACATCGTATGATTTCTTGGGCTTCGTATTTGAATAAGCGTGGCTTAAGCATAGACTTAGAAAAGCTAGTACAGTCAGTTATATCTAGCACCACGATAAGAGAAGGTCGTCTTGTCATAATTTTCAAAGCACATAGTGCTGCTAATAAATAGTGATATAAATAACTATACTAGAATATTAACTGAATAACTAAATAAATAATTATATTAAAATATCGAAACATTAAATTGTTTAACTAAATAAATAAATAAAATATATAGATATATAGATATATAGATATATATCTATATATATAAAAATCTATTGCTGTTTGTTAGTCTCGCTAAAACTCGAGAACAACTGAACCGATTCGGCTAATTTTGGTTTTGAATTAATTGTGGAAGTCCAGGGAGGGTTTAAAAGGTGAGAAAATACTGAAAATTTGTCTGAGTGACGGTAAATGCAGACTTTAAAGTTCAACAGATTTTTTCATCAGATTACCGTTGATATATATGTCAAAATCGAAAATTATTTTAGACATTAATTTATGTATTGCTGTTTGTTTGTCTCGCTAAAACTCGAGAATAATTTTGGTTTTGAATTTATTTAAAAGTGACTTTGATTAAGTAAATTGTTTACGATGCCGAGGAGAACACGATCTGACTTAGGTCGTCGTAGTCGATCAAATGTGCGAAGAGCTACCTCACGATTGCGTTCTTTAGTGAGTGACAATGTAGGAGAGAGGCTTAGAATGCAACGAGTTAGTGCACATCAAACACAACGACAGCAAGCTAGACAAATTGAAATTGAGCGAATCCGCAGACGCAGTGCTCCTGTGATTTTTGAACGAGCTGCATTCCACTATGATCTGGCAATTGATTATTATGCCGACAAATCAGTAACAATTGTAACAATTTGTAAATATTGTAAAGCGTTAAAATACACTGGTGAATCTACTGGATTATGTTTTGCTGAAGACAAAGTATTGTCGTGTTTGGGAATGACAGCACCCAATCGTCATATGCACGATGCATTAAAGCACGAGTTGCAAAGAGAACATCAGTACGACATTGAAGCATTGGCCAAAACAGTTCGTACGAAGGTTCCACAATTGAATCAACAACAAAGAATTGCGTACGACACTTTGACAGAAGCTGTGAACAGTGGATCTGGTGGAATTTGTTTCCTTGATGCTCCCGGAGGAACCGGAAAAACGTTTTTCATTTCATTGCTTTTGGCGAGGATGAGATCGCGAAAAGATGTTGCTCTAGCGTTGGCTTCATCTGGAATAGCTGCAACTCTGCTAGAAGGCGGGCGAACTGCACATTCTGCCTTGAAATTACCACTAAACATGCAAATCACCGAAACACCAATTTGCAACATCGCCAAAAATAGCGCAATGGCCAAGATCCTACAGGTATGCAAATTGATTGTTTGGGATGAATGCACAATGGCCCATAAGAGGTCACTGGAAGCACTGGACAGAACGTTGAAAGATCTTCGTGACAACCAAAATATTTTCGGTGGGGCCATGATTCTGTTGTCAGGTGATTTTCGTCAGACTCTTCCAGTTATTCCCCGATCAACTGTTGCTGATGAACTAAATGCATGCCTAAAATCATCAAATTTGTGGCAGTACGTAAAGACACTCCACTTAACAACTAACATGCGAGTATTTTTGCAACAAGATAAAACTGCAAATGTGTTTGCGAAGCAGTTGTTAGACATTGGAAATAATAAAGTTGCAGTGGACACCTCGACCGGATTCATCACATTACCTACAGATTTCAGTCGCATCACCGACTCAAAAGTGGAGCTTATTCAGCGAGTTTTCCCAGATATAGCGCAAAAGTTCAATAACCATAATTGGCTGGATGAACGAGCAATATTAGCAGCGAAAAATAAAGATGTCGAGGATCTTAATGCGACCCTTCAGAATTTTCTTCCAGGACAATTGGTTTCCTTTAAATCAGTCGACACCGTAATGAACCAGGATGACGTAATCAACTATCCCACCGAGTTCTTAAATTCACTGGAATTGCCTGGATTACCACCTCACAATTTGCAGTTAAAAGTAGAATCAGTTGTCATCATGCTGCGTAACATTAATCAACCTCGACTATGCAATGGAACAAGACTGGCTGTGAAAAGACTGATGAATAACGTCATTGAGGCGACAATCATAAAAGGAAAATACAAAGAAGAGGATGTCTTGATCCCGCGGTTACCGATGATTCCAAACGACTTACCATTCGATTTTAAACGCTTACAATTTCCAGTACGTCTGGCCTTTGCGATGACCATAAATAAATCGCAAGGACAGTCGTTAGAAGTTTGTGGAATCAACTTGGAGTTTCCCTGTTTCGCGCATGGACAATTATACGTCGCGTGTTCGCGCGTCAGAAAACCGTCTTCTTTGTTTATTTACGCACCACAAAACAAAACAAAAAATATAGTTTATGAGAAAGCTTTAAATTAATTAACAGACTGTATTTTAACAGTGTGTGTCTGTGAATATCAAATTCAATCCTTATAAATAGCCAGTATTTCAGGAAAACTCTGTTTTCTAAGTAAGCAACATGATGTATCGAATATAATAAAACTTCATACTTTATTCAATAAATGTTTTTTTATTAAATACGGATTCGATTTGTTTGTTTTAAAATCAATTATCGATGAGGCAGTACGAAGTCTGCCGGGACACTAGTATAGATATATAGATATATAGATATATAGATATATAGATATATAGATATATAGATATATAGATATATAGATATATAGATATATAGATATATAGATATATAGATATATAGATATATAGATATATAGATATATAGATATATAGATATATAGATATATAGATATATAGATATATAGATATATAGATATATAGATATATAGATATATAGATATATAGATATATAGATATATAGATATATAGATATATAGATATATAGATATATAGATATATAGATATATAGATATATAGATATATAGATATATAGATATATAGATATATAGATATATAGATATATAGATATATAGATATATAGATATATAGATATATAGATATATAGATATATAGATATATAGATATATAGATATATAGATATATAGATATATAGATATATAGATATATAGATATATAGATATATAAATATATAAATATATAAATATATAAATATATAGATATATAGATATATAAATATATAGATATATAGATATATAGATATATAGATATATAGATATATAGATATATAGATATATAGATATATAGATATATAGATATATAGATATATAGATATATAGATATATAGATATATAGATATATAGATATATAGATATATAGATATATAGATATATAGATATATAGATATATAGATATATAGATATATAGATATATAGATATATAGATATATAGATATATAGATATATAGATATATAGATATATAGATATATAGATATATAGATATATAGATATATAGATATATAGATATATAGATATATAGATATATAGATATATAGATATATAGATATATAGATATATAGATATATCTATAGATATATGAAAAATAGATGTTGGCCGATTCTCATAGATACCGGATAAGCACAAAAAATTTCATCAAAATCCGTCAAGCCGTTTCGGAGGAGTATGACTTCGAAAACTGTGACACGAGAATTTTATATATATAGATATATCTATCCGTCAAGCCGTTTCACATTCTTACATACACACAAAATATACACATTCTAACATACATACATACATACTTACACTAAGTAAGCTAGGAAATTATTTATATGCCAAAACAACGTTTGCCGGGTGAAATAGGTTATTATTTATGCATGTTTTGTACAATAAGCAATGCCAAGAAAACGCAAAGGGGCTGATTTGAGCCGCAGTAAAAGTAACGCTCGATACTTGCGAAATAGCAGATCCGAAAGAGCAGAAGTACAAATCCAGCAACAAAATACTGATGCACGTGTCAGAATGGCGCAATTGCATCAAGAGCCAGAAGATGCACGAGCTGAACGCAATGAAGTCAGAAGATTAGAACAACGACAATCACGCCGTTTCACAGCCAATAGACGAAGAACAAATTACCAACAACGACAACAGGTACATCGAGCATTTATATCTGATCGATATTGTAGTGTATTCACATGTCATAATTAAAACCATTCAGCACAGCTTGTAACACTCTGTTGCAAGCAATAAATAATTATAAATATACATTTATATATAAGAACAATTGTATGTATGTACGCAAACTTGCATGCATACATTCCGTTCTGTATATATATGTTCACATAAATGAACTGTGCTGGCAAGCCAGCCTAAATATGCTGAGCTTGCATTTTGGTCCCACCAAGAATGAGTGACCAAACATGTGAGTACACTCTCGCCTCACACATACATATATATACATTTTGTAGCTGCCAGTAAGCAGCATAAGCATTTTAAGTACAAGATTGAATTATTCAAAATAAAGAACCAAGAGAGCACAGACGTGCCTCCCATCCAAATAATACTATTGACTCTTTGGGGACATATTATATGGCGACCGTGACAGGACCGTCACATTGAAGGACGTTACCTGTATGAACCTCATATAGAATGGAATCCTCAATTTCCATTTGAAATTAAAATATGGAGCTGCCGAGTTGAAAGAAAAAAAAAACCCATCTACGCTATAAAAAAAAAAAAACGACAAAGAAAGACCACGTAATTATATCAATTGGAAATGTGTGCACACAAGCGGCGCAATTTGAAAATATGCATACATGTGACGTGGTAACAGCATAAGTGCTTGGATATACCATAAAAAAAAAATATCCACAATTGTGTTAAGCTCTATCACCTATTCACACGTCAACAAGTAAAAAAAAATACACATATATATGAACACACTATTACGCGTATGGCCGACCCCCAAGAATTAACATTCGAAAGTGCTGCTCCTGTCGAGCAAAGGGATCCACCCACACTAGAAGAGGCTCTAGTGGTGTATCCCACCGATGGACCACGCCCACTCACAATAGCTGAGTACCGGGCTCGCCAGAACAAAGATACAACGCAAAGAAGGAAGAAGCGGGGCGGAAAAAGAATTGCCCTCCTGCGCCAGAGACGATTGGTGCAGGATATGTTGAAAACTGCAACATTGCCTGAGGAAGACCGACAACTCTACACAGAGAGTCTGCAGGAGATTAACCACAAGCTCCGCACTGGTGCGAAGTAACGCAAATCGGATTTCCGATATTGCCTCAAATTATAAAAAAAAAAAAAAATTTTTCATTTCACTCATTTTAAAAAAAAAAAATTTATGTTTATATAACTTCCCATTTCATACATTTACTTTTAACTATAACTCTCAAGTCGATGCATGAAAATGCTGCTTGAAAACTACTAACGAAAAACAATAGGCTATTACTAACACATGTGGTTGGAGTAAATATTGTTAAAATTTTTATGAAATGTAAACCTGAATTGTGAGCCAACCACATGAACTATCCCCCCTTCTACTTTCCAAGTCTCTGTCACTGCTACTAGCAGTTGAAAATAAATTTTTATATGCATAAAACTTCATGACTAATTACTTGATCACTTGATCACAAATCAATATTTTTGATATCACTCTCTCTTTTCATTGTAATAGAAGAATAGAATATTTCACGTAATGTCCATTGCGTTTGAAAAGTTCACAAAATAATTTCAATTTTTCTTTTCAAAATAAAATTAAATTAACTAAACTCAAATTTATACGCTTGAAAGCTTTTTGATAGGACTAAATTTTTTTTTTGTTTTATGGATAGTAAACAAAAAGATCTTCATGAATCTATAAATACGTTAATAATAGACAGGATATCGACTTTCTTTAAATTAGCTTCCCCAAACCCAAAAATGGGTTTAATTGACACGAAAACAGTGGATTCCACTGCCAATGTGATCAATAAAGTAGAAGTAGAACAACAAGGGCTTACAACTGTTACGATTTTACTGATCGTAATAGTAATACTAATGAGCATCAACATGCTAATTAAAATTTACAGAATGCACAATAGGTGCTTAAAGAAAAAGTATACTAGCAGGGCAAACGATTTAGATAAAGTTTAAAAAAAAAAAAGGAGAGGAAAAATTTTGCTTTGCAATAACAAAAAAAAAAAAGAAAAAATATGTCGTTAGATGAATATTTCGCGAAGATTAAAGATAGGAACCCGGGTATAGAAACTAATTTACTAGAGGTTTTTAAGAGCGAACAAAGTAGCTCACCTCATCGCGCACTAGATCTAGCTACTATTAATATAACATACCTGGATATAACGGGAGAAAATTTCCCAATCCAGGGAAATAGCAGAGTAGCAATGTGCTTTATCCTTAGAGTACCTAACATATGCTGTTATACAAACGCAGCAGGTACTTTTCGCTTTTATCTAATGGATGAAGCACAACACAAGGAATAAAAATATAAAACGCATATTTAGAGAATGACCGACTGGCAAGTGATCGTTGCACAGGCCAGAATTCTAAAAGAAGAACTATTTAGGTCAATTAAGTGTATTACTCAAGATAGGACAATTGGTCCAAACACTCTTAAGAAACACACAAATATTATTCAGACCACATTACAGCAAATTAGATTATTACTAAAGAAACATTTTGATAATCTAACAGAAGGTCATAAGTGTGCCGCCAACGCATTTTACAACGAATGCAAAGACAAGTCTGTCTCGGCGTTAGCAAAACACAATATTGAGTTTGCTGAAGTATCTGACCTGGATACAACGATAGTTCTAAACGAAGACACCTTGCCCAGACAAACAAATTTTAATTGCACAATGGCAGAAAAAATAGCTGCCGATAGGGAATACGTAAGACAAGTGTCGTCTTCGGTCCCTGAGTTCGATGGTCAAAAGACCTCACTCAATCGCTTCGTTACGGCATTAAAAATCGTCGAACGAACTAAAGGAGACCAGGAGGATTTGGCCGTTGAGGTCATTAAGTCCAAAATTACTGGCTCTATCCTGTATAAAGTCCAAAACGAGACTACAATAACAGGTATAATACAGAAATTGAATAATAACGTTAGAGGCGAATCCACTGACGTTATAATAGCAAAACTTATGAACGCCCAACAAAAGGGTAAAACAGCTTCAGAGTACGCTATGGAACTTGACAATTTGCGGAAGCAACTTGAAGCCGCTTTCATTGACCGTGGTTTAGATCCCGACAACGCTGAGGAATTCGCCACAAAAGAAGCTATGGAGGCGCTAATCCTCCAATGTCAGCATGAGCGAGTTCGTACTATATTGGAAGCTGGACACTTTAGTCGTTTTGGTGATGCTATGGGTAAATATATCCGTCTCATGACCCAAACGACTGGGAGTCCCAGTACCATATTGTACCAGCGTGGGAGAAATAATAGAGGCAGGTATTACTCTAACTACCAACGTGGTAGAGGCAACAGCCAGGGTAACTACAATGCCAACTATAATTCCAACAATTACCGGTCAAACAGAGGAAGCAGTCCCATAACAGGGGACAGTCCCATTAAAACACCAATAATAATAATAACGCTAGAAGAAACATACCTAGCAGAAATATTCGCGTATCCCACAATGAAACGGGAAACACGCAAAACCCTTTAGATACAGAAGAGTAAGCACAAAACATGTGCATGCAATTAATTTTAATCTCAATATATTTGTTTCATTTTTTAATGTCGAAACAAATAAAAAATTAACATTTTTAATCGACACTGGTGCAGATATTTCAATTCTCAAAGAAGATTCAGATGTTCTAAATGACATCGACTCGAATCACAAAATTAACATTCAAGGCATTGGTAAAGGAGCAATAAAGTCCAAAGGCCTAGCATCCTTAGAGATTCAAACCTCTAAATACATAATCCCACACGACTTTCATGTTGTACAGTCTGATTTTTCAATACCAAGTGATGGTATAATTGGCATTGATTTCATCAAAAGATTCAACTGCCAAATCGACTGCAAAGCGTCTGAAGACTGGTTAATACTAAGACCAGATAATTTAAAATTTCCTATCTATGTTCCAATAACATACAATTCTGGTAACACCGCAATTTTCATACCAGCAAGATCCCAAGTAGTCCGACAAATTAATCTCACATTAAGTGAAGACGTTGTGTTGATTCCCAATCAGGAAATTCAACCGGGTATTTTCGTTGCAAATACATTGGCAACAAATGGAAATACAGTTGTCCGTTTGCTAAACGCAACCAATTCTGACAAAATAATAGAAATAAAAACTTTAAAGTCAGAACCATTTTCGAACTACGATGTAGTTCCAACCACTCCTAAAGCTAGGGAAAATATGGTAATGTCCCAGCTAACTAAAAATTTTCCGCTCCAATTTAAAGAACAATTAACCCAACTATGCACCGAATATAGTGATGTATTTGGACTTGAGACCGAATCAATCACAACAAATAATTTTTATAAACAAAAATTGAGATTAAAAGACGAAGAACCGGTATATATCAAAAACTACCGGAGCCCGCATAGTCAAAAGGAAGAAATCCAAAAGCAGGTTGGAAAACTAATAGTCAACAATATAGTTGAACCATCTGTGTCTGAATATAATAGCCCACTGCTTCTTGTTCCGAAAAAATCTTTACCTGGCTCGGAAGACAAGAAATGGCGATTAGTTATTGACTATCGTCAAATCAATAAAAAATTATTGGCCGACAAATTTCCTCTTCCTCGAATTGAGGACATACTAGACCAACTAGGCCGAGCTAAATACTTCTCATGTCTTGACTTAATGTCAGGCTTCCACCAAATCGAACTTGAAGAAAGTTCAAGAAATATAACGTCATTTTCAACGAGCAACGGCTCTTATCGCTTCACGCGATTACCATTTGGTCTAAAGATAGCGCCTAATTCATTTCAGAGAATGATGACTATCGCATTCTCGGGACTAGACCCGTCCCAAGCATTCCTTTATATGGATGATTTAATAGTTATTGGTTGTTCCGAAAAACACATGCTAAAAAATCTTAACGATGTCTTCAATACATGTCGGAAACACAACCTCAAATTACATCCAGAAAAATGTTCATTTTTTATGCGCGAAGTGACTTTTCTAGGTCATAAGTGCACAGATAAGGGAATTTTACCTGATGACACAAAATATAATGTCATTAAGAATTATCCAGTCCCACATGATGCGGACAGCGCCAGACGGTTCGTTGCATTTTGCAACTATTATAGACGTTTTATTAAAAATTTTGCCGACTATTCCCGGCACATAACTCGATTATGTAAAAAGAATGTTCCCTTTGAGTGGACAATTGAATGCCAAAATGCATTCCAATATCTTAAAGAAAATTTAATGCGGCCAACCATATTACAATATCCTGATTTTAGCAAAGAATTTTGCATAATCACAGATGCAAGCAAACAAGCGTGTGGAGCGGTTTTAACCCAAAACCGAGATGGACTCCAACTTCCAATCGCTTATGCATCGCGTTCATTCACCAAAGGTGAAAGTAACAAGAGCACAACGGAACAAGAGCTAGCAGCAATTCACTGGGCCATTACGCATTTTCGGCCATATATTTATGGCAAACATTTCACAATAAAAACAGACCACAGACCGTTAACATATTTGTTTTCCATGGTAAATCCTAGCTCCAAATTGACTCGCATGCGGCTTGAACTGGAAGAATACGACTTCACAGTTGAGTATCTAAAGGGAAAAGACAATTTCGTGGCAGATGCCCTATCTCGGATAACAATAACCGAGTTAAAAGATATACAAAATAAAGTCCTGAAAGTCACTACCAGGCAGCAATACAGACAAAATAAATCCTGCGCAGGAAATGAAAAAGAGACTTTGCCAAGACAAAGTACTCCAAATGCTTCAATGCCCAACGTTTACCAAGTTATAAATAATGACGAGGTACGAAAAGTAGTGGCCTTGCATATAACAAATAAATTGTGTTACTTGAAACACGGAAATAAAGTTATTGCAAGAATTGATATTGGCGACCTAGATACTAATGAAAAACTTGACTTAGGTCAGTTCTTTCAAAGGCTTGAAAAGCAAGCCGGTATATTAAAAATAAGCCATATCAAAACGGCACCGTGGGAAAAGATCTTTGAATTTATTTCAATAGATACTTTTAAAGAAATGGGCAATGATATATTGAAATCATTAAGAGTAGCGCTACTCAACCCGGTGACCATAATAAATAATGAAAAAGAAAAAGAAGCAATTTTGTCTGAAAATCATGATAATCCAATACAAGGAGGTCATAATGGCATAACAAAAACTTTAATTAAAATAAAAAGACACTACTATTGGAAAAATATGACGCGTCAAATAAAAGAGTACATACGTAGTTGTCCAAAATGCCAAAAGTCGAAAACGACTAAACATACAAAGACCCCATTAACTATAACAGAAACGCCTATGAGTGCCTTTGACAGAGTAATAGTGGATACTATAGGTCCACTACCGAAATCTGAAAATGGTAACGAATACGCAGTAACCCTGATCTGTGACCTTACAAAGTATTTGGTAGCCATCCCTGTTCAAAATAAGAACGCAAATACTATTGCGAAAGCGATATTTGAATATTTTATATTAAAGTACGGTCCAATGAAGACGTTCATTTCGGACATGGGTACTGAATATAAAAATTCAATAATAAGCGATCTGTGCAAATATCTAAAAATAGACAACATAACGTCTACTGCACATCACCACCAAACAGTGGGAACAGTGGAAAGAAGTCATAGAACTTTTAATGAATACATCCGTTCATATATATCAGTTGATAAAACTGACTGGGATGTTTGGCTCCAATATTTTACATATTGTTTCAACACGACCCCCTCTATGGCACATGGTTATTGTCCATATGAGTTAGTTTTTGGCAAACAAAACAATTTGCCAAAACAATTTAATTCTATAAATAATATAAATCCATTATATAATGTAGATGATTATGCTAGAGAAGCTAAGTTTAGATTAGAGCAAGCCTACAAAAGGGCAAGGCTTATGCTAGAAGAGCATAAGGTAAAGAATAAGGAATTATACGATAGGAAAATAAATAACTTTGAAATAGAAATAGAAGATAAGGTTCTTCTAAAGAATGAAACGGGCCATAAGTTAGAAGCTAAGTATCTAGGCCCATATAGAGTAGAATCAATAGAAGATAGGGACAATATATTAATTAGGGATAAAAGAAATAAAGCACAAAGAGTGCATAAGGATAGGTTAAAAATTTTTAAATAAATTAAAAAAAAAGATATATATATAAATTTTTATAGATCTAAAGCGTATACATTTGAAAGTAGATAAAAAAAAAAAAGACAAAAAAAAAAAATATTATACATATATTAATTTTTCAAAAAAAAAAAAAGAGTGAAAATCAAAAAACAAAAAAAAAAATTTTAAATAAAAAAAAAAAAAACCAAACATATAAGAATATATATTCAACGACAGACGTAATTTTTTTTTTTAAAATAACTTCATTATATTTCGTTATTCTTTAAAAAGGGGAGGTGTAGTGTATTCACATGTCATAATTAAAACCATTCAGCACAGCTTGTAACACTCTGTTGCAAGCAATAAATAATTATAAATATACATTTATATATAAGAACAATTGTATGTATGTACGCAAACTTGCATGCATACATTCCGTTCTGTATATATATGTTCACATAAATGAACTGTGCTGGCAAGCCAGCCTAAATATGCTGAGCTTGCATTTTGGTCCCACCAAGAATGAGTGACCAAACATGTGAGTACACTCTCGCCTCACACATACATATATATACATTTTGTAGCTGCCAGTAAGCAGCATAAGCATTTTAAGTACAAGATTGAATTATTCAAAATAAAGAACCAAGAGAGCACAGACGTGCCTCCCATCCAAATAATACTATTGACTCTTTGGGGACATATTATAATATTGATAATTATGGTCATTCAAAAGTGGTAATTGGTGCTGTGGACAAGGAATGTCCGCATTGTCATGCTCTGAAATTCAAAAATGAGCTAGCGGGGATGTGTGCGCGTCAGGAAAAGTGTAACTACCTGAAATTGAAACACCACCTGAACCATTGAACGGCTTACTTATCAGCACGGTTCTAGATTCTGGCGTGTTCCTGAAGTCAATTCGAAGATGCAATTCATGCTTTCAATGACATTGTTCGGAGCAACAGAAATAGTTCGAAATACTAATACAAATGGTCAACAATCCATTTCTGCATTCAAAATCAGAGGCCAAGTTTATCATAAAATGGGCTCACTGCTGCCAATGCCAAACGAATCACATAAATTCTTACAAATTTACTTTATGAGCGGCGAGGATTCTGGAAGCACACTTGCCACACACGCACATTTGTATCTTCAGATGTTGTTGCCAGGGAACTTGGTATCATATAAATCTATTGATACAGTTTGCGACGAAAGCGAAGAAGTAAATTTTCCCACAGAGTTTTTGAACTCACTGGATTTGCCTGGCATGCCACCGCATATTTTACAATTAAAGGTTGGATCTCCAATTATCTTGCTTCGTAATTTGAACCCGCCCCGGCCGTGCAACGGTAGGCGATTAGTCATTCAAAAATTAACGAAAAATGTGATCAAAGCCAGGATTGAAAATATACTCATACCACGGATTCCTTTTATACCTACAGATGTGCCAATTCAATTCAAACGTATTCAGTTTCCGATTAGATTGGCATTTGCAATGACAATCAACAAATCCCAAGGTCAAACGATGTCTGTTTGTGGATTAGATTTGAGAACACCATGTTTTTCACACGGAAAATTATACGTGGCATGCTCTCGAGTGGGTAAACCATCCAGTTTGTTTGTGTTACCTGAAGATGGAATAACAAAAAATATTGTTCACGCTATAGCATTAAGAGATTAATATTGTTTAATAGTGTAACCGTCGTAATTGTTTAATAATGATATATAACTAGAAATTACTAGAAAATTATTTATATGGCAAAACAACGTTTGCTGGGTCAACTAGGTTATAAAATAACTAGAAAATTATTTATATGGCAAAACAACGTTTGCCGGGTATTCTAGTAGATATATAGATATATAGATATATAGATATATAGATATATAGATATATAGATATATAGATATATAGATATATAGATATATAGATATATAGATATATAGATATATAGATATATAGATATATAGATATATAGATATATAGATATATAGATATATAGATATATAGATATATAGATATATAGATATATAGATATATAGATATATAGATATATAGATATATAGATATATAGATATATAGATATATAGATATATAGATATATAGATATATAGATATATAGATATATAGATATATAGATATATAGATATATAGATATATAGATATATAGATATATAGATATATAGATATATAGATATATAGATATATAGATATATAGATATATAGATATATAGATATATAGATATATAGATATATAGATATATAGATATATAGATATATAGATATATAGATATATAGATATATAGATATATAGATATATAGATATATAGATATATAGATATATAGATATATAGATATATAGATATATCTATATGTTTGTAGCGGGGCGAAGCTTCTGATCTGAGAGCCCAGACTTATTACCCAAGTGGAAGGAAATTAAAACGCGCGTTAAACTCGTTTGAAGACAGGCCAGATTTATTGTAAATAAGTACCGGACCGATTCACAGTGTTAAGGCGTTTACGAATAAAGGTGTTTTTGTAGAACTAAGTGGCCGAGAATAATATCGGGAGACGTTTATAGTTGCCAAGGATGGAAAAATCAACTTGCCAAGATGGAGTTTTCCATGGAACTTGCCTAGTAATTATACTAGTGTGCCCGTTCGAGGATAATGGCAAAAGCCCTCTTCATTCCCCGCTGGTCACCCTTTCTGGCGTGAACATACCACCCCCTTGCAACAAGTTGCAATAGCCCGGGTGGACTGGTAAGGATGGGGAGCAGCAACGCTCTGGAGCGCCGAACTAAAGGAGTTCCGCCCGAACTGGACACATAATGGAATTGGATGACCTCTGGATAGAGGTATGCCTCGTGGGCGCTCGGGGTAAGCATTTGGAGTTGGACGAGCCTCGTTGCGGTAGATTCCTCTGTGAAGCACATCGTCGTGCTACGGAAGCCGTGGGATGGAGGAGGGTATGGTGTTTCTAACCACACCGGCGACAGCTCGATTTACTTCTTCATAATCCAGTGGAGTGCTCGTGGGCGAGGCAGTTAGGACAGTATTTGTGCTCTAATACAGCCTGTAGTCGCCTAGTCGCGCAGAGATTCAGGAACTGCCGACATTTCTGGAGCGCATGAACTCCTCCGCAGTCCTTGCACAGGTAGGAGTTCTCTCGATGAAGTCCATCGCTTCTTTCGAGGCTGGGACGAGCGGTTTTTGGAGACGTGGAAATTTGAGCTGCAGACGTGGACCCAGTGGTCGGCTCAACTGAGGGACCGCACAGAATCCACCCGAATATCGTCTCCAGAGCAAGGAGGGACCCGCAGATGCCCTTTTCGATGCGATTTTCTAAAACGCGGGGGAGAAGATCCACACCGATGATTAAGTCTACTGGAGAACTTTCGTGGAAATGTGGATCTGCCAAAGGAAGACGCGGAATGCTCTCCTTTAACGTTGTGGGAACCGGGCAGGACGCAATCGCGCTAGGAAGGTTGGGCAAGACGAATGCGTGCGCTTCCACGTATCTGGAAGGATCTCTAGGAGAAGAGATTTCTAGTTCGCAAACTTTGTGAGAGTTGGTGGCAACACAATTGGAGATGCCACTTATTTCAGCGTCAGTGACACGGAACCGGGGTCTCACCAGATCGAACATCGTCTTGGATAGGAATGTTCCCTCAGATCCGGTGTCTATCAAGGCCTGGAATTCGGAACCTTGATGCCGTATAATTACCATGGCCGTACCCAGCAAACCTTTACGAGGCGTGGATATTCGGAACTTCTGGAGGCCATGGCTTGGATTTGGGCGCTTAACTGACTCTGCAGGGAGAGAATTTGTTAGTTGTCGCCGAGGATTTGTTTTTGGTGGCTGCACACTGGAAGTCGTCACTGTGGAACTATTAAGGCGATGCAAGAGTGTGTGGTGCCGCTCCTGGAATATGCGGCAAGAATGAAGACTGGGACACTCGCAATTGATGGCCACGTGCAAAGCAATTAAGACATAAATTCAAATGTGTAATTGCCGCCACTCGTTCTTGCACGGGCATATCTGCGAATTTTGGACAGACGCGGACCGGATGGTTCTCTCTGCCACACAATTGACAGGAGACCTTATTGACAGTGACGGTAGTGGTCAAAGATTGGAATCTAGTCGGAGGCCCGGATTTGCGGACAGCTGCTGGGATTACTTGTAGCGCAGGCATGGCCTTTCGACCTTCCAACATTTCTAGAATGCGATACCGATCTATTAGAAAGTTGTTCAGGTCGGACCAGGATGATAGGTCAGTCTTCTTTGAGATGGATTGTTCCCATAATGCGATGGTGGCGTTGGGCAGTTTGGATGTACACAGCGCGACCAACAAGACGTCCCAGTTCTCCGTGCTAACACCGGATCGCGTGAGCGTGGTTAAGCACCCTTGGATGGTAATCTGAATATCTTTCAGGGCGGCGCAAGTCTCGTGAACGACTGCTGGAAGGTTAAAGAGAATTTTCATCTGGCTGGCAACAAGCTGTCTCTTGTTTTCAAACCGAGCTTGAAGATTCTCCCAAGCCGCATGAAAACCGTCGTTGGTCAATGGGGAGCTGGAAACGATCGCCTTTGCCTCGCCGCGCGTTTTGGACACCAGATGATACAGCTTCTCAACTGGTGCCAATCGTGGATTGTTCACGTACATGGCAGTGAATAGGTCGCGGAAAGTGGGCCACTGATTATAGTCGCCCGTGAAAACGTCCACCTCACACGGAGGTAGCCGATAGCCAGCATGGACGTGCTGTTCTCGGATTTCGGGGGCGTTCTGGGATGCAGGAGTTGTAGTGGATGACTGGAGTCGCTCTATACGTTCTCCTAAGGTGCTTCCGCACCGTACGTACACCATATATACTTATGCATATTTGGATTGCACCGTCACCAAATTGGACTTGCTTTCTTCGCTCGCGTCAGTCGTAAGGGCTCTGGTACATGATAAGTACTCGGATTCAATTCTGCTCCATAGGACCTTTGTCTGCTCCAAGTGCATTTTAATTGAAAACAATGGCACATCACCCTCGAGGGTGCCCATTAAGTTGACCTCGAAATCGGTCAGACCGTCACAAGCGGCGATAAAGTGGTTGACGGACATGTCAGCTGCTTCGGACAGAAGCTGGGACTCGGATCGGGTTGTTGCTTTTGAGGTGGAAGTGGAAACCGTGACGCGTGGAATCGATTGGGAGCTAGAGTCGGAGTGCGCGGACGAGGGAATGCGACTGCAACCGGATGCTCTTTTGGGCGTAGTGCCGGAAAGGCCTAGTGAAGATTGAGCATTGAATGAAGGCTTGACGGTGTCGGTATTGCGGGATACCTTGGAAGGTCGAAAGGCCACGCCTGCGCTACAAGTAATCCCAGCAGCCGTCCGCAAATCCGGGCCTCCGACTAGATTCCAATCTTTGACCACTACCGTCACTGTCAATAAGGTCTCCTGTCAATTGTGTGGCAGAGAGAACCATCCGGTCCGCGTCTGCGGGCACACTAGTATAATTACTAGGCAAGTTCCATGGAAAAAATCAACTTGCCAAGATGGAGTTTTCCATGGAACTTGCCTAGTAATTATACTAGTGTGCCCATTCGAGGATAATGGCAAAAGCCCTCTTCATTCCCCGCTGGTTACCCTTTCTGGCGTGAACACTATATATATAAAAATCTATTGCTGTTTGTTAGTCTCGCTAAAACTCGAGAACAACTGAACCGATTCGGCTAATTTTGGTTTTGAATTAATTATGGAAGTCCAGGGAGGGTTTAAAAGGTGAGAAAATACTGAAAATTTGTCTAAGTGACGGTAAATGCAGACTTTAAAGTTCAACAGATTTTTTCATCAGATTACCGTTGATATATATGTCAAAATCGAAAATTATTTTAGACATTAATTTATGTATTGCTGTTTGTTTGTCTCGCTAAAACTCGAGAATAATTTTGGTTTTGAATTTATTTAAAAGTGACTTTGATTAAGTAAATTGTTTACGATGCCGAGGAGAACACGATCTGACTTAGGTCGTCGTAGTCGATCAAATGTGCGAAGAGCTACCTCACGATTGCGTTCTTTAGTGAGTGACAATGTAGGAGAGAGGCTTAGAATGCAACGAGTTAGTGCACATCAAACACAACGACAGCAAGCTAGACAAATTGAAATTGAGCGAATCCGCAGACGCAGTGCTCCTGTGATTTTTGAACGAGCTGCATTCCACTATGATCCGGCAATTGATTATTATGCCGACAAATCAGTAACAATTGGAGAAATGAAAACAATTTGTAAATATTGTAAAGCGTTAAAATACACTGGTGAATCTACTGGATTATGTTTTGCTGAAGGCAAAGTATTGTCGTGTTTGGGAATGACAGCACCCAATCGTCATATGCACGATGCATTAAAGCACGAGTTGCAAAGAGAACATCAGTACGACATTGAAGCATTGGCCGAAACAGTTCGTACGAAAGTTCCACAATTGAATCAACAACAAAGAATTGCGTACGACACTTTGACAGAAGCTGTGAACAGTGGATCTGGTGGAATTTGTTTCCTTCATGCTCTCGGAGGAACCGGAAAAACGTTTTTAATTTCATTGCTTTTGGCGAGGATGAGATCGCGAAAAGATGTTGCTCTAGCGTTGGCTTCATCTGGAATAGCTGCAACTCTGCTAGAAGGCGGGCGAACTGCACATTCTGCCTTGAAATTACCACTAAACATGCAAATCACCGAAACACCAATTTGCAACATCGCCAAAAATAGCGCAATGGCCAAGATCCTACAGGTATGCAAATTGATTGTTTGGGATGAATGCACAATGGCCCATAAGAGGTCACTGGAAGCACTGGACAGAACGTTGAAAGATCTTCGTGACAACCAAAATATTTTCGGTGGGGCCATGATTCTGTTGTCAGGTGATTTTCGTCAGACTCTTCCAGTTATTCCCCGATCAACTGTTGCTGATGAACTAAATGCATGCCTAAAATCATCAAATTTGTGGCAGTACGTAAAGACACTCCACTTAACAACTAACATGCGAGTATTTTTGCAACAAGATGAAACTGCAAATGTGTTTGCGAAGCAGTTGTTAGACATTGGAAATAATAAAGTTGCAGTGGACACCTCGACCGGATTCATCACATTACCTACAGATTTCAGTCGCATCACCGACTCAAAAGTGGAGCTTATTCAGCGAGTTTTCCCAGATATAGCGCAAAAGTTCAATAACCATAATTGGCTGGATGAACGGGCAATATTAGCAGCGAAAAATAAAGATGTCGAGGATCTTAATGCGACCCTTCAGAATTTTCTTCCAGGACAATTGGTTTCCTTTAAATCAGTCGACACCGTAATGAACCAGGATGACGTAATCAACTATCCCACCGAGTTCTTAAATTCACTGGAATTGCCTGGATTACCACCTCACAATTTGCAGTTAAAAGTAGGATCAGTTGTCATCATGCTGCGTAACATTAATCAACCTCGACTATGCAATGGAACAAGACTGGCTGTGAAAAGACTGATGAATAACGTCATTGAGGCGACAATCATAAAAGGAAAATACAAAGAAGAGGATGTCTTGATCCCGCGGTTACCGATGATTCCAAACGACTTACCATTCGATTTTAAACGCTTACAATTTCCAGTACGTCTGGCCTTTGCGATGACCATAAATAAATCGCAAGGACAGTCGTTAGAAGTTTGTGGAATCAACTTGGAGTTTCCCTGTTTCGCGCATGGACAAATTTACGTCGCGTGTTCGCACGTCAGAAAACCGTCTTCTTTGTTTATTTACGCACCACAAAACAAAACAAAAAATATAGATTATGAGAAAGCTTTAAATTAATTAACAGACTGTATTTTAACAGTGTGTGTCTGTGAATATCAAATTCAATCCTTATAAATAGCCAGTATTTCAGGAAAACTCTGTTTTCTAAGTAAGCAACATGACGTATCGAATATAATAAAACTTCATGCTTTATTCAATAAATGCTTTTTTATTAAATACGGATTCGATTTGTTTGTTTTAAAATCAATTATCTTTAATTATCGATGAGGCAGTACGAAGTCTGCCGGGACACTAGTGTAGATATATAGATGTATAGATATATAGATATATAGATATATAGATATATAGATATATAGATATATAGATATATAGATATATAGATATATAGATATATAGATATATAGATATATAGATATGTAGATATATAGATATATAGATATATAGATATATAGATATATAGATATATAGATATATAGATATATACATATATAGATATATAGATATATAGATATATAGATATATAGATATATAGATATATAGATATATAGATATATAGATATATAGATATATAGATATATAGATATATAGATATATAGATATATAGATATATAGATATATAGATATATAGATATATAGATATATAGATATATAGATATATAGATATATAGATATATAGATATATAGATATATAGATATATAGATATATAGATATATAGATATATAGATATATAGATATATAGATATATAGATATATAGATATATAGATATATAGATATATAGATATATAGATATATAGATATATAGATACAGTGGACCCTCGGTTAACGAACACAGTTGGTTCCAGCATCTTGTTCGTTTAGCGAAACCACTTTTCCACATAAATCAATGTAAAATAAAACAATGCGTTCTAGGTTGAGAAAAAGTACGTTCTAATTTGTTTCAATTTGAACTTTTGTTAAAAGAAAATATCATAAAATGCTTCAAAACTTTTAAAGAACTGAAGAAATTTACCAAATATGTTTCAAGTTCAGCTATTATTGAAAGAAACTAAGATTTTTAAAGAGGAGATTGAAAACGTAGACATATGTACATATGTATGTGTGTAAGTTGATGGACACATGTGATCCAATGCAGCACCAATGAACCATGTCCTAAAAAAATTAGTAAATAAATTGCATGCAAAATAATGCTAAAAAGGTCACACTGGCCAGCACTATAATGAGCTTTCGGGGTTTTTTCTGAAACACAGACAGAAATTTTAAATGCAATTAAAATTTCGTCATGCGAAACTTCGTTCATTAACCGAAACTTTTTTCCCCAAAGAAATGTGGTAGTTGTCCGAAATGTTCGTTAACCGAGGGTCCACTGTATATAGATATATAGATATATAGATATATAGATATATAGATATATAGATATATAGATATATAGATATATAGATATATAGATATATAGATATATAGATATATAGATATATAGATATATAGATATATAGATATATAGATATATAGATATATAGATATATAGATATATAGATATATAGATATATAGATATATAGATATATAGATATATAGATATATAGATATATAGATATATAGATATATAGATATATAGATATATAGATATATAGATATATAGATATATAGATATATAGATGTGGGATTTTACTTTATCCCGTTTTATTTATTTCAAATATTATTGATAGGATGTGATTTCCTTAATATCGAACTTATTTTATTAACAATGTTTATGGCCTTAGCGTTAAGTTTGCGTGTGCGATGTGATCGAGGCGAGAGTACGATTGCGAGTGTGTGCTTTTTGAATCAACGCTTCTCTCTATTTTTCAATGAGTGAGTCGACCAGATAGGTACGGCCGCTGCGTGTAGTTCGATCTCGCTCATTAGCTACTGCACGATTGCCAAAATTATGCCCGCCTGACACTTCATTTCCTACAATCGGCTGTCCTGACAAGTCATTCGACCCGATCCTGATCCTAGCGAAGGCTTCATGAACTCAGCCACTGTTGAGGTCTTACAGGGTCCTTCACCATCGCCAACTTTCTCAACGTCGTATCGACCGTGCCTATTCACCTTCGTGACTTTATATGGTCCTAGGTATTTACCTCTCAACTTTAGACCTGTCCCATACTGGGTACGTTTAATCGCCACTAACTCGTTTAAATTGTATTTTCTTTCCCATTTCCTGTTTTTGTCAAACGTCCTTTTTATTTCCTGCTGTATTTCATTAATATTCTTTCGAGCCTCCGCTCTAATCTCATTACGACCACAGTCTAATTCTTCTATTAACGAATCGGTTATCAGCTTTCTTATTTCGGGATCATCAGGACTACGCATCTCTATTCCTGTCAAAATCTTAAAAGGTGTAACTCTTGTACTTCTTGGAGCAGTATTATTAACAAGTTGTTGCACACGACCTACATACTTGTACCAATTTCCCTCATTCTCTTGGCTCAACTTTGAAACCATTGGAACTATTATCTTATGCATCCTTTCTACTTGGCCGTTGCCGCGGGGTACACCTGTTGCTATCAGTAAATGCTGTATATCCTGCCTGTTACAATATTCCTTAAACGCATTGGATGTGAATGCTGCTCCCCTGTCAGAAATTATCCTCACCGGGTTACCAAAAATTGCGGCCTGCTTTTCAAGACAACTAAGTACTTCATCGACTCCTGTTCCACGAGTCGGATACAACCATACAAACTTAGAGAACCCATCAACGATAACAAGTATATGATTGTAACGCTTTGTTGTGACCTCCATCGGGCCAACGTGATCAATGTGATATGTCATCAATGGCTGATCTCCTTTGCTTATTGGCACCAAATATCCTTCCTTTTTACCGGTTTTGGCATTAACAATAAGACATTCCACGCAACACTCAACAACACGAACTACCTTTTCTTTTAATTTTGGAATATAGTACGATTTTTCTACGATATCCTGAGTCTTTCTAGCTCCAAAATGTCCTTGTTTGTGTGCAATCTGTATTATTTCTCTTTCCATCTGTGATGGAACGACAATAAGTTCTTGATTGGGGTCTTTTAACAATATATCATTCTCAATGTAAAAATCTTCGTATCCCTTTTCCTGAACTAGACTCCTGATCAATTTAGTCCAATCATCTGACAACTGTGCTTCCCTCAATCTATGGGTTATGGTGTCAGTTAGCAGAAAGCAAGATAAACGGCTCAAAGCATCGACATGCCGCATCTTTGAACCTGAACGATGTTCAATCTGATAATCGAAATCTTGTAGGTACATTGCCCAACGTGCTACACGCAACGGAACCTCTTTCTTTTTCATTGTCATCGTGAAAGCATTACAATCTGTAACAATCTTAAATCTCAGACCTAGCACATATACACGCCACTTTGTTAATGCTCCAATAACTGCTAAAATCTCAAGTTCATATGAATCATACTTCTCTTCGCAAGGTTTAGTTTTCCGACTCATATATTGTACCGGATGAAATAAACCATCTTCTGAATCTTTCTGCAAAAGCGCAGCTCCGAAACCGTGTTTCGAGGCATCAGTGTGAATCTCAGTCTCTAGCTTAGGATTGTAGAACTTTAAAACGGGACCTTTGATCAATGCTAACTTCAATTGTTCAAACGCTATCATTTGCAATTCTTTAAACTCAAACTTGTTGTCTTTTCGCAAAATGTCTGTCAAGGGTTTAGCTGTTACTGCGTATCCTTCGATAAATCTACGGAAATACGATGTTAACCCTAAAAATCGTTGAACTGACTTCTTGTCATGTGGGATGGGGAATCTTGACACGGCATCAGTCTTCTCCTTACTTGGCTTAATACTTCCATTTTCAACTATATAGCCCAAAAAATTTACTTTACTCTGCAGTATCTGACATTTCTCCCAGTTTATTCTCAACCCATTTTCCGCAGCTATCTTCAACACCCTTTTAAGTTTAATTAGACCATCATTCGCGCTAACACTTGGTATAATTATATCGTCCATGTACACCACTGCATCTCCATTCTTCACTGATTCTCTCATTACTGCCATTATAAATCTTGTAAAAACTGCTGGAGAGTTGGAAATTCCGAATGGTACATAAAGGAATTCATACTGACCATTCTGAGTTACGAATGCTGTGTACTTCTGAGATTTTTCCTCAACAGGAACATGGAAAAACCCGTTTGTTAGATCTAGAGTAGTATAAACCAACGCACTTTGAAGTTTTTCTAGTACGGTATCCATCTGTGGCAGAGGAAAATTATCTCGGACCACTTTCTCATTTAGCTTTCTGTAATCGCAGCACAGACGCTTTTTCCCATTCTTCTTTGTTACAAGTACAACAGGCGAAGCATACTCGGAAAAACTTGGCCTTATTATCTTCTCCTCCAACCATTCTTGTACTGTACTATCAACAATTTTCTGATCAGACTCTGCTAGACGCCTTGGATGCTGATAAACTGGTAACTCATCTGTTAGTACAATCTTCATTTCTATAGGACTGTTTGTATTTCTAATAGGTTTGTAACTTTTAATCAGCTCCTTGACTTCACTAGCGATTTCTGTACTGATATGTGACAAGTCACTCTTGATTTCCACTTTATTCTGTTCTGCACTGTGCATACACATACTCTCAAATTCCTTAAACAATTCAGCACAGGATTTATTCGCGTTACACAGAGATTCTTTTCTCTTGATGCTCACAAACTTTGTACCTTTCTTTGTAACAACCAAATCGACGTGATCTAATATGGTTCTACCCAAAATTGCCTCATATGCCATGTCTTCATCAGGAACGATATGAAACTCGACTTCCATCTCAATGCCATCTATCTTGACGCTTATGCTAAAACTACCAAAAGTCATTACATGACTTCCACCAATGCCTGTAAGGCTCTTCGAATATCCTGTTAATGATTTAATTCCAAGTTCGACAAACACACTTTTACGTATGAGACTCAAATTTGCTCCTGTATCAATTAGACCGTTGAACTTAATCGTCTTGTAAGTTACTTCTTTCAACTCTAAACCCGAATCAGTAAATTTACCTGATGCTTTTACTAATTTATCATCTACAATATTGGTGCTTTCAACTTTGGTGGTATCTTCTCCCTTACATTCAAATGAGCGATGGCCTGTTTTGCCACATTTAAAACAAGTAAACGATTTCTTGTTACAGTCTCTCATCATGTGTGAAGGATCACCACACTTAAAACATTTGCGATCACCTTTTGTTATTGAACTTTTCTCTCTATTATCTCTACCTTGTTTGTGAAAAGATGACTCCAATGTTGTTTTCTTTGACGACTTCCTAGGATCATAGGATTTTAAGTAGGTTTCTATTTGAACTTTCAACGCATCCACTGTTCTGGCTTGATACAATAATGCCTTATTTGCTCTCGTGTCTGGTATGCCTTCTACGAAATACTCGATTAAACTTTCGTCCTCCAAATCGATCGGCTTTGCGATTTCCATTAATGAATACAAAAACTCATACAGATTTTCACCTCTCTTCAGCTGTCGATTGCTTAGTCTTCTATAAACTTCGGCTGATGAAACCTTTACTCTGAATTCGTTTTTCAAAGCTACTTTCAGGGACTCCCAACTACAAATATCTCTCTTACTACGTATAAACGACAATGCAGCTCCCTTTAACAATTGTTTTGCATACACAAAAAGCTGTAACTGACTCCACTGTACGGTTAAAGCGCATTCTTCTAGTTCCCTAGTCCATTGCACAACATCAATCGAACCTAAACCGCAAAACTCTGAAACGCTTCCCTCCACATCTTTTAGTGTGAACCATGACCTTTGCCCATCTGTGTTCGGGACTTCTCGAATTGTTCTAGCCGACGCGAAATCTGCCTCCTGCCCGTCATTCTCAGTTTCTATAAGATCGTAATGAGCGAGTAGACGCGATTGCAGCTCTGCTTTAAGGCCTGTAGTCTCTAGCCCTAACTCTCTCAATTTACTGCGCAACTCCTCAATACGCAAAGTTAGAATCTCACCTCGATCCATTTCACACAATTACAGGTATATTGCTTAACAAGTTTGCTATATTAATGTATAGTTAGTATCAATCAATCAAATTTGTTACGACTTAGCAAGTTTTACACACTATGTTAATGTAGGTCAAATTGTGGTAGGTTATGATTAAATTCAGACGATTCTTAGAAATGTGCTCTCTGCAGCTCGCATCAATTTCGTCAATATTGCTGCCACCGGTCTGGTTTCGTCGTGCAAGCAAAGTCTCACTCTCAAGGCAATAATTAAACAGCTCACCCAACTATAGTCGTCCTGCTCTATGGAACCGCTTAATATCGCTGTAGCAACTTACTCAGCCTTCTTATAGATGTTCAGTTCGCTCTCTGTTGCCACTCGCTCTGCTTCGCTACTCGCTCTGCTGTTTTCCACTCGTTCTTTTGGTCTCTCTTTGTCTGCTTCTGCACCAATTATCTCAACTTCGTGTCTGCTGCCTGCTCGTTTGGACTTTTCGTTGTCGTCTGCTTCTTGCAACGGTTTGTGTCGTCCGCTCTCTGTTCTCTTTTGGTTTTCCGCTTCCACATTAAACACTGGTTACCATCAACTTAGTGTCTGCTGTCTGCTCACTCCGTCTGTCTGCTTCTACAGTAAACACTGGGTATCATCAACTTAGTGCCTGCTGTCTGCTCACTTCGTCTGTCTGCTTCCACAGTAAACACAGGTTATCATCAACTTAGTGCCTGCTGTCTGCTCACTTCGTCTGTCTGCTTCCACAGTAAACACAGGTTATCATCAACTTAGTGCCTGCTGTCTGCTCACTCCGTCTGTCTGCTTCCACAGTGAACACTGGTTATCATCAACTTAGTGTCTGCTGTCTGCTCACTTCGTCTGTCTGCTTCCACAGTAAACACTGGTTATCATCAACTTAGTGTCTGCTGTCTGCTCACTTCGTTGTGTTAAGAATGGTAATTGGCGTCTGTCTGCTTCCACAGTAAACACTGGTTATCATCAACTTAGTGTCTGCTGTCTGCTCACTTCGTCTGTCTGCTTCCACAGTAAACACAGGTTATCATCAACTTAGTGTCTGCTGTCTGCTCACTCCGTCTGTCTGCTTCCACAGTAAACACAGGTTATCATCAACTTAGTGTCTGCTGTCTGCTCACTCCGTCTGTCTGCTTCCACAGTAAACACTGGTTATCATCAACTTAGTGTCTGCTGTCTGCTCAATCCGTCTGTCTGCTTCCACAGTAAACACAGGTTATCATCAACTTAGTGTCTGCTGTCTGCTCACTCCGTCTGTCTGCTTCCACAGTAAACACTGGTTATCATCAACTTAGTGTCTGCTGTCTGCTCTCCTTTTTCTCTCGAGTCACCACCGTTCTCGACCGCTTTCAACTTCAGTCGCCGACTTTTGCCTAAACGGCGCCAAAATTCTTAGTGACGTTCTACTTGCGTCGTCCGATCGCTCACCGTCTCACTGTCTCACCGTCTCACTCGTCGCCTCTCGTTCTGTCACACCAACTTCCACTTCTTTTGTTCTTGTAGTGGTTGCTTCTTGTGAAATTCGCCAACAACCTTGATTTTGTATATGTATTACACGTTAATGCATGCAATTTTAACAATTTCTGTTCACTTGCGAACTTCACACACACACAAATTTCACTAAATGTCTTGGGCCAGATATCTCGGTTGAGCCCCCAATTTGTGGGATTTTACTTTATCCCGTTTTATTTATTTCAAATATTATTGATAGGATGTGATTTCCTTAATATCGAACTTATTTTATTAACAATGTTTATGGCCTTAGCGTTAAGTTTGCGTGTGCGATGTGATCGAGGCGAGAGTACGATAGCGAGTGTGTGCTTTTTGAATCAACGCTTCTCTCTATTTTTCAATGAGTGAGTCGACCAGATAGGTACGGCCGCTGCGTGTAGTTCGATCTCGCTCATTAGCTACTGCACGATTGCCAAAATTATGCCCGCCTGACACTTCATTTCCTACATAGATATATAGATATATAGATATATAGATATATAGATATATAGATATATAGATATATAGATATATAGATATATAGATATATAGATATATAGATATATAGATATATAGATATATAGATATATAGATATATAGATATATAGATATATAGATATATAGATATATAGATATATAGATATATAGATATATAGATATATAGATATATAGATATATAGATATATAGATATATAGATATATAGATATATAGATATATAGATATATAGATATATAGATATATAGATATATAGATATATAGATATATAGATATATAGATATATAGATATATAGATATATAGATATGTCGGCTGCTCCAGATTATTGCTTACCATAGCTTTTGCCTTATTGAACAAGAGTTCCGTAGTCTTTGGATTTACTTTTTGAATGACCCCTTTCTCGAGTCAAGCTGCCCTTTTTATACAATTTTAGGCCCGAAATGTCACAAGGGCAAAAATGCATGGCACACTAAGTAATACTACGGACCACATTCAGCAATAGCTATCTGTCTCGCTCAATACATAGGTTTGACTTATACCTACAGGTCTGCTGTTTTCTCAATCATTGTAACTGGATTCCACTGAACCAGTAAACTTATAACACTACGAAAATGAACGATAAAAACAGCTCTAAAGATTCTAGGCGACCCGACACGGCCATCCTGACAATTACACGACCTCGTGTACTAAAACATTTTCTTACATAACATTTACTTTACTTATAATTTAGTTATTAGTTCACACATACTGATTCTTTACAATAACTTACTCTTGGCACTATTCTTATTAATCCCACACATGGGTCTTCCGCCGGTCTATCAAGCAACCGCTCATCAATTACAATACAGCACACAACGTCAAACTTATAATACAGTATCAAAGAGTATGCCAGTTATGTACTCTGTTTCCACTCCGTCACGGCCATCCTGATTTCCTCGTGTAAGCAAAATACCCCTTACCACACTGGACTCCGTGAACACTCAAACTGTTAAACCCTAAACTTCACCTATTTAGTCATCACAGCCTTTGTTTCCCATATCTGTACAGTCTGTTTCTTCCGTGCCATTACAGTCTTACTACGGTAATAATTTTTTTTTTCTTCACAGATGATAATAAATTAATAATAACAGCATGTACAACTCAATTTAAAAAGACAAATCAACTCAAGCTCATTATAAAAAAAACTCATCCAGAATAAATCGAGTCACCATTCTTTTAGGCTGTTCCAATTATCACGTATCCGACTTTTAGCAAATTCCCACTAGTTCATCACTTTCCCAACATATTTTGAAAACCCACCGTCTTGGGTCTTTTCCATCAAGCCACCACAAGATACCTAATAGGAAGGCACATTAATTCGTGCCCCTAAAAAGATCAGTGGACTTGCATTGATAGTCACCCTCAGGATAGGAATTCAACATCTCACTCTGGTATACACCAGTACCTCTGACGTCTCTTTCAACGCCGTCTCTATTGACGTCTCTTTCAACGCCGTCTCTATTGACGTCTCTTTCAACGCCGTCTCTATTGACGTCTCTTTCAATGCCGTCACCCGTATTAGAATCCACTAATACGTCCAAATTAGTGTCCAACTCAATGGGAATCCCCTCGGCCGGTATACATCCCAATCGATCGCACAAACACTTGCTAAACAAATATTTCAAAGCATATCGGTTTTCACCGAGCACATCCGTCACTTGGAACACACCTCTGAACTTTAGACTCAATCTTATCTGGTGTCCTTCTTTATTTCTGAGCAGTACATAACCGTTAATACTAAACTTCACCACTGTAGTTTGTTTTTGTCAAATCCTCCACCCATACTTTCACTATACCCACAGGTCAATTTTCCTTGCCAACCAAAGGACTATTGTAGTTGTTCAGTCAATTGTACACTTTATAGTTAGCTGTATTTTAGACTAGAAAAGTCTTTATGCACAAATTCAAAACCGACCACCTAAAACTTGTTAATATGACTGGGAGGATCAGTGCTTCACCTTCCTCTGAGTTTTTAAAAATGTATTCCAAAACGGAACTCAAACGATTTTGGAAAATAATCCTTTAGATCATTATTCTGGAGTTTGAAAATGATCAAGGCAATCTCCGAGTCTCTTTGTCGCTCAGCAAGAAGACCATTGCCCGATAGCTCGGTCGAAACATACGGCTGACAGGGCGTATTTATTTGACAATGGATTCCGTAAGAAAACTGCGCTCACCAATGATGGGCTCTCGAAGTCAGATCAACTTTTCTGCAAGAAGCTTTCAACGAATTACAATCTGTGTAAACAACAAAATGTCATCTCTGCAGATTGTGGTGAAAATGCTTCATTGCATTAAATAATGTTAAGGAATAAAGGTTGTACGAATTACAACAAGATTCTAAAGAAAGGCATATGTTTGCCAAAATGTTCAACGTCGCGAGGTCTATTTTTGATTTTATGTAACATGATTTCATAACCATCCATGCTGCGCCAGTATGTAGGGTAATAGGATACTGAGGATCAATAATAGTGCGCACTGGACCATCTATCATCCATACGATTGTTCATTATGGGACTCGTTTCGATATTCCACGTTAAATTTCAGAAAAGAAAACTTTGCAATATTAAAAGATAATATAGAACTTGCAAAACACTGCTCAATTTTTCAAATGGGTCTTTCTGTGCTTTAGACAAGATCATAATGTCATCAATTAAACAGTGACAAACGAGAAAACGATATAACTTTCATTAAATATGGTTGTATGTTGAATTGAATTGGGACGGACAGGAATCTAACGGAAGCCACTTGCCATGACCAAGCAGGAAAAGTACCTTGCTCGCCACAGTCTAGAGATTTGGTCATTTATCAGTGGCAACGGATACTTGTCGCCAACAGTGTTTGAACTTAACTCACGATAATCGACGCAGAGTCGGTTGGAACCATTTTTTTTTTTTTTTTTTTTAACAAGTAGTATTGGACTGGCAAACGGTGAGCAAGTAGGCCGGACAATATTTGACTTTATCAGTTCTCCAATTATATCTCTAACTATTTCTTTTTCATCTAAACTGAGCCGATAGGGTCGTCTTTGTACCGTCTTATATGGATCAATTAGACGTATTTCCAATTGACCCGTTGTTACACATTTTTTTTTTGGAATTCCATCAACAAACAAACTGAAATATTCCTCCAAAATTTTTAACAAATAAGACTTGTCCGACCCACACAATTTAGTTTCAATATTAGACAAAATAGAACAGTCATTTAAAACAGCCGTAATACAAACCGATTTGGCTTTTGAAAGCTCGACCCCGTCAGATGATATCATGACATTAAAATTACAATACAAAATTTCACGACCAATAATTATGTCGTAATTAAGACAATCGTCAAGAACAACATGGAAAAGAACTTCAAGAGAGTAATCGCATGTTTTAACATATGAAAGAATTTGAAGTGTACTATTTACTGTGTTATTCCCAATACCCTTGAGTAAAAGTAAATTATTGTAACGCCTTCCAGATAGCTTGTGAGATACAGACTCCTTAACAAGTGAGCATTCGGCTCCCGAATCGAAATAAAATGGGTACGACTCACCGGATTGCATCATGAACATGTGCATCATGTAATTTCGTTGCCTTCGAAATGTTGCAGAAACAATTCTTTGAATTGACGCCACTCCATACCAGCAAAAAAAACTTGTGACAACCAGTTAGATGCACTGTCTTCCAAGCACTTACTCAAGGCCATGAGAAGAGCGCTGCTTCCCAGCAAGTTTTTAGTCAGGATAATGTTCACCATGGAACACCATGCAGCAGCACTTGAACCAGGGGCTTCTGGGTTAAATTTTTGGAAAATTACATTGTTCTTTCCTTGCTGCAAACTGCCATCTTTCACAGATTTTAGGACTTCAATTAGGCTTCTATGCTGCGACTCCAAAATGAGACAAAAGCGCTTGTCGTTTGCTTGAGGCGCGAGGGATCCCACTTCTGATGTCGGCCGCTCCAGATTATTGCTTACCATAGCTTTTGCCTTATTGAACAAGAGTTCCGTAGTCTTTGGATTTACTTTTTGAATGACCCCTTTCTCGAGTCAAGCTGCCCTTTTTATACAATTTTAGGCCCGAAATGTCACAAGGGCAAAAATGCATGGCACACTAAGTAATACTACGGACCACATTCAGCAATAGCTATCTGTCTCGCTCAATACATAGGTTTGACTTATACCTACAGGTCTGCTGTTTTCTCAATCATTGTAACTGGATTCCACTGAACCAGTAAACTTATAACACTACGAAAATGAACGATTATAACAGCTCTAAAGATTCTAGGCGACCCGACAGATATATAGATATATAGATATATAGATATATAGATATATAGATATATAGATATATAGATATATAGATATATAGATATATAGATATATAGATATATAGATATATAGATATATAGATATATAGATATATAGATATATAGATATATAGATATATAGATATATAGATATATAGATATATAGATATATAGATATATAGATATATAGATATATAGATATATAGATATATAGATATATAGATATATAGATATATAGATATATAGATATATAGATATATAGATATATAGATATATAGATATATAGATATATAGATATATAGATATATAGATATATAGATATATAGATATATAGATATATAGATATATAGATATATAGATATATAGATATATAGATATATAGATATATAGATATATAGATATATAGATATATAGATATATAGATATATAGATATATAGATATATAGATATATAGATATATAGATATATAGATATATAGATATATAGATATATAGATATATAGATATATAGATATATAGATATATAGATATATAGATATATAGATACATAGATATATAGATATATAGATATATAGATATATAGATATATAGATATATAGATATATAGATATATAGACATATAGATATATAGATATATAGATATATAGACATATAGATATATAGATATATAGATATATAGACATATAGATATATAGATATATTGTAATTACTTCACTACTCCTTTTTAGATTTTTCGAAAGGAAATCACGGGGAACCTCCGCTCTGGTTGAAGTCAGAAGTAATTGTCTTTATTTAATTCTAAGTTTTGCTTAAAGTAAAATACAAATATCTTAGTCAACTATTTTGGGTGTTATTGTATGTATGTACGAGCAATCACTTGTTCTGGCTTGCAAAGTGCATGCTCAGCATTTACTCTGTAGGTCGGCATTGTAATAGCCGATCGAGTTTCGATTGTGCTGGTTTTGTTTATTTCTTTATGTGGTTGCTTCATACGTTTGTATGTTTATGAATAAGTGTTAAATGCTCTACAGAATATAGTACACCTCCCTTTTTTTTTTTTTTTTAGAAATTGATAATGTGCAGTAAAAATTGTAAAAATGTATATAAATGGAATAAAAGTAATAAAATTGATATATGAAAAATGAATATGATAATGGGTATAAAAATATAAAATATAATATATATGTATATATGTATATAATATAGTGTTAAAAAATTTTTCGTTGGTTGATCGGACCGTTTTCATGAAAACATTAACTATTATAAGTTTTTTAATTTATCTTTATGTACTTTTTGTTTCTTTTGTTTATTATCTATTATTATAACATTATTGTTATCTTCTATTTTTGCTACTGTATAGGGTCCTAAAAATACTGGATCTAAGTTGTGACTTGTTTCATTCTTTAATAGTACCTTATCTCCTATCTTTAATTCAAGAGTTATTACTTTCTTATCATAGTTTAATTTTCTATAAGTCTTAGCTTTTTCTAACATATCTCTAGCTCGTCTATATGCTATTTCTAATCTAAATTTTACTTCTTTAGAGTAGTCATCTATATTATACATAGGGTACATATGTGTGTAGGGTACATATGTGGTCAAGTTTGTTAAAGTCTATGAATTGTTTTGGTAATCTTCCAAATACTAGTTCATAGGGACAATATTCGTGTGCAGCTGATGGTGTCGTGTTAAAACAGTATGTAAAATACTGAATCTAAACATCCCAATCAGATTTATCTACGGAAATGTATGAACGAATGTATTCAATGAGAGTTCTATGACTTCGTTCAATTGTTCCTAGCGTTTGGTGGTGGTAAGCTGTAGATGTAAGATTTTTAATCTTCATGTATTTGCACAATTCTGATATAATTTGATTTTTATACTCAGTACCCATGTCCGAAATGAACGTCTTCATTGGACCAAACTTAAGTATAAAGTTCTCGAATATTGTTTTTGCTATTGTGTTTGCATTTTTATTTGCAACGGGTATAGCTATTAGATATTTGGTTAAATCACATATTAAGGTGATTATATATTCATTGCCATAATCTGATTTTGGTAGTGGACCAACTGTATCCACTAGAACTATATCAAATGCTTTTATTGGTGTGTCAGTTAAGATCATTGTCGTCTTCGTATGTATTGTTGTTTTAGACGTTTGGCACTTATGACATTTCCTTATGTACTCTTTAATATGGCGTGTCATATTTTTCCAATAGTAATGTCTCTTTACTTTTGCTATCGTTTTAGTAATGCCAGTATGACCTCCTTGAATTGGATCATCATGGTATGTAGACAATATTTTTTCTATATCTTTTTCGTTTCTAATATGGGTCACCGGTTGGAGTAGCGCTACTCGTAATGATTTTAAAATTTTATTGCCCATTGATTTAAAAGTATCTATTGAAATAAATTCAAAGATCTTTTCACTCGGTGCCACCTTGAGTTTGCTTATATTTAGTATACCGGCCTCTTTTTCCAGCCTTTGGAAAAGCTGACCTAAGTCAAGTATTCCATTGGTATACATGTTGCTAACATCAATTCTTGCGATCACTTTGTTTCCATGTTTTGGTAAACATTTTGATTCAGTTAATCGTAAGGTCACTACTTTGCTTACTTCGTCATTTGTTATGACTTCATGTATGTTGGGCTTAGAAACATCCTTATTTTGTCTTTTAACTCGGATATGGTAATCCGGGAAAGGGCATCAGCCACATAGTTATCTTTTCCATTAAGATATTCCACAGTGAAGTTATGACTTCATGTATGTTGGGCTTAGAAACATCCTTATTTTGTCTTTTAACTCGGATATGGTAATCCGGGAAAGGGCATCAGCCACATAGTTATCTTTTCCATTAAGATATTCCACAGTGAATTCATATTCTTCTAAATCAAGCCTCATGAGAGTTAATTTTGAACTTGGATTGACCATTGAAAATAAATATGTTAGTGATCTATGATCAGTTTTGACAGTAAAGTGCCTACCATATATATATGGTCGAAAATGATTGATAGCCCAGTGAATTGCTGCTAATTCTTGTTCTGTCGTGCTTTTATTGCTTTCGCCTTTTGTAAACACACGAGATGCATAAGCAACTGGGAGTTGAAGTCCATCGTAGTTCTGCGTTAGGACTGCTCCACATGCTTCTTTGCTTGCATCTGTTATTATGCAAAATTCTTTGCTGAAATCTGGGTATTGCAATAGAGTCGGTTTGACTAATTGTTCTTTGAGATATTCGAATGATTTTTGACAATCTTTTGTCCATTCGAATTGAACATTCTTTTTGCATAGTCTAGTTATATGTCTTGAATAATTGGAAAAATTTTTTATAAAACGTCTATAATAGTTACAAAATGCGACGAATCTTCTAGCGCTGTCTGCGTCCGTCGGGACTGGATATTTTTTAATGACATCATATTTCTTGTCATCCGGTAAAATTCCTTTATCGGTACACTTATGACCCAGAAAAGTCACTTCGTGCATAAAAAATGAACATTTATCAGGGTGTAACTTGAGATTGTTTTTCCGACATAAATCAAAAACCTGTGTAAGATTCTTGATCATGTGTTTTTCCGAACACCCGATGACAATTAGGTCATCCATGTATAAGAATGCCTGGGATGGTTCAAGACCAGAAAATGCAATTGTCATCATTCTTTGGAAAGAATTAGGCGCTATTTTCAATCCATATGGTAAACGCGTGAAACGATAAGAGCCATTGCTCGTAGAAAAAGACGTTATGTTTCTTGAATTTTCTTCAAGCTGTATTTGGTGAAATCCAGACATAAGATCTAGACAGGAGAAATATTTTGCTCTACCCAATTGGTCAAGAATATCATCTATTCTCGGAATTTATCAGCTAACAATTTCTTATTAACTTGGCGATAATCTATTACTAAACGCAATCTCTTTGCTTCTGAACCCGGTAAGGGTTTTTTCGGAACTAATAAGAGATTACTATTATATTCTGAAACGGCGGGCTCTACTATTTTGTCTTTGATCAATTTATCTACCTGCTTTGTTATTTCAGCATGGTAGCTTTGTGAAATTCTATAGTTCTTAATATACGTTGGTTCATCACTTTTCAATCTTTATTTTTGATTATAGAAGTTGTTGGTTGAAATTGGTTCGTAATCCAAACCAAATATATCAGTGTATCTGGTGCATAATTCTTAGAGTGCGTTTTTAAAGAGTGGTGGGCAATTCTTTTTTAATTTTTTAAGTACTTCATTATCTCTTTTGTTTTCAGAGTTGTGTACGATATCATAGTTTTCTATGGTATCAAATCGGACTTTGTCGAGATTTAAGACTTTGTTAGAATTGGTCATGTTTAGGACTCTTATGAAGGTATTTTCGGAATCCGAAATTGTACTAGCTATTATGATTCCTTCTTCTATTTCTTGACATGGTATAAATACTTGTTTGTGTTTAGTACTAAGCTTTATTTGTCGGACAACTTCGGAACGTGATGGTAATAGTGTTTTGTTATTTTCAATAGTGTGTGCTATTGGAATTCTAATTGGAAAATGAAGATTATTGGGTCTCAATGTAAGAGAATCTGTATCGTTTTGAAAGTCTAACTGACAATTGAATTTTTTAAAAAAATCCATACCTATTATTCCATCACATGGTATGGGGAACTCTTGTTGGACTAAGTGGTAGTTGTGAGGTATTACATACCTGCCAGTAGTAAGTTCTACAAAAGCTAGTCCTTTAGAATTAATTGTTCCTTCACCAATTCCGCTAATTTTTGTTTTTATTGAATAGTCGATACTCTCGAAATTATCTGAATTTTGTTTCAATATTGAGATATCCGCACCAGTATCTAGCAAAAATGTGAGGTTTATTTTTGTTTCCTCACTTTTTAGTTGTATATATATATTGTAGTTGAGATTGATTGTGTGAATATACGCATTCGAACATCTTAAGGGTTTTGTTCGTTTTCCGAGTTACTTTGTGTAACTCGGACATGATTTCTATTGTTATTGTTTGGCTGGCCGTTGTTTCGGTAGTAGTTATTCCTACCTCGGATGTTACCACGGTTATTACCACCGCGATTATTGTAACTGCCCCGGCCTCTGCCATTGTTATAGCTATTGCCGCGGAATCGGTTTCCACCGCCGCGGTTATAATTTACTTGCCGGTTCCTATAGAATAGTACATTATTTGATCGGCCGGTTGCATCTGTGCATGAATTTACAAATTTGGCAACAACATCATTCATGTTGTTAAATGTGCCGGCCTGCATTATTGTTTTTACCTGTTCTATAGCACAGTTTTGTGTTATGGCCTTTATGGCCGAAGTCATGCTATATTTGTCGGCCAATTCTTGGTTTACTCCTTCACTAATATAAGCTCCTTGTAGGGCTTTAGTGAGGATTTCCACCTCATGGGTGTATTGGCTCGCTGTTTTATTTTTCTGCTGCAAATTTAGCATTTCCTCCACAGACTCTCCTTTGACTGTTCTTGATAGTTTTTCTATAATTTCGGGTACTGTTTTTTCAGTACTTATTAGGTTTCCTGCGTGGCCTTTTAATCTTGTTTTTATTATGTTTACGGCTGTTGTTTCGAATTCGCCTTTTATAGAATCCACAAGGATCAATGCGTCTAGGAAACTTCGTAAATCGTCTGGGCTTCCATCATAATTTGGTATAAGCGGTGTCGCTAACTTCATGAATTCTGCCATTGTTGATGCCATGGTTGTTTGAGGTCTATTGTGAACTTTATGTTCACCTTTGTCATCTAACGATTCTATATCACTATCTACTTCTAAATCGGAGTCAGTTTGTTTTGACTCATCTAGATTTTCTAATTGGTTGGGATTGAAACTAGCCAATTTGTCTAACCCTGAGGGCACATTTATCTTGATGTTCCTCCTATGACACAGATTTATTAGTCTTGTATTCAGTGATCTTATTACTTTAAGACATCTGTTCCTGTGATCTGTAGTTAGTCTATTCTCAAACTTATTTATTATCTTCACTATATTGTTATATTCGCTTACAATAATTATAGTGTGGTGTGTTAGCGTTTCGACTTTTAGTATTGTATCTTTATTTATACATTTATAGGATTTTTCAAAAATTTGCAGAAATTCATCTATTTTTCGCGCTAACACGCCCCATTCCATAATTTAATGTGTATAACAAATAGTGGAATTTTTTTTATTTATTGAACGAAATTATAGTTATGTATTAATTTTCTATCTGTGCAAACGCACGTAAAAAGTGTTTGCCATGCCTAATATGGGATGGTCTTCGCTAACTAACTTTACCCTTACGTATGGTAAGGTCTCTAGAATAATTGCTTTCTCATTCTTGCCACAATTTATTAGTGGGCTAAAATTAATATCATACGTTTCCGTATACTCACTTTCGAACTCGTAAACCGATATATAATCTGTGAAATTTCTTAAAAGTTGTATAGCCTGCAATCTGAAATTTGGATGCTCAGCGTAAACCTGATCGATTTCCCTTGGATCCATTGTACTTATAATGCTTCTAGTACATTTGCATTGTTTGCTCTCCTTGTGTAACGATTTTGAATAAGCTTATTATGCTTGATATAGATGGTCAATAGAAATTGACAAATTGTTACAATTGTTAGGATAAGCAAGAGAATCCAAATCGAAAATAATTGGTCTGTGTGGTCAACTATTTTGACATTATTGACTATATACGTAAGGGGCAAAATGAGTGCAGTCGAACCAGAAGCGGTCATCGTTTCTCGAGCCAGAATTAATGCTAAGGGCCTAACTAAAAACGTGCTATGTGGCAACGTTAAAAAAGACGGGAAAGCTAAGAACATTCGAGAGTCAGAACTTCGGCAAGAACGCACAGAAAACGCTCCACAGTGTAATTTTAATTTAAGTAACTTTTGTTTTCTGCATATTCGATGAATAAATGAATCACAGAAATCGACATATTTCTACAAATTGGGGGCTCGCCCGGAATGCATATATACAACAACAAAACGACATTTAAATTTTTCTGTGGAGTAAATGACGCATTATCGTCATCAATTGTGAAATTCGAAGTTGGACAAGCGAGTGAGACAAGCGACGCTTCTTGGAAAAGTGAAAAGACAAATGCGAATGAGAGAGATAGTTGCCGAAAAACTTCCTCTAATGCGGCTGGAAATTTTTTGCATGGAAAAACACAAGTGACTTCCAAACTAAAGCATTAACTTTAAAAAGCAAAAAACAGAGTTGATACACAGAATATAGTCAAGTATCTGGTGTTCACAAAAGTGGAGGATCAAAGAACAGTGGATCTCATTCGATAATTGGAGACTGCGACAATAGCAGGCAGGCAGCAGCGATTGTTTGGTGACCTTGGAAAGCGGGACTTCTCTAATTGGTGGAGGCAGCAAAGGCTGACGCAATTTCTGGAGTAGCTGTTTTAGCGGAGACTGGTGGCATCAATAATTGATCGTGTGGTAAGGCCTGGAATTTAAGTCTTGGCGGTAAAGCAGTCTTGGCGGTAAAGCAGACTTGGCGGTAAAGCAGACTTGGCGGTAAAGCAGACTTGGCGGTAAAGCAGTCTTGGCGGTAAAGCAGTCTTGGTGGTAAAGCAGACTTGGCGGTGAAGCAGACTTGGCGGTAAAGCAGATTGAGCAGACAAACTTGGCTGGTTGACATCGAAGAGTGAGCGTCGTGGAATTAGCGGATAGAAGCGTATGTTGTGGGGAAAAACTAACTGAAGAAAGAAATTGTAATACTAACATAGCTTTATATATCTGGGTAAAGTTAAGATATTGAATTGTAATGGAGCTTGCGGAAATTCTGGCACTCAATGTCGCTGGCTTAAGAGCGAAATTATCGGAATTAGGGCTATTAACGACTGGCCGGAAAAGTGATTTGCAGGATCGGTTATGCACTCATTATAGTGTTCAAGAAGATGAAGAATCAGAAGACGAATCTGTAGTTACAGCAAATGGGCTAGCAGAAAGTGTAGTAGGTAATAGTGGAAGATCGGAGAGGTCTTGGTTTACACTAAAAGATGTAGAAGGAAGTGTGTCGCAGTTTTCAGGTTCAGAAGTTCCTGACGTTATTCAGTGGATAGAAGAACTAGAAGAGTGTGCAGTTACAGTACAGTGGAATCAACTGCAGTTATTCATTTATGCAAAACAGTTGTTATCTGGGCCGGCAAAATCATTTGTTAGAAGTCAAAGAAATATAAATGATTGGAATTCTTTAAAATCAGCATTAAAGGCAGAGTTCAGTGTAACGGTATCCTCAGAGAAAAGGCGAAACTTTAAAAGAATATTTATACGCGTTAATGGAAATCGCAAAACCAGGTAACGTAGATGAGGATAGTATAATTGAGTATTTCGTAAAAGGTATACCGGATACAAGGGCAAACAAAATGATGTTGTTTCAGGCTCGTTCAATTTAAGAATTAAAATTCCAAGTCGAAGTATATAAAAAGGGTCGTGATCAATATAAAGTTGCAAATAGATTTGAGAATAGGACAAATGGTGCAGGTGAAACACAAATAGTACAGAGCCGCGAGAGAAAATGTTATAGTTGTGGGGATCCGTCTCACATGAGAAAGGATTGTCCAAAAGTAAACCGAAAGTGTTTCAAGTGTGATCAAATAGGGCATCGTGCCGCACAGTGTAACGTTGAGGTGCATGTTAAACGAGAGAAACAAGCGAATACAATTCAACAGGATAAAGGGACAAGTCAGTCAAGTATGTTCACCCCATCGGGTTTAGAATTAAAAAAGATCACTAATGCAAATACGGAATTTAAAGGATTAATTGATACAGGGGCAGATGTGTGTTTAATTCGGCGTAGTATTTTTTGGAAGCTAGGAGTGGGAAAACTAGAAGGTCCAGGAAAGTGTTTAGTGGGAATTGGAGATGCAAAAATATTGACGATATAACAGCGCGAGTTGAATTTCATGTAGTTCCGGATGAGGATATGGGGTTTGAAGCTATTTTAGGCAGAACAATCTTGGACAGTGTGGACATGAAAGTAACGAAGACTGGAACACAATTTTCGAATAGAAAGGAGGAAAAGCAGGCAACAGAAAGTGTAGCATCCGTCGATAAATGGATGCAAGAATTTCAAGACGTCTGTGTGGTATTTGATGGACAAAAAGACGAAAAGTTTAAACTAGCTGTGTCGCACCTAAATCGAGAGCAGGTTAGTCAGGTCAAAGAGTTAGTCCACGGATATAATCCGAAAAGAAATCCAGACGCAAAAGTTGTGATGAAAATTATATAGAAGGACGATATTCCTGTATATCAATTTCCAAGACGTTTGGCTTATTGTGATCAAGAGATAGTAGACAATCAGATTGCAGAATGGTTAAAGGAGAAAATAATCCGAGAGAGTACATCGGTGTACGCAGCACCTATAGTATTGGTGGCTAAAGCAAATGGAACGAAACGTCTGTGTTGTGATTACCGTAAGTTGAATGAAAAGATCATTCGCGATAATTTTCCGATAGTATTAATGGATAGTGTCATTGATAAACTGCAAGGTGGTAGGGTTTTCACTACACTAGACTTACGGAATGGATATTTCCATGTGCCAGTCGAGGCAAGTTCTCAGAAATACACTTCCTTTGTGACCCAAAAAGGACAATACGAATTCTTGTACGTACCCTGCGGGATCTCGAATTCTCCCGCAGTGTTCTCAAGATTCATGATGGCGGTAATGCAGGAACTAATCAATAAAGGGATCGCAATAGCTTATATGAACGACATAATTATTACGAGCAAAGATATAAATGAGGGGATAATGAGATTGAAATTAGTTCTGGAAGTGGCAGGAAAAAATGGATTGCAACTGAACTGGGAAAAGTGTCAGATTCTCCAGGGCCAAGTAAATTTTCTAGGGTATGTAATTAGGGAAGGCCAGATAAAACCAAGTGAAGAGAAAGTTTCGGCTGTACGTAACTTTCCAATACCGCGCGATAAGAAAGGAGTGCAACGTTTTCTGGGTTTGACCTCGTATTTTCGAAAGTTTATTGAGGGATATGCTTTAATGGCGAAGCCACTAACCGATATGTTACGCAAGGCAAATAAATTTGTATTTACGGAGATTGAAAAAGTTGCATTTCAACAATTGAAGGCGTCATTAACGAGTGAGTCAGTTTTAAGGCTATATAACCCAAATGCGCAAACAGAGATTCATGCTGATGCATCGAAATATGGTTATGGGGCAGTATTATTGCAGAAAGACCGGGAAGATAATTTGTTTCATCCAATTCAATACATGAGCCGCAAAACAAAAACATGTGAAGAAAATTATCATTCATACCAGTTGGAAGTTTTGGCAATAATTGAGGCGTTGAAGAAGTGGCGAGTATATGTGCTAGGATTGAAATTTACCATTGTGACAAACTGTAACGCATTTACGATGACTATGAAAAAACAAGAAGTACCTTTGAGAGTAACACGTTGGGCAATGTTTTTGCAGGATTTTGATTATCGTTTAGAACACCGATCAGGTTCAAAAATGAGACACGTAGATGCGTTGAGTAGGATAGCATGTTATTTAGTAACTGACAGTGTGATTCATCGCTTGAAGGAGGCACAAATGATCGATGATTGGACAAGGGCTATTCGGAGCATAGTAGAAAAAGGGGAATATGAGGATTTCTACATTCAGAATCAAGTATTGTTCAAGGATAGAAATAAGCAGTTGATTGTGGTACCGGAGCAAATGGAAGGTGAAATAATTTGGTTGGCACACAAATAGGGACATTTCTCCGCAAAGAAAACACAGCTTTTAGTCGAGAAAGCGTATTTTATTCCGAAGTTGAAAGACAAAGTTATGAGATTAGTTGACAGTTGTGTAGAATGTATCGTCACAAATGCGAAAGCAGGGAAAAGAGAGGGTTATCTTGCACCGATCGATAAAGGAGAGCAACCACTGTTAACTTATCATATTGATCATGTAGGTCCGATGGATTTGACAAAGAAACGTTATAATCATTTGTTGGTAGTGGTAGACGGTTTTAGTAAATACGTATGGTTGTATCCAACTCGGAGTACTGGCGTTGAGGAGGTTATCAACAGTTTGGAAAGACAGTCGGTGATATTTGGAAATCCGGTGAGAATTGTAACAGATAGGGGAACGGCGTTTACTTCGCATTTATTTAGCCAATATTGTCAACAAAACGGCATAAAGCATCTACTAATAACAACTGGGGTACCGCGTGGAAACGGTCAGGTTGAAAGAATTCTTAAGATCATAGTACCCATGTTGACAAAGTTAAGTATCGAGAATCCATCAGCATGGTATAGACATGTAGGAAAGGTTCAGCAAACTATAAATAATACCGAGCCAAGAAGCACGAAAGTAAGTCCATTCAAAATACTAACGGGGTTAGATATGAGAGTACCGGAAGATATAGAACTTAGAGAGCTGATTAAAGAGGCTGGGTTCGAGGAGTTGAACAGAGAAAGAAGTGAGATCAGAGACAGAGTCAGGGAAAATATAAAGTCATTGCAAGAGGAAAAACAAAAGGATTTTGATGCTAAAAGGAAAGAGGGAAAGAATTATAGAGTCAATGATTTAGTAGCGATAAACCGGACACAGTATGGGGTAGGCCTAAAGCTGAAAGGGAAATATTTGGGACCTTATAAAGTGGTGGCGGTTAAGAGACATGGTCGGTACGAGGTTGAAAAAGTGGGAGATAATGAAGGGCCGATTAAAACCTCTACAGTATCGGAATATATGAAACCTTGGGGATCGACATTCGGGACGAATGCAACGTCAGGAGGGCCGAATGTAGGATTCGGTGGTAAGGGGCAAAATGAGTGCAGTCGAACCAGAAGCGGTCATCGTTTCTCGAGCCAGAATTAATGCTAAGGGCCTAACTAAAAACGTGCTATGTGGCAACGTTAAAAAAGACGGGAAAGCTAAGAACATTCGAGAGTCAGAACTTCGGCAAGAACGCACAGAAAACGCTCCACAGTGTAATTTTAATTTAAGTAACTTTTGTTTTCTGCATATTCGATGAATAAATGAATCACAGAAATCGACATATTTCTACAAATTGGGGGCTCGCCCGGAATGCATATATACAACAACAAAACGACATTTAAATTTTTCTGTGGAGTAAATGACGCATTATCTTCATCAATTGTGAAATTCGAAGTTGGACAAGCGAGTGAGACAGCAAGCGACGCTTCTTGGAAAAGTGAGAAGACAAATGCGAATGAGAGAGATAGTTGCCGAAGAACTTCCTCTAATGCGGCTGGAAATTTTTTGCATGGAAAAACACAAGTGACTTCCAAACTAAAGCATTAACTTTAAAAAGCAAAAAACAGAGTTGGAACACAGAATATAGTCAAGTATCTGGTGTTCACAAAAGTGGAGGATCAAAGAACAGTGGATCTCATTCGATAATTGGAGACTGCGACAATAGCAGGCAGGCAGCAGCGATTGTTTGGTGACCTTGGAAAGCGGGACTTCTCTAATTGGTGGAGGCAGCAAAGGCTGACGCAATTTCTGGAGTAGCTGTTTTAGCGGAGACTGGTGGCATCAATAATTGATCGTGTGGTAAGGCCTGGAATTTAAGTCTTGGCGGTAAAGCAGTCTTGGCGGTAAAGCAGACTTGGCGGTAAAGCAGACTTGGCGGTAAAGCAGTCTTGGCGGTGAAGCAGTCTTGGCGGTAAAGCAGACTTGGCGGTGAAGCAGACTTGGTGGTAAAGCAGATTGAGCAGACAAACTTGGCTGGTTGACATCGAAGAGTGAGCGTCGTGGAATTAGCGGATAGAAGCGTATGTTGTGGGAAAAACTAACTGAAGAAAGAAATTGTAATACTAACATAGCTTTATATATCTGGGTAAAGTTAAGATATTGAATTGTAATGGAGCTTGCGGAAATTCTGGCACTCAATGTCGCTGGCTTAAGAGCGAAATTATCGGAATTAGGGCTATTAACGACTGGCCGGAAAAGTGATTTGCAGGATCGGTTATGCACTCATTATAGTGTTCAAGAAGATGAAGAATCAGAAGACGAATCTGTAGTTACAGCAAATGGGCTAGCAGAAAGTGTAGTAGGTAATAGTGGAAGATCGGAGAGGTCTTGGTTTACACTAAAATATGTAGAAGGAAGTGTGTCGCAGTTTTCAGGTTCAGAAGTTCCTGACGTTATTCAGTGGATAGAAGAACTAGAAGAGTGTGCAGTTACAGTACAGTGGAATCAACTGCAGTTATTCATTTATGCAAAACAGTTGTTATCTGGGCCGGCAAAATCATTTGTTAGAAGTCAAAGAAATATAAATGATTGGAATTCTTTAAAATCAGCATTAAAGGCAGAGTTCAGTGTAACGGTATCCTCAGCAGTTGTGCATAGAATGTTAAATCAACGCCAACAGAGAAAAGGCGAAACTTTAAAAGAATATTTATACGCGTTAATGGAAATCGCAAAACCAGGTAACGTAGATGAGGATAGTATAATTGAGTATTTCGTAAAAGGTATACCGGATACAAGGGCAAACAAAATGATGTTGTTTCAGGCTCGTTCAATTTCAGAATTAAAATTCCAAGTCAAAGTATATAAAAAGGGTCGTGATCAATATAAAGTTGCAAATAGATTTGAGAATAGGACAAATGGTGCAGGTGAAACACAAATAGTACAGAGCCGCGAGAGAAAATGTTATAGTTGTGGGGATCCGTCTCACATGAGAAAGGATTGTCCAAAAGTAAACCGAAAGTGTTTCAAGTGTGATCAAATAGGGCATCGTGCCGCACAGTGTAACGTTGAGGTGCATGTTAAACGAGAGAAACAAGCGAATACAATTCAACAGGATAAAGGGACAAGTCAGTCAAATATGTTCACCCCATCGGGTTTAGAATTAAAAAAGATCACTAATGCAAATACGGAATTTAAAGGATTAATTGATACAGGGGCAGATGTGTGTTTAATTCGGCGTAGTATTTTTTGGAAGCTAGGAGTGGGAAAACTAGAAGGTCCAGGAAAGTGTTTAGTGGGAATTGGAGATGCAAAAATATTGACGATATAACAGCGCGAGTTGAATTTCATGTAGTTCCGGATGAGGATATGGGGTTTGAAGCTATTTTAGGCAGAACAATCTTGGACAGTGTGGACATGAAAGTAACGAAGACTGGAACACAATTTTCGAATAGAAAGGAGGAAAAGCAGGCAACAGAAAGTGTAGCATCCGTCGATAAATGGATGCAAGAATTTCAAGACGTCTGTGTGGTATTTGATGGACAAAAAGACGAAAAGTTTAAACTAGCTGTGTCGCACCTAAATCGAGAGCAGGTTAGTCAGGTCAAAGAGTTAGTCCACGGATATAATCCGAAAAGAAATCCAGACGCAAAAGTTGTGATGAAAATTATATAGAAGGACGATATTCCTGTATATCAATTTCCAAGACGTTTGGCTTATTGTGATCAAGAGATAGTAGACAATCAGATTGCAGAATGGTTAAAGGAGAAAATAATCCGAGAGAGTACACCGGTGTACGCAGCACCTATAGTATTGGTGGCTAAAGCAAATGGAACGAAACGTCTGTGTTGTGATTACCGTAAGTTGAATGAAAAGATCATTCGCGATAATTTTCCGATAGTATTAATGGATAGTGTCATTGATAAACTGCAAGGTGGTAGGGTTTTCACTACACTAGACTTACGGAATGGATATTTCCATGTGCCAGTCGAGGCAAGTTCTCAGAAATACACTTCCTTTGTGACCCAAAAAGGACAATACGAATTCTTGTACGTACCCTGCGGGATCTCGAATTCTCCCGCAGTGTTCTCAAGATTCATGATGGCGGTAATGCAGGAACTAATCAATAAAGGGATCGCAATAGCTTATATGGACGACATAATTATTACGAGCAAAGATATAAATGAGGGGATAGTGAGATTGAAATTAGTTCTGGAAGTGGCAGGAAAAAATGGATTGCAACTGAACTGGGAAAAGTGTCAGATTCTCCAGGGCCAAGTAAATTTTCTAGGGTATGTAATTAGGGAAGGCCAGATAAAACCAAGTGAAGAGAAAGTTTCGGCTGTACGTAACTTTCCAATATCGCGCGATAAGAAAGGAGTGCAACGTTTTCTGGGTTTGACCTCGTATTTTCGAAAGTTTATTGAGGGATATGCTTTAATGGCGAAGCCACTAACCGATATGTTACGCAAGGCAAATAAATTTGTATTTACGGAGATTGAACAAGTTGCATTTCAACAATTGAAGGCGTCATTAACGAGTGAGTCAGTTTTAAGGCTATATAACCCAAATGCGCAAACAGAGATTCATGCTGATGCATCGAAATATGGTTATGGGGCAGTATTATTGCAGAAAGACCGGGAAGATAATTTGTTTCATCCAATTCAATACATGAGCCGCAAAACAAAAACATGTGAAGAAAATTATCATTCATACCAGTTGGAAGTTTTGGCAATAATTGAGGCGTTGAAGAAGTGGCGAGTATATGTGCTAGGATTGAAATTTACCATTGTGACAGACTGTAACGCATTTACGATGACTATGAAAAAACAAGAAGTACCTTTGAGAGTAACACGTTGGGCAATGTTTTTGCAGGATTTTGATTATCGTTTAGAACACCGATCAGGTTCAAAAATGAGACACGTAGATGCGTTGAGTAGGATAGCATGTTATTTAGTAACTGACAGTGTGATTCATCGCTTGAAGGAGGCACAAATGATCGATGATTGGACAAGGGCTATTCGGAGCATAGTAGAAAAAGGGGAATATGAGGATTTCTACATTCAGAATCAAGTATTGTTCAAGGATAGAAATAAGCAGTTGATTGTGGTACCGGAGCAAATGGAAGGTGAAATAATTTGGTTGGCACACAAATAGGGACATTTCTCCGCAAAGAAAACACAGCTTTTAGTCGAGAAAGCGTATTTTATTCCGAAGTTGAAAGACAAAGTTATGAGATTAGTTGACAGTTGTGTAGAATGTATCGTCACAAATGCGAAAGCAGGGAAAAGAGAGGGTTATCTTGCACCGATCGATAAAGGAGAGCAACCACTGTTAACTTATCATATTGATCATGTAGGTCCGATGGATTTGACAAAGAAACGTTATAATCATTTGTTGGTAGTGGTAGACGGTTTTAGTAAATACGTATGGTTGTATCCAACTCGGAGTACTGGCGTTGAGGAGGTTATCAACAGTTTGGAAAGACAGTCGGTGATATTTGGAAATCCGGTGAGAATTGTGACAGATAGGGGAACGGCGTTTACTTCGCATTTATTTAGCCAATATTGTCAACAAAACGGCATAAGGCATCTACTAATAACAACTGGGGTACCGCGTGGAAACGGTCAGGTTGAAAGAATTCTTAAGATCATAGTACCCATGTTGACAAAGTTAAGTATCGAGAATCCATCAGCCTGGTATAGACATGTAGGAAAGGTTCAGCAAACTATAAATAATACCGAGCCAAGAAGCACGAAAGTAAGTCCATTCAAAATACTAACGGGGTTAGATATGAGAGTACCGGAAGATATAGAACTTAGAGAGCTGATTAAAGAGGCTGGGTTCGAGGAGTTGAACAGAGAAAGAAGTGAGATCAGAGACAGAGTCAGGGAAAATATAAAGTCATTGCAAGAGGAAAAACAAAAGGATTTTGATGCTAAAAGGAAAGAGGGAAAGAATTATAGAGTCAATGATTTAGTAGCGATAAAGCGGACACAGTATGGGGTAGGCCTAAAGCTGAAAGGGAAATATTTGGGACCTTATAAAGTGGTGGCGGTTAAGAGACATGGTCGGTACGAGGTTGAAAAAGTGGGAGATAATGAAGGGCCGATTAAAACCTCTACAGTATCGGAATATATGAAACCTTGGGGATCGACATTCGGGACGAATGCAACGTCAGGAGGGCCGAATGTAGGATTCGGTGGTAAGGGGCAAAATGAGTGCAGTCGAACCAGAAGCGGTCATCGTTTCTCGAGCCAGAATTAATGCTAAGGGCCTAACAAAAACGTGCTATGTGGCAACGTTAAAAAGGACGGGAAAGCTAAGAACATTCGAGAGTCAGAACTTCGACAAGAACGCACAGAAAACGCTCCACAGTGTAATTTTAATTTAAGTAACTTTTGTTTTCTGCATATTCGATGAATAAATGAATCACAGAAATCGACATATTTCTACATATATATATTTATATATTTATTAAAAGAAAAAATGTTTTCTCTTTTAAGCTATTAATTCTTTTTTTTTCTATTTGAAAATTTTTATTCCATTTATGAGTCTCTGTTTTTTTTTTCGAAAGTAATGCAATATTGTTTAATTTGTTTGTGTTTGAACTTTAATTATGTAATTATTTTGTTTAAGAGGTGAGGGTAATAAAATTTTTTTTTTTTACTTGAATTGTTGAATAATTATTTGACTTTAGTTTAACATGTTTCCCTGCCTATATTTGCGTATGGTTTTCAGACCACACTCTAATCGGGCAACTGTTATGTCGCTCAATTGTACATCATTTCTTCTTAATATTAATTATGCAGCGCAGTACATTTTAAAAAATATTTTTAAATTAATTATTTGTTGGGCGCACTTGGAAACGCTTTCAAACGGTTCACTCTTCCTTGGTCTGGCTGGATACGCCAGACGGTGCCGATGCTGGCTGCATAGGCTCATTTTTTATGTAATTATAAAGATGGGGTACCGGTGCTGGCAGCACAGGTGTACTCACAATGAGGTGAGCTCAGCGGTCCCTCGCAGTCATTTGGACATGACTTCTTCAGCTTCGGGATGTCCTTTATTTCAGGTGGAGATTTTATTAGTTTAGTTTTTGCAATGTTTTGTATAGCAGGGTATGGGATGTGTGTGTTGCTGGTGTTTGGCTTTTTCCAACAGATAATTTGTTTTTTATGTGCTCAACTTCGGCATGTAGCTTGACCGAGTTGTTCCAGTATATTACATTTTTGCTGTTTAACAGCTTAAGCAGTTCTGCTTTTCTTGCTTTAAGCCTTTTAACAACACCGCTTCTATCTTTTATCACACATCCATATTTTGCACACATCGCACTCTACTCACTGCGTTTTTCTTCTTTGTTTCCCATGTACGCCATGTAATTTTTGTTATTATTTGTTTGTTTTTGTAGTTGTTCCTCCGTCTTGTCCTTCGATGTCCAGGTCGCTTTTGGACCTATGTCACGGTCGCCATGTAATTACTTCACTACTCCTTTTTAGATTTTTCGAAAGGAAAACACGGGGAGTCCGCTCTGGTTGAAGTCAGAAGTAATTCTCTTTATTTAATTTTAAGTTTTGCTTAAAGTAAAATACAAATATCTTAGTCAGCTATTTTGGGTGTTATTGTATGTATGTACGAGCAATCACTTGTTCTGGCTTGCAAAGTGCATGCTCAGCATTTACTCTGTAGGTCAGCATTGTAATAGCCGATCGAGTTTCGATTGTGCTGGTTTTGTTTATTTTTTTATGTGGTTGCTTCATACGTTTGTATGTTTATGAATAAGTGTTAAATGCTCTACAGAATATAGTACAATATAGATATATAGATATATAGATATATAGATATATAGATATATAGATATATAGATATATAGATATATAGATATATAGATATATAGATATATAGATATATAGATATATAGATATATAGATATATAGATATATAGATATATAGATATATAGATATATAGATATATAGATATATAGATATATAGATATATAGATATATAGATATATAGATATATAGATATATAGATATATAGATATATAGATATATAGATATATAGATATATAGATATATAGATATATAGATATATAGATATATAGATATATAGATATATAGATATATAGATATATAGATATATAGATATATAGATATATAGATATATAGATATATAGATATATAGATATATAGATATATAGATATATAGATATATAGATATATAGATATATAGATATATAGATATATAGATATATAGATATATAGATATATAGATATATAGATATATAGATATATAGATATATAGATATATAGATATATAGATATATAGATATATAGATATATAGATATATAGATATATAGATATATAGATATATAGATATATAGATATATAGATATATAGATATATAGATATATAGATATATAGATATATAGATATATAGATATATAGATATATAGATATATAGATATATAGATATAAAGATATATAGATATATAGATATATAGATATATAGATATATAGATATATAGATATAAAGATATATAGATATATAGATATATAGATATATAGATATATAGATATATAGATATATAGATATATAGATATATAGATATATAGATATATAGATATATAGATATATAGATATGTTTGTGGTGGGGCGAAGAGTTCCAGTGGGTAGAGCCCAATTTTATTGCCAAGTATTTGTGTGGGGGATGAATTAAACGCGCGTTAACTCGTTTGCAAAGCACAGGCCAGATTTATTTACAATAAGTACCGGACCGGGTCACAATACTAAGATAAGGCGTTACGATTAAAGACAAACTTGTGGAAAAAGATGAGGCCAAGAGAAATCTCGGATGCGATTGGATTTGCCGGGATGAAAAAACCAACTCACTAAGATGGAGTTTTCCATGGAACTTGCCTAGTAATTATACTAGTGTGCCCGTTCGAGGATAATGGCGAAAGCCCTCTTCATTCCCCGCTGGTCACCCTTTCTGGCGTGAACATACCGCCCCCCTTGCAACAAGTTACAATAGCCCGGGTGGACTGGTAAGGATGGGGAGCAGCAACGTTCTGGAGCGCCGAACTAAAGGAGTTCCGCCCGAACTGGACACATAATGGAATTGGATGACCTCAGGATAGAGGTATGCCTCGTGGGTGCTCGGGGTAAGCATTTGGAGTTGGACGAGCCTCGTTGCGGTAGATTCCTCGGTGAAGCACATCGTCGTGCTACGGAAGCCGTGGGATGGAGGAGGGTATGGTGTTTCTCACCACACCGGTGACAGCCCGACTTACTTCTACATAATCCAGTGGAGTGCTCGTGGGCGAGGCAGTTAGGACAGTATTTGTGCTCTAATACTGCCTGTAGTCGCCTTGTCGCGCAGAGTTTGAGGAACTGCCGACATTTCCGGAGCGCATAATGTCCTCCGCAGACCTTGCACAGGTAGGAGTTCTCTCGATGAAGTCCATCGCTTCCTTCGAGGCTGGGACGACGGCTTGGAGACGCGGAAATTTGAGCTGCAGACGTGGACCCAGTGGTCGGCTCAACTGTGGGACCGCACAGAATCCACCCGAATATCGTCTCTAGAGCCAGGAGGGAACCGCAGATGCCCTTTTCGATGCGCTTTCCTAAAACGCGGGGGAGAAGATCCACACCGATGATTAAGTCTACTGGAGAACTTTCGTGGAAATGTGGATCTGCCAAAGGAAGACGCGGAATGCTCTCCTTTAACTTTGTGGGAACCGGGCAGGATGGAATCGCGCTAGGAAGGTTGGGCAAGACGAATGCGTGCGCTTCCACGTGTTTGGAAGGCTCTCTAGGAGAAGAGATTTTTAATTCGCATACTTTGTGAGAGTTGGTAGCAACACAATTGGAGATGCCACTGATTTCAGCGTCAGTGACACGGAACCGGGGTCTCACCAGATCGAACATCCTCTCGGATAGGAATGTTCCCTCAGATCCGGTGTCTATCAAGGCGCGTGCTTGGAATTCGGCACCTTGATGTCGTATAGTTACCATGGCCGTACCCAGCAAACCTTTACGAGGCGTGGATATTCGGAACTTCTGGAGGCCATGGCTTGGATTTGGGCGCTCAACTGACTCTGCAGGGAGAGCATTTGTTCGTTGTCGCCGAGGATTTATTTTTGGTGGCTGCACACTGGAAGTCGTCACTGTGGAAATGTTGATGCGATGCAAAAGTGTGTGGTGCCGCTCCTGGCATACGCGGCAACTCTGGACACTAGGACACTCTCGCAATGGATGGCCATGTGCAAAGCAATTGAGACATAACTTTAAATGTTTAATTGCCGCCACTCGTTCTTGCACGGGCATATCTGCGAATTTTGGACAGACGCGGATCGGATGGTTCTCTCCGCCACACAATTGGCAGGAGACCTTGTTGATAGTGACGGTAGTGGTCAAAGACTGGAATCTAGTCGGAGGCCCAGATTTGCGGACGGCTGCAGGGATGACTTGCAATGCAGGAGTAGACTTTCGCCCTTCCAACGTTTCTAGAACGCGATAGCGATCCACAAGGAAGTTGTTGAGGTCGGACCAGGATGAGAGGTCTGTCTTGTTCGGGATGGATTGCTCCCAGAGTGCGATCGTGGCATTTGGCAGTTTGGAGGTGCAAAGTGCCACCAACAAGACGTCCCAATTATCCGTGCTAACACCGGAACGCGTCAGTGTTGTTAAACAGCCCTGAATGGTGGTTTGGAGATCCTTCGGGGCCGCGCAAGTCTCGTGGACAACGGATGGAAGGTTGAAGAGTATCTTTGTTTGGCTCGCAACAAGCTGCCTCTTATTCTCGAAGCGAGCCTGCAGGTTCTCCCAAGCTGCGTGAAAACCGTCGTTGGTCAATGGGGAGCTGGAAACGATCGCCTTTGCCTCGCCGCGCGTTTTGGACACCAGATGATACAGCTTCTCAACTGGCGCCAATCGTGGATTGTTCACGTACATGGCCGTGAACAGGTCGCGGAATGTGGGCCACTGGTTGTAGTCGCCCGTGAAAACGTCCACCTCACATGGAGGTAGCCGATAGCCAGCATGGACGTGCTGCTCGCGAGTTTCGGGGGCGTTTTGGGACGCGGGAGCCAAAGGGGGCGACTGCAGTCGCTCTATGCGTTCTCCTAGTCGAGAACCGCATCGTACGTACACCATGTACGCGTATTCATATTTTGACTTAACGGTCAGCACATTGGTGCGGCTCTCCTCACCCGCGTCGGCCGTGAGGGCTCTCGTACATGCCAAGTACTCAGCTTCGACTCGGTTCCACAGAACTTTCGTCTGTTCCAGGTGCATTCTCATGGCATATACTTGCACTTCCTCCTCGAGGGAGCCCATTGTATTGGCCTCGAATTCGATCAAGCCGTCACAAGCGGCGATGAAGTGACTTATGGACATTTCGGCAGCTTCGGACAGTCGTTGAGACTCGGAACGGGTTCTTACTTTGGACGCTGGAGCGGACACCGTGACACTTGGAATTGGAAGTGCGCTGGAATCAGAAAGCGCGGGCGAGGGAGTGCGGCTGGGTACGAAAGCCCTTTTAGGTGTAGCGCCGGAGACGCTTGGCGCGGACTCAAGGTTTGAGAAACCGGAAGAACTTCGTTTGACGGTGTCGAACTTACGAGGTACCTTTGGATTAGGTGGCGGCGTGGATGGCGAAGGGGAGCGACGAGGCACTGCGAGGCGATCGGAATTGTTGCTGCTTTTAGCAGGATCGGTGGGCATAGTCGGATGGGAAAAACAATCGAGCCACGAAGAATATCGTGTTGATCAAGGAATCTTTGACAGTGGACTGTATGGGGACCGAACGGATGTGTCGGCAATCGAAGGGTGGAATATGTATATATATATAATTTTTTAAATAAATAAATAAAAAATATATGAACCAAAAACAAAATTGAAAACAAATAATTTTTTGGGGAAAAAAATGCGATGTGTGTTACGTGTGATTTATGTGGACCATTGGGAACGGTTTAAAAAACATTAAACGTTATTTCGACGGCAGCCCTTTTGGATTGCTTGTTTTAATTTATTTAGATGCTGCACGTTAGTCGAAATGGCGCTAAGCTTTGGCCGCGACTGGAATGCCCTGTTATAGAAATTACACGGTATTTTATATTTGGAAAAATTCGAAAATTATAGAAAAATATAAAACCGGAATTTTGGAATAAATTTCGCTTACGACGCAAAACAGGAGATGGCACAATTTATTTCGAAATTTTGACGTGTCGGATACGCCCTAGGATTCAAATTACACGGTATTATATAATTTGGAAAAAATTCGAAAATTATAAAAAATATAAAACCGGAATTTTGGAACAAATTTCGCTTACGACGCAAAACAGGAGATGGCACAATTTATTTCGAAATTTTGACGTGTCGGATACGCCCTAGGATTTAAATTACACGGTATTATATAATTGGGAAAAAATTCGAAAATTATAATAAATATAAAACCGGAATTTTGGACTAAATTTCGCTTTGCAGGTCGCCGCGGAACAGGGCACAATTTATTCGGAATTTTATCGTGAGAGAAAATAATAAATTAAATTTTCTTTGACGGAAATTATTTTTCACACTTGCACACACTGGGGTCAAAATTAATATTTGGCGCGGAAAAATTATTCTTCGATTTTTTATATAAATTTATTTTTTAATTTTGTGGACTCTTTTTACGTTAAAAATTCATATATGTTTTATTTATCGTGAGAGGAACAACTATCGTGACGGCGATCGAAGTCGTGATCGCGCTCGTCACGGGCCAGCACTAATAGAAGCAATCAGCTGGGCCGGCAATAAGACAATAATTGTAGTGCGAATTTTTTATCACTTTTATTGAATTTTGTTCGCGTTTAACAAACAACGAAAGTGCAAGTGAAGTGCAATGTGGAAATCGGAAAAGCAGTGCGCGGAAAATCTAGGAAATCAGTGCCGAAAAGTTTTAATTACACCGGTGTATGCAAATGCCGCCACACAAATGTATGTATTTGTATTTGGATATGTATATGTATGTTAGTGTGGGCGCATGTGCATATATGTATGTGTTGAATTAAAACTCGCGAATTAATTAATTTATTTCTCGATTTTGAAACGGCGGAGCACTGGTCGGAATTATGGCCAAGTTAATAACCGGTGAGTTGGTTATTGATCTTGAACTAAGCACTTTAATTTTAATTTCTTAGATTGCACTTGCACTCACTTCTATGCACTTGTGTATGTATGTGTGTATGCAGAGGAATATGCGGATCGCGAGTGGAAGAAAAATTATAAATAAAAGGATAAAATGTACATAAAATGCTAGGATAAGCTGAAGAGATGAAAGAAAATCACATGCACAATGGAATATCCATACAACGTCGAATGAAAAGTCGCTATGGAAGAGCGGGAAACTTTTCACTGCAGGTATGTAGGTATGTATATGTGTTGGAAAAAAAATGGTAATAAAAACGTTTCTACTTATCAGAATTCTCCACCGATGCGATGCTGGGGCGAGCGGAAGGATATCCGGCTCGAAGGACCAATGTTTGTGGTGGGGCGAAGAGTTCCAGTGGGTAGAGCCCAATTTTATTGCCAAGTATTTGTGTGGGGGATGAATTAAACGCGCGTTAACTCGTTTGCAAAGCACAGGCCAGATTTATTTACAATAAGTACCGGACCGGGTCACAATACTAAGATAAGGCGTTACGATTAAAGACAAACTTGTGGAAAAAGATGAGGCCAAGAGAAATCTCGGATGCGATTGGATTTGCCGGGATGAAAAAACCAACTCACTAAGATGGAGTTTTCCATGGAACTTGCCTAGTAATTATACTAGTGTGCCCGTTCGAGGATAATGGCGAAAGCCCTCTTCATTCCCCGCTGGTCACCCTTTCTGGCGTGAACAAGATATATAGATATATAGATATATAGATATATAGATATATAGATATATAGATATATAGATATATAGATATATAGATATATAGATATATAGATATATAGATATATAGATATATAGATATATAGATATATAGATATATAGATATATAGATATATAGATATATAGATATATAGATATATAGATATATAGATATATAGATATATAGATATATAGATATATAGATATATAGATATATAGATATATAGATATATAGATATATAGATATATAGATATATAGATATATAGATATATAGATATATAGATATATAGATATATAGATATATAGATATATAGATATATAGATATATAGATATATAGATATATAGATATATAGATATATAGATATATAGATATATAGATATATAGATATATAGATATATAGATATATAGATATATAGATATATAGATATATAGATATATAGATATATAGATATATAGATATATAGATATATAGATATATAGATATATAGATATATAGATATATAGATATATAGATATATAGATATATAGATATATAGATATATAGATATATAGATATATAGATATATAGATATATAGATATATAGATATATAGATATATAGATATATAGATATATAGATATATAGATATATAGATATATAGATATATAGATATATAGATATATAGATATATAGATATATAGATATATAGATATTTATTTATTTAACGTCAACTAATCAAAGTGCAATTGACTTAAACTAATTAAACTAATATAATTAAAAAGAAAGGAATAAACTAAAACATAAAGAAGCAGAAGTCAAAAAAAAGGTAGAAATAACGAAAGTTAGGAGGCAGGAACAGTTCGCAGGAAGGCAAGGATTAATAAACATAAAGAAGAAGGAGATATGTGAGGAGAAATAAAAAGGGAGAGTCTATTTCCCCAGTTAGCAATTTATGAAGAAATACAATTCCGCTGACGAGTCTTCGATTTGATAAAGAGGGCAGATTCAGGAGAAGAAGCCTACTCTGGTAACGAGGGAGGGGCCTAGTTGGCTCCCAGTTTAGACCCCGTAGGGCGAACAATAAAAATTGTTTTTGGACTGATTCAATTCGTTGTTGGTGAATAGAATATTGAGGACTCCAAACTGGTGAGCAATATTCAAGCACTGGACGTACCAGGGATGTATATAAGATCTTAGTAATATAAGGATCACTGAACTCCTTGGACCAACGCTTTATAAAGCCTAGCAAAGATGTTGCTTTGTTAGCCACAGATGAAATGTGAAGCAGGAAGTTTAGTTCGGGATCAAAAATAATACCCAAATCTTCAACAGAAAAAACTCTATTTAGGATAGCGCCATTCATTGAGTAATTGGCAAGAAACGGCGAACGACGACAATATGTCATAGATGAGCATTTCAGTGTGTTGAGATGGAGGTGATTAATCATGCACCACTCACTAAGCTTATTAATTTCAGCTTGTAAAATGGAATGAAGAGCTGGATCTTTAAATGATACGCAAAGCTTAACATCATCTGCAAACATAAATACATGAGAGTTATTTAAAACGTTAGGTAAATCATTAATAAACAGAGTAAAGAGTAGTGGGCCCAGATGACTTCCTTGGGGAACACCAGACATTAACATTTTTGGAAAGCGCAGATCTAAACAAAACTCTTTGAGTTCTATTGGTGAGGTAAGACTTTAACCAAGACAAAAGATAAGCAGAAAATCCTAGCAGATCAAGTTTCTTTAACAGAAGTTTGTGATCGACACTATCAAAGGCTTTGCTAAAATCAGTATAGATGACATCCGTTTGTGATTTATTACGAAAGCCATCATGAACCAATGTACTGAATTCGAGAAGATTTGTAAGTGATGAACGTCCCTTCATAAATCCATGCTGATGGGGAGAAATTATAGATTTGCATTGGTGTTTAAGATTAATCGAAATCAACTCTTCAAAAAGTTTAGGAATAACCGAGAGTTTGGCTATACCTCTATAGTTTGTTACGTCAGATTTGTTCCCCTTTTTAAATAGGGGGATTATAAATGAATTACTCCAATAAGAGGGAAAGTGTCCAGTTTCTATGAAGAGGGTAAAAAGCCTTAACAGAGGTTCACTTAACGAAAGGGAGCATGTCTTTAGAATACAACTGGGGACGTTGTCTGGACCAGGCAAAAATGACGACTTCACAGAGGCTAAACAAATTACGAGAGATTCTTCACAAATATTAGGCATATAAATAAGGTTGGTGGTAATAAGGTGCATATAGTACGGGTAAGAGCCGGTGGAAGGTAGCGAATTAGAGTAAGTCGTTTGAAAGAAGTTGGCAAAAAGATCGGCTATACTAGAGTCAATATCAGCTGTTGCTGCATTGAAAAAGTATGACGAAGTAGTTGCATTTGAACGTCGTTTAGAATTTACAAATTTATAAAATTGCTTCGGATTATGGAAAAAATCGGCTTTACAACGCTATAAGTAAACATTGTAACATTGTTTGTTCAATAAAAGAAACTTAGATTTTGCTGAGTTGTCTCTAATATAATCGATATGTGATTGGGTTTTTTTGAAGCGCTTAAAGTACCTTGATTTAACATTTTTTAAGTGTGAACCAAGGAGGCTTTGTTGTTCACATACGGTGTTTGGCACATAAACATCAAAAGCAGCATAAAGAGTTGAATAAAAACGTTCAACGGCAGTATCCAACTCAACGCCGTTAAATATATTATACCAGTCTGTCCTACTCAGAATAGAGTTAAGGCGGGCAAAGTCAGTTTTGCGAAAACATTTCCGCCTACGAGGTTGAGAAGAGGGGATAATATTAGATGAAGAATTAAGAGCAAGATTAATTTCCAGTGTAGGGTGATATGCATCTTCGGGAAGCGATAAAGGAGGACATCGTTCAATATTAATTGATGAAGAGTCACTGACGAATACCAAGTCAAGAAGTCTGCTAGATGAGTTGGTTATCGAGTTCATTTGAAACAAGGGAAGATCAAACAGCTCACCTTAAAAATCGTTATGTGCTGAAGGGATAAGATATGGAACCTCCAATTGGTTTTGCCACATCACATGAGGTAAATTAAAGTCACCTAAGATGATTAAATGATCACGATCACGGAGAGAAGGGAAAATATTTTTGAAGATAACTGCATGGTGATTGTAAATAGAAATGTCAGACGTTGGAGGAATATAGCAGCAAATAATAAAGATATTAGTGTTTGGGCAAGTAATTTTAATACAAATTGTTTCGATATTGTATGGGACGTCAATACTCACCATCTCACTGGAAAGGTTAGATTTGATGGCAACCAGAACGCCTCCACCTCGACGCGCAGGTCTATCAGTTCTATAAACCACATATTCACTTGAAAAAGACTCAGAGCTTAAGACATTTGGTTTGAGCCAAGTCTCAGAAAACGCAATGACATGGGAGGTAAAAGAGATACTGTTTAGATAAAGAGATGTTAATTTGCTAAGCAGTCCTCTCACATTTTGATAAGATATATTGATTTCAGGAGTTTGGAAATTTAGTTTTTTGATGGTTTTGAAGTAGGTAGAGTATATATAGATATAAAGATATATTATCTATCTAGATATATAGATATATAGATATATAGATATATAGATATATAGATATATAGACATATAGACATATAGACATATAGACATATAGACATATAGACATATAGACATATAGACATATAGACATATAGACATATAGACATATAGACATATAGACATATAGACATATAGACATATAGACATATAGACATATAGACATATAGACATATAGACATATAGACATATAGACATATAGACATATAGACATATAGACATATAGACATATAGACATATAGACATATAGACATATAGACATATAGACATATAGACATATAGACATATAGACATATAGACATATAGACATATAGACATATAGACATATAGACATATAGACATATAGACATATAGACATATAGACATATAGACATATAGACATATAGACATATAGACATATAGACATATAGACATATAGACATATAGACATATAGACATATAGACATATAGACATATAGACATATAGACATATAGACATATAGACATATAGACATATAGACATATAGACATATAGACATATAGACATATAGACATATAGACATATAGACATATAGACATATAGACATATAGACATATAGACATATAGACATATAGACATATAGACATATAGACATATAGACATATAGACATATAGACATATAGACATATAGACATATTGACATATTGACATATTGACATATTGACATATTGACATATTGACATATTGACATATTGACATATTGACATATTTCTATGAAGAGGGTAAAAAGCCTTAACAGAGGTTCACTTAACGAAAGGGAGCATGTCTTTAGAATACAACTGGGGACGTTGTCTGGACCAGGCAAAAATGACGACTTCACAGAGGCTAAACAAATTACGAGAGATTCTTCACAAATATTAGGCATATAAATAAGGTTGGTGGTAATAAGGTGCATATAGTACGGGTAAGAGCCGGTGGAAGGTAGCGAATTAGAGTAAGTCGTTTGAAAGAAGTTGGCAAAAAGATCGGCTATACTAGAGTCAATATCAGCTGTTGCTGCATTGAAAAAGTATGACGAAGTAGTTGCATTTGAACGTCGTTTAGAATTTACAAATTTATAAAATTGCTTCGGATTATGGAAAAAATCGGCTTTACAACGCTATAAGTAAACATTGTAACATTGTTTGTTCAATAAAAGAAACTTAGATTTTGCTGAGTTGTCTCTAATATAATCGATATGTGATTGGGTTTTTTTGAAGCGCTTAAAGTACCTTGATTTAACATTTTTTAAGTGTGAACCAAGGAGGCTTTGTTGTTCACATACGGTGTTTGGCACATAAACATCAAAAGCAGCATAAAGAGTTGAATAAAAACGTTCAACGGCAGTATCCAACTCAACGCCGTTAAATATATTATACCAGTCTGTCCTACTCAGAATAGAGTTAAGGCGGGCAAAGTCAGTTTTGCGAAAACATTTCCGCCTACGAGGTTGAGAAGAGGGGATAATATTAGATGAAGAATTAAGAGCAAGATTAATTTCCAGTGTAGGGTGATATGCATCTTCGGGAAGCGATAAAGGAGGACATCGTTCAATATTAATTGATGAAGAGTCACTGACGAATACCAAGTCAAGAAGTCTGCTAGATGAGTTGGTTATCGAGTTCATTTGAAACAAGGGAAGATCAAACAGCTCACCTTAAAAATCGTTATGTGCTGAAGGGATAAGATATGGAACCTCCAATTGGTTTTGCCACATCACATGAGGTAAATTAAAGTCACCTAAGATGATTAAATGATCACGATCACGGAGAGAAGGGAAAATATTTTTGAAGATAACTGCATGGTGATTGTAAATAGAAATGTCAGACGTTGGAGGAATATAGCAGCAAATAATAAAGATATTAGTGTTTGGGCAAGTAATTTTAATACAAATTGTTTCGATATTGTATGGGACGTCAATACTCACCATCTCACTGGAAAGGTTAGATTTGATGGCAACCAGAACGCCTCCACCTCGACGCGCAGGTCTATCAGTTCTATAAACCACATATTCACTTGAAAAAGACTCAGAGCTTAAGACATTTGGTTTGAGCCAAGTCTCAGAAAACGCAATGACATGGGAGGTAAAAGAGATACTGTTTAGATAAAGAGATGTTAATTTGCTAAGCAGTCCTCTCACATTTTGATAAGATATATTGATTTCAGGAGTTTGGAAATTTAGTTTTTTGATGGTTTTGAAGTAGGTAGAGTATATATAGATATAAAGATATATTATCTATCTAGATATATAGATATATAGATATATAGATATATAGATATATAGATATATAGACATATAGACATATAGACATATAGACATATAGACATATAGACATATAGACATATAGACATATAGACATATAGACATATAGACATATAGACATATAGACATATAGACATATAGACATATAGACATATAGACATATAGACATATAGACATATAGACATATAGACATATAGACATATAGACATATAGACATATAGACATATAGACATATAGACATATAGACATATAGACATATAGACATATAGACATATAGACATATAGACATATAGACATATAGACATATAGACATATAGACATATAGACATATAGACATATAGACATATAGACATATAGACATATAGACATATAGACATATAGACATATAGACATATAGACATATAGACATATAGACATATAGACATATAGACATATAGACATATAGACATATAGACATATAGACATATAGACATATAGACATATAGACATATAGACATATAGACATATAGACATATAGACATATAGACATATAGACATATAGACATATAGACATATAGACATATAGACATATAGACATATAGACATATAGACATATAGACATATAGACATATTGACATATTGACATATTGACATATTGACATATTGACATATTGACATATTGACATATTGACATATTGACATATTGACATATTGACATATTGACATATTGACATATTGACATATTGACATATTGACATATTGACATATTGACATATTGACATATTGACATATTGACATATTGACATATTGACATATTGACATATTGACATATTGACATATTGACATATTGACATATTGACATATTGACATATTGACATATTGACATATTGACATATTGACATATTGACATATTGACATATTGACATATTGACATATTGACATATTGACATATTGACATATTGACATATTGACATATTGACATATTGACATATTGACATATTGACATATTGACATATTGACATATTGACATATTGACATATTGACATATTGACATATTGACATATTGACATATTGACATATTGACATATTGACATATTGACATATTGACATATTGACATATTGACATATTGACATATTGACATATTGACATATTGACATATTGACATATTGACATATTGACATATTGACATATTGACATATTGACATATTGACATATTGACATATTGACATATTGACATATTGACATATTGACATATTGACATATTGACATATTGACATATTGACATATTGACATATTGACATATTGACATATTGACATATTGACATATTGACATATTGACATATTGACATATTGACATATTGACATATTGACATATTGACATATTGACATATTGACATATTGACATATTGACATATTGACATATTGACATATTGACATATTGACATATTGACATATTGACATATTGACATATTGACATATTGACATATTGACATATTGACATATTGACATATTGACATATTGACATATTGACATATTGACATATTGACATATTGACATATTGACATATTGACATATTGACATATTGACATATTGACATATTGACATATTGACATATTGACATATTGACATATTGACATATTGACATATTGACATATTGACATATTGACATATTGACATATTGACATATTGACATATTGACATATTGACATATTGACATATTGACATATTGACATATTGACATATTGACATATTGACATATTGACATATTGACATATTGACATATTGACATATTGACATATTGACATATTGACATATTGACATATTGACATATTGACATATTGACATATTGACATATTGACATATTGACATATTGACATATTGACATATTGACATATTGACATATTGACATATTGACATATTGACATATTGACATATTGACATATTGACATATTGACATATTGACATATTGACATATAGACATATAGACATATAGACATATAGACATATTGACATATTGCCGAAATTCATCCCAGAAGCTGCCGGAAGGGACGCTTCGAAATGGTGCGTGACTGCGGACATCATATTGGCGGAGCAGCCGTTGGAAGGAAGTGCTCTTATTATCGCCTTGAGCAACTCGATGGAGGGCACTGCGTCAAATTGGCTAACCCAAATCTCGTATCCAGGCATCAGTTGGAATGAGTTCAAGGAGTTGTTCCTCCTGCGATGTGAAAGTGACGAAACCCCAGCGGCTATGCTTTTGAATCTTCTCAACATCTCAATCATCTCCGTCCGGCCGAAGGCAAGTGCCAAGCAGTCTATGTGAGTCAGTTGGTGACATCATTGACAACGAAGTGGAGAAATATGAGTCTTGAAGAAGTAGCTGTCACTACTGTGCTTGCACACATGGCAAACTTTGATTGCCGATTGCAACGTGTTGCATTTACGGCAAACTTACAAACTAGAAAAAAACTACAGTCGGAACTGAGGGCGTTCACGTTTGAGAAAACGTTTCGGGACCAGATTACAAAAGAAGGATAATTCTTTCTGCAGTGTGCGGCTTCTGTGGAAAACCCGGGCACAAAATTGCGGAGTGCAGAACCAAGATGCGACAAGATAATGAGACAAAAAACCACACCGGGAGAAGCCGAATGTGACCTGTTTCTCGGTGCGGCCAGCCTGGTCATTTCGCAAACCAATGTTCAAACAAGGAGTCAGGAGCGCAGAAGGGACCAGTCCATCAAAAGGCGGTAAACCAGTGCTCTGTGTCCGAGCCAGAAGGAAGTATGACACAGCGAGGTGAGATCTAACCGATTACTTTCGACTCCGGGGCAGATTGCTCCTTAGTTAGAGATAAGAATAGCAATAAGTTATCAGGACAACGTATACACAAAGTTGTAATTCTCAAAGGTATCGGAGATGCCGGTATATATAGTACACTCCTCAAAAGAATTAAGGGAGCAAGATAAAAATCCAAATATTTTCAGTTTTTTTGACGGACCGTATCTTTGCGAAAAATCATCGTAGCGAAGATTTAAAAAACATTTTGAAGGTCTAGGACTCTACATTCCCGACTTTTTTTCCTTCTTTATTGGGCTCCATGGGGTTGGAACATTTTTTTCCGGTGAATCGATCACATCGACCAAAAAGCCTGATTAATTGCCGACACTTTTAGCTTATTAATTTCTTCTTTGTGCATGTGTCATGGAGATATCCTGAATTGAACATAAAAGGTCCTTTTTATCTTTAATCAAGGATATCTCGACAACGAATGGTCGTATTGGAAATCGGAAGACAGTTTTGGAATCTGCAATGAATTTGCTTCATAAATCTAGACATTCCAGGACAAAGTCCTTTTTTCCCCTCCAGTACCCCCCTACAAAATGTTAAAAAATCGCATTTTTCACTTAATTTGGAAAATCGGCTGTATCACTGCATATATTAAGCAGGGAGCAACGGTCATCAGCTTTTTTTTTACCTTAATGTACCCTTAATGACCCTGCAAATTTTCAGATTGATCCACCAAACCGTTATTCCGTCCCGATCAGTCACAGTTTGAAAAGAAATAAAGGAGCAGTATTTACACATACAAAAAAAAAAAAAAACATTTTTTCTCTCGAAAAAAATCTTAATTTTTCATCAGTTACTGCATGAGTTCAAACAAAAAAAAAGACAACAAAAAATTTTGAAAATTTTCAAAAAAAAAAATATGTTTTGAATTTTAAAAAAGGAAAAAAGGACTTCGTCCTAAAATGTCTACACAGAATTATGAAGCAAATTCATTGCAGATTCCAAAACTGTCTTCCGATTTCCAATACGACCATTCTTTGTCGAGATATCCTTGATTAAAGATAAAAAGGACCTTTTATGTTCAATTCAGGATATCTCCTTGACACATGCACGAAGAAGAAATTTGAAGAGCTAAAAGTGTCGGCAATTAATCAGGCTTTTTGGTCCATGTGATCGATTCACCGGAAAAAAAATGTTCCAACCCCATGGAGCCCAATAAAGAAGGAAAAAAAGTCGGGAAATTTTTTTTCCGTCATACTTTTCCAGGATGCGTCGAAACCGTGTCCTGGAAATTTTTTTGCTCCATGAATTCGGAAAGTAGAGTCCTAGACCTTCAAAATGTTTTTTTTAAATCATCGCTACGATGATTTTTCACAAAGATACGGTCCGTCAAAAAAACTGAAAATATTTGAATTTTTATCTTGCTCCCTTAATTCTTTTGAGGAGTGCACCTTGCAGATTTTAAGCAATGTAACTATTGATGGAAACGTGATGGAAATTCTCTTTCATGTCGTCCAGGATCAATATCTAAATAATAATTTCGTCATTGGAAGAGAAACACTCAGTCAGGGTTTTAACATTGTTATCACTGCAACGAAGTTCGAAATTGTTAAATCCAAATCTGTGAATATTTGTAATCCGACTGACCAGACGGACAACTTTACCGACATTGATACTGAATTGAATGGGAAAGACAAGAATGATTTGATTAAAATGCTTGAAAGGTACTCAACTGCGTTTGTGAAGGGAATACCATGTACACGAGTTACCACGGGAGAAATGAAGATTCGGTTAGTCGACCCTACCAAAACAGTGCAACGGCGGCCGTATAGGCTTAGCCCGGATAAGAGGGAAATAGTACGAGCAAAAGTTAGTGAATTAATTAGGCTTAATATCGTTCGTCCTAGTTGTTCTCCTTTTGCGAGCCCTATACTTTTGGTTAAAAAGAAAAACGGGTCCGACCGTCTCTGCGTTGATTACAGGGCATTGAACTCAAACACGGTTGCAGACAAGTATCCATTGCCGCTAATCAGCGACCAAATTACTAGACTTAGAGAGCAAATTACTTTACATGTTTGGATATGGCAAGCGGGTTTCACCAAATTCCGATACACACCGAATTCACTGCTTTTGTAACTCCGGATGGTCAATATGAGTATTTGACGATGCCTTTTGGCCCTAAAAACGCGCCATCTGTTTTCCAGCGGGCTGTAATGACAGCATTAGGTGAACTTGCACATTCTTATGTAATTGTTTATATGGATGATATAATGGTGGTGGCGTCAACTAAGGAGTTAGCCTTTGAAAGGCTAGAAAAAGTTTTAGACGTCCTCACAAAATCAGGATTTACTTTTAACATAGACAAATGTAGTTTTCTAAAGACAACTGTTCAATATTTAGGATATGAAGTACGAGCGGGCGAAGTCCAACCAAACCCACGCAAAATTATTGCCTTAAGCTCCTTACCTCCTCAAAGTGTTACGGGTGTAAGACAATTTATAGGTCTTGCTTCATATTTTCGCAAGTTTGTGAGTGGTTTCTCTCAGATCATCAGAATATAAGGGCTATTCTCTGACTTCGGGAAAGGGTGAGGTAACATGGAATCCGCAATTGGAGGAAGTTAGAAGAAAATATTGTCTATCCTTACAAATAAGCCAGTTCTGGTCATTTTCGACCCACAGTACCCGATAGAGTTGCACACGGACGCAAGCTCCTGCGGATATGGCGTTATGCTCTTGCACCGGATTAACAATAGACCCCACGTGGTGGAATATTTTAGTAAGACGACCTCCCTTGCTGAGTCTAGATATCATTCATATGAACTAGAAACTTTGGCAGTTGTCGAATCCGTAAAGCATTTTCGCCACTATCTACTTGGACGTGAGTTTTTAGTCTTTACTGACTGTAACTCATTAAAAGCGTCACGCACAAAAATGGATCTAACTCCTAGGGTTCACCGCTGGTGGGCGTATTTGAAATCTTTTAATTTTAATATTCAACATAGCCCGGGAAAGCATATGTCCCACATTGATTTTTTGTCCAGAAATCCCCTGCCTTCGGAACCATTAAGCAGAATTAGCGAAAAACGTGTAAGTTTGGCTGAAATTTCCAGCGATTGGCTCCTTGCAGAACAGCGATTAGACCCTGAGATAGTGGAAATAAGGCTAAGTTAAAGTCTGAAGAACTTCCTGAAGATTTAAGTAAAACATATGATTTGCGAAAGGGAGTGTTATATCGTAAGATTCAAAAAAAACGGAAGAACACGTTGTCTGCCTGTTGTGTCACGAGCCTTTAAGTGGTCGGTTATTAATCAAGTTCATGAATCTATTATGCACCTCGGGTGGCAAAAGACGTTAGATAAAGTTTATCAGTTTTATTGGTTTGATAAGATGAATAAATACGTTCGTAAGTTCGTTGACAACTACCTTGCAAAACAGCCAAGTCCTCTTCCGGAAAAGTACAAGCTGGACTTCATTCAATTCCAAAAACTAGTACGCCTTGCCATACTATTCATATCGATATTACGGGAAAACTAAGCGGTAAAAGCGATTTGAAAGAGTACGTCATTGTTCAAGTTGATGGCTTCACGAAATTTGTTTACTTATACCATACCCTTAAACTGGACGCCGAAAGCTGCGTGAGAGCTATGAAGGCATCTATTTCGTTATTTGGAGTACCAAATCGAATTAAAGCTGACCAAGGCAGATGCTTTTCAAGCTCACGGTTTTCGGAATTCTGTTCATCTCAAAATATAAAGCTACATCTAATTGCAACAAGCGCGAGCCGAGCAAACGGTCAAGCCGAGCAAACGGTCAAGCCGAGCGTGTCATGAGTACACTGAAAGGTTTACTGACTGCGGTGGAGTCGAGTCACCGGTCCTGGCAAGATGCCCTTGGAGAGGTACAACTTGCTATAAATTGTACAGTAATTGTGCAGTAAAGCAAGTCCTCTGGAGATGATGATAGGGAAGGAGGCTAGACCGATAGGGTTGGTTCCACTTTGCAAAACGGAAATATAAGTATAAAGACTTTGGCCTCATACGATAAAGGAAGGTTTGATAAAAATAAAGCAGCAGTTATAAGGTAAAAAGTTGGTGACCATGTACTGCTAAGAAATGAAGAGCGCAACAAACAAAACTAGATCCTAAATGTGATATCCGTCCAGGTGGGGCGATGAGTGATCCGTCAGATATGACGATGGTTATCCGTCCAGGTGGGACGATGGTTATCCGTCCAGGTAGGACGATGGTTGAAATAATGAATTAAGTTGGCAAATGGAAATCAGAATTGTAATTATTGTAATTAGCATAAATGAAAGATTGAATTGAATTTGTTAACGTTAATAATATCTATATATCTATATATCTATATATATATATATCTATATATCTATATATCTATATATCTATATATCTATATATCTATATATCTATATATCTATATATCTATATATCTATATATCTATATATCTATATATCTATATATCTATATATCTATATATCTATATATCTATATATCTATATATCTATATATCTATATATCTATATATCTATATATCTATATATCTATATATCTATATATCTATATATCTATATATCTATATATCTATATATCTATATATCTATATATCTATATATCTATATATCTATATATCTATATATCTATATATCTATATATCTATATATCTATATATCTATATATCTATATATCTATATATCTATATATCTATATATCTATATATCTATATATCTATATATCTATATATCTATATATCTATATATCTATATATCTATATATCTATATATCTATATATCTATATATCTATATATCTATATATCTATATATCTATATATCTATATATCTATATATCTATATATCTATATATCTATATATCTATATATCTATATATCTATATATTTTAACGCGCGAATCCCAACGGGAGCACTAATTGCCCACACCTCCCGCCCAACCGACCGAGGGGCGCAAGCCGCATAACGCACGGCTCGAGTCGCGGGGACAATTCACAAAACACAGACAAAAAACGACACTAAAGCTAGTTACGTGCTAGATAGGAAAGGATAGAAGTTTTTAGTAAAGGAATCGAGAGCTCTGAACTGATTACATGATAAAGACGATTATAATCAGAACAAAGTACTCGAAAAGGTTCATACATAAGGTAGTTAGTAGTACATCGTGGAAGTGTTAGAGGAATATAGTTTCTAGTAGGTCTACAAGGAACGGTTAGTTTTACTCGGTTCAATAGCTCGGGAGAGTCTATATCCCCGTTAAGGAGCTTGTGCATAAATATGACGCCAAGCATTAATCTACGATTAGAAAGGGAAGGAAGGTCAAGTAAAAGAAGTCTACTAGAGTACGAAGGCAAGTTGATATTACGATCCCAGTTCAGACCACGAAGAGCAAAGAGAAGGAACTGTTTTTGAACTGATTCTATTCTTGCTTTATGTGAATCGTATTGGGGTGACCATATGCAGGTTGCATATTCTAAAATTGGACGAACCAATGAGGTGTAAAGAACCTTGGTTGTATATGGATCGTCAAATTCCTTTGACCATCTTTTAACAAATCCAAGAACACCCATGGCTTTTCCGACAGTAGTGCTTATATGGGACTTAAAAGTCAATTTATGGTCCATAAGTACTCCCAAGTCAATCATCTCATTAAGTCTGGTTAATGGAACGTTATTAAGAAAGTAGGTAATTAACTGAGGAGTGTTTCTGAAAAAAGTCATGACCTTGCATTTAGATGTGTTTAGGTTTAATAAATTGTGTCGACACCAAGATTGAAAGTTTTGGAGGTCAGACTGCAACCGTGAAGGTGATATAATATCTCTGTAGCTGAGACAAAGCTTTACATCATCTGCATACATGAGGACACGAGAATGTATTATAACGGATGGAAGATCGTTAATAAAAAGGGTGAATAGCAGTGGTCCCAGATGACTACCCTGAGGCACCCCCGAAGTTACTTGGATGGTCCTTGAACTTGAAGACTTGAAGAGAACTTTCTGTGTTCTGTCTGTCAGGTATTCACGAATCCAACAAATTAAAGGGCTTGGGAAGCCAATTTCGTTTAATTTTAAAAGAAGAAGTGTGTGATTAACAGAATCAAAAGCCTTGCTGAAATCAGTATAAATGACATCAGTCTGTCTTGCATTCCTAAATCCTTCGATCGTTAAAGATGTAAATTCTAATAGGTTAGTGGTAGTAGATCTACGTTTCACAAACCCATGTTGAGATGGTGAAATAATAGATCTACAAAAATGTTGCAATTGAGAAGTGATTAACTTTTCAAATGCTTTAGGAATAGCGGACAATTTAGAAATACCCCTATAATTGGATGCTTCGGACTTTTTACCATTTTTATGAAGAGGAATTATATAAGATTCCTTCCATATAGACGGAAAATGACAAGATTTAACGGACAACGAAAAAAGTTTTTGAAGTGGCTTACATAGAGCCTCAGCACAAAATCTGAGTACACAACCAGGTATTCCATCAGGACCAGGTGTGTACACAGGTTTTACTAAATTAAGCACGCTAATAAGCGAACTTTCATCGATCGAAGGACTACAAATACAATTAGACCTTTTTATCTGATAAGGATACAAAATATTCGCTCGGTATTCCGTTGAGGAATATGTTGTTGTGAAGAAATCAGCAAACAAATCAGCAATCGCTTGATCAGAGTCCGCTATATTATTTCCAAACGATAATATTGATGGGTGAACATCCATCTTACGTTTAGAATTCACAAAACTCTAAAACTGTTTAGGATCACGGGAAAACTCAAGCTTACAACGCTTGAGGTAATTATTATAGCAGTGCTTGTTAAGCAACATAAAATTGGAGCGAGCAACTGCGTAAAGAGCAAAGTCTGAAGAACGTCCCGATTTCTTGTATTTTTTATAATATCTGGATTTGACATTTTTCAAGTTGGATAGCTCACGAGAAAACCAGGGAGGTCGGTGAGACGACACTGGAGCCCTCAGTGGGACACAAACCTTAAAAAGCGAACCGAGAGTATCATAAAACAACGAGATAGCAAGATCCATGTCTGAGCAACTGTATAAGGATGACCAGTCAGTTCTCAGAATGAGCTCATTCAGTTTAACAAAGTTAGTCTTGCGAAAATTACGAGATTTAATCACAGGACTGACACCAGCAATCGGTGCACGAAACGACAGATCTACAGATAAATCCAGAGTAGGATGAAAATTGTCTTCGGGCAAGACTAGAGGGTCGGTTCTAGTTACTGCACAGTTGGTGGAATCCAACACAAATATCAGATCTAAGGATCTGCCCATGTTATTTCGCACAGGGTTTATTTGAGCTAATGATAACTCAAAAAGGCCATCAACGAAGCAGTGAGATTTAGAAGGAAGCAACAAAGCAGATTCATCAGATTGAGACCATGCTATTTCTGGTAAATTAAAGTCACCAAAGACGATTAAGATATCTCTATCAGAAAGCAATGAAGAAATATATCGAATAGAATCTAAATGTTTTGCGTACACCGCCATGTCGGATTGTGGCGGAATGTAAGAACAAGTAATGTAGACAGAGAAAGACTTGAATCTGACCTTAACGCTAACAAACTCAATCTCCAGAATGTCCGGTGAATGAATTTGGTCAGAAGTTAAGGCCGAGTCAACAGCAATCAGAACTCCTCCGCCTACACGAGAAGTCCGATCACATCTAAAAATTGAAAATTTTGCGGGAAGAACAGATGCATCGTTAATATCGGGTTTTAACCATGTCTCAGTAAACACTAAAATTTTAAATTCAAATGCTAGACTATCTAGATAGAGTCTAGGAAGCTTAGATTTAAGTCCTCTCACGTTCTGATAGGCCAGATGAAGGGACGAGATTAGTTTTTTGGAACACCAGCCGATGCTGATATTCCGGAAGATGAAGAATTAGATGGGATAGAAAGCCTAACCGGATCTCGAGTTTTCTTTTTGGCCGTGTATTCTTTTACTAAAATGTGATCCGGCCAAAAACTGCTATGACATATACAGTCGAACAGTTCAACTGGAACACTTATTTTAAAAGAGGATATCTCCCTCGAATATTTAAATTTAAATTTTTCCACCGCTATTTTAGCATTATAGTGATGAGCTTGAATTTTTGTCTTAATAAAAGCTAAGACATCATCCGACGAATGTTCGGGATCAAGCCTTGAAACAAATATATGTTTCTTAGGTGGAACTCCAGTTAAAGGTTTATAGGAACCAGGCCGCAAATCAACCGCAGCGTCAGCGACCACGATTGAGTCCGCCTGCGTGTCCGGTATTGCACCTCCAACTGGACTACTATCGGCAATATCAACAGTTATTGATAATTGCCCGGACTTTTCGGATACTACAGCTTTGTTCGTCTGCAAAGAGAGACCATTTCCTGGAGAAACGGAGATAGCCTCTTCCTTGCGACCACCTTGAGAAATGGGGGTGGTAAACGAAATAAGCTGCGGAGGATTTGTCACAGTGAGCAGTGAAGGAGTTTGTGGAGCTACGGCCGAGACGGGATTGGGCACAGGCAAATGCAAGGACAGATTGCGCATACTGGTTTTCTTGCGCTTTGGAGACTCATTTAACAGCTTATAGCTGCTAAATTCGCTCTCCACAGCATTGAACTCATCGTAGAGTTTACGAAAACCAGATGACAATTTCTTCAATCTATCCCTGGTTTGCCTCATAAACACCCTCATTTCAATCTCAACCTCACGGCATGAGTCACAACCCCATTTGAGCCCCCCTTTTTGCTCCAAACAATCCTTTACCCTGGCTGTGTAGCCAGCACATTTAATGTGCATGACGTTGTCACACAGCCAACAGGAAAGAAATACGTTATGGGGTGAAGGGGGGTTCAAACACTTTTTGCTTGAGCAGACAGACATTTTTTAATTCAATTAATACTCAAAAATTTATAAAAAAAATTAAATATCAAAAAGGCCAAAGAAAAAACTCACTCAGATTTGTTAAGCAAATTCGACACTGGGGTCAAACTCACAGAGAAAATTAGTGCAAGAACTAAGAGAACTAAGCACTACACAAATACACGTATCACTTGTACGCGAGACAGAGATAGATGCGAGCGCGAATAAAAGAAATTAGAAAAAAAAGAGAGCGGGAGAACCAACAGCACTGCACATGCAACAACAATGCGTTGGCGAGAGCGCGAGAGCGGTTTTAAAGCGGTAAAAAGTACAAACGCAAGAGCAAAGAATAACAAAAACAACAACACTGCTGTAAAAAGTTTTGTTGTTTTTTTCAAATATTAAGTTCAATGCTTTGATTTTGCTTTTGTAAAGTTAATTAAACAAAAAGCGCAATGACAAAAATTTAAATGACAGAATAATGTCAATAGTTATTGCTAAATAATTAGCTGAATTTTTAGGCAGGCGCGGTGAGTTTAAAACCGAAATAAAAGAAATTATGCAGGAGCACAGAAAAACACGTCTATCCACGATGAAGAAAGAAATGAATCTATATATCTATATATCTATATATCTATATATCTATATATCTATATATCTATCTATCTATATATCTATATATCTATATATCTATATATCTATATATCTATATATCTATATATCTATATATCTATATATCTATATATCTATATATCTATATATCTATATATCTATATATCTATATATCTATATATCTATATATCTATATATCTATATATCTATATATCTATATATCTATATATCTATATATCTATATATCTATATATCTATATATCTATATATCTATATATCTATATATCTATATATCTATATATCTATATATCTATATATCTATATATCTATATATCTATATATCTATATATCTATATATCTATATATCTATATATCTATATATCTATATATCTATATATCTATATATCTATATATCTATATATCTATATATCTATATATCTATATATCTATATATCTATATATCTATATATCTATATATCTATATATCTATATATCTATATATCTATATATCTATATATCTATATATCTATATATCTATATATCTATATATCTATATATCTATATATCTATATATCTATATATCTATATATCTATATATCTATATATCTATATATCTATATATCTATATATCTATATATCTATATATCTATATATCTATATATCTATATATCTATATATCTATATATCTATATATCTATATATCTATATATCTATATATCTATATATCTATATATCTATATATCTATATATCTATATATCTATATATCTATATATCTATATATCTATATATCTATATATCTATATATCTATATATCTATATATCTATATATCTATATATCTATATATCTATATATCTATATATCTATATATCTATATATCTATATATCTATATATCTATATATCTATATATCTATATATCTATATATCTATATATCTATATATCTATATATCTATATATCTATATATCTATATATCTATATATCTATATATCTATATATCTATATATCTATATATCTATATATCTATATATCTATATATCTATATATCTATATATCTATATATCTATATATCTATATATCTATATATCTATATATCTATATATCTATATATCTATATATCTATATATCTATATATCTATATATCTATATATCTATATATCTATATATCTATATATCTATATATCTATATATCTATATATCTATATATCTATATATCTATATATCTATATATCTATATATCTATATATCTATATATCTATATATCTATAAATCTAAAAATTGATTAGTTTCAATTCAAAGTGGCATTGAGCGTTATGCGCTACGTTTAGTGTGAATTCATTCGCAATGATAACAACCTGTTTTTTTAGATTTAGGCTTATCTTAAGTTGTAGGATGTTACTTAAGCTTCTTTCATAGGGTAGTTTCCTTCAGAGCTTTGATTGCAGTCTCAGCCGTAAGGGGGTCCCCAATATAATTGGTTTCTTATCTAACCCAAGAACAAACAACAAATGCGAGAGTAAAATAAAACATTAATTAGTATTTTTCTTTTTAAGACATTCTGAAGTAAATAGACAACCTTGGTTAAGATAAAAAGTCAATTGGTATTTATTAATATATAACAAAAATTTTAATTGGTTAATTTTCCCACTTTTTTTATATAATTCAAGTGCTATTTCCTATTTTTAGTAGTTTTTATATTTCACATAAGCTAAACACAGCAATAAATCGAAACATCACGAACTTTGATTTTTTTGTTAACAAAGTCAACTTTTAAAAACTAATTAAAATACAAACTAAATCTGAAATTATACGATATCTAAAGATACAAGTGTATTATAATTTCGTCAGTGCACTTTACTAATCAATAATTTAAGGACTGAATAAGAAGATTTCATGCCGCTGTACTATGAAAAAACAGCGCCGACTACAAAGTTTAACAAACAACAAAGGAAGTAAGTTAACTAATACCTTAAACAAATTCCAGCTATTCACTGGTTTGTACATATAAATGTACATGTAAATAACTATATATGACTTAACTTTATCATCACTCGCTCCAGGCACATACCCGCGGCTACGATGCACCAATCTTCGTATTTCTTTCCCATCTTAAGCTTTTATACTACACAGTTTAACGACGACACAAATGATTAGATAAATCGACTCAGTGACACAAAAAGTTAGAATCTTTTTATCCACCAACTCAATATTATCCGACCTTAACTCTTCATCGAACTGCATATATCTATATATATATCTTTATATATATAAATATATAAATATATAAATATATAAATATATAAATATATAAATATATAAATATATAAATATATAAATATATAAATATATAAATATATAAATATATAAATATATAAATATATAAATATATAAATATATAAATATATTAATATATTAATATATAAATATATAAATATATAAATATATAAATATATAAATATATAAATATATTAATATATTAATATATAAATATATAAATATATAAATATATAAATATATAAATATATAAATATATAAATATATAAATATATAAATATATAAATATATAAATATATAAATATATAAATATATAAATATATAAATATATAAATATATAAATATATAAATATATAAATATATAAATATATAAATATATAAATATATAAATATATAAATATATAAATATATAAATATATAAATATATAAATATATAAATATATAAATATATAAATATATAAATATATAAATATATAAATATATAAATATATAAATATATAAATATATAAATATATAAATATATAAATATATAAATATATAAATATATAAATATATAAATATATAAATATATAAATATATAAATATATAAATATATAAATATATAAATATATAAATATATAAATATATAAATATATAAATATATAAATATATAAATATATAAATGTATAAATATATAAATATATAAATATATAAATATATAAATATATAAATATATAAATATATAAATATATAAATATATAAATATATAAATATATAAATATATAAATATATAAATATATAAATATATAAATATATAAATATATAAATATATAAATATATAAATATATAAATATATAAATATATAAATATATAAATATATAAATATATAAATATATAAATATATAAATATATAAATATATAAATATATAAATATATAAATATATAAATATATAAATATATAAATATATAAATATATAAATATATAAATATATAAATATATAAATATATAAATATATAAATATATAAATATATAAATATATAAATATATAAATATATAAATATATAAATATATAAATATATAAATATATAAATATATAAATATATAAATATATAAATATATAAATATATAAATATATAAATATATAAATATATAAATATATAAATATATAAATATATAAATATATAAATATATAAATATATAAATATATAAATATATAAATATATAAATATATAAATATATAAATATATAAATATATAAATATATAAATATATAAATATATAAATATATAAATATATAAATATATAAATATATAAAATATATAAATATATAAATATATAAAATATATAAATATATAAATATATAAATATATAAATATATAAATATATAAATATATAAATATATAAATATATAAATATATAAATATATAAATATATAAATATATAAATATATAAATAATATAAATATATAAATATATAAATATATAAATATATAAATATATAAATATATAAATATATAAATATATAAATATATAAATATATAAATATATAAATATATAAATATATAAATATATAAATATATAAATATATAAATATATAAATATATAAATATATAAATATATAAATATATAAATATATAAATATATAAATATATAAATATATAAATATATAAATATATAAATATATAAATATATAAATATATAAATATATAAATATATAAATATATAAATATATAAATATATAAATATATAAATATATAAATATATAAATATATAAATATATAAATATATAAATATATAAATATATAAATATATAAATATATAAATATATAAATATATAAATATATAAATATATAAATATATAAATATATAAATATATAAATATATAAATATATAAATATATAAATATATAAATATATAAATATATAAATATATAAATATATAAATATATAAATATATAAATATATAAATATATAAATATATAAATATATAAATATATAAATATATAAGTATATAAATATATGAATATATAAATATATAAATATATAAATATATAAATATATAAATATATAAATATATAAATATATAAATATATAAATATATGGATGATATAATGGTGGTGGCGTCAACTAAGGAGTTAGCCTTTGAAAGGCTAGAAAAAGTTTTAGACGTCCTCACAAAATCAGGATTTACTTTTAACATAGACAAATGTAGTTTTCTAAAGACAACTGTTCAATATTTAGGATATGAAGTACGAGCGGGCGAAGTCCAACCAAACCCACGCAAAATTATTGCCTTAAGCTCCTTACCTCCTCAAAGTGTTACGGGTGTAAGACAATTTATAGGTCTTGCTTCATATTTTCGCAAGTTTGTGAGTGGTTTCTGTCAGATCATCAGAATATAAGGGCTATTCTCTGACTTTGGGAAAGGGTGAGGTAACATGGAATCCGCAATTGGAGGAAGTTAGAAGAAAATATTGTCTATCCTTACAAATAAGCCAGTTCTGGTCATTTTCGACCCACAGTACCCGATAGAGTTGCACACGGACGCAAGCTCCTGCGGATATGGCGTTATGCTCTTGCACCGGATTAACAATAGACCCCACGTGGTGGAATATTTTAGTAAGACGACCTCCCTTGCTGAGTCTAGATATCATTCATATGAACTAGAAACTTTGGCAGTTGTCGAATCCGTAAAGCATTTTCGCCACTATCTACTTGGACGTGAGTTTTTAGTCTTTACTGACTGTAACTCATTAAAAGCGTCACGCACAAAAATGGATCTAACTCCTAGGGTTCACCACTGGTGGGCGTATTTAAAATCTTTTAATTTTAATATTCAACATAGACCGGGAAGGCATATGTCCCACATTGATTTTTTGTCCAGAAATCCCCTGCCTTCGGAACCATTAAGCAGAATTAGCGAAAAACGTGTAAGTTTGGCTGAAATTTCCAGCGATTGGCTCCTTGCAGAACAGCGATTAGACCCTGAGATAGTGGAAATAAGGCTAAGTTAAAGTCTGAAGAATTTCCTGAAGATTTAAGTAAAACATATGATTTGCGAAAGGGAGTGTTATATCGTAAGATTCAAAAAAAACGGAAGAACACGTTGTCTGCCTGTTGTGTCACGAGCCTTTAAGTGGTCGGTTATTAATCAAGTTCATGAATCTATTATGCACCTCGGGTGGCAAAAGACGTTAGATAAAGTTTATCAGTTTTATTGGTTTGATAAGATGAATAAATACGTTCGTAAGTTCGTTGACAACTACCTTGCAAGACAGCCAAGTCCTCTTCCGGAAAAGTACAAGCTGGGCTTCATTCAATTCCAAAAACTAGTACGCCTTGGCATACTATTCATATCGATATAACGGGAAAACTAAGCGGTAAAAGCGATTTGAAAGAGTACGTCATTGTTCAAGTTGATGGCTTCACGAAATTTGTTTACTTATACCATACCCTTAAACTGGACGCCGAAAGCTGCGTGAGAGCTATGAAGACATCTATTTCGTTATTTGGAGTACCAAATCGAATTAAAGCTGACCAAGGCAGATGCTTTTCAAGCTCACGGTTTTCGGAATTCTGTTCATCTCAAAATATAAAGCTACATCTAATTGCAACAAGCGCGAGCCGAGCAATCGGTCAAGCCGAGCGTGTCATGAGTACACTGAAAGGTTTACTGACTGCGGTGGAGTCGAGTCACCGGTCCTGGCAAGATGCCCTTGGAGAGGTACAACTTGCTATAAATTGTACAGTAATTGTGCAGTAAAGCAAGTCCTCTGGAGATGATGATAGGGAAGGAGGCTAGATCGATAGGGTTGGTTCCACTTTGCAAAACGGAAATATAAGTATAAAGACTTTGGCCTCATACGATAAAGGAAGGTTTGATAAAAATAAAGCAGCAGTTATAAGGTACAAAGTTGGTGATCATGTACTGCTAAGAAATGAAGAGCGCAACAAACAAAACTAGATGAGTGATCCGTCAGATATGACGATGGTTACCCGTCCAGGTGGGACGATGGTTATCCGTCCAGGTAGGACGATGGTTGAAATAATGAATTAAGTTGGCAAATGGAAATCAGAATTGTAATTATTGTAATTAGCATAAATGAAAGATTGAATTGAATTTGTTAACGTTAATAATATCTATATATCTATATATCTATATAGATATATAGATCTATATATCTGTATATCTATATATCTATATATCTATATATCTATATATCTATATATCTATATATCTATATATCTATATATCTATATATCTATATATCTATATATCTATATATCTATATATCTATATATCTATATATCTATATATCTATATATCTATATATCTATATATCTATATATCTATATATCTATATATCTATATATCTATATATCTATATATCTATATATCTATATATCTATATATCTATATATCTATATATCTATATATCTATATATCTATATATCTATATATCTATATATCTATATATCTATATATCTATATATCTATATATCTATATATCTATATATCTATATATCTATATATCTATATATCTATATATCTATATATCTATATATCTATATATCTATATATCTATATATATAGATATATATAGATCTATATATATAGATATATATCTATATATCTATATATCTATATATCTATATATCTATATATCTATATATCTATATATCTATATATCTATATATCTATATATCTATATATCTATATATCTATATATCTATATATCTATATATCTATATATCTATATATCTATATATCTATATATCTATATATCTATATATCTATATATCTATATATCTATATATCTATATATCTATATATCTATATATCTATATATCTATATATCTATATATCTATATATCTATATATCTATATATCTATATATCTATATATCTATATATCTATATATCTATATATCTATATATCTATATATCTATATATCTATATATCTATATATCTATATATCTATATATCTATATATCTATATATCTATATATCTATATATCTATATATCTATATATCTATATATCTATATATCTATATATCAATATATCAATATATCTATATATCTATATATCTATATATCTATATATCTATATATCTATATATCTATATATCTATATATCTATATATCTATATATCTATATATCTATATATCTATATATCTATATATCTATATATCTATATATCTATATATCTATATATCTATATATCTATATATCTATATATCTATATATCTATATATCTATATATCTATATATCTATATATCTATATATCTATATATCTATATATCTATATATCTATATATCTATATATCTATATATCTATATATCTATATATCTATATATCTATATATCTATATATCTATATATCTATATATCTATATATCTATATATCTATATATCTATATATCTATATATCTATATATCTATATATCTATATATCTATATATCTATATATCTATATATCTATATATCTATATATCTATATATCTATATATCTATATATCTATATATCTATATATCTATATATCTATATATCTATATATCTATATATCTATATATCTATATATCTATATATCTATATATCTATATATCTATATATCTTTATATCTATATATCTATATATCTATATATATATCTATATTTCTATTTATCTATATATCTATATATCTATATATCTATATATCTATATATCTATATATCTATATATCTATATATCTATATATCTATATATCTATATATCTATATATCTATATATCTATATATCTATATATCTATATATCTATATATCTATATATCTATATATCTATATATCTATATATCTATATATCTATATATCTATATATCTATATATCTATATATCTATATATCTATATATCTATATATCTATATATCTATATATCTATATATCTATATATCTATATATCTATATATCTATATATCTATATATCTATATATCTATATATCTATATATCTATATATCTATATATCTATATATCTATATATCTATATATCTATATATCTATATATCTATATATCTATATATCTATATATCTATATATCTATATATCTATATATCTATATATCTATATATCTATATATCTATATATCTATATATCTATATATCTATATATCTATATATCTATATATCTATATATCTATATATCTATATATCTATATATCTATATATCTATATATCTATATATCTATATATCTATATATCTATATATCTATATATCTATATATCTATATATCTATATATCTATATATCTATATATCTATATATCTATATATCTATATATCTATATATCTATATATCTATATATCTATATATCTATATATCTATATATCTATATATCTATATATCTATATATCTATATATCTATATATCTATATATCTATATATCTATATATCTATATATCTATATATCTATATATCTATATATCTATATATCTATATATCTATATATCTATATATCTATATATCTATATATCTATATATCTATATATCTATATATCTATATATCTATATATCTATATATCTATATATCTATATATCTATATATCTATATATCTATATATCTATATATCTATATATCTATATATCTATATATCTATATATCTATATATCTATATATCTATATATCTATATATCTATATATCTATATATCTATAAATCTATAAATCTAAAAATTGATTAGTTTCAATTCAAAGTGGCATTGAGCGTTATGCGCTACGTTTAGTGTGAATTCATTCGCAATGATAACAACCTGTTTTTTTAGATTTAGGCTTATCTTAAGTTGTAGGATGTTACTTAAGCTTCTTTCATAGGGTAGTTTCCTTCAGAGCTTTGATTGCAGTCTCAGCCGTAAGGGGGTCCCCAATATAATTGGTTTCTTATCTAACCCAAGAACAAACAACAAATGCGAGAGTAAAATAAAACATTAATTAGTATTTTTCTTTTTAAGACATTCTGAAGTAAATAGACAACCTTGGTTAAGATAAAAAGTCAATTGGTATTTATTAATATATAACAAAAATTTAAATTGGTTAATTTTCCCACTTTTTTTATATAATTCAAGTGCTATTTCCTATTTTTAGTAGTTTTTATATTTCACATAAGTTAAACACAGCAATAAATCGAAACATTGCGAACTTTGATTTTTTTGTTAACAAAGTCAACTTTTAAAAACTAATTAAAATACAAACTAAATCTGAAATTATACGATATCTAAAGATACAAGTGTATTATAATTTCGTCAGTGCACTTTACTAGTCAATAATTTAAGGACTGAATAAGAAGATTTCATGCCGCTGTACTATGAAAAAACAGCGCCGACTACAAAGTTTAACAAACAACAAAGGAAGTAAGTTAACTAATACCTTAAACAAATTCCAGCTATTCACTGGTTTGTACATATAAATGTACATGTAAATAACTATATATGACTTAACTTTATCATCACTCGCTCCAGGCACATACCCGCGGCTACGATGCACCAATCTTCGTATTTCTTTCCCATCTTAAGCTTTTATACTACACAGTTTAACGACCACACAAATGATTAGATAAATCGACTCAGTGACACAAAAAGTTAGAATCTTTTTATCCACCAACTCAATATTATCCGACCTTAACTCTTCATCGAACTGCATATATCTATATATATATCTTTATATATATAAATATATAAATTTTTTTTTTTTTTTAACGTTTTATTTGTTTGTTGGATCTCTTATATAGGCTTATAAGACTAACAACAATTTTCTAGGTTTATCTTAATCTAACACATAACCTAACATCTGAAAGATGCTACATTGATCTATGGCCCTGATTAATTACTAGAGGGTTGGGAGGTCGTTTCGTTGAAGACGGGTACTTTCACGTACTCGGGTTAATGATTTGGCCAGGGTATTCGGGTGTGCCTGCAGTTTAGCGGTGTACTTTAGCTGTTGTACCTTTATTTCGGTTAGTACACTAGGAATATGTAGGTCTTTCTGTAAGTTTTCGTTTCTGATATACCAAGGTGCTCCAGTGATAGTTCTGAGAACCTTGGATTGAGCCCTTTGTATGGTTTCGATGTTGCTTTTGCTTGCGTTTCCCCACAGTGCAGAGCCGTACGTCCAGATGGGTTTTAACACAGAGTTGTAGAGGAGAACTTTGAATTCCAAGCATAGGGGAGATCGTGCGTTGATAAGCCAATGTAGACCGATTGCTTTGAGCTTTAGTTGCTTTTTCTTGGCTTCGATATCCTTACGCCAAGTTAATCTTCTGTCGAAGTGAAATCCAAGATATACAACATCGTCGGATTGAGGCACTGGCACATTGTTAAGCGTCAATGATGGGCAGTTTCTCCTATTGAGGGTAAACGTAACGTGTTTGCATTTCTGTTCATTTACACGGATGCGCCAATCTGCTAGCCACTTTTCTACCTCCTTTAGGTGGGTTGCCAGTTGCTCAGCAGCTTTGATCGGACATTTGGAGCGGCTGAGGATAGCCGTGTCATCGGCGAAAGTAGATGTGATGAGTGTAGGGCTTGTTGGTATATCCGCTGTGTACAAAAGATACAGAGTTGGGCCCAGCACGCTGCCTTGAGGTACACCTGCTTTTGATTCGAAGTCATCAGAGGTGAAGCTATTACATCGTACAGCGAATTTTCTGTTGGACAGATAAGATTCCATTAGCCTGTGTGTATATTGTGGGAGCGTCGCTTTTATTTTATATATTAGGCCGTCAATCCAGACTCGGTCAAAGGCTTGGGCGACATCGAGAAAAATTGCTGTGCAATATTCTTTTTGCTCGAATGCTGTGCGGATCTCTGAGGTGATACGGTTGACTTGTTCAATTGTGCCATGCTTTTCACGGAAGCCAAACTGATGATGAGGGATTATATTTTGGTTAACCAAGATTGTGTTTATACGGAGTTGTAGGACTTTTTCAAATAGTTTTGAAAGACTTGGTAATAAACTAATGGGTCTGTATGATGATGGCTGTGTTTTGTCCTTTCCGGGTTTTGGGATCATTATGATTACTGATTTTTTCCAACTCATGGGAAAATGACCACTTTTTACTATCGCGTTGAAAAGTTTGCAGATGTAACGCACGGCACAGATCGGGAGTTCTCGGATCATTTTCGGGGTTATTTTGTCATGGCCGGGCGACTTTCTTGGGTTTAGATAGTTTTTAATAATTGCAGAAATTTCCTCCGCTTGGAATTTCGGTGGCTCGGTTTCCACTGGGGTGCTTAGAGGGGGAAGCTGGAATGAATTTGTTGACGAGTTTGGCAGAAAAACCGTTTTTAGGTGGGCTGCAAAGGTGAGTGCTCTTTCTTCGTCTGAACGGGCCCATTTGCCAGTTGGGCATCGTATAGATGAAATTATCTCGGCTGGAGCAGTTATGGTTGGATGTGCTTTCCACAGCGGATATTTGGTGCTGGTAGGGGTGAGCTTCTCGATGTACAGCCGCTGTGTCCTTGCTTCTTCCTGCCTAAGCGCCTTTGCTAGAGTTCGCGAAGCTGCCTTTAGGCGTTGTTTTGCTGCCGGAGATCGAGACATTTGCCATTCTCGCCTGAGCCGTCTTTTGTCTGCTAGAAGTAGTTCAATTAGTCGGTTGTTGGACTTGTGTTTTTCCTGCGTGTGGCTGATAATCGGGGTAGAGATATCTGCTGCTTCAATAAGCGTCGACTCTAGTGCAGAGGTGCAAAACTCGATGTCTTCTTCGTCGTCCAGTTTGGGATTCAGCTCGATATGGGTGCTTATGTATTTTTTAAATCTGAGCCAGTTTGTTTTCCAATTTGTTAGCCCGAGTGGGTGCTTTATTATTTGTGGTTGTGTTTATATAGTGAAAACTACTGGCGAGTGGTCCGATGACAACTCTGCTAGTGACTCTGTCATTATCAAATTGTGCGTAACTCCCCTGGTGATTGCAAAGTCTATTAGATCTGGGAGCTTGCGTGGATCTGCTGGCCAGTACGTGGGCTTATTCGGCGAGGCATAGCCCATTTTGTTTGCTGGGCTGATGATTGTGTTATACAGCTGTTTGCCTTTTGGATTTACCAGGCGGGATCCCCAATGAGGGTGCTTGGCGTTGTAGTCTCCTGCAGCAATAAATCGTACTCCGAGTGTTCCTCCGTGAGCCTTGCCGTCTGGGTGATTTGTTGCGTAGAATACATATTTGGGTATTTGAAAGTTATTTTTGTTTGTGAGGTGTGTTTCTGATAGCAGCATAATATCAATATCATTTGAGTCCAGAAACAGTGACAATTCTTGTTTGTGCTTGGAAATGCCGTTTGCATTCCAGAGGCCTATATGTAGTGCTGACATTATTTGTTATTGTCCATAAGCTTTTGAATAAGCAAGTTCTGATTCCGCATCAGTTCCTGCATGCAATTTTGCATGAACGTCATGAAATTTGTCATGTTTTGGTTGAGCGAGATTAACAATGTTTCGATCCCGTTGGGGTTCTGGCCAAGTACGGATGGACTTGGGGCCGCGTTAGATTGAATGGTAGCGGAATCTATTGTTTGAATGGGCTGTGCATTTCCGTTGCGTAGCACGCTTGCAAAAGTTACTCCAGGAGTAGTTGATATTGGGGTCGCTGATGACCTTACAGCTTTTGAGAAGAATATTCCCGGTGTTGTTTGAGAGGGAATTAGTGTCGAGCCCTGGATACGAGCCGTTGATTTCTTCGCGTTGAGGCGGGCCTTGAGTTCCTTATAAACGGGGCATCCTCTGTAGTTCGCTGTGTGATTACCACCACAATTGCCGCACTTCCTTGTATTTGTATTTGATTTGTCATCGGTGCAGACACAATCTTTTTGAGTTTGTCCACAGCCAACGCAAACTGGGCGAAGGCTGCAGAAGGACTTTGTGTGCCCAAACTCCTGGCAATTAGTGCATTGTACCGGGTGTGTCCTCTTATGCGGCTCTTCGACAGTAATTCTGCGATGTAGCAGAAGTTGAAGATTGTAAATAGGGTGCACTGTGTTGGGTTTCAGTTTTTTATCACATGTGGGCTGTAACTCCACTTTGAATAGAGGTTGCAGCACTTTATTTCTGTTCAGTATGTTTGAGACGGACTTTACCTCAAAGCCCTTCTCTTCCAATGCTTCAACTATTTCCTGAGTCGGAACCGTTGGTTCAATGCCTTTGATCACCGCTTGAAGGCCTTTGGCACTCTTTAGTTGGAATGTGTAGAAATTCACACTTTCCTTTCTAAAGTACTTTTCAATAGTACGATAGAATTCTTCACTTTTGGCTTGAACTTTGGTCTCTTTTATGTTACCCCTATTGAGTGGTGTCACATAAAAGTTGTTTTGACCAACTAGCGCTACCAATTTCGGCACCAAAGAAGTGCAGTTTGCACCACGGATATAGAATGGTGGTGGCTTGGCTACAGAGGGTTTAATTTAGGAATCTCCTTCTTGAGATTCCGGCTGATTTGCCAATATTTGGAATCTATTGCTTTCCAATGCTTTTTGTTCAACAATGTTGTTTTTCAACATCTTGGGAGTGTTGTCCCTTTTTGTCTGAGGGCTAAGCTTTCGCTTGTTTATATTAATGTATCTGTCCATACCAGTCTGAACAGGTGACTTTGGATTCATCGTCACTGGATGGGCAGATTTTGTTGAGGTAGTCTGCTGGACGGTGATCGAAGGTATTGCAGACGTTGCTGCTGTTAGAGTTGTTGTTGGAGCAGTAGCTGCAATTGTTGTTGTTGTGAGCGCGCTAACGGCGGTCGGCGAACCCGATGACCCAATTAACACTTCAGGTGTCAGCGAATTTGACGGTGAAGCGCATTGGGCGCTCCAAGACAAATTGTTGTTGCTGGTTGGTGTAAGCAATTTGCTCGTACTTGCACTTTTGGATTCAGCGCTCGTTGTAGTTGTGGTAGTTGGAGATACTACTGAGAAATACGCATTGTTGCGTTGCACAGAGAGCCGACGCTCGTTTTGTTGCTGAAGAATTTGTTCTTGTAGTTTCTGCTGGCGAGAGTCTAGTGATGAAGGGCCCGAGTTAATCTCTTGACGCGTTGGCATTACTAGTAAATTTAGTTATTTACTAAGTATTGCTATTTGTAGATACAAATAGCAATATAATTATAGTTGGGCGTCTCTGTGGCGACTGAGAGCCCTGTCACTTTGTTGTTTTAGTGTTGTTTTATTGCGCTGACACCGAAAAACTCGCGGAGTGCAATAAAAAGTACGTCCGATCGCGGTGACAGTCAATTGTCAATTGTCAAGAAGATTTCATGCCGCTGTACTATGAAAAAACAGCGCCGACTACAAAGTTTAACAAACAACAAAGGAAGTAAGTTAACTAATACCTTAAACAAATTCCAGCTATTCACTGGTTTGTACATATAAATGTACATGTAAATAACTATATATGACTTAACTTTATCATCACTCGCTCCAGGCACATACCCGCGGCTACGATGCACCAATCTTCGTATTTCTTTCCCATCTTAAGCTTTTATACTACACAGTTTAACGACCACACAAATGATTAGATAAATCGACTCAGTGACACAAAAAGTTAGAATCTTTTTATCCACCAACTCAATATTATCCGACCTTAACTCTTCATCGAACTGCATATATCTATATATATATCTTTATATATATAAATATATAAATATATAAATATATAAATATATAAATATATAAATATATAAATATATAAATATATAAATATATAAATATATAAATATATAAATATATAAATATATAAATATATAAATATATAAATATATAAATATATAAATATATAAATATATAAATATATAAATATATAAATATATAAATATATAAATATATAAATATATAAATATATAAATATATAAATATATAAATATATAAATATATAAATATATAAATATATAAATATATAAATATATAAATATATAAATATATAAATATATAAATATATAAATATATAAATATATAAATATATAAATATATAAATATATAAATATATAAATATATAAATATATAAATATATAAATATATAAATATATAAATATATAAATATATAAATATATAAATATATAAATATATAAATATATAAATATATAAATATATAAATATATAAATATATAAATATATAAATATATAAATATATAAATATATAAATATATAAATATATAAATATATAAATATATAAATATATAAATATATAAATATATAAATATATAAATATATAAATATATAAATATATAAATATATAAATATATAAATATATAAATATATAAATATATAAATATATAAATATATAAATATATAAATATATAAATATATAAATATATAAATATATAAATATATAAATATGTCGGAGATAGAATAGGGTATTGCGTCTTATAGACCCATTGATACCCTATGTTCTTGTGTCTCTGTCTAGTTGAGGGCTCTGGTGTCCCTTTCTATTTCGCAATCATACGTCACAATTGTAATGCCATGTAATGTTTGGCATTCAGTACTGTAATGTTAGTTTGGCATTGACTGCTGAGTCATGTAAGTTTGGCACTGGATGCTTAGTCATTCAGGTGACAATTAGAGATGAGCGACATATGATGCTGTAATTAAGAGAGATGATAGCAGAGGCTATTATCGAGTGTGGTCCAGTGGCTGGCTGGTGGATTTTGCGACTGCGTGGCGTCAGTCAAAGACTAACCAGCGTAGAAGAAACACAGGAACTCGCTACTCTAACTACAACATGTCGCGTGAACAAGAAGGAATACTCGAAGACTATTCGACATCAGAAGTGGGATCTGCCTTGCCTACCAAAACGGACACCAATACTTATTTGTCCGCCCTAGAAGAGCAGAACCGAAAGCTTTTGGAAATTATCCAAAACATGCAGACACCAAGGCCACTGCCAGCCCTTGGGAATACAGCGCAAGTAAGCTTGCCAAAATTTAACCCGGACGGCGCTGGCGCGGACGCTTCAGCCTGGTGTGCAACCGTGGAGCTAATTTTTGCGGAGAACATGCTCGAAGGAAGCAGCTTGATGATAGCCTTAAGCAAGGCGCTAGAAGGCAGCGCATCTCAGTGGCTGTCACAAATATGCTTTGCCGGCATCACATGGGCGCAGTTTAAGGAGCTCTTCACACAAAGATTTATTGGAGTTGAGACTTCTGCTGCCACTCTGTTAAATATTTTGAACGGTCGCCCCAAACCAGGAGAAGGCTTTGCGGAATATGGCAGCCGCATCGTCACGCTGCTAATGTCAAAGTGGAAGGCCAAAGAGTTGGAGGAAATCGCTGTGTCAGTGACGTTGGCTCATATGGCGCAGATAGACAGTAAATTGTCGCATTGGGTTTTTACAAATAATGTAAAAACTCGTAATGAGTTGCAGCAACAATTGCAAGCACACTCTTTCAAGAAGCGCAATTTCGTGGACGACGCGGGTACCACTGGATCCGAACAAAAAAAATTCAAGTTTTCGTCGTTGATGAAATGCAACTACTGCGGAAGAGCTGGTCACAAGTATGCTGAATGCAGGAATCGACTGGAGAGAGGACAAAGCAAAGGAAAAAATTTTAATGGAAGCAATGGAAGTAGCTTGACTGGATTGAAAGAGCGGTCAATCATCAAATGTTTTAAGTGTGGAGAAGTGGGACACGTTGCGTCTACTTGTTCCAAAGGACGAGCAAATGGGAACGGAAGAATCTACGAGAAGCGTGTAGACGTTTGCACGGTAGCTCCACCGTCTGGAAAAATTAGTTTGTCCGGTGAGTCCATTCCATTTTGCTTCGATTCTGGTGCTGAATGTTCTCTGGTCAAGGAAAGTGCTGCTGCTAAGTTTAAGGGAAAAAGAATTAATAATATTGTAAAGTTAAATGGCATAAGCAATGATTCTATAGTTAGCACACAGCAAATTTTATCTAATATAAATGTTGAACAGTATTGTTTTGAGATTTTGCTACATGTAATTATGGATAAATTTCTAAAATATGATGTGCTGATTGGCCGTGAAATTCTTAGCCAGGGTTTCGGCGTAGTAATAGACGCTGATCAATTCCAAATTTATAAAACAAAAAGAGTGGAATTTTTAAGTTTATCAAATTATGAAGATATCATAGAATCTGATAGTAACTTGAATGAATCTGATAAAAAGGCCTTGACAAATATTCTGAAACGATACTCTGATTGGTTTATTAACGGAATTCCAAAGACTCGAGTTTCTACAGGGCAGCTAAAAATTAGGCTTATTGATCCTCAAAAGACAGTACAACGGCGTCCATATAGGCTTAGCGAGGAAGAGAAAGATCATGTACGATGTAAAATTGACGAATTATTAAAGTCGAACATTATTCGTCCAAGTTGCTCACCTTTCGCTAGCCCTATGATGTTAGTTAAAAAAAAAAAATGGTACGGATCGGCTTTGTGTAGATTATAGAGTATTAAATGACAATACAGTAGCCGACAGGTACCCGCTGCCTCTTATCTCAGACCAGATTGCAAGGCTTCGCGGTGCTAGATATTTCTCGTGCGTGGATATGGCCAGTGGCTTTTACCAAATCCCTGTACACGAGGACTCTATTGAGCGAACTGCGTTTGTAACTCCTGAAGGGCAATATGAGTTTTTGACCATGCCTTTTGGTCTAAAAAACGCACCCTCCGTGTTTCAACGTGCCATAATTAAGGCTTTGGGACCTTTAGCATACACCTATGCTGTTGTTTACATCGATGATGTTTTAATTGTAGCCGAAACCAAAGAAGAAGCTTTGGATCGATTGCAGATAGTGCTGGAGACATTGAGTGCAGCTGGATTTTCATTCAATGTAACCAAATGTTCTTTTCTTAAGACTAGGATAGAATATCTTGGTTTTGAGATAAGCAACGGAGAAATCAGACCAAATCCATGCAAAATTCAAGCTTTGGTAGGATTACCACCTCCACAAACTGTGTCACAATTGCGACAATTTATAGGTTTGGCCTCTTATTTCCGACAGTTTGTTCTAAATTTTTCAAAGATACTAAAACCATTATACATTCTTACCTCTAAGAAAAATTCGGAATTTGTTTGGCAACCGGAGCATGAGCAAATACGATTAAAAATAATAGACGTTTTGACTCAGGCGCCGGTGTTAATCATATTTGATCCACAGTACTTAATTGAATTACACACTGATGCAAGTTCGATTGGCTATGGGGCGATATTGATGCATAAAATCAATAACAAGCCGCATGTTGTAGAGTATTATAGCAGGTGCACGTCTCCTGCCGAATCAAAGTACCATTCGTATGAACTAGAGACGTTGGCAGTTGTTAATGCTGTTAAGCATTTCCGTCACTATTTGCAGGGCCGTAAATTTGTTGTATATACAGACTGTAATTCTTTAAAGGCTAGTCGTACTAAATTAGATTTGACTCCAAGAGTCCAGAGGTGGTGGTCGTTTTTACAGTCATTCAATTTTGATTTGGAGTACAGAAAAGGTGAACGAATGGTTCATGTTGATTTTCTTTCCCGGAATCCGCTAACTATAGAAAATAACGTTTTGAATAAAATAACTGAAATGCGAATCAATTTGGCTGAGGTAACCGACAACTGGTTGCTTTCGGAACAACAGCGTGATCCTGAGATATTTAATATATCAAGGAAATTAAGAAATAATGAATTGCCAGAAGATTTAGACAAAACGTATGAATTACGGAAAGGGATATTGCATAGAAAAATACAACGAAACGGTAAAACCAAATGTTTGCCGGTAATTCCAAGAGCTTTTAGATGGGCAGTTATAAATCATGTCCACGAATCTATTATGCATCTGGGGTGGGAAAAGACGCTGGATAAGGTTTACGGTTATTATTGGTTCGAAAACATGTCTAAGTATGTGAATTGCATCCTATCCCTAAAATAGACATTCCGTGGCACACGGTTCATATTGATATAACCGGTAAAATGAGTGGCAAAAATGATTTAAAAGAATACGTTATCGTCTTAATAGATGCATTCACGAAGTTTGTTTATTTTCATCACACTTTGAATATAGACACTGAAAATTGTATTAAGGCTCTGAAATCGGTTGTGTCTTTATTTGGTGTGCCCACTCGAATAATTGCTGATCAAGGGCGTTGTTTTGCAAGTGCTAATTTTCGTGAATACTGTTCTTCCCAAAGAATAAATTTGCATTTGATTGCTACTGGGACAAGTAGGGCTAATGGCCAGGTTGAACGAGTCATGAGTACCCTTAAGAATATGTTAACTGCTGTTGAAACCAGTCAGAGATCGTGGCAAGATGCGTTGGCTGATGTTCAATTGGCAATGAATTGCACGGCAAATCGAGTTACCAAGTTTAGCCCATTAGAACTGTTAATTGGTAGAGAAGCTAGACCATTTGGCTTATTACCGATTAACGATGAAGGTGAGGATGTGATAGACAGAGAGGAAATAAGAGAAAAAGCTAAACATAATATGGAAATCAATGCACTGTACGATAAACATAGATACGATAGAAACAAAGCAAAAATTGTAAAACATAACGTGGGTGATCACGTATTGTTAAAAAATGAAGAACGACACCAAACTAAGCTCGATCCAAAGTTTAAAGGACCGTTCGAGGTAGTTGAAGTTTTAGATGGAGATAGATATCTTTTAAAATCATTGACAACTAAGCGTACTTACAAATATTCGCATGAATCTTTAAGAGCGTTGCCGAATAATGAGTTATGTGAAGATACAGATAGCACCTTGGAAGATGCTTCTGATGCCCAAGTGGGAAAATAAAGACCGCACCATAATACATAGAAGAGAAAGGTTATGGCGGGGGTCAGAGGACCGCACCATAATGAAAGAGAAAGGTTATGGCGGGGGTCAGAGGACCGCACCATAATGGAAGAGAAAGGTTATGGCGGGGGTCAGAGGACCGCACCATAATGGAACAGAAAGGTTATGGCGGGGGTCATGGGACCGCACCATAACGGAAAAGAAATGTTATAGCGGGGGTCAAGAAGACCGCACTATAACAAAAGAGATGTATTATGGCGGGGGTCGAGGTGATTTGTGTTTTTGCACCAATGAGAGGTGTTAAATGAAATGCAAAAATGTAAAGTTAATATTGATATAACACAAAGAAAAATGTAAATGATAATATTGAGATAGATGTATAACAGAGAGAAATGTAAAGATACTAATAAGAGAAATGTAATAAACTAAGAAATGTTAATGAAATGTGGAAAAATTTGGAAATTGGTAAATGGAGCTTTAAGCTGAATAATAGCAATCATTAAAAATTGACAGAAATTTCAAATTTGAATCAAAAAGGGAGAACCAACCAGAGCGTAAAGATTTACCTTCTTTATTTACACGAGGACGCGTAATGGTCAGGATGGCCGTGTCGGAGATAGAATAGGGTATTGCGTCTTATAGACCCATTGATACCCTATGTTCTTGTGTCTCTGTCTAGTTGAGGGCTCTGGTGTCCTGTAAAATTATGATCAATAATTAAACGTTTTGATTCTCTTGACGGTATAAAACCGAATGCTTCTTTATTCAGAAATAATTTCTTAGCTTAGCCTAAGAATTCTTAAGTATATAAACATATATATAAACGTATGAAAGAGAGAGAGTGTAGTATGTACATATATGTTATACAATAAACATTCACACGCTCGATTATGCAGACGTTGCAATTCGTCCGCATGGCCAGTCTATGTGAGTGGCTGATCATGTTTCGAGCTTGCTTATGTTTATGTATATGCAACACATATAGCATACACTAACATGTGTCGGCTATATGACCGTTTGCAATAAGAGAATACTCTATATTGTGTCGGTTATTATTATTATAAGGTTGCATATACTACACCTCCCTTTTTTAAGAAATAACGTAGTATTTAATTAAGTTTAATTTTTTACGTAGTTATTTAAGTAAGTTTAAGTAATTTTTTTTTTTCTTGTAATTTTTCCTTTTTTTGTGTTTACTTTATTTTGAACAGAATAATTTTCACAACAATATTTGATAGTTTATTATTATTTTTAATAGAAAATTTTTTTTTTCATTAATTCTATATCATAAATTTTGTATGAAAACTTTAATCATATCATTTTTATTATTTTTTTTTTTTTTTTTTTTTTTAATCATTATATCTTTTTAATCTATTCTTATGCACTGTTTGTTTTTTATTCTTACTATCTTTTACTACTATATTGTCATTACCTTCTATAGTTTCTACAACAAATGGACCTAAATAGTTAGGGTCTAGCTTATGGCCTACTTCGTTTTTTAGCAAAACTTTATCTCCTACTTCTATATTTATTTCTGTTACTGACCTATCATAATATTTCTTATTTTTTTTCTTATGGTTTTCTAACATTATTCCTGCTCTTTTGTAGGCAATTTCTAGTCTAAATTTTATTTCCTTAGCGTAATCATCTATATTGTATATAGGATCTATTCTATCTATTTTGTTAAAATCTATGAATTGATTTGGTGGTCTTCCAAATACTAATTCGTATGGACAGTATTCATGCACTGCCGAGGGTGTTGTGTTGTAGCAATAAGTGAAATATTGTATCCAAACATCCCAATCGGACTTATCTGCAGATACGTAAGAACGAATATATTCATTGAACGTTCTATGATTTCGTTCTATTGTCCCTAAGGTCTGGTGGTGATATGCTGTAGAAGTTAAATTTTTAATCTTCATGTACTTGCATATATCTGTTATAATCTGGTTTTTATACTCAGTTCCCATGTCCGAAATGAGTGTTTTCATTGGACCGTACTGAAGTATGAAATGTTCGAATATTGCTTTAGCTACATTACTTGCACTCTTGGATGCAACTGGGATAGCTACTAAGTATTTTGTAAGGTCGCATATTAATGTGACAATATACTCATTTTTACCATCTGATTTTGGTAGCGGACCTATTGTGTCCACTATCATTCTATCAAAAGCTTTTTCTGGTGTTTCTGTTATTATCATGGGAGTTTTTGTATGTGTCGTAGTTTTTGACACTTGGCATTTATGACATCTACGTATGTACTCTTTGATATGGCGTCCCATATTTTTCCAATAGTAGTGTCTTTTAATTTTTGCCATTGTTCTGGTAATCCCTGTATGACCTCCTTGTATTGGATCGTCATGAAATGTAGACAGTATTGCTTCTTTTTCTTTTTCATTTTCATTATTTATTAGGGTCACCGGCTGGAGTAGCGCTACTCTTAATGTTTTCAATATAATATTGCCCATATTTTTAAAAGAATCTATTGAAATAATTTCAAAGATCTTTTCGCTCGGTGCCACTTTGAGTTGGCTGATTTCAAGTACACCGGCTTGCATTTCAAGCCTTTGGAAGAACTGACCTAAGTCGAGAATTCCATTGGTGTACAAATCGCTAACATCAATTCTTGCTATAACTTTCTTTCCATGTTTCAATAAGCATTTGGATTCTGTTATTCGCAAGGTCACTACTTTCCGTACTTCGTCATTCTTGATGACTTCGTATACGTTGGGCCTAGAAGCATTTTGAATACTTTGCCTTGGCAAAAGTTTCTCTTTATTAACTGCGCAGTTTTTCTGTCTACTTTGTTGCCTGGTAGTGACTTTCAGGACTTTTATATTCATATTCTTTAGTTCGGATATATTTATCCGCGATAGGGCGTCTGCCACAAAGTTGTCTTTTCCCTTAAGGTATTCTACCGTAAAGTCGTATTCTTCAAGATCTAGTCTCATTCTAGTTAATTTTGAACTGGGATTTGTCATTGAGAATAAATAGGTAAGTGGTCTATGATCTGTTTTAATAGTGAAATGTTGACCATATATGTATGGTCGAAAATGTGTTATGGCCCAGTGGATTGCTGCTAACTCTTGTTCTGTTGTTGATTTGTTGCTTTCACCTTTAGTGAATGAGCGTGATGCGTATGCAACTGGGAGTTGTTTGTCTCCATATTTTTGTGTTAGAACAGCTCCACACGCGTGTTTACTTGCGTCTGTTATTATGCAAAATTCTTTGCTGAAATCTGGGTATTTTAATAAAGTTGGTTTTATTAGGGCTTTTTTAAGATATTCAAATGCGTTCTGACAATCATTATTCCATTCAAATTTTACAGACTTCTTACATAATCTTGTTATGTGACGTGCATATTCTGCGAAGTTTTTAATAAATCGTCTGTAATAATTGCAAAATGCAACAAATCTTCTAGCGCCATCTGCGTCTGTAGGGACTGGGTATTTCTCTATGACATCATATTTGTTGTCATCAGGCAAAATACCTTGATCAGTACACTTGTGACCCAAAAACGTCACTTCGTGCATGAAGAATGTACATTTTTCCGGATGTAATTTTAGGTTGTATTTCCTACATAAGTCAAAAATGTTTGTTAGATTTTTGATCATGTGGTTTTCGGAACAACCGATGACAATTAAGTCATCCATATACAAGAATGCTTGCGAAGTATTGAGTCCAGAAAATGCTATGGTCATCATTCTTTGGAAAGAATTTGGCGCTATTTTGAGACCATAAGGTAATCTTGTGAATTGATACGAGCCATTGTTTGTTGAAAATGAAGTGATTTCTCTAGATTGTTTTTTTAGCTCTATTTGATGGAAACCCGACATTAAGTCGAGGCATGAAAAATATTTGGCTCTGCCTAATTGGTCAAGAATATCGTCTATTCTTGGAAGTGGGAATTTGTCAGACAATAGTTTTTTGTTTATTTGACGGTAATCTACAACTAAACGCCATCTTTTATTTTCATTACCTGGGAGACCTTTCTTGGGTACAAGTAGTATTGGACTATTGTACTCCGAAATTGATGGTTCAACGATTTTATCTTGAATGAGTTTTTCGACCTCTTTGTTTATTAAGTCTTTATGACTGTGCGGTATTCTATAGTTTTTTATATACACTGGTTCTGTATCTTTTAACCTTAATTCTTGCTTGTAAAAGTTATTTGTTGAAATAGATTCGGTTTCAATTCCGAAAATGTCTGTATACTGTGTGCATAGCTCTGTAAGCTTGGCTTTGAATAATTGTGGGAAATTCTTTTCAAGTTTTTTCATTACTTCATTATGTCTTTCATTCTTGATATCTTGGACTATGTCATAGTCACTTAATGATTCGGTTTGGATGTCATTTAAATTTATAATTTTGGTTGAACTTGTTGTATTTAATATTCGGACAAAAATATTATCTTTATTGGAAATTGTATTTCCAATAAATATTCCCTTATCAATTTCTTGATTTGGAATTAAAATGGTGTGTTTAACAAAATTTAGTTTTAGTTGACGGACGACTTCAGCACGTGCTGGAAGTATTATAGCGTTATTATCACACGTATGTGTAATTGGTATATATATTGGATAGTTGAGATTGTTTGGCCGAAGTATTAGAGTATCACTGGAATGTGTGAAATCTAATTGGCAGTTGAATTTTTTAATGAAGTCTATGCCAATTATACCATCGCTTGGAATCGGAAAATTGTGTTCGACTAAATGGAAGTTGTGAGGAATTATATATTTTCCTGTAGTTAATTCTACAAATGACAAACCGGTTGAAAAAACTGATCCTTCCCCTATTCCTGATATTTTTGTTTTTATGTTAGTATTAACATTCTCAAAAATATCGACATTTTCTTTTAATAGTGAAATGTCAGCACCAGTATCAATTAGTAAGGTAAATTCCTTACCTGAATTTTCATTTTTCAATTTCACAAATATATTTAAATTAAGGTTAATATTGTGTACTTTCGAATGTCTTAAGGGAGTTATTGGTTTTCCGGATCACTTTGCGCAACCCGTACATTTGAATTATTATTATTATTGTGGCTTCTATTTGAATTGCCACGGCCTCTAGAGTTTCCTCTATTTTGGCCTTGTCCTCTATAATAGGAACTATTATTTCTATTGTTTCGGAACCCGTTGTATTGGTAATAGCCTCTTCCACGGAGGTTACCTCGGTTTCCTCGTTGGTTTTGCAAGTGGTAATTTTGGTTGGGGGTCTGTCGTTGACGGAAGTATCTAACGGAGTTTGCCTCTTCAGTGGCGTCCGTAGAAATGTCCACGAATTTTGAAATGGCTTCATTCATGTTTTTGAATGTGCCTGACCGCATAGCATGTTTCACTTCTATTAAAGTGCAATTTTTAGTCATGGCCTTTACAGCAAGCGTTGTGCTGTATTTGTTTGCTAGTTCTGTAGACATGCCATCATCGATGTAAGCTCCTTTAAGAGTTTTTGTCAATGTTTCCACCTCCTGGGTGTATTGGCTGGCTGTCTTGGTTTTTTGTTGGAGATTTAATAATTTTGCAGAGATTACCTCTACAGATTCTCCTATGACATTTTCAGTTAATTTTTTACTAATGGCAACTATTGTTTGCTCATTTGTGATTAACTTTCTAGCGTGGCCTTTTAATTTTGTTTTTATGATTCGAACTGCAATTGCTTCGTGAGTACCTTTCATAGTCTCAACCAAGTCGAGACCATCTAGGAAACTTTGAAGGTTTTCAGTATTTCCATCAAACTCTGGTATTAGAGTTGATGCGAGTTTTAAAAACTCAGGCACAGATTGTTCATTTGCCATTGTCGGATTATTGGAGAGTGATTGTAGCGAAGGTGTTGCTACTGACGGCATTTTAATTTCTTGTGTTTTTAAGTTATTGTCGGTGTCAGATTCTTCGCTCATTTGTTCAGATTCCTCTGGACTATTTGTGGCTAGAATTGACTCGTCAAATTTGGCATCCGCATTTAATGCGTTTGGAACGAAAATATGAAGATTATGCCTATCCGATATTGTTCTTAGTTGAGTTCTTAGTCGGTCAAGATTTTCCCTTGCTTGTAGCAAATGCAAATTATTTAAGCGACTGAATACTTCTGCAAATAGTTTGTTGATAGTATTGAATTCGTGTATTAGAATTCGAATATGTTTTAGCTTTGTCTTGTTTTTTATTTCTATGCTCTTATTGAGGCATTTGAATGACTTTTCAAATTCTACCCTATGTTCTTTCACTATCTGGACAACTTTTGGCCATTCCATGGGCTATGTTACTTAAAAAGTTCGATTTTATATGCTATGATACCGTGAAGGTATGAAAAAACAAAATATTTTTTTTTTTTTTTAATGTTGTGCTTCATCCATTAAATAAAAGCAAAAAGTACCTGCTGCGTTTGTGTAACAGCATATGCTAGGTACAGTGAGGATGAAGCACATGGTTACCCTGCTGTTTCCTTGGATTGGGAATTTTTCTCCCGTCATATCCAGGTATGTTATGTTTATAGTAGCCAGGTCCAACGCGCGTTGAGGTGAGTTACTTTGTTCGCTCTTAAAAACCTCTAGTAGGTTGGTTACTATATTTGGGTTCCTATCCCTAATCTTTGCAAAATATTCGTCTAACGACATTTTTCAGTTCCTCTTTTTCTTTTTTTTAGACTCTGTCTAAATCGTTGGCACGGCTCATGTACCTTTTTCTTAATGTTCGCTTGTACATTAAATAAATTTTCATTAGTAAATTTATTACTGAAACTATTAGCAAAAGTAAGAGGATAATTTGTTGGTTCTCTAAGTGTGTAGTTGGATCTACAAATTCTATTACGTTCTGAACGTTGGCTGTACTATCCTTAATTTTTGAGGATTTTCCTCCCATTTTTGAATTTCATAAAAAAAATTTAATCCTGAATAATCTTGAAAGGTTTAAAAATTAAAGTTTTCATAAAAATGATTCTTGAATTTATTTAATTAGTTTTGCGAAATTTATTATATTCACATTAATTTTTATTGATGTTTTTTTTTTGAAAGATAAAAGGAAGAATTATTTTCTTTTACTCTGGCCCTTTTCGCGAATGTTCATATAATATTAAAAATTTCAATTTCATTTTATTTTCTTTTGGACTTATAGATAAACATTTCGCGAAAAGTAAAAACAAATGCAAATGGTCAACAAATTTTTACTTGATAACTGAGTTAATTATATGGATTAATTTTCAAAAATTATTGCTTTGTAAGTTTTGCTGTTCATTATATTTTTTTATTAATTTAATGGAAATTTCACTTTTAATTCAAAAGAATTGTTTTTTTTTTTTTTTTTACATGTATCCCTGCCTATTTTTGTGTGTGGTTTTCAGGCCACACTCTGATTGGACAGCTTTAATGCCGCACAATTTTACATCGTTTTGTATAATTATCAAAAAAAAAATTGTGCATCGCAGTGCACTCAAAAAAAATGTGCGACGCAGCGCATAGTTAATTTATTTTGTTGTGGTGGGCGCTCTTTGTAGCGCTGTCGGTTCGGCTGCCGGGAGCTGGCACAGGCTTCTTTGGTGGGGGACCGGTGCAGGCGGCACAGGCTTCTCTATAGGGGCTTCTCTGTTGGGGGACCGGTGCAGGCGGCACAGGTATATTCGCAGAACGGCGAATATAGTGGTCCCTCGCAGTCGTTTGGGCAGGCTTTCATCAGCTTTGGGATTTGCTTTGCTGGTTGTGGCGTTGTTTTTAATTTTGGCTTTGACAAATTTTGTATCGCAGAATCTGTTGATGGGGTGCTGGATGTGACTTTATTTTTATTTTTAGCCAATTGGCTTTTTATAAATTCTACCTCTGCATGTAGCTTCACTGAGGCATTCCAATTAATTTTATTTGGGCTGTTTAGTAGCCTCAAGATTTCAGCTTTTCTTGCTTTCAATTTCTTTGTCACACCAGATTTTTTTCCCATCACTCTACTTTTTTTGTTTTTAGTGTAAATTATTTATTTTCTTGGCATCCATTACTTTTGCCTTTTGAGTTTTTTCATTTTTATCCAAAAACACCAACTTCAGCACTTGCACTTTTATTATTTGCTGCCAATCTATTTGCCTTTTTGGCTTTCTTTTTTTTTTCCTCGTAGGTGTAGTGGGCGGTCTGCCTACCACACATTGGCACATGGGCAAATGGAATCCCTTGAAGTAGCCATCATTGTATTCCTTCTTTGCTGGAGTCAGCACCTCCAGCGGCTGTCGTTGCAGTGTTGCAATGTGTTTTTTTCTTTTTTTTTTAATTTTTAGTTAATAATAATTTTTTTTTCTTTATTAATTCACAAAACACATTCGTGACACTTGTCACGGTCGCCATGTAAAATTATGATCAATAATTAAACGTTTTGATTCTCTTGACGGTATAAAACCGAATGCTTCTTTATTCAGAAATAATTTCTTAGCTTAGCCTAAGAATTCTTAAGTATATAAACATATATATAAACGTATGAAAGAGAGAGAGTGTAGTATGTACATATATGTTATACAATAAACATTCACACGCTCGATTATGCAGACGTTGCAATTCGTCCGCATGGCCAGTCTATGTGAGTGGCTGATCATGTTTCGAGCTTGCTTATGTTTATGTATATGCAACACATATAGCATACACTAACATGTGTCGGCTATATGACCGTTTGCAATAAGAGAATACTCTATATTGTGTCGGTTATTATTATTATAAGGTTGCATATACTACAGTCCCTTTCTATTTCGCAATCATACGTCACAATTGTAATGCCATGTAATGTTTGGCATTCAGTACTGTAATGTTAGTTTGGCATTGACTGCTGAGTCATGTAAGTTTGGCACTGGATGCTTAGTCATTCAGGTGACAATTAGAGATGAGCGACATATGATGCTGTAATTAAGAGAGATGATAGCAGAGGCTATTATCGAGTGTGGTCCAGTGGCTGGCTGGTGGATTTTGCGACTGCGTGGCGTCAGTCAAAGACTAACCAGCGTAGAAGAAACACAGGAACTCGCTACTCTAACTACAACATGTCGCGTGAACAAGAAGGAATACTCGAAGACTATTCGACAAATATATAAATATATAAATATATAAATATATAAATATATAAATATATAAATATATAAATATATAAATATATAAATATATAAATATATAAATATATAAATATATAAATATATAAATATATAAATATATAAATATATAAATATATAAATATATAAATATATAAATATATAAATATATAAATATATAAATATATAAATATATAAATATATAAATATATAAATATATAAATATATAAATATATAAATATATAAATTTATAAATATATAAATATATAAATATATAAATATATAAATATATAAATATATAAATATATAAATATATAAATATATAAATATATAAATATATAAATATATAAATATATAAATATATAAATATATAAATATATAAATATATAAATATATAAATATATAAATATATAAATATATAAATATATAAATATATAAATATATAAATATATAAATATATAAATATATAAATATATAAATATATAAATATATAAATATATAAATATATAAATATATAAATATATAAATATATAAATATATAAATATATAAATATATAAATATATAAATATATAAATATATAAATATATAAATATATAAATATATAAATATATAAATATATAAATATATAAATATATAAATATATAAATATATAAATATATAAATATATAAATATATAAATATATAAATATATAAATATATAAATATATAAATATATAAATATATAAATATATAAATATATAAATATATAAATATATAAATATATAAATATATAAATATATAAATATATAAATATATAAATATATAAATATATAAATATATAAATATATAAATATATAAATATATAAATATATAAATATATAAATATATAAATATATAAATATATAAATATATAAATATATAAATATATAAATATATAAATATATAAATATATAAATATATAAATATATAAATATATAAATATATAAATATATAAATATATAAATATATAAATATATAAATATATAAATATATAAATATATAAATATATAAATATATAAATATATAAATATATAAATATATAAATATATAAATATATAAATATATAAATATATAAATATATAAATATATAAATATATAAATATATAAATATATAAATATATAAATATATAAATATATAAATATATAAATATATAAATATATAAATATATAAATATATAAATATATAAATATATAAATATATAAATATATAAATATATAAATATATAAATGTATAAATATATAAATATATAAATATATAAATATATAAATATATAAATATATAAATATATAAATATATAAATATATAAATATATAAATATATAAATATATAAATATATAAATATATAAATATATAAATATATAAATATATAAATATATAAATATATAAATATATAAATATATAAATATATAAATATATAAATATATAAATATATAAATATATAAATATATAAATATATAAATATATAAATATATAAATATATAAATATATAAATATATAAATATATAAATATATAAATATATAAATATATAAATATATAAATATATAAATATATAAATATATAAATATATAAATATATAAATATATAAATATATAAATATATAAATATATAAATATATAAATATATAAATATATAAATATATAAATATATAAATATATAAATATATAAATATATAAATATATAAATATATAAATATATAAATATATAAATATATAAATATATAAATATATAAATATATAAATATATAAATATATAAATATATAAATATATAAATATATAAATATATAAATATATAAATATATAAATATATAAATATATAAATATATCAATATATCAATATATCAATATATCAATATATAAATATATAAATATATAAATATATAAATATATAAATATATAAATATATAAATATATAAATATATAAATATATAAATATATAAATATATAAATATATAAATATATAAATATATAAATATATAAATATATAAATATATAAATATATAAATATATAAATATATAAATATATAAATATATAAATATATAAATATATAAATATATAAATATATAAATATATAAATATATAAATATATAAATATATAAATATATAAATATATAAATATATAAATATATAAATATATAAATATATAAATATATAAATATATAAATATATAAATATATAAATATATAAATATATAAATATATAAATATATAAATATATAAATATATAAATATATAAATATATAAATATATAAATATATAAATATATAAATATATAAATATATAAATATATAAATATATAAATATATAAATATATAAATATATAAATATATAAATATATAAATATATAAATATATAAATATATAAATATATAAATATATAAATATATAAATATATAAATATATAAATATATAAATATATAAATATATAAATATATAAATATATAAATATATAAATATATAAATATATAAATATATAAATATATAAATATATAAATATATAAATATATAAATATATAAATATATAAATATATAAATATATAAATATATAAATATATAAATATATAAATATATAAATATATAAATATATAAATATATAAATATATAAATATATAAATATATAAATATATAAATATATAAATATATAAATATATAAATATATAAATATATAAATATATAAATATATAAATATATAAATATATAAATATATAAATATATAAATATATAAATATATAAATATATAAATATATAAATATATAAATATATAAATATATAAATATATAAATATATAAATATATAAATATATAAATATATAAATATATAAATATATAAATATATAAATATATAAATATATAAATAAATATAAATATATAAATATATAAATATATAAATATATAAATATATAAATATATAAATATATAAATATATAAATATATAAAAATATATAAATATATAAATATATAAATATATAAATATATAAATATATAAATATATAAATATATAAATATATAAATATATAAATATATAAATATATAAATATATAAATATATAAATATATAAATATATAAATATATAAATATATAAATATATGAATATATGAATATATAAATATATAAATATATAAATATATAAATATATAAATATATAAATATATAAATATATAAATATGTAAATATGTAAATCAGAGCTCGCAAATAACTGTTAACCGTTTTTTTCCTTGCAGTCTGTATGCGAGAATAACCGAAACAAGCATGTACACTCGCTCTCTCTCTGAACATCAGACTTCGTTTCTTTTTGTTTTCGGTTTCTGTCGAGTACCGATTCAGTTGAGCTGTTCGTGAGACGCTCTCTTATTGAGCATCGCACAAAGAGAGAAACGAGTGAAGTTCGCTCAAAGACACTTATTAAAAGACCGATTGACGGAAAAAGTCAACGCAAACGGTCTTTTTATTTACTTGTCATCTTTTCGATGCACAGTGGTATTTTTTTTTTCAACTTGTGTAACATTGTGAATAAAAACAAAGAATTAGTCTTCTGATTACAAAATTCATATTTTTTGTTAATTAATTAACTTGGAATAAATAAATAATAATGTGATGTTGGTTTTAAAAATTAAAGTTTTGTAAATAATTCATTTATTCTGAATTGAGCTTGTTGGTGTAAATGCATGCTTAAAATACAAACTATGAATTTCTCACAGTAAAGACCAATGCAGGCTTTGCTTAGAATAGAATTAACCCCTACATATTTTCATATACACTGTACTCACACTATATTTTTATACAACACAAAATTGTCCCCCACATTATGTTCACACACACAATCACATTTACACTATGAATAAGACCCCCAAATGTATGTATATACATGTGACCCCCTAGATCCTAGAATCGTGTATATAAACTCGACCTTTTTCTTAATAAAATCAGTATTCAAGCAACTCTTGTCTATTCACTACTCTGCAATCAACGGGTGAGCATCGCTGTGTCTTCGGCCCCCATTTGCATGATCTCTCCGAAGTCCACCCAATTTCAAGTGTTGGTTGCGACAGCCCTATGTCACTAGTTTATGTTCTAGAGGCAAACATTTTTATAAATAATAAAATTATAAAATTCAATAACATTTTTGTGACCCCCGACTTTGGCGTTCCCAATTTAAAAAAAATAAAACATTTTGGTGTAACAGTCAAAGTGTGAGAATTTTTGTCAACTCAGACTAATTTTCTCAACAACACGCATATAAGGAATTTTGGTCAACTTGTCGATCATTTCCTTTTTTAATACAACGCTTTGGAAAATATTGATATTCCTTAGCGAGGGCACGGTTTTGCAGGCTAGCAACAATCCGGGGTCCCGACATTTACGAAGCAATTGATTAACTTGGATATCATTGCATTTGTGCATATCATTTATGTCAACTTGGCGACGGTATTGCACACCATAACTAAAAACTACATCTGCTTGTGAGACAACTGACTGTGTCAGCACTTTGTCACCACTTTGTCACCTAGTCAATTTGGCGACTAGAATCACAGCGGAAAAAAGTACATTTGAGTCAACTTGGCGACTATTAGTGTACAACAGGTCATCTTGGTGACCATAAAATCTTCTGTTTGTCGGACAACTGAAATTATCAGCACTTTGTCACCTAGCCAATTTGGGGACTAGAACGACAGCAGAGTATAATCGGATACTCCAAATTTGGATTTCTGCAACGTGGGACAAGGCGTACCCAATCAATTGAATCATCTGGAAAACAAGGAGACCAAGCAGTCGAAGGATTCTACGATTCATTATATACATTTATATTAAATAAAATAAAAAAAAAATTTTTTAAAACTTTATACTTGTTCAATTTAACTTTATTTACTAGTACTTTGATCACTAATCGGTGCGAGTCGGAGCGTACCTTGTCAATTGACTAAAAAATATACTTCCAACGGATCAAAGTACATAAAGTAAAATGGATAAAATATACGAACAACAGTTTGAGCGAGGTGAAGAGATTCAAAATGTCATCAGAAATGTCAAAAAGGACTCTGCCTCAAGAAAGTCAAAAGTTCTCTATTATGATAATAAAATTGAGGCGATTGAGGATCTATGGGATGAATTTGATAAAGCCCACACTGATTTAATGGAATCGTTGGGATACGAGCCATCCGGTCATGATTACTTCAAAAAGGAATATTATTCAAAATTAAAAGAATTAACAGAAGAAGTAATAAAGGATTGGAAACTACAAAGGGCAAAAATTGAAGAAAGCAAATTGGCCCATCAAAAAGATGAAGATCGCATTAACATTCAACCATTGATCAGAAAGCAAGGCGCAATGCTAGCAACACTTTCCAGGACATTAAAGCAAATAATTCCTGAAGAAAAAATGAACTACAAAACAGTTGTAGAAAACTTATGGCAGCAGATAGAACAACTGCACTATGAGATGTATAAACTTGCAGTAGATCCAGTCGAAGCTGGATACAATTTGGAAACATTCATAATGGCAGAAAAGGCGATACTGAAATTTTGTGTCCCACCTGCACATGATGTGACAACATCGTCACTACAATTGCCAAAAATTTCAATTCCAAAGTATGATGGAAATTATTTGAAATGGCAACAATTTCATGACATTTTTAAGAAAATGGTTCATGAATCAAACATACCCGCTGTACAAAAGATGTGGTATTTAAAAGCAAATCTATCAGGGGATGCCGAAAGATTAATTAGGCACCTTGAATTAACAGAAGTCAATTATGACACTGCATGGAAAATGTTGCAAGAACGATTTAACAATAAACGGGTCTTGGTTACAGCAGTGTTCGAAAAATTATTTGATCATCCAAACATTGGAAACGACGCCTTGTCAATAAAGAATCTTCATGATAATATTCATGAATCATTGCAAGCCTTAAAGAATATAGGCATTGACACAGAAATTTGGGATTCTATTAATAATAATAATTTTCCATATGACAAGAAAATTGGATAGACTTACCCACACTCTATATGAACAATCCCTTTCCGATACAAGGGAATTGCAGAAGACCAAAGAATTCCTTGCATTTTTGGAACAACGTTTCCTTGCCCTCGAGGCGATTGGTACCAAGCAGTCCAGAGAAAGGCAAAAAATATGTGCATCAGCGTCTGGCACAAACTCATCTTCATGTCCGTTTTGCAGTAAGTTAAATCACAAACTGTTTCAGTGTGATAAATTCAAAACTAAATCTGCAGCAGAACGGTTAAACTGGGTACAGAGACAGAGAATGTGTGTCAATTGTTTTAAAACCGACCACATGTCAAAGGCTTGTACCTGGAAGGGATGTTTGAAATGCGATGGGAAACACAATACATTGTTACATTTGGGAAACAACGATTTGAAACCAAATGTAACAGCTACGGTCTCAGCTACGTCCACATATGGAAGCAATAAAAATTATACTCTTCTAGCGACGGCTAGGGTAATTGTTAAAGGGACCAATGAGCGAGAAGGAGAATTTCGTGCGCTCTTAGACAGTGGCTCCCAAGTCAATCTAATGCCTTCCAAGTCTGATGAACTGTTGGAGCGGTTCTGGAAATTGGATACCCTGAAACCAGCAAGATCATACAAAAGTCCAGAGGAAGAATATTGCGAAAAGCAGTTCTTGAACAAGTTACTAAAAACCGCAGATGGACTGCCATTTGCTGAAGACTCTTCATCCCTGGGGGAGTCTTGTGATGTGGCTGTTAGAAGATTAGAAGAACAGCTTAGACACATAAAGGAAGTGTTGCCCAAAAAATTAACAAGGCGACATCATTGTGTACTCAAACCTGACATTACCACAACCAAATTAAGAGTGGTATTGGATGCCTCGTCAGGAAAATCTGTGAATATCTTGTATCCAGAACCAGGTGAAAAACTTGATGATCAACTTGATGACGACGACGCCGATGATTCCCAAGAAGACGGGCTTAAGGATGCTACAACAAGGCAAAGCCCAAAAAGACGAATCTTAGCATCGTTACCTCTAACGTTATTAATGACGTTGCTATTGTTACCATTGGCATTGGCCCAATCAGTAAATGTGACCCAATTTGATGCCAAACCTGGCATTTACTATGAAAAAATTGGAACGTCCAGATTTGCTGTAGCTGACTGGACAATCATTGCGTATTATAATTTGGATCCTTATTGGGACGATATGAACACATTTTCTTTCGGAATAAAAAAGATTGGGGAAATGTGTTCCCGATTAAAACCAAGTCAAGCCTGTTCTGCAATGTACAAACATTTCCAACATGTGGAAGAGGAACTGAGAATGGAAAACGATCTCTTGCACATAGGACGAAATCGTAGAGCACCATTTGATTTTATTGGCAACATTGCCAGGAGTCTATATGGAGTACTGGACTCGGAATATGCAAAAGAAATGTCCAATACTATTGAAAAGGTGAAAACAAATGAGGAATACTTGGTAACACTCTTAAAGAATCAAACGTCTATACTTGATTCAACAATCAACATTTTCAAGCGTGATGAGGCGGTTATTGAGAAGCGATTGAACTTGATGGAGCAGCAACTACTCGATATATCTCAAGCACATTCTGATTCTGTCAAGACTTTTCAATGGTATCTCACGATAACAACACAACTTTCGGTGATTGCTTCAAATTTGCAACGAGTACAATCAGAGATTGCCCATGTACTCACTGACGTTCATCATGACCAAATTAGCCCGTTGTTACTCTCGCCTAAACAACTTGAACAACACTTAAAAGAGTTAAAAAATCATCTTCCACCAGGACACATACTTCCTGCCACAGACGATGATGTTCTACAACTGTATAAAATGATGAAGGCAGAAGGGAGCATTGTAAAGAAGCGCGTAATATTCAAAGTAACGCTACCATTGCTCTCAGCACAAGTATTTGAATTATACAATCTAGCTCCCATACTAGCAATCAGCAATAAAGAATTATGACGATGGATATTCAAATTCCCATGATAGCGGTCAATAAGCACAGAGATCAGTTTCTTGGATTAACAACAACTGAATTAAAACAATGCCATCAAGTCACAAATGAAGAATTCATATGTCAAAATAAACAATCTGTGTTCTCAATCAACAGTAATTGTGAATTCCAGTTGTTCAACAACAAAACTTTAAATATGTGTCAAATCAAATACTCAAGCATGACTTTCGTCTGGTTCAATATGTACTACAAGAACCATTGGATTTTTGCCACAATGTCGCCAATGGAGTTATCTGCAGTCTGCGATGACAACAGTTCAAGCATCACCATAAGTCAAGGAGGATTATTAACACTTGATCCAAGTTGCACTTTGCGGAATCCATTAATACGTGTAACTGGACATCGTATTACAACCAGCGGCACAATGAATATGTCATATGCCCGGTTCGGGAATTTCTCCACTATGATGATGAACTCAACTAATGAAACGGATTCTACCAATGTTCAGCTAAGCTACAATGAACTTGACAAACTCAGTAGTCAATTATGGCCCAGATTCAAAATAAAGTTACCATATGACCTAAAATCTAGTCAAGGGCCTATTCAACATCACAACATCGATTCATACATAGCGCTGATAATATTCATAACATTAGTGGTGTTATATGTTATCAAAAATCGGTGTACCAACGGAAGACAAGAAGCCAGGATTGCTATTGGCCTTCAACAGATGACCCCTCCCACAACTGGTACCCAGATGCCAACTGGTAGTCAACCGACTCAATCTACACATCGACCTGTTGAAAACTACGAAATCAACATTTAAGTAACGGCCGTTCAACGGCCGGGAGTATGTTGGTGTAAATGCATGCTTAAAATACAAACTATGAATTTCTTACAGTAAAGACCAATGCAGGCTTTGCTTAGAATAGAATTAACCCCTACATATTTTCATATACACTGTACTCACACTATATTTTTATACAACACAAAATTGTCCCCCACATTATGTTCACACACACAATCACATTTACACTATGAATAAGACCCCCAAATGTATATACATGTGACCCCCTAGATCCTAGAATCGTGTATATAAACTCGACCTTTTTCTTAATAAAATCAGTATTCAAGCAACTCTTGTCTATTCACTACTCTGCAATCAACGGGTGAGCATCGCTGTGTCTTTGGCCCCCATTTGCATGATCTCTCCGAAGTCCACCCAATTTCAAGTGTTGGTTGCGACAGCCCTATGTCACTAGTTTATGTTCTAGAGGCAAACATTTTTATAAATAATAAAATTATAAAATTCAATAACAGAGCTTAACAACCAATAACGAGTTTAAGTTGTGCGAACTTATTGAGCTCCGTCGTTCGCTTAAAATATAATGCAAAGCTGAAAATGCTCTTTCAACGGACACTTGAGTAGCCGGTGTAGCCAATACGACATGTGCCAGCTCACTCAGCTGTGGTGACTTTAGTTTTACATTGCTAAAGAAGTGTAATATATCGTCATTTAATGGTAAACGACTATACATCTTGTCGAAATTATCCACTTCAGAATATATTTTTACCAGTTTGTCAGAAATTGGTTCTTCTCTTGATTCTGGAACAGAGTCCACGTCGTCCAAATAAGCTGAGAAAAGCGACTTTTCTTCCTTTGGCCTCATACGATAAAGGAAGGTTAGATAAAAATAAAGCAGCAGTTATAAGGTACAAAGTTGGTGACCATGTACTGCTAAGAAATGAAGAGCGACAACAAACAAAACTAGATCCTAAATTTCGAGGGCCATTTGAGGTATTAGATGTGCTAGATGGCGACAGGTACACGTTGAAATCTTTAAAAAACAATCGGTTGTATAAATATACCCACGAAAATATAAGAAAAATGCCCGATGGGAACATGCCCAATGAGTGATGACAAGTGTAGCCCGCCAATGAGTTCAGATGGGACGCTGACGTCTGACAAAGGCGATGTGTTATCCGTCTAGGTGAGACGATGAGTGATCCGTCAGATTTGACGATGTGATATCCGTCCAGGTGGGGCGATGAGTGATCCGTCAGATTTGACGATGTGATATCCGTCCAGGTGGGGCGATGAGTGATCCGTCAGATATGACGATGGTTATCCGTCCAGGTGGGACGATGATTATCCGTCCAGGTAGGACGATGGTTGAAATAATGAATTAAGTTGGCAAATGGAAATCAGAATTGTAATTATTGTAATTAGCATAAATGAAAGATTGAATTGAATTTGTTAACATTAAGAATAAACTGTTTGTATGAAGCGAATTGAAGATTCGTTATATGTTGAGTACACGAGGACGTGTAATGGTCAGAATGGCCGTGTTGGAGCGGGGAAAGAGTTCAGTAATGGTAATTTGGCGTTTGATACCGTATTATAGTTGATGAGCGGTTGATTGAAAGAACCGGAATTGATAAACTGGCGGAAGACCCATGTGCGGTATTAATAAGAATAGCGTTAAGAACGAGTTATTGCAAAGAATCTGTGTGTAAAATTCGATAAGAAAGAACTGTTATGAAGACAATTGCATGAACCAAGAACTAAATGTTATGTAAGAAAAAGTTTTGCTACACGAGGACGTGTAATTATCAGGATGGCCGTGTCGGGTCGTCAATAGAGCTATTATTGTCGTTCCTTTTCGTAGTGTCATTAGGTTAGTGGCTCGGTGGTATCCAGTTATAATGATTGAAAAACAGCAGGCCTGTAGGAATAAGTCAAACCTATGTATTGAGCGAGACAGCTGTTGCTGAACGAGGTCCGTAGTATTGCTTAGTGTGCCTTGACTTTTTGCCTTTTTGACGTTTCGGGCCTAAATCTGTATAAAAAGGGCAGCTAGACTCGAGAGCGGGGTTATTATAAAAGTGAAAGCAAAAGCTAAGGAACTCGTTTGAAAAAGCAAACGCTATGGTAAATATGAACTTGGAGCAGCCCGTCCCGACATATATATCTATATATCTATATATCTATATATCTATATATCTATATATCTATATATCTATATATCTATATATCTATATATCTATATATCTATATATCTATATATCTATATATCTATATATCTATATATCTATATATCTATATATCTATATATCTATATATATATATATCTATATATCTATATATCTATATATCTATATATCTATATATCTATATATCTATATATCTATATATCTATATATCTATATATCTATATATCTATATATCTATATATCTATATATCTATATATCTATATATCTATATATCTATATATCTATATATCTATATATCTATATATCTATATATCTATATATCTATATATCTATATATCTATATATCTATATATCTATATATCTATATATCTATATATCTATATATCTATATATCTATATATCTATATATCTATATATCTATATATCTATATATCTATATATCTATATATCTATATATCTATATATCTATATATCTATATATCTATATATCTATATATCTATATATCTATATATCTATATATCTATATATCTATATATCTATATATCTATATATCTATATATCTATATATCTATATATCTATATATCTATATATCTAAGTTAAGGTCGGGTTCCAGTGTTGAGAGTTTAACAACAGTTTTACTTAACTTAACACTATGTTTTCCAGATAGTTCACAATTGTACTTTATTCTCTTAGACTTAACTTTGGTTTGGTATTCGAATGAATTCCTTTCGGCTTCCCCCCATAGGGAATGTCAGCAGTGTTTAGCTAAAACCAGTTGGGAATTATACGAGAAACTTGTGTAAATAATTATACACAATTCCGTAGTGTGCTTTTCTGGGTTAATAGCCTACTAGGCTAGTAAGGGGTGTTAACTCCTTCCTCCTTCAAGATCTGCATCCCGCAGATTATTGGATTGTTGCAGCTCAAAACGGTGACCAAGTGGTCACAGGGGTGGGGGAAGTCGCGTGGCGGAATGTTGGGGCCACTTGTAGAGTGTGCGACATTAACTCCTCCCCTTTTCCGAGATCTGCGTCCCGCAGATCAGAGGGTTGCAACAGTCGCCGGTTGCTCGTGGGGTGTTGAGGGAACAAGCTTGGTGAGAGCCGGTAGGCCCTTTGGTGAGGTTATTTTTCTCCATCCCACGTAAAGTAATAAAAGCGTGCCCGATGCGATGATAGCTTCACCGACCACAGTGAGTTGTAGGCCTTTTGACATTCTGTGGAGTTGTTTGATATTCTGTAGGGAAAAATTGTGCATGTACTCCAGGGACGGTATGTAGCTTATGGCCGTGATGTTGGTGAGGGCTGCAGGCATTACCATAAAATGTGACATTGACCGGCTTGTGTAGGTTCGCCCTTTAACAGTTATCGTCTCGTTCCCAACTGGACGATGAGTGAGCCAACCAGATGTCGTTTTTTAGTGTTTGTAATCACGGTTCCATTAAAGCATGTAAGGATTATAGTGCCTTCATCTGCCAAGGTGATGGTCTCCTGGTTACTTCTCAAGTAACCGCATTGTGCATTGCCCCCATTCAGTAAACGCGGTATGCATTCAGACTCTTTCAACCAATGAAGGTCGGTTTCCTGGCAAACCGACAAGCCTTTCCCCACGACAGCATATGTTTCATCCCTCGCGATAGCCACAGTGCTATAGTCCAGGATGAGTTTTTTGCCCATGATGATCGTTGGGTACAAGCGTAGTAGGCTATAGCTCTTGTCTAGTAGAGAAGAGTGGTTCCGTTTGATAAAATTGTAGGCCGGGCAAACTCGATGGCCTCCACCGCGTTTTGGTACGGCAGGCCGCTGACTTCGCTTAGAATTTTGTCCACCTCCTGGTGATCCAGTAAATTAGTGTTCACGCTTCCCTCTTTCGCCAGTTGGCAGGCTCTTGTTATTTCATGTATTTGTTCAAAAATAATAACGGCCCGGTGTGCGATCGAGGTGGCCGCATGAACGTCGCCGTCTATAGAGTTTATTTTCCCAATGAGGGAATTTAGCCTCTGGAGGGTTTCTCCCTAAAAAAGGCATTCCAATTTCCAATCCGGGGATCCAGCTAGGCACTTCCATGCCGGATGCGTAAAGATGCAACGGTTAGTCTCCGGATTTCTTTCCTTGTCGCATTTAAATAATGCTGGGCTAGCAGAGACGTTCTCTGGTCGGCCAGCGAGGCAGCGTCGCACAGTGGGGCCTCTGCCCGAATAGCTGACCGAAAATCATTTTTTTCACCATCGCGTTTGGCAAAAATGAAAAGTGGAATCGACAGATAATACTTCAGATTTTATGGATCCAAAATATTATTGAAATCCGATAAGAGTTGTGGGTGCTACATCGTCTCAAAGTGGAGACATTTTTCATGAAAAAAAAAAATTTTGAATTTTAAAAAAAACTTGCAACTTTGAAACTGTATATTGGCCGAATTAAACAACTGATCTCGAAAATTTTTACTTTATTCGAAAAGTAGATCATTTTTTAGTTATTTGTTGTAAAAAATTTAATGTAATTTGAAATACTCAGTAAATTGGAGACGTTTCAAAAATACACTAAATTTTCGCATTTTTTAAACTTTAGTGAAGGAAAAACAACAGAGATTCACGGAGATTCACGATATAATTATACACGTGATAGAGGGAATATTCACCTATCAGACCTATATAGTGTAGTCTTGCGCTTTTATGCGCAAATTTGTCAAAAACTAAAAAAACTAATGCAACCTCGCGTTAAAAACGCGTTCCAGGTGCAGGGAAGACGAAGAGCGCATGCAAAATTGGCAAACTGTTATTTGATATTTACATATTTATAATGTAACAAAATCATTGGAGAGCACATAAAATAAGTCAAACCTACATTAAATGTTAATGGCTTAAGAAAAAAAATGTAATTTGAGAAAAAAAAAATTTTGGATCCGATTGTTCCTATGGGAGCTATAGCGTATAGTTGACCGATTTGGCTGAAACTTAGCACAGACATTTTGATATGTACTAAACTTCCAAATAGAAAATTTCGTGACAATCGCTCAATAAACACTCAAGTTATTGCTCTAAAACTATATTCTTGACCGATCGTTCCTATGGGAGCTATATGATATAGTCAACCGATTCTGATGAAATTTAGTAGATATGTTAGAAAGTATATTAAACTAATAGGGTACAAATTTCGTAGTATTCGATTGAAAAACAACAAAGTTTTGGAGGCTTCACTTTATTCTCGACCTATCATTCCTATGGGAGCTATAAGATATAGTCAACCGATTCTGATAAAACTTGGTGAATATGTTAGAAAGTATATTACACTAACAGAATCCAAATTTCTTATAAATTGATTAAAAAACAACAAAGTTGTGGAAGCTTATTTTTATTCTCGACCTATCGTTCCTATGGGAGCTATAGGATATAGTTATCCGATCAGGATGATTTCTAGATATATAATGCCTACAGCTAACAGAAGCCTATGTGTAAAATTTTAGCTCTGTAGCATTAAGGGTTTTGGGGGAGACCAAAATGAATATTCCCTTTTAATGGTATATTTTTTTTTGCAATTACAATAAAAAATTAAAACAAAACATTAAAAAATCTGACTTAGTCATCAAATCTAATATAATAAGGTTCATTTGTGATCAAAAAAGCGTTTTTAAAGTGAATTTTATGGGTAAAATATGCTTAGAAATATTTTTCAACTTTGACCTTGAATATCTAAGCAACCCGAGCACGTGGCACCTCGGTAATAACTCCATTTGAAGCTTGAACAATTAGCTATCAAATGCTTTTTAAATTTTGAAAATCGCTTCACTACTTTAGAAGATATGATTTTTGATAAGCGAAATGAGAAAAGGCCCCACTGTGCGTCGTCGGCAACAGCGTCAATCAGAGGTTGGAAGTTCTCGTTATTCAAATTATGGGCACGTCCTCTCCTGTGGGTCCATTCAATGAAGTAACGGAGTTGTAAGATTGGCCTACAATATCTCTCCTGCTTAAGTTTTCGTCACGACCACCGTCGTCATTAGGAGGAGTCGGGTAGACCCCGGCTGTGTCCTGGGTGGTGTGTGGCCCACCTATGTGGAATAACCGTTGGGATTTGCGGAAGGGGTTGTGAATAGTTGTTTGTTGTTGGTTTGTGTTGTAGGTTTCTCTGTATCTGTGCGCTGAGGATGAAATAAAAGTGAATTAGTTTCATTGTTATATAAATTTTGAACTTCTTAATTCTATGCTATTTAGAGCGTTTTTTCTCTTTTTTTTTTTCTTTTTGAGCAAGTGTTTCTTTTACTAATTTTTGTCAAAAAATAAGAAAACATTTTGCATAGGAAGTGAGTACACGCGAGCCGCCTTTTGCCATGCCCCCCTATGCCGGTTAAAGGAGGCTCCCATTATCCCTTTTGGCTCGAGCCTACTGGGGTGGGAGTAGCTCCACACTCTCGCTGTGGAGAGTACCGTGGCGGAAGACACAGTCGGTGGCCTAGACTCTCGCAACTACACTTTTCATACAGATTTTTTCTTTTTAATTCTTTAATCAATTTTTTATTTTTGCAATTTTGTTATTATATTTTTATTAACTCTTCCACTTTCCCTTTTTCTAATCCCACTTCTTTATTCGCGCGTGAGCTGCCTTGTGGCATGCCCTCCTATGCCGGTTGAGGGATTTTTTTTCAAATAAAATGCTCGGGTCAGCCTAACTTCACATTTTTAATTCAATTTATTTAATTCTTCTTTGTTGTTTTTTTTTTTCTTTTTTTTTTTACAAGTTACTTTATTTTTTTATGTTTTTTCTATTTTATTTCATGATTTTTTGCTTTAATATTTAATTTGAAAGATTTCTCTTCATCTCGATTTTGCTGAGACATTTTCTTTTCTCTTCGTCATCTCACGCGTGAGCTGCCTGTTCCTATGTCCCTCATTGTCAGTTGTGGGAGGCTCCATTTATCCCTTTTAGCCCAGTTTAGGACCTACTTAGGTAGGTGTATGCTCCACATCCCCGCTGGGGAGGACACTTTCGGTGAAAGACATAGCCAGCGGCCAATACACACGCGCCGTGACGAACATTTTCTTAGAACTAATATGGCTTTTTTCTATTTTTTTCGTAAATTTTTTTAAATAATTTGCCACTCTCAGCTTTTAGTTGCTGCAGTGGTTTGGATACGCAAGTATCCACAATTTAGATTTTTGTTAATAATAATTTTTTATTTTGCGTTTTTTTGTAGGCAACCGCCTCGAACACCTTTCACTTATGCCGAACCAGTCGCGTGCCCCTTGGGCATAGCGTGTGTACCGAAAAACGGGGTTGAGCTAGAATGAAAATTACCCGACGGGGGTTTGAACCCCGGACTCCCGCTTGTTAGGCGGCAGCCGTCCACTAAAATTTTCGAGGTCATTCAATTTTCACTGCTCGCTTTTATTTTAATTGCACTTTGTCATTTTTTGGACACACGGCTGCTTGAGGGTTTTTTTTATTTTTTACATTTTTTTATTATTTTACATTTTTTTTTCCTTTTACATTTTTTTGGATTTTTTTTCCTTTTTTTTTTTTTTTGGCACTTATCATGACTGGTTCGTTAACACTCGCGATTGGTTTCGAGACGGTCCCTGCTCGGGCGCCAGTTAAGGTCGGGTTCCAGTGTTGAGAGTTTAACAACAGTTTTACTTAACTTAACACTATGTTTTCCAGATAGTTCACAATTGTACTTTATTCTCTTAGACTTAACTTTGGTTTGGTATTCGAATGAATTGGTTTTGGCTTCCCCCCATAGGGAATGTCAGCAGTGTTTAGCTAAAATCAGTTGGGAATTATACGAGAAACTTGTGTGAACAATTATACACAATTCTGTAGTGTGCTTTTCTGGGTTAATATTCTACTAAGGTAATAAGGGGTGTTAACTCCTCCCTCCTTCAAGATCTGCGTCCCGCAGATTATTGTATTGTTGCAGCTCAAAACGGTGACCAAGTGGTCACAGGGGTGGGGGAAGTCGCGTGGCGGAATGTTGGGGCCACTTGAAGAGTGTGCGACATTAACTGATATATAGATATATAGATATATAGATATATAGATATATAGATATATAGATATATAGATATATAGATATATAGATATATAGATATATAGATATATAGATATATAGATATATAGATATATAGATATATAGATATATAGATATATAGATATATAGATATATAGATATATAGATATATAGATATCTATATATCTATATATCTATATATCAGTTAATGTATAGATATATAGATATATAGATATATATAGATATATAGATATATAGATATATAGATATATAGATATATAGATATATAGATATATAGATATATAGATATATAGATATATAGATATATAGATATATAGATATATAGATATATAGATATATAGATATATAGATATATAGATATATAGATATATAGATATATAGATATATAGATATATAGATATATAGATATATAGATATATAGATATATAGATATATAGATATATAGATATATAGATATATAGATATATAGATATATAGATATATAGATATATAGATATATAGATATATAGATATATAGATATATAGATATATAGATATATAGATATATAGATATATAGATATATAGATATATAGATATATAGATATATAGATATATAGATATATAGATATATAGATATATAGATATATAGATATATAGATATATAGATATATAGATATATAGATATATAGATATATAGATATATAGATATATAGATATATAGATATATAGATATATAGATATATAGATATATAGATATATAGATATATAGATATATAGATATATAGATATATAGATATATAGATATATAGATATATAGATATATAGATATATAGATATATAGATATATAGATATATAGATATATAGATATATAGATATATAGATATATAGATATATAGATATATAGATATATAGATATATAGATATATAGATATATAGATATATAGATATATAGATATATAGATATATAGATATATAGATATATAGATATATAGATATATAGATATATAGATATATAGATATATAGATATATAGATATATAGATATATAGATATATAGATATATAGATATATAGATATATAGATATATAGATATATAGATATATAGATATATAGATATATAGATATATAGATATATAGATATATAGATATATAGATATATAGATATATAGATATATAGATATATAGATATATAGATATATACATATATACATATATACATATATAGATATATAGATATATAGATATATAGATATATAGATATATACATATATAGATATATAGATATATAGATATATAGATATATAGATATATAGATATATAGATATATAGATATATAGATATATAGATATATACATATATAGATATATAGATATATAGATATATAGATATATAGATATATAGATATATAGATAAGTTAAGGTCGGGTTCCAGTGTTGAGAGTTTAACAACAGTTTTACTTAACTTAACACTATGTTTTCCAGATAGTTCACAATTGTACTTTATTCTCTTAGACTTAACTTTGGTTTGGTATTCGAATGAATTGGTTTTGGCTTCCCCCCATAGGGAATGTCAGCAGGGTTTACCTAAAATCAGTTGGGAATTATACGAGAAACTTGTGTGAACAATTATACACAATTCTGTAGTGTGCTTTTCTGGGTTAATATTCTACTAAGGTAATAAGGGGTGTTAACTCCTCCCTCCTTCAAGATCTGCGTCCCGCAGATTATTGGATTGTTGCAGCTCAAAACGGTGACCAAGTGGTCACAGGGGTGGGGGAAGTCGCGTGGCGGAATGTTGGGGCCACTTGTAGAGTGTGCGACATTAACTCCTCCCCTTTTCCGAGATCTGCGTCCCGCAGATCAGAGGGTTGCAACAGTCGCCGGTTGCTCGTGGGGTGTTGAGGGAACAAGCTTGGTGAGAGCCGGTAGGCCCTTTGGTGAGGTTATTTTTCTCCATCCCACGTAAAGTAATAAAAGCGTGCCCGATGCGATGATAGCTTCACCGACCACAGTGAGTTGTAGGCCTTTTGACATTCTGTGGAGTTGTTTGATATTCTGTAGGGAAAAATTGTGCATGTACTCCAGGGACGGTATGTAGCTTATGGCCGTGATGTTGGTGAGGGCTGCAGGCATTACCATAAAATGTGACATTGACCGGCTTGTGTAGGTTCGCCCTTTAACAGTTATCGTCTCGTTCCCAAGTGGACGATGAGTGAGCCAACCAGATGTCGTTTTTTAGTGTTTGCAATCACGGTTCCATTAAAGCATGTAAGGATTATAGTGCCTTCATCTGCCAAGGTGATGGTCTCCTGGTTACTTCTCAAGTAACCGCATTGTGCATTGTGCATTCAGTAAACGCGGTATGCGTTCAGAGTCTTTCAACCAATGAAGGTCGGTTTCCTCGCTATAAGCACAGTGTTATAGTCCAGGATGAGTTTTTTTCTTTTTTTTCCTTTTTTTTTCTTCTTTTTTTTTCCTTTTTTTTCTTTTTTTTTTCTTTTTCTTTTTTTTTTTTCATTTTTTTTTTTTTTTTTTTTATAGAATATTGTCCACCTCCTGGTGGTCCAGTAAATTAGTGTTCACGCTTCCCTCTCTCGCCAGTTGGCAGGCTCTTGTAATTTCATGTGTTTGTTCAAAAATAATAACGGCCCGGTGTGGGATCGAGGCGGCCGCATGGACGTCGCCGTCTAAAGAGTTTATTTTCCCAATGAGGGAGTTTAGCCTCTGAAGCGTTTCTCCCTAAAAACGGCATTCCAATCTGCCGCATCCGGGGATCCAGCTTGCCACTTCCATGCCGGATGCGTAAAGGTGCAACGGTTAGTCTCCGGATTTCTTCCCTCCTGATGAGTATAAAATGTTATAAAGAGGTTTTTATTAGTTGAGATTAAATGTGAGCTCAATTTTTCTATTTTTAATGTGTAGTCGGCAGCTCTTTTTAGAACTTTTTGCTTTTGAATTTTGCCTTCAAATGTGTAAACTTATTCGACGGCATTGTGCAAAAATGAAGCATTGGATAGTTTGTTTATTCAATTTTACTTTTAGTGAATTGACTTTCTTTTGCTTTATTTCTTAAACTATGGTATCTTAAAAACTACATTTTTATTTCGTTAATCGGGAAGGTTCGCATGATTCCTTTTTGGCATTACCTACTAAGGTACGATTTCTTCACACGTATTTGTTATTCAGTTTTGCACTCGCAATCCGTCTCCTTAGAGAGATGCCGCCGTGTATATTTTATTTTTCCATATCGGGAATTGAACCCGAGCCTTCCGGGTGAGAGCCGGATATCCTTACCACTGGACCATATGGGACTTTATTTAGCCAATCACTTTGTTATATTAATTTATTTTGTGTGATAAATGCCGCGCGAAGACGCAATGCTATCGCCACAGTAATTTTTTAATGTTTTATCTCGACTTCATTCCAACGAACACGTAGGCTCGATGGTTTGTCCTCATTTATTGTTTTATGTCTCCAATATACTCCAAATGCACACTTGTCGATAAATTACCTCTTTTTCCAGCTTGTTTTTTTTTGTTTGTTTGTTTTTATTTTATTTTTTTTTTAATAGTTTTTTTTTTTTTTACTTTTTTCTTTTACATAGCTTTTTTTGTTTTCTTCAAACTTGTAGAAATGCCTCACGGTGTATGGTGAGGGTCCCTGTCGATCTTTGCTCCGAGATGCTTCAGAGTATCGTCCCCGATGATTCCATCGAAGGTTACCGTGTTGATGAATTGTGGTTTTTTTTTTTTTTTTTTTTTTTTTTTTTTAAAAAGGAAGGTGTTGTGGATAGTTGTTTGTTGTTGGTTTGTGTTGTAGGTTTTTCTATATCTGTGCGCTGAGCATGAAATAAAAGTGAATTAGTTTCATTGTTATATAAATTTTGAACTTCTTAATTCTATGCTTTTTAAAGCGTTTTTTTTTTCTTTTTTTTCTTTTTGAGCAAGTGTTTCTTTTACTAACTTTTGTCACAAAATAAGAAAACATTTTGCATAGGAAGTGAGCCGCGCATGAGAGGCGCGAGCCGCCTTTTGCCATGCCCCCTATGCCGGTTAAGGGAGGCTCCCATTATCCCTTTTGGCTCGAGCCTACTGGGTGGTTTTAAAACGTTTTTTTTTCTTTTTTTTCTTTTTGAGCAAGTGTTTCTTTTACTAACTTTTGTCACAAAATAAGAAAACATTTTGCATAGGAAGTGAGCCGCGCGTGAGAGGCGCGAGCCGCCTTTTGCCATGCCCCCTATGCCGGTTAAGGGAGGCTCCCATTATCCCTTTTGGCTCGAGCCTACTGGGGTGGGAGTAGCTCCACACTCTCGCTGTGGAGAGTACCGTCGGCGGAAGACACAGTCGGTGGCCTAGACTCTCGCAACTACACTTTTCATACAGATTTTTTCTTTTTAATTCTTTAATCAATTTTTTTTATTTTTGCAATTTTGTTTTAATATTTAATTTGAAAGATTTCTCTTCATCTCGATTTTTCTGAGACACTTTCTTCTCTCTTCGTCTTCTTACGCGTGAGCTGCCTGTTCCTCTGTCCCTCTTTGTCAGTTGTGGGAGGCTCCATTTATCCCTTTTAGCCCAGTTTAGGACCTACTTAGTTAGGAGTATGCTCCACATCCCCGCTGGGGAGGACACTTTCGGTGAAAGACATAGCCAGCGGCCAATACACACGCGCCGTGACGAACATTTTCTTAAAACTAATATTGCTTTTTTCTATTTTTTCGTAAAAAAATTTTTTTTTAAATAATTTGTCACTCTCAGCTTTTAGTTGCTGCAGTGGTTTGGATACGCAAGTATCCACAATTTAGATTTTTGTTAATAATAATTTTTTATTTTGCGTTTTTTTTGTAAGCAACCGCCTCGAACACCTTTCACTTATGCCGAACCAGTCGCGTGCCCCTTGGGCATAGCGTGTGTACCGAAAAACGGGGTTGAGCTAGAATGAAAATTACCCGACGGGGGTTTGAACCCCGGACTGAACGCTTGTCAGGCGGCAGCCATCCACTAAAATTTTCGAGGTCATTCAATTTTCACTGCTCGCCTTTAATTGCACTTTTTAACTGCACTTTGTCATTTTTTGGACACACGGCTGCTTGAGGGTTTTTTTATCTTTTACATTTTATTTACATTTTTCCCCTTTTAAATTTTTGGATTTTTTTCTTTTTTTTTTTTGCACTTATCATGACTGGTTCGTTAACACTCGCTATTGGTTTCGAGACGGTCCCTGCTCGGGCGCCAGTTAAGGTCGGGTTCCAGTGTTGAGAGTTTAACAACAGTTTTACTTAACTTAGCACTATGTTTTCCAGATAGTTCACAATTGTACTTTATTCTCTTAGACTTAACTTTGGTTTGGTATTCGAATGAATTCCTTTCGGCTTCCCCCCATAGGGAATGTCAGCAGTGTTTAGCTAAAACCAGTTGGGAATTATACGAGAAACTTGTGTAAATAATTATACACAATTCCGTAGTGTGCTTTTCTGGGTTAATAGCCTACTAGGCTAGTAAGGGGTGTTAACTCCTTCCTCCTTCAAGATCTGCATCCCGCAGATTATTGGATTGTTGCAGCTCAAGACGGTGACCAAGTGGTCACAGGGGTGGGGAAAGTCGCGTGGCGGAATGTTGGGGCCACTTGTAGAGTGTGGGACATTAACTTCTATATATCTATATATCTATATATCTATATATCTATATATCTATATATCTATATATCTATATATCTATATATCTATATATCTATATATCTATATATCTTTATATCTATATATCTATATATCTATATATCTATATATCTATATATCTATATATCTATATATCTATATATCTATATATCTATATATCTATATATCTATATATCTATATATATCTATATATCTATATATCTATATATCTATATATCTATATATCTATATATCTATATATCTATATATCTATATATCTATATATCTATATATCTATATATCTATATATCTATATATCTATATATCTATATATCTATATATCTATATATCTATATATCAGTTAATGTCGCACACTCTTCAAGTGGCCCCAACATTCCGCCACGCGACTTCCCCCACCCCTGTGACCACTTGGTCACCGTTTTGAGCTGCAACAATACAATAATCTGCGGGACGCAGATCTTGAAGGAGGGAGGAGTTAACACCCCTTATTACCTTAGTAGAATATTAACCCAGAAAAGCACACTACAGAATTGTGTATAATTGTTCACACAAGTTTCTCGTATAATTCCCAACTGATTTTAGCTAAACACTGCTGACATTCCCTATGGGGGGAAGCCAAAACCAATTCATTCGAATACCAAACCAAAGTTAAGTCTAAGAGAATAAAGTACAATTGTGAACTATCTGGAAAACATAGTGTTAAGTTAAGTAAAACTGTTGTTAAACTCTCAACACTGGAACCCGACCTTAACTGGCGCCCGAGCAGGGACCGTCTCGAAACCAATCGCGAGTGTTAACGAACCAGTCATGATAAGTGCCAAAAAAAAAAAAAAGAAAAAAATCCAAAAAAATGTAAAAGGAAAAAAAAATGTAAAATAATAAAAAAATGTAAAAAATAAAAAAAACCCTCAAGCAGCCGTGTGTCCAAAAAATGACAAAGTGCAATTAAAATAAAAGCGAGCAGTGAAAATTGAATGACCTCGAAAATTTTAGTGGACGGCTGCCGCCTAACAAGCGGGAGTCCGGGGTTCAAACCCCCGTCGGGTAATTTTCATTCTAGCTCAACCCCGTTTTTCGGTACACACGCTATGCCCAAGGGGCACGCGACTGGTTCGGCATAAGTGAAAGGTGTTCGAGGCGGTTGCCTACAAAAAAACGCAAAATAAAAAATTATTATTAACAAAAATCTAAATTGTGGATACTTGCGTATCCAAACCACTGCAGCAACTAAAAGCTGAGAGTGGCAAATTATTTAAAAAAATTTACGAAAAAAATAGAAAAAAGCCATATTAGTTCTAAGAAAATGTTCGTCACGGCGCGTGTGTATTGGCCGCTGGCTATGTCTTTCACCGAAAGTGTCCTCCCCAGCGGGGATGTGGAGCATACACCTACCTAAGTAGGTCCTAAACTGGGCTAAAAGGGATAAATGGAGCCTCCCACAACTGACAATGAGGGACATAGGAACAGGCAGCTCACGCGTGAGATGACGAAGAGAAAAGAAAATGTCTCAGCAAAATCGAGATGAAGAGAAATCTTTCAAATTAAATATTAAAGCAAAAAATCATGAAATAAAATAGAAAAAACATAAAAAAATAAAGTAACTTGTAAAAAAAAAAAGAAAAAAAAAACAACAAAGAAGAATTAAATAAATTGAATTAAAAATGTGAAGTTAGGCTGACCCGAGCATTTTATTTGAAAAAAAATCCCTCAACCGGCATAGGAGGGCATGCCACAAGGCAGCTCACGCGCGAATAAAGAAGTGGGATTAGAAAAAGGGAAAGTGGAAGAGTTAATAAAAATATAATAACAAAATTGCAAAAATAAAAAATTGATTAAAGAATTAAAAAGAAAAAATCTGTATGAAAAGTGTAGTTGCGAGAGTCTAGGCCACCGACTGTGTCTTCCGCCACGGTACTCTCCACAGCGAGAGTGTGGAGCTACTCCCACCCCAGTAGGCTCGAGCCAAAAGGGATAATGGGAGCCTCCTTTAACCGGCATAGGGGGGCATGGCAAAAGGCGGCTCGCGTGTACTCACTTCCTATGCAAAATGTTTTCTTATTTTTTGACAAAAATTAGTAAAAGAAACACTTGCTCAAAAAGAAAAAAAAAAAGAGAAAAAACGCTCTAAATAGCATAGAATTAAGAAGTTCAAAATTTATATAACAATGAAACTAATTCACTTTTATTTCATCCTCAGCGCACAGATACAGAGAAACCTACAACACAAACCAACAACAAACAACTATTCACAACCCCTTCCGCAAATCCCAACGGTTATTCCACATAGGTGGGCCACACACCACCCAGGACACAGCCGGGGTCTACCCGACTCCTCCTAATGACGACGGTGGTCGTGACGAAAACTTAAGCAGGAGAGATATTGTAGGCCAATCTTACAACTCCGTTACTTCATTGAATGGACCCACAGGAGAGGACGTGCCCATAATTTGAATAACGAGAACTTCCAACCTCTGATTGACGCTGTTGCCGACGACGCTGCCTCGCTGGCCGACCAGAGAACGTCTCTGCTAGCCCAGCATTATTTAAATGCGACAAGGAAAGAAATCCGGAGACTAACCGTTGCATCTTTACGCATCCGGCATGGAAGTGCCTAGCTGGATCCCCGGATTGGAAATTGGAATGCCTTTTTTAGGGAGAAACCCTCCAGAGGCTAAATTCCCTCATTGGGAAAATAAACTCTATAGACGGCGACGTTCATGCGGCCACCTCGATCGCACACCGGGCCGTTATTATTTTTGAACAAATACATGAAATAACAAGAGCCTGCCAACTGGCGAAAGAGGGAAGCGTGAACACTAATTTACTGGATCACCAGGAGGTGGACAAAATTCTAAGCGAAGTCAGCGGCCTGCCGTACCAAAACGCGGTGGAGGCCATCGAGTTTGCCCGGCCTACAATTTTATCAAACGGAACCACTCTTCTCTACTAGACAAGAGCTATAGCCTACTACGCTTGTACCCAACGATCATCATGGGCAAAAAACTCATCCTGGACTATAGCACTGTGGCTATCGCGAGGGATGAAACATATGCTGTCGTGGGGAAAGGCTTGTCGGTTTGCCAGGAAACCGACCTTCATTGGTTGAAAGAGTCTGAATGCATACCGCGTTTACTGAATGGGGGCAATGCACAATGCGGTTACTTGAGAAGTAACCAGGAGACCATCACCTTGGCAGATGAAGGCACTATAATCCTTACATGCTTTAATGGAACCGTGATTACAAACACTAAAAAACGACATCTGGTTGGCTCACTCATCGTCCAGTTGGGAACGAGACGATAACTGTTAAAGGGCGAACCTACACAAGCCGGTCAATGTCACATTTTATGGTAATGCCTGCAGCCCTCACCAACATCACGGCCATAAGCTACATACCGTCCCTGGAGTACATGCACAATTTTTCCCTACAGAATATCAAACAACTCCACAGAATGTCAAAAGGCCTACAACTCACTGTGGTCGGTGAAGCTATCATCGCATCGGGCACGCTTTTATTACTTTACGTGGGATGGAGAAAAATAACCTCACCAAAGGGCCTACCGGCTCTCACCAAGCTTGTTCCCTCAACACCCCACGAGCAACCGGCGACTGTTGCAACCCTCTGATCTGCGGGACGCAGATCTCGGAAAAGGGGAGGAGTTAATGTCGCACACTCTACAAGTGGCCCCAACATTCCGCCACGCGACTTCCCCCACCCCTGTGACCACTTGGTCACCGTTTTGAGCTGCAACAATCCAATAATCTGCGGGACGCAGATCTTGAAGGAGGGAGGAGTTAACACCCCTTATTACCTTAGTAGAATATTAACCCAGAAAAGCACACTACAGAATTGTGTATAATTGTTCACACAAGTTTCTCGTATAATTCCCAACTGATTTTAGGTAAACCCTGCTGACATTCCCTATGGGGGGAAGCCAAAACCAATTCATTCGAATACCAAACCAAAGTTAAGTCTAAGAGAATAAAGTACAATTGTGAACTATCTGGAAAACATAGTGTTAAGTTAAGTAAAACTGTTGTTAAACTCTCAACACTGGAACCCGACCTTAACTTATCTATATATCTATATATCTATATATCTATATATCTATATATGTATATATCTATATATCTATATATCTATATATCTATATATCTATATATCTATATATCTATATATCTATATATCTATATATCTATATATGTATATATCTATATATCTATATATCTATATATCTATATATCTATATATCTATATATGTATATATGTATATATGTATATATCTATATATCTATATATCTATATATCTATATATCTATATATCTATATATCTATATATCTATATATCTATATATCTATATATCTATATATGTATATATGTATATATGTATATATGTATATATCTATATATCTATATATCTATATATCTATATATCTATATATCTATATATCTATATATCTATATATCTATATATCTATATATCTATATATCTATATATCTATATATCTATATATCTATATATCTATATATCTATATATCTATATATCTATATATCTATATATCTATATATCTATATATCTATATATCTATATATCTATATATCTATATATCTATATATCTATATATCTATATATCTATATATCTATATATCTATATATCTATATATCTATATATCTATATATCTATATATCTATATATCTATATATCTATATATCTATATATCTATATATCTATATATCTATATATCTATATATCTATATATCTATATATCTATATATCTATATATCTATATATCTATATATCTATATATCTATATATCTATATATCTATATATCTATATATCTATATATCTATATATCTATATATCTATATATCTATATATCTATATATCTATATATCTATATATCTATATATCTATATATCTATATATCTATATATCTATATATCTATATATCTATATATCTATATATCTATATATCTATATATCTATATATCTATATATCTATATATCTATATATCTATATATCTATATATCTATATATCTATATATCTATATATCTATATATCTATATATCTATATATCTATATATCTATATATCTATATATCTATATATCTATATATCTATATATCTATATATCTATATATCTATATATCTATATATCTATATATCTATATATCTATATATCTATATATCTATATATCTATATATCTATATATCTATATATCTATATATCTATATATCTATATATCTATATATCTATATATCTATATATCTATATATCTATATATCTATATATCTATATATCTATATATCTATATATCTATATATCTATATATCTATATATCTATATATCTATATATCTATATATCTATATATCTATATATCTATATATCTATATATCTATATATCTATATATCTATATATCTATATATCTATATATCTATATATCTATATATCTATATATCTATATATCTATATATCTATATATCTATATATCTATATATCTATATATCTATATATCTATATATCTATATATCTATATATCTATATATCTATATATCTATATATCTATATATCTATATATCTATATATCTATATATCTATATGTCTATATATCTATATATCTATATATCTATATATCTATATATCTATATATCTATATATCTATATATCTATATATCTATATATCTATATATCTATATATCTATATATCTATATATCTATATATCTATATATCTATATATCTATATATCTATATATCTATATGTCTATATGTCTAGCGAGATCGAACTACACGCAGCGGCCGTACCTATCTGGTCGACTCACTCATTGAAAAATAGAGAGAAGCGTTGATTCAAAAAGCACTCACTCGCAATCGTTTTCTCGCCTCGATCACATCGCACACCCAAATTTAACGCTAAGGCCATAATAATTATAATAAATGTATTCTTAACACAAAGAACCATTGTTAATAAAACAAGACTATATAAGGAAATCACATCCTTAAATAATATTTGAAATAAATAAACAGGGATAAAGTAAAATCCCACAATTGGGGGCTCAACCGAGATATCTGGCCCAAGACATTTAGTGAAATTTGTGTGCGTGTGAAGTTCGCAAGTGAACAGAAATTGTTAAAATTGCATGCATTAACGTGTAATACATATACAAAATCAAGGTTGTTGGCGAACGAATTTCACAAGAAGCAACCACTACAAGTTCAAAAAGAAGTGGAAGTTGGTGTGAAAGTACGAGAGGCGACGAGTGAACAGTGAGACGGTGAGCGATCGGACGACGCAAGTAGAACGTCACTAAGAATTTTGGCGCCGTTTAGGCAAAAGTCGGCGACTGAAGTTGAAAGCGGCTCGAGAACGGTGGTGACTCGAGAGAAAAAGGAGAAGCAGACAGACGGAGAGAGCAGACAGCGGACACTAAGTTGATGATAACCAGTGTTCACTGTGGAAGCGGACAGACGGAGAGAGCAGACAGCAGGTACTAAGTTGATGATAACCAGTGTTCACTGTGGAAGCAGACAGACGGAGAGAGCAGACAGCAGGTACTAAGTTGATGATAACCAGTGTTCACTGTGGAAGCAGACAGACGGAGAGAGCAAACAGCAGGCACTAAGTTGATGATAACCAGTGTTCACTGTGGAAGCAGACAGACGGAGAGAGCAGACAGCAGGCACTAAGTTGATGATAACCAGTGTTTACTGTGGAAGCAGACAGACGGAGAGAGCAGACAGCAGGCACTAAGTTCATGATAACCAGTGTTTACTGTGGAAGCAGACAGACGGAGAGAGCAGACAGCAGGCTCTAAGTTGATGATAACCAGTGTTTACTGTGGAAGCAGACAGACGGAGACAGCAGACAGCAGGCACTAAGTTGATGATAACCAGTGTTTACTGTTGAAGCAGACAAAGAGAGCGGACGACACAAACCGTTGCAAGAAGCAGACGACAACGAAAAGTCCAAACGAGCAGGCAGCAGACACGAAGTTGAGATAATTGGTGTGGAAGCAGACAAAGACAGACCAAAAGAGCGAGTGGAAAACAGCAGAGCGAGTAGCGACAGCAGAGCGAGTGGCAACAGAAGAAGGCTGAGTAAGTTGCTACAGCGATATTAAGCGGTTCCATAGAGCAGGACGACTATAGTTGGGTGAGCTGTTTAATTATTGTCTTGAGCGTGAGACTTTGCTTGCACGACGAAACCAGACCGGTGGCAAAAATATTGACGAAATTGATGCGAGCTGCAGAGAGCACATTTCTAAGAATCGTCTGAACTTAATCATAACCTACCACAATTTGACCTACATTAACATAGTGTGTAAAACTTGCTAAGTCGTAACAAATTTGATTGATTGATACTAACTATACATTAATATAGCAAACTTGTTAAGCAATATACCTGTAATTGTGTGAAATAGATCGAGGTGAGATTCTAACTTTGCGTATTGAGGAGTTGCGCATTAAATTGAGAGAGTTAGGGCTAGAGACTACAGGCCTTAAAGCAGAGCTGCAATCGCGTCTACTCGCTCATTACGATCTTATAGAAACTGAAAATGACGGGCAGGAGGCAGATTTCGCGTCGGCTAGAACAATTCGAGAAGTCCCGAACACAGATGGGCAAAGGTCATGGTTCACACTAAAAGATGTGGAGGGAAGCGTTTCCGAGTTTTACGGTTTAGGTTCGATTGATGTTGTACAATGGACTAGGGAGCTAGAAAAATGCGCTTTAACCGTACAGTGGAGTCGGTTAAAGTAGCTTTGAAAAACGAATTCAGAGTAAAAGTTTGTATTCATTAATGGAAATCGCAAAGCCGATCGATTTGGAGGACGAAAGTTTAATCGAGTATTTCGTAGAAGGCATACCAGACACGAGAGCAAATAAGGCATTATTGTAGTGTATTCACATGTTATAATTAAAATCATTCAGCACAGCTTGTAACACTCTGTTGCAAGCAATAAATAATTATAAATATATATATATTCATATATAAGAACAATTGTATGTATGCACGCAAACTTGCATGCATACATTTCGTTCTGTATATATGTGTGTTTACATAAATGAACTGTGCTGGCAAGCCAGCCTAAATATGCTGAGCTTGCATTTTGGTCTCACCAAGAATGTGTGACCAAACATGTGAGTACACTCTCTCTCTCTCTCTCTATATATATACATATATACATTTTGTAGCTGCCAATAAGCAGCATAAGCATTATACACATAAGTTGAACATTCTGAATAAAACCACATAAGAGCACAGACGTGCTATAAAAACAAAATTATTATTTGCAATTCTACATGTACGAAAGTACATTTTTACATGGCGACCGTGACAGGACCCGATAGTCACTTATTTGCTAAAATATAAAACTATGGATAACTTAACATTGGAAGTTCGTCGGGTCGAGGAATACAAAGAATACTTGGATTTGGCTGGACAGAAGCTCTTTTTGTGAGGCGACATTTTATTATTATTAATAACAAATATAAAACCTGGTCCGAAAAAGTGCATATCCACTTCAAAAAAAATAAAACACGATTACGATTCCAAGCTTCATGACCGACCGGCAAACTGAGGAAGTTACATTTGAAAGTGCTGCTCCTGTCAAGCAAAGGGATGCACCCACACTAGAAGAGGCTCTAGTGGTGTATCCAACCGATGGACCGCGCCCACTCACAATAGATGAGTACCGGGCCCGACAAAATAAAAGGCCAACGACTCTAAGAAGGAAGAAGCGGGGCGGAAAAATAACCGCCCTCCTGCGCCAGAGACGATTGGTGCAGGACATGTTGAAAACAACTACGGTATCCGAGGAAGACCGACAGCTCTACACAGAGAGTCTACAGGAGATCAACCTCAAACTCCGCACTGGTGCGAAGTAACGCAAATCGGATTTCCGATTTTGCCTTTAATAATACCATTCATTCATTCATTCAAATTTTTTTTTTTTAATTTGTTAATATAAAAATCATCTCAATCATTTAAATTTAATATAACTCTCAAGCGATGCGTGCAAACGCTGCTTAAAGAAAAAATACACTAGCAGGGCAAATGATTTAGATAAGGTCTAAAAAAAAAAAAAAGGAAAGGAAAAATGTCGTTAGACGAATATTTTGCGAAAATTAGAGATAGGAACCCAAATATAGAAACCGATTTACTAGAGGTTTTTAAGAGTGAACAAAGTAGCTCACCTCAACAGGCATTAGATCTAGCTACCATCAATATAACATACTTGGATATAACGGGAGAAAATTTCCCAATCCAAGGAAACAGTAGAGTAGCCATGTGCTTCATCCTTACAGTACCTAGCATATGCTGTTATACAAACGCAGCAGGTACTTTTTGCTTTTATCTAATGGACGAAGCACAACATAAAAAAAAAAAGAAGAAAGAGAGAAAAAAAAATATATATATAAGAATTTAGACAAGGAAGGTGTAATAAAATAACACTACATATACATATGTATGTATGTACACATATTTAAAGAATGACCGACTGGCAAGTGATTGTTGCACAAGCCAGAATTCTGAAAGAGGAACTGTTAAAATCAATAAAGTGTATCAGTCAAGATAGGACAATTAGTCCAAATACACTTGACAAGCACGTTGACATAATTCAAACCACTCTTCAGCAAATTCGTTTGCTTTTGAAAAAACATTTCGATTCCCTTACAGAAGGTCATAAGTGTGCCGCCAAAGCATTCTATAACGAGTGTAGAGACAAATCTGTCTCGGCGTTGGCAAAACACAATATTCAGTTCGCCAGAGTATCTGACCTAGATACAACAATAGTTCTCAACGAAGATAACGAATATAACAGGAAGAACATAAATTTTACAATGGCGGAAAAAATAGCTGCCGATAGGGAATATGTGAGACAAGTTATGTCTTCAGTCCCTGAGTTTGATGGTCAAAAGACCTCACTCACCCGTTTCGTTACGGCACTAAAGTTGGTCGAACGAACTAAAGGAGACCAGGAGGATTTGGCCATTGAAGCCATAAAGTCCAAGATCACCGGCTCCATTGCCCACAAAGTCCGAAACGAGACTACAAAAATGGGCATAATAGAAAAACTTAAATATAACGTTAGAGGTGAATCAACCGACGTTATAATAGCAAAACTTATGAACCCCCAACAAAAGGGTAAAACAGCTTCAGAGTATGCTATGGAGCTTGACAATTTGCGGAAGCAACTTGAAGCCGCTTTCATTGACCGTGGTTTAGATCCCGACAACGCTGAGGAATTCGCCACAAAAGAAGCTGTGGAGGCGCTAATCCTCCAATGTCAGCATGAGCGAGTTCGTACTATATTGGAAGCTGGACACTTTTAGTGATGCTATGGGTAAATATATCCGTCTCATGACCCAAACGACTGGGAGTCCCAGTACCATATTGTACCAGCGTGGGAGAAATAATAGAGGCAGGTATTACTCTAACTACCAACGTGGTAGAGGCAACAGCCAAGGTAACTACAATGCCAACTATAATTCCAACAATTACCGGTCAAACAGAGGACAGTCCCATAACAGGGGACAGTCCCAATACCAATATAATAATAACGCTAGAAGAAACATACCTAGCAGAAATATTCGCGTATCCCACAATGAAACGGGAAACACGCAAAACCCTTTAGATACAGAAGAGTAAGCACAAAACATGTGCATGCAATTAATTTTAATCTCAATATATTTGTCTCATTTTTTAATGTCGAAACAAATAAAAAATTAACATTTTTAATCGACACTGGTGCAGATATTTCAATTCTCAAAGAAGATTCAGATGTTCTAAATGACATCGACACGAATCACAAAATTAACATTCAAGGCATTGGTAAACGAGCAATAAAGTCCAAAGGCCTAGCATCCTTAGAGATTCAAACATCTAAATACATAATCCCACACGACTTTCATGTTGTACAGTCTGAATTTTCAATACCAAGTGATGGTATAATTGGCATTGATTTCATCAAAAGATTCAACTGCCAAATCGACTGCAAAACGTCCGAAGACTGGTTAATACTAAGACCAGATAATTTAAAATTTCCTATTTATGTTCCAATAACATACAAATCTGGTAACACCTCAATTTTCATACCAGCAAGATCCCAAGCAGTCAGACAAATTAATCTCACCTTGAGTGAAGACGTTGTGTTGATTCCCAATCAGGAAATTCAACCAGGTATTTTCGTTGCAAATACATTGGCAACAAATGGAAATACAGTTGTCCGTTTGCTAAATGCAACCAATTCTGACAAAATAATAAAGATTAACACTTTAAAGTCAGAACCATTTTCGAACTACGATGTAGTTCCAACCACTCCTAAAGCTAGGGAAAATATGGTAATGTCCCAGCTAACTAAAAATTTTCCGCTCCAATTTAAAAAACAATTAACCCAACTATGCACCAGATATAGTGATGTATTTGGACTTGATTAAAAAAAAAAAGATTAAAAGACGAAGAACCGGTATATATCAAAAACTACCGGAGCCCGCATAGTCAAAAGGAAGAAATCCAAAAGCAGGTTGGAAAACTAATAGTCAACAATATAGTTGAACCATCTGTGTCTGAATATAATAGCCCACTGCTACTTGTTCCGAAAAAATCATTACCTGGCTCAGAAGACAAGAAATGGCGATTCGTTATTGACTATCGTCAAATCAATAAAAAATTATTGGCCGACAAATTTCCTCTTCCTCGAATTGAGGACATACTAGACCAACTAGGTCGAGCTAAATACTTCTCATGTCTTGACTTAATGTCAGGCTTCCACCAAATCGAACTTGAAGAAAGTTCAAAAAATATAACGTCATTTTCAACGAGCAACGGCTCTTATCGCTTCACGCGATTACCATTTGGTCTAAAGATAGCGCCTAATTCATTTCAGAGAATGATGACTATCGCATTCTCGGGACTAGATCCGTCCCAAGCATTCCTTTATATGGATGATTTAATAGTTATTGGTTGTTCCGAAAAACACATGCTAAAAAATCTTAACGATGTCTTCAATACATGTCGGAAACAATACCTCAAATTACATCCAGAAAAATGTTCATTTTTTATGCGCGAAGTGACTTTTCTAGGTCATAAGTGCACAGATAAAGGAATTTTACCTGATGACACAAAATATAATGTCATTAAGAATTATCCAGTCCCACATGATGCGGACAGCGCTAGACGGTTCGTTGCATTTTGCAACTATTATAGACGTTTTATTAAAAATTTCGCCGACTATTCCCGGCACATAACTCGATTATGTAAAAAGAAAGTTCCCTTTGAGTGGACAATTGAATGCCAAAATGCATTCCAATATCTTAAAGAAAATTTAATGCGGCCAACCATATTACAATATCCTGATTTTAGCAAAGAATTTTGCATAATCACAGATGCAAGCAAGCCAGCGTGTGGAGCGGTTTTAACTCAAAACCAAGACGGACTTCAACTTCCAATCGCCTATGCATCGCGTTCATTCACCTAAGGTGAAAGTAATAAGAGCACAACGGAACAAGAGCTAGCAGCCATTCATTGGGCCATTACACATTTTCGACCATATATTTATGGCAAACATTTCACAATAAAAACAGACCACAGACCGTTAACATATTTGTTTTCCATGGTAAATCCTAGCTCCAAATTGACTCGCATGCGGCTAGAACTCGAAGAATACGTCTTCACAGTCGAGTATCTAAAGGGAAAAGACAATTTCGTGGCAGATGCCCTATCTCGGATCACAATAACCGAGTTAAAAGACATTCAAAATAAAGTCCTGAAAGTCACTACCAGGCAACAGTACAGACAAAATAAATCCTGCGCAGGAAAAGAAAAAGAGACTTTGCCAAGGCAAAGTACTCCAAATGCTTCTATGCCCAACGTTTACCAAGTTATAAATAATGACGAGGTACGAAAAGTAGTGGCCTTGCATATAACAAATAAATTGTGTTACTTGAAACACGGAAATAAGGTTATTGCAAGAATTGATATTGGCGACCTATATACTAATGAAAAATTTCTTTTAAAGGCTTGTAAATCAAGCCGGTATATTAAAAATAAGCCATATCAAAACGGCACCGTGGGAAAAGATCTTTGAATTTATTTCAATAGATACTTTTGAAGAAATGGGCAATGATATATTGAAATCATTAAGAGTAGCGCTACTCAACCCGGTGACCATAATAAGCAATGAAAAAGAAAAAGAAGCAATTTTGTCTGAAAATCATGATAATCCAATACAAGGAGGTCATAATGGCATAACAAAAACATTAATAAAAATAAAAAGACACTACTATTGGAAAAATATGACGCGTCAAATAAAAGAGTACATACGTAGTTGTCCAAAATGCCAAAAGTCGAAAACGACTAAACATACAAAGACCCCCCTAACAATAACAGAAACGCCTATGAGTGCCTTTGACAGAGTAATAGTGGATACTATAGGTCCACTACCGAAAACTGAAAACGGTAACGAATACGCAGTAACCCTGATCTGTGACCTAACAAAGTATTTGGTAGCCATCCCTGTTCAAAATAAGAACGCTAATACCATTGCGAAAGCAATATTTGAATTTTTTATATTAAAGTACGGTCCAATGAAGACGTTCATTTCGGACATGGGCACTGAATATAAAAATTCAATAATAAGCGATCTGTGCAAATATCTAAAAATAGACAACATAACGTCTACTGCACATCACCACCAAACCGTGGGAACAGTGGAAAGAAGTCATAGAACTTTTAATGAATACATCCGTTCATAGTCGATAAAACTGACTGGGATCTTTGGCTCCAATATTTTACATATTGCTTCAACACGACCCCCTCTATGGCACATGGTTATTGTCCATATGAGCTAGTTTTTGGCAAACAAAGCAATTTGCCAAAACAATTTAATTCTATAACTAATATTAATCCATTATATAATGTAGATGATTACGCTAGAGAAGCTAAGTTTAGATTAGAGCAAGCCTATGAAAGGGCAAGGCTTATGCTAGAAGAGCATAAGGTAAAGAGTAAAGAACTATACGATAGAAAAATAAATAATTTTGAACTAGAAATAGGTGACAGGGTTCTTTTGAAAAATGAAACGGGCCATAAGCTAGAACCTAAGTATCTAGGCCCATATAGAGTAGAATCAATAGAAGATAGGGATAATATTTTAATTAGAAATAAAAGGAATAAAGCACAAAGAGTGCATAAGGATAGGTTAAAAATTTATAAATAATTTGAAAGGAAAATAAAAATTTTTTTCATTAAAATTTAAAACGTATACATTCAAAAATAAATAAGAATAAGAAATAAGAGAAATAAAATTATTTACATTTATACAAATCTTTATTTTTATAAAAAAAAAAAAGAAGAGTAAGAACTGTGTTTACATAAATGAACTGTGCTGGCAAGCCAGCCTAAATATGCTGAGCTTGCATTTTGGTCTCACCAAGAATGTGTGACCAAACATGTGAGTACACTCTCTCTCTCTCTCTCTATATATATACATATATACATTTTGTAGCTGCCAATAAGCAGCATAAGCATTATACACATAAGTTGAACATTCTGAATAAAACCACATAAGAGCACAGACGTGCTATAAAAACAAAATTATTATTTGGAATTCTACATGTACGAAAGTACATTTTTACATTATTGTATCAAGCCAGAACAGTGGATGCGTTGAAAGTTCAAATAGAAACCTACTTAAAATCCTATGATCCTAGGAAGTCGTCAAAGAAAACAACATTGGAGTCATCTTTTCACAAACAAGGTAGAGATAATAGAGAGAAAAGTTCGATAACAAAAGGTGATCGCAAATGTTTTAAGTGTGGTGATCCTTCACACATGATGAGAGACTGTAACAAGAAATCGTTTACTTGTTTTAAATGTGACAAAACAGGCCATCGCTCATTTGAATGTAAGGGAAAAGATACCACCAAAGTTGAAAGCACCAATGTTGTAGATGATAAATTAGTAAAAGCATCAGGTAAATTTACTGATTCGGGTTTGGAGTTGAAAGAAGTAACTTACAAGACGATTAAGTTCAACGGTCTAATTGATACAGGAGCAAATTTGAGTCTCATACGTAAAAGCGTGTTTGTCGAACTTGGAATTAAGTCATTAACAGGATATTCGAAGAGCCTTACAGGCATTGGTGGAAGTCATGTAATGACTTTTGGTAGTTTTAGCATAAGCGTCAAGATAGATGGCATTGAGATGGAAGTCGAGTTTCATATCGTTCCTGATGAAGACATGGCATATGAGGCAATTTTGGGTAGAACCATATTAGATCACGTCGATTTGGTTGTTACAAAGAAAGGTACAAAGTTTGTGAGCATCAAGAGAAAAGAATCTCTGTGTAACGCGAATAAATCTTGTGCTGAGTTGTTTAAAGAATTTGAGAGTATGTGTATGCACAGTGCAGAACAGAATAAAGTGGAAATCAAGAATGACTTGTCACATATCAGTGCAGAAATCGCTAGTGAAGTTAAGAAGTTGATTAAAAGTTACAAACCTATTAGGAACACAAACACTCCTATAGAAATGAAGATAGTACTAACGGATGAGTTGCCAGTTTATCAGCATCCAAGGCATCTAGCAGAGTCTGATCAGAAAATTGTTTTTTAGTACGGTACAAGAATGGTTGGAGGAGAAGATAATAAGGCCAAGTTTTTTTTTTTTTTTCTGGACGTTGACGCGTACAATGCGCAGTACGTTCAAGTGGTCCAAGCGACACCAGGACAAAGCCTGTTACGCGCGAACCCTATCAGACAGCATGCAAAAACGAAGTCGCGTGGACAACGGACGACAACTTAAATAATAATTAAGACTAACTACTAGATAGATAACTTAAAATAGTAGTTTTTAGAATAGATATAGAGAACTCTGATCCGATTACAGAATAAAGGCGGTTGTAGTCGGAACAGAGAACTCGAAAAGGTTCATATAAAGAATAGTTGGAAGTACAGCGTGTTAAAGTTAAAGGGACATAATTTCGGGTTAATCTACAAGGTACAGATAGATTGACCTGATTAAGTAAATTAGGACAATCTATTTGTCCATTTAGAAGCTTATGAATAAACAAAGTACCAAGCATTACTCTACGATTAAGTAAGGAGGGTAGGTTAATTAGAAGAAGTCTTTTAGAATAAGAGGGCAAGTTAACACTTCGATCCCAGTTTAAACCACGAAGAGCAAAAATTAGAAACTGTTTTTGAACAGATTCAATTTTAACTTGGTGTGATCCATATTGTGGAGACCAAACACATGATCCATACTCCAAAATGGGGCGGACCAGTGAAATAAAAAGAGTTTTGGTTGTGTAAGGATCGTCAAATTCTTTCGACCAGCGCTTAACGAAACCAAGAACACTCATGGCTTTACTGACAGTGATATTAATATGACGAGTAAAATTTAATTTGTGGTCCATGAGTACACCCATATCATTAATCTCGTTCAAACGTTCAAGTGGGGTATTATTGAGATAATATACCACTAATTGAAAAGAGGATCTATGAAATGACATGACATTACATTTTGAAACATTAAGGTTTAATAAGTTAATTTCACACCAAGTTTGAAAGTTATTAAGATCGACTTGAAGCAGACGTGGAGAACTTAAGTCTTTAAAACTAATAGAAAGTTTAACATCATCAGCGTACATAAGCACGCGAGAGTGAGTTACAACTGACGGAAGGTCATTAATGAAAAGTGTAAAAAGCAATGGTCCTAGATGGCTACCTTGTGGCACCCCCGAGGTCACATTGATGGTCTTCGAAAGATAAGTTTTAAATAAAACTTTTTGTGTACGGTTATTAAGATATTGAGAAATCCAATTAAGCAAAAGGCTTGGAATCCCAAGTTCGTTCAGCTTGAACAAAAGCAGTGTATGATTGACAGAATCAAAAGCCTTACTGAAATCAGTATAAATGACATCAGTTTGCAATGCATTCCTGAATCCTTCGATCGCGAAGGAAGTAAACTCTAAAAGGTTAGTGGTAGTAGATCTACGTTTCATAAACCCATGTTGAGAAGATGAAAGAATAGAACTACAGAAATGTTGCAGTTGAGAAGTTATAATTTTCTCAAATGCCTTGGGAATAGCGGACAATTTGGAAATACCCCTGTAATTAGAAGCTACGGATTTATTACCCTTTTTATGCAAAGGAATAATAAAAGATTCTTTCCAAATGGTTGGAAAAGAGGAAGTTTCAACGGACAAAGTAAATAACTTAAGAATCGGGGAAATCAAAGTCTCAGCGCAAAACCTGAGTACACAACCAGGTATCCCATCAGGTCCTGGTGAGTACACGGGTTTCACTAAAGTAAGCACGCTGAGAAGCGAATCTTCATCGATCACAGGATTAAAGACGCAATTAGACCTTTTCAACTGATAGGGATATGAAAAGTTAGCTCGATGATCTTTGGAGGAATAGGTCGTTTTGAAAAAATCAGCAAACATATCGGCAATGGCCTGATCATCGTTTGCTTTGTTATTTTCAAAACATAAATAGGACGGGTGCACTGCCACCTTTCGTTTGGCGTTAACGAAGTTATAAAATTGCTTAGGATCACGGGAGAACTGAAGTTTACAACGCCTAATGTAATCCTTATAGCATAGTGTATTAAGCACTGAAAAATTCGATCGAGCAACAGCATAAAGAGAGAAATCAGACGGTCGACCCGATTTTTTAAACTTTCTATAATATCTAGACTTTACATTTTTCAAATTAGTTAACTCATGTGTAAACCATGGCGGTTTGTTAGACAACACATGGATCACACGTGGAACACAGGCATCAAAAAGTGAAAACATAGTATTATAGAAAAAACAAATGGCAGCATTCATATCATTACAGGATTACAGATAAGACCAGTCTGTGGCAAGAATTAGCTCATTGAGCTTAAAAAAGTTAGTTTTACGAAAGCAACGGGTACGAGACGTCGAACTGGTACCTGCATTTGATAACCGAAAAGTTAGATCAATAGTCAAGTCCAAAGTTGGATGGAAACTGTCTTCGGGGACGACTAAGGGATCAATCCTCGAAACAGTACAGTTAGAAGAATCTAACATAAATATAAGATCTAGTGATCTCTCATTTTTGTTACGCTCAGGATTAACTTGGGTTAGGGATAACTCAAGGAGACAGTCAACAAAGCAATGTGAGGAGGAGGGCATCAACAAGGAAGACTCACCTGATGGAAGCCATGAAACGTCAGGTAGATTAAAATCTCCCAGAACGATAAATATGTCTGCATCCGAAAGAAGTGAAGAGACAAAGCAAATAGCTTCTAAATGGCTAGCATATACCGTCATGTCAGAATTCGGTGGAATATACGAGCAAGTTAGAAATACAGAATATGATTTCAAACAAATTTTGACACTAACAAATTCAATGTCAAGAACAGCAGGTGGTGGAACTATTTCTGAAGGAAGAGATGAATTTACGGCAATCAAAACTCCACCACCATTTTTGGAGATGCGATCGCATCTATAGGTTGAAAAAATTGTGGGAAAAACAGAGGCATCAGAAATGTCTGGCTTTAACCACGTTTCTGTAAAGACCAAGATGTGAAAGTCAAAACAAAAGTCATCTACAAAAAGCTTAGAAAGTTTAGATTTTAGTCCTCTAACATTCTGATAGGCCAGAATAAGGGACGAAATTAGTTTTTTGACCCGCCAGCTACTGACGAGCCAGAGGGTAGGGAAGGATTAATTGTGTTAGGCAGACGAATCGGAGGCCGATTTTTCTTTTTCTTAGCCGTATACTCCTTTATAACTAAATGTTCCGGCCAAAAATCTTTGTGACAAATTTGGTCAAAGACATTTGGTGGGACACTGATTTTAAATGACGAAATGTCACGGGTGTATGAAAACCTAAACTTTTCCACCACAATGTTTGGCGCCACGACTTTTGCCCGAATATGGGCTATGACATCATCTGATGTAGTATTGGGGTCGAGCCGCGAAACAAAGATTTGCTTTTTTGGTGGAATGGCTAGAAGAGATCTCAATGCGCCAGTCGCAACCGCAGCAACAGCATTTTGCGCTGGAACTGCTGAGGCAGATGACGCTTTGAGAGCTCTTCGTGTTAAAATTTTATTGGGATTATTGGGAACACATCGGAAACTACAACCGATATCGAGTCAGCGTGCGGGGCACTATTTCCAGGGGAGATGTCAATCGTCCCCGCAACTGCAGCTACTGCTGGACTCCTAAATGATATCAGTTGCTGAGCATTTGGAGTTAATGGGTCAATCAACGATGCCGGAGCCGGAGGAAGCAGAGATGCCGGCGGATCGGGAGAGAAATTCCGAGGGATAGTCTTCTTCCGCTTCGGTGACTCGTTTAATAGTTTATAACTATTAAACTGAGTTTCCAGAGACGAAAACTCATCGCGAAGTTTCAGAAAACCAGCCGACAGGGACTTAAAGCCCTCTCTCGTCCGCAGCATAAATAGACGCATATCCATTTCTACGTCCCGGCACGCTTCACAACTCCATTTTAGGCCCCCACCGTTTCCAATACTATCCCTTATTCTGGCTGTGTAACCAGCACATTTAACATGCATAATGTTATCGCACAGCCAGCACAAAAGATAATCATCTTGGATTTTTTGGGGATGGGGGCACTTTTTTGAAGAGCAGACAACCATTGTAAGTTAAATTAATCAAAGAAATTAAAATAACAACAAATAAATAAACTAGAAGGATGGGCTAACTTTGGCCATGCCGAAGTTCGTATACCCTTGCAAACTGTTATTTAACAATTTAAATATATACACATTTATAATGTAACAAAATCATTGGAAAGCATATAAAACAAGTCAAACCTACATTAAATGTTTGTAGCATGAAAAAAAAAAGTATTTCGAAAAAAAAAAATTTTTTGGCCCTATTGTTCCTATGGGAGCTATAGCATATAGATGACCGATTTGTCTGAAACTTAGCACAGACATTTCTATATATACTAAACTTCCGAAAACCAAGTTTCGTCACAATCGCTTTCAAAACATCCAAGTTATTGCTCTAAGACTATATTCTTGCCGATCGTTCCTATGGGAGCTATATGATATAGTCAACCGATTCTGATCAAACTTGGTGGATATGTTTAAAGGTGTATTAAACTTAGGAACCCCAAATTTCGTAACAATTGATTGAAAAACAACAAAGTTATTGAAGTTTAATTCTATTCTTGACCGATCGTTCCTATGGGAGCTATATGATATAGTCATCCGATCGGGATGATTCCGAGATATACAATGCCTGCAGCAAAAAGAAACCTGGGTGCAAAATTTCAGCTCTGTAGCTTTAAGGGTTTCGGAGGAGAAGCTGTTGATCCAGACAGACGGACAGACGGACAGACGGACAGACGGACATGGCTATATCAACTCAGCTCGTCGTGCTGATCAAGAATATATATACTTTATATAGTCGGAAACGCTTCCTTCTGTGCGTTGCAAACTTTTGACCAAAATTAATATACCCTTGCAAGGGTATAATAAATCAAAAAGTTTATAAAGAGAGGCAATTTAAAATGAGTAATATAAAATATAAGGGCTATACGCACCAAGAAATAACACAAGTGTTAAAGTTTATTATGCACAAGAAGAAAAAACTGAAGAGACAGAAGTTAAGAGAGTTAAAAAACACACAACAACAAAGACGGGTACAATCGCGAGAGTAACGGTCGAGATCGCGGGCAACGTAAAAACGCGAGAGCAAGCACAAACAACAACACTAATGTGAAGCGAGAGCGCGAATGCAATTAAAAGGGATCGAAAACACAAAATCGAAGGCTATTTAGACAAAACAACAAAACTTAGAGTTTTGTTATTAAATAAAGCAATAAGTAATAATAGCTTTGAGTGAGTGTTTAAGAACAAGTTACAACTTTTAAATCGCGTAATTTATTAATTCGGCACTAGATTCCACGAAATAGAATTTATTATATGCGGGATTAAATAAAAAATTAGATAAAAGCGAGAGCGCAAAAAAAACACGACCGACTTCGTTGAAGTGAAGAAAGCATATTTTCCGAATATGCTTCGCCTGTTGTACTTGTAACAAAGAAGAATGGGAAAAAGCGTCTGTGCTGCGATTACAGAAAGCTAAATGAGAAAGTGGTCCGAGATAATTTTCCTATGCCACAGATGGATACTGTATTAGAAAAACTTCAAAGTGCGTTGGTTTATACTACTTTAGATCTAACAAACGGGTTTTTCCACGTTTCTGTTGAGGAAAAATCTCAGAAGTACACAGCATTCGTAACTCAGAATGGTCAGTATGAATTCCTATATGTACCATTCGGAATTTACAACTCTCCAGCAGTTTTTACAAGATTTATAATGGCAGTAATGAGAGAATCAGTGAAGAATGGTGATGCAGTGGTGTACATGGACGATATAATTATACCAAGTGTTAGCGCGAATGATGGTTTAATTAAACTTAAAAGGGTGTTGAAGATAGCTGCGGGAAATGGGTTGAGAATAAACTGGGAGAAATGTGAGATACTGCAGAGTAAAGTAAATTTTTTGGGCTATATAGTTGAAGATGGAAGTATTAAGCCAAGTAAGGAGAAGACTGATGCCGTTTCAAGATTCCCCATCCCACATGACAAGAAGTCAGTTCAACGATTTTTAGGGTTAACATCGTATTTTCGTAAATTTATCGAAGGATACGCAGTAACAGCTAAGCCCTTGACAGACATTTTGCGAAAAGACAACAAGTTTGAGTTTAAAGGATTGCAAATGATAGCGTTTGAACAATTAAAGTTAGCATTGATCAAAGGTCCCGTTTTAAAGTTCTACAATCCTAAGCTAGAGACTGAGATTCACACTGATGCCTCGAAACACGGTTTCGGAGCTGCGCTTTTGCAGAAAGATTCAGAAGATGGTTTATTTCATCCGGTACAATATATGAGTCGGAAAACTAAACCTTGCGAAGAGAAGTATGATTCATATGAACTTGAAGTTTTAGCAGTTATTGGAGCATTAACAAAGTGGCGTGTATATGTGCTAGGATTGAGATTTAAGATTGTTACAGATTGTAATGCGTTTACGATGACCATGAAAAAGAAAGAGGTTCCGTTGCGAGTAGCACGTTGGGCAATGTACCTACAAGATTTCGATTATCAGATTGAACATCGTTCAGGTTCAAAGATGCGGCATGTCGATGCTTTGAGCCGTTTATCTTGTTTTCTGCTAACTGACACCATAACCCATAGATTGAGGGAAGCACAGTTGTTAGATGATTGGACTAAATTGATCAGGAGTTTAGTTCAGGAGAAGGGATATGAAGATTTTTACATTCAAAATGAAATATTGTTAAAAGATCCCAATCAAGAACTTATTGTCGTTCCCTCACAGATGGAAAGAGAAATAATACAGATTGCACATAAGCAAGGACATTTTGGAGCTAGAAAGACTCAGGATATCGTAGAAAAATCGTACTATATTCCAAAATTAAAAGAAAAGGTAGCCCGTGTTGTTGAGTGTTGCGTGGAATGTCTTATTGTTAATGCCAAAACCGGTAAAAAGGAAGGATATTTGATGCCAGTAAGCAAAGGAGATCAGCCATTGATGACATATCACATTGATCACGTTGGCCCGATGGAGGTCACAACAAAGCGTTACAATCATATACTTGTTATTGTCGATGGGTTTTCTAAGTTTGTATGGTTGTATCCGACTCGTGGAACAGGAGTCGATGAAGTACTTAGTTGTCTTGAAAAGCAGGCCGAAATTTTTGGTAACCCGGTGAGAATAATTTCTGACAGGGGAGCAGCATTCACATCCAATGCGTTTAAGGAATATTGTGAGAAACAGGATATACAGCATTTACTGATAGCAACAGGTGTACCCCGCGGCAACGGCCAAGTAGAAAGGATGCATAAGATAATAGTTCCAATGGTTTCAAAGTTGAGCCAAGAGAATGAGGGAAATTGGTACAAGTATGTAGGTCGTGTGCAACAACTTGTTAATAATACTGCTCCAAGAAGTACAAGAGTTACATCTTTTAAGATTTTGACAGGAATAGAGATGCGTAGTCCTGATGATCCTGAAATAAGAAAGCTGATAACCGATTCGTTAATAGAAGAATTAGGCTGTGGTCGTGATGAGATTAGAGCGGAGGCTCGAAAGAATATTAATGAAATACAGCAGGTAATAAAAAGGACGTTTGACAAAAACAGGAAATGGGAAAGAAAATACAATTTAAACGAGTTAGTGGCGATTAAACGTACCCAGTATGGGACAGGTCTAAAGTTGAGAGGTAAATACCTAGGACCAAATAAAGTCACGAAGGTGAATAGGCACGGTCGATACGACGTTGAGAAAGTTGGCGATGGTGAAGGACCTTGTAAGACCTCAACAGTGGCTGAGTTCATGAAGCCTTGGCTAGGATCATTCGGGTCGAATGACTTGTAAGGACAGCCGATTGTAGGAAATGAAGTGTCAGGCGGGCATAATTATGGCAATGCAGTAGCTAATGAGCGAGATCGATCTACACGCAGCGGCCGTACCTATCTGGTCGACTCACTCATTGAAAAATAGAGAGAAGCGTTGATTCAAAAAGCACTCACTCGCAATCGTACTCTCGCCTCGATCACATCGCACACCCAAATTTAACACTAAGGCCATAATAATTATAATAAATGTATTCTTAACACAAAGAACCATTGTTAATAAAACAAGACTATATAAGGAAATCACATCCTTAAATAATATTTGAAATAAATAAACAGGGATAAAGTAAAATCCCACATCTATATATCTATATATCTTTATATATATCTATATATCTATATATCTATATATCTTTATATATATCTATATATCTATATATCTATATATCTATATATCTATATATCTATATATCTATATATCTATATATCTATATATCTATATATCTATATATCTATATATCTATATATCTATATATCTATATATCTATATATCTATATATCTATATATCTATATATCTATATATCTATATATCTATATATCTATATATCTATATATCTATATATCTATATATCTATATATCTATATATCTATATATCTATATATCTATATATCTATATATCTATATATCTATATATCTATATATCTATATATCTATATATCTATATATCTATATATCTATATATCTATATATCTATATATCTATATATCTATATATCTATATGTCTATATATCTATATATCTATATATCTATATATCTATATATCTATATATCTATATATCTATATATCTATATATCTATATATCTATATATCTATATATCTATATATCTATATATCTATATATCTATATATCTATATATCTATATATCTATAATTTTATATTTTTATATTTTTGTTTAACGTTGATTAAAAAAAATGTCTTTATTTAATTTCAACGGAGTTGTTCTTTTACAAAGGATACTTATATTAACGTGCACTTAATGCTGAACTAACTGCTTGTGTGTTAAATATAAAAAGGAATCGCGAATCAAAAATGTAAAGGAGAACTAAACTCTAACAGAAGTGTTTCGCGTATCAAGAACTGAACTGTTCGCGTAAGAAAGAACTGAACTGTTCACGTATCGAGTGTAAAGAAGAACTAAAACTAATGTCTTAAAGTTCTAAGATTATTTATAGGAGATTTTTCGGGGGTGGCGTGATATTTGGGAGTTGGCCTGATCGATTCTGATTGGTCACTTCGAAGATTTGTTTTGGATAATGATTTCCGAAAGGAGTGTAAAGTGATCTTCTTGTTTTGGACGCTGCAGCTGCGCGTATGAGTTAGATGGGGTCATTTGTTTATAATATAAAAAGGGGTCAAGATTTGCTTAGCTTGCATTTTTACGCGTGGGAATTGGATGGGGTGAATTGTTTATAACAAAATAAAAGAGGGTCAAGATTTGCTGAATTAGCAATTTAAAGATGGGGTGAATTGTTTATAATAAAGTAATAAGAGTGGTATTATATGGGGAGGCGGATATATTACTCTATATATCTATATATCTATACATCTATATATCTATATATCTATATATCTATATATCTATATATCTATATATCTATATATCTATATATCTATATATCTATATATCTATATATCTATATATCTATATATCTATATATCTATATATCTATATATCTATATATCTATATATCTATATATCTATATATCTATATATCTATATATCTATATATCTATATATCTATATATCTATATATCTATATATCTATATATCTATATATCTATATATCTATATATCTATATATCTATATATCTATATATCTATATATCTATATATCTATATATCTATATATCTATATATCTATATATCTATTTATCTATATATCTATATATCTATATATCTATATATCTATATATCTATATATCTATATATCTATATATCTATATATCTATATATCTATATATCTATATATCTATATATCTATATATCTATATATCTATATATCTATATATCTATATATCTATATATCTATATATCTATATATCTATATATCTATATATCTATATATCTATATATCTATATATCTATATATCTATATATCTATATATCTATATATCTATATATCTATATATCTATATATCTATATATCTATATATCTATATATCTATATATCTATATATCTATATATCTATATATCTATATATCTATATATCTATATATCTATATATCTATATATCTATATATCTATATATCTATATATCTATATATCTATATATCTATATATCTATATATCTATATATCTATATATCTATATATCTATATATCTATATATCTATATATCTATATATCTATATATCTATATATCTATATATCTATATATCTATATATCTATATATCTATATATCTATATATCTATATATCTATATATCTATATATCTATATATCTATATATCTATATATCTATATATCTATATATCTATATATCTATATATCTATATATCTATATATCTATATATCTATATATCTATATATCTATATATCTATATATCTATATATCTATATATCTATATATCTATATATCTATATATCTATATATCTATATTTCTATATTTCTATATATCTATATATCTATATATCTGTCGGAGATAAATTAGGGTATTGCACTGTCTGGCATACCTTTTCTTACCGTACCCGGTTGTCCCTCTCTACTTCAGTCTCATACGTCATTCTTGTAATATTAGGCTGGTAACATTAAGTACAGTTACAGTGACTTCGGTCATGTAAGTCTTGTAGTGAGTATTGTCATGTTAATTTGACGTTGACTGTTGAGTCCTAGAAGGTTGCTTAGTCATGCAGGTGTTGTAGTATTAGTGAATATCTAACTGTGTATTTCAGCGGGATGACAGCCCGACTGTCATCGAGTGTGGTCCGGTGTAATGCTAAGGCAGTTGAGACTGCGTAATCAGTCTGCAACAGAAAGCCAAGGTGTCCGGAACTCGCTGCGCTAGAAATGGACAATAAAAATTCAACCTCAACCGGAGTAATTGAGAATACTCCGACATCAGAAGTGGGATCTAACTCCAGGCCAACAATTATGGAGGAACAATTTCTCTTTCTATTTGAGCAGCAGAATCGAAACTTCTTGGATCTGGCAAAAACTTTGCAAGTGTCGTCCAGTGAGCCTCGACAAAATGGCGGCCCGGCCCTGCCGAAATTTAACTCGGAATTGGCTGGCGCTGACGCTTTGCAGTGGTGTGCTACGGTGGACATAATTTTAAACGAAACACCGCTACAAGGCAGCGCGTTAATCTTGGCGTTGTCGAAATCCCTGGAAGGGAACGGGTCGCAGTGGTTATCCCAGATCTGTTACCCAGGCATCACGTGGTAACAATTTAGACAGCTTTTCGAGCTGAGACGAAAATTCAAATGCCAAGCGTGCTAAGATGGAGCCTATTAAATGTTACTTTTGTGGAAAGCTTGGACACAGGAAGGCGGAATGCAGAGTGAACAATTCATCGACATCTGGAGAAGATCACCGAGCGTTGTCTCTGCGTACGACAATTGTAACATGCTATCGATGCCATGAGCAGGGCCACATCTCTACCCGATGCCCTAACAATTCAACCGGTGATGATGCAGAATTAAAGATACGCAAGAGAGTGGAGCTATGAGTAATCAATGAACCCAAAGTAATCACTGAACTTTTTTACATCATCGTGGATTGAGGTGTTTTTCTGTACTCTTGCATACTTTCTTTTATTTTGAGTTTTAAACTCATCGCGCCTACCTAAAAATTCAGCTAATTACTTAGCAATAATAATCTTAACATTTTGTTATTTGAATTTTAACTTTGCGCTTTTTGTTTTTTTAAATAAACAAACGCAAAACCAAAGCATTGAACTTATTCTTTGTAATAACAACAAAACTTTTTACAGCAGTGTTGTTGTTTTTGATCTTTGCTCTTGCGTTTGTACTTCTTACCGTTTTTAAAATCGCTCTCGCCAACTCATTGTTGTTGCATGTGCAGTGCTGTTGGCTCTCCCGCTCTCCTTTTTTTCTAATTTTCTGATTTCTATTATTCGCGCTCGCATCTATCTCTGTCTCGCGTACAAGTGATTCGTGTATTTGTGTAGTGCTTAATTCTCTTAGATTCCACATTAATTTTCTCTGCAAGTTTGACCCCAGTGTCGAATTTGCTTAATAAAACTGAGTGAGTTTTTTCGTTGGCATTTATTCTTTAAAGATTTATTTACTCTTTTACAAAAAAAATAATTTATTATGTCCGTCTGTTCGAGCAAGAAGTGTTTGAACCCCCCTGCGCCCCATAATGTGTTTCTCACTTGCTGGCTGTGTGACAATGTCATGCACGTTAAATGTGCTGGGTATACGGCCAAAGTGAGGGATAGTTTGGAGCAAAGAGGTGGCCTCAAATGGGGGTGTGACGCATGCCGAGAAGTGGAAATAGAAATGAGGGTATTTATGAGGAAAACCAGGGACAAGTTTAAGAAACTGTCATCTGGTTTTCGTAAACTTTATGCTGAGTTTAACGCTTTGGAGATGGAGTTCAACAGCTACAAACTGTTGAATGAGTCCCCTAAGCGTAAGAAAACCAGTATGCGGAATCTCTCCTTGCATCTGCCGGTACCAAATCCTGTCTCGGCCGCGATACCACAATCCCCTTCACTGCCCACAACCAATCTGCCGCAGCTCATTTCGTTCAATACCCCCGTTCCCCAGGGTGGGCATCAAGATGAGGCTATTTACGTTTTTCCAGGAAATGGTCTCTCTTTGCAGACGAATCAAGCCGTAGTTTCCGATCAGTCCGGGCAAATATCAAATAATATTGATATTGCCAATAGTTGTCCAGTTAGAGGTACACAAGTACTTAGGCCTCTAACTGGTGTACCACCAAAGAAACACATATTTGTTTCAAGGCTTGATCCCGAACATTCTTCGGATGACGTCTTAAGTTACATTAAGACAAAAGTTCAAGTCTCCAAAATAGCGGTGGAGAAATTTAAATTTAATTATTCAAGGGAGATATCTTCCTTTGAAATCAGTGTTCCCGTTAAACTGTTTAACTGCATTTGTAGTAACAGTTTTTGGCCGGATCACATTTTCGAGGTCCAGTTAGGCTTACTATCCCCCATAATATTTCCTCCTCCGGAACGTCAGCATCTGCTGGTGTTCCGAAAACACTAATCTCGTCCCTTCATCTGACCTATCACAATGTGAGAGGACTTAAATCTAAGCTTTCTGGACTCTATCTTGATAGTCTAGAATTTGAATTTAAAATTTAAGTATTTACGGAGACCTGGTTAAAACCTAATATACACAATGCATCTGTTCTTTCCGCAAAATTTTCAATTTTTAGATGTGATCGGACTTCTCGTGTAGGCGGAGGAGTTCTGATTGCAGTTGACTCGGTCTTAACTTCTAACCAAATTCATTCACCGGACATTCTGGAGATTGAGTTTGTTAGTGTTAAGGTCAGATTCAAGTCTTTCTCTGTCTACATTACTTGTTCTTACATCCCGTCACAATCCGACATGGCGGTGTATGCAAAACATTTAGATTCTATTCGACATACTTCTTCGTTGCTTTCTGATAGTGATATGTTAATCGTCTTTGGTGACTTTTATTTACCAGAAATAGCATGGTCTCAATCTGATGAATCTATGTTGTTTCACTGCTTTGTTTATGGCTTTTTTGAGCAATCATTAGCTCAAATCAACCATGTGCGAGATAACAGAGGCAGATCCTTAGATCTGATATTTGTGTTGGATCCCACCAACTGTGCAGTTACTAGAACTGACTCAGTAGTCTTGCCTGAAGAAAATTTTCATCCTACTTTGAATTTATCTGTAGATCTGTCGTTTCGTGCACCGATTGTTGGTGTCAGTCCTGTGATTAAATCTCGTAATTTTCGCAAGACTAACTTTGTTAAACTGAATGAGCTCATTCAGAGAACTAACTGGTCATCTTTATACAGTTGCTCAGACATGGATCTTGCTATCTCGTTGTTTTTTGATACTCTTGGTTCGCTTTTTAAGGTTTGTGTCCCACTGAGGACTCCAGTGTCGTCTCACCGACCTCCCTGGTTTTCTCGTGAGCTATCCAACTTGAAAAATGTCAAATCCAGATATTATAAAAAATACAAGTAATCGGTACGTTCTTCAGACTTTGCTCTTTACGCAGTTGCTCGCTCCAATTTTATGTTGCTTAATAAGCACTGCTATAATAATTACCTCAAGCGTTGTAAGCTTGAGTTTTCCCGTGATCCTAAACAGTTTTATAGTTTTGTGAATTCTAAACGTAAGATGGATATTCACCCATCAATATTATCGTTTGGAAATAATATAGCGGACTCTGATCAAGCGATTGCTGATTTGTTTGCTGATTTCTTCACAACAACATATTCCTCAACGGAATACCGAGCGAATCTTTCGTATCCTTATCAGATAAAAAGGTCTAATTGTATTTGTAGTCCTTCGATCGATGAAAGTTCGCTTCTTAGCGTGCTTAATTTAGTAAAACCTGTGTACACACCTGGTCCTAATGGAATACCTGGTTGTGTACTCAGATTTTGTGCTGAGGCTCTATGTAAGCCACTTCAAAAACTTTTTTCGTTGTCCGTAAAATCTTGTCATTTTCCGTCTATATGGAAGGAATCTTATATAATTCCTCTTCATAAAAATAAATAAGAAGTCCGAAGCATCAAATTATAGGGGTATTTCTAAATTGTCCGCTATTCCTAAAGCATTTGAAAAGTTAATAACTTCTCAATTGCAACATTTTTGTAGATCTATTATTTCACCATCCCAACATGGGTTTGTGAAACGTAGATCTACTACCACTAACCTATTAGAATTTACATCTTTAACGATCGAAGGATTTAGAAATGCAAGACAAGCTGATGTCATTTATACTGATTTCAGCAAGGCTTTTGATTCTGTAACTCATACACTCTTTTAAAATTAAACAAAATTGGCTTCCCAAGCCCTTTAATTTGTTGGATTCGTGAATACCTGACAGACAGAACACAGAAAGTTCTATTCAAGTCTTCAAGTTCAAGGACCATCCAAGTAACTTCGGGGGTGCCTCAGGGTAGTCATTTGGGACCACTGCTATTCACACTTTTTATTAACGATCTTCCATCCGTTATAATACATTCTCGTGTCCTCATGTACGCAGATGATGTTAAGCTTTGTCTAAGCTAAAGAAACATTATATCTTCCTCATGGTTGTAGTCTGACCTCCAAAACTTTCAGTTTTGGTGTCGACACAACTTATTAAACCTAAACACATCTAAATGCAAGGTCATGACTTTTTTCAGAAACACTCCTCAGTTAATTACCTACTTTCTTAATAACGTTCCATTAACCAGATTTAATGAGATGATTGACTTGGGAGTACTTTTGGACCATAAATTGACTTTTAAGTCCCATATAAGCACTACTGTCGGAAAAGCCATGGGTGTTCTTGGGTTTGTTAAAAGATGGTCAAAGGAATTTGACGATTCATATACAACCAAGGTTCTTTACACCTCATTGGTTCGTCCAATTTTAGAATATGCAACCTGCATATGGTCACCCCAATACGATTCACATAAAGCAAGAATAGAATTAGTTCAACAGTTCCTTCTCTTTGCTCTTCGTGGTCTGAACTGGGATCGTAATATCAACTTGGCTTCGTACTCTAGTAGACTTCTTTTACTTGACCTTCCTTCCCTTTCTAATCGTAGATTAATGCTTGGCGTCATATTTATGCACAAGCTTCTTAATGGGGATATAGACTCTTAAAACTAATAGTTCCTTGTAGACCTACTGGAAACTATATTCCTCTAACACTTCCACGATGTACTACTAACTACCTAATGCATGAACCTTTTCGAGTTCTTTGTTCTGATTATAATCGTCTTTATCATGTAATCAGTTCAGAGCTCTCTATTCCTTCACTAAAAACTTCTATCCTTTCTTATCTAGCACGTAACTAGTTATAGTTTCGCTTTTTGTCTGTTTTTTGTGAATTGTTCCCGCGACTCGAGCCGTGCGTTATGCGGCTTGCGCACCTTGGTCGGTTGGGCGGGAGGTGTGGGCAATTAGTGCTCCCGTTGGGATTCGCGCGTAAAAAAAAAAAAAAAAAAATCATGGTGCAACGAGGTGAGAAATTTCCGATTATTTTCGATTAAGGGACCGAATACTGAAACAGAATTAATAATGTTGTTTCGCTATGTAGGCTTGATATTGGCAGTATTGTGTGCTCTATTCAAATTATAACTAATGTCATAATTAATGAAAATTGTCTCGAAATATTTTTACATGTGGTACGAGACGATAATATTAAGATTAGCATTGTAATTGGACGTGAGATTTAGCACAAGAATATTCGGCTATTATATCAATTGACGGTTTTTAATTATTAAAAAACAAAACTTTTAACGTTTGCTGACTTTAATAATTTAACAACAAAATTAATAAGGCAAGTCCCTTTCGAACTTTTAATAGGGAACGGTAACGAAACAGAAGTAAACCTAGATGATGAAAAAGAAATCTCAGTCTAGATTTGAGAAAAACAAAGAAAAGGTAGTCAAGTTCAGTGGGTTCAGTGATACTATGCTTTAACTAAGAATAGTGAAAGATTACAGATTACGCTTGTAACGTTTAAGAAGGCAATTTCTACATTGTTAATATTCACATGATATTTTACGAAGAAGCGAGCTGGATATCGACGGAAGTGAGTGTGATTCATCTGATGATACAGTTTAAAGAGACTGTGAAGAAACGGGTGAAATACACCGTATATCTTAGTTTCGAAGATATTAGAAAGATGATGAGTTGAGAAAGTATGTTGTGGTCGATGCTACGTGGTGGGGGCCTTGCCTAGGATTCTTTAACGAAATGCGAAAGTGTTTATTAACAATAATGTAGAACAAATGAGAAGTTGAACAACTGAAATCCGCTAAGAAGGTAATGTGCTAAATTTTAGAATGTTGAATTATGACCTATGTTATGGTTAAGAAAGTTGAACTGTTGAAAGAGACAGTAAAGAGAACACCAGTGGGTGTGAAACTGTTGAAAGAGACAGTAAAGAGAAAACCAGTGGGTGTGAGACTGTTGAAAGAGACAGTAAAGAGAACACCAGTGGGTGTGAAACTGTTGAAAGAGACAGTAAAGAGAGAGCACCAGTGGGTGTGAAACTGTTGAAAGAGACAGTAAAGAGAACACCAGTGGGTGTGAAACTGTTGAAAGAGACAGTAAAGAGAGAACACCAGTGGGTGTGAAACTGTTGAAAGAGGCAGTAAAGAGAAACCCAGTGAAGGGTAAACTGTTGAAAGAGACAGTGTTCCATGAAGAATTGATCACTTTACATTCTGGTCAAAATGCAAGCACAAGCGCAGAATGAAAGTTTTGTCGTGGCGTGTGGGGCATTTGATGGTGTAAAGAATTCTTGGGTGATGATAATGTTAATAATCGGATATATTTCATTGATTATACGAGGTAAAAGGGTATTGTTAGTACAATAGGTACAAAAAAAATATAAAGTTGGAATATTAAATTGAGTTTGATGTAAATTGAAAATTTTTAAGTCAAGGTGCCTGATTAATATGACACGAGGACGTGTAGTAGTCAGGATGGCCGTGTCGGAGATAAATTAGGGTATTGCACTGTCTGGCATACCTTTTCTTACCGTACTCGGTTGTCCCTCTCTACTTCAGTCTCATACGTCATTCTTGTAATATTAGGCTGGTAACATTAAGTACAGTTACAGTGACTTCGGTCATGTAAGTCTTGTAGTGAGTATTGTCATGTTAATTTGACGTTGACTGTTGAGTCCTAGAAGTTTGCTTAGTCATGCAGGTGTTGTAGTATTAGTGAATATCTAACTGTGTATTTCAGCGGGATGACAGCCCGACTGTCATCGAGTGTGGTCCGGTGTAATGCTAAGGCAGTTGAGACTTCGTAATCAGTCTGCAACAGAAAGCCAAGGTGTCCGGAACTCGCTGCGCTAGAAATGGACAATAATAATTCAACCTCAACCGGAGTAATTGAGAATACTCCGACATATCTATATATCAATATATCTGTCGGAGATAAATTAGGGTATTGCACTTTCTAGCTTACCTTTTGGTATCGTAGTGTGGTCATATCTCTCTGTCTAGTCGATGAGTCGGTTGTGCCTCTCTACTTTAGTCTCATACGTCATTCTTGTAATATTAGGCTGGTAACATTAAGTACAGTTACAGTGACTTCGGTCATGTAAGTCTTGTAGTGAGTATTGTCATGTTAATTTCACATTGACTACTGAGTCATGGAAGTTGGCATTAATTGCTTAGTCATGCAGGTGTTGTAGTATTAGTGAATATTTGACTATGTATGTATTTGAGAGGGATGACAGCCTGGCTGTCATCGAGTGTGGTCCGGTGTAATGCCAAGGCACTTGAGACTGCGTAGTCAGTCTGCAACAGAAAGGCAACCTACTCGGAACTCGCTGCGCTAAGTAATATGAAAACTAATAACTCAACTTTAACCGGAGACGTCGGGGGAACTCCGACATCAGAAGTGGGATATGGCCCTCAGGCTACAAATTTCGATGGACCGCTGCGGGAAATTATGCAGTTTCAAAATCAAAACTTGCTCGACATACTGCAGGCAATAAGAGGAACGACATCCGCCTCGGCCCCTGTTCTATCAGTGCTACCAAAATTTAATCCAGACAAGCCGGGTGCCAACGCTTCATCGTGGTGCAACACTGTCGAAATTATTTTGAAGGAAAATTCATTAAAAGGCAGTGCGTTAGTTGTGTTGTTAAGTGCGGCTTTGGAAGGGAACTCTTATCAATGGTTGTCGCAAGTGTGCTATGCTGACATTACCTGGCCCGAATTCCGAGAATTGTTCATACAGCGATTTGACACAATAGAAACACCAGCCGCAATGTTTCTGAACATGCTGTCAAATAGACCGAATGAGGGCGATTGCATTGCAGTCCATGCAAGCCGTATGGTCACAGAGCTGACAACAAAATGGCGTTTCATGGAAACGGAGGAAATAGCTGTGTCCGTGACTCGCGCAATGCTAGCAATTTTTGATAGCCGATTGCAGCGATTGAGTTTTACGTCAAATGTGCGGACAAAAACCGATTTGCAGTCGGAATTGAAATCGTTTTCGTTTAGTAAATGGAAAAACAGCTTTGGGGAACAACAGCAGAAGCAGTCACCAATGGAGTGTCACCTTTGGTTGATTGCAGAATCAGTAACCAAAAAATCATTTTGCAAGCGGTCACGAACGGTATGGCAGTCAGGGAGCTCATCACCGTGATAAGTCCAGTGTAACTTGCTACAATTGTGGAGAACTGGGCCACATATCTACACAAAGCCCAAAGAATACTAACAGAAACAAAACGTATAAGCAGGAAAAACGGTTCAATATAAGGGCTACAATATAAGTGCTGGTGAAATTCGTCCAAATCCCCAAAAGACTTAGACTTAGACAATGCATTGGCTTGGCACTTATTTCCGACAATTTAAAGGGATTTTCACAGTTAATGAAACCGTTGTATTTCCTTACTTCTGACAAAAATAAATTTATTTGGAAGACAGAACATGAGCAAATAAGAAAAAAGGTTATTTCTACTCTTACGAGTAAACCAGTTCTTGTTATTTTTGACCCAAATCATCCAATTGAGTTCCATACAGATGCAAGTTGTAGTGGTTATGGAGCAATTTTATTATACAAAATTAATAACAAACCCATGTAATAGAATACAATAGCAAAACTACCTCATCTGCGGAATCCAGATATCACTCGTACGAGTTAGAAACGTTAGCGGTTGTAAACTCCATTAAACACTTTCGACATTACCTGTTGGGCAGGAACTTTACCGTGTTTACTGACTGTAACTCACAAAAGGCGTCAAGAAATAAACAAAATCTAACTCCAAGAGTGCAGCGATGGTGGGCGTTTTTGCAGGCGTTTACATTTGATATACAGTATAGAGATGGGAAAAGAATGGCACATGTTGATTTTTTGTCAAGAAACCCTCTTTTTAACAAAACCTACCGCAACATTGAGTGACCGTCAAAGCGTTCGGACGTATTTTGTGTCGCGCTCCGCAATTTCTTCGGTGTCAACCTTCAAACAATTAAAATAAATCAAGTAACAGGACTCTCAGTCGCCACAGAGACGCCCAATCAGAATTATATTGTTATTCGTAACTACAAATAGCAATACTTAGTAAATAACTAAATTTACTAGTAATGCCAACGCGTCAAGAGACTAACTCAGGCCCTTCGTCACTAGACTCTCGCCAGCAGAAGCTACAAGAACAAATTCTTCAGCAACAAAACGAGCGTCGGCTCTCTATACAACGCAACAATGCATATTTCTCAGTAGTGTCTCCAACTACCACAACTACAACGAGCGCTGAATCCAAAAGTGCAAGTAAGCAAATTGCTCACGCCATTGTTGTTGCTCAATTTGTCTTGGAGCGCCCAGTGCGCTTCACCCTCAAATTCGCTGACACCTGAAGTGTTAATTGGTCATTGGGTTCGCCGACCGCCGTCAGCGCGCTCACAACAAGAACAATTGAATCTATTACTTCAACGACAACTTCAACAGCCGCAAGTCTGCAATAGCCTCAATCACCGTCCAGCAGACTACCTCAACAAAGTCTACCCATCCAGTGACGGTGAATCCAAAGTCACCTGTTCAGACTGGTATGGACAGATACATTAATATAAACAAGCGAAAGCTTAGCCCTCAGACAAAAAGAGGAAACACTCCCAAAATGTCGCAAAAAAAACATTGTTGAACGAAAAACTTTGGAAAGCAATAGATTCCAAATATTGGCAAATCAGCCGGAATCCCAAGAAGGAGTGTCCCAAGTTAAGCCCTCTGTAGCCAAACCACCACCATTCTATATCCGTGGTGCAAACTGCACTTCACTGGTGCCAAAACTGGTAACGCTAGTTGGTCAAAACAATTTTTATGTGACCTCACATAAGGGGTAACATAAAAGAGACCAAAGTGCAAGCCAAAAGTGAAGAATTCTATCGTACTATTGAAAAGTACTTTAGAAAGGAAAGTGTGAATTTCTACACATTCCAGCTAAAGAGTGCCAAAGGCCTTCAAGCGGTTATCAAAGGCATTAAACCATCGGCTCCGACTCAAGAAATAGTTGAAGCATTGGAAGAGAAGGGCTTTGAGGTAAAGTCCGTCTCAAACATACTGAACAGAAATAAAGTGCCGCAACCTCTATTCAAAGTGGAGTTACAGCCCACATGTGATAAAAAAAACTTAAACCTAACACAGTGCACCCTATATACAATCTTCAACTTCCGCTGCATCGCAGAATTACTGTCGAAGAGCCGCATAAGAGGAATCACCCTTTACAATGCACCAATTGCCAGGAGTTTGGGCACACAAAGTCCTTCTGCAGCCTTCGCCCAGTTTGCGTTGGTTGTGGACAAACTCAAAAAGATTGTGTCTGCACCGATGACAAATCAAATACAAATACAAGGAAGTGCGGCAATTGTGGTGGTAATCACACAGCGAACTACAGAGGATGTCCTGTATATAAAGAACTCAAGGCCCGCCTCAACGCGAAGAAATCAACGGCTCGCATCCAGGGCTCGGTACTAATTCCCTCTCAAACAACACCGGGAATATTTTTCTCAATAGCCGTAAGGTCATCAGCGACTCCAATAACAACTACTCCTGGAGTAACTTTTGAAAGCGCACCACGCAATGGAAATGCACAGCCCACTCAAATAGTAGATCCCGCCACCATACAATCTAACGCAGCCCCAAGTCCATCTGTACTTGGCCAGAACCCCAACGGGATCTAAACGTTGTTAATCTCGCTCAACCAAAACATGACAAATTTCATGAAGTTCATGCAAAATTGCATGCAGGAACTGTTGCGGAATCAGAACTTGCTTATTCAAAAGCTTATGAACAATAATAAATAATGTCAGCACTCTGGAATGCAAACGGCATTTCCAAGCACAAACAAGAATTGTCACTGATTCTGGACTCAAATGATATTGGTATTATGCTGCTATTAGAAACACACATAACAAACAAAAACAACTTTCAAATACCCAAATAAGCATTCTACGCAACAAATCACCCAGACGGCAAGACTCACGGAGGAACTGGTATCCTAATCAAAAACCGGATTAAACACTGTCTCTACAATGGATTTCCCAAACAATACTTACAACCGTGGCTACACTTTACTGCCCACCTCGATTCTCAATCTCTAAAAAAGGGCTATGCCTCACCGAATATGCCCACGTAATGGCCAGCAGATCCACGCAAGCTCCCAGATCTAATAGATTTTGCAATCACCAGAGGAATTGCGCACACAAGTGGATAACGGCAGAGACACTGGCAGAACTGTCATCGGACCACTCGCCAGTAGTTTTCACTATATTAACACAGCCACAAATAATAAAGCACCCACTCGGGCTAAGAAATTGTAAAACAAACTGGCTCAAATTTAAAAAATACATATGCACCCATATCGAATTGAATCCCAAACTGGACGACGAAGAAGACATCGAGCTTTGCACCTGTGCATTAGATTCTATGCTTATTGAAGCCGCAGATATCTCTACCCCGATTATCAGTCACACCCAGAAAAAACACAACAACCGAATAATTGAACTTCTTGTAACAGAGAAAAGACGACACTGGCAAGAATGGCAAATGTCTCGATCACTGGCAGCAAAACATCGCCTAAAGACAGTTTCGCGAACTCTAGCATTAGGCAAGAAGAAGCAAGGACACATCGGCTATACATCGAGAAGCTTTCCCCCGCCAGCACCAAATATCCGCTGTGGAAAGCTCACCCAACCATAACTGCCCCAACCGAGATAATTTCACCTATACGATGCCCAACTGGCAAGTGGGCCCGTTCAGACCAAGAAAGAGCACTCACCTTTGCAGCTCATCTAAAAACGGTTTTTCTGCCAAACCCGTCAACAAACTCATTCCAGATTCCACCTCTAAGCACCCCAGTGGAAACCGAGCCAACGAAATTACAAGCGGAGGAAATTATTAAAAACTATCTTAACCCAAGAAAGTCGCCCGGCCATGACAAAATAACCCCAAAAATGATCCGAACTCCCGATCTGTGCCGTGCGAGACATCTGCAAACTCTTTAACGCGATAGTAAAAACTGGTCACTTTCCCATAAGTTGGAAAAAATCAGTAATCATGATGATCCCAAAATCCGAAAAAGACAAAACACAGCCATCATCGTACAGACCCATCAGTTTATTGCCAAGTCTTTCAAAACTATTTGAAAATGTCCTACAACTCCGTATAAATACAATCCTGGTAAACCAAAATATAATCCCACATCATCAGTTTGGCTTCCGTGATAAGCATGGCGCAATTGAACAAGTCAACCGTATCACCTCAGAGATCCGCACAGCATTCGAGCAAAAAGAATACCCTGGCCAAATCATTAACCTGAGTACGCGAAAGAACTCGTCTCCAAAGAAAAGACCTTTAAACCCTCTAACTAATAATCAGGGCTATAGATCAATGTAGCATCCTTCAAATGCTAGTTAACGTATCAGATTAAGATAAAACTAGAAAATTGTTGTTAGTCTTATAAATTTGAAAGAGAGGGTCTACAAAATAAATAAAACGTATAAAGAAAAAAAAAAAATGTTTTCGCATATTTTCAAACTAATAAAACTCGCACATTTTGTCTAACGTCTTTTCCCAACCAAGATGTATAATTGCCTCATGAACGTGATTTACAAACAACCAACTAAAAGGTCTTGCTATGACAGGGAGACACCGTGTCTTACCATACCTTTCAATTTTTTGAAAAAGCATTGCCGACCGAAGCTCATATGTATTTGCAAAGTCTTCCTTCAGTTCGCTGTTTTGGATCCTTGAAATGATCAAAGAAGTTTCCAAATCTCTCAGTTGCTCAGAAAGAAGCCAGTTTTCTGATAGCTGGGACATAAGAAACCATTTTGTTTGGTAATGGATTTCGTGAAAAGAAATCTGCATGAGCCATTTTACTGCCAGGTTTATACTGTATTGAGAATTCAAACGACTGCATATACGCCCACCAACGATGGTCTCTCGGTGTCAGATCCACCTTACTGCATGAATCTTTTAAAGAATTACAATAATGGTGAAAATTATTTCTTGCATTAAATAATGCTAGCGTTCCCAGTTCGTATGGATGATATCGAGAATCTGAAGAATACGTACGTTTACTATAATATTCAACGACGCTAGGTCTATTTTAAGTTTTATGCAACAAAATCGCTCCATAACAATCCATACTGGCATCAGTATGTAACTCAATTGGATAATGAGGGTCAAAAATAGTAAGCACTGCTCATCCGTAAAATTTTTATAACTTTCTGACGAATTTCTTCATGTTCTAATTTCCATTCAAACGTTTTATTCTTGCACGTTAAGTTGTTCAATGCACCGTGGGCAAAACGGCTAAATTAGCGGCGATTAATTAATAACTTCTGTAAAAATGAAGCATGCAATCGTCCCTGCTGACATTGAGTATACCCTGTACCAACTATATATATTAAATAAAGTCGAATACCCACGGGATCGGAATCAATTTAATTCAAAATTCCCTTGAACACGCAGCGACAGCGAACGCATGCTATCTCGTTCAGTCTTTTTTTTTTCGCGAATCCCAGCGGGTACACTAAGTGCCCACAACCTCCCGCCCAACTGACCGAGGGGTGCAAACCGCATGATGTACGGCACGAGTCGCGGGGAACAGTTGAAAATGAACAGACAAAAATCGAAAGCTACAGCTATTTACGAACTAAATAGGAAATGATAGAAGTTTTTAGTACTAATTAGGAGAGCATTGGGCTGATCACACGATAAAGTCGATTAAAATCAGCCGACAGGACTCGAAATGGATTATGCAATGTATAGTTAGTAGTACAGTGTGCAAGGGATAAGGGAATATAGTTTCTAGTAGGCCTAGATGGTACAAAAAGAGCTACTTGGTGTAATAACTCAGGCGAGTCAATATCACCAGTAAGGAGGATTAATTAAAGGAAGATTAATTAAAAGAAGTCTACTAGAGTACGATGGCAGGTTGACATTACGATCCCAGTTTAGACCACGAAGAGCTATGCAAGATTCGTACTCCAAAATAGGAAGGACCAGAGAAGTCTAAAGAATTTTGGTTGTGTATGGATCATCGAATTCCTTCGACCATCCCTTGACAAAACCAGGAACGCCTGGGGCTTTAGCATTTGTCGTAGAGATAGGGGAGTTGAAGGTTAGTTTACGGTCCATGAGTACACCTAAATCATTCATTCCATCAAAGCGTTCTCATGGAGTGTTGTTCAGGGAATACATCATCATCTGAACAAAGATCCTATGGAAAGACAGAACCCTGCACTTAGTGATGTTTAAATTTAATAGATTTAATAGCTGACAGAACAGTAAAAATTATTAAGATCAGCTTGCAATCTACTGGACGAAGCCATATTTATTTATTTATTTATTTATTTTAAAGTCAACTTAACTAATGCAAATGACTTAACTAATTAAAATATAAGAATTAAAAACTAAGGAGTAAATTAAAAGTAAGGTGGCCGCAGGCCAAAACAAAAAGAAGAAAATAGATGAAGATTAGACAATTAGGAGTGAATAACAGTTCGAAAAAAGTCAAAGAGTACAATACGTAAAGAAGAAGGAGAAAAGTGAGGAGAAATAATATGGGAAAACTCATTATAGTCTCTACACAAAATTCGAAGAGGTTCATGACTGCTAAAGTTGGAGACGTATGTACTTAAATGAAGAGGGACAAAATTACGTGTAGGACGAAATGGAACAGCAAAGTTAATTTTCGCTAACAAAAATGGAGAGTCTATTTCCCCTAATAACAGTTTTTGGAGAATACCAGAAACGCGTCTTCGATTTATTAAAGAAGGAAGATTAAGGAGACGAAGCCTACTTGAGTAATGTGGGAGGGGCCTAATTGGCTCCCAGTTTAGGCCACGTAGGGCGAACAAAAGGAATTGTTTTTGGACCGACTCAATACGTTGCTGGTGAACGGCATATTGAGGACTCCAAACTGGTGAGCAGTATTCTAATACAGGGCGAACCAATGATGTAAATAAGACCTTGGTGATGTAGGGATCATTAAACTCCCTAGACCAACGCTTTATAAAACCTAGCAAAGATGTTGCTTTATTAGTCACTGATGAAATGTGCAGCAGGAAGTTTAGTTTGGGATCAAAAATGATGCCCAAATCGTCAACGGAAAAAACTCTATTTAGGATAGCGCCATTCATGGCGAACGACGACAAAATGTCATAGATGAGCATTTCAGTGTGTTGAGATGGAGGTGATTTAACTTACACCACTCACTAAGCTTATTAATATCCGCTTGCAAAATGGAATGATTAGCTGGATCTTTAAATAAAAAGCAAAGCTTAACGTCATCAGCAAACATAAATACATGAGAGTTATTTAAAACATTAGGTAAATCATTAATAAACAAAGTAAAGAGTAGTGGGCCCAGATGACTTCCTTGGGGAAACACCAGATAAGACATTAACATTTTTGGAGAGCGAAGTTCTAAACAAAACTCCTTGAGTTCTATTGGTGAGCTAAGACTTTAACCAAGAAAGAAGATTAGGAGAAAAACCTAGCAGACCAAGTTTCATTAACAACAGTTTATGATCAACACTATCAAACGCTTTGCTGAAATCAGTGTAAATAACATCCGTTTGAGATTTATTACGAAAACCTTCATGATCCAAAGTACTGAATTCAAGAAGATTTGTAAGTGATGAACGTCCCTTCAAAAATCCATGCTGATGCGGAGAAATTAAAGGTTTGCATTGGTGTTTCAGATTCATCGAAATCATTTCCTCAAAAAGTTTTGGAATAGCCGAGAGTTTAGCTATACCTCTGTAATTAGATATGTCCGATTTGTTTCCTTTTTTAAATAAGGGAATTATAAATGAATTATTCCAAAAAGAGGGAAAGCGACAAGATTCAATGGAGAGAGTAAAAAGCCTTAACAAAGGTACTGTTAACGAACGAGAGCATGTCTTCAGAATACAACTGGGAACGTTGTCCGGACCAGGTAAAAATGAACACTTTAAGGAGGCTAAACCGATTATGAGGGATTCTTCAGAAATCCTTGGCATATAAATAAGGTTGGACTGATGAATATAGTACGGATAAGAGCCGGTGGAAGGCAGCGCATTAGAGTAAGTCAATTGGAAAAAATTAGCAAAAAGATCAGCTATATTAGAGTCAGAGTCCGCTGTTTCCGCATTAAAAAAGTATGACAAAGGAGATGCGTTTGAACGCCGTTTAGAATTTACAAATTTATAAAATTGCTTTGGATTTTGGAAAAAATCGGCTTTACAACGCGATAAGTAATCATTATAGCATTGCTTATTTAATATGAGGAACTTAGATTTTGCTGAGTTGTATCTAATATAATCGATATGTGATTGGGTTTTTTTGAAGCGCTTAAAGTACCTTGATTTTACGTTTTTCAAATTCGAGAGGGTACGAGTGAACCAGGGAGGCTTTGTTGAGGTGTTTTCACAAAAGGTGTTGGGCACACAAACATCAAAAGCTGCATAAAGAGTTGAGTAAAAATGCTCAACGGCAGTGTCCAAATCTACGCCATTAAAAAGATTATACCAGTCAATCATCAACAGCATAGAATCAAGGCGGGCAAAGTTAGTTTTACGAAAGCATTTTCGCCGATGAGGTTGAGAAGATGGGTTGATATAAAATGAAGAATTAAGGGCAAGATTGATTTCAAGTGTAGGGTGATACGAATCTTCAGGAAGCGATAAAGGATGACATCGCTCAATATTTATAGATGAAGAATCACTAACGAAAACCAAGTCGGGAAGTCTGTTGGATGAGTTGATTATCGTGTTCAATTGAAACATGGGAAAGTCAAACAGCTCACCTAAAAAATCATTATGTGCTGAAGGGATTAGATAAGGAACATCCAGTTGGTTTTGCCACGTTACATGAGGTAAATTAAAGTCACCCACGATGATTAAATGATCACGATCACGGAGAGAAGAGAAAATATTTTTGAAGACAACTGCGTGGTAATTATATATAGAAGTGTCAGACGCTGGAGGAATATAGCAGCAAATTATGAAGACATTAGTGTCTTGCCGAATAATTTTCACACAAATTGTTTCGATATAATGAGGGACGTCAATGCTCACCATCTCACTGGAAAGGTCAGATTTGATGGCAACCAGTACGCCTCCACCTCGACGCGCAGGTCTATCATTTCTGTAAACCACATATGGACTTGAAAAACACTCTGAGCTTAAAACGTTAGGTTTGAGCCAAGTCTCAGAAAACGCAATGACATGGGAGGTAAAAGAGATACTATTTAGATAAAGAGATGTTAATTTGCTAAGCAGACCCCTCACATTTTGATAAGTAATATTAATTTCAGGATTTAGTAAATTTAGTTTTTTGATGGTTTTGAAGTAGGTAGAGAGACAACAGATCTGGCAGGACGGTTGTTAGATACTGTGAACTCATGAACAACAGTATGCTCAGGCCAAAAAGATGGGGACATAATAGTATTAAAAAGTGTGATAGGGACAGAAATCTTAAACGAGGATATATCTCTAGCCTTACTAAACTTAAATTTTCTGACTATGATATCCGAGGCAGGAAATTCTTTATGTATGAAAGCAATAAGGTCATCCTCAGCAGTGTTTACATGCAGGCGGGACACAAAAATATGCTTTTTTGGCGCAATTGCTTTAAGACTGCAAGACCTTTTGTGTTCTGCTTGTCAGATACTTACAAGTCCAACAAAGTAGAATATTTGGGAAGCCAATTGCGTTTCATAAGTAATAATTTGTGGTTAACAGAGTCAAAAGCTTTACTGAAATCAGTATATATGACATCAATTCGCTTCGCATCTTCAAACCCTTTAATCGTCATAGATGTGAATTCTAAAATCCTTGTTGGGCTGGTGAAATTATAGATCTACAAAAATGTTGCAATTGAGAAGTTACAATTTTCTCAAAAACTTTTAAAATAGCGGACAACTTGAAAATACCCCTATAGTTTGAAGCATCAGACTTACTACCATTTTTATGGAGAGGAAATATAAATGATTCCTTCCAAATCAACGGGAAAGCGGAGGTTTCAACGGCTTACATAACGATTCAGCACAAAATCTGAACACACAACCAGGAATCCCATCGGGACCTGGCGAGTACACAGATTTGACTTGCTTAAGCACGCTGAGAAGCGAACATTCGTCAATTGAACGATTGAATATGCAATTTGAGTTTTTTAACTCATAAGGATACGGAGAGTTTGAGTGGTATTCCGTTAAGGAATAGGCTGTTTTGATAAAATCAGCAAACATATCGGCAATGGCCTGATCCCTGTCCGCAGTTTTATTTTCAAAAGTTAAAAAAGATGGGCTTATGCTCGTCTTGCGTTTAGCGTTCACAAAGTTGTAAAACTGCTTAAGACCACTGTAAAACTGAAGTTTATATCGCCGAAGACAATCCTTATAGCATTTCGTATTATTATCGTATCGACCTGCCTTTTTATACATAACTCCTATAATATCTCGACTTAACATCGCAGAGGCCATGGTTGTAAAATTGTACAAATATGACCAATCAAGGTTCCAAATAATATTATTAAGTCTGACAAAGTCAGTCTTACGAAAGAAGCGGCTTCTTGTTACGGGATGGGTATTGTAAGTTGGCGCACAAAAAGAAAGGTCAATAGTTACATCCATGGTTGGATGAAATTTGTCTTCAGGTAAAACGAGAGGTTTAATCCTTGAAACGACGCAGTTGGAAGAGTCCAACACAAATACAAGATCAAGTGATCTACCAATTGAATTGCGTACAGGATTAATTTGAGTAAGGGATAAATTAAAGACCCCATCAATGAAGCAATGCGACGAGGAGGGCAACAACACTGAAGACTCATTAAAAAGGGACCAGGAAATATCTGGTAAATTAAAGTCACCAAGAACGATGAGGGTGAAGTGAACGATGAAGTGAAGAAACTGCTTGAATTGCTTCCAAGTGATTATTATATGTGATTAAGTTGGATAGAGGTGGAATGTAAGAGCAAGTAACATAAGTGCAAAAAGATTTAAGTGAAATTTTGACACTAATAAACTTAATTTCATGAGTGAAAAAAGACTGAATAATTTCAGATGGAACAGCTAAATCGAGAGCAATAACAAACCAATATTCTAGAAGAAAGAGAAAATATTTAAGAGTACCGTAAACGCACACAAAAAAAAAAATCATAAACGAGAGATTAACTCACGCGAGAATAACGGGCGCAATAAATGTAAAAAAGAGAGCAATAACACACAAACAACACTGTGTATGAGAGATCGCGAGTGCATGCAAGTAAAGCATAAACGAAAAAAATCAAAGTCTATGAGACACAACAACAAAGCAAAGAGTTTTGTTGTTGGTTTAAAACAAAAAGTAACAATAGCTTTGATTTGATGCTTAGCAACAAATCAAAATGAAAGAATAATTAATTGTGATTGATATTCTAATAAGTAAAGCTTTTAAGCAACTTTAATAAAATAAAAATTCGCGATATTCATTTTAGCGACTTTAATATACCCTTTTACCCTATTGGGTACAGGGTATAATGAAAAGTGTAAACATGTTCTATTCGATGCCTAATCGGTCTTGCTCCGTTTTAAGGCATTTCATTACAAATTTTCATAATATTTTTCTTTGTATTTCTACATATTTAGAAAAAATATATAATATACAATTCTTCAAATTCGAGTAAATTGGACAACTATTGCATAAAAAAAATAAATCTGAAATTTAATCTTCTATCGGGCATGTTCCGCCGGAGTAAAATTCAAACGAGCAAAAAAATATACTTGTAACTTTAAAAAAAAATGTTAGTTTATTAAAACACACATTTTTTAAAATCATTTTACACTATATTGTAACGAAACTTACTTTTATTTATTTATTCTCGTCTGTCTTGGCCGAGCGGATACGGGACAGGTGAATCTAGGTGTGGGGGCTCCAGCAAAACACAAATAAAAATGTTTTAATGAAGGATGGCACCAAAAAGATCAGATCAAAATCCTCCTTGATTTTTTTTACCAAGAGCTTTTCGTTGTCGTCGCACCGGAGTTGGCCGCATCCAACTTCTAAAGTGTTGCCTTACATCAATAGTTCGCGTGGAGTTGCCAATCCTAAGGTGGCCGATTTGTTATCGGCGGACGTCCGAAACTATTTTTTTATATGGGGCTTTTTATAGTTTTTTATGCAATTTTAGTTCTCATCTGATTTTGTGCAATCCGATAATTTTTTCTCTGCGTCCCTTTTTAAAATAAGACTAATAATATCTTTATTCTCAAACTGATCTATTTTAGAAGAGGAAACTGTTGATTTTGCTAACATTGCAATAAATGGGTCCTATGAAATAAAAAGTGTGTGAGCCAATTCATCCATTGTATTATTGCGAGAATTTTTTCGTGTTCGTGGTTTAATGGAAATTTAGTTTGGTCTTTATTTTTGGCCTCAAGAGCTTCTTTTGACATAATACTTATCGGAATGGCAAAGTATTGTATATTTTCTGTTTCATGAATTAAAATTTTATGGACAGATGAAGACTTATAGAACCATAGGTACATGTCTACAAATATTTATGATAGTGTTCGTAAGATTACACTAAATCGATAAATTAAAAGATAGCTGACTCCAGGTATTTTGGCAGCTAATTTTGCATCTTGAAAAAACTTTCTCGCTGTGTTGCAGTAATTAGTATTGCCTGAGCCACTAGGCTTAGGAATATGAACCTCCTTTTGCAAATTATCTTGTATTTCCAGTTTTTTTATATCAACAGCTGGTTTATCTGTACTTCGCAGTTGCCTATTTTTAGTTTTCAGTTTTTCAAGGAAACGATTTCAAGCATGTAGACCGGATAAACCATAATTGTACAGGTTTTCTTTGGATGGTAAATTTTTAATGGCACTGAGATCATTATTTTTTTTTGGGGGTTGTACCACATATTGCACAAACTAAAGATGATGATTCCGCTTAAATGCTGAATACTTTTCTATCTATCTCGGTCATAATGGAATTGATGATGAACTTATAATTTTTCTGCATTATTTGGCTATATTGTTGTTATTTAGTTTTTAAAATTGTTCACAACATCGTGAACCAAATCTACTGTTTCTTTTTGACAAAGCAATTTTAATGGTATTTCTAATGGTATTAAGTAAACAGAAAGCATGTGCTGATCGATCATACAAACATTTAAGTCATTAAAATTTTGGCGATAAGTTGCGTGGCCACTATTCCCATCATAGCCCCATTTATATATAGCAGTTAGCTGGGAACCATTGTTATTCTATACTATACTAGGAAAATCTTTTAATTGTGCTTTATGTATTCGGGATACTGTGCAGTCAATTAAATGTTGTAAAGGTACCTTAAATGAATGGTTACTGCTAGACCACTAGTATAGCAGAGCTTTTTTTTGCAGACCGCAGAACATCATATGTCGGAAATATATTTGCATTTCGCTTTTTGGTACCACGCTGCACGTCCGTATAGGCATTCTTTGTGTAACCACCATCAATCATACATGGCTAGGGCTTCCCCTGGTGTGTATTTAACTGGTTGATATTATCAACGGATTGAAAGATCGATAATATTTTTTGGGAAAACTTTCATCAGAGCTTGATTGTTTATAAAAGAAAAGGGCTCAATCCAAGGTTCTCAGAACTATCACGGGAGCACCTTGGTATATCAGAGACGAAAACGTACAGAAAGACCTACATATTCCAAGTGTACTACCCAAAATAAAGGTACACCACTAAACTGCAGGCGCATCCAAATACCCTCGCCAAGTCAATAACCCGAGCATGCGATAGAACTCGTCTCCGACGAAACGACCTCTAGCAAATAGTCAGGACCATAGATTAATGAAGGCTAGGCTACGTATTAGATTAAGATAAAACTAGGAATATATTAGCTTTCAAAATTATAATGGGATTTTGCATGTATTTGTTATTGTTGTTGTTTTTTGCAGCACTTTTCTAAAAATGAGGGTTCGGGGAATTGTGAGCCTTTTTTCTAGGGGAACTTAACGCCATTTTTTAATGTGTTGAAGCTTGTGTTGCCGAAATTTATGCCCGAAAATAAATTACCTTCGACCATAACCATGAATAACCATGACTATGATAAAGATGCCAACAATCAGCGCCGCAATGATTTTCCTGATATTGCCTCATCTGTGCCTTCAACAAACGATGGACCGTCGACATGCACAGGAGCTTCGACAAGTAGCGCACCTTCGACGGTCTCTGTTGTTTCGGACAAAGATCTTCTCAGCGTATTGCAGACTGTTCTACCATTAAAAGCTAGCATGCCAGCTAAGAAATCTAATCGTGGCCGTAAAGCAATTAAATCTACTGTTTTGACATCACCAGAAGTTGTCAGTGAGCTGCGAGAGAAGGCAGGAAAAAAAGGGAACGAGGAAAAAAAATTGAAAATAAACCAGTAGCAAAGAAAAGGAAAGTTTGTTGCAAATCCAAGGAAAAAGACGAGGAAGAAGACGTTTTTTTTTGCATTATTTGTATGGAAAACATGCCGAAAAAAAATGAATCGGCGAAATACGATACATTGCAATGACTGCGATCGTGCAGTGCTCTTGAAATGTGCCAGAATAACTGAAAGTTATTTTACTTGTAAAAATTGCATTTCAGGCTGACGTTACTTTTTTCACTACAACAACTAATTTCTTAATTATTATTTGTATTTTAGTGAAATAAATACAATTTTTCCAACAAAAATCGCTGTTTTTATTCAATTTTAAAAGTGGTTCACAATACCCCGAGAATTTTTAAAATCACGAAAAAAGTTATTTTTGGAAATTGCCTTAGAATCACCTAATTTTCAAATATTCCATTAAACTGTTGTGACCAAATGAAAGCTAGATCTTCATACTATAACACCCAACACTCAAATTTGAAGTAAAACTTGTTTAAATAGAAAATTTCTGACAATAAAAAAAAGTGGCTCACAATACCCCGCCTTCCCCTAGTATTTAAGACTAACAACAAATTCCTAGTTTTATCTTAATCTAATACGTAGCCTGGCCTTCAGTAACCATTCATTTAAGGTACCTTTACAACATTTAATTGACTGCACAGTATCCCGAATACATAAAGCACAATTAAAAGATTTTCCTAGTATAGTATAGAATAACAATGGTTCCCAGCTAACTGCTATATATAAATGGGGCTATGATGGGAATAGTGGCCACGCAACTTATCGCCAAAATTTTAATGACTTAAATGTTTGTATGATCGATCAGCACATGCTTTCTGTTTACTTAATACCATTAGAAATACCATTAAAATTGCTTTGTCAAAAAGAAACAGTAGATTTGGTTCACGATGTTGTGAACAATTTTAAAAACTAAATAACAACAATATAGCCAAATAATGCAGAAAAATTATAAGTTCATCATCAATTCCATTATGGCCGAGATAGATAGAAAAGTATTCAGCGTTTTAGCGGAATCATCATCTTTAGTTTGTGCAATATGTGGTACAACCCCCAAAAAAAAATAATGATCTCAGTGCTATTAAAAATTTACCATCCAAAGAAAACCTGTACAATTATGGTTTATCCGGTCTACATGCTTGAAATCGTTTCCTTGAAAAACTGAAAACTAAAAATAGGCAACTGCGAAGTACAGATAAACCAGCTGTTGATATAAGAAAACTGGAAATACAAGATAATTTGCAAAAGGAGGTTCATATTCCTAAGCCTAGTGGCTCAGGCAATACTAATTACTGCAACACAGCGAGAAAGTTTTTTCAAGATGCAAAATTAGCTGCCAAAATACCTGGAGTCAGCTATCTTTTAATTTATCGATTTAGTGTAATCTTACGAACACTATCATAAATATTTGTAGACATGTACCTATGGTTCTATAAGTCTTCATCTGTCCATAAAATTTTAATTCATGAAACAGAAACAATACTTTGCCATTCCGATAAGTATTATGTCAAAAGAAGCTCTTGAGGCCAAAAATAAAGACCAAACTAAATTTCCATTAAACCACGAACACGAAAAAATTCTCGCAATAATACAATGGATGAATTGGCTCACACACTTTTTATTTCATAGGACCCATTTATTGCAATGTTAGCAAAATCAACAGTTTCCTCTTCTAAAATAGATCAGTTTGAGAATAAAGATATTATTAGTCTTATTTTAAAAAGGGACGCAGAGAAAAAATTATCGGATTGCACAAAATCAGATGAGAACTAAAATTGCATAAAAAACTATAAAAAGCCCCATATAAAAAAATAGTTTCGGACGTCCGCCGATAACAAATCGGCCACCTCAGGATTGGCAACTCCACGCGAACTATTGATGTAAGGCAACACTTTAGAAGTTGGATGCGGCCAACTCCGGTGCGACGACAACGAAAAGCTCTTGGTAAAAAAAATCAAGGAGGATTTTGATCTGATCTTTTTGGTGCCATCCTTCATTAAAACATTTTTATTTGTGTTTTGCTGGAGCCCCCACACCTAGATTCACCTGTCCCGTATCCGCTCGGCCAAGACAGACGAGAATAAATAAATAAAAGTAAGTTTCGTTACAATATAGTGTAAAATGATTTTAAAAAATGTGTGTTTTAATAAACTAACATTTTTTTTTAAAGTTACAAGTATATTTTTTTGCTCGTTTGAATTTTACTCCGGCGGAACATGCCCGATAGAAGATTAAATTTCAGATTTATTTTTTTTATGCAATAGTTGTCCAATTTACTCGAATTTGAAGAATTGTATATTATATATTTTTTCTAAATATGTAGAAATACAAAGAAAAATATTATGAAAATTTGTCTAAGTGGCCCAGTCATTTAGTCAACTGAACAACGAGCATCCGGGTTCGAATCCCAGGCTAGTGTATGGATGTAGTTTTTCGTCTAAGCCGAAGGCCTTAGTTGCCAGTACTTGTAAAATATAGTAAGGTTGATAGTTTATAACTATATCCTATACTTTAATAATAATAATAATAATAATAATAATAATAATAATAATAATAATAATAATAATAATAATAATAATAATAATAATAATAATAATAATAATAATAATAATAATAATAATAATAATAATAATAATAATAATAATAATAATAATAATAATAATAATAATAATAATAATAATAATAATAATAATAATAATAATAATAATAATAATAATAATAATAATAATAATAATAATAATAATAATAATAATAATAATAATAATAATAATAATAATAATAATAATAATAATAATAATAACAATTATGAAAATTTGTAATGAAATGCCTTAAAACGGAGCAAGACCGACCAGGCATCGAATAGAACAGGTTTACACTTTTCATTATACCCTGTACCCAATAGGGTAAAAGGGTATATTAAAGTCGCTAAAATGAATATCGCGAATTTTTATTTTATTAAAGTTGCTTAAAAGCTTTACTAATTAGATATCAATCACAATTAATTATTCTTTCATTTTGATTTGTTGCTAAGCAACAAATCAAAGCTATTGTTACTTTTTGTTTTAAACCAACAACAAAACTCTTTGCTTTGTTGTTGTGTCTTATAGACTTTGATTTTTTTCGTTTATGCTTTACTTGCATGCACTCGCGATCTCTCATACACAGTGTTGTTTGTGTGTTCTTGCTCTCTTTTTTACATTTATTGCGCCCGTTATTCTCGCGTGAGTTAATCTCTCGTTTATGATTTTTTTTTTTTTGGTGTGCGTTCACGGTACTCTTAAATATTTTCTCTTTCTTCTAGAATACTGGTTTGTATACGCCCAATTTTTTCTTTTAATAATTCCTTTTATTTCTGTTGGATTACTTTTCTGTTATTAATATTTATTATTAATAAAAATTGAAATTAATTTAACAATGTCTGTCTGTTTATAGAAAAGATCGGATTATCCGCAATGGTGGTGGTGTGTTTATTGCTGTCGATTTAGCTGTTCCATCTGAAATTATTCAGTCTTTTTTCACTCATGAAATTAAGTTTATCAGTGTCAAAATTTCACTTAAATCTTTTTGCACTTATGTTACTTGCTCTTACATTCCACCTCTATCCAACTTAATCACATATAATAATCACTTGGAAGCAATTCAAGCAGTTTCTTCACTTCATCGTTCACTTCACCCTCATCGTTCTTGGTGACTTTAATTTACCAGATATTTCCTGGTCCCTTTTTAATGAGTCTTCAGTGTTGTTGCCCTCCTCGTCGCATTGCTTCATTGATGGGGTCTTTAATTTATCCCTTACTCAAATTAATCCTGTACGCGATTCAATTGGTAGATCACTTGATCTTGTATTTGTGTTGGACTCTTCCAACTGCGTCGTTTCAAGGATTGAACCTCTCGTTTTACCTGAAGACAAATTTCATCCAACCAGCCGATGTAACTATTGACCTTTCTTTTTGTGCGCCAACTTACAATACCCATCCCGTAACAAGAAGCCGCTTCTTTCGTAAGACTGACTTTGTCAGACTTAATAATATTATTTGGAACCTTGATTGGTCATATTTGTACAATTTTACAACCATGGCCTCTGCGATGTTAAGTCGAGATATTATAGGAGTTATGTATAAAAAGGCAGGTCGATACGATAATAATACGAAATGCTATAAGGATTGTCTTCGGCGATATAAACTTCAGTTTTACAGTGGTCTTAAGCAGTTTTACAACTTTTGTGAACGCTAAACGCAAGACGAGCATAAGCCCATCCTTTTTAACTTTTGAAAATAAAACTGCGGACAGGGATCAGGCCATTGCCGATATGTTTGCTGATTTTATCAAAACAGCCTATTCCTTAACGGAATACCACTCAAACTCTCCGTATCCTTATGAGTTAAATGAAGCAAGCAAGTCGTCCCTGCCGACATTGAGTATACCCTGTACCAACTAGTTATATTAAACAAAGTCGAACACCATCGAAATCGCCATCAATTTCAAAGAAAATTCAGTTTAACATGCCGCAACAGAGCACGCATGCTATCTCGCTCACTCTTGTCAGCTAATGCCGCCCTTAGTGTTTCAGTACAAAACTTATATGCGAATATCTCCGACATTTGTTGTCCGATTTTGACTAAATTTGGGCAGCTGAAGCAGTTTGGCTCTATAATCAGGTGTGCCAAATAAAAATACGATATCTTTCATACAGCTCTAGTTATAGTTTTTTCCAAATTCCGGGGGCGGAAGTGGGCGTGGCAAAAATTTGAAACAAACTTGATCTGTCTATGCAATAGACGGATGTTCACACCAAGTTTGGTAGCTCTAGCTTTTATAGTCTCCGAGATCTAGGTGTTCATACGGACGGACAGACGGACAGACGGACAGACGGACGGACGGACGGACGGACAGACGGACATGTCTCAATCGACTCGGCTAGTGATGCTGATCAAGAATATATATACTTTATGGGGTCGGAAACGCTTCCTTCTGCCTGTTAAATACATTTTGGCGACTTTAATATACCCTTTTACCCTATGGGTAAAGGGTATAAAAACTCAAATTGCATATTCAATCGTTCAATTGACGAAAGTTCGCTTCTCAGCGTGCTTAAGCAAGTCAAACCTGTGTACTCGCCAGGTCCCGATGGGATTCCTGGTTGTGTGTTCAGATTTTGTGCTGAATCGTTATGTAAGCCGTTGAAACCTCCGCTTTCCCGTTGATTTGGAAGGAATCATTTATATTTCCTCTCCATAAAAATGGTAGTAAGTCTGATGCTTCAAACTATAGGGGTATTTTCAAGTTGTCCGCTATTTTAAAAGTTTTTGAGAAAATTGTAACTTCTCAATTGCAACATTTTTGTAGATCTATAATTTCACCAGCCCAACAAGGACTTTAGAATTCACATCTATGACGATTAAAGGGTTTGAAGATGCGAAGCGAATTGATGTCATATATACTGATTTCAGTAAAGCTTTTGACTCTGTTAATCACAAATTATTACTTATGAAACGCAATTGGCTTCCCAAATATTCTATCTGACAAGCAGAACACAAAAGGTCTTATTTAAGTCTTCCTTTTGTAAAAGTATCAATGTGTCTTCGGGGGTTCCCCAGTGTAGGCATCTTGGTCCGTTGCTGTTCACCCTCTTCATAAATGATCTTCCTTCCGTCTTTCTTCATTCCCATGTCCTCATGTATGCAGACGATGTTAAGCTTTGCCTTAGTTATAGCAATATGGCTTCGTCCAGTAGAATGCAAGCTGATCTTAATAATTTTTACTGTTCTGTTAGCTATTAAATTTATTAAGTTTAAACATCACTAAGTGCAGGGTAATGTCTTTCCATAGGATCTCTGTTCAGATGATGACGTATTCCCTGAACAACACTCCATTAGAACGCTTTGATGGAATGAATGATTTAGGTGTACTCATGGACCGTAAACTAACCTTCTACTCCCCTATCTCTACGACAATCGCTAAAGCCCCAGGCGTTCTTGGTTTTGTCAAGGGATGGTCGAAGGAATTCGATGATCCATACACAACCAAAATTCTTTATACTTCTCTGGTCCTTCCTATTTTAGAGTACGAATCTTGCATATGGTCACCTCAATATGAGTCACACCAAATTAGAATTGAATCTATTCAAAAACAATTTCTGCTTTTTGCTCTTCGTGGTCTAAACTGGGATCGTAAAGTCAACCTGCCATCGTACTCTCGTAGACTTCTTTTAATTAATCTTCCTTTTCCTACTAACCGTAGAATAATGCTTGGTGTAATATTTATGCACAAGCTCCTAACTGGTGATATTGACTCGCCTGAGTTATTACACCAAGTAGCTCTTTTTCTACCATCTAGGCCTACTAGAAACTATATTCCCTTATCCCTTGCACACTGTACTACTAACTATACATTGCATAATCCATTTCGAGTCCTGTCGGCTGATTTTAATCGACTTTATCGTGTGATCAGCCCAATGCTCTCCTTATTAGTACTAAAAACTTCTATCATTTCCTATTTAGCTCGTAAATAACTGTAGCTTTCGATTTTTGTCTGTTCATTTTCAACTGTTCCCCGCGACTCGTGCCGTACATCATGCGGTTTGCGCCCCTCGGTCGGTCGGGTGGGAGGTTGTGGGCACTTAGTGCACCCGCTGGGAGTCGCGCGTAAAAAAAATAATACAAAGGCCTCTGCCTCAAGAGGATACGGTGACTGTCATTGAAGCGAGTGATAATAGCAGTGATCACAGCGGATCAATTTGTAAAGTCCGTAATGCATTTAACACCATTTCCCTTTACTCGACTGCTACGCACACGTCAACCGCTAATACGTCATGGTTGCCTCCAGTATTGGTGTCTTCTTTAAGCTGAAGGGAGACATGTTGATGTGATACCGGCCAAATGGTGAGTTTGGCACAGATGAATTTAATTCTGAATTTAAACAGTGTAACATAATCATAGTCTAGTCATAATCTAGAAATATCTAGGCAATGCGGAATGTAAAAAAAGATCTTACTGCTTCTAATTATTCAAAGTTTAGCCGATTAAGCCGATTTGTAAAAAAATCAGAAGATTACCTATAGATTATTTTAAATCTGGTTACAATTTCGGTGAAATAGCCCAACAATTAAATTTGCCAAAGTCTTTCGTTCAAGAAATAATTCAAAATTTAAAAAAAAAATGGCAATATTGAAAGCAATATCGCTAATAGAGGACGAACATCGGCAATTACAGTTCGTGATAGGAGAGCCCTAGCCACAATTGTAAACTCTGATCGTCGCTTTAAGAAACTTAGCATTAGAATAGTCTGATGAAATCGGAAAAAGTGTTAAACATGAGTGGGTATAAGTTCTATAAAGTAAGTATAGGGATTCTCCATGTTACGTATTCCACATCTTAAATTAATCTTAGGCCTAGGAAAAACCATTATTTACTCATCGTCAAAAAAAGAAGCGTTTACAATGGTGTCGGGAGCGGATGCCTTGGACTCAAAGGCAGTGGAACTCCATCATATTTAGCGATGAAGCTAAGTTTGTTGTGAGTGTCGGTGATGCACGAAGGAGAGTAATCTGAAACAAAAGCGCACCATAAAGAGTGCCTTAAAAGGACACTTAAGTTATTAGCAAGCAGAATGGTCTGGGGTTGGGGTGATTAACGCTGAGGAATACATTAACATACTGGAAGAAAGTTTGCTGGCATCAAAACCAAAACTGGCTGATTATGGTGAATACACATTTCAACAGCATGGAGCGTCATCTCATCCTGCCAAACGAACTTAATCATGGCTACAGTATAAGGAAATTGGGGTCTTAGACTGGTCATCAAATAGTCCGGACCTGAGACCAATCAAGAATATATGAAGAATTATGAAAAAAAAACCTAAAAAAAGAGCCTAAAAGATCCTTTACTAGTTTAGAAACAAAGTTACAGGAGATATGCGACTCAGTATCAACAGAACAATGCCAAAACTTGTCAAATTCTATGCCAAAGCATTGCAAATGTGTTGTAAAGGCAAAAAGCGACGTTGCCCAATATTAATATTAATAAAAAATACCTGTTTAATCAAATACTAAATATTTAACGCGCCGTTCGAATAATTGCTGGTCAAGTTTTTCTCATTAGTTAAACAAGGCTTTCAAAGAACTTATTTTTATTTTTATTGTTGTTGAAGTACAACAAACAATTGTTGTTCTTAAATTAAGAAAATAAAATGAGCTTTCCGAAAAAAATAGGTTTGCATGTGTTATATCCTTTGGTATTGAAAATATCGTTTGTTAAACATTGCATACGGTTAAAAAAGCTTGCCGTAAGAATTAGTAGTGGTCGGGGCTCGTATAAGCTATATTCTTGGACTGTGGGACTTTCAATTTTGATGCTTCAATTAGGCTTACTGTGGGTTTCTCTACGGCATTTTCATTTAAAATTGTCTTCAAAAGTTCATGATTAAAAAACAGTGGGATTTATGATAACAGCCTTAGCTACATTAGCATCGTGAGATGCGATGTGTCATCAAGATCATTTTTTTTTCCTTTTTTTCATTTATTGTATCTGTGAGTTTTTTAATTTGTTTCTGTGTTTCTGAATCAATCATTTAATATAATTTAATATATATATAATATAAGATATACTTCTTCACTTCAACGAAGTCGGTCGTGTTTTTTTTGCGCTCTCGCTTTTATCAAACCTTTTTATTTAATCCCGCAAATAAAAATTATTTTCCGCGGAATCTGTGCCAAAATTACTTATTACGCGAATAGCTTATTGTAACTTGTTCTTAAACATTTATTCAAAGCTATTATTACTTATTGTTTCACTTAATAACAAAACTTACAGTTTTGTTGTTTTGCTTGCATAGTCTTTGACTTTATGTTTTTGATCTCTTTTCTTGCATTCGCGCTCTCGCATACACATTAGTGTTGTTGTTTGTGTAGTGCTTGCTCTCGCGTTTTTACATTGCCCGCAATCGCGACCGTTACTCTCGCGATTGTGTCAGTCTTTGTTGTTGTGTGTTATTACTAACTCTCTCAATTTCTCTTCAGTTTTTCTTCTATAAATTAAAACTTTAACACTTGTGTTACTTCTTGGTTCGTATACATTGCTCATTTTTAAATTTCTTTTTTAATTTTGTGCCATTTATTATTTATTTTTTGCTTATCAGTAAAAATAATAATGAACAATTAAATTTACAATGGTTGTCTGCTCTTCCAAAAAGTGCCCTCATCCCCAAAAAGTCCAAGACGACTATCTTTTGTGCTGGCTGTGTGATAATATTATGCATGTCAAATGCGTGGGTTACACAGCCAAAGTAAAGGATAGTATTGGTAACGGCGGGGGACTAAAATGGAGTTGTAAAGCATGCCGGGACGTAGAAATGGATATGCGTCTATTTATGCTGCGGACGAGAGAGGGCTTTAAGTCCCTGTCGGCTGGCTTTCTGAAACTTCGTGATGAGTTTTCGTCTCTGGAAACTCAGTTCAATAGTTATAAACTGTTGAACGAATCACCGAAGCGGAAGAAGACTATCCCACGGGATTTCTCTCCCGATCCGCCGGCATCTCTGTTTCTGTCGGTTCCGGCATCGTCGAACGACCCCATAACTCCAAATGGTCAGCAACTGATATCGTTTAGGAGTCCAGCAGTGACTGCAGTTCCGGGGACGATTGACATTTCCCCTGGTAATAGTGCCCCGCAAACTGACCCGATATCGGTTGTAGTTTCCGATGTGTCCGGGCGAATATCCACTCCCAGGGATATTCCCAATAAAGTAGTAACTAGAAGAGCTCTCAAGGCGTCATCCGCCTCAGCAGTTCCAGTGCAAAATGTTGTTGCTGTGGTTGCGACTGGCGCATTGAGATCTCTTGTAGCCATTCCACCAAAAAAGCAAATCTTTGTTTCGCGGCTCGATCCCAATACTACATCAGATGATCTCATAGCCCATCTCCGGGCAAAAGTCGTTGCGCCAAACATAGTGGTGGAAAAGTTGAGGTTTTCATACACCCGTGATATCTCGTCATTTAAAATAAGTGTCCCAACAAATGTCTTTGACCAAATTTGTCACAAAGATTTTTGGCCGGAACATTTGGTTATAAAGGAGTATACGGCTAAGAAAAAGAAAAATCGGCCTCCGATTCGTCTGCCTAACAGAACTAATCCTTCCATACCCTCTGGCTCGTCAGTAGCTGGCGGGTCAAAAAACTAATTTCGTCCCTTATTCTGGCCTATCAGAATGTTAGAGGACTTAAATCTAAACTTTCTAAGCTTTTTGTAGATAGTCAATCTTTTGACTTTCATATCTTGGTCTTTACAGAAACGTGGTTAAAGCCAGACATTTCTGATGCCTCTGTTTTTCCCACAATTTTTTCAACCTATAGATGCGATCGAATCTCCAAAAATGGTGGAGGAGTTTTGATTGCCATAAATTCATCTCTTCCTTTAGAAATAGTTCTGCCACCTGCCGTTCTTGACATTGAATTTGTTAGTGTCAAAATTTGTTTGAAATCATATTCTGTATTTCTAACTTGCTCGTATATTCCACCGAGTTCTGACATGACGGTATATGCTAGCCATTTAGAAGCTATTCGTTTTGTCTCTTCACTTCTTTCGGATGCAGACATATTTATCGTTCTGGGAGATTTAAATCTACCTGACGTTTCGTGGCTTCCATCAGGTGAGTCTTCCTTGTTGATGCCCTCCTCCTCACATTGCTTTGTTGACGGTCTCCTTGAGTTATCCCTAACCCAAGTTAATCCTGTGCGTAACAAAAATGAGAGATCACTAGATCTTATATTTATGTTAGATTCTTCTAACTGTACTGTTTCGAGGATTGATCCCTTAGTCGTCCCCGAAGACAGTTTCCATCCAACTTTGGACTTGACAATTGATCTACCTTTTCGGTTATCAAATGCTGGTACCAGTTCAACGTCTCGCACCCGTTGCTTTCGTAAAACTAACTTTTTCAAGCTCAATGAGCTAATTCTTGCTACAGACTGGTCTTATCTGTACTCCTGTAATGATATGAATGCTGCCATTTGTTTTTTCTATAATACTATGTTTTCACTTTTTGATGCTTGTGTTCCACGTGTGACCCATGTATTGTCTAACAAACGGCCATGGTTTACACGTGAGTTAACTAATTTGAAAAATGTAAAGTCTAGATATTATAGAAAGTTTAAAAAATCGGGTCGACCGTCTGATTTCTCTCTTTATGCTGTTGCTCGATCGAATTTTTCAGTGCTTAATACACTATGCTATAAGGATTACATTAGGCGTTGTAAACTTCAGTTCTCCCGTGATCCTAAGCAATTTTATAACTTCGTTAACGCCAAACGAAAGGTGGCAGTGCACCCGTCCTATTTATGTTTTGAAAATAACAAAGCAAACGATGATCAGGCCATTGCCGATATGTTTGCTGATTTTTTCAAAACGACCTATTCCTCCAAAGATCATCGAGCTAACTTTTCATATCCCTATCAGTTGAAAAGGTCTAATTGCGTCTTTAATCCTGTGATCGATGAAGATTCGCTTCTCAGCGTGCTTACTTTAGTCAAGCCCGTGTACTCACCAGTACCTGATGGGATACCTGGTTGTGTACTCAGGTTTTGCGCTGAGACTTTGATTTCCCCAATTCTTAAGTTATTTACTTTGTCCGTTGAAACTTCCTCTTTTCCAACCATTTGGAAGGAATCTTTTATTATTCCTTTGCATAAAAAGGGTAATAAATCCGTAGCTTCTAATTACAGGGGTATTTCCAAATTGTCCGTTATTCAGGAATGCATTGCAAACTGATGTCATTTATACTGACTTCAGTAAGGCTTTTGAATCTGTCAATCATACACTGCTTTTGTTCAAGCTGAACGAACTTGGGATTCCAAGCCTTTTGCTTAATTGGATTTCTCAATATCTTAATAACCGTACACAAAAAGTTTTATTTAAAACTTATCTTTCGAAGACCATCAATGTGACCTCGGGGGTGCCACAAGGTAGCCATCTAGGACCACTGCTTTTTACGCTTTTCATTAATGACCTTCCGTCAGTTGTAACACACTCTCGCGTGCTTATGTACGCTGACGATGTTAAACTTTGTATTAGTTTTAAAGACTTAAGTACCCCCCGTCTGCTTCAAGTTGATCTTAATAACTTTCAAACTTGGTGTGAAATTAACTTATTAAACCTTAATGTTTCAAAATGTAATGTCATGTCTTTTCATAGATCCTCTTTTCAATTAGTGGTATATTATCTCAATAATACCCCACTTGAACGTTTGAACGAGATTAATGATTTGGGTGTACTCATGGACCACAAATTAAACTTTACTCGTCATATTAATATCACTGTCAATAAAGCCATGAGTTGTCTTGGTTTCGATGAGCGATGGTCGAAACAATTTGACGATCCTTACACAACCAAAACTCTTTTTATTTCACTGGTCCGCCCCATTTTGGAGTATGGATCATGTGTTTGGTCTCCACAATATGGATCACACCAAGTTAAAATTGAATCTGTTCAAAAACAGTTTCTAATTTTTGCTCTTCGTGGTTTAAACTGGGATCGAAATGTTAACTTGCCTTCCTATTCTAAAAGTCTTCTTTTAATTAACCTTCCCTCCTTACTTAATCGTAGAGTAATGCTTGGTACTTTGTTTATTCATAAGCTTCTAAATGGACAAATAGATTGTCCTAATTTACTTAATCAGGTCAATCTATCTGTACCTTGTAGACTAACCCGAAATTCTGTCCCTTTAACTTTAACACGCTGTACTTCTAACTATTCTTTGCATGAACCTTTTCGAGTTCTCTGTTCCGACTACAACCGCCTTTATTCTGTAATCGGATCAGAGTTCTCTATATCTATTCTAAAAACTACTATTTTAAGTTATCTATCTAGTAGTTAGTCTTAATTATTATTTAAGTTGTCGTCAGTTGTCCACGCGACTTCGTTTTTGCATTCTGTCTGATAGGGTTCGCGCGTAAAAGGCTTTGTCCTGGTGTCGCTTGGACCACTTGAACGTACTGCGCATTGTACGCGTCAACGTCCAGAAGTATCACTTTAATAAGTATTGCATCAATTAACTAAGATTTGGACAACTTAACATTTTCAAAGTCGGCCGAGTTTGGAGTGCCTGCTATTACCTTGAATGCTGAACTTCTTACCATTCTAGCGCAAATTTAGTGGATCTGTGCAGAAAGAATTTCTTATTTTTGATCATCCTGACTTAAACATCTTCTTATTATGAGTCTTCCCTCCTTACTTAACCGTAGAGTAATGCTTGGTACTTTGTTTGTACACAAGCTTTTGAATAGACAACTAAACTCTCCTAACTTATAAAATCAGGTCTGTACCTTGTAGACTAACTAGAAAATATATCCCTTTAATTCTAACAAGCTGCGCTTCTAAATATTCTTTACATGAACCTTTTCGAGTTCTCTGTTCCGACTTGTAGTGTCCGACTGTTCAAATTATTTATTTCGTTTATTTTTTTTTGTTAGAGAAGATTTTTTTTACCAGCATAGGGTTAAAGATATTTAGTGAAAGCGATCACGCCCTCCTAAAAGAACAGCAAGACAAAGTGAAAACCGAAATATGGGAAAAGTCCCGTTTACACTCATTCGGCGCTAGCTAAATGTCGGTACAATGCCAGTGCGAAAATTTTGCTCTAGTTACTTTTATAAAATTCTTGATATTGGCCGAATTTGATTTTTAAAAGCACTTCTAAAACCGTGGTTATGTTCCAGCGAGTGGCTCCCGGGGAAAGTTTGTTAGCGCCTATTCTTCCGCGAGATTGTTTCCAAATGAGTAGATAGGAACGGTATGATCTGGACCAGGAAGTGACGTCACAGTGGTTGATAAGGGGTGCGATTATATGAGCTTGGAGTTGTGATAAGAAGCGTGGACTTGTCGCGGTGGTAGCGTGGGAAAAAAAAATATATATATATATATATATCTTGATATATACATTCGCAATATGAACAAATTTTGACATATTGTTGAGAGGCATTGAAATTAAAGTTTCTTGCTTCCAAATAATGTTGAATATCAGTTAGTATATCAACATCCTTTGGAAGGACGATTCCTTTGAATTCAATCAAAAATTGCTGGATTGTATTATGCACAGAGTCATCATTTCAAGAGAGAGAGAGAGAGCTCCAATGCCTAGTAGATGTGAAGATATACTACACCCCAGCAACCATTAATCAAAACTCAGTTTTTTCATTTTTTCAAATTTTTTTATTTATATATATATATATTTTTTTTTTTTTGTTTACATTGTTTTTGGATTAAAGTTTATATGGAATTGTTTATTAGCCTGACGTTGACGATGAGAGCGTGTCGAGCATGTCATCAGTAAGTTCTGTATTATACCTAGCTGGTAAATACAGAATATAGGATTCCAGTTCTAGAGCGACCGACGCTCCATATTTTGTAACTGCTCGCCATGCCTTAATAACCGGAATTTCCATATCACAAACCATGTTTGTGATATTAAGTAGCGACTTGCCTGCTCCATACCTAGACGGCTTACTTATACCTTCATTGAACTTCCTTATAGCCTCGAGTTTTTCCTCACTCAAGCTAACGCGACGTTGCTCTTCTTGTTGCAAATGCTGCATCATTTGTTGCTGCATTTGCTGTAGTTCATGTTGATGTTGTTGTTGTTGATGACCCAAGTACTGCGATGGCTCCTCATTTGATTGGAGAATCTGCTGTTCGAGAATCTCTACTCGTTGTCTTGCCCTTCTTGGATTTCTGGAGGGCTGTTGTTGCTTCTGCTGCTGTTCTTGAAATTCAAATGATTCTTCCATTGTTTAATTTATTCTTCTTGAGAGGAGGATGGGAATGGGGAGATTTCTGATGTCAACCAGGGCTGTTTCAAAGATAAACTAACTTTGCTTACTTAGGATTTCTGCTCTTTTATTTAGAAATGTCGCCACAAGCAAAATATTTTATCAAAACTTATATACGAAAATAAAAAAGAATGTTTTATCACTTTTTTGTTTTTTATTTTGCGATTTGTTTTAGTCTGGTACACTACTATCGCCAAAATTATCAACTTCCTTTTCCATTAAACGCATATGGTCTTCTTCCCGTTCACGGGCAACAATATATTCTCGCAAAAGAATGCTATCACTATCAACTTTATATATTGTACTATATTCGCTCATATGCTTAGGAATAATTTTATCAGGCTTTCTGTAATCATCCTCATAATAAAATGGACAATCGTCTTTGTATCTTTTTAAGTCTCCACCTCGTTTAGCGTTTTTACTGCATTTACCAACTATAGTAATACTCCCTCCAATAACATAAAATGCTGCGTGCTGTCCTTCATCGATAGAAAAGTTTAATGTATGTATAAATGGATCTTGCAGTTCTCCACGCCTTAAAGAGAACAAAAGAGTTTTTTGCGTGTTGTCTGAAGGTTTTGGATTAGCAAACACCTGCAGTAGAGGTGATATAGCTTGCGCCTGAATAATTCGAAATGATATCCAGCCTGTTTGACATATGCAAAACTTATCAGATGGTCCAATTCGCTGCACCCAGAACATATTGTATTATTCTAACACACCCCACACACAATATAAAATACAAAGTTTGTAGCATGCATAGCTTACGAGGTATAATTTAGTAATACAAATTTTCAGCACAGATGTCCACAATTATAGTCCTGAAACTTTTGAACACGATGATAGTTGTATTCTAAATTGCCCCCCAGATATTGTATGACTTCTATAAATTTATAACACCAAATTCATTTCTCCATAGATCTTTGCGGGTAGGGAGGCTATCTCTCATAAATACATCTCTAAAGTTTTTAATGTATTTTTGCCCAAATTTCAAAATATCAAAATTTGAGAGAGGTTTATTGGGTAGTTGCCTTAAAAGTTTTTTGAATGTGTTGTCGTGCTAGTTAAACCATAACCACTGCGATATGGGCGAAGGAAATAGCCCTTTCCTAAAGCAATAGCTTCCATCTTTTGATTATGGCGCTTGTTCTCTTCAAGCTGCGCAGCAGCATTCTTAGCACAATTCACCGTTTTTGCTATGGCTGCGCCACCTCCTGCAAGGCCGCCAACCGCGCTTAGTGCAGCTAAAATGGGGATTAATGGAAGAAAACCCCCAATTTTGGGTACAGCAATAACGCGGGGGATTGCTATAGGGTTTTTATTCTTTTTACTAATTTTTTTACTGATAGCTTTACGCGCTATTTGAATTGCCTTATCAATGTCTAGTGGTTTTTTATTTCTTAATTTGTTAGAAGCAGCTTGAACAATATCCATAAATTTTTTCTTTCTTTTTGAGAAAGTTGAAGTATTACGCTTTTTACGTCTACCCCTTTTTTTATCTTTAAGACCCATTCCAAAAGATTTCTTCGCTTTCATTAAGTTTGTTACGAGCCAAGCAGCAGACTTTTCTCCCACACCGCTATCAGCAGCCTTTACTCGCTCCCACGCTCTCTCAGCTAACTGCGCGTCAGCAATGTGCCGCTTCTCAAGGTCTTTGTTTTGTGAGTAAGCAATATCGTGTTCTCTGCAAGCAGCATCCAATAGATTGATTCCCTTATCTCCACGCTCTAACCGTTTTTTTAGTTTAGTTCCCGGGCCACTTAAAAAACAAAAAACCAATATCGAGATTAGAAATTTTGATTCACCATCAAATGCTAAAAACTTGATTAGACATAGTGTTTTACTTCCTAATTCAATTAGAGCACTAATTGTTGGTCCGAGTAATTGTGGTAAAACAAATCTAGTACTCTGCTTGATTGAAAGTCCAAATGGTTAGAAATTTAAAAACATTTATCTATACTCAAAATCGTTGGATCAACCGAAATATGAATATTTAAAAACGTTAATTACTCCAATAAAGGGTATGGGCTATTACACGTTTTCGGAAAACGAATCTGTCATACCTCCTTATAAAGCCAAAGAAAATTCGATAATGATATTCGATGATGTTGCTTGCGAAAAACAGAATAATATACGTGCATACTTTTGCATGGGACGACATAATAATATTGATTCATTTTACTTATGTCAAACTTATACCCGTATCCCCAAACATCTTGTGCGTGATAATGCAAACTTAATAATAGTGTTCAAGCAAGATGAAATGAATATGAAGCATATTTATTCAGATCATGTTGGTGTTGATATGACCTTTAACACTTTCATGAAAATATGTCGATTGTGTTGGAAGGAAAAATATGGATTTCTCACTATAAACAAAGATGCTGAACTAGACAATGGACGATATAGACTAGGATTCGATACATTTATCACCATTTAACACAAACATAAATTTAGTGTAAACGAGTACAGCTGTATTTAGTAATCAATCAACCACTGAAATGTCTACAACAATAACTTTAAGTGGAAAAACTTCAGTCTTATCAACTGTTTTTTTCCCACCATTAGAATTAAATGAACAATATGAGTGCTCGTTAATTGATATTCATTTTTATAATTCATGAATGAAAATGAAACAAATAATTTATTTCACATTGCTAACAATGTTATTGAAATACCAATAGGTTCCTATGAACTCGATGATATTATTGATTTTATTCAAGATGAACTGCATGATAGAAATATTCTGAATTCGAATGCACGGTTAGACATTGAAGGTAATAACAATACAATGCAAGTAGATATTCACAGCAATCTACCAATATATTTCAATAAAGAACGCTCAATTGGTAGCATACTTGGATATGGAAAGAGAGTGCTAGAAGCTGATGTGAAACATACATCGAATATGTTATTGAATATTTGTAAGGTGAATGCTGTTCGTTTAGAATGCAAAATTGTAACAGGATCTTATGTAAACAACAACAAATCGCATATACTACATGAGTTTGCGCTCAACTCTCCACCAGGCTATAAAATAGATGAAGCTCCACATAATCTTATTTATTTACTCGTAAACGCTCGAGATATACGAGAGCTAAGAGTAGAACTTATTAATTTGCGGGGAGAAGAGATTACACTTCGAATACACCTCAGACCACAACGATGATAGTATATAACTACAAAACCCTCCAGAGGAGTGCAAACAGATTGATTCGAAACGTTGGAGTGAGCAGTACAACATATTCCACCAAAAGAGCCTTAACATCATCAAATAAAGCGTTTTTAAAATCAATTGGACTTAAACTTCGAGATAAAGAAAAATAAAAAAAATAAAAATGGATAGTAATAGCATAGAGAGCAATATCTTAAATGTTCGTGAGAGAGCCTACGAAGATAATAGCATAGTTAGGAAAGAATATCACACTTATCAACCACAACAGCATACTTCTTATAATCCTAATGATGAAATTCGAATTTGTATACAAAACCAAGATTTATATGTATACCCCCACGAAAGTCTCCTTTATATAGAGGGAACAATCTCTCTAGCTGATTATAAGTTAACTTCAGCAGGAGTACTAAAAAATAATTGTATGGCGTATCTATTTGATGAAATACGATATGAGCTCAACGGAGTTGAAATCGATCGCACTCGTTATGTAGGAATGACTACAACAGTAAAAAACTATGCCTCATTAAATAAGGATGAGAGTGTTATGAGACAAAATGCTGGATGGTTCAATCAGAGCACCTATCCAATAGCAAAAATCAATAATAAGGGTCGATTCAATTTTATCGTACCACTAAAAATGCTATTGGGCTTCGCTGAAGACTATGATAAACTTATACTTAATTGCAAGCATGAATTAGTCTTGCTTTTAAGTAGAAATATGGGGAATGTTTACACACAAAAAGTTGGAAATGATAATCACAAGTTAAATATTCACAAAATTTTTTGGAAAGTACAGCATGTAACATTAAATCATGCTTCCTCACTTTCAACGTTAAAAGTTACTGAATCTAGTAGACCGCTAACTCTTGCATTTCGTAGTTGGGATTGCTATATGAATCCATCACTTACTAATGGCTCACAGCATACTTGGAGTGTAAAGTTAGCGTCTGATAGAGAGCACCCCCGCTTTGCATTAATTGCTTTCTCATCGAAAAATGCAATAACATCAAATAATTTAGCAAACTTAAAAATACATTTAAATTCTGATTCATATCCATATGATGATCTAAATGTAAACTTTGATCAATCTCGCTATGCAATGCTTTATGAAATGTATATGAAATTTCATGCGACCACCACAACCTCTTTTGAGCCCAGAAGAATTTAAGAAAAAGGCACCCATCATCGTAATAGATCTTTCACATCAACAGGAAGCTGTTAAAAGCGGACCCATTGATATACGACTCACTATTGATTTATCAACAACTCCAAGCGATGAAGAGACTGTTGAAGCCTACTGTGTTCTTTTTCATGATCGAATAGTTGAATACAATCCATCAAATAACTTAGTTAGACGGGCTCAGTAATCTTTTGTTTTGCTGCAAATGAAAAAAAGTCTTTTGTTTTTGCTACATATGAATAAAGATAAGAAACCTTCCCAGCATAGCAACTTAGGCGGATCGAGCACCGTTATCTTTCTTCCAAAAATGCCTAAACACAAATTTAAGAAAAATGTTATCATAGCGAGCGAACACAGTTGTAATCTTTTATTTTAGCTAATACAAAAGAAATATCCAACTCTAACCTTCTGCAAGAGTTACGGGAAATGCCTAAACACAAATTTAAGAAAAATGTTATCATAACGAAGAGGAAGTTCAAAAATCAAAATATATATATACTTTTACATATATTGTATACAATACAATTGTTGAGGCTAAAGGTTTCATTTTCAATGCTGATATAACAATCATTTTGTTCAAAACAAATACTTGAGCCGTCAGCAACAAGAAAAAAAAAAAGTTCGCCATCAAAAAAAAAAATATCATGGAAGCTACCATGTACAACGACCCCGAAGTTTTAAACAGCGATTTAAATATCGCATTTATAGAGTCATATGGATTCACGGGAAAAAATGGAGAGTACATAATAAAAGAGATAGGAATCTCATTCAGCAACTCGCTGGATGGGGAGCCTAACGTCTATATAGTAACATCTCCATACAAGGAAATTCTACGAAATGATGTCCAAAAGGGTTGTGCACTCCATCCACTGAAACTAAAATGGAGTGCTGGTGACAGCTCATACGGCGCTGTCATGAGGAAATTGCAACTGTGTTGCAACAATTTGCTGGTGTTAACCAGCAATCTATCGACTCTGAGATTCATAAAAAGGAACAACATCGGACGAGAATATGACATCTTCCAGGAGCACATCCGGAAAAATCAGTTGTATCAACCTAGAGATCCAGAGGATGACTTTTTTGCTCATCATAAGTATGAGCAAAACAATCATTATACGCTAAGTTTACTTAAACTAGATGCATTCTATACTATACGATATGATGGTCACTTTGAGCAAAGGGTTGATATATTTCAATCCATTGATCATATGATTGATTGTGGTTTTCACGAGGATGAAATTGAGGAAAATTGGGATAGAGACAACGAAAAAGAAGTAGTAGATGATTTACGTCCCTTAGGTTGCAGATCAAGAGCTTATGATAATGGATTTGAATTCTGTGCCTTTAACGCAGCTAATAGGTATAAGAAGCTGTATTTTCAGCTTCTATACGATAAAAAACATAACAATATTTAAAAAAAAAAAAATTGTATAAATAACTTTTTCAAAACAAATAAAACAATATTCATTTATCCATAACCATATATATATATAGTCAAAATAAAATAAAAAAAATTTTTTCTTATGCAAAAAAAAAATTTAAAAAAATTTTATTATTATTGTAGCAACAGGTTGGGGAAGGGTTTTCAGCTTAAACATCTTTTCTCTTTCAGCTTATTCATCATCTATTTAAAGCAGATAACAGCCTGTTTTGAAACAGTTGAACAACATAAACAGCTCTCTTAAAACTGCTTATCAACAGCTATCAAACTGTAAACAAGTCTCTTTAACTGCTATCAGCTGTGAAAATAGCTCTTAAGTTGCTAACTACAAAAATGGATAAAACAAAAAAAAATGTATTAAAGCTAGTGAAAACTAGAAATATTCTAAAGAGAAAATTTCAGAGTATTAAATTAGGAAAAGCTGAAGCAGATTTAGAACTAGAAGAAAAACTTATTAGTAAAAACGAAACACTTAATAAACCATTGTTAACCATCAAAAAAGAAGAAGAAGAAGAAGTATTAAAAAAACCAAAAGTTCAAAAAGATTCAGCTATAGAGACAAATTCTGCAAAAGCATTATTCTCTAGAGCAAATGTTAAAAGTGATGATGCTTATGATGATGATGCTTATGATGATAATAATGAAACTACTTTAGATGAATACGTTAGTAGTAACTCAATAGATAATAACCGAACGCAACTATTAATGCAGGATAGTAATCATGAAGCAGAAAAAATTTTCAATATTAGTGAATTAACACGAAGAAAGATTCTCGATAAAGCATATGGTCCTTATAAAGACAATGAAAAAAAAGTGTGGTTAGGTAATTCTGAAATTGACACATCAAATGGAGAATTCATTATTTTGGAGAGTGGTAAAAATTGGCCTTTATTCATTAATTTCTCTGTTTTCGCAACTGACCTCTACACCAATTACACAACCGTTATCACATTGGAGCTCATCTCCCACTCATATTGGCAGTGGTCTGATGAAACTGAATGTGAATAAACCAAATTATATATATTGGGATGATCCTAATGAAATTGTAGATAGATTAAAACTGTTAGTTGTATCGCAAACAGCTGGGCATAACAATCATAATAATGAAATAATATCAATAATTGAAGAACTTCGTGAAGCTAAAATTATATTTTGACATCATTATTATTAAAGCACACCCACATGATCAAATATGAGAATTGATAAGTTTGGAAACACAAGTTCAAGCATGAGAATTGATAAGTTTGGCCATTTCACTTTAAATAAGGAGGCTCTTACTCACAAAGTGTTTACTCAAAATGCGATAGCGCAAAGCAAAATGGAATTAGAAAATACTATAACTAATAAAATACAGCTATTGCAGAAATATATAACAGATAAAAATACAGAATTAAGAAAAGATATTATGAAAGAAAATCAAAAATGTGTTGATGAATTAAGAATTTCTTTGTTAAACTATATTAATACGATGAAAGATGAAATGGAAGAGTCCATCGATAGACAACTGCTAGAAACTAAGAACTTTGTTGAGTTCTATTTCGAGAATAAAGCTAGAAGATGAAAACACACACACACATCCATTTACATTCGTATATATGAATACATTTCTTTAAAAAATTAGTCATTTTCAAAATGCCAGTTGATAAGTTTGGACAGTATTCATACGATAAATATAATTTAGGTAGCTCTAGGAAAAATGAGTATAAACGGATGGGATTGTTTGTTGACCACGATCAAAATCTTAATATCCAAAACAAACGTCTTAAAAATGCTGCAGATCCTATTGAAGAAAAAGATGTGGTCAACAAGAAATTTTTCCAAAAACAAATAAATGGAGTAACTCAAGATTTATTGCTTCATATAAAAAAAGAAAACTCAACTGTTGAGAATAAAATTAATGAGAATATTAAGATTCATATAGCTGCAAGTGAAAAAAATACTGAAGTCCTCTTTTCCTCACATTTTGCTGCTGTGAATGAGAAATTAAATGCTCTTGAGGATTATATTTTCAACACTTTTACGAAAACAAAACCTCGAGGGAGGGAAAGCATTGAAATAAAGGGAGAGTTTTCTTAATAGATAAGATGAGTAAGAGAGATATTATTAATGAGCTTCACGCACCTGCAAGAAAAAACTTTAGGAGGCGAAGAGTTATTATGAGACATATTGATGATCATTGGCAAGCTGATTTAGTGCAAATGGATAATTATACGTCATCAAATAAGAAACATCGATATCTTTTAACAGTAATTGATACATTTTCCAAATTCGCTTGGGCTAGAGCTCTTAAAACCAAAAATGCAGAAGAAGTTGCTAATGCAATGCTGAGTATTTTTAAATTAGGGAGAACTCCCAAGAATTTAGAAACTGATGATAACAAAACATTTATGCAATTAATGAAGCAATATGATATACATAAATCACTATTCAACATATAGTAGTTTAAAAGCTTCAATTGTTGAAAGATTTAATAGAACCATTAAAGAAATGATGTGGAAAGAGTTTAGTTTTAATGGAACATATCGATGGATTGATATTTTTCAAAATTTAATTGATAAATACAATAGAAAGCATCACCGAACAATTAAAATGGCTCCTTGTGAAGTAAATCAAGCAAATGAAAAAGAATTGTTAAGTAGTGTATACAATAATAGAAAAATATTTACACGATTTCATGTAGGTGATTATGTTCGAATAAATAAATATAAACATGTTTTCGAGAAGGGATATACTCCTAACTGGACGACTGAGATTTTTAAAATAATAAAAGTGCAGAATACAAGCCCTACAACGTATTTATTGCAAGACTATGAGGGAAAAGCAATTAAGGGCGGTTTCTATGCTGAAGAACTTCAAAAATCTCGATTCCCTAATACATATTTAGTTGAAAAAGTAATACGCAAGAAGGGGGGTAAAGCATTCGTTAAGTGGTTAGGCTTCTCAAACGAGCATAACTCATGGATAGATGAAGGAAAAAAAAATGAAGTAAGCAGTAAACAAAAGTAAATAAAAAAAAAAAGTTATGAATCAGCGTACATTGTTTCATAAAATTAATTAATTAAATAATGTCAACTTGTTTTTGACAGCATCTGATATTGGTAAGACATACCCTTAAATACTTGTATATGATATGCAAGCTACTCAATCATTTTTCAGAACCCAAAACGTTTGGATCTTACTTCGCTAAAATGCAAAAAATAAATATTCTGTTCTTTTGTGCAGCTTTCGCTATTCAAGGCTATTTTGCAATCCCATTGCCAATACAAATAAGTTCGGACTCAAGTGTGAAAGATTTGGAATTTTATCTTAATCTTCCAAATAATGATAGTGTAAAAATATCACTTATTATTCAATTTTTAAAGCAAAGTAAAAAGTTGAGTGAAGGAATTCCAAACAACGGACATAGCGGATTGGTTGATCAATTTCAAAATCACTTGCAGACTCAAAGTGAAAAGTTGGTATCATTTTTGCATGATGATGTAGACGAATTTCAACCACCACCTCCCCTAACAACAACATCAACAACAACAACAACAATCAAAACAACAGACGCACCAACAACAACAACTACATCTCCACATGCAAATTTGAATTATTTCACTGCAGAACAAGCGATTGAGGCATTCAGACAAGATCTTGTGCAGAATGAGCGTGATATAGCTGGAATAATTCAAAGCGAAAAACCTTTTTATCGTCACTTTCAACTTCACTATGATGACTTTGATTTAACTATTAGATGTACATATGATAGTAAATATTCTTTAAGAAAGCTGAAAATTAGTTGCTATGAATACCGTGAATATCAAGCTGACCGAATTTTGGCTAATGGTGAAGTGGAAGAGTTCAGCGCTGTTGACACAGAGTATGAAAGTCAAGTAAAAATAATAAATGTAAACGACTACATTCAAACATATGACATGGAAATTGACTAACTTATTTGATATGTGAAATAAAAAAAAAAATTTTTTTTTTCTTTACACGAAAATTATAAATATATATATAATTTTGTATTTTTGTTTAACGTTGATTAAAAAAAATGTCTTTATTTAATTTCAACGGAGTTGTTCTTTTACAAAGGATACTTATATTAACGTGCACTTAATGCTGAACTAACTGCTTGTGTGTTAAATATAAAATGGAATCGCGAATCAAAAATGTAAAGGAGAACTAAACTCTAACAGAAGTGTTCGCGTATCAAGAACTGAACTGTTCGCGTAAGGAAGAACTGAACTGTTCGCGTATCGAGTGTAAAGAAGAACTAAAACCTATGTCTTAAAGTTCTAAGATTATTTATAGGAGATTTTTCGGGGGTGGCGTGATTTTTGGGAGTTGGCTAAAGTGGCCTGATCGATTCTGATTGGTCACTTCGAAGATTTGTTTTGGATAATGATTTCCCACGAAAAGGGTGTAAAGTGATCTTCTTGTTTTGGACGCTCCAGCTGCGCGTATGAGTTAGATGGGGTCATTTGTTTATAATATAAAAAGGGGTCAAGATTTGCTTAGCTTGCATTTTTACGCGTGGGAATTGGATGGGGTGAATTGTTTATAACAAAATAAAAGTGGGTCAAGATTTGCTGAATTAGCAATTTAAAGATGGGGTGAATTGTTTATAATAAAGTAATAAGAGTAGTATTATATGGGGAGGCGGATGTATTACTCCCCCAACCTTTAAAAAAGTAGCCTGTCCTCAGGCGGGAAATGGAGGGTATAATGAAGGAGGTGTTTGCATATTTTCAATAGGGATTTCTTGCGAGATTATTTCTTCCTGTGGGACGGGGTTATCTAGTGCTGATTCAACTGATTTAATTTGTCTTATAATTATTTTTTTAGTCATTGATTTAAACTTATAGGTAAGATATATAATAAGACTTATTAAAGTCATGATAAATGTAGTTGTTGTTATTATATTAAATATGTTGTTATACTTAGTTTTTTCGTAAATGATTTGTTTCGTTTATAAGTAAGAAATAGGTTCCAATTTAGTTACATTATTTGTTACATAGATATTTTGTGTGTAATCTGAAAATGAGTTTACTATTGATATTTCGTTTAACTTAATGCTACAATCGTATATCTTAATTATATTATTTCCTTCTATAAATATTTTATATTGATTACAGTTTTGTTTTAAATTTGTTTTCGGTAGATTCCAGGTAACAACAATGTTGGGCTCTACATAACTAATTTGATTTGTTTTAAAAGTTTTACTATATTTGCATTCTGCTGGTATTTGTGTTATAATTCCATTTATACATTCATTTATTTCTTGTTTTCTAGTAGATTTTATGTATGTTTTATTGTTTTGTATATAATAAGTTTCTTGAACATTTTCTGTTAAAGTATTATTGTTATCGTCTGGGTAGGGGATAATTTTGAAAAGTGGGGTTTTGGATATTAGTCTAGGTATGTGCGAGATTATTGGTATTTTGTTCGTATCTGATTTCAACCAAGTATATGTTTTTATATTTTGAATTTTTTCAGTATTTATATCGACTATGTATTGATGATTCAAAAGTTTTGGGTTAAATATTCCGAGTCTTGTCAACTGCATGCCTAATTCTATGTCTTCTATGTATTCTATGAAATGCTCTAAGTTAAATACAAGGATATTTAGTTTTTTGTCTGTATCTTGACTAATGGTGAGGTTGTTTAATATTTCAATGTTTTTGTTGACTGCGTCTATAATGTGGTTAAGTTCGTCGTTTTGGGCATTATTTGCTGTTAAACTGTTAATTTTGTCTTCTAGTTCTTCTTTGTCGTTCTGGTCTAAAGTGCCAAATAGATATTTATTTACTGTACCTACAAAGTTAATAAGTCCTCTTTTGTTTCTCTTTATTATTCTGATGCCATTCATTTCACGGTTTAATTTCTCAGTTAGATATTGGATGTGCATTAAATTTTTATATGGTTCTGTTTGCTCTAACAAGTTGTTGTAGGTGATTTGTACTTTGGTTAAATTTACGGTTAGATAATGAAATTCGTAATCTGAAGGTAGGTCCATAATTCCTGTTTTAAATATAAGATAGCCGTTTGGTGCTTTGATGGGATTAATTTCTATACTTTGTGTATGTGTTAGGGATGCCATTGATAGGAGTAGAAGCAGTAATATTGGAATGTCTGAAATTAGTCAGTATATTTGCTTTGGTGAATTTTCTTTTTTTTCTTGAATTTTGATTTGTAGTGTGTAGTTTGTCTTCCTTTGTTTGTTTCAATGAAATGTTTGTCGTCAACTGGGGTAATTTCTCCTGTTTTCTTAAATGGTGTAGTTGTCTTACTTCTAACTAACGGGGCTTGCTTGTATTTTGTATTTATGTCAAAGTCATTTCTATTTTTATTTAATTTGTCAATTTGATTTATCTTATTAGCTTGAGTGTTATAAAGGGGCGTGCCTGCATAAATGAATATATCTGCGGGTGTTCTATTTGTTGTCAAATGTTTAGTCTTGTGGTTATAAGTATAAAGGATGGTTTCGAACTTAGTTTGTTTATCTTCTATGCTTGATTCTGTATTAATAACTCATAGTTTCTCATTCACGGTTCTATGAAATCTTTTTATATCAGAAATGCCATTTTTGCTTGTTGTTATACTTATTTTAACGTTTTCGGAGTTAAGCCAATTTTGGAGTGCTACGCATATAAATGCTGAATCTTTGTCTGCTTTGATTTCTAAGGGTTTTCCCATGTCATTAAAGATTTTAGTGATTGCTCTTTTTGCTTCTAGCCAATCACGACTTTGAACTTCAACTAGAGAGGCAAATTTAGAATATACTTCTATGCATGATAAAAATTGTTGATTGTCAACTAAATAAAAATCCATTACATATTTTTCTCTGGTATTAAATATTTCTGGAGTGGTTTCAAAAGTTAGTTTAGTATTTCTATTTTCTGATTTGGACAAATTGCAAATATCGCATTCATTAATAAAGTTCTGAATTAGTTTTTGGTAATCTGGGTAATAGTATTTTTCTTTGAACCAATTTGTAGTTTTAGTGATACCTGGGTGAAGTAGTGTTTTATGGTTTTTTAAAATAATTTCTTTGAATTCTGCATAAGTGGGTATGTCTTTTAGTTTAGAAGTTGTTCTTAAAGTTTTGGTTCGACTATTGGAACTTATAATTTCAACATAAGCTTGTTGGAATATTAAAAAGTCTGCATCGTCATGGAAATAGATCGCGTTATTTTTTGAGCATAAATATTCTTTGATTAGTTCTTTCGCGGAATGATTAGTCATTTCTTTATAAGATATTTTTATTTTTGTTTTATGAAAAAAGCGAATAGTTTCGGCTTTGTCTTCGTTGCTTTTAAGAAATTCGATTTGATGGTTGTAGAAATTCAGAGGTTTTTCAGAAATAGTTATTAAGTTTTGATTATCTTCCTGAGCACTGTGTATTGTTGCCAAGGAACTACTTGTTTCGTCTCCTAAAAAGTTTTCGTCTATTTTAACTCTAGAGAGGGCATCGGCCACATAATTTTCTTTTCCGGGTAAATATTTTATTTTGTAATCGTATTCATTTAATCTGATTTTCCAACGCTGTAATTTCATATTGGGTTCTTTAATGTTGGATAACCAAATGAGTGGTTTGTGATCACTTAGGATCTCGAAATGTCTTCCGAAGAGATAGGGTCCGAAATATTTAGTTGCCCATACAATTGCTAATAGCTCTTTTTCTATAGCTGAGTAATTGAGTTCATGCTCGTTAAGGGTTCTACTAGCAAAACAGATAGGTTTATGGTCCTGTGAAAGGACAGCGCCTAAGGCTACGTTACTGGCGTCTGTAGTTAAGGAAAAAGGTTTTTTGAAATCGGGGTATGCGAGTATGGGATCATTGGTGATGAGAAGTTTTAATTTCTCAAAGGCTGAAATATAATCTGGGTTATCTTTCCTTTCTTTAATCCAAGAGTTAAAGGTTTTGCAATCTTTGCGAAATTAGGAATAAACTTGCGGTAAAATCCGCATAAGCCTAAAAATGATTTGATTTCTTTCGGTGTTTTAGGAACCGGGAATTTTAAAATTGCTGTGATTTTGTCTGGATTTGGTTTAATGCCGTCTGTGGTTATAATGTGACCTAAGAATTCTGTTTCCTTTTTCAAGAATTCGCACTTATCTAATTGTAATTTTAAATTTGCATTGCGTAATTTAGTAAAGACTTTTTGGATTGATGCTAAATGTTCCTCCAATGAAGTGGAGTAAATGATAACATCATCCAAATAAACCAAACAATTTTTGTAGATAAGATCTTCTAGCAAATTATTCATGCATCTTTGGAATGTGGCTGGTGCATTTTTCAAGCCGAATGGCATTCGTGTGAATTCGAAATGCCCATGTTTTGTTGAGAAAGCGGTTTTTTCAATAGATTTAGGGTCCATTTGAATTTGATGGAATCCCTTGGCAAGGTCAATGGTTGTAAAATACCGGCATTTTCCTAATTTGTCAAGAATTTCATCCATTATGGGTATTGGGTATTTATCATCAACGGTAATGTCATTTAAACTGCGATAGTCTATGACTAACCGGAACTTTTTTTCTTTGGATGCGTCCACTTGTGTATGATCCATATTGGTGAACGATAGGGCGATTCCGATTTTCGGATTATTCCCTGTTGTATAATTTCGTTTATTTGCTTATTAATTTCTTCATCAAAAATTTGGGGATGTTTATAGGGGTGCGTATATATAGGGTCTTCGTGTTTAGTACGAATGGTGTGCTTAATAGTACTAGTAAAAGTCAAATTTTCACCCTTCCTGTACTGAATATCGCTAAAGTCGTATAATATTTTTTTTAACTTTTCTCTTTCTTCTGAATTTAAATGATCTAGTCGGAATTCATTATTTTCTTCAATGTTGTTATTTATTTCGTATGCAAATGCATCGTAGTCAAAATCTACAGGGGGATAAGGAATTGATTCTGATGTCTCTTCTTCATTGTTGGTGAACTTAAAATAGAATTTATGATTTGATAATGTTACACTGTTATCATTATAATCAATAAGAGCTTGACTTGCTTTGAGGTAATTTCTACCTAAGAGTATATCATACGTAGTTGAAAAATTATGACAATAAAATTTCTGGGTTGTTTGACATAGTTTGCTGGGTGCAAAGGAAATACTTTTATTAAGCTCAATTACGCTTTTTATCTTTTGAACATTCAATTTTTCTGAGGTTTCGGGGAAATTAAAGAAGTTTTCGTTGATAAGGTTTATTGAAGAACCTGTATCAATGATACATTTAAGAGGTGTGTTGTTTATAGTTAATAAGATATAGGGGTTTATTCCGTTTGATCTATCTGATGAATTGGTTCCGAGGCTGTCTGATGAAAATTTTCGGACCAGTCCATTCTACTCTGTCCGCTACCTGATGGCCTAATTCGTTTTGTAGGTGCGTTCAATATGCCCGAGTTTGTTTGTTGTGCATGGTTAGTAGTCATGTTTTGGTTAGGTCGGAATCTGTTAGCGTCAAAAATGTTATGCCGTTGGTAATTTGGTCGTTGGTAGTTTGGTCGTTGGTAGTTTGGTCGTTGGTAGTTTGGTCTAAATTGATTGTTAGGGGGTGTTAGATTGGGTCTTGGGTTGTGATTAACTGGTTGATAAGGTATTGGGTTATAATTGGGTTGAGGTACGAACTGATCATAACGTGGTTGAAAAAGTGTAGGGAATCTTTGAGTGTTGTTAGTAGTGTGATAGGGATTTTTAAATGATTTCTCAAATGTGGGTTTTATTGTGGGTTGACTTATGCATATCAATAATATCTTCAACTAAGCCCTTTTCTTGTAAGAAACTTTTCAGTGATAGTAAATCTGGGATATTAGTGTTTACGATTCTTAAATATATCTGCATTTGTAATTTTTGTGTTAATTTCTCAGTGCTGGACTTTATGAGTCTGTGAAAATATGTTTTTTCGTATGTATCGTTTTCTAATTCTAGCTTACTCGTTAACTTTTGTTTTCTGCGTTCTGCTTCGTCCAGGAATTCTCGGATGTTGCCTTTGTAGGGGGTGTTACGGAAATTCTCCAACAGCGTCTCATTGGGTGTCCGCGGTTTAAAATTCAATATCAGCTGGTTTCGTAGATCGGTCCAGGTAGTTAAGGTTGTTGTTCCCAGGGTACGCATAACTTCGCCGCTGATACTGCGATCAATGTACCCAAGCATCACATGTTGTTGACGGGTATCATCAGTAAAATACAAGGAGAGTATGTAGTCAATACGATTTATAAAGGTGAATAGTGCATCGGGATTGCCGTTGAATTTTTCAACACTTCCAAGTTGGTGGACAGCTTCCGCCATACTAGATTCGGTGAGTGGTGGATGAACCATTTTATTTATTTTGAAGATTTGTTTTATTATTTGTTCGTTGATTTTTTTTTTATATAGAATTTTTCTTTTGTATTTGTTTCTTATTATTTTTTTTTTTGTGAATTTCTTATTTTTAGATTTGTTGTTTTTTTTTTGTTTTATTGAATTTTTAGTTTTAACTTATGTATATCTCGTGTCTTCTGGCACGAAGATTCTTCTGCGGATAAAACAGGTTGTTTAGTGTCTTCTGGTATATTTCCAGTTTTTATCGGTACAAAGGTCCTGGTATTTAACTCAGGTTTGAAACCTTAGCACAAAAAGTCTTGGTTGGAAACACAAGTTTTGCACTGCACTTTAACTTTTTGTTTTATTATACCGACTGCGCCAATTTTGTATTTTTGTTTAACGTTGATTAAAAAAAATGTCTTTATTTAATTTCAACGGAGTTGTTCTTTTACAAAGGATACTTATATTAACGTGCACTTAATGCTGAACTAACTGCTTGTGTGTTAAATATAAAAAGGAATCGCGAATCAAAAATGTAAAGGAGAACTAAACTCTAACAGAAGTGTTCGCGTATCAAGAACTGAACTGTTCGCGTAAGGAAGAACTGAACTGTTCGCGTATCGAGTGTAAAGAAGAACTACAACCTATGTCTTAAAGTTCTAAGATTATTTATAGGAGATTTTTCGGGGGTGGCGTGATTTTTGGGAGTTGGCCTGATCGATTCTGATTGGTCACTTCGAAGATTTGTTTTGGATAATGATTTCCCACGAAAAGGGTGTAAAGTGATCTTCTTGTTTTGGACGCTGCAGCTGCGCGTATGAGTTAGATGGGGTCATTTGTTTATAATATAAAAAGGGGTCAAGATTTGCTTAGCTTGCATTTTTACGCGTGGGAATTGGATGGGGTGAATTGTTTATAACAAAATAAAAGTGGGTCAAGATTTGCTGAATTAGCAATTTAAAGATGGGGTGAATTGTTTATAATAAAGTAATAAGAGTAGTATTATATGGGGAGGCGGATATATTACTATATATATAATAAAACAGCAACAGCATATTTTTAAAATTAAATAAAAAAATGTTTTATTTAGTTTTTGTTATTATTCTTATTCAGCATCAAAATATGGGAAATTCAATATCATCACATGGATGTTCTGCATTTCGTTCAATATCAAACCATGGTTGTTGGGCATCTTCTATGGACTCAAGCATCGAACTTTCTACTATCCGAATTGCGTCATTTCTTTGATGTGTCAGTAGAAACTCTAACTCATCCTCGCTCATCGTTTCTGCTACGTCATCATTAGCAACAACATCGCTTTCTGCAATTGCTGATTGTACAACATCAGTTGATGAGCTGACTACATTCACTTGAATAGCTAAATTTTTATTGTTATTAAGACTCATATTGCGAAAAAAAAAGTTTGAGTCTTTGATGGTTTCCAATGTTTTCACTTACAAAGCTTTACTTAAACTAATTTAACAGCATACACTTATCATCATCAGCTGAAAATAATGAGATTAAACAAAAAAAAATTGTTAGCTGTTTTCTCCCCCAGCTCCGTCCGCTTACCAACAGCAAAAAGTAAGAAACAAAAAAAAAAATTTTTTTTTTTTTTTGTAGTTTATTATCGTTTCTTATAAACCTCTAATCATGTTGAGAACTTAATGCTATTTTTGTTATTTGCTCTCAACTTGTGGAGGTAATTTCAAGTCTGGATAATTTTCAGTTAGTAATGTACGCAATTGGCCATATCGGAAACGATCTATATCCAAATCTTTGATTTGCAAAAGGCGCATTACTAAGGGACGTCTCAGATCTTTATCAATATCGTGTTTCATCACTATATAGTGAAGAGGAGTAATTTCCACTTTATCGCATATATTGGGAGATGCTCCATATTCCAAGAGTTTAATAATGGCTACAGATAGATCATTCAAATTCTCCTTTGTTAAGTATTTTGTAAGTACAATAAGTGGCGTTCGATTTATATACTTATGATCCACTTGAATTCTTTCATTGCCATCAAGGAGTACCAATATATTATGACTACACAAGGACTCTACCGCAAAATTAATAGCTGCTTTCTGCAAATCTTTATTGAACTGGAATTTTTTTTTTTTTTGATGATTAGGATTTCGAATTGTTGCAAAAAAAAAAATGTTAGATTTTAACTTACATAATCCTTTTTGCATCCATATTCTAGACATAATTTTATAAACTCTTTGCCACTCTTTGCTTGATAAGACGAAGCATCTCTCATATATAGAAAAATCGTTTGAAACAATTTTATCGGCTCTGGCACCTTTTTGCAAAGCCTCTCTAAAGCCTTTTAAATCATATTCATAAAAGGCAACCTTTAGTTCGTTGTCAAGAGGAGGCATACTTGTTTGAGCTTCAAAACCTTACTGATTGTATTACATGACCCTTTCGTATTTTTTTTTTTATATAGCACTTGTTGTTCTTTATTATTATAAGTTTGAAATTTTATAATGCCAACAAGCGTATGTATGTATATTATCGTTTCTTATAAACCTCTTATCATCTTGAGAACTTAATGCTACTTTTGTTATTTTTTGTGTGTACAATGTATGTAATTTTGACTTAAAAATTGGCATATTATTAGTTGTATATGTCTTATTATTGAATAAACAATCAGCAAATGATTCTAAGCTTACATTTTTTAACACTTCGTTTTTAACACCCTTTGCTTTTTTAACACAACCCCCATCTTCAAGACGAAGAGAGTACATTTTGGGTCGTAGTCCAATAAATTCTGTCATTATTTTTCCGTTATTTTCATCATACCTTCATCATACCCAGAACTTTTTTATTACACCTCTTTATTTGATATTTGTTTGCTAAATCTTCTGAATATTCAGATGTATCAAATCTCATTTCAACATCATTGCGAATATCAGCGTATACATCGTTTCTTCTAATAGGGTAGATAAAAGAGTCAGTATCTTTAAATTTAGGAAGCATATAGCTATAGTGAAAATCGTACATTTGAAACTTTGATAAATCCAGCACACAAAACCCCAAATATATAGGTTTATTATATGCATTCAATAACCGCTTCATTTGAATTGCGTACATATCCTCAGCAAACTTAGCTGAACTTTCAAAATTGGCCATGAAGTTACTATCTTAATATTTTTTCTTTTCTCAACATTCTCCATGGTCTTGCCAAATACCGCATTATTTAATAGTTTAAAAAAATCTTTTTCAAAACTAGTTTTCGCATTTGTTCTGTGTTGAGTGTTAATATCAATTTCTTAAGCCAAGGTGCTTGCTTAAATTTTAAAACTCGATGTATTTTTTTTAAAACAAGACGATTTTGAATACACTGCTGAAGATTTCTATAGTGAATTGGATATTTGTGTTTGGTGTTTAGGTCTGCATTTAACTTTTCCACTGTACACAATTTTGTAGGCTTCTGATTGCTTGCACAGAATGGTAAATCGTTATGAGAGTCATGTAAAGAAGTTGGATATTCTAAAGTTTTTTTTTTTTTTAACGTTTTATTTGTTTGTTGGATCTCTTATATAGGCTTATAAGACTAACAACAATTTTCTAAGTTTATCTTGATCTATCACATAACCTAACATCTGAAAGATGCTACATTGATCTATGGCCCTGATTAATTACTAGAGGGTTGGGAGGTCGTTTCGTTGAAGACGGGTACTTTCACGTACTCGGGTTAATGATTTGGCCAGGGTATTCGGGTGTGCCTGCAGTTTAGCGCTGTACTTAAGCTGTTGTACCTTTATTTCGGTTATTACGCTAGGAATGTGTAGGTCTTTCTGTACATTTTCATTTCGGATATACCACGGTGCTCCCGTGATAGTTCTGAGAATCTTGGATTGAGCCCTTTGTATGGTTTCGATGTTGCTCTTGCTTGCGTTTCCCCACAGTGCAGAGCCGTACGTCCAGATGGGTTTTAACACAGAGTTATAGAGGAGAACTTTGAATTCCAAGCATAGGGGAGATCGAGCGTTGATAAGCCAATGTAGTCCGATTGCTTTAAGCTTTAGTTGCTTTTTCTTGGCTTCGATATCCTTACGCCAAGTTAATCTTCTGTCGAGGTGAGCTCCAAGATATACAACATCGTCGGATTGAGGCACTGGCACATTGTTAAGCGTCAATGATGGGCAGTTTCTTCTATTGAGGGTAAACGTAACGTGTTTGCATTTCTGTTCATTTACACGGATGCGCCAATCTGCTAGCCACTTTTCTACCTCCTTCAGGTGGGTTGCCAGTTGCTCAGCAGCTTTGATCGGACATTTGGAGCGGCTGAGGATAGCCGTGTCATCGGCAAAAGTAGATGTGATGAGTGTAGGGCTTGTTGGTATGTCCGCTGTGTACAAAAGATACAGAGTTGGGCCCAGCACGCTGCCTTGAGGTACACCTGCTTTTGATTCGAAGTCATCAGAGGTGAAGCTATTACATCGTACAGCGAATTTTCTGTTGGACAGATAAGATTCCATTAGCCTGTGTGTATATTGTGGGAGCGTCGCTTTTATTTTATATATTAGGCCGTCAATCCAGACTCGGTCAAAGGCTTGGGCGACATCGAGAAAAATTGCTGTGCAATATTCATTTTGCTCGAATGCTGTGCGGATCTCTGAGGTGATACGGTTGACTTTTCACGGAAGCCAAACTGATGATGAGGGATTATATTTTGGTTAACCAAGATAGTATTTATACGGAGTTGTAGGACTTTTTCAAATAGTTTTGAAAGACTTGGCAATAAACTAATGGGTCTATATGATGATGGCTGTGTTTTGTCTTTTCCGGGTTTTGGGATCATTATGATTACTGATTTTTTCCAACTTATGGGAAAATGACCACTTTTTACTATCGCGTTGAAAAGTTTGCAGATGTAACGCACGGCACAGATCGGGAGTTCTCGGATCATTTTCGGGGTTATTTTGTCATGGCCGGGCGACTTTCTTGGGTTTAGATAGTTTTTAATAATTGCAGAAATTTCCTCCGCTTGGAATTTCGGTTGCTCACTTTCCATTGGGGTGCGCAAGGTGGGAAGCTGAAAAGAGTTTGTTGACGGATTTGGCAGAAAGACCGTTTTTAAATGAGCTGCAAAGATGAGTGCTCTTTCTTCGTCTGAACGGGCCCATTTGCCAGTTGGGCATCGTATAGGTGAAATTATCTCGGCTGGAGCAGTTATGGTTGGATGTGCTTTCCACAGCGGATATTTGGTGCTGGTAGGGGTGAGCTTCTCGAAGTACAGCCGCTGTGTCCTTGCTTCTTCCTGCCTAAGCGCCTTTGCTAGAGTTCGCGAAGCTGCCTCTAGGCGTTGTTTTGCTGCCGGAGATCGAGACATTTGCCATTCTCGCCTGAGCCGTCTTTTGTCTGCTAGAAGTAGTTCAATTAGTCGGTTGTTGGACTTGTGTTTTTCCTGCGTGTGGCTGATAATCGGGGTAGAGATATCTGCTGCTTCAATAAGCGTCGACTCTAGTGCAGAGGTGCAAAGCTCGATGTCTTCTTCGTCGTCCAGTTTTTGATTCAGCTCGATATGGGTGCTTATGTATTTTTTAAATAGTGGCGAGTGGTCCGATGACAATTCTGCTAGTGACTCTGCCGTTATCAAATTGTGCGCAATTCCCCTGGTGATTGCAAAGTCTATTAGATCTGGGAGCTTGCGTGGATCTGTTGGCCAGTACGTGGGCTTATTCGGTGAGGCATAGCCCATTTTGTTTGCTGGGTTGATGATTGTGTTACACAGCTGTTTGCCTTTTGGATTTACCAGGCGGGATCCCCATTGAGGGTGCTTGGCGTTGTAGTCTCCTGCAGCAATAAATCGTACTCCGAGTGTAATAAAGAAATCAGTAAACTCTATTTCAGAGATTGAGAATCGTGGTGGGCATTAAAGTGCAGCCACGGTTGTACTGCCGAAAGGGGTTTGGACACTTATTGAAGTTGCTTGTAGGTGTTGTTTGGCAAATCCATTATGCAGACAGTGTTTAATAGGGTTTTTGATTAGGATACCAGTTTCTCCGTGAGCCTTGCCGTCTGGGTGATTTGTTGTGTAGAATACATATTTGGGTATTTGAAAGTTATTTTTGTTTGTGAGGTGTGTTTCTGATAGCAGCATAATATCAATATCATTTGAGTCCACAAACAGTGACAATTCTTGTTTGTGCTTGGAAATGCCGTTTGCATTCCAGAGGCCTATATGTAGTGCTGACATTATTTGTTATTGTCCATTTGCTTTTGAATAAGCAAGTTCTGATTCCGCATCAGTTCCTGCATTCAATTTTGCATGAACGTCATGAAATTTGTCATGTTTTGGTTGAGCGAGATTAACAATGTTTCGATCCCGTTGGGGTTCTGGCCAAGTACGGATGGACTTGGGGCCGCGTTAGATTGAATGGTAGCGGAATCTATTGTTTGAGTGGGCTTTGCGTTTCCGTTGCGTAGCACGCTTGCAAAAGTTACTCCAGGAGTAGTTGATATTGGGGTCGCTGATGACCTTACAGCTCTTGAGAAGAATATTCCCGGTGTTGTTTGAGAGAGAATTAGTGTCGAGCCCTGGATACGAGCCGTTGATTTCTTCGCGTTGAGGCGGGCCTTGAGTTCTTTATAAACGGGGCATCCTTTGTAGTTCGCTGTGTGATTACCCCCACAATTGCCGCACTTCCTTGTATTTGTATTTGATTTGTCATCGGTGCAGACACAATCTTTTTGAGTTTGTCCACAGCCAACGCAAACTGGGCGAAGGCTGCAGAAGGACTTTGTGTGCCCAAACTCCTGGCAATTAGTGCATTGTACCGGGTGTGTCCTCTTATGCGGCTCTTCGACAGTAATTCTGCGATGTAGCAGAAGTTGAAGATTGTATATAGGGTGCACTGTGTTGGGTTTAAGTTTTTTATCACATGTGGGCTGTAAGTCCACTTTGAATAGAGGTTGCGGCACTTTATTTCTGAAATTCACACTTTCCTTTCTAAAGTACTTTTCAATAGTACGATAGAATTCTTCACTTTTGGCTTGAACTTTGGTCTCTTTTATGTTACCCCTATTGAGTGGTGTCACATAAAAGTTGTTTTGACCAACTAGCGCTACCAATTTCGGCACCAAAGAAGTGCAGTTTGCACCACGGATATAGAATGGTGGTGGCTTGGCTACAGAGGGTTTAATTTGGGAATCTCTTTCTTGAGATTCCGGCTGATTTGCCAATATTTGGAATCTATTGCTTTCCAATGCTTTTTGTTCAACAATGTTGTTTTTCGACATCTTGGGAGTGTTGCCCCTTTTTGTCTGAGGGCTAAGCTTTCGCTTGTTTATATTAATGTATCTGTCCATACCAGTCTGAACAGGTGACTTTGGATTTCATCGTCAATGGATGGGGAGATTTTGTTGAGGTAGTCTGCTGGACGGTGATCGAAGGTATTGCAGACGTTGCTGCTGTTAGAGTTGTTGTTGGAGCAGTAGCTGCAATTGTTGTTGTTGTGAGCGCGCTAACGGCGGTCGGCGAACCCGATGACCCAATTAACACTTCAGGTGTCAGCGAATTTGACGGTGAAGCGCATTGGGCGCTCCAAGACAAATTGTTGTTGCTGGTTGGTGTAAGCAATTTGCTCGTACTTGCACTTTTGGATTCAGCGCTCGTTGTAGTTGTGGTAGTTGGAGATACTACTGAGAAATACGCATTGTTGCGTTGCACAGAGAGCCGACGCTCGTTTTGTTGCTGAAGAATTTGTTCTTGTAGTTTCTGCTGGCGAGAGTCTAGTGAAGAAGGGCCCGAGTTAATCTCTTGACGCGTTGGCATTACTAGTAAATTTAGTTATTTACTAAGTATTGCTATTTGTAGTTACGAATAACAATATAATTCTGATTGGGCGTCTCTGTGGCGACTGAGAGCCCTGTCACTTTGTTGTTTTAGCGTTGTTTTATTGCGCTGACACCGAAGAACTCGCGGAGTGCAATAAAAAGTACGTCCGATCGCGGTGACAGTCTAAAGTAACTTCAAGAATATATCCATAATCAGAATCTGCTGGGATATTAAAAACATTGAACTCACTAACCTTCAAATCATTCATCCAGCAAAAGTCTTTATATGGGAGATATTGTGACATAGCCCAACCATACAAATTATTCGCATCTAAATATAATAAAAACTGTGATGGCTCTGTCCCATTATAATTCTTCATATATTTATGATTTGCTTTGGAATATCTTTGCGTACATTGTACTAGCCCACCACGAATACCATTTTGAATAAATCTCTGCATATCTATATCTGTAAATAATTCTAGTTGTATACCAGTTGATTTTAACATTGCATCCCAAGATAACCCCGTTGTTGTGTAATAATGTGCAGGATCAAGAGAGTAAATTTTGCTGCATATACAACGAAAATTTTCAAAAACATCTGCCAACAGCAGAACATCAGTTTTTAAATAGAGTTCCATGTAGTCCTTAAGGGACTGACACTGAAAAATATTCCAAACTTTTTGCGCATGCTGATAGTTTTCATCAGAACATTCGCTATTCGAAAGTTTGTTGAAAAATTTATCTTTAGATGGCAATGTATTATCATGCAAGCGAAAAATTGAATCCAAGTACTCATACGGAAATACACCTTTCCTACGCATTAGGTCTAGCCGACTACAACCATCATCATCGTCATCATCGGGGAAAAAACTTGAAGTTACTTTCATATCTTTTTCTCTAAATTTGAGCTGAGGGTGTCTAAACTTGCAGGCAAGAAACGAAATGAGTCTAAAAATCTCAATTCTATGATGTTCTCTCCAACATTTATGAATTTTGATACGGAAATGTATACCTCCTTATTAAGAGGTATAACTTTTATATCTCCTGGAACTTTAGACAATTCTCGTATAAACAAATGTGCGCCATATCGAGAAAAATTGTGAAAGTAAATTGGGATAAATGTTGGAATCTTATAGTTAACATTACAAGCATTGTGTGCTGCTCCTCTAAATTTATCACTTAAATGACAATGATCTCTAACTCTATCATTTAGTAAAGCCTTTTCACATATATGACAATTAACTGCATTCATAAATAAAATTTCATCATCTACAGACATATTTAGCGTCTTTTTTTGATTTGCATAGAGATGGGTATATAACATGATTGATTTAACAAAATATTTGCTTGCATTTTCATCTGTATATGATGAAAATTTATTTAAATTGGGGTTGTAGCTGCATTTAATGTAATAACCATATGCTATAGGAATATGTTCTTGAATATTAACTACATTATCACTATCGTTTTCATTAACAGACTTCAATATACATTCAAAGTCTGCAAATATAGCAAACGGTACTTGCATTTTATTGTTGACGTTAGAAAACTGTAGATATTTGCGTTCTTCATCTGGCAGTATGGATATTATTTTGCTGCAGTCCTCAGAATGTGTGCTACGATTCCTCGAATAGTTGAGACACAACTCGCAAAAGTAGAGTTTTGGTGTACTTGCTGTCAACTGTTTGCGCACAAGTCTATTCAATATGTGCATAGAGATTATTATTATTGTTTTTCATCGTTGTTAAAATCCAAAAGACATACCTCGATAAATTCCTAATCCAAGTATAGTGTGAGTTATGTTCACCCTCGAGAAGCAGCAGATTAACATGTTTGTTCTGCCTCTTCGAAGTTATGTGTAGAGGACCAATTATACTTTTCATCTCCTCATCATAACCGAGAACGTTTATGCTGATTTCATTCTGCTCCTCAAATTTCTTAACGTCTCTCACTTTAAGGGGGAATTCCAGATTAGTGAAATTAAGCCTTTGCGTATCGTCTATTTGAATTATTGAACACCTTATATCAGCTATTTTTTATGAAGATGGTCTTTCTCGATGATATTCTACAGGTTTCATCGCTGATATTAAAGCCCACTTGAAACAAAAATCATCATTGTTTTGAACACTCACTACTGCTTTTTTCATAGCAATCTGTTTCGGAAGTTTGACATAGTTCGAAACTTTTAGTGGTTCATACTTATTGAGATTCATTTCTACATAAAGTATTTTTATTAGGGTCCAGCCACTGTCACGCTCTTGAAATTCATCCATTTTAGTGCTTATTATTGCAGTCTGGCTTACATATATTTCTTCCAGATCACATACCTTAATACCTTCATGGGAGTCTGATGAGACTTAATCATTAGAGTCATCTCATCATCCTTTATCTTCATAGACTCCCCGAACAGTTCGAGATTAACTTTGCATGCTGTATTAATGCTTAACCATCTCGTCAATATTGGTAGCAAAGAAGCTCCCGCTTCTGCAAGAAAGTCTTCAGGCAATTGCAGCTCTCTTCCACTATTATTGCTCTCATAGCGATATGTTGTAATGCGGTTTCAAAAATCACTAGAAATTTGCTTCACACATGAATCCAAAGTCTCACACGCATTCGTTCTATGCACATTTGTCCTTAAATGATAGCTCCATCTAGCTATGTTCACATTAATATTACTTACATCACAATAACGCTCCATTTTTCAATTATTGAACTTTTTTTTCTACTATTCACAGAAAATCGTACGTGACAATTAAATTATTTTAATTCACTTTCGTTAATTTTATATGTATAGTAAATTTAATTTAAGCTTTTAGCTCTCTTATCACAACTCTAAGCTCATATAATTTTTTCCCACATACAAGAGCGCGTGAGTTACCTCTCGGGAGCGTGAGAGGGCTTGATTCCAGTATCCTTCGATGAATAGAGCCTTGTCAATTGATTTGACCCTTTTGTATATATGTGAGATTTTTACTGAATAAATTCCTTTTATTTAATTAATAAACCAACGACCAGTTCGTTTAATGTTCAAAATTGAAGTGAAGTTCTTTATTCTATCATATTTAGTTGGAGCTTCTGCTGTTTACAAAAAATGCTTACTTCTGTAATTAAATTCTCGCCCACGCAGGGGCTTGTGTATTAAAAATGTAAAAGGTGCTGATGTTGCAAATTCAAGTGAATTCGTTGTCCAGACTGGTCGGTTGCGAAACTTAGAGTTTTGTTGCTCAATAGTTGGACATTGCATTTAGTAAGGGGAATGAACGACGGGGTTTCGGAGGGGATGAGATGTATGCTGTGGTAACTCCTCCCCCCTCAAACTGGAGCGACGGCCATAACGGTGGAATGGTCGGAGTGACAGCAGGTGGCAATGTGTTTGGTTGTGCGTAATAGGTGATTCTTTTCTTCTGCAGTTTCCAGCAAATAAGGGTGACCATAAGTAGGCATCCGAAAATTGTATATAGGGTAATCATATGGTGCTTTACTTCTTCTTTGTTCTCCAAGAATTTAGTTGCGGAATGGATCGCGTCTAGGTGGATTTTTTTCCAGGCTCAGTACTTCAATAGTTTTATTTTCGATCACTCTCTGAATCGGAGGAAGTAGGATATCCAGGTGTTCGGTGTTGTTATACATATTCTGTATTATCATACTGGATATTGTTCATATATATCGAACAATTTGAATATTTAATCATCTGGGATCCAGAAATAATGGTTGAGTGTCCGCATGTGGATTCTAGCAGGAGATTTAATGTATTGAAGGCAAAGATCATTCCCTTTTCGGGCTCAAAGATATTAGTGAAGTTGCCCCTTTGTAGCAGGTCACATGTCGTTGAGTTGCCCCTGATAATATTTTTAAGGCAATCGTTGTTGTTTGGAAATTCGTTGCTGGAGAGTTGTTCGCAGTAGGACTTATCATCTATCTTAATACATTTATTTCTTATATATAGTATGGTTTCGTTATTCTGTGCAATCAAATTAGGTGCTATAATAAACTTTGTGTTATTTATAGGTAGTGGTATTATTCTTTCAAGATTATATTGATATTCTTCGAAAATGGGAATTTTTAAGTTAAAAATTATTTTATTCTCGAGGCAGAGTGTTCTTAGTCTTAATAAACTATATATGTGTTCTTCTAGGTCTAAGTTTATATTTTGTTTGCGAAAAATTGTTTTCATGTACTCGATTTCTTTTGTGTTCAAGATTAATTTTGGAATTATATTTATTTTTGCAAAAATTAAGCTTTCTGATATACTTTTTATGTGCTCTGATAACACATCTATATTATAGTTTACTTTATTAATGTATTGTAAGGTAAAAAATTTTTTGTTTTCTTCTTCGAAATTTTTCGCAATACCGTTTTGCGACATACTCAAGAAATCATTGATCAATGATTGTTCTTTGTTGATATGATCCGTTATGTATTTGAACCGGATCAGTACTTCATTATTAAAATTTATTTGGTCATTTACTTCCGAAGAAAAGGACTCAGTTTTCTTTTTTATCTGTCTTAGCTGGTCGTAAATTTGTTTTGAATCTTCGTCGTCCATGTTTCCCGTAATGACTTTTATTACACTGCCTAATCCGTTTACAAGTCCCCGTTTCTTTCTGTCGTGTGGAAGGAGGGTCATTATTTTCCTCTGGAGTTCTTCTAATTTCTCATCTAACAGTCCCAAGGATAGTTTAAACATTTCGTTTACCTTTAGCTGTCTAATTGTTAATTTTATTTTATTTGTGCAGTTCTTATACTCTTCCACGTCTATTATATGGTTTATTGTTTTAAAGGATTTCAGTATTCTTGCATTGCCTAGGTTAATTCTAGCAATAGGTGATGTTCCGTCCAGGGGATTGATGGATATAGTTTGTGCCGTTGCCCGTAGGCTTCTGTAACGTAAGCCGAGAGATAGGGTTAGAAAAAGTTGGTACAATGGTTGTGGGTTTTACTTTGTTTTGTTTTTAATCTAAGCTTGGCTTTATGTATTTTTTCGTCTTTTTTTGTGACTATTGTTGTGCCTTTGTCCCTCAACACTTGTTGTTTTGAAAATCGGGGGGTTAATTTATTTCTCCTGTTTTCTTTCCTAAAGATAACTTCATCTGGTGGTAGTGTTTGTGGTGGATTCCGTTCTCTATTTAATTTCTCTATTCTATCTTCCTTCTTTTTCTGAAGTTGTTCTCTAGCCTCCGTATAATGGTTTGTACGAAATGTGTTTAGTTCGTTTAGGAAGTCATGTTTGTTATTGGGGGTCATTGTTTGGTTGAATATATGAGTTCTGCCACTAAAAAGCTCAAATGGTGTATATTTTGTACTTGAGTGGATAGCATTATTGTAAGTAATTAGTGTTTCTGATAGGATCTCTTCGTGATCAAGGGTTAAACTTTTTTCTTTTCTTTTGTGTAGTATAATCCTAAATGCTTCCGTTAATGTTGAATGCACTCTTTCTATAGGGGAGTTACTTCACGATTGCTGGAAAGATGTGCAATGTGTGACTATGTTGTACTGTTCACAGAATTCTTTGAACATAGGACTTGAAAATTCTGCCCCTTGGTCGTACACAATTTTTTTAAAAATACCGTATAGGCTCATAAAATTTTTTAGAGATTTTAAGACATTAATGCAGTTTCTGTTTGATAGGACATATGCGGATGTGAATTTTGAAAATTTATCAATTAGTGTAAGCTGAACTTTGGCATTAATTGTATAGACATCTATATGGATTATGTCCATAGGTTGATTTGGTGTTTCTGAAATTTCGGAAATTTGGAAAGTAGACCTGTCTTTTTAAATGTAACAGTGTTTCGTCTGTGCCTCGATGGTTGTTGTCTATATGGTACTTGGTTATAGTTTCTTCCTGTTCTTTGGGGTCAGGGATATCAGTTACTAAGGTTACGCATCTTATTAGTTTGTATGTCGGTAAGTATGTGAAATGTCTGAAATACGCTTCCTGTATTTTTTGGAATATGTCGTTTGGTGCGAAGATTGCACACAGTTTATTAGGTTTTATTACTTTCTTTAAAATGTCTGTTACGGTTTGTTGGTCAAAGGTTGGCTCTGTAATGACACGCCTTAATTTGTTTTTGAAGGGTACTGACGTTTCGATATGGGATGTTGTTCCCGTTTGTAGGACTATTTGTAAAGCAAATTCGTTCACCGGTTTATCTGAGATAGGAATAGTTGTGTTACATTTACGTTAATGCTTGCATTTAGACTTGTATCGACCCTGCTGAGAGCGTCGGCGATTACCTTTTGTGAGCCTTTTTTATAGACAATATCGTAATCATACTCCAACAGCTGGAGTCTCCATCGGACTATTTTTGAACTTGGTTCTTTAAAACTCATCAGCCATGTTAGTGGTTTGTTATCAGTAACTATCGTAAACTTCCTGCCAAACAAGTATGGTCTAAAGGTTTTTGCCGCCCATATAATGGCTAGCATTTCCTTCTCCGAAGTTCCGTAGTTAATTTCGGTATCTGAAAGTGTTCTGCTGGCAAAAGATACTGGTTTATCTGTGCCCAAAGTTCCTTGTGATAGGACTGCCCCAAGGGCGAAGTTGCTAGCATCGATTGTTAAAATGAAGTTTTTTGTGAAATCAGGGAATATAAGTATCAGGTCATTGCAGAGTAGGGTTTTACAGAATTGAAATGTTTTTGTGAATTCTTCGTCAATTGTTATTTGTTTTTTTCCTTTAAGTTGTCTTGTCAGTGGTTTAGTGATTCGTGCAAAGTCTCTTATAAATTTCCGGTAGTACCCTAGTAGCCCAATAAAGGATTTAATATCTCTCCGATTTTTAGGGCAAGGGAAGTCCTTGATAGCTTGTATTTTGTTTGGATTTGGCTTAACGCCCTCTTGGGTGACCAGATGTCCCAAAAAGTCGATTTCTTTTCTTAAGAAGTTTGATTTTGACAATTGGACTTAAAAGTTTGCTTCTTGCAATCTTTTGAAGATACTTTTAATGTCTATTAGGTGTTTCTGCAAGGACGGTGAAAATATTTTTATATCGTCCAAATATACCAGACAGACATTGCCAATGAGGTCACGTAATATATTGTCCATGACCCTCTGGAATGTGGCGGGAGCGTTTTTAAGCCCGAAAGGCATTCGGATGAATTCATAGTGTCCGTTCTTTACAGAGAATGCGGTTTTTGGGATATCCGCTTCGTTCATTTGGATTTGGTGAAATCCGCTGAAATCCGCTAATGTGGAAAAGTACTTTGTTTTGCCAATTTGGTCAAGTACATCATTTATGTTCGGGATAGGGTAGCGGTCGGATACTGTTTTGTCGTTTAGTTTCCTATAGTCTATGACTAACCTCCACTTTTTGTCTTCTGAAGGGTCAGATTTTTTGGGTACAACCCAGACCGGAGCACTCCATGGGGTCTAATAATGTTTTGTTCGAGCATTTTGTTTATCTGATCTCTTACTTCCTTTTTGTGTATAAATGGGTATCTATATGACCTGACAAATATGGGGTCACTATTGTTAGTATTTATTGTGTGTTTTACTTCATTGGAGAAAGTAAGTGGGTCCTCTTTATTGTAGAAATGTCCTGATCGTGAGGTTCGCCCTGTATTGAGTATAGTTCGATAAAATCCTGTGCACTGTATGGGGTCACTTGTAAGGGGTGTTCTAGGAATATTTCTTGATCGACTTGTGAGGTATTTATTACTTCTAGGCAACTGATGCCGTTTACTGAACTATAGAGGCCCTCGGAAATTATCAGGTTGTCATTTATTGCTGTTGCATTGCGGAAGAAGTCACCATGTTGAAGGTCTACTGGTAGTTTGAGAAGGCACCTAATGCATGCGGCTACTGTAAAAACTGTTGTTGTCGCGTTCCTTTGTGTTAAAATTGCTAAATTTAAGTTTTGTATTTTCTCGGGATGTTAAGAATACAAATGGAAGGGTTGACCCGTGACGGATATTATTTAGGTATCCGATTGGTTGGTTGAGGCGTTTGGGTGAAAATTTTGGGTTTCATCGATATTGAAGAGTTGGTGTGAAGTAGAGGCACCATTTGAATTATTATTCCTGGGGTTATTAAATTTGAAAGGGTTCTGGTTTCTTGTATAAGTTTGGGTATTCTGCTGATTGTAATTTCTTGGTTGTGGATATTGATTTCTGTAGGGGGTATTACGACTGTTAGGCCGTGGCTGATTCCCTCTGAATTGCGAATTATTAGGGCTTTGGTAGTAGAACGACTGTTCTTTGCGGCAGCGTTCATATGCCTCTTCTATCGAGGCAGGTTCTTTTGATCTTATTAATGTCCTAAGAGGCTCCCTAAGGTTGATCAAGAACGTGTTCAAACAAATGTCATTATATAGCTGTTTCTTCGCTTCGACTGCACTGGGCGTCTTACCGTTATTGATCAGGAGGGATAGTAATTCTCCACGGAGTTTTACTAGTCCAGAGTACAGTTTCCTAAGTGGTAGATTTTGGGGTGGGGACTGGATTTCATTGAGTAGAATAACCTCGCTTTTCTTACTAGCATATAATCTGTTTAGGTTTGCCTTGATCTCATCCCAGTTTAATTTTGTCCCTGCTAAGTTGAGGGCCTCATTTGCTTTTCCTGTAATTTTGTTCCATATTACTCTAAGCAATAGGAGTCCGAAAGGGGTTTGGTCGGCACCCCTAACTAACATGATTATCTCCTCCACACTAGTAATGAAATTATCTAGGGTCCCTGCTACTCCTTCGAACGTAGGTAGCTCTTTTACGAAAGCTTACATGTCCGCTGTACTGAGCCCTCCTACTACACTTAGGTTACTAGTTGTCGGGGTAGGGGGCGGTCCGCTGATTGTCGGCGTTAGAGAACCTGAAGCGTTACTTGAGTCCATTATACGGTTTGCTTGAGGAGGAGAGATTTTTTCCGTAATGTCTGTAAGGCTAGAACTTCTGAGTCCTAATCGGGACCTAGTTTTTGCTACTAACTTCTTTGACATTTAAAAGAGAAGAATTGGTTTGTCAATAATTCCTTGAGTTTGGTTTCTATTTCTTTATATTTGACGTTTCGAAAAATTTTTTATAAGATTTTGTGTGTGTGTGTGTATGTAGGTTTATAATTATAAAGATATAAATATTGAAATATTGTAGAAATTGTGCCACGAGATGTTATTGTTTTTTTTTTTCGACCTTGATTTTCCCTTTTTAATTTTTCGAAGTCCTCTTATTTTCGTTTTCTGTAATATTGTTTTGATTAGTGAGTTGATTTGTTTTTTTTGAATTGTTTATATTTAAAACAGTCTTGGAAAAGGAAATATTTGTTAAAAATGAAAAAAATGTGTTTTTAGCAGTTTGCACTTTTTTTTTTTGTTGTTATATTTTTTTCTTGATTTTTTTTTTTTTGTTTGTATAAATGTAAAAATGTATGTATATATGCTCGTGGCACAGTGGTCAGTGATTGATTCTGTGCTACTCAAAAAAAATTATTGTTTTTTTTTTTGTGTGTAAACGTATACACACTCATTGTACAGTTATCAGGGATTGATTCTGTACATGTATGTATCGGTATGTATATACTTATATTGTAGTGAATTCACATGTCGGTTTTAAATGACTTCAGCACAGCTTGTAACATTCTGTTGCAAGCAGGAAATAATAGTAATAAGTTTATATATAAGAACAATTGTATGTATGTACGCAAACTTGCATGCATACATTTCGTTCTGTATATAAGCTTACGCAAACGAATTGTGCTGGCAAGCCAGCCCAATTATGCTGAGCTTGCAATTCAATCATGTGAGTTCACTCGCGCGCCTCACCCCTCTTATTTTGTAGCTGCCAACAAGCAGCATAAGTTAAAAGACAATATGAATCATTCGAATAAAAGTTGACTAAGAGCTCAGACGTGCTCATTAACAAAAAACCTTTAATAAATATTGGAATTAATTGAATCAATCAATATGTACTAATATACATATTTCATGGCGACCGTGACAGGACAGTCACCTTGCAGAACCCTTTGATTGGGTGTGAAATGTGGAAACAACAAAAGTGCCCGATTATACAATAAAAAAAAAAGAGAATTTTTTTTATTCGACTGAGATAATCTGCATTTGCTCAGTACAGTCGTATCTCGCATCGTTTAGCACACACTCGCTAACCAATTTCCCAACAACAAAATATGTTCACATACATACTGCCAAGTGAATGGCCAATACAGAAGTTACATTTGAAAGTGCTGCTCCTGTCGAGCAAAGGGATGCACCCACACTAGAAGAGGCTCTAGTGGTGTATCCAAACGATGGACCACGCCCACTCACCATTGCTGAGTACCGGGCTCGAACACAAATAAATAAATCTACGCAAAGAAGGAAGAAGCGGGGCGGAAAAAGAATCGCCCTCCTGCGCCAGAGACGATTGGTGCAGGACATGTTGAAAACAACCACGATATCCGAGGAAGACCGACAGCTCTACACAGAGAGTCTACAGGAGATCAACCTCAAACTCCGCACTGGTGCGAAGTAACGCAAATCGGATTCCCGATTTTGCCTTTAATTTTAAACATTCATTCATGCAAAAAAAAAAAATTTTTATTATGTTTATATAAAACAATCATCTAAATCATTTAAATTTAATTAAACCCTCAAGCCGATGCGTGCAAACGCTGCTTGAAAAATACTAACTAAAAAAAATTAGGCTATTACTAACACATGTGGTTGGAGTATGAATTGTAAAATTTTTTATGAAATGTAAACTTGAATTGTGAGCCAACCACATGCCCTATCCCCCCTTCTAACTTCCACGTCTCTGTCACTGCTATAAGCAGTTGAACGTATAAATTCATTTCCGCATGTATGCGTATATAACGTAATGAGTAATTTTTAACTAATTAATTTTTCGATGATCTATTGATCACTTAAAGTGGATATCAATAACTGATATCACACTCCTTTTTCTTTTATATATATATACTACTACAGTTTTTTTTTATGTTTATATGCAAATTTAAAATCCAATTACAGTCTTTAAAGTTCAATTTCTCTTTAGAAAATATTATTTCAAAATATGAAATGCAATGAAATAAAAAAAAATTTAATAAAAAAAAAAAATATATATTTTCTATGTATACGCTTTAGACTTAGATTCTTTCAACTTTTATGGGTAGTTTAGAGAAAAAGTTGAATTTTGGAAAAATTGTAAATACAGTAATCATAAATGAAATATCAAATTTCTTTAAGGTAGCTTCCCCAGAACCAAAAATGGGTTTAATTGACACGAAAACGGTGGATTCCACTGCCAATGTGATCAATAGAGTAGAAGTAGAACAACAAGGGCTTACTACTGTTACGATTTTACTGATCGTAATAATAATAATAATGAGCGTAAACATGCTAATTAAAGTTTACGGAATGCACAATAGGTGCTTAAAAAAGAAGTATTTGAGCAAGGCAAATGATCAAGATAGAGTCTAGATAAACAAAAAAAAAAAGAGAAGAAGAAAAAGTTTTTGTTTTTTAAAAAAAAAAAAAAGGAAAGGAAAAATGTCGTTAGACGAATATTTTGCGAAAATTAGAGATAGGAACCCAAATATAGAAAGCGATCTACTAGAGGTTTTTAAGAGCGAACAAAGTAGCTCACCTCAACGCGCGATGGATCTGGCTACTATAAACATAACATACCTGGATAGAACGGGAGAAGAATTCCCAATCCAAGGAAACAGCAGAGTAGCCATGTGCTTCATCCTCACTGTACCTAGCATATGCTGTTATACAAACGCAGCGGGTACTTTTTGCTTTTATTTAATGGATGAAGCACAACATTAAATCACAAACAAAAAAAAAAAAAACATTCAGTAGCAACACCTTGCTACACACACTCCATGACAATGACTACTAAATAAACCAAAATTACAAATAATTGACGGAAGATGCAGAAGAGGCAAGCCCTGTTCCGCACTTCCGTCAGGGGCAACAGCCCCCAACCAGCCAAAACATACACTTGCGTTAACGTAATAGTACTTCCAACAACAATGTCGTCCGATTTTGATCCCAGATCAAAAAATTCATAAAGGAATTTCCGTTAGAAGTACAATCTCCAAGAATGAAATTTTTTTTTTCCTCTTCTCAATTAAGATAATAAATAATAAATTGTCTGAAAAGGTACCCAAATCGTCCAAATAAGCTGTACTAACATAAAAATTTGAGATAAAACAACTCCCAGTTGCATATGCTTCACGCTGAAAGCAACAAATCAACAATAGTTAGCAGCTATTCAATGAGTTTTAAAATCACTTTCGACCATATATTTATGGTCAACACTTCACTACTAAATAATTTCTTTTGGAAAAGACAATTTCGTGGCAGATGCCCTATCTCGGATCACAATAACCGAGTTAAAAGACATTCAAAATAAAGTCCTGAAAGTCACTACCAGGCAACAGTACAGACAAAATAAATCCTGCGCAGGAAAAGAAAAAGAGACTTTGCCAAGGCAAAGTACTCCAAATGCTTCTATGCCCAACGTTTACCAAGTTATAAATAATGACGAAGTACGAAAAGTAGTGGCCTTGCATATAACAAATAAACTGTGTTACTTGAAACACGGAAATAAAGTTATTGCAAGAATTGATATTGGCGACCTATATACTAATGAAAAACTTGACTTAGGTCAGTTCTTTCAAAGGCTTGAAAACCAAGCCGGTATATTAAAAATAAGCCATATCAAAACGGCACCGTGGGAAAAGATCTTTGAATTTATTTCAATAGATACTTTTAAAGAAATGGGCAATGATAAATTGAAATCATTAAGAGTAGCGCTACTCAACCCGGTGACCATAATAAATAATGAAAAAGAAAAAGAAGCAATTTTGTCTGAAAACCATGATGATCCAATACAAGGTGGTCATAATGGCATAACAAAAACATTAATAAAAATAAAAAGACACTACTATTGGAAAAACATGACGCGTCAAATAAAAGAGTACATACGTAGTTGTCCAAAATGCCAAAAGTCGAAAACGACAAAACATACAAAGACACCACTAACAATAACAGAAACGCCTATGAGTGCCTTTGACAGAGTAATAGTGGATACTATAGGTCCACTACCAAAATCTGAAAATGGTAACGAATACGCAGTAACCCTGATCTGTGACCTTACAAAGTATTTGGTAGCCATCCCTGTTCAAAATAAGAACGCTAATACCATTGCGAAAGCAATATTTGAATTTTTTATATTAAAGTACGGTCCAATGAAGACGTTCATTTCGGACATGGGCACTGAATATAAAAATTCAATAATAAGCGATCTGTGCAAATATCTAAAAATAGACAACATAACGTCTACTGCACATCACCACCAAACCGTGGGAACAGTGGAAAGAAGTCATAGAACTTTTAATGAATACATCCGTTCATATATATCAGTCGATAAAACTGATTGGGATGTTTGGCTCCAATATTTTACATATTGTTTTAACACGACCCCCTCTATGGCACATGGTTATTGTCCATATGAGTTAGTTTTTGGCAAACAAAACAATTTGCCAAAACAATTTAACTCTATAAATAATATAAGTCCATTATATAATGTAGATGATTATGCTAGAGAAGCTAAGTTTAGATTAGAGCAAGCCTATAAAAGGGCAAGGCTTATGCTAGAAGAGCATAAGGTAAAAAATAAAGAATTATATGATAGAAAAATAAATGATTTTGAACTAGAAATAGGTGATAGGGTTCTTTTAAGAAACGAAACGGGCCATAAGTTAGAATCTAAGTATCTAGGCCCATATAAAGTAGAATCAATAGAAGATAGGGATAACATTTTAATTAGAGATAAAAGAAATAAAGCACAAAGAGTGCATAAGGATAGGTTAAAAATTTATAAATAAAAGGAAATTTTTATTATTTTGCTAAAACCTAACACGTATACATTCAAAAAAAAAATAATAATAAATAAGAGTAAGAAAATTATTTGCAAATATACAAATTCTTATTTTTATATATATAAAAAAAAAAAAGGAACGAAAAAAAAAATGTAAAAAAAAAAAATTTTGCTATATAAAAAAAAAAAAAGCATACATGTAAGAAAAAAATATATATATTCATTGACGGACGTCAAATTTTTTTTTTAATTAACACGAATTACTTTATAAAGTCATTTACTTCATATACACATATATAATAACTTCACTAGATTACGTTATTCTTTAAAAAGGGGAGGTGTAGTGAATTCACATGTCGGTTTTAAATGACTTCAGCACAGCTTGTAACATTCTGTTGCAAGCAGGAAATAATAGTAATAAGTTTATATATAAGAACAATTGTATGTATGTACGCAAACTTGCATGCATACATTTCGTTCTGTATATAAGCTTACGCAAACGAATTGTGCTGGCAAGCCAGCCCAATTATGCTGAGCTTGCAATTCAATCATGTGAGTTCACTCGCGCGCCTCACCCCTCTTATTTTGTAGCTGCCAACAAGCAGCATAAGTTAAAAGACAATATGAATCATTCGAATAAAAGTTGACTAAGAGCTCAGACGTGCTCATTAACAAAAAACCTTTAATAAATATTGGAATTAATTGAATCAATCAATATGTACTAATATACATATTTCAATATATGTTGGTATGATATATGTATCGTGTATGTAAGTACGCATTTATATGTTTTTTTTTTTTGAACACTTGTGACACGGTGATCAACGAATGGTTCCGTGCACATACATATGTGTTAGTATGCATGTATGAGTTTATATGTATTTTTTTTTTTATTTTTTTATATATACACTTATGACACAGTGATCAGCGATTGATTCTGCGCATGTATGTTTTTTTTTTTTAATTCGTTTATTTAAAAAGAGAAATAACAAAAGGAGTAATAAGAAAAGAAAAACGATTAGAAGAAGAGAAAGAATTAGAATTTACAAATTTAGAAATTTTGAAATTTTGTATGCCATAGAATCCTGCGGGACTGCTTGGATGCATTGCTTCACAGGACTCTGGCGGGCATATTAGGCCCCTCCTGTATTGGTAGATCTTTCTGCCTCTCGCAACTTGGTCGCTACGATCGCCGCAAAGTTGCATGCTGCTGACCACCGATCCTGACTTGATAGCATGTTTGCCACCAGATTTGATGCTGTCACTGGTTCGTTGAACGCCGCTTGTAGAACAAGCCGCTCCGAACATGCTCCGGGGTTTCAATAATTCCATTTGTGCAGTGCGGGCACTCCTGACTTGATGCGTGACCAAGCTTATGCAGGTAGCTACGAAAGCATCCATGACCGCTAAGCATTTGGGTCAACTCGAAGGTGACATCTCCATGCTGCCGGCTAACCCACGGGCATAAGTCCGGGATGAGTCGGAAAGTCCATCTTCCCTTTTCGGATGACTCCCAGCGCCTCTGCCAATCAGTCCAGCTTGCCTTCCTAGCCCTGACCTTGGCTTCTTTTTTGGCTGCCACTGACCAAACCGCGTCTCCTCGCTGCTCGTGTAGCCATTTCGCTTCATGTACGAGCAAGTCTAATGGTGTCATGCCGGCGATGACAAGTGATGCATCTTCTGAGATGGTGCGAAAACCTCTGCAGACTCTTAGGGCTCCAAGTCTGTAAGTTGACTCCAATCCGCGTCGGTATGACTTGCATTTCATGGCATTAGCCCAGACCGGTGCACCATATAAGATAGTCGACCTTAGAACGTTCATTAGTAGCAAGCGTCGCCCCTGTTTCGGGCCACGTGAGTTCATCATAATGCGACTCAGCGAGCTGCATAGTCCGCTTGCTCGCGCGCAGACCTGAGTTAGATGTTCCTTAAAGCTTAAACGTGTGTCCAGCCATACGCCCAAATATTTAATTGCACGCGATGATTTTATGGTGCAGTTTTCCATGTTGATATTGGCTACTTCCACTAGTTTGCGACTGCTAATCAGAACTGCTTCCGTTTTGTGCTCTGCCAACTCAAGACCAGCGTTGCAGAGCCATTGCTTTGCCATGGCAATAGATGAGGCGGTTATGTTTTCCGTATCTCGAAGCTGCTTTGCTACCACCACAATCGCCACATCATCAGCAAATCCAACCATACGTGCGCCATTGGGTAGTTGCATGCGTAAGATACCATCATACATTATATTCCATAATAAAGGTCCCAGTACTGAACCTTGGGGCACGCCGCCACGCACCAGGTGCGTATGTCTGCCATTGCTCGATGTGTAGCGCAGAATTCGATTCCGAAAGTAGTCTTCGGTAATACTAATTAGATACTTTGGGACTTTGAAAGCAGACAGAGCATGTAGAATGCGCCCCCAGTTAGCCATATTGAATGCATTTTTTACGTCAAGTGTGGTCACCAGGCAATACTCCTTTTGGCCACCTTTCCACCTTTGGCCTTCAATAGCCTTAGCCGCAATGTTGACTACAGAGGAAAGGGCATCGATGGTAGATTTCGCCTTCCTGAAACCAAATTGGAATGGGGAGAGATCGCCTGTAAGTTTCAGGGCTGCCTCTATTCTACTGCTAATTAATTTTTCAAACATTTTCCCCAGCGCGTCAAGCAAGCAAATTGGACGATAAGCAGAAGGATCGTCTGCTGACTTGTTTGGTTTTGGTATCAGTACCAAATCCTGTACTTTCCACTGGTCCGGGAAGGTACTTTCCTGCAAGCAAATGTTGAACAATTGTGTAATTGTTAGGGATGGCGTCTGGACCAGCAGCCTTGTTGTCCCTGAGATGAAGTGCTGCTCCAGCTACTTCTTCTGCATCAAAAAGGGACTCAGATGTCATTGTCCGCCTCATCGCATAGGTCTAGAAAACATTTTTTCTTGCTCGAACTTATGGCCTTTTTGAGTTCTCTGCGTCTGTCTGCATATACTTGCTGTAGCTGGAGGAAATTGGGCCGTCCTCTTGCTCTCTGATGGCACCGTCTGGCTTTTAGACATTGTCTTCTGGCCTCTGCGATAGCTTCATTCCACCAATACACCGATGAGCGATGTCTGCTGTGTCCCCTGATTTAATAGCCTCTACGACTTGCTCCGAGCATTCTGTTGCACTACCAGAGAGTGTTGGAATATTTAGAGTGGTCGCAAAAACTGCTGGATTAAGGGATGGACCTTATACATCTTGCGCATAGGGGTCTCATTGCGATTCCGAGTATGCGTACTGTCAATGGTGCATAATATGGCGTTGTGATCACTGCCCGTATAGTGGCGGCAGAGCTTCCAAGTAACTCTGTTGTAGAGTTGGCCGGATGCAAAAGTTACATCAATAACTGACCCATAACCAGCTCTTTGGAATGTAAACTCATTCCCCTTATTTAGAACCGCCATATCAAGTGTCGCCAGTGCCTCTAGCAGCGTCTTGCCCCTGTTGTTTGAGGAACTGCTTCCCCATTCTTCAGACCAAGCATTAAAATCGCCTCCGATCAGGGTTTTTTGTTTACCTTGGGCATCTATAGCTATTTCGTCGACGATATCTTCAAATTCTCTTGTTTGCAGGCTTGGAGCAATATAGCAGCTGAATATCCATATGTCTCCGAATTTAGCTCTGACAAAGCCCCCGGCCGGATGAATGGCCTCCATGGTTGGTACATTCCGTCCGCACGCCCAGATTGCCGCCTTCCCAAATCGGTCAACCGCCCAGTTGGTACCAGTACCAGTCTTATACGGTTCACTAATAAGCACAATATCGATGTCTAGTTCGATCACCGTTTGGGTCAGCAAGCTTTGTGCCGCAGCGCAGTGGTTTAGGTTTAGCTGCAGAATTCTCATTTGGATGAATTTTTGCGAGGCTTTTTACTTTCAAGAGGGCATCTCCTACTACAGGCGTAGTGGTCTGTTTGGGTGCGATCTTGAGCAGCGCAGTTAAAACATCTTGGCTCGTTTGTGCACGACGAAACTTTGTGGTCTGGCTTTCCGCATCTGAGGCAGCAATTTGTGCGATCGATGTTGCTTGTGCACTTTGCCGCCATATGTCCAAAGTTAAGACAACGATAGCATCTCTGCGGACTATTTCTCGCTCTAATACGGCAGCTAGACCAGCCGACGCGAATCGACTTTATTTTGAGAAGCTCAGCCGCGCCATCCTGAGAAAGGCAAACAATTGCCGTCTGTGTGTCTCCGAAAATTGACCTTAAAGACTTAACTGAGATCTGGTCTACCTTGCCAATCTTAGCTTCAATTGCTGCGATAACATCAGCCGCTGTTGCCAGGCAATCGAGGTCACGCATTTCAACGTGAGCTACGTCACCCACTGCTCGAACCATGGTGGTTGGTGCCAATACTTCAAGTAACTCATCCTTTAGGTGACTTGAGCTACTTGAGCGGTTTAGTTCTAGCAAGAGCTCACCATTCGCAGTTTTCCTTGCCCGTCTAACGTTGTCTCTGACGCTGTTAAGACGGCCATCATCCCGTCTAGTCACCCTGCTGAGCAACTGGGCATATGATACGCCGTTCTCTGGTTTAACAATAATTGCTTGTGGCCTGGCTTTACGCTCCAGTGTTTTAGATTGGCGCTTGCGTGACACTTGTTGCCACTCTTGAGCTGGAAGCTCAGAGTTTGATGCAGTCTCATGTTGTGGGGCGATGCCATATCCTGTTTTGCTTGTTGTCGCTGGCTGATGCTGTGAGAAGTGCGCCGCAGATCTCAACTGATCCGCATAAGATTTTTTTAAGCTTACGCCGCCGCTGCGCATGTATGTATTAGTAAGCATATGTGTATGCATGTATGCACTTGTATATATATTTTCTTTTTTTGTATATATTTATTCATTTTTTTTTTTTTTTATACATTTATGACACAGTAATCAGCGATTGATTCTGCGCATGTATGTATTAGTATGCATATGTGTATGCATGTATGCATTTATATGTATATTTTCTTTTTGTATATTTTTATTCATTTTTTTTTTTTTATACGTTTATGGCACAGTGATCAGTGATTGATTTTGCGCATGTATGTATTAGTTTGGATTCACTTATTATATTTTTTTTATATATTGTTTAGTTTGCACATTTATACATTTCATTCGATTTTCTTTGTGTTATATATTGCTTTTATCGTGGATATATTTTTTCTCTTTTTCCTTTTTTTTTCACTTTCCTTTTCCATTTTGACACTGTTTTTCCTACTTACAGTAATACTAATATATAAAAGTGAATCTTCATCCTTCTTTAGTACCAGCTGCGCCAGTTACCTTTCGGGAGCGTGAGACGGCTTGATTCCAGTATCCTTCGATGAATAGAGCCTTGTCAATTGATTTGACCCCTTTGTATATATGTGAGATTTTTACTGAATAAATTCCTTTTATTTAATTAATAAACCAACGACCAGTTCGTTTAATGTTCAAAATTGAAGTGAAGTTCTTTATTCTATCATATTTAGTTGGAGCTTCTGCTGTTTACAAAAAATGCTTACGTCTGTAATTAAATTCTCGCCCACGCAGGGGCTTGTGTATTAAAAATATAAAAGGTGCTGATGTTGCAAATTCAAGTGAATTCGTTGTCCAGACTGGGGAATGATCGACGGGGAATGAACGACGGGGAATGAACGACGGGGTTTCGGAGGGGGTGAGATGTATGCTGTGGTAACTTGTGCCCTCTAGCTTCTTATCACACACACATAATTTTTTTCCCACGCTAGCACAACAACATTCACCTACCACCGCAGCAAGTCCAGATAAGAATTTCGCAACAATCTTGACCTTCAACTTTGCTTAGCATTATGACGAATTTCGCCAGACGCCCCACGCCCCACGCTCCTCGTCCACGTTCACGACATCGTTATCACTAACCACTTCCGCTCCACGCTCCTCATCCACGTTCACGACAGCCTTATCACTAACCACTTCCGCTGCATGACGTCATCACACCCCTTATCAACCACTGTGACGTCACTTCCTGGTCCAGAACATACCGTTCCTATCTACTCAAATGGCCAATCCTTTATCCATCGACAAAACGCTCCTAGTTATCAGAACACCATAAGATACATAGCTTCAAGGCCAGCCATCAAAATGGAAAATAGATTTGGTCAATTACGTCAGAATTACTCTAGTAACCATAATAATGGTTCATATGGTATAAAACGCGGAATTAGCTCAACCAATCCTTTTAGTAAAATACAACGCTTACACCATTTAGAAGTCGAGAGGGATGCCTCAGAAGTTGACTTTCAAGATAAGACAAATGACACGTTTTACGAAGACACTCTCATTGTTGGGGACCAGGATGTTCTTGGCGAAAATAAGGAACACGAACAACAAGAAAATTTTATAATGGGTGCCACTCTAGCGTCCCATACCTAATTTACACCACGTGTGAAGGAAAAACGTTAGAATTTCTATTTAATACAGGAGCGAATAAAAATTTCATTAATTCTAGAATAGCGCAAGGTAGTAAATCAATTAGGAATTCATTTAAGATCCAATCTGTCGCAGGGGTAGTTAAAGTTACTCAATGCATTACGGGACCCTTTTTTCACTCATTAGGTAACCACACACCATTCACATTTTTTGTTCTCCCATGACTAGAAACTTTTGATGGCATCATAGGGGATGATACATTGAAAACATTAAAAGCAGTTATTGACAGGGAAAAGAATTTTTTAAAGATAACACCAGGAGTACAGATACCCTTACTTGCAAAACCATCACGTTGAATTAACCAACTTCTTGGTGGTGCTCACCCATTACCTACTAAACAGGTCCTCGATTCTTTGATTAAAGAGTACTCAGATTTGTTCAAACCACTTTCCCCTAGCGAATACGTAAAAACACAGATCCATGCTGAAGTAAGAACTAGCACAAAGGAGCCAATTTATACTAAATATTACTCATATCCTTTTTACATTCATGAAAAAATAGAGAAACAAGTTAAAGAACTCTTACAAAATGGCATCATTTAACCGTCTAATAGCCCATACAATTCACCAGTTTGGATAGTACCAAAAAAATCAAAACCAAATGTTGAAAAACAATATCGCATGGTGATTGACTTTAAGCGGCTTAACGCTGTTACAATTTGAGATACTTCTCCTATTCCCGACATTACGTCTACATTAGCAAGTTTAAGAAACGCGAAATTCTTTACGACTTTAGATTTTATCAAATACGAATAAAAGAAGAAGATAGAAAGAAAACAGCATATTCTGCATTAAATGGAAAATATGTGCTAATTTGTTAGTAAATTTAGAAAAAACCCAGTTTTTCCAAAAGGAGTTGAATATCTAGGGTGTATAATAACCCCGGACGGTATTAAGAAGAATCCAAAAAAAATTTAGGCGATAAAGCACATGGCTCCACCCACAAATGTCAAAGAGTTAAAGAGTTTCTTAGGTATGACTTCATATTATAGGAAATTTATTCTTTATTACACAAAAATAGTTAAGCCTTTGACGAACCTGACTCGCGGTGAGGCTGCCCAAGTAAATTCCGGACAATCTAGGAAAATTGCTTTTAAAATTGATGGAGGTGCATTAAAAGCATACATTTCAAGAAGTTTGACAAAAATAATATAATATGGCAATAATATGGTCCCTAGACAATCTTCCTTCTTTATGGGGCAGGATTTATTAGGGTTTTTACTGATCACCAACCTCTCACTTTTGCTCTAGGTAATAAAAATTTTAACGAAAAACTCAAACGTTGGAAAGCTCGAATTGAAGAATACAATTGCACTTTGATATATAAACCAGTGATTGTGGTGGGGCGAAGATTTCCAAATGGGTAGAGCCCAATTCTTACTACCAGTAGAGTTGGTGGATGTTGGAGATGAATGAACGCGCGTTAACTCGGTTGCAAAACACAGGCCAGATTTATTTATAAATAGGCAAGTTCGAAGAAAAACTCCACCTTCCTAAGTTGGTTTTTTCCTCCCCGGTATATCTATATACGTCTCCCCATATTCTCGGCCTCTTATTTTACGAAAACACTTTTATTCGTAAACGCCTTAACATTATGAACCGGTCCGGTACTTATGTGCAATAAATTGGCCTGTGTTTAACCGAGTTACCGCGCGTTTTAATTCCTTCAACAATTGGGTAATAAGTCTGGGCTCTCAAATCAGAAGCTTCGCCCCTCTACAAACATTGGTCCTTCGAGCCGGATATCCTTCCACACGCCCCAGCTTCGCATCGGTGAAGAATCTGATAAGTAGAAACATTCTTATTGCCATTCCATTTATTCACCAATACATACACATACATACATACCTGTAGAGAAAAGTTCCCGCTCATTTCCATAGCGACTTTTGACTCTAATTTGTGTGGACATTCCATTGTCTTTAATTCATCTATTCTGATTTAGTAGCTTATCCTAGCAATTCCAATCCATTCCTTTAGATTTTTTATTGTTTCCAATCCCGACAAAATTATCTACACACATACATACATACATATCCATATGCATATGTGAGTGCAAGTGCAAGCTGAAATTAAAAAGTGCTTTAGTTTTCGTTTACCAACAAACTCACCTGTAATTGACTTGGACATAATTTCGAACAGTGCTCCGTCGTTCCGAAAACTCAAAAAAAAGGAATGCAGTCGAAAGTTCTTATTTAAAACACACGTTGGTAAATGCATATGCGCCCACACATGCATATGTATGTCCATATATAAACACATACACAGGTGCACCGGCATTTACATACTTTGTGTATATTAAACACTACTGCTGTGGCATTTACTTTCATTGGTTTCCCGCACTAATTTTATAAATTTTTTGGCATTTGCACATCACTTTCACATCAATTCTTTAAATCTTTGTGCAAAATTAGAAACAAAATTGCAAATTTCCAAAAGTAAACAAACCACCTATTGGCAGCACAGCTGATGTCCATTAGTGGTAGCCCGTGACGATCAAAAATCCCGACTTCGATCACGGTCACGATAGTTGCTCCTCCAGCATTTAATAAAATAAAAATTAACTTTCTCAAGAAAAAAAAAATAAAATTCAGAATAAATATTTAAAAAAATAAAAAAAAATTATTCCAATTTCGAATTAATAATTTCGGCATTTTCGTGTGCGCGTGACTAATAATTTCCGTCAATAAAATTTAATTTTGTTGACAAATTTAAACAAAAAGTTTGCGCCTTTTCCCGTTTCGTATTTCAAGCGAAATCGATTTGAAATATTCCTGTTTTTTATTTTTTCAATTAATTTTTCAAAGTTTTAAATCTAATAAAATACCGTGGAATATGAAGCACGGGGCATTACAGCCACGGCCAAATCTTAGCGGCTTTTCGACCCACCTGCAGCAAATAAAATCCTCTGAAGAAATAAATCCAAAAAGCTGCAATCGAAATAGCGCTTAATGATTTTGGACCGTTCCCACTGGACCACATAAACTGCAGTCACCACACAAATCACATTTTAAAAAAATCATTTAAAATTTTATAAAATTATTTATTCTCATTTTTGCTGGTATTTCATCTACAGAAGGATATATTTTTATTCATTGTTATTCTACTCATCGATTTGACGACGCATCCGTTCGGTTTCCAAATTCGATATATATTATAGTCCACTACGGTCAAATTCGTTGACCAACACGATATCCTTCCTGACTCGTTCTAGCTCAATCCAGCTATGCCCACAGATCCTGCTAAAAGCAGCCACAAAACCGATCGTCTAGCTGTGCCTCGTCGATCCACGTCGCCATCCACTCCACTATTCCAAGGTAACCGGCAATACCGACACCGTCAAGCCTTCATTCAATGCTCAATCTTCACTAGGCCTTTCCGGCACTACGCCCAAAAGAGCATCCGTTTGCAGTCGCATTCCCTCGCCCGCGCACTCCGACTCTAGCTCCCGATCAATTCCACGCGTCACGGTTTCCGCTCCCACCTCCAAAACAATAACCCGATCTGAGTCCCAGGGACTGTCCGAAGAAGCTGACATGTCCGTGAACCACTTTATCGCCGCTTGTTACGGTCTGACCGATTTCGAGGTCAACACAATGGGCTCCCTCGAGGGTGATGTGCCATTGTTTTCGATGAAAATGCACTTGGAGCAGACAAAGGTCCTGTGGAGCAGAGTCGAATCCGAGTACTTGTCATGTACCAGAGCCCTTACGGCTGACGCGAGCGAAGAAAACAAGACCAATTTGGTGACGGTGCAATCCAAATATGCATAAGTATATATGGTGTAAGTACGGTGCGGTAGCACCTTAGGAGAACGCATAGAGCGACTCCAGTCGTTCACTACAACTCCTCCCAGAACGCCCCCGAAATCCGAGAACAGCACGTCCATGCTGGCTATCTGCTACCTCCGTGTGAGGTGGACGTGTTTACAGGCGACTATAATCAGTGGCCCACGTTCCGCGACCTGTTCACAGCCTTGTATGTGAACAATCCGAGGTTGGCACCAGTTGAAAAGCTGTATCATCTGGTGTCCAAAACGCGCGGCGAGGCAAAGGCAATTGTTTCCAGTTCCCCACTCACTAATGATGGTACCCATGCGGCTTGGGAGAATCTTCAAGCTCGGTTTGAAAACAAGAGACAGCTTGTTGCCAGCCAGATGAAGATTCTCATCAACCTTGCAGCAGTCGTTCACGAGACTTGCGCCGCCATGAAAGATATCCAGACTACCATCCAAGGGTGCTTAACCACGCTCACGCGATCCGGTGTTAGCACGGAGAACTGTGACGTCTTGTTGGTGGCGCTTTGTACATCCAAATTGCCAAACGCCACCATCGCATTATGCGAACAATCCATCCCAAACAAGACTGACCTCTCATCCTGGTCCGACCTGAACAACTTTCTAATAGATCGGTATCGCGTTCTAGAAATGTTGGAAGGTCGAAAGCCCACACCTGCGCTACAAGTAATCCCAGCAGCCGTTTGCAAATCTGGGCCTCCGACTAGATTCCAGTCTTTGACCACTACCGTCACTGTCAACAAGGTCTCCTGCCAATTGTGTGGCGGAGAGAACCATCCGATCCGCGTCTGTCCAAAATTCGCTGATATACCCGTGCAAGAGTGGCGGCAATTAAACATTTAAAATTATGTCTCAATTGCTTTGTACGTGGCCATCAATTGCGAGAGTGGCCCAGTCTTCATTCTTGCCGCATATGCCAGGAGTGACACCACACACTCTTGCATCGCATCAACATTTCCACAGTGACGACTTCCAGTGTGCAGGCACCAAAAATAAATCCTCGGCGACAACAAACAAATGCTCTCCCTGCAGAGTCAGTGGAGCGCCCAAATCAAAGCCATGGCCTCCAGAAGTTCCGAATATCCACACCTCGTAAAGGTTTGCTGGGTACGGCCATGGTAACATGATAGACACCGGATCTGAGGGAACATTCCTATCCAAGAGGATGTTCGATCTGGTGAGACCCCGGTTCCGTGGCACTGACGCTGAAATCAGTGGCATCCACCAACTCTCACAAAGTTTGCGAACTAAAAATCTCTTCTCCTTGAGATCCTTCCAAGCACGTGGAAGCGCACGCATTCGTCTTGCCCAACCTTCCTAACGCGATTCCGTCCTGCCCGGTTCCCACAAAGATAAAGGAGAGCATTCCGCGTCTTCCTTTGGCAGATCCACATTTCCACGAAAGGTCTCCAGTAGACTTAATCATCGGTGTGGATCTTCTCCCCCGCGTTTTAGAAAAGCGCATCGAAAAGGGCATTTGCGGGTTCCTCCTTGCTCTGGAGACGATATTCGGGTGGATTCTGTGCGGTCCCTCAGTTGAGCCGACCACTGGGTCCACGTCTGCAGCTCAAATTTCTGCGTCTCCAAAAACCGCTCGTCCCAACCTCGAAGGAAGTGATGGTCCGCAAGGTCTGCGGAGGAGTTCATGCGCTCCGGAAATGTCGGCAGTTCCTCAATCTCTGCACGACAAGGCGAGTACAGGCAGTAGTAGAGCACAAATACTGTCCTAACTGCCTCGCCCACGAGCACTCCACAGGATTATGTAGAAGTAAATCGGGCTGTCACTGGTGTGGTGAGAAACACCACACCCTACACTGGAAATTAATCTTGCTCTTAATTCTTCATCTAATATTATCCCCTCTTCTCAACCTCGTTGGCGGAAATGTTTTCGCAAAACTGACTTTGCCCGCCTTGACTCTATTCTGAGTAGGACCGACTGGCATAATCTATTTAACGGCGTTGAGTTGGATACTGCCGTTGAACGTTTTTATTCAACGCTTTATGCTGCTTTTGATGTTTGTGTACCAAACACTGTATGTGAATACAATTCAACAAAGCCTCCTTGGTTCACACGTACCCTCTCAAATTTAAAAAATGTTAAATCAAGGTACTTTAAGCGCTTCAAAAAAACCCAATCATTTTAGCAAAGCCTTTGATAGTGTCGATCACAAACTTCTGTTAAAGAAACTTGATTTGCTAGGATTTTCTCCTAATCTTTTATCCTGGTTAAAGTCGTACCTCACCAATAGAACTCAAAGAGTTTTGTTTAGATCTGCGCTTTCCAAAAATGTTAATGTCATATCTGGTGTTCCCCAAGGAAGTCATCTGGGCCCACTACTATTTACTCTGTTTATTAATGATTTACCTAACGTTTTAAATAACTCTCATGTATTTATGTTTGCAGATGATGTTAAGCTTTGCGTATCATTTAAAGATCCAGCTCTTCATTCCATTTTACAAGCTGAAATTAATAAGCTTAGTGAGTGGTGCATGATTAATCACCTCCATCTCAACACACTGAAATGCTCATCTATGACATATTGTCGTCGTTCGCCGTTTCTTGCCAATTACTCAATGAATGGCGCTATCCTAAATAGAGTTTTTTCTGTTGAAGATTTGGGTATTATTTTTGATCCCAAACTAAACTTCCTGCTTCACATTTCATCTGTGGCTAACAAAGCAACATCTTTGCTAGGCTTTATAAAGCGTTGGTCCAAGGAGTTCAGTGATCCTTATATTACTAAGATCTTATATACATCCCTGGTACGTCCAGTGCTTGAATATTGCTCACCAGTTTGGAGTCCTCAATATTCTATTCACCAACAACGAATTGAATCAGTCCAAAAACAATTTTTATTGTTCGCCCTACGGGGTCTAAACTGGGAGCCAACTAGGCCCCTCCCTCGTTACCAGAGTAGACTTCTTCTCCTGAATCTGCCCTCTTTATCAAGTCGAAGACTCGTCAGCGGAATTGTATTTCTTCATAAATTGCTAACTGGGGAAATAGACTCTCACTTTTTATTGGGGAAATTAGACTTTGCCGTTCCGTGTCGTCCAACACGCAATTTTGTTCCTTTAAATTTAAGAACATGCGTCTCTAATTATAGCCTACATGACCCTCTTCGAGTGGTGTGTAGTGACTACAATAAGTTTTCCCTTTTTATTTCTCCTCACATATCTCCTTCTTCTTTACGTTTATCAATCCTTGCCTTCCTTCGAACTGTTCCTGCCTCCTAACTTTCCTTGTTTCTACCTTTTTTTCGCCTTCTGCTTCTTTATGTTTTAGTTTATTCCTTTCTTTTTAATTATATTAGTTTAATTAGTTTAAGTCAATTGCACTTTGTTTAGTTGACGTTAAATAAATAAATAAATAAATAAATACCCTCCTCCATCCCACGGCTTCCGTAACACGACGATGTGCTTCACAGAGGAATCTACCGCAACGAGGCTCGTCCAACTCCACGAAGCATACCTCTATCCTGAGGTCATCCAATCCAATTATGTGTCCAGTTCGGGCGGAATTCCTTTAGTTCAGCGCGCCAGAACGTTGCTGCTTCCCATCCTTACCAGTCCACCAGGGCTATTGCAACTTGTTGCAAGGGGGGCGGTATGTTCACGCCAGAAAGGGTGACCAGCAGGGGAATGAAGAGGGCTTTTGCCACTATCCCCGAACGGGCACACTAGTATTAGTTACTAGGCAAGTTCGAAGGAAAACTCCATCTTCCTAAGTTGGTTTTTTCCTCCCCGGTATATCTATATACGTCTCCCGATATTCTCGGCCTCTTATTTTCATGAAAACACTTTTATTCGTAAACGCCTTAACATTGTGAGTAGATAGTAACGGTATGTTCTGGACCAGGAAGTGACGTCACAGTGTTTGATAAGGGGTGTGATGACGTCATGGAGCGGAAGTGGTTAGTGATAAGGCTGTCGTGAACGTGGATGAGGAGCGTGGAGCGGAAGTGGTTAGTGATAAGGGTGTCGTGAACGTGGATGAGGAGTGTGGAGCGGAAGTGGTTAGTGATAACGATGTTGTGAACGTGGACGAAGATTGTTATGAAATACTCTTATCTGGACTTGACTTGTTGTGGCGGTAGCGTGGGAAAAAAATTATTTTGAAGAAAAACAATTATGTGTGTGATAAGAAGCAAGAGGGCACGCGCTCTTGTATGTGAGAAAAAAATTATAGTTGTTGTTGTGCTAGCGTGGGAAAAAAATTATGTGTGTGATAAGAAGCAAGAGGGCCCGCGCTCTTCTATGGGGAAAAAAAAATTGTGATAAGAGAGTTAAATGCTTGAATTTAATTTACATATAAAATGAAAGAAAGTGAATTAAAATAATTTACTTGACAAGTACGATTTTCTGTGAACAGTAGAAGAAAAAAAGGTTAAATAATTGAAAAATGGAGCGATATTGTGATGTGTGTAATATTAATGTGAATATAGCTAGATGGAGCTATCATTTAAGGACAAATGAGCATAGAACGAATGCGTGCGAAACTTTGGATTCATGTGTGAAGCAAATTTCTAGTGGTTTTCGAAACCGCATTACAACATATCGCTATGAGAGCGATAATAGTGGAAAAGAGCTGCAATTGCCTGAAGACTTTCTTGCAAAAGCGGGAGCTTCTCTGCTACCAATATTGACGAGATGGTTAAACATTAATACAGCATGCAAAGTTAATCTCGAACTGTTCGGGGAGTATATGAAGATAAAGGATGATGAGATGACTGTAATGGTTAAGTCTCATCAGACTCCCATGAAGGTGCTAACGGTTGAATGTGATCTGGAAGAAATATATGTAAGCCAGACTGCAATAATAAGCACTAAAATGGATGAATTTCAAGAGCGTGACAGTGGCTGGACCTTAATAAAAATACTTTATCTAGAAATGAATCTCAATAAGTATGAACCACTAAAAGTTTCGAACTATGTCAAACTTCCGAAACAGATTGCTATGAAAAAAGCAGTAGTGAATGTTCAAAACAATGATGATTTTTGTTTCAAGTGGGCGATGAAGCCTGTAGAATATCATCGAGATAGACCATCTTCATATAAAATAGCTGATTGTATTGATCATATAGTGTATACAAAGGTCACCACATCTTAAACCACTTATTAAACCACTTAAGAAGACACGCGGTGCAAGTGAATATGCATTGGCATCATATTACACTATTTGACATATGCAATGCAAGCATACTTGCATTGGTAAACTATTTTGTAGAATAAGCAATCTATGTAAACTAGACCATAAGAAACAGTATAAATAAAGCGGCCTCGACCCTACGAGGTCAGTCAGGCTAATCGCATCCAACTGCGAATATCAGAAACTTGTCTCTTTATTTGAAAGTCGCCTTACTATCGGCGCCGCGTCCCAACCGCGTCTTGACGAACTGTCTTTACATTACATGGCGATCCTGCCAGATTCCTAATAAGGATCAGGGCACCGCTTCAAGAAGCGAAGACGCAAAAGACGAGTAAGGACCAAAATCCTATCCAGAAGTGGAACTGCCCAGATGAGCGCAACGCATCTGGAGGCAGTAAAGAAGGCGCTAAAGGAGTGCCCCCTTGACGGTCCGCGACCATTGACCGTGGAGGAATACCACGCCCGCCAGAAGAGTGCCAAATCTCAGGCACTACGGAAACAGAAAGAGGAGGACCAACTAACAAAAATTCCAAAGGTCCAAACGCCCAAAAGACGAGGCGGATACCTCGCCAGATACCGGCGAAAGAGGGCATCATTACTGGAACTGGTCCAGCGGAACCCACCCATACCGTGGAACGACGCACAAGTCGTCTGGACAAAGATTCATGCGCTAGAAGACGAGCACCAGAGGGAACAACAAAAACGGAAGCAGCAGCAGCAGCAGCACCAATAAATACATAAAACCAAAGTAAGCAAAAAAAAAAAAAAAATAGTAATAACACACCAAAAAAAAAAAAATGTTAAATAAAATAAAAAAGAGTGCTAACACAGCACCTTTGTGGTAAAAAGCGAAGTTCGCCGCCACTATAACAAATATAAAAACACAAATGTAAAATACACAAACATCCATTCAAAAAAAAAAAAAAAAAAATAAATACATTTTTGAAATTCAAAAAAAAAATTTTTTTAACTAAAAATTTAAAAATAATCTCTTATAAAAATTACAAAAAAAAAAATGAAATAATTTTGCATAGTACGGAAAAAAAATAATAAAATATTCTTTCAAAATTTAAATACTCTTTAATTAAAACAAATCAAATTTTTAAATTCTAAATACCAAGAAAAAATTACAACTAGAAAACTAGAAAAAAATACCCTCACTATACAAATAAGAAAACTATATACAAAACCAAAATATTATATACACAAACAAACATATATACAAACACATATTAAATACCATACCCAATATATATATATCACTTGAAATTTCATGCTGACTCAAAATATTACGCGTGCTCCATATGAGTAGGCCACTTGACAACAAAGCAAAACACCGCGTATGTAGTAAAAAAAGAAGACCGATACATATATATATAGGTCAGTAAACCATAAAACAATCGAATTTTATTGTGCAATTGTGTCAAAACATCAGGTTTCAATATGGGCGGAGAATCATCAAAAGTAGAAAGACCAAATGCGAACGTAGTAAACGAAGTACATGTAGCACCATGGGACCCAGAAAATAATTTAGGTCAAATTCGATCAGTATTGTTGGTACTAACGGCAATAATAATAATACAGTTTATTTTCACAGTGTATAGCATGCATAGACGAGCAATTAAAAAACGGTATATTAATCAAAATGCAACAGTAGAAAAAATTTAAAATAATAAATTTATTATTTTAATAAAAAATGAGCGAATGGCAAGAAATTCTAAAAGAGGCACGTCATTGCAAAGAAAATGTAGATAAATCTATTAAATGTATAACTCAGGATAGGAAGATAAAAAGGGAAACATTAATAAAACATGCCAAATTAATAAAACAACAACTAAGGCAAATAAAGAGAATCTTTAGAAAAGACCTACCTCCGGCACATCAAGTAGCAGCTATAGCGTTCTACGAAGATTGCGGAGACAGAGCAAATAAAGCATTGGCAAGGCACAGAATAGAACTAGATCTAGGCGAAACAGACGAAGACAGTGACAATACGGACACTGAATCGGAAAACTCACATATTGAAGATCCATACATATCTCCCACAATGTCCAAAGAGACAACAATAAATACAGCTGCCAAGCTTATGGTAGCAGAGTATGATGGAAACCCGGCCAAGCTATCCAGTGTACTGATAGCACTAGAGGCCATTGACGAAATAAAAGGAGAAAATGAAACGACAGCGGTTAGATTTGTTAAAACTCGGCTTACCGGGATAGCAGCCGATGCGGTAGCAGAAGTAAACACCATAAGTGAGATAATAGAAACACTCAAAAGAAAAGTGAAGGGAGACTCAATAGAAAGTCTTAACGCAAAGATACAGAGGGTAAAACAAACCAATAAATCGGCATTAGATTATACGACAGAAGTAATGAAGCTGGCACAAGCTTTAAAACGGGCATACATCACCGATGGTATCCCGTCAGACAAGGCAGAGAAATACACAGTCAGTTGGACTGTAAAAAGCATAATGGACAATACTCTAGACAAGGAAACTCGGACAGTATTCCGATCGATACCGCACAAAACTCTAGAGGAAACGATGACCGCGTTCATTGAGGCGACGGACGAGGTACAACCAGAGCGAGGCACGATCTACCGATACGGTGGATACAATAATCGCGGAGCGCCTCGTGGACGTGGCCAAGCAAGATACAACGATAGAGGTAGAAACGATTACAATAATTATAGAGGCGAGTATCGAGGAAACTACAACGACAACCACAATAGAAACAACCGAGGCAATAACAGGGGAGGAAACTCAAATAGAGGCCATTATGGCAATAACAGAAACTCCCATGATAACCAAAACAGAAACAACCGTGGCTATACCAGAGATAGAAATATACGGGCCATAACGGTACCGGAAAACTCAGAGATTCCCCTAGATATCTAAAACAAAAACAATGTGAAGTCAAAGTAGCTAATGTTAACCTTACCATGGGATGCTTCATTTCGAGCTATTTAAACCATGATTCCAAGGTAGCATCATTCTTAATAGATACAGGAGCAGATGTCTCCGTAATTAAAATCAAGAAAATAGGATCAATACAGTTCAAAACACAAGATAATATCAGTCTCAAAGGAATAGGAACAGGCTCAATACAGACAATAGGACATCGTCAACTAGAACTAAAACTAGACGACATATTAGTACAACATAATTTTTACATAGTCGACAATTCATTCCCAATACCAACGGATGGAATACTAGGTTTAGATTTCTTTAAAAAATATAACTGTATCCTTGACTATACTAAGGACAAAGATTGGTTAGTACTACGACCAAATGAGTACCATGAAGACCTAGCCATTCCAATGCATAACGCGTCAACATTAAAGACAATAGTTATACCAGCCAGAGCTGAATCCATTAAACAAATCCATATAAACAACACATCGTCCGATATACTTATACCAAATCAAGAAATTAAGGAAGGAGTATTCATAGCCAATACTATAACAACTAGCAAGCAGGCATTTGTCCGATTTATAAATACTTCCAATAACGACATAATAATTCGAACAGATACAATTAAAACAGAAAACTTAGATGATTATGAGATAATTCAGAATGTGGAACAAAGTCAGGAAGAAACAAATAACAAAGAAAAATTAGAAAGATTGCAAAGAAATTTTCCAGATAGAGTAAAAACAGCATTGACTAAATTATGTTCAGAATTTATTGATATCTTTGCACTAGAAAAGGAAAAAATAACAACGAATAATTTCTACAGACAAAAACTAAGACTTAAAAATGACGAGCCAACCTACATCAAGAACTACAGAATAACAGAGACACACAAGACAGAAGTAAAGAAACAAGTTGATAAATTATTATATTCAACTGGCCGTCACCGCGTTCGGACGTATTTTTTATCGCGCTCCGCAAGTTCATCGGTGTCAGCATTTAAATCAGTGTTAAACTAATGTGACAGGGGTCTCAGTCGCCACAGAGACGCCCAATCACAATTTTATATTGTTATTTGTAACTACAAATAATAATATTTAGTAAATATCTAAATTTACTAGCAATGCCAACGTGTAAAGAGACCAACTTGGGCCCATCTTCACTAGAATCTCGCCAGCAACAGCTACAAGAACAACTTCTCCAGCAACAAAACGAGCGTCGCCTATCTATTCAACGCAACAATGCATACTTCTCAGTAGTGTCTCCAACAACCACAACAACAATAAGCGCTGAATCCAAAAGTGCAAGTACGAGCAAATTGCTTACACCAACCAGCAACAATTTGTCTTGGAGCGCCCAATGCGCTTCACCCTCAAATTCGCTTACACCTCAAGTGTTAATTGGGTCATTGGGTTCGCCGACCGCCGTCAGCGCGCTCACAACAACAACAATTGCAGCTACTGCTCCAACAACAACTGTAACAGCAGCAACGTCTGCAATACCTTCGATCACCGTCCAGCAGACTACCTCAACAAAGTCTACCCATCCAGTGACGGTGAATCCAAAGTCACCTGTTCAGACTGGCATGGACAGATATATTAATATAAACAAGCGAAAGCTTAGCCCTCATACTAAAAGAGGCAACACTCCTAAAATGTCCAAAAGCAACATTGCTGAACGTAAAGCTCTGGAGGGCAACAGATTCCAAATTCTGGCAAATCAGCCGGAATCTCAAGAAGGAGTTTCCCAAACAAAACCCTCAGTAGCCAAGCCACCACCATTTTACATCCGTGGTGCAAACTGCACTTCATTGGTGCCTAAGTTGGTGGCCCTAGTAGGTAAGGACAACTTTTATGTGACCCCACTTAACAGGGGGAACATAAGAGAGACTAAAGTCCAAACAAATAACGAACAGTTCTATCGTACTATAGAAAAGTACTTTAGAACGGAGAATGTAAACTTCTACACATTCCAATTAAAGAGCGCCAAAGGTCTTCAAGCCGTGATTAAAGGCATTGAACCCTCGGTTCCGCCTCAGGAAATTGCAGAGGCATTGGAAGAGAAGGGCTTTGAGGTGAAGTCCGTCTCAAATATATTAAACAGAAACAAAATCCCACAACCTCTGTTTAAAGTGGAGCTACAGCCTGATGCACGAGCATTAAAATCCAATGCAGTACATCCTATCTACAACCTGCAACTACTGCTACATCGCAGAATCACTGTCGAGGAGCCTCACAAGAGGAATCATCCTCTACAATGTACTAAGTGCCAGGAGTTTGGCCATACAAAGTCGTTCTGCAGTCTTCGCCCAGTTTGCGTTGGCTGTGGACAAATTCAACAAGAGTGTGTCTGTTCCGACAATAAAACAAACGACAATACAAGGAAGTGCAGCAACTGCGGTGGAAATCACACCGCAAATTACAGAGGATGTCCTGTCTATAAGGAACTGAAGGCCCGTCTTAATGCAAAGAAATCTACGGCTCGTATCCAGGGCTCCACACTTATTCCCTCGCAAACCACACCGGGAATATTCTTCTCAAGAGCTGTAAGGTCATCAGCTGCTCCAACGACAACTACTCCTGGAGTAACTTTTGCAAGCGTGCTGCGCAACGGAAGTTCACAGCCCTCTACATCTCTAAATCCCGCTACAATCTCAAACAATGCGGCCCCAAGTCCACCCGTACTCGGCCAGCAACCCAACGGGATCGAAACGTTGTTGATCTCGCTAAATCAAAACATGACAAACTTCATGACGTTCATGCAAAATTGCATGCAGGAACTTATGCGGAACCAAAACTTGCTCATTCAAAAGCTTTTGGACAACAATAAATAATGTCAGCACTACATATAGGACTATGGAATGCAAACGGCATTTCCAAGCACAAACAAGAACTGTCACTGTTTCTGGACTCAAATGATATTGATATCATGCTGTTATCGGAAACTCACCTTACCAACAAAAACAACTTCCAAATACCTAAATATGCATTCTATGCAACAAATCACCCAGATGGCAAGGCTCATGGAGGAACTGGCATCCTAATCAAAAACCGAATTAAACACTGTCTCCACAATGGATTTGCCAAACAATACCTACAAGCAACTTCAATAAGTGTCCAAACCGCTTTCGGCAGTACAACCGTGGCTGCACTGTACTGTCCACCACGATTCTCAATCTCTGAAAAAGAGTTTACTGACTTCTTCAACACACTTGGAGTACGATTTATTGCTGCAGGAGACTACAACGCCAAGCACCCTCATTGGGGATCCCGCCTGATAAATCCAAAAGGCAAACAGCTGTATAACACAATCATCAACCCAGCAAACAAAATGGGCTATGCCTCACCGAATAAGCCCACGTACTGGCCAACAGATCCACGCAAGCTCCCAGATCTAATAGACTTTGCAATCACCAGGGGAATTGCGCACAATTTGATAACGGCAGAGTCACTAGCAGAATTGTCATCGGACCACTCGCCAGTAGTTTTCACTATATTAACACAACCACAAATAATAAAGCACCCACTCGGGCTAACAAATTGGAAAACAAACTGGCTCAGATTTAAAAAATACATAAGCACCCATATCGAACTAAATCCCAAACTGGACGACGAAGAAGACATCGAGTTTTGCACCTCTGCATTAGAGTCGATGCTCATTGAAGCAGCTGATATCTCCACCCCAAACATTGGCCACACCCAGGAAAAACACAAGTCTAACAACCGACTAATTGAACTTCTTGTAACAGAGAAAAGACGACTCAGGCGAGAATGGGAAATGTCCCGATCACCGGCAGCAAAATATCGCCTAAAGGCAGCTTCCCGAACCTTAGCAAAAGCGCTTAGACAAGAAGAAGCAATAGCACAGCGGCAATACATCGAGAAGCTTTCCCCCACCAGCACCAAATATCCGCTGTGGAAAGCTCACCCAACCATAACTGCCCCAACCGAGATAATTTCACCTATACGATGCCCAACTGGCAAGTGGGCCCGTTCAGACGAAGAAAGAGCACTCACCTTTGCAGCTCATCTAAAAACGGTTTTTCTGCCAAACCCGTCAACAAACTCATTCCAGCTTCCCCCTCTAAGCACCCCAGTGGAAACCGAGCCACCGAAATTCCAAGCTGAGGAAATTTCTGCAATTATTAAAAACTATCTTAACCCAAGAAAGTCGCCCGGCCATGACAAAATAACCCCGAAAATGATCCGAGAACTCCCGATCTGTGCCGTGCGTTACATCTGCAAACTTTTCAACGCGATAGTAAAAACTGGTCACTTTCCAATAAGTTGGAAAAAATCAGTAATCATAATGATCCCAAAACCCGGAAAAGACAAAACACAGCCATCATCGTACAGACCCATTAGTTTATTGCCAAGTCTTTCAAAACTATTTGAAAAGGTCCTACAACTCCGTATAAATACAATCCTGGTAAACCAAAATATAATCCCACATCATCAGTTTGGCTTTCGTGAAAAGCATGGCACAATTGAGCAAGTCAACCGTATCACCTCAGAGATCCGTACAGCATTCGAGCAAAAAGAATATTGTACAGCAATTTTTCTCGATGTCGCCCAAGCCTTTGACCGAGTCTGGATTGACGGCCTAATATACAAAATAAAAGCGTCGCTTCCACAATATACACACAGGCTAATGGAATCTTATCTATCCAACAGAAAATTCGCTGTGCGATGTAATAGCTTCACCTCTGGTGACTTCGAATCAAAAGCAGGTGTACCTCAAGGCAGCGTGTTGGGTCCAACACTATATATTTTATACACAGCGGATATACCAACAAATCGTACACTCACCACATCTACTTTCGCCGATGACACGGCCATCCTCAGCCGCTCCAAATGTCCGATCAAAGCTGCTGAGCAACTGGCAACACACCTAAAGGAGGTAGAAAAGTGGCTAGCCGATTTGCGCATCCGTGTAAATGAACAGAAATGCAAACACGTTACGTTTACCCTCAATAGGAGAAACTGCCCATCATTGACGCTTAACAATGTGCCAGTGCCTCAATCCGACGATGTTGTATATCTTGGAGTTCACCTCGACAGAAGATTAACTTGGCGTAAGCATATCGAAGCCAAGAAAAAGCAACTAAAGCTTAAAGCAATCGGACTACATTGGCTTATCAACGCTCGATCTCCCCTATGCTTGGAATTCAAAGTTCTCCTCTATAACTCTGTGTTAAAACCCATCTGGACGTACGGCTCTGCACTGTGGGGAAACGCAAGCAAGAGCAACATCGAAACCATACAAAGGGCTCAATCCAAGATTCTCAGAACTATCACGGGAGCACCGTGGTATATCAGAAACGAAAACTTACAGAAAGACCTACACATTCCTAGCGTAATAACCGAAATAAAGGTACAACAGCTAAAGTACACCGCTAAGCTGCAGGCCCATCCGAATACCCTCGCTAAATCATTAACCCGAGTATGCGATAGAACTCGTCTCCAACGAAACGACCTTCCAACCCTCTAGCAAATAATCAGGGCCATAGATTAATGAAGCATCCTTCTGATGCTAGGTTACGTATTAGATTAAGATAAAACTAGGAAATTGTTGTTAGTCTTATACACTATATAAGAGATCCAACAAATAAATAAACGCAAAAAAAAAAAAAAAAAAAAAAAATTATTAAACGACGATATAATAGAACCCTCAGCTTCGGAGTACAACAGTCCAATACTGTTAGTACCCAAAAAATCACTACCAGGGAATGAGAATAAAAGATGGAGATTAGTGGTAGATTACAGAAATTTAAATAAAAAATTGGTCGCTAATTAATTTCCTTTGCCAAGAATAGACGATATTTTAGATCAATTAGGTAGAGCTAAATATTTTTCCTGTTTAGATCTTACATCAGGATTCCACCAAATAGAGTTAGAGGAAGAGTCAAGAGATTTAACTTCCTTCTCAACTGATAAGGGATCATACAGATTTAAAAGATTACCATTCGGTCTAAAAATAGCACCTAACTCATTCCAAAGAATGATGACAATAGCCTTTTCGGGACTTGAACCGTCCCAAGCATTTTTATATATGGATGACTTAGTTGTATTGGGTTGTTCAGAAAAACACATGTTGAAGAATCTTGAAGATGTTTTTCAGATCTGCCGAAAATACAATCTAAAATTGCATCCAGATAAATGTTCATTTTTCCGTCACGAAGTGACATATCTGGGTCACAAATGCACCGACTCTGGCATATTGCCAGATGATAGCAAATTTCAAATCATAATAGACTACCCACAACCAAAAAACCCAGAAGAAGTAAAAAGATTTGTTGCGTTCTGTAATTACTACAGAAGATTCGTTCCGAATTTTGCCGAATATTCAAGAAAGTTAACACAACTATGCAAAAAGGGAGTAACATTCCAGTGGAATGAGGATTGTGAAAAATCATTTCAATACTTAAAGAAATCTTTATTAAGCCCATCAATCCTACAATATCCCGATTTCAAAAAGGAATTCTGCATCACCACCGATGCAAGTAAATTAGCATGTGGTGCGGTGTTAAGCCAGGAATACAACGGCATACAATTGCCAATAGCTTATGCATCACGATCATTCACAAAGGGAGAAAGTAATAAGTCAACAATAGAACAAGAATTGGCAGCGATCCACTGGGCAATAACATATTTCAGACCATATGTATACGGTAGAAAATTTTTAGTAAAAAGTGACCATAGACCACTATCATACTTATTCTCAATGAAAAACCCATCTTCAAAATTAACAAGAATGAGATTAGATTTAGAAGAATATGACTTCACAGTAGAGTATCTACGGGGAAAAGAAAATTACACAGCAGACGCTTTGTCGAGAATAGATTTTAAAGATATTAAAAATATAAGTCAACATACCAATTCAATTTACAAGGTAACAACACGCCTACAAGCCAAGAAAAAATTACAAGACATTCCAAAAGAAATAAAGAAAATACCGTCATATGAGTTAGCTATCACTGAGACGTCTCAGTCAAAAGAAGTCAAGAAACGTGCCAGAATTCGTACAATAAATGACGAAATCATAATAAACCTAGGAAAGCAATATATAGGCACAGTATGTCAGATCGGTAAAGAAAAAATAGACTTAGGACTATTCTTTTCGCAGCTTGAAAAAGTAGCTGACGATACAGGCATCATAAGGTACCAACTGTCATTGAATGACAGAATATTTAATAACTGCAGTATAATAGACTTCAAGAATAAAGGATCCAAAATGAAAATAGTAAGAATAGCACTCACACCTAGGTTACAAATAATTAAAAATGACGAAGAAAAAACAGAAATTATCAAAAAGTACCATGATGATCCAATTTTTGGTGGCCACCCAGGAATAACAAGATTAATCAGAAAGATCAAAATGTACTATAATTGGAAAAATTTACGTAAAGATGTTACAAAATATGTAAAGACATGCGAAAAATGCCAATTAAATAAAGCACGAATTAAGACAAAAGAACCTATGATCATAACTCCAACGCCACAAAACGCATTTGACGTAGTATTGATAGATACAATAGGTCCATTACCTAAGACATACAATGGGTTCGAATACGCAGTAACCGCAGTCTGCGATTTAACTAAATACTTGATAGTAGCACCAGTATTATCTAAAAGCGCTAAGGATATTGCTAGAGCTATTTTCGAAAACATCATACTTATCTATGGACCCATGAAGAAAATTATTACTGACATGGGAACAGAATATAAGAATCAGGTATCTGACGAACTCTACAAACTACTACAAATTGAACACATAACATCAACAGCATACCATCACCAGACATTAGGATCTATAGAGAGGAACCACAGAACATTTAATGAATACCTCAGAACCTATATTTCAACAGGGAGGAATGATTGGGATCAATGGTTAACATACTACGCGTATAGTTACAATACGACCCCATCCACAGTTCATGACTATTGTCCATTTGAACTAGTGTTCGGTAAAACACCGACTCCTTATAAATTTTTATTAAATAATGAAATAGATCCAGTATATAACATAGAAGCTTATGATAAGGAAATTAAATATAGATTACAGGTTTCACAAAACAGAGCTAAGGTTATGATAGAAAAACAGAAGGAAAGAAATAAAAATTATTATGATAAGACAGTAAACAAAATAAAAATAGCAGTAGGAGATTTAGTTTTGTTAGCTAATAGCGCCGGCCATAAGTTAGAAAATAAGTTTAAAGGTCCATTTCAAGTAATCAATATAGATAGTAATAACAACTGCACAATAAAAATCGAAAACAAAGAATTTAAAACGCACCTAGATAGAATAATAAAATATAATAATTAAAATACTATACTACATACGTTACGTGTAAGTAAATATATATACATTTATCAAAAAAAAAAAAAAAAAAAAAATATAAATTGTTAGAGATAAGAAATACACTGTACACTTTATATACACTATTAGAGAATAAATTTAAATACAAATGTAAATTCATTCTAATAAAAAGGGAGGTGTAGTGATCATATAGTGTATACAAAGGTCACCACATCTTAAACCACTTATTAAACCACTTAAGAAGACACGCGGTGCAAGTGAATATGCATTGGCATCATATTACACTATTTGACATATGCAATGCAAGCATACTTGCATTGGTAAACTATTTTGTAGAATAAGCAATCTATGTAAACTAGACCATAAGAAACAGTATAAATAAAGCGGCCTCGACCCTACGAGGTCAGTCAGGCTAATCGCATCCAACTGCGAATATCAGAAACTTGTCTCTTTATTTGAAAGTCGCCTTACTATCGGCGCCGCGTCCCAACCGCGTCTTGACGAACTGTCTTTACATTACATGATATACGCTCTCCAATAATTCAAATAGACGATACGCAAAGACTTAATTTCACCAATCTGGAATTCCCCCTTAAACTGAGAGACATTAAGAAATTCGAGGAGCAGAATGAAATAAGCATAAACGTTCTCGGTTATGATGAGGAGATGAAAAGTATAATTGGTCCTCTACACATAACTTCGAAGAGGCAGAACAAACATGTTAATCTGCTGCTTCTCGAGGGTGAACATAACTCACATTATACTTGGATTAGGAATTTATCGAGGTATGTCTTTTGGATTTTAACATCGATGAAAAACAATAATAATAATCTCTATGCACATATTAAATAGACTTGTGCGCAAACAGTTGACAGCAAGTACACCAAAACTCTACTTTTGCGAGTTGTGTCTCAACTATTCGAGGAATCTTAGCACACATTCTGAGGACTGCAGCAAAATAATATCCATACTGCCAGACGAAAAACGCAAATATCTACAGTTTTCTAACGTCAACAATAAAATGCAAGTACCGTTTGCTATATTTGCAGACTTTGAATGTATATTGAAGTCTGTTAATGAAAACGTTAGTGATAATGTAGTTAATATTCAAGAACACATTCCTATAGCATATGGTTATTACATTAAATGTAGCTACAATCACAATTTAAATAAATTTTCATCATATACAGATGAAAATGCAAGCGAATATTTTGTTAAATCAATCATAGAGGATGTAACTATGTTATATACCCATCTCTATGCAAATCAAAAAAAGACGCTAAATATGTCTGTAGATGATGAAATTTTATTTATGAATGCAGTTAATTGTCATATATGTGAAAAGGCTTTACTAAATGATAGAGTTAGAGATCATTGTCATTTAAGTGATAAATTTAGAGGAGCAGCACACAATGCTTGTAATGTTAACTATAAGATTCCAACATTTATCCCAATTTACTTTCACAATTTTTCTCGATATGGCGCACATTTGTTTATACGAGAATTGTCTAAAGTTCCAGGAGATATAAAAGTTATACCTCTTAATAAGGAGGTATACATTTCCGTATCAAAATTCATAAATGTTGGAGAGAACATCATAGAATTGAGATTTTTAGACTCATTTCGTTTCTTGCCTGCAAGTTTAGACACCCTCAGCTCAAATTTAGAGAAAAAGATATGAAAGTAACTTCAAGTTTTTTCCCCGATGATGACGATGATGATGGTTGTAGTCGGCTAGACCTAATGCGTAGGAAAGGTGTATTTCCGTATGAGTACTTGGATTCAATTTTTCGCTTGCATGATAATACATTGCCATCTAAAGATAAATTTTTCAACAAACTTTCGAATAGCGAATGTTCTGATGAAAACTATCAGCATGCGCAAAAAGTTTGGAATATTTTTCAGTGTCAGTCCCTTAAGGACTACATGGAACTTTATTTAAAATCTGATGTTCTGCTGTTGGCGGATGTTTTTGAAAATTTTCGTTATATATGCAGCAAAATTTACTCTCTTGATCCTGCTCATTATTACACAACACCGGGGTTATCTTGGGATGCAATGTTAAAATCAACTGGTATACAACTAGAATTATTTACAGATATAGATATGCAGAGATTTATTCAAAATGGTATTCGTGGTGGGCTAGTACAATGTACGCAAAGATATTCCAAAGCAAATCATAAATATATGAAGAATTATAATGAGACAGAGCCATCACAGTTTTTATTATATTTAGATGCGAATAATTTGTATGGTTGGGCTATGTCACAATATCTCCCATATAAAGACTTTTGCTGGATGAATGATTTGGAGGTTAGTGAGTTCAATGTTTTTAATATCCCAGCGGATTCTGATAATGGATATATTCTTGAAGTTACTTTAGAATATCCAACTTCTTTACATGACTCTCATAACGATTTGCCGTTCTGTCCAAGCAATCAGAAGCCCACAAAATTGTGTACAGTGGAAAAGTTAATTGCAGATCTAAACACCAAACACAAATATCCAATTCACTATAGAAATCTTCAGCAGTGTATTCAAAATCGTCTTGTTTTAAAAAAAATACATCGAGTTTTAAAATTTAAGCAAGCACCTTGGCTTAAGAAATTGATATTAACACTCAACACAGAACAAATGCGAAAACTAGTTTTGAAAAAGATTTTTTTAAACTATTAAATAATGCGGTATTTGGCAAGACCATGGGGAATGTTGAGAAAAGAAAAAATATTAAGATAGTAACTTCATGGCCAATTTTGAAAGTTCAGCTAAGTTTGCTGAGGATATGTACGCAATTCAAATGAAGCGGTTATTGAATGCATATAATAAACCTATATATTTGGGGTTTTGTGTGCTGGATTTATCAAAGTTTCAAATGTACGATTTTCACTATAGCTATATGCTTCCTAAATTTAAAGATACTGACTCTTTTATCTACACTATTAGAAGAAACGATGTATACGCTGATATTCGCAATGATGTTGAAATGAGATTTGATACATCTGAATATTCAGAAGATTTAGCAAACAAATATCAAATACAGAGGTGTAATAAAAAAGTTTTGGGCATGATGAAGGATGAAAATAACGGAAAAATAATGACAGAATTTATTGGACTACGGCCCAAAATGTACTCTCTTCGTCTTGAAGATGGGGGTTGTGTTAAAAAAGCAAAGGGTGTTAAAAACGAAGTGTTAAAAAACGTAAGCTTAGAATCATTTGCTGATTGTTTATTCAATAATAAGACATATACAACTAGTAATATGCTAATTTTTAAGTCCAAATTACATACATTGTACACACAAAAAATAACAAAAATAGCATTAAGTTCTCAAGATTATAAGAGGTTTATAAGAAACGATAATATACATACATACGCTTGGGGGCATTATAAAATTTCAAACCTATAATAATAAAGAACCACAAGTGCTATAAAAAACAAAAGGAAAAACATTAAGTTCTCAAGATGATTAGAGGTTTATAAGAAACGATAATAAACCACAAAAAAAAAAAAAAAAAAAAAATGTTTTTGTTTTTCTTACTTTTTGCTGTTGATAAGCGAAGGGGAGCTGGAGCGGAAACAGCTAACAATTTTTTTTTTATTTATTCTCATTATTTTCAGCTGATGATGATGGCAAGTGTATGCTATTAAATTAGTTTAAGTAAAGTTTTGTAACGGAGGCAGTCGGTGAAAATACTGGAAACCATCAAAGACTCAAACTTTTTTTTTTTTTCGCAATATGAGTCATAATAACAATCAAAATTTAGCTATTCAAGTGAATGTAGTCAGCTCATCAACTGATGTTGTACAATCAGCAATTGATGATGACGTAGCAGAAACGATGAGCGAGGATGAGTTAGAGTTTCTACTGGCACATCAAAGAAATGAAGCAATTCGGATAGTAGAAAGTTCGATGCTTGAGTCCGAAGAAGATGCCCAACAACCATGGTTTGATATTGAACAAAATGCACAACAACCATATGATGATATTGAATTACCCATGTTTGATGCTGAATAAAAATAATAACAAAAACTAAAATAAAACATTTTTTTAATTAAATTTTCGAAAATATGCTGCTGCTGTTTTTATTATATATATATTTATAAATTTTTTTTTTTCACATATCAAATAAGTTAGTCAATTTCCATGTCATATGTTTGAATGTAGTCGTTTACATTTATTATTTTTACTTGACTTTCATAATCTGTGTCAACAGCGCTGTACTCTTCCACTTCACCATTAGCCAAAATTCGGTCAGCTTGATATTCACGGTATTCATAGCAACTAATTTTCAGCTTTCTTAAATAATATTTACTATCATATGTACATCTAATAGTTAGATCAAAGTCATCATAGCGAAGTTGAAAGTGACGATAAAACGGTTTTTCGCTTTGAATTATTCCAGCTATATCACGCTCTTTCTGCACAAGATCTTGTCTGAATGCCTCAATCGCTTGTTCTGCAGTGAAATAATTTGCATATGGAGATGCAGTTGTTGTTATTGGTGCGTCTGTTGTTTTGATTGTTGTTGTTGTTGTCGATGATGTTGTTGTTGCAATAAATACGTTGTAGGGCTTGTATTCTGCACTTTTGTTATTTTAAAAATCTCAGTCGTCCAGTTAGGAGTATACCCCTTCTCGAAAACATGTTTATATTTATTTATTCGAACATAATCACCTACATGAAATCGTTACTTAGTAAATATTTTTCTATTATTGTATACACTACTTAACAATTCTTTTTCATTTGCTTGATTTACTTTACAGGAGAGGTGGTGGCTGCAATTCTTCTACATCATCATTCAAAAATGTTACCAACTTTTCACTTTGAGTCTGCAAGTGATTTTGAAATTGATCAACCAATTCGCTCTGTCCGTTGTTTGGAATTCCTTCACTCAACTTTTCACTTTGCTTTAAAAATTGAAAATTAAATATGTATGGGGGAATCGAGATTTTTGAAGTTCTTCAGCATAGAAACCGCCCTTAATTGCTTTTCCCTCATAGTCTTGCAATAAATACGTTGTAGGGCTTGTATTCTGCACTTTTGTTATTTTAAAAATCTCAGTCGTCCAGTTAGGAGTATACCCCTTCTCGAAAACATGTTTATATTTATTTATTCGAACATAATCACCTACATGAAATCGTGACTTAGTAAATATTTTTCTATTATTGTATACACTACTTAACAATTCTTTTTCATTTGCTTGATTTACTTTACAAGGAGCCATTTTAATTGTTCGGTGATGCTTTCTATTGTATTTATCAATTAAATTTTGAAAAATATCAATCCATCGATATGTTCCATTAAAACTAAACTCTTTCCACATCATTTCTTTAATGGTTCTATTAAATCTTTCAACAATTGAAGCTTTTAAACTACTATATGTTGAATAGTGATTTATATCATATTGCTTCATTAATTGCTTAAATGTTTTGTTAAAAAACTCTTTACCATCATCAGTTTGTAAATTCTTGGGAGTTCTCCCTAATTTAAAAATACTCAGCATTGCATTAGCAACTTCTTCTGCATTTTTGGTTTTAAGAGCTCTAGCCCAAGCGAATTTGGAAAATGTATCAATTACTGTTAAAAGATATCGATGTTTCTTATTTGATGACGTATAATTATCCATTTGCACTAAATCAGCTTGCCAATGATCATCAATATGTCTCATAATAACTCTTCGCCTCCTAAAGTTTTTTCTTGCAGGTGCGTGAAGCTCATTAATAATATCTCTCTTACTCATCTTATCTATTAAGAAAACTCTCCCTTTATTTCAATGCTTTCCCTCCCTCGAGGTTTTGTTTTCGTAAAAGTGTTGAAAATATAATCCTCAAGAGCATTTAATTTCTCATTCACAGCAGCAAAATGTGAGGAAAAGAGGACTTCAGTATTTTTTTCACTTGCAGCTATATGAATCTTAATATTCTCATTAATTTTATTCTCAACAGTTGAGTTTTCTTTTTTTATATGAAGCAATAAATCTTGAGTTACTCCATTTATTTGTTTTTGGAAAAATTTCTTGTTGACCACATCTTTTTCTTCAATAGGATCTGCAGCATTTTTAAGACGTTTGTTTTGGATATTAAGATTTTGATCGTGGTCAACAAACAATCCCATCCGTTTATACTCATTTTTCCTAGAGCTACCTAAACTATATTTATCGTATGAATGCTGTCCAAACTTATCAACTGGCATTTTGACAATGACTAATTTTATTAAAAAATGTATTCATATATACGAATGTAAAAGTGTGTGTGTGTGTGTGTTTTTTTTTTTTTTTTTTTTTTTTTTTTTTTTTTAATTCGTATATTTACATAATCTATTTTCTTAACTTAACAGTCAGGTATTTTTGTGAGAATTAAATTGCAGCATGGACTTGTGGAACGTCCCAGAGGGAATTGCATCACAAGACGCATTGCTGCAGTTACTCTGTCCCTATACTTCTATTCGATCGTCTCAGCTCGACCGTTACAAAATGCGCAAATCGGTTGACCGCTTCCCAGGTTGTTATGTCTCCTACCATCAACGTAGCCAGATTATCGGGTGTGAGAGTCGTGCCAACGAGCTCGTGTAATCGTCTTCTCTCGTCTCTGAAGCGGCTGCACATAAAAAATGCGTGGTGCGCGTCCTCTGTTGGACTGCCTTCGCAGTGGGTGCATGCTGGCTCCGTTCCGTGGCCGAACCTCGCCAGGTAACTTCTGTAACATCCGTGCCCACTTAGGAGCTGTGTCAGGTAAAAGTTTACCTGTCCATGCTTTCGCAAGATCCACATCTCTATTTTGGGGATTATCCTGTGTGTCCATCTACCTTTAGTTGAGGCATCCCACCTGTCTTGCCATCTCCTTAGGCTGTGTTCTCTTGCGGACTTTTTCGCCTGGGCTTTTGGTGTACCGCTGCTAACCGCATCCGCGATGGCCTTAGCCTCATCTACTAGCAAGTCGATGGGGACGGTTCCAGCGATGACCAGGGCAGCGTCGTCGGAGACGGTGCGAAAAGCGCAGCACACCCTCAGCGCGCTAAGTCTATACGTGGCCTTGATTCCTCTTGCATAGCTTACCGTGTGGATTGCTGGTGCCCATATCCGCGCTGCATATATGATTATCGACTTGGTGACACTGCTGAGTAACATTCTCCTTTCCTGTTTCGGCCCCCGAGTGTTTAGCATTATCCTTGACAGGGCTCTGCAAGATTCCGCTGCTTTCCTTTGCGTTTCCTCCAGGTGTTCTCGGAAGCAAAGCCTGGTGTCTATCCAAACTCCCAGGTATCGAATGGCGCGTTTAGATGTTATTTTCGTTCCGGCGACGTGGACGGTAGCCAGCTCGACGACCTTTCTGCTGCTGATTAGTACAGCCTCCGTTTTATGCGACGCGAGGGTTAGGCCTACAGAGCTGAGCCAGTCTATAATGGCACATATGGCATCATCTGCTTTCGCCTCGGTGGTGCGAAGGTCCTTTGCTACGATCACTACTGCGATATCATCTGCATAACCGACTAGTTCGCAGTCACTCGGTAATGCCACTCGAAGAATCTCGTCGTACATTATATTCCACAGTAGTGGTCCCAGGACCGAGCCTTGTGGAACACCAGAAGTTAGTTTCCGCCATACTTCACCTGTGGAGGTAGAATAGGTCAGGTTTCTTTCCTCGAAGTAGCTCCATACTACTGCGTGCAGGTATTTGGGAACTCCGTGCCCCAGTATCTTGTCCAGGATACAGCCCCAGTCCGCCGAATTAAAGGCGTTTTTGACATCGAGGGTCACCACCAAGCAATATTTCTTGGTACCGCCCAGCCATCGCGTACCCTTTATGGCGTTCGATGCGATACTAACCACCTTCTCGATAGCATCCAACGTGGACCTGGCCTTCCGAAATCCAAATTGGTTGCAACTGAGGCCTCCGTTGTTGGCTATTGCGGAATCTAGTCGGGAGAAGATAATTTTTTCCAATACTTTTCCCATAGTGTCTATCAGACATATGGGTCTGTATGCTGCAACTGTGTCCGATGGTTTGCCTGGCTTCGGGAGCAGGACCAATTTCTGCGTCTTCCATTGCGCTGGGAATGTACCTTCTGTCAGACATTGGTTGAAGGTATCCACGAAAGCATCAGAGCGTAGGGCAATTGCTAGTTTAAGAGCGCGGTTTGGCATCGCGTCCGGTCCTGGTGCTTTGCATGTTTTGAGTGTCCTCGCTATCGCTAAAATCTCCTCAGGCGTGACCGGGTCTATGTCATATATAGCCGACGGTTCCGGGCGTCTATCGCTTAGCACGTCTTCTCTTTGTGGAAAGAGAGTATCCACGATCTGTGTGAGCTCCTGCTCATCGGTTGGAGATGCCTGTCGGTTAGCGTAAATCCTTTTTACCACCGTTTTGTAGGCTTTCCCCCAAGGGTCGTGGTCAGCCGAGTCGCACTGTTGCAGGAATATTTCCTTCTTGGAGGACAGGATTGCCACCTTGAGAGACTTCCGTTTGCCGCAGTAGTCTGCCTGGAGTGTTTGCCATCCGATAGCTTCTCGCTTTCTCGCTCGCTGGTATTTCCTTCTGGCTGATAGACATTTTTTCCGCAGGTCCGCTATGCTCGCATTCCACCAATATGCTGGTCTGTGGTGTTGCCCATAGAGCTTGGATTGCTCCATACTAGCGTCACACGCTGTTGTCACCATATTAACCAGACTGTGGGCCATCCTGTCCGCAGAGTCTTTGGCGCAGTGCGCTGTGTTCAGGAATGTTGAGAACGTGCTTATATCCAGTGTGTCTGCCTTGTAGCATTTGGATCCTTGTGGTGGTACGGGATGTGTCGCTGTGGGGTCACCTGTGGAAAAAAGAATCGCTTCGTGATCGCTGGCTGTGTAGAAGTTGCCAATTCTCCAGTGTGTGCCTCGAAGCAAGCAGCTGCTTACAAAGGTGAGGTCAATAATGGATCCTCTGCCTGCACGGCTGAAAGTTTGTGCCACGCCAGTGTTGGCAAGGGTGATGTCTAGCTGTGCGAAAGATTCCAAAAGGGCTCGTCCTCTGCTGTTGGTGCTAACGCTACCCCATTCCAGGGCCCATGCATTGAAATCGCCCGCTATTATGGACGGGGTGTGTTGTCTCGCATCGTCCACCAGCGCATCCAGAGCGTTGCAAAAGCTCACTAGGTTCAAGCTGGGTGGCAGGTAACAGCTGTAAATCCACTTACCATTAGTTTGGGTTCTCACAAAGTGTTCGTGTTGCAGAGAGCTCCGGAACGGTATGGCTGGGGAGCTGCATGCCCATATTGCTGCTTTGCCGGAAGTGCTGTATAGCCATCTGTTGTCGTCCTTGCGCCTGAAGGGCTCGTAATTATTGCCAAATCCGACTTCTGTTCCACGACTGTCTGCTGGAGGAGGTTCTGGGCTGCCTCGCAGTGATTCAGGTTAATTTGGATAAACCTACTCATTGCGATTTTGGAGTCTGCCTCCTAATTCCGTCCGCTGTGGATGATGGACAGTTCTGCCCGCCGGCTCTATGTGCCCGTTCTTTCATTCCGCCGGCCTCGCACAGCAAGCAGTAGGGGCGATTTTTACACTCTTTTGCCTTGTGGTCCTTGCCACCGCATTTCAGGCACCAGCTACTTCTGTCAGTTGGGTCCTTGCATTTGGTTGCAATATGACCAATTCTGAGACATCTGAAGCATCTGGTCGGGACGTCATTCACTCGAATTCTGCAGACCGTCCAGCCAATCTTTATTTTTCCGCAGCTAAGATAGCAGTTGCTGTCGTGGATGGAGCGAGAATATTGGCTCGTTGTGTGCCAGAAAAGGATGGGCGCAGATTTTTAATTGCCTTTCTATCTAGGGTCACATTCAGTTGCGACAATAGCGCGGCGACTATATCTTCTTCTGTAGTCATCTCGTCTAGATCTCTTATTTCCAATTTGACGAGATTTGTGAGCGCCTTGGTGTCTGCTTGGGTGCCGAGCACCGATCCTATATCCTCCGTTAATTTTTGGATGTTATTTTCCCTTCCTGGTTTTAATTGAATCAGCAGATCTCCTTTCGCTGTCTTCCGTACCATTTGGACGTTATTACCCAGCGCCATTAATTTGTCGTCGGTGCTCCTTGTGACCTTTTTGAGCATTTCGCTGTAGGAGATGTCGCCTGTACTGTGGACCAGAATGGCGTCTGGCCGTCGCCTGCTGGGAGGAGCAGGAGCTGGTGTCTGCTTCTTCTTTTTAGCTTCAACTTTCTGCCAGCCGTCGGTGGCAATGTTGGAGTCTCCCTTCTGTTGCTGTGGTGGTGGTTTTGTTTTCCTTTGGACTTCTCGTATTGTTGTTTCTACTCTGGTCGTCTGCGTATGGACGGTCTTCTTCTGGGGAGTGGACAGCAGATCCGTCTGCTGGTATCTATTTTCCATTTTCGGGGCTGGTGAAGATGCGATTACCGTGACGTCTCCGCCGATCTCGTGATTCTCCCATTGCATAAATACTGATTCGACCATGGCCTTCAGCTGGGAGAACTGGCCTCTCATCTTGTTGTTTATGTGGCGCACTTTGGAGTCGCCACCAACTGACGTCGCATCTATGATTTCCTGAATTAGTTGGTTCATCTCGGCCAGTTCTCTGCCGATTCCTCCACCTCTGTTCTCTGGAAATACTCCTCCTCTAGCTCTCTTTGGCGGGACGTCGCCATCTCTAGCGCCTACTCCGTCGGCACTTGGTGAGTTGGAAGACTCTCTGCCTCGCTTTGGAATCGAGATTCCAGCGCCGCCGCCAATAATCCCTTTGGGAGACTCCACCAGACGCTGTTGTTGTTGGTTGGTGGTGCCACGCGGTTTTTTTTCGACAGAAGGGGGCTCGGGTGTTGCCCATTGCTGCTGAACTAGGTGCGGCGGGGTTCTTGGGAGCGAACTGCGCCGGCCGAACACCGCCTGGAAATCCTCGTCACCCTCCAGCGCAGGGCGTTGATATATATTTTAATTGGAGGTTAATATATATTGAATTGGAGATGGATAAAAAATAAAAATATAATAATATTTGGATCTTCAAGCTGGAAAATTTAAATTATTGTTTTAATTATTTTGAAGTTATTAAATTTGAATTTGAATGATTGAATATATTTATAATTTCAATTTCGGGTGTTTTTTGGTTTAATAATTTATAGGAGTTTGACTGCCACCTCCACGGGGAGTCGAACCAAGGCCTTTGTGACCCAAGCGGAGTTATTACTCCACACCGCCACCATCCGTGGTGCCTGCAGGGGGAAAGAATTTAATTTGAATTGTGATTTCCTTTTATTATTATAAATAAAAGACCAAGAAAAAACAAAACAAGAAAATTCAAACTCGTCTTCGCCAAGGATTGAACCACGGTCTAAGCGAAACAACGGCCACCACTTAGCCGGCAGTGCTACCGCTTGTTGTTGCTCGAATGCAGCTAATGTTTAAATTAAATTAGTGCTTCCCAAGCTTACGAAGCTTTATTGCACTGATCGACTTAAGCTTTGGTCCGAGCTTTAAAGTTTTCCCTTTTAACACGATCAGCTGGTAGCGCAGGTTCAGCTTTGGGGGTCTGGCCGCCCTGCCAGACAGCTGTTCAGCAGGTGGCAAGATTATTGCCCGTGTGTGCCAGGGAAATTGGAGAAATGCTCTCTCCGCGATGCCGCCCGTGAGAGCGACCGGCCCACACACACCAAGACGGGACCCTTAAGATGCTCCGCACCCCCCTCGGTTATCGCCAAGCCAGGGTGGCGTCAACTGCGACAATATTGTGAACGCGCCGCGCCGGGACCGCTGGGACAAACCGTGAGTAGGATGTACTTCAGGACGCCCAGACTAACAGGCACCGTTTGTTTTCCAGATTTTAAACGCCGGATTTTTGATTAAAAACACCAATTCAAGGGAGTCGGTTTGATAAGCACTTCTCTACACCTTCAACTTTCTCTCTGTGTGTGTGTGTGTGTGTGTGTGTGTGTTTTCATCTTCTAGCTTTATTCTCGAAAAATAGAACTCAACAAAGTTCTTAGTTTCTAGCAGTTCTTTAGTGATGGATTCTTCCATTTCAGCTTTCATCGTATTAATATAGTTTAACAAAGAAATTCTTAATTCATCAATACATTTTTGATTTTCTTTCATAATATCTTTCCTTAATTCTGTATTTTTATCTGTTTTATATTTCTGCAATAGCTGTTTTTTATTAGTTATAGTATTTTCTAATTCCGTTTTGCTTTGCGCTATCGCATTTTGAGTAAACACTTTGTGAGTAAGAGCCTCCTTATTTAAAGTGAAATGACCAAACTTATCAATTCTCATGCTTGAACTTGTGTTTCCAAACTTATCAATTCTCATATTTGGTCATGTGGGTGTGCTTTAATAATAATAATGATGTTAATATACAATTTTAGCTTCACGAAGTTCTTCAATTATTGATATTATTTCATTATTATGATTGTTATGTCCAGCTGTTTGTGATGCAACTAACAGTTTTAATCTATCTACAATTTCATTAGGATCATCCCAATATATATAATTTGGTTTATTTACATTCAGTTTCATCAGACCACTACCAATATGAGTGGGAGATGAGCTCGAATGTGATACCGATTGTGTAATTGGTGTAGAGGTCAGTTGCGAAAACAGAGATTTACTGGGGAAGAGAGGTTTGATTATTTGCGTATATTTTTTAGAACGATTACCCTTAAGTTGTTCATCACTCTTATGATTTCTTCTGTGGGCATTTGTTATATTTAATATATTTTTATATTTTTCTAAATCTTCCTTATTATAATGCTTTGGATCATTTTCATAAATTAATGAATATAAGCCAGTAGTTAAAGGCCAATTTTTACCACTCTCCAAAATAATGAATTCTCCATTTGATGTGTTAATTTCAGAATTACCTAACCACACTTTTTTTTCATTATCTTTATAAGGGCCATATGCTTTATCGAGAACCTTTCTTCGTGTTAATTCGCTAATATTGAAAATTTTTTCTGCTTCATGAGTACTATCCTTTAATAGTTGCGTTCGGTTATTATCTATTGAGTTACTACTAACGTATTCATCTAAAGTAGTTTCATTATTATCATCAATATCATCATCATCATCATAAGCATCATCATCATCACTTTTAACATTTGCTCTAGAGAATGATGCTTTTGCAGAATTTGTTTCTATAGCTGAATCTTTTTGAATTTTTGGGGTTTTTAATACTTCTTCTTCTTCTTCTTTTTTGATGGTTAACAATTGTTTATTAAGTGTTTCGTTTTTACTAATAAGGAGTATACGACGAAAAAGAGAAATCGGCCTCCGATTCCACTGCCCTCTGCTATCACCCCGTCTTCTAATAATAAACTTCTACCTTCTTCTGGTACGTCATCATCTACTGACGGGCCAAAAAACTAACTTTGTCCCTTATTCTGGCCTATCAGAATGTTAGAGGACTTAAATCTAAACTGTCTAGACTCTTTGTAGATAGTCTATCCTTTGATTTTCATGTTCTTGCTTTTACAGAGACGTGGCTCAAACCAGATATTGCTGACGCTTCGGTTTTATCCACTAAATTTTCAATTTATAGAAAAGATCGGATTATCCGCAATGGTGGTGGTGTGCTTATTGCTGTCGATTCAGCTTTTCCATCTGAAAATATTCAGTTAACTTCCGCTCATGAAATTGAGTTTATTAGTGTCAAAATTTCACTTAAATCTTTTTGCACTTATGTTACTTGCTCTTACATTCCACCTCTTTCCGACTTAATTACATATAATAATCACTTGGAAGCAATTCAATCAGTTTCTTCACTTCTTTCTGATAGAGATACTCTCATTGTTCTCGGTGACTTTAATTTACCAGATATTTCCTGGTCGCTTTCTGATGAGTCCTCAGTGTTGTTGCCCTCCTCGTCACATTGCTTCATTGATGGTCTGTTTGATTTATCCCTTACTCAAATTAATCCTGTACGCAATTCAATTGATAGATCACTGGATCTTGTATTTGTGTTGGACTCCTCCAACTGCGTCGTTTCCAGGATTGAACCTCTCGTTTTACCAGAAGACAAATTTCATCCAACCTTGGATGTAACTATTGACCTTTCTATTTGTGCGCCGACTTACAATACTCATCCGGTAACAAGAAGCCGCTGCTTTCGTAAGACTGACTTTGTCAGACTTAATAATATTATTTGGAACCTTGATTGGTCATATCTGTACAATTGTACAACCTTGGACTCTGCTATTCATTATTTCTATAATATGCTTGATTCCGTTTTTAAAATTTGTGTTCCTCTCGGCAGATCAGTTCGGTCTAATAAACCCCCCTGGTTCACTCGGGAGCTGTCCAATTTAAGAAATGTTAAGTCGAGATATTATAAGAGTTATAAAAAGGCAGGTCGTCCATCAGATTTTTCTAAATATGCTATTGCTCGTTCAAATTTCATGAAGCTAAATACAAAATGCTACAAGGATTATCTTCGGCGATGTAAACTTCAGTTTTACAGTGATCCTAAGCAGTTTTACAACTTTGTGAACGCTAAACGCAAGACGAGCATAAGCCCATCATATTTAACTTTTGGAAATAAGACTGCGGACAGTGATCAGGCCATTGCCGATATGTTTGCTGATTTTTTCAAAACAACCTATTCCTTAACGGAATACCACTTAAACTCTCCGTATCCTTATGAGTTAAAAAAGTCAAATTGCATATTCAATCCTTTAATTGACGAAAGTTCGCTTCTCAGCGTGCTTAAGCAAGTCAAACCTGTGTACGCGCCAGGTCCCGATGGGATTCCTGGTTGTGTACTCAGATTTTGCGCTGAATCGTTATGTAAGCCTATTCTGAAATTATTCTCGTTGTCCGTTGAAACCTCCGCTTTCCCGTTGATTTGGAAGGAATCATTTATAATTCCTCTCCATAAAAAGGGTAGTAAGTCTGATGTTTCTAACTATAGGGGTATTTCCAAGTTGTCCGCTATTCCAAAAGCTTTTGAAAAAATTGTAACTTTTCAATTGCAGCATTTTTGTAGTTCTATAATTTCACCAGCCCAACACGGTTTCGTGAAACGTAGATCCACAACCACTAACCTTTTAGAATTTACATCTAGGACGATCAAAGGATTTGAAAGTGCAAAGCAAACTGATGTCATATATACAGATTTCAGTAAGGCTTTTGACTCTGTTAACCATAAGTTATTGCTTATAAAGTTAAATGCAATTGGCTTCCCAAATATTCTACTCCGTTGGATTCGTGAGTATCTGACAAGTAGAACACAAAAGGTCTTATTTAAGTCTTCCTTTTCCAGATGCATCAATGTGACTTCGGGGGTGCCCCAGGGTAGTCATCTTGGTCCGTTGCTGTTCACCCTTTTCATAAATGATCTTCCTTCCGTCTTGCATCATTCACATGTGCTCATGTATGCTGACGATGTTAAGCTTTGCCTTAGCTATAGCAATATGGTTTCGTCCAGTAGATTGCAAGCTGATCTTAATAATTTTCAGTGTTGGTGTCAGCACAATCTTTTAAACTTAAACACCACTAAGTGCAAGGTAATGTCGTTCTATAGGACCTCTCCTCAGATGATGACATATTCCTTGAACAACACTCCATTAGAACGCCTTGATGAAATGAATGATTTAGGTGTACTCATGGATCGTAAATTAACCTTCAACTCCCATATCTCTACGATAATCGCTAAAGCCACAGGCGTTCTTGGTTTTGTTAAAAGATGGTCGAAAGAATTCGACGATCCTTACACTACCAAAATTCTCTATACCTCTTTGGTCCGCCCTATTTTGGAGTACGGATCATGCATATGGTCACCTCAATATGAGTCACACCAAATTAGAATTGAATCTATTCAAAAACAATTTCTGCTTTTTGCTCTTCGTGGTCTTAACTGGGATCGCAATGTCAATCTGCCATCGTACTCTAGTAGACTTCTTTTAATTAACCTTCCTTCTCTTACTAACCGTAGAATAATGCTTGGTGTTATCTTTATGCACAAGCTCCTAATTGGTGATATTGACTCGCCTGAGTTATTACACCAAGTAGATCTTTTTGTACCATCTAGACCTACTAGAAACTATATTCCCTTATCCCTTGCACACTGTACTACTAACTATGCATTGCATAATCCATTTCGAGTCCTATCGGCTGATTATAATCGACTTTATCGTGTGATCAGCCCAGAGCTCTCTTTATCAGTACTAAAATCTTCTATCATTTCCTACTTAGCTCGTAAATAGCTGTAGCTTTCGTTATTTGTCTGTTTTTTGTCAACTGTTCAACGCGACTCGTGCCGTACGTCATGCGGTTTGCGCCCCTCGGTCGGTTGGGCGGGAGGTTGTGGGCACTTAGTGCACCCGATGGGATTCGCGCGAAAAAAAAAAAAAAAAAAAAAAGTTTTTCCAAAGGCTTTGTTATTGGTCTGAATGATTCTTCTAGTTCTAAATCTGCTTCAGCTTTTCCTAATTTAATGCTCTGAAATTTTCTCTTTAGAATATTTCTAGTTTTCACTAGCTCTTTTAATACATTTTTTTTTGTTCTATCCATTTTTGTAGTTAGGAACTGATAGCAGTTAAAGAGAACTGTATGCAGTTATAAGCTGTTGATAAGCAGTTTAAGAGGGCTGTTTTTGCAAATCAAAAGCTATTGATAAGCTGTTTTTAAGAGCGCTGCTAGAAGTTAAATAGTTGTTGATAAGCAGTTCGCAGCTTAGCGTATGTTGATTAACTGTTTCAAAACAGGATGTTATCTGCTTTAAATAGATGATGATGAATAAGCTGAAATACTGAAACAGAAATTAAGCTGAAAGAGAAATGATGTTTAAGTTGAAAACCTCCCCCCAACCTGTTGCTATGAAATAATAACATTTTTTTTAAATTTTATTTTTGCATAAGAATTTTTTTTTTTTTATTTTTATTTTGAGTATATATAGATTACAATGAGTTTTGTAGACTGCTTTTGTATAAGGCTATTTCTTTATCTTTATTTTTTTAGCTTGAAGAAGCTGAAAATACAGCTTCTTATACCGATTTGCTGCATTTAACGCACAGAATTCAAATGCGTTGTTGTTTGGGGGTGCGTTGTTGTTTGGAGGTGCGTTGTTGTCTTCTTCTTCTTCATCAGGAGTATCCCAATTTTCAGGGGGGGTATCCTCCTCATGATAGCCGCATTCTATCTGCAGGTCAATTGTTTGGAGATCCCCCTCCATTTCCTCATACTCATACTCACGGGGTTGGTCATCCGGAGTTAGCAAAGATAATGCGTAATGATTATTTTGCTCGAATTTGCTATGAGTAAAGAAGTCCCCCGGTTGTTTGGGGTTGTGCAGATTTTTTTTCCTAATATGCTGCTGAAAGATATCGAACTCCTTACCGATATCATTTTGCTTTATTATACGTAGTGTAGGTAAATTGCTGGTTAATACCAACAAGTTCCTACAGCAAGCTCTTAATTTGCTCATTACGCTACCGAATGAGTTCTCACCCGCATACCACTTTATTTTTCGGATATGAGGTATTTCAGAGTCTCTTTCCATATTTGGATGGAAGTGTTCTCCATTAGGTGACCGTATAGTGTAGACATTGGGCTCTCCATCCAGCGAATGGCTGAATGTGATACCAATTTCTTTCACTATATATTCCCGATTCCTCCCTGTGAGTCCGTAACTTTCTATAAACGCTATGTTTTCACTGGTTGTGAAAACACTGGGTTCACTGTAATTTGAACACATTCTGAGGATAATTTTTTTTTTTTTTGTTTAGTGCTTTAAGTTATAGTGCTTCTTTGCAACTAAGTGGTTGTTATGAGCAGCATTGAAAATGAAACCTTTTTGAACTTCCTCTTCGTTATGATAACATTTTTCTTAAATTTGCTGTTAGGCATTTCCTGCAACTCTTTCAGAAAGCTAGAGTTGGATATTTCTCTTGTATTAGCTAAAACTAAAGATTACAACTGTGTTTACCCCGCTTGAGCTAGAAGTAAGAAAACGGAACACGCGCCGTCTAAGTTGTTGTGCTGGGAAGGTTTCTTATCTTTATTCATATGTATCAAAAACAAAAAATTACTGAGCCCGTCTAACTAAGTTATTTGATGGATTGTATTCAACTATTCGATCATGAATAAGAACACAGTAGGCTTCAACAGTCTCTTCAGCGCTTGGAGTTGTTGATAAATCAATAGTGAGCCGTATATCAATGGGTCCGCTTTTAACAGCTTCCTGTTGATGTGAAAGATCTATTACGATGATCGGTGCCTTTTCCTTAAATTCTTCTGGACTCAAAAGAGGTTGTGGAGGTCGCATGTAGTAGCTTTCTTGTAATTTCACATACATTTCATAAAGCATTGCATAGCGAGCTTGATCAAAGTTTATATTTAGATCATCATATGGATACGAATCAGAATTTAAATGTATTTTTAAGTTTGCTAAATTATTTGATGTTATTACATTTTTCGATGAAAAAGCAATTAATGCAAAGCGGGGGCGTTCTCTATCAGACGCTAACTTTACACTCCAAGTATGCTGTGAGCCATTAGTAAGTGATGGATTCATATAGCAATCCCAACTACGAAATGCAAGAGTTAGCGGTCTGCTAGATTCAGTAACTTTTAACATTGAAAGTGAGGAAGCATGATTTAATGTTACATGCTGTACTTTCCAAAAAATCTTGTGAATATTTAACTTGTGATTATCATTTCCAACTTTTTGTGTGTAAACATTTCCTATATTTCTACTTAAAAGCAAGACTAACTCATGCTTGCAATTAAGTATAAGTTCATCATAGTCTTCAGCGAAGCCCAATAGCATTTTTAGTGGTACGATAAAATTGAATCGACCCTTATTATTGATTTTTGCTATTGGAAAGGTGCTCTGATTGAACCATCCAGCATTTTGTCGCATAACACTCTCATCCTTATTTAATGAGACATAGTTTTTTATTGTTGTAGTCATTCCTACATAACGAGTGCGATCGATTTCAACCCCGTTGAGCTCATATCGTATTTCATCAAACAAATGCGCCATACAATTATTTTTTAGTATTCCTGTTGATGTTAACTTATAATCAGCTTGAGAGATTGTTCCCTCTTTATAAAGGAGACTTTCGTGGGGGTATACATATAAATCTTGGTTTTGTATACAAATTCGAATTTCATCATTAGGATTATAAGAAGTATGCTGTTGTGGTTGATAAGTGTGATATTCTTTCCTAACTATGCTATTATCTTCGTAGGCTCTCTCACGAACATTTAAGATATTGCTCTCTATGCTATTAGTATCCATTTTTTATTTTTCTTTATCTCGAAGTTAAGTATCTCGAAGTTTAAGTCCAATTGATTTTAAAAACGCTTTATTTTTTTTATTTTTATATGTTAAGGCTCTTTTGGTGGAATATGTTGTACTGCTCACTCCAACGTTTCGAATCAATCTGTTTGCATCCCTCTGGAGGGTTTTGTAGTTATATATTATCATCGTTGTGGTCTGAGGTGAATTCGAAGTGTGATCTCTTCTCCCCGCAAATTAATAAGTTCACCGTTCTGATCAAGCAGTTCTACTCTTAGCTCTCGTATCTCCCGAGTGTTTACGGGTAAATAAATAAGATTATGTGGAGTTTCATCTATTTTATAGCCTGGGGGAGAGTTGAGCGCAAACTCATGTAGTGTATGCGATTTGTTGTTGTTTACATAAGATCCGGTTACAATATTGCATTCTAAACGAACAGCATTCACCTTACAAATATTCAAAAACATATTCGATGTATGTTTCACATCTGCTTCTAGCACTCTCTCTCCATATCCAAGAATGCTACCAATTGAGCGTTCTTTATTGAAATATATTGGTAGATTGCTGAGAATATCTACTTGCATTGTATTGTTATTACCCTCAATCATTAACGTTGCACCCGAATTCAGAATACTTCTATCATGCAGTTCATCTTCAATAAATTCAAATATATCATCGAGTTCATAGGAACCTATTGGTATTTCAATAACATTGTTAAATATAATTATTTGTTTCATTAACGTTTGCGATTGAATTATAAAAATGAATATCAATTAACGAGCACTCATATTGTTCATTTAATTCTAATGGTGGGAAAAAACAGTTGATAAGACTGAAGTTTTTCTACTTAAAGTTATTGTTGTAGACATTTCAGTGGTTGATTGATTACTAAATACAGCTGTACTCGTTTACACTAAATTTATGCTTGTGTTATGTATGTGTATGTAAATGTATCGAATCCTAGTTTATATCGTCCATTGTCTAGTTCAGCATCTTTGTTTATAGTGAGAAATCCATATTTTTCCTTCCAACACAATCGACATATTTTCATGAAAGTATTAAAGGTCATATCAACACCAACATGATCTGAATAAATATGCTTCATATTCATTTCATCTTGCTTGAACACTATTATTAAGTTTGCATTGTGAGGACGCGAAATGGATCGCATCCACACAATTATCCTGAATTCCGGACATACACGGCTGGATTTATTGTTTTTATTTTTGCATCTATTGTCATATTATGATCTCGATTATTAGTTATTACAAGCCACTGAAGGCAACTCTTTATTCTGAAAAATCCAATGTTACTTTTATTATCAATAGGTTAATTTGAAATTGGCGGGTAATCCCGGTAGAGAGACTATTATCAATAGGTTAATTTGAAATTGGCGGGCAATCCCGGTAGAGAGACTATTATCAATAGGTTAATTTGAAATTGGCGGGCGATACCCACAGAGTCAGGGATGTATCGTCTTTCAATGATCGAGTCAAGATGAGGTCCTGAGTTAATGAGGTCACACTAAGCCGATTAACCGGTATGTGTCGATACCGAGTCGATAAGGATGTCGATGGCGCAAGCGTGGCGGCGTGGCGTCACTTGGTGTTGAACTCTCGGAGCAGACGGACGTGTATACGGAAAAAAAAAATATAGAAGGGCGACGAGTGAAAGTGTAAAAAGTGAAGTGGATATAAAAGGACAAAAAAAAAATAAAAGGAAAGGAGGATCAGACCGGTGACAGAGACACGTAAAAGGAAAAGTGAAACATTCAGTGCATAAACGGAAGTGAAAACAAAAAAAAATATTAATTAATTTTCTACAATCAGAGGAAAAGGCAACTTACGCGCCCAGCCACAAATAAAACATGGCTCGCGCCGACCCTGAGTAAGCATTGGGATTAGAAGGATAGTGGGATAGGCCTGGTGCAGTCCGGTCGCCATTTTGTTTAGAGATTCTAGCCTCGATGAAAACATTTATTTAAAGAAAGAAAAAGGGAAAAATATTAAGAAGTGGAATAAAAAAATAAAGGAAATTAAAGTGTTCATTTCTTTTACTTGCATGTGGTAGTGTTGGTTTACTAGTTTCACCCCCCCCCCCTTCCCCTTAACCCTGCGCTAGTGGAGGACGAACTCCCTACTGGTTCTTAACATCACCTACTAACCACCGAGCTAGCAGAGGATTAATCCCTGCTGATCTCCTCTTACTCGTAGTTCGAATCTCAGGTGCTCTACCCGTGCGAGGACCACCCTCCCGCCGAGGCTAAGGATACCTGAGGTTTTGTACTCCCTCCCCACCCACTGTAGTTAACTCATAGGGTAAATCTCGGGTGATCTGACCCGTGCGAGGACCACCCTCCCGCCGAGGTTTGAACCCATTTAAGATTTTCCCCCTCAGTGGTGCCCCACTAACCCCCGGTACTAGGTGTGGAGTTACCCACCAGTTGCCTAGTCTCAGCTCAGATATAAAACCGGGGTACCCGTGATTTAGAAGAGGGTCAAGATCCCGTTAGTGATTAACAAAGATTAACTCGACTGACCACGCCCCGTCGCCCAAAGGTCTCGGCAGATACAAATTTCTTGTATTGTGGACCTAATAAGACTGAGAGTTGTACCCCGGCCTTAGAAGGTTCCTTACAGCATTATCACGCACAAGATGTTTGGGGATACGGGTATAAGTTTGACATAAATAAAAATGAATCAATATTATTATGTCGTCCCATGCAAAAGTATGCACGTATATTATTCTGTTTTTCGCAAGCAACATCATCGAATATCATTATCGAATTTTCTTTGGCTTTATAAGGAGGTATGACAGATTCGTTTTCCGAAAACGTGTAATAGCCCATACCCTTTATTGGAGTAATTAACGTTTTTAAATATTCATATTTCGGTTGATCCAACGATTTTGAGTATAGATAAATGTTTTTAAATTTCTAACCATTTGGACTTTCAATCAAGCAGAGTACTAGATTTGTTTTACCACAATTACTCGGACCAACAATTAGTGCTCTAATTGAATTAGGAAGTAAAACACTATGTCTAATCAAGTTTTTAGCATTTGATGGTGAATCAAAATTTCTAATCTCGATATTGGTTTTTTGTTTTTTAAGTGGCCCGGGAACTAAACTAAAAAAACGGTTAGAGCGTGGAGATAAGGGAATCAATCTATTGGATGCTGCTTGCAGAGAACACGATATTGCTTACTCACAAAACAAAGACCTTGAGAAGCGGCACATTGCTGACGCGCAGTTAGCTGAGAGAGCGTGGGAGCGAGTAAAGGCTGCTGATAGCGGTGTGGGAGAAAAGTCTGCTGCTTGGCTCGTAACAAACTTAATGAAAGCGAAGAAATCTTTTGGAATGGGTCTTAAAGATAAAAAAAGGGGTAGACGTAAAAAGCGTAATACTTCAACTTTCTCAAAAAGAAAGAAAAAATTTATGGATATTGTTCAAGCTGCTTCTAACAAATTAAGAAATAAAAAACCACTAGACATTGATAAGGCAATTCAAATAGCGCGTAAAGCTATCAGTAAAAAAATTAGTAAAAAGAATAAAAACCCTATAGCAATCCCCCGCGTTATTGCTGTACCCAAAATTGGGGGTTTTCTTCCATTAATCCCCATTTTAGCTGCACTAAGCGCGGTTGGCGGCCTTGCAGGAGGTGGCGCAGCCATAGCAAAAACGGTGAATTGTGCTAAGAATGCTGCTGCGCAGCTTGAAGAGAACAAGCGCCATAATCAAAAGATGGAAGCTATTGCTTTAGGAAAGGGCTATTTCCTTCGCCCATATCGCAGTGGTTATGGTTTAACTAGCACGACAACACATTCAAAAAACTTTTAAGGCAACTACCCAATAAACCTCTCTCAAATTTTGATATTTTGAAATTTGGGCAAAAATACATTAAAAACTTTAGAGATGTATTTATGAGAGATAGCCTCCCTACCCGCAAAGATCTATGGAGAAATGAATGTGGTGTTATAAATTTAGATTCATCGAGGGGAGGAGGTACGCATTGGGTAGCTTATTCAAAAAATGCTGATTCAGTAAAATATTTCGATAGTTTTGGTAATTTGCAGCCACCCATAGAAGTCATACAATATCTGGGGGGCAATTTAGAATACAACTATCATCGTGTACAAAAGTTTCAGGACTATAATTGTGGACATCTGTGCTTAAAATTTTTATTACTCAATTGTGCTTCATAAGATACGCATACAATATGTTCTGGGTGCAGCGAATTGGACCATCCGATAAGTTTTGTACTTGTCAAACAGGCTGGGAATCATTTCGAATTATTCAGGCTCAAGCTATATCACCTCTACTGCAGGTGTTTGCTAATCCAAAACCTTCAGACAACACGCAAAAAACTCTTTTGTTCTCTTTAAGGCGTGGAGAACTGCAAGATCCATTTATACATACATTAAACTTTTCATTCGATGAACGACAGCATGTAGCATTTTATGTTATTGGTGGAAGTATTACTATACTTGGTAAATGCAATAAAAACGTTAGACGAAATGGTGACTTAAAAAAATACAAAGAGGATTGCCCATTTTATTATGCGCATAAACATCCGAAACGAAAGCCTGACGAAATTATTCCTGAGCATATGAGCGAATATAGTACAATATATAATGTTGATAGTGATAGCATTCTTTTGCGGGAATACATTGTTGCCCGAGAACGCGAAGAAGACCATATGCGTTTAAGGGAAAAGGAAGTTGATAATTTTGACGATATCACTGTACCAGACTAAAAAACAAAAAACCGCAAAACCGCAAAAATAAAACAAAAAAAAGTCATAAATCTTTTTTTTTTTTCGTAAATAAGTTTTGAAAAAAAAAATATTTTGATTGTGGCGACATTTCTAAATAAAAGGGCAGGAATCCTAAGTAAGCAAAGTTAGTTTAACTTGTAAACAGCACTGGTTGACATATACGTCACATACACACACTCCCCATCCAACGCTCAAGAAGAAAAACTAAAAACAATGGAAATATCATTTGAAGTTCAAGAACAGCAGCAGCAGAAGCAACAACAACACCACTCCAAAAATCCTCGAAGACCCAAACAACAACGAGTAGAAATACTCGATCAGCAGATTATGCAACCAAATGACGAACCAGTCCAGTACATGGACCATCAACAACAACAACAACACCATGAGCTACAGCAAATGATGCAGCATTTCCAAGAAGAAGAGCAAATGCAGCACCAACATCATGTTAATTTGATTGAGTGAGGAAAAACTCAAGGCAATAAGGAAGTTTAATGAAGATATAAGTAAGCCGTGTTGGTATGGAGCAGGCAAGTCCCTACTTAATATCACAAACATGGTTTGTGATATGGAAATTCCGGTCATTAAGGCATGGCGAGCTGTCACAAAATATGGAGCGTCGGTCGCCCTAGAGCTGGAATCTTATATTCTGTATTTACCAGTTAGGTATAATACAGCGCTAACTGATGACATGCTCGATACACTCTCATCGGGTGGGTTTTGTGTCGTTAAACGTCAGGCTAATAAACAATTCCATATAAACTTTAATCCAAAAACAATGTAAACAAAAAAAAAAAAATATATATAAATAAACAAATGTGAAAAAAATGCAAAAAAAAACTGAGTTTTGATTAATGGTTGCTGGAGGGAGTGGGTTTAGTATATCTTCACATCTTCTAGGCATTGGAGCTCTCTCTCTCTCTGGAAATGATGACTTCTGTGCATAATACAATCCAGCAATTTTTGATTGAATTCAAAGGAATCGTCCTTCCAAAGGATGTTGATGCACTAACTGATATTCAACATTATTTGGAAGCCAGAAACTTTAATTTCAATGCCTCTCGACAATACAGCCAGCATTATTCATATTGCGAATGTATCTATCAAGATGTACCGAATACTTGCGCATGTCACTTCTTTGCTCAGCAAATAAATAAAGCAGAGGAAATTATGTCTAAATACAGATTACTTAAATTAAGAATGTTGGGAAAACTTAAATAAAATATCTTATTTTTCGAAAACAAAAACAAATTTCTTTATTTAAAAATAAAAACATACACACACACACACACACACATTGCTTTTGACCTTGATCTTGAGTTTCAATAATGTTCTTGTCCTTGATCTTGAGTTTCAATACACACAAGTTCATGCACTCTTGTTTCTTATCACGTTACTCTAAGCTCATATAATTTTTTCTCACATACAAGAGCGCGTGCCCTCTTGCTTCTTATCACACACATAATTTTTTTCCCACGCTAGCACAACAACAACAACTATAATTTTTTTCTCACATACAAGAGCGCGTGCCCTCTTGCTTCTTATCACACACACACATAATTGTTTTTTCTTCAAAATAATTTTTTTCCCACGCTACCGCCACAACAAGTCAACAAGTCCAGATAAGAGTATTTCATAACAATCTTGACCTTCAACTTTGCTTAGCATTATGACGAATTCCGCCAGACGCCCCACGCCCCACGCTCCTCGTCCACGTTCACAACATCGTTATCACTAACCACTTCCGCTCCACACTCCTCATCCACGTTCACGACACCCTTATCACTAACCACTTCCGCTCCATGACGTCATCACACCCCTTATCAAACACTGTGACGTCACTTCCTGGTCCAGAACATACCGTTACTATCTACTATTGTGAACCGGTCCGGTACTTATGTGCAATAAATTGGCCAGTGTTTAACCGAGTAACCGCGCGTTTTAATTCCTTCAACAATTGGGTAATAAGTCTGGGCTCTCAAATCAGAAGCTTCGCCCCGCTACAAACACCCACCTACCCGTGCGAAATTCTTCACATTGATTAATTCATGCTAGAAAAACAAAAATTTCTAAGCTGTATCGACAAATTTTCGAAATTCGCAAAATTATTTCCTATTGATTCTTAGTCAGCAATCAGTTTGCGGGAAAAATTGGCAGAAATCTTACATTATTTCACTTGTGTCCCACCATACTTAATTATCTTAAATCGCTGGAGATACATCTTTACCACACACCTACTCAGAAAGCGATGTTAATGGTCAGGTAAGAGATTCCACTCTACATTCCTGGAAATCTATAGGTGTTTAAAAACACTGCACCCAGAATTAAAAATGATCGAGTTAGTTTTTATAGCGGTCGATAGATACAATAACTTTATTCATTCGGTAACAAAACGGAAACCGGTAGATATTTTTTTAAACAGAACTTCGCGGATAAATTATAAAGCCCTTACTAATTTTAAAAGGCAAACAGAAGAGGACATTAGGGGACTGATCGAACATCGCCAGAATGTGGTTCTTAACAGAGAAAATAAAAAGCGTTCAGAACCTGAAAAGTATGTAGAGGAAAACTCAGTGTATATAGCCAATAAACAGATTGAGACCAAGGAGAAAAAACTGTTTAATCTAGAAGAAGTGAAAAATGATAGAACCGTTACAGTACAAACGAGATCTGTCGTCTTTTTGAAAACTAAGTTACATTGAAAACACATTCGATTGATAAGCGCCTAACAATCTTCAATTTCTATTATTAAGTTAAAAGAATTAAATGAACAAAATTGCTGCGCAAACAAGACGACGTATGGTATCTGCCTATATTTTCTGTACGTAATCCACACGAACCTGACAAAGTGAGATTGATGTAGGATGCCGCAGTCAAATCATCGGGAGCAGCTCTTAACGATTTTCTGATGAAGGGTCCCGATATCCTGGTACCACTGCTCCAGATTATATACAACTTTAGAATGCGAGCTGTCGGGATAAGTGGAGACATCGCAGAAATGTTTCATTGTATTGCTGTACGAGGAGAAGACGCAAAGGCACAGCGGTTATTATGGCTCAACAAGGAGACGGATACCGTTGAAGTTTTTCAATTAAATGTACTTACGTTCGGATCTACGTGCTCACCCTGCATAGCGCATTATGTCCGTGACCTGAACGCCACAAAACATGAAAAGGAGTTCCCATCTGTATCAACAGCCATTCGTAAGTACTTGTCACACAACAGAGGAAGCTGTTGCTCTGGCCAAAGACGTTCGAGAAGTACATGCTCGAGGTGGTTTTCACATGCACAATTGGTGCACTAATTCAAAAAAAGTCTTATCAGACCTCAACGAGGCTACAATCCAAGATAAAAAACAATTTTTCAACAGGGAAGAGTTCAACGTCCACGAAAAGATATTGGGTATGCAATGGGACCCAGATCAAGACGCACTCACATATGCCTTAAAGTTTGTACGTCTAAAGCGCAACATAATAACAACGAATATTATGCCAACCAAAGGAGAACTTCTGCAAGTTTTGATGTCAGTCTTCCACCCAAAGGGTTTTGTATCCTGCATTATGATGTATCTTAAAATCTTGCTCCAACAAGTGTGGCGATCAAAAATCCAATGGGACGTGGAACTGTCACCAGACCTTCATGATATGTGACAGAGGTGGCTATCATTTCTTCCACTGATTGCCGAAGTTCGAATTCCGAGATGTTATTTTCTACAGTGGAGAGCCGAAGATTGCCAAGTTCAACTCTACGTATTCGTAGAAGCTGGAGTAGACGCTTATGCCGCTGTGGCTTTTTTCAGGATTGAGCACAAAAATAATACACTTTTGAGTCTCCTTTCGGCTAAATCTAAAGACGCACCATTGCAACCACTGTCTATTCCACGCTTAGAGCTGCAAGCCGCAGTGACAGGAGCAAGGCTGATGCGAAACATTGTTGTGCAACACGAGATCGATCTTCAGGAATGTTATTTATGGACAGACTCGAAAACTGTATTGGCATGGCTGAACGGAGATCCCCGACGATATCAGCAGTATGTCATGTTCAGAATAGCAGAAATCTCGGAGCTCACAGATATCAACAACTGGAGATGGGTGCCGAGCAAGCTTAATGTTGCAGGTGTTGCCACCAAAAGCCAACATACGCCCGAAGCATACAAACGATGGTTCAACGGACCTGAGTTTCTCAAATCGCCGCCGGGAACATGGCCGGGCAGGATCGCCACAGAAGATGCAGTTACCGAGGAACTGCGCACTCGCCCAGCATTGGGCAACCACGCTGATAGTCCGCCGCTATCACGAAAAATATTACCACATTAATCACGAAACGACCGTGAATGAGGTGAGGCAAAAATATTATATTCTAAAACTAAGACCTCTTCTTAAAGGAATACGCCGAAGCTGTCAAAGATGTAAGTTGGAGAATACCAAACCTGTACCAGCACTAATTGCACCGTTGCCAAGAGCCAGGTCGGCTGCCTTTAAGCCAGCGTTCACCTATGTGGGCGTTGACTATTCTGGCCCGCTCACAGTTATCGAAGGACGGAAGGCGTAAAAGCGCTGGGGCATGATAATAACTTGTCTCACAATGCGAGCAATAAGCATCGAGATCGTCCATAGTCTCTCCACAAAGTCATATCTGATGGGTTTGCGCCGTCACATAGCATGTCGCGGGATACGGAAAGAAGTCTATAGTGATAACGGCACTAATTTTCCTGGAACGGATGCTTTTCTAAGAGAAAAGCTTCAACTAGACGACTCAGAGATGCATCAACAACTAGCGAAGCGGTGAATAGCCTGGTATTTTAACCCGCCATCGGCTCCACACATGGGTGGCGCCTGGGAGCGTTTGGTGTGTTCTATCAATGAAAGTCCAAAGTGATGAAAGTCTGCTCACTGCAATGTCGGAGGTGAAAATGACGGTCAACTCCAGACCGTTAACACATGTATCTCTCGATCACGAGGACCAAGAAGCTATAACACCGAATCACCTGCTGCTTGGGTCGTCAAGTGGTGAAAAGCCGCTTTGCGAAGCTGACAAGATCGACTACAAGTGGACCCTGCGCCAGAGCGAGATGTTTGCCAACCAATTTTGGAACCGATGGGTTAAGGAGATGCTACCAAATATTACTCGAAGGCGCAACTGGCATGTAAAGGTGAAGCCTATCGAGAAAGGAGACATCGTATTAATAGTCGATGAAAACCAGAATCGAAAAGTTTGGACGAGAGGTCGGGGCATTGACGTCACCACTGCAGCAGACGGCCAAGTAAGAAGGCCAAGTGTTCTATGCAGACCAGCAGTTAAATTAGCAGTCCTTGATGTCGACAATAAGGGAGTAAGCTCCTCCAGATGAGTCCGCTTACTGGGAGGGAAACGTCGCCGAAATTTATGCCCGCAAATTAATTTACTTCGCCCCACCGAATAAGCAAACATCGAATAAAGCATAAATGCAAATTGTACAGCCACTCACAGCGAATGCAAGAATTCGTTTTGTGCGTGTTTCTTCTCTACTCTATTTCTTGCGGTACTCTTCCCATATTTGTATAAGTTAAGGTAGATAGAAGCATAATGCGTATTGTTAGTACAGTTGTTTGGTAGCGGACTAAGAGGCCAGACTAGAGTAAGTAAGAATTGTTAAATATTAAGAAAAAATGTAAATTTAAAATGTATTTTCAGAATTTTAAAGCTTTCCGTTAGCCAATTGAAATAAATAAAAACGGAGCGAAAAACTTAGCCGAACAAACAACAAAAACAGTTAAGCTGCAAGGGTATACAAACTTCGGCAACGCCGAAGTTAGCTTCTTTGATATTTTACTTTAAAAGCAAAAATTTTAAAATAATTGGAAAAAAAAATGTTTAACAAAATCAAAAAAACAAAAAAGAAGAAAACACAAATCTAAAAATTTTCATTTTTTTTTACTTTAAAAGCAAAAATTTTAAAATAATTGGAAAAAAAAATGTTTCACAAAATCAAAAAAGCAAAAAGAAGAAAACACAAATCTAAAAATTTTCACATCGTCACCGAGAATTGAACCACCAAACATCAAGCCATCAGCCGACCGATCTCTACACCAACCTCCCTTAGCTTACTTAAGCTAGTTCAACATATATAGCAAACATTGCGCATCTCTCTCTTTCAAATTCGTTCTGTGCAAGAACACAACGTAAATATTTTACCACACCACGGAGTGAAGAATTTTTGCATGTGTGTATGCGTGAGCATCGATATAAATAAGAATTATAAATTTTGATTATTGATTTTTAACCTTAATAATTATCCGATCTCGTTCAAACTTGGTGTAGGGTGTATGGGTAAAAATTGAATTTAAATGCAACAACAAAAAACAATAATTTTATTTATTTCATTTTTGGCGTTACGCGGATTCGATCGCGGGTCCTTTGTGTTTGTACGGCAGATTTCTTTGAAATTTTTTGTTGCTGGAGTAAATTGATTATATTGACGATTTGTTTTATTATTTGTTGCCGTAAAATTTATCCGATTTGAGTTAAACTTGGTGGTAGTGTTTTGGTACAAATTGGATTTATATTCCAAAAGAAAAAAATTTTTAATTTGAACCCTATTATTACTATATTGGATAAATCATATAGTAATTCGATCCAACCGATTTTTATACTTTATCTACATACACCTTTAAAAAAGCTAACTACCAAGATTCAACAATGTAGCTTAAAATTTAAGTTCAAAAAGCTGCGAACAAACAGACAAATGGACAGACAGGCGGACATGTCTCAATCGACTCGGCTGTTGATGCTGATCAGGAATATATATACTTTATGGGGTCGGAAGCGTATATTTCTATGTGCGTGACCAATTTTATAATACCCTCTGCAAGGGCATAAAAATGTGTTTCTTAAGCCTCAAAATGCTGCAGATTTATTGGATTTGAGTCTAGAGAACACAATTAGTGAGCGCAATGTCCGGATACGATTAAAAGAAGAAAATTTTAAGACCTACAATGCCAAGAACGTGCCTTACATTTCGAAGGTTAATAAACTTAAAAGACTGGTCTTCGCAAGGGAATACGGCAACAAGCCGAAACAGTTCTGGAGAAAGGTTTTGTGGACATATGAGAGCTCATTTGAGTATAACTCGTCCAAAAATAATTTTTTTATTAGAATGCTCAAAGAACAAAGGTAAAAAAGACGGCCCGTTGAAAAAGTTAGCCTTGGTGGCGGCTCCCTCATGTGCTGAGGCTGAGTTTCTTATAATGGCCTTTCCATTTCGTTCCCATCACCGGTTCGATGAACCAAAACCAATATTTAAGTGTCCTGAACAATAATGCCTTTCCTTCTGGAGAATGACTTATCGGGGACTGCAGCAGGACAACGTGCCATGCCACAAGGCTCGCATGATAACAAATTTGCTTAAGGACACTGGACTTTGAAGTGGCCTCCTCAAAATTTGCTTAAGGACACTGGACTTTGAAGTGGCCTCCTCAAAGTCCAGATCTTAACATCATTGTAAACCTCTGGTCTCTTTTGAAACAAAAAAGAGCAGTTTCGTTACATAAAAGTAGAGAAGAAACCATTTCTAAGGTCATTTTCCTTTGGAAAGAGATTTCTTCAGAAATTCTTGAAAATTTGGTAGATTCATTAGTCCGGCGTCCTCAAAAAGTATTTGAAACCAAAGGAGGTTACACTTTTTATTGCATTAAAATCACAGGTTGTAAACCCTGTCAAAATACTTATGGCAATGCCCAAAAATTTGTTTAATTTATTACTAATAAGCTACTTACGAAAAGTTAGCAATAGAATTGTTTTAAGTTCATAAAATTAATAAATTATAGTGGAAAACATTTAATTTTGTTTTGTCAAACCAAATAAAAGTTATTGCAAAAAGTGTTGAATTATTTTCGTCGAAATAATTATGCGGACTAGTGTATATGTATATCCAACGAGTCATAAGGCAAAATACAAGGAGAAGGTAGACTCGTTAGTCACAGACCTGTCTATATTAAAATTAATTTAATATCGTTATGCCAAAAAATTCTCAAAATTTATGTAATTTATGGTCATAGATTGTGTTACAACGATAACAACAAATTTGTTGAGAATGATCGCAACTCAATTCATAGATCAAAAGAGAGAGCTTCAATCAGGTTTTTGTAATCTTCTAAAATTAATATTTTAAAGTGAAATTCAAAATTATTATGTGGAGAAAACTTTTAACCAAAAAATTTCTTGGGCAATTTAATTTTCCCCCGCATTTACGAAGAGCAACCAACCGAGGAATCCAACATCCAAAGATATTATAAATTTCTTATTTATCTCCGACCTCTTGGTTTTTCTTTTTACCCTACACAGTCAATATACTATATATGCAATAAAAGAAAATTGCAGCGAAAGGCTTTTCTGCATTTTACTCATATTTGGCATTAACTATTATTTAATTTTTACTATTTTTAAACAGCAAAAAGGTGGAATACCAATCTGGTTGGGTATTTCACCTAAGGCAAAAGTTTTACCCAGACTAAATTCTCTTAGTGGAATCCATTCGGAAATCCGAAACTAGACGTCACCCAATCTAAATCCCCCCAAAAGCAGTTGACGTTGGAGTCTCTGCATAGTCGGCCGTTCTAATTTTTCTTGTGTTTTCTTGGTTAAGATTTTGCAGTGAAACAAAATCAAAATTAAAGAGAAAATAAAAACAAAAAAACCACATAAAGAAAAATAAACATAAATTAAAGGCGAAATTGGCAATAGTGAGTGGCAGTTAGGCAAAGAAAGAAAGAAAAGCTTGAAGAAAGTTATTGTTTTCCCAAGTTTTGAAAGTAAAATTCAATTAATTTTGTGAAATTTTAATTGAATTTTCGATGCATAAACTGCACCTCCAAAAAGTCATCGAAAATAGAATACAATCAGTTCAAAAGCAGTATCTTCTTTTTGATCCTCGTGATCTGGACTGGGATCGTAAAGTCAATTTGACATCCTATTTTAGTAGACTTCTTTTACTTGGCTTTCCTCTTCTCACTAATCGTAGATTAACGCAAGGCATCTTATTCATGCCAAAGCTCCTTAATGGGGGAAAAAAAAAATTCACCCTCACCTTTGAGCAAGTGCGAACCCTTCCTGCTCAAATTAACGCAGTCGTCAACTCTATTGTGCCTAAGTTCGGACTTAGAAGTGAATTATTTATCAAGAGTAGTAGACATTTTGAAAAGATGTCAATTTTCGCCGATGAGGATTTTTGAAAAAAGTCCCGATTTCTTGAGTGCGTGTTGTAATTTCATTGTTTGTTATATCTTCCCATTGAAGTTTGGGAATAATAAGTTGCTTTCTGTTGTGTTTACAACTGCACAATTTTTCTATTCTCCTTCGATCAGTTAAACCGAATGCAAACCTTCGCAGACGCCCGCTGCCGACGCTCGCTGCTAACGCCCAAGCTAGAAAAGACTAAAAACTAAAAGTACAAAATGTTCTTATGGTAAGCTAGCCTTGACCTATAATGGCTATATCAGCAATTATGCTGCATAGATCAAGTTCAGACGTCACGACGTCGGCGCGTAGAGCTTTGCCAGCGGTGAAGAGATTGCATGTTAAGCAGAAATATAGTTGCACTTTTGCTGCCTATGCAGAATTCAGGCCGATGACTTATGTCAGGCCGGATGTGTTAACGTATACATATATATTGACGACTGTCAGGCCATGGTGGCAATTTTTGATTGGTCCATATAAGGCCGCATCTGGCAGGCGCCGTCTTCCATAGGTCAGGAATGTTCCACAACGAAAAATTACGGAAGCTGCAACTGTGCGAGAATGTCGAGATTCATTCTAATGCGACCGTTAAAAGTGAACAGACGTAGAAAAATCAAGGTATTCCAAAGTGAAAATAAAGTGAACTACTAGTCAAAAAAACAAACAAGGATATCCATCCAAGAACAACAGTAAGGAGAAAAAGCAAAAGAAATAAGGATAAAAGTAACCAGTTCTAAGGGTAGTAAAGTGGGTTGGCCATAGGGCCCATGAAAGTCCCTACCTCAATCAAGTGCAGCCTCAATAGGTCTACAATAAGTGTAGTTGGGAACCAGTTTATCTATTTCTTTAACAACTTTTATTACGCATATAAAATGGATTGCTGTGTTAATTAATGGTAGTTAGGGTTACCAATTCCTACCATCCTTCATCCCATCCTACTATATGTATAATTAGCTATATGTTTGTAAATAGTAGTTAGTGCATGTTTCCCTCCTTTCATCGGCTACCGGGTGGTACCCTGCCACCGACTGGAGGGAATTGTTTGTTCCCCTATCGTAGTGTTGTCTCCAAATCAAGGTCCGGGTAATACTTTTCTTGGCTTGTATCACTTAGTGTTTGTTTAAGAATAAACACTGTATTTGTTGAAGCGGTATAAAATTATATATTTGAATATACATTTAAAAGAATAAACGAAGTAACGTACAGTTCAAATTCAACCTAGCTCTCATGCCGTGAATATAGGTATTTTTAGCCGAAGCATTCAGCTAGGCATCTAACGGCCAACGCAGGCTTGGATTAAAATAGATCTAACTCCAAACCATACGTTTGGTGGAACTCATGCATGCGTTTTAGAACTAAGATTCCACCACCAAATATGTGACCCCTAGATTCTAAGACCTGTCCCTACAAATATTTTAGTAAATAAACTCAGTTCAGATTGTGAATTCAACAAATGAAGATCGGGTTAATTATTTCTTCTCCTCGGAAGCCCTATTCATTTTGGTCCCTCGAGCTCCTCGTAGCCCTTATTCATTTTGGTCCTTCGAAAAAAGACTTTGTTGTTTTCCCCCACCAGTGGTAAGAGACAAAGAGATTGACCAGCTCCTTCAGTCTGCGATCTAGCTACGTTATATGCTAAGACCCGCTAAAGGTAGCAAAATAAAAAACTCCTGTTTTCCCCCATCAGTGGTAAGAAACGGAGTATTACTAAAAATAAAATAAAAATATTTCATTGAAAAAAAAAGTGCGTCCGTATTTAAAAGACAGTTTTCTGTGGAGCAATTGCAGAAATTTGTGTCGGCAAAAATTTGGTGTGGCGTGTTCGAAGCTAGTTCGAAGCTCGAAAGAACCCAGTGACCGTATACGTATATACGTGTACTCTTGGCAGTGAGAGACGTAGACACAAAGAGGAAGCCCTTTACAACGCTCATCATCACTTATCAAGACGGAAGGACGACGTCATCAGCAGCAACAGCAACAATACCAGCAATAGAACAATAGCAGCAGCAGCAACAGCAGCAGCAACAACAGCAGCGGCAGCAACCGCAGCAGCAGCAACAACAGCAGCAGCAGCAACAACAGATTAAATAAGATTTATATTTGCTTATATATTTATGTATATATTAAATAGGATTTAAATTTTGTTATAATGATGTCAGAAAAGACAATTACATTGCTAAAGAAGCAATATAAATTGATGGAAAGGTTGACGATTTAGAAGGGTTAGATGCTAGTAAGATAAATAAGGAAATTTTAAAGGAGGTAGATGAAATCCAAAATAGAAAATCTTTGCATGCTATTAAAGATTGGACTAGTCGATCACGATTACTTTAATAATAGAAGATTTGATGATGGGCAAGTATTAATTAAAAGGACAAAAAATAAAGCCGTAGAACCAAGCAATGTAGGTGCTAGTAAGTAAGCTGTCGTTTTTTTTTTTTTTTGTAAATTCTAAGAGGTTACTGGTTGTAGATCTACGTTTCAGAAAACCATTCTGAGATGGTGAAATAATAGATCTACAAGAATGTTGCAATTGAGAAGTGATTAACTTTTCAATTGCTTTAGGAATAGCGGACAATTTAGAAATACCCCTATAATTGGATGATTCGGACTTTTTACCATTTTTATGAAGAGGAATTATATAAGATTCCTTCCATATAGACGAGAAATGACAAGATTTAATGGGCAACAAAAAAGTTTTTGAAGTGGCTTATTTAGAGCCTCAGCACAAAATCTGAGTACGCAACCAGGAGTTCCATCAGGACCAGGTGTGTACACAGGTTTTACTAAATTAAGCACGCTAAGAAGCGAACTTTCATCGATCGAAGGACTACAAATACAAGTAGACCTTTTTATCTGATAAGGATACGGAAGATTCGCTCGGTATTCCGTTGAGCAATATGTTCTTGTGAAGAAATCAGCGAACAAATCAGCAATCGCTTGATCAGAGTCCGCTGTATTATTTTCAAACGATAACATTAATGGGTGGACAACCATCTTACGTTTAGAATTCACAAAGCTATAAAACTGTTTAGGATCACGGGAAAACTCAAGCTTACAACGCTTGAGATAATTATTATAGCAGTGCTTGTTAAGCAACATAAAATTGGAGCGAGCAACTGCGTAAAGAGCAAAGTCTGAAGAACGTCCCGATTTCTTGTATTTTTTATAATATCTGGATTTGACATTTTTCAAGTTGGATAGCTCACGAGAAAACCAGGGAGGTCGGTGAGACGACACTGGAGTCCTCAGTGGGACACAAACCTTAAAAAGCGAACCAAGAGTATCATAAAACAATGAGATAGCAAAATCCATGTCTGAGCAACTGTATAAGGATGACCAGTTAGTTCTCAGAATGAGCTCATTCAGTTTAACAAAGTTAGTCTTGCGAAAATTACGAGATTTAATCACAGGACTGACACCAACAATCGGTGCACGAAACGACAGATCTACAGATAAATCCAAAGTGGGATGAAAATTGTCTTCAGGCAAGACTAGAGGGTCAGTTCTAGTAACACAGTTGGTGGAATCCAACACAAATATCAGATCTAAAATTGGCTATGTTATTTCGCACAGGGTTTATTTGAGCTAATGATAACTCAAAAAGGCCATCAACGAAGCAGTGAGATTTAGAAGGAAGCAACAAAGCAGATTCATCAGATTGAGACCATACTATTTCTGGTAAATTAAAGTCACCAAAGACGATTAAGATATCTCTATCAGAAAGCAATGAAGAAATATATCGAATAGAATCTAAATGTTTTGCGTACACCGCCATGTCGGATTGTGGCGGGATGTAAGAACAAGTAATGTAGACAGAGAAAGACTTGAATCTGACCTTAACACTAACAAACTCAATCTCCAGAATGTCCGGTGAATGAATTAGGTAAGAAGTTAAGGCCGAGTCAACAGCAATCAAAACTCCTCCGCCTACACGAGAAGTCCAATCAGACCTAAAAATTGAAAATTTTGTTAATATTAGGTTTTAACCATGTCTCAGTAAACACTAAAATTTTAAATTTAAATGCTAGACTATCTAGATAGAGTCTAGGAAGCTTAGATTTAAGTCCTCTCACGTTCTGATAGGCCAGATGAAGGGACGAGATTAGTTTTTTGGATCACCAGCCGATGCTGATATTCCGGAAGATGAGGAATTAGGTGGGATGGAAAGCCTAACCGGATCTCGAGTTTTCTTTTTGGCCGTGTATTCTTTTACTAAAATGTGATCCGGCGAAAAACTGCTATGATATATACTGTCAAACAGTTCAACTGGGACACTTATTTTAAAGGAGGAATATCTCCCTCGAATTCTAAATTTAAATTTAAATTTAAATTTTTCCACCGCTATTTTAGCATTATAGTGATGAGCTTGAATTTTTGTCTTAATAAAAGCTAAGACATAATCCGACGAATGTTCGGGATCAAACAAATATATGTTTCTTAGGTGGAATTCCAGTTAAAAGCTTATAGGAACCAGGCCGCAAATCAATTTCAGCGTCAGCGACCACGATTTTATCTGCTTGAGTGTCCCGTATTGCACCTCCAACTGGACTACTATCGGCAATATCAACAGTTATTGATAATTGCCCGGACTTTTCGGAAACTGCAGCTTTTTTCGTCTGCAAAGAGAGACCACTTCCTGGAAAAACGGAGATGGCCTCATCCTTGCGACCACCTTGAGAAATGGGGGTGGTAGACGAAATAAGCTGCGGAGGATTTGTCACAGTGAGCAGTGAAGGAGATTGTGGAACCACGGCCGAGACGGGATTGGGCACAGGCAAATGCAAGGACAGATTGCGCATACTAGTTTTCTTACGCATTGGAGACTCATTTAACAGCTTATAGCTGCTAAATTCGCTCTCCACAGCATTGAACATTGAACATCGCAGAGTTTACGAAAACCAGATGACAATTTCTTCAATCTATCCTTGGTTTGTCTCATAAACACGCTCATTTCGATCTCAACCTCTCGACAAGAGTCACAACCCTATTTGTCACCCCCCTTTTGCTCCAAACAATCCCTTACCCTGGCCGTGTAGCCAGCACATTTAGCGTGCATGACATTGTCACACAGCCAACAAGAAAGAAATGCGTTATGGGGTGAAGGGGGGTTCAAACACTTTTTGCTTGAGCAGACAGACATTTTTAAATTTAATTACAACTCAAAAATTTTATAAAAAAATTAAATATCAAAAAGGCCAAAGAAAAAACTCACTCAGATTGATTAAGCAAATTCGACACTGGGGTCAAACTCGCAGAGAAAATTAGTGCAAGAACTAAGAGAACTAAGCACTACACAAATACACGTATCACTTATACGCGAGACAGAGATAGATGCGAGCGCGAATAGAAGAAATTAAAAAAAAGAGAGCGGGAGAGCCAACAGCACTGCACATGCAACAACAATGCGTTGGCGAGAGCGCGAGAGCGGTTTTAAAGCGGTAAAAGGTACAAACGCAAGAGCAAAGAATAACAAAAACAACAACACTGCTGTAAAAAGTTTTGTTGTTTTTTCAAATATTAAGTTCAATGCTTTGATTTTGCTTTTGTATAGCTAATATAAACAAAAAGCGCAATGACAAAAATTTAAATGACAGAATAATGTCAATAGTTATTGCTAAATTATTAGCTGAATTTTTAGGCAGGCGCGGTGAGTTTAAAACCGAAATAAAAGAAATTATGCAGGAGCACAGAAAAACACGTCTATCCACGATGAAGAAAGAAGAATATATATGAAGAAGACGTTAGACCTAGTACTAGTAGAGAAGTCACTGCTAGGGTGGATAAGGACAGTATAAGTGAAGAAAGTGAGTTTGAAGAGAGAGTTCACCAACTTTGGGAATACCTGGAGAAGGTGAACATTGACATTGGTGACAAAAAGGTGGAATTATTTAAAATACACAAAAATAAAATTAGTTTTATGCGGCAGGAGGTACAGAAGAAGGTATAGGAGCTGTACGAAAAATTTGTATCAAACAGGGAGTTTGAGAATACAGCAGAGGAGCTAGAGTTTGATGTACAAAATACTCTATGAACATTGGAAGAGATTAGAAACAAGCCGGTAGGAGTCAAGGTTGAGAATGTTTGTATGAGAGAGGAACTGCCAGTATTACCTAAAATTCAGGTCCTCTTAATTTTAATGATTTAAAATCCGCTTTACGAGGAGAAGCGAGGAACATGGTAGCTCATTTATTGTCGGGTTCGGCCGACAACTATAATGCCGCTTGGGATTTACTAACCAATTAAACCGGATAGTTGAATTACCGGTAGTTAACAATGAGTCCGAGAAAAATATAAAAGGGGTGATTGACGTAATTAATGAGTCAATACAGCATATTGAAACAAAAGCCAATTTGTCCGATGAAGTTGACGTGATATTCGCTCAACTTATATTAAAGAACTTGGATAAAGAGGCTCTTTATACAGTTGAGAGCCAAGTTAAGAAGAAGAAGCAGATACAACGATTATCTGACGTCTTAAAATATTTGGAGCAGAGAAAGAAGAAAAAAGACCGATGCAAAAAATGGCATATACTGCTTTTAAAGAAAACTGTCCGATTTGCAAAATTGACGGACACAGCACATTACAGTGCTATAAATTCAAAGGCTTGACACCAAAAGAAAGGGTCGAATTAGCCAAGAAAGTGGAATTATGCACAAAGTGCTTGAAACATTCAAGCAATAACAGATGCACAAATGAGGTTGTTTGCTCAGTATGCAATAGGGGGAACCACACATTACTCCACTTTGGTTAACGAAGGGGAGCGATTAGTATATGTGTAACGGCACAACCGTCGTTGATGGCCTTAATAAAAGTAAAGGCAGTGAATGGAGGTTATGAGACCCTAAGTTCTATTGTGTCTGAGGAAGCAGCTCAAATTTTAAAATTGCCAAAAATAAAGGCACATTCAGAAATAAGCGGTGTATCGTCAACAAAAACATGTACTTCAAAGCACAAAATTAAGTTGTCAATAAAAATTCGTGAACCATGGTGGAAGTAATTGTGTTACCGAAATTAATAAAAACCTCTTCCAATAAAGGCTGCAAATGTAGATATTATGCTGATCCTAATTTTAACATGCCAGGCGGACATGATTATGGGGGTAGATGTATACACCCATATAGTTAAAAGCAGAGTAACTGAAGCTGATGGATTATTGGGACGAAACACACAGTTTGGATGGATTGTGCAGGGTGTACCAAATCCAAAGGAAACAGTGCTATAGTGGCGACGACAATTGATGTAACAGATTTAGAGCGATTTTGGGAGATAGAAGATGTGGAAGGAAAATGTTAAGAAGACGATGAGAAATAAGACATCGGAAAGGTATGAGGCCACAATGCCATTTAAATATGACAAGGAGTTGGGTGATTCCAAGGTCCAAGTAATTGCGCGGTTTTTTAATTAAAAAAGAGGAGTAAACAAAGTTTACAAATGAATATTTAGAGTTGGGTCATATGATGGTCATATTACCTACCTCATCAAGCTGTAATAAAAAATTCTAGTCTAACCACTAAATTAAGAGTTGTTTTTGACGCCTCCGCAAAAACAACAAATAATAAAAGTCTGAATGATATCATGTGGATCGGTCCCCGACTACAAAAGGATATCTTTGACATAACTGAAAAGTGGCGCAATGGCGCTTTGTAATATCCGCAGACATAGAAAAAATGTATCGCTAAATTAATATTGATTCGGACGATAAAAAATATTTACATATTTTGTGGAGAAAATCACCACAAAGAAAATTGAAAAGCTACAAGTTGGCAACAGTGACGTACGGTACTGCTGCAGCTATTTAGCCTCAAGGATATTATCAGAAATAGGTAGCAACAGCAAGGACAAGAACTTAAGTGATATAATTTATGATGAATTTTACATGGACGATTTAATGACAGGAGGTGATACCATAGAGGAAGCCAAGTATTAGGTAGAGCAGGTATCTGAAAAACTAGGGAAAGTGGGAATGTAATTGAGAAAATGGATCTCATATAAGTCCGATATTATTGAAACAGTAAGTAATATAGGCGATAGTAAATTATTAAAAATAGAGGAGAATAAGTCATTCTGTTTCATACTTCACTGAAGCAAGCCGTGTTTTTTGCCGCTTCGCTTAAATACGAAAAATTTTGTGCTCTAAGACCGCTTAGAATTTAATTTTTGTGCCTAAATATAAACAAAATATTTCGGCGTTCAAACAATATTATTAAACTTTTAAGTGAAGTTATAATATAAACTGCTATCATAAAGTTTAAATTGTTCAATTATTATGTACAGAAAAAGGTAGAAGAGCTGTACGAAAGATTTGTATTGAACAGTGAGTTCCAGGATGTAATAGAGGAGCTAGAGTTCGAAGTGCAGAATAGTCTAAGAGCGCTAGATGAAACTACAAATAAACCGGTAGGAGTCAAAGTTGAGAATCACTACATAGTATAAAGCAAAGTCGCTTCCCGCGTCTGTCTGTATGTATGTATGCTTAGATCTTTAAAACTACACAACGGATTTGGATGCGGTTTTTTTTAATAAATAGAGTGATTCAAGAGGAAGGTTTTTGTGTACAATAACATGCTTAATAAATTAGAGAACCATAGATAATTTCAAGATTTCTAATGCGAAGTCGTAAATAAACACATTTTTTTGCATCAACATTACAAACGCTGGCTGAACTCTTCGAGTTAGATCAAAATAATGTACTAAGTATTGTAGACCTTGAAAAAGTCTACAAGAAAGTCCGCGATGGTATATGTTTATCTCTTAGGGATAACCCACAAAACCAATTTTTATCCTTTACATTTCTCGAGAAATAATGGCTTATTTACAAAGCTATTTTAAGCACAGTGTCACAGTGTTTGACCGCGATGGACTCCTAAACTACTGGACCGAATTCAATCAAATTTCACATGTACCCGTAATATGGTGCAACTTAAAACATAGAATAGTTTTTATCTTATTTAATTACTTTAATAATCAGTAAATTGAACAAAATTTAATAAAATAATTGCATCCCTCTCTAACACATTACATAGAGTAATTAGCGATGGATATGATTTCGATAGTCGTCTCTATCGATAATTAGGGTTGCCAGCACGTATTTTACGCCGCCAAATTTCTAGGGCTGGCTAGGGACCGCCACATTTTAAATGTATTTTTTTCTACAAATATATTTTATGGGCGATTGTGAAGAGAGCTTGACAACTCGGTGCCAAAATAATTTCATTGAACAAGCCGAGGAAAGAACAATTGTGATAGCGCTGGAAATTTTTTAAGAAGAACAGAATCAACAGGCAGACTCAATGCTCCAACTATTAATGAGGTTGCTGTTGTTATGGTTGGTGATCCAGTTGACAAAAGAGCTATAAAAATTATAAAGAGGAACTGCCGGTGTTGCCGGAAATTCAGGTGTCCGGTTTTCCGGAGAACCAGCAGAGTGGGATCCGTTAGAATGTTAGCTTATTTATTGTTGTGTTCGGCATACAACTACTAACCAAGCAGTATGAAAATCATCGGGGGATATTTGCCAAACAATTTAACCGGATGGTTTGTTTACCGGTAATTAACAATGAGTCCGCTAAAGAGATATTTCCCTAAGTTCCATTAAAAAGGAACATTACAGTGCTATAAATTCAAAGGCTTGACTGAAATAGAAAGGGTCGAATTAGTTAAGAAAGTGCAATTATGCACAAGGTGCTTGAAATATTCAAGCAATAGAAGATGCACAAATGAGGTTGTTTGCTAAATATGCAATAGGGGCCACCACACATCAGCTCAAATTTTAAAGTTACCAAAAATGAAGGCACAACAGAAATAAGCGGTGTGTCGTCAAGAAACATGTACCTCAAAGTACAAAATTAAACTATAAAGAAAAATGCTTGAACCATGGAAAGAGCTTCTTAAGGTGAAAGCAATTGTGTTACTAAAATTAATGAAAGCTCTTCCAATGAAGGCGGCAAATGTAGATATGTCCAAATGGCAATCGTACGTTTAAGCTGACTCTAATTTTAACATACCTTATGTGAGGAAAATTTTAAGAAGACAACGAGAAATGAGACATCTGGAAGGTATGTGGTCACTATGCCATTTAAATGTGACAAGGAATTGGGCGATTCCAAGGCGCAAGCAATTGCGCGGTTTCTTAACTTAGAGAAAAAATTTCAGCGAAATTCAAAACATAAAGAGGAGTACACAAAATTTATAAATGAATATTTAGAGTTAGGTCATATGATCGAAGGTAATGAAGAAGGGTCATATTATCTACCTCATCAAGCAGTAATAAGAAATTCTAGAAGAAATTCTAAATTAAGAGTTATTTTTGTCGCCTTCGCAAAAACAACAAATAATAAAAGTCTGAATGATATCATGTGGATCGCTCCCGGACTACAAAAGGATATCTTTGACCATAGAAGAAGACAAGTATATTACATATATATATATACATATTGAGAAAATGGATCTCAAATTAGAGAGATGGCAAAAAAGGCACATTCGAATTAACAACGCTCAAAATGAGTTGAGATGAATTCATCTTCATCTTGAATGCGAAATGTCATTAATTTGAGTGAATGAATGCGCTCGCGAAAGACTCTGTCCGACATTTAACCGACAATAGACGAATTAAATGAGTGAGAATGCCGAAGAAATTTTCAACGCCAAATAAATTTATTCGAATGCCAAAAAAAATTTTTTTGTTTTTGTTTTCTGTAGTATAGAATAGATAGTGGGAAGACATGCTTTAGTGCTGTGTACAATGATGTCTGTGCTATAACTCGAGTTCATTCGGGTGTCTTCGGCTCTGCCAAATATAAATATTTCATTACGTTTTAAGCGTTTTAAGCTTTAACTCATTTCTTTGAATGCTGTAAATATCAGACACAATGCGCACTTATACTCATATGCATTCATTCAATTGTATGCTCGCACTCACTCAATTCAATTCAATTCAATTCGAATCCTTTAAATTTTTCTACGTAGTGAGTGGAGTAGTGCAGCTCTCTATCTCAAATAAGTCCGACATTATTGAAACAGTAAGTGATACGGGCGATAACAAAGTATTAAAAATCGAAGAAAATGAGTCAACTAAAACTCTGGGGTTGCAGTGGGATGAGTTTAAGTTCAAGATGCACCGTGTCTAAGCCAGAAAAATTAATAAAACGGTGGTGTTATCCACGCTTGCAAGAATTTATGATACTTTAGGATGGTTAGCACCAGTAACAGTGATTGGCAAATTGTTCATGCGAAGGTTATGGTTAGCTAAACAAACCTGGGATCAAGAGTTGTCTGATAAAGACATGATAGAATGGAAATCCTTTAGAGACAATTTATTAGCGTTGCAGGAGATAAGGGTACCGAGATGGATTAGAACTCGGTCTAGTGATCTACAGATCTATGAATTTGCAGACGCCTCAGAAAAAGTATTTGCTGCTGTAGTATATGCTAAAGTGGGGGATTCAGTCACATTGATAGCCAGTAAGAGCAAAGTAAACCCTATAAAAAACAGGAAAACTATTCCAAAATTGGAATTATGTGCAGCTCATCTGTTAGTGCAATTGTTAACAAGAGTCCAGCAGTCTATTGCAGTTCCGGCAGAGATATACGCTTGAAGCGATTCCACAATTACTTTCTGTTGGATAAGGAATGGTAACAACAAGGATAATTTCATCAGACAGAGGATATAAGGAAAGTGGGAGAAATTGTATGGAGCCATGGGAAATCGGAAGATAATCCTGCCGATGTACCTTCTAAGGGACTTTGTCGCACCAAATTAAAAAGTTGTGACATTTGGTGGAATAGTCCCGATTGGCTTCTTAAGTTAAAAGAAAATTGGCCTAAAGAAAAAACTGCAATTCTTATTGATACAGACAACGATATTATGCAAAATCTGGTACAGAAATATTCATGTATAAACAAGCTAATATATAACTAACTGCTTATATATTAAGGTTCATTGCAGTTAAAACAAAAAGTAAAGTCTTCCCTTCGTATCTAACTGTCAATGAACTCAAGATTGCTAAAACATTAATTATTAAATACCAGCAGTCATTTCAATTTAGCCGGGAGACATTTTGTCTTTTTTTTTTTTTTTTTTGCGTTTATTTATTTGTTGGATCTCTTATATAGTGTATAAGACTAACAACAATTTCCTAGTTTTATCTTAATCTAATACATAACCTAGCATCAGAAGGATGCTTCATTAATCTATGGCCCTGATTATTTGCTAGAGGGTTGGAAGGTCGTTTCGTTGGAGACGAGTTCTATCGCATGCTCGGGTTAATGATTTGGCGAGGGTATTCGGATGGGCCTGCAGCTTAGCGGTGTACTTTAGCTGTTGTACCTTTATTTCGGTTAGTACACTAGGAATATGTAGGTCTTTCTGTAAGTTTTCGTTTCTGATATACCAAGGTGCTCCCGTGATAGTTCTGAGAACCTTATATTGAGCCCTTTGTATGGTTTCGATGTTGCTCTTGCTTGCGTTTCCCCACAGTGCAGAGCCGTACGTCCAGATGGGTTTTAACACAGAGTTGTAGAGGAGAACTTTGAATTCCAGAAAAAGGGGAGATCGTGCGTTGATAAGTTAATGTAGACCGATTGCTTTGAGCTTTAGTTGCTTTTTCTTGGCTCAGATATGCTTACGCCAAGTTAATCTTCTGTCGAGGTGAACTCCAAGATATACAACATCGTCGGATTGAGGCACTGGCACGTTGTTGAGAGTCAATGATGGGCAGTTTCTTCTATTGAGGGTAAACGTAACGTGCTTACATTTCTGTTCATTTACACGGATGCGCCAATCTGCTAGCCAACTTTCAATTTCCTTTAAGTGGGTTGCCAGTTGCTCAGCAGCTTTGATCGGACATTTGGAGCGGCTAAGGATAGCCGTGTCATCGGCGAAAGTAGATGTGATGAGTGTAGGCTTGTTGGTATATCCGCTGTGTATGAAATATATAGTGTTGGACCCAACACGCTGCCTTGAGGTACACCTGCTTTTGATTCGAAGTCATCAGAGGTGAAGCTATTACAACGTACAGCGAATTTTCTGTTGAATAGATAAGATTCCATTAGCCTGTGTGTATATTGTGGAAGCGACGCTTTTATTTTGTATATTAGGCCGTCAAGCCAAACTCGGTCAAAGGCTTGGGCGACGTCGAGAAAAATTGCTGTACAATATTCTTTTTGCTCGAATGCTGTACGGATCTCTGAGGTGATACGGTTGACTTGCTCAATTGTGCCATGCTTTTCACGAAAGCCAAACTGATGATGTGGGATTATATTTTGGTTTACCAGGATTGTATTTATACGGAGTTGTAGGACCTTTTCAAATAGTTTTGAAAGACTTGGCAATAAACTAATGGGTTTGTACGATGATGGCTGTGTTTTGTCTTTTCCGGGTTTTGGGATCATTATGATTACTGATTTTTTCCAACTTATTGGAAAGTGACCAGTTTTTACTATCGCGTTGAAAAGTTTGCAGATGTATCGCACGGCACAAATCGGGAGTTCTCGGATCATTTTCGGGGTTATTTTGTCATGGCCGGGCGACTTTCTTGGGTTAAGATAGTTTTTAATAATTGCAGAAATTTTCTCCGCTTGGAATTTCGGTGGCTCGGTTTCCACTGGGGTGCTTAGAGGGGGAAGCTGGAATGAGTTTGTTGAAAAACCGTTTTTAGATGAGCTGCAAAGGTGAGTGCTCTTTCTTCGTCTGAACGGGCCCACTTGCCAGTTGGGCATCGTATAGGTGAAATTATCTCGGTTGGGGCAGTTATGGTTGGGTGAGCTTTCCACAGCGGATATTTGGTGCTGGTGGTGGAAAGCTTCTCGATGTATTGCCGCTGTGCTATTGCTTCTTCTTGTTTAAGCGCTTTTGCTAAGGTTCGGGAAGCTGCCTTTAGGCGATATTTTGCTGCCGGTGATCGGGACATTTGCCATTCTCGCCTGAGTCGTCTTTTCTCTGTTACAAGAAGTTCAATTAGTCGGTTGTTAGACTTGTGTTTTTCCTGGGTGTGGTCAATGTTTGGGGTGGAGATATCAGCTGCTTCAATGAGCATCGACTCTAATGCAGAGGTGTAAAACTCGATGTCTTCACCGTCGTCCAGTTTGGGATTTAGTTCGATATGGGTGCTTATATATTTCTTAAATCTGAGCCAGTTAGTGTTATAATTTGTTAGTCCGAGTGGGTGCTCTGTTACTTGAGGATATGTTAATACAGTGAAAATTACTGGCGAGTGGTCCGATGACAATTCTGCTAGTGACTCTGCCGTTATTAAATTGTGCGCAATTCCCCTGGTGATTGCAAAGTCTATTAGATCTGGGAGCTTGCGTGGATCTGCTGGCCAGTACGTGGGCTTATTCGGTGAGGCATAGCCCATTTAGTTTGCTGGGTTGATGATTGTGTTATACAGCTGTTTGCCTTTTGGATTTACCAGGCGGGATCCCCAATGAGGGTGCTTGGCGTTGTAGTCTCCTGCAGCAATAAATCGTACTCCGAGTGTGTTGAAGAAGTCAGTAAACTCTTTTTCAGAGATTGAGAATCGTGGTGGACAGTACAGTGCAGACACGGTTGTACTGCCGAAAGTGGTTTGGACACTTATTGAAGTTGCTTGTAAGTATTGTTTGGCAAATCCATTGTGGAGACAGTGTTTAATTCGGTTTTTGATTAGGATGCCAGTTCCTCCGTGAGCCTTGCCGTTTTTGGTGATTTGTTGCGTAGAATGCATATTTAGGTATTTGGAAGTTGTTTTTGTTGGTAAGGTGAGTTTCCAATAACAGCATGATATCAATATCATTTGAGTCCAGAAACAGTGACAGTTCTTGTTTGTGCTTGGAAATGCCGTTTGCATTCCATAGTCCTATATGTAGTGCTGACATTATTTATTGTTGTCCAAAAGCTTTTGAATGAGCAAGTTTTGGTTCCGCATAAGTTCCTGCATGCAATTTTGCATGAACGTCATGAAGTTTGTCATGTTTTGATTTAGCGAGATCAACAACGTTTCGATCCCGTTGGGTTGCTGGCCGAGTACGGGTGGACTTGGGGCCGCATTGTTTGAGATTGTAGCGGGATTTACAGATGTGGTTTGGTGTGGTTTGCGAGGGAATAAGTGTGGAGCCCTGAATACGAGCCGAAGATTTCTTTGCATTAAGACGGGCCTTCAGTTCCTTATAGACAGGACATCCTCTGTAATTTGCGGTGTGATTTCCACCGCAGTTGCTGCACTTCCTTGTATTGTCGTTTGTTTTATTGTCGGAACAGACACACTCTTGTTGAATTTGTCCACAGCCAACGCAAACTGGGCGAAGACTGCAGAACGACTTTGTATGGCCAAACTCCTGGCACTTAGTACATTGTAGAGGATGATTCCTCTTGTGAGGCTCCTCGACAGTGATTCTGCGATGTAGCAGTAGTTGCAGGTTGTAGATAGGATGCACTGCATTGGATTTTAATGCTCGTGCATCAGGCTGTAGCTCCACTTTAAACAGAGGTTGTGGGATTTTGTTTCTGTTTAATATATTTGAGACGGACTTCACCTCAAAGCCCTTCTCTTCCAATGCCTCTGCAATTTCCTGAGGCGGAACCGAGGGTTCAATGCCTTTAATCACGGCTTGAAGACCTTTGGCGCTCTTTAATTGGAATGTGTAGAAGTTTACATTCTCCGTTCTAAAGTACTTTTCTATAGTACGATAGAACTGTTCGTTGTTTGTTTGGACTTTAGTTTCTCTTATGTTCCCCCTGTTAAGTGGGGTCACATAAAAGTTATCCTTACCTACTAGGGCCACCAACTTAGGCACCAATGAAGTGCAGTTTGCACCACGGATGTAAAATGGTGGTGGCTTGGCTACTGAGGGTTTTGTTTGGGAAACTCCTTCTTGAGATTCCGGCTGATTTGCCAGAATTTGGAATCTGTTGCCCTCCAGAGCTTTACGTTCAGCAATGTTGCTTTTGGACATTTTAGGAGTGTTGCCTCTTTTAGTATGAGGGCTAAGCTTTCGCTTGTTTATATTAATATATCTGTCCATGCCAGTCTGAACAGGTGACTTTGGATTCACCGTCACTGGATGGGTAGACTTTGTTGAGGTAGTCTGCTGGACGGTGATCGAAGGTATTGCAGACGTTGCTGCTGTTACAGTTGTTGTTGTGAGCGCGCTGACGGCGGTCGGCGAACCCAATGACCCAATTAACACTTGAGGTGTAAGCGAATTTGAGGGTGAAGCGCATTGAGCGCTCCAAGACAAATTGTTGCTGGTTGGTGTAAGCAATTTGCTCGTACTTGCACTTTTGAATTCAGCGCTTATTGTTGTTGTGGTTGTTGGAGACACTACTGAGAAGTATGCATTGTTGCGTTGAATAGATAGGCGACGCTCGTTTTGTTGCTGGAAAAGTTGTTCTTGTAGCTGTTGCTGGCGAGATTTTAGTGAAGATGGGCCCAAGTTGGTCTCTTTACACGTTGGCATTGCTAGTAAATTTAGATATTTACTAAGTATTATTATTTGTAGTTACAAATAACAATATAAAATTGTGATTGGGCGTCTCTGTGGCGACTGAGAGCCCTGTCACTTTAGTTTAACACTGATTTAAATGCTGACACCGATGAACTTGCGGAGCGCGATAAAAAATACGTCCGAACGCGGTGACGGCCAATTCACATTTTGTCTAACACAGAAAAAAGAAATTAATATGACAATTGACTGTCACCGCGATCGGACGTACTTTTTATTGCACTCCGCGAGTTCTTCGGTGTCAGCGCAATAAAACAACGCTAAAACAACAAAGTGACAGGGCTCTCAGTCGCCACAGAGACGCCCAACTATAATTATATTGTTATTTGTATCTAAAAATAGCAATACTTAGTAAATACCTAAATTTACTAGTAATGCCAACGCGTCAAGACTCTCGCCAGCAGAAACTACAAGAACAAATTCTTCACCAACAAAGTGACAGGGCTCTCAGTCGCCACAGAGACGCCCAACTATAATTATATTGTTATTTGTATCTACAAATAGCAATACTTAGTAAATAACTAAATTTACTAGTAATGCCAACGCGTCAAGAATCTCGCCAGCAGAAACTACAAGAACAAATTCTTCAGCAACAAAACGAGCGTCGGCTCTCTGTGCAACGCAACAATGCGTATTTCTCAGTAGTATCTCCAACTACCACAACTACAACGAGCGCTGAATCCAAAAGTGCAAGTACGAGCAAATTGCTTACACCAACCAGCAACAATTTGTCTTGGAGCGCCCAATGCGCTTCACCGTCAAATTCGCTGACACCTGAAGTGTTAATTGGGTCATCGGGTTCGCCGACCGCCGTTAGCGCGCTCACAACAAGAACAATTGCAGCTACTGCTCCAACAACAACTCTAACAGCAGCAACGTCTGCAATACCTTCGATCACCGTCCAGCAGACTACCTCAACAAAATCTGCCCATCCAGTGACGATGAATCCAAAGTCACCTGTTTAGACTGGTATGGACAGATACATTAATATAAACAAGCGAAAGCTTAGCCCTCAGACAAAAAGGGGCAACACTCCCAAGATGTCGAAAAACAACATTGTTGAACAAAAAGCATTGGAAAGCAATAGATTCCAAATATTGGCAAATCAGCCGGAATCTCAAGAAGGAGATTCCTAAATTAAACCCTCTGTAGCCAAGCCACCACCATTCTATATCCGTGGTGCAAACTGCACTTCTTTGGTGCCGAAATTGGTAGCGCTAGTTGGTCAAAACAACCTTTAAGTGACACCACTCAATAGGGGTAACATAAAAGAGACCAAAGTTCAAGCCAAAAGTGAAGAATTCTATCGTACTATTGAAAAGTACTTTAGAAAGGAAAGTGTGAATTTCTACACATTCCAACTAAAGAGTGCCAAAGGCCTTCAAGCGGTGATCAAAGGCATTGAACCAACGGTTCCGACTCAGGAAATAGTTGAAGCATTGGAAGAGAAGGGCTTTGAGGTAAAGTCCGTCTCAAACATACTGAACAGAAATAAAGTGCCGCAACCTCTATTCAAAGTGGAGTTACAGCCCACATGTGATAAAAAACTGAAACCCAACACAGTGCACCCTATTTACAATCTTCAACTTCTGCTACATCGCAGAATTACTGTCGAAGAGCCGCATAAGAGGACACACCCGGTACAATGCACTAATTGCCAGGAGTTTGGGCACACAAAGTCCTTCTGCAGCCTTCGCCCAGTTTGCGTTGGCTGTGGACAAACTCAAAAAGATTGTGTCTGCACCGATGACAAATCAAATACAAATACAAGGAAGTGCGGCAATTGTGGTGGTAATCACACAGCGAACTTCAAAGGATGCCCCGTTTATAAAGAACTCAAGGCCCACCTCAACGCGAAGAAATCAACGGCTCGTGTCCAGGGCTCGACACTAATTCCCCCTCAAACAACACCGGGAATATTCTTCTCAAGAGCTGTAAGGTCATCAGCGACCCCAATATCAACTACTCCTGGAGTAACTTTTGCAAGCGTACCACGCAATGGAAATGCACAGCCCCCTCAAACAATAGATCCCGCTACCATTCAATCTAACGCGGCCCCAAGTCCATCCGTACTTGGCCAAAACCCCAACGAGATCGAAACATTGTTAATCTCGCTCAACCGGACATTCTGGAGATTGAGTTTGTTAGCGTTAAGGTCAGATTCAAGTCTTTCTCTGTCTACATTACTTGTTCTTACATTCCGCCACAATCCGACATGGCGGTGTACGCAAAACATTTAGATTCTATTCGATATATTTCTTCATTGCTTTCTGATAGAGATATCTTAATCGTCTTTTTGACTTTAATTTACCAGAAATAGCATCGTCTCAATCTGATGAATCTGCTTTGTTGCTTCCTTCTAAATCTCACTGCTTCGTTGATGGCCTTTTTAGTTATCATTAGCTCAAATAAACCCTGTGCGAAATAACATGGCGAAATAGTCTTGCCCGAAGACAATTTTCATCCTACTCTGGATTTATCTGTAGATCTGTCGTTTCGTGCACCGAATGCTGGTGTCAGTCCTGTGATTAAATCTCGTAATTTTCGCAAGACTAACTTTGTTAAACTGAATGAGCTCATTCTGAGAACTGACTGGTCATCCTTATACAGTTGCTCAGACATGGATCTTGATATCTCATTGTTTTATGATACTCTTGGTTCGCTTTTTAAGGTTTGTGTCCCACTGAGGACTCCAGTGTCGTCTCACCGACCTCCCTGGTTTTCTCGTGAGCTATCCAACTTGAAAAATGTCAAATCCAGATATTATAAAAAATACAAGAAATCGGGACGTTCTTCAGACTTTGCTCTTTACGCAGTTGCTCGCTCCAATTTTATGTTGTTTAACAAGCACTGCTATAATAATTATCTCAAGCGTTGTAAGCTTGAGTTTTCCCGTGATCCTAAACAGTTTTATAGCTTTGTGAATTCTAAACGTAAGATGGATGTCCACCCATCAATATTATCGTTTGGAAATAATATAGCGGACTCTGATCAAGCGATTGCTGATTTGTTTGCTGATTTCTTCACAACAACATATTCCTCAACGGAATACCGAGCGAATATTTTGTATCCTTATCAGATAAAAAGGTCTAATTGTATTTGTAGTCCTTCGATCGATGAAAGTTCGCTTCTTAGCGTGCTTAATTTAGTAAAACCTGTGTACACACCTGGTCCTAATGGAATACCTGGTTGTGTACTCAGATTTTGTGCTGAGGCTCTATGTAAGCCACTTCAAAAACTTTTTTCGTTGTCCGTAAAATCTTGTCATTTTCCGTCTATATGGAAGGAATCTTATATAATTCCTCTTCATAAAAATAAATAAGAAGTCCGAAGCATCAAATTATAGGGGTATTTCTAAATTGTCCGCTATTCCTAAAGCATTTGAAAAGTTAATAACTTCTCAATTGCAACATTTTTGTAGATCTATTATTTCACCATCCCAACATGGGTTTGTGAAACGTAGATCTACTACCACTAACCTATTAGAATTTACATCTTTAACGATCGAAGGATTTAGAAATGCAAGACAAGCTGATGTCATTTATACTGATTTCAGCAAGGCTTTTGATTCTGTAACTCATACACTCTTTTAAAATTAAACAAAATTGGCTTCCCAAGCCCTTTAATTTGTTGGATTCGTGAATACCTGACAGACAGAACACAGAAAGTTCTCTTCAAGTCTTCAAGTTCAAGGACCATCCAAGTAACTTCGGGGGTGCCTCAGGGTAGTCATCTGGGACCACTGCTATTCACCCTTTTTATTAACGATCTTCCATCCGTTATAATACATTCTCGTGTCCTCATGTATGCAGATGATGTAAAGCTTTGTCTCAGCTACAGAGATATTATATCACCTTCACGGTTGCAGTCTGACCTCCAAAACTTTCAATCTTGGTGTCGACACAATTTATTAAACCTAAACACATCTAAATGCAAGGTCATGACTTTTTTCAGAAACACTCCTCAGTTAATTACCTACTTTCTTAATAACGTTCCATTAACCAGACTTAATGAGATGATTGACTTGGGAGTAATTATGGACCATAAATTGACTTTTAAGTCCCATATAAGCACTACTGTCGGAAAAGCCATGGGTGTTCTTGGATTTGTTAAAAGATGATCAAAGGAATTTGACGATCCATATACAACCAAGGTTCTTTACACCTCATTGGTTCGTCCAATTTTAGAATATGCAACCTGCATATGGTCACCCCAATACGATTCACATAAAGCAAGAATAGAATCAGTTCAAAAACAGTTCCTTCTCTTTGCTCTTCGTGGTCTGAACTGGGATCGTAATATCAACTTGCCTTCGTACTCTAGTAGACTTCTTTTACTTGACCTTCCTTCCCTTTCTAATCGTAGATTAATGCTTGGCGTTATATTTATGCACAAGCTCCTTAACGGGGATATAGACTCTCCCGAGCTATTGAACCGAGTAAAACTAACAGTTCCTTGTAGACCTACTAGAAACTATATTCCTCTAACACTTCCACGATGTACTACTAACAACCTTATGTATGAACCTTTTCGAGTTCTTTGTTCCGATTATAATCGTCTTTATCATGTAATCAGTTCAGAGCTCTCGATTCCTTTACTAAAAACTTCTATCCTTTCCTATCTAGCACGTAACTAGCTATAGTGTCGTTTTTTGTCTGTGTTTTGTGAATTGTCCCCGCGACTCGAGCCGTGCGTTATGCGGCTTGCGCCCCTCGGTCGGTTGGGCGGGAGGTGTGGGCAATTAGTGCTCCCGTTGGGATTCGCGCGTAAAGAAATAATAAAAAACATGACAAATTTCATGACGTTCATGCAAAATTGCATGCAGGAACTGATGCGGAATCAGAACTTGCTTATTCAAAAGCTTATGGACAATAACAAATAATGTCAGCACTACATATAGGCCTCTGGAATGCAAACGGCATTTCCAAGCACAAACAAGAATTGTCACTGTTTGTGGACTCAAATGATATTGATATTATGCTGCTATCAGAAACACACCTCACAAACAAAAATAACTTTCAAATACCCAAATATGTATTCTACGCAACAAATCACCCAGACGGCAAGGCTCACGGAGGAACTGGTATCCTAATCAAAAACCGGATTAAACACTGTCTGCACAATGGATTTGCCAAACAACACCTACAAGCAACTTCAATATGTGTCCAAACCACTTTCGGCAGTACAACCGTGGCTGCACTTTACTGCCCACCACGATTCTCAATCTCTGAAATAGAGTTTACTGATTTCTTCAATACACTCGGAGTACGATTTATTGCTGCAGGAGACTACAACGCCAAGCACCCTCATTGGGGATCCCGCCTGGTAAATCCAAAAGGCAAACAGCAAACTAAATGGGCTATGCCTCACCGAATAAGCCCACGTACTGGCCAGCAGATCCACGCAAGCTCCCAGATCTAATAGACTTTGCAATCACCAGGGGACTTGCGCACAATTTAATAACGGCAGAGTCACTAGCAGAATTGTCATCGGACCACTCACCAGTAGTTTTCACTATATTAACACAACCACAAATAATAAAGCACCCACTCGGGCTAACAAATTGGAAAACAAATTGGCTCAGATTTAAAAAATACATAAGCACCCATATCGAGCTGAATCCCAAACTGGACGACGAAGAAGACATCGAGCTTTGCACCTCTGCACTAGAGTCGACGCTTATTGAAGCAGCAGATATCTCTACCCCGATTATCAGCCACACGCAGGAAAAACACAAGTCCAACAACCGACTAATTGAACTACTTCTAGCAGACAAAAGACGGCTCAGGCGAGAATGGCAAATGTCTCGATCTCCGGCAGCAAAACAACGCCTAAAGGCAGCTTCGCGAACTCTAGCAAAGGCGTTTAGGCAGAGAGAAGCAAGGACACAGCGGCTGTACATCGAGAAGCTCACCCCTACCAGCACCAAATATCCGCTGTGGAAAGCACATCCAACCATAACTGCTCCAGCCGAGATAATTTCACCTATACGATGCCCAACTGGCAAATGGGCCCGTTCAGACGAAGAAAGAGCACTCATCTTTGCAGCTCATCTAAAAACGGTCTTTCTGCCAAATCCGTCAAGAAACTCTTTTCAGCTTCCCACCTTGCGCACCCCAATGGAAAGTGAGCAACCGAAATTCCAAGCGGAGGAAATTTCTGCAATTATTAAAAACTATCTAAACCCAAGAAAGTCGCCCGGCCATGACAAAATAACGCCGAAAATGATCCGAGAACTCCCGATCTGTGCCGTGCAACACATCTGCAAACTTTTCAACGCGATAGTAAAAAGTGGTCATTTTCCCATAAGTTGGAAAAAATCAGTAATCATAATGATCCCAAAACCCGGAAAGGACAAAACACAGCCATCATCATACAGACCCATTAGTTTATTGCCAAGTCTTTCAAAACTATTTGAAAAAGTCCTACAACTCCGTAAAAATACAATCTTGGTTAACCAAAATATAATCCCTCATCATCCCGCTTCCGTGAAAAGCATGGCACAATTGAACAAGTCAACCGTATCACCTCAGAGATCCGCACAGCATTCGAGCAAAAAGAATATTGTACAGCAATTTTTCTCGACGTCGCCCAAGCCTTTGACCGAGTTTGGCTTGACGGCCTAATATACAAAATAAAAGCGTCGCTTCCACAATATACACACAGGCTAATGGAATCTTATCTGTCCAACAGAAAATTCGCTGTACGATGTAATAGCTTCACCTCTGATGACTTCGAATCAAAAGCAGGTGTACCTCAAGGCAGCGTGTTGGGTCCAACACTATATATTTTATACACAGCGGATATACCAACAAATCGTACACTCACCACATCTACTTTCGCCGATGACACGGCTATCCTTAGCGGCTCCAAATGTCCGATCAAAGCTGCAGAGCAACTGGCAACCCACTTAAAGGAAATTGAAAGTTGGCTAGCAGATTGGCGCATCCGTGTAAATGAACAGAAATGTAAGCACGTTACGTTTACCCTCAATAGAAGAAACTGCCCATCATTGACTCTCAACAACGTGCCAGTGCCTCAATCCGACGATATAGTATATCTTGGAGTTCACCTGGACAGAAGATTAACTTGGCGTAGGCACATCGAAGCCAAGAAAAAGCAGCTAAAGCTTAAAGCAACCGGACTACATTGGCTTATCAACGCACGGTCTCCCCTATGCTTGGAATTCAAAGTTCTCCTCTACAACGCTGTGTTAAAACCCATCTGGACGTACGGCTCTGCACTGTGGGGAAACGCAAGCAAGAGCAACATCGAAACCATACAAAGGGCTCAATCCAAGGTTCTCAGAACCATCACGGGAGCACCTTGGTATATCCGAAATGAAAATGTACAGAAAGACCTACACATTCCTAGCGTAATAACTGAAATAAAGGTACAACAGCTTAAGTACACCGCTAAACTGCAGGCACACCCGAATACCCTGGCCAAATCATTAACCCGAGTACGTGAAAGTACTCGTCTTCAACGAAACGACCTCCCAACCCTCTAGTAATTAATCAGGGCCATAGATCAATGTAGCATCTTTCAGATGTGAGGTTATGTGTTAGATTAAGATAAACCTAGAAAATTGTTGTTAGTCTTATAAGCCTAAATAAGAGATCCAACAAACAAATAAAACGTTAAAAAAAAAAAAAAAAAATATGAAGAGTAAAATTTTGAGTCTGAATCCGTTTTTAGATCACGAGGGTATACTACGAGTTGGGGGCAGATTACAAAATGCCAAGTCTCACTTAGCAGTGTTGTTAATATAAAATGCTCATAAGGAAACGTTGCATGGAGGGATAAACCTTATGCAGTGTTGCCATAATTGTTTGAGCAAAAAACGCTAGATTAGCAAAAAAAAAAAGCAAAAAACCCCAAAAATCCTTAAAAAAAAACTTAAAAAAACACTAGATTTTTTGATGTCCTTTTACTCATAGTTTTTAATAATGTCGTCGATATCGACAGCCTCTTCGTCGGAACAGGTATTTTTAGTTGTTGCGATCATTCTTAGGACATCGGGAGGTATTGCATATTCATGACAACACTTGCCATGGCGCTGCAAACCGGATCTGGAATGAATAAATATCAATTATGTATAGTTTTAATTTGGAGATATGTAGGTGATTTTACCTGATGCTTAAAATTGCGTTCAAAGTGTCAATATGCATTCGATTTCTTTGCTTACATTTAACCAAATTAACTTGGCTGAAAACCCGCTCAACCTCCGCGTTGGACCACGGCAACGCCAATACTTGCAAAGCAATGGAGGCCAGCTCTTTAAACTTCTGGTTTCCACCGGAATCGCGGTATGCGTTTACTTCCAGCCAAAACTGTAGCGTATCGTCCTTGTTCTCCCAATTTACAAGACTTACGCTCTGGTACTGAAGTACAATTTGGTCAATATTATCTAAACCAAAGTGCTCCAAAACTGGAATGATGCTGGGTTTTTTATTTTTTAGAATATTATCAACAGCGAATGAATCAATTTGCTTAAGCAATTCATAATTGTCGGGAAGTCTGAAAAGCAAAATTAAAACAGCAAATTTAAAAAATCAACTTAAATTTAAAGAACATGTGCTTTACCTTTGCTTCAACTGCTTTATTAGCTCTACCACAAATTGAGTACAGCATTCTCTTATCGACTTTTCCTCAGTTGTAGCTATACTCGAGGTTTTTATTTGTTTTTCGAAATCATAGCCCAAGTATTGATCGCTGACGACATGATTTTCAAAATCATTGTCGGTTAAAACATCTATTTCGCTGACCGGTGGTAATATAACATATTTTAGTGTTTTAATGGTAAAAATTAAATCGTTGAGCAATTTTGTGGCGTCACCAGTTTTGCTTTGAAAACATTTGTTTATGTTTTGCATTTCTTTTAAAATTGGCTTAAGGAAAAGCAAGTAAACCAAATTTGTTTCATTTTTATAAAGCGAGTGCAGATTTTGTGCCTGATAGCATTTCTCCCGCGTCGCAGCCAATTGAAAATGCAGTTTTAACTCCTCCCACTTTTCCACAATTCTTTTGACTGCCATTTCAATTGAAAGCCATCTCGTGTCGCACACTCTAGGTATTTTAAGCGGGGCCTTTCAGGACACCAAGTAATAAATATTAGTTTGCTACAAATACAATGACTAATACAAAAATATACACACTTTTACGAAGGCTTTAGAAATATGTAGAACGGTTAATACATGTTTACATTGGGAACTACAGACATTTCACAGGGATTACGTATGAGTAATAAATCATCTACCTTATCATTATTAAGGCATTGGTAAATTTTTTTGTATTCAATTTGCCTGCATGAACTCTTGCAAAACCAGTTGTAAGTTGAATAAATTAAATATTCCAATGACTCTGGCAAGACGTGCTTACAGGCGTGATTTACTGCCAACTGCACAGAATGGCAGACGCACTTAATTAAAACAAGTCCTGGCGCTTCCTTTTTCAACTCAGTGTATACACTTTTTTTCGAGCCAATCATCACACTTGCATTGTCTGTACCAATTCCAATAAGGTGTTTCAGGTCCAACTTCCAACGACTCAGTTCATCCTTGATACCATTTACAATCGATGTAGCATCTCCACCTTCCAAAGATATAAGGCTAAGAAACGTCGACACCATTTCCTTACGTTCTACAGAACAATAATTGATGACTACGCCTTCCCATACACAAATAAACATTAAAAACCAGATAAGTCGCCAAGTACTATAAAAACACAGATCCATGTAAACTTACCAAGTAGTTTTGTAAAACTAACATCAGTTGACTCATCTATTATTAGACTGTACTTGGCGCCACCGATATCGTTGCGAAGATCATCCTTAAAATGGCACGCTAAAATATTTTTTATGATGAAGGTACATTTTGTTCGATGCAGCTTAATTTTTTTTGCTGTGCTGTTGTCATTAAAGTGTGTGCTGCATAACATGCCTAGATGGTCCACAGATGCAATGGCAGTATGCTTTGCAACGAAAAGACATAGCGCAGCTTCGTGCTCTAATGTTTTAGTTGGCAATTGTACGAATTGTATTTTGTTGGCTTGTGAAAAGCCACTCATGCAATTAACGTGCTTTTTAGTTGCAGCATGTGCTCTCAAATCACTTAATTTTGCGGCTACACCGCACTTGCAATAGCTGCAGTAAGCCCGAGTCAAATCGGTAAGATCTTTCCGCAGCCACTCTTTAAACTCGCTGTCCTGTAGCCACGCATCGCGTACTTTTTGTTTATAAGTTTTGGCTTTTGACATTGTAAACACTTTTTGCACTTAACTAATCACACCGCAAAGTAAAAGTCGTAAGAATTCATATCGATATACATATTATCGGTAATGCTTTAGTGTTGTATTTTGATAAATAAAAAAGCTTAAAAAACCCTAACTCGTTTAGAAATAAAGCTAAATTAGCTTCTTGCCGCTGTTTTCATATTTTTTCCCCAATCGAAATTCAAAAAACGCCAAATCTGGTGGGAAAAACCCTAAAACGGCAACACTGACCTTATGAGGAGTTATATTCAAAGGAACTTTTCGATAATTGGGATAAGAAACGCACTTATAAAAATGTTGAGAGAATGTATTACGTGTGCAAGGTATCGCCAGAATACAGCAGAGCAGATAATGAGTAATTTGCCAAAGCATAGAGTCATAATATCGTGGCCATTCCAAAACACTGGAGTGGGCTATGCTGGATCTTATCGCGTTAGGTGCTCTAAAAACCGTGGTCAAAAGACATACCAAGGTTATATAGCAGTATTCGAATGTATGGGAACTAAAGCTTTACACTTAGAAGTGGTGAGTGACCTAATTACAGATGCCTTTTTAGCAAGACGAGGCAAATGTGCTAATATCTATTCAGATAATGGAATCAAGCAGGAAAACTAGATGAAGATTTTGTCAAAGCAATACACGACACTGTGCAAATTGCTCCCGATCTAGAAAATGAACAAATAAAGTGGCATTTTATCCCCCCGGCAGGACCTCACTTCGTGGGAGGCTGGGGTTAAGTCGGTCAAGTACCACCTTAAAAGAGTTATAGGAGACAGCAATTTAACATATGAAGAAATGGCAACGTTATTGTGCCAAATTGAAGCTGTCCTAAACTCACAGCCGTTATACACGACGGGTGAAGATGTAGACAACAATGATGTGTTAACGCCGGGGCATTTTTTGATTGGAAAGCCGCTGTTGGAGACCGTAGAGTCCATATCAGAACAAAAGATAGGCAACCTAGACAGATGGAAATTAATCCAGAAAATGAAAAGGGATTTTTGGATGAAATGGAAAGAAGAATATTTGCATACTATCCAACATAGAAATATGGATAAAGGAAAGGTGGTGCTAGTTAAAGATGAGAATTGTCATCCCGCTAGATGGCCGTTGGGAAAAATTGAAGAAAACCACAAAGGTCGGGATAATATAGTTCGGGTAGTGAAAATAAAACTACAAGAAGGGTCGATTACAAGGCCAATTAGTAAAATCTGTCCGTTAGTTGGAGTTAAGCAAAGCGAAGAAGAGAAAAATTGGTCACCAAAAACAAGAGGGCGCGTGTTGAAAGGAATACCATAAATTGTAACATTTATGATTATGGCTATGCTTATGCTACTTTGTCAAGATACAAATGCAGCCACAGTGGGGCAAAATAAGCCAAAGGTTTCAATCAAACAAATAAATGCAACAACTGCATTATATTTTGATCTGATGAGTTAGGTAGAAATAGTATTATCTTCGTGGGATCTTATAGTATATTACGATATGACAGCATATTTTGAAATGCTTAATAAATGTGAAAGGTTAATACTTAAAATGATGGAAGTGTGGACAAGATTGTTTAGTTGTGAGGGCCAGTGCAATATAGAGCAAGACAACACGATAAACACGATAAGCAGATAAATGAGATTAAAGGGGACAATAAACAATTCATGCTTGAATGTAAGTCGCGACAAAGACGGGCTCCATTTGAAATTGTGGGATCACTGTAACATATATTATTCGGTATAATGGACGCAGGAGATAGAGAAACCATGGAAGAGAATATGAGGAACTTACTAACCAATCAAGAAAATTTAAAGGAATTGGAACAGAAGCAGACATCTGTAGTCGATTCTACAGCAAACATTCTCAAGAGTACTACCGATGAGATAAGTGAAAATTTCCATGACATAAACAGGATATTTATGATAACAAAGCAGCTTATTTCCGTTATCGAGGACTGCGAGAAAATTCAAACAGAGATTATAAGACTTTTAATAGATATTATTTTAAAACCAAGCCTATTAAAGGCCTATCAAATAAAAGATAGTTTATCTGAATCGTTACTAAAGATTCGTTAGTTCTACTAGGCAAAAGAACAGACACAGAACTAAATGGTACAAATACGATTTTGACAGCCAAGGGAATTTTTGTAGACAGGAGTGTTAATTATAAACGTGAAAATTTTATCATTTGGTAGGCACCCATCTCTGCATTACAGGATCATCCTGGTACCAGTAAGAACACTAATCAGATGGTAGTGGTACAAGTGAAAGGCGAGTACTTAGTATATAATTTCGAAATAGACTCCTTGTAAAAAGATGATTCGATGTGTTCTCTTTGACGGTAAAACCGAATTCATTTTATTGAAAAATAATTTCTCTGCTTAGCCTAAGAATTCTTAAGTATATAAGCATATATACAAAAGTATGAAAGAGAGAGAATGTAGTATGTACATATATGTTATACAACAAACATTCACACGCTCGATTATGCAGACGTTGCAATTCGTCCGCATGGCCAGTCTACATGAGTGGCTGATCATATTTCGAGCTTGCTTATGTTTATGTATATGCAACACATATAGCATACACTAACATGTGTCGGCTATATGACCGTTTGCAATAAGAGAATACTCTATATTGTGTCGGTTACTATTATTATAAGGTTGCATATACTACACCTCCCTTTTTTAAGAAATAACGTAGTATTAATTAAGTTTAATTTTTTACGTAGTTATTTAAGCAAGTTTAAAGATTTTTTTTTGTGTGGTTTAAATTTAGTTAATTAGTAATTAATAATTTTTTTTTTGTAATTTTTCCTTTTCTCCTTTTTTTTTTATTTTGTTTATCAATAAAATTTTAAATAGAATAATTTTCACGACATTATTTGTTAGTTTATTATTATTTTTAATAAAAAAAGTTTTCATTAATTCTGTATTATGAAAATTTTAATCATATAATTTTTATCATTAATTAATTTTTTTTTTTTTTTTTTTTTTTTTTTAATCATTATATCTTTTTAATCTATTCTTATGCACTGTTTGTTTTTTATTCTTACTATCTTTTACTGCTATATTGTCGTTACCTTCTATAGTTTCTACGACAAATGGACCTAAATAGTTAGGGTCTAGCTTATGTCCTATCTCGTTTTTTAGCAAAACTTTATCTCCTACTTCTATATTTATTTCTGTTACTGACCTATCATAATATTTCTTATTTTTCGTCTTATGGTTTTCTAACATTATTCTTGCTCTTTTGTAGGCAATTTCTAGTCTAAATTTTATTTCCTTAGCGTAATCGTCTATATTGTATATAGGATCTATTCTATCTATTTTGTTAAAATTTACGAATTGATTTGGTGGCCTTCCAAATACTAGTTCGTATGGACAGTATTCATGCACTGCCGAGGGTGTTGTGTTGTAGCAATAAGTGAAATATTGTATCCAAACATCCCAATCGGGCTTATCTGCAGATACGTAAGAACGAATATATTCATTGAACGTTCTATGACTTCGTTCTATTGTCCCTAAGGTCTGGTGGTGATATGCTGTAGAAGTTAAATTTTTAATCTTCATGTACTTGCATATATCTGTTATAATCTGGTTTTTATACTCAGTTCCCATGTCCGAAATGAGTGTTTTCATTGGACCGTACTGAAGTATGAAATGTTCGAATATTGCTTTAGCTACATTACTTGCACTCTTGGATGCAACTGGGATAGCTACTAAGTATTTTGTAAGGTCGCATATTAATGTGACAATATACTCATTTTTACCATCTGATTTTGGTAGCGGACCTATTGTGTCCACTATCATTCTATCAAAAGCCTTTTCTGGTGTTTCTGTTATTATCATTGGAGTTTTTGTATGTGTCGTAGTTTTTGACACTTGGCATTTATGACATCTACGTATGTACTCTTTGATATGGCGTCCCATATTTTTCCAATAGTAGTGTCTTTTAATTTTTGCCATTGTTCTGGTAATCCCTGTATGACCTCCTTGTATTGGATCGTCATGAAATGTAGACAGTATTGCTTCTTTTTCTTTTTCATTTTCATTATTTATTAGGGTCACCGGCTGGAGTAGCGCTACTCTTAATGTTTTCAATATAATATTGCCCATATTTTTAAAAGAATCTATTGAAATAATTTCAAAGATCTTTTCGCTCGGTGCCACTTTGAGTTGGCTGATTTCAAGTATACCGGCTTGCATTTCAAGCCTTTGGAAGAACTGACCTAAGTCGAGAATTCCATTGGTGTACAAATCGCTAACATCAATTCTTGCTATAACTTTCTTTCCATGTTTCAATAAGCATTTGGATTCTGTTATTCGCAAGGTCACTACTTTCCGTACTTCGTCATTCTTGATGACTTCGTATACGTTGGGCCTAGAAGCATTTTGAATACTTTGCCTTGGCAAAAGTTTCTCTTTATTAACTGCGCAGTTTTTCTGTCTACTTTGTTGCCTGGTAGTGACTTTCAGGACTTTTATATTCATATTTTTTAGTTCGGATATAGTTATCCGCGATAGGGCGTCTGCCACAAAGTTGTCTTTTCTCTCTCAAATACTCTACTGTAAATTCATACTCTTTTAATTCTAGCCGTATGCGTGCTAATTTTGAATGGTTTGTTTGCACTGTGAAGTGCTTGCCATATATATATATGGTCGAAAATATGTTATTGGAACATAATTTGGGTACGTTAAATTTCGTGGTCTAAGTATAAACCAATCTTCTGAAGTACTGTAATCTAATTTGCAATTAAAAGTTTTTATGAAATCTAATCTTATTATTCCATCGCATTGGATTGCGAAATCTGAATGAAACAGATGAAATTCGTATGGAATAATATTATTATTTATTTTTATTAAGACTTAATCTTATTATTCCATCGCATGGGATTGCGAAATAATATATTTATTATTTATTTTTATTAAGACTTAGGTTAATAGAATAAACGTTATATATTTTTTTTTCTTTTGAGTATTTGGAGGAACTTGCCCGTTTCCCTGTTCGCTTTGGGTAACTCGGACATTATTATTGTTTTGTCCTCGCTGAAATAGTACTGTGCTAGGACTTCCAGTCATTTCAGTGCTGCAATGGATATATTTACCCATTGCATCATTAAAAGCGACGAAGTTACCAGCTTTTAGCACGATTTTTAGCTTTTCGGTCTTGCTTGTTTGTTTCATGTTTAATAGTTTGTTTTTGATACGTCAGTGGGATGTTTGTAGCAAGATGTTGCTACTGAATTTCTTTTCTTTGTGTGTCTTTTTAGTTTTGTGGCTCTTCATCTGAATCTTCAATAGTTATAGATTCGGTGGTAGCCATGAATAGTCTATGTACCCATTCTGGTATGTCTTTTCTTTTTTCTCTTTTTACAAGTAGCCTGGTGTAGGCTGTCTTTATGGATATTTCCATAAGTTTTACAATTTTCTCCTCGAACTTACACTTCTTTGATATCCAGTACCGTATTTCCTTGTATTTATAATTTGTTTCTCCTGATTATATCAGGAAATCAAGGAATGGTACGTATATCGCTAAATATTTTGTTTCTACCTTATTCATTTTGATACCGTGAAGGTTTATAAAAAGAAACAAAATATTTTTTTTTTTTTATTTATTTATTTATTTTTTTTTAGATTCTGTCTAAATCGTTGGCACGGCTCATGTACCTTTTTCTTAATGTTCGCTTGTACATTAAATAAATTTTCATTAGTAAATTTATTACTGAAACTACTAGCAAAAGTAAGAGGATAATTTGTTGGGTCTCTAAGTGTGTAGTTGGATCTACAAATTCTATTACGTTCTGAACGTTGGCTGTACTATCCTTAATTTTTGAAGATTTTCCTCCCATTTTTGGGTTTCATAAAAAAATATTTAATCCTGAATAGTCTTGAAAGTTTTTATAATTAAAATTTTCATAAAAATGATTTTTAAATTTATTTAATTAGTTTGCGAAAATTATTTTATTCATATTAATTTTTATTAATATATATTTTTTTTTTTGTTTTTGATAAAAGGAAGAATTATTTTCTTTTCTCTGGCCCTTTTCGCGAATGTTCATGTAATAGTAAAAATTTCAATTTCATTTTATTTTATTTTGGACTTATAGATAAACATTTCGCGAAAAGTAAAAACAAATGCAAATGGTCAATAAATTTTTTACTTGACAAATTTTTACTTGATAACTGAGTTAATTATATGTATTTATTTTCAAAAATTATTACTTTGTATGTTTTGCTTTTCATTTTTTTTTGTCTATTAATTTAATGAAAATCTGTTCTTTAAAGAAAATCTTTTTTTTTTTTTTATATGTTTACATGTATCCCTGCCTATTTTTGTGTGTGGTTTTCAGGCCACACTCTGATTAGACAGCTTTTAATGCCGCACAATTTGACAATAATTTGTATAATTATTTAAAAAAAAAATATGCATCGCAGTGCACTCAAAAAAAATGCACGCAGTGCACTCAAAAAAAATGCACGCAGCGCATAGTTATAATTATGGTGGGCGCTCTTTGTAGCGCTGTCGGTTCAAACTTTGCTGGCAAGGGCGTCATGGACTTCTGCAGGTGGCACGGGCTTCTCTGTTGGGGTACCGGTGCAGGTGGCACAGGCTTCTTTGGCTCTTCCGTTGGGGTACCGGTGCAGGTGGCATAGGCTTCTATGCTTGGGTACCGGGGCCAGTGGCACAGGTATACTCGCAGAACGGCGAATATAGTGGTCCCTTGCAGTCGTTGGGGCAAACTTTTTTCATTTTGGGGATTTCCTTAGCTGGTTGTGGCGTTTTCTTTATTATTGGCTTTGCCAAGTTTTGTATTTTAGAGTATGTTGATGGGGTACTGGTTGTGACTTTATTTTTCTTTTCTGCCAATTGGCATTTTATAAACTCTACCTCAGCATGTAGTTTCACTGAGGCATTCCAATTGATTTCATTTGGGCTGTTTAGTAGCCTCAAAATTTCAGCTTTTCGCGCTTTCAGTTTATTTGTCACACCAGATTTTTTACCCATCACTTGCTGTTGTTTTTAGTTTTGCTCATTTGTTTTCTTGGCATCATTAATTTTGTCTTTTAAGTTTTTTATTTACACCAACAACACCAACTTCTGCACTTGCACTTGGTTTATTTGCTGCCACTTATTTTTCCTTTTTGCTTTCTATTTTCCATCGTAGGTGTAGTGGGCGGACTGCCTACCACACATTGGCACATAGGCAAATGGAATCCCTCGAAGTAGCCCTCTTCTTGCTGGAGTTAGCATCTCCGGCGGCTGTTATTGCAGTGTTGCAGTGTGTGCTTTTTTTTTTTTTTTTAATAATTTTTAATAATTAATAATAAATTTTTTTTTATTATTGTTCACTAAAACACACATTCGTGACACTTGTCACGGTCGCCATGTAAAAAGATGATTCGATGTGTTCTCTTTGACGGTATAAAACCGAATTCATTTTATTGAAAAATAATTTCTCTGCTTAGCCTAAGAATTCTTAAGTATATAAACATATATATAAACGTATGAAAGAGAGAGAATGTAGTATGTACATATATGTTATACAATAAACATTCACACGCTCGATTATGCAGACGTTGCAATTCGTCCGCATGGCCAGTCTACATGAGTGGCAGATCATATTTCGAGCTTGCTTATGTTTATGTATATGCAACACATATAGCATACACTAACATGTGTCGGCTATATGACCGTTTGCAATAAGAGAATACTCTATATTGTGTCGGTTACTATTATTATAAGGTTGCATATACTACATCCTATCAACTTTTGACCGAATCACCTTAAATAAATGTCAGACTTGGCAGTCTAATAAAAGAGTATGTGAAGGTAGTTGGCCTTGGAGCAGTGCTAATGATAATGCCTGTGAAATCACACCATTTAAACAAAATAGGCAGTCTAATTGTGTCTAAAAAACGATAGTTGACTTAAAATCCTATTGGAGCGAGATAGTAAGTAGAAGTAGTAGGTTATTTAAAGTTCCACTTCGTTCTTAGGCTAGATTCCAGTGTGGTAGTGCACAACAGGAATTAGTAGATATTCCTGAACAAGGTATTTTCAGTATTAGATCGGGTTGTACCGCTAGATCGGAAGATAAGATTTTAGTTGCTCATCACAGTATCCAGCCGAAATCATATCACACATAGCGTATATTAGCGATGTGCCAAAAATTATCTAGGATCCAGTAGGAATTAAAATGTTAAATCATGCAGCAGAGTTTGAAAGAATAAAAATTGAATTAAAATCTTTGAAAGACCACCACATAGAATTAATTAATTAATTAAATATAAATGACAGCAGCCCTTGCACAAACCATTACCATTGAGGCAAGATATTGTAACTTAGTATTTGTTTATTTTGGGTCTACCTAAACCGATAATTCCTATATTTTACTAATTGTTCACCAAGTCTGACGAAGTCCATCCATGTATTGGCCAAAATTTCCAATTTAATATCAACAGAATAGATGCCCGAGTAAATAAAGTTTTCAATCTACTTCTGGCCTTGGTTTTTTTTTTTGCGCTAATCGGCTAGCCACTTTTTAATTTCCTTTAAGTGGGTTGCCAGTAGCTCAGCAGCTTTCATCGAACATTTGGAGCGGCTGAGGATAGCCGTGTCATCGGCGAAATTAGATGTGATGAGTGTAGGGCTTGTTGGTATGTCCGCTGTGTATAAAGTATAAAGTATTGGACCCAACACGCCGCCTTGAGGTACACCTGCTTTTGAATCGAAGACATCAGAGGTGTAGCTATTACAATGTACTGCGAATTTTCTGTTGGATAGATTTGATTCCATTAGCCTGTGTGTGTATTGTGGAAGCGACGCTTTTATTTTGTATATTACGCCATACAGTCAGACTCGATCGAAGGCTTGGGCAACGTCAAGAAAAATTGCTGAACAATATTCTTTTTGCTCGAATACTGTGCAGAGATCCTCTGAGATGATAACGTTGACTTGCTCAATTGTGCCATGATTTTCACGGAAGCCAAACTGATGATGTGGGATTATATTTTGGTTTACCAGGATTGTATTTATACGGAGTTGTAGGACCTTTTCAAATAGTTTTGAGGGACTTGGCAATAAACTGATGGGTCTGTACGATGATGGCTGTGTTTTGTCTTTTCCGGGTTTTGGGATCATTATGATTATTGATTTTTTCCAACTTGTGGGAAAGTGACAAGTTTTTAATATCGCGTTAAAGAGTTTGCAGATGTGTTGCACGGCACAGATCGGGAGTTCTCGGATCATTTTCGGCGTTATTTTGCCATGGCCGGGAGACTTTCTTGGGTTAAGATGGTTTTTAATAATTGCTGGAATTTCCTCCGCTTGGAATTTCGGTGACTCGGTTTCCACCGGGGTGCTAAGAGGGGGAAGCTGGAATGAGTTTGTAGACGGGTTAGGCAGAAAGACCGTTTTTAAATGAGCTGCAAAGGTGAGTACTCTTTCTTCGTCTGAACGGGCCCAATTGGCAGTTGGGCGTCGTATGGGTGAAATTATCTCGGTTGGAATAGTTATGGTTGGGTGAGCTTTCCACAGCGGATATTTGGTGCTGGCGGGGGAAAGCTTCTCGATGTATTGCCGCTGTGCTATTTCTTCTTCTTGTCCGGTGATCGAGATATTAGCCATTCTCGCCTGAGTCGTCTTTTATCTGTTATGTAAGAATACGCTTGATGAGTTTAGGTTGATGTTGTTAAACCGAATGAATTTTATTGAAAAATAAGTTCTCAGCTTAGCCTAAGAATTCTTAAGTATATAAGCATATATATAAAAGTATATAATATTCTACTAAAGAGAGAGAAAACATTCACACGCTTGATTATGCAGACGTTGCAATTCGTCCGCATGGCCAGTCTACGTAAGTGGCTGATCATGTTTTCAGCTTGCTTATGTTTATGTATATACAACACATATAGCATACACTAACATGCGTAACATAACAGCTATATGACCGTTTGCAATAAGAGAATACTCTATATTGTGTCGGTTATTATTATTATAAGGTTGCATATACTACAGTTACAAGAAGTTCAAATTAGTCGGTTGCTAGACTTGTCTTTTACCTGGGTATGGCCAATGATTGGGGTGGGGAGCTTAGAGTCGATGCAGACGTGCAAAAATTTATGTCTTCTTTGTCGTCCAGTTTGGGATTCAACTCGATATGGGTGCTTATATATTTCTTAAATCTGAGCCCGTTTGTTTTATAATTTGTTAGTCCGAGTGGGAGCTCTGTTACTTGAGGATATGTTAATACAATGACTCTGTTAGTGACTCTGCCCTTATAAAGTTGTGCGTAATTCCCCTGAAGACTGCGAAGTCGATTAGATCTGGGAGCTTACGTGGATCTGATGGCCAGTATGTGGGCTTATTCGGTGAGGCATAGCCCATTTAGTTTGCTGGGTTGATGATTGTGTTATACAGCTGTTTGCCTTTTGGATTTACCAGGCGGGATCCCCAATGAGGGTGCTTGGCGTTGTAGTCTCCTGCAGCAATAAATCGTACTCCGAGTGTGTTGAAGAAGTCAGTAAACTCTTTTTCAGAGATTAAGAATCGTGGTGGGCAGTAAAATGCAGCCACAGTTGTACTGCCGAAAGTGGTTTGGACACTTATTGGAGTTGCTTGTAGGTATTGTTTGGCAAATCCATTGTGAAGACAGTGTTTGATCCAGTTTTTGATTAGGATGCCAGTTTCTCCATGAGTATTTGAACATTTTTTTTATTTGTTTGTGTTTCCGATAATAGTAATATCATTTGAGTCCAGAAACAGTGACAGTTCCTGTTTGTACTTGGAAATGCCATTTGCATTCCAGAGGCCTATATGTACTGCTGACATTATTTATTATTGTCCATAAACTTTTGAATGAGCAAGTTTTGGTTTCTCGTAAGTTCTTGCATGTAATTTTGCATGAATGTGTTGAAGTTATTCATATTTTGGTTGAGCGAGATCAACAACGTTTAGATCCCGTTGCTTTAACTGGAATTATAACCATTGGATTGGGCTGTGAATTTCCGGTGCGCAGCACACTTTTAATGTTCCTCCAGGGGTAGTTGTTGTTGGAGTTGCTGATGACCTTACACTTCTTGAAAAGAATAAATTCGGAGCCGTAGATTTATTCACATTGAGACGAGCCTTCACCGCTAAACTGTAGGCATATCCGAATAACCTTGACAATTCATTATCTCGAGTGTGTAATAGAACTCGCCTCCAATGTAACGAACTTTCTACCCTATTGCAAACCATCATGGCCTGTTTCGATCAGTTCAACATTCCCCAGAAGTTACGTAACGTGTTAGATTAAGATAAAACAAGAAAATTATTTTTAGTCTTATACACATAGAAAAAAGAGATCCAACAAATAAATAAACGTTAAAATATAAGCAGTACTAAGGCACTCCCCCTCAGGTTCTTAATCTTTAATTCACCAAAAAGTCAGTCAAAACAATTGTGCTCAATTGCTTGTGAGTGAGCTTATCTTAAAGCTTAGCTTCCATGTTCCACTCATTTTGAGCTTTCACTCAAGCTAAGCTTATAGTTGAGCTTAATTACAGTAGTGCTCAATTGCTTGTGAGTGAGCTTATCTTAAAGCTTAGCTTGCATGTTCCACTCATTTTGAGCTTTCACTCAAGCTAAGCTTATAGTTGAGCTTAATTACAGTAGTGTCCAAAAAAAATATACCCAGGCAATAATTGACTCTCACAACTGCCAGCACCGTACCGAACTTTACACTGATACTTCTAGTGATGACTTAGTGGCAGTGTTTTCACAAATTTTACCTGATGATGGTGCTGTACATCCAGTTTGTTGTATGAGCAGAAAGACTACAGACGCGCAGAAAAAGTCACACTTGAAAATTCTGGCCGTTGTTGAGGCGCTACACAAATATTAAGTTTATCATGTTAGCTCTTTATACCAATGAATGATTGCAAAACGATGGAGAACAGAGATATTTTAAAGATTTAATGTTTATACGAAACTTATGTTAAAAATGTATACACCCAACAAAAATCTGCAGGTCAAAGACAAAGAGATCAAGAAAATTATTTACAAACGTTACATACTGATTATTTGATGAAAGTTGGATTATTGTGCAAGTTAGTTTAATGGTAGTACCAAAGAAGCTGACTTCGGCTTTGAAGAAGCGACTTATCTCATATAGCAAGCGCAGGGCTTCCCGTTCTTTCGATTTCGTTCTCTGGTAGAACACAATGCAAATATTTCTGTGTCTCTCACACACCGCGTGTTAAAGATTTTTGCAATTGTGAACTTATTAGAAGTTTCATTTAATTAATTTAAATTTTTTTACGCGCGAATCCCAACGGGAGCACTAATTGCCCACACCTCCCGCCCAACCGACCGAGGCGCGCAAGCCGCATAACGCACGGATAACGCTGCATAATGCAAATTGTGGATTGTCCCGCAATACACTGACAAAAGCTAAACTATACCTAGTTACGAACTAAGTGTGGAAGGATAGAAGTTTTTAGTAAATGCATAGAGAGCTCTGAACTGATTACATGATAAAGACGATTATAATCAGAACAAAGCACTCGAAAAGGTTCATGCATTAGGTAGTTAGTCGTACATCGTGGAAGTGATGGGGAAATATATTTTCTAATAGGTCTACAAGGAACTGTTAAATTTACTTGGTTCAATAGCTCAGGTGAGTCTATATCCCCATTAAGAAGCTTGTGCATGAATATGACGCCAAGCAGAAGGAAGGCCAGGTTAAAAGAGTATACTAGAGTACGATGGCAACCTAACATTACGATCCCAGTTCAGACAACGAAGAGCAAATAGAAGGAACTGTTTTTGAACAGATTCTATTCTTCCTTGATGTAATTCGTATTGGGGTGACCATATGCAGGATGCCTATTCTAAAATTGGGAGTACCAATGAGATGTAAAGAATCTTAGTTGTATATATTTTTTTTTTTTTTTTTGCATTCATTTATTTGTTGGATCTCTTATATAGTGTATAAGACTAACAACAATTTCCTAGTTTTATTTTAATCTAATACGTAACTTAGCATCAGAAGATGCTTCATTAATCTATGGCCCTGAATTTTTGCTAGAGGGTTGAAAGTTGGTTTTGTTGAAGACGAGTTCTATCGCATGCTCGGGTTAATGATATGGCGAGGGTATTCGGATGGGCCTGCAGTTTAGCAGTGTACTTTAGCTGTTGTACCTTTATTTCGGTTAGTACACTAGGAATATGAATGTCTTTCTGTACGTTTTCGTTTCTTATATACCAAGTTGCTCCCGTGATAGGTCTGAGAATTGTATGGTTTCGATGTTGCTCTTGCTTGCGTTTCCACACAGTGCAGAGCCGTACATCCAGATAGGTTTTAATACCGAGTTGTAGAGGAGAACTTTGAATGCTGCTTTTTTTCGCTTCGATATGCTTCCGCCAAGATAATTTTCCGTCGAGGTGAACTCCAAGATATTCAACATTGTCGGATTGAGGCACTGGCACGTTGTTGATGCCGTGCTTTCATTTCTGTTCATTTACACGGATGCGCCAATCTGCTAGCCACTTTTCAATTTCCTTTAAGTGGGTTGTCAGTTGCTCAGCAGCTTTGATCCGACATTTGGAGCGGCTAAGGATAGCCGTGTCATCGGCGAGAGTAGATGTGGTGAGTGTACGGCTTGTTGGTATGTCCGACGTGTACAAAATATAAAGTGTTGGACCCAACACGCTGCCTTGAGGTACACCTGCATTTGATTCGAAGTCATCAGAGGTGTAGCTATTATAATGTACTGCGAATTTTCTGTCGGATAGATTTGATTGTATAGCCTGTGTGTGTATTGCGGGAGCGTCGCTTTTATTTTATATATTAGGCCGCCAAGTCAGACTTGGTCAAAGGCTTGGGCGACGTCGAGAAAAATTGCTGTACAATATTCTTTTTGCTTGAATGCTCTGCGGAGATCCTCTGAGGTGATACCGTTGACTTGCTCAAGTGTGCCATGCTTTTCACGGAAGCCAAACTGATGATGAGGGATTATATTTTGGTTAACCAAGATTGTATTTATACGGAGTTGTAGGACCTTTTCAAATAGTTTCGAAAGACTTGGCAATAAACTAATGGGTCTGTACGATGATGGCTGTGTTTTGTCTAATTGCTGAAATTTCCTCCGCTTGGAATTTCGGTGGCTCGGTTTCCACCGGGGTGCTAAGAGGGGGAAGCTGGAATGAGTTTATAGACGGGTTAGGCAGAAAGACCGTTTTTAAATGAGCTGCAAAGGTGAGTGCTCTTTCTTCGTCTGAACGGGCCCAATTGCCTGCCTAAGCGCTTTTGCTAGAGTTCGCGAAGCTGTCTTTAGGCGATGTTTTGCTGCCGGTGATCGAGACATTTGCCATTCTCGCCTGAGCCGTCTTTTCTCTGTTACAAGAAGTTCAATTAGTCGGTTGCTAGACTTGTCTTTTACCTGGGTATGGCCAATGATTGGGGTGGGGAGCTTAGAGTCGATGCAGACGTGCAAAACTCGATGTCTTCTTCGTCGTCCAGTTTGGGATTCAATTCGATATAAGTGCTTACATATTTCAGAAATCTGAGCCAGTTTGTTTTACAATTTGTTAGCCCGAGTGGGTGCTTTATTATTTGTGGCTGTGCTAATATAGTGAAAACTACTGGCGAGTGGTCCGATGACAATTCTGCTAGTGTCTCTGCCGTTATCCATTTATGCGCAATTTCTCTGGTGATTGCAAAGTCTATTAGATCTGGGAGCTTGCGTGGATCTGCTGGGCAGTACGTGGGCTTATTCGGTGAGGCATAGCCCATTTTGTTTGCTGGGTTGATGATTGTATTATACAGCTGTTTGCCTTTTAGATTTTTCAGGCCGAATCCACAAAGAGGGTGCTTGGCGTTGTAGTCTCCTGCAGCAATCCAACGTACTCCGAGTGTGTTGAAGCAATCAAACTCTTTTTCAGGGATTGAGAACCGAGGTGGACAGTAGAGTGCAGCCACGGTTGTACTGCCGAAAGTGGTTTGGACACTTATTGAAGTTGCCTGTAGGTATTGTGTGGCAAATTAATCCGGTTTTTGATTAGGATGCCAGTTCCTCCGTGAGCCTTGCCATCTGGGTGATTTGTTGCATAAAATACATATTTAGGTATTTGAAAGTTGGTTTTATTTGTAAGGTGTGTTTCTGATACTAGCATGATATCAATATCATTTGAGTCCAGAAACAGTGACAGTTCCTGTTTGTAGAGGCCAGAGGCCAATATGTAGTGCTGACATTATTTATTATTGTCCATAAGCTTTTGAATGAGCAAGTTTTGATTTCACATAAGTTCCTGCATGCAATTTTGCATGAAGGTCATGAAATTTGTCATGTTTTGATTTATTTGTCAACGTTTCGATCCCGTTGGGTTGCTGTCCGACTACGGGTGGACTTGGGGCCGCTTTTGTTAAGATTGCAGAGGGATTTACAGTTGTAGTGGGCTGTGAACTTCCGTTGCGCAGCACGCTTGCAAATGTTACTCCAGGAGTAGTTGTTGTTGGAGCTGCTGATGACCTTACAGCTCTTGAGAAGAATATACCTGGAGTGGTTTGCGAGGCAATTAGTGTCGGACCCTGGATACGAGCAGTAGATTTCTCCGCATTGAGACGAGCTTCAGTTTCTTATAGAAAGGACATACTCTGTAATTCGCAGTGTGATTACCACCACAGTTGCTGCACTTCCTTGTATTGGCGTTTGTTTTATTGTCGGAACAGACACATTCGTGTTGAATTTGTCCACAGCCAACGCAAACTGGTCGAAGACTGCAGAACGACTTTGTGTGGCCAAACTCCTGGCACTTAGTACATTGTAGAAAGTGTCTCCTCTTGTGAGGTTCCTCGACAGTGATTCTGCGATGTAGCAGTAGTTGCAGGTCGTAGATAGGATGCACTGCATTAGATTTTACTGTTCGTGCATCAGGTTGTTGCTCCACTTTAAGCAGAGGTTGTGGGACTTTGTTTCTATTTAATATATTTGTTTCGGACTTCACCTCAAAGCCAATGCTTCTCTTCCAATGCTTCTACAATTTCCTGAGGCGGAACCGAGGGTTCAATGCCTTGAAGACCTTTGGCGCTCTTTAATTGGAATATGAAGAAGTTCACATTCTCCGTTCAAAAGTACTTTTCTATAGTTCGATAGAACTGTTCGTTATTTGTTTGGACTTTGGTCTCTCTTATGTTCCCCCTGTTAGGTGGGTTCACATAAAAGTTGTCCTTACCGACTAGGACCACCAACTTTGACACCAAAGAAGTGCAGTTTGCACCACGCATGTAAATTGGTGGTTGCTTGGCTACTGAGGGTTTCGTTTGGGAAACTCCTTCTTGAGATTCCGGCTGATTTGCCAGAATTTGGAATCTATTGCCCTTCAAAGCTTTTCGTTTCGCAATGTTGCTTTTGGACATTTTAGGAGTGTTGCCTCTTTTTGTATGAGGGCTAAGCTTTCGCTTGTTTATATTAATATATCTGTCCATACCAGTCTGAACAGGTGACTTTGGATTCACCGTCACTGGATGGGTAGACTTTGTTGAGGTAATCTGCTGGACGGTGGTCGAAGGTATTGCAGACGTTTCTGCTGTTACAGTTGTTGCTGGAGCAGTAGCTGCAATTGTTGTTGTTGTGATTTGTCATTGAACCCAATGACCCAATTAACACTTGAGGTGTAAGCGAATTTGAGGGTGAAGCGCATTGGGCGCTCCAAGACAAATTGTTGCTGGTTGGTGTAAGCAATTTGCTCGTACTTGCACTTTTGGATTCAGCGCTTTCTGTTGTTGTGGTTGTTGGAGATACTACTGAGAATTATGCATTGTTGTGTTGAATAGATAGCCGACGTTTTATTGGAATTGCTCGTTTTGTTGCTGGAGAAGTTGTTCTTGTTGCTGTTGCTAGCGAGATTCTAGTAAAGACGGGCCTGAGTTAATCTCTTTACTCGTTGGTATTACTAGTAAATTTAGTTATTTACTAAGTATTGTGATTTGTAGTTACAAATAACAATATAAATTGTGATTGAAAATTGAAATAACAATATAAATTGTGATTTGTAGTTACAAATAACAATATAAATTGTGATTGGGCGTCTCTGTATCGACTGAAAGGCCTGTCACTTAAGATTAGCACTGATTAAATGCTGACACCGAAGAACTTGCGCAGCGCGATAAAAAATACGTCCGAATGCGGTTTGCGTTTAGATGTGTTTAGGTTTAAGTTGTGTTGACACCAATACTGAAAGTTTTGGAGGTCAAACTGTAACCGTGAAGCAGATATAATGTCTCTGTATCTGAGACAAAGCTATAAATCATCCGCTTACATGAAAACACAAAAATGAACTATAACGGATGGAAGATCGTTAATAAAAAGGGTTTACCCAATGGTCCCAGATGACTACCCTGAGGCACTCCCGAAGTGACTTGAATACACCTAGAACTTAAAGACTTGAAGAGAACTTTCTGCATTCTGTCTGTCAGGTATTCACGAATCAAACTAACTAAAGGGCTTGGGAAGCTAAATATTGTTTAGTTTTAAAAGAAAAAGTATATGATTAATAGAATCAAAAGCCTTGCTGTGGTCATCATAAATAACATCAGTTTGTCCTAATCCTAATTTTTCCTAGATCCTTCGATTGTTAAAGATGTGAATTCTAAGAGGTTAGTGGTAGTAGATCTACGTTTCACAAACCCATGCTGGGATGGTGAAATAATAGATCTACAAAAATGTTGCAGTTGAGAAGTAATTAACTTTTCAAAAGCTACAGGGATGGCGGACAATTTAGAAATAGCCCTATAATAATTTTATCGTTTTTATGAAGAGGAATATAAGATTCCTTCCACATTGATGGAAAATGACAAGATTTAACGGAAAACATAGAAAGTTTTTGAAGTGGCTTACATAGAGCCTCTGCACAAAATCTGAGTACACAACCAGGTATTCTATCAGGACCAGGTGTGTACACAGGTTTTACTAAATTAATCACGCTAAGAAGCGAACTTTCATCGATCGAAGGGCTACAGATACAATTAGATCTTTTTATCTGAAAAGTACTCGCTCGGTGTTCCGTTAAGAAATATGTTGTTGTTAAAAAATCAGCGAACAAATAATATTGATGGGCTGACAACCATCTTACGTTTAGAATTCACAAAGCTATAAAACTGTTTAAGATCACGGGAGAACTCAAGCTTACAACGCTCGCGGTAATTATTATAGTAATGCGTGTTAAGCAACATAAAATTGGAGCGAGCAACTGCGTAAAGAGCAAAGTCCGAAGAACGTCCCGACTTCTTGTATTTTTTCTATTATCTGGATTTGACATTTTTCAGGTTGGATAGCTCACGAGAAAACCAGGGAGGTCGGTGAGCCAACACTAGAGTCCTCAATGGAACACAAACCTTAAAAAGTGAAAAAGTGAGGTATCATAAAACAACGAGATAGCAAGATCCATGTCTGAGCAACTGTATAAGGATGACCAATCAGTTCTCAAAATGAGCTAATTCAGTTTAATGAAGTTAGTCTTGCGAAAATAACAAGATTTAATCTGACGGACTGACACCAACAATCGGTGCACGAAACGACAGATCTACAGATAAATCCAAAGTAGCATGAAAACTGTCTTCAGGCAAGACTAGAGGGTCAGTTCTAGTAACACAGTTGGTGGAATCCAACACAAATATCAGATCTAAAATTGGCTATGTTATTTCGCACAGGGTTTATTTGAGCTAATGATAACTCAAAAAGGCCATCAACGAAGCAGTGAGATTTAGAAGGAAGCAACAAAGCAGATTCATCAGATTGAGACGATGCTATTTCTGGTAAATTAAAGTCAAAAAGACGATTAAGATATCTCTATCAGAAAGCAATGAAGAAATATGTCGAATAGAATCTAAATGTTTTGCATACATCGCCATGTCGGATTGTGGCGGGATGTAAGAACAAGTAATGTAGACAGAGAAAGACTTGAATCTGACCTTAACACTAACAAACTCAATCTCCAGAATGTCCGGTGAATGAATTTGGACGAGAAGTCCGATCACATCTAAAAATTGAAAATTTTATGGAAAGAACAGATGCGTCGTTAATTTCTGGTTTTAACCATGTCTCCGTAAATACTAAAATTTAAAATTTAAATGCTTGACTATCTAGATGGAGTCTAGGAAGCTTAGATTTAAGTCCTCTCACGTTATGATAGACCAGATGAAGGGACGAGATTAGTTTTCTGGAACACCAACCGATGTTGATATTCTGGAAGATGAGGAATTAGATGGGATAGAAAGCCTAACCGGATCTCGAGTTTTCTTTTTGGCCGTGTATTCTTTTACTAAATTGTGATCCGGCCAGAAACTGCTATGACATATGCTGTGAAACAGTTCAACTGAGACACTTATTTTAAAGGACATCCCTCGAATATTTAAATTTTTCCACCACTATTTTAGCGTTATAGTGATGAGCTTGAATTTTTGTCTTAAGAAAAGCTAAGACATCATCCGACGAATATTTGGGATCAAGCCTTGAAACAAATATATGTTTCTTAGGTGGAACTCCAGATAAAGGCTTATAGGAGGTCGGAAATCAACCGCAACGTCAGTGACCACGACTGAATCCGCCTGAGTGTCCCTTATTGCACCTTCAACTGGACTACTATCGGCAATATCAACATTTATTAATAATTGCCCGGACTTTTCGGAAACTACAGCTTTATTCGTCTGCAAAGAGAGACCGTTTCCTGGAGAAACGGAGATGGCCTCGTCCTTGCAACCACCTTTAGAAATGGGGGTGGTAAACGACATAAGCTGTGGAGGATTTGTCACAGTGAGTAGGGAAGGAGATTGTGGAACCACGGTCGAGACGGGATTGGGTACAGGCAAATGCAAAGACAGATTGCGCATACTGGTTTTCTTACGCTTTGGAGACTCAATTAACAACTTATAGCTACTAAATTCGATCTACACAGCATTGAACTCATCACTGAGTATACGAAAACCAGATGACAATTTCTTCAACCTATCCCTGGTCTGCCTCATACGCACCCTTGTTTCGAGCTCAACTTCTCGGCATGAGTCACAACCCCATTTGAGCCATGTAGCCAGCAAATTTAACGTGCATGACATTGTCACACAGCCAAAGAGAAAGACATGCGTTATAGGGTGAGGGGTGATCAAACACTTTTTGCTTGAGCAGACAGACATTTTTACATTTAATTGCAACGTTTTGTAGGAAAAAAAGAAAATATCAAAAATTAGAAAAAAGAGAGCGGGGAGCCAACAGCACTGCACATGCAACAACAATGCGTTAGCGACAGCGCGAAAGCGGTAAAAACGCAAGAGCAAAGATTACCAAAAACAACAACACTGCTGTAAAAAGTTTTCTTGTTTTTTTTCAAATATTAAATTCAATGCTTTGATTTTGCTTTTGTATATTTAACTAAACAAAAAGCTCAATGACAAAAGTGACCGAATAATGTCAATAGTTATTGGTAAATTAATAGCTGAATTTTTAGGCAGGCGCGAAATAAAAGAAATTATGCAAGAGCACAGAAAAACACGTCTACTCACGATGAAGAATGAAGTGAGTCTGTTGTAGGGTATATGGGTACAAATTAAAGTTAAATGTAATAACAAAAAAACAATAATTTTATACATTTCTTATTTGGTTCCGCGCGGATTTCATTAAGGGTCTTTTGTATTTTTACGGCAGATTTCTTGGAATTTTTTTGGAATGCTTTTGTTTCTTTGCTGCCAAAGGAAATTGCTTATTTTACATAAGGTACCTTCTTGTTTAATTAAATAACTCTGGTAATAATTATCCGATCAAACTTAACATTTCATGTTTCAACTATGTATAAAATTTACGGTCTAAAAAAGAAAGAAACAGAATGACGGACAGATGGACATGGCAAGATCGATTCCGCTATTTATGCTGATCAAGAATATATATCCTTTATGAGTTCGGAAACATATATTTTTATGAGTTACAAACAAACGACCAATTTAGTAATCCCTGTTGCAAGGGTTTTAAAAGGAGATTCTTGCTAGAGAATATTACATGATTAAACGATAGATTAGGTGCTGCATTTCATGCATAGGATCTAATCGTGAACTTTGGGGAAAAATAATAATTTTTTTATCATTGTTCATATCGATTACAGTAAAATCCTACATATCTGAATTTCACAGTTTTCGAATTCAAATTATTTATTTTTGTGATTATCTTAATTTCTAATTATCTGAATATAATTCTCCATATGTATGTATTTTATATTTATTCATTTCTAACATAAATAAATAATAAAAATAATATTTTTTAGATTAACCGATAATTGGCTGCTTTTAATTTTCTATTGCGATTTCTTGCGATAACAATAGTATGATGAAAGCTATAACAAATATACATCTGGTTCACTATGCAAAGGTAATAGTCGAAGAAGTCTGTCTAATATACTATACTATAAAAACCAACAAAAGACAACTCTAAAGTTGGATGCTGCGTGTTTGGAACTATATTGGATTCGAAGATTAAACGAACATCAAAAAAATTTGAGTTGTTACGTAAAGCCTCAGCAGGAAATCTGAGTGCAACGCTTGGTAATCCATCCGAAACAATAGCAGCTTGTTTTTTTTTACCGTTGTTCAATTTTTTTCTTTTTTAATCGCACGTATTATTTTATTTTTTATCCATCTTAATACTAATACGATTACAGCTTTACCTACACTGATTTTCACGTGAGTTTCTAATTTTTTCTCGCAAATGCCTTATTTAGTACCCTTTTCATATCAGGAATAATTCCTATCTATCATGTGGCGGACAATTGTTTCAGCATTCGAAAGACGGTTAGTTTGGGATTTATATATGCGGGAATAAGAAATAAATAAAAACGGAGTGTTTGAGTAAAACGCAAGATGGTTTTAAAGTTTAATTATATTATTTATCAATTTAGGTCGCAACCAACCTTTGGATGGACTTCAAGGAATGAGAATAATATGTGTATGTGGGAGCCAAAAATACAGCGATGCATACCTGTAGAATATATAGAATTTTTTCTGATTAGCCTAAGAACTAAACTCTGCTTATGTATATAGGCCCCACTGCATCAGCAAAGTTCTTATTTATTGCAGATCCTAGCAGGGGTACTCAATGAATGGATAGCCAATGAGAGGTTTACCCGAGATTACTTATTAATTATGGATCACATATCATTACAGTAGGGGATCATTTAGTATTGTTTAGTCATTTCAATTCTATTAAAGGTAAAAGTTTTGTATACTTACATTTGTTCATTTGTATATCTATTTAGAAGAACCACCAACACGCAGAGTACTATTACTTTAAATAATAATAATTAAAATTAATTATTTATTAATTATTAATTTTAATAATTATTATTAATTATTTATTAATTATTATTATTAAAATTATTAATTTCGGACCGCGTGTGTGTGAGAGTGATCAAAACAACTTCCGTCAAAACATTTAGTTTTTTTTTTTTTGACAAAACACTTAAAAGCCTGAGCACTTTTTAAAATCTAGATCGAAAATGATCCCAGCCAAAATTCTGCTCTCTTATTTCTTCAATTTGTGGTTCAAAATATAAATTTAATAAAATTCCGTGTAGATCTCATCGGCATTTTGACACATTTACAGCGAACCAGGGAGAAAAAATCTCCATCGAAATTACAAACAGAGTGATATCGCAAGGCTGTAAGTCGAAATATCGATTAATTTTTTTAGCCCGTTTTCACTGCTTTCGATAATTACATGTACCACACAACACACATTCCATGAAAATATTTATTCTTATCCTTTCTCCATATATATGAATTCACATCCATTATATAATCTGGTTTATTTATTTAATTTGATTTGCCAACTCATCTGTACGGCAATTAATTCCTAGCATAATACAATCCACTTCAATAGTCGTTGACCAACGCGATATCCTTCGTGACTTATTCTAGTCCAATCCGACTTTGGCAACAGATCCTGCTAAGAGCAGCCACAAATCAAGGCGTCTAGCAATGCCTCGACACTCCACGTCGATATCCACTCCGCCACCCAATCCAAAGATCAATCAATCACCGCCGGGCTTCACCGGCACCATAACCAAGAGAGCGTCCGTCTGCAATGGCACTTTGATTCAGTTCCTTCTCGATTTCACATGTCACGGTGTTCGCTTTCACCTCCACCAGATGAGTTTAATCGACATTGCGATGCGTCAAGCATCCAAAATGTCAGTAAATGTCGATTTCAAGGTCAATAAAATGGTCTCTCTCGAAAGAGGCGTACCTTTATTCTCCATAAAAATGTATTTGGAGCAGACGAAGGTTCTTTCTGCTTCATAGAGCAGGACCCGCATGCCTACCTAACGGGCACGAAATTTTGCAACTGACGCTACCGGGGAGAACAGTGCCGACTTTGTCACAGTGTAGTCCAAATGGAGATCGCGTACAAGGACAACTTGCCACTCGCCGACTGGCAGTTGGGATGACGATGGTTTAGTCTGAGTTGTCGACATCGGAGCGTCACGCGGTAATAACAGTCGAGAAGAGAATACGAGCGCTGATGATCAAAAGGTATTGCTTTATCTGCTTCGCGCACGAACATTGCCTACGGAAGTCAAAGGACTTCTCCAATTCTTAACTTATTTACTGTGTTCGTTGAAACTTTCTCTTTCCCAACCATTTGATCCTTCCAAATTCTTTTATTATTATTTTACATAAAAAGGGTAAAAAATGAGTAGCTTCAAATTATAGGGGCATTTCTAAATTATATCTTCTCAACAACGCTGCAACATTTCTGTAGTTCTATTCTTTCATCTTGTCAAAATGGATTCATGAAACGTAGATCTACTAGCACTTTCCTTTTAGAGTTTACTTTTTTAGCGATCGAAGGATTCAGTAATGCGTTGCAAACTGATGTCATTTAAACTGACTTCAGAAAGGCCTTTGATTCTGTTAATAATACACTGCTTTTGTTCAAGCTGAACGAACTTGGCTTCCAAACCTTTTGCTTAATAGTATATTTCAATATCTAAATAGCCGGTCACAAAAAGTTTTATTTAAAACTTATCTATCAAAGACCACAGGTGCCACAAGGTAGCCATGTAGGATCATTGCTTTTAACCTCTTCATTAATGACCTTCCGTCAGTTGTAACTCACTCTCGTGTGCTTATGTACGCTGACGATGTTAAACTTTGTATTAGTTTTAAAGACCTAAGTTCCCCACTTCTACTTTAAGTTGATCTTAACCACTTTCAAACTTGGTATGAAATTAACTTATTAAACCTTAATGTTTCAAAATGTAATGTCATGTCATTTCATAGATCCTCTTTTCAATTAGCGGTGTATTATCTCAATAACACCTCAATTAATTATCTCAATTAATGATATGGGTGTACTCATGGACCACAAATTAAATTTTACTCGTCATATTAATATCACTGTCAGTAAAGCCATGAGTGTTCTTGGTTTCGTTAAGCGATGGTCGAAAGAATTTGATGATCCTTACACAACCAAAACTATTTTTATTTTACTGGTCATTTTGGAGTATGGATCATGTGTTTGGTCTCCACAATATGGATCATACCAAGTTAAAATTGAATCTGTTCAAAAACAGTTTTTAATTTTTGCTCTTCGTGGTTTAAACTGGGATCGAAATGTTAACTTGCCCTCGTATTCTAAAAGAGTTCTTTTAATTAACCCCTCCTCACTTAACCGTAGAGTAATGCTTGGCACTTTGTTTATTGTCCTTACTTACTTAATCAGGTCAATCTATTTGTACCTTGTAGACTAACCCGAAATTATGTTCCTTTATCTTGAACACGCTGTACTTCAAACTATTCTTTGCATGATATTCCTTTTCGAGTTCTCTGTTCTGACTACAACCGCCTTTATTCTGTAATCGGATCAGAGTTCTCTATATTTATTCTAAAAACTTGTTTTTTAAATTATCTATCTATTAAATTGTTGGCCACGCGACTTCGTTTTTGCGTGCTGCTAGGGTTCCCGCAAAACACCTCAACGTCCAGAAGAAAAAAAAATGTTGAATGTTCAATCGCATATATCAACTTGAAAATATTCTGGAAAATTAAATATAAGCATCGAATATGTAAAAAATATTTCTGTAAAAGGCCAGAATATGAAAATTAAAAGTTAGACTATCAACATAGAGTTTAAAAAGTTTGAATTCTAATTCTCTTACATTCTGATAGGCGTGAATAAGGACGAAATTAATTTATTGACCCACCAGAATTTTTCAATTCTTATTTACTATTAGATGTTCCGGGAAAAAATCTTTTCTACAGGCCAAAACGATTTGGTGGGTCACTGATTAAAAATTACGAAACTTAAAACTTTCTAGTGTCATGTTTGGCGGTCCGATTGGATGGATATGGGTTATAATGTAGTGTTGGGATCTTGCCTCGAACCAAAGATTTGATTTTTTTGGTGGAATCCTAACAAGCGAACAACCAACCGTAGTAACTGTGTTTTGCGCTGGCGCCATAGAGATGAATAACGGTCCAAGAGCTACTCTTGTTACTACTTTATTAGGAATATCAAGACCAGGCAAATCTACAGGCAAAAGACTACACACGATATGGCATCAGCATGTTGGACACCACTGACAGAAGAAATGTCAGTGTTTCCCGCTACTGAATTGCTTGCTGGGCAATTGAACAATATCAGGTGCTGAGAACTTAGATCAGGGGTTAGAAGTTGTATTGGTCGTATTTTTTTCATAAATACCTTATTTTATGGCATCTGAAAAGTTCGGTACTGATCAAAGTCTACTTAAGAAGAGAAAAAAGAGCTTTACCCATAATCGCAGGTATACATGGGAATATCCAACCTCATACGGCCTTTTCTGTTCATTTACAAGCAAAATCAAAAAGAAATATCAAAGAAGCTAACTTAGGCCTTACCGAAGTTTGTATACCCTTGCAGCTTTAGACAGTTTAATTATTTAATTATAAAATATAATTTTTAAATGACTGGTATAAATATTTATAAAATAAAAACCGGAGCAAAATAACTTTTCTAAAGGTCACCGGAAGTTGAACCATTACCATTGACAATCGTGCGACTGCATCCTACCTAAAACACCACCATCAAGATATTTCGACATATATAGCAAACGCAGTGCATGTCGCTCGTTTAATTTCGTTCTCTGTATGAATACAACGCAAATGTTTCTGCCTCTCACACACCACGTGTTGAAAATTTTTGCATATGTGTATCAGATGTATGTATAAATTGATTTTATATAAAATTTCTGTGACCTTGGGTGTAATTTAAATTTAAATCCAACAAAGAAAAAACAATATTCAATTTTTTGCGACGATAGATACGGCTGATTTCTTTTTCAATCACGTAGCTTAAAATTTCAGGATGAAAGCAAATAAAGAACCTGAGCGGCGGACAGGCGGACATAGCTAGAACAACTCGCCTATTAATGCTGTTCAAGAATATATATACTTTATGAGTTCGGAAACGTATATTTTTATGCGTTACAAACATCTGACCAATTTTGTAATACCCTCTGCAAGGGTATAAAAGATGATACATATATGTCTGAGACGGATGATTCTTCTGGGAATTTCTCTCTTCTTGGTACGACATGGGCAGTTACAAGAGCAGTGAGTTTCGTGTGCGTTCAATGAATCGGTTGGTCTTTGACTGACTACGCATTCGCCATTTGCTCAACCCCACTCCGGACCACACTAGATCAGCTGTCATGTCTCTCAGTTACAGAGTCCAATGTCGCCCAGTGCCACCTGGATGACTCAGCAGTTCCTGTCTAAAAAACATTACAGTACTCAATACTAAAGTTAATACTTAATGCCAAACTTACACTGCAAGCGTCAAAATGAGCAACTTCACGTCTGCACACAAAACAGAAAGGGACAGGGAAAACAAACTAGGGTATTAAATGGTATGCTAATTACACATATATTTATAAATATATATATATTGTAAAGTGTCAGTTACTTATAAATTGTGTACATATATCGAAGTTAGTATTCTAAGTATCGATTGTTAGTAGTTTAAGTTTCGATTGTTTGTATTAAGTTAAGTTAAGCCCCTACTGGAACGTTATGAGCGCTTCCGTATGCAGTTGGCCGCCACCAGGCAAGCCCTCAGTGTGAAGGTGCAGCCAACAACAACTGCCTCGTCGTCTGGGAACAAATTCTCAGGCACTGCCTCAAGTGAAACCAAATGTTTCAACTGCTCTGGATGGGGGCATTATAAGAGCCAATGCCCGAAGCCGATCAGACCGCCGAGCTCCTGCTTCAAGTGTGGTGTGGTGGGCCACATCTATAAAAACTGCCCGCATCGGATGGGAACTGCCGCCGCCACCACTGCCGCCGCCACTGCCGCCACCACTGCCGCCACCACTGCCGCTGCCGCTCCTGATGATGTAGGAAGTAGATTAAATCATCTACAACTGGTGAGTGTTGCTTTTGTTTGTGATGAAGTGCAAGATAGGAAATTTATAAATATGTTTTCCCTTCTCGACTCGGGCAGTCCGAAGAGTTTTATCCGTGAATCTGAAGTCCCTTCCAACTGCCGTCTTAGTCCCAGTAAATTGAACTGCCGTGGTTTAGAAAATAGCCAGCTTTGGTCTTTAGGCCAAGTCCAGTGTAGTGTTCACTTCCGCGGTACGGAGACCATACATATTTTTGAAGTTTTGCCGAACAAAGCAACCGAACTGCCGATGATTATAGGCAGAGATCTCTTGTATAAAATTAATATTAGACTTTGTAAACTAAAAGAAATCAAATATGAAAAAGAATCTATGTTACACTGCATATGTACAGGTTGCCCCTGAGTTAGTCAAGCCCGTGAATTATGAGATGAAAATAGAACTGACGAGCCAAACTCCCATTTTCTGCCGTCCCCGCCCCGTCTGTCGCACCACGAACGCACGGAGGTACGGGAGATCTGTGATGATCTCTTGAAAGCTGTCATTATTCGCCACAGTAGTTCCCCTTATGCTGCCGCGATTGTCCCAGTACGTAAAAAGGACAACACCCTGAGGATGTGTGTAGATTACCGCCTGTTGAACAAACTTACTGTTCGGGATCATTTTCCGATTCCCCTGTTAGACGATTGCATCGAACATCTGGGTGGTAAATCATTCTTCACTGTCTTGGACTTGAAGAATGGATTCCACCATGTGAAAATGCATCCGGATTCAATCAGATATACCGCCTTTGTAACCCCTGATGGCCAGTTTGAACATGTACGCATGCCCTTCGGACTCTTTCGTGTTCGCTAGATTTGTTTATTTTGTCCTTAAGAAATTTATAAACCAAGGTCAACTAGTGATATACATGGATGACATCCTGGTTGCATCGCATGATTTCGAAACCCATCTGGAGGTACTGAAGGAAATACTGTATACGTTAAGAGTGAATGGGCAATGCCTCAAGCTGGCCAAATGCAGTTTTGCGTATAGGGAATTAGAATACTTGGGTTACTTAGCCAATTCTGCCGGTATCACGCCCAAACCAGCTCATCTTCAGGCGATACGAGACTTACCCATTCCAAGGAATAGCAAGGAATTAAAGCGCTGCTTAGGTCTATTCTCATACTTCCGCCGATTTGTACTTGGTTTCGCCAAGATTGCGTATCCGATGTCCCGATTGTTAAGAAAGAATACCCCTTACGTCTTCTCCAAGAAACGCCTCGAATCCTTCCGAACCCTGAAGTTGAAACTGATGGAATCACCCGTGTTATCGATCTACAACCCGAAGTCTGAAACAGAGTTACACTGTGACGCTAGCTCAACTGGTTTTGGAGCAGTGCTCCTCCAGAAACAAACCGACGGTAAATTGCACCCAGTGTTCACCTTCTCTAAGATAGCCTCCACTGCCGAATCGAAACTACACAGTTATGAACTGGAGACGTTACGTTAGCTATCGTGTATGCCTTGAAACGTTTTGAGACGTACCTTAAGTTTATTCCGTTCAAAATCGTGACGGATTGTAATTCCGTGGCGCTGACACTGAGAAATGGTGGGCATTCCGCGAAAATTGCCCGCTGGGCCCTGCTGTTAGAAAATTACAATTACACAATTGTACACCGCTCAGGGGTTAGCATGCCCCATGCTGATGCTTAAAGTAGAATCGAAACCGCCGCATACGTTGATGATTTAAACCTCGACTTCCAACTGCAGTTGACCCAGAACCGTGACCCCGAGATTGTAAAACTCCGAGATGATTTAGAGAAACATGAAATAGCAGATTTCGAACTGCGTGACGGAGTAGTGTACCGTCTGTCCCCGACGAGTGTACCCCAACTTTATGTCCCTTCCGAAATGATAAATCATGTCATACGAATAGTGCATGAGAAGCTTGGCCATATGGCCACTGAGAAGTGTTCTTCTGGACGTTGACGCGTACAATGCGCAGTACTTTCAAGTGGTCCAAGCGACACCAGGACAAAGCCTGTTACGCGCGAACCCTATCAGACAGCATGCAAAAACGAAGTCGCGTGGACAACGGACGACAACTAAAATAATAATTAAGACTATCTACTAGATAGATAACTTAAAATAGTAGTTTTTAGAATAGTTATAGAGAACTCTGATCCGATTACAGAATAAAGGCGGTTGTAGTCGGAACAGAGAACTCGGAAAGGTTCATGCAAAGAATAGTTAGAAGTACAGCGTGTTAAAGTTAAAGGGACATAATTTCGGGTTAGTCTACAAGGTACAGATAGATTGACCTGATTAAGTAAATAAGGACAATCTATTTGTCCATTTAAAAGCTTATGAATAAACAAAGTACCAAGCATTACTCTACGATTAAGTAAGGAGGGAAGGTTAATTAGAAGAAGTCTTTTAGAATACGAGGGCAAGTTAACATTTCGATCCCAGTTTAAACCACGAAGAGCAAAAATTAAAAACTGTTTTTGAACAGATTCAATTTTAACTTGGTGTGATCCATATTGTGGAGACCAAACACATGATCCATACTCCAAAATGGGGCGGACCAGTGAAATAAAAAGAGTTTTGGTTGTGTAAGGATCGTCAAACTCTTTCGACCATCGCTTAACGAAACCAAGACAACTATTCTAATCATCATAATCTGATTCATAGAGGATCTATGAAATGACATGACATTACATTTTGAAACATTAAGGTTTAATAAGTTAATTTCACACCAAGTTTGAAAGTTATTAAGATCGACTTGAAGCAGACGTGGAGAGCTTAAGTCTTTAAAACTAATACAAAGTTTAACATCATCAGCGTACATAAGCACGCGAGAGTGAGTTACAACTGACGGAAGGTCATTAATGAAAAGCGTAAAAAGCAGTGGTCCTAGATGGCTACCTTGTGGCACCCCCGAGGTCACATTGATGGTCTTCGAAAGATAAGTTTTAAATAAAACTTTTTGTGTACGGTTATTAAGATATTGAGAAATCCAATTAAGCAAAAGGCTTGGAATCCCAAGTTCGTTCAGCTTGAACAAAAGCAGTGTATGATTGACAGAATCAAAAGCCTTACTGAAGTCAGTATAAATGACATCAGTTTGCAATACATTCCTGAATCCCTCGATCGCTAAAGAAGTAAACTCTAAAAGGTTAGTGGTTGTAGATCTACGTTTCATAAACCCATGTTGAGAAGATGAAAGAATAGAACTACAGAAATGTTGCAGTTGAGAAGTTATAATTTTCTCAAATGCCTTAGGAATAGCAGACAATTTGGAAATACCCCTATAATTAGAAGCTACGGATTTATTACCCTTTTTATGCAAAGGAATAATAAAAGATTCTTTCCAAATGGTTGGAAAAGAGGAAGTTTCAACGGACAAAGTAAATACCTTAACAATCGGCGAAATCAAAGTCTCAGCGCAAAACCTGAGTACACAACCAGGTATCCCATCAGGTCCTGGTGAGTACACGGGCTTCACTAAAGTAAGCACGCTGAGAAACGAATCTTCATCGATCACAGGATTAAAGACGCAATTAGACCTTTTCAACTGATAGGGATATGAAAAGTTAGCTCGATGATCTTTGGAGGAATAGGTCGTTTTGAAAAAATCAGCAAACATATCGGCAATGGCCTGATCATCGTTTGCTTTATTATTTTCAAAACATAAATAGGACGGGTGCACTGCCACCTTTCGTTTGGCGTTAACAAAGTTATAAAATTGCTTCTGATCACGGGAGAACTGAAGTTTACAACGCCTAATGTAATCGTTATAGCATAGTGTATTAAGCACTGAAAAATTCGATCGAGCAACAGCATAAAGAGAGAAATCAGACGGTCGACCCTATTTTTTAAACTTTCTATAATATCTAGACTTTACATTTTTCAAATTAGTTAACTCACGTGTAAACCATGGCCGTTTGTTAGACAATACATGGGTCACACGTGGAACACAAGCATCAAAAAGTGAAAACATAGTATTATAGAAAAAACAAATGGCAGCATTCATATCATTACAGGAGTACAGATAAGACCAGTCTGTGGCAAGAATTAGCTCATTGAGCTTGAAAAAGTTAGTTTTACGAAAGCAACGGGTGCGAGACGTTGAACTGGTACCAGCATTTGATAACCGAAAAGGTAGATCAATTGTCAAGTCCAAAGTTGGATGGAAACTGTCTTCGGGGACGACTAAGGGATCAATCCTCGAAACAGTACAGTTAGAAGAATCTAACATAAATATAAGATCTAGTGATCTCTCATTTTTGTTACGCACAGGATTAACTTGGGTTAGGGATAACTCAAGGAGACCGTCAACAAAGCAATGTGAGGAGGAGGGCATCAACAAGGAAGACTCACCTGATGGAAGCCACGAAACGTCAGGTAGATTAAAATCTCCCAGAACGATAAATATGTCTGCATCCGAAAGAAGTGAAGAGACAAAGCGAATTGCTTCTAAATGGCTAGCATATACCGTCATGTCAGAATTCGGTGGAATATACGAGCAAGTTAAAAATACAGAATATGATTTCAAACAAATTTTGACACTAACAAATTCAATGTCAAGAACAGCAGGTGGCAGAACTATTTCTGAAGGAAGAGATGAATTTACGGCAATCAAAACTCCACCACCATTTTTGGAGATTCGATCGCATCTATAGGTTGAAAATATTGTGGGAAAAACAGAGGCATCAGAAATGTCTGGCTTTAACCACGTTTCTGTAAAGACCAAGATGTGAAAGTCAAAAGATTGACTATCTACAAAAAGCTTAGAAAGTTTAGATTTTAGTCCTCTATCTTTCAGATAGGCGAGAATAAGGGACGAAATTAGTTTTTTGACCCGCCAGCTACTGACGAGCCAGAGGGTATGGAAGGATTTGTTGTGTTAGGCAGACGAATCGGAGGCCGATTTTTCTTTTTCTTAGTCGTATACTCCTTTATAACTAAATGTTCCGGCCAAAAATCTTTGTGACAAATTTGGACAAAGACATTTGTTGGGACACTGATTTTAAATGACGAGATGTCACGGGTGTATGAAAACCTAAACTTTTCCACCACAATGTTTGGCGCCACGACTTTTGCCCGGATATGGGCTATGACATCATCTGATGTAGTATTGGGGTCGAGCCGCGAAACAAAGATTTGCTTTTTTGGTGGAATGGCTACAAGAGATCTCAATGCGCCAGTCGCAACCGCAGCAACAACATTTTGCGCTGGAACTGATGAGGCACATGAAGCTTTGAGAGCTCTTCTAGTTAAAACTTTATTGGGAATATCCCTGGGAGTGGATATTCGCCCGGACTCATCGGAAACTACAACCGATATCGGGTCAGTTTGCGGGGCACTATTACCAGGGGAAATGTCAATCGTCACCGCAACTGCAGTCACTGCTGGACTCCTAAACGATATCAGTTGCTGACCATTTGGAGTTATGGGGTCGTTCGACGATGCCGGAACCGACAGAAACAGAGATGCCGGCGGATCGGGAGAAAAATCCCGTGGGATAGTCTTCTTCCGCTTCGGTGATTCGTTCAATAGTTTATAACTATTAAACTGAGTTTCCAGAGACGAAAACTCATCACGAAGTTTCAGAAAGCCAGCCGACAGGGACTTAACGCCCTCTCTCGTCCGCCGCATAAATAGACGCATATCCATTTCTACGTCCCGGCGGCTTCATGCCAAAACGAGCCAGTTTGCTTTACCTGTATGGCCAAGAAAAGTAAGGACGTAAATCACTACACTGGCAGCAGAAGATGCCCACTTGCTTACCCTAATTCTGAAGAAAGAAAATCCCTGATATGAAGTTACTGCAGATTAACTTAAACCACTGTGCGGCGGCACAAGATCTGCTGTGTCAGACAACAAGAGAGCTAAATGTAGATGTTGCGATACTCAGCGAACCATACAAGACCCATAGCGTCTTTTCCTGGGCTACGGACTCGTCTGGAAAGGCTGCGATTTGGTCATGCGGCAAGGAAGCACAAATGTTGGAGCATGTACATGTATCAAACTGCTATGTACGAGCACAGATATGCGAATTATGGGTATATAGTTGTTACTTACCAGCCAGCCTCTCCCTTAGAGAATTTGAGATTATCCTGGATAACCTAGCTGGAGACGTCAGGGGTAAACAAAATGTCATTGTTGCTGGCGATTTCAATGCCTGGTCGGAGGAATGGGGATGTAAATCATCCAATCCCAGGGGCCGTAGCATACTTGAATCTTTTGCTAGTTTAAGCCTGACAGTGCTAAACTCGGGAACAGAATTCACCTTTAACAGAGCTGGATATGGCTCGATTATTGATATTACTTTCGTCAGTGAGCAAATGTTTCACTCTGCTAAATGGGAGTTATGCAGTCATTATACAGCCAGCGATCACTCTGCCATTTTATGCACCATAGAGAGCACCGTAAGTAGGAATCATACACCGCAACCAAGAGGGAAAGCGTATAAAGCAGGCAGTCTAAATCCGGAAATCTTTGCATTGGCATTTGACATTCCGCCACTGACTGGCGATGCAAATACATGCGCTGAAGCACTGATGAGAGCACTAACAGTAGCTTGTGATGCTAGCATGGCAACTCGGAGAATTCATAGCAAACACCATGCTCCAGTATACTGGTGGAATGGGGACATTGCTGAGGCCAGGAGAGAATGCCTAAGAGCCAGGCGTAAGTACCAGAGGGCGCGGGGTACGGAAAACTTCTACATGCTACAAATGGAGTATACCACCAGGCGTAGAGTACTCAAAAACATGATTAGAGGAAGCAAAAGGAACTGTTTTCTGGCTCTGTGCGATGAAGCGGAAAATTATATTTGGGGTCTTGCATACAAAGTTGCAATGAAAAAGCTGAAAGCAGCAAAACCAGCAGCGCCATCGAAGGACCGAATGCGCTATATTGTGGAAACACTGATCCCAAACACATCCGGCATTAAGCCCAAGAACGGTATGGAAGTCTCGCCACCCGAAGATTGCATTATAAATACGGAGGAGGTTATCTCAGCCGTTGCCAAAATACAGGACAACAAGGCACTGGGTCCAGATGGTATCCCAAACAAGGCGCTGAAATTAGCGGTTCGCCTTAAACCTGACATATTTACGTATGTGTTTGGCAGATGCATTGCAGAGTGCACGTTTCCAAGCATCTGGAAGAAACAAGATTTGGTGCTAATCCCAAAACCAAACAAACCGCTGGACCATCCATCAGCGTATAGGCCAATATGCCTATTGGACTCGGTTGCGAAAATTTTTGAGAAACTGCTGTGCACAAGATTAGAGGCTGCCATCAAACAATCTGGTGATCTTTCGCCAAGACAATTTGGCTTCCGAAAAGCTAAGTCGACAATCCACGCCCTTGCAACAGTGGTGGACATTGCAAAAAAAGCAATTGAAGGGCAACGCTGGAAAGGTGGCAGTAAAAAGTATTGCCTAATAACCACTCTGGACGTTAAAAATGCATTTAATTCGGCAAACTGGTGTCGCATCATAGAGGCACTTCGCATGTTCCAGGTCCCAGATCACCTTATTAACATCATTAAGGACTATTTCCGGGACCGGATTCTACAGTACAACACACAGAGCGGTACCCAACTACATGAGGTTCGGGGAGGTGTTCCGCAGGGCTCAGTGCTTGGCCCTCTACTGTGGAACACGATGTACGACGGTATCCTGCGCATTAAACTCCCACCAGAATGCAACATAATTGGCTTTGCTGATGATGTGGCGCTGGTTGTTGTGGCAAAACATTTGCACGAGGCGGAGGATAGGACCAGAACTGCTGTTGCCATCGCTAAGCGTTGGCTATCATTTGCAGGCTTGCAACTGGCTGACGAAAAAACGGAGTCTGTACTCATTAGCAGTCGCAAAAAAGTGGAGGTCGCCAAAATAAGCTTGGATACATGTACGATACAGTCAACCAGATCTATCAAATATCTCGGTGTTTTACTGGATACGCGACTATGCTTCAGGGAGCATCTCGAACGGGCTAGCAACAAGGCTGCGGAAATTGCCCGATACCTCAGTAAAATTCTGCTGAAGTCAAGGGGTCCAAAACAAGGTCGCCGTTTACTGTTAATGAACGTCGTCAAATCGACTATGTTATATGGAGCACCAGTCTGGGAAGAGGCAATGAAGCAAAAATCATACAGAAGAGGACTCGAGTCTACCTACCGCCTTGGTGCATTGCGAGTGTGCAGTGGTTTCAGGACCATATCAGACGACGCGGCTTTAGTCATTGCGGGTATGCTGCCACTAGAAATACTAGCAGCTGAAGTAAGAGACACGTTCGAAAAGAGCCAGACCATCGAATGGACTCCGCTGACTAGACGGGAAACCAAAACAGCGGCCAGAATTGCAAGCCTAAATGCTTGGCAAACCAAGTGGGAAGCGTCACAGAAAGGTAAATGGACCTATCATCTTATCCCAGACCTTAAAGCTTGGTACAACAGAAACCATGGAGAAGTCACGTTCCACCTAACACAGCTGCTAAGTGGCCACGGGTGTTTTAGGTCGTACCTACACCGATTTGGCCATGACACAAGTCCGGATTGCCCACTGTGCGGAGAGGGAACCGAAGAAACCCCGGAACACGCATTCTTCTATTGCCCGAGATTTCAAGCGGAGAGGCATAACATTGAACTGACAACGGGTACAACACCTACGGCGGCGAACATAGTCCCGATGATGCTGGCCACTCGTGAGGCATGGTCAGCCGTATGCGTTTTTGCGAGCCAAGTACTACAGAAGCTGCGCTTGCTGGAGAGAAAGCGTAATTCTGGAGGGGCATAAGGATACCCACCAAAGACCCTGCGATGCAATGCATCCAAGCAGTCCCGCAGGCTGTCGATGGCTGTTTTCTTTTTTTCTCTCTTTTTACTTCTTTCTTTATTCTCTTCTGTACCTTTCTTGCATCCATTTTTTATAAACAAAATTGTTAATTGTTTTTATAAACTTTGTATACTGTTAAGTTTCTGATTTTGCTTCTCTATTCTAAATATACGAATTAAAAAAAAAAAAAAAAAAAAACGTCCCGGCACGCTTCACAACTCCATTTTAGTCCCCCGCCGTTACCAATACTATCCTTTACTTTGGCTGTGTAACCCGCGCACTTGACATGCATAATATTATCACACAGCCAGCACAAAAGATAGTCGTCTTGGACTTTTTGGGGATGAGGGCACTTTTTGGAAGAGCAGACAACCATTGTAAATTTAATTGTTCATTATTATTTTTACTGATAAGCAAAAAATTAATAATAAAAAGCAAAAAATTAAAAAAGAAATTTAAAAATGAGCAATGTATACGAACCAAGAAGTAACACAAGTGTTAAAGTTTTAATTTTTAGAAGAAAAACTGAAGAGAAATTAAGAGAGTTAGTAATAACACACAACAACAAAGACTGACACAATCGCGAGAGTAACGGTCGCGATTGCGGGCAATGTAAAAACGCGAGAGCAAGCACTACACAAACAACAACACTAATGTGTATGCGAGAGCGCGAATGCAAGAAAAGAGATCAAAAACACAAAGTCAAAGACTATGCAAGCAAAACAACAAAACTGTAAGTTTTGTTATTAAGTGAAACAATAAGTAATAATAGCTTTGAATAAATGTTTAAGAACAAGTTACAATAAGCTATTCGCGTTATAAGTAAATTCGGCACAGATTCCGCGGAAAATAATTTTTATTTGCGGGATTAAATAAAAAGGTTGGATAAAAGCGAGAGCACAAAAAAAACACGACCGACTTCGTTGAAGTGAAGAAATGTTGTTTGTGCACAAATCAAGAAGCACTACTGGTTTCCGTGTATGAAGTCTTACGTCAACAATTATATTAAAAACTGCCTCAAGTGTATTTATTATTCCGCTTCCGCTCAAGATAACCGTGTCACGCTACACAGTATTCCGAAAGTGCCCCTGCCGTTTGATACCATTCATGTTGATCATCTAGGTCCCCTTCCGTCCATACGTTCTAAGAAAAAATATCTCCTGGTTGTCATTGACGCTTTCACTAAATTTGTAAAGCTGTACCCTGCCGCCACTACTAATTCGAGTGAAGTATGTCAGACTTTAAAATCTCAGTATTTCGCGAATTACAGTAGAACCCGACGAATTATCAGTGACCGCGGTACCTGCTTCACTTCTTCCGAATTCGCAGAATTTCTAAGTGCCAATAATATAATTCACGCCGAATGCCACTGCCTCACCCCGGGCCAACGGCCAAGTCGAGCGAGTGAACCGTGTCTTGGGCCCTATGTTAGGTAAACTGACGGAACCGGTGGACCACGCGGATTGGGTCCAACAACTGCCGACCATAGAGTTTGCATTGAATAACTCTGTCCATTCCACAACAAAATTTGCCGCTTCCGTACTCCTATTCGGGGTGGAACAACGAGGTGTCGTAATAGATGAACTAACCGAACGGTTAGGTGAAAGGACGGCAGAGGTAGATGCCTCAGAGGTAGACGTCCGGAGATTAGCCTTCCGTAACATTGTCAAGTCTCAAGAATATAATGCTGATTATTACGCGAAGCATCACCCCCCTGCTGTTAGTTTTGACGAAGGGGATTTCGTAGTTATTAAGAATGTAGATACTTCGGCAGGTACCCATACGTTGTTCATAAAAAACTTCCGAATGACCGATATGTTATCCGAGATGTGGAAGGTTTCCAGATCACCCAACTGCCGTATGACAGGGTACTCGAAGCCTCCAAATTAAAGTTATGGGCAGCCCCCGATCAAGATTGCACTTCAGATACCCAAACAAAGGCGACACCAGCCACTTAATGTTATTACTTTCCCCTTCTGACAGTAACTAGAATCGAGGTCGATTCCTTGTCAGGGCGGCCGAGTTGTAAAGTGTCAGTTACTTATAAATTGTGTACATATATCGAAGTTAGTATTCTAAGTATCGATTGTTAGTAGTTTAAGTTTCGATTGTTAGTATTAAGTTAATTCTAGAAAATATCGGTATGCGGCCTAAGGCCACACTGGAGAATGCCTCCTTCTTCTTCCGGCAACGTTGCCCAAAAGCAGACGCATGAGCTGATCAACTATGAAAATAAATCTGTTGCCATCGATATTAAATATTTTATATTTCAGAAAATAAATACCATATTACAATATATATATTTGTCCAATTTCGAATAAATTTGATCACATGATGCAATTAGACTACATCATTTGGTGTGCCAAATAAGATCTTGACAAATGTTTGAACACCCTCGAAATCGCCGACAATTTTCTACGAAACTCCCTTTAACGTGCGCATTTTCGAACGCATGCTATCTCGCTTACTCTTGCAGGTCAATATCGCCCTTGGATTTTCAGTAAATAACGCATATGGGAATATCTTCGTTAGTTATTGTCCGATTTTGGCGTGCCATGTAACAATACGATCTCTTAAATTCAACTCTAGTAGCTTGTTTTTAGTAAAAATTGCCAAAATTGGACTTGGCTTAAATTTAAAATAAACTGGGTATGCTTAGTCATTATATTCTCTGTTATCTTGGTATTCATACGCACACACGGTCAGACAGACTCGGCGGTTGATGCTGATCTCTAATATATGTACTTTATGGGGTTGGAAAATGCTAAAAGTAACTGATCCCATTAACAGTCCATAAATGTTGACCTGACAGGCAGCTACGGAAAAAACCTCCATCGAAATTACAAACAGAGTGATATCGCAAGGCTGTAAGTCGAAATATCGAATTAATTTTTTTTTAGCCCGTTTCCACTGCTATCGATAATTACATGTACCACACAACACACATTCCATGAAAATATTTATTCTTATCCTTTCTCCATATATATGTATTCACATCCATTATATAATCTGGTTTATTTATTTAACTTGTTTTGCCAACTCATCCGTACGGCAATTAATTCCTAGCATAATACAATCTACTTCAATAGTCGTTGACCAACGCGATATCCTTCGTGACTTATTCTAGTCCAATCCGACTTTGGCAACAGATCCTGCTAAGAGCAGCCACAAATCAAGGCGTCTAGCAATGCCTCGTCGCTCCACGTCGATATCCACTCCGCCACCTAATCCAAAGATCAATCAATCACCGCCGGGCTTCACCGGCACCATAACCAAGAGAGTGTTCGCTTCCACCTCCACCAGATGAGTTTAATCGGCATTGCGATGCGTCGACCATCCCAAATGTCAGTAAATTATTTCATCGCTGCCTGCCAAAGTCTGACCGATTTCAAGGTCAATAAAATGGGCTCTCTCGAAAGAGGCGTACCTTTATTCTCCATAAAAATGTATTTGGAGCAGACGAAGGTTCTATCTGCTTCATAGAGCAGGACCCGCATGAATACCTAGCAGGCACGAACTTTTACAACTGACGCTAGCGGGGAGAACAGTGCCGACTTTGTCACAGTGTAGTCCAAATGGAGATCGCGTACAAGGACAACTTGCCACTCGCCGACTGGCAGTTGGGACGACGATGACTTAGTCTGAGTTGTCGACATCGGAGCGTCGCGCGGTAATAACAGTCGAGAAGAGAATGAGAGCGCTGATGATCAAAAGGTATTGCTTGCTCTGCTTCGCGCACGAACATTGCCTACGGTTTGGAATACCAGTTAGATATAGGGGGCATCGCCCTAACCCAACAAGGAGCACGGATCATCCGCCCAAACTAAATGCTGAACGAACTAGGCTTCCAAGCCTTTTGCTTAATTGGATATTTCAATATCTAAATAACCGGTTACAAAAAGTTTTATTTAAAACTTAACTATCAAAGACCATAGGTGCCACAAGGTAGCCATGTAGGATCATTGCTTTTAACCTCTTCATTAATGACCTTCCGTCAGTTGTAACTCACTCTCGTGTGCTTATGTACGCTGACGATGTTAAACTTTGTATTAGTTTTAAAGACCTAAGTTCCCCACTTCTACTTTAAGTTGATCTTAACCACATTCAAACTTGGTATGAAATTAACTTATTAAACCTTAATGTTTCAAAATGTAATGTCAGGTCATTTCATAGATCCTCTTTTCAATTAGCGGTGTATTATCTCAATAACACCTCAATTAATTATCTCAATTAATGATATGGGTGTACTCATGGACCACAAATTAAATTTTACTCGTCATATTAATATCGCTATCAGTAAAGCCACGAGTGTTCTTGGTTTCGTTAAGCGATGGTCGAAAAAATTTGATGATCCTTACACAACCAAAACTATTTTTATTTTACTGGTCATTTTGGAGTATGGATCATGTGTTTGGTCCCCACAATATGGATCACACCAAGTTAAAATCGAATCTGTTCAAAACCAGTTTTTAATTTTTGCTCTTCGTGGTTTAAACTGGGATCGAAATGTTAACTTGCCCTCGTATTTTAAAAGAGTTCTTTTAATTAACCCCTCCTCACTTAACCGAAGAGTAATGCTTGGCACTTTGTTTATTGTCCTTACTTACTTAATCAGGTCAATCTAGACTAACCCGAAATTATGTTCCTTTATCTTGAACACGCTGTACTTCAAACTATTCTTTGCATGATATTCCTTTTCGAGTTCTCTGTTCTGACTACAACCGCCTTTATTCTGTAATCGGATCAGAGTTCTCTATATTTATTCTAAAAACTTGTTTTTTTAATTATCTATCTTATAGTTAGGTTAAATTGGCCACGCGACTTCGTTTTCAACGTCCATGGATGGATATGGGTTATAATGTAGTGTTGGGATCTTGCCTCGAACCAAAGATTTGATTTTTTTGGTGGAATCCTAACAAGCGAACAACCAACCGTAGTAACTGTGTTTTGCGCTGGCGCCATAGAGATGAATAACGGTCCAAGAGCTACTCTTGTTACTACTTTATTAGGAATATCAAGACCAGGCAAATCTACAGGCAAAAGACTACACACGATATGGCATCAGCATGTTGGACACCACTGACAGAAGAAATGTCAGTGTTTCCCGCTACTGAATTGCTTGCTGGGCAATTGAACAATATCAGGTGCTGAGAACTTAGATCAGGGGTTAGAAGTTGTATTGGTCGTATTTTTTTCATAAATACCTTATTTTATGGCATCTGAAAAGTTCGGTACTGATCAAAGTCTACTTAAGAAGAGAAAAAAGAGCTTTACCCATAATCGCAGGTATACATGGGAATATCCAACCTCATACGGCCTTTTCTGTTCATTTACAAGCAAAATCAAAAAGAAATATCAAAGAAGCTAACTTAGGCCTTACCGAAGTTTGTATACCCTTGCAGCTTTAGACAGTTTAATTATTTAATTATAAAATATAATTTTTAAATGACTGGTATAAATATTTATAAAATAAAAACCGGAGCAAAATAACTTTTCTAAAGGTCACCGGAAGTTGAACCATTACCATTGACAATCGTGCGACTGCATCCTACCTAAAACACCACCATCAAGATATTTCGACATATATAGCAAACGCAGTGCATGTCGCTCGTTTAATTTCGTTCTCTGTATGAATACAACGCAAATGTTTCTGCCTCTCACACACCACGTGTTGAAAATTTTTGCATATGTGTATCAGGTGTATGTATAAATTGATTTTATATAAAATTTCACTACTGAGCTGTGACCTTGGGTGTAATTTAAATTTATATCCAACAAGGAAAAAAACAATATTTATTTAATATTTATTTTATTTTCGCGTCGATAGAAATCACATGGAACTTTCGTGTTTGTACGGCTGATTTCTTTTTCAATCATGTAGCTTAAAATTTAAGGTTAAAAACGAATAAAGAACCTGAGCGACGGACAGGCGGAGATAGCTAGAACAACTCGCCTATTAATGCTGTTCAAGACTATATATACTTTATGAGTTCGGAAACGTATATTTTTATGCGTTACAAACATCTGACCAATTTTGTAATACCCTCTGCAAGGGTATAAAAGATGATACATATATGTCTGAGACGGATGATTCTTCTGGGAATTTCTCTCTTCTTGGTACGACATGGGCAGTTACAAGAGCAGTGAGTTTCGTGTGCGTTCAATGAATCGGTTGGTCTTTGACTGACTACGCATTCGCCATTTGCTCAACCCCACTCTGGACCACACTAGATCAGCTGTCATGTCACTCAGTTACAGAGTCCAATCTCCAATATATATATATATTTAAATATATATCTGCATATATATTTAAACATTACAGTACTCAATACTAAAGTTAATAGTGCAGTACTTAATGCCAAACTTACACTGCAAGCGTCAAAATGAGCAACTTCACGTCTGCACACAAATCAGAAAGGTACAGGGAAACCAAACTAGGGTATTAAATGGTATGCTAATTAGACATATATTTAAATAAATATATATATATATATATATATAAATATATATAAATATATGTCTAATTAGCATACCATTTAATACCCTAGTTTGGTTTCCCTGTACCTTTCTGATTTGTGTGCAGACGTGAAGTTGCTCATTTTGACGCTTGCAGTGTAAGTTTGGCATTAAGTACTGCACTATTAACTTTAGTATTGAGTACTGTAATGTTTAAATATATATGCAGATATATATTTAAATATATATATATATTGGAGATTGGACTCTGTAACTGAGTGACATGACAGCTAGTTTGGTTTCCCTGTACCTTTCTGATTTGTGTGCAGACGTGAAGTTGCTCATTTTGACGCTTGCAGTGTAAGTTTGGCATTAAGTACTGCACTATTAACTTTAGTATTGAGTACTGTAATGTTTTTTGGACAGGAACTGCTGAGTCATCCAGGTGGCACTGGGCGAGATTGGACTCTGTAACTGAGTGACATAGCATACCATTTATATTTAGAGTACATCATTTGGTGTGCCAAATAAGAATGTGATGCCTTAAATACTGCTCTAGCTCTTGACAAATGTTTGAACACCCTCGAAATCGCCGACAATTTTCTACGAAACTCCCTTTATCGTGCGCATTTTCGAACGCATGCTATCTCGCTTACTCTTGCAGGTCAATATCGCCCTTGGCTTTTCAGTACATAACGCATATGAGTATATCTCCGTTAGTTATTGTCCGATTTTGGCGTGCCATGTAACAATACGATCTCTTAAAATTCAACTCTAGTAGTAAGTGGTTAAGAGATGTAGTGAAATGAGTTTATTCCGATTTGTTCATTGGCACGTCTGTGCTCTGATGTTACTTTATTTAGATTGATTCATATTGTATTTTAACTTATGCTGCTTGTTGGCAGCTACAAAATAAGAGGGGTGAGACGCGAGAGTGAACTCACATGATCGAATTGCAAGCTCAGCATAATTGGGCTGGCTTGCCAGCACAATTCGTTTGCGTAAGCTTATATACAGAACGAAATGTATGCATGCAAGTTTGCGTACATACATACAATTGTTCTTATATATAAACTTATTACTATTATTTCCTGCTTGCAACAGAATGTTACAAGCTGTGCTGAAGTCATTTAAAACCGACATGTGAATTCACTACACCTCCCCTTTTTAAAGAATAACGTAATCTAATGAAGTTATTATACATGTGTATATAAAGTAAATGACTTTATAAAGTAATTCGTGTTATTAAAAAAAAAATTTGACGTCCGTCAATGAATATATATATTTTTCCCTTACATGTATGCATTTTTTTTTTTTTTTTTTTCATTTATATATATAAAAATAAAAATTTGTATATATGCAAATAACTTTCCTTATTTTCAATGTATACACTTTAGATTTTGTAAATACTAGAGAAAAATTTTTCTGTTTGTTATCTAAAAATTTTTAACCTATCCTTATGCACTCTTTGTGCTTTATTTCTTTTATCTCTTATTAAAATATTATCCTTATCTTCTATTGCTTCTACTCTATATGGGCCTAGATACTTAGATTCTAACTTATGGCCCGTTTCATTCTTAACAAGAACCTTATCTCCTATTTGTATTTCAAAGTTGTTTATGTTCCTATCGTATAATTCCTTATTCTTTACCTTATGCTCTTCTAGCATAAGCCTTGCCCTTTTATAGGCTTGCTCTAATCTAAACTTAGCTTCTCTAGCGTAATCATCTACATTATATAATGGATTAATATTAGTTATAGAATTAAATTGTTTTGGCAAATTGTTTTGTTTGCCAAAAACTAACTCATATGAACAATAACCATGTGCCATAGAGGGGGTCGTGTTAAAACAATATGTAAAATATTGGAGCCAAGCATCCCAGTCAGTTTTATTGACTGATATATATGAACGGATGTATTCATTAAAAGTTCTATGGCTTCTTTCCACTGTTCCCACGGTTTGGTGGTGATGTGCAGTAGACGTTATGTTGTCTATTTTTAGATATTTGCACAGATCGCTTATTATTGAATTTTTATATTCAGTGCCCATGTCCGAAATGAACGTCTTCATTGGACCGTACTTTAATATAAAAAATTCAAATATTGCTTTCGCAATTGTATTAGCGTTCTTATTTTGAACAGGGATGGCTACCAAATACTTTGTTAGGTCACAGATCAGGGTTACTGCGTATTCGTTACCGTTTTCAGATTTCGGTAGTGGACCTATAGTATCCACTATTACTCTGTCAAAGGCACTCATAGGCGTTTCTGTTATTGTTAGTGGGGTCTTTGTATGTTTTGTCGTTTTCGACTTTTGGCATTTTGGACAACTACGTATGTACTCTTTTATTTGACGCGTCATATTTTTCCAATAGTAGTGTCTTTTTATTTTTATTAATGTTTTTGTTATGCCATTATGACCACCTTGGATTGGATTATCATGATTTTCAGACAAAATTGCTTCTTTTTCTTTTTCATTGCTTATTATGGTCACCGGGTTGAGTAGCGCTACTCTTAATGATTTCAATTTATCATTGCCCATTTCTTTAAAAGTATCTATTGAAATAAATTCAAAGATCTTTTCCCACGGTGCCGTTTTGATATGGCTTATTTTTAATATACCGGCTTGCTTTTCAAGCCTTTGAAAGAACTGACCTAAGTCAAGTTTTTCATTAGTATATAGGTCGCCAATATCAATTCTTGCAATAACTTTATTTCCGTGTTTCAAGTAACACAGTTTATTTGTTATATGCAAGGCCACTACTTTTCGTACCTCGTCATTATTTATAACTTGGTAAACGTTGGGCATAGAAGCATTTGGAGTACTTTGCCTTGGCAAAGTCTCTTTTTCTTTTCCTGCGCAGGATTTATTTTGTCTGTACTGTTGCCTGGTAGTGACTTTCAGGACTTTATTTTGAATGTCTTTTAACTCGGTTATTGTGATCCGAGATAGGGCATCTGCCACGAAATTGTCTTTTCAAATTAACATCGTCTATTAGTGAAATGTTGACCATATATGTGTGGTCGAAAATGTTTTGTTTTTATGTTGAATTTGCTGCTTTCACCTTTAGTGAATGAGCGTGAAGCATATTCAACAAGGAGTTGTTTTATCTCCATATCTTTATTTTAGTACAGCTTTACACGCGTGTTTATTTGGACATATTCAGACAATTTATTATTTATTGCTTTTTAAAAAAAATTTTCATAATTGAAGTTTGTACTTCTCATGGAAGTTCCCTTATCGATTCGAGGAGGAATAAAATCGGACGACATTTTAATAGATTAGAAGTACTATTGCGTTACTGCAAGTGTATAGCTGGTTGATTGGGGCTGTTGCCCCTGACGGAAGTGCGGAACAGGGCTTGCCTCTTCTGCATCTTCCGTCAGTTATTTATAATTTGGGTTTATTTAGTCGTCATTGTCATGGAGTGTTTGTAGCAAGTTGTTGCTACTGAATATTTTTTTTTTTTTTTTTGTTTAATGTTGTGCTTCATCCATTAAGTAAAAGCAAAAAATACCTGCTGCGTTTGTATAACAGCAAATGCTAGGTACAGTGAGGATGAAGCACATTGCTACTCTGGTATTTCCTTGGATTGGGAAATTTTCTTCCGTTATATCCAGGTATGTTGTATTAATAGTAGCTAGATCTAATGCCCGTTGAGGTGAGCTACTTTGTTCACTCTTAAAAACCTCTAGTAAATCGCTTTCTATATTTGGGTTCCTATCTCTAATTTTCGCAAAATATTCGTCTAACGACATTTTTCCTTTCCTTTTTTTTTTTTAAAAAAAAAAACAAAAACTTTTTCTTCTTCTCTTTTTTTTTGTTTATCTAGACTCTATCTAGATCATTTGCCTTGCTCAAATACTTCTTTTTTAAGCACCTATTGTTCATTCCGTAAACTTTAATTAGCATGTTTACGCTCATTATTATTATTATAACGATCATAAAATCGTAACAGTAGTAAGCCCTTGTTGTTCTACTTCTACTCTATTGATCACATTGGCAGTGGAATCCACCGTTTTCGTGTCAATTAAACCCATTTTTGGTTCTGGGGAAGCTACCTTAAAGAAATTTGATATTTCATTTATGATTACTGTATTTAAAATTTTTCCAAAATCTAACTTTTTCTCTAAACTACCCATAAAAGTTGAAAGAATCTAAGTCTGAAGCGTATACATAGAAAATATATATTTTTTATTTATTAATTTTTTTTTTTTATTTCATTGCATTTCATATTTTGAAATAATATTTTCTAAAGAGAAATTGAACTTTAAAGACTGTAATTGGATTTACTTTAAATTTGCATATAAACACAAAAAAAAAACTGTAGTAGTATATATATATAAAAGAAAAAGGAGTGTGATATCAGTTATTGATATCCACTTTAAGTGATCAATAGATCATCGAAAAATTAATTAGTTAAAAATTACTCATTACGTTATATACGCATACATGCGGAAATGAATTTATACGTTCAACTGCTTATAGCAGTGACAGAGACTTGGAAGTTAGAAGGGGGGATAGGTCATGTGGTTGGCTCACAATTCAGGTTTACATTTCATTAAAAAATTTTACAATGGATACTCCAACCACATGTGTTAGTAATAGCCTATCAATTTGTTAGTGTTTTTCAAGCTGCGTTTGCACGCATCGCTTGAGAGTTATAGTTAAAAGTAAATGTATTTAATGGGTAGTTATATAAACATAATTTTTTTAAATGCGTGAATTTTAATGAAATTTTAAGATTAAAGGCAATATCGGAAACCCGATTTGCGTTACTTCGCACCAGTGCGGAGTTTGAGGTTGATCTCCTGTAGACTCTCTGTGTAGAGCTGTCGGTCTTCCTCGGATATCGTGGTTGTTTTCAACATGTCCTGCACTAATCGTCTCTGGCGCAGGAGGGCGGTTATTTTTCCGCCCCGCTTCTTCCTTCTTAGAGTCGTTGGCCTTTTATTTTGTCGGGCCCGGTACTCATCTATTGTGAGTGGGCGCGGTCCATCGGTTGGATACACCACTAGAGCCTCTTCTAGTGTGGGTGCATCCCTTTGCTCGACAGGAGCAGCACTTTCAAATGTAACTTCCTCAGTTTGCCGGTCGGTCATGAAGCTTGGAATCGTAATCGTGTTTTATTTTTTTTTGAAGTGGATATGCACTTTTTCGGACCAGGTTTTATATTTGTTATTAATAATAATAAAATGTCGCCTCACAAAAAGAGATTCTGTCCAGCCAAATCCAAGTATTCTTTGGGTATTCCTGCCAGCAAGATCCAAGTATTCTTTGGGTATTCCTCGACCCGACGAACTTCCAATGTTAAGTTATCCATAGTTTTATATTTTAGCAAATAAGTGACTATCGGGTCCTGTCACGGTCGCCATGAAATGAGTTTATTCCGATTTGTTCATTGGCACGTCTGTGCTCTGATGTTACTTTATTTAGATTGATTCATATTGTATTTTAACTTATGCTGCTTGTTGGCAGCTACAAAATAAGAGGGGTGAGACGCGAGAGTGAACTCACATGATCGAATTGCAAGCTCAGCATAATTGGGCTGGCTTGCCAGCACAATTCGTTTGCGTAAGCTTATATACAGAACGAAATGTATGCATGCAAGTTTGCGTACATACATACAATTGTTCTTATATATAAACTTATTACTATTATTTCCTGCTTGCAACAGAATGTTACAAGCTGTGCTGAAGTCATTTAAAACCGACATGTGAATTCACTACAGTAGCGACCTTTGTATAAACTATATGATCACTACACCTCCCTTTTTATTAGAATGAATTTACATCTAAATTTATTCTCTAATAGTGTATATAGAGTGTAACATTTATTTCTTATCTCTAACAATTTGTATTAAGTATAAGTATAAAATTTTTTTTTTTTTTTATATATTTTCTTTTCCACGTAACGTATGTAGTTGAGTATTTTAGTTATTATATTTCATTATTCTGTCTAAGTGCGTTTTGAATTCCTTATTTTCGATTTTTAGTGTGCAGTTGTTATTACTATCTATATTGATTACTTGAAATGGACCTTTAAACTTATTTTCTAACTTATGGCCGGCGCTATTAGCTAACAAAACTAAATCTCCTACTGCTATTTTTATTTTGTTTACTGTCTTATCATAATAATTTTTAATTCTTTCCTTCTGTTTTTCTATCATAATCTTAGCTCTGTTTTGTGAAACCTGTAATCTGTATTTAATTTCCTTATCATAAGCTTCTATATTATATACTGGATCTATTTCATTATTTAATAAAAATTTATAAGGAGTCGGTGTTTTACCGAACACTAGTTCAAATGGACAATAGTCATGAACTGTGGATGGGGTCGTATTGTAACTATACGCGTAGTATGTTAACCATTGATCCCAATCATTCCTGGTATCTTTTGATGCCTGTATCGTCAGCTAATTTTTCAAGCTGCGAAAAGAATAGTCCTAAGTCTATTTTTTCTTTACCGATCTGACATACTGTGCCTATATATTGTTTTCCTAGGTTTATAGTGATTTCGTCATTTACTGTACGAATTCTGGCACGTTTCTTGACTTCTTTTGACGTCTCAGTGATAGCCAACTCATATGACGGTATTTTCTTTATTTCTTTTGGAATGTCTTGTGATTTTTTCTTCGCTTGTTGGCGTATTGTAACCTTGTAAATTGCATTAGTATGTTGAATTATGTTTTTAATGTCTTTAAAGTCAATTCTTGATAAAGCGTCTGTTGTGTAATTTTCTTTTCTAGTGAAAGATATCTATATATTCTGAACATAATTTAGTCATTGTTGTTTTTACTCTGCCTGGGAAATTTCTTTGCAATCTATCTAGTTTTTCTCTGTTATTTATTTCTTTTTGACTTTGTTCCATGTCCTGGATTATTTCGTAATCATCTAAATTTTCTGTTTTGATCGTATCTGGTCGTATTATGATGTCATTATTGGAAGTGTTTATAAATCGGACAAATGCCTGTTTGCTAGTTGTTATTGTATTTGCTGTGAATACTCCTTCATGAATTTCTTGATTTGGTATGAGTATATCGGACGATTTACTATTTATATTTATTTGTCTGATTGATTCAGCTCGTGCTGGTATAACTATTGCATTTAATGTCGATGCATTATTCATTGGAATGGCTAGATTTTCATGGTACTCGTTAGGTCTTAGTACTAACCAACCCTTGTCCTCATTATATTCAAGGAAACAGTTATATTTTTTGAAAAAATCTAAACCTAATATTCCATCCGTTGGTATTGGGAATGAATTGTCGACTATGTAAAAATGATGTTTTACTAATATGTTGTCTAATTTCAATTCTAGCTGATGATGTCCTATTGTCCGTATTGAGCCTGTTCCTATGCCGTTGAGACTGATATTATTTTGTGTTTTGAACTGTGTTGATTCTATTTTCCTGATTTTAATTATGGCGACATCTGCTCCTGTATCTATTAAAAATGAAGCTACCTTGGAATCATGGTTTAGATAGCTCGAAATGAAACATCACATGGTAAGGTTAATATTGGCTGCTTTGACTTCACATTGTTTGTCTTTATTTAAATATATAGGGGAATCTCTGAGTTTTCCGGTGCCGTTATGGCTCTTATATTTCTATCTTCGGTATTGCCGCGGTTGTTTCTATTCTGGTTATTATTGTAGTTTCTGTTGTTATTATTGTTGCCTCTATTTGAGTTTCTTCTCCTGTTATAATTTCGTTTGGTATTATTATTATTTCTGTTTCCTCGATAACCGCCTCTATAATTATTGTTATTATTTCTGCCTCTATTGTTATAATTTGTTTTGCCACGTCCACGATACGTTCCGCGATTATTGTATCCACCGTATTGGTAGATCGCGCCTCGCTCGGGTTGTACTTCGTCTGTTGCCTCAATGAACGCGGTCATTGTTTCTTCTAGAGTCTTGTGTAGCATCGATCGGAATACTGTCCGTGTTTCCTTATCTTGGGTGTTGTCCATCATGCTTTTTACAGTCCAACTGACTGTGTACTTTTTTTCCTTGTCCGATGGGATACCATCGGTGATGTATGCCCTTTTTAAAGCTTGAGCAAGCTTCATTACTTCTGTCGTGTAGTCGCCTCATTATCTCCTTTTATTTCGTCTATTGCCTCTAGTGCTATCAATACACAGGATAGCTTGGCCGGGTTTCCGTCATATTCTGCTACCATAAGCTTGGCAGCTGTACTAATTATTGCCTCTTTCGACATCATGGGAGGTATGTATGGATTTTTTATATATGAGTTTTCTAAGTCAGTGTCCGTACTTTCACTATCTTCGTCTGTTTCGCCTAGATCAAGTTTTAATCTAAGTATTTCTATTCTGTGTTTTGGTTAATGTATCGTTTTTTAATTGCGCGTCTATGCATGCTGTATACTGTAAATATAAACTGCATTATTATAATTGCCGTAAGTATCAACAATACAGAACGAATTTGACTTAAAGTGTTCTCTGGGTCCCATTGAGCTACATGCACTTCATTAACTACATTCGCGTTGGGTCTTTCTACTTTTGATGATTCACCGCCCATATTAAATTTTTGATGTTTTGACACAATTGCACAATAAAATTCGATTGCTTCTTGGTTTACTGACCTATATCGTTTTTCGTTTTTCTTTCTCACTACATACGCAGTGTTTTACTTTGTTGTCAAGTGGCCTGCTCATATGGAGCACGCGTAATATTTTGACTCAGCATAAAATTTCAAGTGGCTTATGTATATTGAGCATGGTATTTATCTTAATAATATGAGTTTGTATATATGTTTGTTTGTGTATTAATTTTGTTTTGTGTATAGTTTTTTGTTTTTGGTTTTTCAAATTTATCTATATATGGTACGGGTAGTTAACTTTAGTCTTTCTTTCTTTGTAAGGTTCAATTTCCAATTCATTTAAAATTTGTTTTGATTTTGTTTACAAGAATTTTAATATGAAAGATAATTAAAAAAAAAATATTTTTTTTTTTATTTTGGTTTCATTTATTGTCAAAAAAATTTTTCTTTTTTTTCGAATTGCAAAATGTATTTATTATTATTTTTTTTTCTTTGATGAATAGATATTTGTGTGTTTGTGTGTTTTACATATGTGTTTATATTTGTTATTGTGGCGGCGAACTTCGCTTTTTACTTTCTAATATTATTTAACATTTTTGGTTTTCTTTGGGTTTTTTTTTTTTTTTTTTTTTTACTGCTGCTGCTTCTGCCTTTGTTTTTTGGGCGACTGGGTCTTCGGGATTCTGGTTAAATGGTCTTCTTCTCTTTGTTTCCGCAGTGCCTGGGACTTAGCACTTTTCTGGCGGGCGAGGTATTCCTCCACGGTCAATTATCGTGGACCGTCAAGGGGGCACTCCTTTAGCGCCTTCTTTAATGCCTCCAGATGCATTACGCTCATCTGGGCAGTTCCGCTTTTGGAAAGGATTTGGGGTCTTCTCTCGTCTTGTGCGTCTTCGCTTTATTAAGCGGTGCCTTGATCCTTTATTTGGAATCTGGCAGGATCGCCATGTAATCATGGAAAGGTTCTTTATGACGCGAGTGGAACGCGGCGCCAAATAGTAGGCGACTTTAGAGTAAGGAGGCAAGCCGATAGTTTGGTTACTTCGCAGTTGGATGCGATTAGGCTGACTGACCTCGTAGGGTCGAGGCCGCTTTATTTATACTGTTTCTTATGGTCTAGTTTACATGGATTGCTTATGCTACAAAATAGTTTAATAAGGCGAGTATGCTTGCCTTGCATTCTAGTGTGTGGAATAGTGTAATCTGATGACAGCGCATATGCACTTGCATTGCGTGCCTTCTTAAGTGGTTAAGAGATGTAGCGACCTTTGTATACACTATATGATCACTACAGTACTTTATGGGGTTGGAAAAGGCTAAAAGTAACTGATCCCACTAACAGTCCATAAATGTTGACCTGACAGGCAGCTACGGCAAAAGCCTGACAGGCAGCTGCGGAAAAAACCTCCATCGAAATTACAAACAGAGTGATATCGCAAGGCTGTAAGTCGAAATATCGATTAATTTTTTTTTAGCCCGTTTCCACTGCTATCGATAATTACATGTACCACACAACACACATTCCATGAAAATATTTATTCTTATCCTTTCTCCATATACAAGTTAACTTTGTATCAAGCTGTCAGGCCTTGTACCCGCGGCCACGATACACTAATCTTACCCACTAACACTTTTATACTCCCTGATTACACTCCGACCTCTTCGCCGACTCTAACTCTTCTGACAAGATCAGTTGCTCGCGCCTCGGCCAACGCTGATGCTGCTGCCGCAACTATCGCCGCTGTCGGCGCTGCCGCTGCTCCTCAATATATTTGCCACTGGGCATAATTGCGGGGAACGCCAAGCTGTGTTAACTTATATGTATTCACATCCATTATATAATCTGGTTTATTTATTTAACTTGTTTTGCCAACTCATCCGTACGGCAATTAATTCCTAGCATAATACAATCTACTTCAATAGTCGTTGACCAACGCGATATCCTTCGTGACTTATTCTAGTCCAATCCGACTTTGCCAACAGATCCTGCTAAGAGCAGCCACAAATCCAGGCGTCTAGCAATGCCTCGTCGCTCCACGTCGATATCCACTCCGCCACCTAATCCAAAGATCAATCAATCACCGCCGGGCTTCACCGGCACCATAACCAAGAGAACGTCCGTCTGCAGTGGCACTTTGATTCAGTTCCTTCTCGATTTCACATGTCACGGTGTTCGCTTCCACCTCCACCAGATGAGTTTAATCGGCATTGCGATGCGTCGACAATCCAAAATGTCAGTAAATTATTTCATCGCTTCCTGCCAAAGTCTGACCGATTTCAAGGTCAATAAAATGGGCTGACGAAGGTTCTATCTGCTTCATAGAGCAGGACCCGCATGAATACCTAGCAGGCACGAACGTTTACAACTGACGCTAGCGGGGAGAACAGTGCCGTCTTTGTCACAGTGTAGTCCAAATTGAGATCGCGTACAAGGACAACTTGCCACTAGCCGACTGGCAGTTGGGACGACGATGACTAAGTCTAAGTTGTCGACATCGGAGCGTCGCGCGGTTATAACAGTCTAGAAGAGAAAACGAGCGCTGATGATCAAAAGGTATTGCTTGATCTGCTTCGCGCACGAACATTGCCTACGGTTTGGAAAACCAGTTAGATATAGGGGGCATCGCCCTAACTCAACAAGGAGCTCGCATCATCCGCCCAAACCAAAACCAAGTCTCACCAGGACCTGATGGGTTACCTGGTTGTAAACTCAGGTTCAGCGCTGAGACTGGAAGTCAAAGGAGTTCTCCAATTCTTAACTTATTTACTGTGTTCGTTGAAACTTCCTCTTTCCCAACCATTTGATCCTTCCAAATTCTTTTATTTTTATTTTACATAAAAAAGGTAAATAATGAGTAGCTTCAAATTATAGGGGCATTTCTAAATTATATCTTCTCAACAACGCTGCAACATTTCTGTAGTTCTATTCTTTCATCTTGTCAAAATGGATTCATGAAACGTAGATCTACTACCACTTTCCTTTTAGAGTTTACTTTTTTAGCGATCGAAGGATTCAGTAATTCATTGCAAACTGATGTCATTTAAACTGACTTTAGAAAGGCCTTTGATTCTGTTAATAATACACTGCTTTTGTTCAAGCTGAACGAACTTGGCTTCCAAACCTTTTGCTTAATAGTATATTTCAATATCTAAATAGCCGGTCACAAAAAGTTTTATTTAAAACTTATCTATCAAAGACCACAGGTGCCACAAGGTAGCCATGTAGGACCATTGCTTTTAACCTCTTCGTTAATGACCTTCCGTCAGTTGTAACTCACTCTCGTGTGCTTATGTACGCTGACGATGTTAAACTTTGTATTAGTTTTAAAGACCTAAGTCTACTTCTGCTTTAAGTTGATCTTAACCACTTTCAAACTTGGTATGAAATTAACTTATTAAACCTTAATGTTTCAAAATGTAATGTCATGTCATTACATAGATCCTCTTTTCAATTAGCGGTGTATTATCTCAATAACACCTCAATCAATTATTTCAATTAATGATATGGGTGTACTCATAGACCACAAATTAAATTTTACTCGTCATATTATATCACTGTCAGTAAAGCCATGAGTGTTCTTGGTTTCGTTAAGCGATGGTCGAAAGAATTTGATGATCCTTACACAACCAAAACTATTTTTATTTTACTGGTCATTTTGGAGTATGGATCATGTGTTTGGTCCCCACAATATGGATCACACCAAGTTAAAATCGAATCTGTTCAAAACCAGTTTTTAATTTTTGCTCTTCGTGGTTTAAACTGGGATCGAAATGTTAACTTGCCCTCGTATTTTAAAAGAGTTCTTTTAATTAACCTAACTAACCCGAAATTATGTTCCTTTATCTTGAACGCGCTGTACTTCAAACTATTCTTTGCATGATATTCCTTTTCGAGTTCTCTGTTCTGTCTACAACCGCCTGTAATCGGATCAGAGTTATCTATATTTATTCTAAAAACTTGTTTTTTAAATTATCATCTTATAGTTAGGTTAAATTGTTGGCCACGCGACTTCGTTTTTGCGTGCTGTCTGCTAGGGTTCCCGCAAAACACCTCAACGTCCAGAAGAAAAAAAATGTTGAATGTTCAATCGCATATATCAACTTGAAAATATTCTGGAAAATTAAATATAAGCATCGAATATGTAAAAAATATTTCTGTAAAAGGCCAGAATATGAAAATTAAAAGTTAGACTCAACATAGAGTTTAAAAAGTTTGAATTCTTATTATTATTAGTAGGACGAAATTAATTTATTAACCCACCAGAATTTTCCAATACTTATTACTATTAGATGTTCCGGGAAAAAATCTTTTCTACAGGCTAAAACGATTTGGTGGGTCACTGATTAAAAATTACTAAACTTAAAAAGCGATTGGATGGATATGGGTTATAATGTAGTGTTGGGATCTTGCCTCGAACCAAAGATCTGATTTTTTTGGTGGAATCCTAACAAGCAAACAACCAACCGTAGTAACTGTGTTTTGCGCTGGCGCCATAGAGATGAATAACGGTCCAAGAGCTACTCTTGTTACTACTTTATTAGCAATATCAGGACCAGGCAAATCTACAGGCAAAAGACTACTTAGATCAGGGGTTAGAAGTTGTATTGGTCGTATTTTTTTCATAAATACCTTATATTATGGCATCTGAAAAGTTCGGTACTGATCAAAGTCTACTTAAGAAGAGAAAAAAGAGCTTTACCCATAATCGCAGGTATACATGGGAATGTCCTACCTCATACGGCCTTTTCTGTTCATTTACAAGCAAAATCAAAAAGAAATATCAAAGAAGCTAACTTAGGCCTTACCGAAGTTTGTATACCCTTGCAGCTTTAGACAGTTTAATTATTTAATTATAAAATATAATTTTTACATGACTGGTATAAATATTTATAATATAAAAACCGGAGCAAAATAACTTTTATAAAGGTCACCGGAAGTCGAACCATTACCATTGACAATCGTGCGACTGCATCCAACCTAAAACACCACCATCAAGATATTTCGACATATGTAGCAAACGCAGTGCATGTCGCTCGTTTAATTTCGTTCTCTGTATGAATACAACGCAAATGTTTCTGCCTCTCACACACCACGTGTTGAAAATTTTTGCATATGTGTATCAGGTGTATGTATAAATTGATTTTATATAAAATTTCACTATTGATCTGTGACCTAGGGTGTAATTTAAATTTAAATCCAACAAGGAAAAAAACAATATTTATTTAATTATTTTCGCAATGATAGAAATCACCTGGAACTTTCGTGTTTGTACGGCTGATTTCTTTTTCAATCATGTAGCTTAAAATTTAAGGTTAAAAACGAATAAAGAACCTGAGCGACGGACAGGCGGAGATAGCCAGAACAACTCGCCTATTAATGTTGTTCAAGAATATATATACTTTATGAGTTCGAAAACGTATATTTTTATGCGTTACAAACATCTGACCAATTTTGTAATACCCTCTGCAAGGGTATAAAAGATGATACATATATGTCTGACAGGAGAAATTACCCAAGTTGACGACAAACAATTCATTGAAACAAACAGAGAAAGACAAACTACACACTACAAATCAAAATTCAAGATAAAAAAAGAAAATTCACCAAAGCAAATATACTGAGTAATTTCAGACATTCCAATATTACTGCTTCTACTTCTATCAATGGCATCCCTAACGCCTACGCAAAGTATAAAAATTAATCCCATCAAAGCACCAAACGGCTATCTTATATTTAAAACAGGAATTATGGACCTACCCTCAGATTACGAATTTCATTATCGAACAGTAAATTTAACCAAAGTACAAATCACCTACAACAACTTGTTAGAGCAAAAAGTAAAACTTTTAAAACAAATCAAATTAGTTATGTAGAGCCCAACATTGTTGTTACTTAGAATCTACCGAAAACAAATTTAAAACAAAAACTGTAATCAAAGTAAAATATTTGTAGAAGGAAATAAAATAATTAAGATATACGATTGTAGCATTAAGTTAAACGAAATATCAATAGTAAACTCATTTTCAGATTACACACAAAATATCTATGTAACAAATAATGTAACAAAATTGGAACCTATTTCTTACTTAAAAACGAAAAAAATCATTTACGAAAAAACTAAGTATAACAAAATATTTAATATAATAACAACAACAACATTTATCTTGACTTTAATAAGTCTTATTATATATCTTATCTATAAGTTGTGACAAAGCTTTTTTTTGGATCTCCGTCAGAATGCAGTGGCACGGTTCAAGTTCCTTTTATCTTTATATTTTTTCTATACTCCCATTGAAACTAGGCAATAATATGTCTAGATTTTAAAAACTACCATACTCTGATTTTGGTTAGTGTAGAAATTAGATTTCCCTTTTTTTTAGGCACATACAGAGACATATCTACGTACATATATTTACACTGCATCACCATGGCAACGGAACTTTCATAGTTTTGTCGCCGTTGCTATTGCGCAGTTGTTTTTATTTCGTCTTTCTTTTGCACCAAGAAGTAAATGCAAACGACGCAGACTCCCGCTGCTGACGCCCGCTGCTGACGCCCGCTGCTGACGCTCGCTGCCGACGTCCGTCGCCGGCGTTTACTACTGACGCCTAAAATGTAACGGCACGCGACCAATACATATATGGAGTGATAATTATCACGCCATGATGTCGACCTTTGATTGGTCCATCGCAAGCCGCGTCTGGCAGGCGACGTCGGACAGACAGCGTCGACGCCAAGATGGCAATAGAAGCTTCTGGAAGAAAACCTTGTGAACTCAAAGTGGACAGAAGTAATAAAATCAAAGTGGTGAACTCCAAGTGTACAGAAGTAGAAACCAAAGAAAAGTGCCAAGTGATAAACAGGATACTCAATCTAACCAAGGAATCTTTAAGGATAACACCAACTTAACCAATTCAAGGATAACGAAAGAAACATAGCGAATATACTGGTGAGTTGGCCATAGGAACATGAATGCCCTTACCTTACTTCATTGCAACCAAAGTTCAACCGATTGGTAAAAAAAAAGTGTAGAATACAAAGTGTGGTTAGGGAATAAATTGAATAAGTTCTAATCAATAAAGTTTATAACGTGAAAATGAAAGACAAGAGATATTTAATTAAATGGGTCATAGGGTACTAACCCCTTCCCTGATCATTTCTCTGCCTCACTGTGTGTGTTAAAATAATTGTGTATTCGTTTACATATGTGTCAGTCTGTTCAATGGTGTCCGGGTAATACCCTAACCATTGTTTAGACTTGTTTGGTTGTGTATATGTTGTAGTTATCAAATCAGGATCCGGGTAATACCCTACCTGATTCGAAGTATACTAGTTGTAGTTATCAAATCAGGATCCGGGTAATACCCTACCTGAGTTGATGTATTTTGTAGTAGTTTGTTTGTTCGTCTCTATGATGATAATCAAGTTCCGGGTAATACCCTGCTTGATTATGATCCCTCTTTGTATGTGTAATACCTTCCCGCTCGAGCAGGGACACTGAGATTGAGAATATAGTTATATATATATTTATAAAGTTTCATCCATTTTTTTTTGGCTTTGCTGAAAAAAAAGAATATCTTTTCCATATATATGTATAGATAATTGTTAAGAAAATGAGAATGCCACCTGAGTGGAATAAAGACCCACCACAACTAAAATCGCTCATATGCATATATACACGGGAGCCTTTTTGCTATGACAAGACATCTTTTATTTTTTTTTTTATTTCAAAATTCGTATGAAGAGAATTTGTATATTTTCCTATTGCATGCATATATATATTACCTCTACCTACCCTATATATACATTTTTGCATGCCAGAATATATTGCTATGTTTTTTTTTCATTTTTGATTTCAAGAACCATATAAATAAAATTCATATTTTTGAGTAGCTTGCACGCAACTACATATAAGTCATGTGTACACACCCTATATGCATATTTCCCCTCCTACCCTATATACCCGTTTGACCCAAGTGAACTTTAGGTAATGGTAGCATATGGCACGGCACCAATTCATTAGAAAGTCAACAGTCATCAGCAGCGTAATTGCAAAGAAGAACAAATCCACGATGGAAAATTTTCGACATCAAAATTGCAGTACAGTAGTAACAGAGAAACATAGTTGAAAGCAGAAGAGAAAAAAAATGCAAGCACAACCAGAGTAGTAAATTCAACGGAATTACAGAATCCCGTTGCAATAAAATAGTCTTGTCTCTGTTGCACTCATTGAGTTGCTTCGAATGAGGGAACTGTTATTTATTGTGTCTCTATGGCCAAGGAGCCCTAGCTGAGCATACGGAAGTTAAACATAAGACGAAGAGAGATGTGATGAAACTAAGAATTAACCCAGAGTCACAAAAGATTCTTTTAACCATTTTTGAAGCCACACAGTATAAAAGGCGACCAGCAACAGGGACTGAGGAGGACAGTCAATCGCGAACCAACAACGAGTGAACAACTATCCAGGACAGTCACTCGCGAACCAACAACGAGTCAATAACTATCCAGGTGAGTCAATCGCGAACCACTAATCAAGGATATCAAGCAAGGATACCAGTCAAGGATATCAACACAGGGTATTAATCAAAGGGTATCAGTAAAGGATATCAAGCAAGGATATCAAGCAAGGATATCAGTCAAAGATATTAACAACGGATATCAACCAAGGGGTATCTATCAAGTGTACCAACCGAGAATACCATGCAAGGATATCAACAACGGATATCAACCAAGGGGTATCAATCAAGGACACCAATCAAGGATACCAAGCAAGGATATTAACAACGGATATCAACCAAGGGGTATCAATCAAGGATACCAATCGAGAATACTAAGCAAGGATATCAACAACGGATATTAACCAAGGGGTATCAACCAAGGATACCAACGAAGGATACTAACAAAGGATATCAACTCAGAATATCAACCAGGGATATCAGCCAAGGATATCAGCTAAGGATACCAAACAGGGACCCATCAAGCACAATCATCGTCAACAAACAACTGTGCTTAATAATATCGAAGAACCCAGAAACACCAAAACAACACAGTCACGGGAGTCAAATGGATTAATTATCGACGTAAGGCGGAGTTGGAAAACTTCTTTGCGGAGCTTGGACTCATACCAGGCGGTATGGTTGAAGAAATGCGAAGCCGTTTTTCGGGCTTCGCCGCAAGAGAAGATCACCCACCCGAGGTGCTCGCCCGTCTAGCCGAGCTAGAGGCAACATATGGACAGATAGCAACCAGCGATAAGAATCTAGATATAAAGCCCCGTTCGTGATCGGTATCACCAGCGAGGGGTATCGATCGGGATGGTTCAGCGGAAATTCCTATCCCCAGAGCCAAGACTTGGACGGAAAAGTGCTACCAGTACCCACGATCCCTACCAACGTGGTAAAAATCGATGCGCGCCAACGAAAGATGATTGAAAACAACAGCTATGCAAACGCAGTGGAGAAGGTGTCTAAATGGGGCCTGCATTTCGATGATACGGCAGACCCACTCTATTTTCTAGAGACAGTGGAAGCTCGAGCCGCTACATACCGAATCAACATAGAGTTTTTACCCAACATGATGCCAATCTTATTTTCTGGACGTGCTGAAGGCTGGTGGCAAACCAGCGGCTTACTAGACTCATCATGGGCTAGTTTTAAGCAAGGATTTCTAGATTTCGAAAAACTAGAAGATTCAATTCGAATTCGAAAGCAACGCCCGGGAGAACTTTTCAAGCACTACGTGATAGAATTGCGCCTTATGATGAAGAGAGCCTATTATACGACACTCCAGGAGCTACAACGCATCTATGATAACCTATCCCCGGAGTATCAATTGTATACACGTCGCATGGATTTCCAGGATTTAAATGAATTGACGCAGTTAATCGTAAACTTTGAGACCCTTGGTGGTGAAAAATCAAAGAATCAATTTACCACGTTTACCCACCAGGCAGCAACACCACAAGCATTCGAGAATCCCGCTCAGCAATTTACCAGTCGGGCTAGAGAGAGCAGCAGCCGAAACAGAAATGGCAACAGGCAAGCCTTGCTATCTTCACCAGGAAATGATACAAATGGTTCCAATTTCTATCAGTTGGCAGAAGTACCAGTGAATACACCTCGGGCTTGCAGGAATTGCAGCAAACTGGGTCACTTCACGAAACAGTGTACCAATCGACGCACGCTATTCTGCTGGCATTGTGGAAAACGAAACATCCGAACCATCGAGTGTTGCAGACGATCGGGAAACGCCAGGCGCCTTCGTCTGACTGGGAACCAATTGAAGCAAGCGCCAAACCAGCCCCAAGCATAAGCCACCTCATGGTCGAGTGCGGTCGCATCATAGCAGCTGTTAAGATTAACGGCTGGGCAGTTAATGCGACTCTGGATACAGTACCTACGCGGAGTTTCATCAGCAACTCGCTATCTCAGCAAATAGGCACGACCAACGACTGGAAACAAATTTGTACTGCTATAAACTTAGCAGACGGATCCCGGAAAGAAATCACACAGGCAATTGAGGCAGAGGTGTGGATAGGACACTCACAGGTAAAAATTCCCCTGCTGGTACTACCAGGCATCATGGAGCACCTTATCTTGGGCACAGATTTTCTCCGTAACACTCGAACCACTATCCAGTGCGGAGAAAACCGTTTGCAACTGGAACCCCCGGTTAACCACAACAATGGGGCCCTCGGCAGAGCTGACACTATCATCGACTCTCCAAACCACACCGGAACTAAGCAAGTCCGGGCCAACGATGATCATCCCCAGACAGCATTCGAGGATACTCAAAACCCCCAGACAAAAGTAACATCAGCCGAGAAGTGGACCAGAAGTGCCGCACTTCCTCCTGCCTTGGAACAGGCAATGCTTAATAATCCCTTCAGACAACAAGAAAGCAGAGTAAACCCTCTAAAAGTCCCCACAGCGCCCCGATTGTACTAGTGGGTAAAAAAAGTGGAGATATGCGAATGTGCATTGATTTCCGGCAACTCAACGCACAATCAATACGAGACGCGTACCCCCTACCTCGGATCAATCACATTTTGGAGAAGTTGCGTAACGCGCAATTTATATCGACCCCAAGAGCAGTTATTGGCAAATCCCTTCGGCCAAAGCTAGCCGAGAATGCACCGCATTCTCGGTCCCTGGACGTGGACTTTTCCAGAGGAAAGTGATGCCTTTTGGACTGCATTCAGCCACGGCCACGTTTCAACGCGCTTTGGATAGCGTAATTGGCCCTGACATGGACCTATTCGCATTCACCTACCTAGATGATATTATTGTCGTAGGACGTACGCTAAAGGAGTACATGACACATCTGAGAGAAGTTTTCCGACGTCTGAGAGAAGCCAAACTACGTATTAATCACGACAAATGCAGATTTTTTAAACGTCGGATGCAATTCCTGGGACATGTGGTCAGCGAGCAAGGAATTCACACGGACCCTGAAAATATAGCAGCGGTGCAAGAACTAGCTCCTCCTACCAACGTCCGTCAACTTGATGCCTCCTGGTATCGACGTTTCGTTCCCGAATTCTCCAGCATCGTTCGACCTATCACCTTATTGTCAAAGAAAAATGCCAAATAGAAATGGGACTCTATTCAACAGCGTGCATTCGAAGAATTAAAATTCAGACTGACGTCAGCGCCTATCTTGGCGTGCTTAGATTTCAATGTTAAGTTTTATTTACAGACAGACGCCAGTGAATACGGATTGGGGGCAGTCTTGACCCAATATCAACAAGGAACCGAACGAGCCATAGCATACGCTAGCAGACGTTTACTAGCACCGGAGGAAAACTACTCCGCCACGGAAAAAGAGTGCCTTGCTATCGTTTGGGCAATTCGGAAACTGAGATGTTACTTAGAAGGCTACAAGTTCGAGGTCATCACTGACCACCAAGCTCTGAAGTGGCTCAATTCTATTGACAACCCCACAGGACGCATCGTTCGCTGGGCTCTAGAGTTAAAACAGTACGAGTTTGATATCCAGTATCGACGAGGGAAGCTAAACATAGTAGCTGACGCATTATCACGTCAGCCCTTAGATACCTTAAGTACTATACAGGATACCCCACCAGAGTGCGCATGGTGGCAGAGAATCAAGCGTCAAGTGAAGGAATGCCCAGAACAAGTCCCCGACTTTCTCTACGAAGGAGGACAGTTATACCGACGGAAGAAGAGGAACCAATACCCTGGACATTATGCTTACCCAACGAAAACTGCCAACGAGTGCTACAGGAGTGCCACAACGAACCCACAGCTGGCCATTTAGGCGTCCGGAAGACGACGATACGCGTCGCCCAGAGGTACTATTGGCCTGGATATTTCAAGGATGTGAAGCGACACGTCCGTAATTGCCTACAATGCCAGAAGTTCAAAGTAGACCAAATGAAGCCCGCCGGAAAGATGTTTATCCGACAGGTCAAGGAACCTTTTCATATTGTTTGCACCGATTTTGTGGGACCATTACCAAAATCAAGACAAGGTAACACCGTTCTTTTAGTCTTTCTAGATGCCTATAGTAGGAGGAGGTAGGTGGAGCTCGTACCCTTGCGTAAAGCCACCACTACTGCACTGGAAAAAGCTTTTCGTGAACGCATCATCGGACGCTTTGGGACGCCACATACCTTGGTCTGCGATAACGGAACTCAATTCACCAGCCGATCATTCAATGAGCTTTGCCATCAAGCTGGAGTAGAACTGCAATACACCGCACCGTTCATGCCACAACCAGAACCCAACCGAGAGAGCAAATCGGACAGTTAAGACGATGATCGCTCAGTACTTAGGAGAAAAACAACACGACTGGGATCAGCTGCTCCCCGAATTCACGCTGGCAATCAACTCCAGTGTCTGCGAGTCAACCGGATTTACACCAGCATACCTAGTATTGAGTAAAGAACCACGCATTCCTGGAGCCCTATATGATGCAGTTACTCCTGGTCTGGGGGCACCACCATGGTCTCCGGAAACACGCGCACAACGAATGACGGAGGTATTAAAAATTGCACGAGACACCATGCGACGAGCCGCAGAAGAGCAGAGTCGCTATTATAATCTGCGAAGACAAGACTGGCGACAAACAATAGGAAACCTGATTCTGTTAAAGCAACATCACTTGTCTAAAGCATCAGAAGGATTTGCAGCGAAGTTAGCACCCAAGTTTGACGGGCCGTACCGAGTCGTCAAGTTCATCTCAAATAACATCGTCCGACTACATAAGGCTGACGGGCGACAACGATGAACAGCAAGCATAGATGACCTCAAACCTCTGCAAGGAGACGAAGCAGACACCCGAGACGAGGAGCGAATACACCCTAATGAGGTGGGCTAGAGGCCAATCTACAGAGACGAATTAATTCGCAGGGGCCACTTGATGGAGGGTAAGCTCTCCCAACGTCCCTGTCCCCCTGTGGTGGGGTCTCGACACCATTCCCGGCCTCTAAAATCAATCTGTCGGCAAGTCGTAGTTATTTTAGTTTTATGCAACCATTGTTAAATAGATATAAGTTTATAATTCATGTAAACCACACTGGTAGGTCACCAGCTAGGCAGGTCACTCCCAAATCAGAGTGTCTAACCCGCATATTTCACAGCACCATGGCCAATCATCACTTCACTGTGGGTGAAATACGAGAGGTCATGGAAGATGTAGTTTCAGCATGGGAGGCAGAATTCGCCAGACCAACGTCATCTGAAGAGCCAAATCCCGAGCGCCCAGTATTACCACCGCATGCTGACACTCCGCAGCCGTCAGTCGCTCCACTAACAGAAGCCCAGGCAGATGCAGAGATAAACTGCTGGCGCATCACCGAAGCCCCCGAACGTCCATCAATCCTGAACTTACAATTGCTAGACAGACATTTGGAGCTGTCAGAAATAGCCTGCTTCGACCCAGGCAGATTTGAAGGATACCGAGGCTGGATCCCATCTCCTCCGGGCATGACACGCACCGAATACCAGGATCAACGAGCCACGCCACCCCATCCCGTGTGTCTGGTTGGCTGTTCTCCTAACCATTCGCCGGGACCGATGTCACCACCGTCCAGGGGCAACAGCCCAGAAGATTGGGCCCACGGCGGTACACCACCACCTTACTTTAGCCCTAACTGTTCAAGTCCGGTCAGTAACGTATTCAGGGATCAGGAAACGGGTGAGGTCCACTCTTGGCCATTGCGCGAAGCGACTTGGGACTTGGAGGGGCTACCACGGTCCTACAGTCCACTAGAATTCGACTTCCAAGAGACGAGGAAGTACGTCACGACCTCGAGCCGGCACCATATCCAACGTTTGAAGATATTTCACCGCCAGGATCACCAGAACCGTCAGTCGAACGTCAGGAGGAAAAAGACCGTGCAGGCATGGCTACCCATACCCAGTGGCTGGAGGGTGAAAGGGACGGAAATTCTCCCACAAACGCTAGTAAATCGCATCACCGAGCGAATACAGCAGCAACAAGCCAGGAAGATCCGGGTCGAATTAGAAGGAAACCTGTACAGCGTACGGATTAACACGTCACAACAGGTCACCGTGACGTTCACCTGTCTTGCCCAGCCGAAGTAAAGGGGGGTGTGACGAAGCTTTTTTTGGATCTCCGTCACAATGCAGTGACACGGTTTAAGTTCCTTTTATCTTTATATTTTTTCTATACTCCCATTGAAACTAGGGAATAATAAGTCTAGATTTTAAAAACTACCATACTCTGATTTTTGTTAGTGTAGAAATTAGATTTCCCTTTTTTTTAGGCACATACAGAGACATGCCTACGTACATATATTTACACTGCATCACCATGGCAACGGAACTTTTATAGTTTTGTCGCCGTTGCTATTGCGCAGTTGTATTTATTTCGTCTTTCTTTTGCACCAAGAAGTAAATGCAAACGACGCAGACTCCCGCTGCCGACGCCCGCTGCTGACGCCCGCTGCTGACGCTCGCTGCCGATGTCCGTCGCCGGCGTTTACTACTGACGCCTAAAATGTAACGGCACGCGACCAATACATATATGGAGTGATAATTATCACAACATAATGTCGACCTTTGATTGGTCCATCGCAAGCCACGTCTGGCAGGCGACGTCGGACAGACAGCGTCGACGCCAAGACGGCAATAGAAGCTTCTGGAAGAAAACCTTGTGAACTCAAAGTGGACAGAAGTAATAAAATCAAAGTGGTGAACTCCAAGTGTACAGAAGTAGAAACCAAAGAAAAGTGCCAAGTGATAAACAGGATACTCAATCTAACCAAGGAATCTTTAAGGATAACACCAACTTAACCAATTCAAGGATAACGAAAGAAACATAGCGAATATACTGGTGAGTTGGCCATAGGATCATGAATGCCCTTACCTTACTTCATTGCAACCAAAGTTCAACCGATTGGTAAAAAAAAAGTGTAGAATACAAAGTGTGGTTAGGGAATAAATTGAATAAGTTCTAATCAATAAAGTTTATAACGTGAAAATGAAAGACAAGAGATATTTAATTAAATGGGTCATAGGGTACTAACCCCTTCCCTGCTCATTTCTCTGCCTCACTGTGTGTGTTAAAATGTTTTTTGTATTCGTTTACATATGTGTCAGTCTGTTCAATGGTGTCCGGGTAATACCCTAACCATTGTTTAGACTTGTTTGGTTGTGTATATGTTGTAGTTATCAAATCAGGATCCGGGTAATACCCTACCTGATTCGAAGTATACTAGTTGTAGTTATCAAATCAGGATCCGGGTAATACCCTACCTGAGTTGATGTATTTTGTAGTAGTTTGTTTGTTCGTCTCTATGGTGATAATCAAGTTCCGGGTAATACCCTGCTTGATTATGATCCCTCTTTGTGTGTGTAATACCTTCCCTGTTCCCCTCTAGTCGAGATTCGGGTAATACCCTACTCGATTGGAGTTTGTGTTTATGTCTTCTGTCATACCATTTCCTCTCCTTAATTTAGCGATAAAGGAATCCAACCGAATTAACCTAAAATTTTGTTGCTCATACTCATCTCGTGTCTCAGTATTCTTTTTATAAATTTTCTGTAAAGAGGAGACCCTGGGGAGACTGAGATATGTACCCCGGCTGAGAAAACTTCGTTACAAAGTTTAAATCAATGACTAAAAAAATAATTATAAGACAAATTAAATCAGTTGAATCAGCACTAGATAACCCCGTCCCACAGGAAGAAATAATCTCACAAGAAATTCCTATTGAAAATATGCCAACACTTCCTTCATTATACCCTCCATTTCCCGCCTGAGGACAGGCTACTTTTTTAAAGGTTGGGGGAGTAATATATCCGCCTCCCCATATAATACCACTCTTATTACTTTATTATAAACAATTCACCCCATCTTAAGAATGCTAACTCAGCAAATCTTGAACCTCTTTTATTTTGTTATAAACAATTCACCCCATCCAATTCCCACGCGTAAAAATGCAAGCTAAGCAAATCTTGACCCCTTTTTATATTATAAACAAATGACCCCATCTAACTCATACGCGCAGCTGCAGCGTCCAAAACAAGAAGATCATTTTACACCCTTTTCGTGGGAAATCATCATCCAAAATAAATCTTCGAAGTGAGCAATCAGAATCGATCAGGCCACTTTAGCCAACTCCCAAAAATCACGCCACCAACAACAAAACAAAACACACATATATAGGTCAGTAAACCATAAATCAATCGAATTTTATTGTGCAATTGTGTTAAAACATCAGGTTTCAATATGGGCGGTGAATCATCAAAAGTAGAAAGACCAAATGCGAACGTAGTAAACGAAGTTCATGTAGCACCATGGGACACAGAAAATACTTTAGGTCAAATTCGTTCCGTGTTGTTGGTACTTACGGCAATAATAATAATACAGTTTATATTTACGGTATATAGCATGCATAGAAGCGCAATTAAAAAACGGTATATTAATCAAAATGCAACAATAGAAAAAATTTAAAATAATAAATTTATTATTTTAATAAAAATGAGCGAATGGCAAGAAATTTTAAAAGAGGCACGGCATTACAAAGAAAATGTAGATAAATCTATTAAATGTATAACACAAGATAGGAAGATAAAAAGAGAAAAACGTTAATAAAACATGCCAAATTAATAAAACACCAACTAAGGCAAATAAGAAAAAAGCATAATGGACAATAATCTAGACAAGGAAACCCGGACAGTATTCCGATCGATACCTCACAAAACTCTAGAGGAAACGATGACCGCGTTCATTGAGGCAACGGACGAAGTACAACCTGAGCGAGGCACGATCTACCGATACGGTGGATACAATAATTGCGGAGCGTCTCGTGGACGTGGCCAAGCAAGATACAACGATAGAGGTAGAAACGATTACAATAAATATAGAGGCGAGTATCGAGGAAACTACAATGATAACCACAATAGAAACAACCGAGGCAATAACAGGAGAGGAAACTCAAATAGAGGCCATTATGGCAATAACACAAACTCCTATGATAACCAAAACAGAAACAACCGCGGCTATACCAGAGATAGAAATATACGGGCCATAACGGCACCGGAAAACTCGGAGATTCCCTTAGATATCTAAAATAAAAACAATGTGAAGTCAAAGTAGCTAATGTTAACCTTACCATGGGATGCTTCATTTCGAGCTATTTGAACCATGATTCCAAAGTAGCATCATTCTTAATAGATACAGGAGCAGATGTCTCCATAATTAAAATCAGGAAAATAGAATCAACACAGTTCAAAACACAAAATAATATCAGTCTCAATGGAACAGGAACAGGCTCAATACGGACAATAGAACATCATCAACTAGAATTGAAATTAGACAACATATTAGTAAAACATCATTTTTACATAGTCGACAATTCATTCCCAATACCAACGGATGGAATATTAGGTTTAGATTTTTTCAAAATATATAACTGTATCCTTGACTATGCTAAGGACAGGGATTGGTTAGTACTACGACCAAACGAGTACCATGAAAATCTAGCCATTCCGATGAATAACGCGTCGACATTAAATGCAATAGTTATACCAGCACGAGCTGAATCAATTAGACAAATACATATAAACAATACATCGTCCGATATACTTATACCAAATCAAGAAATTAAGGAAGGGGTATTCATAGCAAACACAATAACAACTAGCAACAGGCATTTGTCCGATTTATAAATACTTCCAATAACGACATAATAATTCGAACGGATACAATTAAAACAGAAAATTTAGATGATTATGAGATAATTCAGAATGTGGAACAAAGTCAGGAAGAAACAAATAACAAAGAAAAATTAGAAAGATTGCAAAGAAATTTTCCAGATAGAGTAAAAACAACATTGTCTAAATTATGTTCAGCATTTATTGATATCTTTGCACTAGAAAAGCAAAATATAACAACGAATAATTTCTACAGACAAAAACTAAGACTTAAAAATGACAAGCCAACCTACATCAAGAACTACAGAATCCCAGAGACACACAAGACAGAAGTAAAGAAACAAGTCGATAAATTATTAAACGACGATATAGAACCCTCGGCTTCGGAGTACAACAGTCCAATACTAATAGTACCCAAAAAATCACTACCAGGGAATGAGAATAAAAGATGCAGATTAGTGGTAGATTACAGAAATTTAAATAAAAAATTGGTCGCTGATAAATTTCCTTTGCCAAGAATAGACGATATTTTAGATCAATTAGCTAAATATTTTTCATGTTTAGATCTTACATCAGGATTCCACCAAATAGAGTTAGAAGAAGAGTCAAGAGATTTAACTTCTTTCTCAACTGATAAGGGATCATACAGATTTAAAAGATTACCATTCGGTCTAAAAATAGCACCCAACTCGTTCCAAAGAATGATGACAATAGCTTTTTCGGGACTTGAACCGTCCCAAGCATTTTTATATATGGATGACTTAGTTGTATTGTGTTGTTTAGAAAAACACATGTTGAAGAATCTTGAAGATGTTTTTCAGATCTGCCGAAAATACAATCTAAAATTGCATCCAGATAAATGTTCATTTTTTCGTCACGAAGTGACATATCTGGGTCACAAATGCACCGACTCTGGCATATTGCCAGATGATAGCAAATTTCAAATCATAATAGATTACCCACAACCAAAAAACCCAGAAGAAGTAAAAAGATAAGAAGGAAGAAACAAAGGAAATATCAAAGAAAAAAAAAAAATAAAAGAATCTGAGTGAGTAGAGTAAGAGTGTAATGGCTAGGAGAGGTGGTGTAAAAAATAAAATAAATAAGAGAATAGCGCACATAAAGTGGCTATTATACACCAGTCCAACACCTCCTCCTTGGGCAACTGCCCAAAAACTGCAGTATGAACTTGACTTTTTAAAGTCACATAAAGAAAATAAAAAGCCAAATACCACTCAAACTCACTCAGAAAATATTCCAACAACAACAAACAAAACTAAAAACCTTCCACCTCCACAAGTAAACCTACCAAAGCTGCAAAAGAAGTGCCCGAGAGACTGCCCGGGGCCATTGGAGAGCCCCTTCTGCGAGTATACGTGTTGGAAAGACGTCAAATCTGGTGCGAAGACCTGCACCGGTACCGCCTGAGCCCATAGGCCCAGGACATCAGCAGCAGAGACAACTCAGTGTGAAAAGCAGGCCGCTTTTTACGCCATCGATGGAGCATCAGCTAGCCAACCGGCGACGACCAGCTGATGCTATGAAGAAATAAAACAAGCAGAAAAATATTCAAAAAAAAATTTTTTTAAACTTCAAATGTAAAAAAAAAAAAACAAATTTATAATTATGTATAAAAATATATAAATAGAAACTAAGAAAAATTGTAAGACACATTGTAAACTTGAGCGGAACCATTTCCGCCCAAGAGAAGCATAGCCTGTAAAGCTATGCGCAAAATTAGGCAGGATATTGTAAAAGGAAATTTTTTTTATACACATATATAAAAAAAAAAAATTTTCTTCAACACGTCGAAAAAAAAAATTTTTTCTCTTTCTTAAACTGAATGTTTGATAATAGTATTAGTAAATTTGATGATATATCTGAAAAACCCACGATGGGGTTAATAGATTCAAAAACAGTGGATTCCACTGCAAATGTAATTAATAAAGTAGAGTCATCAAATGTTGATATGAAATTTACAAATATACTTTTGTCAATAATAGTAACAGTGTTAATCGCATATGTGTTATTTAAAGCATATAGGCTACACAATAAATGTATATCAAAAAGAGCCATAAGCCGCGCTAATGATCTAGATAAGATCTAAACACATATGCTTTAATTTTAATAAAAGTATATTTGAAAAATAAAAGCAAAAAAAAAAAAATAATATTATCAAACATTAACAACAAATGCCTTCTCAAACAAAGTAATAAAACAATTAATAATATTTTTCGTAATATTTTTCGTAAAAGTTTTAATACATGTATGTAATTTTCATACATGAAACATTCTAATAGACCTTTAATATTTGAATAAAAACAACATTTTAATGTTGATAAAACCAATGTCACTCCGCATCAACTGATTTAGAAATATAATGGGTACATTAGATACCTATTTCAGTAAAATAGTAGATAGACACCCTAGCATAGTAAACGATTTATTAGAGGTTTTTAAGAGTGAAAAAATCAACTCACCTAAAAACGCTCTCACTTTAGCAAATATAGATACACTATACTTGGAAAAATTTGGTGAAAAATTCCCAATCCAAGAAAATAGTAGAGTAAGGACTAGTTTCATCCTAACCATCCCCTACATCTGTTGCTTTTCAAACGCAACAGGAGCATTTCGTTTTTATCTAATGGATGAAAATCAAGTAGCAATTTATCCAAAAAAATGGAAAAAGTAGAGACTAAACGTCTAGAAAAATACTTGCCTTTCCTTGATCACCTGATAGAGTCAGGCGAAACCAATTATAAATACAAGGAAATAAGAGGCTGGATAGCAAATAATTATAAATTTAAGAAGAATATAGTAGAACTTATGGAAATATCCATAAAGGTAGCGTATCAGAGATTGTTAGTAAGAAAAGATAAATGTAGAAATATCCCAGAAGATATACACCAGATATTTAAGTCAGAAATAGAGGAAATAGACCTTATAGATTCAGATGAGGACATTGAAATAATTGAATAAAAAAAAAATAAGAAATATTATGAAAGGTCAGTAACAGATCCAAAACAAGAAGGAATGGACTTAAAATTTTTTTAAATAACGTTTCCCATGGAATGGCCAAAAATTGTTCAGATAGTAAAAGAACATAGGATAGAATTCGAGAAGTCATTTAAATGCCTCAATAAGAGCATTCAGATAAAAAACAAAACAAAGTTGAAACATATTCGAATTCTAATACATGAATTCAATACAATCAACAAACTATTTTCGGAAGTATTCAGCCGTTTAAATAATTTGCACTTGCTACAAGCAAGGGAGAATCTTGACAGACTAAGAACTCAACTTAGAACAATATCGGATAGGCATAATCTTCATATTTTCGTTCCAAACGCATTAAATGCGGATGCTAAATTTGACGAGTCAATTCTAGCCACAAGTAGTCCAGAAGAATCTGAACAGATGAGCGGCGAATCTGACATCGAAAATAAATTAAAAACGAAAGAAATTGAAACGCCGTCAGTAGCAACACCTTCGCTGCAATCACTTTCCGACAATCCGACAATGCCAGATGAACAATCTGTATCTGAGTTTTTAAAACTCGCATCCACTCTAATACCAGAGTTTGATGGAAGTACTGGAAACCTTCAAAGTTTCCTAGATGGTCTCGACTTGGTTGAGACTATGAAAGGTACTCACGAAGCAGTTGCAGTACGAATAATAAAAACAAAATTAAAAGGCCACGCTAGAAAGTTAATTACAAATGAGCAAACAATAGTTGCCATTGGTAAAAAACTAACTGAAAATGTTTTAGGAGAATCTGTAGAGGTACTCTCTGCTAAATTATTAAATCTCCAACAAAAAACCAAGACAGCCAGCCAATACACCCAAGAGGTTGAAACATTGACAAAAACTCTTAAAGGAGCTTACATCGATGATGGCTTGTCTACAGAAATAGCAAACAAATACAGCACAACACTCGCTGTAAAGGCCATGACTAAAAATTGAAGAAATAAATAAGTCAAACATAATCAAATTTTAAAATAACTCCATAAATTACGTTATTTTTCTAAAGGAGGGGGATGTAGCATGTTCTATCGAGTGATCACTGTACACAGTGAAGCATATAAATAATGCATTGCTGGATATTGCTGAATTAACAATAATAACACAAGCGACCAGCAATGTAACATGATACATCCTCACTCTTGCATATATCCATATATGCATATTTAGCTTACGTTAGCATTTATGACATAAGCAGACCGCTCCTCTGCCGGCGTCACCGGCAGCGCAGTCACGCGGTCTTAGCTATATTGAACCATGGTTAGAATTTAAGAATTATTATGAATACTGAATGCCAAGTGAAAACATCAATATATAAAAATAAAGAAACTACAAAAACTAAAGATATAAACTTCTAATGCTATACTGGATTGGGAAGAGAGTATTCATTACATGGCGACCGTGACAGGATAAGTCTTTTTTTCTTAATGAATAATATGTATAATTCTTACAATTTCCTAATATTTTCTAAAATTTTTTCCTACTATATTTCATTAAATTTTTTTTTTAACAAAAAAAAAAAAAGAGAGTAAAAAAAAAATATATAATAATAATAAATAAAATTAATAAATAAGTCAAACATAATCAAATTTTAAAATAACTCCATAAATTACGTTATTTTTCTAAAGGAGGGGGATGTAGCATGTTCTATCGAGTGATCACTGTACACAGTGAAGCATATAAATAATGCATTGCTGGATATTGCTGAATTAACAATAATAACACAAGCGACCAGCAATGTAACATGATACATCCTCACTCTTGCATATATCCATATATGCATATTTAGCTTACGTTAGCATTTATGACATAAGCAGACCGCTCCTCTGCCGGCGTCACCGGCAGCGCAGTCACGCGGTCTTAGCTATATTGAACCATGGTTAGAATTTAAGAATTATTATGAATACTGAATGCCAAGTGAAAACATCAATATATAAAAATAAAGAAACTACAAAAACTAAAGATATAAACTTCTATTACTTCATTACAGTTTTGTCAACCGAAATGTATGAACGTATAAACTCATTAAATGTCCGGTGGCTTCGCTCCACAGTTCCTACAGTCTGGTGATGGTGTGCAGTTGAAGTTATATTTTTAATGTGCAAGTTTTTGCATAAATCTTCAATTATTGAATTTTTATATTCTGTTCCCATGTCCGTAATGAACGTCTTCATTGGACCGTACTTCAGAATAAAATCTTCAAATATAGCTTTCGCTACTGTTTTTGCACTTTTGTCTTTAATTGGTATGATTACAAGGTATTTTGTTAAATCGCAGATTAAAGTAACTGCATATTCATTTCCTTGTTCTGACTTGGGAAGTGGACCGATCGTATCCACAATTACCGTATCAAAAGCCATTTGTGGCGTTTCAGTTATAATCAATGGTGTTTTTATATGTTTAGTTATTTTCGATTTTTGACACTTATTACATTTTTTTATATATTGAGATATCTCTTGTGTCCTGTCACGGTCGCCATGTAATGAATACTCTCTTCCCAATCCAGTATAGCATTAGAAGTTTATATCTTTAGTTTTTGTAGTTTCTTTATTTTTATATATTGATGTTTGGTCTGGTGATGGTGTGCAGTTGAAGTTATATTTTTAATGTGCAAGTTTTTGCATAAATCTTCAATTATTGAATTTTTATATTCTGTTCCCATGTCCGTAATGAACGTCTTCATTGGACCGTACTTCAGAATAAAATCTTCAAATATAGCTTTCGCTACTGTTTTTGCACTTTTGTCTTTAATTGGTATGATTACAAGGTATTTTGTTAAATCGCAGATTAAAGTAACTGCATATTCATTTCCTTGTTCTGACTTGGGAAGTGGACCGATCGTATCCACAATTACCGTATCAAAAGCCATTTGTGGCGTTTCAGTTATAATCAATGGTGTTTTTATATGTTTAGTTATTTTCGATTTTTGACACTTATTACATTTTTTTATATATTGAGATATCTCTTGTGTCATTTTTTTCCAGTAATAATGTCTTTTAATTTTTGCTAAGGTTCTTGTAATTCCCGAATGACCTCCTTGTATAGGATCATCGTGGAACGTAAACAGTATTGCTTCTTTTTCTTTATCATTATTTGATAATAGGGTCACCGGCTTGAGTAGCGCTACTCGTAAAGATATTAAATTCTTATTGCCCAATAATTTAAAAGATTCTATTGAAATTGTATCAAAGATCTTTTCGCTCGGTGCCACTTTGACTTGGCTGATATTAAGTATACCGGCTTCCTTTTCAAGCCTTTGGAAGAATTGACCTAAGTCGAGAATTCCATTAGTATACATATCGCAAATGTCAATTCTTGCTATAACTTTCTTGCCATGTTTGAATGTGCATAAAGTTTCAGTTATACGCAAGGTCACTACTTTTCGTACTTCGTCATTAACAATGACTTCATATACGTTGGGCTTAGAAGCATTAAGAGATTGCTTTCGCGAATCTTCTATATCGTTATATTTTTCTTTTCCTGCGCAGGAATTTAACTGTTTACTTTGGTTTCTGGTAGTGACTTTCAGAATTTTATTATTATTTTGTATGTTTTGTAAATCTTGTATCGTGATTCTTGATAGAGCGTCGGCCACGAAATTATCTTTTCCCTTAAGGTATTCTACTGTAAAGTCGTATTCTTCAAGATCTAGTCTCATTCGGGTTAACTTTGAACTGGGATTTGTCATTGAAAACAAATAAGTTAATGCTCTATGATCCGTTTTGACAGTGAAATGTCTACCATAAATGTATGGTCGAAAATGCGTGATGGCCCAATGAATTGCCGCTAATTCTTGTTCTGTTGTACTTTTATTACTTTCACCTTTTGTGAAAGATCTAGATGCGTATGCAACTGGAAGCTGAAGTCCATTTTTATTTTGGGTTAGGACTGCTCCACATGCGTATTTACTTGCATCCGTGATTATGCAAAATTCTTTGCTAAAATCTGGGTACTGTAACAGAGTTGGATTCATCAATGCTGATTTTAGATGATCGAATGCGTTTTGACAATCAACTGTCCATTCGAATTTTTCATCTTTCTTACATAATCTTGTTATGTGACGAGAATAATCAGCGAAATTTTTTATAAATCTTCGGTAATAATTGCAAAATGCAATGAATCTTCTAGCGCTGTCCGCATCATGTGGGACTGGATATTTTTTAATGACCTCATATTTTGTGTCATCAGGCAAGATTCCTTTATCTGTGCACTTATGTCCCAAAAAGGTGACTTCATGCATGAAAAATGAACATTTTTCAGGATGTAACTTTAGGTTGTGTTGCCGACATTTCTCAAAGACATCTTTTAGATTATTGAGCATATGTTGTTCGGAACAACCTATGACTATTAAGTCATCCATATAAAGAAAAGCTTGCGAAGGTTTAAGTCCAGTGAATGCTATAGTCATCATTCTCTGGAACGAATTTGGCGCTATTTTTAAACCGAATGGTAATCGCGTGAAGCGATATGAGCCATTACATGTTGAGAAAGATGTAATGTCTCGTGACTCTTTTTCAAGTTCAATTTGATGAAAACCTGACATTAAGTCAAGGCATGAAAAATATTTTGCTCGACCTAGTTGATCTAAGATATCATCTATTCTAGGGAGTGGAAATTTATCCGCTAGTAATTTTTTATTAATTTGACGATAGTCAATTACTAATCGCCATTTTTTATTTTCGGAATTTGGTAACGATTTTTTCGGTACCAATAAAAGTGGGCTATTATAAGCTGATACGGATGGCTCGACAATTTTGTCATTTATTAATTTTTGGACTTGACTTTGAATTTCGTCTTTTTGATTATGAGGATTTCTGTAGTTTTTTATGTACACTGGTTCTGTATCTTTTAACCTTAATTCTTGCTTGTAAAAGTTATTTGTTGAAATAGATTCGGTTTCAATTCCGAAAATGTCTGTATACTGAGTGCATAACTCTGTAAGCTTTGCTTTGAATAATTGTGGGAAATTCTTTTCAAGTTTTTTCATTACTTCTTTATGTCTATCATTTTTGATATCTTGGGCTATGTCATAATCACTTAATGACTCGGTTTGGATTTCATTTAAATTTATAATTTTGGTTGAACTTGTTGTATTTAATATTCGGACAAAAATATTATCTTTATTGGAAATTGTATTTCCAATGAATATTCCTTTATCAATTTCTTGATTTGGAATTAAAATGGTATGTTCAACAAAGTTTAATTTTATTTGACGGACGACTTCAGCGCGAGCTGGAAGTATTATAGCGTTATTATCAAGCGTATGTGTAATTGGTATATGTATTGGATAGTTGAGATTGTTTGGCCGAAGTATTAGAGTATCACCGGAATGTGTGAAATCTAATTGGCAGTTGAATTTTTTAATGAAGTCTATGCCAATTATACCATCGCTCGGAATCGGAAAATTTTGTTCTACTAAATGGAAGTTGTGAGGAATTATGTATTTCCCTGTAGTTAATTCTACAAATGACAAACCGATTGAAAAAATTGATCCTTCCCCTATTCCTGATATTTTTGTTTTTATGTTAGTATTAACATTCTCAAAAATATCGACATTTTCTTTTAATAGTGAAATGTCTGCACCAGTATCAATTAGTAAGGTAAATTCCTTACCTGAATTTTCATTTTTTAATTTTACAAATATATTTAAATTAAGGTTAATATTGTGTACTTTTGAATATCTTAAGGGAGTTATTGGTTTTCCGGATCACTTTGCGCGGCCCTTACATTTGAATTATTATTATTGTGGCTTCTGTTTGAATTGCCACGGCCTCTAGGGTTTCCTCTAGTTTGGCCTTGTCCTCTATAATAGGAATTATTATTTCTGGTATTTCGGAACCCGTTGTATTGGTAATAGCCTCTTCCACGGAGGTTACCTCGGTTTCCTCGTTGGTTTTGTAACTGGTAATTTTGGTTGGGGGTCTGTCGTTGACGAAAGTATCTAACGGAGCTTGCCTCTTCAGTGGCTTCCGTAGAAACGTCCACGAATTTTGAAATGGCTTCATTCATGTTTTTGAATGTGCCTGACCGCATAGCATGTTTTACTTCAGTTAAAGTGCAATTTTTAGTCATGGCCTTTACAGCGAGTGTTGTGCTGTATTTGTTTGCTATTTCTGTAGACAAGCCATCATCGATGTAAGCTCCTTTAAGAGTTTTTGTCAATGTTTCAACCTCTTGGGTGTATTGGCTGGCTGTCTTGGTTTTTTGTTGGAGATTTAATAATTTAGCAGAGAGTACCTCTACAGATTCTCCTAAAACATTTTCAGTTAGTTTTTTACCAATGGCAACTATTGTTTGCTCATTTGTAATTAACTTTCTAGCGTGGCCTTTTAATTTTGTTTTTATTATTCGTACTGCAACTGCTTCGTGAGTACCTTTCATAGTCTCAACCAAGTCGAGACCATCTAGGAAACTTTGAAGGTTTCCAGTACTTCCATCAAACTCTGGTATTAGAGTGGATGCGAGTTTTAAAAACTCAGATACAGATTGTTCATCTGGCATTGTCGGATTGTCGGAAAGTGATTGCAGCGAAGGTGTTGCTACTGACGGCGTTTCAATTTCTTTCGTTTTTAATTTATTTTCGATGTCAGATTCGCCGCTCATCTGTTCAGATTCTTCTGGACTACTTGTGGCTAGAATTGACTCGTCAAATTTAGCATCCGCATTTAATGCGTTTGGAACGAAAATATGAAGATTATGCCTATCCGATATTGTTCTAAGTTGAGTTCTTAGTCTGTCAAGATTCTCCCTTGCTTGTAGCAAGTGCAAATTATTTAAACGGCTGAATACTTCCGAAAATAGTTTGTTGATTGTATTGAATTCATGTATTAGAATTCGAATATGTTTCAACTTTGTTTTGTTTTTTATCTGAATGCTCTTATTGAGGCATTTAAATGACTTCTCGAATTCTATCCTATGTTCTTTTACTATCTGAACAATTTTTGGCCATTCCATGGGAAACGTTATTTAAAAAAATTTTAAGTCCATTCCTTCTTGTTTTGGATCTGTTACTGACCTTTCATAATATTTCTTATTTTTTTTTTTATTCAATTATTTCAATGTCCTCATCTGAATCTATAAGGTCTATTTCCTCTATTTCTGACTTAAATATCTGGTGTATATCTTCTGGGATATTTCTACATTTATCTTTTCTTACTAACAATCTCTGATACGCTACCTTTATGGATATTTCCATAAGTTCTACTATATTCTTCTTAAATTTATAATTATTTGCTATCCAGCCTCTTATTTCCTTGTATTTATAATTGGTTTCGCCTGACTCTATCAGGTGATCAAGGAAAGGCAAGTATTTTTCTAGACGTTTAGTCTCTACTTTTTCCATTTTTTTGGATAAATTGCTACTTGATTTTCATCCATTAGATAAAAACGAAATGCTCCTGTTGCGTTTGAAAAGCAACAGATGTAGGGGATGGTTAGGATGAAACTAGTCCTTACTCTACTATTTTCTTGGATTGGGAATTTTTCACCAAATTTTTCCAAGTATAGTGTATCTATATTTGCTAAAGTGAGAGCGTTTTTAGGTGAGTTGATTTTTTCACTCTTAAAAACCTCTAATAAATCGTTTACTATGCTAGGGTGTCTATCTACTATTTTACTGAAATAGGTATCTAATGTACCCATTATATTTCTAAATCAGTTGATGCGGAGTGACATTGGTTTTATCAACATTAAAATGTTGTTTTTATTCAAATATTAAAGGTCTATTAGAATGTTTCATGTATGAAAATTACATACATGTATTAAAACTTTTACGAAAAATATTACGAAAAATATTATTAATTGTTTTATTACTTTGTTTGAGAAGGCATTTGTTGTTAATGTTTGATAATATTATTTTTTTTTTTTTGCTTTTATTTTTCAAATATACTTTTATTAAAATTAAAGCATATGTGTTTAGATCTTATCTAGATCATTAGCGCGGCTTATGGCTCTTTTTGATATACATTTATTGTGTAGCCTATATGCTTTAAATAACACATATGCGATTAACACTGTTACTATTATTGACAAAAGTATATTTGTAAATTTCATATCAACATTTGATGACTCTACTTTATTAATTACATTTGCAGTGGAATCCACTGTTTTTGAATCTATTAACCCCATCGTGGGTTTTTCAGATATATCATCAAATTTACTAATACTATTATCAAACATTCAGTTTAAGAAAGAGAAAAAATTTTTTTTTCGACGTGTTGAAGAAAATTTTTTTTTTTATATATGTGTATAAAAAAAATTTCCTTTTACAATATCCTGCCTAATTTTGCGCATAGCTTTACAGGCTATGCTTCTCTTGGGCGGAAATGGTTCCGCTCAAGTTTACAATGTGTCTTACAATTTTTCTTAGTTTCTATTTATATATTTTTATACATAATTATAAATTTGTTTTTTTTTTTTTACATTTGAAGTTTAAAAAAATTTTTTTTTGAATATTTTTCTGCTTGTTTTATTTCTTCATAGCATCAGCTGGTCGTCGCCGGTTGGCTAGCTGATGCTCCATCGATGGCGTAAAAAGCGGCCTGCTTTTCACACTGAGTTGTCTCTGCTGCTGATGTCCTGGGCCTATGGGCTCAGGCGGTACCGGTGCAGGTCTTCGCACCAGATTTGACGTCTTTCCAACACGTATACTCGCAGAAGGGGCTCTCCAATGGCCCCGGGCAGTCTCTCGGGCACTTCTTTTGCAGCTTTGGTAGGTTTACTTGTGGAGGTGGAAGGTTTTTAGTTTTGTTTGTTGTTGTTGGAATATTTTCTGAGTGAGTTTGAGTGGTATTTGGCTTTTTATTTTCTTTATGTGACTTTAAAAAGTCAAGTTCATACTGCAGTTTTTGGGCAGTTGCCCAAGGAGGAGGTGTTGGACTGGTGTATAATAGCCACTTTATGTGCGCTATTCTCTTATTTATTTTATTTTTTACACCACCTCTCCTAGCCATTACACTCTTACTCTACTCACTCAGATTCTTTTATTTTTTTTTTTTTCTTTGATATTTCCTTTGTTTCTTCCTTCTTTGTTCCCTCCTTCTTTGCCGTTGGTCTTCGTAAAATTTTACAGTGTTGGAATTATATTGTCCTCCCGTGCAGATTGTCGTCAGGTCGGTTGACCTCAGTCACGGTCGCCATGTAATGAATACTCTCTTCCCAATCCAGTATAGCATTAGAAGTTTATATCTTTAGTTTTTGTAGTTTCTTTATTTTTATATATTGATGTTTTCACTTGGCATTCAGTATTCATAATAATTCTTAAATTCTAACCATGGTTCAATATAGCTAAGACCGCGTGACTGCGCTGCCGGTGACGCCGGCAGAGGAGCGGTCTGCTTATGTCATAAATGCTAACGTAAGCTAAATATGCATATATGGATATATGCAAGAGTGAGGATGTATCATGTTACATTGCTGGTCGCTTGTGTTATTATTGTTAATTCAGCAATATCCAGCAATGCATTATTTATATGCTTCACTGTGTACAGTGATCACTCGATAGAACATGCTACACGTTCTGTAATTATTACAGAAGATTCGTTCCAAATTTTGCCGAATATTCAAGAAAGTTAACACAACTATGCAAAAAGGCAGTAACCTTCCAGTGGAACGAGGATTGTGAAAAATCATTTCAATACTTAAAGAAATCTTTATTAAGCCCATCAATCCTACAATATCCAGATTTCAAAAAGGAATTCTGCATCACCACCGATGCAAGTAAATTAGCAAGTAATAAGAAAGTAATAAGTCAACAATAGAACAAGAATTAGTAGCGATCAACTGGGCAATAACATATTTCAGACCATATATGTATATACGGTAGAAAATTTTTAGTAAAAAGTGACCATAGACCACAATCATACTTATTCTCAATGAAAAACCCATCTTCAAAATTAACAAGAATGAGATTAGATTTAGAAGAATATGACTTCACAGTAGAGTATCTACGGGGAAAAGAAAATTACACAGCAGACGCTTTATCGAGAATAGATTTCAAAGATATTAAGAACATAACTCAACATACTAATACAATTTACAAGGTTACAACACGCCAACAAGCAAAGAAAATATTACAAGACATCCCAAAAGAGATAAAGAAAATACCGTCATATGAGTTAGCTATCACTGAGACGTCTCAGTCAAAAGAAGTCAAGAAACGTGCCAGAATTCGTACAATAAATGACGAAATCATAATAAACCTAGGAAAGCAATATATAGGCACAGTATGTCAGATCGGTAAAGAAAAAATAGACTTAGGACTATTCTTTTCGCAGCTTGAAAAATTAGCTGACGATACAGGCATCATAAGGTACCAACTGTCATTGAATGACAGAATATTTAATAATTGCAGTATAATAGACTTCAAGAATAAAGGATCCAAAATGAAAATAGTAAGAATAGCACTCACACCTAGGTTACAAATAATTAAAAATGACGAAGAAAATTATCAAAAAGTACCATGATGATCCAATTTTTGGTGGCCACCCAGGAATAACAAGATAAATCAGAAATATCAAAATGTACTATAATTGGGAAAATTTACGTAAAGATGTTACAAAATATGTAAAGACATGCGAAAAATGCCAATTAAATAAAGCACAAATTAAGACAAAAGAACCTATGATCATAACTCCAACGCCACAAAACGCGTTTGATGTAGTATTGATAGATACAATAGGTCCATTACCTAAGACATACAATGGGTTCGAATACGCAGTAACCGCAGTCTGCGATTTAACTAAATACTTGATAGTAGCACCGGTATTATCTAAAAGCGCTAAGGATATTGCTAGAGCTATTTTCGAAAACATCATACTTATCTATGGACCCATGAAGAAAATTATTACTGACATGGGAACAGAATATAAGAATCAGGAATCTGACGAACTCTACAAACTACTACAAATTGAACACATAACATCAACAGCAGACCATCACCAGACATTAGATCTATAGAGAGGAACCACAGAACATTTAATGAATACCTCAGAACCTATATTTTAACAGGGAGGAGTGATTGGGATCAATGGTTAACATACTACGCGTATAGTTACAATACGACCCCATCCACAGTTCATTTTTATTAAATAACGAAGTAGATCCATTATATAATATAGAAGCTTATGATAAGGAAATTAAATATAGGCTACAGGTTTCACAAAATAGAGCTAAGACTATGATAGAAAAACATAAGGAAAGAAACAAAATTTATTGTGATAAAACAGTAAACAAAATAAGAATAGCACTAGGAGATTTAGTTTTATTATTTAATAGCGCCGGTCATAAGTTAGAGAATAGATTTAAAGGTCCATTCCAAGTAATTAAAATAGATAGTAATAACAACTGCACAATAAAAATCGAAAACAAAGATTTTAAAATGCACCTAGATAGAATAATAAAATATAATAATAAAAATACTATACTACATACGTTACGTGTAAGTAAATATATATATACATATATCAAAGAAAAAAAAAAAAAAAAAATTTATATATGTATTTGTTTAATTTTTTCATGTTAAAACAAATAAAAAATTAACATTTTTAATCGACACTGGTGCAGACATATCAATTCTCAAAGAAGATTCAGATGTTGTAAATAACATCGACTCGAATCACAAAATTAATATTCAAGGCATTGGTAAAGGAGCAATAAAGTCCAAAGGCCTAGCATCTTTAGAGATTCAAACCTCTAAATACATAATCCCACACGACTTTCATGTTGTACAGTCTGAATTTTCAATACCAAGTGATGGTATAATTGGCATTGATTTCATCAAAAGATTCAACTGCCAAATCGACTGCAAAGCGTCCGAAGACTGGTTAATACTAAGACCAGATAATTTAAAATTTCCTATTTATGTTCCAATAACATACAATTCTGGTAACACCTCAATTTTTCTACCAGCAAGATTCCAAGTAGTCCGACAAATTAATCTCACATTGAGTGAAGACGTTGTGTTGATTCCCAATCAGGAAATTCAACCAGGTATTTTCGTTGCAAATACATTGGCAACAAATGGAAATACATTTGTCCGTTTGCTAAATACAACCAATTCTGACAAAATAATAAAGATAAACACGTTAAAGGCAGAACCATTTTCGAACTACAATGTAGTTCCAACTACTCCTAAAGCTAGGGAAAATATTGTAATGTCCCAGCTAACTAAAAAATTTCCGCTGCAATTTAAAGATCAATTAACAAAATTGTGCACCAAATATAGTGATGTATTCGGACTTGAGACCGAACCAATCACAACAAATAATTTTTACAAACAAAAATTGAGATTAAAAGACGAAGAACCGGTATATATCAAAAACTACCGGAGCCTGCATAGTCAAAAGGAAGAAATTCAAAAGCAGGTTGGAAAACTAATAATCAACAATATAGTTGAACCATCTGTGTCTGAATATAATAGCCCTCTACTACTTGTTCCAAAAAAATTATTACCAGGCTCAGAAGACAAAAAATGGCGATTAGTTATTGACTATCGTCAAATCAATAAAAAATTATTGGCCGAAAAATTTCCTCTTCCTCTAATTGAGGACATACTGGACCAACTAGGTCGAGCAAAATACTTTTCATGTCTTGACTTAATGTCAGGCTTCCAACAAATCGAACTTGAAGAAAGTTCAAGAAATATAACGTCATTTTCAACGAGCAACGGCTCATATCGCTTCACGCGATTACCATTTGGTCTAAAAATAGCGCATAATTCATTTCAGAGAATGATGACTATCGCATTCTCGGGACTTGATCCGTCCCAAGCATTCCTTTATATGGATGATTTAATTGTTATTGGTTGTTCCGAAAACCACATGCTAAAAAATCTTAACGATGTCTTAAATACATGTCGGAAACGCAACCTTAAATTACATCCAGAAAAGTGTTCATTTTTTATGCGCGAAGTGACTTTTCTAGGTCATAAGTGCACAGATAAAGGAATTTTACCTGATAACACAAAATATAATGTCATTAAGAATTATCCAGTCCCACATGATGCGGACAGCGCTAGACGATTCCTTGCATTTTGCAACTACTATAGACGTTTTATTAAAAATTTCGCCGATTATTCCCGGCACAAACCCCGATTATGTAAAAAGAATGTTCCATTTGAGTGGACAGTTGAATGCCAAAATGCATTCCAATACCTTAAATAAAATCTAATGCGGCCAACCATATTACAATATCCTGATTTTAGCAAAGAATTTTGCATAATCACAGATGCAAGCAAGCAAGCGTGTGGAGCGGTTTTAACTCAAAACCAAGACGGACTCCAACTTCCAATCGCTTATGCATCGCGTTCATTCACCAAAGGTGAAAGTAATAAGAACACAACGGAACAAGAGCTAGCAGCCATTCATTGGGCCATTACACATTTTCGCCCATATATTTATGGCAAACATTTCACAATAAAAACAGACCACAGACCGTTAACATATTTGTTTTCCATGGTAAATCCTAGCTCCAAATTGACTCGCATGCGGCTAGAACTCGAAGAATACGACTTCACAGTCGAGTATCTAAAGGGAAAAGACAACTTCGTGGCAGATGCCCTATCTCGGATCACAATAACCGAGTTAAAAGACATTCAAAATAAAGTCCTGAAAGTCACTACCAGGCAACAGTACAGACAAAATAAATCCTGCGCAGGAAAAGAAAAAGAGACTTTGCCAAGGCAAAGTACTCCAAATGCTTCTATGCCCAACGCTTACTAAGTTATAAATAATGACGAGGTACGAAAATTAGTGGCCTTGCATATAACAAATAAATTGTGTTACTTGAAACACGGAAATAAAGTTATTGCAAGAATTGATATTGGCGACCTATATACTAATGAAAAACTTGACTTAGGTCAGTTCTTTCAAAGGCTTGAAAAGCAAGCCGGTATATTAAAAATAAGCCATATCAAAACGGCACCGTGGGAAAAGATCTTTGAATTTATTTCAATAGATACTTTTAAAGAAATGGGCAATGATATATTGAAATCATTAAGAGTAGCGCTACTCAACCCGGTGACCATAATAAATAATGAAAAAGAAAAAGAAGCAATTTTGTCTAAAAATCATGATGATCCAATCCAAGGTTGTCATAATGGCATAAAAAAAACTTTAATAAAAATAAAAAGACACTACTATTGGAAAAATATGACGCGTCAAATAAAAGAGTACATACGTAGTTGTCCAAAATGCCAAAAGTCGAAAACGACTAAACATACTAAGACCCTATTAACACTAACAGAAACGTCTATAAGTGCCTTTGACAGAGTAATAGTGGATACTATAGGTCCACTACCGAAATCTGAAAATGGTAACGAATACGCAGTAACACTAATATGCGACCTAACAAAGTATTTGGTAGCCATCCCTGTTCAAAATAAGAATGCTAATACCATTGCGAAAGCGATATTTGAATTTTTTATATTAAAGTACGGTCCAATGAAGACGTTCATTTCGGACATGGGCACTGAATATAAAAATTCAATAATAAGCGATCTGTGCAAATATTTAAAAATAGACAACATAACGTCTACTGCACATCACCACCAAACAGTTGGAACAGTAGAACGAAGCCATAGAACTTTCAATGAATACATCCGTTCATATATATCAGTTGATAAAACTGACTGGGATGTTTGGCTCCAATATTTTACATATTGTATAATGTAGATGATTACGCTAGAGAAGCTAAGTTTAGATTAGAACAAGCCTATAAAAGGGCAAGGCTTATGCTAGAACAGCATAAGGCTAAGAATAAGAAGATATATGATAGGAAAATAAATAATTTTGAACTAGAAATAGGAGATAAGGTTCTTTTAAAAAATGAAACGGGCCATAAGTTAGAACCTAAATACATAGGCCCATATAGAGTAGAATCAATAGAAGATAGGGACAATATTTTAATTAGAGATAAAAGAAATAAAGCACAAAGAGTGCATAAGGATAGGTTAAAAATTTTTAAATAAAAAAAAAAATATGTATTTTTTTTTTTTATAATATGTAATTTTTTTTTTTATAAATCTAAACGTATACACATAAAAAAAAAAAAATTTTTTTACACAATATATATCAATTTTTATTTATATTTTTTTTTATTCAAAAAAAAAAGAGGGAGTGGAAATTAAAAAAAAAAAAAAAGGAAATCAATCAAAAATATAAATGCATATATGATAAATATATATTCAAATACAGACGTAATTTTTTTTTAATTTTTCTCGATATACACAATATTTTTATTATATTAAGTTATTCTTTAAAAAGGGGAGGTGTAGTGTATTTACATGTTATAATTAAAATCATTCAGCACAGCTTGTAACACTCTGTTGCAAGCAATAATTATAAATATACATTTATATATAAGAACAATTGTATGTATGTACGCAAACTTGCATGCATACATTTCGTTCTGTATATATGCTTACGTAAATGAACTGTGCTGGCAAGCCAGCCTAAATATGCTGAGCTTGCATTTTGGTCCCACCAAGAATGAGTGACCAAACATGTGACTACACTCTCGCCTCACACATATATATATATATATATTTTTGTAGCTGCCAACAAGCAGCATAAGCTTTTATATGTAGCTTAAGAAACATTCTGAATAAAACCACATAAGAGCACAGACGTGCTATAAAAACACAATTATTATTTGGAATCATTGAATATATTTTACATGTACGAAAGTACATTTTTACACTAGAATGGGTCTCAAAGGAATAGCGATGATCAGAGTGGCCTATATCTTAAGTGGAATTTGAAGAAGAACGGATTTGTTCCCGATTTAGGTAAAATAAATTACGGATGCATAAGGGAAAAAAAATATGAATACATATTTGTAAAGTATATGTTGTTTAGTGACAGTAAGTATCCCTTTATTTCTGTTTCATTTATAATAATGGATAATAATGAATTTTTTGTCAATTTTTTATTGAGCTAAAAAGCTAAAAATTAAAATTGCGCGGAATTTTATTTAGTTTTTATTAAGCAGAAAAAAAAGAATTTTAGAGTGGATTTATTTTTGATTTAGATCGGAAAATAGCTCAAACTTTTTTTTGCAATTTTGTCAAAAATTAAAATTTTTAATTTTTTATTAATTTATGTCACGCACATTCAAAAAAGCCGAAATTATTTATTCGGACGTTAACAAAATATTTAAAAATATTTAAGCACTCCTTTTTTGTGATTTATTTTAAACTTTTAATCACAGTCAATAGTAGCAAATATCGTGACTATTATCATGTCGCCGTAAAAGTCCGGCGGTTAACTGGTGGAATTTTGCAACTTAGATGTGTAAAAGTGGTTTAGAAGTGGAGGCTTGTCAACGATGACCTTTGGTCATTCAATTTTTGTTGCCTGCATCCTGATTCGCCTATTTTCAAAGCTAAATCTTTTTTAATTTCTTGCAAATAGAGAATTACCGTTTTTTCATTTGCTATTTATTTTCCGATGGATTTTGTTATGCAAACCGCAGATGTCTCAGACACAGTCTGATTTAATTTTCTCGAATATTTTTTTGATAACAATTTGAAAGTTATGGCACGGAACAAGAAAAATACCTCAGTACTGTCAACTTCAGCGGCTTGAGGGGAAAGAACTTAGTCTTTGACTATGCGCCTTAATATGTAAGGATCAGTGAGTCGAAATCTGGCCTAGTTGAGCGTTATTAAACTTGTGGTAGTTGACTTTGCTAATGTAGTACATTTCTTAGCGGGTCTTTTAAATATTCCGGATAAGGATTCATATAAAAATTTATTTTCTAAAGTAAAACCAAATAGGCATAAATATATTAAATATTTGTTTCTCACAAACATAAAAATGAATTCCGCTGCCGAAACGTATTGTATACTCAATTGTATGCAAGAGCTGGTACATACAGGCCGCCTATGTTTGTATTGGGTCGTTCACCAAGTAATTTCGTTTGATGACACAAGCTGATCTTATTGAATTTTTTCACTGCCAACTTTGCGCTTATCTGCTTAACCGTTATAGATTTCAACAGCTGATATAATAAAGATTTTGTGAAATAGTTTTTATTTCGTGTCCTATCGAAAATGGAAAATCAAAAACAACATTTTCGGCATATTTTACTGTTTTACTATCGAAAGGCAAAAATGCAGTTCAAGCATGGCGAAAATTATGGGACGTAGACGGAGAAGATGTATTGCCCAAACGTCAAAATAGGTTTGCGAAATTTCGTTCCGGCAAATTTAATCTAAAGGTGCACCACGTCCTGGAAGGCCTCTTGAAGCCGATGTGGACAAAATAAAGTCGTTGGTTAATGCAAAACGTCGAATAATAACTGGAGAGATTGCAGAAAAATTAAATCTGTCAAACGCGACCGTTCACAAGCACATGAAACGTCTAGGATTAATTTCCAAGCTTGACATATGGGTTCTTCATATTCTTACAGAACGAAACTTGTTTCATCGCATTAACGACTGCGATACGCTTATTTGACGTCAAAGAAACAATCCATTTTTAATACGCGTTGTTACCGGCGACGAAAAGTGGGTAGTTTGCAACAATGTAAAGCGCAAGAGATCATAATCTAAAAAGGATGAACCAGCTCGAACCACATCGAAGCCCAAAAAAAGATTATGTTGTCCGTTTGGTAGGATTTCCAAGGGATCGCTTATTTTGAGCTTATACCGGTCAACACAACGATTAATTCTGAAGTTTATTGCAATCAGCTGGACATATTAAGTGATGTACATAAAGAAAAGAGACTAGAATTGGTCAATAGAAAAGATGTAGCGTTCCACCAGGATAATGTGAGCCCCATATAAGTTTGACAACTCGCCAAAAGCTATTGCAGCTTGAATGTAAGGTGCTACCACACTCACCACGTTCTCCAGACTTGGTACCTTCGGACTAGTACTTGTTCCGGTCTCTGCAGAATTTTTTGGATGGAATAACGTTCACCTTAAATCAGGAGGTCAAAAACCACTTAAACCACTTTTTTGCCAGAAAGGATGAGAGTGGAATCAATCTCTTGCCGGAAAGGTGGAAAAAGGTATTCGATCAAAATGGAGAATACATAATTTCATAAAATGTTTTATAAAATAAAAATATCAAAAAAGCTAACTCCGGCCTTGCCGAAGTTTGTATATCCTTGCAGCTTCACTGTTTTATTATTTAATTCAAAAACAAAAATTTTAAAATAATTGGTATAAATGTTTAACAAAATCAAAAAAACAAAAAAGAAGAAAAAACACATCTAAAATTTTTACTCACCGTCTTCACCGAGAATCGAACCGCCACCAAACGTCAAGCATTGTGCTACCGATCTCTACATGCTACGCCACCGTCCTTACTTAGCTAACGTTTGCTAATTCGACATATATAGCAAACCCATTGCATCTCACTCTTTCAATTTCGTTCTGTGTAAGAACACAACTAAAATATTTCTGTCTCTCTCACACGCCGCGTGGTGAAGAATTTTTGCATATGTATGTGTGTGCGTGAGCATTAAAATAAATTGACTTTCCATTAAACTCGATTATTGATTTGTAACCTTAACAATTATCCGATCTTGTCAAACTTGGTGTAGGGTGTATGGGTAAAAATTAAATTTAAATGCAACAACAAAAAAACAATAATTTTATATATTTCCTTTTTGGTGCCGCGCGGATTCGATCACAGGTCTTTTGTGTTTGTACGGCAGATTTCTTGGAATTTGTTGTTGTTTCTTTGCTGCCAAAGAAAATTGCTTATTTTACTCGTGGTACCTCCTCGTTTTAGTTAATTGCTCCGGTGATAATTATCCGATCAGACTAATTTTTACACTTTTCCCACTTGATAGATTAAGGAACTTAACTTTTCATGTTTCAACCATGTAGCTTGAAATTTGAGGCCGTCATCGTGATTCAAACAGACAGACGGACATGTCTCAATCGACTCGGCTATTGATGCTGATCAAGAATATATATACTTTATGGGGTCGGAAACGTATATTTCTATGCGTTACAAACATCTGAACAATTTTATAATACCCTCTGCAAGGGTATAAAAAAATCATGTTTAAATTGTTCTAAAAAAACGAAACTACTAATTGAACAACCCAATATATATTTGTGTGTGTCGTATATAAAACGTTTGGAGTGAATTTTTTATGGTTTCTGGCGCACTTGGAATAGGTGAGAATTTATTTTTGAGTAAGAGTGATTTAATGAAATTAGGCAGCACATATGCACGTATATATGTAAGTTAAGGTCGGGTTCCAGAGTTGAGAGTTTAACAACAGTTTTATTTAACTGAACACTATGTTTTCCAGATAGTTCACAATTGTACTTTATTCGCTTAGACTTTACTTTGGTTTGGTATTCGAATGAATTGGTTTCGGCTTCCCCCCATAGGGAATGTCAGCAGTGTTTAGCTAAAATCAGTTGGGAATTATACGAGAAACTTGTGTGAACAATTATACACAATTCCGTAGTGTGCTTTTCTGGGTTAATAATATGGGGTAATAAGGGGTGTTAACTCCTCCCTCCTTCAAGATCTGCGTCCCGCAGATTATTGTATTGTTGCAGCTCAAAACGGTGACCAAGTGGTCACAGGGGTGGGGGAAGTCGCGTGGCGGAATGTTGGGGCCACTTGTAGAGTGTGCGACATTAACTACTCCCCTTTTCCGAGATCTGCGTCCCGCAGATCAGAGGGTTGCAACAGTCGCCGGTTGTTCATGGGGTGTTGATGGAACAATCTTGGTGAGAGCCGGTAGGCCCTTTGGTGAGGTTATTTTTCTCCATCCCACGTAAAGTAATAAAAGCGTGCCCGATGCGATGATAGCTTCACCGACCACAGTGAGTTGTAGGCCTTTTGACATTCTGTAGAGTTGTTTGATATTCTGTAGGGAAAAATTGTGCACGTACTCCAGGGACGGTATGTTGCTTATGGCCGTGATGTTGATGAGGGCTGCAGGCATTACCATAAAATGTGACATTGACTGGCTTGTGTAGGTTCGCCCTTTAACAGTTATCGTCTCGTTCCCAACTGGACGATGAGTGAGCCAACCAGATGTCGTTTTATAGTGTTTGTAATCACGGTTCCATTAAAGCATGTAAGGATTATAGTGCCTTCATCCCTCGCGATAGCCACAGTGTTATAGTCCAGGATGAGTTTTTTGCCCATGATGATCGTTGGGTACAAGCGTAGTAGGCTATAGCTCTTGTCTAGTACCTTAGGGATCGCTTAAACGTAGAGAAGAGTGGTTCCGTTTGATAAAATTGTAGGCCGGGCAAACTCTATGGCCTCCACCGCGTTTTGGTACGGCAGGCCGCTGACTTCGCTTAGAATATTGTCCACCTCCTGGTGATCCAGTAAATTAGTGTTCACGCTTCCCTCTTTCGCCAGTTGGCAGGCTCTTGTTATTTCATGTATTTGTTCAAAAATAATAACGGCCCGGTGTGGGATCGAGGTAGCCGCATGAACGTCGCCGTCTATACAGTTTATTTTCCCAATGAGGGAGTTTAGCCTCTGGAGCGTTTCTCCCTAAAAACGGCATTCCAATCTGCCGCATCCGGGGATCCAGCTAGCCACTTCCATGCCGGATGCGTAAAGGTGCAACGGTTAGTCTCCGGATTTCTTCCCTTGTCGCATTTAAATAATGCTGGGCTAGCAGAGACGTTCTCTGGTCGGCCAGCGAGGCAGCGTCGTCGGCAACAGCGTCAATCAGAGGTTGGAAGTTCTGAAGATTGATGATATGCGCGAGTTTAAATATTCCGTTGACCCTCCATTCAAATCCCGACTGAAGGGGAACAACCGGGGATTTATATTCATAAGAATGGGCGGCTTCTGCCCATTGGATGGTAGCGAACCTTTTTGTTTTGACGCCAAAGAGATTTCATAAAGGTATAGGATTCTTAAGGCTAGGGGGTTGTGAAGAGTGCCAATCTTACTTAAACTAGTTATGTATTATTTCTCTCTTAATTTTCTATATTTTCGTTTCTTGTATAAATTTCTAAGTTGGGTTAGGTTTGGATTTTATGTGCGCTTTGTGGAAAAGTTTTCCCGACTTTGTGCGGACCGTTGCTCTTTTGTCCTCGGCTATTTCTTCCCTATTGAACAGCTTCTTGTCTTTAGTCTTAATTTGTTTGTTTTTAATAAAGACTTCTTCCCACTTTTTATACCGCTCAAGCTTTCTGCTCTTATTCTGCCTTTCGAGAGTGCGTTCCTGGCTGTGCTGGATTAATCCCCTAACGTCCTCTAGGGTTTCCCGTTTAAACTCTGTCAATCCCTGATAATTAATTCTAGACGTCCTGTCTAAAAAAATATCAACGGGCTTTCTCCTAATGATAGAGTGAATGGTAGTATTATATCTATCCACTGGCATGTGAACGAGTTCGATGACTTTCAAAGTCGGGAACTCGCTCTTGAGGCACCTGTAGATTTCTAGGAACGTAGAATGAAACCTCTCTACTTGCCCGTTCGCCTCACTTCTCTGTGTTGGGGTATGATATAGTTCTATATCCAAGGAGCCCAAATAATTAAGGACAGTAGGGCAAAGTAGCCCTCGCTCGTTGTCCATGACCAAAACCCTAGGAACAGTGAAGTAGTGGAGGACTTCGACTAACTTTTCACGCAGCTGTAGAGCTGATTTAGAATCTAGAAGGAATAGTTTAGCGAACTTAGAAAATTTGTCTATGCAACTCAAGAATCGATGTTTCTCCAGACTGAAAATGTCTATGTGTAAAATTTCGCACGGGGTAGGCTGTAGTGGGGGTTTGTTAGGGTGCCTATCATATTTGTGCAATTTGCATAACTGGCAGGCGTGTACCAGAGTTTTTATTTTATGAGACATTTTTGGGAAATAGAACTGTTCTAGCACTTGGAGCCTAACATCTTTGGGGTTCCTATGCGCCCTGCGGTGAGCATTGTCGATTACCCCACAAATTTCGTCCTCATCAATTAAATCTTTTACCAACCTTTGTGAGATTCTTATTTTAAAACTCGTAAAAGAGTCCAAGTAGCTTGTTTGAAGAAGCTGAAGGTGAGATTTTGGGATTTTTATCCCATTTATCAAAGATGGGTTGAGGTATTGCTTTAGTAAATCTGTTATTTCTGAGATGTCGAAAGACTTTAAAGGAAGGATATGGCGCGTAAAGCCGGTGTGCGGGTTCCCGCACGCGCAGGTTGTAGCGGTTGGGTCGAAAACAATTTGATTTCCATACACATTTAGCGGAACTTCCACATGTGGAATAAGATCCGAGGCGTCTTGTGCAGCACTATGCATGGTGGCTAAAGAGTCGATGTCGGAGTTATGCAAAACGAGTAAATTCGACTGATCATGGTCAATTGTTACGGTTGGGGCGGGGATCCGCGAGAGGGCATCAGCGACCACGTTCGTGGTCCCTGGTTTGTAAATGAGTTCGTGGTTGTACTCTTCGATTCTTGCCTTCCAACGCTTTAGTTTTGCATTGAAGTTCCTGCTGTTCATGGCGTAGGTGAGCGGTTGGTGGTCAGTGTAAATTTTAACTGAGGCCGCCCCATACAAATAAGCTCTTAAATTGTCGAGGGCCCAAACTATCGCCAGCATTTCCTTCTCAATAGTCGCGTAATTTTCCTCGGTCTTAACGAGGGATCTTGAAATGTACGAAATCGGGCGTTCTGTACCCGCGATGTTTTGCGACAGTACTGCACCCACTGCGACGTTGGAAGCGTTGGTAGTGAGATGAAAGGGCTTTGAAAAGTCCGGGAAGGCTAATACCTCTGACAAGGACAGGAGCGTTTTAAGATCCTGAAATGCTTGGAGAGATCCTGAAATGTTGGTCGAGTTCGACCCGAATTTTTTTCGATTCGGACGCCCTGATTCGCGCATTTTCTCTCCTAGTGAAATTTGTTAGAGGTTTGGCGATTTTTGCATAGTCTTTTATGAACTTCCTGTAATAGGAAGTCATGCCCAGGAAAGATTTTAGTTGCTTTAAAGTCGTGGGGGGTGGTATTTTTAACACCGCCTCAACTTTGGCTTGATCTGTTTTGATGCCATCGGCTGTCACCACATAACCTAGGAAGTACACACTTGTTTGCAAAAAGTGTGTTTTCTCGAGGTTGACTTGTAATGAGGCTTCTCGAAGCCTATTGAATACTGACCTTAAATTGTTCCAGTGCTCGGCATAAGTCGAGCTAAAGACAATTATGTTCCAGTGCTCGGCATAAGTCGAGCTAAAGACAATTATGTCGTCAATATATACGTAGCAAATCCTTCCAATGAAGTCTCTCAAAACATCGTTAATCATTCTCTGGAAAATAGCGGGGGCATTTTTCAGCCCAAAGGGTAACCTCAAAAACTCGTATTTGCCATTGGAAGTAGAGAAGGTGGTCTTTGGAATGTCCATCGGATCCATGCGAATCTGATGAAATCCCGAAGTCAAATCTAATGTAGTGAAGTATTTTGCCCGACCTAAGCTGGCAAGTGTAGCCGTAATGTCAGGTATCGGGTACCTGTCTGAAATAGTAACTGCGTTCAGTCTCTTGTAATCAATGACCATACGAAACTGCTTTTCCCCATTGGGTTTCGGCTTTTTTGGTATTACCCAAACTGGGGAGTTATATGGGCTTTCGGAAGGTCGTATTATACCGTCCCGCAGAAGGTCTCCCACTTGTCTTTCTATCTCATCTATCATATGGAAGGGGTAGGGGTAAAATCTAGTGAAAACTGGTACATCCGTTTGGGTGCGAATCGTGGCTTTAATTCCGGTATCAATGCCTTTAGTTGGGGAGAGAGGTTCAAATATTGTACTAAATTCCTCAACAAGCGCCTCCAAGGTGGTTCTGGTGGACTCGGGGTGCTCCCCCTCAAGAAGGATGTTAGCTTGATTGGATGGGCGGTTCTGTAGGGGTACGACAACGCCTGGGTGTATGGTAAGGGTATCATTTTCCCTGTCGATCTTTGCTCCGAGATGCTTCAGAGTATCGTCCCCGATGATTCCATCGAAGGTTACTAAATTCGGAAGCACATAAAAAGTAAGGGGGGTGTTGATGCCTAATGGGGCAAAGAAGGCACCCTCGAGAAAATGGGTTATAGAGATGGGGCCGCCCGCAGACTGTACCAAGAACGGGCTTAATAATTGAGTGGCTCCCTTTGCGAGCTTCGGACAGACAAAATTTTTATTCGCTTCAGTATCTATTAGAAACTGTAGCGTTGCCCCATCTCTCCCAAGGTACCCTATGTACGGTACACTTGAGAGGCGTCGGTCATAAAATTCACCTCGTCACAAATTATGGGCACGTCCTCTCCTGTGGGTCCATTCAATGAAGTAACGGAGTTGTAAGATTGGCCTACAATATCTCTCCTGCTTAAGTTTTCGTCACGACCACCGTCGTCATTAGGAGGAGTCGGGTAGACCCCGGCTGTGTCCTGGGTGGTGTGTGGCCCACCTATGTGGAATAACTGTTGGGATTTGCGGAAGGGGTTGTGAGAACCAGGGTGTGATCTTTTGACGCTTCCGTCGTTTCCCACATAAGGGAAGCGAGTACGAGACTGTCCAGAACCATGTGGCTCCATTTTTATCGCTGGTCTGTCGCCCGGTATATTGTTCCGTGGAATTTCTGAGGCCTTTGGGCCGCGGTAAGGGGCTGCCGTTCTTTGGTTGTAATACCCCCCGGGGGCGATAGGTCTCGTGTAGGAGGTGTTCGAGAATTGTTGTCGAGAGAATGATGGTCTAAAGGTCGGACGTGATTGATGATAAGGGTATTGGGTCCTAAAATTGGGGTTCTGGAATGTGTTTTTTTTCTTGAGGGGCTGAAACTATCTAACTCAATTGCTATAGCGTATGCCTCAGCCAATGTCTTTGGGCGGTTAACCGTCACTAGTTTAGTCATCTCCGGAGATAGTCCTCTAATGAAGGCGCGTTGTGCCCTTTCTCTGCTTGCATTAATCATGGCGTGCATGATAGCCTCCTCTTGCTGTTCATTCCTTAACTTCCCTACAATTAGCGAAAGTTGTTTGCTTATTTTCGCGCAATATGCTTCCAGGCTACTATTTCCCTGTACTAACGAACTTAGCTCATCCTCCAACAACCCTACGTCTTTCTTATCCTCGTAATGGGCCGAGAGTTCCCTTTTGATGGCGTCCCAATTGTCGTTTGGCGTGCCACTAGACACCAAGATCTCATCGGCCTCGCCCTCTATCTTTGACCTCAAGTGTAAAATAATTGCTCTGTAAATAGGCTTATCCCTGACTATTTCGTAGTCGGTTACTACCATCTCGGCCATGCGTATCCAAGACTGGTAGCACCCGGCTTCCCCTGAGAAGGCTTTCATGTCCCTCGCGCAGTCGGGCAGAGTCGCGACCTGCTTGAGGTCGTACTCTTTCGCCGGCCGCGTTGGGGGCCCGAAAACCTCAGCCAGTGGTTCTGCGTTTTTCTAGAATCATAACTTTTTCCTTCTGCTTTCTCAATTCCTCGGTCAATGTTGCCACCTGAGCTACCAGGGCAGTCAACGATTCCTTCATAGCTTCCATAGTTTGTTAATTCTCCTGATTTATTCTCCCCTTTTTGTTTTTAACTTTGTACACCTAGACTTTTGTTGAGTAACGGAGTCCCGCAAGAATGAAAAATAATTGATTCGGCAAAAAAAAAAAAATAAAATTTGTGTCAAGATGATACTTTAGATTTTTTGTTTAGGTCTTTTCTTTACTTTTGGGTTGTTGTTTTTTTTTTCTTTGTCTTTTTTTTCTTTGTTTTTTTTTGTTTGTTTTTTTTTGTTTACTTTGTTTGTTTTTTTTTTGTTTGTTTTTTTTTTTGTTTGTTTCTTTTCGGCTTTGACTCAATTAGTTAAATAATTGTCAATTAAATTACATAATTTTGTTAATTAATTTTCTTTTTTCTCTTCGATTTTATTTTAGTTAAGTTTTTATTAGAAATTTTCAGTAATTTGTTAAGTAGTAAAGTCGATATGCGCAATATTTTTCTTAGAATTTTAAATAGAATTAAGTTTATTTATATCCTTTTTTTTTCTTAAAAATGGGTTGTTAAATTAAATTAAGGGCACTCTTCACTCACCCGTGTTGATGAATTGTGTTTTTTATTTTTTTTTTTTTTTATATGAAAGGTGTTGTGGATAGTTGTTTGTTGTTGGTTTGTGTTGTAGGTTTCTCTATATCTGTGCGCTGAGGATGAAATAAAAGTGAATTAGTTTCATTGTTATATAAATTTTGAACTTCTTAATTCTATGATATTTAGAGCGTTTTTTCTATTTTTTTTTCTTTTTGAGCAACTGTTTCTTTTACTAACTTTTGTCACAAAATAAGAAAACATTTTGCATAGGAAATGAGTACACGCGAGCCGCGTTTTGCCATGCCCCGCTATGCCGGTTAAGGGAGGCTCCCATTATCCCTTTTGGCTCGAGCCTACTGGGGTGGGAGTAGCTCCACACTCTCGCTGTGGAGAGTACCGTCGGCGGAAGACACAGTCGGTGGCCTAGACTCTCGCAACTACACTTTTCATACAGATTTTTTCTTTTTAATTCTTTAATCAATTTTTTTATTTTTGCAATTTTGTTATTATATTTTTATTATCTCTTCCACTTTCCCTTTTTCTAATCCCACTTCTTTATTCGCGCGTGAGCTGCCTTTTGGCATGCCCTCCTATGCCGCTCCCATTATCCCTTTTGGCTCGGGCCTACTGGGGTGGGAGTGACTTCACATCCTCCCATTGGAGGATACAGTCGGCAGAAGACACGCCTGGCGGCCACTGCTCACACGCACTTCAATTTCTTTCCCCTTTATTTTTCCTTTTTCGTTTTATTTTTTTCTTATTTTTTGCTTTACTCTTGGGATTATTTTTCTTTCATAATTTTTGTTTCGAACTTCCACTTTATTTTTTTCTTTTTCCTTTTGCATGTTTTCTTATTTTTTTGCTTTGCTCATTTGTGTTTTATTCTTGGAATAATTTTTTTCGCATAATTTTTTGTTTTTAGATTTCCTTAAAACTAATTAATAAAAAATAACTGTTCACAGCCTGCCACCGTCGGCGCGGTTTAACATTTTTTTGTTGCAATTTTTACAGAGAAAAACAAAAACGGGATCTTTATTGTTCACTTTATTGTTGAAGTTTCAATTTTTCACTGTCTTTGGTCATTTTTATTTTCCTTGTTAGTTTTTTTTTTCCTGACCGTGTTCGCTTTATTTTTCGTTTTTGATTTTTTAGTTGTCTTTTGTCACTTTGTTCATCGAGATATTTTTTTTTTTTTTACATAACCGCCTCCGGCCACGGATGCACAAGGAGATACCCTCGGCAGCCGCGGCAGGAGACGGTCCCTGCTTGGGCGCCAGTTAAGGTCGGGTTCCAGTGTTGAGAGTTTAACAACTGTTTTATTTAACTTAACACTATGTTTTCCAGATAGTTCACAATTGTACTTTATTCTCTTAGACTTTACTTTGGTTTGGTATTCGAATGAATTGGTTTCGGCTTCCCCCCATAGGGAATGTCAGCAGTGTTTAGCTAAAATCAGTTGGGAATTATACGAGAAACTTGTGTGAACAATTATACACAATTCCGTAGTGTGCTTTTCAGGGTTAATATTTTAGTAATAGCCTACTAAGGTAATATGGGGTGTTAACTCCTCCCTCCTTCAAGATCTGCGTCCCGCAGATTATTGGATTGTTGCAGCTCAAAACGGTGACCAAGTGGTCACAGGGGTGGGGGAAGTCGCGTGGCGGAATGTTGCGGCCACTTGTAGAGTGTGCGACATTAACTTGTATATATATTTTTTAATTCGTTTATTTTGAAAAGTGACTGAGGAAAAACAATAATGATATAAGTTTGGTATACCATGGAATTCTGCGGGACTGCTTCACAGGACTCTGGCGGGCAGTTTAGGCCCCTTCTGTATTGATTAAACTTTCTTACTCTCGCAACTTGGTCATTACTGTCATTAAGGCCTCCCCAGAAAGCGCGAAAACCTCTTCAGTCCATGTCTGAAGGATATACTTTCCATGGCCTTGGCCCAGAACGGTATACCATAGAATATCGTTGACCTTAGTACGTTCATTAGCATCAAGCGTCGCCCCCTGAGTTCATCATAATGCGGCTCAGCTAGCGCAAACCTGGATTAGGCGTTCTTTAAAGCTTCAGCGTGTGTCAAGCCATACACCCAAATATTTAATTGCACGCAATAATTGTATGGCGCAGTTTTCCATATTTATGTTGGCTACTTCAACTGGCTTGCGTCTGCTATCCAATACGGCTTCCGCTATATGGTCCGCCAACTTGAGACCAGCGTTGCAAAACCATTGCTTTGCCATGGCTATCGATGAGGCGGTTATGATTTATGCCTACCATGAGTGCACCACTGGGTAGTTAAGTGCGTAAGTGCTTTCCTGCAAATGACAAACAGGTGTGAAAGTTTATCGGGCTGAATCAGGTTGCTAACTTCAAAGCCTTGTTGTCTCTGAGAGTAAGTGCTGCTCCTACTACTTTTGCTGCATCAAATGGAGTCTCAACAGCGGCTATGTATGCCATGTGAGTAGCTTTTGTCGATGTGTTGGGGAAAGGTCTTTCCACAATGCATTTCATTTTTGTTTCGTCCGGTGCAGCTTACTTGACCGCTTTCAACTTTTTTAACGCAAATGTTATTTTCTGCCTCATCGCTTAGCATTTTCTTTTACTCAAATTTATGGCCTTTTGAGCTCTCTGTGACTGTCTGCATTCATGCTTCAACTCAAGAAAATTGGGACTCTTGCCTGCTGATGACAGCGTCTGGCCTTCTGATGACAGCGTCTGGCCTTCTGAAATTTTCTTCTGGCCGCTGTAGTGATTATATAGTGTATACAAAGGTCGCTACATCTATATACCACTTAAGGGGGCACGCGATGCATGTGCATACGCGTAATCATCACATTTCAATATAGAACACACTACAATAACACTGCAAGAATACTATACATATATCAAAAAAGGCATTGAAGAAAAAGAAGGAATGGGATCGGCTTATCAGAACCCTCATATTAAAGATGCCCAAAAAAAGAAGAGGATATTTAGCCAAGTACAGACAAAGTAGGGCTTTTTTGTTGGAACGTAAAAAGCGAATTTTGCCGCCACTATAATACAAATTAAAAACACATGTAAATTTAAACATAAAAACAAAAAGCTAAGAAAATCAAGAATAATTCATATATAAAAGAAAAAATATTAAAAAAAAATGTTTGTTCTTCATTGGCACATTCAAAATATATATCGAAATTTAAACATCCTTTCATACAAATATTAATTAAAATCTATAAGAAAATATAAATGCAAATATGATGGGGAAGGTGGGGTATTTTGATTGTCAGAAATTTTTTTTATAGTCAGAAATTTTCTATTTAAACAAGTTTTACTTTAAAATTGAGTGCTGCTGGGTATTGTAGTATTAAGATTTCGCTTTCATTTGGGCACAACAGTTTAATGAAATATTTGAAAATTAGGTGATTTTAAGGCAATTTCCAAAAATACATTTTTTCATGATTTTCAAAAATCTCGGGGTATTGTGAGCCACTTTTAAATTGAATAAAAACAACGAATTATGTTAGGAAATAATAATAATAATAATTGAGAAATTAGTTGTTGTAGTGAAAAAAATGACACACGTCAGCCTGAAATGCAATTTATGCAAATCCAATAACTTTCAGTTATTTTGGCACATTTCAAGTGCACTGCACGATCGCAGACGTTGCAATGTATGGTATTTCGCTGATTCATTTTTTTCGGCATGTTTTCCATACACAAGCATTCAACACATTAAAAATTGTCGTTAAATGTCAAAAAACAAGTGGCTCATAATTCCCCAAGATAATAGGCTCACAATTTTCCGAACCCTCATTTTTAGAAAATGGCTGCAAAAAACAACAACAACAAATACATGCAAAATCCCATCATAATTTTTAAAGCTAATATGCACACGAATATTAAAAACATTAATAGTTACCTCCGTCCATTCACGGGAATAAAAAAAAAAGATAAGGACATATACGGAGTGTAAATAATACATCGAGAGCATCCAATTTCTATTTGTTAATAAAACAAAGTACCTATGCCGGTCCACACACTTGTTCATTATGGAAATTATAGATTATCATACGACGAGTCGACAACAGTCATTCGCACCTGCCATAGTTCACTGGGGGAAAAAAAATGGCGCTGGCTCACGATTCCCCGTGACCGAAAATACCCCGCCTTTCCCTACTTAGGAAAAAAAATATATAATTATTAATTAAAAAAAATTTTTTTTTGTCGAAAAAAAAATCACATTAATTTTACTACATACTGTGTGTGGAAAAATATATGTTGTATATTTTACCTCACAAACTTATAGATATACTTAATAACGTAATTAAATGCTGACGAAGTGCCATCAACATGACAGACGTTAGCAACATACGAATGCAGGCAACATGGCATGAGATAACAACACAGGCAAATCGCTAGCAGCACATATATCGTTTGAACTCTCAACCTTGCCGGTCGTGTTTTTCTGGGCGCTCTCACTATTAATTTTTTTTCTGCTTATATCGCGAATTTTTATTTTGTCAAAATTGCTTAAAAGCTTTACTAATTAGATATCAATCACAATTAATTATTCTTTCTTTTTTGATTTGTTGCTAAACATTAAATCAAAGCTATTGTTACTTTTTGTTTTAAACCAACAATAAAACTCTTTGCTTTTTTGTTGTGTCTCATAGACTTTGATTTTTTTCGTTTATGCTTTACTTGCATGCACTCGCGCTCTCTTGTACACAGTATTGTCTGTGTGTTCTTCGTTTCTTTTTTACATTTATTGCTCCCGTTATTCTCGCATTAGTTAATCTCTCGTTTGTGATCTGTTTTGTGTTGTGCGTTCACGGTACTCTTAAATATTTTCCTTTTCTTCTAGAAAAAAATTGCAGAACTTTAACCTTGTGTGGGAATTCTGCTACGTATACGCCCAGTTTTTTCCTTTAAAAATTCCTTTTAGCTTTGTGCCGCAGCGCAGTGGATGAATTTTGAAGAGGTCTTTAAGTTTCCAGAGGGCATCTGTGGTCTGTTTGCTATCTTGAGCTACGCAGTTAAAACATTTTGGCTCGTCTGTGCATGACGAAGCACCAGTTTGACCAGCCGACACGTATTGTCTTTATTCTGAGGAGCTCAGTCGCGCCATCCTGAGATAGACAAACAATTGCCGTCTGTGTGTCTCCAAAAGTTGACCTCCGGAGACCTTACTGAAACCTGGGCTTCTTTACCAATTTTAGCTTCAATTACTGCGAAGACGTCAGCCGACGAGTTTGCCAGGCAAGCTATCGCAGCTCAACGTGAGCAACGTCACCCACTACTCGAACCATTGTGATTGGTCCGAGTTCTTAAATTAGCTCTTCCTTTAAGTGGTTTGAGCTTTTTGAGCAATTTAGCTCCAGCAAGAGCTCGCCATTAAAAGTCTTTCTTGTCCGTCTAACTTTGTCTCTGACGCTGTTTAGGCGGCCATCTTTCCTTCTAGTCACCATGCTGAGCAACTGAGTGCTTTGAATTTGGTGCAGTCTCGTAGCGTGTGGCGATGCTATTTCCTGTTATGCTAGTTAGAGCTGGTTGGTGCTGCGAAAACTGGGTCGCAGATCTCGGCTGGTCCGCAGAAGATTGCTTTGAACTTCAGCAGCAGTAATGTTTTTTTGGTGGCGTGTTCCGCTGGGACAGGGTATCGTACCGTGGCCGTTTGGGCGAATCCCTGTGGTCAAAGTTTATCCTACGCCTGCGTTGATCATATGCCTCCTGGACGGATTGAGTGGTTTGGTCGCAGGTCTGTGCCTGCAGCTTTAGTTTGCCCACTTTGGAGTAGAGCAGCTCTTGCAGCTATTTCATTATAGCCATTATTTGCAACTCACTTAAGTTAACAAATTATAAAACATACTGGCTCAGATTTAAGAAATACATAATCACCCGTGTCGAGTTGAATACCAAACTGGACGATGAAGAAGACATCGAGTTTTGCACCTCTGCATTAAAGTCGATACTCATTGAAGCAACAGATAGCAGATATCACAACCAGGAAAAATACAAGTCAAACAACCAACTAATTGAACTTATTGAAACAGATAAAAGACGACTCAGCGGAAATGGCTAAGGCCTCGATAACCTGCAGCAAAATTTCGCCTAAAGACAGCTTCACGATCTCTAGCAAAATCGCTAAGACAAAAAGAAGCAACGGCACAGCAGCAATATATCGAGAAACTTACTGCTACCCAATTTCTGCAATTATTAAAAACTTTCTTAACTCATAAAAGTCGCCTGTCCACGACAAAATAACTCCGAAAATGATCATAGTACTCCCGATCTGAGCCATGTAACACATCTGCAAACTCTTTAACGCAATTGTAAAAACTGGTCAATTTCCAATAAGTTGGAAAAAATCAATAATCATAATGATCCCAAAACCAGGAAAGTACAAAACACAGATATCATCTAATAGATCCATCAGTTTATTGCCAAGCCTCTGAAAACTATTTGAAAAACTCCTACAACTTCGTATAAACACAATCCTGGCAAACCAAAATATAATCCCTCATCATCAGTTTGGCTTCCGTGAAAAGCACAATTGAACAAGTCAACGGTATCACCTCAGAGATCCGCACAGCATTCGAGCAAAAAGAATATTGCACAGCAATTTTTCTCGACGTCGCCCAAGCCTTTGACCGAGTCTGGCTTGAGGGCCTAATATATAAAATAAAAGCGACGCTCCCACAACATACACACAGGCTAATGGAATCTTATCTATTCAACAGAAAATTCTCTGTACGATGTAATAGCTACACCATTGATGACTTCGAATCAAAAGCAGGAGTACCTTAAGGCAGCCTGCTGAGTCCAACACTTTATCTTTTGTATACCCATAAAAAGGGTAGTAAGTTTCATGCTTCAAACTATAGGGGTATTTTCAAGTTGTTTGCTATTCCAAAAGCTTTTGAGAAAATTGTAACTTTTTGATTGCGACATTTTTGTAGCTCTATTATTTCACCAGCCCAACATGTATTTGTGAAACATAGATCTACAACCTTTTAGAATATACATCTAGGACGATCAAAGGATTTAAAGTTGCAATGCAAACTGATGTCATATATACAATTTCAGTAAAGCTTTTGACTCTGTTACCCACAAATTATTACTTATGAAGTTAAACGCAATTGGCTTCCCAAATATTCTACTTTGTTGGATTTGTGAGTATCTGACAAGCAGAACAGAAAAAGGTCTTATTTAAGTCATCCTTTTCTAAAAGTATCAATGTGAGTTCGGGGGTGCCCCAGGTTTTCGTCCAGTAGATTGCAAGCTGGTCTTAATAATTTTCAGTGTTGGTGTCAGCACAGTCTTTTAAACTTAAGTGCAAGGTTAGGTCGTTCTATAGGACCTCTCCTTAGATGATGAGGTATTCCCTGAAGAACACTCCATTAGAACGCCTTGATGAAATTAATGATTTAGGTGTACTAACCTTAAACTCCCATATCTCTATGATAACCGCTAAAGCCACAGGCGGTCTTGATTTTTTCAAGGGATGGTCGAAGGAATTCGATGATCCATACACAACCGAAATTCTCTATACTTCTCTGGTCCGTCCTATTTTGGAGTACGGATCTTGCATATAGTCACCTCAATATGAGTCACACCGAATTAGAATTGAATCTGTTTTGAAACAATTTCTGCTTTTTGCTCTTCATGGTCTAAACTGGGATCGTAATGTCAACCTGTCATCGTACTCTAGTAGACTTCTATTAAATAACCTTCCTTCTCCTACTAACCGTTGAATAATGCTTGGTGTAATCTTTTTCCAGAAACTCATAGTACTAAAAACTTCTATCATTTCCTATTTAGCTCGTAAATAGCTTGTAGCTTTCGATTTTGGTCTGTTTATTGTCAACTGTTCCCCGCGACTCGTGCCGTACGTCATGCGGTTTGCGCCCTTCGGTCGGTTGGGCAGGAGGTTGTGTACCCGCTGGAATTCGCGCGTAAAAAAAATAAAAAAAAAAGAAATATAAACAGAAATGAATAGAAGAAACTGCTCATCATTGACGCTCGAAAACGTGCCAGTGCCTCAATCCGACGATGTTGTATATCTTTGAGTTCACCTGGATAGAAGATTAACGTGGCATAAGCATATCGAAGCCAAGAAAAAGCATTTAAAGCTTAAAGCAATCGGGCTACATTGGCTTATCAATCACGATAGTCAGAGCCATAGATTAATGATGGCTAGGCTACGTATTAGATTAAGATAAAACTAGGTATTTGTTGTTAGTCTTAAACACTATATAAGAGATCCAACAAACAATTAAAACGTAAAAAAAATCATTTCTCTCACCATGTTTTTTTTTTTCATTAATCGAAATGGTTGGCTCATTCTGGATCTTTTTTTCTCATTCTCCTACTCTAACTTCATTATTTTCTCTTAACCTTTTCATTAATTTCTCTTAAACTCTTCTTCATTAATTTCTCTTAACCTCTACTTTATTAATTTCTCTTGCTAACAAAAAAAAATAGTAATAATAACAAAAAAGAATAAAAAAAACCTAAGAGCACCTTCTCAATCATCCACTCGCCGTCCTTATTCTCCTCCTCCAATCGCCTACACGATGATGACCACCGAGGCCAACCCTCAGAGTACACCTTCCGCCATTTCTTGTGCCCCGCCGGTAGAGGACTGTGCCTTTTGTATCCTATCTGCTCAATCTTGTCTTGCTCTTTCATCTCCACCGCTCTGCGAGCGGGTCCTCGCCGTTTGCCTCCACCTCAAGCCTTTTCCCCATTAATCATTTTGCGTGTGCTCGAATTTTCTGAATGTGAATTGTGTTTCATAGAGTCTGCTCATCCGCTGCTTACGTATCTTCGGCTTTTGCATGCATCTCGTGTGCATTCAAATTTACACTGCGCATAAGTTTCGTTCGCATTCACACCTAACACTCATGCGGCAATTCTGACCAATCGGTGTAAAAAAATTTATTAATTTTATTGTGTTCCGTTATCCCTTTTGGCTCGAGCCTACTGGGGTGGGAGTAGCTCCACACTCTCGCCTTGGAGAGTACCGTCGGCGGAAGACACAGTCGGTGGCCTAGACTCTCGCAACTACACTTTTCATACAGATTTTTTCTTTTTAATTCTTTAATCAATTTTTTTATTTTTGCAATTTTGTTATTATATTTTTATTATCTCTTCCACTTTCCCTTTTTCTAATCCCACTTCTTTATTCGCGCGTGAGCTGCCTTTTGGCATGCCCTCCTATGCCGCTCCCATTATCCCTTTTGGCTCGGGCCTACTGGGGTGGGAGTGACTTCACATCCTCCCATTGGAGGATACAGTCGGCAGAAGACACGCCTGGCGGCCACTGCTCACACGCACTTCAATTTCTTTCCCCTTTATTTTTCCTTTTTCGTTTTATTTTTTTCTTATTTTTTGCTTTACTCTTGGGATTATTTTTCTTTCATAATTTTTGTTTCGAACTTCCACTTTATTTTTTTCTTTTTCCTTTTGCATGTTTTCTTATTTTTTTGCTTTGCTCATTTGTGTTTTATTCTTGGAATAATTTTTTTCGCATAATTTTTTGTTTTTAGATTTCCTTAAAACTAATTAATAAAAAATAACTGTTCACAGCCTGCCACCGTCGGCGCGGTTTAACATTTTTTTGTTGCAATTTTTACAGAGAAAAACAAAAACGGGATCTTTATTGTTCACTTTATTGTTGAAGTTTCAATTTTTCACTGTCTTTGGTCATTTTTATTTTCCTTTTTAGTTTTTTTTTTTCCTGACCGTGTTCGCTTTATTTTTCGTTTTTGATTTTTTAGTTGTCTTTTGTCACTTTGTTCATCGAGATATTTTTTTTTTTTTTACATAACCGCCTCCGGCCACGGATGCACAAGGAGATACCCTCGGCAGCCGCGGCAGGAGACGGTCCCTGCTTGGGCGCCAGTTAAGGTCGGGTTCCAGTGTTGAGAGTTTAACAACTGTTTTATTTAACTTAACACTATGTTTTCCAGATAGTTCACAATTGTACTTTATTCTCTTAGACTTTACTTTGGTTTGGTATTCGAATGAATTGGTTTCGGCTTCCCCCCATAGGGAATGTCAGCAGTGTTTAGCTAAAATCAGTTGGGAATTATACGAGAAACTTGTGTGAACAATTATACACAATTCCGTAGTGTGCTTTTCAGGGTTAATATTTTAGTAATAGCCTACTAAGGTAATATGGGGTGTTAACTCCTCCCTCCTTCAAGATCTGCGTCCCGCAGATTATTGGATTGTTGCAGCTCAAAACGGTGACCAAGTGGTCACAGGGGTGGGGGAAGTCGCGTGGCGGAATGTTGCGGCCACTTGTAGAGTGTGCGACATTAACTTGTATATATATTTTTTAATTCGTTTATTTTGAAAAGTGACTGAGGAAAAACAATAATGATATAAGTTTGGTATACCATGGAATTCTGCGGGACTGCTTCACAGGACTCTGGCGGGCAGTTTAGGCCCCTTCTGTATTGATTAAACTTTCTTACTCTCGCAACTTGGTCATTACTGTCATTAAGGCCTCCCCAGAAAGCGCGAAAACCTCTTCAGTCCATGTCTGAAGGATATACTTTCCATGGCCTTGGCCCAGAACGGTATACCATAGAATATCGTTGACCTTAGTACGTTCATTAGCATCAAGCGTCGCCCCCTGAGTTCATCATAATGCGGCTCAGCTAGCGCAAACCTGGATTAGGCGTTCTTTAAAGCTTCAGCGTGTGTCAAGCCATACACCCAAATATTTAATTGCACGCAATAATTGTATGGCGCAGTTTTCCATATTTATGTTGGCTACTTCAACTGGCTTGCGTCTGCTATCCAATACGGCTTCCGCTATATGGTCCGCCAACTTGAGACCAGCGTTGCAAAACCATTGCTTTGCCATGGCTATCGATGAGGCGGTTATGATTTATGCCTACCATGAGTGCACCACTGGGTAGTTAAGTGCGTAAGTGCTTTCCTGCAAATGACAAACAGGTGTGAAAGTTTATCGGGCTGAATCAGGTTGCTAACTTCAAAGCCTTGTTGTCTCTGAGAGTAAGTGCTGCTCCTACTACTTTTGCTGCATCAAATGGAGTCTCAACAGCGGCTATGTATGCCATGTGAGTAGCTTTTGTCGATGTGTTGGGGAAAGGCCTTTCCACAATGCATTTCATTTTTGTTTCGTCCGGTGCAGCTTACTTGACCGCTTTCAACTTTTTTAACGCAAATGTTATTTTCTGCCTCATCGCTTAGCATTTTCTTTTACTCAAATTTATGGCCTTTTGAGCTCTCTGTGACTGTCTGCATTCATGCTTCAACTCAAGAAAATTGGGACTCTTGCCTGCTGATGACAGCGTCTGGCCTTCTGATGACAGCGTCTGGCCTTCTGAAATTTTCTTCTGGCCGCTGTAGTGATTATATAGTGTATACAAAGGTCGCTACATCTATATACCACTTAAGGGGGCACGCGATGCATGTGCATACGCGTAATCATCACATTTCAATATAGAACACACTACAATAACACTGCAAGAATACTATACATATATCAAAAAAGGCATTGAAGAAAAAGAAGGAATGGGATCGGCTTATCAGAACCCTCATATTAAAGATGCCCAAAAAAAGAAGAGGATATTTAGCCAAGTACAGACAAAGTAGGGCTTTTTTGTTGGAACGTAAAAAGCGAATTTTGCCGCCACTATAATACAAATTAAAAACACATGTAAATTTAAACATAAAAACAAAAAGCTAAGAAAATCAAGAATAATTCATATATAAAAGAAAAAATATTAAAAAAAATTGTTTGTTCTTCATTGGCACATTCAAAATATATATCGAAATTTAAACATCCTTTCATACAAATATTAATTAAAATCTATAAGAAAATATAAATGCAAATATGATGGGGAAGGTGGGGTATTTTGATTGTCAGAAATTTTTTTTATAGTCAGAAATTTTCTATTTAAACAAGTTTTACTTTAAAATTGAGTGCTGCTGGGTATTGTAGTATTAAGATTTCGCTTTCATTTGGGCACAACAGTTTAATGAAATATTTGAAAATTAGGTGATTTTAAGGCAATTTCCAAAAATACATTTTTTCATGATTTTCAAAAATCTCGGGGTATTGTGAGCCACTTTTAAATTGAATAAAAACAACGAATTATGTTAGGAAATAATAATAATAATAATTGAGGAATTAGTTGTTGTAGTGAAAAAAATGACACACGTCAGCCTGAAATGCAATTTATGCAAATCCAATAACTTTCAGTTATTTTGGCACATTTCAAGTGCACTGCACGATCGCAGACGTTGCAATGTATGGTATTTCGCTGATTCATTTTTTTCGGCATGTTTTCCATACACAAGCATTCAACACATTAAAAATTGTCGTTAAATGTCAAAAAACAAGTGGCTCATAATTCCCCAAGATAATAGGCTCACAATTTTCCGAACCCTCATTTTTAGAAAATGGCTGCAAAAAACAACAACAACAAATACATGCAAAATCCCATCATAATTTTTAAAGCTAATATGCACACGAATATTAAAAACATTAATAGTTACCTCCGTCCATTCACGGGAATAAAAAAAAAAGATAAGGACATATACGGAGTGTAAATAATACATCGAGAGCATCCAATTTCTATTTGTTAATAAAACAAAGTACCTATGCCGGTCCACACACTTGTTCATTATGGAAATTATAGATTATCATACGACGAGTCGACAACAGTCATTCGCACCTGCCATAGTTCACTGGGGGAAAAAAAATGGCGCTGGCTCACGATTCCCCGTGACCGAAAATACCCCGCCTTTCCCTACTTAGGAAAAAAAAAATATAATTATTAATTAAAAAAAATTTTTTTTTGTCGAAAAAAAAATCACATTAATTTTACTACATACTGTGTGTGGAAAAATATATGTTGTATATTTTACCTCACAAACTTATAGATATACTTAATAACGTAATTAAATGCTGACGAAGTGCCATCAACATGACAGACGTTAGCAACATACGAATGCAGGCAACATGGCATGAGATAACAACACAGGCAAATCGCTAGCAGCACATATATCGTTTGAACTCTCAACCTTGCCGGTCGTGTTTTTCTGGGCGCTCTCACTATTAATTTTTTTTCTGCTTATATCGCGAATTTTTTTTTCATTAAAGTTGCTTAAAAGCTTTACTAATTAGATATCAATCACAATTAATTATTCTTTTTTTTTGATTTGATGCTAAACATTAAATCAAAGCTATCGTTACTTTTTGTTTTAAACCAACAACAAAACTCTTTGCTTTGATGTTCTGTCTCATAGACTTTGATTTTTTCGTTTATGCTTAACTTGCATGCACTCGCGCTCTCTCGTACACAGTGTAATTTGTGTATTCTTGCCCTTTTTGTTTTACTTGTGTTAGCGCCCGTTACCTCGCGTTAGTTAATCTCGCGTGTGTGATCTGTTTTGTGTTGTGCGTTCACGGTACTGTTAAGTTTTTTCTCTTTCTTCTAGAAAGCAATTGCAGAACTTTAACCCTTGTGTGGGAATTCTGATTCGTATACGCCCAATTTTTTTAATAATTGATTTTATTTCTGTTGGATTATATTTCTGTTATTAATATTTATTATTAATAAAAATTGAAATTAATTTAACGATGTCTGTCTGCTCAAATAAAAAGTATCCTCATCCTCTTAAAGCCTTGGAAGATTTTTGCTTTGTTGGCTGTGTGATAATGTTATGCATTTTAAATGTGCTGGTTACTCAGTCAAAGTAAAGGACAGCCTCGGAAATGGTGGGGCCTGAAATGGAGTTGTAAAGCATGTCGGGATGCCGAAATGGAGATGCGCGTATTTATGAGGCGCACACGTGAGGGATTTCAAAATCTGTCGGCTGGCCTAATAAAGCTTCCTGATTAGTTTTCATCATTGGAAACTCAGTTTAATAGTTTTAAACTAGTAAACGTTTCCCCGAAGCAAAATAAGACTATACCCAGGAATTTATCCCCCGATCCGCCTGCATCTCTTACTGTCGCTGTTCCGAACACGTTAAATGACCCAAAAACAATCCTGTACGCAATTCAATTGATAGATCACTTGGTCTTGTATTTGTGTTGGACTCTTCCAATTGCGTCGTTTCCAGGATTGAACCTCTCGTTTTACCTGAAGACAAATTTCATCCAACCTTGGATGTAACAATCGAACTTTCTCTTTGTGCGCCGACTTACAATACCCATCCGGTAACAAGAGCCCGCTGCTTTCGTAAGACTGACTTTGTCAGACTTAATAATATTATTTGGAACCTTGATTGGTCATATCTGTACAATTGTACAACCATGGACTCTGCGATTCATTATTTCTATTATATGCTTGACTCCGTTTTTAAAGTTTGTATTCCTCTCGGTAGATCAGTTCGGTCTAATAAACCCTCCTGGTTCACTCGAGAGCTGGACAATTCAAGAAATGTTAAGTCGAGATATTATAGGAGTTATGTATAAAAAGGCAGGTCGATACGATAATAATACGAAATGCTATAAGGATTATCTTCGGCGATAAAAACTTGAGTTTTACAGTGATCCTAAGCAGTTTTACAACTTTGTGAACGCTAAAAAGGTTAACTTTTGAAAATAAAACTGCGGACAGTGATTTTTTGAAAACAGCCTATTCCTTAACCTTTCAAACTCTCCGTATCCTTGTGAGTTAATAAAGTCAAATTGTATATTCAATCCTTAAATTGACGAAAGTTCGCTTCTCAGCGTGCTTAAGTCAAACCTGTGTACTCGCCAGGTCCCGATGGAATTCCTGGTTGTATACTCAGATTTTGCGCTGAATGCCGTTGATTTGGAAGGAGTCATTTATAATTCCTCTCCATAAAAAGGGTAGTAAGTTTCATGCTTCAAACTATAGGGGTATTTTCAAGTTGTTTGCTATTCCAAAAACTTTTGAGAAAATTGTAACTTTTTGATTGCGACATTTTTGTAGCTCTATTATTTCACCAGCCCAACATGTATTTGTGAAACATAGATCTACAACCTTTTAGAATATACATCTAGGACGATCAAAGGATTGAAAGTTGCAATGCAAACTGATGTCATATATACGATTTCAGTAAAGCTTTTGACTCTGTTAACCACAAATTATTACTTATGAAGTTAAACGCAATTGGCTTCCCAAATATTCTACTTTGTTGGATTTGTGAGTATCTGACAAGCAGAACAGAAAAAGGTCTTATTTAAGTCATCCTTTTCTAAAAGTATCAATGTGAGTTCGGGGGTGCCCCAGGTTTTCGTCCAGTAGATTGCAAGCTGGTCTTAATAATTTTCAGTGTTGGTGTCAGCACAGTCTTTTAAACTTAAGTGCAAGGTTAGGTCGTTCTATAGGACCTCTCCTTAGATGATGAGGTATTCCCTGAAGAACACTCCATTAGAACGCCTTGATGAAATTAATGATTTAGGTGTACTAACCTTAAACTCCCATATCTCTACGATAACCGCTAAAGCCACAGGCGGTCTTGGTTTTTTCAAGGGATGGTCGAAGGAATTCGATGATCCATACACAACCGAAATTCTCTATACTTCTCTGGTCCGTCCTATTTTGGAGTACGGATCTTGCATATAGTCACCTCAATATGAGTCACACCGAATTAGAATTGAATCTGTTTTGAAACAATTTCTGCTTTTTGCTCTTCATGGTCTAAACTGGGATCGTAATGTCAACCTGTCATCGTACTCTAGTAGACTTCTATTAAATAACCTTCCTTCTCCTACTAACCGTTGAATAATGCTTGGTGTAATCTTTTTCCAGAAACTCATAGTACTAAAAACTTCTATCATTTCCTATTTAGCTCGTAAATAGCTTGTAGCTTTCGATTTTGGTCTGTTTATTGTCAACTGTTCCCCGCGACTCGTGCCGTACGTCATGCGGTTTGCGCCCTTCGGTCGGTTGGGCAGGAGGTTGTGTACCCGCTGGAATTCGCGCGTAAAAAAAATAAAAAAAAAAGAAATATAAACAGAAATGAATAGAAGAAACTGCTCATCATTGACGCTCGAAAACGTGCCAGTGCCTCAATCCGACGATGTTGTATATCTTTGAGTTCACCTGGATAGAAGATTAACGTGGCATAAGCATATCGAAGCCAAGAAAAAGCATTTAAAGCTTAAAGCAATCGGGCTACATTGGCTTATCAATCACGATAATCAGAGCCATAGATTAATGATGGCTAGGCTACGTATTAGATTAAGATAAAACTAGGTATTTGTTGTTAGTTTTAAACACTATATAAGAGATCCAACAAACAATTAAAACGTAAAAAAAATCATTTCTCTCACCATGTTTTTTTTTTTTCATTAATCGAAATGGTTGGCTCATTCTGGATCTTTTTTTCTCATTCTCCTACTCTAACTTCATTATTTTCTCTTAACCTTTTCATTAATTTCTCTTAAACTCTTCTTCATTAATTTCTCTTAACCTCTACTTTATTAATTTCTCTTGCTAACAAAAAAAAATAGTAATAATAACAAAAAAGAATAAAAAAAACCTAAGAGCACCTTCTCAATCATCCACTCGCCGTCCTTATTCTCCTCCTCCAATCGCCTACACGATGATGACCACCGAGGCCAACCCTCAGAGTACACCTTCCGCCATTTCTTGTGCCCCGCCGGTAGAGGACTGTGCCTTTTGTATCCTATCTGCTCAATCTTGTCTTGCTCTTTCATCTCCACCGCTCTGCGAGCGGGTCCTCGCCGTTTGCCTCCACCTCAAGCCTTTTCCCCATTAATCATTTTGCGTGTGCTCGAATTTTCTGAATGTGAATTGTGTTTCATAGAGTCTGCTCATCCGCTGCTTACGTATCTTCGGCTTTTGCATGCATCTCGTGTGCATTCAAATTTACACTGCGCATAAGTTTCGTTCGCATTCACACCTAACACTCATGCGGCAATTCTGACCAATCGGTGTAAAAAAATTTATTAATTTTATTGTGTTCCGTAGAGGCAAGTCAGTGCTCTCGAAAGTTTATTTATGAATTCCTTAGCTTATACAAATATGCTTATGCTGCTTATTAGCAGCTACCAAAAATTAGAGGAAGTGAGAGGCGAGAAAGTACTCACATGTTTGGTGTGAGCAAAATGTAAATTAATTCATTTATTTTTAAAATTAAATAACAAGGTATAAAAAAAAAATGAAGAAAGGTGAAGTAGTGGGAGGACAGAAGTTAGATGGTGGGGAAAGTAAAGAGGAGATGATAAGAGATGTAGTAAGATCCTGAGGGACTTCTTTGGCATATTGCTTCGCAGGACTCGCTGGCAGGCTCATCTGTGCGGCGTTGCCCGCAATTTGGACATCGCCTGCGTCCCAGAACTGCATCCAGCTGACCATTTGATTTGGTCAGATAGCATGTTAGTCACAAAGTTGGTGCAGGATATTCCAGCACCGCCAAATGCCTCTTCCAGGGAACTCCGTTCCTCCGAGAAACTTGGGCACTCCATTACAACATATTCAGCAGATTCCAAGGTTTGACTGGAGTGGAGTCGTGCCCCAGCTTGAACAAATAGGATCCATGACCGCTAAGCAATTGGGTGAGTTTGAATGTTAGCTCGCCGTGTTCCCGATTGACCTGAGATGGTCCGGAAGCCGCAGCAATACGGCAGGCGGTAGGTTAATTCTATCCCGCTCCTGTATGATGTGAAGTCCATTGCCGTGGCCCACACTGGTGATCCATAGAGCATTGTACATTTTATCACGTTCAGCAGCAGCTGGCGGCGACCCTGCTGTGGGTCCCTGGTGTTAACCATGATCCGACTGAGCGATCAACAGAGCACCGCAGCACGTGTGTATGTCTGCTGGAGGTATTCACTAAAGCTGAGGCGCGTGTCGATCAAGACTCAAAGATATCTTATGGCCCGTGACGACATGATAGTGCAGGACTCCAACCTGATTTTGGCAACCTCGACTGCTTCTAAGGACAGCTTCAGTTTTGTGATCCGCCAGCAACAGCCCTGCAGTAGCCAGCCTTTGCTTAACCATAGCTATTGCTGTTTCAGTATTATTCTCAAAGTCTTTGAGGTGTTGAGGTACGCTGGAACCCTGTAATTGAGGCGCCCCGGTAGAATGCGACTCCAGCTAGCAGAATTGAAGGCATTTTTCATATCAAGTGTGGTCACCAAGCAGTATCTTTTAGTGCCACCTTTCCATTGTTGACCCTCAGTTGCCTTTTTAGCGATGTCAATCAGAAAGTTGAGCGCGTCGATGGTAGATCTCGACCATCGAAAACCAAAATGCATTGACGACGGATCATCTGCCAGTTTTATAGCCGTTATATCCTTGCGCTGATTAACCTATCGAAAACTTTGCCAATGGAGTTCAGCAGGCAGATTAGCCTGTACGCTGATGGGTCATTTGGTGATTTATTCGGATTGGTGATCAAAATCAGGTCTTGCATCTTCCATTGAGAGGGGAATATACCTTCTTCCAGAAAATTAATGGAAGTCTCTGCGAAGTTGTCCGGCTGTATTGCCAGCTGGCATTGCCAGCTTGATGGCCTCTTTGGGGATACCGTCTGGACCGGTTGCTTTATTGGTCTGCAATAGTGCAGCTGCATGTATCACCTCGTCTGAGCTGACTGGGACACGTTGGTAGCAGCGCGTAGTCTTCATGCACAATTTCCCGGCGTCCGCAATGGTTTTATTCCACTAAAAGACCGATGGCCGGTGTCTGCTGTGGTGTCGGTGGATAGACAAGCAAGCTGATGATAATGCGTTCGTTAGTTTATTCATGCTGTCAACTGCGTTTCACTTAAAGTTTGGAATTGGAATTGATTTATACGAAAGTTTGTTTTTATTTTGATTGGTTGGACCGGAGAAAAGAGTTATGGGAATTTGTTTGTGTGTGGTTAGGAGAATTTTGAATGAATGTGATATTTCGGGTTGGAATTTTTAAGTTTAAATTAATTAGGATTTCAATTAGATTAAATTAAATTTTGCTATTTCATTTAATATTATTGAGTTTGACCTTCACCCTCCTTTGGGCTCAAGGGGAGTTATTTATCCTTAACACCACCGTCCGTGGTGACTGCAGTCGGGAAAGAAAATAATTTGAATTGGTAATTTTTGATTGGGGTTACTGCAAAGCTTTCTTTACAGTTTTACACGGACTGGACAGCTCATACGTTTTATCTGGGTTAATGTTTGCACCACTTAAATTATTAATTAATATTTGATATTTTCTTATATATGAGTTGATTAATATTCTTGCCAATTCAATTATTAATTCTAGTAATATTAATATTTTCTTATATGAGTTGGTTCAAGGTTTTGCCAATATAATTCTTATTTCTTGTGATATTTTTATTTATATGAGTTGGTTCATGTTTTTGCCAATTCAGCTATTAATTCTTATTTTGTTACTATTTCTTATATATGAGTTTTTTTATTATAAAATTTTCTTATTACCGGTGTTTTCTTAATTGAGATGGACAATGCTTAACAGATTGATTTCTGGGGTCTGCTTGCGTCCCCTTTGACTCTGGACTGCGTCTTGATCTCGCTACTCTGGGCTGGACACATGCACCAGTTTACATATCACAAGTAATGTAAATTCCTCAACTTTGTATGGCCCTCCAATCTTTCCGCTGCATTCAACAGGTAGTGTTCCTTTGAACAGACTATGTGGCCGTGCACTGCCGTCTTTTCAATAGGGTTGTCGAAAATATATCGATATATCAATATATATATCGGATATTTTTTTCCCCAAATATGGAATATTCGATATTTTTTGAGATATTTTAAGATATTTTTGCGTTGGTCACTCTTGTAATGATTGCAGACCACACAAGTGAAATTAGAAATTACTAATATTGAGTTACTCTGAGTTTAAAAATAGAACAGCCAAATGTAATTTCTGTCAAAGAATTATTAAAACAAGTGGAAATTTAACAAAAACGGCGGTAAGTACACTTACATATTTAAAGTGTGTCGTTTTTCTATTGGGCGTGTGTAGTTTTAGAGCCCGCGTTTTCGCGAAATAAACACACTAGTGAATTTCATTCGGATTGTCGGAAAGTAGGGAGCTAAAGAAGATGTATCTCCGCTTGCCCCTAACTTCGTGGGAAAGTAACCCAATTATGTTTTGCAGTTCATATAAGGCGGATATGCCAGGACTCTCGAAGCTCGCCTTACGGTGCCTTACAACCCCTGGTATTTCAGTGTTGTCTGTGACTCACGAAGTCGTATGACGCATACACATATTACAGAACGCGTTTTTCTTAGATCTTTGAAGTCCAAATACTGGAATTAAACATTTGTTTAAATATGTAAATGAAAAATTAAGAATGTTGAAAATAAATTGTTATGTTGTTATTTAAATTTGAACTTATTCTGGTGGAAAAAAAATATCGAAAAATATCGATATATCGATATTTTAAAATGATATATTAAATATCATATCGATATTTTACCAAAAGCTAAAATATTATCGATACGATATTTTAAAAATATTCGACAACCCTACTTCTCAAATTGTAATGCCTTGCCTGCTTCTGTGCCACCTTTTCTAAGTTCCTCCGTACTAAAATGCCTATTTCCTCTATGCGCTGTTCAGCTTTTTGGAGTTGATGGCTCGGTTTACCTGACTCCGCCGTAAGTGTATTATACACAGCACCAGGTAGCATCGGTTCACTTCCCTGCGTTCTTGTGTCGTGTAAGGTGCTGTTAGTTGATGAATGCATCCCCCTCCTTGCAGCATTTCTCGAAGATTGTGGTCTCAAATCGAAAGAGAACTCGTTTTTTACACGACTTTACCAAGTTTTCCACTGTAGCTTTTCTCATTGCAACTAGTTCTGTTTATTTTGAGAACCTGTCTATTATCAACAGTAGCACGGAATTGCCATGTCCGGGCGAATATCCTATCCCAGAGATATTCCCAAAAAAGTTAAACCCAGAAGAGCTCTTAAAGCGTCATCGGCTTCAGGAGTTCCAGCGCAAAATGTTGTTGCTGCAGTTGCGACTGGCGCATTGAGATCTCTTGTAGCCATTCCACCAAAAAAGCAAATATTTGTTTCGCTGCTCAACCCCAATACTGCATCAGATGATGTCATAGCCCATATCCGGGCAAAAGTCGTGGCACCAAACATAGTGGTGGAAAAGTTTAGGTTTTCATATACCCGTGACATTTCGTCATTTGTAAAGGAGTTACGGCTAAGAAAAAGAGAAATCGGCTTCCGATTCGTCTGCCTAACACAAGTGATCCTTCCGTACCTTCCGGCTCGTCAGTATCTGGCGGGTCAAAAAACTAATTTCGTCCCTTGTTCTGGCATATCAGAATGTTAGAGGACTAAAATCTTAACTTTCTAAGCTTTTTGCAGATAGTCAATCTTTTGACTTTCATATTTTAGTCTTTACAGAAACGTGGTTAAGGCCTGACATTTCTGATGCTTCTATTTTTCCCACAATATTTTCAACTTATAGATGCGATCGAGAATCCAGAAAAGGTGGTGGAGTTTTGATTGCCGTAAATTCATCTCTTCCTTCTGAAATCGTTCTGCCACCTGCTGTTTTTGACATTGAATTTGTTAGTGTCAAAATTTGTTTAAAATCATATTCTGTCTTTCTAACTTGTTCGTATATTACACCGAGTCCTGACATGAGGGTATGTATATGCTAGCCACTTAGAAGCAATTCGCTTTGTTTCTTCACTTCTCTTGGATGCAGACATATTTATTGTTCTGGGAGATTTTAATCTACCTAACGTTTTCCGGCTTCCATCAAGTGAGTCTTCCTTGTTGATGCCCTCCTCCTCGCATTGCTTTGTTGACGGTCTCCTTGAGTTATCCTTAACCCAAGTTAATCCAGTGCTTAATAAAAATGAGAGATTACTGGATCTCATATTTATGTTAGATTCATCTAACTATACTGTTTCGAGGATTGATCCTTTAGCCGTCCCTGCAGACAGTTTCGGTTACCAAATGCTGGTACCAGTTCGACGTCTCGTACCCGTTGTTTTCGTAAAACTAACTTTTTCAAGCTCAATGAGCTAATTCTTGCCACAGACTGGTCTTATCTGTACTCCTATAATGATATGAATACTGCCATTTGTTTTTTCTATGATACTATGTTTTCACTTTTTGACGCTTATGTTCCACATGTACTGTCTAATAAGCCGCCATGCTTTACACGTGAGTTAACTAATTTGAGAAATGTTAAGTCCAGATATTATAGAAAGTTCAAAAAATCGGGTCGACCGTCTGATTTCTCTCTTTATGCTGTTGCTCGATCGAATTTTTCAGTGCTTAATACACTATGCTATAAGTATTATATTAGGCGTTGTAAACTTCAGTTCTCCCGCATTATTTTATTAAGCAATTTTAGAACTTCGTTAACACCAAACGTAATGTGGCAGTGCACCCGTCCCATTTTTGTCTTGAAAATAATAAAGCTAGCTATGATCAGGCCATTGCCGATATGTTTGCTGATTTTTTCAAAACAACCTATTCCTCCAAAGATCATCGAGCTAATTTTTCATATCCCTATCAGTTGAAAAAAACTCAAAAAAGGTGATCGATAAAAGTTCGCTTCTCAGTGTACTTACTTTAGTGAAGCCCGTGTATTCACCAGGACCTGACGCGGTACCTAGTTGTGTACTCAGGTTTTTCGCTCAGACTTTGATTTCCCCAATTCTTAAATTATTTACTTTGTCCGTTGAAACTTCCTCTTTTCCAACCATTTGGAAGGAATCTTTTATTATCCTTTGCATAAAAAGGGTAATAAATCCGTAGCTTCAAATTATAAGGATATTTCCAAATTGTTTGCTATTCCGAAGTCATTTGAGAAAAAAAAAAGTTCTCAACTGCAACATTTCTATAGTCCTATTTCTTCATCTTCTCAACATCGGTTCATGAAAAGTATATCTACTACCACTAACCTTATAGAGTTTACTTCTTTAGCGATCGAAGCATTCAGGAATGCATTGCAAACTGATGTCATTTATACTGACTTCAGTAAGGCTTTTGATTCTGTCAATCATACACTGCTTTTGTTCACGCTGAACAAACTTGCCCTTCCAAGCTTTTTGCTTAATTGAATTTCACAATATCTAAACAACTGTACACAAAAAGTTTTGTTTAAAAGTTGTCTTTCAAAGAGCATAAATGTGACCTCGGGGGTGCCACAAGGTTTCCATCTAGGACCACTCCTTTTTACGCTTTTTATTAATGACCTTCCGTCAGTTGTAACTCACTCTCGTGCGCTTATGTATGCTGACGATGTTAAACTTTGTTTTAGTTTTGAAGACTTAAGTTCTCCACGTCTGCTTCAAGTCGATCTTAATAACTTTCAAACTTGGTGTGAAATTAACTTATTAAACCTTAATGTTTCAAAATGTAATGTCATGTCATTTCATAGATCCTCTTTTCAATTAGTGGTGTATTATCTTAATAATACCCCACTTGAACGTTTGAACGAGATTAATGATTTGGGTGTACTCATGGACCACAAATTAAATTTTACTCGTCATATTAATATCACTGTCAATAAAGCCATGAGTTGTCTTGGTTTTGTTAAGCGATGGTCGAAAGAATTTGACGATCCTTACACAACCAAAACTCTTTTTATTTCACTGGTCCGCCCCATTTTGGAGTATGGACCATGTGTTTGGTCTCCACCATATGGATCACACCAAGTAAAAATTGAATCTGTTCAAAAACAGTTTTTAATTTTTGCTCTTCGTGGTTTAAACTGGAATCGAAATGTTAACTTGCCCTCCTATTCTAAAAGACTTCTTTTAATTAACCTTCCCTCCTTACTTAATCGTAGAGTAGTGATTGGTACTTTGTTTATCCACAAGCTTTTGAATGGACAAATAGACTGTCCTAATTTACTCAATCAGCTCAATCTATCTGTTCCTTGTACACTAACCCGTAATTATGTCCCTTTATCTTTAACACGCTGTACTTCTAACTATTCTTTGCATGAACCTTTTCGAGTTTTCTGTTCCGACTACAACCGCCTTTATTCTGTAATCGGATCAGAGTTCTCTATATCTATTCTAAAAACTACTATTTTAAGTTATCCATCTAGTAGTTAGTCTTAATTATTATTTTAGTTGTCGTCCGTTGTCCACGCGACTTTGTTTTTGCATGCTGTCTGATAGGGTTCGCGCGTAACAGGCTTTGTCCTGGTGTCGCTTGGACCACTTGAAAGTACTGCGCATTGTACGCGTCAACGTGCAAAAGAATCAAGAAATATTGTTAGATTGAGTGGAGTCAAATCTGCCCAATAGAAGCATTAGCCTGTAAAGCTATGCGCACAAATAGGTAGGGATTTGTACAAGGAAATTATTCTTTTGAAAAAAAAAAAAAGTTTTCTAAAAAATTTCTTAACCCAAAAAAAAAAATATTGAATGTTCGACAATTCGATCAGTAAATTTGATGACATATCCGAAATAACCAAAATGGGGTTAATCGATACTAAGGCTGTGGTTTCCACTGCAAATTTAATAAATAAAATTGAGTCATCAAATACTGATTGAAAGTTTACTAATGCATTGTTATTAATTGTATTAATTATGTGTACATATATAATTTATAAAGCATACATGTTGCATAATATTGTAATGCAAAGAGCGCCTTAAGCCGCGCAAATGATCTCGACAAGATCTAAATAAGTATGCGCACCAGCAATCCAATGCCAATGCATTAAAAAATTTCAATTGTCGAAGAAAACAAAAAAAAAAAAAAGAAAAAACACCAATTTTCTCAATAACTTTTCATATTTTCGCAATAAATGGAAAAATAATCATTTTAACAAATTCAAAGTTAACAATTCCAAAATATTTTTCTATAAAAGCATTCATATAATATATAAGACTTGGCCTAATGCCTAAAAGCATTCATACCAATAAACATAAACGCTAGAATGCAACGACACTGTGTTTTTGTTGCGCCGAAATATGATCGGCCACGAGTACCCCAACTTACAGACAAGCCGCGTTAGCATGTGTCCCATGCATTGACCGCTTGCATAAGATATAAATGTGCAAACCACGCTCTGTTCTCACAGCGGCATATCCGCTGCTTACATATAAGATATACATATATGTTCCTTTTACATATTATATGTTAAAGAACTAATATACATAAGGCAGCGCTGCCACTGCGGTCCGCGCCGCATTAGATTTAAAGAATAATAAAGATTCATTAAGAAAGAAACAATAAAAGTGTTCGGAGCGATGATAACTGTCACTCCGATTTAACAACCACAATTATTACTATTAATACTTGGCCCATGGCAAATAAACTCCAAGACAAATTCTTCCATATCTAAAATCAATACGTTCCACAATACATGGCGACCGTGACGCAGGTCAGAAGACCTGAGGACCTGCTGAAAATAAAGGATTAAATGGCTAAAAAGGAAACCGAAGAAAATCTGAGTGAGTAGAGAGAGAGAGTAATGGCAAACAGAGGAAGGGTGCAAAAGAAAATAAAAAAAAGAATAGCACACATAAAGCGGCTATTATACACTAACGAAGCACCCATTCCATGGTCAGTTGCTCAAAATTTGCAACAAGAATGTTCGACTATTCGATCAGTAAATTTGATGACATATCCGAAATACCCAAAATGGGGTTAGTCGATTGGATTCCACTGCAAATGTAATAAACAAAATTGAGTCATCAAATAATGATTTAAAGTTTACTAATGCATTGTTACTAATAATTGTATCAATTATGTGTGCATATATAATTTATAAAGCATACACGTTGCATAATAAATGTATTGGAAAAAAGGCCTTAAGCCGCGCAAATGATCTCGATAAGATCTAAATAAGTATGCGCACCAGCAATCATAACGCCAATGCATTAAAAAATTTCAATGGTCGAAGAAAAATAAAAAAAAAAAAATCAAATTTTCTCAATAACGTTTCATATTTTCGCAATAAATGAGAAAAAAAAAATCATTTTAACAAATTCAAAGTTAACAATTCAAAAATATTATTCTATAAAAGCATTCATAAAAATAATCAAAAGAAAAAGAGCTAATTTTTAATGTTTTAGAAAGTATATATATGTTTCAATAAAAACGAATAAAATTAAAATTATAAAACTACAAAGAATAACTAAAGCACTATGAGATCAGAAGTAGGCAAATTGTCAATATTTATCTGCCAATTTAATGTCAGATATGGAGTGGCAACAGATACGTGATATATTACAGGAGATAAAGAAAAAGTTTGATAAATCGTACAAATGTATTTCATGAAATAGAAATATCCTAACCGACACTATAAACAAGCAAGCAGAGATATTAGTAGAGTGTTTTAATGAAGCACGAATTCTTGTACACAACAACAGAGAAAACACACTGGTCACACTGGTATCTAAATTATTAGTCAAATTTCGATCAAATTTGGTATCGGTACAAAGGAGATATAATCTAGAAATATCAATACCAACAATCCTAAATACCCCTTATTTAGTTGGAACTAGAAAAGAACTCAATAAGGACCAGGAAAATATAGATTCATTAGAGGAGTACGAATCAGAAAATAACACTGATACTGAAATCAAAGAAATAGATTTACAAGATTTAACCATACCTGCGGTAATAAAGCTAACCGTAGTAGACAATTGGCCAGAGTCCGACAAAAATTCCAAGCTAGTAGAAGAAAAATTAGTAATCATGGGCCTAACCAATATCGAATTTATGAACACTGCATCAAGGATGTTACCGGATTTTGACGGTAAAGCTGAAAACCTATGTAGCTTCCTAGATGCATTGGAAATAATACAATCAATAAAAGACTCCCATGAACTATTAGCTGTATCCATAATTAAATCAAAACTAAAAGGACCAGCTAGAAATATAATAAGCACTGAGAATACGATAGAACAAATAATCACGAAACTCAAAGCTAACGTTAAGGGAGAGTCCATTGACACTATATCTGCAAGATTATTGAATCTTTCGCAGAAAAACAAGACCCCTAACGAATATACCCAGGAAATTGAAAAATTAGCTAAGTCTCTATAAGGAGCATATATTGAAAATGAATATACTCTAGAACAAGCTAAATCATTAAGTACCAAACAAGCTGTACAAGCAATGAAGAAAAATTGCCTAAATAAAGAAATTAAAACAGTTATGCGTTCTCGTCCATTCAACAATGTGGACGAAGCAATAGCTGCATATATTGAAACATCTAATGATGTAGCTGAAGAAACTAATACTATTATGTATTACCAAAATTACTCATCGCGGTGGAAATCGCGGTCGTGGTAGGTATATGGGTCGTAACTATAACAGAGGCGGCCAACGGTACAACAACAATAATAACAGTAATCACATCCAACACAAACTCTAGAGGCGGCTCGAAAAGAGGCGGCTCAAATAGAGGAAACAGACATAACAATCAAGTACGAATTACACAAAGTAATTCGGAAAACCCACAAACACAACTGATCAGAAAAGTCTATAGCATATACTTAAATCTCAGCAGCCTTATAAAAATACACAACCAAAAAAATAATAAGCCACTAACACTACTAGTAGATACTGGAGCTAACATATCAATTCTCAAAGATAATAAATAATTTAAAGCAAACATAACAGGAATTGGTCAGGGAAATCAATTGGACTAGCTATAATTGATTTACTTTTCGATTATTTTATAATCAGTCACGATTTCCAAGTAGTCCATAATGAATTTCCAGTACCATGTGACGGAATTCTGGGACTTGACTTCATTCGAAAATTCAATTGCATCATAGATTATTACAATGATGAATTAATACTTAAACCGCAATCACTTACATACCAAATACATGTACCACTATTACACAATGATATTGACAATTCAATATTACTGCCAGCAAGGTCAGAAGTTTTAAGAAAAATCACACTACAAACAAATGAAGATACTGTATTAATACCAAATCAGGAAATTTATCCTGGGGTATTAATAGCTAACAGCATCGTAATAGGTAATAATGCAATTGTTCGTATCTTCAATACAACAAGTGAAAATATAAATATTAAAAATCCAAACATTACATTTGAATCAATAATCATGAAATTAAATCATTTAGTAATAACAAAATAAATAGAACAAATGAAGTCTTAAGTAAATTAAAGTTCCCAGATCATGTAAAACTAGAACTTACTGAGTTGTGCACCGAATACAGTGACATATTTGGTCTCGAATCAGAACCAATCTCAAGTAATAACTTCTACAAGCAAAAACTAAGGTTAGCAGACAAAACCCCAGTATACATAAAAAACTATAGAAATGCAGAAACAGAAAAGCCAGAAATAAATCGACAGGTAGAAAAGTTGATAAAAGATGGTATAGTCGAACCATCTATAATAGCCCACTTCTGTTAGTTCCTAAGAAGTCACTACCAAATTCGAAAGAAAAAAATGGTGTCTAGTAGTGGATTATAGACAAATAAATAAAAAACTTTTAGCAGATAAATATCCATTACCTGTATTAGAAGAAATATTAGAACAACCAGGAAGAGCAAAATATTTCTCGTGTCTGGACATTATGTCAGGATTTCATCAAATAGAACTCGAAAACAACTTTCAAACTTGGTGTGTTCAAAATGTTTGCAATTAGTGGTGTATCTTAATTGGTAAATATGATGAACGTTCCAGAACAATGCATATGTACATGTATATTATTTCTAAGTATTTTCTGTCACAGATGTATAGACATACACATACATATGTATTCTGCTCTTGCCTAACCGAATTATTGGCACACGCTTAGTCTCTAATATACTTCTCAGTTGAACGCACGTCTTCTCTGCCTATTATTTTCTGCCCCCGTTTACGGGTAGCATCTTCAACCCTCCGAACAGGTTATGGGCCCAGGAGCGGTTATAGGTAGAAGAAGTGAAGGACAGTGATCGGTTTTGTGACAAAGTGTAGTGCACAATTAATTAAAGTTACGAACTTTATATTAAAAGAAAAGAGACTCAAGCAAGATGACTAATTTATAGCAAATCGAGAAGTTGGATGAAAAGAACTTTGATTCTTGGAGCATACAAATGCGAAGTGTGATTGTTCACTCCGATTTATGGGACGTGACGTGTAACCCAATGCCCATGGAGGCAGGGGAGGCTACAAATATGGCAGCAGCAGATCGCAAGGCATTAGCAACAATAACGCTAAGTGTAAAGCCATCGCAACTGGCATACATAAAGAACTGTAAAACAGCATATGCGACATGGACAAAACTACGAGATATTCATCAGCCAAAGGGACCAGTGCGAAAAGTGTCGCTTTACAAGAAATTATTAAGTTTGCGCTTATTCGAAGGTCAAGGTATGGCAAGTTATTTAAATTCATTCTCTGAGATTTTGGATCAGCTTGCAGATATGGGTATTGAGATGAATGAAGAGTTACCAACCATCATTTTGTTATCTAGTTTGCCAGAAAAATTTGAGAATTTCGTTGTCGCCATAGAGACGCGCGACAATTTGCCCAGTTTCGAAATTCTTTGCATAAACTTGAAGGAAAAAGCAAAGAGATAAACTTGTATGGAGACGAAAGAAAATAGACAAGAGGCATTCATAGTTTCACAGTTTCACAAATTACTTGCTTCAAATGTGGCAAGCGAGGGCATGTAAAGGGGCAATGCAAAACAGAGACCCAAAGAGAGACCAAATATAAAGAGAGCACAGAGAGCAAGCAATGCAGCTTAATAAATGTCTTAGTGACGGAGAGCATTGGAAAGAAATGGTGCTCAGACTCTGGCGCAACCAGCCATATGTGTTGCGACAGAAATATGTTCTCAGAGTTTGAGGCACATAAATAGAAGATCAGTATGGCAAATGCGGCAAAAGAAAAGTTAATTTGCAAACTAACTTGTACAAACTAACATTAAATAATGTAGGTATAATGGCAGGTAATTTTATGTCAGTGGCTCGTGTTATTGAGCATAACAGCGAGGTGTATGTTGGGAAATACGTAGCTAGAGTCATACAGCATGGCAAATGTATTGTAAATACTACCAGGGTTGGAAACTTATACGTTTTTGAATTAAAAGTGGAAAATATCTTCGCAGCTTTTGAAGATAATGGAGAGTTGTGGCACAGACGTTTTGGTCACCTCAATTACTCAAGTCTGACGCAGATGAAGAATAAAAATTTAGTTCGTGCAGAAAATATACATTCAAACGTTCATTGTAAAACTTGCATGTTAAGCATAATAGTAATCAGGGCCATAGATTAATGAAGCATTCTTCTGATACTAGGTTACGTATTACATTAAGATGAAACTGGAAAATTGTTGTAAGTCTTATACACTATATAAGAGATCCAGCAAATAAATAAACGCCAAAAAAAAAAAAAAGCAAAATACATGTGCAAGCATTTCCAAAGGCATCAGATAATCGAGCCAGTGAGATTTTGGAATTAATTCATAGTGACGTTTGTGGACCTTTTCGCAATAAATCACTTGGTGATTCAAGATATTTCCTTACATTTATTGATGACAAATCCAAAAGAGTATTCGTATATTTTCTTAAAGGCAAAGATGAAGTCTTCAGCAAGTTTGTGGATTTTAAAAACTTAGTGGAGTGGCAAACAGGAAAAAAGCTAAAATGCATTCGCATCGACAATGGTCGGGAATATGTCAATAAAGCGTTTGATGAGTTTTTAAAAACTGTTAACAACTTTGTAACCAACTTAAAGTTTTTGGTTCCGTTGCAGTAGCATTGTCCAAGGGTAATCATGACAGCAAATTTCCACCAAAAGGAAAAGAGTATCGCATGGTGGGTTACTCAAGAGAAGCCAAGGGTTACAGACTCTATGATGCATAGACACGCAAAGTGGTTGAAAATAGAGATGTACATTTTGATGAGCGAGTGCAAAGTGACAGTACGACAGTTACATTTGATTTAGCTGGACCTTATGGTTAAGATGAAGTTCCTGTTCTGGATCAGGAGGCGGAGGAAAATCATACAGAGGAACAAGAGGAAGAGTCTACAGAGTCAAGTAGCGGTGATGATTCGTTTCATAGCACACATAGCAGATGAAAAAGGAGTTCTACAGGTGGAAGAAGAACAACGTGTGGGTCCTGAAAGGCAAAAATTAATCAGGACGGGCAGACCTGGTCGCCCGAAGAAACAGTACAACATCCTTGGATCTATGGTTGCAAGCGATGTGCTGATTCTATCAACTTACGATGAAGCTATGAGTGGGTCCTATTCATCACAGTGGCGTGAAGCAATGGCAACTGAGTATAAGTCTCTGGTCAAAAATGAAACATGGGGAGCTGGTGGACTTACCAAAAAATCAGCCCTTAGTAGGATGCAAATGGGTTTTTAGCCTTAAAAAGGACGCTCAAGGAGGCTTAGAGCGGTTTAAGGCGCGGCTATTTGCACGGATACTTTTGCACCGGTATGCCGACTTGAGAGTGTGCGATTTGTTTTGGCACTAGCAGCAGAGTTGCAGTTATACGTACATCAGATGGACGTATGCACGGCACGTGCACAGTGATCTAAAAGATACGGTCTACTTGAAGCAACCTGAGAATAATCCATAGGCAGTATTATTGCTAAAGAAGGCAATATATGGTTTGAAACAATCAGGAAGGGAATGGAATTCCAAGCTGCATGGCGTACTACTGGAAATGGGATTTAATCCATGTAGCAGTGAACCGTGCTTATACTAAAAGCGTGGGACAGGTGATTTGGCATTAATCCTTGTATACGTTGATGATTTACTTGTAGAATGTCGATCGAAGCAAATGTTGGACAGCATCAAAGCAACAATTTCAAATGCGTTTGATTGCACAGACAAGGGCGCAACAGAGCTATTTTTGGGCATGCAAATTCAGCGTGATGGTGACATTGGGCCAATTACTTTGGGCCATTTTTAATATATAAAGGAGATGTTGAGGCGCTATGGGATTGAACATTGTAAAAGTGAGGCTACTCCTTTAGAAGCAGGGCATCAGGTAACATGTGACAACAAGGCATACAAAAGGGTTGAACCAAAAGGCTATCAGACGCAGATTGGCGGGCTGATGTGGTTGGCGCTTACTACAAGGACAGATATATTGCATTCAGTTGCAAAGTTGGCACAGCGGAATCAAGATCCCCATTCTGAGCATGAGGCAGGTGTGAAGCACATCCTGAGGTACTTAGCAACGACGGTAGACAAGAAGTTTAACTACAAGAAAACCGACAAGGCATTGGTTGGATATGCAGATGCTGACTGGGGAGGTGACAGAGTCGACCGAAAGTCATACCCGGGATATGTTTTCTTCTTGGCTGATGGACCAATATCTTGGAAATCCGAGAAGCAGCGCAGCGTAGAACTCAGTAGTACTGAGGCAGAGTATATAGCGCTATCAACCTCATGCAAGGAGGCAGTTGTTTTGCGGCGCTTGATCATCGAGCTTGGGTGCGGAGATGGTACTACCTAAACAATTATATACGGAGACAACTAAAGTGCTCAATAGTTGGCGAAAAATCCAGTTCATCACTCGAGGACTAAACACATAGATATAGCATAGCATATCATTTTGTACGACAAACTGTATCAGATAAGCATGTTGAGCTAAAATATGTCGCGACGGAATTAATGATTGCTGATGTATTAACTAAGAATTTGCAAAGAAGAAGCATAATGAATTTATGAATATGTTAAACTTAAAATGATATTGTAACTAATGCTTGCATTGAGGAAGGGTCTTAAATAAGATGAATGTTTCAGAACAATGCACGCATGTTACATCGTTGTATCAACACATACATGTTTATTACTTCTAAGTATTTTCTGTCACACATATATATACATACACATACATATGTATTCTGCGCTTGCCTAACCGAATTGTTTTCAGTTGAACGCACGTCTTCTCTGACCATTTGAACGAGATTAATGATTTGGGTGTACTCATGGACCACAAATTATATTTTACTCGTCATATTAATAACTGTCAATAAAGCCATGAGTGTTCTTGGTTTTGTTAAGCGATGGTCGAAAGAATTTGACGATCCTTACACAACCAAAACTCTTTTTATTTCACTGGTCCGCCCCATTTTGGAGTATGGACCATGTGTTTGGTCTCCACCATATGGATCACACCAAGTAAAAATTGAATCTGTTCAAAAACAGTTTTTAATTTTTGCTCTTCGTGGTTTAAACTGGGATCGAAATGTTAACTTGCCCTCCTATTCTAAAAGACTTCTTTTAATTAACCTTCCCTCCTTACTTAATCGTAGAGTAGTGATTGGTACTTTGTTTATCCACAAGCTTTTGAATGGACAAATAGACTGTCCTAATTTACTCAATCAGCTCAATCTATCTGTTCCTCGTAGACTAACCCGAAATTATGTCCCTTTATCCGCTGTACCTCTAACTATTCTTTGCATGAACCTTTTTGTTTTCTCTGTTCCGACTACAACCGCCTTTATTCTGTAATCGCATCAGAGTTCTCAATATCTATCCTAAAAACTTGTATTTTAAGTTATCTATCTAGTAGTTAGTCTTATTATTATTTTAGTTGTCGTCCGTTGTCCACGCGACTTCTAGGGTTCGTGCCTAACAGGAATTGTCGTGGTGTCGCTTGTTCCACTTGAACGTACTGCTCATTAACGCGCTAACGTCCAGAAAAAAAAGAGCTTTATCCTTCAGTAATTCTGGCATAGCTCTAGGCATTATGTTTATGTCTAGCCCGTTCATATTAGGTGACCATTCGACATGCTCGAGAAATTGCAGCCGTTTTGTGCAGCCGTCGAATCTGAACGTCCATTGCCTTAGTTGTTTGGCTATCCTCGCGTACTTTTTTTCTGTTCTTTTATGCTCCATTTATGCATTTTCGGGTATACATATGTTATAATGTTTGAGGGCCTTCTAACGTGCCAAAACTTCCCCATCTAGGTGGTGTTACAATGAAAATACTCCTGGTCTTTCCTACTCTGGGCTAGGAATACTCCTAGTCGACACTACCTGTACCAGGAATACTCCTGGTCTGCCCTAACTAAGCGAGCAATATCTCCTAGTCTTTTAATTTATAATAGGAATATCTCCTAGTCTTTTCCCTGATGTAATAACAACTCCCAGTCTTATAACCTTAGCCTTTCCTTACTGCCTTTAACTACCAATTTATAAGCACCAGGACTCAGCCAGGACTTGGATTTTACATCTTAATAGATGCCCTTATGGTCTCAGCCGTGCGTATTTATACGCATCTTGACCCAATCAGGACGCGGAAGAATCACCTCTCCCATTGCCAATAATTTTCCATTCGTTTACTCTTTGTTTCAAAAACTTTCTATCGCTTTCTTCTTTTGACCGGCTTTTTTAACCGATCACGCCGCATAGCTTGCTTGTTGCTTTGCATGGTGAAATTCTTTTACTCCATATGCGCTGCCTCTCGGATTGCTGAACTTCCATCCTCGGTTTCCAATGGCATCTCCTTTTACTCTCTTTTACTTTCGCGGTTGCCCCGCGTCCTCCGCTGCCACCACCAACGCTTTTACATAAAATGCATCTCACTTTTTTGTATAAGTACAAGAAGAACTAAACTACAAACATCCTCATCGTAATGAAATATAATAATAATATAATAATAATATAAAATAATAATATAAAATTATATTTATACAATAATAAATAAATAAACAAATACATCAAACAGATTATTGCCTCGACCCTGACAATTAACTGCCCATATACAACTATTTATCTCTCGCGAGCTTATGTTATAAATAATGAGAATGAACGACTTCTGGCCATATGAGCGACCGCTTATATATATGAAACATCAAATGAGATTTAATCTGTGACATATTGCTGCAACAGTTGGTCGGTCGGCTGGGCGGGATGTTGTCGGCACTTAGTGCAACCGCTGGGACTCGAGGGTAAAAACAAAAAATAATGTTGATGGCTATGCAATGTATACAAATAATATTTAAATATAAACATTAAATATAAACATAAATTATTACGATTATATGTTCCATGTTTTGTTATATTTTTTTTGTCATATGTTCGTTTTCTGGTGTTTGTTTTTAACATTTAATCTCTGGTACGTTTTGAATTTTTCTCTCTTGTATACATGCGTGTTTTATATGTTATTATTGGAAAAGAAGTCAATTCACAGGAGGCAGGAATAAAAACTTAGCAATAAACAAAGTTCGTAAAGCAATTAACAACTGAGGTCATATAGCTATAACCATGAAAAAAAGTGTAAAGAAAAAGTAAAAGAAGAATAGACGAAAAGAAGCATCTTATGCCTCTCCATAATTACGCTCCCTCTACAGCAAGCGCAGCTTCTGTAGTACTTGTCTCGCAAAAACGCACACGGCTGACCATGCCTTATGGGTGGCCAGCATCATCTGGCAATTTTCGACGCTGTAGGTATTGTACCTGTTGACTTTAAACCTCGGACAATTAAAGAACCTGTGTTTCTTCGATTCCCTCTCTGCACCATGGGCAAATCGGTGTAAGTCAGACCTGAAACACCCATAGCCACTTAGCCGCTATGTCAGGTGTAACGTGACTTCCCATGATTCCTGTTGCGCCAATCTTTAAGGTTTGGGATGAGCTTATAGGTCCATCTACCTTTCCGTGACGGTTCCCACTTAGTTCGCCAAGCATTTAGGGTTGCACTTCTGGCCGCTGTTTTGGATTTCCGTCTAGTCAGCGAAGTCCACTCGATGGTCTGGCTCTTCTCGAAAGGGTCTTGTATGTAATTATTTTGTTTCTCCTTTTTGGGTTTAAGCCCATTATTTCGTTATTAATAAAATGCAGGGGGTTCCCATCAGAGCCTCCGCTCTGTATTGTGTCAGATTTAATTCTGTTTAGTTTTGCTTAAGCTAAAATGCAAATGTCTTAGTCAGATATTTTGGGTGCTATGTATGTATGTACGTGGAATCACATGGTCTGGCTTGCAAAGTGCGTGCTCAGCACTTCCATAGGATTCTGTAAGTCAGCATTCCAATATCTGATCGAGTTTCGAGTGCGCTAGTTTGGTTTATATCTTTATGCGGTAGCTTCATACATTTATATGTGTGTGTATTCATTCGTAATGAGTGAGTGTCAATCTTTTAAATACACTACAGAATTTTTAGAGAAATGACGTAATATTTTATGGAGATATTTTATGGTAGTGTATTACAATTTTGTGCGCAGTGTATCTTGTTTGTGTAAAATATTTTATTTATAGTGTAGTACGGAGGTCAAAAAAAAATGTTCTCTTTTTTTATCTATAATAATAAATGTAATATAAATTGTAAAAGATTGTATAAATGGGGAAAAATATTATAAAATTTATATAAAAGTTAACGCCGCTTGGCGTTACCCTCAATTATGCCCAGTGGCAAATATATTGAGCGACAGTTGCGGCAGCAGCAGCAGCATCAGCGTTGGCCGAGGCGCGAGCAACTGATCTTGGCAGAAGAGTTAGAGTCAGCGAAGAGGTCGGAGTGTAATCGGGGAGTATGAAAGTGTGAGTGGGTAAGATTTGTGTATCGTGGCTGCGGGTACAAGGCCTGACTGCTGATACAAAGTTAACTTATATATATATATATATAAATGAATATAGTTATATAAAGGTGAAATAATGAATATATAAAAATATTGTTTGTGGAGGGGAGAAGTCAAGGGCAAAGCCCAACTTTGATTACCAGTTGTAGGAGCGAATTAAAATGCTCGGTAACTCGTTTTGTGCACAGGCCAGTTTTATTTATAAATTTAGACACGGACCGGTTCACAAGTGTATGGGGTTTGTTTTCGGATATAAGTTAATTTTTGTAAGTTTACGAGGCCAAGAATATCTCGGATGCGAAGCAAGAGTATGCCGGGGTGGAAAAAACGCAACTTAGTAAGATGGGGTTTTCCATGAAACTTGCCCGTCATGGGCGGAGTGCGCCCGTTCTTCATTAGCTGATTTTTCCCCACGATAACTCTGGCTGGTCTCCATTTTTGGCGTGAACATAACGCCCCTATGCAACGAATTGCAATAGCCCGGGTGGACTGGTAAGGATTGGAAACTGCTGCGTTCTGGAGAGCCTACATACCACAGGAGCCTGACAGGATCAATCCGAATACGGTGCTTTGAGATGTGGGAGTGCCGCTATGACACGGAACACAACCGGGTTGGATGACCTCAGGATAGAGGTCGGTCCTAAGCACGACGAATACGGATGCTGGACGATGAAAATTGGGGTCTGCCAGCACCACGGGGAAAAAGTTTTTGCGGACGGCGTCAGAGACCTGCCGGATGGGAGTAGATACCTGGAGGCCGGGCTCTAGTTGGAGGACGACCTCCTTCTTGAACTCCGGGTCAGTCCGGGATCGGATAGTGGCCTGGCAGGCCTCGCCTCTGCTGATGCGACTTGTCGAGTCTTATAATCCCTTCGGCGGTTACCGATTTTGACTACAGCGGTCGGCATCACTGTTGTCACATTTAGCTGTAGCAGCAAGGACAACGTGAGAGCTCGAGATGGGTTGCCGGCTGAACTGGATCGCCTGGGGTTGGACGAGCTGCCGTTTGATCTGGCTGTACTGGGCTTGAACGAGGTACGTTCTCGCGTGGGTGAGAGCGATGCCGTCCGTGCGATATCTGTTTGTGCCTGTCGAGGCGCCCGTCTCTGTTTCGAATACTCGTGGAGTGCAACAAGGTGTGATGCGCCTCTCCACAACGCCGACATCTTCCAGTTTTTCGACACTACTCGGCAGAGTGCTCATGCGCCAGACAATTGGGGCAATATTTGTTGATTCTCATCTGCCCTGAGCCGCTTCTCTCCACGTAGGTTTAAGAACTGCTTGCATTGCCGAAGTGCGAATTATGGTGGTTCAATAAATACAATTGTTGTTAATATCTTTAAATATTCAAATTTTAACGTTATTGAAAATAAAATAAGGGAATAAAAACTTCTGTTTTATTTGAAATGAATCTTAATCCCATGCACAAGCATACTTGGTTGTGTAATTTCCCTTGCGATCTTGACGGACCTCGGCGAGGTCGGAACGAGGACCTCTGGGAGCCATGACTTGCTGCAATGAAAAAACTGGATTCTAGGAGAAGAAACGAAAAAAAATGCTAGGATTAAGCATGGCTAAAAGCTATTTGAGTGACACACGAAGCGAACGATAATATTAGGAGAAGAAGAAGGACATTAAGAAGAAAAGGCCGTCGGCGCTTCACTGCCGATGATAGAGAGCTCCTCGAAGGTGTAGCGCACATTGGCCGTGCACTTGTAGAACAGAGTCTTAAAAGTCTTCACCCCCGCTTCCCGGAGGGCGACCATGTCCGGAGCGCAGGTCACGATCTGATGATCATGGGAATTTAGGATGCGGCGTTTGGTCGCTTCCAGAAAATCGTTCTCTAAGGCCTTTTACGCTCCAACGAAGGTCTTGCAATTTTCCGAGTATATACGCTGAGGAAGACGATTCTTCGCGATACGAAACGGAAATGTGCCGCCAGAAATTTTCCTGTCGTCAGATCGGACGTAGCTTCAAGGTGGATGGCCTTTGTACTGAAACAAACGAAGACACAAAAGTATCCTTTTCTAATTAGGCAAGCCCTTCCTGTGTAGTCTGGAAAAAGTTACCCGTCCTCGGGGCAGATCACCCATCAGTTGCATTTGCTGACGGCGCTTGTGCAGGATGCAAGCCTTGCATCCACGGATAGGGGCCTTGACAGCATTTTTAATCCTCGGAATCTATAACTTTGCCCGCAGGAACCGGACCATTTGCATGAGAGCTCGATGAGGGAACTGGTTGGACCTTTGACAGACAATAGATTTTTGTCGGATACTCCCGTTGTTGAGTAGCTAGATCTAAAGCCTTTTTGGCCTCGAATAGCTCCTGTTAGGTGAGAATTAGTGTTGGGGGACAGACTTCCTCCTGCTGAGGAACCTCCGGACATTGGCGATCACTCTTAGAGCTCGACTGAAATCGGAAAAACGTTCCATGATCTAGGTTTTACTTAACGTGGTGACAATGTGACAGCGGGTTCGTTGCTCCACTTCTGTTTCGGGGACTGTGCAAGGAGTTGCAGGCCAGTACTCACGAGGTAGTCGGAGCCACTCCGAATCGTGCCAACAAAATTGGCTTGCCGACAAGTCTGCTGCTGTCACACCTCACACCTGGCTAGGTTAGCTGGATTGTTCGCGGACTGCACATGAGCCCCAGTCACCCACAATAGTTTTGCTGGAAATGGATGACACGCGATTTGCATTAACAAGGTGAACTAATTGCACTATGGTTTGTTGAGCCAGGCCAGAACGATGGTGGAATCCGCCCAGAAGAAGGATGGGGAATTACCGCTGCATACAAGTCTGCTGGCAGTACAGCGCCGCACAGTTCTACCCGGGGCAGAGAGACGGTATTCACTGGAACAACCAGAGTCTTCGCAGTAAGGAGGTGGACGCTCATGTGATCATGATGCTTGACGAGTATGTAGAGCGTAGCGCCGTATTCTCGCTGAGACGCGTCGCAAAAACCATGGAGTTGCCAGTCATAGTCAGGTTTGGTTTCCACCCATCTCGGAATGTGAATCTGACCGAGGCCTGGGTAATCCTGCAGGAAATCGTAGCATTCTTGTAAGAGCGATGGCGGTAGAGCGTTATCTCAGACAAGCTCGGTCAGTTGCATAAATATTTTTGCGTGGACTTCGAAGGGGGCCAACCATCCTGCTGGATAGAACAACTTGGCGATGTAGAATAGGAGCTCCCTCTTAGTGACGGACGCTTGCAACGGCGAGTTTGCGGTCAGGAAGAAGAAACGATCCTGCGTAGCTTTCTAGAGGTTTCCCAGTGTCTTGGCGGTGCTCGCATTCTCTAACTCGAGGAAGTTGGCATTATGTAAATACTCTCATGGGATGGCTGACAAAACATCTTTTTCGTTCGATGTCCATTTCCGGGGCGGGAAGCCAGCAGAAGTCAGGGCACTTTGGAGTTCTTGAATCGCCTCACGCGACTGCTTCTTAGTGTGGGACCCAGCGAGGAAGTCATCCACGTATATGTAGCCACGCAAAATTTCGCTCGCTCTGGGGTACCTTTGTTCCACATCCTGAGCCAACTGGAGTAGGGCTCGGATAGCCAGAAACGGAGCACAGTTGACTCCAAATGTGACGGTTTGGAGATCTCAATCCTGAAGATGACCGACCCGATCTCGATAGAGGATGCACTGGAAAGGAGTGTGTTCTGCGGAAACAAAGATTTGCCGAAATTCTTGGAGTCAGTAGGAGGGAGCACGCGAATCATATGTCCCAATGTTACCTTTTTTTGTAGGACCGCTCCATGTTATGCTCTTAGTTCAGGACTCTTTCCCAAACGCGCTTCATTCCTGAGGAACTGAGCAATGGTGATCGATCTTGAATGCCACAGGTCGATGTTCTCTGGATCCTTGAAAGAGATACCTCATATTTTCCATCTGCTCTTCTCTTAGTGGTTTTCCGAAAATGCAGCTCGCACTTTTTATCTGTTTCCTTTTCCAGTTTTGCTGGAAGATCTTCCACCTCCCAAAACTTGGTGAGGAGTTTATCCAAGTTGGCGTTGGTGGGTGTGATGGAAATCTGGGCGGCGAAGACATTTGACGCAGAAATTACCGATTTCATGGGGCCACAGAAAACCCAGACAAATATGATTACAAGGCCGGTGAGGGAGCCGCATATATCCTTCTTGATTCGCTCGCCCAGAATGCGCGGGAAGAGGTTAACTCCGATCAACAGATCAATCGACGAACTCTGATGGAAGATTTCCATCCACATTCTATGAAAACGGACAGGAGGGTAGCGCTTCGGCTAAATTTGGCAGGACAAATGCGGACGTTTTCATTTGTAGAGAGGGATCGCTAGAAAAAGCGATCTTTAACTGGCATAATTTTTGGGCACTGGCGGCCACACAGTTGGAAATCCCACTGATTTGAACATCAATGACTCGGTATGGTGGTCTAACCAAGTTAAACATCCTCTCGGTTAGGAATATCCCTTCGGATCCGGTGTTGATTAAGGCGCGAGCTTGGAATTTTGCGCCTAAATGACGTAGTACCACCATGGCAGTCAACAGCAAGACCTTATGGGGAGAAGATACCAAAAAATTTTCCAGACTGTGGCTGGAAGTTGGTCGTTCATTAGATTCTAGGGGGAACTGGTGGCTGCTCACTGGCGGCCGCCACTGTAGAGCCGTTGATGCGGTGGAGTAGAGTATGGTGCCGCTCCTTGCATATATGGTAGTTATGAGCGGTCGGACACTCTCGCAGCTGATGGCCCCATGCAAAACAATTGCGGCATAACTTTTGCTGCTTAATTGCCGCCATTCATCTTTGGACCGACATATCTGTGAACTTTGGACATACTCGGATTGGGTGGTTCTCTCTGCCGCATAATTTACAGGTGAACTGATTATGAGTGAGCTTGGTGTTTAACGCTTGGAATTTGGTGTGAGGCACAGATTTCTGGACGCTGCAGGGATGACTTGCAATGAAGAAGTGGGCTTTCGACCTTCCAACGTTTCTATGACGCGATATCGATGTTTGAGGAAGTTGTTCAGGTCGGACCAGGATGAGAGGTCAGTTTTGTTTCGGATTGATAGATTGTTCACATAAAACTATAGTGGCGTTTGGCAGTTTTGTCGTGCAAAGCGTCAACAACAAGACATCCCAGTTCTCCGTGCTAACACCAGAAACCGTGAGTGTAGTTAAGCAGCCCTCAATGGTAGTTTGGAGATCCTTCAGGGCGAGCCTACAGGTTCTCCCAAGCTGCATGAAAACCGTCGTTGGTAAGTAGGGATCTGGTGCCGATCGCCTTTTCCTCGCCGAGCTTTTTTGACCACCAGATGATACAGCTTCTCAACTGGTGCTGTTCGCGGACTTCGAAGGCGTTCGAGGACGGGGGAACTGTCGTAGACGATTGCAGTCGCTCTATGCGCTCTCCTAAACTAGTACAGCATCGTACGTACACCATGTATGCATACTCATACTTGGATTGTACAGTCACCAAATTGGTGTGGCTCTCCTCGCTCGCGTCGGCCGTGAGGGCTCTCGTTCATGACAAATACTCGGACTAGACTCTGTTCCACAGAACCCTCGTCTGTTCCAAGCGCATTTTCATGGAAAAAAAATGGCACTTCCCCCTTGAGGGAGCCCATTATGTTGACCTCGACCACAGTCAGGCTGTCTTATTTCGGACGCAGGAGCAGACACTGTGACACTTGGAATTGGAAGTGCGCTGGAATCAGAAGGAGCAGGCAAAGGAGTACGAAAGGAAACGGGAGCCTTTTTGGGGGTAGTGCCGGATAGTCTGAAAACATTAAACGCTATTTCGACGGCAGCTTTTCGAGTTGTTTTCCTTTAATTTAATCAGATAATTTTTTGGTCAAGATGGCGCTAAGATTTGGCCGTGGCTGGAATGCCATAATATTTAAATTATGCGGTGTTTAATTATTTTGGAAAATTTGGATAAAATAAATATGAAAAGAAAAACCGGAATTTTTATTTAATCGATTTCAATTAGCGACCCAAAGCAGGAAAGGGCAAAGTTTTTTTTTTTGGAACTTTGTCGTGAGAAAAAATAGTAAATTAAATTTTCTTTTACGGAAATTTTGTGTCACACTTGCACGCACTGGGGCCAAAATTAATATTTGGCGCGGAATAATTTTTCTTGGATTTATTTATGTATTTGTCTTAAATTTTGTCGATTTTTTTCACCTTAAAAAATTTATTTTTATTTTATTTATTGTGAGAGGAACAACTATCGTGACGAAGATCCAAGTCGTGATCGTGTTCGTCTCGGGCCAGCTGTGCCGGCAATGAGTCAATTGTTTGTAGTGCGAGTTGTATCACTTTTATTAATTTTTTACGCGTTTAACAAAACTACTAAAGTGCAAGTGAAGTGCAATGCCGGAAATTGGAAAATCAGTGCGTGGAAATCAATAAAATCAATGCCGAAAAGTTGTAATGACACCGGTGTATAAAAATGCCGCTTCACAGATGTATGTATGTGTGTTGTTGAGTTCGTAACGATGTGGAAATTCCCATACCGCACATCTTTACTTGTAAATAGCTATCTACCTCATCATTAGCGAGCGGACCCAATTTGAAGTAATTAGGTCACATTTGTATAAGTGATATCGATAAAACCGATAATGAGTCGATAAGAAAGCTCAAATAGGAGCAAGGAGGCTAGTGAAAGTGTAAAGGAACACGTGTGCGGAAAAAAAATTGATAGTGATAGAGACACAAGATGCACTATCGTGAATTTTAAGAAAGAAAGTGATAAAGGAAAAGAAACAAATACGTAACGGATCTAACAAAATTTAATTAAATAATAAAAATTTAGTTAAATTAAAATAAATTGAATAAATTAATTTGACAGCCGCCGCGGTCAGAGGTAAGCGTTGGAGAATAGGTAGACCTTTGCGGTCTTGATTACACGATCATTTATAAATAAAAATATAAAAGATAAGAATTAAAACCAATGAAAGTAAACGGAAATACATTCACACATACTGATTCATTGTCGTTTTTTTTGCATGTGGTAGAATTTGGCGTAGTAATTAATAATAATTAACCTCCGTTCCCCTCTCCAATTAACCAATCGATTCAAGAAGAGGAACTGCCCTACTAGTCTCGAATAACACTCTGTAACACCAAGGATATTCTTGATGGACTCTGAGTTTAAGCGAGGATGGCACTACCTGCCTAAACGAGGACCCATTAGGAAACCTTGATCCACCCCGTCTGTCCCACTAACCCACCGAACTAATTCTGGAGTAGCTCACTAGTTGCGGCTAACCTCCCGTAACCTCTGGGCTTATTCTCGGAGTATTCCTAGCTGGGACGAGAATGACACTAGCCGCCCAAGCAAGGATTCTCGAGGACACCCTGACCTATCCAAGACCCAGCGGAGCCCCGGCTTAGTACCGACCCGTGCCCGTACACGCATAGGCGCGAATTCTGGGTACATCTCTGTTAGGGGCTAGACAGAATTAGCCTGACCGACCACGCTCCGTCCATCGAAGGTTTCGGCAATTACTAAATTCTTGTTTTGTGGACAAATAAGACTGAGAGTTGTACCCCGGCCTTAGAAGTTGATTAGTGATCTTGGGCTAAAGACGAAAATTAAAGCACTTTAATTTTAATTTCTTAGATTGCACTTGCACTCATTTCTATGCACTTGTGTTAGTATGTGCATGTGTAAATGGATATGCGGAAATTAGAAATAAAAGGTGACAAAATGGATATAAAAATGCTAGAGTAAGCTGAAGAAATGTGAAGAGATCACATGCACAAGGGAATGTTCTTACAATATCCAGTGAAAATTCGCTATGGAAAAAGCTGCAAATTTTTTACTGCAGGTATGAAGATGTATATGGATGTGAAAAAATAGTAATAAAAACGTTTCTACTTGTCAGAATTCTCCACCGATGCGAAGCTGCGGCGAGCGGAAGGATATCCGGCTCGAAGGACCAATGTTTGTGGAGGGGCGAGGTCTTCTGATAGGGTAGAGCCAAACTTTTATTACCAGTTGTAGGAGTGAATAAAAATGCTCAGTAACTCGTTTTGTGCACAGGCCAGTTTTATTTATAAATTTAGACACGGACCGGTTCACAAGTGTTTGGGGGCGTTTTCAGATATAAATTACTTTTTGTAAGTTTACGAGGCCAAGAATATCACGGATGCGAAGCAAGAGTATGCCGGGGTGGAAAAAACGCAACTTAGTAAGGTGGGGTTTTCCATGAAACTTGCCCGTTATAGGCGGAGTGTGCCCGTTCTTCATTAGCTAATTTTTTCACCCGATAACTCTGGCTGGTCTCCATTTTTGGCGTGAACATAACGCCCCTATGCAACAAATTGGATTGAGATTGGGAATCTGGACAGGATCCATCCGAACACGGTATGTGATATGCATATATCGAGAGCTTACTGTACTCAGCATTATGTCCAGTATATACTTCTTATATACCAATAAACATAAACGCTAGAATGCAACGACACTGTGTTTTTGTTGCGCCGAAATATGATCGGCCACGAGTACCCCAACTTACAGACAAGCCGCGTCAGCATGTGTCCCATGCAGTGACCGCTTGCATAAGATATAAATGTGCAAACCACGCTCTGTTCCCACAGCGGCATATCCGCTGCTTACATATAAGATATACATACATATATGTTCATTTTGTATCCCAAGCCCTTTAATTTGTTGGATTCGTGAATACCTGACAGACAGAACACAGAAAATTCTATTCAAGTCTTCAAGTTCAAGGACCATCCAAGTAACTTCGGGGGTGCCTCAGGGTAGTCATCTGGGACCACTGCTATTCACACTTTTTATTAACGATCTTCCATCCGTTATAATACATTCTCGTGTCCTCATGTATGCAGATGATGTAAAGCTTTGTCTTAGCTACAGAGACATTATATCACCTTCACGGTTACAATCTGACCTCCAAAACTTTCAATCTTGGTGTCGGCACAATTTATTAAACCTAAACACATCTAAATGTAAGATCTTGACTTTTTTCAGAAACACTCCTCAGTTAATTACCTACTTTCTTAATAACGTTCCATTAACCAGACTTAATGAGATGATTGACTTGGGAGTACTTATGGACCATAAATTGACTTTTAAGTCCCATATAAGCACTACTGTCGGAAAAGCCATGGGTGTTCTTGGGTTTGTTAAAAGATAGTCAAAGGAATTTGACGATCCATATACAACCAAGGTTCTTTACACCTCATTGGTTCGTCCAATTTTAGAATATGCAACCTGCATATGGTCACCCCAATACGATTCACATAAAGCAAGAATAGAATCAGTTCAAAAACAGTTCCTTCTCTTTGCTCTTCGTGGTCTGAACTGGGATCGTAATATCAACTTGCCTTCGTACTCTAGTAGACTTCTTTTACTTGACCTTCTTTCCCTTACTAATCGTAGATTAATGCTTGGCGTCATATTTATGCACAAGCTTCTTAACGGGGATATAGACTCTCCCGAGCTACTGAACCGAGTAAAACTAACAGTTCCTTGTAGACCTACTAGAAACTATATTCCTCTAACTCTTCCACGATGTACTACTAACTACCTTATGTATGAACCTTTTCGAGTTCTTTGTTCTGATTATAATCGTCTTTATCATGTAATCAGTTCAGAGCTCTCGATTACTTTACTAAAAACTTCTATCCTTTCCTATCTAGCACGTAACTAGCTATAGTTTCGTTTTTTGGCTGTGTTTTGTGAATTGTCCCCGCGACTCGAGCCGTGCGTTATGCGGCTTGCGCCCCTCGGTCGGTTGGGCAGGAGGTGTGGTCAATTAGTGCTCCCGTTGGAATTCGCGCGTAAAAAAAAAAAAAAAAAAAAAATATATATTATATATTAAAGAACTAATATACATAAGGCAGCGCTGCTACTGCGGTCCGAGTCGCATTAGACTTAAAGAATAATTAAGATCATTAACAAAGAAACAATAAAAGTGTTCGGAGCGATCATAACAGTCGCTCCGATTCAACTTAAAACCAAAAACTCGAATCCGTGTTGAACCTTTTTTATTCCACATGGCGACCGTGACGCAGGTCAAGGAAAGACCTGAAGAGTGAAAAACGGATCTGCTGGAGGACAACGAAAAAAAAAAAAAACAACGGAAACAAAACAAACTTAAGGAATCCAATGTAGAATCTGAGTGAGTAGAGTGTGAGCATGGCAATTAAAGGTGGGGTGCAAAAGAAAATAAAAAAAAGAACAGAACACATGAAGTGGCTATTATACACTAATCAAGCACCACCTCCCTGGTCAGTTGCGCAAAAATTGCAACAAGAACTTGACTTTTTAAAGTCAATCGTTAAAACCAAAAAGCCTGCTGCTCACTCTCACTCAGAACAAATAATAAAAACAATTAATAACAAGAAAACAAGTCCTCCAGCCCCAGTGCCACTACCAAAGAGAGATGTGTGTCCCCAAGACTGCCCGGGACCGCTAGTGAGCCCTTTCTGCCACTACACTTGCTGGAAACCACCTGGTGCGATGACCGGCACCGGCGATGACCGGCACCGGCGATGACCGGCACCGGCGATGACCGGCACCGGCTATGACCGGCACCGGAACTGCCTTAGCTAATAGGCCCCAGACAACAGAAAATACATGTACACAAGAGAAGCCTATGCAGCCAGCATCGGCACTGTCTTACGTACCAAGCCAGACCAAGGAGAAAGGAACCGACAGCGCTTCAAAGGGCGCCCAACCCAACAAACATTTTAAATTGCATTAATATTTTATTATTAATTGAAAAAAAAAAAATTTTGTAATATAATAATTCTTAACTTCAACGAAGTCGGTCGTGTTTTTTTTTGCGCTCTCGCTTTTATCTAATTTTTAATTAATCCCGCATACAATAAATTCTATTTTGTGGAATCTAGTGCCGAATTAATAAATTACGCGATTTAAAAATTGTAACTTGTTCTTAAAAACTCACTCAAAGCTATTATTACTTATTGCTTTATTTAATAACAAAACTCAAAGTTTTGTTGTTTTGTCTACAAAGACTTTGATTTTGTGTTTTTGATCCCTTTTAATTGAATTCGCGCTCTCGCGACACATTAGTGTTGTTTTTTGTGTGCTGCTTGCAATGTTGCCAGGTTTTGAGACCTGAAAATAGCAAAATCAACGTTGAAAAATAGCTAAAATTAGCTAAAAATTAAAAAAAATAGTTAAAATAATAGCTCAATTATTTAGATATTTAATTTTGATGTTTATTTATTTTATTTGGTTTCCAATAATAAAACAATGTGGTCAAAGTCAATATCCCCGTGGGATATTCCCTCGATCCTGATGATCGACATGATCCAAAATGCAAACTTGAAAATTTCAACACCATCGGCATCCGTCTAGCTTAGTAGTTTTTGAGGTATATTGGTAGCAGTTTTAAAAAATCTTGTTTCGAGAAAAACGCGTTTGAATGTTATTGCCCGCTACCGCGCTCTATGTACACCTACTCAGGTTTACGGCGTCTACTTCTAAACGGCTTTTGATTTTGAAAATTCCTTTTGCTCACGTATTTTACACAATCTTAGGGTAAGATTAAAATAAAAAAATATTTTTGGACCCGAGACACTAGACGACCTCCTTAAGAGCCACTCCCCGAAGCTTCACAGTTTCAGAAGTGTCGTGCCACTTTACTAAATGAATTTTTTTTTTTAATTCTACATTATATCCTCAATGTTTTTGCTTTGAAAATACTGTACAATAGCCAATATATCAGCTTTATTGGATAAAATAGATAAAGTAGTGATCTGGACTTTTTATAAGTTTTAAAAGTGCCTCTAAATTTTTTATAAAAACTTAAAAAAAAATTGAAAATATTCTTTTGTAAAATAGCTACATTTATAGCTAATAGCATTTTCCAAATTTTTATAGAATTTTGCTTTAAAAAATAGCTCGAAATGCTGTAAAATAGCCAAATTGGCAACACTGGCTGCTTGCTCTCGCGTCTTTACATTACCCGCGATCGCGACCGTTACTCTCGCGATTGTGCCAGTCTTTGTTGTTGTGTGTTATTACTAACTCTCTTAATTTTTGTCTCTTTAGTTTTTTCTTGTGCATTTTAAATCTTGAACACTTGTGTTATTTCTTGGTGCGTATAGCCCTTATATTATATTACATTGCTCATTTTTAAATTGCATTATTATTATTTATTATTATTTATTTTATTAAATCTACAATGGTTGTCTGCTCTTCGCGAAAGTGCCCTCATCCTCAAAAAATCCGAAATGAATATCTTTTGTGCTGGCTGTGCGATAACATTATGCATGTCAAATGCGCTGGTTATACAGCCAAAGTAAAGGATAGTATTGGAAACGGTGGGGGACTAAAATGGAGTTGTGAAGCGTGCCGGGACGTAGAAATGGATAAGCGTCTATTTATGCGTCGGACGAGAGAGGGGTTTAAATACCTGTCGGCTGGGTTTCTGAAACTTCGCGATGAGTTTTCGTCTCCGGAAACTCAGTTTAATAGTTATAAACTATTAAACGAGTCACTGAAGCGGAAGAAGACTATCCCACGGAATTTCTCTCCCGATCCGCCGGCATCTCTGCTTCCTCCGGCTCCGGCATCGTTGATTGACCCATTAACTCCAAATACTCAGCAACTGATATCGTTTAGGAGTCCAGCAGTGACTGCAGTTGCGGTGACGATTGACATTTCCCCTGGTAATAGTGCCCCGCAAGCTGACTCGATATCAGTTGTAGTTTTTCTGCCAGGGATATTCCCAATAAAATTTTAACAAGAAGAGCTCTCAAAGCGTCATCTGCCTCAGCAGTTCCAGGGCAAAATACTGTTGCTGCGGTTGCGACTGGCGCATTGAGTTCTCTTGTAGCCATTCTACCAAAAAAGCAAATCTTTGTTTCGCGGCTCGACCCCATCTTCATCAGATGATGTCATAGCCCATATCCGGGCAAAAGTCGTGGCGCCAAACATTGCGGTGGAAAAGTTTAGGTTTTCATACACCTGTGACATCTCGTCATTTAAAATCAGTGTCCCATCAAATGTCTTTGACCAAATTTGTCACAAAGATTTTTGGCCGGAACATTCAGTTATAAAGGAGTATACGGCTAAGAAAAAGAAAAATCGGCTTCCGATTCGTCTGCCTAACACAACTAATCCTTCCCTGCCCTCTGGCTCATCAGTAGTTGGTGGGTCAAAAAACAAATTTCGTCCCTTAATCTTTGTCTCTTCACTTCTTTCGGATGCAGACATATTTATCGTTCTGGGAGATTTTAATCTACCTGACGTTTCATGGCTTCCATCAGGTGAGTCTTCTTTGTTGATGCCCTCCTCCTCACATTGCTTTGTTGACGGTCTCCTTTAGTTATCCCTAACCCAAGTTAGTCCTGTGCGTAACAAAAACGAGAGATCACTAGATCTTTTATTTATTTTAGATTCCTCTAACTGTACTGTTTCGAGGATTGATCCCTTAATCGTCCCGAAGACAGTTTCCATCCAACTTTGGACTCAACTATTGATCTACTTTTTCGGTTATCAAATGGTGGTACCAGTTCGACGTCTCGTACCCGTTGCTTTCGTAAAACTAACTTTTTCAAGCTTAAAGAGCTAATTCTTGCTGCAGACTGGTCTTATCTGTACTCCTGTAATGATATGAATGCTGCCATTTCTTTTTTCTATGATACTATGTTTTGCCAAAGGCCTTCAAGCGGTGATCAAAGGCATTGAACCAACGGTTCCGACTCAGGAAATAGTTGAAGCATTGGAAGAGAAGGGCTTTGAGGTAAAGTCCGTCTCAAACATACTGAACAGAAATAAAGTGCCGCAACCTCTATTCAAAGTGGAGTTACAGCCCACATGTGATAAAAAACTTAAACCCAACACAGTGCACCCTATTTACAATCTTCAACTTCTCCTACATCGCAGAATTACTGTCGAAGAGCCGCATAAGAGGACACACCCGGTACAATGCACTAATTGCCAGGAGTTTGGGCACACAAAGTCCTTCTGCAGCCTTCGCCCAGTTTGCGTTGGCTGTAGACAAACTCAAAAAGATTGTGTCTGCACCGATGACAAATCAAATACAAATACAAGGAAGTGCGGCAATTGTGGAGGATGAGGATGCCCCGTTTATAAGGAACTCAAGGCCCGCCTCAACGCGAAGAAATCAACGGCTCGTATCCAGGGCTCGACACTAATTCTCTCTCAAACAACACCGGGAATATTCTTCTCAAGAGCTGTAAGGTCATCAGCGACCCCAATATCAACTACTCCTGGAGTAACTTTTGCAAGCGTGCTACGCAACGGAAACGCACAGCCCACTCAAACAATAGATCCCGCTACCATTCAATCTAACGCGGCCCCAAGTCCATCCGTACTTGGCCAGAACCCCAACGGGATCGAAACATTGTTAATCTCGCTCAACCAAAACATGACAAATTTCATGACGTTCATGCAAAATTGAATGCAGGAACTGATGCGGAATCAGAACTTGCTTATTCAAAAGCAAATGGACAATAACAAATAATGTCAGCACTACATATAGGCCTCTGGAATGCAAACGGCATTTCCAAGCACAAACAAGAATTGTCATTGTTTCTGGACTCAAATGATATTGATATTATGCTGCTATCAGAAACACACCTCACAAACAAAAATAACTTTCAAATACCCAAATATGTATTCTACGCAACAAATCACCCAGACGGCAAGGCTCACGGAGGAACTGGCATCCTAATCAAAAACCGGATTAAACACTGTCTGCACAATGGATTTGCCAAACAACACCTACAAGCAACTTCAATAAGTGTCCAAACCACTTTCGGCAGTACAACCGTGGCTGCACTTTAATGCCCACCACGATTCTCAATCTCTGAAATAGAGTTTACTGATTTCTTTATTACACTCGGAGTACGATTTATTGCTGCAGGAGACTACAACGCCAAGCACCCTCATTGGGGATCCCGCCTGGTAAATCCTAAAGGCAAACAGCTGTATAACACAATCATCAACCCAGCAAACAAAATGGGCTATGCCTCACCGAATAAGCCCACGTACTGGCCAGCAGATCCACGCAAGCTCCCAGATCTAATAGACTTTGCAATCACCAGGGGAATTGCGCACAACTTGATAACGGCAGAGTCACTAGCAGAATTGTCATCGGACCACTCGCCAGTAGTTTTCACTATATTAACACAACCACAAATAATAAAGCACCCACTCGGGCTAACAAATTGGAAAACAAACTGGCTCAGATTTAAAAAATACATAAGCACCCATATCGAGCTGAATCCCAAACTGGACGACGAAGAAGACATCGAGCTTTGCACCTCTGCACTAGAGTCGACGCTTATTGAAGCAGCAGATATCTCTACCCCGATTATCAGCCACACGCAGGAAAAACACAAGTCCAACAACCGACTAATTGAACTACTTCTAGCAGACAAAAGACGGCTCAGGCGAGAATGGCAAATGTCTCGATCTCCGGCAGCAAAACAACGCCTAAAGGCAGCTTCGCGAACTCTAGCAAAGGCGCTTAGGCAGAGAGAAGCAAGGACACAGCGGCTGTACATCGAGAAGCTCACCCCTACCAGCACCAAATATCCGCTGTGGAAAGCACATCCAACCATAACTGCTCCAGCCGAGATAATTTCACCTATACGATGCCCAACTGGCAAATGGGCCCGTTCAGACGAAAAAAGAGCACTCATCTTTGCAGCTCATCTAAAAACGGTCTTTCTGCCAAATCCGTCAACAAACTCTTTTCAGCTCCCCACCTTCCGCACCCCAAATGGAAAGTGAGCAACCGAAATTCCAAGCGGAGGAAATTTCTGCAATTATTAAAAACTATCTAAACCCAAGAAAGTCGCCCGGCCATGACAAAATAACCCCGAAAATGATCCGAGAACTCCCGATCTGTGCCGTGCGTTACATCTGCAAACTTTTCAACGCGATAGTAAAAAGTGGTAATTTTCCCATAAGTTGGAAAAAATCAGTAATCATAATGATCCCAAAACCCGGAAAGGACAAAACACAGCCATCATCATACAGACCCATTAGTTTATTGCCAAGTCTTTCAAAACTATTTGAAAAAGTCCTACAACTTCGTATAAATACAATCTTGGTTAACCAAAATATAATCCCTCATCATCAGTTTGGCTTCCGTGAAAAGCACAATTGAACAAGTCAACGGTATCACCTCAGAGATCCGCACAGCATTCGAGCAAAAAGAATATTGCACAGCAATTTTTCTCGATGTCGCCCAAGCCTTTGACCGAGTCTGGATTGACGGCCTAATATATAAAATAAAAGCGACGCTCCCACAATATACACACAGGCTAATGGAATCTTATCTGTCCAACAGAAAATTCGCTGTACGATGTAATAGCTTCACCTCTGATGACTTCGAATCAAAAGCAGGTGTACCTCAAGGCAGCGTGCTGGGCCCAACTCTGTATCTTTTGTACACAGCGGACATACCAACAAGCCCTACACTCACCACATCTACTTTCGCCGATGACACGGCTATCCTCAGCCGCTCCAAATGTCCGATCAAAGCTGCTGAGCAACTGGCAACCCACCTAAAGGAGGTAGAAAAGTGGCTAGCAGATTGGCGCATCCGTGTAAATAAACAGAAATGCAAACACGTTACGTTTACCCTCAATAGAAGAAACTGCCCATCATTGACGCTTAACAATGTGCCAGTGCCTCAATCCGACGATGTTGTATATCTTGGAGTTCACCTCGACAGAAGATTAACTTGGTGTAAGCATATCGAAGCCAAGAAAATGCAACTAAAGCTCAAAGCAATCGGTCTACATTGGCTTATCAACGCACGATCTCCCCTATGTCTGGAATTCAAAGTTCTCCTCTACAACTCTGTATTAAAACCCATCTGGACATATGGCTCTGCACTATGGGGAAACGCAAGCAAGAGCAACATCGAAACCATACAAAGGGCTCAATTCAAGGTTCTCAGAACCATCACGGGAGCACCTTGGTATATCCGAAATGAAAATGTACAGAAAGACCTAAACATTCGTAGCGTAATAACCGAAATAAAGGTACAACAGCTTAAGTACACCGCTAAACTGCGGGCACACCCGAATACCCTGGCCAAATCATTAACCCGAGTACGTGAAAGTACTCGTCTTCAACGAAACGACCTCCCAACCCTCTAGTAATTAATCAGGGCCATAGATCAATGTAGCATCTTTCAGATGTTAGGTTATGTGTTAGATTAAGATAAACCTAGAAAATTGTTGTTAGTCTTATAAGCCTATATAAGAGATCCAACAAACAAATAAAACGTTAAAAAAAAAAAAAAAAAAAAAAAATGTTTTCGCTATTTGATGCTTGTGTTCCACGTGTGACCCATATATTGTCTAACAAGGTGGCAGTGCACCCGTCCTATTTATGTTTTGAAAATAATAAAGCAAACGATGATCAGGCCATTGCCGATATGTTTGCTGATTTTTTCAAAACGACCTATTCCTCCAAAGATCATCGAGCTAACTTTTCATATCCCTATCAGTTGAAAAGGTCTAATTGCGTCTTTGATTCTTTGATTTCCCCGATTCTTAAGTTAATTACTTTGTCCGTTGAAACTTCCTCTTTTCCAACCATTTGGAAAGAATCTTTTATTAATCCTTTGCATAAAAAGGGTAATAAATCCGTAGCTTCAAACTATAGGGGTATTTCCAAATTGTCTGCTATTCCGAAGGCATTTGAGAAAATTATAACTTTTCAACTGCAACATTTCTGTAGTTCTATTCTTTTATCTTCTTAACATGGGTTTATGAAACGTAGATCCACTACCACTAACCTTTTCGAGTTTACTTCTTTAGCGATCGAAGGATTCAGGAATGCATTGCAAACTGATGTCATTTATACTGACTTCAGTAAGGCTTTTGATTCTGTCAATCATACACTGCTTTTGTTGAAGCTGAACGAAATTCCAAGCCTTTTGCTTAATTTCTCAATATCTTAATAACCGTACACAAAAAGTTTTATTTAAAACTTATCTTTCGAAGACCATCAATGTGACCTCGGGGGTGCCACAAGGTAGCCATCTAGGACTATTGCTTTTTACACTTTTTAATAATGACCTTCCGTCAGTTGTAACTCACTCTCGCGTGCTTATGTACGCTGATGATGTCAAACTTTGTATTAGTTTTAAAGACTTAAGCTCTCCACGTCTGCTTCAACTTGATCTTAATAACTTTCAAACTTGGTGTGAAATTAACTTACTAAAGCTCAATGTTTCGAAATGTAACGTCATGCCATTTCATAGATCCTCTTTCCAATTAGTGGTGTATTATCTTAATAATACCCCACTTGAACGTTTGAACGAGATTAATGATTTGGGTGTACTCATGGACCACAAATTAAATTTTACTCGTCATATTAATATCACTGTCAATAAAGCCATGAGTTGTCTTGGTTTTGTTAAGCGATGGTCGAAAGAATTTGACGATCCTTACACAACCAAAACTCTTTTTATTTCACTGGTCCGCCCCATTTTGGAGTATGGACCATGTGTTTGGTCTCCACAATATGGATCACACCAAGTAAAAATTGAATCTGTTCAAAAACAGTTTCTAATTTTTGCTCTTCGTGGTTTAAACTGGGATCGAAGTGTTAACTTGCCCTCCTATTCTAAAAGACTTCTTTTAATTAACCTTCCCTCCTTACTTAATCGTAGAGTAGTGATTGGTACTTTGTTTATCCACAAGCTTTTGAATGGACAATTCTGTCCTAATTTACTCAATCAGCTCAATCTATCTGTTCCTTGTACACTAACCCGTAATTATGTCCCTTTATCTTTAACACGCTGTACTTCCAACTATTCTTTGCATGAACCTTTTCGAGTTCTCTGTTCCGACTACAACCGCCTTTATTCTGTAATCGGATCAGAGTTCTCTATATCTTTTCTGAAAACTACTATTTTAAGTTATCCATCTAGTAGTTAGTCTTAATTATTATTTTAGTTGTCGTCCGTTGTCCACGCGACTTCGTTTTTGCATGCTGTCTGATAGGGTTCGCGCGTAACAGGCTTTGTCCTGGTGTCGCTTGGACCACTTGAAAGTACTGCGCATTGTACGCGTCAACGTGCAAAAGAATCAAGAAATATTGTTAGATTGAGTGGAGTCAAATCTGCCCAATAGAAGCATTAGCCTGTAAAGCTATGCGCACAAATAGGTAGGGATTTGTACAAGGAAATTATTCTTTTGAAAAAAAAAAAAAAGTTTTCTAAAAAATTTCTTAACCCAAAAAAAAAAATATTGAATGTTCGACAATTCGATCAGTAAATTTGATGACATATCCGAAATAACCAAAATGGGGTTAATCGATACTAAGGCTGTGGTTTCCACTGCAAATTTAATAAATAAAATTGAGTCATCAAATACTGATTGAAAGTTTACTAATGCATTGTTATTAATTGTATTAACTATGTGTACATATATAATTTATAAAGCATACATGTTGCATAATATTGTAATGCAAAGAGCGCCTTAAGCCGCGCAAATGATCTCGACAAGATCTAAATAAGTATGCGCACCAGCAATCCAATGCCAATGCATTAAAAAATTTCAATTGTCGAAGAAAACAAAAAAAAAAAAAGAAAAAACACCAATTTTCTCAATAACTTTTCATATTTTCGCAATAAATGGAAAAATAATCATTTTAACAAATTCAAAGTTAACAATTCCAAAATATTTTTCTATAAAAGCATTCATATAATATATAAGACATGGCCTAATGCCTAAAAGCATTCATACCAATAAACATAAACGCTAGAATGCAACGACACTGTGTTTTTGTTGCGCCGAAATATGATCGGCCACGAGTACCCCAACTTACAGACAAGCCGCGTTAGCATGTGTCCCATGCATTGACCGCTTGCATAAGATATAAATGTGCAAACCACGCTCTGTTCTCACAGCGGCATATCCGCTGCTTACATATAAGATATACATATATGTTCCTTTTACATATTATATGTTAAAGAACTAATATACATAAGGCAGCGCTGCCACTGCGGTCCGCGCCGCATTAGATTTAAAGAATAATAAAGATTCATTAAGAAAGAAACAATAAAAGTGTTCGGAGCGATGATAACTGTCACTCCGATTTAACAACCACAATTAATACTATTAATACTTGGCCCATGGCAAATAAACTCCAAGACAAATTCTTCCATATCTAAAATCAATACGCTTGCATAAGATATAAATGTGCAAACCACGCTCTGTTCCCACAGCGGCATATCCGCTGCTTACATATAAGATATACATATATGTTCCTTTTACATATTATATGTTAAAGAACTAATATACATAAGGCAGCGCTGCCATTGCGGTCCGCGCCGCATTAGATTTAAAGAATAATAAAGATTCATTACTTGGCCCATGGCAAATAAACTCCAAGACAAATTCTTCCATATCTAAAATCAATACGTTCCACAATACATGGCGACCGTGACGCAGGTCAGAAGACCTGAGGACCTGCTGAAAATAAATGATTAAATGGCTTAAAAGGAAACCGAAGAAAATCTGAGTGAGTACAGGAGAGAGAGAGTAATGGCAAACAGAGGAAGGGTGCAAAAGAAAATAAAAAAAGAATAGCACACATAAAGTGGCTATTGTACACTAACCAAGCACCACCTCCATGGTCAGTTGCGCAAAATTTGCAACAAGAATGTTCGACTATTCGATCAGTAAATTTGATGACATATCCGAAATACCCAAAATGGGGTTAATCGATTGGATTCCACTGCAAATGTAATAAACAAAATTGAGTCATCAAATAATGATTTAAAGTTTACTAATGCATTGTTACTAATAATTGTATCAATTATGTGTGCATATATAATTTATAAAGCATACACGTTGCATAATAAATGTATTGGAAAAAAGGCCTTAAGCCGCGCAAATGATCTCGATAAGATCTAAATAAGTATGCGCACCAGCAATCATAACGCCAATGCATTAAAAAATTTCAATGGTCGAAGAAAAATAAAAAAAAAACTCAAATTTTCTCAATATCGTTTCATATTTTTCTTAAAATTATAAAACTACAAAGAATAACTAAAGCACTATGAGATCAGAAGTAGGCAAATTGTCAATATTTATCTGCCAATTTAATGTCAGATATGGAGTGGCAACAGATACGTGATATATTACAGGAGATAAAGAAAAAGTTTGATAAATCGTACAAATGTATTTCATGAAATAGAAATATCCTAACCGACACTATAAACAAGCAAGCAGAGATATTAGTATAGTGTTTTAATGAAGCACGAATTCTTGTACACAACAACAGAGAAAACACACTGTTCACACTGGTATCTAAATTATTAGTCAAATTTCGATCAAATTTGGTATCGGTACAAAGGAGATATAATCTAGAAATATCAATACCAACAATCCTAAATACCCCTTATTTAGTTGGAACTAGAAAAGAACTCAATAAGGACCAGGAAAATACAGATTCATTAGAGGAGTACGAATTAGAAAATAACACTGATACTGAAATCAAAGAAATAGATTTACAAGATTTAACCATACCTGCGGTAATAAAGCTAACCGTAGTAGACAAGTGGCCAGAGTCCGACAAAAATTCCAAGCTAGTAGAAGAAAAATTAGTAATCATGGGCCTAACCAATATCGAATTTATGAACACTGCATCAAGGATGTTACCGGATTTTGACGGTAAAGCTGAAAACCTATGTAGCTTCCTAGATGCATTGGAAATAATACAATCAATAAAAGACTCCCATGAACTATTAGCTGTATCCATAATTAAATCAAAACTAAAAGGACCAGCTAGAAATATAATAAGCACTGAGAATACGATAGAACAAATAATCACGAAACTCAAAGCTAACGTTAAGGGAGAGTCCATTGACACTATATCTGCAAGATTATTGAATCTTTCGCAGAAAAACAAGACCCCTAACGAATATACCCAGGAAATTGAAAAATTAGCTAAGTCTCTATAAGGAGCATATATTGAAAATGAATATACTCTAGAACAAGCTAAATCATTAAGTACCAAACAAGCTGTACAAGCAATGAAGAAAAATTGCCTAAATAAAGAAATTAAAACAGTTATGCGTTCTCGTCCATTCAACAATGTGGACGAAGCAATAGCTGCATATATTGAAACATCTAATGATGTAGCTGAAGAAACTAATACTATTATGTATTACCAAAATTACTCATCGCGGTGGAAATCGCGGTCGTGGTAGGTATATGGGTCGTAACTATAACAGAGGCGGCCAACGGTACAACAACAATAATAACAGTAATCACATCCAACACAAACTCTAGAGGCGGCTCGAAAAGAGGCGGCTCAAATAGAGGAAACAGACATAACAATCAAGTACGAATTACACAAAGTAATTCGGAAAACCCACAAACACAACTGATCAGAAAAGTCTATAGCATATACTTAAATCTCAGCAGCCTTATAAAAATACACAACCAAAAAAATAATAAGCCACTAACACTACTAGTAGATACTGGAGCTAACATATCAATTCTCAAAGATAATAAATAATTTAAAGCAAACATAACAGGAATTGGTCAGGGAAATCAATTGGACTAGCTATAATTGATTTACTTTTCGATTATTTTATAATCAGTCACGATTTCCAAGTAGTCCATAATGAATTTCCAGTACCATGTGACGGAATTCTGGGACTTGACTTCATTCGAAAATTCAATTGCATCATAGATTATTACAATGATGAATTAATACTTAAACCGCAATCACTTACATACCAAATACATGTACCACTATTACACAATGATATTGACAATTCAATATTACTGCCAGCAAGGTCAGAAGTTTTAAGAAAAATCACACTACAAACAAATGAAGATACTGTATTAATACCAAATCAGGAAATTTATCCTGGGGTATTAATAGCTAACAGCATCGTAATAGGTAATAATGCAATTGTTCGTATCTTCAATACAACAAGTGAAAATATAAATATTAAAAATCCAAACATTACATTTGAATCAATAATCATGAAATTAAATCATTTAGTAATAACAAAATAAATACAACAAATGAAGTCTTAAGTAAATTAAAGTTCCCAGATCATGTAAAACTAGAACTTACTGAGTTGTGCGCCGAATACAGTGACATATTTGGTCTCGAATCAGAACCAATCTCAAGTAATAACTTCTACATCAAAAACTAAGGTTAGCAGACAAAACCCCAGTATACATAAAAAACTATAGAAATGCAGAAACAGAAAAGCCAGAAATAAATAGACAGGTAGAAAAGTTGATAAAAGATGGTATAGTCGAACCATCTATAATAGCCCACTTCTGTAAGTTCCTAAGAAGTCACTACCAAATTCGAAAGAAAAAAAATGGTGTCTAGTAGTGGATTATCGACAAATAAATAAAAAACGTTTAGCAGATAAATATCCATTACCTGTATTAGAAGAAATTTTAGATCAACTAGGAAGAGCAAAATATTTCTCGTGTCTGGACATTATGTCAGGATTTCATCAAATAGAACTCGAAAACAAATTTGAAATATAACATCATTTTCTACGAGCACTGGCTCATATCACTTCACGCGATTACCCTATGGTCTAAAAGTAGCTCCAAACTCATTTATGAGAATGATGCAACTTGCCTTCTCTGGTCTAGGACCATCGCAAGCATTTCTCTACATGGATGATTTAGTTGTTATCGGCTGTTCCGAACAGCACATGTTCAAAAATCTTACGAGTATTTTTGCACTTTGTAGAAAACACAATCTTAAACTAAACTCCAACGGATACAGACAGTACACGACGTTTTGTCGCTTTTTGTAACTACTATAGAAGATTCATTAAGAATTTCGCACAATACTCACGTAACCTGACAAGATTGTGCAAGAAGAATATCCAATTCCAATGGAATAAAGAATGTGAAGAATCATTTATATATCGAAAAAGGCAATAATGAAGCCAACATTATTGCCATACCCTGATTTCAGCAAAGAATTTTGCATAACCACAGATGCAAGTAAACATGCATGTGGTGCAGTATTATCACAAGACTGCAACGGAGCGCAACTACCAATTGCTTATGCATCGAGATCCTTCACACAGGAATTAGCAGCAATACACTGGGCAATAAAACATTTCAGACCATATATATATGGAAAGCATTTCTTAGTAAAAACAGATCATAGACCACTAGTATATTTATTTTCAATGAAGAATCCTACTTCAAAGCTGACTAGAATGAGATTAGACTTAGAAGAGTATCAATTTACAGTTGAATACCTCAAGGGGAAGGACAACCACGTTGCTGAAGCATTATCTCGCATAAATATAGAAGACTTAATTACAATGAACAGAAACATATTGATGGTACAAACAAGATCATGAAAAAGACAAGATCACAAAAAATATATGAGCCCAATATCTACGAAGTCGTTAGCAATAGCGACGCAAAGAAATTTGTTAAAAATAAAAATGAATAATTTCAAGTGCTTGCTCAAAAGAGGAAAGCAGATTATTTCACAAATTTCAGTTAAAGATTTATATTCTAATGAATAATTCGATTTAGGTCAATTTTTTCAAAGGCTTATTTCAGAAGCCGGGATACACAAAATCATTAACTTACAGATGTCACCAAGTGAACAAATTTTCGAATTTGTCACTTTAAATGAATTTAAAAAATATCAAAGGAGCTAACTTCGGCTTTGCCGAAGTTTGTATACCCTTGCAGCTTCATCGTTTAATTTATTTTTACTCGAGGTACCTTCACGTTTTAGTTAATAACTCCGGTGATAATTATCCGATCCGACTAATTTTTAAACTTGAACTGGATCATCGATTAAGGAATTTAACTTTTCATGTTTCAACCATGTAGCTTAAAATTTAAGCTCGAAAACGTCTGGCTAAATAGACAGACGGACATGTCTCAATCGACTTGGCTGTTGATGCTGATCAATGCTTCAATGGCGCAATCGATCTTGAATGCCACAGGTCGATGTTCTCTGGATCCTTGAAAGAGATACCTCATATTTGCCATCTACTTTTCTCTTAGTGGTTTCCCGAAAATGCAGCTCGCACTTTTTATCTGCTTCCTTTTCCAGTTTTGCTGGAAGATCTTACACCTCCCAAAACTTGGTGAGGAGTTTATCCAAGTTGGCGTTGGTGGGTGTGATGGAAACCTGGGCGGCGAAGACATTTGACGCAGAAATTACCGATTTCATGGGGCCACAGAAAACCCAGACAAATATGATTACAAGGCCGGTGAGGGAGCCGCATATATCCTTCTTGATTCGCTCGCCCAGAATGCGCGGGAAGAGGTTAACTCCGATCAACAGATCAATCGACGAACTCTGATGGAAGATTTCCATCCACATTCTATGAAAACGGACAGGAGGGTAGCGCTTCGGCTAAATTTGGCAGGACAAATGCGGACGTTTTCATTTGTAGAGAGGGATCGCTAGCTGGCGGCCACACAGTTGGAAATCCCACTGATTTGAACATCAATGACTCGGTATGGTGGTCTAACCAAGTTAAACATCCTCTCGGTTAGGAATATCCCTTCGGATCCGGTGTTGATTAAGGCGCGAGCTTGGAATTTTGCGCCTAAATGACGTAGTACCACCATGGCAGTCAACAGCAAGACCTTATGGGGAGAAGATACCAAAAAATTTTCCAGACTGTGGATGGAAGTTGGTCGTTCATTGGATTCCTGGGGGGGAACTGGTGGCTGTTCACTGGCGGCCGCCACTGTAGAGCCGTTGATGCGGTGGAGTAGAGTATGGTGCCGCTCCTTGCATATATGGTAGTTATGAGCGGTCGGACACTCTCGCAGCTGATGGCCCCATGCAAAACAATTGGGGCATAACTTTTGCTGCTTAATTGCCGCCATTCATCTTTGGACCGACATATCTGTGAACTTTGGACATACTCGGATTGGGTGGTTCTCTCTGCCGCATAATTTACAGGTGAACTGATTATGAGTGAGCTTGGTGTTTAACGCTTGGAATTTGGTGTGAGGCACAGATTTCTGGACGCTGCAGGGATGACTTGCAATGAAGAAGTGGGCTTTCGACCTTCCAACGTTTCTATGACGCGATATCGATGTTTGAGGAAGTTGTTCAGGTCGGACCAGGATGAGAGGTCAGTTTTGTTTCGGATTGATAGATTGTTCACATAAAACTATAGTGGCGTTTGGCAGTTTTGTCGTGCAAAGCGTCAACAACAAGACATCCCAGTTCTCCGTGCTAACACCGGAAACCGTGAGTGTAGTTAAGCAGCCCTCAATGGTAGTTTGGAGATCCTTCAGGGCGAGCCTACAGGTTCTCCCAAGCTGCATGAAAACCGTCGTTGGTAAGTAGGGATCTGGTGCCGATCGCCTTTTCCTCGCCGAGCTTTTTTGACCACCAGATGATACAGCTTCTCAACTGGTGCTGTTCGCGGACTTCGAAGGCGTTCGAGGACGGGGGAACTGCCGAAGACGATTGCAGTCGCTCTATGCGCTCTCCTAAACTAGTACAGCATCGTCGTACACCATGTATGCATACTCATGTTCGAATTGTACAGTCACCAAATTGGTGTGGCTCTCCTCGCTCGCGTCGGCCGTGAGGGCTCTCGTTCATGACAAATACTCGGACTAGACTCTGTTCCACAGCACCCTCGTCTGTTTCAAGTGCATTTTCATGGAAAAAAATGGCACTTCCACCTTGAGGGAGCCCATTATGTTGACCTCGACCACAGTCAGGCTGTCACAAGCGGTGATGAAGTGACTCACGGACATTTCGGCTGCGTCGGATAGTCGTTGAGACTCGGATAGTATTCTTATTTTGGACGCAGGAGCAGACACTGCGAAGTGCGCTGAAATCAGAAAGAGCAGGCGAAGGAGTACGAAAGGAAACGGGAGCCTTTTTGGGGGTAGTGCCGGATAGTCTGAAAACATTAAACGCTATTTCGACGGCAGCTTTTCGAGTTGTTTTCCTTTAATTTAATCAGATAATTTTTTGGTCAAGATGGCGCTAAGATTTGGCCGTGGCTGGAATGCCATAATATTTAAATTATACGGTAATTAATTATTTTGGAAAATTTGGATAATATAAATATGAAAATAATGGACCAACTGTATCCACTAAGACTATATCAAAGCATTTATTGGTGTTTCAGTTAAGAACATTGGCGTCTTTGTATGTATTGTTGTCTTAGACGTTTGGCACTTATGGCATTTCCTTATGTTCTCTTTAATATGACGTATCATATTTTTCCAATAGTAATGTCTCTTTACTTTTGCTAGCGTTTTAGTAATGCCAGTATGACCTCCTTGAATTAGATCATAGTATGTAGACAATATATTTTCTATATATTCTTCGTTTCTAATATGGGTCACCGGTTATAGTCGCGCTACTCGTAATGATTGTAAAATTTTATTGCCCATTGATTTAAAAGTATCTATTGAAATAAATTCAAAGATCTTTTCACTCGGTGCCACCTTGAGTTTTCCATTGGTATACATGTTGCTAACATCAATTCTTGCGATCACTTTGTTTCCATGTTTTAGTAAACATTTTGATTCAGTTAATCGTAAGGTCACTACTTTGCGTACTTCGTTATTTTTTATGACTTCATGTAAGTTGGGCTTAGAAACATCTTTATTATTTTGCCTTGGCAATAATATCGTTTTATTCACTGCGCAGAGATTTTTGTAATCTGGGTATTGCAATAGAGTCGGGTTGACTAATTGTTCTTTGAGATGTTCGAATGCTTTTTGACTGTAGTGAATTCACATGTCGGTTTTAAATGACTTCAGCACAGCTTGAAACATTCTGTTGCAAGCAGGAAATAATAGTAATAAGTTTATATATAAGAACAATTGTGTGTATGTACGCAAACTTGCATGCATACATTTCGTTCTGTATATAAGCTTACACAAACGAATTGTGCTGGCAAGCCAGCCCAATTATGCTGAGCTTGCAATTTGGTCATGTGAGTTCACTCGCGCGCCTCACCCCTCTTATTTTTGTAGCTGCCAACAAGCAGCATAAGTTAACACACTAAATGATTCATTCTGAATAAACTGACACAAGAGCACAGACGTGCCAAAGCACACAATTTGATTATCTTTTATTTTGGATAAAAATACTTGGTTTATGGCGATAGCGAAAACCTATCATTTCATGGCGACCGTGACAGGACACGGAATAACAACTGTCCTGCTGGAGGCATGATCTGCTGGAGGACAACGGAGAAGAAGGAATTAAAACATAAAATTCCGGAAGCAAAACCATTCTCAAATACCGGTTGTATGCATACACATATAATGCTGCAAAAACAAAAAGAAGTGTTTGAATTCCCTATTTGGGAAAACTAAGAAAATCAAAAAAAAAAAACTCCATTCTACTGTTCCAGCCAAGTGCCATCCAAGAGTTTTCCATATGCCACATTTTGCATGGACCACCAGCAAGAACCAACTTTTGAAAGTGCAGCTCCTGTCGAGCAAAGGGATGCACCCACACTAGAAAAGGCTCTAGTGGTGTATCCAAATGATGGACCACGCCCACTCACCATTGCTGAGTACCGGGCTCGAAGACAAATAAATAAATCTACGCAAAGAAGGAAGAAGCGGGGCGGAAAAAGAATCGCCCTCCTGCGCCAGAGACGATTGGTGCAGGATATGTTGAAAACCACAACATTGCCTGAGGAAGACCGACAACTCTACCAAGAGAGTCTAAAGAATCTAGAAGAAGAACTTTGCCGTGGTGCAAAGTAACGCAAATCGGATTTCCGATATTGCCACTAATTTTAAAAAATTTATCATTCATTCACTCATTTAAAAATAAAATTTTCTTTACTATGTTTATATAACAAATCATCTCAATCATTTAATTTTAATTAAACCCTCAAGTCGATGCGTGCAAACGCTGCTTGAAAAATACTAACGAAAAAAATTAGGCTATTACTAACACATGTGGTTGGAGTATCTATTGTAAAATTTAATGAAATGTAAACTTGAATTGTGAGCCAACCACATGCACTATCTCTTCTAACTTCCACGTCTCTGTCACTGCTATAAGCAGTTGAATATATACGTTCGTTTCTGCATGTATGCTTATACAATGTAATGAATCATTCTTCGATGATCTATTGATCACTTAAAGTGGGTATAAATAACTGATATCACACTCCTTTTTTTTATATATATACAATTTTTTTGTGAATCCAATTACAGTTTTTAAAGTTCAATTTCTCTTTAGAACATATTACTTAAACATTTCAAAATATTAAATGCAATGAAATAAAAAAAAAAAAAAAAATATTTTCTATGTATACGCTTCAGACTTAGATTCTTTCAACTTTTATGGGTAGTTTAGAGAAAAAGGTAGATTTTGGAAAAATTTTAAATAAAGTATTTATAAATGAAATATCAAATTTCTTTAAAGTAGCTTCCCCAGAACCAAAAATGGGTTTAATTGACACGAAAACGGTGGATTCCACTGCCAATGTGATCAATAGAGTAGAAGTAGAACAACAAGGGCTTACAACTGTTACGATCTTATTGATCGTAATAGTAATAATAATGAGCATCAACATGCTAATTAAAATTTACGGAATGCACAATAGGTGCTTGAAAAGGAAATATTTGAGCAGGCCAAATGATTTAGATAAGGTCTAAAAAAAAAAGGGAAAGGAAAAATATCGTTAGACGAATATTTTGCGAAAATTAGAGATAGGAACCCAAATATAGAAAGCGATTTACTAGAGGTTTTTAAGAGTGAACAAAGTAGCTCACCTCAACGCGCATTAGATCTAGCTACCATCAATATAACATACTTGGATATAACGGGAGAAAATTTCCTAATCCAAGGAAACAGTAGAGTAGCCATGTGCTTCATCCTTACAGTACCTAGCATATGCTGTTATACAAGCGCAGTAGGTACTTTTTGTTTTTATCTAATGGATGAAGCACAACATTAAAAAAACAAAGGGGAAAAAAAATATATATAAGAACTTAGACAAGGAAGGTGTAATAAAATAGAACTACATATATGTATGTCCACATATTTAAAGAATGACCGACTGGCAAGTGATTGTTGCACAAGCCAGAATTCTGAAAGAGGAACTGTTAAAATCAATAAAGTGTATCAGTCAAGATAGGACAATTAGTCCAAATACACTTGACAAGCACGTTGACATAATTCAAACCACTCTTCAGCAAATTCGTTTGCTTTTGAAAAAACATTTCGATTCCCTTACAGAAGGTCATAAGTGTGCCGCCAAAGCATTCTATAACGAGTGTAGAGACAAATCTGTCTCGGCGTTGGCAAAACACAATATTCAGTTCGCCAGAGTATCTGACCTAGATACAACGATAGTTCTCAACGAAGATAACGAATATAACAGGAAGAACATAAATTTTACAATGGCGGAAAAAATAGCTGGCGATAGGGAATATGTGAGACAAGTTATGTCTTCAGTCCCTGAGTTTGATGGTCAAAAGGCCTCACTCACCCGTTTCGTTACGGCATTAAAGTTGGTCGAACGAACTAAAGGAGACCAGGAGGATTTGGCCATTGAAGCCATAAAGTCCAAGATCACCGGCTCCATTGCCCACAAAGTCCAAAACGAGACTACAATATTAGGCATAACAGAAAAAACAAAAATATAACGTTAGAGGTGAATCAACCGACGTTATAATAGCAAAACTTATGAACGCCCAACAAAAGGGTAAAACAGCTTCAGAGTATGCTATGGAGCTTGACAATTTGCGGAAGCAACTTGAAGCCGCTTTCATTGACCGTGGTTTAGATCCCGACAACGCTGAGGAATTCGCCACAAAAGAAGCTATGGAGCACGAGCGAGTTCGTACTATATTGGAAGCTGGACACTTTAGTCGTTTTAGTGATGCTATAGGTAAATATATCCGTCTCATGACCCAAACGACTGGGAGTCCCAGTACCATATTGTACCAGCGTGGGAGAAATTATAGAGGCAGGTATTACTCTAACTACCAACGTGGTAGAAGCAACAGCCAGGGTAACTACAATGCCAACTATAATTCCAACAATTACCGGTCAAACAGAGGACAGCCCCATAACAGGGGACAGTCCCAATACCAATATAATAATAACGCTAGAAGAAACATACCTAGCAGAAATATTCGCGTATCCCACAATGAAACGGGAAACACGCAAAACCCTTAAGATACAGAAGAGTAAGCACAAAACATGTGCATGCAATTAATTTTAATCTCAATATATTTGTCTCATTTTTTAATGTCGAAACAAATAAAAAATTAACATTTTTAATCGACACTGGTGCAGATATTTCAATTCTCAAAGTAGATTCAGATGTTCTAAATGACATCGACACGAATCACAAAATTAACATTCAAGGCATTTTTAAAGGAGCAATAAAGTCCAAAGGCCTAGCATCCTTAGAACTTCAAACCTCTAAATATATAATCCCACACGTTTTTCATGTTGTACAGTCTGATTTTTCAATACCAAGTGATGGTATAATTGGCATTGATTTCATCAAAAGATTCAACTGCCAAATCGACTGCAAAGCGTCTGGAGACTGGTTAATACTAAGACCAGATAACTTAAAATTTCCTATTTATGTTCCAATAACATACAATTCTGGTAACACCACAATTTTCATACCAGCAAGATCCCAAGTAGTCCGACAAAATAATCTCACCTTGAGTGAAGACGTTGTGTTGATTCCCGATCAGGAAATTCAACCAGGTATTTTCGTTGCAAATACATTGGCAACAAATGGAAATACAGTTGTCCGTTTGCTAAATGCAACCAATTCTGACAAAATAATGAAAATAAACACTTTAAAGTCAGAACCATTTTCGAAGTACGATGTAGTTCCAACCACTCCTAAAGCTAGGGAAAATATGGTAATGTCCCAGCTAACTAAAAATTTTCCGCTCCAATTTAAACAACAATTAACCCAACTATGCACCAGATATAGTGATGTATTTGGACTTGAGACCGAATCAATCACAACAAATAATTTTTATAAACAAAAATTGAGATTAAAAGACGAAGAACCGGTATATATCAAAAACTACCGGAGCCCGCATAGTCAAAAGGAAGAAATTCAAAAGCAGGTTGGAAAACTAATAGTCAACAATATAGTGGAACCATCTGTTTCTGAATATAATAGCCCTCTGCTACTTGCTCCAAAAAAATTATTACCTGGCTCGGAAGACGAGAAATGGCGATTAGTTATTGACTATCGTCAGATCAATAAAAAATTATTGGCCGACAAATTTCCTCTTCCTCGAATTAAGGACATACTAGACCAACTAGGTCGAGCTAAATACTTTTCATGTCTTGACTTAATGTCAGGCTTCCACCAAATCGAACTTGAAGAAAGTTCAAGAAATATAACGTCATTTTCAACGAGCAACGGCTCTTATCGCTTCACGCGATTACCATTTGGTCTAAAGATAGCGCCTAATTCATTTCAGAGAATGATGACTATCGCATTCTCGGGACTAGATCCGTCCCAAGCATTCCTTTATATGGATGATTTAATAGTTATTGGTTGTTCCGAAAAACACATGCTAAAAAATCTTAACGATGTCTTCATTACATGTCGGAAACGCAACCTTAAATTACATCCAGAAAAATGTTCATCTTTTATGCGCGAAGTGACTTTTCTAGGTCATAAGTGCACAGATAAAGGAATTTTACCTGATGACACAAAATATAATGTCATTAAGAATTATCCAGTCCCACATGATGCGGACAGCGCTAGACGGTTCGTTGCATTTTGCAACTATTATAGACGTTTTATTAAAAATTTCGCCGACTATTCCCGGCACATAACTCGATTATGTAAAAAGAATGTTCCCTTTGAGTGGACAATTGAATGCCAAAATGCATTCCAATATCTTAAAGAAAATTTAATGCGGCCAACCATATTACAATATCCTGATTTTAGCAAAGAATTTTGCATAATCACAGATGCAAGCAAACAAGCGTGTGGAGCGGTTTTAACCCAAAACCGAGATGGACTCCAACTTCCAATCGCTTATGCATCGCGTTCATTCACCAAAGGTGAAAGTAATAAGAGCACAACGGAACAAGAGCTAGCAGCCATTCATTGGGCCATTACACATTTTCGCCCATATATTTATGGCAAACATTTTACAATAAAAACAGATCACAGACCATTGACATATTTATTTTCAATGTTAAATCCTAGCTCCAAATTGACTCGCATGCGGCTTGAACTGGAAGAATACGACTTCACAGTTGAGTATCTAAAGGGAAAAGACAATTTCGTGGCAGATGCCCTATCTCGGATCACAATAACCGAGTTAAAAGACATTCAAAATAAAGTCCTGAAAGTCACTACCAGGCAACAGTACAGACAAAATAAATCCTGCGCAGGAAAAGAAAAAGAGACTTTGCCAAGGCAAAGTACTCCAAATGCTTCTATGACGAGGTACGAAAAGTAGTGGCCTTGCATATAACAAATAAACTGTGTTACTTGAAACACGGAAATAAAGTTATTGCAAGAATTGATATTGGCGACCTATATACTAATGAAAAACTTGACTTAGGTCAGTTCTTTCAAAGGCTTGAAAAGCAAGCCGGTATATTAAAAATAAGCCATATCAAAACGGCACCGTGGGAAAAGATCTTTGAATTTATTTCAATAGATACTTTTAAAGAAATGGGCAATGATAAATTGAAATCATTAAGAGTAGCGCTACTCAACCCGGTGACCATAATAAGCAATGAAAAAGAAAAAGAAGCAATTTTGTCTGAAAATCATGATGATCCAATACAAGGTGGTCATAATGGCATAACAAAAACTTTAATAAAAATAAAAAGACACTACTATTGGAAAAATATGACGCGTCAAATAAAAGAGTACATACGTAGTTGTCCAAAATGCCAAAAGTCGAAAACGACAAAACATACAAAGACCCCACTAACAATAACAGAAACGCCTATGAGTGCCTTTGACAGAGTAATAGTGGATACTATAGGTCCACTACCGAAATCTGAAAACGGTAACGAATACGCAGTAACCCTGATCTGTGACCTAACAAAGTATTTGGTAGCCATCCCTGTTCAAAATAAGAACGCTAATACCATTGCGAAAGCAATATTTGAATTTTTTATATTAAAGTACGGTCCAATGAAGACGTTCATTTCGGACATGGGCACTGAATATAAAAATTCAATAATAAGCGATCTGTGCAAATATCTAAAAATAGACAACATAACGTCTACTGCACATCACCACCAAACCGTGGGAACAGTGGAAAGAAGTCATAGAACTTTTAATGAATACATCCGTTCATATATATCAGTCGATAAAACTGACTGGGATGTTTGGCTCCAATATTTTATATATTGTTTCAACACGACCCCCTCTATGGCACATGGTTATTATCCATATGAGCTAATTTTCGGCAAACAAAGCAATTTGCCAAAACAATTTAATGCTATAAATAATATAAGTCCATTATATAATGTAGATGATTACGCTAGGGAAGCTAAGTTTAGATTAGAGCAAGCCTATAAAAGGGCAAGGCTTATGCTAGAGGAGCATAAGGTAAAGAATAAGGAATTATACGATAGGAACATAAATAACTTTAAAATAGAAATAGGAGATAAGGTTCTTGTTAAGAATGAAACGGGCCATAAGTTAGAATCTAAGTATCTAGGCCCATATAGAGTAGAAGCAATAAAAAATAAGGATAATATTTTAATAAGAGATAAAAGAAATAAAGCACAAAGAGTGCATAAGGATAGGTTAAAAATTTTTAAATAACAAACAGAACAATTTTTCTCTAGTATTTACAAAATCTAAAGTGTATACATTGAAAATAAGGAAAGTTATTTGCATATATACAAATTTTTATTTTTATATATATAAAGGAAAGGAGCGAAGAAAAAAAAAAATTATTTTAAAACTTTGCTAACAAAAAAAAAAATGCATATATGCAGATGGATTGTCTAGCGGTTTATTTGGTTTTGGGATTAGCACCAGATCCTGTATTTTACAGATGTTTGGAAACGTGCACTCTGCAATGCATCTGCTAAACAGATCTGCAAATTTGTCAGGTTTCAGACGAACCGCTTATTTCAGCGCCTCGTTTGGGATTCCATCTGAGCCCAGTGTCTTGTTGTCCTGCATTTGGGCAACAATTGAGATAATTTATAATGCAAGCTTCAGGTGGGGAAACTTGCATACTGTTCCAGGGCTCAATACTGGAAGTGTAGTTGGTGCTGTTGGTTTTATTGCTTTTAGTTTTTTTATTGCAACTTTGTATGCAAGACCCCAAATGTAATTTTCCGCTTCATCGCACAGAGTCAGAAAACAATTTTTTTTACTTCTCCTAATCATGTTTTTGAATTTTCCGCCTGTACTTACGCCTGTCTCTTAGGCATTTTTTCCTGGCCTCAGCAATGTCCCCGTTCCTCCAGTTTACTAGAGCGTAATGTCTGCTATGACTCCTCCGAGTTGTCATGATAACATCACAAGCTACTGTCACTACTCTCATGAGTGCTTCAGCACATGTATTTGCATCCACTGCCAAAGCAAAGGTTTCCGGATTTAGACTTCCTGCTTTATACATTTTCCCTCTTAGTTGCGGTGTTTGACTCCTCTTAACGACGCTCTCTATGGTGCACAAAATGGCGGAGTAATCGCTGGCGGTATAATGTCTGCATAGTTCCCATTTAACTGTGTGAAACATTTGCTCACTGACGAAAATAACATTAATAATTGTGCTCTGTTAAAGGTGAAATCTGTTCCCGAGTTTAGCACTGCCAGGATCAAACTAGCAAATGTTTCTAGTGGGCTACGGTTCCTGGGATTGGATGATTTATTACCCCATTCTTCCGACCAGGCATTGAAATCGCCAGCAACAATGACATTTTGTTTAACTCTGACGTCTGCAGGTAGGTTATCCAGAAAACTCTTAAATTCTCTGAGGGAGAGGCTGGGTGGTTAGTAGCAACTATATATCCAAAATTCACATATCTGTGCTCGTACATAGCGGATTGAGGCTTGTACATGTTCTTACATTTGTGCTTCCTTGCCGCATGACCAAAATGCAGCCTTTCCAGACGAGTGGACGAGGGCTACAGCCCAGGATTCTTGTGGAATACATAAAATGGACAACTGAGTGTCGCCAAAAGTTGGGCGACAAAATTTAATGCTCTTCGGTCGTTAGACAATCAATGTCTTTTATCTCCACCCAAACCTCGTCTGGGACTACGCGTTCTGACGTTTGTGACCTCAAGACCTGACTGATATCCTCCTTTAATATGTTGCTATTGCTGACACCGGCTGTCTTGTTAAGTTCAAGCAAAACCTCACCCTTGGCCGTTTTCCTTACAGGCCTTTCATTATTTTTAACGTTGCTTAGTTCACCATCCTTTCTCTTAGTTACTAGGAGACATCCTGCCGAGGATGTGGGCATAGGAGCAGCCTTCATTGGGTTTTATCAGAAGCGCCTCTGATCTGCCTTTGCGACTTTGATGCTTGCTTGTTCGTCTACGAGTAACCTGCTGCCACTCGGAGGGTGCTGCTTCTGCTGGTTTTCTTGGATCATTGTTGTTAGGGGGCTGTATTGAGGTAAGGGTTCCCTGCGCTGCGTATGTGAACTTAGTCTGCATTCTGCCTTGCTATCGTGTGGGTGGTATATGACGTTGTTGGCCCACCGGCTCGTATCTCGGACGTTTGGGCGTATCGTTATGGGTAGGCCGCAATTCTGTCCTTGCTAGGTAAAGCTGGCCTGGTTTGAGTGGCTCTTTTACTCTGTGGTCCATTGAAATTCGGGATCTCTCCCGACTGAATTTTCTGTCAGAGCTGTTGCATATAGTTCTGACATGCGGTTTGCCTTACTTCTTTTTATTGAACGTAGGGACCATCTGTAGGAGTTTGCCCAATTGGTCCAGCCCAGCAATTCTGGTAAGCGCCTATTCCATGGTGATTCAGGGCTAGGAATAATTCTTTTTGGCAACGGGATTGGTGTCTCTCTCAGCCTGCAGCGCCTACCAAATATAACGTCTTCGCTAGTCGGATCAGCAGCCACACCTTCAAGGAGTAATATATGATCCAAGGATGCGGCAAATTTTTCCATTTCGCTCACAGAAAATTCGTTTGTGTGCGAGTTGCGTTTAATAGTTTTCGTGTTGCTAGCGCTTTGCCTTTTTCGTTTGTGTTGCTGGTATTTATCTTATGTTGCTGGCGTTTGATATGTTTCGTTTGTGTTGCTGGCATTCGTTTCATGTTGCTGGCTATTATATGTTTCTGATGTGTTGCTGGTATTTATATGTTTCTATCATCGTTGTCCCTATGACAGCGAATAACCGAATATTTTTACGTTAGAGGAACTTAAGTCACTAACACTTGATCTTATTAAGAACCTTAGGAATTGTAGGTCTAAACATGATCAGTTCGAGGTCATAACCTCGCAGGCATTTAAATTTATTGTATAATAATAATAATGGCCAACCTACAAATAGTTACGTTGAATGTCAGAGGCATTAAAAACAAAAAAGACGAACTTTTTAACTTCCTAATTCGAAACAGTATCGATATCTGCTTAGTTACTGAAACTTGGCTAAACAATAGCATTACAATTAATCATAGATACTTTAATATTTACAGATATGACAGACCTAATGCCAGAGGTGGGGGCGTGGCAATTATAGTTCAGAAAAGTATGCGCCATAGTTTACTCCCAGTTCCAAATACTCAATGTATAGAAGCAATTGGAATTAGCATTCAAGATAACGCAAGACGTCATACTGCAGTATATTGCTGTTATTTCCCAGGTGGAAGGTCAATCTTAGATAACAAACAAAAATTTTCGGCAGACGTGAGATTGTTAACAAACAATTACGGAGACTTTATACTAGGCGGCGATCTTAACTGCCGGCACAGAAACTGGGGCTGTTGTAGGGCAAATGCTTGGCGTAATTTACTACAAGATATACTAACCACAGAAAATGTCAGTATCTCCTTCCCGGCTGAGCATACACACATTCCTGCCAGTAGTAGAAGTCAGGCGTCAACCTTAGATTTTTTTCTTAGAAATCGCCCCTCAAGTATTACCACCACAATTGTCAAGAACGATCTTGGTTCCGATCATCTACCTGTCAAAACCACTTTTTGTAGTAATGTCCGTAGTTCTAAACCGGTAAGATACGACATGAAAAAAGCAAAATGGAGGAAATTTGCCAAAAAAGTCTCATTAATGCTGACTAGCACTGGATTTCGTCAGGAGCATAACACGATTCAGCCCCTTGTTAGAATCAATAAAATTGTCAGATCAAACTTTCAAAGAGCCAAGTCCACTGGCATGATTCTACTGGACATTAGGGCAGCTTTTGATTCGGTCTGGCACGATGGTCTGCTGTTCAAACTAAATGCGTTGTCAATTCCTCCAGAGCTAATTTAACTAATTCAAAGTTTTTTAAAAGAACGTTCTTTTAAAGTATATATAGGCAAAGCTATGTCTCAGAAAATTGATATAGGTGCTGGATGTCCACAAGGCGCTTGCCTCTCACCGATCCTATATAACATATTTACTTCATATATTCCGATTCCAACAGGCTGCACTACATCAATCTTTGCGGATGACACGGCTATATTATCTTCTGGTAGCCTGGGTTCCGAAATTACAACCAACCTTAGTCAAGCATTTGATACACTTGCATCATTTTTTCATAAATGGAAAAATCAAATTAATAGCGAAAAAACTCAGGCAATATTCTTTACAAGGAAACGTAAAGAGATTTACCTACCAGGGGCTCATATCAGATTAAACCAAGTGGATGTAAAATGGGAACAACGTGTTAGGACCTTGGAGTTATACCAGACAAGAAATTAACCTTTAATGAACACACCCGTCAAGTCAGGCACAAAATAAATCTCCTAACTCGCTCTCTTTACACTTTTATAAACAGGAACTCCAAACTGAGCTTAGTAAACAAAATGTATCTATTCAGATCAATATTTCAAAGTGTACTATTTTACGGAGCACCGGTCTGGGCTGATATCGCTAACTGTCATATTAAAAAACTACAAGTCACTCAAAACAAATTACTTAAAATGATACATAATTTGCCCTGGCATTTTTCCACAAGTGAACTACACCACAGAGCAAATGTTTAACAGGTGGCTAGAACGTCTCCACAATAATTTTGATAATAGATGTTTGTATTCAACGTATCCTCATATAAATTTCCTAGTATAATATCTAGTTCTAGTTGTAAGTTTTATTTAAAAGCATATCAAGGGATTCTTAATCAAATTTTCTCCCCAACTTATCTTATATTATATGTATTAGCGTTAAGCATTAATGTTAGCAAATTGTTATATATCTAAGTTGAAAATGCCAATGCAGCATGAACCCTTAAACGAAAAAAAATTTCTCTCACATAAATGTATATATCAAAAATCAATGAATAAATGTAAATGTAAATATGTTTCTATATGTATGCGTATTCTAAGTATTTCTCTCTTCTTGGCACGAGTTTCGTGTGCGTTCAATTAGTCGCAATTTGCTCAACCCCACACCGGACTAGATTAGAGCTTCTGCTCTCATCTCGCTCAGTTACAGAGACCAATGTCCAATTCTAGTGCCATCTGGACTTAAATCTGACCAACATTTGCCCCTCCTACTCACATTGCTTTGTCGATGGTCTCCTTGAATTATCTCTAACTCAAGTTCTCTCCTTATCTACTAACTCTGGTCAAAGTATCTACCTTGTCCTTTAACTTAAAAGTATGCACCTTATTTGTTTTTCGACTTTGAATTCTATTATAGGTTATAAGCAACATTATACACATACATGCCTAAAATTTCCCCTGATTGTATTATTTGTGAAGAAGACAAATCAAATCAGTATGGGGTTCCGTATCGGACGCAGCTGTTAACCAACATGTTTATAGTGCCTCCTGTGAGGGTTGATCTTGGCGATTCGACATTGGAATGTGCTTGTTGCCCAAATTTGGATCTATTTGAACTGGTGAGTGCAATTTGTTTCTGGGGTGTGTGTTCAGTGGTCATAATTGCAGAATTTATATATTTGGCTTCTGAGCAAACTGTGCTTTTAGCATCATTAGAAAAGTCGCTGCAGAAATATATGGCTGATGGATTGTTATGCACGGAGCCTTATTTAAAAGCCAGACTGGACTCCTCGGGAGAAATTCACTCAGAAATCCGGGATTTATTTAAAGAAACCTACATCATGGGAGTGGAAGGTATTCGAAACGAGATGCATCGGCAGAGGGAAAGCACAGAACCACCGCATCTAATGATTCCTGTATGCATCATCGGTAGTGGAAGAAGTGAAGCTACCAACAATTCAGCTCCCAACTTTAAGCGGGAAAGTCGTAATTTGGCCGGCGTTCAAGGAGGTGTTCTTGGCGCGCGTCCAACTCTGCGAGAAGATAAGTGATATTCACCTCCTTAAATATTTAGATATTCAGCATCTTACTACCATGGGGAATGCTCATGAATTTACATTACACAGTTATCGATAAAATTATAGGATGCTAAGTCACTGAGACGAATTGTGTAAATTGTGCTCATGTGTAAATTCGATGGAAAAGACTGGTATCGAAATTAGTCTTCATTTTTGGTTTATTTTTAGATGGCGAGTCGACAGGGAGTGGTTGTTAGCTTCATCGACAGGCGGAAACGTGTATAGTCTGCTGTCATGAAGAGCATTTTATAGGAGATGTAAGAGGTTTCAGGACATAAATCCATTGAGAAGAAAGGAAATTGTATTAGCGCATTGTGCTTTAAATGTCATAAATCAAAACATCTAGCGGCTGCATGCAGCAGTCAAGGAAATTGTGTAAAACGTCCTAAAAGGGAGCTCACACTACTCCATCGGCCTTATAAGTTTGGAGCCTGTGTTCTGGCAGTATCATCGATTTAATAAATAAAATAATAATTAGCAAAACGGTGCCTCTTATGAGACATGAGGTATTGATGGCCAACAAATATGTTAATTGAATAAACGAAGGGAAAGACTCTGTAATTTCGAGCTTTTTTGCATCAATGATCACAAGCGCCGTTTATTTCAGAGAAACCAGATCAATAAAAGCGTCTTTGGCGAAAAAAGTCTTACATGAAAACCCATGATATAGAGGACGCCAAAAACCGAAGTACTTAAAGGAGTTGAGTTGGTCATTGCACTGACGTTGCGATTATGTAGGGTTGGTGGCCAAAAAGACTTCCCGTAAAGTTAGAGTGCTGAAATTTGTTTCTGGATATAAGAGATGTATTTAGATAACATACAGTAAAGAGAAACTTTACTTTCCCTCCCCACCCACCATAAATCATTTAAAAAAATCCTGACTGCAGTTTTTCAATCATATATAACAGCAAAGGTAATTTAATTATAAGATAAAAAAAAAATGATGAAAATTTAAAATAAATGGCAAAAAAGTATAATATACATCAAATTAATCTATATAATATGTAAATGATACAAAGTAAATTTGTGATTCATTGGCAGATTTATTTCGCCTTTTATAAAAAAGTATGATCTCAGTAAACGAGACGAGTATGCCGCAGCTGGCACTTTTATATTTATTTTTATATATTAGTTTTGTATCCTGATGGTAAGGCTTGCAATATAGTAGCGCATTGGGACATCACTTCTTCATCAATACCTGGAATCTGCACTGCCTTGTACTGGCATTTGTTTTATTGTCGGAACAAACACAGTCGTGCTGAGTTTGTACACAGACAACGCCAACTGGGCGAAGACTGCAATACGACATTGTATGGCCAAACTCCTGGTATTTAGTGATTTTGTGATGTGGCATTTGTTGTAGGTTGTAGATAAGATGAAATACGTTGTAGAGTCACTGTAGTTCCACTTAAAGTAGAGGGTGTGGAACTTTGATTTTGTTGAGAATTTTTCAGACGGACTTGACCAAAAAGCCCTACTCGTTCAATGCTTCTACAATTTTCTTAGTCGGGACCGTTGGTGTCAATGTTTTTTAACGATCCTGTTAGCTGTGAGTATTATTGTTGTGCACCAATGCCCGGATCCATCCAGTGACCAATCAAAGGTGTTGCTTGCAGACACGTGGTAGCTTACCAGGAATGCTCCTGGTCTTGCCATTCTACCCTGACGACTGCTAATTTCCTGAAATATTGCTAGGATTACCTCTAAAGCTTTCCCTCACTATGCCAGAAATACTCCTGGTCTTTTCTACGCTGTGCTATGAATACTCCTTGTCGATCCTTCATGTGCCAGGACTACTCCTGGTCTTCCTAACTGTGCTAGGCATACTCCTAGACTTCGTTTCATTGCTTGGAATAACTCCTAGTTTTTCTCTGGTGCTGGAAATAACTCCTAGTCTTTTCTCTGGTGCTAGCAATAACTCCTAGCCTTCATTTTGCTGCTTGCAATTACCCCTCGTTTGGCCGCAGGTCTCTGCCAGGACTCAAATTTAATAATATTCACAGCCGTTGCCTTCACTTGTTGACTTCACTTGCTGTTCTTCGCATTTAACTTCACTTGGCGTCGTACTTCAAAAAATTCACTCACTTAATAGATGTCCTTCTGGTCACAGCCGTGCGTATTTATAGGCATCTTGACCCAATCGTGACGCGTGGTGAACTCCTGACCCGTTACTGGTACTTTTTCATCCGCTTTTGTCTCGAAAATTTTCCACCGCTTTCTGCTGTCGATCGGATGTCTCTGCCGATACCGCCGCATAGCTTGGCAGTTGCTATGCATGGTGAAATTCTTTCACTTCGCATGCATCGCCTTTTGTTCTGCCGAACTCTCATCCTCGGTTGCCAACGGCCTCTCCCACTCTCCTGTTCTTGCGCCGGCCCCGCGACTTCCGCAGCCGCAGCCGTGCTTCTCTATTTTACAGAACTAGAGTAATTTAAATTTACATAACAAAATAAATAAAATTATTAACAAAATAAATGACTATAAATAAGTAATAAACAAATAAATAAATTAATAATTAAATAAACAAATATAAATGAATAAATAAATAAAACTAAATGAATAACTAAACTGGTCACCGCCCTTTATGTGAAATAAAACCTAATAAATCCCCATACAAACATTAAATAAAATGTGGCTTCAATAACATATATTTGGATTGTTCATATATTAACATTACTTGAATATATTATGTATTTAAATATTGAAGCCTCCAAAACCTCCCTTTGATTTAATTGTTGCAGTCATTTCCCAGTGGGTGTGAAACTGACCTCTGAATCCACGCCGTTAACCACAGACATGTCAAGCGGGCGCTCTCACGCTCATTGCAGACCACCCACACATGTCCACTGCCGCTCTCTCGGTATTTTACTCTCTTGCTATCTGCCGATCTTGTACTCGTGTCGCCTCCCCTCCCTCTCGGGTCCACACTTGGGCCCAGCGACGCGAGCCGACAGTCCACTCTCTGAGCTTAGCTTTTAATTACATTAGTGAGTGAATGTGATCGCTATGCATCTCGCTCGCAACCCCGTATGTATGTGTGTAAGAATTATTTCGGATGCTTATGGATTACCGCCCGCCCGCGCCAGCCTATAAGTGTGTGTGAGAATTATATTGCTTTGCTTTTAAGTTATTTCGGTTCTGATTAAGCATTGCCGCCCGCCCGCGCCAGCCGTGGCCAAAGTCCGATGACTTCTTTTACATCGCCGTTGCATTATTTGCTTACGATCATATGTTCGATGTTTTGTTTACGACGAACATATGATCGTTTTGGCTTTTCTCATTGTTTTAGTTTTTTTTTCATCCCTTTGATTTGGGGACGTTTTGCATTCCCTCTCGTGTGTGTCTGAGTATCATACGCTGCTTTGTTTGTGTGCATGCGTGTTTTATATCTTTTGTATTTGTGTGCATGTTTTATATTTTCTGTGTTGTGCACTTTGCCTGTGTTGCTATCACATGCCATGTTGCTGGCGTTACATGTTGCTGACACATGTCGTGTTGCTGGCGCTAAATGTTGTTAACGCCTGTCATGTTGTTGGCTGTGTTGGCTGCTGGTGTTTTGGCTGCTGTTCTTGTAGTTGGTGTTCCTGTTGTTCTGCCGGCTCCGCCCACTCCTATACAGTGGTGGTTCGGTGCACCCACATGTCGCCTTGACGCACTAACTTCATCCACTGGTCACGTCTTGGCGACCCAGGGATGTAATCAGTGGCCGTTTGAGCCTCCTCTTCCATTTTCTCTTCCGCCGAGACCTCCTACCAGAAGTTGTAGTCCTCTGGACCCGCAGCTCACAAAACTCCTTCCAAAAACCCCAAAAAGCAGGATTTATATTTGGCTCTGGTATTGCGCCTCTTCCTGACGCCTACAATGTTCGGCATAAAATTCCAAGTTAACCCTTATGTGTGGAGTCGGTGGCCCCATCGGCTCCCACGCCCCAGTCTCTTCCTCCTCGTCAGTCGACACGAGGTCCACGACCATTTCTGGTACCTCGTCCTGCCTCGGCTCATATTGTAGCGTCTCAATCGTCTCCAATGGGACCGGGTCCTCGTCATCGGACTCCTTATCGATGTCGATGCAAGTAGCTGCAAATCTTCCTCATCCATATTAAACTTGAGTGCGCTCGTGTATAACGATTTTATAAAGTTTTTTTTTCCTTGGGTTAATGATTTTTTTTTTTTTTTTTTTACGCGCGAATCCCATCGGGAGCACTAAGTGCCCACAACCTCCCGCCCAACCGACCGAGGGGCGCAAACCGCATGACGTACGGCACGAGTCGCGGGGAACAGTTGACAAAAAACAGACAAATAACGAGAGCTACAGCTATTTACGAGCTAAGTAGGAGATGATAGAAGATTTTAGTACTGATAAAGAGAGCTCTGGGCTGATCACACGATAAAGTCGATTATAATCAGCCGACAGGACTCGAAATGGATTATGCAATGCATAGTTAGTAGTACAGTGTGCAAGGGATAAGGGAATATAGTTTCTAGTAGGTCTAGATGGTACAAAAAGATCTACTTGTAATAACTCAGGCGAGTCAATATCACCAATTAGGAGCTTGTGCATAAAGATAACACCAAGCATTATTCTACTGTTAGTAAGAGAAGGAAGGTTAATTAAAAGAAGTCTTCTAGAGTACGATGGCAGGTTGACATTGCGATCCCAGTTAAGACCACGAAGAGCAAAAAGCAGAAATTGTTTTTGAATAGATTCAATTCTAATTTGGTGTGACTCTTATTGAAGTGACCATATGCATGATCCGTACTCCAAAATAGGACGGACCAAAGAGGTATAGAGAATTTTGGTAGTGTAAGGATCATCGAATTCTTTCGACCATCTTTTGACAAAACCAAGAACGCCTGTGGCTTTAGCTATTATCGTAGAGATATGGGAGTTGAAGGTTAATTTACGGTCCATGAGTACACCTAAATCATTCATTTCATCAAGGCGTTCTAATGGAGTGTTGTTCAAGGAATATGTCATCATCTGAGGAGAGGTCCTATAGAACGACATTACCTTGCACTTAGTGGTGTTTAAGTTTAAAAGATTGTGCTGACACCAACACTGAAAATTATTAAGATCAGCTTGCAATCTACTGGACGAAACCATATTGCTATAGCTAAGGCAAAGCTTAACATCGTCAGCATACATGAGCACATGTGAATGATGCAAGACGGAAGGAAGATCATTTATGAAAAGGGTGAACAGCAACGGACCAAGATGACTACCCTGGGGCACCCCCGAAGTCACATTGATGCATCTGGAAAAGGAAGACTTAAATAAGACCTTTTGTGTTCTACGAAACCGTGTTGGGCTGGTGAAATTATAGAACTATAAAAATATTGCAATTGAAAAGTTACAATTTTTTCAAAAGCTTTTGGAATAGCGGACAACTTGGAAATACCCCTATAGTTAGAAATATCAGACTTACTACCCTTTTTATGGAGAGGAATTATAAATGATGCCTTCCAAATCAACGGGAAAGCGGAGGTTTCAACAGACAACGAGAATAATAATAATAATAATAACGAGAGGTTCAATCCTGGAAACAACTCAGTTGGAGGAGTCCAACACAAATACAAGATCCAGTGATCTATCAATTGAATTGCGTACAGGATTAATTTGAGTAAGACCATCAATAAAGCAATGTGACGAGGAGGGCAACAACACTGAGGACTGATCAGAAAGCGACCAGGAATATCTGGTAAATTAAAGTCACCGAGAACAATGAGGGTATCTCTATCAGAAAGAAGTGAAGAAACTGCTTGAATTGCTTCCAAGTGATTATTATATGTGATTAAGTCGGAAAGAGGTGGAATGTAAGAGCAAGTAACATAAGTGCAAAAAGATTTAAGTGAAATTTTGACACTAATAAACTCAATTTCATGAGCGGAAGTTAACTGAATAATTTCAGATGGAAAAGCTGAATCGACAGCAATAAGCACACCACCACCATTGCGGATAATCCGATCTTTTCTATAAATTGAAAATTTAGTGGATAAAACCGAAGCGTCAACAATATCTGGTTTGAGCCACGTCTCTGTAAAAGCAAGAACATGAAAATCAAAGGATAGACTATCTACAAAGGCGAGGGTTTTCGGCTGTGCCTGTAGTTTAGCGGTATACTTTAGCTGTTGTACTTTTATTTCGGTTAGTACACTAGGAATATGTAGGTCATTCTGTACGTTTTTGTTTCTGATATACCAAGATGCTCCCGTGATGGTTCTGAGAACCTTGAATTGAGCCCTTTGTATGTTTTCGATGTTGCTTTTGCTTGCGTTTCCCCATAGTGCAGAGCCATATGTCCAGATGGGTTTTAATACAGAGTTGTAGAGGAGAACTTTGAATTCCAGACATAGGGGAGATCGTGCGTTGATAAGCCAATGTAGACCGATTGCTTTGAGCTTTAGTTGCTTTTTCTTGGCTTCGATATGCTTACACCAAGTTAATCTTCTGTCGAGGTGAACTCCAAGATATACAACATCGTCGGATTGAGGCACTGGCACATTGTTAAGCGTCAATGATGGGCAGTTTCTTCTATTGAGGGTAAACGTAACGTGTTTGCATTTCTGTTCATTTACACGGATGCGCCAATCTGCTAGCCACTTTTCTACCTCCTTTAGGTGGGTTGCCAGTTGCTCAGCAGCTTTGATCGGACATTTGGAGCGGCTGAGGATAGCCGTGTCATCGGCGAAAGTAGATGTGGTGAGTGTAGGGCTTGTTGGTAAGTCCGACGTGTACAAAATATAAAGTGTTGGACCCAACACACTGACTTGAGGTACACCTGCTTTTGATTCGAAGTCATCAATGGTGTAGCTATTACATCGTATAGCTAATTTTCTGTTGGATTGATATGATTCCATATGCAATATTTTTTTTTGCTCGAATGCTGTGCGGATCTCTGAGGTGATACGGTTGACTTGCTCAATGGTGCCTTGCTGTTCACAGAAGCCAAACTGATGATGTGGGATTATATTTTGGTTTACCAGGATTGTGTTTATACGGAGTTGTAGGAACTGAACTGTACGATCTGTACGATGATGGCTGTGTTTTGTAGGGTTGTCGAAAATATATCGAAACATCAATATATCGATATTTTTTGCTTAAAAAAATATATTTATATCGGTATATTTTTTTCACCCAAATATTCGATACTTTTTTTTTTTAGATATTTAAGATATTTCCGCTTTGGGCACTCTTGTAATGATCGCAGACCGCACAAGTGAAATTAGAAAATGTTGATATCAAGTTACTCTGAGTTTAAAAATGGAACAGCCAAATGTTATTTGTGTCAAATTATTATTAGAACAAGTGGAAATTCAACAAATACGGCGTCGGTAAGTACACTTACACATTTAAAGTGTCATCGCTTTTCTGTTGTGCGTGTGTGTAGTTTTATAGCCCGCGTTTTGGCGATATAAACACACTATTAAATTTCATTCAGATTGTCGGAAAATAGGGAGCTAGAAATGTATCTCCGCTTGCCCCTAACTTCGTGGAAAGTAACCCAATTATGTGTTGGAGTTCATGAAAGGCGGATATGCCAGGACTCTCGAAGTTCGCCTTACGGTGCCTTACAACCCCTGGTATTTCAGTGCCTTCGGATCGACTTGCTTCTGCAATTAAATGTGTTGTCTGTGACTCAAGAAGTCGTATGACGGACGCACATATTACAGAACGCGTTTTTTTTTAAATCTTTAAACTCCAAATACTGGAATTAAACATTCGTTTAAATATGTAAATGAAAAAGAATGTCGAAAATAAATTGTTATGTTGTTATTGAAATTTAAACTTATTCTGGTGAAAAAAAAAAATCGAAAAATATCGATCTATCGATATTTTAACTATCATATCGATATTTTTCCAAAAGCTAAAATATTATCTATACGATATTTTCAAAATATTCAACAACCCCCAATGTCTTTTCGGATGATTGGCTATGTAGCAATTCCCTGTTGAATTCGAACCATTTTGCGTTACAAGTGAATGTCACTGCCAACAACAACATATCGTTCACTATTCCTGTTCGGGCGGAATCCTTTAACTAAATAATTTGAAAAGTGTACGCCAAAAAGTTATAAGTTCATGGAAAACTCCATCTAACTTGGTTGCGTTTTTCCACCACGGCATACCTTTGCTTTGCATCCGAAATCTTTCTTGGCCTCTTGAAACAAACACTTGTGAACCGGTCAGTGCATAACTTTACAAATAAAATTGGCCTGTGTTCAAAACGAGTTACCGCGCGTTTTAATTGACTCCCAAATTCACAACTGGTAATAGACCTTGGGCTCCACTTGCCACAAAATTCGCCCCTTCACATTCGTTGCTCCTGCGAGCCGAATATCCTTCCGCTCACCCCAGCATCGCATCGGTGGAATTCTGATAAGTAGAATCGTTTTTTTTTACCATTTTTTAATATCTATGTACATATACATACATACATATCTGCAATGAAAATGTTTCCCGCTTTTTCCATTGCAACTTTTCACTCGACATTGTATGGACATTTCATTGTGCATGTGACCTCTGCTTATCCTTGCACTTTATGTCCATTTTAACAAATCTATGTCTAATTTTCTTCCATTCGCGATCCGCATATTCATTAACATATACACATACATACATAAGTGCATAGAAGTAAGTGCAAGTGCAATCTAAGTAATTAAAATTAAAGTGCTTTAGTTTTCGTGATCGGCTTAAGATCACTAACCAACTCACCGGTAAATAACTTGGCTTTAATTCCGACCAGTGCTCCGTCGCTACACAAACGAAAAAAAAACAATTAATTCGCGAGTTTTATTTCAACACATATATATGCATATGCGCCCACACTAACATACATACATATACCCAAACTTACATACATACATCTGTATGGCGGCATTTGATACCCGTATTTTTCGCGCACTGATTTTCCATTTTCCGGCATTGCACTTCACTTGCACTTTAGTTGATTTGCTAAACGCGTAAAAAATTAATAAATGTCATAAAATTTGCACCACAAACAATTGTCTAATTGCCAGCACAGCTGACGACTTCGATCGACCACATTACGAAATCGATATTCGTCACGTTAGTCGATCCTCTTACAATAAATAAAATAAAAATCAATTTTTAAGGTAAAAAAAAATCCACAAAATTGAAAATAAATTTAAAAAAAAAATCCGAGAAAAATTTTTTTCCCGCGCCATATATCAATTTTGGCCCCAGTGGGTACAAGTGTGACAAATAATTTTCGTCAAAGAAAATTTAATTTAATATTTTGTTTCCGCTTTGAGTTGTAAGGTAAATAGATTCCAAAAATTCTGGTTTTTTATTTTTTCATAGTTTTCCAAATTTTTCAATATAATAAAATACCATGTAATTCGAATCAGAGGGTGTTTCAGTCACGACAAAATCCGAAAATAAATTGTCCCCTTTTCCGCTTTAAGTCGCAAAACGAAATTGATTCCAAAAATTCCGGTTTTTTATTTTTTTCATAATTTTCCAAAATTTTAAAATGCCGTGTAATTGAAATAACAGGGCATTCCAGCGACGGCAGCAAGAAAATCATCTGAATAAATCAATCCATTTATAAATTCCACCCTTCGATTGTTGACACTTCCGTTCGGTTCCCAAAATTCGTGGACGAACACGATATCCTTCGTGACTCGTTTTATTCTCATCCGATTATACCAACCGATCCTGCTAAAAGCAGCAACAATTCCGATCGCTTAGCAGAGCATCGTCGTCAAACGGTGGCTTTCCAGTTCCTGAAACCTTCAGTCCGCGCCAAGCGTCTCCGGCGCTACACCCAAAAGGGCTTCCGTACACATCCGCACTCCCTCCCCCGCGCTTTCTGATTCCAGCGCACTTCCAATTCCAAGTGTCACAGTGTCTGCTCCCGCGTCCAAAATAAGAACACGATCCGAGTCTCAACGACTATCTGACGCAGCCGAAATGTCCGTGAATAACTTCATCGCCGCTTGAGGCAGCCTGACCGTGGTCGAGGTCAACACAATGGGCTCCCTCAAGGGGAAAGTGCCATTTTTTTCCATGAAAATGCACTTGGAACAGACGAAGGTTCTGTGGAACAGAGTCTAGTCCGAGTATTTGTCATGTACGAGAGCCCTCACGGCCGACGCGAGCGGGGAGAGCCACACCAATTTGGTGACTGTACAATTCGAACATGAGTATGCATACATGGTGTACGACGATGCTGTACTAGTTTAGGAGACCGCATAGAGCGACTGCAATCGTCTTCGGCAGTTCCCGCGTCCTCGAACGCCTTCGAAGTCCGCGAACAGCACGTCCATGCTGGCTATCGGCTACCTCCGTGTGAGGTGGATGTGTTCACAGGCGACTATAATCAGTGGCCCACGTTCCGCGTCCTGTTCACTCCCTTGTATGTAAATAATCCGCCGTTGGCACCGCGAGAAGCTGTATCATCTGGTGACCAAAACGCGCGGCGAGGCAAAGGCGATCGTTTTCAGCTCCCCATTGACCAACGACGGTTTCAACGCAGCTTGGGAGAACCTGCAGGCTCGCTTCGAGAACAAGAGGCAGCTCGTTGCGAGCCAAACAAAGATACTTTTCAACCTCCCATCCGTTGTCCACGAGACTTTCGCGGCCCTGAAGGATCTCCAAACTACCATTGAGGGCTGCTTTACTACACTCTCGGTTTCCGGTGTTAGCACGGAGAACTGGGACGTCTTGTTGTTGACGCTTTGCACGACAAATCTGCCAAACGCCACTATAGTTTTATGGGAACAATCTATCCGAAACAAAACTGACCTCTCTTCCTGGTCCGACCTGAACAACTTCTTCGTAGATCGATATCGCGTCATAGAAACGTTGGAAGGTCGAAAGCCCACTTCTTCATTGCAAGTCATCCCTGCAGCGTCCACAAACCTGTACCTCAGTCCAAATTCCAAGCGTTGAACACCAAGCTCACTCATAATCAGGTCACCTGTAAATTATGCGGCAGAGAGAACCACCCAATCCGAGTATGTCCAAAGTTCACAGATATGTCGGTCCAAAGATGAATGGCGGCAATTAAGCAGCAAAAGTTATGCCGCAATTGTTTTGCATGGGGCCATCAGCTGCGAGAGTGTCCGACCGCTCATAACTACCATATATGCAAGGAGCGGCACCATACTCTACTCCACCGCATCAACGGCTCTACAGTGGCGGCCGCCAGTGAGCAGCCACCAGTTCCCCCAGGAATCTAATGAACGACCAACTTCCAGCCACAGTCTGGAAAATTTTTTGGTATCTTCTCCCCATAAGGGCTTACTGCGGACTGCCATGGTAGTGCTACGTCTTTTAGGCACTGAATTCCACGCTCGCGCCCCTATAAACACCGCATCCGAGGGGACATTCCTATCAGAGAGGATGATCATCTTGGCTAGACCACCATATCGAGTCATTGATGCTCAAATCATTAGCATTTCCAACTGTACGGCTCAGTTCGTCAGGAATGAAGCGCGTTTGGGAAAGAGTCCTGAACTAAAAGCCCAATATGGAGCTGTCCTACAAAAATACATAACATTGGGACATATGATCCGCGTGCCCCCTCCTACTCCAAGAATTTCTATTTGCCTCATCACGCGGTGTTCAAGCCCGACAGCACCACTTCCAAAATCCGAGTCGTCTTCATGCATCTAGTCCATCCACCAGAGGTGTCAGTTTGGACGTTGCCCTGCATACCAGTCCCACTCTGCAGGCAGACCTTACCATATCCAAATCCTAGAATGGCGTTTTTTTCGTTACGTCTTCAATGCCGACATCACGAAAATGTATCGGCAAATCTTTGTTTCCGCAGAACACACTCCTTTCCAGTGCATCCTCTATCGAGATCGGGACGGTCATCTTCAGGATTAAGAACTCCAAACCGTCACATTTGGAGTCAACTGTGCTCCGTTTTTGGCTATCCGAGCCCTACTCCAGTTGGCTCAGGATGTGGAACAAAGGTACTCCGGAGCGAGCGAAACTCTGCGTGGCTACATGTAAGAGGATGACGTTCTTGCTGGGTCCCACACAGAGAAGGACGAGTGAGGCGATTCAAAAACTCCAGAGCGCCCTGACTTCCACTGGTTTCCCTCTTCGGAAAAGGACATCGAACGAAAAAGATGTGTTGTTATCCATCCCACGAGACCATTTACTTAATACTGACAGTGGCTGAAGACTCTTCACCACAATTTCTGTCAGCGTTGGACGACGAGTACCTGAAGGAGCTACACATGCGAAATAATTGGAAGCTCCCAAATCGAAATCTCCAAGTTGGCGACCTCGCAATCGTTTATGAGGACAACTTACCGCCCTTAGAGTGGCGGTTGGGGCGAGTAGAACTCGTCCATCCGGGAGCTGACGGTTTGGTACGAGTCATCGATGTTCGAACTTTACGCGGTTTCATCAAAAGGCCGGTCGCAAAGCTCATGCTGCTTGTCAGCGACTCCGACACCGCCCCCTCTTGGTAGTGGAGCCTAGCCCCCGGGGTAAATACTCCCATCCGGCAGGTCTCTAAAGCGGTCTGGAAGAATTTTCCACCCTGGTGTTGGCGGACCCGATGCTCCACCGCCCATCGTCCATATTTGTCGTGCTTGGGGCACACCTCTACCCTGAGGTCATCCTGCCCGGTTGTGTCCCGGGTAATGTCGGCATCCCGCAGCCCAAAGCACCGTGTTTTGATGGATCCTGTCCGGTTCCTATGACATCTAGGCGCTCCACAACGTAGCTGCTCCCCATTCTTAACAGCCCACCTGAGCTATTGCAACTTGTTGCAAGAGGGGCGATATGTTTACGCCAAAGGGTGACCAGCAGGAGTTAATGGGGGGGGTGGGGGAAAATACGCTAAGCAAGAACGGTTACACTCCGCCTATGACAGGCAAGTTCTATGGAAATCTACATCTTATCTTTCTTGGCCTCTTGATTGTAAAAAAGTTACTTATATCCGAAAAGGCCCCCAAACACTTGTGAACCGGTCCGTGTATTACTTTACAAATCAAATTGACCTGTGATCAAAACAAGTTACCGCGCGTTTTAATTCACTCCTACATTCACAATTGGTAATAGAACTTGGGCTCCACTTGCCTGAAGCTTCGGGCCTCGACAAACAGGTAACAATCACTTTTCATGGCGATCGTGACAGGACACGGAAAGGAATATTATCAATAATTACAATAGATGAATAGATAAACCCCTCGACTAGCAAATCTCCAGCTTGCTGCCTGCGCCCCACTGTACTTGCGAGCTCAAATTAAAGACCACGTCGTGGTCAATGCCAATTTACACCAAGAAGCTAACAGCGTAAACCCATTTGAGCCGGTGAAAGAAAATGGAACGCAAATCTGTACACAACAACGGGTTGCTTGTGGCTGGCCGGCAAAGGGAGGAAGTCTCATTCTTGGTATAATTACACCAGCAGAATGTAATGATCTGGCCTTGATCACGGTTGAAAGTGGAAGGGCGAATCTACTGGCAAGTGGAGCGCATAAGTTATTACCAGGGTAATGCAGGATGAATTAAAACGCGCGGTAACTCCGATTGAACGTGAGCTTATTTATAATGTTATACACGGACCGGTTCACAAATGTTTGAAGCATTATCGGATATAGTATGTATGTTACTTTGTATAATTAAGAGGCTGCTGGTGTAAATGCATGCTTAAAACACAAACCATGAGTTTCTCACAGTAAAGACCAATGCAGGCTTTGCTTAGAATAGAATCAAACCTTACATATTTTCATATACACTGTACTCACACTATATTTTCACACAACAAAAAATTGTTCACACACACAATCACATCTACACTATGAATAAGACCCCCAAATGTACATCCTTGTGAACCCCTAGATCCTAGAATCCTTTATATAAACTCGACCTTTTTCTTTACAAAATCAGTATTTAAGCAACTCTTGTCTACTCAATACTCTGCAATCACCGGTTGAGCATCGCCGTGTATTTGGCCTCCATTTGCATGATCTCTCCGAAGTCCACCCAATTTCAAGTGTTACGTCCGACAGCCTTATGTCACTAGTTTATGTTTTAGAGGCAAACATTTTTATAAATATCTAGAAAACCCGGCAAACGTTATTTTGCCATGTAAATAATTTTCTAGTAATTTCTAGTGTAGACAAAAAATAGCTTACTTATTGTTAGTATGTATGTACATATGTTAGAATGTGTATATTGTATGTATGTAAGAATGTGGTAGGGAGTGAGAAGGAAAGGAGATGAAAAAATCGGTCAAGCCGTTTCGGAGGAGTATGGCAACGAAAACTGTGACACGAAATTTTTATATATATAGATAAAATTATAAAATTCAATAACATTTTGGTGACCCCCGACTTTGGCGTTCCCAATTTAAACAAATAAAACATTTTGGTGTCACAGTCAAAGTATGAGAATTTTGGTTAATTTTGTCACCCAGTCAACTTGGCGGCTAGAATTACAGCCGAAAGAAGTACATACGAGTCAACTTGGAGACTATTAGTGTACAATAGGCCAACTTGGCAACCATAAAATCTTCTGTTTGTCGGACAACTGAAATTATCAGCACCTTGTCGAATAGTCGACTTGGGGATTAGAACGACAGCAGAGTATAATCGGAAAACCCCGAAATTGGGGTTCTGCAACGTGGGACAAGGCGTACCCAATCAATTGAATCATCTGGTTCACACGGAGACCAAGCAGTCGAAAGATTTCTACGATTCATTAATTGTATACATTTATATTAAATAAAAAAATAAATTAAAAACTTAATTCTTGTTGAGACGATTGAGGTTCTTTCAGATGAATTTGCAAAGCCCACAACAGGACATTAAAACAAATAATTCCTGAAGAAAAAATGAACTACAAAACAGTTATTGAAAATTTATGACAGCAGATAGAACATCTGCACTATGAGATTTATGAACATGTAGTAGATCCAGTCGAAGCTGGATACAATTTGGAAAGATTTATAATGGCAGAATAGGCAATACTAAGAAATGAAGTAGAAAGGGGACAACCACAAATCAGCAGCTCCAGAGTCAATGTACTTGTGAAATCAAAATACACCGATTTCAGTATAAGAGTGGAAGCTTTAGTTTTACCGCCCATTGTCGCAGATCAACCCACAGAAGCAATAACGCAAAAGTTTGACCTGCCGAAAACATCCGCTAGAGGTAACTTCAACTTCAACAAAACTAGTAAAATCGATTTATTACTAGGAGCAGATCACCACTTTTCAATATTAATACCTGGCCAAGTAAAACAAAATAGGTGTCCAACTCTTCAAAATTCAGAATTTGATTGGATCATTGCCGGGAAAATATGCAAAAATATACAAATTTTACATAAGGCCGCAGATGGAAGATTGGTTGTACAACTGCTGAAGACTCTTCATCGCTGAAGGAGTCTCGTGATATGGCTGTTATTAGAATCCTATCACTGGAAAGTGGGATGAGAACAGAAATAAAGGCAGAATATGTGAAGTTCATGAAAGAATATGAACAGCTTGGACATATGAAGAAGTTGTTGCCTGAAGGAATACCAAAGCAGCATCATTTTATACCTTATCATTGTGAACTTAAACCTGATAGTACCGCAACTAAATTAAGAGCAGTATTTGATGCTTCATGTAAGACATCATCAGGAAAATCTTTGAATGATATTTTGTACCCAGGACCAGTGGTAAAAAGTCAATTATTTTCAATCCTACTGAGGTTTAGGACACATAAATATGTTTTCACTGCGAACATAAAGAAAATGTACCGACAGAAAAGGATTAATCCAGATGATCAATTCAACCAAATGATTGTCTGGAGAAACAGCTCGAATGAGAAACTGAAATATTACCGCTTGAAGACAGTAACCTATGGAACAACGTCGGCACCATGCCTCGAAACGAAAAGTTTGGAGAACTTGGCAACTAAAAACAACGAAAAGTGGGCCACAGGAGCAACTACACTGAGAATGATTTTTATGTGATGATTGCCTTTCAGGAGCAGACATATTGGCAGAAGCACTGCAAATCAGGCAAGAGCTGGTTAAAATCCTTAAACCAGCAGGATTCAATTTGAAAAACTGGTGTTCAAACAATGCACAGTTATTGGAGCACATCCCGAAGGACGACATATGCAGCAGCATTAATTTAGTTGATACACTGGAACAGTTAAGTGTGAAAAATTTAGGCATAATTTGGATGCCCAAAGAAGACACGCTCTGTGGAAAAACCTAGCTACATACTTCAGGGATTACATGATTCTATTATCTGAAATAGGACAAATATTTGGCCCTTTGGGACTGCTTGCACCTGTGGTAATACGTGCTAAAATTCTACTACAACATATTGCGTCTGAAAAATTTGCGATGGATGGCAATCTACCTGTTCACTTGAAAAAACAGTGGGAAATGTATCGTGCAGATCTGCAAGAATTGAATTAAATACAAATGCTCAGGCACATATATGATGGAAAGGTGCCATCTACACGTCATATCCACACCTTTGTAGATTCATCAGAAAAAGCATATGGAGCTGCTATGGTCAGGTCTCCGTACGTTTACTGTGCGCGAAGTCACTAGTAGTTCAACTAGAGAAGCAGTCATTGCAGTTATATGCAGCAGTGGTTGGAGCAGAACTCACGGACAGAGTTCGACATGATGACGGATGGAATCGGAAAATGTTGAAGCCTTCTTGTGGTCAGATTCAACAATTGCACATTTATGGATTAATTCTCGATCATCTCAGTTTCACATGCTGTTTCCAAACCAACACAATGACGGCATGTATCATCATCTCAAAATGCTGCAGATGTTTTATCAAGTGGGAAATCGGCATCTCAGCTAACGTCAAACAATTTATGGTTATATGGACCATTATACCTACATGGGCTACGATCTCGCTGGCCAGCACCATTCAAAGCATCAAAACATGTGACTAATACTTCAAAACGGAAAACCAAAGTATTCCTGCTTTTGGGAGCGATGATGGGTGAATCTATAACATAAACCACAAAAACTCAATATATCGTATGCAAAGAATTTGCATACGTATTACGTTTCTGCAGCGCACAAAATACAAGAAAGACTGTTCAACTGCAATTGGATGAATGGGAACAATTGGAAGCTCAAATAAAATCAATCAAACAAATTCAGGAAGGCGAATTTGAGTATGACATTCGTCATCTCAGAAATCGAGGAGAGCAACCTATGGACAAGAAAAGTAGTTTATCATCATTACCTTTGGTCCGTCGACCGTCAACGCGTTCGGACGTATTTTTTGTCGCGCTGCGCAATTACTTCGGTGTCAACCTCCAAACAATTAAAATAAATCAAGTGACAGGGCTCTCAGTCGCCACAGAGACGCCCAATCACAATTAAATTGTTAGTTGTAAATACAAATAGCAATACTTAGTAAATAACTAAATTTACTAGTAATGCCAACGTGTAAAGAGATTAACTCAGGCCCTTCGTCGCTAGACTCTCGCCACCAGAAGCTACAAGAACAAATTCTTCAGCAACAAAACGAACGTCGGCTCTATACAATGCAACAATTCATTTTTCTTAGTAGTGTCTCCGACCACCACAACAACAACAAGCGCTGAATCCAAAAGTGCAAGTACGAGCAAATTGCTCACGCCAACCAGCAACAACAATTTTTCTTGGAGCGCCCAATGCGCTTCACCCTGAAATTTGCTTACACCTGAAATGTTAATTGGGTCATTGGGTTCGCCGACCGTCGTCAGCGCGCTCACAACAACAACAATTGCAGGTACTGCTTCAACGACAACTTTAATAGCCGCAAAGTCTGCAATAGCTTCAATCACCGTCCAGCAGACTACCTCAACAAAAACTGCCCAACCAGTGACGGTGAATCCAAAGTCACCTGTTCAGACTGGTATGGACAGATACATTAATATAAACAAGCGAAAGCTTAGCCCTCAGACAAAAAGAGGAAACACTCCCAAAATGTCGAAAAACAACATTGTTGAACGAAAAGCTTTGGAAAGCAATAGATTCCAAATATTGGCAAATCAGCCGGAATCCCAAGAAGGAGTTTCCCAAATTAAACCCTCTGTAGCCAAGCCACCACCATTATATATCCGTGGTGCAAACTGCACTTCACTGGTGCCAACACTGGTAGCGCTAGTTGGTCAAAACTACTTTTATGTGACACCACTCAATAGGGGTAACATAAAAGAGACCAAAGTGCAAGCCAAAAGTGAAGAATTCTATCTTACTATTGAAAAGTATTTTAGAAAGGTAAGTGTGAATTTCTGCACATTCCATTTAAAAAAAGCGCCAAAGGCCTTCAAGTGGTTATCAAAGGCATTGAACCAACGGTTCCGACTCAGGAAATAGTGGAAGCATTGGAAGAGAAGGGCTTTGAGGTAAAGTCCGTCTCAAACATACTGAACAGAAATAAAGTGCCGCAACCTCTATTCAAAGGGGAGTTACAGCCCACATGTGATCAAAAAAATTTAAACCTAACACAGTGACCCTATATACAACCTTCAACTTCTGCTACATTGCAGAATTACTGTCGAAGAGCCGCATAAGAGGACACACCCGGTACAATGCACTAATTGCCAGGAGTTTGGGCACACAAAGTCCTTCTGCGGCCTTCGCCCAGTTTGCGTTGGCTGTGGACAAACTCAAAAAGATTGAGTCTGCACCGATGACAAATCAAATACAAATACAAGGAAGTGCGGCAATTGTGGTGGTAATCACACAGCGAAATACAGAGGATGTCCTGTTTATAAAGAACTCAAGGCCCGCCTCAACGCGAAGAAATCAACGGCTCGCATCCAGGGCTCGGCACTAATTCCCTCTCAAACAACACCGGGAATATTTTTCTCAAGAGCCGTAAGGTCATCAGCGACTCCAATAACAACTACTCCTGGAGTAACTTTTGCAAGCGTGCTACGCAATGGAAATGCACAGCCCACTCAAATACAATCTAACGCAGCCCCAAGTCTATCCGTACTTGGCCAGAACCCCAACGAGATCGAAACGTTGTTAATCTCGCTCAACCAAAACATGACAAATTTCATGACGTTCATGCAAAATTGCATGCAGGAACGTATGCGGAATCAGAACCTGCTTATTCAAAAGCTTATGGATAAAAACAAATAATGTCAGCACTACATATAGGCCTCTGGAATGCAAACGGCATTTCCAAGCACAAACAAGAATTGTCATTGTTTCTGGACTCAAATGATATTGATATTATGCTGTTATGGGAAATACACCTTACCAACAAAAACAACTTTCAAATACCCAAATACGCATTCTACGCAACAAATCACCCAGACGGCAAGGCTCACGGAGGATCTGGTATCCTAATCAAAAACCGGATTAAACACTGTCTCGACAATTGATTTGCCAAACAATACCTACAAGCAACTTCAATAAGTGTCCAAACTACTTTCGGCAGTACAACCGTGGCTGCACTTTACTGTCCACCACGATTCTCAATCTCGGAAAAAGAGTTTACTGATTTCTTCAATTTATTGCTGCAGGAGACTACAACGCCAAGCACCCTCATTGGGGATCCCGCCTGGTAAATCCTAAAGGCAAACAGCTGTATAACACAATCATCAACCCAGCAAACAAAATGGGCTATGCCTCACCGAATAAGCCCACGTACTGGCCAGCAGATCCACGCAAGCTCCCAGATCTAATAGACTTTGCAATCACCAGGGGAATTGCGTACAATTGCATAACGGCAGAGACACTAGCAGAATTGTCATAGGACCACTCACTAGTAGTTTTCACTATATTAACAGAACCACAAATAATAAAGCACCCACTCGGGCTAACAAATTGCAAAACAAACTGTCTCAGGTTTAAAAAATACATTAGCACCCATATCGAGCTAAATCCCAAACTGGACGACGAAGAAGACATCGAGCTTTGCACCTCTGCACTAGAGTCTACGCTTATTGAAGCCGCAGATATCTCTACCACAATTATCTGTCACACCCAGAAGAAAAACACAAATCTAACAACCGACTAATTGAACTACTTCTAGCAGACAAAAGACGGCTCAGGCGAGAATGGCAAATGTCTCGATCACCGGCAGCAAAACATCGCTTAAAGGCAGCTTCGCGAATTCTAGCAAAAACACTCAAGCAAGAAGAAGCAAGGACACAGCGGCTGTACATCGAGAAGCTCACCCCTACCAGCACCAAATATCCGCTGTGGAAAGCACATCCAACCATAACTGCTCCAGCCGAGATAATTTCACCTATACGATGCCCAACTGGCAAATGGGCCCGTTCAGACGAAGAAAGAGCACTCATCTTTGCAGCTCATCTAAAAACGGTTTTTCTGCCAAATCCGTCAACAAATTCTTTTCAGCTCCCCCTCTTAGCACCCCAATGGAAAGTGAGCAACCGAAATTCCAAGCGGAGGAAATTTCTGCAATTATTAAAAACTACCTCAACCCCAAAAATGATCCGAGAACTCCCGATCTGTGCTGTGAGACACATCTGCAAACTCTTCAACGCGATAGTAAAAACTGGTCACTTTCCCATAAGCTGGAAAAAATCAGTTATCATAATGAACCCAAAACCCGGAAAGGACAAAAGACAGCCATCATCGTACAGACCAATCAGTTTATTGCCAAGTCTTTCAAAACTATTTGAAAAGGTCCTACAACTGTGTATAAATACAATCCTGTCAAACCAAAATATAATCCCACATCATTAGTTTGGCTTCCGTGAAAAGCATGGCACAATTGAACCGTATCACCTCAGAGATCCGCACAGCATTCGAGCAAAAAGAATATTGCACAGCAATTTTTCTCGACGTCGCCCAAGCCTTTGACCGAGTCTAGTGAAATGATCAAGTTCAGTGGCTCATCAAATCCATCCAAATAATCCAAAGATAAAACAGTTTTGGTTTTAGGAGCACGTCTGTGCCCTTTGCGAGTTTTATTCTGAATATTCTTAAGCTACATATGAAAGCTTATGCTGCGTATTGGCAGCTACGAAAATAAGAGGGGTGAGGAGCAAGAGTGAACTCACATGTTTGGTCACTCATTCTTGGTGTGACCAAAATGCAAGCTCAGCATATTTAGGCTGGCTTGCCAGCACAATTCATTTACGTAAGTATATATACAGAACGAAATGTATGCATGCAAGTTTACGTACATACATACAATTGTTTTTATATATATATTTTTAATTATTTATTGCTTATTAATTATGCTGATTAATTAAATTAACGACTTGTGAATTCACTACACCTCCACTTTTTAAAGAATGACGTAATCTAATGAAGTTATTATATATAAAAAAAAATTACGTCTGTCTTGAATATATACATATTCTTTTATGTATGCTTTTTTTTTTGAAATTGTATTATTATTTATTTCTTTTTTTTTTGATTTTCACTCTTGTTCACGCCAGAAAGGGTGAACAGCGGGGAATGAATAGGGCTTTTGCCATTATCCTCGAACGGGCACACTAGTATAATTACTAGGCAGGTTCTATGGAAAACTCCATCTTGAGTGGTTGAGTTTTTGCATCCCCGGTAACTACCATCGCATCCGACATCTTCTTGGCCTCTTAGTTTTACAATAAATACTTCTAATCGTAAGCGCCTTAACATTGTGACCCGGTCCGGTACTTGTTTACAATAAATCTGGCCTGTGTTCAATCGAGTTAACGCGCGTTTTAATTTCCTTCCACACTTGGGTAGCAAGTCTGGGCTCTCAGATCAGAAGCTTCGCCCCGCTACAAACATTGGTCCTTCGAGCCGGATATCCTTCCACACGCCCCAGCTTCGCATCGGCGGAGAATCTGATAAGTAGAAACATTCTTATTGCCATTCCACTTATTCAACAATACATACACATACATACATACATACCTGTAGTGAAAAGTTTCCCGCTCTTTTCCATAGCAACTTTTCACTCTATTTTGTGTGGATATTCAATTATATTTTCCTCATCCCGTAGCTTATCCTAGCATTTTTAAACATTTCGTCACATTTTGCCTTTGATTTTTTCCATTCGCGTACCAACTACACACACACATAAGTGCATACATAAGTGAATACAAGTGCAAGCTGAAATTAAAAAGTGCTTCAGTTTTCGTGTTTGGCCCAAGATCACCAACAAACTTACCTGTAAATGACTTGGTCATAACTACGACCAGTCCTCCGTCGTTCCGAAAAAACCTCAAGAAAAAAGAATTAACTTGAAAGTGCACACTTACATGCATCCATATGTATGTATGTGTATCCATCCATATACAAATCGGTGTGCCGGCAGTTTTATACATCTTTCGGTATAATTCAACATTTCGGCATTTATTTTCCGAGATTTTCCGCACTAACTTTCCAAATTTCCAGCATTCGCACTTCACTTGCACTTTAATTTCTCCGACAAACGCGTAAAAATTAATTAAAGAGTCAAAATTTCCAATGTAAACAAACCACCAATTGGCAGCACAGCCGATGTCCATTAGTGGTGGCCCGTGACGATCACAAATCACGACTTCGATCACCGTCACGATAGTTGCTTCTCCAGCAATAAATAAAATAAAAATTAACTTTCTCAAGTGAAAATAATTAAAATTCAGAATAAATATTTAAAAAAAAAAATATTCCAATTCCGAATTAATAATTTCGGCATTTTCGTGTGCGTGTGAATAATAATTTCCGTCAATAAAATTTAATTTTGTTGACAAATTTCCACAAAAAGTTTGCGCCCTTTCCGTATTTCCAACGAAATCGATTCCAAATATTCCGGTTTTTTATTTTTGATAATTAATTTTCCTAAATTTTAAATTTAAAGCACAGGGCTTTCCAGCCACGGACAAATCTTAGCGAATTTTCGACCCGCTTGCAGCAAATAAAACCTTCTGATCAAATAAATCCGAAAAGCTGCAATCGAAATAGCGCTTAATGGTTTTGGACCGTTTCCACTGGACCACATAAAGTACAGTCACCACACAAATCACATTTTAGAAAATTATTAAAAATTTTATAAAATTATTTATTCTCATTTTGTCTTGGATTTCATCTAAAAAATATATATTTTTATTTATTGTTATTCAACTCATCGATTTGCCGACGCATCCGTTCGGTTTCCAAATTCGATATATATTATAGTCCACTACGGTCAAATTGGTTGACCAACACGACATCCTTCCTGACTCGTTCTAGCTCAATCCAGGTATGCCCACAGATCCTGCTAAAAGCAGCCACAAAACCGATCGTCTAGCAGTGCCTCGTCGATCCACGTCGCCATCCACTCCGCTATCTAATTCCAAGATATCCCGCAATACCGACGCCGTCAAGCGTTCCTCCAACGCTCAATCTTCACCAGGCCTTGCCGGCACTACGCCCAAAAGGAGGAAATTTCTGCAATTATTAAAAACTACCTCAACCCCAAAAATGATCCGAGAACTCCCGATCTGTGCTGTGAGACACATCTGCAAACTCTTCAACGCGATAGTAAAAACTGGTCACTTTCCCATAAGCTGGAAAAAATCAGTTATCATAATGAACCCAAAACCCGGAAAGGACAAAAGACAGCCATCATCGTACAGACCAATCAGTTTATTGCCAAGTCTTTCAAAACTATTTGAAAAGGTCCTACAACTGTGTATAAATACAATCCTGTCAAACCAAAATATAATCCCACATCATTAGTTTGGCTTCCGTGAAAAGCATGGCACAATTGAACCGTATCACCTCAGAGATCCGCACAGCATTCGAGCAAAAAGAATATTGCACAGCAATTTTTCTCGACGTCGCCCAAGCCTTTGACCGAGTCTAGTGAAATGATCAAGTTCAGTGGCTCATCAAATCCATCCAAATAATCCAAAGATAAAACAGTTTTGGTTTTAGGAGCACGTCTGTGCCCTTTGCGAGTTTTATTCTGAATATTCTTAAGCTACATATGAAAGCTTATGCTGCGTATTGGCAGCTACGAAAATAAGAGGGGTGAGGAGCTAGAGTGAACTCACATGTTTGGTCACTCATTCTTGGTGTGACCAAAATGCAAGCTCAGCATATTTAGGCTGGCTTGCCAGCACAATTCATTTACGTAAGTATATATACAGAACGAAATGTATGCATGCAAGTTTACGTACATACATACAATTGTTTTTATATATATATTTTTAATTATTTATTGCTTATTAATTATGCTGATTAATTAAATTAACGACTTGTGAATTCACTACACCTCCACTTTTTAAAGAATGACGTAATCTAATGAAGTTATTATATATAAAAAAAAATTACGTCTGTCTTGAATATATACATATTCTTTTATGTATGCTTTTTTTTTTGAAATTGTATTATTATTTATTTCTTTTTTTTTGATTTTCACTCTTGTTCACGCCAGAAAGGGTGAACAGCGGGGAATGAATAGGGCTTTTGCCATTATCCTCGAACGGGCACACTAGTATAATTACTAGGCAGGTTCTATGGAAAACTCCATCTTGAGTGGTTGAGTTTTTGCATCCCCGGTAACTACCATCGCATCCGAGATCTTCTTGGCCTCTTAGTTTTACAATAAATACTTCTAATCGTAAGCGCCTTAACATTGTGACCCGGTCCGGTACTTGTTTACAATAAATCTGGCCTGTGTTCAATCGAGTTAACGCGCGTTTTAATTTCCTTCCACACTTGGGTAGCAAGTCTGGGCTCTCAGATCAGAAGCTTCGCCCCGCTACAAACATTGGTCCTTCGAGCCGGATATCCTTCCACACGCCCCAGCTTCGCATCGGCGGAGAATCTGATAAGTAGAAACATTCTTATTGCCATTCCACTTATTCAACAATACATACACATACATACATACATACCTGTAGTGAAAAGTTTCCCGCTCTTTTCCATAGCAACTTTTCACTCTATTTTGTGTGGATATTCAATTATATTTTCCTCATCCCGTAGCTTATCCTAGCATTTTTAAACATTTCGTCACATTTTGCCTTCGATTTTTTCCATTCGCGTACCAACTACACACACACATAAGTGCATACATAAGTGAATACAAGTGCAAGCTGAAATTAAAAAGTGCTTCAGTTTTCGTGTTTGGCCCAAGATCACCAACAAACTTACCTGTAAATGACTTGGTCATAACTACGACCAGTCCTCCGTCGTTCCGAAAAAACCTCAAGAAAAAAGAATTAACTTGAAAGTGCACACTTACATGCATCCATATGTATGTATGTGTATCCATCCATATACAAATCGGTGTGCCGGCAGTTTTATACATCTTTCGGTATAATTCAACATTTCGGCATTTATTTTCCGAGATTTTCCGCACTAACTTTCCAAATTTCCAGCATTCGCACTTCACTTGCACTTTAATTTCTCCGACAAACGCGTAAAAATTAATTAAAGAGTCAAAATTTCCAATGTAAACAAACCACCAATTGGCAGCACAGCCGATGTCCATTAGTGGTGGCCCGTGACGATCACAAATCACGACTTCGATCACCGTCACGATAGTTGCTTCTCCAGCAATAAATAAAATAAAAATTAACTTTCTCAAGTGAAAATAATTAAAATTCAGAATAAATATTAAAAAAAAAAAATATTCCAATTCCGAATTAATAATTTCGGCATTTTCGTGTGCGTGTGAATAATAATTTCCGTCAATAAAATTTAATTTTGTTGACAAATTTCCACAAAAAGTTTGCGCCCTTTCCGTATTTCCAACGAAATCGATTCCAAATATTCCGGTTTTTTATTTTTGATAATTAATTTTCCTAAATTTTAAATTTAAAGCACAGGGCTTTCCAGCCACGGACAAATCTTAGCGAATTTTCGACCCGCTTGCAGCAAATAAAACCTTCTGATCAAATAAATCCGAAAAGCTGCAATCGAAATAGCGCTTAATGGTTTTGGACCGTTTCCACTGGACCACATAAAGTACAGTCACCACACAAATCACATTTTAGAAAATTATTAAAAATTTTATAAAATTATTTATTCTCATTTTGTCTTGGATTTCATCTAAAAAATATATATTTTTATTTGTTGTTATTCAACTCATCGATTTGCCGACGCATCCGTTCGGTTTCCAAATTCGATATATATTATAGTCCACTACGGTCAAATTGGTTGACCAACACGACATCCTTCCTGACTCGTTCTAGCTCAATCCAGGTATGCCCACAGATCCTGCTAAAAGCAGCCACAAAACCGATCGTCTAGCAGTGCCTCGTCGATCCACGTCGCCATCCACTCCGCTATCTAATTCCAAGATATCCCGCAATACCGACGCCGTCAAGCGTTCCTCCAACGCTCAATCTTCACCAGGCCTTGCCGGCACTACGCCCAAAAGGGCATCCGTTTGCAGTCGCATTCCCTCGCCCGCGCACTCCGACTCTAGCTCCCGATCTATTCCACGCGTCACGGTTTCCGCTCCCACCTCCAAAACAATAACCCGATCTGAGTCCCAGGGACTGTCCGAAGAAGCTGACATGTCCGTGAACCACTTTATCGCCGCTTGTGACGGTCTGACCGATTTCGAGGTCAACACAATGGGCTCCCTCGAGGGTGATGTGCCATTGTTTTCGATGAAAATGCACTTGGAGCAGACAAAGGTCCTGTGGAGCAGAGTCGAATCCGAGTACTTGTCATGTACCAGAGCCCTTACGGCTGACGCGAGCGAAGAAAACAAGACCAATTTGGTGACGGTGCAATCCAAATATGCATAAGTATATATGGTGTAAGTACGGTGCGGTAGCACCTTAGGAGAACGCATAGAGCGACTCCAGTCGTTCACTACAACTCCTCCCAGAACGCCCCCGAAATCCGAGAACAGCACGTCCATGCTGGCTATCTGCTACCTCCGTGTGAGGTGGACTTGTTTACAGGCGACTATAATCAGTGGCCCACGTTCCGCGACCTGTTCACAGCCTTGTATGTGAACAATCCGAGGTTGGCACCAGTTGAAAAGCTGTATCATCTGGTGTCCAAAACGCGCGGCGAGGCAAAGGCAATTGTTACCAGTTTCCCACTCACTAATGATGGTACCCATGCGGCTTGGGAGAATCTTCAAGCTCGGTTTGAAAACAAGAGACAGCCAGATGAAGATTCTCTTTAACCTTCCAGCAGTCGTTCACGAGACTTGCGCCGCCATGAAAGATATCCATACCACCATCCAAGGGTGCTTAACCACGCTCACGCGATCCGGTGTTAGCACGGAGAACTGGGACGTCTTGTTGGTGGCGCTTTGTACATCCAAATTACCAAACGCCACCATCGCATTATGCGAACAATCCATCCCAAACAACTTTTTAATAGATCGGTATCGTTCTAGAAATGTTGGAAGGTCGAAAGCCCACTCCTGTGCTACAAGTTATCCCAGCAGCCGTCCGCAAATCTGGGCCTCCTACTAGATTTCAGTCTTTGACCACTACCGTCACTATCAACAAGGTCTCTGTCTGTCCAAAATTCGCAGATATGCCCATGCAAGAACGAGTGGCGGCAATTAAACATTTAAAGTTACGTCTCAATTGCTTTGCATGTGGCCATCCATTGCGAGAGTGTCCTAGTGTCCATAGTTGCCGCGTATGCCAGGAGCGGCACCACACACTTTTGCATCGCATCAACATTTCCACAGTGACGACTTCCAGTGTGCAGCCACCAAAAATAAATCCTCGGCGACAAAAAACAAATGCTCTCCCTGCAGAGTCAGTTGAGCGCCCAAATCCAAGCCATGGCCTCCAGAAGTTCCGAATATCCACGCCTCGTAAAGGTTTGCTGGGTACGGCCATGGTAACTATACGACATCAAGGTGCCGAATTCCAAGCACGCGCCTTGATAGACACCGGATCTGAGGGAACATTCCTATCCAAGAGGATGTTCGATCTGGTGAAACCCCGGTTCCGTGTCACTGACGCTGAAATCAGTGGCATCTCCAATTGTGTTGCCACCAACTCTCACAAAGTATGCGAATTAAAAATCTCTTCTCCTAGAGATCCTTCCAAGAACATGGAAGCGCACGCATTCGTCTTGCCCAACCTTCCTAGCGCGATTCCGTCCTGCCCGGTTCCGACAAAGATAAAGAAGAGCTTTCCGCGTCTTCCTTTGGCAGATCCACATTTCCACGAAAGTTCTCCAGTAGACTTGATCATCGGTGTGGATTTTCTTCCCCGCGTTTTAGGAAAGCGCATCGAAAAGGGCATCTGCGGGTCCCTCCTTGCTCTGGAGACGATATTCGGGTGGATTCTGTGCGGTCCCATAGTTGAGCCGACCACTGGGTCCACGTCTGCAGCTCATATTTCCGCGTCTCCAAAAACCGCTCGTCCCAGCCTCGAAGGAAGCGATGGACTTCATCGAGAGAACTCCTACCAGTGCAAGGTCTGCGGAGGAGTTCATGCGCTCCGCAAATGTCGGCAGTTCCTCAATCTCTGCGCGACAAGGCGACTACAGGCAGTATTAGAGCACAAATACTGTCCTAACTGCCTCGCCCACGAGCACTCCACTGGATTATGTAGAAGTAAGTCGGGCTGTCACCGGTGTGGTTAGAAACACCATACCCTCCTCCATCCCACGGCTTCCGTAGCACGACGATGTGCTTCACCGAGGAATCTACTGCAACGAGGCTCGTCCAACTCCAAATGCTTACCCCGAGCACCCACGAGGCATACCTCTATCCTGAGGTCATCCAATCCAATTATGTGTCCAGTTCGGGCGGAACTCCTTTAGTTCGGCGCTCCAGAACGTTGCTGCTCCCCATCCTTACCAGTCCACACGGGCTATTGCAACTTGTTGCAAGGGGGCGGTATGTTCACGCCAGAAAGGGTGAACAGCGGGGAATGAATAGGGCTTTTGCCATTATCCTCGAACGGGCACACTAGTATAATTACTAGGCAGGTTCTATGGAAAACTCCATCTTGAGTGGTTGAGTTTTTTCATCCCCGGTAACAACCATCGCATCCGAGATCTTCTTGGCCTCTTAGTTTTACAATAAATACTTCTAATCGTAAACGCCTTAACATTGTGACCCGGTCCGGTACTTGTTTACAATAAATCTGGCCTGTGTTCAATCGAGTTAACGCGCGTTTTAATTTCCTTCCACACTTGGGTAGCAAGTCTGGGCTCTCAGATCAGAAGCTTCGCCCCGCTACTGTACCCATAGGGTAAAAGGGTATATTAAATTCGCTAAAATGTATGTAACAGGCAGAAGGAAGCGTTTCCGACCCCATAAAGTATATATATTCTTGATCAGCATCAACAGCCGAGTCGATTGAGACATGTCCGTCTGTCCGTCCGTCTGTCCGTCCGTATGAACACCTAGATCTAAGAGACTGTAAGAGCTAGAGCTACCAAATTTGGCACATCTTATGCCTAGGCAGGTCAAGTTTGTTTCAAATTTTAGCCACGCCCAATTCCGCCCCCGCAAATGAAAAAAGAAAATTTTAAAATCAATTTACAAGAGCTGTATTAAAGATATCCAATTCTTATTTGGTAGACATAATTATGTAGTCAAACTGCACAAACTGACCAAATTTTATTCAAATCGGACAATAAACATTGGAGATATAGCCATTTGCATTTTGTACTGAACTTCCAAGGCGACATTGGCTGATATGAAAGAGCGAGATAGCATGCGTTCGCTGCTGCTGCATGTAAAGGGGAATTTTGTTTTGAATTGATTGCGATTTCGAGGGTTTTCGAACTTTTGTTTAGTGTCTACGCAAATTAAGATAGTTGAAAATTTTTGCCACGCCCACTTCCGCCCCCGCAATTAGGAAAAAAACGATTTACTAGGGAAGTTTTAAAGCAATCACATTCTTATTTGGCACACCTAATAATGCCAAAATGCATTATCTGACTAAATTTAGTCGAAATCGGACAATAAATATCGAAGATATACGTAAATGCGTTTTGTACTGAAGCGCTTAGGACGACACTGGCTGTCAAGAGTGAGCGAGATAGCATGCGGTAGCTGTTGCTGCATGATAAAAGAAATTTTGAATTAAGTTGATGCCGATCTTGATTTAATAAGTATAACTAGTTGGTACAGGGTATACTCAATGTCGACAGGGACGACTTGCTTACTTCATTTTTTATAAAAATTAAAATTTGTATATATGTGTATAAATTTTTTTTTTTTTTTTTTAATAATTTCAAATGTATACGCTTTAGATTTTTTTTTTTTAAGTTATTTAAAAATTTTTAACCTATCCTTATGCACTCTTTCTGCTATATTTCTTTTATCTTTAATTAAAATATTGTCCCTATCTTCTATTGATTCTACTCTATATGGGCCTATATAATTAGGTTCTAACTTATGGCCCGTTTCATTTTTTAACAGAACATTATCTCCTACTTCTAGTTCAAAGTTATTTAATTTCCTATCATATATTTCCTTATTCTTAGCCTTATGCTGTTCTAGCATAATTCTCGCCCTTTTATAGGCTTCTTCTAATCTAAACTTAGCTTCTCTAGCATAATCATCTACATTATATAATGGATTTATATTATTTATAGAATTAAATTGTTTTGGCAAATTGCTTTGTTTGCCAAAAACTAGCTCATATGGACAATAACCATATGCCGTGTCGTGTTGAAACAATATGTTAAATATTGGAGCCAAACATCTCAGTCAGTTTTATCAACTGATATATATGAACGGATGTATTCATTGAAAGATCTATGACTTCTTTCCACTGTAGTATACGTTATGCTATCTATTTTTAGGTATTTGCACAGATCGCTTATTATTGAATTTTTATATTCAGTGCCCATGTCCGAAATGAACGTCTTCATTGGACCGTAATTTAATATAAAAGATTCAAATATTGCTTTCGCAATGGTATTAGCGTTCTTATTTTGAACAGGGATGGCTACCAAATACTTTGTTAAGTTGCATATCAGGGTTACTGCGTATTCGTTACCATTTTCAGATTTTGGTAGTGGACCTATAGTATCCACTATTACTCTGTCAAAGGCACTCATAAACGTTTTAGTCGTTTTCGACTTTTGGCATTTTGGACAACTACTTATGTACTCTTTTATTTGACGCGTCATATTTTTCCAATAGTAGTGTCTTTTTATTTTTATTAAAGTTTTTGTTATGCCATTATGACCTCTTTTTATTGGATTATCGTGATTTTCAGACAAAATTGCTTCTTTTTCTTTTTCATTATTTATTATGGTCACCGGGTTGAGTAGCGCTACTCTTAATGATTTCAATTTATCATTGCCCATTTCTTTAAAAGTATCTAATGAAATAAATTCAAAGATCTTCTCCCACGGTGCCGTTTTGATATGGCTTATTTTTAATATACCGGCTTGCTTTTCAAGCCTTTGAAAGAACTGACCTAAGTCAAGTTTTTCATTAGTATATAGGTCGCCAATATCAATTCTTGCAATAACTTTATTTCCGTGTTTCAAGTAACACAGTTTATTTGTTATATGCAAGGCCACTACTTTTCGTACCTCGTCATTATTTATAACTTGGTAAACATTGGGCATAGAAGCATTTGGAATTCTTTGCCTTGGCAAAGTCTCTTTTTCTTTTCCTGCGCAGGATTTATTTTGTCTGTACTGTTGCCTGGTAGTGACTTTCAGGACTTTATTTTGAATGTCTTTTAACTCGGTTATTGTTATCCGAGATAGGGCATCTGCCACGAAATTGTCTTTTCCCTTTAGATACTCAACTGTGAAGTCGTTTCTTCCAGTTCAAGCCGCATACGAGTCAATTTGGAGCTAGGATTTACCATGGAAAATAAATATGTTAACGGTCTGTGGCGTGTTTTATTGTAAAATGTTTGCCATAAATATATGGTCGAAAATGTGTAATGGCCCAGTGAATGGCTGCTAGCTCTTGTTCCGTTGTGCTCTTATTACTTTCACCTTTGGTGAATGAACGCGATGCATAAGCGATTGGAAGTTGGAGTCCATCTCGGTTTTGGGTTAAAACCGCTCCACACGCTTGTTTGCTTGCATCTGTGATTATGCAAAATTCTTTGCTAAAATCAGGATATTGTAATATGGTTGGCCGCATTAAATTTTCTTTAAGATATTGGAATGCATTTTGGCATTCAATTGTCCACTCAAAGAGAACATTCTTTTTACATAATCGAGTTATGTGCCGGGAATAGTCGGCGAAATTTTTAATAAAACGTCTATAATAGTTGCAAAATGCAACGAACCGTCTAGCGCTGTCCGCATCATGTGGGACTGGATAATTCTTAATGACATTATATTTTGTGTCATCAGGTAAAATTCCTTTATCTGTCCACTTATGACCTAGAAAAGTCACTTCGCGCATAAAAAATGAACATTTGTCTGGATGTAATTTAAGGTTGTGTTTCCGACATGTATTGAAGACATCGTTAAGATTTTTTAGCATGTGCTTTTCGGAACAATAACAATTAAATCATCCATATAAAGGAATGCTTGGGACGGATAAAGTCCCGAGAATGCGATAGTCATCAATCTCTGAAGTGAATTAGGCGCTATTTTTAGACCAAATGGTAATCGCGTGAAGCGATATGAGCCGTTGCTCGTTGAAAATGACGTTATATTTCTTGAACTTTCTTCAAGTTCGATTTGGTGGAAGCCTGACATTAAGTCAAGACATGAAAAGTATTTAGCTCGATCTAGTTGGTCCAGAATGTCCTCAATTCGAGGAAGAGGAAATTTATCGGTCAATAATTTTTTATTGATCTGACGATAGTCAATAACTAATCGCCATTTCTCGTCTTCCGAGCCAGGTAATAATTTTTTTGGAGCAAGTAGCAGAGGGCTATTATATTCAGAAACAGATGGTTCCACTATATTGTTGACTATTAGTTTTCCAACCTGCTTTTGAATTTCTTCCTTTTGACTATGCGGGCTCCGGTAGTTTTTAATATATACCGGTTCTTCGTCTTTTAATCTCAATTTTTGTTTGTAAAAATTATTTGTTGTAATTGATTCGGTCTCAAGTCCGAATCATCACTATATTTGGTGCATAATTTTGTTAATTGTTCTTTAAATTGGAGCGGAAAATTTTTAGTTAACTGGGACATTACAATATTTTCCCTAGCTTTAGAAGTAGTTGGAACTACATCGTAGTTCGAGAATGGTTCTGCCTTTAACGTGTTTATTTTTATTATCTTGTCAGAATTGGTTGTATTTAGCAAACGGACAACTGTATTTCCATTTGTTGCTAATGTATTTGCAACGAAAATACCTCGTTGAATTTCCTGATTGGGAATCAGTCAAGGTCAAGTCACTCAAGGTGAGATTAATTTGTCGGACTACTTGGGATCTTGCTGGTAGAAAAATTGATGTGTTACCAGAATTGTATGTTATTGGAACATAAATAGGAAATTTTAAATTATCTGGCCTTAGTATCAACCAGTCCTCAGTCCACTTTGTATTGAAAAATCAGACTGTACAACATGAAAGTCGTGTGGAATTATGTATTTTTTAGTCTGAAGCTCTAAAGATGCCAGCCCTTTGGATTTTATTGCTCCTTTACCATTAATCGAGTCGATGTCATTTACCACATCTGAATCTTCTTTGAGAATTGAAATATCTGCACCAATGTCGATTAAAAATATTAATTTTTTATTTGTTTCATCATGAAAAAATGAAACAAATATATTGAGATTAAAGTTAATTGTATGCACATGTTTTGTGCTTACTCTTCTGTATCTAAAGGGTCTTACGTGTTTCCCGTGTCATTGTGGGATACGCGAATATTTCTGCTAGGTATGTTTCTTCTAGCATTATTATTATTATTTTGATAATGGGACTGTCCCCTCTTATTGTTCTGATTATGGGACTGTCCTCTGTTTGATCGGTAATTATTGGAAATTTTATTGCCGCGGTTATAGTTGGCATTGTAGTTACCCTGGCTGTTGTCTCTACCACGTTGGTAGTTAGAGTAATACCTGCCTCTATTAATTCTCCCACGCTGGTACAATATGGAGCTGGGACTTCCACTCGTTTCGGTCAAGAGACGGATATATTTACCCATAGCATCATTAAAACGACTAAAGTGTCCAGCTTCCAATATGGTACGAATTCGCTCGTGCTGACATTGGTGGATCAGTGCCTCCATAGCTTCTTTTGTAGCGAATTCTTCTGCGTTGTCGAGATCTAAACCACGGTCAATAAACGCGACTTCAAGTTGCTTTCGCAAGTTGTCAAGCTCCGCTGTGTACTTTGAGGCTGTTTTACCCTTTTTTTGGGCGTTCATTAATTTAGCCTTTAAAACGTCAGTGGATTCGCCTCTAACGTTGTTAGTCAATTTATTTATTATTTCTCTTATTGTAGTCTCATTTTGGACTTTATACAGGATGGAGCCAGTAATTTTAGACTTAATGACCTCATCGGCCAAATCCTCCTGGTCTCCTTTAGTTCGTTCGACAATTTTTAATGCCGTAACGAAGCGGTTGAGTGAGATCTTTTGACCGTCAAACTCTGGGACCGAAGACGAAACTTGTCTTACGTATTCCCTATCGGCAGCTCTTTTTTCTGCCATTGTGTCCTCGTTGAGAACTATTGTAGTATCTAGGTCAGATATTTTTGCAAATTTAATATTGTGTTTACCTAACGCTGAGACTGATTTGTCCCTACACTCTATATAGAACGCTTTGGCAGCACTCGTATGACCTTCTGTAAGGGAATCAAAATGTTTTCTTAGTAGTAAACGAATTTGCTGAAGTGTTGTCTGAATAATAGAGACATGCTTGTCAAGGGTATTTGGACTGATTGTCCTATCTTAACTGATACACTTGATTGATTTTAAAAGTTCCTCTTTCAGTATTCTGGCTTGTGTAAATATCACTTGCCAGTCGGTCATTCTTTAAATATGTAGCAAAAACTGGTTTTTAAACGATGCAGGCGCACCTGTAGTATTATTACCGTAACCAAAATTGGGTTATCTTCAGCCAATTCTTTGACTGTGACGTATGCCAATGTGTTTAATACTACCCCTTTTTCTGCTTTTGAACAATGGTGTAATGGGCTTCCGTTGAGCCCGAAAATATCCATATATTCATACTCGAATTCATATATGGATATGAATTCACGATGCAGATGCAAGACAGTAAAAACGCGAGTACGAAAATCCGGATCAATTCTGTATGTGTGCTCTTTGGTGTTGGAATAATAAATTTTTTTTTCTTTATACTTTATCTAGATCATTTGCCCTGCTAATGTACTTTTTCTTTAAGCACCTATTGTGCATTCTATACTCCTTAATTAGTAGGTAATGGTTGTTAATCCCTGAGTCTCTACTTCTACTTTATTGATCACATTGGCAGTGGAATCCACTGTTTTTGTGTCAATTAAACCCATTTTTGGTTTTTGGGAGACTACTTTGAAAAAATTCGATATTCCGTCTATTATTAATGTATTTATATTTTTATGAAAATCTTCATTTTTTCCTACATTATCTATTAAAGAGTTATAAATTTTTTCTCAATTCAATTTTTTCTCAAAAGCGTATAAATTTGAATTTGAAAGTTTAATTTTATTTTGAAAAAGAACATTTAAATGTAATCGACATTACATGAAATATTCTACTGGTAATTAAAAACAAAGAGTGTGATATCAATTTGTGATATACACTTGATTTGATCAAGTGATCAAGAATTAATCGAGTAAATATTTAATTATTTTATACATATAAAAATGTATTTTCAACTGCTAGTATCAGTGACAGAGACGTGGAAAGTACAAGGGGGGATAGTTCATGTGGTTGGCTCACAATTCAGGTTTACATATCATTAAAAATTTTACATAGTATACTCCAACCACATGTGTTAGTAATAGCCTTTCCATAATAGTTAGTAGTTTTCAAGCAGCGTTTGCATGCATCGGCTTGAGGGTTTTAGTTAAAATTAACTGATTGAAGATGATTAGTTATATAAACATATTTAAAAATTTTTTAAATGGATGAATGAATAATGAGAAAAAAAATTTTTTTTTTTAAATTAAGGCAATATCGGAAATCCGATTTGCGTTACTTTGCACCTCGGCAAAGTTGGTCTTCAAGATTCTTTAGACTCTCTTGGTAGAGTTGTCGGTCTTCCTTAGGCAATGTTGTAGCTTTCAACATGTCCTGCACCAATCGTCTCTGGCGCAAAAGGGCGATTCTTTTTCCGCCCCGCTTCTTCCTTCTTTGAGTTGATTTAGTTTTCTGTAGACGAGCACGGTACTCAGCTATGGTGAGTGGGCGTGGTCCATCGTTTGGATACACAACCAAAGCTTCTTCTAGCGATGGTGCATCCCTTTGCTCGACAGGAGCAGCACTTTCAAATGTCACTTTCGTGGTCTGGCTTGAAACGCCAGGCGGTGCCGTTGTATATTCTCCCAGGTGGTCTGACATATATCACGTCAGCCGGATGGGTTTTTCTTTTGTACACTTTCGAATGTTATTTAGTTACTTGGTTGCCGTGCATTTTTTTTCTCACGCCGGCAGTAGCAGTAGCTGGAGGGAGTTTTGTTGATTCGGTTTTTCTTTTAATTTTAATAAATCAGCTCCAGCATGTTCACATCAGTACAGTTTGTTCCACATTTTAATTTTTCACATTTCTTATTCATTGCTGTTATTGTTGGTATTTTTTTTTTTGTATTTTGAATTTTTAGTTACTTCAAAATTTTAATTATTTTGGCTGTGACGTGGTCCTGTCACGGTCGCCATGAAATAATCAAGTTCAGTGGCTCATCAAATCCATCCAAATAATCCAAAGATAAAACAGTTTTGGTTTTAGGAGCACGTCTGTGCCCTTTGCGAGTTTTATTCTGATTATTCTTAAGCAACATATGAAAGCTTATGCTGCGTATTGGCAGCTACGAAAATAAGAGGGGTGAGGAGCAAGAGCGAACTCACATGTTTGGTCACTCATTCTTGGTGTGACCAAAATAAAGTATATATATTCTTGATCAGCATCAACAGCCGAGTCGATTGAGACATGTCCGTCTGTCCGTCCGTCTGTCCGTCCGTATGAACACCTAGATCTAAGAGACTGTAAGAGCTAGAGCTACCAAATTTGGCACATCTTATGCCTAGGCAGGTCAAGTTTGTTTCAAATTTTAGCCACGCCCAATTCCGCCCCCGCAAATGAAAAAAGAAAATTTTAAAATCAATTTACAAGAGCTGTATTAAAGATATCCAATTCTTATTTGGTAGACATAATTATGTAGTCAAACTGCACAAACTGACCAAATTTTATTCAAATCGGACAATAAACATTGGAGATATAGCCATTTGCATTTTGTACTGAACTGCCAAGGCGACATTGGCTGATATGAAAGAGCGAGATAGCATGCGTTCGCTGCTGCTGCATGTAAAGGGGAATTTTGTTTTGAATTGATTGCGATTTCGAGGGTTTTCGAACTTTTGTTTAGTGTCTACGCAAATTAAGATAGTTGAAAATTTTTGCCACGCCCACTTCCGCCCCCGCAATTAGGAAAAAAACGATTTACTAGGGAAGTTTTAAAGCAATCACATTCTTATTTGGCACACCTAATAATGCCAAAATGCATTATCTGACTAAATTTAGTCGAAATCGGACAATAAATATCGAAGACATACGTAAATGCGTTTTGTACTGAAGCGCTTAGGACGACACTGGCTGTCAAGAGTGAGCGAGATAGCATGCGGTAGCTGTTGCTGCATGATAAAAGGAATTTTGAATTAAGTTGATGCCGATCTTGATTTAATAAGTATAACTAGTTGGTACAGGGTATACTCAATGTCGACAGGGACGACTTGCTTACTTCATTTTTTATAAAAATTAAAATTTGTATATATGTGTATAAATTTTTTTTTTTTTTTTTAATAATTTCAAATGTATACGCTTTAGATTTTTTTTTTTTAAGTTATTTAAAAATTTTTAACCTATCCTTATGCACTCTTTCTGCTATATTTCTTTTATCTTTAATTAAAATATTGTCCCTATCTTCTATTGATTCTACTCTATATGGGCCTATATAATTAGGTTCTAACTTATGGCCCGTTTCATTTTTTAACAGAACATTATCTCCTACTTCTAGTTCAAAGTTATTTAATTTCCTATCATATATTTCCTTATTCTTAGCCTTATGCTGTTCTAGCATAATTCTCGCCCTTTTATAGGCTTCTTCTAATCTAAACTTAGCTTCTCTAGCATAATCATCTACATTATATAATGGATTTATATTATTTATAGAATTAAATTGTTTTGGCAAATTGCTTTGTTTGCCAAAAACTAGCTCATATGGACAATAACCATATGCCGTGTCGTGTTGAAACAATATGTTAAATATTGGAGCCAAACATCTCAGTCAGTTTTATCAACTGATATATATGAACGGATGTATTCATTGAAAGATCTATGACTTCTTTCCACTGTAGTAGACGTTATGCTATCTATTTTTAGGTATTTGCACAGATCGCTTATTATTGAATTTTTATATTCAGTGCCCATGTCCGAAATGAACGTCTTCATTGGACCGTAATTTAATATAAAAGATTTAAATATTGCTTTCGCAATGGTATTAGCGTTCTTATTTTGAACAGGGATGGCTACCAAATACTTTGTTAAGTTACATATCAGGGTTACTGCGTATTCGTTACCATTTTCAGATTTTGGTAGTGGACCTATAGTATCCACTATTACTCTGTCAAAGGCACTCATAAACGTTTTAGTCGTTTTCGACTTTTGGCATTTTGGACAACTACTTATGTACTCTTTTATTTGACGCGTCATATTTTTCCAATAGTAGTGTCTTTTTATTTTTATTAAAGTTTTTGTTATGCCATTATGACCTCTTTTTATTGGATTATCGTGATTTTCAGACAAAATTGCTTCTTTTTCTTTTTCATTATTTATTATGGTCACCGGGTTGAGTAGCGCTACTCTTAATGATTTCAATTTATCATTGCCCATTTCTTTAAAAGTATCTAATGAAATAAATTCAAAGATCTTCTCCCACGGTGCCGTTTTGATATGGCTTATTTTTAATATACCGGCTTGCTTTTCAAGCCTTTGAAAGAACTGACCTAAGTCAAGTTTTTCATTAGTATATAGGTCGCCAATATCAATTCTTGCAATAACTTTATTTCCGTGTTTCAAGTAACACAGTTTATTTGTTATATGCAAGGCCACTACTTTTCGTACCTCGTCATTATTTATAACTTGGTAAACATTGGGCATAGAAGCATTTGGAATTCTTTGCCTTGGCAAAGTCTCTTTTTCTTTTCCTGCGCAGGATTTATTTTGTCTGTACTGTTGCCTGGTAGTGACTTTCAGGACTTTATTTTGAATGTCTTTTAACTCGGTTATTGTTATCCGAGATAGGGCATCTGCCACGAAATTGTCTTTTCCCTTTAGATACTCAACTGTGAAGTCGTTTCTTCCAGTTCAAGCCGCATACGAGTCAATTTGGAGCTAGGATTTACCATGGAAAATAAATATGTTAACGGTCTGTGGCGTGTTTTATTGTAAAATGTTTGCCATAAATATATGGTCGAAAATGTGTAATGGCCCAGTGAATGGCTGCTAGCTCTTGTTCCGTTGTGCTCTTATTACTTTCACCTTTGGTGAATGAACGCGATGCATAAGCGATTGGAAGTTGGAGTCCATCTCGGTTTTGGGTTAAAACCGCTCCACACGCTTGTTTGCTTGCATCTGTGATTATGCAAAATTCTTTGCTAAAATCAGGATATTGTAATATGGTTGGCCGCATTAAATTTTCTTTAAGATATTGGAATGCATTTTGGCATTCAATTGTCCACTCAAAGAGAACATTCTTTTTACATAATCGAGTTATGTGCCGGGAATAGTCGGCGAAATTTTTAATAAAACGTCTATAATAGTTGCAAAATGCAACGAACCGTCTAGCGCTGTCCGCATCATGTGGGACTGGATAATTCTTAATGACATTATATTTTGTGTCATCAGGTAAAATTCCTTTATCTGTCCACTTATGACCTAGAAAAGTCACTTCGCGCATAAAAAATGAACATTTGTCTGGATGTAATTTAAGGTTGTGTTTCCGACATGTATTGAAGACATCGTTAAGATTTTTTAGCATGTGCTTTTCGGAACAATAACAATTAAATCATCCATATAAAGGAATGCTTGGGACGGATAAAGTCCCGAGAATGCGATAGTCATCAATCTCTGAAGTGAATTAGGCGCTATTTTTAGACCAAATGGTAATCGCGTGAAGCGATATGAGCCGTTGCTCGTTGAAAATGACGTTATATTTCTTGAACTTTCTTCAAGTTCGATTTGGTGGAAGCCTGACATTAAGTCAAGACATGAAAAGTATTTAGCTCGATCTAGTTGGTCCAGAATGTCCTCAATTCGAGGAAGAGGAAATTTATCGGTCAATAATTTTTTATTGATCTGACGATAGTCAATAACTAATCGCCATTTCTCGTCTTCCGAGCCAGGTAATAATTTTTTTGGAGCAAGTAGCAGAGGGCTATTATATTCAGAAACAGATGGTTCCACTATATTGTTGACTATTAGTTTTCCAACCTGCTTTTGAATTTCTTCCTTTTGACTATGCGGGCTCCGGTAGTTTTTAATATATACCGGTTCTTCGTCTTTTAATCTCAATTTTTGTTTGTAAAAATTATTTGTTGTAATTGATTCGGTCTCAAGTCCGAATCATCACTATATTTGGTGCATAATTTTGTTAATTGTTCTTTAAATTGGAGCGGAAAATTTTTAGTTAACTGGGACATTACAATATTTTCCCTAGCTTTAGAAGTAGTTGGAACTACATCGTAGTTCGAGAATGGTTCTGCCTTTAACGTGTTTATTTTTATTATCTTGTCAGAATTGGTTGTATTTAGCAAACGGACAACTGTATTTCCATTTGTTGCTAATGTATTTGCAACGAAAATACCTCGTTGAATTTCCTGATTGGGAATCAGTCAAGGTCAAGTCACTCAAGGTGAGATTAATTTGTCGGACTACTTGGGATCTTGCTGGTAGAAAAATTGATGTGTTACCAGAATTGTATGTTATTGGAACATAAATAGGAAATTTTAAATTATCTGGCCTTAGTATCAACCAGTCCTCAGTCCACTTTGTATTGAAAAATCAGACTGTACAACATGAAAGTCGTGTGGAATTATGTATTTTTTAGTCTGAAGCTCTAAAGATGCCAGCCCTTTGGATTTTATTGCTCCTTTACCATTATTCGAGTCGATGTCATTTACCACATCTGAATCTTCTTTGAGAATTGAAATATCTGCACCAATGTCGATTAAAAATATTAATTTTTTATTTGTTTCATCATGAAAAAATGAAACAAATATATTGAGATTAAAGTTAATTGTATGCACATGTTTTGTGCTTACTCTTCTGTATCTAAAGGGTCTTACGTGTTTCCCGTGTCATTGTGGGATACGCGAATATTTCTGCTAGGTATGTTTCTTCTAGCATTATTATTATTATTTTGATAATGGGACTGTCCCCTCTTATTGTTCTGATTATGGGACTGTCCTCTGTTTGATCGGTAATTATTGGAAATTTTATTGCCGCGGTTATAGTTGGCATTGTAGTTACCCTGGCTGTTGTCTCTACCACGTTGGTAGTTAGAGTAATACCTGCCTCTATTAATTCTCCCACGCTGGTACAATATGGAGCTGGGACTTCCACTCGTTTCGGTCAAGAGACGGATATATTTACCCATAGCATCATTAAAACGACTAAAGTGTCCAGCTTCCAATATGGTACGAATTCGCTCGTGCTGACATTGGTGGATCAGTGCCTCCATAGCTTCTTTTGTAGCGAATTCTTCTGCGTTGTCGAGATCTAAACCACGGTCAATAAACGCGACTTCAAGTTGCTTTCGCAAGTTGTCAAGCTCCGCTGTGTACTTTGAGGCTGTTTTACCCTTTTTTTGGGCGTTCATTAATTTAGCCTTTAAAACGTCAGTGGATTCGCCTCTAACGTTGTTAGTCAATTTATTTATTATTTCTCTTATTGTAGTCTCATTTTGGACTTTATACAGGATGGAGCCAGTAATTTTAGACTTAATGACCTCATCGGCCAAATCCTCCTGGTCTCCTTTAGTTCGTTCGACAATTTTTAATGCCGTAACGAAGCGGTTGAGTGAGATCTTTTGACCGTCAAACTCTGGGACCGAAGACGAAACTTGTCTTACGTATTCCCTATCGGCAGCTCTTTTTTCTGCCATTGTGTCCTCGTTGAGAACTATTGTAGTATCTAGGTCAGATATTTTTGCAAATTTAATATTGTGTTTACCTAACGCTGAGACTGATTTGTCCCTACACTCTATATAGAACGCTTTGGCAGCACTCGTATGACCTTCTGTAAGGGAATCAAAATGTTTTCTTAGTAGTAAACGAATTTGCTGAAGTGTTGTCTGAATAATAGAGACATGCTTGTCAAGGGTATTTGGACTGATTGTCCTATCTTAACTGATACACTTGATTGATTTTAAAAGTTCCTCTTTCAGTATTCTGGCTTGTGTAAATATCACTTGCCAGTCGGTCATTCTTTAAATATGTAGCAAAAACTGGTTTTTAAACGATGCAGGCGCACCTGTAGTATTATTACCGTAACCAAAATTGGGTTATCTTCAGCCAATTCTTTGACTGTGACGTATGCCAATGTGTTTAATACTACCCCTTTTTCTGCTTTTGAACAATGGTGTAATGGGCTTCCGTTGAGCCCGAAAATATCCATATATTCATACTCGAATTCATATATGGATATGAATTCACGATGCAGATGCAAGACAGTAAAAACGCGAGTACGAAAATCCGGATCAATTCTGTATGTGTGCTCTTTGGTGTTGGAATAATAAATTTTTTTTTCTTTATACTTTATCTAGATCATTTGCCCTGCTAATGTACTTTTTCTTTAAGCACCTATTGTGCATTCTATACTCCTTAATTAGTAGGTAATGGTTGTTAATCCCTGAGTCTCTACTTCTACTTTATTGATCACATTGGCAGTGGAATCCACTGTTTTTGTGTCAATTAAACCCATTTTTGGTTTTTGGGAGACTACTTTGAAAAAATTCGATATTCCGTCTATTATTAATGTATTTATATTTTTATGAAAATCTTCATTTTTTCCTACATTATCTATTAAAGAGTTATAAATTTTTTTCTCAATTCAATTTTTTCTCAAAAGCGTATAAATTTGAATTTGAAAGTTTAATTTTATTTTGAAAAAGAACATTTAAATGTAATCGACATTACATGAAATATTCTACTGGTAATTAAAAACAAAGAGTGTGATATCAATTTGTGATATACACTTGATTTGATCAAGTGATCAAGAATTAATCGAGTAAATATTTAATTATTTTATACATATAAAAATGTATTTTCAACTGCTAGTATCAGTGACAGAGACGTGGAAAGTACAAGGGGGGATAGTTCATGTGGTTGGCTCACAATTCAGGTTTACATATCATTAAAAATTTTACATAGTATACTCCAACCACATGTGTTAGTAATAGCCTTTCCATAATAGTTAGTAGTTTTCAAGCAGCGTTTGCATGCATCGGCTTGAGGGTTTTAGTTAAAATTAACTGATTGAAGATGATTAGTTATATAAACATATTTAAAAATTTTTTAAATGGATGAATGAATAATGAGAAAAAAAAATTTTTTTTTTAAAATTAAGGCAATATCGGAAATCCGATTTGCGTTACTTTGCACCTCGGCAAAGTTGGTCTTCAAGATTCTTTAGACTCTCTTGGTAGAGTTGTCGGTCTTCCTTAGGCAATGTTGTAGCTTTCAACATGTCCTGCACCAATCGTCTCTGGCGCAAAAGGGCGATTCTTTTTCCGCCCCGCTTCTTCCTTCTTTGAGTTGATTTAGTTTTCTGTAGACGAGCACGGTACTCAGCTATGGTGAGTGGGCGTGGTCCATCGTTTGGATACACCACCAAAGCTTCTTCTAGCGATGGTGCATCCCTTTGCTCGACAGGAGCAGCACTTTCAAATGTCACTTTCGTGGTCTGGCTTGAAACGCCAGGCGGTGCCGTTGTATATTCTCCCAGGTGGTCTGACATATATCACGTCAGCCGGATGGGTTTTTCTTTTGTACACTTTCGAATGTTATTTAGTTACTTGGTTGCCGTGCATTTTTTTTCTCACGCCGGCAGTAGCAGTAGCTGGAGGGAGTTTTGTTGATTCGGTTTTTCTTTTAATTTTAATAAATCAGCTCCAGCATGTTCACATCAGTACAGTTTGTTCCACATTTTAATTTTTCACATTTCTTATTCATTGCTGTTATTGTTGGTATTTTTTTTTTTGTATTTTGAATTTTTAGTTACTTCAAAATTTTAATTATTTTGGCTGTGACGTGGTCCTGTCACGGTCGCCATGAAATAATCAAGTTCAGTGGCTCATCAAATCCATCCAAATAATCCAAAGATAAAACAGTTTTGGTTTTAGGAGCACGTCTGTGCCCTTTGCGAGTTTTATTCTGATTATTCTTAAGCAACATATGAAAGCTTATGCTGCGTATTGGCAGCTACGAAAATAAGAGGGGTGAGGAGCAAGAGCGAACTCACATGTTTGGTCACTCATTCTTGGTGTGACCAAAATGCAAGCTCAGCATATTTAGTCTGGCTTGCCAGCACAATTCATTTACGTAAGCATATATACAAAACGAAATGTATGCATGCAAGTTTGCTTACATACATACAATTGTACTTATATATATATTTATAATTATTTATTGCATGCAACAGAGTGTTACAAGCTGTGCTGATTAATTATAATAACGACATGTGAATTCACTACACTGGCTTGATGGCCTAATATATAAAATAAAAGCGACGCTTCCACAATATACACACAAGCTGATGGAATCTTATCTATCCAACAGAAAATTAGCTGTACGATGTAATAGCATCACCTCTGATGACTTCGACTCAAAAGCAGGTGTACCTCAAGGCAGCGTGTTGGGTCCAACACTTTATAGCAACTGGCAACCCATTTAAAGGAAATCGAAAAGTGGCTAGCAGATTGGCGCATCCGTGTAAATGAACAGAAATGCAAGCACGTTACGTTTACCCTCAATAGAAGAAACTGCCCATCATTGACGCTCAACAACTTGCCAGTACCTCAATCCAACGATGTTCTATATCTTGGAGTTCACCTCGATAGAAGATTAATTCGGCGTAAGCATATCGAAGCCAAGAAAAAGCAACTAAAGCTTAAAGCAATCGGACTACATTGGCTTATCAACGCTCGATCTCCCCCATGTCTGGAATACAAAGTGCTCCTCTACAACTCGGTATTAAAACCCATCTGGACATATGGCTCTGCGCTATGGGGAAACGCAAGCAAGAGCAACATTGAAACCATACAAAGGGCTCAATCCAAGGTTCTCAGAACCATCACGGGAGCACCTTGGTATATCCGTAATGAAAATGTACGGAAGGACCTACACATTCCTAGCGTAATAACCGAAATAAAAGTACATCAGTTAAAGTACACCGCTAAACTGCAGGCACACCCGAATACCCTGGCCAAATCAATAACACGAGTACGTGAAAGTACTCGTCTTCAAGGAAACGACCTTCCAACCCTCTAGTAATTAATCATGGCCATAGATCAATGTAGCATCTTTCAGATGTTAGGTTATGTGTTAGATTAAGATGAACCTAGAAAATTGTTGTTAGTCTTATAAGCCTATATAAGAGATCCAACAAACAAATAAAACGTTAAAAAAAAAAAAATACCTTTGGTGCTTGATGAAAATTCAGTTATTCTAGTGGCGACCAGACTACAACAAGCTCCAGTTTCAAGAGACATAAGGAATCCATATCTGTTGCCTTATAATAATACCATTATCAAAATGATTTTACGAAAATTATATGAAGACAACATGCGTTACGAGGTATTGCCAGACAATAATATCACATTGTAAAAGTAAAACTGATGCCACGGAAAGTGACACAGCGTGTCTTAAAACAGATTGTTGCTCATCTCTGAATTACTGTGGACCTTTATAGATTCATAACAAAATAAGAGGAAAACCTCCAGATAAGGCATTAATTGCTGTAGGTTTTGCAACAAAGGCAGTACACCTGGAATTGGTTGGAGATTTATCAACATCCTCATTTATTGGAGCGTGGCAACGCTTTATTGGATGAATAGTCTTTCTTTCTTCATAGTGGATCGACGTATTTTTCTGTGCTCCTGCATAATTTCTTTTATTTCGATTTTAAACCCATTGGCTTATCAACGCTCGATCTCCCCCATGTCTGGAATACAAAGTGCTCCTCTACAACTCGGTATTAAAACCCATCTGGACATATGGCTCTGCGCTATGGGGAAACGCAAGCAAGAGCAACATTGAAACCATACAAAGGGCTCAATCCAAGGTTCTCAGAACCATCACGGGAGCACCTTGGTATATCCGTAATGAAAATGTACGGAAGGACCTACACATTCCTAGCGTAATAACCGAAATAAAAGTACATCAGTTAAAGTACACCGCTAAACTGCAGGCACACCCGAATACCCTGGCCAAATCAATAACACGAGTACGTGAAAGTACTCGTCTTCAAGGAAACGACCTTCCAACCCTCTAGTAATTAATCATGGCCATAGATCAATGTAGCATCTTTCAGATGTTAGGTTATGTGTTAGATTAAGATGAACCTAGAAAATTGTTGTTAGTCTTATAAGCCTATATAAGAGATCCAACAAACAAATAAAACGTTAAAAAAAAAAAAAATACCTTTGGTGCTTGATGAAAATTCAGTTATTCTAGTGGCGACCAGACTACAACAAGCTCCAGTTTCAAGAGACATAAGGAATCCATATCTGTTGCCTTATAATAATACCATTATCAAAATGATTTTACGAAAATTATATGAAGACAACATGCGTTACGAGGTATTGCCAGACAATAATATCACATTGTAAAAGTAAAACTGATGCCACGGAAAGTGACACAGCGTGTCTTAAAACAGATTGTTGCTCATCTCTGAATTACTGTGGACCTTTATAGATTCATAACAAAATAAGAGGAAAACCTCCAGATAAGGCATTAATTGCTGTAGGTTTTGCAACAAAGGCAGTACACCTGGAATTGGTTGGAGATTTATCAACATCCTCATTTATTGGAGCGTGGCAACGCTTTATTGGATGAATAGTCTTTCTTTCTTCATAGTGGATCGACGTATTTTTCTGTGCTCCTGCATAATTTCTTTTATTTCGATTTTAAACCCACAGCGCCTGCCTAAAAATTCAGCTATTAATTTAGCAATAACTATTGACATTATTCGGCCATTTAAATTTTTAATATTGCGCTTTTTGTTTAATTAACTATACAAAAGCAAAACCAAAGCATCGAACTTAATATTTGACAAAAAAACAACTTTTTACAGCAGTGTTGTTGTTTTTGTTAATGTTTGCTCTTGCGTTTATACTTTTTACCGCTTTAAAAACCTTCTCGCGCTTTCGCTAAGGCATTGTTGTTGCATGTGCAGTGCTGTTGGCTCTTCCGCTCTCTTTTTTTCAATTTCTTTTATTCGCGCTCGCATCTATCTCTGTCTCGCGTACAAGTGATACGTGTATTTGTGTAGTGCTTAATTCTCTAAGATCTTGCATTATTTTATCTGCAAGTTTGACCCCAGTGTTGAATTTGCTTAAAAAATCTGAGTGAGTTTTTTCTTTGGTTTTTTTAATATTTTCTTTTTTTTTCTTATAAAACGTTGCAATTTAATCTTAAAATGTCTGTCTGCTCAAGCAAAAAGTGTTTGAACCCCCCCTCACCCCATAACGCATTCCTTTCTTGTTGGCTGTGTAACAATGCTGGCTACACGGCCAGAGTAAAGGATTGCTTGGAGCAAAAGGGGGGTCTCAAATGGGGTTGTGACTCATGCCAAAAGGTTGAGATCGAAATGAGGGTGTTTATGAGGCAAACCGGGGATAGATTGAAGAAATTGTCATCTGGTTTTCGTAAACTCTACGATGAGTGAGTAATTTAGCAACTATAAGCTGTTAAATGAGTCTCCAAAGCGTAAGAAGACCAGTATGCGCAATCTGCCTTTGCATTTGCCTGTGCCCAATCCCGTCTCGGCCGTAGTTCCACAATCTCCCTCACTGCTCACTGTGACAAATCCTCCGCAGCTTATTTCGTTAACCACGCCCATCTCTCAAGGCGGTCGCAATGATGAGGCTATCTCCGTTTCTCAATGAAATTGTCTCTCTTTGGAGCCGAATAAAGCTGTAGTTTCCGAAAAGTCCGGGCAATTATCAATAACTGTTGATATTGCGGATAGTAGTCCAGTTGGAGGTGCAATACCGGACACGCAGGCGGGTTCAATCGCGGTCGCTGACGCTGCGTTTGATTTGCGGCCTGGTTCCTATAAGCTTTTAACTGGAGTTCCACCTAAGAAACATATATTTGTTTCAAGGCTCGATCCCGAACATTTGTCGGATGATTTATTAAGACAAAAATTCAAGCTCGTCACTATAATGCTAAAATAACTGTGGAAAAATTTAAATATTCGAGGGAGATATCTTTCTTTAAAATAAGTATTCTAGATGAACTATTTGACTGTATATGTCATAGCAGCTTTTGGCCGGATCACATTTTGGTAAAGGAATACGCGGCCAAGAAGAAAGCTCAAGGTCCGGTTAGGCTTTCTATCCCATCCAGTTCCTCAACTTCCGTAATATCAGCATAGGCTGGTGTTCCAAAAAACTAATCTTGTCCCTTCATCCGGCCTATCAGAATGTGAGAAGACTTAAATCTAAGCTTCCTAGACTCTATTTAGATAGTCTAGCATTTAAATTTAACATTTTAGTGTTTACTGAGACATGGTTAAAACCTAATATTAACAATGCATCTGTGTTTTCCGCAAAATTTTCAATTTTTAGATCTGATTGGACTTCTCGTATAGGCGGGGAGTTCTGATTGCTGTTGACTCGGCGTTAACTTCTGATTAAATCCGTTCACCGGACATTCTGGAGTTAGAGTTTGTTAGTGTTAAGGTCAGATTCAAGTCTTTCTCTGTCTACATTACTTGTTCTTACATCCCGCCACAATCCGACATGGCGGTGTATGCAAAACATTTAGATTCTATTCGAAATATTTCTTCATTGCTTTCTGATAGTGATATCTTAATCGTCTTTGGTGACTTTAATTTACTTAAAATAATATGGTCGCAATCTGATGGATCTGCTTTCTTGCTTCCTTTTATATCTCACTGCTTTGTTGATGGTTATTTTGAGTTATCATTAGCTCTGATATTTCACACAATTTCACCAATGGAATAATCAGCAGTTTGCGATGACAGCAGTTCAAGCATCACAGTAACTAAAGGAGGATTATTAACAATTTGCACTTTGCGGAATCCATCAATACGTGTAAATGGACATCGTATTGCAACTACCGGAACAATGAATATGTCATACGCCCGGTTTGGGAATTTCTCCACCACGATGATGAACTCAACCAATGAAACCGCGGCTTCAACCAATGTTCAGTTAAGCTGCAATGAACTTGACAACCTCAGTAGTTAACTATGGTCCAGATTATAAATAAAATTACCACATCACCTTTAGTCTAATCAAGGGCCTATTCAACAATATTGCGTCATACGTAGCGCTTATAATATTCATAACATTAGTACTGCTGTATGTTATTAAGAATCAGTGCACCCACGGAAGACATGATGCCAGGTTTGCTCTACCTTTTTCTTAATAAAATCAGTATTCAAGCAACTTTTGTCTATTTACTACTCTGCAATCATCGGGTGAGCATCGCTGTGTCTTTGGCCCCCATTTGAATGATCTCTCCGAAGTCCACCCAATTTCAAGTTTTGGTAACTCCTACTGGTCACCCTTTTTGGGGTAAACATACCGCCCCTCTTGCAACCAGTTGCAATAGCTCTGGTGGGCTGTTAAGAATGGGGAGCAGCTGCGGGAGTGCCGACATGGCCCGGGACACAACCGGGCTGAATGACCTCAGGATAGAGGTGTGCCCCAAGCACGACAAATATGGACGATGGGCGGTGGAACATCGGGTCCGCCAACACCAGGGTGGAAAATTCTTCCGGACCGCTTCAGAGACCTGCCGGATGGGAGTATTTACCCAGAGCCGAGACTCCACCAGGAAATTTGAGTGACACACGAAGCGAACGATAATATTAGGAGAAGAAAAAGAACAGTAAGAGGAAAACGCCGCCACCGCTTCACTACCGGGAGTAAGCGAGGTCGGATTCGCTGACAAGCAGGATGAACTTTGCGACCGGCCTTTTGATGGAACAGCGCGAAGTTCGAACGTCGACCTTTGTTCCACAACTAAACTAATACAAAGTTTAACATCATCAGCGTACAAAAGCACGCGCGAGTTAGTTACAACTGACGGAAGGTCATTAATGAAAAGCGTAAAAAGCAATGGTTCTAGATGGCTACCTTGTGGCACCCCGAGGTCACATTAATGGTCTTTGAAAGATAAATTTTAAGTAAAACTTTTTGTGTACGGTTATTAAGATATTGAGAAATCCAATTAAGCAAAAGTCTTGGAATCACAAGTTCGTTCAGCTTAAACAAAAGCAGTATATGATTGACAGAATCAAAGGCCTTACTGAAGTCAGTATAAATGATCGATCGCTAAAGAAGTAAACTCTAAAAGGTTAGTGGTAGTAGATCTATGTTTTATGAACCCAAGCTGAGAAGATTAAGGAATGGAACTAAAGAAATGTTGCAGTTGAGAAGTTATAATTTTCTCAAATGCCTTCGGAATAGCAGACAATTTGGAAATACCCCTATAGTTTGAAGCTACGGATTTGTTACCCTTTTTATGCAACGGAATAATAAAAGATTCCTTCCAAATGGTTGGGAAAGAGGAAGTTTCAACGGACAAAGTAAATAACTTAAGAATTGGGGAAATCAAAGTCACAGCGCAAAACCTGAGTACACAACCAGGTATCCCATCAGGTCCTGGTGAGTACACGGGCTTGACTAAAGTAAGCATACTGAGAAGCGAACTTTCATCGAATAGAGGATTAAAGACGCAATTAGACCTTTTCAACTGATAGGGATATGAAAAGTTAGCTCGATGCTCTTTGGAGGAATAGGTTGTTTTGAAAAATTTGATCGGGCAACAGCAAAAAGAGAGAAATCAGACGGTCGACCCGATTTTTTTAACCTTTCTATAATATCTAGACATTACATTTTTCAAATTAGTTAACTCACGTGTAAACCATGGCGGTTTGTTAGACAATACATGGGTCACACGTGGAACACAAGCATCAAAAAGTGAAAACATAATATTATAGAAAAAGAAATGGCAGCATTCATATCATTACAGGAGTACAGATAAGACCAGTCTGTGGCAGAATTAGCTCAATGATCTTGAAAAAGTTAGTTTTACGAAAGCAACGGGTACGAGACGTCGAACTGGTACCAGCATTTGATAACCGAAATGATAAATCAATAGTTAAGTTTCCAAAGATGGAAACTGTCTTCAGGGACGACTAAAGGATCAATCCTCGAAACAGTACAGTTACATGAGTCTAACAGAAATATAAGATCTAGTAATCTCTTATTTTTATTAAGCACTGGATTAACTTGGGTTAAGGATAACTAAAGGAGACCGTCAACAAAGCAATGTGAGGAGGAGGGCATCAACAAAGAAGACTCACCTGATGGAAGAACTATTCAGAACTATTTCTGAAGGAAGAGATGAATTTACGGCAATCAAAACTCCACCACCATTTTTGGAGATTCGATCGCATCTATAGGTTGAAAATATTGTGGGAAAAACAGAGGCATCAGAAATGTCTGGCTTTAACCACGTTTCTGTAAAGACCAAGATGTGAAAGTCAAAAGATTGACTATCTACAAAAAGCTTGGAAAGTTTAGATTTTAGTCCTCTAACATTCTGATAGGCCAGAATAAGGGACGAAATTAGTTTTTTGACCCGCCAGCTACTGACGAGCCAGAGTGTAGGGAATGATTAGTTGTGTTAAGCAGACGAATCGGAGGCCGATTTTTCTTTTTCTTAGCCGTATACTCCTTTACAACTAAATGATCCGGCAAAAAATCTTTGTGACAAATTTGGTCAAAGACATTTGGTGACGAGATCACATGGGTGTATAAAAAACCGAACTTTTCCACCAATATGTTTGGCGCTTTTGGCCGATAATGGGCTATGACATCATTTGATGAAGTATTGGGGTCGAGCCGCGAAACAAAGATTTGCTTTTATGGTGGAATGGCTACAAGATCTCTCGATGCGCCAGCTCCAACTGCAGCAACAGCATTTTGCGCTGGAACTGATGAGGCACATGAAGCTTTGAGAGCTCTTCTAGTCAAAACTTTATTGGGAATATCCCTGGGAGAGGATATTCGCCCGGACACATTGGAAACTACAACCGTTATCGAGTCAGCTTGCGGGGCACTATTACCAGGGGAAATGTCAATCGTCCCCACAACTGCAGCTACTGCTGGACTCATAAAACTCATCACGAAGCTTCAGAAAACCAGCTGACAGGGATTTCAATCCCTCTCTCGTCCGCATATCCATATCCCGGCACGCTTCACAACTGCACTTTAGGCCCCCACCGTTTCCAATACTATCTTTTACTTTGGCTGTGTTACCAGCGCATTTAATATGCATAACGTTATCGCACAGCCAGCACAAAGATGGTCATATTGGATTTTTTGGAGATTGGGGCACTTTTTAGAACAGCAGTTTAATTATTAAAAAAATAAAAATAACAATAACTAAATAAATAAAGAAATCAAAAATTTTAAAAAGAGAAACAATTTAAAAATGAGCAACATACAATAATATAAGGGCTATATGCAACATACGCAACAATATATTATAAGGGCTTAACACAAGTGTTAAAGTTTTAATATGCACAAGAAAAAAAAACGGAAGAGGCAGAAGTTGAGAGAGTTAGTAATAACACACAACAACAAAGACTGGCACAATCGCGAGAGTAACGGTCGCGATCGCGGGCAATGTAAAGACGCGAGAGCAAGCACCACACAAACAACAACACTAATGTGTCGCGAGAGCGCGAATGCAAGTAAACGGGATCAAAAACACAAAATGAAAGTCTTTGTAGACAAAACAACATGCGGTTCGTATGTCCCTATGTTAAGTATTCTTGTAGAACCGCTCCATATTTGGCTTTTAGTTCAGGATTCTTTCTCAACCGCGCTTCATTCCTGAGGAACTGAGCCATGGCGATCGATCTTGAATGCCCCAGGTCGATGTTCTCTGGATGCTTGAAAGGTATAGTTACGTCATATTTGCCATCTGCTCTTCTCAAATATCCTTCTTGATTCGCTCGCCCAGAATGTGCGGGAAGAAGTCAACGCCGATCAGTAGATCAATCGACGAACTCTGATGAAACAAAAGCAGGTCAGGAAGATTTCCATCCACATTCTGTGAAAACGGACAGGAGGGTAGCTCTCCAGCTAAATTTGGTAGGACAAATGTTGAAGAGAGGGATTGCTAGGAGAAGCGATCTTTTATGTGACTGTGCTGTTCGCGGATTTCGGAGGCGTTCGAGGACTCGGGAACTACAGGACTCGGACTCTACTCTGTTTCGCAGAACTTTCGTCTTTTCCAAGTGCATTCTCATGGAAAAAAATGGCACTTCCGACTTGAAGGAGCTCATTGTGTTGACCTCGAACACGGTCAGGCTGTCACAAGCGGCGATGAAGTTATTCACGGACATTTCGGCTGCATCGAATAGTCGTTGAGACTCGGATCGTGTTCTTATTTTGGACGCGGGATCAGACACTGGAAATTGCAAGTGCGCTGGAATCAGAAAGCGCGGGCGAGGGAGTGCGGATGGGTACGGAAGCCCTTTTGGCCGTAACGGCGGAGACGCTTGGCGCGGACTGAAGGTTTCAGGAACTGGAAAGGCACCGTTTGACGACGATGCTCTGCTAATTTGAAATTGATCGGAATTGTTGCTGCTTTTAGCAGGATCGGTTGGTATAATCGGATGGGAATAAAACGAGTCACGAAGGATATCGTGTCCGTCCACGAATTTTGGGAACCGAACGGATGTGTCGACAATCGAAGGGTGGAATTTATAAATGGATTGATTTATTCAGATGATTTTTTTGCTGCACGCTGGTCGAAATGGCGCTAAGATTTGGCCGTCACTGGAATGCCCTGTTATTTCAATTACTCGGCATTTTAATATTTTGGAAAATTTGGAAAATTATGACAAAAATAAAAAACCGGAATTTTCGGAATCAATTTCGTTTTGCGACTCAAAGCGGGAAAGGGGACAATTTATTTTCCGATTTTGTCGTGACTGAAACACCCTCTGATTCGAATTACATGGTATTTTATTACTTTGAAAAATTCGGAATACTATGAAAAAATTAAAAATCGGAATTTTTGGAATCTATTTCGCTTGCGACTCAAAGCGCGGTGGGGCACATTTTTTTTTATTTTGTCAAAGAGAAAAATTATTAAATTTTCTTTGACGGAAATTATTTGTCACACTTGTAAACACTGGGGCCAAAATTAATAGTTGTTATTTTCAATTTTGTGGATTTTTTTTCACTTTAAAAAATTGATTTTTATTTTATTTATTGTATAAGCAACGACTAATGTGACGAAGATCGAATCCGTGATGTGGTCGATCGAAGTCGTCAGCTGTGCTGGCAATTAGACAATTGTTTGTGGTGCAAATTTTATGACATTTATTAATTTTTTACGCGTTTAGCAAATCAACTAAAGTGCAAGTGAAGTGCAATGCCGGAAAATGGAAAATCAGTGCGCGAAAAATACGGGTATCAAATGCCGCCATACAGATGTATGTATGTAAGTTTGGGTATATGTATGTATGTTAGTGTGGGCGCATATGCATATATATGTGTTGAAATAAAACTCGCTATTGTACACCAAAGCCTCGGTTTACGTCTTCCCGATTAGCGCCTTTTCGATTTGCGTCGCATTTTAAAGTTACTATTTTTTCTGTTTGCGTCGTTGTGAATTCGATTTGCGTCTCATTTTCGATTTTAAGCTTTCCGTCCCTGCGCACAGCTGTTGAAATTTTGCGTGTCATTTTCGATTTTTAGGTTTGCGTCTTTTCGCACAGCTGTTGAAATTTTGTGCTTTATTTGCGTAGCTGCGTTTTAAAGGGGGACTCCCATATTGTTCCAACGTTGTACTGTATAGCCGTGTACAAGTCAGTGTCCACAAAGAGAAGACTTATGAACTAAATTTTAAAAACAATGAGCAGCAAAAGGAAGACTATTCATTTTGAGCAAAAGTTGGAAATATTAAAGCGTCGCAAGTCAGTGGAAAAAGCTGTCGACATTGGCAGAAGTCTCGGCTTAGCAGCTACCACCATTAAAACGATTTGTAAAAGAGATAATGCCAAAATATCTACTGTCGCTCCATTACAACTAAAACAAATTACCAAAGTAAAATGGAGAATGGAGTCTCTTCTTTGTACCTGGATAGAAAACCAAACCAGCCGAAGGATGCCCATAAGTAAAATGTTATAAAAAAATAAAGCTCTATCTATTTATAACGACCTAAAAGAAAATCAGCCATTGTCAAGTGGAGTCGCAGCAAACGAATTTGAAGCTAGCAACGGCTGGTTTGAGCGGTTGAAAACTAGAGCGAATTTGCACAATGTGGCTTTAAAAGGAGAGTCGGCCAGTGCTGATATATCAGCTTTAGAAAAGTTTCAGATAGAACTAAAAGCCATTATTGATGAAGGTGGATATTCTAGTAGACAAGTTTTGAACGTCGACGAAATAGGTCTGTTTTGGAAACGGCTTCCGTCAAGAACATATTTGTCCAAAACGGAAAAATCTTGTCTTGGACCTAAAGCTAGCAAAGATCGCTTAAATTAAGGTTTAATTAATTTAATTTAACCTTTACAAATTTCTCTTCGTTTTGGTTACTGAGAATTCGTTTTAGTTGTTGCAGCCACTTTCCAGTGGCTGTCAAACTATCCCCTAATTCGCCGCTGATACACCCACACATGTTAAGCGGCGCTCTCACGTTCATTAAAACTCACTCATACACGCACAGCAATGCTCTCTCTGAGCATAGCTTTTGGTGTCGTTTGTGTAATCGTGTGAACAATTCTTATTTCGGTAATGCTTACGCATTGCCGCCCTCCCGCTTCAGCCTACAAGCTGTTCCGAATGCTGCTCTCTGAGCGTGGCTTTCGGTTAAATTCGTGCGTGTGTATTGTTATTTCGGCAATGCTTATGAATTGCACAAGCTGTTCAGAGATCTCATGCGTATGTGTGCGTGAGAATTCTTTCGTTTTTCTTGTCTTGATATTTTCGGTAATGCTAATGCATTGCCGCCTGCCCGCTTCGGCCTACAAGCTTGTATATTTCTCTGACGTCACCGCGACCAAAGTCCGATGACATTTCTGTACCGCCGTTGCATCATTTGTTTACGATCATATGTTCGATATTTGTTTACAAGCTTATGATCGCTTGGTTTTGTTTCATGTTTTCTCAGCTCGCTCTTCTGTCTTGGCGACGTTCGGTCTTCTCTCTCGTTTTATGATCGTGTTTTATACTTTTTGCCTGTATGCATACGTGTTTTACATGTTTTGTTTGTATGCAAGCGTGTATGTTTATCTGTGTAAATGTATATTTTATGTTTCTCCCTTGTGTTGCTAGCGCTTGGCTTATGTTGACAACGCCTGTGATGTTGATAGTTTTTAATGTTACCAAACTTCCGCCATGTCGCTAACACATGTATGCACATATTGGCTGGACGAGCAACATTGTGTATATCATGTACATGTATATATGTGTTATATATATTTCTCTGTCTATGTGAGGGCGTGAGTATTACTGATAAATCTATCTTATATGTTTTATGTATTTGTGTGGTAAGATGTAGTATATCTTTCCTCACAGACTTTAAATAACTATCAATAACAATTATCGTTTACATTAAAAATTTTTTATTTTGGAACCAATTAATTGAAAATGAAAGCAAATGTAAAGAGAATCGTATTTCAATTTGCGTCGTTTCGTTTTGCGTTTCTCCAGACCCTATTAACAACGTTAACCGAGGCTTTGGTGTATTTGTAAAATTATGCACTGACCGGTTCACAAGTGTTCGTTTCAAGAGGCCAAGAAAGATTTCGGATGCAAAGCAAAGGTATTCCGGGGTGGAAAAAACGCAACTTAGTAAGCTGGAGTTTTCCAATAACTCCTGCTGCTGGTCACCAACTATGGTGACAGTCTTCATGGCCATTCCGCTAAGTTATTGCATAAATCATCAATTCGATTCGAATTTATCCAGCTCTACCGGAGGAGAACCAACAACTCTACATATAGAGTTTGAAAAATTAAACGAGCAACTTTGCATTGGTACACAGTAACGCAAGTCGGGTATATACCCGACATTGCCATTAGCATATAGAATATATTTGAAATTTTTCTTTTGACTTTTTTGTATAACTTCATTATTTGAACTTTAATTTTAACTAAAACCTTCAACTGCTACTAGCAGTCGAAGTCTAAATTCTCGCTATCTCTTCAGGAATTGACTTCCATTATATTTGAAAATTTTCTAAATTAATTTGAAATTTTTCTTTTTGTTGTCCTAACTATTTAAGTTGTTAGTTTGATTCAATATCGAATTTATACGCTTTTAAGAATTAAAAAAAAAAATAAATAATATAATATAATATAATTATTGCAAATTCTATAAACATTCAGTAGCAACACCCTGGCTACAAACACTCTCTGACAATGGCCAAGTTCTTAGAGCTTGCATCAACTAGATCTTCTCGACTTGGTTAAAAACTTTGAAAGGTTCTCACGAAGCAATGGCACTCAGAATAATAAAAACAAAATAAAAAGGAAACACTAGAAAGCTAGTTAGCAATGAGCATACAATAATTCCCATTAGCAATAAACTAACCCAAAAGGTGAGGGGAAGCTATCAAATTATTTTAATTTATTTTCAACAAATACCAGTTTATAATTAGTGACTAGATCATGAAGAACACGACTTTACAGTCAAATACCTTTAAAAGACAATTTCGTGGCAGATGCCCTATCTCGGATAACAATAAAATATTTACAAAGTAAAGTCCTGAAAGTCCTTGTTTACCAAGTCATTATTAATGACAAGGTACGAAAAGCAGTGGCCTTGCATAAAACAAAAAAATTTTGTTACTTGAAACACAGAAATAAAGTTATTGCAAGAATTGATATACTATATACTAATGAAAACCTTGACATAGGTCAGTTCTTTCAAAGGCTTCAAAAGCAAGCCGGTATAAATAAAATAAGCCAAATCAAGACGGCACCGTGGGAAAAGGTCTTTGAATTTTTTTTAATAGATACTTTAAAGAAATGGGTGATGAAATATTGAAATCACTACTACTGCTACTCAACCCGGGGTGGCCATAATAAATAATGAAAAACAAGCAATTTTGTCTAAAAACCATGGTGATCCAATCCAAGTTGGTCATAATGGCATTACTAAAACTTTAATAAAAATAAAAAGACACTACTATTGGAAAAATATGACGCACAAATAAAAGAGTGCATACGTAGTTGTCCAAAATACCAAAAGTCGAAAACGACTAAAGAGTGCCTATGGGTGACTTTGTCAGAGTAATAGTGGATACTATAGCTCCACTACCAAAATGTGAAAATGGTAACAAATGCGCTATAGCCCCGATATGTGACCTTACGAAATATCTGGTTGCCATCCCTGTTCAAAACAAAAACGTTAAAGGAATATTTTAATCTTTTATATGAAAGTACTGAATATAAAAATTCAATAATAAGCGATCTGTGCAAATATTTAAAAATAGACAACATAACGTCTACTGCACAGAGCCTCCTAACAATTGGAACAGTGGAAAGAAGTCATAGAACTTTCAATCAGTTGATAAAACTGACTGGGCTGTTTGGGTCCAATATTTCGCATATTGTTTTAACACAACCCTCTCTATAGCACATGGTTATTGTGGCAAACAAAGCAATTTGCCAAAACATTTTAATAATATAGATAACATTAAAGCACTTTATAATATAGAAAATTCTGCTAGAGAAGCTAAGTTAAGATTAGAACAGGCCTATAAAAGAGAAGATTAAGTTATATTAAGAACGTTTCATTTCTTAATAAAACTTTATCTTCTACCATAGGTTAGAACCTAAGTATTTAGGCCCATATAACGTAGAAGCATAGAAGATAAGGAAAACATTTTAATTAAAGATAAGAAAAATAAAGCACAAAAAGTTCATAAGGATAGATTAAAAATTTATATATAAAAACCAAATTAAAAAAACCTTCTCTATATAAATAACATTCAAAGAGAAATCGTATACATTCGAATCTGATTTTAATTTATATATTTAATTAATTTTATATTATTTATTTGGTCCTACAATTCATTTTTCTTTACTTTTCAAATATATAAAACACGAAAAACAAAAAATTTAATTGCCAAAAAAAATTTTTTTTTGATGACACAAAAAAAAAAATAATGAGACTGCAAGAGGGAGTGACTATCTATTAAAAAAAAATATATATATTAATAAAAATTTTATATATGTACATATGAATATATTCAAAAAAAGACAACGAGACGAAATTTACTTATAAATTTCAAATATCTTCATTAAATTTCGTTATTTAAACAGGGAAGGTGTAGTGCATTCACATGTAATTATCCTGTTGCAAGCAATAAATAATTATAAATATATGTATATAAGAACGATTGTATATATGTATATGCGCAAACTTGCATACATACATTTCGTTCTGGGTATATGCATACACAAATGAACTTTGCTAGGCAAGCCAGCATAAATAACAAGAATGGGTGAGCAAACATGTGGGTACACTCATGGGGTGAGGACCCCTTCTATTTTTTTAGCTGCTTATAAGCAGCATAAGCATTTTATGTTAACTTTAACCAAGAATTCTGAATAAAACTTCCGAGAGCGCAGACCTGGCTCTGCGGAACAACCAAAACCTAAGAAATCTATTTAATTAAACAAATTGAAAATAATCATTAAACAACGAATCACATCAAGCAAGAATAGAATCTGTTCAAAAACAGTTCCTTCCTTTTGCTCTATGTGGTCTAAACTGGGATCGTAATGTCAACTTACCATCGAACTCTAGTAGACTTCTTTTACTTGCCCTTGGTGCTTGGCGCCATATTTCTTGTTCTGATTATAATCGTCTTCATCATGTAGTCAGTTCAGAGATCTTTTTTCCTTTACTAAAAACTTCTATCCTTTCATATTTAGTCCGCAGCTAGTTATAGTTTCGCTTTTGTCTGTGTTTTGTGGATTATCTCCGCGTCTCGAGCAGTACGTTTGCGGCTTGCGCCCCTCGGTCGGTTGGGCGGGAGGTGTGGTCAATAAGTACTCCCGTTGGAATTTTCACGTAAAAAAAAAAACAAATAAGTCTGCGGGGCCACAATGCCTAACATATGACGTAGCATCCTGAGCACATTCATGCTTATAGCGTGGTCACCTATATAATTGACTGGCGAAAGTGTCATTCTTCTATTATATTCCTCTTCAAACGGATGTATGACAATCGTTCATTCTCAATTTTGTCGCAAAAGTCATCTGCAAACTGATAAAAAAGTCATCCACATATCAAAATATGATTTACTTCACTTTGGCAGTTTATCATCCGTTTCATATCTGTATAATGAGGTTTGATGAACACAGTGAGTAAATACAATTTAATAAGAAATTTAAGTGATATTTATAGTGTTTTCCAGACTCTTAATTTAAATTTTCGCACCTTTTAAACCTTTTCATTTTTACATATGTACATATGTACCTCAGGGAAATAAGTATATGTGCATTGTCATTATTAAAAAAAAAACCAATGAAAAACAGAACAATAAATTCTCTTTTTTATACCCTTGCAGAGGGTATTATAAAATTGGTCAGATGTTTGTAACGCATAGAAATATACGTTTCCGACCCCATAAAGTATATATATTCTTGATCAGCATCAATAGACGAGTCGATTGAGACATGTCCGTCTGTCCGTCTGTCTGTTTGAATCACGATGACAGCCTCAAATTTCAAGCTACATGGTTGAAACATAAAAAGTTAAGTTCCTTGATCTATCAAGTATGGTGAGTTTGAAAATTAGTCGGATCGGATAATTATCACCGGAGCTATTAACTAAAACGTGGAGCTACCTCGAGTAAAATAAGCAATTTTCTATGGCAGCAAAGAAACAAAAACAAATTCCAAGAAATCTGCCGTACAAACACAAAAGACCCGAGTTCAAATCCGCGCGGCACCAAATAAGAAATATATAAAATTATTGTTTTTTTGTTGTTGCATCTAAATTCATTTTTTACCCATACACCCTACACCAAGTTTGAACAAGATCGGATAATTATTAAGGTTACAAACAATAATCATATTTGATAGAAATTAAATGTATGTATTTTAATGCTCACGCACACACATACATATGCAAAAATTCAACCACCACGCGGTGTGAGAGAGAGACAGAAATATTTGTGTTGTGTTCTTACACAAAACGAAATTGAAAGAGCGAGATGCAATGGGTTCGCATATATGTCGAATTAGCTTACGCTAGCTTAGTAAGGACGGTGGCGCAGTATGTAGAGATCAGTGTTCGATGGTTCAATGCTCGCTCGGTGAAGAAGTGAAAATTTTTAGATGTGTTTTTTTTTTGTTTTTTTTTTTTTATTTTGTTAAACATTTATACCAATTATTTTGCTGCAAGGGTATACAAACTTCGGCAGAGCCGAAGTTAGCTTCTTTGATATTTTTAAACTTCTTTAGTATACATGTGTTGTTAAAGAAATATAACAATTTTTTTAAATTATCTTTTGGAAGTATAAAATATTTTATTAACAAGGTTTGTTTTATATGAAATAAGTATATGTGCAACATGACAAAAGTGAAAAAAAAAACTAAATAATTTGTTGACTTATCCAAAAAATGTTATTACTTTATAGTTAATATGTTTTCTCTTATTAAAAAGCATTTTATTAATTTGACTTCCCATAGGATTTCAGAAGTTTTGTAGTGTTGAAAGGTCAATTTCAACCTATTCTTTGATTAGTGGCTATTTAAGGTCCTTTACAGGATCAAACTGATAGCTATTTTTGTAAATCTTGCGTGACAATATTCCTTATCGATTATTAATCGAACATATCGAAGGCCATTCAAAAATGGGTATTTTTTTATCCGTAAAAAATGTGTTGTTTTCCGCGCAGTATGAATTGGCGCGTTGTCCTGCATGAAAATCCAATCATTTCCGTACAGTTCTCCAGCAAAATCAATAAATACTGTGTTTAACAATTCTATATATTTTAATGCATTTGTTTTTGTAGGCATAAGACAAGGATCTTCCACCGTCGCACAGTGGGGCTTCGCTCATTTCGCTTATCAAAAATCATATCTTCTAAAGTAGTAAAGCTATTTTAAAAGCATTTGATAGCTAATTGTTTAAGCCTCAAATGGAGTTATGACCAAGGTGCCACGTGCTCGGGTTGCTTTGATATTCAAGGTCAAAGTTGAAAAATATTTCTAGGCATATTTTTCCCATAAAATTCACTTAAAAATTCACTTTTTGGCGACAAACGAACTTTATTATTCGAATTCGATAATATAAAAAAGATCTTTTAATGTTTTGTTTTAATTTTTCATTTAAATTGCAATAAAAATATAGCATTGCAAGGGTACTGTAATTTTGGTATTCTCCAAAACCCTTAATGCTACAGAGCTGAAATTTTACACATAGACTTCTTTTTGCTGCAGTCATTATATATCTCGAAATCATTCTTATCGGATAACTATATCATATAGCTCCCACAGGAACGATAGGTCGAGAATAAAATAGCTTTCATAACTTTGTTGTTTTTTAATCGAATATTACGAAATTTGTATTATATTACTCTAAGATACTTTTTAACATATATACCAAGTTTCATCAGAATCGGGTGACTATATCATACAGCTTCCATAGGAACGATCGGTCGAGAATAGAGTAAAGCTTCTATAACTTTATTCTTTTTCAATCGAATACTACGAAATTTGTACTCTATTAGTTTTATATCACCGAGTTTTATCAGAATCGGTTGCCTATTTGTATCTGGAACGATCGGTCAAAAATATAGTTTATAGCAATTACTTGAGTGTTTAAAAAGCGATTGTCCTGAAATTTTATATTTGAAAGTTTAGTTAGAAATGTCTGTGCCAAGTTTGAGCCAAATCGGTTGACTATATGCTATAGCTCCCATAGGAAAACATTTTTTTTTGGTCAAATTACATTTTTTCTTAAGCCATTAACATCTAATGTAGGTTTGACGTATTTCATATGCTCTCCAATGATTTTGGTTCATTATAAATATGTAAATATCAAGAAATACTTTGCCAAATTTGCATGCGCTTTTTCCTTGTACCTGGAACGCGTTTTTAACGCGAGGTTGGATTAGTTTCTTGCCTTTTTGACAAATTTGCGCAAAAAAGCGCAAGACTACACTATATAGATCTAATAGGTGAATGTTTCCTCTATCACGTGTATATGATTATATCGTGAATCTCCGTGAATCTCTGTTGATTCTACTCCACCAAAGTTTAAAAAATGCGAAAATTTGGTGTGTTTTTGAATCGTCTCCAATTTACTAAGTATTCCAAATTTTATTGTATTTTTTTACAATATATAACTAAAAATTGATATACTTTTTGAATAAAGTAAAAATATTCAAGATCAATTGTTTAATTCGGCCAATATTAATTTTCAAAGTTGCAAGTTTTTGTAAAAATTGTACACTTTTTTCATACTTGAAAAATGTCTATACTTTGAGATGATGTAGCACCCACAATTCTTATCGGATTTCAAAAACATTTTGTATCCATAAGTTCTGAAATATTATCTGTCGATTTCACTTTTTACTTTTGCCCAACGCGATGGTCAAAAAAATGATTTTTGGTCAGCTATCCGGGCAGAGGCCCCACTGTGCGTCGTTGCGCTTCTGGGATTCCTTATGTGGCTACCTAAAGTCCCGGCAAAACTTTTGGTGGCAGTCTGATCCGTCTAAATTGAACTGTCTTCGACGAATAAATAACTTTTTCGAATACTCTTTGACAAAAATGTATATTTTTCTCCAAATGCTAGGCACACGGTTATGTGCATTTAAATAGCCTGGATACAGCCTCGCGGAAAGCATGTTTAAGCATGTCGTTCCCCTATTGAATCTGATTTATCCGTTTACTGGATCTGTAGCTGACGTTTGATTTCCGTGCATGACATGTTGTCTTCCACGGCCAATCGTCGAATTTGCCTACTAAGGTGATTATCAATGATGCTCCTTCGGACGGTCCGTCATTTTCTTAATTCCTGAGCAAATTGGCCACTGGTTTTCTAGGCCTATTAACTCTGGTGGTATTATTAGTAATGTTTTTTTCAGCTTCGGCCACTTTTTGATCGGACCTTAGTCCTTGTCCCACAAATGTGATTCACTAGGCAGTCTAACATAAAATCACATTTGCAACAGGATTGTTGATTCCAAAATACAGGTATCCCTCGTATAACGCGGTCTTATACAACGCGGTTTCGATATAACGCGATTTGGAAAAATTCAGGTTTCAGTACAACGCGAAATTTAGACTTATATAACGCGAAGGGGAAAATACATACATTTCGAAAAATGAAAAAGTTGCACCGGGTTTTAAGGCCGCAAAAGACAGAATTACTCTACTTCTCTGTAGTAATGCATCTGAAGACTACATTACAAAACCTTTATTTATAAACCGCTCGTTAAATCCACGAGCGTTGAAAAATGTCCATAAATCCAAGTTACCTGTTTATTGGCGAGCAAATAGCAAGGCTTGGGTTACAAGCAGTATTTTTCGAGATTGGTTTTTCAATTGCTTTGTACCTGAGATTGAAACTTATTTGAAGATTAAGAACATCGATTTCAAAGTGCTTTTAATACTTGATAATGCCCCTGGACATCCAAAAGACTTAAACCATCCCAATGTAGAAATAGTGTTCCTACCACCTAATACCACGTCTATCATTCAACCGTTAGACCAAGGTATAATATCAACGTTCAAAGCATTTTATATTCGGCAAACATTCCAATTTATTCTTGATAAAATGGATTCAAATCCTAACATGACATTTACAGAACTATGGAAAAATTTTTCAATTTTAAACTGCATTACAATGGCTCATGTAAAAACATATGGCCGGAGATTGTTGCAAAAAATAATTCTGTGACACCATTACATGTGGAAGTGAGCCGTATATTAACGATAGGTCAACGTTTCAGTGGGGAAGGCTTTGACGATATGAACGAAGATGACATTTATGAAATTATGAATGAAGGTACAAACCTCACCGAAACAGACCTAATTCAATTAACAACTGAATCTCCATCCGACTCAAATCTCGCAAAAGATATCTGTGAATCAATTCCCAATTTCACTCTGAAGCGCATACGAGAGAGTTTAAGTTTGGTTGAGAAAATGAAATCTTTCTTTACAACTAATGATCCATCGCTGGAGAGATCCAGCAAAATAATAAGGGAAATAGATATTAATCTAGCACCTTATTACGAAATTGAAAAGGAGCTTAAAAAAACCACCCACCAAAAACTGATAACAGATTTTGCAATTATAAAACCAGTAGAAGAACCACAAGGTCCCACAACTAGTTTCTTATCCAATACCGAAAACTATGTTGAAAAAATATCTTCTGATGAAGCTATTGCTCCCAAAAAACGCCCACGTGCAAAATAAAAATAAAGTTTTTAACAAACCTTTAATTTGTTTTAGTTTGTTTTTAAATCTTTTAATGTGCACACATTTATTTAAATTTTGTGCATCTGTTATTTTGTATGTATTTTATTTAAAAAAAACCTATTGGAACGTAACCCCCCAATTTATATGAAAACTATGTTTTAGATAACGCGGAATTATATAACGCGCAATACTTCTGGAACGTAACTACCGCGTTATACGAGGGATACCTGTACAATTTTAATTGTTTTACTCACTTTCTAATTAAAAAAGAATTTGATTTGCGTACATTTGAATGCTTAACCATTCAATAAAGTACAATATTAATATTATCTAGAAAATTTGAGATAACGGTACTAAAATTAAGTCCAAAGAGAAGTCGTATAATAAGTATATATGCTATATGTAGGTATCCAAAAACGTGCATACTCCAAAAGAATGTACGGTATGATTCTTATAAAACACAAGGACAAAAAAAATGCACATATACTTATTTCGCTGAGGTATAATATACAATATATAACTTATAATTTATGATATAAATTCTAGGTTATTATATTGTATGTTATATATTTATTATATATTATATATTATATATTATATATTATATATTATATATTATATATTATATATTATATATTATATATTATATATTATATATTATATATTATATATTATATATTATATATTATATATTATATATTATATATTATATATTATATATTATATATTATATATTATATATTATATATAATATATTATATATTATATATTATATATTATTTATTATATATTGTATATTATATATTTTAAGAGATACGTTCTTCATTTTGATAACTAAATGTGCTTACATGTGCATGATTATGTACATATACATACATATGTACATAAGTACTTTATACACAATTTAAACTTACATTTTCTTATCAGTGTACTTGAGGTCATGAACTTTTTTTATTAAAAACATTCCGGCACGATTATTTTTGTTTTAAAAATTGTGGTTTAAGGCGAGTTAACGTCTACCAGTTACCCATCGTTCTGTGTATTAAACAACTGTTAAATAGTTCAAACGGTATTTACATTTCACTCATAAGATTAATGAGATAAATAAGAGGTTGTTTAATAATTTTAAGGCCATCTTTAAAGGGTAAAAAAAAAATCTCGAGAGTTAAATAAACTTTTTTAAAGGAAGACATCTGTAATATTAAGTCAAATTATTAACAATATCAGAGGATCCAGATCGACTTTTCACAAAACTTTCCAGTTTAAAAAAAATTACAGCAATTAACATGAAAGCAATAGAAATCGATAAAACTTCACAATTTTTATTACCTACAAAGATTGTTGTGAATATCTGGTTACAGATTCGCGTTAAGTGTGATATATAATAAAATGTGCCCAAGTTAACAAGTTAAAATGATATTACAACTTTTCAATGGCTTTCATTACCTATTATTTGAGACCCAAACGAACAAATTTGAACGGCTGGTCGAAAATATGATTTAACATAAAAGAGAAATATTATAAACATATATTTTTTTTTTTTGATTTTGTGTAAGCCTCTTTTCAAAATATTGCAACAGGCAGTTTGAAAATGTATGCAAACTAGTTTAAACTAATGTAATTGGATAAAGACGATTTTCTTATTGTCTCCAAGCAAATATCAGAATGAAATTTTGTCTGTCGGACAATCTATATCCAGTACCCAATATTTACGACTCTCGATATCGCCTAAAAAATTAGCAGGCCTGTTATATAGGGCAAAAAACTTGAGAAAGCAGATGACATTTTCTGTTTACCAGGCTTTTCGTGTCAGTGTTGAAAACTTTAATTGGCCGTAATTGGAACCGATGTCCATCTACATTCCAAAGAAATCAATATAAAAGTTACAACAAAGGTTAACACCTGTAATCTTAACTAATATATTATATTGAATAAATTTCTTTTTTTATCGTCTCTTGAGTTTTTATTCTATAAGTTATCTATGATTTATTTATAATTTTGAAATTTTTTAAATATTTTTACTCGTTTCTCATAATGTTGTCAATTGCTATGTTTAGTTGACATCAGTAAAATAAATAAAATAAGTGTCTACTCTGCTATGCTAATTGGGAGAATACTTTTTCCAGGTTTACATTCTTGTTCTCTTTATCGCTGATTCCCATTTGCATAACTTCTGATGCTTTCTGACATATGTAGATAACATTGACATAATTACAAATAACAAATGGGTAAACTTGCCTTGATAATAGTGATAATTGGGAACTTTTTTCCATGCACTTCAATATGAATAAAAATGATTTCTTTATTCTGAGTAAGAAATCACCAGGTTATGTTTGTATTCTGTACTATCGTTACGACTAAATGTGAAAAAAGTAGTATTGCTTTTAAGAAGTCTTAACTGACTTTCAGGAAAACGGTAGAAATAATTAAAAAAAGCTTAAGTTAAAAGTAATTTTCTAAGGAATCCGTCCAATTATAGAAATAATATGATAGGCGAACAACAGATTTTCTTTCAGGTACTGAATTTTTTCTTTATTTTATATTCTTATGGCGTTGGAAAGGAAGAATATTTAATATCCCGACAAAATAGGTATGAGAATGGATGGTATGCGGTGCTTATTATAAAAAAACATGCCAAATACAGAACACTAAAAAGACTTGCTGAAAACTTCTCCGGAGTTAAACTCTATTTTTGGACTATTCTTATAGACGTTCTAGCAAAATAATTTACCAATTTACTTATCCGAGGTGGTCAAGCGTTGAATTCAGGATCAAAATCTTATCTTATTTGAGGGGCCCCCTAATTTGCCTGTTCCCAATATACAAATTTAAAAATGTCTGGAGATGGATGAGTCTGGGAGATAGTTTGTAGAGTTAGCAGCTGTCTTTAACTGATGCCACAAACATCTGGAGGTACATATACTCAAATTACATAACGATTCCCAAGGTAACCGCATTTATGAAGCAACTTTGAAAAGCAACAAAATGTTGAAAAATTTTAGTTAATAAAATTTTTATTTAGACATAGGTGTCAAATGCTAACATATGTTTTTATTACTTAGAATAGATTGTCATCATCTTAGCCGTCTAGAAAAGCCATCTTTCGGTAATGCCGTTAATTTTGGAATAGCCAGCAGCTTTTTGAAATAACTAGTTTTAAACAGAAGACCACCTTTTAGTCTGTTGCCTAAGCTGTCTGTTAGCCGCTTATTACAAACATACATGAGCTACTTTTAATATGAAATCCTCCATATATTGAATCCAAAGCGAAACTTCTATCGGTATGCTGCTTCAATGCCACATAGTCAGTGATAAAATGAAATTTATATATTTTTTTTTGGATGTTGATACGTACACAAGGATAATGCGTGTTATGCGAAATATTATCAGACAGCATTCAAAAACAAAGTCGTTTGGACAACAAACGTGAACTAAACTAACTAACTATGAGTTTTAAACATAGGTATGGAGAGCTCTAGTTCAATTTTAGGATAAAGATTGATGTAAGCAAAACAGAGATCACGAAAAGATTTATGTAAAGTGTAGTTAGAAATACAGCGTGTAAAAGAAAAGGCGATCTCTAAAATGAAATATTGCGGTCTCATAAGTTAATTTCACAGAAAGTTTCAAAGTTATTAAGATCAGCTTGAAGCAGACGTGGGAACTTAAGTCCTTAAAACTAAGACAAAGTTTAACATCGTCCGCTTACATAAGCACAAGAGAGTGAGTTGCAACTGACGCGAGGTCATTAATTAAGTGGGTAAAAAGCAATGCTCCTAGATGGCTACCTTGTGGCACCCCTAAGGTCACTTTGATGATCGTTGGAAGAAAAGTTTTAAATGAGACTTTTGTGTCCGGTTATTAAGATATTGATTAATCCAACTAAGCAAAAGACTTGGAAGGCCAAATTCGTTCAGCTTGAACAAAAACAGTGTATGATTCACGTAATCAAAGGTCTCAGTGAAGTCGGTATCAATGACATCAGTTTGCAGTACATTCCTAAATCCTTCGACAGCTAAAAAAGTAAATTTCTAACACATTACTAACAAATTTTTATAGCCTTGCAGAGGATATTATAAAATTGGTCAGATGTTTGTAACGCATAGAAATATACGTTTCCGACCCCATAAAGTATATATATTCTTGATCAGCATCAATAGACGAGTCGATTGAGACATGTCCGTCTGTCTGTTTCTATCAACTTTTAGATAGTAAAATTTTAAGCAACATAGTTAAAACATGAAAAGTTAAGTTCCTTAATCTATCAAGTATGAAAAGTGTGAAAATTAGTCGGATCGGATAAGTATCACCGGAGCTATTAACTAAAATGTGGAGGTACCTCGAGTAAAATAAGCAATTTTCTTTGGCAGCAAAGAAACAAAAACAAATTTCAAAGAAATCTGCCGTACAAACACAAAAGACCTGTGATCGAATCCGCGCGGCACCAAAAAGGAAATATATAAAATTATTGTTTTTTTGTTGTTGCATTTAAATTTAATTTTTACCCATACACCCTACACCAAGTTTGACAAGATCGGATAATTATTAAGGTTACAAATCAATAATCGAGTTTAATGGAAAGTCAATTTATTTTAATGCTCACGCACACACATACATATGCAAAAATTCTTCACCACGCGGTGTGTGAGAGAGAAATATTTTAGTTGTGTTCTTGCACAGCACGAAATTGAAAGAGCAAGATGCAATGGGTTTGCTATATATATCGAATTAGCTTACGTTAGCTAAGTAAGGACGGTGGCGTAGTATGTAGTGATTGGTGGCACGGTGGGCTTGGTGTTTGGTGGTTCAATGCTCGGTGAAGAAGTGAAAGTTTTTAGATGTGTTTTTTCTTTTTTTTTCTGATTTTGTTAAACATTTATACCAATCATTTTGCTGCAAGGGTATACAAACTTCGGGAGAGCCGAAGTTAGCTTCTTTCATATTTTTTTATTGAATAACAAATAAAGAGAGTGGCATATCCTTTTGGCTTTACTGGAGTCTAATTACGAAGCAATAGCGATAATGTCAACACTTCCATGTGCCAAATAAGGAGTTTTCAGTTTACACCCTGTTTTTTTTTTTTTTTTTTGTGTTGTGAAATTTTGGTATACAAAAATTTATTAACAGTAGCAACAACAAGACTCTCGATTATTCAAGTTAAACAGTAAACAAATATAAGAGAAACAAGATAATATACGCTCAAACGGAATTCAAACGGGAGGCAAACCATGTGTATAAGAACTCAATCATTAAATGTATGTAATAAAATAAAGATAAATTATTTTCCAGGTAAACCGATTATTAAATTTTTATTGGTTTGTTTGGTTGTCCTTACTGTGGAAGACCTTCCAACGATGATTCAATGCTAATGATGTTAAAACTTGGATTAAAGCTTTCGAATGCGAAAACTTATTACATTATGAAAAAAAAGATGTTTTTTCGAAGCAATTTAACAAACTATTACCTATTTAGCCATCACCCCATATTACAGTTGTTTGGAGAAAATAATTATTGGTGTTATAGTTTTTAATATGTTTTAGGGATGTTGTTTATTTTCTCTATTTGACTTAATACCGCACAGTTTCTCGAATATTAATAATTTTGTTTTCATTGTCACTGTTATGTTTTTTTTATTTTCAAGTTCGTTGGCTTAACATTTTTTTTATTTAAAAAGAATTGATAAAAACTTATATTTTGACGACAATTTTAGCACTTTTAAGGCAACTTTTTTTTTTTGTCAAATTTCATCATCAGTTCATCTGGCTACCACAGCTCATATGTTAGTTAGCTGAAGCGGGTCTTATTTGTTTGTAACACTCATTTTACACATAAGGTAAAATGTATATATTTTTGTAATTATTATTAGGTATTGTTTATTATTATTCTTTATGTAATTTTAAACTGTCTCGTTTTTTATTGAACATTTCAATAATCTGCTTCAGTTGGATATCCGATTTTCATTTCAATCAATAAATAGAATGGAGTTATCTCTGTGCTTCTGCAGGAGGTTAAATTTATTGCTTGCTGTGCCTTGCCAACAAACTTGTACCACTTGCTCAGATTTTAAACAGCTAAAAAAAAAACGAGCAATAATAATGGCATTTACTCTTTCTACTAACACATAAGCTCTTGGTAAAATAATAGTAACAGCATAGTGAATTATATTGTCGGTATCGTAAAACTCCTTGAAGTCGTCACAGGTAAACATCTATCTGTAATAATTTGTATTGGATTTCCGAAGGTAATGCTTTGTGCCTTTTTTTTAACTTAATGCATTTTAGATGTAAGCAACCAACAGAACTTTTTTTTTTGCAAGTTCATTTAATCTATCTTTAAGTTGACGCGTACAATGCGTTACAATGCTTGTTACGCGCGAACCCTAGCAGACAGCATGCAAAAACAATTGAAACTAACTACGAGCTAGATATAGTAGAATAAGAGTTTTAAGAAAAGCTATAGAAAACTCTTGTCCGGTTACAAGGTAAAAGCGGTTGCAATCGAAATAAGGAACACGAAAATATTCATATGATGCATGGTTAGAATCACATAACATTAAATTCAATTACACCAGGTCTGAAAGTTGCTGAGATCAGCTTTAAGCAGACGTGGAGAACTTGAGTTACGAAATCTGAGACAAAGTTTAATGTCGTCAGCATACATAAGCACACAAGAATAAGTTATTAGTAAAGGAAGGTCTTTAGTAAAAAGGGAAAAAGCAATGGTCCTATGTGGTTACCTTGTGGTACACCCGAGGTTACTTTGATTTTTTTTTTTTTTAACGTTTTATTTGTATAGGCCTGTATAACAAACATAACAACAATTTTGTAGGTTTATCTTAATCTAACACTTAACCTAACATCTGAAATATGCTATATTGAACGATGGCCCTGATTAATTACTAGAGGGTTGGGAGGTCGTTTCGTTTAAGGCGAGTACTTTCAAGTGCTCGGGTTAATGATTTGGCCAGGGTATTCGGGTGTACCTGCAGTTTAGCGGTGTACTTTAGCTGTTGTACGGTTATTACGCTAGGAATGGTTAGGTCTTTCTGTATATTTTCATTTCGGATATACCAAGGTGCTCCCGTGATGGTTCTGATAACCTTGGATTGAGCCCTTTGTATGGTTTCGATGTTGCTCTTGCCTGCGTTTCCCCTCAGTGCAGAGCCGTATGTCCAGATGGGTTTTAATACCTAGTTGTAGAGGACAACTTTGAATTCCAGACATAGGGGAGATCGTGCGCTGATAAGCTTTAGTTGCTTTTTCTTGGCCTCGATATGCTAACGTTAAGTGAATCTTATGTCCAGGTGAATTCCAAGATATACAACATCCTCGGATTGAGGCACTGGCACGTTGTTGAGCGTCAATGATGGGCAGTTTCTTCTATTGAGGGTAAACGTAACATGCTTGCATTTCTGTTCATTTACACGGATGCGCCAATCTGCTAGCCACTTTTCTACCTCGTTTATGTGGGTTGCCAGTTGCTCAGCAGCTTTGATTGGACATTTGGAGCGGCTGAGGATAGCCGTGTCATCGGCGAAAGTAGATGTGGTGAGTGTAGGGCTTGTTGGTATGTCCGCCTTGAGGTACACCTGCTTTTGAGTCGAAGTCATCAGAGGTGAAGCTATTACATCGTACAGCTAATTTTCTGTTGGATAGATTAGATTCAATTAGCCTGTGTGCATATTGTGGAAGCGTCGCTTTTATTTTATATATTAGGCCGTCAAGCCAAACTCGGTCAAGGGCTTGGGCGACGTCGAGAAAGATTGCTGTGCAGTATTCTTTTTGCTCAATTGCTGTGCAGATCTCTGAGAAGATTCGGTTGACTTGCTCTATCTTGCCATGCTTTTCACGGAAACCAAACTGATGATGTGGGATTAAATTTTGGTTTACCAAGATTGTTTTTACACGGAGTTGTAGGACCTTTTCAAATAGTTTTGAAAGACTTGGCAATAAACTGATGGGTCTGTACGATGATGGCTGTGTTTTGTCCTTTCCGGGTTTAGGGATAGCGTAGTAGTTTGTTAATGGAGTCGCTGATGACCTTACAGCTCTTGAGAAAAATATTCCCGTTGTGGTTTGAGAGGGAATTAGTCTCGAGCCCTGGATACGAGCCGTTGATTTCTTGGGCCTTGAGTTCCTTATAAACAGTACATCCACTGTAGTTCGCTGTATGTTTACCACTACAGTTGCCCCACTTCCTTGTATTGGTATTTGATTTGTCATCGGGGCAGACAGAATCTTGTTGAGTTTGTCCGCATTGTACCTGGTGTGTTCTCTTTTGCGGCTCTTCGATAGTAATTCTGTGATGCACCAGAAGTTGAAGAATGTATATAGGGTGCACTGTGTTAGGTTTAAATTTTTTATCACATGTGGGCTGTAACTCCACTTTGAATAGAGGTTGCGGCACTTTATTTCTGTACAGTATGTTTGAGACGGACTTTACCTCCAATTCTTCAACTATTTCCTGAGTCGGAACCGTTGGTCCAATTCCTTTGATCACCGCTTGAAGGCCTTTGGCATTCTTAGGTTGAAATGTGTAGAAATTCCAAAGCTTTTCGTTCAACTATGTTGTTTTTCGACATTTTAAGAGTGTAGCCTCTTTTTGTCTGTGGCCTAATTTTGGGAGTGTAGCCTCTTTTTGTCTGTGGCCTAAGCTTTCGCTTGTTTATATTAATATATCTGTCCATACCAGTCTGAACAGGTGACTTTGGATTCACCGTCACTGGTTGGGCAGTTTTTGTTGAGATAATCTGCTGGACGGTAATCGAAGGTATTGCAGACTTTGCGGCTGTTACAGTTGTCGTTGAAGGAGTAGATGCAATCGTTCTTGTTGTGAGCGCGCTGACGATGGTCGGCGAACCCAATGACCCAATTAACACTTCAGGTGTAAGCGAATTTGAGGGTGAAGCGCATTGGGCGCTCCAAGACAAACTTTTGTTTCTGGTTGGCGCTTGTTGTTATTGTGGTAGTCGGAGACACTACTAAGAAAAATGTATTGTTGCGTTGTATAGAGAGCCGACGCTCGTTTTGTTACTGAAGAATTTGTTCTTGTATCTACTGCTGACGAGAGTCTTGTGAAGAAAGGCCTGAGTTAATCTTTTTACACGTTGGCATTACTAGTAAATTTAGTTATTTACTAAGTATTGCTATTTGTAGATACAAATAACAATATAATTGTGGTTGGGAGTCTCTGTGGCGACTCAGAGCCCTGCCACTTGTTTTATTTTAATTGTTTGGAGGTTGACACCGAAGAACTTGCGGAGCGCGACAAAAATACGTCCGAACGCGATGACGGTTGATGATTTTTCACTTTGATGGTCTTTTAAAACTGTGCAAAAGGCATGAAAGGCCAAGTTCGTTCTGCTTTTATAGAAGCAATGAATGATTAAGAGTCGTTATAAATGTCTTCAGTTTGCAATGCATTCCTGGAAAGCATCGTTCTCTTAAGAAGTGAACTCTAAAAGGTTAATGGTAGTAAATATACGTTTTATGAATCCATGTTGAGTAGATGAAAGAATAGAACTACAAAAGTGTTGCAGTTAGGAAGTTATAATTTTTTCAAAACAATATTTTCATATACTTTTTATTGGCTCCGGCGAAGACTTGATCAAGGATCTTTTGTATTTGTGCGGCTGATTTCTTTGAACTTTTTGTTATTGAAATAAATTGATCTATTGACTATATTGAAATGATATGTTTTCGCTATCGCCAGAAAACAAGTATTTTTATCCAAAATAAAAGATAATCAAATTGTGTGCTTTGGCACGTCTGTGCTCTTGTGTCAGTTTATTTAGAATGATTCATATTGTATTTTAACTTATGCTGCTTGGTGGCAGCTACAAAATAAGAGGGGTGAGACGCGAGAGTGAACTCACATGATCGAATTGCAAGCTCAGCATAATTGGGCTGGCTTGCCGGCACAATTCGTTTGCGTAAGCTTATATACAGAACGAAATGTATGCATGCAAGTTTGCGTACATACATACAATTGTTCTTATATATAAACTTATTACTATTATTTCCTGCTTGCAACAGAATGTTACAAGATGTGCCGAAGTCATTTAGAACCGACATGTGAATTCACTACACCTCCCCTTTTTAAAGAATAACGTAATCTAATGAAGTTATTATATATGTGTATATGAAGTAAATGACTTTATAAAGTAATTCGTGTTATTTAAAAAAAAAATTTGACGTCCGTCAATGAATATATATATTTTACATGTATGCATTTTTTTTTTTTTTTTTCGCTCCTTTCATTTATATATATAAAAATAAAAATTTGTATATATGCAAATAACTTTCCTTATTTTCAATGTATACACTTTAGATTTTGTAAATACTAGAGAAAAATTGTTCTGTTTGTTATTTAAAAATTTTTAACCTATCCTTATGCACTCTTTGTGCTTTATTTCTTTTATCTCTTATTAAAATATTATCCTTATCTTCTATTGCTTCTACTCTATATGGGCCTAGATACTTAGATTCTAACTTATGGCCCGTTTCATTCTTAACAAGAACCTTATCTCCTATTTCTATTTTAAAGTTATTTATGTTCCTATCGTATAATTCCTTATTCTTTACCTTATGCTCCTCTAGCATAAGCCTTGCCCTTTTATAGGCTTGCTCTAATCTAAACTTAGCTTCCCTAGCGTAATCATCTACATTATATAATGGACTTATATTATTTATAGCATTAAATTGTTTTGGCAAATTGCTTTGTTTGCCGAAAATTAGCTCATATGGATAATAACCATGTGCCATAGAGGGGGTCGTGTTGAAACAATATATAAAATATTGGAGCCAAACATCCCAGTCAGTTTTATCGACTGATATATATGAACGGATGTATTCATTAAAAGTTCTATGACTTCTTTCCACTGTTCCCACGGTTTGGTGGTGATGTGCAGTAGACGTTATGTTGTCTATTTTTAGATATTTGCACAGATCGCTTATTATTGAATTTTTATATTCAGTGCCCATGTCCGAAATGAACGTCTTCATTGGACCGTACTTTAATATAAAAAATTCAAATATTGCTTTCGCAATGGTATTAGCGTTCTTATTTTGAACAGGGATGGCTACCAAATACTTTGTTAAGTCGCATATCAGGGTTACTGCGTATTCGTTACCATTTTCAGATTTTGGTAGTGGACCTATAGTATCCACTATTACTCTGTCAAAGGCACTCATAGGCGTTTCTGTTATTGTTAGGGGGGTCTTTGTATGTTTTGTCGTTTTCGACTTTTGGCATTTTGGACAACTACGTATGTACTCTTTTATTTGACGCGTCATATTTTTCCAATAGTAGTGTCTTTTTATTTTTATTAATGTTTTTGTTATGCCATTATGACCTCCTTGTATTGGATTATCATGATTTTCAGACAAAATTGCTTCTTTTTCTTTTTCATTGCTTATTATGGTCACCGGGTTGAGTAGCGCTACTCTTAATGATTTCAATATATCATTGCCCATTTCTTTAAAAGTATCTATTGAAATAAATTCAAAGATCTTTTCCCACGGTGCCGTTTTGATATGGCTTATTTTTAATATACCGGCTTGATTTACAAGCCTTTGAAAGAAATTTTTCATTAGTATATAGGTCGCCAATATCAATTCTTGCAATAACCTTATTTCCGTGTTTCAAGTAACACAGTTTATTTGTTATATGCAAGGCCACTACTTTTCGTACCTCGTCATTATTTATAACTTGGTAAACGTTGGGCATAGAAGCATTTGGAGTACTTTGCCTTGGCAAAGTCTCTTTTTCTTTTCCTGCGCAGGATTTATTTTGTCTGTACTGTTGCCTGGTAGTGACTTTCAGGACTTTATTTTGAATGTCTTTTAACTCGGTTATTGTGATCCGAGATAGGGCATCTGCCACGAAATTGTCTTTTCCCTTTAGATACTCAACTGTAAAGTCGTATTCTTCCAGTTCAAGCCGCATGCGAGTCAATTTTGAGCTAGGATTTACCATGGAAAATAAATATGTTAAAGGTCTGTGGTCTGTTTTTATTGTGAAATGTTTGCCATAAATATATGGGCGAAAATGTGTAATGGCCCAATGAATGGCTGCTAGCTCTTGTTCCGTTGTGCTCTTATTACTTTCACCTTTGGTGAATGAACGCGATGCATAAGCGATTGGAAGTTGGAGTCCATCTCGGTTTTGGGTTAAAACCGCTCCACATGCTTGCTTGCTTGCATCTGTGATTATGCAAAATTCTTTGCTAAAATCAGGATATTGTAATATGGTTGGCCGCATTAAATTTTCTTTAAGATATTGGAATGCATTTTGGCATTCAATTGTCCACTCAAAGGGAACATTCTTTTTACATAATCGAGTTATGTGCCGGGAATAGTCGGCGAAATTTTTAATAAAACGTCTATAATAGTTGCAAAATGCAACGAACCGTCTAGCGCTGTCCGCATCATGTGGGACTGGATAATTCTTAATGACATTATATTTTGTGTCATCAGGTAAAATTCCTTTATCTGTGCACTTATGACCTAGAAAAGTAACTTCGCGCATAAAAAATGAACATTTTTCTGGATGTAATTTGAGGTTGTGTTTCCGACATGTATTGAAGACATCGTTAAGATTTTTTAGCATGTGTTTTTCGGAACAACCAATAACTATTAAATCATCCATATAAAGGAATGCTTGGGACGGATCTAGTCCCGAGAATGCGATAGTCATCATTCTCTGAAATGAATTAGGCGCTATCTTTAGACCAAATGGTAATCACGTGAAGCGATAAGAGCCGTTGCTCGTTGAAAATGACATTATATTTCTTGAACTTTCTTCAAGTTCGATTTGGTGGAAGCCTGACATTAAGTCAAGACATGAGAAGTATTTAGCTCGACCTAGTTGGTCTAGTATCTTGCTGGTATGAAAATTGAGGTGTTACCAGAATTGTATGTTATTGGAACATAAATAGGAAATTTTAAATTATCTGGTCTTAGTATTAACCAGTCTTCGGACGTTTTGCAGTCGATTTGGCAGTTGAATCTTTTGATGAAATCAATGCCAATTATACCATCACTTGGTATTGAAAATTCAGACTGTACAACATGAAAGTCGTGTGGGATTATGTATTTAGAGGTTTGAATCTCTAAGGATGCTAGGCCTTTGGACTTTATTGCTCCTTTACCAATGCCTTGAATGTTAATTTTGTGATTCGTGTCGATGTCATTTAGAACATCTGAATCTTCTTTGAGAATTGAAATATCTGCACCAGTGTCGATTAAAAATGTTAATTTTTTATTTGTTTCGACATTAAAAAATGAAACAAATATATTGAGATTAAAATTAATTGCATGCACATGTTTTGTGCTTACTCTTCTGTATCTAAAGGGTTTTGCGTGTTTCCCGTTTCATTGTGGGATACGCGAATATTTCTGCTAGGTATGTTTCTTCTAGCGTTATTATTATATTGGTATTGGGACTGTCCTCTGTTTGACCGGTAATTGTTGGAATTATAGTTGGCATTGTAGTTACCCTGGCTGTTGCCTCTACCACGTTGGTAGTTAGAGTAATACCTGCCTCTATTATTTCTCCCACGCTGGTACAATATGGTACTGGGACTCCCAGTCGTTTGGGTCATGAGACGGATATATTTACCCATAGCATCACTAAAAGTGTCCAGCTTCCAATATAGTACGAACTCGCTCATGCTGACATTGGAGGATTAGCGCCTCCATAGCTTCTTTTGTGGCGAATTCCTCAGCGTTGTCGGGATCTAAACCACGGTCAATGAAAGCGGCTTCAAGTTGCTTCCGCAAACTGTCAAGCTCCATAGCATACTCTGAGGCTGTTTTACCCTTTTGTTGGGCGTTCATTAATTTAGCCTTTAAAACGTCGGTTGATTCACCTCTAACGTTATATTTTAGTTTTTCTATTATGTCCATTATTGTAGTCTCGTTTTGGACTTTGTGGGCAATGGAGGCGGTGATCTTGGACTTTATGGCTTCAATGGCCAAATCCTCCTGGTCTCCTTTAGTTCGTTCGACCAATTTTAATGCCGTAACGAAACGGGTGAGTGAGGTCTTTTGACCATCAAACTCAGGGACTGAAGACATAACTTGTCTCACATATTCCCTATCGGCAGCTATTTTTTCCGCCATTGTCAAATTTATGCTCTTCCTGTTATATTCGTTATCTTCGTTGAGAACTATTGTTGTATCTAGGTCAGATACTCTGGCGAACTGAATATTGTGTTTTGCCAACGCCGAGACAGATTTGTCTCTACACTCGTTATAGAATGCTTTGGCGGCACACTTATGACCTTCTGTAAGGGAATCGAAAAATGTTTTTTCAAAAGCAAACGAATTTGCTGAAGAGTGGTTTGAATTATGTCAACGTGCTTGTCAAGTGTATTTGGACTAATTGTCCTATCTTGACTGATACACTTTATTGATTTTAACAGTTCCTCTTTCAGAATTCTGGCTTGTGCGACAATCACTTGCCAGTCGGTCATTCTTTAAATGTTAGAAGGAGAGAAAAAAAATAATTCATCTCACTTTTCTATATATATTTTTTTTTAATGTCGTGCTTCATCTCTTTTTTTTTTTTCTGTTTATCTAGACTCTATCTAGATCATTTGCCTTGCTCAAATACTTCTTTTTTAAGCACCTATTGTGCATTCCGTAAACTTTAATTAGCATGTTTACGCTCATTATTATTATTATTACGATCAGTAAAATCGTAACAGTAGTAAGCCCTTGTTGTTCTACTTCTACTCTTTTGATCACATTGGCAGTGGAATCCACCGTTTTCGTGTCAATTAAACCCATTTTTGGTTCTGGGGAAGCTACCTTAAAGAAATTTGATATTTCATTTATGATTACTGTATTTAAAATTTTTCCAAAATCTAACTTTTTCTCTAAATTACCCATAAAAGTTGAAAGAATCTAAGTCTGAAGCGTATACATAGAAAATATATATTTTTTTTTTTTATTAATTTTTTTTTATTTCATTGCATTTCATATTTTGAAATAATATTTTCTAAAGAGAAATTGAACTTTAAAGACTGTAATTGGATTTACTTTAAATTTGCATATAAACATAAAAAAAAACTGTAGTAGTATATATATATAAAAGAAAAAGGAGTGTGATATCAGTTATTGATATCCACTTTAAGTGATCAATAGATCATCGAAAAATTAATTAGTTAAAAATTACTCATTACGTTATATACGCATACATGCGGAAATGAATTTATACGTTCAACTGCTTATAGCAGTGACAGAGACGTGGAAGTTAGAAGGGGGGATAGGGCATGTGGTTGGCTCACAATTCAGGTTTACATTTCATTAAAAAATTTTACAATTCATACTCCAACCACATGTAATAGCAAAGTTCTTCTTCTAGATTCTTTAGACTCTCTTGGTAGAGTTGTCGGTCTTCCTCAGGCAATGTTGTGGTTTTCAACATATCCTGCACCAATCGTCTCTGGCGCAGGAGGGCGATTCTTTTTCCGCCCCGCTTCTTCCTTCTTTGCGTAGATTTATTTATTTGTCTTCGAGCCCGGTACTCAGCAATGGTGAGTGGGCGTGGTCCATCGTTTGGATACACCACTAGAGCCTCTTCTAGTGTGGGTGCATCCCTTTGCTCGACAGGAGCAGCACTTTCGAACGTCACTTCTGTATTGGCCATTCACTTGGCAGTATGTATGTGAACATATTTTGTTGTTGGGAATTTGGTTAGCGAGTGTGTGCTAAACGATGCGAGGTACAACTGTACTGAGCAAATGCAGATTATCTCAGTCGAATCAAAAAAAATTCTTTTTTTTTTATTGTATAATCGGGCACTTTTTGTTGTTTCCACATTTCACACACAATTCCAATCAAAGGGTTCTGCAAGGTGACTGTCCTGTCACGGTCGCCATGAAATGATATGTTTTCGCTATCGCCAGAAAACAAGTATTTTTATCCAAAATAAAAGATAATCAAATTGTGTGCTTTGGCACGTCTGTGCTCTTGTGTCAGTTTATTAGAATGACTCATATTGTATTTTAACTTATGCTGCTTGGTGGCAGCTACAAAATAAGAGGGGTGAGACGCGAGAGTGAACTCACATGATCGAATTGCAAGCTCAGCATAATTGGGCTGGCTTGCCAGCACAATTCGTTTGCGTAAGCTTATATACAGAACGAAATGTATGCATGCAAAATGGCGTACATACATACAATTGTTCTTATATATAAACTTATTACTATTATTTCCTGCTTGCAACAGAATGTTACAAGCTATGCTGAAGTCATTTAAAACCGACATGTGAATTCACTACAATATGTTTTATTGATTTACACGTTATCCGATTTGAGTCAAACTTGGTGGATAGTGTTTTGGTGCAAATTATATTTATAGGACAAATGGAACAAACAAAATTTTAATTTTAACTGTATACAATAATAAATATACCAAATATTAAATATAAATATACCAAATAAAATGAAGCTCATGTAATAAAGTACATACATATGTATACTTAAGTAGATTTAATTACTCATTTGTACAACCTAGAGCTTATATATAATAGTTGACTCAGTGGAGCCGACTATTCCTGTTATGTTCTATGAATCTCCAAATTTACTTATTGTCCAAGGACAAATTGTAAATAAAAAAAACATATATTAAAATAAAAAAAAAAATAAATAAAAACAACTGTATTATTGCGATATTTGAATATGTCATATAGTAATCAGATCCAACAAATTTTCAAACTTGACAAACATAAACCTTTAAGAATCTTAACTACCAAGTTTGAACTACTTAGCTTAAAATTTTAGGTCACAAAGCTAAGAACAAACAAACAGACGGACATGGCTAGATCAGTTGATCTGTTAATGCCGATTGAAAACATATATACGTAATGGGGTCGGAAACGTATCTGTCATCTGACCAATTTTGTTATACCATCTGCAAGAGTGTAAAAGCAAATGTCAGCGTAAACATTTTTACAAGATTAAAAATTCAACCAGTCTACAGCGAGAATTAGCTCATTAAGCTTAAAAAGTTTAGAAGAATCTACCATGATGATAAGATCAACTGATCTCTCATTTTTATTACGCACTAGATTAACTTGGGTTAGAGAAGTCCCCCAGAACGGTTAATGAGACCGCATCGCAAAGAAAAGACAAAGCGAATAGCTTCTAAGTGACTGTATCTGTTTTTGATTTAATAGCAGGTTATAAAGACTCAAACAAATTCAATGTCAAAACAGCAATTAAAACTCCATCTCCATTTCCGAATGTTCGATCGCAACTATTAGCTAAATGTTGTGGGAAAAAAAGTGCATGGGATATGTCTGTCTTCAACCACATAAAGATCAGGATATGAAAATCAAAAGAAAAACGGTCTACATAGAGAATGTACAGGTATGACTCTAATCCTCTTACGAAATTAGTTTTTTTTTTGTCTCGGCAGCCAGAGTAGAGTGTAGGAAAAGATAAGTTGAAGTAGAAGACAGGCAAATCGAAGGTCGTTTTTCTGCAAACAAGATTTTGAAAAAAAACACTTGCCAGATCCCATCTTACAAATCAGCCATTTTTTAATCATTCGTCCCGAATGTGTCTTCTTCATCCTAAAATGTATTCCAGAGTTTCCCAGATTTATGTCTTTTGTTACATCGCATGTATCTTTCTTCTAGATTTTGGTGACGCGATAAGGTCTCAAATACTTCGCATATTGTTTCAGACCACCTCTGTGTTCATCGTTCGTTGATTGCGACGAGATCGCCAACGTTGCTTCCGCCATAAATTGTATGTTTTTTTATCTTCCTCTTTTAAATTCAAAATCATTTGTTTAGCCAGATTTTTTAAATCGAGTCGTATTTTATTGTCTATGATAACTAAGGTGAAAAGCCTTACCATGCTTCCATGTTTTGTAGTTTTAGTTTAATTTTTTTTTCTATGTAGATTTAACAACCAGCAGAAAACAATAAAACCATTTGTAACAGCAAAAATCTGTTTGCATCGCTTAAGATGCTAGCGAGATGTTCTAGACAGATATTGTTCCTAAAGATATTGATATGAAATGTACCTTTTTTTTCTACAATGTAAAAATCCATCTTTATTCCCAAGATCACGATTGAACCCAATGCATGAGTGTTCGATCTTGGCGTCCAGTTTGAGAATGTAATATTCTATACCAATTATCTCAGTTGTTATTTCGGCTGAAAAATGTCTCCTTTCGTATGCCTTGTGGATAATTTCTCATTGGAATGACACAGATATGACTAAGAGAGTCCTCAACTAACTTGAGCACTAATGCAGCTAATGTCAATAATAGACTAAGCATCGTCTTTGGCTTCCAGACATTTTAGAGTGGTATATATATACATTTAAAGTGTGCTATATATTTTCCAATTTTTATACTCTATCTTCGATTAGGTGAAGTGGGAACTGATCTCGTATTAATTATTTAGTTATTTACCTTATTAGTCCGCTTATAGTCCTTACCTTACCTTATTAATAAATCTTTCTATATTGCGATCTCGTTCTTACCAATATTACTGAGCTACAATAACCTGACTCCAAGTGCTGAACTGTACCTTTCTTTCAACCATTGCTTGACTTGCTCGTTTAGAAAACGGCGTTTGCTCTATGCAGTGTTTCGTGGGTAGATTGTAGTGACATCTGTAACTGTGATTCGCATCTCCAAGTTTGTGAACTTGGTGCTTGATGATTTATAGTTCACGATAGCTTTACTACTTCACTACTATGTATAGTACTTTACTTCACTTTTTGCGTTCTTACTTGTATTAGCATCAATAAGCAAGTCAATGTGATCATCGTTTTTGGCACCTTCTCAATGAAATTCCTGTAATCCCACAATAATTATTGTTTCTTTAATCGAACCCAATTTTATTTTGACTGTTTAATGTCCCATACACCATTTCGTTCACTATAATGTATTTGCTGCCTGTGTCATTTAAAGATAAAATTTGTTTATTGTGTAACCACTTCTTTGCTCATGTACATAGGCAGCAGAATGTTAGAGTATTAAAATCTAAACTTTCTAAACTTTTTGTAGGTAGTGAATTTTTTGACTTTCATAGTCAGTCTTAGTCAGTCTCGATCACAAGCTCAATGAGTGCTGACGTGCCTACGGACAATCAGATTTATAGTATGTATAATAAAAGTTCTCTTGGATTCCGCTTTAAATCACTTTCGCAGCGCGTCTATCGTACGTTGCAAAGAAAACACCGTTATATTGTGCGCTGACGCCTAAGTGGCGAAGGCTAACGGCATTATGGACGAAATTAATAACAAGTCTGCCATGTAGGAACATCTGCAAGCTGCTAAAGATTTCACAGCAAACCATGGGCGCCCAGCTTTGTGGCAAAAGCCAGAATCCTGGAGGACGGTAACAACTAAATGGAAAAGAACATCGCCAAACAGGCAAAAAAAAAAAAAAACTGTACTAAAAACCTTTACAAATTATGATTCCTCTCCAGAAACTGATTCAACTGAACCTGGTGAAGTGAAGCCATAAAAGTCCGCCAGAACTAAAAATACGACCTTAAACAAATTCGCATTGCTAGATAATGATGAGGACTTATCTGAAGCAATTGAGAACAACAATTCTGAGAGCTTAGCTGCACCAAAAACGATCAAAACACCAACCATTATTATACCTGATGTATCTGAGTCAAAATAGAACTGCCAAGAAAGACTTACGATCTTGTACAATGTCAGAGATGCCAAGGTTTTGGACACACAAAATGCCATTAACTCTAATACATATATATGTGTGAAATGCGGAGGAAAACATAAACATACTATTGTATTATATGTGACAAACCCAGAGATCTTCCAGCAAAATGTTTCCACTGTGGAGAAAACCATCCTACAAAGGGTGTAAAGTATACCAGGAGACCAAAAAAAGGGGTGGCCCAAAGCCACCAATAAAGATTCCACCAAGGCCGGATACTGTAAAAAACAGCACACAGAGAGGATTTGGCCACACAAATCCTAACATAAGCTAGTCAAGTGGTATATCTTCTAATCTTGAAGCCATGATCCACTATCATATGCTATCGCAGTTTAAAGTGATAACCAGTCTTCTTACACCATCGCCATTGAAAAACTATGCAGCACATAAATTTACGCATAGGTTTATGGAATACTAATGGCCTATCCAAGATTAGAAGTTATGCATTTCATTAAAACCAACCACATGGACATCTTTTTGGTGTCAGAAACTTATTTTAACAACAAAACATACTTCAAAATCAACGGTTATGAACTTTATTTTGCCAACCATCCGAATGGCAGAGCGGCAATACTAATAAAAAGTGGAATTAAACATATCGAGCTTCCAGCGACTCCGCTACTTTGTGCTCAATGCGCTAAAATCAGAAATATAATAACTACTGGGGATCTGAGGTAGCAGTAACATATATCCCTCCAGGAAACAGTGTAGCAAAGATATGTTCGAAAGCCTTTTTTATGACTTAGGCAACAGATACATTTTTGGAGGGAATTTTAACGCCAAACATACATGGCGGGGCTCAACAATTAATAATCCAACAGGTAGTTCCTTATACGCATGTGTTCTAGATGGAGGACTAGACTGTCACTCAACTGGCCAACACCCGATGTTCTCGATTTTGCTATCTCGAAAGGAGTGGATGCCCGAAAAATATCATGCAGCAGTAATTACGATATTAGCTCGGACCATTCTCTAGTTATACTAGTAAATATTTCAACGTGCATAAAGTAAGCTTGTAAATAAATACTTGGTAGAAGCGCTAATATTCAATTATATAACTCCTGGTTGCAGAGAAATATTGATCCCAATATACACCCAGTAAATACGGGGGAAGATATAGAGCATGTAATTGAAAACTTAAATAAAAGTATAAATAAAGCAGCTACCATTTCTAGCTATACTTAACAGTTTGTCGATGTGCAATGTCCCATGGACCTCCCCATCTCCAAAGTTAGTGTTCAGGAACTTGTAGATGAGGTTGCAATATTGAAAATAACAAAATCACCGGGCTACGATGGTGCTGACGCCAAAGCAATTAAAGCTCTTCCTACTAACTGTATGCAACTACTCGCAAACATTATTAACAAGTGTCTGCAACTCGAACATTTTCCTTCCCAATGGAAATGCGCAGAAGTCATACTTATCCAAAAACTAGGCAAACCACAAAATGAATTCCGATTAGCTTGTTGTCGATATTCTCCGAACTACTTGAAAAGTATTCTAGCTCAGAGATTTGACAATAGTGAAGGACAAGAATTTAATCCCAGACCATTTATTTGGATTTTATAGTAGACATGGAATGCCAGAACAATGTCACAGACTGGCCGGATGCATTTTAACGGCACTTGAAGAGAAGCGATACTGTTCAGCAACGTTTGCAGACGTATGACAAGCATTTAACCGCGTATGGCATCATGGACTGCTATAAAAATTGAAAACGACCCTGCTAACTCCATTCTTCCTATTTCTTAAATCATGTTTGGACTCGAGAAAATTTTATGTCCGATGTGGAGAAGACTCGCCTGCCATCACAGAAAGCGTATTAGGCCCTGTACTTTATACCATAAGTATATACCGCAGACATGCCTATAATCAAAAACCAAGCCATTACGGAGGCCACATATGTTGATGACAGTGTCTTTCTCGCCACGTTCAGCTGACCTAGAGAGGCTTCTTCAAAGTTGCAATCTCAACTTGATCCATTTAGCAATTGGCTAAAAAAATGGAATATATCGGTTAACCCAGAAAAGTCGGTCCCCTTAACCTTCACCTTAGGGAGAGAAAGCTGTCCTTCTGTCAGTATTAAAAAAACACTCAAACACCAACTGGTGGCACAACCTTGGCATAACATTTGATAGACCCTAACCTGGAAATTTCACGTCCAAACAGAAAGGAAGCAGTTAAATGCGAAGTTTAGGAAAATGCAATGGCTCATTGGCAACAAGTCCCGCCTAAAACTGAGATAAAAATTGATTTTTATAAAAACAATATAAAGCCCATCTGGACATATGGCTTTCAAACATGGGGCACAGCTAAGAAAACAAACATTAAAACCATTCCAAAGTTCAAAAGCAAAGTGCTACACAATACCTGATAACAAATAAGGTGATAAATTAAGAACTTAAGGTCAAATACGTCGCCGAAGAAATAAATTCCACCAGTGCCAAATATATAAGTGGATTATCGGATCACACAAATAACTTTGCCATCAATCTACTAGACAATAATACCGCCACGAGAAGACTGAGTAGGATACATCCCTTGGATCTACCCTTTCGTAAATTAGTTTAAACATATCTGTTCCTTTTGCTAAGCTTTAAATTCAATGAATGTCATTAAGACAGATTTTAAATAAAGAAAAATCAAAAATCATAAAAATATATATGTATATATCTTAGCCTTTACAGAAACGTGGTTAAAGCCAGGCATTTAAGATGCTTCTGTTTTTCCCCCAATATTTTCAACCTGTAGATGCGATCGAATATCCAGAAATGGTGGTGGAGTTTGGTTTGAGTTTGTTTATGTAAGTTCATACCTTCCTTCTGAAACAGTTCTGCCATCTGCTGTTCTTGTCTTAGAATTTGTCAGTGTCAAAATTTGTCTAGAATTATATTCTCTCTTTCTAACTTGCTCATAAATTCCACCGAATTCTGACATGGCACGGTATATGGTAGCCACTTAGAAGATATTCGCTTTGTTTCTTCACTTTCACCTACCTAATCTACCTGACGTTTAATGGCTTCCATCAGGTGAGTCTTCCTTGTTGATGCCCTCCTTATCAAATTGCTTTATGGATGGTCTTCTGGAGTTATCCTTAACCCAAGAGAGTTCATCAGATCTTATATTTTTGTTAGATTCCTCTGACTGCACGGTTTCGAGAATTAATCTCTTTGTCGTCCCCGATGACAGTTTTCGTCCAACTTTAGACTTAAGTATTGATCTATCTTTTCGGTTACCAAATGCTGAAACCAATTCGACAACTCATACCCGCAGCTTTCGTAGAACTAACTTGTTTAAGCTCAATGAGCTAATGCTTGCTACAGACTGATCCTAAGCGATTTTATAACTTCGTTAATGCCAAGCGCAAGGTGGAAGTGCACCCGTCCTATTTATGTTTTAAAGATAAAGAAAACGTTGATCAGACCATTGTTTTCTGAATATGTTTGCTAATTGCGTCTATGATCCTGTGATCGATGAAAGTTTACTTCTCAGTGTGCTTACTTTAGTAAAGATCGTGTACTCACCAGGACCTGAAGGGATTCCAATTTGCCTACTTAGGTTTTGCGCTGAGACTTGAATGTCTGTGGAAAGTTCCTCTTTTCCAACCATTTGGAATCTTTTATTATTCCTCTGTACAAAAAAGGTAATCAATCCGTAGCCATCTGAGAAAATTATAACTTCCTAAAAACAACATTTCTCTAGTTATATTCCTTTATCTTCTTAACGAAGATCTACTATCACAAACCTTTTAGAATTTTCTTCTTTATCGAACAAAGGATTCAGGAATGCATTGGAAACAGATGTCATTAATACCGACTTCAGTAAGACCTTTGATTCTGTTAATCATACGCTGTTTTTGTTCAAGCTGAACGAATTTGGCCTTCCAAGCCTTTTGCTTAATTGGATTAATCAATATCTTAATAACCGGACACAAAAGTCTCATTTAAAACTTTTCTTCTACCGATCATCAAAGTGACCTTAGGGGTGCCACAAGGTAGCCATCTAGGACCATTACTTTTTACCCTTAACACGTGTGCTTCAAGCTGATCTTAATAACTTTCAAACTTGGTGTGAAATTAAATTATTAAACCTCAATGTTTAATTTCAGAGATCGTTTGTTTAAATAGTGATGTATTATCTTAATCGCACTTCACATGAACTTGAACGAGATTAAGATTCTTGGGTTAGTTAAACGATGGTCGAAAGAATTTGACGATCCACACACAGCCAAAATTTTTTTTTTTTTTTTGCACTGGTCCGCTTTATTTTGGAGTATGGTTCATGTGTTTGGTCTTCACAAAAGTTAAAATTGAATCTGGTCAAAAACAGTTTCTAATTTTTGCTGTTCGCGGTTTAAACTGGTATCAAAATGCTTACTTGCCCCCTTTTCTAAAATTTTAAATAAAATTTTAAATTTTCTATTATTTTAATTAATCTTAATCTATTTTAATTAATCTTCCCTCCTTCCTTAACTGTAAGGTAATGCTTGGCACTTTGTTTATTCACAAGCTTTTGAATGGACAAACAGACTGTCCTAATTTACTTAATCAAGTCCATCAATCTGTACTTTGTAGACTTACCAGAAACTGTGTCCCTTTAACTAAAACACGATGCACTTCTAATTATTCTTTACGTGAACCTTTTCGATAATTAGTTTTAATTATTATTTAATTGTTGTCCGTTGTCTCCTGGGCCGCTGGGCGTGCTGCGCATTGTACGCGTCAACGATCAAATAAAAACACTACACTCCATTCAGATGTCCAAATTCGTTGCAATTAAAACACTTTTTACCTTTGCCTTTACTTGCGCACTAATTTAAAGTGTGCCTCCCCAATGGTGACATTTTATATCAATATTTTTTACCCTTTTTTTCGGGATTTCGAAATGATTAATACGCTTTTTCCGACCATTTTCTGATACTGATACTAACCTGAGCACTTTGGTCCTTGGTATTATGTTTTTGAGCACACTTCACTTTTGTCTCAAATTCTATAAAAACCGTTTTAAACAGTATTTTCACAATGGTATAGCATCCGCAATAGGTGTCCAAACCACTTTCGGCAGTACAACCAAGGCTGCCCTTTACTGCCGACAATGTTTCTCTTCTATGTCTAAAATCCAAAGTTCAGTTTTTGTACTGTAGGGAAACGCAAGCAAGATCAATATTGAAACAATTCAAAGGGCGCAGTTTAACGTACTCAGAAATATCACAAATAGCACCTTGGTACATCTGAAACGAAAACATACCTAAAGTCTTACATATTCCTAGTGCATTAATCGAAATAAAAGTACAAAAGCTTAAGTGCACCTCCAAATTACAGGCCCATTCGAATCACCTCGCCAAATCATTAACTCGACAATGTAAAAGAACTCGTCTTCAACGTAACGACGTTTCACCCCTATAGCAAATCATCGTTGCGATAGATTAATGTAGCATCCTTCAGATGTTAGGTTACGTGTTAAATTGAGATAAAACTAGAAAATTGTTGTTGTTTGCTTTATACAAGAGATACAACAAATAAAACAAAAAAAAATTAAATTGTATGGTATATGTCCAATTAAATTACCAACAAATGAATAAAACATAAAAAAAAATTAGAAACCGTTGTTAAATTAGTTACCGTTGTTAAATACAAGACGTTGTGTCAGTTCTGCGAAAAGAACCCAAAAGAATGAAAAGAAAACACATACTATCCCAATTATAACAGTAATTGTAATTTTTTGCGCATCACTCTTTTTCCAAACTAAAAAATACGAATGTGGATCATATTTTACTTCGACTAAAAAGGAAAATCAAAATGTAAACTATTGTTCAAAGTAAAAAATTATTTGTATAATTTTTGATTTTTAACATTTAAAATAATTAGTGTTAGGGTATTTTTAAAAGTTTGAGGTGTCGTACAGTCTTAAATTTTGTTCCCTTTATTTAAATTTTGTTTTTAACACGATCAGACAGAATCCCCCATAGATTCTCGATGGGATTACGGTACAGTCTCAAAGCGGGTCTGTTTAATATAAAGACGTCTTTCGTGACCAGAGCTATGTAGAAAGATAAATCGTCCTCTTAGTAGAACTAATCATCGCCATAAAGATTGCCTGCAAGTTCTACATACATCTTACCATTCGTAAGCGAAGCATTTGTAGCAGAACGCCGCGGCTCATACCATCAAGATCCCGCTGCCAAAATCTAGTATTTTTTGCAGTTACCTGAAATATATAAATAAAATTTTTTTTCCATAATTAATAATGATATTGTGGCATTTTTCATCAATGAATCGGTATATGTTAACAAAGCCTAACCGTGCCTTTTCATGCCGCTCCGAAATCTTCGTCTTAGGTACCACAGAGAAAAATGAGCTCACACATTAAAAACATAGAAAAAGTAAGGCAAAGACAACTTTGAAACCTGGAAAACTCAATTGGAAACTCTTTTAATCAAAAATGATACTTGGAAATATGTGAAAAAAAACATGTGCAGACAAAAGCAAACACTGAACAGTATGTGAAGAAACAAGCCTAAGCAAAATCGGATTCAATCTTGGCCATGTCAACAAATTAATTGAAGCGAATAAAAAATTGTCAAACTTCAAATATGTTGTATTTCCTGCAAGAGCAATTGGAGTCTTATTCATCGCGGAGTAAATTTTGTCTTTTGGCTTGAGTGATAATATCCCATTGCATAAGTGAATGATATTGTACGATGATTACGCTGGAGAGATAACTTCCTGCCAATCACGGGCGTTGTGGTGCAGTAATAATAAATTGATTTTTTAAAATGAGTAAGCATATTGTTTATGTATCGTATAAGTTGCAACTAGAGGTGAGCATGAGTGAATATTTTTTGGCAAAGCATGGGCAGAAAAGTTAAACATTACCCGCAATCTTTTTTTTTTTTTTTTTAATGTTGTATTTGTTTGTTGGATCTCATAAATAGGCTTATAAGACTAACAACAATTTTCTAGGTTTATCTTAATCTAACACATAACCCAACATCTGAAAGATGCAACATTGATCTATGGCCCTGATTAATTACTAGAGGGTTGGGAGGTCGTTTCGTTGAAGCCGAGTACTTTCACGTACTCGTGTTAATGATTTGGCCAGGGTATTTGGGTGTGCCTGCAGTTTAGCGGTGTACTTTTACCCGCAATCGAGTGCAAAAAAAAAAAGCCGTCAAACCCGAAGGCAACCCACCCACCCGAAACAAATCAAAGAAATTTGAAAGAAATATATTTATATTTGTGTGAGAGTCGTGAGCGTCTTTCAGTTAGTATTTTTGTCGCTGAGCTGAAGGGAATACATAAAATTTTCTTAGTTGCTTCTTCCTAAAAATCAAAAAATTGACAAGTTGGAACGTAAAGTTTGGGCAAATATAATGCCCAAACTTTCATTTTTTGAATCTATAACATTTTTTTCAAGTTTTATTATTTTTTTTTTTTTTGTTTATCTGTGTCGAAATACTCTTGAAATTCATAATTTTTATTTGGCGATGAGTTTTTAATTTTCGATTCATCATAAACTGTGTCTTTTTGCATTTTGTAAATTTCAAGCATCATGCTTTTGACAGTTTTTATAACCAGATTCTGTGCCTTTTTTCGTTTCATAGCATTAGAATCAAATATTTCAACTTTGTAATTTTTTTTTAGTTTTCGTACCACAAAGCGTATTTTTATATTGTAGGCCCAAAGTTATCAGAACAATCTATAAGGGATTTAAGAAACGTTATTAGATGTTTATTTGTTTATGTTTATAAATTATTTTTGCCTAAAAGTAAAGTTTTTATTGCTTGCTCTGAACCTCAAAAATGCTTTTGAGTATAATAAATATAGAATTCTAACGCATGAACCTCAAAAATGCTTTTGAGTATAATAAATATAGAATTCTAACGCATTTTTATCTCTTGCTTTAGTGATTTTCTTAGTTTATGGTTAAGTTCTGAATGCTTAAAATATTTTACAAGATTTTTCGAATTTTGTATCAAAGATTTAATTTTCTCACCGGGATTCTTTTCGATTAAGTCGTCCATAACTAAGTTCAAGGTATGGCAGGTGCAGAAAAGTCTTTCATAATTCTTGAAAGTGTCAACCAAGTTTGCCCCTTCTGTCAATAAGAATAACACTATTCTCCAAATCACTTTACAAATTATAATCGAGTAATATATACTTAATTTGTTGCAAGATGTTAATTAAAGTTTTCTTTTCTTCTAAAAATTCATTTACAACTAAAATTGAAGTTTTTAAACAAAAAGATTCGCCAAAGTAATGAACACCTTAGCAAACAAAGCTTTTCTGGGTAAAGTGGTCAGTCCACATATCAGTAGTAAATACCAAGCTTTTGTGTGACAGAGTAGTACTAAGTGGATCCTTTATCCTATTGTATTCTGCTATCATGACATTTCCAGTTATTTTTTTAGGGACACAATCATGTTTTGGCAGTCGCGCGTTCCTTAATTGACAGCTTGAATGTATTTACGAAAACCAGATCCTGTAAACTTATCAAATTAAGCATTGATGAATATAACAAAACAAACTTAGACTCACCCTCAGCTACATTTAATGGCAACAAATCTTTTGTAACAAATGTCAGCTGCTTTTTGGCAAGATCATCGATAACATTTTTTGGATCTGTCTTTGACGAAAAATTTAACTTTGGCTGATTAGATGAAAAAACAAAACCCACAAGGTGATGAAGTGTTGTGGTGCCCTGTTATGTATTAATAGCAAAAACAAGTCTGCGTTTAGAATAGCAAGGTCCAAAATTTTGCCTTCATATTTCACGTTCCCAAATGTTTTCCACACTTCGCTTTTCCAGCCGCATTTTCTAGTAACTTGCACTTCTACTTTCGTTTTTTTAATTGCTGGTGCAAAGTTTTCACCTTTATTTTTAGTGTCCGACATTTCTCGCGAATTTTTCACTTTTTTATGATGCCAATCCCCCCTATGTCTGGAATTCAAAGTTCTTCCTTACAACTCGGTATTAAAACCCATCTGAACATACGGCTCTGCACTGTGGGGAAACGCAAGCAAGAGCAACATCGAAACCATACAAAGGGCTCAATCTAAAGTTCTCAGAACCATCACGGGAGCACCTTGGTATATCCGAAACGAAAATGTACAGAAAGACCTACATATTCCTAGTGTACTTACCGAAATAAAGGTACAACAGGTAAAGTACACCGCTAAACTGCAGGCACACCCGAGTACCCTGGCCAAATCATTAACCCGAGTACGTGAAAGTACTCGTCTTTAACGAAAAAGCCTCCCAAACCTGAGCAAATAATCAGAGCCATAGATTAATGAAGCATCCTTCTGATACTGGTTACGTATTAGATTAAGATAAAACTAGGAAATTGTTGTTAGTCTTATACACTATATAAGGAATCCAACAAATAAATAAAGGCAAAAAAAAAAATTACAATAGAGATAATCGACATCGAAACTATGGTGTACGCGAAGTATATTCTCGATACTAAAAGAAGTGAATCAGAGTAGTGTAATTCCTCAACAAATTCCATATTTCCTAATCTTTTTCGGGTTGAGCGGCCTAACCCACTCCTGCCCGCACCCAACCCGAAATTATATTTGGAATGAAAGTTATGGAAACTCGATGACTACTCCCTCTATTTAGTTATGGGCATCCTCGTTTATTTTCCAGTTTTTAAACTATTTTTTTAATTTTCCTTGAAGTTTGTAGTTTCCTGAGGTGTTGAAAAAGGAAGATGAGCGCGTTGGCCGTTAGACTTGCTAGCAAGTCATTTCTTTTTTTTTCTGCATTTCACAATTATTGCAAAATGTAAATTTTGCCGTTGTTTTGTTTTTATTTTGATTTAGATTCAGAGCCAGTTCTTGCCTAACTGTGCATGGGGAGCGGTGAATGATCATAATAATTCGGCTCTTTCCCCAACCCCTAACTCAAGAACGTGGCATTGTGCCGCTTTCAAAATGATTTCTGATCGGCAGCGTCGGCACTTTTCTCTTTGACTTTGTAGGCAAACAGACTCAGCGGGCGACATCGCATCTCATCCAAGATTAGAAGATCTCACCAAGAGATCAGAAACAGACGCAGATCACACCTGCTAGTTGCTCCTGTCTTTCTCTCTCTCTCTTTTCCTGTCTCAATCGGCAGCGGTACCAGCGAGTGAATGAAACAGTCAGGAAATTAAGCAACAGTAAAGTCATTAAGTGCAAAAGGAATTGAAATAAGGCCCCAAGACTTTACTTGAAATGTCATAGGTAAACCTGACCAGAAAAGCAAAAGTACAGAAATCAAGATACTAATTAAGGCTATTAGATTATTTCTTTTACCCAGTTCTTATACCTTGCGGTCAAGGCCGATTTTTCAAATGTTATTAATATCTTGATTTGGGGACTCCTCTTTATTTATTTATTTACACAAAGTATATATCCCGGGATGTCAGCTTACAAATGGCCGCACAGTTGTTTGTTATGCTGTCGGAGACAGAATGCATTTCCTATTTGCATTCGGCTATGATGCTTTCCGGTAACTAACTAACTATATGGTTGTGGGAGAGAGGGAAAATAATTGTCTTTTTGCAAGCGGACTTAGGGTAATCAATCAAAAAAGAGTTTCATCTTTTGATTGATATTTTGCGAAAGTGATTGTAAACATTATATTTTGAATTTCTATAATTAGTATTCTGTTTATCTTCAATTGTGTCAGTGTAGCGTGTCAAACAGTTCATTCTTCTTTGCCTTAATTAACTACGTGAAAAAGAACATCAAGAGAAGAGAGAATATCAATCAATAACATTAAACATAATTTGTAAAGTGCTTGTTACTGTATTATCTCCAATACCTCTTGAAGCGACAACGTTATTAATTTGTTTGCCCGACAGTCGCTAAGACGCAGATTCCCTTACTAGTGATTTTTCGGATCCAGAATATAAAAAAAATGGGAATGAGATGTATTCAAAGTACCAAAAGGATCAGCCAATTGACACACGTTTACTTGTTTTTCGGCCGTTGTCTAGTACAAATCGGATAGTGTGTCCAGGACCTGCACACTTGTAGCAAGTAACGACTTTTCGCATCCAATGAGCTGCTATAACTTTTGTTGGTTCCTTGCTGAGATTTTGAGTTGGTTTTCCTTCATTGGTAATCAACAATTTTATGACCCATTTTTCCGCAGAAGTGACATTTTTTGATATTTTCTCTTTTTTGTATAATTTACCTCAGCGGTACATTCTTTCTTGTTAACAAACTCAGAAGCTCGTTACGGGATTTGACGTTGGCCGTGTAAACTATTCGTTGAAGCCTCGCATCAACATGGGTAAAGTGCACCATCGCGACAGACATGGCGATTTGTTCGGTGGACATTGAGTTCCATTTTGCCAAGAGCGCCATTATTAACTTGTATATATAGAAATATACTAGCCTTCTTTTGGTTTTCCATCCAGAACATTTAAACCATAGCTGCTGGAATTTCGGTTCCCTCAAACTGCAACAAGAATATTCGCCTCTTTCTTCATCGTGGATAGACATGTTTTTCTGTGCTCCTGCATAATATCTTTTATTTCGGAATAAACTCACCGCGCCTGCCTAAAAATTCAGCTATTAATTTAGCAATAACTATTGACATTATTCTGTCACTTAAATTTTTAACATTGCGCTTTTTGTTTAATTAACTATATAAAAGCAAAATCAAAGCATTGAACTTAATATTTGAAAAAACAACAAAACCTCTTACAGCAGTGTAATCAGTGTAATTTTGGTAATCTTTGCTCTTGCGTTTATACTTTTTACCGCTTTAAAAACCTTCTCGCGCTTTCGCTTAGGCATTGTTGTTGCATGTGCAGTGCTGTTGGCTCTTCCGCTCTCTTTTTTTCAATTTCTTTTATTCGCGCTCGCATCTATCTCTGTCTCGCGTATTACTTCGTGTATTTGTGTAGTGCTTAATTCTCTAAGATCTTGCATTATTTTATCTGCAAGTTTGACCCCAGTGTTGAATTTGCTTAAAAAATCTGAGTGAGTTTTTTCTTTGGTTTTTTTAATATTTTCTTTTTTTTCTTATAAAACGTTGCAATTTAATCTTAAAATGTCTGTCTGCTCAAGCAAAAAGTGTTTGAACCCCCCCTCACCCCATAACGCATTCCTTTCTTGTTGGCTGTGTAACAATGCTGGCTACACGGCCAGAGTAAAGGATTGCTTGGAGCAAAGGGGGGGTCCCAAATTGGGTTGTGACTCATGCCGAGAGGTTGAGATAGAAATGAGGGTGTTTATGAGGCAAACCGGGGATCGATTGAAGAAACTGTCATCTGGTTTTCGTAAACTCTACGATGAGTTCAATGCTGTGGAGAGCGAATTTAGCAGCTATAAGCTGTTAAATGAGTCTCCAAAGCGTAAGAAAACCAATATGCGCAATCTGTCCTTGCATTTGCCTGAACCCAATCCAGCTTATTTCGTTTACCACGTGTAGTGAATTCACATGTCTGTTTTAAATGACTTCAGCACAGCTTGTAACATTCTGTTGCAAGCAGGAAATAATAGTAATAAGTTTATATATAAGAACAATTGTATGTATGTACGCAAACTTGCATGCATACATTTCGTTCTGTATATAAGCTTACGCAAACGAATTGTGCTGGCAAGCCAGCCCAATTATGCTGAGCTTGCAATTCGATCATGTGAGTTCACTCTCGCGTCTCACCCCTCTTATTTTGTAGCTGCCAACAAGCAGCATAAGTTAAAATACATTATGAATCAATCTAAATAAAGTAACACCAGAGCACAGACGTGCCAATGAACAAATCGGACTAAACTCATTTCATGGCGACCGTGACAGGACACGATAGTCACTTATTTGCTAAAATATAAAACTATGGATAACTTAACATTGGAAGTTCGTCGGGTCGAGGAATACCCAAAGAATACTTGGATCTTGCTGGCAGGAATACCCAAAGAATACTTGGATTTGGCTGGACAGAAGCTCTTTTTGTGAGGCGACATTTTATTATTATTAATAACAAATATAAAACCTGGTCCGAAAAAGTGCATATCCACTTCAAAAAAAATAAAACACGATTACGATTCCAAGCTTCATGACCGACCGGCAAACTGAGGAAGTTACATTTGAAAGTGCTGCTCCTGTCGAGCAAAGGGATGCACCCACACTAAAAGAGGCTCTAGTGGTGTATCCAACCGATGGACCGCGCCCACTCACCATTGCTGAGTACCGGGCTCGAAGACAAATAAATAAATCTACGCAAAGAAGGAAGAAGCGGGGCGGAAAAAGAATCGCCCTCCTGCGCCAGAGACGATTGGTGCAGGATATGTTGAAAACCACAACATTGCCTGAGGAAGACCGACAACTCTACCAAGAGAGTCTAAAGAATCTAGAAGAAGAACTTTGCTATTACATGTGGTTGGAGTATGAATTGTAAAATTTTTTAATGAAATGTAAACCTGAATTGTGAGCCAACCACATGCCCTATCCCCCCTTCTAACTTCCACGTCTCTGTCACTGCTATAAGCAGTTGAACGTATAAATTCATTTCCGCATGTATGCGTATATAACGTAATGAGTAATTTTTAACTAATTAATTTTTCGATGATCTATTGATCACTTAAAGTGGATATCAATAACTGATATCACACTCCTTTTTCTTTTATATATATATACTACTACAGTTTTTTTTTATGTTTATATGCAAATTTAAAGTAAATCCAATTACAGTCTTTAAAGTTCAATTTCTCTTTAGAAAATATTATTTCAAAATATGAAATGCAATGAAATAAAAAAAAATTAATAAAAAAAAAAAAATATATATTTTCTATGTATACGCTTCAGACTTAGATTCTTTCAACTTTTATGGGTAATTTAGAGAAAAAGTTAGATTTTGGAAAAATTTTAAATACAGTAATCATAAATGAAATATCAAATTTCTTTAAGGTAGCTTCCCCAGAACCAAAAATGGGTTTAATTGACACGAAAACGGTGGATTCCACTGCCAATGTGATCAAAAGAGTAGAAGTAGAACAACAAGGGCTTACTACTGTTACGATTTTACTGATCGTAATAATAATAATAATGAGCGTAAACATGCTAATTAAAGTTTACGGAATGCACAATAGGTGCTTAAAAAAGAAGTATTTGAGCAAGGCAAATGATCTAGATAGAGTCTAGATAAACAAAAAAAAAAAGAGATGAAGCACGACATTAAAAAAAAATATATATAGAAAAGTGAGATGAATTATTTTTTTTCTCTCCTTCTAACATTTAAAGAATGACCGACTGGCAAGTGATTGTCGCACAAGCCAGAATTCTGAAAGAGGAACTGTTAAAATCAATAAAGTGTATCAGTCAAGATAGGACAATTAGTCCAAATACACTTGACAAGCACGTTGACATAATTCAAACCACTCTTCAGCAAATTCGTTTGCTTTTGAAAAAACATTTTTCGATTCCCTTACAGAAGGTCATAAGTGTGCCGCCAAAGCATTCTATAACGAGTGTAGAGACAAATCTGTCTCGGCGTTGGCAAAACACAATATTCAGTTCGCCAGAGTATCTGACCTAGATACAACAATAGTTCTCAACGAAGATAACGAATATAACAGGAAGAGCATAAATTTGACAATGGCGGAAAAAATAGCTGCCGATAGGGAATATGTGAGACAAGTTATGTCTTCAGTCCCTGAGTTTGATGGTCAAAAGACCTCACTCACCCGTTTCGTTACGGCATTAAAATTGGTCGAACGAACTAAAGGAGACCAGGAGGATTTGGCCATTGAAGCCATAAAGTCCAAGATCACCTCCATTGCCCACAAAGTCCAAAACGAGACTACAATAATGGACATAATAGAAAAACTAAAATATAGATGAGTACCGGGCCCGACAAAATAAAAGGCCAACGACTCTAAGAAGGAAGAAGCGGGGCGGAAAAATAACCGCCCTCCTGCGCCAGAGACGATTGGTGCAGGACATGTTGAAAACAACTACGGTATCCGAGGAAGACCGACAGCTCTACACAGAGAGTCTACAGGAGATCAACCTCAAACTCCGCACTGGTGCGAAGTAACGCAAATCGGATTTCCGATATTGCCTTTAATCTTAAAATTTCATTAAAATTCACGCATTAAAAAAAAAAATTATGTTTATATAACTACCCATTAAATACATTTACTTTTAACTATAACTCTCAAGCGATGCGTGCAAACGCAGCTTGAAAAACACTAACAAATTGATAGGCTATTACTAACACATGTGGTTGGAGTATCCATTTTAAAATTTTTTAATGAAATGTAAACCTGAATTGTGAGCCAACCACATGCCCTATCCCCCCTTCTAACTTCCACGTCTCTGTCACTGCTATAAGCAGTTGAACGTATAAATTCATTTCCGCATGTATGCGTATATAACGTAATGAGTAATTTTTAACTAATTAATTTTTCGATGATCTATTGATCACTTAAAGTGGATATCAATAACTGATATCACACTCCTTTTTCTTTTATATATATATACTACTACAGTTTTTTTTTTTATGTTTATATGCAAATTTAAAGTAAACCCAATTACAGTCTTTAAAGTTCAATTTCTCTTTAGAAAATATTATTTCAAAATATGAAATGCAATGAAATAAAAAAAAAAAAATATATATATTTTCTATGTATACGCTTCAGACTTAGATTCTTCCAACTTTTATGGGTAATTTAGAGAAAAAGTTAGATTTTGGAAAAATTTTAAATACAGTAATCATAAATGAAATATCAAATTTCTTTAAGGTAGCTTCCCCAGAACCAAAAATGGGTTTAATTGACACGAAAACGGTGGATTCCACTGCCAATGTGATCAATAGAGTAGAAGTAGAACAACAAAGTCTTACAACTGTTACGATTTTACTGATCGTAATAATAATAATAATGAGCATGAACATGCTCATATTGTGCATACGGAATGCACAATAGGTGCTTGAAAAAGAAATATTTGAGTAAGGCGAATGATCTAGATAGAGTCTAAATACAAAAAAAAAGATAATAATAAGCAATTGAAAAATTTTTTTTTATTCCAAATGGAAAAAGTAGAGACTAAACGTCTACAGAAATACCTACCGTTCCTTGATTACCTGATAAACTCAGGTGAAACCAATTACAAGTACAAGGAAATTCGGTATTGGATTTATAATAATCATAGATTTAACCCGAAAATAGTAGATCTTATGGAAATATCCATTAAGACAGCATACAATAGGTTGATAGCTATAAAGCAAAAGAACAGGGATGCACCCAAGTGGGTACATGATATGTTCACAACAGAAACAATAGAAATAGAGAACTCAGACGAGGAAGTCACAATGATAGAAGATTAGGAGTAAAGAAAAAAAAAGAGAAGAAGAAAAAGTTTTTGTTTTTTTTTAAAAAAAAAAAAGGAAAGGAAAAATGTCGTTAGACGAATATTTTGCGAAAATTAGAGATAGGAACCCAAATATAGAAAGCGATTTACTAGAGGTTTTTAAGAGTGAACAAAGTAGCTCACCTCAACGGGCATTAGATCTAGCTACTATTAATACAACATACCTGGATATAACGGAAGAGAAATTCCCAATCCAAGGAAACAGCAGGGTAGCCATGTGCTTCATCCTCACTGTACCTAGCATTTGCTGTTATACAAACGCAGCAGGTACTTTTTGCTTTTACTTAATGGATGAAGCACAACATTAAACAAAAAAAAAAACATTCAGTAGCAATAACTTGCTACAAACACTCCATGACAATGACGACTAAATAAACCCAAATTATAAATAACTGACGGAAGATGCAGAAGAGGCAAGCCCTGTTCCGCACTTCCGTCAGGGGCAACAGCCCCAATCAACCAGCTATACACTTGCAGTAACGCAATAGTACTTCTAATCTATTAAAATGTCGTCCGATTTTATTCCTCCTCGAATCGATAAGGGAACTTCCATGAGAAGTACAAACTTCAATTATGAAAATTTTTTTTAAAAAGCAATAAATAATAAATTGTCTGAATATGTCCAAATAAACACGCGTGTAAAGCTGTACTAAAATAAAGATATGGAGATAAAACAACTCCTTGTTGAATATGCTTCACGCTCATTCACGAAAAGTGAAAGCAGCAAATTCAACATAAAAACAAAACATTTTCGACCACACATATATGGTCAACATTTCACTAATAGACGATGTTAATTTGAAAAGACAATTTCGTGGCAGATGCCCTATCTCGGATCACAATAACCGAGTTAAAAGACATTCAAAATAAAGTCCTGAAAGTCACTACCAGGCAACAGTACAGACAAAATAAATCCTGCGCAGGAAAAGAAAAAGAGACTTTGCCAAGGCAAAGTACTCCAAATGCTTCTATGCCCAACGTTTACCAAGTTATAAATAATGACGAGGTACGAAAAGTAGTGGCCTTGCATATAACAAATAAACTGTGTTACTTGAAACACGGAAATAAAGTTATTGCAAGAATTGATATTGGCGACCTATATACTAATGAAAAACTTGACTTAGGTCAGTTCTTTCAAAGGCTTGAAAAGCAAGCCGGTATATTAAAAATAAGCCATATCAAAACGGCACCGTGGGAAAAGATCTTTGAATTTATTTCAATAGATACTTTTAAAGAAATGGGCAATGATAAATTGAAATCATTAAGAGTAGCGCTACTCAACCCGGTGACCATAATAAGCAATGAAAAAGAAAAAGAAGCAATTTTGTCTGAAAATCATGATGATCCAATACAAGGTGGTCATAATGGCATAACAAAAACTTTAATAAAAATAAAAAGACACTACTATTGGAAAAATATGACGCGTCAAATAAAAGAGTACATACGTAGTTGTCCAAAATGCCAAAAGTCGAAAACGACAAAACATACAAAGACCCCACTAACAATAACAGAAACGCCTATGAGTGCCTTTGACAGAGTAATAGTGGATACTATAGGTCCACTACCGAAATCTGAAAACGGTAACGAATACGCAGTAACCCTGATCTGTGACCTAACAAAGTATTTGGTAGCCATCCCTGTTCAAAATAAGAACGCTAATACCATTGCGAAAGCAATATTTGAATTTTTTATATTAAAGTACGGTCCAATGAAGACGTTCATTTCGGACATGGGCACTGAATATAAAAATTCAATAATAAGCGATCTGTGCAAATATCTCAAAATAGACAACATAACGTCTACTGCACATCACCACCAAACCGTGGGAACAGTGGAAAGAAGTCATAGAACTTTTAATGAATACATCCGTTCATATATATCAGTTGGTAAAACTGACTGGGATGTTTGGCTCCAATATTTTACATATTGCTTCAACACGACCCCCTCTATGGCACATGGTTATTGTCCATATGAGTTAGTTTTTGGCAAACAAAGCAATTTGCCAAAACAATTTAATTCTATAACTAATATTAATCCATTATATAATGTAGATGATTACGCTAGAGAAGCTAAGTTTAGATAAGAGCAAGCCTATAAAAGGGCAAGGCTTATGCTAGAAGAGCATAAGGTAAAGAATAAGGAATTATACGATAGGAACATAAACAACTTTGAAATAAAAATAGGAGATAAGGTTCTTGTTAAGAATGAAACGGGCCATAAGTTAGAATCTAAGTATCTAGGCCCATATAGAGTAGAAGCAATAGAAGATAAGGATACTATTTTAATAAGAGATAAAAGAAATAAAGCACAAAGAGTGCATAAGGATAGGTTAAAAATTTTTAAATAACAAACAGAAAAATTTTTCTCTAGTATTTACAAAATCTAAAGTGTATACATTGAAAATAAGGAAAGTTATTTGCATATATACAAATTTTTATTTTTATATATATAAATGGAAGGAGCGAAAAAAAAAAAAAATTATTTTAAAACTTTGCAAAAAAAAAAAAAAAAAAAAAAAAAAAATGTATACATGTAAGGGAAAAATATATATATTCATTGACGGACGTCAAATTTTTTTTAAAGTCATTTACTTCATATACACATATATAATAACTTCATTAGATTACGTTATTCTTTAAAAAGGGGAGGTGTAGTGAATTCACATGTCGGTTTTAAATGACTTCAGCACAGCTTGTAACATTCTGTTGCAAGCAGGAAATAATAGTAATAAGTTTATATATAAGAACAATTGTATGTATGTACGCAAACTTGCATGCATACATTTCGTTCTATATATAAGCTTACGCAAACGAATTGTGCTGGCAAGCCAGCCCAATTATGCTGAGCTTGCAATTCGATCATGTGAGTTCACTCTCGCGTCTAACCCCTCTTATTTTGTAGCTGCCAACAAGCAGCATAAGTTAAAATACATTATGAATCAATCTAAATAAAGTAACACCAGAGCACAGACGTGCCAATGAACAAATCGGACTAAACTCATTTCACACGCCCATCTCTCAAAGCGGTCGCAATGATGAGGCTATCTCTGTTTCTCCAGGAAATGGTCTCTTTTTGCAGAGTAATAAAGCTGTAGTTTCCGAAAAGTCCGGGCATTTATCATTAAATGTTGATATTGCCGATAGTAGTCCAGTTGAAGGTGCAATACCGGACACGCAGGCGGACTCAATCGTGGTCGCTGAGGCTGCGGTTGATTGCGACCTGGTTCCTATAAGCCTTTAACTGGAGTTCCACCTAAGAAACATATATTTGTTTCAAGGCTTGATCACGAACATTCGTCGGATGATGTCTTAGCTCATCACTATAATGCTAAAATAACGGTGGAAAAAATTTAAATTTAAATATTCGAGGGAGATATCCTCCCATAAAATAAGTGTCGCAGTTGAACTGTTTGACTGTATATGTCATAGTAGTGTTTGGCTGGATCACATTTTAGTAAAAGAATACACGGCCAAAAAGAAAACTCGAGATCCGGTTAGGCTTTCTATCCCATCTAATTCCTCATCTTCCGGAATATCAGCATCGGCTGGTGTTCCAAAAAACTAATCTTGTCCCTTCATCTGGCCTATCAGAACATGAGAGGTCTTAAATCTAAGCTTCCTAGACTCTATCTAGATAGTCTAGCATTTAAATTTAAAATTTTAGTGTTTACTGAGACATGGTTAAAACCCGATATTAACGATGCATCTGTTCTTTCCGCAAAATTTTCAATTTTTAGATGTGATCGGACTTCTCGTGTAGGCGGGGAGTTCTGATTGCTGTTGACTCAGCGTTAACGTCTGATTAAATCCATTCACCGGACATTCTGGAGTTAGAGTTTGTTAGTGTTAAGGTCAGATTCAAGTCTTTCTCTGTCTATATTACTTGTTTTTACATCCCGCCACAATCCGACATGGCGTTGTACGCAAAACATTTAGATTCTATTCGAAATATTTCTTAATTGCTTTCTGATAGTTATGTCTTAATCGTCTTTGGTGACTTTAATTTACTTAAAATAATATGGTCGCAATTTGATGGATCTGCTTTCTTGCTTCCTTTTATATCTCACTGCTTTGTTGATGGTTATTTTGAGTTATCATTAGCTCAAATAAACCGTGTGCGAAATAACATAGGCAGATCCTTAGATCTGATATTTTTGTTGGATTCCACCAACTGTGCAGTTAGTGGAACCTACCCCCTAGTCTTGCCTGAAGACAATTTTCATCCTACTTTGGATTTATCTCCAATTTTATGTTGCTTAACAAACACTGCTATAATAATTACCGCGAGCGTTGTAAGCTAGAGTTCTCCCGTGATCTTAAACAGTTTTATAGCTTTGTGAATTCTAAACGTAAGATGGTTATCCACCCATCAATATTATCGTTTAAAAATAATACAGTGGAATCTAATCAATCGATTGCTGATGTGTTCACTGACTTCTTTACAACAACATATTCCTCAACGGAATACCGAGCGAATCTTCCGTATCCTTATCAGATAAAGGGGTCAAATTGTATTTGTAGTCCTTCGATCGATGAAAGTTCACTTCTTAGCGTGGTTGTGTACTCAGGTTTTGTGCGGAGGCTCTATGTAAGCCACTTCAAAAACTTTCTATGTTGTCCGTTAAATCCTGTCTTTTCCAATCTATATGAAAGGAATCTTATATAATTCCTCTTCATAAAAATGGTAAAAAAAATCCGAAGCATCCAATTATAAGGGTATTTCTAAATTGTCCGCTATTCCTAATCACTTCTCAATTGCAACATTTTTGTAGATCTATTATTTCACCATCTCTGCATGGGTTTGTGAATCGTAGATCTGCTACCACTAACCCATTAGAATTTACATCTTTAACGATCGAAGGATTTAGGAATGCAAGGCAAACTAATGTCGTTTATACTGGTTTCAGTAAGGCTTTTGATTCTGTTAATCATACACTTCTTCTTTTAAAATTTAACAAAATTGGTTTCCCATGCAGTTTAATTAGGTGGATTCGTGAATACCTGACAGACAGAACACAGAAAGTTCTTTTCAAGTCTTCAAGTTCTAGGTCTATCCAAGTAACTTCGGGGGTGCCTCAGGGTAGTCATCTGGGACCTTTACTATTTACCCTTTCTATTAACGATCTTAAAACCGTTACAATTCATTCTCGTGTCCTCATGTACGCAGGTGATGTTAAGCTTTGTCTCAGCTACAGAGACATTATATCTCCCTCACGGTTGCAGTCTGACCTCCAAAACTTTTAGTCTCGGTGTCAACACAACTTATTAAACCTAAACACATCTAAATGAGATGATTGACTTGGGAGTACTTATGGACCATAAATTGACTTTTAAGTCCCATATAAGCACTTCTGTCGGAAAAGCCATGGGTGATCTTTGGTTTGTTAAAAGATGGTCAAAGGAATTTGACGCTCCTTATACTACCAAAGTTCTTTACACCTCATTGGTTCGTCCAATTTTGGAATATGCATTCTGCATATGGTCACCCCCAATACGATTCACATAAAGCAAGAATAGAATTTGTTCAAAACAGTTCCTTCTCTTTGCTCTTCGTGGTCTGAACTGGGATCGTAATATCAACTTGCCTTCGTACTCTAGTAGACTTCTTTTACTTGACCTTCCTTCCCTTACTAATCGTAGATTAATGCTTGGCGTCATATTCATGCCCAAGCTCCTTAATGGTGATATAGACTCTCCCGAGCTATTGAACCGAGTAAAACTAACAGTTCCTTGAAGACCTATATACTATAAACTATAAACTATATTCCTGTAACTCTTCCACGATGTACTACTAACTACCTTATGTATGAACCTTTTCAAGTTCTTTGTTCTGATTATAATCGTCTTTATCACGTAATCAGCTCAGAGCTCTCTATTCCTTTACTAAAAACTTCTATCCTTTCCTATCTAGCACGTAACTAGCTATAGTTTCGCTTTTTGTCTGTGTTTCGTAAATTATCCCCGCGACTCGAGCCGTGCGTTATGCGGCTTGCGCCCCTTGGTCGGTTGGGCGGGAGATGTGGGCAATTAGTGCTCCCGTTGGGATTCGCGCGTAAAAAAAAAAAAAAAAGGTCAATTCTTTAAAGTCGCCCCACGGCATTCCAAAGAAAGAGATTTGTGACAGCCAGTTCGAAGCGCCACCTTTACTGAGCGTAATAAGCAAGGCGCTACCATCCAAGTGACTCTTTGCTGGGATGGTGATCCACCGTGGTGCTCCAAGCGGTTGCATTTGCATCCTTAGAATTAGGATTGAACTTTGCAATGTAACTGTTGTTGGATTGCCTTTCCTGTTTTGTTCACTTCTGACGGCAATCAAAACTTCTATGAAACTGCGATGTAGTTGTGATGTCGTTAGTTCGGTGTCATCCATTTTCCATTTTGTTGTGCAAATTGCGCGCCTTACGCTGCCACTTTTAACTTATACATACACACAAGTATACCACGTAAACATATATACAAAGTTCAGCGCACTCTAAACTCGCTCAGCAACTTCAATGCTGGCCGATAGAAGCCTGGGGAAATCCTGAGCATGCACTTTTCAGCCTGGCCAAGTGATTGCTCATACATACACACAAATAACCAAAAAAATTATATACCGAACAAAGAATTCATTAATAAGACAAAATTCAAATGAAGCGGCAGCTCCAACGCACACCATAAAAACATATTCCTTTTTAATTTAAACAATGCATTTAAACAAACATTAAATGGATAAAAATTTTTATCCAATCTTTACATCTGCCTTGGGACAGTACCGCGTAACTCAGGGTAACCGGTCATCTTTCGAAGCTAAAATGTTTTTTAGTTTTGCGAAACCGTCCCTTTGAATATCATTAAATGATATGATTGTCTTTTTTGACATGTACTTGCTGAGAGAACCTCTTTGAGTAAATTTGTTAGGGGTGTAACAATGGCCGAAAAGTCCTTAAGAAACATTGGTAATAGCTTGCAAACAGCAATTTTTAAATGGCTTCAACCTCTTCTGGCTCGGTTTTCGTACCTCCCCTGGTTACTATGAAGCCAAAGTATTTTACGCTCACTTAAAAAAAACCGTATTTTTTCTTTTAAGACTGTTATTTTGGCTTCACCCTTCTTTAGAAAAATTAAGTTTTTTTTTCTAAGTTTCCACCAAGCGCTAAATCCAAAATACCCAGTACGAGCAAATTACTTGCACCAACCAGCAACAATTAACACTTGAAGTATTTATTGGGTCATTGGGTTCGCCGACCGCCGTCAGCGCGCTAACAACAACAACAATTGTATCTACTGCTCCAACAACAACTGTAACAGCCGCAACGTCTGCAATACCTTCGATCACCGTCCAGCAGACTACCTCAACAAAAACTGCCCAACCAGTGACGGTGAATACAAAGTCACCTGTTCAGATTGGAATGGACAGATATATTAATATAATCAAGCGAAAGCCTAGCCCTCATACAAAAAGAGGCAACACTCCCAAAATGTCGAAAAACAACATTGCTGAATGAAAAGCTTTGAAGGGCAACAGATTCCAAATTCTCTTAAATCAGCCGGAATCTCAAGAAGGAGTTTCCCAAACGAAACCCTCTCTAGCCAAGCCACCACGAATTTACATCCATGGTGCAAACTGCACTTCACTGGTGCCAAAGTTGGTGGCCCTAGTCGGTAAAGACAACTTTTATGTGATCCCACTTAACAGGAGGGAAAATAAGAGAGACCTAAGTCCTAACAAATAACGAACAGTTCTATCGTACTATAGAAAAGTGCTTTACAACGGCGAATGTAAACTTCTACACATTCCAACTAAAGAGTGCCAAAGGCCTTTAAGCCATGATTAAAGGCATCGAACCCTCGGTTCCACTTTAGGAAGTTGTAGAGTAATCGTTTGAACTCTCAACCTTGCCGGTCGTGTGTTTCTAGGCGCGCTCACTATTAATTTATTTTCTGCTTATATCGCGAATTTTTATTTTATTAAAATTCCTTAAAAGCTTTCCTAATTAGACATCAATCACAATTAACTATTCTTTCTTTTTGATTTGTTTCTAAACATTAAATCAAAGCTATTGTCACTTTTTGTTTTAAACCTACAACAAACTATTTGCTTTGTTGTTGTGTCTCATAGACTTTGATTTTTTCCTTTATGCTTTACTTGCATGCACTCACGCTCTCACGTACACAGTGTTGTTTGTGTGTTCTTGCTCTCTTTTTTTTATTAAACGCAATTGACTTCCCAAATATTCTACTCTGTTGGATTCGTGAGTATCTGACAAGCAGAACACAAAAGGTCTTATTTAAATCATCCTTTTCAAAAAGTATCAATGTGACTTCGGGGGTGCCCCAGGGTAGTCATCTTGGTCCGTTGCTGTTCACCCTTTTCATAAATGATCTTTCTTTCGTCTTGCTTCATTCCCATGTCCTCATATATGCAGATTATGTTAAGCTTTGCCTTAGTTACAGCAATATGGTTTCGTCCAGTAGACTGCAAGCTGATCTTACTAATTTTTAGTGTTGGTGTCAGCACAATCTATTAAACCAAAGCATCACTAAGTGCAAGTTTAAATCTTTCCATAGGACCTCTCCTCAGATGCCGACGTATTCCCTGAACAACACTCCATTAGAACGCCTCGATGAAATAAATGATTTAAGTGTAATCATGGACCGTGAACTAACCTTCAACTCCCATATCTCTACGATAATCGCTAAAGCCACAGGCGTTTTTGGTTTTGCCAAGAGATAGAATTCGATGATCCATACATAACCAAAATTCTCCATACTTCTCTGGTCCGTCCTATTTTGGAGTACGGATCTTGCATATGGTCACCTCAATTTGAGTCACACCAAATTAGAATTGAATCTGGTCAGAAACAAATTCTGCTTTTTGCTCTTCGTGGTCTAAGCTGGGATCACAATTAATCTGCCATCGTACTCTAGTAGACTTCTTTCAATTAACCTTCCTTCTTTTACTAACCGTAGAATAATGCTTGGTGTAATCTTTATGCATAAACTCCTAGTTGGTGATATTGACTCGCCTGAGTTATTACACCAAGTAGTTTTTTTTGTACCATCTAGGCCTACTAGAAACTATATTCCATTATCTGTACACTGTTCTACTAACTATGCATTGCATAATCCCTTTCGAGTCCTGTTGGCTGATTATAATCGACTTTATCGTGTGATCAGCCCAGAGCTCTGTTATTAGTACTAAAAACTTCTATCATTTCCTATTTAGCTCGTAAATAGCTGTAGCTTTCGATTTTTGTCTGTTTATTGTCCACTGTTCCTCGCGACTCGTGCCCCTCGGTCGGTGGCGAGAGCTTGTGGGCACGTAGAGCACCCGCAAAAATTCGCGCGTTAAAAAAAAAAAAAGAATTGGAAGAGAAAAGCTTTGAGGTAAAGTCAGTCTCAAATATACTGAACAGAAACAAAGTGCTGCTCCGGTGACAAATCAAATACCAATACAAGGAAATGCCTCAACAGCGAACTAAGGGGATGTCCTGTTTAGAAGGAACTGAAGGCCGAACGAAGAAATCAACGGCTTGTATCTATCTTATATCGACACTATTTTCCACTCAAACGGTGGATCCCGCTGCCATTCAATCTAACGCGGCCCCAAGTCCATTCATACTTGGCCGAAACCCCAACGGGATCAAAACGTTGTTAATCTCGCTCAACCAAAATAAGACAAATTTAATAATTTTCATTGAAAATTGCATGCAGGAACTGATGGGGAATCAGAACTTGTTCATTCAAAACCTTATGGACAATAATAAATAATGTCAGCACTACATATTGGCCCCTGGAATGCAAACGGCATTTCCAAGCACAAACAAGAATTGTCACTGTTTCTGGACTCAAATGATATTGATATCATGCTACTATCAGAAACACACCTTATAAACAGAAATAACATTTAAATACGTAAATATGCATTCTATGCAACAAATCACCCAGACGGCAAGGCTCACGGACGAACTGGTATCCTAATCAAAAACCGGATTAAACACTGTGTCCACAATGGATTTGTCAAGCAATACCTAATGTCCAAACCACTTTCGGCAGTACAACCGTGGCTGCGTTTTACAGCCCACCACGAATTTCAATCTCTGAAAACAGTTTATTGATTTCTTCAATACACTCGGAGTACGATTTATTGCTGCAGGAGAATAAAACGCAAACAGCTGTATAACACAATCATCAACCCAGTAGTTTTCACTGTATTAACACATCCACAAATAATAAGCAAATAATAAAAATATTATAAAACAAACTGGCTCAGATTTAAGAAACATATAAACACCCATATCGAGTTGAATCCCAAACTGGACGACGAAAAAGACATAAATTTTTGCACGTCTGCATCGACTCTAAGCTCCCCACCCCAATCATTGGCCATACCAGGTAAAACACAAGTCTAGCAACCGTCTAACTGAACTTCTTGTAACAGATAAAAGACGTCTCAGCGGAAATGGCTAAGGTCTCGATTACCTGCAGTAAAATATCGCCAAAAAAGAGCTTCGCTAACCCCAGCAAAAGCGCTTAGACAAGAAGAAGCAGTAGCACAGCGGCTATACATGGAGAAGCTCACCCCCACCAGCACCAAATATCCGCTGTGGAAAGCACATCCAACCATAACTGCTCCAGCCGAGATAATTTCACCTTTACGATGCCCAACTGGCAAGTGGGCCCATTTAAAAAACGGTTTTTCTGCCAAACCCGTCAATAAACTCATTCCAGCTTCCCCCTCTAAGCACCCCAGTGGAAACCGAGCCACCAAAATTCCAAACGGAGGAAATTTCTGCAAATATTAAAAACTATCTTAACCCAAAAATAAAATACAAAATAACCCCGAAAATGATCCGAGAACTCCCGATCTGTACCGTGCGATACATCTGCAAACTTTTCAACGCGATAGTAAAAACTGGTCACTTTCCAATAAGTTGGAAAAAATCAGTAATCATAATTATCCCAAAACCCGGAAAGGAAAAAACACAGCCATTAGCATACAGACCCATCAGTTTATTGCCAAGTCTTTCAAAACTATTTGAAAAAGTCCTACAACTCCGTATAAATACAATCTTGGTTAACCAAAATATAATCCCTCATCATCAGTTTGGCTTCGGTGAAAAGCATGGCACAATTGAGCAAGTCAACCGTATCACCTCAGAGATCCGTACAGCATTCGAGCAAAAAGAATATTGCACAGCAATTTTTCTCGATGGCGCCCAAGCCTTTGACCGAGTCTGGATTGACGGCCTAATATATAAAATAAAAGCGACACTCCCACAATATACACACAAGCTAATGGAATCTTATCTATTCAACAGAAAATTCGCTGTACGATGTTATGGCTTCGCCTCTGATGACTTCGAATCAAAAGCAGGTGTACCTTAAGGCAGTATGTTTGGTCCAATACTTTATATTTTGTACACAGCGGACATACCAACAAGCCCTACACTCACCACATCTACTTTCGCCGATGACACGGCTATCCTCAGCCGCTCCAAATGTCCAATCAAAGCTGCTGAGCAACTGGCAACCCATTTAAAGGAAATTGAAAAGTGGCTTGCAGATTGGCGCATCCGTGTAAATGAACAGAAATGCAAGCACGTTGCGTTTACCCTCAATAGAAGAAACTGCCCATCATTGACGCTCAACAACGTGCCAGTACCTCAATCCAACGATGTTCTATATCTTGGAGTTCACCTCGATAGAAGACTGCGCTATGGGGAAACGCAAGCAAGAGCAACATCGAAACCATACAAAGGGCTCAATCAAAGGTTCTCAGAACCATCACGGGAGCACCTTGGCATATCCGGAACGAAAACGTACAGAAAGGTCTACATATTCCTAGTGTACTAACCGAAATAAAGGTACAGCAGCTAAACTGCAGGCACATCCAAATACCCTCGCCAAAGCATTAACCCGAGCATGCGATAGAACTCGTCTGCAACGAAACAACCTTCCAACCCTCTAATAATCAAATAATCAGGGCCATAGATTAATGGAGCATCCTTCTGATACTAGGTTACGTATTAGATTAAGATAAAACTAGGAAATTGTTGTTAGTCTTATACACTATATAAGGAATCTAATAAATAAATAAACGCAAAAAAAAAAAATTTTATTGGTTTATCGTTTGGGGTCGACAGTCGGCAATCCGACTTAGCGGCAACGTCTTATTAGCACTGTTATGTAAGTATACAGAATAAAGTAAGCATGTGAAAAGTTCAACATAGCAATTGAATCACCATACACATTAATTGCACTCAAAACTTTAAAGATAAAATTATTGGATGAATACAAAGAAATAAAATTGAATCGCCACCTGGGGAATTAATGATGAAGAAAAGAAATTGAGGAAAGATAGGTCAGAAGTCATCGGAGAGTCGATCGATAGTTTAGAAAAAAACTAAGACAATAGTGATTCAAATTCACGTATGTGCCTTCATGAAGCAAATTCAGAAAGTTCGATTATTGAGTTCTGGTGCACACGTGTTCCCAGCACGCAGATGGAAATAAATTGAATTATATAAATATACTTGCAAGACTTTGGAAGACATGTTCTAGACATCAGGAAAAATCTTCTATCAATCTCGAAGATTTGCGACCATGATCAGCGAGTGTGAATTGTCAATAACACAGAGTACGTTAATAATAAGTGTAATGAGTATCTTAAAGAAGCCGAAAAAGGCAAACGTATTCAGCAAGTCCACACAAAAATCAAACCCCCGTTAAGATGGCCCGTTGCAATATGATACAAGCAATACTCCCACGACTGAGCCAAAGCAGTCAATACCGCCACTAGCCTGTCAGGCAAAATACCATTTAAGTTATAAAACTATCCCATCGCAATTGTCAAAGATCTGCTCACATTTGGGCAAATTGCTCATTAGCTTGACAAACGAAGAAAGACTTCAGATCAGTTAAATAATTGTAGGCATAAGCCTAGACTATATGATCCCATAACCAAAACAGTATCACAGAGCAGTGACATGGTCTTTACAAGTCTTTTTGGGAATGACTACAAATATGAAAAGTTCTGGAAATAATCGAGTGAAGTTCAAGCAGAAGACTTACCCCAATATGAACAAGAAGAGTCGGAACTCGAAGAAAACTTTTAAAACGCAATGAAAACTCGCGAACTTATTCACGGGAAACCGGCACTGAAAAGACGTAGAACCGAAAGTAAAGAAAATATATTTTTTGGGGCCACATGAAACAACTGTAAGTTCAGCTCTTAAAGCTCCTAATGCTTCTTTAAGTGAGCACAAAGCCTTACAGAAAAATCAAACATGGGAAATTGTAAATTGCCAGGAAAATCAGAAAGTCTTTGAAACCAAGTGGGTCCTCTTGAAGAAAATGAATTGACTTCAACGAAACCAACTCCCCTGTAGCTAGATTGGGAACAAGATGATCAATAGCAACTGCTGTGGAACTTTGCTTCGACCTGTACCAATTTGACTTAATTTTATATTTAAAATGTAGATGTAGAGGAACAACTGTACATAAGTGTCGCACCAAAATTAAACGAGATTATGCAAATTAAAAAAGGTTGAAAGCAGAATGAACAACAATGAATAGGGCTTCCATGGAGCAAGAAATAATATGCAAATATGCAAATGTTTTTTTTTCTGTTTCAACCAGAAATCCCCTTTCATTTTTGGATTAATATCCATCTGCCTAGGTTGCTTATCTTTTGTTCTGATAGTGGCTTTCCAATTAAAAAATGCCCAGGCGTTAACACATTGTCGTCTATGTGTTTAAGACAGCTTTAGCTTGCTGTCTCCGATGACTCTTTTAAGGTGGTACTTGACTGCCTTAACCCCAGCCTCCCAAATACCTCCGAAGTACGGTCCTGCCGGAGGGATAAAATGCCAGTTTATTTTTCTTTTTCTAAAACTGGAGTAGTACGCACATTGTAGTGAATTGCTCTTATAAAGTCTCAAAGTCTTTTCACTAGGTTTTTGTAGCACCTAATGTGATAAGGCCCAGCATAGTCCACTTCAGTGTTTTGTAATGGCCACGACATTGTGACTCCATGCTTTGGCAGATTGCCCATTATCTGCTCAGCTATATTCTGGTGATACCTTGCATACGTAACACTTTCTCTTAAATATTTTTTAAATACGTTTCTTGAGCCAAATACCCAAAGTTTTCTTTGAATAGAACTCCTCTTAAAGTTTATCCCTCCATGCAATGTTTCCTTATGAGCATTTTTTATTAACAAAACTGCTAAATAGGACTTTTCTAAAATAATGGGGTGCCTTGTATCAAAGTTTACATTGGCATTTTGTAATCTGCCCACAACTCGTAGTAAACCGTCGTGGTCTAAAAATAATCCAAACTCAGAATTTTACTCCTCATTTTGATTTCTTTTTTTCTGAGTTAAGCGGGATATCTCGCTGCCAAATTGACAAATGGTGACTAATTACGTTTTAGCACCTTTGAGTTCACTGACGGCTAGATACGAAGGGTGGACTTCATTTTTTGTATTATCCGCAATGAACCTTAATATGTAAGCAGTTACTCCGACCAGTTTGCTTATACACGAATATATTTGTATCAGTTTTGAATAATATCGTTGTCTGCATCAACAAGAACTGTACTGACAATAGTATTGCTGCCCTTAGATTTTTCTTATGGCTAACCTTCTTTTGATTTTAGAACAAAATGCTTACCATTCCTCCAAATGTTACAATTTTATAAATTGGTGAGACAAATTCCCTTTGAAGCTATATCGGCAAGATTGTCCTTCGATTTCACATGGTTAGTACGATTTTTACATCTTCTTTCCGCCACCTGTTAAACTTATCCCTTTTGTTACCATTCCTCATCCAACAGAATGTAAGTGTGGAATCGCTCCAAGCGTATATCTCTGCTGGGACTGCAATAAACTGCTCGACTCCTCCCAACAGTTTCATTAGCAGATGAGCTGCTGTCCTCGTCACAGTATATCTTGCTCTTAAACTCATCTTTGTTTCTTTCTTCATCGTGGATAGACGTGTTTTTCTGTGCTCCTGCATAATTTCTTTTATTTCGGTTTTAAACTCACCGCGCCTGCCTAAAAATTCAGCTAATTATTTAGCAATAACTATTGACATTATTCTGTCATTTAAATTTTTGTCATTGCGCTTTTTGTTTAATTAACTTTACAAAAGCAAAATCAAAGCATTGAACTTAATATTTGAAAAAAACAACAAAACTTTTTACAGCAGTGTTGTTGTTTTTGTTATTCTTTGCTCTTGCGTTTGTACTTTTTACCGCTTTAAAACCGCTCTCGCGCTCTCGCCAACGCATTGTTGTTGCATGTGCAGTGCTGTTGGTTCTCCCGCTCTCTTTTTTTCTAATTTCTTTTCTTCGCGCTCGCATCTATCTCTGTCTCGCGTACAAGTGATACGTGTATTTGTGTAGTGCTTAGTTCTCTTAGTTCTTGCACTAATTTTCTCTGTGAGTTTGACCCCAGTGTCGAATTTGCTTAACAAATCTGAGTGAGTTTTTTCTTTGGCCTTTTTGATATTTAATTATTTTTATAAAATTTTTGAGTATTAATTGAATTAAAAAATGTCTGTCTGCTCAAGCAAAAAGTGTTTGAACCCCCCTTCACCCCATAACGTATTTCTTTCCTGTTGGCTGTGTGACAACGTCATGCACGTTAAATGTGCTGGCTACACAGCCAGGGTAAAGGATTTTTTGGAGCAAAAAGGGGGGCTCAAATGGGGTTGTGACTCATGCCGTGAGGTTGAGATTGAAATGAGGGTGTTTATGAGGCAAACCAGGGATAGATTGAAGAAATTGTCATCTGGTTTTCGTAAACTCTACGATGAGTTCAATGCTGTGGAGAGCGAATTTAGCAGCTATAAGCTGTTAAATGAGTCTCCAAAGCGCAAGAAAACCAGTATGCGCAATCTGTCCTTGCATTTGCCTGTGCCCAATCCAGTCTCGGCCGTAGCTCCACAAACTCCTTCACTGCTCACTGTGACAAATCCTCCGCAGCTTATTTCGTTTACCACCCCCATTTCTCAAGGTGGTCGCAAGGAAGAGGCTATCTCCGTTTCTCCAGGAAATGGTCTCTCTTTGCAGACGAACAAAGCTGTAGTATCCGAAAAGTCCGGGCAATTATCAATAACTGTTGATATTGCCGATAGTAGTCCAGTTGGAGGTGCAATACCGGACACGCAGGCGGATTCAATCGTGGTCGCTGACGCTGCGGTTGATTTGCGGCCTGGTTCCTATAAACCTTTAACTGGAGTTCCACCTAAGAAACATATATTTGTTTCAAGGCTTGATCCCGAACATTCGTCGGATGATGTCTTAGCTTTTATTAAGACAAAAATTCAAGCTCATCACTATAATGCTAAAATAGCGGTGGAAAAATTTAAATTTAAATATTCGAGGGAGATATCCTCTTTTAAAATAAGTGTTCCAGTTGAACTGTTCGACTGTATATGTCATAGCAGTTTTTGGCTGGATCACATTTTAGTAAAAGAATACACGGCCAAAAAGAAAACTCGAGATCCGGTTAGGCTTTCTATCCCATCTAATTCTTCATCTTCCGGAATATCAGCATCGGCTGGTGTTCCAAAAAACTAATCTCGTCCCTTCATCTGGCCTATCAGAACGTGAGAGGACTTAAATCTAAGCTTCCTAGACTCTATCTAGATAGTCTAGCATTTAAATTTAAAATTTTAGTGTTTACTGAGACATGGTTAAAACCCGATATTAACGATGCATCTGTTCTTTCCGCAAAATTTTCAATTTTTAGATGTGATCGGACTTCTCGTGTAGGCGGAGAAGTTCTGATTGCTGTTGACTCGGCCTTAACTTCTGACCAAATTCATTCACCGGACATTCTGGAGATTGAGTTTGTTAGCGTTAAGGTCAGATTCAAGTCTTTCTCTGTCTACATTACTTGTTCTTACGTTCCGCCACAATCCGACATGGCGGTGTACGCAAAACATTTAGATTCTATTCGATATATTTCTTCATTGCTTTCTAATAGAGATATCTTAATCGTCTTTGGTGACTTTAATTTACCAGAAATAGTATGGTCTCAATCTGATGAATCTGCTTTGTTGCTTCCTTCTAAATCTCACTGCTTCGTTGATGGCCTTTTTGAGTTATCATTAGCTCAAATAAACCCTGTGCGAAATAACATAGGCAGATCCTTAGATCTGATATTTGTGTTGGATTCCACCAACTGTGCAGTAACTAGAACCGACCCTCTAGTCTTGCCCGAAGACAATTTTCATCCTACTCTGGATTTATCTGTAGATCTGTCGTTTCGTGCACCGATTGCTGGTGTCAGTCCTGTGATTAAATCTCATAATTTTCGCAAGACTAACTTTGTTAAACTGAATGAGCTCATTCTGAGAACTGACTGGTCATCCTTATATAGTTGCTCAGACATGGATCTTGCTATCTCCTTGTTTTATGATACTCTCGGTTCGCTTTTTAGGGTTTGTGTCCCACTGAGAGCTCGAGTGTCGTCTCACCGACCTCCCTGGTTTTCTCGTGAGCTATCCAACTTGAAAAATGTCAAATCCAGATATTATAAAAAATACAAGAAATCGGGACGTTCTTCAGACTTTGCTCTTTACGCAGTTGCTCGCTCCAATTTTATGTTGCTTAACAAGCACTGCTATAATAATTACCTCAAGCGTTGTACGCTTGAGTTTTCCCGTGATCCTAAACAGTTTTATAGTTTTGTGAATTCTAAACGTAAGATGGATGTCCACCCATGAATCTTATCATTTGGAAATAATATCGCGGACTCTGATCAAGCGATTGCCGATTTGTTTGCTGATTTCTTCACAACAACATATTCCTCAACGGCATACCGAGCGAATCTGTCGTATCCTTATCAGATAAATAGGTCTAATTGTATTTGTAGTCCTTCGATCGATGAAAGTTCGCTTATTAGCGTGCTTAATTTAGTAAAACCTGTGTACACACCTGGTCCTGATGGAATACTTGGTTGTGTACTCAGATTTTGTGCTGAGGCTCTATGTAAGCCACTTCAAAAACTTTTTTCGTTGTCCGTTAAATCTTGTCATTTTCCGTCTATATGGAAGGAATCTTATATAATTCCTCTTCATAAAAATGGTAAAAAGTCCGAAGCATCCAATTATAGGGGTATTTCTAAATTGTCCGCTATTCCTAAAGCATTTGAAAAGTTAATCACTTCTCAATTGCAACATTTTTGTAGATCTATTATTTCACCATCTCTGCATGGGTTTGTGAAACGTAGATCTACTATCACTAACCTATTAGAATTTACATCTTTAACGATCGAAGGATTTAGGAATGCAAGACAGACTGATGTCATTTATACTGATTTCAGCAAGGCTTTTGATTCTGTTAATCATACACTTCTTCTTTTAAAATTAAACGAAATTGGCTTCCCAAGCCCTTTAATTTGTTGGATTCGTGAATACCTGACAGACAGAACACAGAAAGTTCTCTTCAAGTCTTCAAGTTCAAGGACCATCCAAGTAACTTCGGGGGTGCCTCAGGGTAGTCATCTGGGACCACTGCTATCCACCCTTTTTATTAACGATCTTCCATCCGTTATAATACATTCTCGTGTCCTCATGTATGCAGATGATGTAAAGCTTTGTCTCAGCTACAGAGATATTATATCACCTTCACGGTTGCAGTCTGACCTCCAAAACTTTCAATCTTGGTGTCGACACAATTTATTAAACCTAAACACATCTAAATGCAAGGTCATGACTTTTTTCAGAAACACTCCTCAGTTAATTACCTACTTTCTTAATAACGTTCCATTAACCAGACTTAATGAGATGATTGACTTGGGAGTACTTATGGACCATAAATTGACTTTTAAGTCCCATATAAGCACTACTGTCGGAAAAGCCATGGGTGTTCTTGGATTTGTTAAAAGATGGTCAAAGGAATTTGACGCTCCTTATACTACCAAAGTTCTTTACACCTCATTGGTTCGTCCAATTTTAGAATATGCAACCTGCATATGGTCACCCCAATACGATTCACATAAAGCAAGAATAGAATCAGTTCAAAAACAGTTCCTTCTCTTTGCTCTTCGTGGTCTGAACTGGGATCGTAATATCAACTTGCCTTCGTACTCTAGTAGACTTCTTTTACTTGACCTTCCTTCCCTTTCTAATCGTAGATTAATGCTTGGCGTCATATTTATGCACAAGCTCCTTAACGGGGATATAGACTCTCCCGAGCTATTGAACCGAGTAAAACTAACAGTTCCTTGTAGACCTACTAGAAACTATATTAATCTAACACTTCCACGATGTACTACTAACTACCTTATGTATGAACCTTTTCGAGTTCTTTGTTCCGATTATAATCGTCTTTATCATGTAATCAGTTCAGAGCTCTCGATTCCTTTACTAAAAACTTCTATCCTTTCCTATCTAGCACGTAACTAGCTATAGTGTCGTTTTTTGTCTGTGTTTTGTGAATTGTCCCCGCGACTCGAGCCGTGCGTTATGCGGCTTGCGCCCCTCGGTCGGTTGGGCGGGAGGTGTGGTCAATTAGTGCTCCCGTTGGGATTCGCGCGTAAAAAAAAAAAAAAAAATGCAAACCCAGAGTTTTAATTGACGCATTCTCTTTAATTTATAATACTTTATTATCGCCCAGATCACTCACTGTTCCAATAATATCGGACTTGTTGGAGATCAATTTTCTCAAATTCATTCCAACTTCCTCTAGCTTTTTTGATACCTGTTCTAAATTATACTTTGCTTCTTCTGAGGTATCACGTCCTGTCATTAAATCGTCCACGTAAAATTCATCTTGTATTTTCTCACTTATTGCTTTGTCCTTGCAAGTACCGTTGTGGCTAAATATGGAGCTGCAGCAGTGTAATTTTCTCCACAAAATATATAACTATTTCTGATAATCAGAATCAATATTAGTTTGGCGATTAATTTTTTCTGTCTGCGGCTACTTCAAATCGCCATATGCGCCACTTCACAATTATGTCGAAGATATCATTTTTTAGACGAGGACCGACCCACATGATATCATTGAGTTTTCTATTATTTGTTGACTTTGCCGAGGGCTCAAAAACAACTGCCAATTTAGTGGTTAAACTAGGATTTTTTATTACAGCTTGATGAGATAATATGATTCTTCGTCATTAGTTTCAATCATACGACCGAACTCTAAATATTCATTTATGAATTTTGTGCACTCCTGTTTAAGTTTTGGATTTTGCTGAAATTTTTTCTCTGAATAGAGAAACCGCTCAATCGCTTGAGTCCTGTAATCGCCCACCTACTTGTCACATTTCAACGGCATTGTGACCATATATGTATATTCCAAATGTCTCATTTCTCGTTGTCTTCTTAACACACGGCTTCCATTTCTTTTTTAAGGCTCTTAGGATCTCATACCCTCCATTAACTCCCTTTACTTTTACTAAGACCGTAGCTAATAACGTGAGTTGTGACGTTACACATGTATTAACTTTCTCCCTTCGTTCACCAAGGTGGAGTAATGTGTGCTGTCCTCTATTGCATACTGAGCAAACAACCTCATTTGTGCATCTTCTATTGCTTGAATATTTCAAGCACCTTGTGCATAATTGCACTTTCTTAACTAATTCGACCCTTTCTATTTCAGTCAAGCCTTTGAATTTATAGCACTGTAATGTTCCTTTTTAATGGAACTTAAGGAAATATCTCTTTAGCGGACTCATTGTTAATTACCGGTAAACAAACCATCCGGTTAAATTGTTCGGCAAATATCCCCCGATGATTTTCATACTGCTTGTTTAGTAGTTGTGTGCCGAACACAACAATAAATAAGCTAACATTCTAACGGATCCCACTCTGCTGGTTCTCCGGAAAACCGGACACCTGAATTTCCGGCAACACCGGCAGTTCCTCTTTATAATTTTTATAGCTCTTTTGTCAACTGGATCACCAACCATAACAACAGCAACCTCATTAATAGTTGGAGCATTGAGTCTGCCTGTTGATTCTGTTCTTCTTAAAAAATTTCCAGCACTATCACAATTGTTCTTTCCTCGGCTTGTTCAATGAAATTATTTTGGCACCGAGTTGTCAAGCTCTCTTCACAATCGCCCATAAAATATATTTGTAGAAAAAAATACATTTAAAATGTGGCGGTCCCTAGCCAGCCCTAGAAATTTGGCGGCGTAAAATACGTGCTGGCAACCCTAATTATCGATAGAGACGACTATCGAAATCATATCCATCGCTAATTACTCTATGTAATGTGTTAGAGAGGGATGCAATTATTTTATTAAATTTTGTTCAATTTACTGATTATTAAAGTAATTAAATAAGATAAAAACTATTCTATGTTTTAAGTTGCACCATATTACGGGTACATGTGAAATTTGATTGAATTCGGTCCAGTAGTTTAGGAGTCCATCGCGGTCAAACACTGTGACACTGTGCTTAAAATAGTTTTGTAAATAAGCCATTATTTCTCGAGAAATGTAAAGGATAAAAATTGGTTTTGTGGGTTATCCCTAAGAGATAAACATATACCATCGCGGACTTTCTTGTAGACTTTTTCAAGGTTTACAATACTTAGTACATTATTTTGATCTAACTCGAAGAGTTCAGCCAGCGTTTGTAATGTTGATGCAAAAAAATGTGTTTATTTACGACTTCGCATTAGAAATCTTGAAATTATCAATGGTTCTCTAATTTATTAAGCATGTTATTGTTCACAAAAACCTTCCTCTTGAATCACTCTATTTATTAAAAAAAACCGCATCCAAATCCGTTGTGTAGTTTTAAAGATCTAAGCATACATACATACAGACAGACGCGGGAAGCGACTTTGCTTTATACTATGTAGTGATTCTCAACTTTGACTCCTACCGGTTTATTTGTAGTTTCATCTAGCGCTCTTAGACTATTCTGCACTTCGAACTCTAGCTCCTCTATTACATCCTGGAACTCACTGTTCAATACAAATCTTTCGTACAGCTCTTCTACCTTTTTCTGTACATAATAATTGAACAATTTAAACTTTATGATAGCAGTTTATATTATAACTTCACTTAAAAGTTTAATAATATTGTTTGAACGCCGAAATATTTTGTTTATATTTAGGCACAAAAATTAAATTCTAAGCGGTCTTAGAGCACAAAAATTTTTCGTATTTAAGCGAAGCGGCAAAAAACACGGCTTGCTTCAGTGAAGTATGAAACAGAATGACTTATTCTCCTCTATTTTTAATAATTTACTATCGCCTATATTACTTACTGTTTCAATAATATCGGACTTATATGAGATCCATTTTCTCAATTACATTCCCACTTTCCCTAGGTTTTCAGATACCTGCTCTACCTAATACTTGGCTTCCTCTATGGTATCACCTCCTGTCATTAAATCGTCCATGTAAAATTCATCTTAAATTATATCACTTAAGTTCTTGTCCTTGCTATTGCTACCTATTTCTGATAATATCCTTGAGGCTAAATAGCTGCAGCAGTACCGTACGTCACTGTTGCCAACTTGTAGCTTTTCAATTTTCTTTGTGGTGATTTTCTCCACAAAATATGTAAATATTTTTTATCGTCCGAATCAATATTAATTTAGCGATACATTTTTTCTATGTCTGCGGATATTACAAAGCGCCATTGCGCCACTTTTCAGTTATGTCAAAGATATCCTTTTGTAGTCGGGGACCGATCCACATGATATCATTCAGACTTTTATTATTTGTTGTTTTTGCGGAGGCCTCAAAAACAACTCTTAATTTAGTGATTAGACTAGAACTTTTTATTACAGCTTGATGAGTTAGGTAATATGACCCTTCGTCACTAGCTTCCATCATATGACCCAACTCTAAATATTGATTTATAAACTTTGTTTACTCCTCTTTTTTAATTAAAAAACCGCGCAATCACTTGGACCTTGGAATCGCCCAACTCCTTGTCATATTTAAATGGCATTGTGGCCTCATACCTTTCCGATGTCTTATTTCTCATCGTCTTCTTAACATTTTCCTTACACATCTTCTATCTCCCAAAATCGCTCTAAATCTGTTACATCAATTGTCGTCGCCACTATAGCACTGTTTCCTTTGGATTTGGTACACCCTGCACAATCCATCCAAACTGTGTGTTTCGTCCCAATAATCCATCAGCTTCAGTTACTCTGCTTTTAACTATATGGGTGTATACATCTACCCCCATAATCATGTCCGCCTGGCATGTTAAAATTAGGGTCAGCATAATATCTACATTTGCAGCCTTTATTGGAAGAGGTTTCATTGATTTCGGTAACACAATTACTTCCACCATGGTTCACGAATTTTTATTGAAAACTTAATTTTGTGCTTTGAAGTACATGTTTTTGTTGACGATACACCGCTTATTTCTGAATGTGCCTTTATTTTTGGCAATTTTAAAATTTGAGCTGCTTCCTCAGACACAATAGAACTTAGGGTCTCATAACCTCCATTCACTGCCTTTACTTTTATTAAGGCAGTAGCCAACAACGACGGTTGTGCCGTTACACATATACTAATCTCTCCCCTTCGTTCACCAAAGTGGAGTAATGTGTGGTTCCCCCTATTGCATACTGAGCAAACAACCTCATTTGTGGATCTTTTATTGCTTGAATGTTTCAAGCACTTTGTGCATAATTCCACTTTCTTGGCTAATTCGACCCTTTCTATTGGTGTCAAGCCTTTGAATTTATAGCACTGTAATGTGCTGTGTCCGGCAACTTTGCAAATCGGACAGTTTTCTTTAAAAGCAGTATATGCCATCTTTTGCATTGGTCTTTTTTCTTCCTTTTCTATCGATCTTAGAGAACAATATCTCTGCTCTAAATACTCTAAGACGTCAGATAACTGCTGTATCTGCTTCGTCTTCAAAACTTGGCTCTCATACAATTGAAGAGCCTATATATTCTCCTTCCTTAATATGAGTTGAGCGAATATCACGTCAACCTCATCGGACAGATTGGCCTTTATTTTAATAAGGTGTGTTGACTCATTAATTTTGTCAATCATCCCTTTTATAGTTTTAGCGGACTCATTGTTGATTACCGGTAATTCAACTATCCGGTTTAGTTGTTCGGAAAATATCCTCCGATGATTTTCATACCGCTTAGTTAATAAATCCCAATTCCGCGAACAGGTCCCACTCTTTCGGCTCTCCGAAAAACGTGGGTACCTGAATTTTCGGTAACAGTCAAAAAGTTTCTTCACTTCAACGAAGTCGGTCGTGTTCTTTTTGCGCTCTCGCTTTTATCAAATTTTTTATTTAATACCGCATATAATAAATTCTATTTCGTGGAATCTAGTGCCGAATTAATAAATTACGCGATTTAAAAATTTTAACTTGTTCTTAAACACTCACTCAAAGCTATTATTACTTATTGCTTTATTTAATAACAAAACTCAAAGTTTTGTTGTTTTGTCTTCATAGACTTTGATTTTGTGTTTTTTTGATCCCTTTTAATTGCACTCGCGCTCTCGCGACACATTAGTGTTGTTGTTTGTGTGGTGCTTGCTCTCGCGTTTTTACGTTGCCCGTGATCGCGACCGTTACTCTCGCGATTGTACCCGTCTTTGTTGTTGTGTGTTTTTTAACTCTCTTAACTTCTGTCTCTTCAGTTTTTTCTTCTTGTGCATAATAAACTTTAACACTTGTATTATTTCTTGGTGCGTATAGCCCTTATATTTTATATTACTCATTTTAAATTGCCTCTCTTTATAAACTTTTTGATTTATTTATTTATTTGTTGTTATTTTAATTTTTTTGATTAATTTAACTTACAATGGTTGTCTGCTCTTCAAAAAAGTGCCCCCATCCCCAAAAAATCCAAGATGATTATCTTTTGTGCTGGCTGTGCGATAACATTATGCATGTTAAATGTGCTGGTTACACAGCCAGAATAAGGGATAGTATTGGAAACGGTGGGGGCCTAAAATGGAGTTGTGAAGCGTGCCGGGACGTAGAAATGGATATGCGTCTATTTATGCGGCGGACGAGAGAGGGATTTAAATCCCTGTCGGCTGGTTTTCTGAAACTTCGCGATGAGTTTTCGTCTCTGGAAACTCAGTTTAATAGTTATAAACTATTAAACGAGTCACCGAAGCGGAAGAAGACTATCCCTCGGAATTTCTCTCCCGATCCGCCGGCATCTCTGCTTCCTCCGGCTCCGGCATCGTTGATTGACCCATTAACTCCAAATGCTCAGCAACTGATATCATTTAGGAGTCCAGCAGTAGCTGCAGTTGCGGGGACGATTGTCATTTCCCCTGGTAATAGTGCCCCGCAAGCTGACTCGATATCGGTTGTAGTTTCCGATGTGTCCGGACGAATATCCTCTCCCAGTGATATTCCCAATAAAATTTTAACAAGAAGAGCTCTCAAAGCGTCATCTGCCTCAGCAGTTCCAGTGCAAAATGCTGTTGCTGCGGTTGCGACTGGCGCATTGAGATCTCTTGTAGCCATTCCACCAAAAAAGTAAATCTTTGTTTCGCGGCTCGACCCCAATACTACATCAGATGATGTCATAGCCCATATCCGGGCAAAAGTCGTGGCGCCAAACATTGTGGTGGAAAAGTTTAGGTTTTCATACACCCGTGACATTTCGTCATTTAAAATCAGTGTCCCACCAAATGTCTTTGACCAAATTTGTCACAAAGATTTTTGGCCGGAACATTTAGTTATAAAGGAGTATACGGCTAAGAAAAAGAAAAATCGGCCTCCGATTCGTCTGCCTAACACAATTAATCCTTCCCTACCCTCTGGCTCGTCAGTAGCTGGCGGGTCAAAAAACTAATTTCGTCCCTTATTCTGGCCTATCAGAATGTTAGAGGACTAAAATCTAAACTTTCTAAGCTTTTTGTAGATAGTCAATCTTTTGACTTTCACATCTTGGTCTTTACAGAAACGTGGTTAAAGCCAGACATTTCTGATGCCTCTGTTTTTCCCACAATTTTTTCAACCTATAGATGCGATCGAATCTCCAAAAATGGTGGTGGAGTTTTGATTGCCGTAAATTCATCTCTTCCTTCAGAAATAGTTCTGCCACCTGCCGTTTTTGACATTGAATTTGTTAGTGTCAAAACTTGTTTGAAATCATATTCTGTATTTCTAACTTGCTCGTATATTCCACCGAATTCTGACATGACGGTATATGCTAGCCATTTAGAAGCTATTCGCTTTGTCTCTTCACTTCTTTCGGATGCAGACATATTTATCGTTCTGGGAGATTTTAATCTACCAGACGTTTCATGGCTTCCATCAGGTGAGTCTTCCTTGTTGATGCCCTCCTCCTCACATTGCTTTGTTGACGGTCTCCTTGAGTTATCCCTAACCCAAGTTAATCCTGTTCGTAACAAAAATGAGAGATCACTAGATCTTATATTTATGTTAGATTCTTCTAACTGTACTGTTTCGAGGATTGATCCCTTAGTCGTCCCCGAAGACAGTTTCCATCCAACTTTGGACTTGACTATTGATCTACCTTTTCGGTTATCAAATGCTGGTACCAGTTCGACGTCTCGTACCCGTTGCTTTCGTAAAACTAACTTTTTCAAGCTCAATGAGCTAATTCTTGCCACAGACTGGTCTTATCTGTACTCCTGTAATGATATGAATGCTGCCATTTGTTTTTTCTATAATACTATGTTTTCACTTTTTGATGCCTGTGTTCCACGTGTGATCCATGTGTTGTCTAACAAACCGCCATGGTTTACACGTGAGTTAACTAATTTGAAAAATGTAAAGTCTAGATATTATAGAAAGTTTAAAAAATCGGGTCGACCGTCTGATTTCTCTCTTTATGCTGTTGCTCGATCGAATTTTTCAGTGCTTAATACACTATGCTATAAGGATTACATTAGGCGTTGTAAACTTCAGTTCTCCCGTGATCCTAAGCAATTTTATAACTTCGTTAACGCCAAACGAAAGGTGGCAGTGCACCCGTCCTATTTATGTTTTGAAAATAATAAAGCAAACGATGATCAGGCCATTGCCGATATGTTTGCTGATTTTTTCAAAACGACCTATTCCTCCAAAGATCATCGAGCTAACTTTTCATATCCCTATCAGTTGAAAAGGTCTAATTGCGTCTTTAATCCTGTGATCGATTAAGATTCGCTTCTCAGCGTGCTTACTTTAGTGAAGCCTGTGTACTCACCAGGACCTGATGGGATACTTGGTTGTGTACTCAGGTTTACTTTGTCCGTTGAAACTTCCTCTTTTCCAACCATTTGGAAAGAATCTGAAACGTAGATCCACTACCACTAACCTTTTAGAGTTTACTTCTTTAGCGATCGAAGGATTCAGGAATGCATTGCAAACTGATGTCGTTTATACTGACTTCAGTGAGGCTTTTGATTCTGTCAATCATACACTGCTTTTGTTCAAGCTGAACGAACTTGGGATTCCAAGCCTTTTGCTTAATTGGATTTCTCAATATCTTAATAACCGTACACAAAAAGTTTTATTTAAAACTTATCTTTCGAAGACCATCAATGTGACCTCGGGGGTGCCACAAGGTAGCCATCTAGGACCACTGCTTTTTACGCTCTTCATTAATGACCTTCCGTTAGTTGTAACTCACTCTCGTGTGCTTATGTACGCTGATGATGTTAAACTTTGTATTAGTTTTAAAGACTTAAGCTCTCCACGTCTGCTTCAAGTCGATCTTAATAACTTTCAAACTTGGTGTGAAATTAACTTATTAAACCTTAATGTTTCAAAATGTAATGTCATGTCATTTCATAGATCCTCTTTTCAATTAGTGGTATATTATCTCAATAATACCCCACTTGAACGTTTGAACGAGATAAATGATTTGGGTGTACTCATGGACCACAAATTAAATTTTACTCGTCATATTAATATCACTGTCAATAAAGCCATGAGTTGTCTTGGTTTCGTTAAGCGATGGTCGAAAGAATTTGACGATCCTTACACAACCAAAACTCTTTTTATTTCACTGGTCCGCTCCATTTTGGAGTATGGATCATGTGTTTGGTCTCCACAATATGGATCACACCAAGTTAAAATTGAATCTGTTCAAAAACAGTTTCTAATTTTTGCTCTTCGTGGTTTAAACTGGGATTGAAATGTTAACCTGCCCTCTTATTTTAAAAGACTTCTTCTAATTAACCTTCCCTCCTTACTTAATCGTAGAGTAATGCTTGGTACTTTCTTTATTCATAAGCTTCTAAATGGACAAATGGATTGTCCTAATTTACTTAATCAGGTCAATCTATCTGTACCTTGTAGACTAACCCGAAATTATGTCCCTTTAACTTTAACACGCTGTACTTCTAACTATTCTTTCCATGAACCTTTTGGAGTTCTCTGTTCCGACTACAACCGCCTTTATTCTGTAATCGGATCAGAGTTCTCTATATCTATTCTAAAAACTACTATTTTAAATTATCTATCTAGTAGTTAGTCTTAATTATTATTTTAGTTGTCGTCCGTTGTCCACGCGACTTCGTTTTTGCATGCTGTCTGATAGGGTTCGCGCGTAACAGGCTTTGTCCTGGTGTCGCTTGGACCACTTGAACGTACTGCGCATTGTACGCGTCAATGTCCAGAAGAGTTCCTCTCTCATACAAACATTCTCAACTTTGACAACTTGACTCCTACCGGTTTATTTATAATTTCTTCCAATATTCCTAAAGTATTCTGTACATCTAACTGTAGCTCCTCGGTTGTATCCTCAAACTCATTATTAGCCACAAATCTTCTACCTTCTTCTGTACCTTCTGTCACATAAAATCAATTTTATTTCTGTGGATCTTAAATATTTCCACCTTCTTTGCACTTGCGTCACTTCAGTCACCTTTTCCAGGTTTTTCCAAAGCTGGAGAGCTCTCTCTTTTCAAACTCCTTTTCCACACTTACACTTCCCTTACCTATGACTGTATCTACCCTTCTAGTACTAGGCCTAACGTCACCTACATTGCTTGGTTCTGCTGCTTTATTTTTTATCTTTTTTACTATTATAAGCCCATCGTCAACTCTCTTATTATTGAAGAAATCGTGGTCGATTAGTCCAAGCTTCAATAACATGTTATTATTTCCTAACCACTGGGTTTGGATTTCATCTACCTCATTTAAAATTTCCTTATTTATCCCACTAGAGTCTATCCCTTCAAAAACGTTATTATAGTTTTACAAATAGTTTATAATTTTTTAGTTCGTAAACAAAATAAATCTTATAACATCTTATCTGTTGCTGCTACTGCTGATGCCGACGTCCTTCCTTCTTAATGGGCGGTGATGAGGGGTTTCGTCAATGTGCCCATGTCACTCGGAATTTTCACTTCCAGGTGTATACTGCCACTGCGTATACTGTGGTCATTGGGCACTTTGAACTGGAACTGTTTATTGAATTCTTTTTCTGTCTCTTTTTTGCTACTTTTACTTGTGTAGCCATTCACACCGGGATTTGAAACCGTATCGCGAGTTGACATTTTTTTCTTTCTTTTTCACGAGTTCGATATACTGGCTTCGAACACGCCACACCAAATTTTCTGCAATTGCTAGACAGCAAACTGCCTTTTAAATGCGGACGCATATTTTTATTTAATTAAATATTTTCTATTATACTCCGTTTTTTATCACTGGTGGGCGAAAACAGCAGTCTTTTATTTTGGTACCTTTAGCTGGCCTTAGCACATAACGTAGCTAGATCGCAGACTTTAAGGAGGTCAACCTCTTTGTCTTCTACCAATGTTGGGGGAAAACAACAAAGTCTTTTTTCGAAGGACCAAAATGAATAGGGCTTCTTGGGAGAAGAAATAATTACTGAACTGATTTTATTTGCTTAATATTTGCAAAAGTCTTAGAGTCTAGAGGGTCACAAATTTGGTGGGGGAATCTTTATTCTAAACGCATGCATGACCTCCACCAAACGGATGATTTACGGTTAGATCTCTTTTTATCCAAACCTGCATTGGCCGTTCGTTGCCTAGCTGAATGCTTCGACTAAAAGTATCTATATTCACGGCATGTGAGCTAGGCTAAATCCGAACTGTATGATACTTTATTTATTTTTTTAATGTATATATTGTAATGAATTATTGTATACCATTTCAACAATTATGGTACTTAATCCTAAATAACAATGATACAAAAAACACGAAAATAATCGAAAAGAAATGAATCTAAAGCCGCTCTCAGCCTACCCTTGCGTATGTTTGAAGAAATGATGATCTTATAATCACAAATAATAATGAAATATTGTAACTGAACTAAAAACACAAAAAGTCCATTATTTCGAGATAAAGGATCTTGATTTCAGTAAGTCTACTTATGCAATATAATAATAGCAACAGGAAACAGCACTTGGGCTGCAGCCAGTGAGGTATTGCGATATCTTAAAGGTAAACAGAGAATACAAACGAGATGAAAATGATTTGATGGGCTTCACCGATGTTAGTTGGGCAGGTAATCTACATGATTCTAGATCTTTTACAAGTATTGTATTTAATGGGTAATGGATCAACATATTAAGAATCCCATAAGCAACGATCTGTTGCACTTTCCATTACCAAACGGAATACAATCAAATCTTTGATTCATGACTTGTTTTTTTGTGCTCTTAGATACTTTCTTTTATTTTCGGTTTTAAACTCATCGCGCCTGCCTTAAAATAATAATAATGTTTTCAACATTTTGTTATTTAAATTGTTAACTTTGCGCTTTTTGTTTGTTTAAATAAACAAACGTAAAACCAAAGCATTGTACTTATTCTTTGTAATACTATAAAAAGGAGTTGTTTTATTCCAAATGAAACTGTAATATTTCTTGTGTTGGCACGTCTGTGCTCTTTGTAGGTTGTAGATTGCTTTAATTTATGTATATTATGCTTATGCTGCTTGTTGGCAGCTACTAAATGTATGTATATACATATGTATATATGGAGAGAGAGAGAGAGAGAGAGAGAGTGAACTCACATGTTTGGTCACTCTTGGTGAGACCAAAATGCAAGCTCAGCATATTTAGGCTGGCTTGCCAGCACAGTTCATTTATGTAAACACATATATACAGAACGAAATGTATGCATGCAAGTTTGCGTACATACATACAATTGTTCTTATATATGAATATATATATTTATAATTATTTATTGCTTGCAACAGAGTGTTACAAGCTGTGCTAAATGATTTTAATTATAACATGTGAATACACTACACCTCCCCTTTTTAAAGAATAACGTAATATAATGAAGTTATTGAAAAAAGAAAAAAAATTACGTCTGTATTCGAATTAATATTTGTCATATATACATGCATATTTTTAATTTTTTTTTTTAAGTTCTTACTCTTTTTTTTTATAAAAATAAAGATTTGTATATATGTAAATAATTTTCTTTCTCTTATTTCTTTTTCGTATTTATTTTTGAATGTATACGTTTTAGATTTTAATAAAAAAAATTTTTTATTTTCCTTTTTAAATTATTTATAAATTTTTAACCTATCCTTATGCACTCTTTGTGCTTTATTTCTTTTATCTCTAATTAAAATATTATCCCTATCTTCTATTGATTCTACTCTATATGGGCCTAGATACTTAGGTTCTAGCTTATGGCCCGTTTCATTTTTCAAAAGAACCCTATCACCTATTTCTAGTTCAAAATTATTTATTTTTCTATCGTATAGTTCTTTATTCTTTACCTTATGCTCCTCTAGCATAAGCCTTGCCCTTTTATAGGCTTGCTCTAATCTAAACTTAGCTTCCCTAGCGTAATCATCTACATTATATAATGGACTTATATTATTTATAGCATTAAATTGTTTTGGCAAATTGTTTTGTTTGCCGAAAATTAGCTCATATGGACAATAACCATGTGCCATAGAGGGGGTCGTGTTGAAACAATATATAAAATATTGGAGCCAAACATCCCAGTCAGTTTTATCAACTGATATATATGAACGGATATATTCATTAAAAGTTCTATGACTTCGTTCTACTGTTCCCACTGTTTGGTGGTGATGTGCAGTAGACGTTATGTTGTCTATTTTTAAATATTTGCACAGATCGCTTATTATTGAATTTTTATATTCAGTGCCCATGTCCGAAATGAACGTCTTCATTGGACCGTACTTTAATATAAAAAATTCAAATATCGCTTTCGCAATGGTATTAGCGTTCTTATTTTGAACAGGGATGGCTACCAAATACTTTGTTAGGTCACAGATCAGGGTTACTGCGTATTCGTTACCGTTTTCAGTTTTCGGTAGTGGACCTATAGTATCCACTATTACTCTGTCAAAGGCACTCATAGGCGTTTCTGTTATTGTTAGGGGGGTCTATGTATGTTTAGTCGTTTTCGACTTTTGGCATTTTGGACAACTACGTATGTACTCTTTTATTTGACGCGTCATATTTTTCCAATAGTAGTGTCTTTTTATTTTTATTAATGTTTTTGTTATGCCATTATGACCTCCTTGTATTGGATTATCATGATTTTCAGACAAAATTGCTTCTTTTTCTTTTTCATTGCTTATTATGGTCACCGGGTTGAGTAGCGCTACTCTTAATGATTTCAATATATCATTGCCCATTTCTTTAAAAGTATCTATTGAAATAAATTCAAAGATCTTTTCCCACGGTGCCGTTTTGATATGGCTTATTTTTAATATACCGGCTTGATTTACAAGCCTTTGAAAGAAATTTTTCATTAGTATATAGGTCGCCAATATCAATTCTTGCAATAACCTTATTTCCGTGTTTCAAGTAACACAGTTTATTTGTTATATGCAAGGCCACTACTTTTCGTACCTCGTCATTATTTATAACTTGGTAAACGTTGGGCATAGAAGCATTTGGAGTACTTTGCCTTGGCAAAGTCTCTTTTTCTTTTCCTGCGCAGGATTTATTTTGTCTGTACTGTTGCCTGGTAGTGACTTTCAGGACTTTATTTTGAATGTCTTTTAACTCGGTTATTGTGATCCGAGATAGGGCATCTGCCACGAAATTGTCTTTTCCCTTTAGATACTCAACTGTGAAGTCGTATTCTTCCAGTTCAAGCCGCATGCGAGTCAATTTTGAGCTAGGATTTACCATGGAAAATAAATATGTTAAAGGTCTGTGGTCTGTTTTTATTGTGAAATGTTTGCCATAAATATATGGGCGAAAATGTGTAATGGCCCAATGAATGGCTGCTAGCTCTTGTTCCGTTGTGCTCTTATTACTTTCACCTATAGGTCGCCAATATCAATTCTTGCAATAACCTTATTTCCGTGTTTCAAGTAACACAATTTATTTGTTATATGCAAGGCCACTACTTTTCGTACCTCGTCATTATTTATAACTTGGTAAACGTTGGGCATAGAAGCATTTGGAGTACTTTGCCTTGGCAAAGTCTCCTTTTCTTTTCCTGCGCAGGATTTATTTTGTCTGTACTGTTGCCTGGTAGTGACTTTCAGGACTTTATTTTGAATGTCTTTTAACTCGGTTATTGTGGTCCGAGATAGGGCATCTGCCACGAAATTGTCTTTTCCCTTTAGATACTCGACTGTGAAGACGTATTCTTCGAGTTCTAGCCGCATGCGAGTCAATTTGGAGCTAGGATTTACCATGGAAAACAAATATGTTAACGGTCTGTGGTCTGTTTTTATTGTGAAATGTTTGCCATAAATATATGGGCGAAAATGTGTAATGGCCCAATGAATGGCTGCTAGCTCTTGTTCCGTTGTGCTCTTATTACTTTCACCTTTGGTGAATGAACGCGATGCATAAGCGATTGGAAGTTGGAGTCCGTCTTGGTTTTGAGTTAAAACCGCTCCACATGCTTGTTTGCTTGCATCTGTGATTATGCAAAATTCTTTGCTAAAATCAGGGTATTGTAATATGGTTGGCCGCATTAGATTTTCCTTAAGATATTGGAATGCATTTTGGCATTCAACTGTCCACTCAAATGGAACATTCTTTTTACATAATCGAGTTATGTGCCGGGAATAATCGGCGAAATTTAAAGCGTCTATAATAGTTGCAAAATGCAACGAATCGTCTAGCGCTGTCCGCATCATGTGGGACTGGATAATTCTTAATGACATTATATTTTGTGTCATCAGGTAAAATTCCTTTATCTGTGCACTTATGACCTAGAAAAGTCACTTCGCGCGTAAAAAATGAACACTTTTCTGGATGTAATTTAAGGTTGTGTTTCCGACATGTACTGAAGACATCGTTAAGATTTTTTAGCATGTGCTTTTCGGAACAACCAATAACTATTAAATCATCCATATAAAGGAATGCTTGGGACGGATCAAGTCCCGAGAATGCGATAGTCATCATTCTCTGAAATGAATTAGGCGCTATTTTTAGACCAAATGGTAATCGCGTGAAGCGATATGAGCCGTTGCTCGTTAAAAACGAAGTTATATTTCTTGAACTTTCTTCAAGTTCGATTTGGTGGAAGCCTGACATTAAGTCAAGACATGAGAAGTATTTAGCTCGACCTAGTTGGTCCAGTATGTCCTCAATTCGAGGAAGAGGAAATTTGTCGGCCAATAATTTTTTATCGATTTGACGATAGTCAATAACTAATCGCCATTTTTTTTTTCTTCTGAGCCTGGTAATGATTTTTTTGGAACAAGTAGTAGAGGGCTATTATATTCAGACACAGATGGTTCAACTATATTGTTGATTATTAGTTTTCCAACCTGCTTTTGAATTTCTTCCTTTTGACTATGCGGGCTCCGGTTTTTTTTTGATATATACCGGTTCTTCGTCTTTTAATCTCAATTTTTGTTTATAAAAATTATTTGTTGTGATTGATTCGGTCTCAAGTCCAAATACATCACTATATCTGGTGCATAGTTGGGTTAATTGTTGTTTAAATTGGAGCGGAAAATTTTTAGTTAGCTGGGACATTACCATATTTTCCCTAGCTTTAGGAGTAGTTGGAACTACATCGTAGTTCGAAAATGGTTCTGACTTTAACGTGTTTATCTTTATTATTTTGTCAGAATTGGTTGTATTTAGCAAACGGACAAATGTATTTCCATTTGTTGCTAATGTATTTGCAACGAAAATACCTGGTTGAATTTTCTGATTGCGAATCAACACAACGTCTTCACTCAAAGTGAGATTAATTTGTCGGACTACTTGGGATCTTGCTGGTATGAAAATTGTGGTGTTACCAGAATTGTATGTTATTGGAACATAAATAGGAAATTTTAAATTATCTGGTCTCAGTATTAACCAGTCTTCAGACGCTTTGCAGTCGATTTGGCAGTTGAATCTTTTGATGAAATCAATGCCAATTATACCATCACTTGGTATTGAAAATTCAGACTGTACAACATGAAAGTCGTGTGGGATTATGTATTTAGAGGTTTGAATCTCTAAGGATGCTAGGCCTTTGGACTTTATTGCTCCTTTACCAATGCCTTGAATGTAAATTTTGTGATTCGTGTCGATGTCATTTAGAACATCTGAATCTTCTTTGAGAATTGAAATATCTGCACCAGTGTCGATTAAAAATGTTAATTTTTTATTTGTTTCGACATTAAAAAATGAAACAAATATATTGAGATTAAAATTAATTGTATGCACATGTTTTGTGCGGGTTTTGCGTGTTTCCCGAATCATTGTGGGATACGCGAATATTTATGCCAGTTATGTTTCTTCTAGCATTAGTATTATTATTTTGATAATAGGACTGTCCTCTGTTTGACCGGTAATTATTGGGTTTATAGTCGGCATTGTAGTTACCCTGGCTGTTGCCTCTACCACGTTGGTAGTTAGAGTAATACCTGCCTCTATTATTTCTTCCACGCTGGTACAATATGGTACTGGGACTCCCATTCGTTTGGGTCATGAGACGGATATATTTACCCATAGCATCACTAAAACGACTAAAGTGTCCAGCTTCCAATATAGTACGAACTCGCTCGTGCTGACATTGGAGGATTAGCGCCTCCATAGCTTCTTTTGTGGCGAATTCCTCAGCGTTGTCGGGATCTAAACCACGGTCAATGAAAGCGGCTTCAAGTTGCTTCCGCAAATTGTCAAGCTCCATAGCATACTCTGATGCTGTTTTACCCTTTTGTTGGGCATTCATAAGTTTTGCAATTATAACGTCGCACACTGGGGCCTCTGCCCGAATAGTTGGCCGAAAATCATTTTTTTCACCATCGCGTTTGGCAAAAATGAAAAATGAAATCGACAGATAATACTTCAAATGTTATGGATCCAAAATATTATTGAAATCCGATAAGAGTTGTGGGTGCTACATCGACTCAAAGTGGAGACATTTTTCATGTATGAAAAATATTTAGAATTTAAAAAAAAACTTGCAACTTTGAAACTGTATATTGGCCGAATTAAACAACTGATCTTGAATATTTTTACTTTGTTCGAAAAGTAGATCATTTTTTAGTTATTTGTTGTAAAAAATTTAATGTAATTTGAAATACTCAGTAAGTTGGAGACGTTTCAAAAATACACGAAATTTTCATAATTAATCAAAAAATTATTACAAACAATTATTACAAACAAGTGCAATAGTTTGCAATGATGCAAAAATGTTTTTTTACCTAATGATTTAAGAAAAAATGGTATATATAAATGTTTTTTTACCTAATGATTTAAGAAAAAATGGTATAAATTGCAAACTATTGCATTTGTTCGAGACAGTTTGTTCTTGACTTCATAAGAGGAAACAGCTTTTTTGTTGAATAGTATTTTTGAATATAATTCAATTATAATTTAAAGTGGAAAAATGGATTTGAAGAATTCTAAGATTTTTGAAGTTTTTCGGGCCGTTAAAAATCAAAATGAATTTGTATCAGAATTGCTTAAAGTGATGGGCCTTGTACCCGAAGACGAAGGGTCTCAAAGAAAAAACTCTGAATTTATTGGGATCTACGAAAACTGGCTTGAGCAGTCTACATCATTGGATTCAACAGAGGATTCAATAGAGGATTCAAGAGAGGAAGAAGTTTACCCATCTACTAGCCAAGGAAGAGGAAGGCCACCTAAGAATATTGAAGAGTGTTCATCTGTTACAAGGAAACGTAAGCTCGGGAATGTTGGAGAAAGCTTTACAACAGAGAATCTGTCACAAGCGCTATCTTTGAAATATTCAAGGGAACAGGAAGAACTAAATCGACTGTAACAAAAGCTGTTCTGACTGCCAGTCCAATGCGGATGACCAGGATTAAGGAAAGTACTCCGACGCCACACAACATTCTCGTCACCAAATACAGTAACCAAGAAGCGTTTTCCTTGTTTATGGACTTGGGATTAAGCAAGGATAAATATGAAATCTTACGGAGTTCCTTATTAAGGCATAACATCGACGTTCTTCCGGGATATAAAAAAATTGCAATTGCCAAAAAGGATGCAGTCCCTGCCAATAAAATAATCACAGTGATATCGGCAGAAGTAAAACTACAGGACTTGATGGATCACACTGCGAGGCGTCTAATTGAAAGTTTGCCGGAAGCACAGGTGGAACTACTTCCTAAAAATCTAACTCTACTGAATAAATGGGGGTGCAAGTCATAAAAACCGATGACGAAACAATTTCTGATGAAAATATGTTTATGGCTTCTGTAGTTCCTTTACGTCTCAGAAGTGAAACTTCTGAACATTGGAGAAATGTTCGACCATCTTCGATTCACTATTGTCGGCCTATTTTCTTTAAATATGCAAAGGAAACATCGGAATTAATCAAATCAACTGTCAGCGACATAAAAAATGAAATTAGCCATCTGGAACCAACTGTTATTCAAACCAAGAGTGGAAGGACGATAACGGTTAAGTTTGATTTTTTCCTCACAATGATTGATGGAAAAGTGTTAAAGGATATTACAAACACCACCTCGATTTAAGATGCCCCATATGCAAAAAAACTCAAAAAGACTTTCACAATTCAGACAGTTCAACGGATGAGGAAAACTGCTATGAATATGGAATTTCTCCGTTGCATTGCAGGATAAATTGCATGAAATTTATTTTGAAGTTAGCCTACACAATTTCTCGGCCAGGAGAAGCAAAAACCGAGAATACACCTCGAGAGGATATGCAAAGCAGAAAGGAAATTATACAAGCTGAGTGAGGTCTTTTGACCATCAAACTCAGGGACTGAAGACATAACTTGTCTCACATATTCCCTATCGGCAGCTATTTTTTCCGCCATTGTAAAATTTATGTTCTTCCTGTTATATTCGTTATCTTCGTTGAGAACTATCGTTGTATCTAGGTCAGATACTCTGGCGAACTGAATATTGTGTTTTGCCAATGCTGAGACAGATTTGTCTCTACACTCGTTATAGAATGCTATGGCGGCACACTTATGACCTTCTGTAAGGGAATCAAAATGTTTTTTCAATAGCAAACGAATTTGCTGAAGAGTGGTTTGAATTATATCAACGTGCTTGTCAAGTGTATTTGGACTAATTGTCCTATCTTGACTGATACACTTTATTGATTTTAACAGTTCCTCTTTCAAAATTCTGGCTTGTGCAACAATCACTTGCCAGTCGGTCATTCTTTAAATATGTGGACATACATATATGTAGTGCTATTTTATTACACCTTCCTTGTCTAAGTTCTTATATATATTTTTTTTCCCCTTTTTTTTTTTAATGTTGTGCTTCATCCATTAGATAAAAGCAAAAAGTACCTGCTGCGTTTGTATAACAGCATATGCTAGGTACTGTAAGGATGAAGCATATGGCTCCTCTACTGTTTCCTTGGATTGGGAAATTTTCTCCCGTTATATCCAAGTATGTTATATTGATAGTAGCCAGATCTAATGCGCGTTGAGGTGAGCTACTTTGTTCACTCTTAAATACCTCTAGTAAATCGGTTTCTATATTTGGGTTCCTATCTCTAATTTTCGCAAAATATTTGTCTAATGACATTTTTTTTCTCTTCTTTTTTTTTTTTTCATTATTCCAAAGCAAAATTCTTCCTCCTTTTTTTTTTTTTTAGACCTTATCTAAATTATTTTCCCTGCTAGTGTATTTTTTCTTTAAGCACCTATTGTGCATTCTATAAATTTTAATTAGCATGTTGATACTCATTAGTATTATTATTACGATCAATAGAATCGTAATAGTTGTAAGACCTTGTGTCTCTACTTCTACTCTATTGATCATATTGGCAGTGGAATCCACTGTTTTCGTGTCAATTAAACCCATTTTGGGTTTTAGGGAAGCTACTTTGAAGAAATTCGATATTTCGTCTGTAATCAATGTGTTTAAAATTTTTCGAAAATCTACCTTCTTTTCAAAATTATCCATCAAAAGTTAAGAGACGCTAATCATACCTAAAAATCGCTCATACCTAAAACGTATACATAATAAAAATAAAGAAACATTTTTTTTGAAATTTCATTGAATTTAATATTTTTTTGTAAAAAAAATGTAATTAGAAATTACATTAAATATTTTTATATAAAAAAGAGTGTAATATCAATTAGTGATATCCACTTAAAGTGATCGAGTGATCAAAGAGTAAATTATTTGATTAAAGGATTCATTATAATGACATGAAGTAAATTATAATGCATATGTAAGATAAATGTACATTCAACTGCTAGTAGCAGTGACAGAGACGTGGAAAGTAGAAGGGGGGGATAGTGCATGTGGTTGGCTCACAATTCAAGTTTACATTTCATTAAATTTTTACATAGTATACTCCAACCACATGTGTTAGTAATAGCTTTACTTGTTTTTGTTAGTATTTTTCAAGCAGCGTTTGCACGCATCGGCTTGAGGTTTAGTTAAAATTATATGAGTGAAATGAGTAGTTATATAAACATAATAAAATTTTTTTTAAATGTATGAATGAAAAGTGTAAAATTTTTTAAAAATTAAAGGCAAAATCGGAAATCCGATTTGCGTTACTTTGCACCACGGCAAAGTTGGTCGTCTATGGTTTTTAAACTCTCTTGGTAGAGTTGTCGGTCTTCCTCGGAGATGGTTGCTGTCTTCAGCATATCCTGCACCAGTCTTCTCTGTCGCAGGAGGGCGATTCTTTTTCCGCCCCGCTTCTTCCTTCCTTGGGTCGATTTATCTTTATGTTGTCTTGCCCAGTACTCAGCTATTGTGAGAGGGCGTGGCCCATCGTTGGGATAAACGACTTGAGCCTCTTCTAGTGTTGGTGCATCCCTTTGCTCAACAGAAGCAGCACTTTCAAATGTTAATTCTTGCCGGTCGGCCATACAACATGTAATAGTATATGCACAATCAAATATGCACTTTCATTTGAAATTAGTATGTTGTCCTTGTAAGTTGTAGATGTTTGTTTAAAAATTGTTTTCCTGTTATTCTTCCACTGTCATTTTTGCAGAGTTTCGACTATGTTTGTTGTTGTATCCGATCCCGGGACAACATGGAACTATGTGGAATTTCTGTCCAGCCAAAAGTCATACTGGTATTCTTCGACCTGGCTAACGTTCAAGGTTTAATAGTTTAAACAAAGTCCCGTCACGGTCGCCATATACAAAGGAGTTGTTTTATTCCAAATGAAACTGTAATATTTCTTGTGTTGGCACGTCTGTGCTCTTTTTAGGTTTTATTAAGATTGCTTTAATTTATGTATATAATGCTTATGCTGCTTGTTGGCAGCTACAAAATGTATATATGTATATATGGAGAGAGAGAGAGAGAGAGAGAGAGAGAGAGAGAGTGTACTCACATGTTTGGTCACTCATTCTTGGTGAGACCAAAATGCAAGCTCAGCATATTTAGGCTGGCTTGCCAGCACAGTTCATTTATGTAAACACATATATACAGAACGAAATGTATGCATGCAAGTTTGCGTACATACATACAATTGTTCTTATATATGAATATATATATTTATAATTATTTATTGCTTACAACAGAGTGTTACAAGCTGTGCTAAATGATTTTAATTATAACATGTGAATACACTACAATACAACAAAACTTTTTACAGCAGAGTTGTTGTTTATGTTAATCTTTGCTCTTACATGTGTTCTTCTTACTTACCGCTCTCGTCAACGCATTGTTGTTGCATGTGCAGTGCTATTGGCCTCTCCCGCACTCTTTTTTCTAACTTCTATTATTCGCGCTCGCATCTATGTTCTAGCAAAAAGTGTTTGAACCCCCCTGCATCTGCTGGTACCTAATCCTGTATCGGCCGAGGTACCACAATCCCCGTCACTGCCCCCAACCAATCCGCCGCAGCTCATATAATTCACTACCCCCTTTCCACAAGGCGGGAGTAAAGAAGAGTCCATTTCCATTTCTCCAGGAAATGGTCTCTCGCTGCAGACGAATGAAGCCGTAGTTTCCGATCAGTCCGGGGAAATACCAAATACTATGGATATTGTCAATAGTCGCCCAGCTGGAGGTATATAAGTATTTAGGCGTCTGACTGGCGTACTACCAAAGGAACACATATTTGTAACCTTTAATTAAGACAAAAAATTCAAGTCTCCAAAAGAGCGATGGAGAAATTTTAATTTAATTATTCAAGTTGACTCCAAAAGTGCAAGTACGAGCAAACTACTTATGCAAACCAGCAAAAACAATTTGTCTTGGAGCGCCCAATGTGCTTCACCCTCAAATTCGCTTACACTTGAAGTGTTAATTGTTCATTGGGTTCGCCAACCGTCGTCAGCGCGCTCACAACAACAACAATTGCAGGTACTGCTTCAACAACAACTGTAACAACCGCAAAGTCTGCAATACCTTCGATCACCGTCCAGCAGACTACCTCAACAAAAACTGCCCAACCAGTGACGGTGAATCCAAAGTCACCTGTTCAGACTGGTATGGACAGATATATTTATGTAAACAAGCGAAAGCTTAGCCCTCAGACAAAAAGAGGCAACACTCCTAAAATGTCGGAAAACAACTTTGTTGAACAAAAAGCTTTGGAAAGCAATAGATTCCAAATATTGGCGAATCAGCCGGAATCCCTAGAAGCATTAAACCCTCTGTAGCCAAGCCACCACCATTCTATATCCGTGGTGCAAACTGGACTTCACTGGGCTAGTTGGTAAAAACAACTTTTATGTGACACCACTCAATAGGGGTAACATAAAAGAGACCAAAGTGCAAGCCTAAAGTGAAGAATTCTATCGTACTATTGAAAAGTACTTTAGAAAGGAAAGTGTGAATTTTTACACATTCCATTTAAAAAGAGCGCCAAAGGCCTTCAAGCGTTGATCAAAGGCATTGAACCAACGGTTCCGACTCAGCAAATAGTTGAGGTAAAATCCGTCTCAAACATACTGAACAGAAATGAAGTGTCGCAACCTATTCAATTCAAATGTCTATTCAAAGTGGAGTTACAGCCCACATGTGATAAAAAAACTTAAACCTAACACAGTGCACCCTATATACAATCTTGAACTTCTGGTGCATCGCAGAATTACTATCGAAGAGCCGCATAAGAGGACACACCCGGTACAATGCACTAATTGCCAGGAGATTGGGCACACAAAGTTCTTCTGCAGCCTTCGCCCAGTTTGCGTTGGATGTGGACAAACTCAAAAAGATTGTGTCTGCACCGATGACAAATCAAATACAAGGAAGTGTGGCAATTGTGGTGGTATTCACACAGCGAACTACAGCGGATGCCCTGTTTATAAAGAACTCAAGGCCCGCCTCAACGCGAAGAAATCAACGGCTCGTACTCAGGGCTCGGCACTAACTCCCTCTCAAACAACACCGGGAATATTTTTCTTAAGAGCTGTAAGGTCATCAGCGACTCCATTAACAATTACTCCTGAAGTAACTTTTGCGAGCGTGCTACGCAATGGAAATGCACAGCCCACTCAAACGGTACATCCCGCTACCATTCAATCTGACGCGGCCCCTAGTCCATCCGTACTTGGCCAGAACCCCAATGGGATCGAAACGTTGTCAATCTCGCTCAACCAAAATATGAGAAACTTCATGACGTTCATGCGAAATTGCATGCATTCAAAAGCTCATGGACAATAACAAGTAATGTCAGCACTACATATAGGCCCCTGGAATGCAAACGGCATTTCCAAGCACAAACAAGAATTGTCCCTGTTTCTGGACTCAAATGATATTAATATTATGCTACTATTAGAAACACACCTCACATACAAAAACAACTTTCAAATACCCTAATATGCATTCTACGTAACAAATCACCCAGACGGCAAGGCTCACTGAGGAACTGGTATCCTAAACAAAAACCGGATTAAACACTGTCTACACAATGGATTTGCCAAACAATACCTAAAAGCAACTTCAATAAGTTTTTTTTCTCTTCTTCTGGACGTTGACGCGTACAATGCGCAGTACTTTCAAGTGGTCCAAGCGACACCAGGACAAAGCCTGTTACGCGCGAACCCTATCAGACAGCATGCAAAAACGAAGTCGCGTGGACAACGGACGACAACTAAAATAATAATTAAGACTAACTACTAGATAGATAATTTAAAATAGTAGTTTTTAGAATAGATATAGAGAACTCTGATCCGATTACAGAATAAAGGCGGTTGTAGTCGGAACAGAGAACTCGAAAAGGTTCATGGAAAGAATAGTTAGAAGTACAGCGTGTTAAAGTTAAAGGGACATAATTTCGGGTTAGTCTACAAGGTACAGATAGATTGACCTGATTAAGTAAATTAGGACAATCCATTTGTCCATTTAGAAGCTTATGAATAAAGAAAGTACCAAGCATTACTCTACGATTAAGTAAGGAGGGAAGGTTAATTAGAAGAAGTCTTTTAAAATAAGAGGGCAGGTTAACATTTCAATCCCAGTTTAAACCACGAAGAGCAAAAATTAGAAACTGTTTTTGAACAGATTCAATTTTAACTTGGTGTGATCCATATTGTGGAGACCAAACACATGATCCATACTCCAAAATGGAGCGGACCAGTGAAATAAAAAGAGTTTTGGTTGTGTAAGGATCGTCAAATTCTTTCGACCATCGCTTAACGAAACCAAGACAACTCATGGCTTTATTGACAGTGATATTAATATGACGAGTAAAATTTAATTTGTGGTCCATGAGTACACCCAAATCATTTATCTCGTTCAAACGTTCAAGTGGGGTATTATTGAGATAATATACCACTAATTGAAAAGAGGATCTATGAAATGACATGACATTACATTTTGAAACATTAAGGTTTAATAAGTTAATTTCACACCAAGTTTGAAAGTTATTAAGATCGACTTGAAGCAGACGTGGAGAGCATAAGTCTTTAAAACTAATACAAAGTTTAACATCATCAGCGTACATAAGCACACGAGAGTGAATTACAACTAACGGAAGGTCATTAATGAAGAGCGTAAAAAGCAGTGGTCCTAGATGGCTACCTTGTGGCACCCCCGAGGTCACATTGATGGTCTTCGAAAGATAAGTTTTAAATAAAACTTTTTGTGTACGGTTATTAAGATATTGAGAAATCCAATTAAGCAAAAGGCTTGGAATCCCAAGTTCGTTCAGCTTGAACAAAAGCAGTGTATGATTGACAGAATCAAAAGCCTCACTGAAGTCAGTATAAACGACATCAGTTTGCAATGCATTCCTGAATCCCTCGATCGCTAAAGAAGTAAACTCTAAAAGGTTAGTGGTAGTGGATCTACGTTTCATAAACCCATGCTGAGAAGATGAAAGAATAGAACTACAGAAATGTTGCAGTTGAGAAGTTATAATTTTCTCAAATGCCTTGGGAATAGCGGATAATTTGGAAATACCCCTGTAATTAGAAGCTACGGATTTATTACCCTTTTTATGCAAAGGAATAATAAAAGATTCTTTCCAAATGGTTGGAAAAGAGAAAGTTTCAACGGACAAAGTAAATAACTTAAGAATCGGGGAAATCAAAGTCTCAGCGCAAAACCTGAGTACACAACCAGGTATCCCATCAGGTCCTGGTGAGTACACGGGTTTCACTAAAGTAAGCACGCTGAGAAGCGAATCTTAATCGATCACAGGATTAAAGACGCAATTAGACCTTTTCAACTGATAGGGATATGAAAAGTTAGCTCGATGATCTTTGGAGGAATAGGTCGTTTTGAAAAAATCAGCAAACATATCGGCAATGGCCTGATCATCGTTTGCTTTATTATTTTCAAAACATAAATAGGACGGGTGCACTGCCACCTTTCGTTTGGCGTTAACGAAGTTATAAAATTGCTTAGGATCACGGGAGAACTGAAGTTTACAACGCCTAATGTAATCCTTATAGCATAGTGTATTAAGCACTGAAAAATTCGATCGAGCAACAGCATAAAGAGAGAAATCAGACGGTCGACCCGATTTTTTAAACTTTCTATAATATCTAGACTTTACATTTTTCAAATTAGTTAACTCACGTGTAAACCATGGCGGTTTGTTAGACAACACATGGATCACACGTGGAACACAGGCATCAAAAAGTGAAAACATAGTATTATAGAAAAAACAAATGGCAGCATTCATATCATTACAGGAGTACAGATAAGACCAGTCTGTGGCAAGAATTAGCTCATTGAGCTTGAAAAAGTTAGTTTTACGAAAGCAACGGGTACGAGACGTCGAACTGGTACCAGCATTTGATAACCGAAAAGGTAGATCAATAGTCAAGTCCAAAGTTGGATGGAAACTGTCTTCGGGGACGACTAAGGGATCAATCCTCGAAACAGTACAGTTAGAAGAATCTAACATAAATATAAGATCTAGTGATCTCTCATTTTTGTTACGAACAGGATTAACTTGGGTTAGGGATAACTCAAGGAGACCGTCAACAAAGCAATGTGAGGAGGAGGGCATCAACAAGGAAGACTCACCTGATGGAAGCCATGAAACGTCTGGTAGATTAAAATCTCCCAGAACGATAAATATGTCTGCATCCGAAAGAAGTGAAGAGACAAAGCGAATAGCTTCTAAATGGCTAGCATATACCGTCATGTCAGAATTCGGTGGAATATACGAGCAAGTTAGAAATACAGAATATGATTTCAAACAAGTTTTGACACTAACAAATTCAATGTCAAAAACGGCAGGTGGCAGAACTATTTCTGAAGGAAGAGATGAATTTACGGCAATCAAAACTCCACCACCATTTTTGGAGATTCGATCGCATCTATAGGTTGAAAAAATTGTGGGAAAAACAGAGGCATCAGAAATGTCTGGCTTTAACCACGTTTCTGTAAAGACCAAGATGTGAAAGTCAAAAGATTGACTATCTACAAAAAGCTTAGAAAGTTTAGATTTTAGTCCTCTAACATTCTGATAGGCCAGAATAAGGGACGAAATTAGTTTTTTGACCCGCCAGCTACTGACGAGCCAGAGGGTAGGGAAGGATTAATTGTGTTAGGCAGACGAATCGGAGGCCGATTTTTCTTTTTCTTAGCCGTATACTCCTTTATAACTAAATGTTCCGGCCAAAAATCTTTGTGACAAATTTGGTCAAAGACATTTGGTGGGACACTGATTTTAAATGACGAAATGTCACGGGTGTATGAAAACCTAAACTTTTCCACCACAATGTTTGGCGCCACGACTTTTGCCCGGATATGGGCTATGACATCATCTGATGTAGTATTGGGGTCGAGCCGCGAAACAAAGATTTGCTTTTTTGGTGGAATGGCTACAAGAGATCTCAATGCGCCAGTCGCAACCGCAGCAACAGCATTTTGCACTGGAACTGCTGAGGCAGATGACGCTTTGTTGTTCTTTTCTCTTCTTGTTAAAATTTTATTTGGAATATCCCTGGGAGAGGATATTCGTCCGGACACATCGGAAACTACAACCGATATCGAGTCAGCTTGCGGGGCACTATTACCAGGGGAAATGTCAATCGTCCCCGCAACTGCAGCTATTGCTGGACTCCTAAATGATATCAGTTGCTGAGCATTTGGAGTTAATGGGTCAATCAACGATGCCGAAGCCGGAGGAAGCAGAGATGCCGGCGGATCGGGAGAGACTCGTTTAATAGTTTATAACTATTAAACTGAGTTTCCAGAGACGAAAACTCATCACGAAGTTTCAGAAAGCCAGCCGAGAGGGGCTTAAAGCCCTCTCTCGTCCGCCGCATAAATAGACGCATATCCATTTCTACGTCCCGGCACGCTTCTTCACTCCATTTTAGGCCCCCACCGTTTCCAATACTATCTCTTATTCTGGCTGTGTAACCAGCGCATTTGACATGCATAATGTTATCGCACAGACAGCACAAAAGATAATCAGCTTGGATTTTTTGGGGATGGGGGCACTTTTTTGAAGAGCAGACAACCATTGTAAGTTAAATTAATAAAAAAATTAAAGTAGCAACAATAAATAAATAAATCAAAAAGTTTATAAGAGAGGCAATTTAAAATGAGTAATATGAAATATAAGGGCTATACGCACCAAAAAATAACACAAGTGTTAAAGTTTATTATGCACAAGAAAAAAAAAACTGAAGAGACAGAAGTTAAGAGAAGTTAGTAAACACACAACAACAAAAACGGGTACAATCGCGAGAGTAACTGTCGCGATCGCGGGCAACGTAAAAACGCGAGAGCGAGCACCACACAAACAACAACACTAATGTGTCGCGAGAGCGCGAATGCAATTAAAAGGGAAGTGTTCAAACCACTTTCGGCAGTAAAACCGTGGCTGCGTTTGTCCACCACGAATTTCAATCTCTGATAACAGTTTACTGATTTCTTCAATACACTCGGAGTACGATTTATTGTTGCTGGAGATTACAACGCCAAGCACCCTCATTGGGGATCCCGCCTGGTAAATCCAAAAGGCAAACAGCTATATAACACAATCATCAACTCAGCAAACAAAATGGGCTATGCCTCACCGAATAAGCCCACCTACTGGCCAGCAGATCTACAGCAGTTTCGAAAACTCTAGCAAAAGCACTTGGGCAAGAAGAAGCAAGGACACAGCAGACGAAGAAAGAGCACTCATCTTTGCAGCTCATCTAAAAACGGTCTTTCTGCCAAATCCGTCAACAAACTCTATTCAGCTCCCCTCCTTGCGCACCCCAATGGAAAGTGAGCCACCGAAATTTCAAGCAGAGGAAATTTTTGCAACTATGAAAAACTATCTGAATCCAAGAAAGTCGCCCGGTCATGACAAAATAACCCCGAAAATGATCAAAGAACGATTTGCACCGTGCAACACATCTGAAAACTTTTCAACGCGATATTAAAAACTGGACACTTTCCCATAAGCTGGAAAAAATCAGTAATCATAATTATCCCAAAACCCGAAAAGGACAAAACACAGCCATTAGCATACAGACCCATCAGTTTATTGCCAAGTCTTTGAAAACTATTTGAAAAAGTCCTACAACTCCGTATAAATACAATCTTGGTAAACCAAAATATAATCCCACATCATCAGTTTGGCTTCTGTGAAAAGCATGGCACGATAGAGCAAATCAACCGTATCACCTCAGAAATCCACACAGCATTCGAGCAAAAAGAATATTGCACAGCAATTATTCTCGACCTCGCCCAAGCCTTTGACCGAGTCTGGCTTGACAGCCTAATATATAAAATAAAAGCGACGCTCCCACAATATACACACAAGCTAATGGAATCTTATCTATCCATCAGAAAATTCGCTGTACGATGTTATAGCTTCACCTCTGATGACTTCGAATCAAAAGCAGGTGTACCTTAAGGCAGCATGTTTGGTCCAACACTTTATATTTTGTACACAGCGGACATACCAACAAGCCCTACACTCATCACATCTACTTTCGCCGATGACACGGCTATCCTCAGCCGCTCCAAATGTCCGATCAAAGCTGCTGAGCAACTGACAACCCACTTAAAGGAAATTGAAAAGTGGCCAGCCGGTTGGCGAATCCGTGTAAATGAACAAAAATGCAAGCGCGTTGCGTTTACCCTCAATAGAAGAAACTGGTTGTCATCAACAACGTGCCAGTACCTCATTCCAACGATGTTCTATATCTTAGAGTTCACCTCGATAGAAGATTAACTTGGCGTAAGCATATCGAAGCCAAGAAAAAGCAACTAAAGCTTAAAGCAATCGGACTACATTGACTTATCAACGTTTTCATTTCATTTTCCGAAATAAAAATGTACAGAAAGACCTACACATTCCTAGCGTAATAACCGAAATAAAGGTACAACCGGTAAAGTACACCGCTAAACTGCAACACACCCGAATACCCTGGCTAAATCGTTAACCCGAGTACGTGAAACTATTCGTCTTCAACGAAACGACCTCCCAACCCTCTAGTAATTAATCAGGGCCACCGTTCAATGTACCGTCTTTCAGATGTTAGGTTATGTCTTAGTTCAAGATAAACCTAGAAAATTGTTGTTAGTTTTAAAAGCCTATATAAGAGATCCAACAAACAAATAAAACTTAAAAAAAAAAAAATATTCAAAAGAGATAACTTCCTTTAAATTCACTGTTTCCGTTGAACTATTTAACTGCATTTGTAGTAACAGTTTTTGGCCAGATCACGATCAACGACATCATCTGCTGGTGTTCCAAAAAACTAATCTCGTCCCTTCATCTGACCTATCAGAACATGAGAGGACTAAAATCTAAGCTTCCTAGACTCTATCTAGATGGTCTAGACTTTGATTCTAAAATGTTAGTATTTACGGAGACATTTTTAAAACCTGATATTAACGATGCATCCGTTCTTTCTGCAAAATTTTCAATTTTTAGATGTGATCGGACTTCTCGTGTAGGCGGGGAGTTCTGATTGCTGTTGACTCGGCCTTAACTTCTGACCAAATTCAATCACCGGACATTCTGGAGATTGAGTTTGTAAGTGTTAAGGTCAGATTCAAGTCTTTCTCTGTCTACATTACTTGTTCTTACATTCCGCCACAATCCGACATGGCGATGTATGCAAAATATTTAGATTCTATTCGACATATTTCTTCATTGCTTTCTGATAGAGATATCTTAATCATCTTTGGTGACTTTAATTTACCAGAAATAGCATGGTCTCAATCTGATGAATCTGCTTTGTTGCTTCCTTCTATATCTCACTGCTTTGTTGATGGCCTTTTTGAGTTATCATTAGCTCAAATAAAGATTATGCGAAATAGCATAGCCAGATCCTGAGATCTGATACACAAATATCCCTCTAGTCCTGAATGAAGACAATTTTCATTCTATTTTGGGTTTATCTGTAGATCTGTCGTTTCGTGCACCGATTGATGTTGTCAGTCCCGTGATTAAATCTCGTAATTTTAGCAAGACTAACTTCGTTAAACTAAATGAGCTCATTTTGAGAACTGATTGGTCATCCTTATACAGTTGCTCAGACATGGATCTTGCTATCTCGTTGTTTTATGATACTCTTGGTTCGCTTTTAAAGGTTTGTGACCCACTGAGGACTCCAGCTTAACAAGCACTGCTATAATAATTACCGCGAGCGTTGTAAGCTTGAGTTTTCCCGTGATCCTAAACAGTTTTATAGCTTTGTGAATTCTAAACGTAAGAAATATGTCCACCCATCAATGGTATCGTTTGAAAATAATATAGCGGACTCTGATCAAGCGATTGCTGATTTGTCCGCTCATTTCTTCACAACAACATATTCCTCAGCGGAATACCGAGCGAATCTTCCTTATCCTTATCAGATAAAAGTGTCATATTGTATCTGTAGTCGTTCGATCGATGAAAGTTTGCTTCTTATCGTGCTTAATTTAAACCTGTGTACACACCTGGTCCTGATGGAATCCCTGGTTGTGTACTCAGATTTTGTGCAGAGGCTCTATGTAAGCCACTTCAAAAACTTTCTATGTTTTCCGTTAAATCTTGTCATTTCCAATCTATATGAAAGAAATCTTATATAATTCCCATTCATAAAAATGGTAAAAAGTCCGAAGCATCCAATTATAAGGGTATTTCTAAATTGTCCGCTATTCCTCAAGCAATTAAAAAGTCACTTCTCAACTGCAACATTTTTGTAGATCTATTATTTCACCATCTCAGCATGGGTTTGTGAAACGTAGATCTACTACCATTAACCTCTTAGAATTTACATCATTAACGATCGAAGGATTTAAGAATGCAAAGCACACTGATGCAGTTTTTACTGATTTCAGTAAGACTTTCGATTCGATTCGATTTTAAAATTAAACAAAATTGGTTTCCCATGCAGTTTAATTAGGTGGATTCGTGAATACCTGACAGACAGAACCCAGAAAGTTCTTTTCAAGTCTTCAAGTTCTAGGTCTATCCAAGTCACTTCGGGGGTACCTCAGGGTAGTCATCTGGGACCTTTGCTATTTACCCTTTTAATCAACGATCTTCCATCCGTTATAATTCATTCTCGTGTCCTCATGTACGCAGATGATGTAAAGCTTTGTCTCAGCTACAGAGATATTATATCACCTTCACGGTTGCAGTCTGACCTCCAAAACTTTCAATCTTGGTGTCGACACAATTTATTAAACCTAAACACATCTAAATGCAAGGTCATGACTTTTTTCAGAAACACTCCTCAGTTAATTACCTACTTTCTTAATAACGTTCCATTAACCAGACTTAATGAGATGACTGACTTGGCAGTCCATAAATTGACTTTTTATAGTAGCAGATTAATTGAACTGGAATAGAGCCATCTGATAGCTTGCAAATTCTTTGATTTTAGATTATATAAAAAAAGAAAATGTGTGCAAAATATATGTGTCTGATCAAAAGCACAGGCTGCCCAAATTTCAGATAATATTTATTTATGAGTACTACAATTATCACAGGTTTTAATTTAAAAGTGCACTGGGATCGAGTGTATTGTTTTATTTTATCAATTTGTTTGTTTTAGTTAAAATGATGTTTATGTACTTTGCACCAAATAAATCCACAAAATCTTCATTAGAATTAACCAAACGACAAGGAACTCAGTTTTAAACGTATCGTTATCAACTTTTGTTAAATTGAAATGCATTGGATAGCCGTTTAATTGCTTTTCTTTAATATTGGTCTTAACAAGAATTCGCCGGCTAGAGGGATGATAAGCTAATTGAGTGTTTTTTTTTGCTTTGTTTCTTACACCATTTACCTATCATTTCTTTTGCAAAGCTAATGTCATTTAATATAAAATTACCATTTTTTTTTACAGAAAACGCTTACTGAATCGTATAATAATGATAATGAATTTAAACTGAAGCCTTCTTCTGATTTTTGGTCTCCTAAAATGTTGGTGGATTTTGTTGCCGGTCTTTTGGGAGGTAATACGATAAATTTTTCATGGTTTTTAATTTAATAAGCCTATTTCTATTTAAACGGATGGTCTAAAATAAATTTTCAAAAATAGACATTAAAATTTTGTTTAAACTAGAAAAAGTGTACACCTGGTGTTCGGTCAAACACGCCTAAAGTCCCGTAGACTAAATCATTCAATTGTTATATTATTTAACTTAAACTTTATATCGTAATTCATTTTTTTGTTATACTTAAAAGCTCATGTAAACGAAAGTGAAATATGTATATTAGAACATATTGATTGTTTCAATTTATTCCAATATTTATTAAAGGTTTTTGTTAATGAGCACGTCTGTGCTCTTAGTCAACTTTTATTCGAATGAATCATTTTGTGTGTTAACTTATGCTGCTTGTTGGCAGCTACAAAAATAAGAGGGGTGAGGCGCGCGAGTGAACTCACATGATCAAATTGCAAGCTCAGCATAATTGGGCTGGCTTGCCAGCACAATTCGTTTGCGTAAGCTTATATACAGAACGAAATGTATGCATGCAAGTTTGCGTACATACATACAATTGTTCTTATATATAAACTTATTACTATTATTTCCTGCTTGCAACAGAATGTTACAAGCTGTGCCGAAGTCATTTAGAACCGACATGTGAATTCACTACACATCCCCTTTTTAAAGAATAACGTAATCTAATGAAGTTATTATATATGTGTATATGAAGTAAATGACGTTATAAAGTAATTCGTGTTATTTTAAAAAAAAATTTTGACGTCCGTCAATGAATATATATATTTTTCCCTTACATGTATGCATTTTTTTTTTTTTTTTTTTTTTTTAAAGTTTTCAAATATTTTTTTTTTCTTCGCTCCTTTTCTTTATATATATAAAAATAAAAACTTGTATATATGCAAATAACTTTCATTATTTTCAATGTATACACTTTAGATTTTGTAAATACACGAGAAAAATTTTTCTTTTTGTTATTTAAAAATTTTTAACCTATCCTTATGCACTCTTTGTGCTTTATTTCTTTTATCTCTTATTAAAATATTATCCTTATCTTCTATTGCTTCTACTCTATATGGGCCTAGATACTTAGATTCTAACTTATAGCCCGTTTCACTCTTAACAAGAACCTTATCTACTATTTCTATTTTAAAGTTATTTATGTTCCTATCGTATAATTCCTTATTCTTTACCTTATGCTCCTCTAGCATAAGCCTTGCCCTTTTATAGGCTTGCTCTAATCTAAACTTAGCTTCCCTAGCGTAATCATCTACATTATATAATGGACTTATATTATTTATAGCATTAAATTGTTTTGGCAAATTGCTTTGTTTGCCGAAAATTAGCTCATATGGATAATAACCATGTGCCATAGAGGGGGTCGTGTTGAAACAATATATAAAATATTGGAGCCAAACATCCCAGTCAGTTTTATCAACTGATATATATGAACGGATGTATTCATTGAAAGTTCTATGACTTCTTTCCACTGTTCCCACGGTTTGGTGGTGATGTGCAGTAGACGTTATGTTGTCTATTTTTAGATATTTGCACAGATCGCTTATTATTGAATTTTTATATTCAGTGCCCATGTCCGAAATGGACGTCTTCATTGGACCGTACTTTAATATAAAAAACTCAAATATTGCTTTCGCAATGGTATTAGCGTTCTTATTTTGAACAGGGACGGCTACCAACTACTTTGTTAGGTCACAGATCAGGGTTACTGCGTATTCGTTACCGTATTCAGATTTCGGTAGTGGACCTATAGTATCCACTATTACTCTGTCAAAGGCACTCATAGGCGTTTCTGTTATTGTTAGTGGGGTCTTCGTATGTTTAGTCGTTTTCGACTTTTGGCATTTTGGACAACTACGTATGTACTCTTTTATTTGACGCGTCATATTTTTCCAATAGTAGTGTCTTTTTATTTTTATTAATGTTTTTGTTATGCCATTATGACCTCCTTGGATTGGATTATCATGATTTTCAGACAAAATTGCTTCTTTTTCTTTTTCATTGCTTATTATGGTCACCGGGTTGAGTAGCGCTACTCTTAATGATTTCAATTTATCATTGCCCATTTCTTTAAAAGTATCTATTGAAATAAATTCAAAGATCTTTTCCCACGGTGCCGTTTTGATATGGCTTATTTTTAATATACCGGCTTGCTTTTCAAGCCTTTGAAAGAACTGACCTAAGTCAAGTTTTTCATTAGTATATAGGTCGCCAATATCAGTTCTTGCAATAACTTTATTTCCGTGTTTCAAGTAACACAGTTTATTTGTTATATGCAAGGCCACTACTTTTCGTACCTCGTCATTATTTATAACTTGGTAAACGTTGGGCATAGAAGCATTTGGAGTACTTTGCCTTGGCAAAGTCTCTTTTTCTTTTCCTGCGCAGGATTTATTTTGTCTGTACTGTTGCCTGGTAGTGACTTTCAGGACTTTATTTTGAATGTCTTTTAACTCGGTTATTGTGATCCGAGATAGGGCATCTGCCACGAAATTGTCTTTTCCCTTTAGATACTCAACAGTGAAGTCGTATTCTTCCAGTTCAAGCCGCATGCGAGTCAATTTTGAGCTAGGATTTACCATGGAAAATAAATATGTTAAAGGTCTGTGGTCTGTTTTTATCGTGAAATGCTTGCCATAAATATATGGTCGAAAATGCGTAATGGCCCAATGAATGGCTGCTAGTTCTTGTTCCGTTGTGTTCTTATTACTTTCACCTTTGGTGAATGAACGCGATGCATAAGCGATTGGAAGTTGGAGTCCATCTCGGTTTTGGGTTAAAACCGCTCCACACGATTGTTTGCTTGCGTCTGTGATTATGCAAAATTCTTTGCTAAAATCAGGATATTGTAATATGGTTGGCCGCATTAAATTTTTCTTGAGATATTGGAATGCATTTTGGCATTCAATTGTCCACTCAAAGGGAACATTCTTTTTACATAATCGAGTTATGTGCCGGGAATAGTCGGCGAAATTTTTAATAAAACGTCTATAATAGTTGCAAAATGCAACGAACCGTCTAGCGCTGTCCGCATCATGTGGGACTGGATAATTCTTAATGACATTATATTTTGTGTCATCAGGTAAAATTCCTTTATCTGTGCACTTATGACCTAGAAAAGTCACTTCGCGCATAAAAAATGAACATTTTTCTGGATGTAATTTAAGGTTGTGTTTCCGACATGTGTTGAAGACATCGTTAAGATTTTTTAGCATGTGTTTTTCGGAACAACCAATAACTATTAAATCATCCATATAAAGGAATGCTTGGGACGGATCTAGTCCCGAGAATGCGATAGTCATCATTCTCTGAAATGAATTAGGCGCTATCTTTAGACCAAATGGTAATCGCGTAAAGCGATATGAGCCGTTGCTCGTTGAAAATGACGTTATCTTTCTTGAACTTTCTTCAAGTTCGATTTGGTGGAAGCCTGACATAAAGTCAAGACATGAGAAGTATTTAGCTCGACCTAGTTGGTCTAGTATGTCCTCAATTCGAGGAAGAGGAAATTTGTCGGCCAATAATTTTTTATTGATTTGACGATATTCAATAACTAATCGCCATTTCTTGTCTTCTGAGCCAGGTAATGATTTTTTCGGAACAAGTAGCAGTGGGCTATTATATTCAGACACAGATGGTTCAACTATATTGTTGACTATTAGTTTTCCAACCTGCTTTTGAATTTCTTCCTTTTGACTATGTGGGCTCCGGTAGTTTTTGATATATACCGGTTCTTCGTCTTTTAATCTCAATTTTTGTTTATAAAAATTATTTGTTGTGATTGATTCGGTCTCAAGTCCAAATACATCACTATATCTGGTGCATAGTTGGGTTAATTGTTGTTTAAATTGGAGCGGAAAATTTTTAGTTAGCTGGGACATTACCATATTTTCCCTAGCTTTAGGAGTGGTTGGAACTACATCGTAGTTCGAAAATGGTTCTGACTTTAAAGTGTTTATCTTTATTATTTTGTCAGAATTGGTTGTATTTAGCAAACGGACAAATGTATTTCCATTTGTTGCTAATGTATTTGCAACGAAAATACCTGGTTGAATTTCCTGATTGGGAATCAACACAACGTCTTCACTCAAAGTGAGATTAATTTGTCTGACTACTTGGAATCTTGCTGGTATGAAAATTGAGGTGTTACCAGAATTGTATGTTATTGGAACATAAATAGGAAATTTTAAATTATCTGGTCTCAGTATTAACCAGTCTTCAGACGCTTTGCAGTCGATTTGGCAGTTGAATCTTTTGATGAAATCAATGCCAATTATACCATCACTTGGTATTGAAAATTCAGACTGTACAACATGAAAGTCGTGTGGGATTATGTATTTAGAGGTTTGAATCTCTAAGGATGCTAGGCCTTTGGACTTTATTGCTCCTTTACAAATGCCTTGAATGTTAATTTTGTGATTCGTGTCGATGTCATTTAGAACATCTGAATCTTTTTTGAGAATTGAAATATCTGCACCAGTGTCGATTAAAAATGTTAATTTTTTATTTGTTTCGACATTAAAAAATGAAACAAATATATTGAGATTAAAATTAATTGTATGCACATGTTTTGTGTTTACTCTTCTGTATCTAAAGGGTCTTGCGAGTTTCCCGAACTGTGGTGGGATACGCGAATATTTATATCTTGTATATTTCTCTTGGTATTATTATTGATTCTATATTGGGACTGTCCCCTGTTATATGATTGATAATCGTTTTTCTGGTAATTGCCATTGCCGCGGTTATAGTTGGCATTGTAGTTACCCTGGCCATTGCCTCTACCACGTTGGTAGTTAGGGTAATACCTGCCTCTATTATTTCTCCCATGCTGGTACAATATGGTGCTGGGACTTCCAGTCGTTTCGGTCATGCAACGGATATATTTACCCATAGCATCATTGAAATGACTAAAGTGTCCAGCTTCCAATATGATACGAATTCGCTCGTGCTGGCATTGGTGGATTAGTGCCTGCAGTGCTTCTTTTGTAGCGAATTCTTCTGCGATGTCGGGATCTAAACCACGGTCAATAAAAGCGGCTTCAAGTTGCTTTCGCAAATTGTTAAGCTCCATAGCATATTCTGATGCTGTTTTACCCTTTTGTTGGGCGTTCATGAGTTTTGCAATTATGACATCAGTTGATTCGCCTCTAACGTTATGTTTTAGTTTTTCTATTATGCCCATTATTGTAGTCTCATTTTGGACTTTGTGGGCAATGGAGCCGGTGATTTTGGACTTAATGGCTTCAAGGGCCAAATCCTCCTGGTCTCCTTTAGTTCGTTCGACCAACTTTAATGCCGTAACGAAACGGGTGAGTGAGGTCTTTTGACCGTCAAACTCAGGGACCGAAGACATAACTTGTTTTACGTATTCCCTATCGGCAGCTATTTTGTTTGCCATTGTTAGTGTTATTTTCTGTTAGGGGCGATAAGACTTAACTCTTTTGAGAGTGAACGAGAGATTGAGATGGAGATTTTATCATTCATGTCTATAAATTCAAGAGGGAGAAGATTTTCTCTTATCAATTCTTCTCCCCCTCCTCCTCCTTTTCTTTCACATTTTTCTTTATTTCTGCTTGATCATCGGCTCAATTTTTGAATTAATTCATTCTTCTACGCTTTCCATTTTGTTAAATTGAATTTTGAGATTCTTTCTATTACTAAAGCGTATATATTGAAAACCCTTTTTTTTTTATAAAAAAAAAATTTTAAATGGAATGGAAATTTCATTTGGTATTTCATCATTTATATATATATATATCAAAAAGGAGTGTGATATCAATTAGTGATATCCACTTAAAGTGATCAATAGATCATCGAATGATTCATTACATTGTATAAGCATACATGCAGAAACGAACGTATATATTCAACTGCTTATAGCAGTGACAGAGACGTGGAAGTTAGAAGAGATAGTGCATGTGGTTGGCTCACAATTCAAGTTTACATTTCATTAAATTTTACAATAGATACTCCAACCACATGTGTTAGTAATAGCCTAATTTTTTTCGTTAGTATTTTTCAAGCAGCGTTTGCACGCATCGACTTGAGGGTTTAATTAAAATTAAATGATTGAGATGATTTGCTATATAAACATAGTAAAGAAAAATTTTTTTTTAAATGAGTGAATGAATTATAAATTTTTAAAATTAGTGGCAATATCGGAAATCCGATTTGCGTTACTTTGCACCACGGCAAAGTTCTTCTCCTAGATTCTTTAGACTCTCTTGGTAGAGTTGTCGGTCTTCCTCAGGCAATGTTGTGGTTTTCAACATATCCTGCACCAATCGTCTCTGGCGCAGGAGGGCGATTCTTTTTCCGCCCCGCTTCTTCCTTCTTTGCGTAGATTTATTTAGTTGTCTTCGAGCCCGGTACTCAGCAATGGTGAGTGGGCGTGGTCCATCGTTTGGATACACCACTAGAGCCTTTTCTAGTGTGGGTGCATCCCTTTGCTCGACAGGAGCAGCACTTTCGAACGTCACTTCTGTATTGGCCATTCACTTGGCAGTATGTATGTGAACATATTTTGTTGTTGGGAAATTGGTTAGCGAGTGTGTGCTAAACGATGCGAGGTACGACTGTACTGAGCAAATGCAGATTATCTCAGTCGAATCAAAAAAAATTCTTTTTTATTGTATAATCGGGCACTTTTTGTTGTTTCCACATTTTACACACAATTCCAATCAAAGGGTTCTGCAAGGTGACTGTCCTGTCACGGTCGCCATGAAATATGTATATTAGTACATATTGATTGTTTCAATTTATTCCAATATTTATTAAAGGTTTTTGTTAATGAGCACGTCTGTGCTCTTAGTCAACTTTTATTCGAATGAATCATTTTGTGTGTTAACTTATGCTGCTTGTTGGCAGCTACAAAAATAAGAGGGGTGAGGCGCGCGAGTGAACTCACATGATCAAATTGCAAGCTCAGCATAATTGGGCTGGCTTGCCAGCACAATTCGTTTGCGTAAGCTTATATACAGAACGAAATGTATGCATGCAAGTTTGCGTACATACATACAACTGTTCTTATATATAAACTTATTACTATTTTTTCCTGCTTGCAACAAGCTGTGCCGAAGTCATTTAAAACCGACATGTGAATTCACTACAAAAGCTCTATCGCATCAATTGTCTTGCATCTATGCTTTCTACTTATTCTATCAGTATGCAATTATCCCTAATGGGATTCACTTCAAACAACTTGTACATTTTTCTAACTCAAAAAAACTGAGTATTCACGGACTTATGTTGTAATTTGTTTTGCAATCTTTGAAGGATCTCAATGTGGGAAGTGCATACTGTGCCCCATAGGTGAATTCCATACGCCCAAATTGGTTTCAGGGGATAGTTTTGCATAGTTAAAGCTTGTTGTTCAGGCCGTGTTGTGACCTAGCACCAAGTAGACAGTTATTTCATACAGTTTTAAACTCAGCAGTGTTTTTTGCTCTTAATGTGGGCTTTCCAATTGAGTCGACTGCCTAGGCTGATACCGAAATATTTGACTGTCGAAACGATTTTGTCGGCGTGTTGAAAATGTCATGTGAGCTGATTATTCTAGATTGACAGCAATGTTTTATCTTATTAGCCAGGGCTCAAGAATATTTAATTGTTCTTGTATAATCTTAGACGCTTCAAACTTTTGTTGACATAGGTACAAATGTTGCTGATTATTTTCTATAAGAGGTAAATCAGCTGTGCAGTATGTGAAGGACAGGGCCAAGAACACTTCCTTGCGGAATTTCTGCATGTATGCATCTTATTCCAAATTCGTCAATTTCGCACATTACGTAGAATCTTCTGTTGATTGGGTATAATTTTCAGAACAGATAGTTTAAAGCTTGAAGTAGGACTTTCAATTTATGAAGCAAGCCACGGTGTCAGTCGCGGTCAAATCCTATTCGACTAATACAAACTAAGCAAGACAAAGTTGACACCAAAAGAATGGTAACAAATAAATGATGTATTATGAATAAAAGTCAGCAACGTTTACTTCTTTTTAATTTATTTATTTATTTATTTATTTATTTTAAAGTCAACTTAACTAATGCAAATGACTTAACTAATTAAAATATAAGAATTAAAAAATAAGGAGTAAATTAAAAGTAAGGTGGCCGCAGGCCAAAACAAAAAGAAAATAGATGAAGATTAGACAATTAGGAGTGAAGAACAGTTCGAAGGAAGTCAAAGAGTACAATACGTAAAGAAGAAGGAGAAAAGTGAGGAGAAATAATATGGGAAAACTCATTATAGTCTCTACACAAAATTCGAAGAGGTTCATGACTGCTAAAGTTGGAGACGTATGTACTTAAATGAAGAGGGACAAAATTACGTGTAGGACGAAATGGAACAGCAAAGTTAATTTTCGCTAACAAAAATGGAGAGTCTATTTCCCCTAATAACAGTTTTTGGAGAAAAAGAATAACAGAAACGCGTCTTCGATTTATTAAAGAAGGAAGATTTAGGAGACAAAGCTTACTTGAGTAATGTGGGAGGAGCCTAATTGGCTCCCAGTTTAGGCCACGTAGTGCCAACAAAAGGAATTGTTTTTGTACCGACTCAATACGTTGCTGGTGAACGGCATATTGAGGACTCCAAACTGGTGAGCAGTATTCTAATACAGGGCGAACCAATGATGTAAATAAGACCTTGGTGATGTAGGGATCATTAAACTCCCTAGACCAACGCTTTATAAAACCTAGCAAAGATGTTGCTTTATTAGTTACTGATGAAATGTGCAGCGGGAAGTTCAGTTTGGGATCAAAAATGATGCCCAAATCGTCAACGGAAAAAACTCTATTTAGGATAGCGTCATTCATGTAGTAAGTAGCAAGAAACGGCGAACGACGACAAAATGTCATAGATGAGCATTTCAGTGTGTTGAGATGGAGGTGATTTAACTTACACCACTCACTAAGCTTATTAATATCCGCTTGCAAAATGGAATGATTAGCTGGATCTTTAAATGAAAAGCAAAGTTTAACGTCATCCGCAAACATAAATACACGAGAGTTATTTAAAACATTAGGTAAATCGTTTATAAACAAAGTGAAGAGTAGTGGGCCCAGATGACTTCCTTGGGGAAACACCAGATAAGACATTAACATTTTTGGAGAGCGAAGTTCTAAACAAAACTCTTTGAGTTCTATTGGTGAGGTAAGACCTTAACCAAGAAAGAAGATTAGGAGAAAAACCTAGCAGACCAAGTTTCATTAACAACAGTTTATGATCAACACTATCAAACGCTTTGCTGAAATCAGTGTAAATAACATCCGTTTGAGATTTATTACGAAAACCTTCATGAACCAAAGTACTGAATTCAAGAAGATTTGTAAGTGATGAACGTCCCTTCAAAAATCCATGCTGATGCGGAGAAATTAAAGATTTGCATTGGTGTTTCAGATTAATCAAAATCATTTCCTCAAAAAGTTTTGGAATAGCCGAGAGTTTAGCTATACCTCTGTAATTAGATATGTCCGATTTGTTTCCTTTTTTAAATAAGGGAATTATAAATGAATTATTCCAAAAAGAGGGAAAGCGACCAGATTCAATGGAGAGAGTAAAAAGCCTTAACAAAGGTACTGTTAACGAACGAGAGCATGTCTTCAGAATACAACTGGGAACGTTGTCCGGACCAGGTAAAAATGAACACTTCAAGGAGGCTAAACCGATTATGAGTGATTCTTCAGAAATCCTTGGCATATAAATTGAAAAAGAAACAATGGAATTCATCAAACAACGAACAATAATTCAACCTTAATTACGTAAATCAAATTTGTATTCTAAAGACAGAAATCTATTATGATTCTCTCTTACTTCAGAAACATTAAGAGGAGCCGCATACTGAAAGGTATACAAGTGCCAAAAAAAAAAATCATGAGAGAAAGCGATAATATTAGAGTATTAAAATTTTTATTAAACGAGAACTAATATTCGCGGCTGGTTAAATTTTAATTAAGAAAAGTAATTGCTTGCTAAACAATCAGAAAACAACAGAAAGGGGGAGATAGGAAAGTATATAGGATCGGAAGATAAACGGGTCGTATATATATATGCTCAGGAACACACACTAGCAGTAGTTAGTCTTAATTATTATTTTAGTTCTCGTCCGTTGTCCACGCGACTTCGTTTTTGAATGCTGTCTGCTAGGGTTCGCGCGTAACAAGCTGTGTCCTGGTGTCGCTTGGACCATTTGAACGTACTGCGTATTGTACGAGTCAACGTCTAGAAGAAAAAAAACCCGCGAGGTTGCCCACCCTACCCAAAAACCTTTAGCCCCTGCTAAACTCCTCTACGCCACATGACTCCAAAAAGAAAAAAATTCAAAATTTAAAAATTAATTTTAATTGAGTATTCACCATTTAAAACTATACAATAGTTCATTTTTGTTTCTTAGTAACCGACAACTAAATTATTTTAAGTTTCGAAAAATATATACTACTATTCCTGATAAACTATAAAAAAAGATTCCAAATTCGTCTAGTTCAGCCCGCGATCAGCTGTTTATTATGCTCGCTCTATATCTTCTTGGTTAAGGTCATTGACCTGGCTTAGCCTTGTATTTCCGCTAGTATAGGGTCAATATAATTTTATATATATAGGTAAAATTAAATAACAAAATTTACTTTGGATTTTTATACCCTGTACCCATAGGGTAAAAGGGTATATTAAAGTCGCTAAAATGTATGTAACAGGCAGAAATATACATTTCTGACCCCATAAAGTATATATATTCTTGATCAGCATCACTAGCCGAGTCGATTGAGCAATGTCCGTCTGTCCGTCCGTCTGTCTGTCCGTCCGTCTGTATGAACACCTAGATCTCGGAGTCTATAAGAGCTAGGGCTACCAAATTCGGCTAATAGATCCGTCTAGTGTGCAGACAGATCAAGTTTTTTTTTCAAATTTTTCCACGCCCACTTGCGCCCCTCAAATCGGGAAAACATATTACTAGAGCTGTGTTAAAGGTATTCTTACTTGGCACACCTAATTATATACCCAAACTGCTCCACCTGACCAAATTTTGTCCAAATCGGACAATAAATATCGGAGATATACCTATATGAGTTTTGCACTGAATTGCCAAGGCGACGTTGGCTGGCAAGAGTGAGCGAGACAGCATGCGTTCGCTGCTGCTGCATGTTAAAGGGAATTTTGTATAAAATTGATGGCGATTTTGAGAATATTCTATTTCATTTATTGGGAATCAACACAACGTCTTCACTCAAAGTGAGATTAATTTGTCTGACTACTTGGGATCTTGCTGGTATGAAAATTGAGGTGTTACCAGAATTGTATGTTATTGGAACATAAATAGGAAATTTTAAATTATCTGGTCTTAGTATTAACCAGTCTTCGGACGCTTTGCAGTCGATTTGGCAGTTGAATCTTTTGATGAAATCAATGCCAATTATACCATCACTTGGTATTGAAAATTCAGACTGTACAACATGAAAGTCGTGTGGGATTATGTATTTAGAGGTTTGAATCTCTAAGGATGCTAGGCCTTTGGACTTTATTGCTCCTTTACAAATGCCTTGAATGTTAATTTTGTGATTCGTGTCGATGTCATTTAGAACATCTGAATCTTTTTTGAGAATTGAAATATCTGCACCAGTGTCGATTAAAAATGTTAATTTTTTATTTGTTTCGACATTAAAAAATGAAACAAATATATTGAGATTAAAATTAATTGTATGCACATGTTTTGTGTTTACTCTTCTGTATCTAAAGGGTCTTGCGAGTTTCCCGAACTGTGGTGGGATACGCGAATATTTATATCTTGTATATTTCTCTTGGTATTATTATTGATTCTATATTGGGACTGTCCCCTGTTATATGATTGATAATCGTTTTTCTGGTAATTGCCATTGCCGCGGTTATAGTTGGCATTGTAGTTACCCTGGCCATTGCCTCTACCACGTTGGTAGTTAGGGTAATACCTGCCTCTATTATTTCTCCCATGCTGGTACAATATGGTGCTGGGACTTCCAGTCGTTTCGGTCATGCAACGGATATATTTACCCATAGCATCATTGAAATGACTAAAGTGTCCAGCTTCCAATATGATACGAATTCGCTCGTGCTGGCATTGGTGGATTAGTGCCTGCAGTGCTTCTTTTGTAGCGAATTCTTCTGCGATGTCGGGATCTAAACCACGGTCAATAAAAGCGGCTTCAAGTTGCTTTCGCAAATTGTTAAGCTCCATAGCATATTCTGATGCTGTTTTACCCTTTTGTTGGGCGTTCATGAGTTTTGCAATTATGACATCAGTTGATTCGCCTCTAACGTTATGTTTTAGTTTTTCTATTATGCCCATTATTGTAGTCTCATTTTGGACTTTGTGGGCAATGGAGCCGGTGATTTTGGACTTAATGGCTTCAAGGGCCAAATCCTCCTGGTCTCCTTTAGTTCGTTCGACCAACTTTAATGCCGTAACGAAACGGGTGAGTGAGGTCTTTTGACCGTCAAACTCAGGGACCGAAGACATAACTTGTTTTACGTATTCCCTATCGGCAGCTATTTTGTTTGCCATTGTTAGTGTTATTTTCTGTTAGGGGCGATAAGACTTAACTCTTTTGAGAGTGAACGAGAGATTGAGATGGAGATTTTATCATTCATGTCTATAAATTCAAGAGGGAGAAGATTTTCTCTTATCAATTCTTCTCCCCCTCCTCCTCCTTTTCTTTCACATTTTTCTTTATTTCTGCTTGATCATCGGCTCAATTTTTGAATTAATTCATTCTTCTACGCTTTCCATTTTGTTAAATTGAATTTTGAGATTCTTTCTATTACTAAAGCGTATATATTGAAAACCCTTTTTTTTTATAAAAAAAAATTTTAAATGGAATGGAAATTTCATTTGGTATTTCATCATTTATATATATATATATCAAAAAGGAGTGTGATATCAATTAGTGATATCCACTTAAAGTGATCAATAGATCATCGAATGATTCATTACATTGTATAAGCATACATGCAGAAACGAACGTATATATTCAACTGCTTATAGCAGTGACAGAGACGTGGAAGTTAGAAGAGATAGTGCATGTGGTTGGCTCACAATTCAAGTTTACATTTCATTAAATTTTACAATAGATACTCCAACCACATGTGTTAGTAATAGCCTAATTTTTTTCGTTAGTATTTTTCAAGCAGCGTTTGCACGCATCGACTTGAGGGTTTAATTAAAATTAAATGATTGAGATGATTTGCTATATAAACATAGTAAAGAAAAATTTTTTTTTAAATGAGTGAATGAATTATAAATTTTTAAAATTAGTGGCAATATCGGAAATCCGATTTGCGTTACTTTGCACCACGGCAAAGTTCTTCTCCTAGATTCTTTAGACTCTCTTGGTAGAGTTGTCGGTCTTCCTCAGGCAATGTTGTGGTTTTCAACATATCCTGCACCAATCGTCTCTGGCGCAGGAGGGCGATTCTTTTTCCGCCCCGCTTCTTCCTTCTTTGCGTAGATTTATTTAGTTGTCTTCGAGCCCGGTACTCAGCAATGGTGAGTGGGCGTGGTCCATCGTTTGGATACACCACTAGAGCCTTTTCTAGTGTGGGTGCATCCCTTTGCTCGACAGGAGCAGCACTTTCGAACGTCACTTCTGTATTGGCCATTCACTTGGCAGTATGTATGTGAACATATTTTGTTGTTGGGAAATTGGTTAGCGAGTGTGTGCTAAACGATGCGAGGTACGACTGTACTGAGCAAATGCAGATTATCTCAGTCGAATCAAAAAAAATTCTTTTTTATTGTATAATCGGGCACTTTTTGTTGTTTCCACATTTTACACACAATTCCAATCAAAGGGTTCTGCAAGGTGACTGTCCTGTCACGGTCGCCATGAAATATGTATATTAGTACATATTGATTGTTTCAATTTATTCCAATATTTATTAAAGGTTTTTGTTAATGAGCACGTCTGTGCTCTTAGTCAACTTTTATTCGAATGAATCATTTTGTGTGTTAACTTATGCTGCTTGTTGGCAGCTACAAAAATAAGAGGGGTGAGGCGCGCGAGTGAACTCACATGATCAAATTGCAAGCTCAGCATAATTGGGCTGGCTTGCCAGCACAATTCGTTTGCGTAAGCTTATATACAGAACGAAATGTATGCATGCAAGTTTGCGTACATACATACAACTGTTCTTATATATAAACTTATTACTATTTTTTCCTGCTTGCAACAAGCTGTGCCGAAGTCATTTAAAACCGACATGTGAATTCACTACAAAAGCTCTATCGCATCAATTGTCTTGCATCTATGCTTTCTACTTATTCTATCAGTATGCAATTATCCCTAATGGGATTCACTTCAAACAACTTGTACATTTTTCTAACTCAAAAAAACTGAGTATTCACGGACTTATGTTGTAATTTGTTTTGCAATCTTTGAAGGATCTCAATGTGGGAAGTGCATACTGTGCCCCATAGGTGAATTCCATACGCCCAAATTGGTTTCAGGGGATAGTTTTGCATAGTTAAAGCTTGTTGTTCAGGCCGTGTTGTGACCTAGCACCAAGTAGACAGTTATTTCATACAGTTTTAAACTCAGCAGTGTTTTTTGCTCTTAATGTGGGCTTTCCAATTGAGTCGACTGCCTAGGCTGATACCGAAATATTTGACTGTCGAAACGATTTTGTCGGCGTGTTGAAAATGTCATGTGAGCTGATTATTCTAGATTGACAGCAATGTTTTATCTTATTAGCCAGGGCTCAAGAATATTTAATTGTTCTTGTATAATCTTAGACGCTTCAAACTTTTGTTGACATAGGTACAAATGTTGCTGATTATTTTCTATAAGAGGTAAATCAGCTGTGCAGTATGTGAAGGACAGGGCCAAGAACACTTCCTTGCGGAATTTCTGCATGTATGCATCTTATTCCAAATTCGTCAATTTCGCACATTACGTAGAATCTTCTGTTGATTGGGTATAATTTTCAGAACAGATAGTTTAAAGCTTGAAGTAGGACTTTCAATTTATGAAGCAAGCCACGGTGTCAGACGCGGTCAAATCCTATTCGACTAATACAAACTAAGCAAGACAAAGTTGACACCAAAAGAATGGTAACAAATAAATGATGTATTATGAATAAAAGTCAGCAACGTTTACTTCTTTTTAATTTATTTATTTATTTATTTATTTTAAAGTCAACTTAACTAATGCAAATGACTTAACTAATTAAAATATAAGAATTAAAAAATAAGGAGTAAATTAAAAGTAAGGTGGCCGCAGGCCAAAACAAAAAGAAAATAGATGAAGATTAGACAATTAGGAGTGAAGAACAGTTCGAAGGAAGTCAAAGAGTACAATACGTAAAGAAGAAGGAGAAAAGTGAGGAGAAATAATATGGGAAAACTCATTATAGTCTCTACACAAAATTCGAAGAGGTTCATGACTGCTAAAGTTGGAGACGTATATACTTAAATGAAGAGGGACAAAATTACGTGTAGGACGAAATGGAACAGCAAAGTTAATTTTCGCTAACAAAAATAGAGAGTCTATTTCCCCTAATAACAGTTTTTGGAGAAAAAGAATAACAGAAACGCGTCTTCGATTTATTAAAGAAGGAAGATTTAGGAGACAAAGCTTACTTGAGTAATGTGGGAGGAGCCTAATTGGCTCCCAGTTTAGGCCACGTAGTGCCAACAAAAGGAATTGTTTTTGTACCGACTCAATACGTTGCTGGTGAACGGCATATTGAGGACTCCAAACTGGTGAGCAGTATTCTAATACAGGGCGAACCAATGATGTAAATAAGACCTTGGTGATGTAGGGATCATTAAACTCCCTAGACCAACGCTTTATAAAACCTAGCAAAGATGTTGCTTTATTAGTTACTGATGAAATGTACAGCAGGAAGTTTAGTTTGGGATCAAAAATGATGCCCAAATCGTCAACGGAAAAAACTCTATTTAGGATAGCGTCATTCATGTAGTAAGTAGCAAGAAACGGCGAACGACGACAAAATGTCATAGATGAGCATTTCAGTGTGTTGAGATGGAGGTGATTTAACTTACACCACTCACTAAGCTTATTAATATCCGCTTGCAAAATGGAATGATTAGCTGGATCTTTAAATGAAAAGCAAAGTTTAACGTCATCCGCAAACATAAATACACGAGAGTTATTTAAAACATTAGGTAAATCGTTTATAAACAAAGTGAAGAGTAGTGGGCCCAGATGACTTCCTTGGGGAAACACCAGATAAGACATTAACATTTTTGGAGAGCGAAGTTCTAAACAAAACTCTTTGAGTTCTATTGGTGAGGTAAGACCTTAACCAAGAAAGAAGATTAGGAGAAAAACCTAGCAGACCAAGTTTCATTAACAACAGTTTATGATCAACACTATCAAACGCTTTGCTGAAATCAGTGTAAATAACATCCGTTTGAGATTTATTACGAAAACCTTCATGAACCAAAGTACTGAATTCAAGAAGATTTGTAAGTGATGAACGTCCCTTCAAAAATCCATGCTGATGCGGAGAAATTAAAGATTTGCATTGGTGTTTCAGATTAATCAAAATCATTTCCTCAAAAAGTTTTGGAATAGCCGAGAGTTTAGCTATACCTCTGTAATTAGATATGTCCGATTTGTTTCCTTTTTTAAATAAGGGAATTATAAATGAATTATTCCAAAAAGAGGGAAAGCGACCAGATTCAATGGAGAGAGTAAAAAGCCTTAACAAAGGTACTGTTAACGAACGAGAGCATGTCTTCAGAATACAACTGGGAACGTTGTCCGGACCAGGTAAAAATGAACACTTCAAGGAGGCTAAACCGATTATGAGTGATTCTTCAGAAATCCTTGGCATATAAATTGAAAAAGAAACAATGGAATTCATCAAACAACGAACAATAATTCAACCTTAATTACGTAAATCAAATTTGTATTCTAAAGACAGAAATCTATTATGATTCTCTCTTACTTCAGAAACATTAAGAGGAGCCGCATACTGAAAGGTATACAAGTGCCAAAAAAAAAAATCATGAGAGAAAGCGATAATATTAGAGTATTAAAATTTTTATTAAACGAGAACTAATATTCGCGGCTGGTTAAATTTTAATTAAGAAAAGTAATTGCTTGCTAAACAATCAGAAAACAACAGAAAGGGGGAGATAGGAAAGTATATAGGATCGGAAGATAAACGGGTCGTATATATATATGCTCAGGAACACACACTAGCAGTAGTTAGTCTTAATTATTATTTTAGTTCTCGTCCGTTGTCCACGCGACTTCGTTTTTGAATGCTGTCTGCTAGGGTTCGCGCGTAACAAGCTGTGTCCTGGTGTCGCTTGGACCATTTGAACGTACTGCGTATTGTACGAGTCAACGTCTAGAAGAAAAAAAACCCGCGAGGTTGCCCACCCTACCCAAAAACCTTTAGCCCCTGCTAAACTCCTCTACGCCACATGACTCCAAAAAGAAAAAAATTCAAAATTTAAAAATTAATTTTAATTGAGTATTCACCATTTAAAACTATACAATAGTTCATTTTTGTTTCTTAGTAACCGACAACTAAATTATTTTAAGTTTCGAAAAATATATACTACTATTCCTGATAAACTATAAAAAAAGATTCCAAATTCGTCTAGTTCAGCCCGCGATCAGCTGTTTATTATGCTCGCTCTATATCTTCTTGGTTAAGGTCATTGACCTGGCTTAGCCTTGTATTTCCGCTAGTATAGGGTCAATATAATTTTATATATATAGGTAAAATTAAATAACAAAATTTACTTTGGATTTTTATACCCTGTACCCATAGGGTAAAAGGGTATATTAAAGTCGCTAAAATGTATGTAACAGGCAGAAATATACATTTCTGACCCCATAAAGTATATATATTCTTGATCAGCATCACTAGCCGAGTCGATTGAGCAATGTCCGTCTGTCCGTCCGTCTGTCTGTCCGTCCGTCTGTATGAACACCTAGATCTCGGAGTCTATAAGAGCTAGGGCTACCAAATTCGGCTAATAGATCCGTCTAGTGTGCAGACAGATCAAGTTTTTTTTTCAAATTTTTCCACGCCCACTTGCGCCCCTCAAATCGGGAAAACATATTACTAGAGCTGTGTTAAAGGTATTCTTACTTGGCACACCTAATTATATACCCAAACTGCTCCACCTGACCAAATTTTGTCCAAATCGGACAATAAATATCGGAGATATACCTATATGAGTTTTGCACTGAATTGCCAAGGCGACGTTGGCTGGCAAGAGTGAGCGAGACAGCATGCGTTCACTGCTGCTGCATGTTAAAGGGAATTTTGTATAAAATTGATGGCGATTTTGAGAATATTCTATTTCATTTAATATAACTAGTTAGTACAGGGTATACTCAATGTCGACAGGGACGACTTGCTTGCTTCATTTTTTTTTGTTATACTCACACATTAAAGATTTTTCAGGCGGTGGTAGCTGAAAATTTTAGCATTAATTATTCATATTGTTCCCTGCTACTAAGGCTTTCAAAATTACAACTCCTTATGGAGATAAATAAACTAGCGCTTGGCGTTGATCTGGACGATCCTGGATATGAGTTACGGAAAGGATATTCTTAATGTAACTTTACTCGTATTATACAATTCATTATCTTTTGAACAATTCACTAAAAAAAATCGGCTTCATGCCGTATTCACTTTAATATTTTTTTTTCTTTTGTTAGTAATTAGTCCATACTATTGACCTCTCTCAACCCTTGGACTTTGCCTTGGGACACGAATAGCAAATTCAGAAAAGAAAACTCAGGGCCATTAGCGCCAAAAAAGGTATCGGGAATCGCGCCAGCAAAAAAATTATTCGCACTATTGTCACGTACCAATAACATCATCAGCGTAGACTTATTTTCGGGAGCATCGCCCGATCACAGACCTTACTGCCAATATCACCAGAAAAAAAAAATATTAATTCGGCCGCAAAGACAAAAATTGATAGCTTATGTCTCTACGTTAAATGTAGGGTCGGCTAAGCGGAGTTTATTCAATCAACCAGCTATCTCTTAGCTACCGCTCGTCCAGAATTTGGTGCGTAGAAGTCTCAAGTTCTCCTCGTCTTCTACCCGGCGCCTCCCTCGCCTCACGAAGGCGAGAGTGGATTTTTCCTCGGCTTAGAAGCACCTCCTGTAACCCTTTGGAGTCGGCTTGTAACTTTACAAGGCTGTCGGCGGCTGTATGTTGGCACAATGATTTATTTTTGGCGATCTAGCAACACATGACCCGGAATTAGAAAATTATTTTCTCTAAGGCACTAAAAGTATAATTACCCGGTGGTCTTTGGTACCCACACTATTATTTAATAGTTCAATATCGTGATGGCTTCTTTTCAATTTTCGGCACTTCTTTATTAAAAATTTTTCTTTTGGTGTTTGGCAGGGTACCCCCAAAAAATGGCCAAGAAAAAACTTCACGAAAAATAGAACTTCTTTGGTACCCAGTGAAATATGATAATGACTAGGTCATTCTATCTGGGCGCCATTGGACTCCATTGGCTCCCTCGCCTCTTACTAGAACTATTCACCCCTCTCTGGGATACAAGTTAGAGGGCGCCTCTAACCGGTTTTAAATCAGGAACACCCCTAACAACCCAAATCCCTTCATACAAACAAAAAAACTATGGGTTTGCTCTTACGCTATTGAATGCTTGTGCTTATTTCCATTTTATTTCTCATGTTATATCTTATGTTAACCCTTGGGCACCAAAAAAAACTTGGCATCTCTTAGGCGCTACCTCTAAATATATGTATATATATATTCCGCAACCAGGCTTTTGCGGAATATATAAAAGACCTCGAGCCAGGAGACGCGTCTAACAAGCTATGGAAAACCACGCGATACCTCAAAAGCCCAATAAAGAGAATCGCCCCAATACTAGGTCCCAACAACACCAGAGGTCCAGATCGGACGAAGAAAACGCAGAGGCATTTGCCGACCACCTAAGCGCCACCTTCACCCCTGTGCTGACCTGCTCTCAGGAAGACCACGACAATATTACAAATTTCATAGACATACCCTGCCAAATAGACTTGCCCATTCATGAAGTCGATCCAGAAGAACTCATAGAGGAAGCCAGCAAACTTAAGCTTACGAAAGCACCTGGATATAGGAGCAGCACCGATTAAGGCACTACCTTCTGTTGCCTGGAACCTCATCAGCCGTATTTTCAACAAATGCTTATTGCTTGGACATTTCCCATGCCAGTGAAAATGTGCTGTCATTCCCAAGCCAAATAAGCCTGAAACCCTAGTAACCTCATACCGCCTAATCAGTCTTTTAAAAAGAGTACTGCCAATTTTAGAAGACGACGGCCTAATCCCTAACCATCAATTCGGATTCAGGACTACACACGGCACCCCTGAGCAATGTCATCGCTTAGTGGAGACAATCACTATGTCTTTTGAGAGGAAGGAATACTGCTCAGCCGTATTCCTAGACGTCAAACAAGCTTTTGATAGCGTCTGGCACACCGGGCTCATACATAAGTTAAAGAAACAACTACCTGCCTGGAAGGTCCTTCTACGTCAGGGTAGGCAGTGAAGAGTCCAGGATCCTACCAGTGAATGCGGGAGTGCCGCAGGGATGCGTACTTGGCCCAATCCTATACATCCTTTACACGGCAGACCTTCCAATCTATTATCACCAAGACCTGCTGGTTGCCACATATGCCGACGACACTGCCTTCCTGGCGCATGCTAAAGATGCATCGGCTGCATCACTTATCCTCCAAGAACAGCTCAATTTGGTGAGTCCATGGCTAGAAAAGTGGTGCATCACAATCAACACAGAGAAGTCTCAGCACAACACCTTCACACTGAAAAGAGACGACTGCCCACCAGTAGCGTTGGATGGTCAAACCATCCCCCGATCGGATGAAGCCAAGTACCTGGGACTGACCATGGACAGGCGCCTAACCTGGGCCTGCCATACTAGAAACATGCGCAAACAGCTGGATGCTAAGCTCGAAAAAGTGTACTGGCTCCTGGGAGCCAGGTCCAAGTTGAGACTCCAAAACAAAATCCTGCTATACAATACAATGCTGAAACCAATATGGGCATACGAAATTCAACTATGGGGTACAGCTAGCGCCTCCAAAATCCAGAGAATACAAAGCTTTCAATCCAAACTCCTACGCGTGATAACAGGTGCACCGTTCTATATGACGAACAAAATCCTTCACCGTGAACTGGAGGTAGAGACGGTACTCGAGACCATTCAGAGCAGAGCGTGGAGCCACATTGAGAGGCTGAGTAACCATAAAAATAAACTAGCGATCAACCTGCTGGACAACAGCTTACACACCAGAAGGCTTAAGCGTCACCATCCACTGGACCTACCTTTCCGACCGAGCTGAGCAGCCCTAAGACCCACACTGACATTGTCCCAATCAGTCCGTACTTATCGTCTTCCAAATGTTGACGTTTAATCAAATTTATTAATTGTTTTGTAAATTGTATGTATCATCACATTTAGTATTTTTTCCCATATGTTAATGCTTGATCAAATTTAATAATTGTCCCCTGGATAGATCTTAAATAAAGAACACAGAACCAAAAAAAAAAAAAATATATATATATATGTACGTACATATACCAGTGCCAAGCAGCACTATAGTTTTCAACGACCGTTGCACTATGGGGAATTTGACCGTTTTTTGCGCACTTTATTCAAAAGTTGGTTTCTATGCATTGCTTTCAATATGTATTTGTTGACTAACGTAATAAATACAATTTGGTTAAGTTTTTGGAAAAAATGGGCTTGGCAATAACCGCCCACGGCCATAAAACCTGTTTTTCCCCAAAAAGTATGCTATATAATCGTTTTGCTATATGATTGAAGTTGTTTTTGGAGTTCTTTTTCTCTTTCCTTTTTCTGATAATTCGATCCCAGAGGCTTACATTGTATCTTTTTTCATCTACGTCTTTAAAGTTTTAAAAAAAACCTTGTTTTTCATTTTGAGTGTGTTTTTTATAGCACAATATTGAATTTTTCATATTTAGTGATCTAGTAGGAAAACTACAGGAAATTTTAGTCCTTTAAGGATTTCTTGCAAGTATGTGTATTTCAAATTGTTGCAGGATCAGTTATCATTATGCCAAGATGCCATTTTCAAATCTGCTAATACAGTTTTTGCTATTTGACCTGACTTTTTTCATCTGTCCCCCTTTTTCTGAGTCCAAAAATGTTAATGTTGGTCCTTCAACCCGACTAATACAATTGTTAAAGCTTTTTCTGATCGTCCAAGACATTTTTTCATCATACTACCAACCTCAGTATCTTTTGAGCATGTTTAAATTGGACCTATGTTCTCGCCATTTTTGACACAATTTACAGCAAGTCTTTCGACATTTCTGCCTTAATAACTTATTTAATATATTTTTAACACCATCATCCACTTGCCCATGCAGCAATTTAAATATGACTTCGATAGTCTTAGTTTTTTTCGTCTATTTGTGTCATATGGAAAAATTTTTCTTCTGGGGGAAAGTGAGGTTAGGCACTAAAAAACCAAATTGCACAATTTGTGGCTGTTTGTGGCTATTGTGACTAACTTTACTTGAACAAGAATTGCACATACTACTAAATTCTGGAAGTTTTAGACTAGACACTGGTGGACATTTTTTTACAACTCTCCTCAAAGTTGACATTTCCTGACAAAATTTTTCTTAAAGTGACCCCCAATTTTTTTCAAATATTTCAACACTTACTGTCAATTTTTACAAAGGCGACTTACTTATACATAGTAGAAAGACTACTTATTCCATCATTTTTTCAACAACATTTTTCATTTTTCCAATATCCACCCTGAAAGTTGAGCATAAAATTTTCACTGTATCAAGCAAACTCGTTTTCTGCAAAACACGTGTTTTCAGCAGCTGTTTGCTCAACAGTGTTGAACAACGACAAAAAACAAGTATGCAACATTGACCTTTGACCTTTTATCTATCATTAGGCATGAACATTTTTTGAATGCATAAACTTTCAAAAAATGAATAAAGTGCGCAAAAAGCGGTCAAATCCCCCATAGTGTGTTGCGCAAACATATCTGCATCAGGTGCTATGTCAACGTTGACGACAATATTATCTTATATAGCAAAAATCGAAGAGGAAGGTTTTAAAAAGTTAAAAACTAAAGAAAGTTAAAAATTAGAAAGCTTTAATAGAGATTTAAATAAAAAAATTTGATTTTGTCAAAAAAAAAGAAGAAATTTGGGGGCTCTCCTGTATTTTGAGGCCCGGCACAGCACAAAAACGAAGCAAAATTTAAAGACCCGGTGTAGCTTTACAGTGCAATTACTGCATAACAATTCGACAATCTTTCAGCGATGTGGGACCCTAATACAACCATAGCTCTTCCGGGTGGGTGGGGTTGTTGCTGCAGGGTTCATCGACAGATGAACATGTCAGAAACCAAATCTCAAAACCAACAAATTAAATTCTGCAAGCAACCAAGGGCCAAGTGATTGCTTTTTTACCAAATCAATATAACTTACAATTTTATATGATCCAATCTCTCTTTATGACGCAAAAATTAACTTTTCAACCAAAAATTGATTCAATAAAAATTTTAACAAATGAATTGAGAATTAGGATTTATATCATGAGTAAATGGGTTTACGGGGGTTATTAATAAGAGCGCATGTAATCATAAATGGGTTTGTAAGAGTATATTGTGATAGAGCAACGCGGCAACGACTTTGAGCAAAATTAAAGCTCAGTAGATAAGCAAATGCATTTTAAACATATTCTAAGTGCTGGATCACAACAAAAAAAAGTAAAAAAATATTTATTACTTATGTATTTTTTTGTATTTTTATTCATTCTTTCTCTATTTAAAATCGATCATTGTGATAATCATTAAATGTTATATAAGTATATGTTTTTACGAATAATTATTTAAAGCTAAGCAAAAGGAACTAATGTGTTTACACTACGATAGGGTAGATCCAAGGGATATATCCTGTTCAGTCTTCTCGTGGCGGTGTTGTTGTCTAGTAGATTGATGGCAAAGTAATTTGTGTGATCCGATAATCCACTTATATATTTGGCACTGGTGGAATTTATTTCTTCGGCGACGTATTTGACCTTAAGTTCTTAATTTATCACCTTATTTGTTATCAGGTAATGCGTAGCACTTTGCTTTGGAAGTTTTGTATGGTTTTAATGTTTGTTTTGTTAGCTGTGCCCCATGTTTGAAAGCCATATATCCAGATGGGCTTTATATTGATTTTATACAAAAGCAATTTTTATCTCAGTTTAAGGCGGGACTTGTTGCCAATGAGCCATTGCATTTTCCTAAACTTCGCATTTAACTGCTTCCTTTCTATTTGGATGTGAAATTTCCAGGTTAAGCGTCTATAAAATGTTATGCCAAGGTATTTTACATAATCGCCAGTTGGTGTTTGGGTGTTTTAAAGAAACAGAAAGACGGCTTTCTCTCCTTAAGGTGAAGGTTAAGTGGACCGACTTTTCCGGGTTAACCGCTATATTCCATTTTTTTTGCCAATTACTAAATGCATCAAGTTGAGATTGCAACTTTGAAGAAGCCTCTCTAGGTCAGCTGGACGTGGCGGAAAGCCACTGTCATCACCATATGTGGCCACCGTAATGGCTTGGTTTTTGATTATAGGCATGTCTGCGGTATATACTTATGGTATAAAGTACAGGGCCTAATACGCTTCCTTGAGGCATACTACTGGCCAGTCTGTTACATTGTTCTGGTATTCCTTGTTTACGACGAAATCCAAATTAATGGTCTAGGATTAGATTGTTGTCCTCAAAAGAATACTTTTTTAAGTAGTTTGGAGAATATCGACAATAAGCTTATCGGACGGTATGAGGTTGATTCATTTTCTGGTTTGCTTTGTTTTTGGAGAAGTATGCATTCTTTTCATTACCATTGGGAAGGAACATGTAATAATGTTTGCGAGTAGTTGCATACAGTTAGTAGGTAGGGCTTTAATTGCTTTGGCGTTAATACAATCTTAACCTGACTATTTACTTATTTTCAATGTTGCAACCTACAAGTTCCTGAACAGTAACTTCGAAGATAAGCAGGTCCATGCCACGTCTAGATAATAAAGAGTTTTCTTCAGATCTATTTAAGGAAAAGTATTTTAAGGTTTGGATACTCCTACCAGATGCTCTGCAAAAACTTTAGCTTTATCTTTTTCTGTACGACAATAGACACCATTCGCACAGTTTTTGACAGGAGCTATTCTAATTATAGGTCTCTTGAGATACTTCGTTTCCGACCAGTGATTATGGTTTGGATCACATGGTATGCAGTGGATAATTCAATATTCGAATTGCACACAGGTCATTCTACTAACTAACAGGAAGGAGATTAACCAGAATTTTATGAACAAATATCTTTAGCATGATACGTTTAGATTTATCTTCCATGCAAATTCTTCAATATGTAATAAGCATTTCCTACTTTCTTTTTGACACGAAATTTTCAAAACTGTGGACCTAGTTATTTATTATTGTTCTAACTTAAATTAATTAAATTGAAATTGCTTTTGAAGACTTCCTGATCGATTTTATACGTAACTGGTTAAGATTTCAGGTTATACTGATTCGCATTACGATCGCATTTTTGTGTTTTTTGGATTTTGCGTATCTGGTCAAAAGGATTGATTCTTCCAACAAGTTTAAATTCTTTAAAAGCTATATATGTAGTCATATCAAAGCCAAATAAAGCTTAATATGGTGAAGAGCCTATTCATTGGATCGGTGAGGATAGCAGGGCGCATGAGATATGTGTCAAATATTTGTTCTACTCTCGTTATCCTCTTTTAAGTATGAGAAAACTGCAGCTAATGAAGATCTATTTACTCTCTCTGCAGCGTTGATTTGAGGTGAATTTAAAGCTGTAAACATATGTCTAATGGCATACTTTGGCAACAATGCTTTTAAATCAAGAGCTTTAAATTGAGAACCATTGTCGCTTATTATAATTTCTAGTACTCCACAATGAAAAATTTGCTCCTCTAAAAATTCCTGAATTAAATTTGATGTAAACTTTTTCACCGGGCACAACCAATGGTATCGATTAAAATGATCTAAAACTATAAGTTAACCAATATAGCCTGATTTGCTACGAAGTAATGGTAAGAGCAGATCAATATATAAATTTAAAATGGTCCAAGTGAAACACTTTGGTTGCCCATAGGAGGTCTAAGTGTTCTGTTTGGCGATTTGGTTTCCTTACAAGTTGTACAGATTTGTATATATTCTTTCACTTGTTTTGAAAACCCTGGACAAAATAAATTTCTACGCAAACGCTTTATAGTCTTTTGTGTTCCTTCGTGAAATGCTAAAACTCTACCATGAGCATTTTGTATGGCTGTTATTCTTAATATCACCGGTATCCATATTTTCCAGATTAATGATTCTTGAGCTGCATTTCCAGATGGATATTCTGTTCGTTTGAACACGAATTTGTCTACAACCTGTAGGTCTCAGAATTTTTCTACATTTTTTTACTTCGGTTTCTTAGTTCGACATACTTCATAAAAATGATTCCGACTTCAAATCAAATTATGGGCTTTAGTTTTTCAAGACTGGCCAATTCTGGTGCACAAATTCTTGATAACGCATCTGGCACGATGAAATCTTTTCCTTTTCGATGAGAAATGGTAAACTTAAAGGCTTAATTTTACTTAATTTTTTGGACAGTATATGTGCGATTGGTTTTTCTTCTTTCTCTTCTGTCAACTGCACTAATACTGCACTTATTCTGTAATCGCTAGCACCGCAATGTAGAAAAATTTTTTTTCTCAATATTCAGATTTTCTAGTATTGGAGCTATTGTTAAGCATGACTTAAGTTTATTCATGAGCTTCTGTTGTTCACTAGAATATTTTTTTGGTAGCTGATACATCAGTTATTGGTAAAGTAATTTCTAAAAAATTACGTATAAAACGACGGTACCAACCACAAATTCTTAAAAAGCCTCGAACTTGCTTTAAGTTCTTTAGTGTAGGCCAATTCAATATTCTAAAAATCTAAGATGGGTCCGTTGAAACTCCTCCATGACTTAACCCAAATAATTTACTTTTTTAACGCAAAATTGACTTTTAGAGTTAAATTTGCTTTGAAATTCGAAAAAGAACTGCCAAATGAGTTTGAAAATTTAAAGAAACAATAAAAAGATTTTCTAAATGTCCAAAAGAACAATGACGCAAATCTGGATGAATTACCTCATCCATATGACGACACATAGCGGCAGCTGCATTGCATAGCTCAAACGGCAATGGTTCAGAGTCTATCAATAAGGGCTTTGAAATAATGTTTGCCTAGGGCAATCTAGCAAATATACCTTCGATGCTTTGCAAAGGATATACATAATTTTTTGTCACTTTGTTTACTCTTCTCGCATCTAATCACAATCTTATCTTGTTAAATTTCATTACCATTCGCATTGGTAAGCTCCATGAACTTTGAGAAGGTCTATAATTCCTAAACTAAGCATTCCACTTCTTCATATAACAGTTTTTCAACCGCTGGACTCACCGGATAATATCTCTGTTTCACTGGTTTGGCTATTCCGATATGAACATGATATTTTATCAATGAAATATGGCCTAGACCTTGCATTTGAAAATTTTGGAAACACATTTTTCACCAACTCCAATTGTTTTATTTCCGTTTCGGTTAACGGATACTGATCTATATCTGTTTCTGATGAAGCTTTAGGTAAAGTTTCTGTCAAACTGATGATTCCCGGTGCTAATTTTAAAGTTCTTCAGAAATCGATTTCTAATATCAGATGCCATGTTATAGAATTCAATTTCTTCTTTTTGACTTTTGTACTGCACTTCAGCTTTAAGAGTGCCAATAACTTTATGTGGTTTTTAATCAGCCGCCTTTACACTTGACTGTATTGGCTTGAATTATACGTACTTAAAGAAATTCTGATGTGCTAGGTCTGAGCCAATGTAACTTGCATTTGCTTCTGTATCCAGCAAATCCTGTTCTGTAAATTCTAAAACGGAAACTTCTGCATAACTCCGCATATCTGATTTATGCTGAAAAACCGTTGCTATCAACATATTCTTTTTACTTCTAATTTTACGAAATTAATTTCTCATTCGTTGAGTATTTCATTTTATCTTACACTTATGTGCTCTAAAGATTTTATTTCTAAGTTCTAAATAATTTTTCCATCTTTCGTGATAAGGCAAAAAGTTAACTTTGTTACTTTTTCTATCTGTCCGATTTAATTAAATCTTTTGAAAAAATTTCCGTGACCAAATAGCTTTCAATTACTTTGGTTGTGATTATACTATTGTTTGTAGGACATCCGCTCACTCAGTGGTGCCCTTGATTGCTGGTTTTCCGAACGTTTCTAACAAAAACCGATTATTTTGAAAATAATCAATTCCTGATGGTGGATGCATCGGTACAAAAATTAAAACTCTCTGCGGTCAGGGTATTTTCAGAAAAAAATTCTAGAATTTTTTCGATTTTCTTTTTTTTTATTTTTTCTTGTAATTATTCACAATTTGCTTGGACGAATTAGTTTTATTTTTCCGATCAAAATTAACAAAAATGTAATTTTTCGATTTTGGCAGTAGTACTTGCATTTTGTATAACCTTTTCACTGGTGGCTAAAGCCCTCCCTAACTTAAGGTAGCTGCAATTAACTTAATAAAGCTTATTCAGGGATGATATATTAAAACCAAACCTGTACAACAGCAAAATCTTTGGATTAACCTAAGAGCTGTAATTAAAGTTCTCCATGTACCTTTTTATCGTGGGCCACGAAGCCCGGCACGGTCCGTCTCTAATTCAAAGAAACCCGAAAAAGCAATAGCCGCAAACAGTGCACGATTAACGTTTATTCCTAGGAGCCACCGAAAATCGATGCTTTACCGATGTAGCAAAACCTCTGACATAAATTGTAGGAGAACAAGATCGAGATTCAAAAAATGTTTAAAAAAACTGTTTCGTACTTTAACAATCCATGAAAAAAAAGCATTTGAACTTCTTAAAAACTGTGATGCTTTATTACCCAGATATTGAAAAACCTTTTGTATCGTTTCTTTCAACAACATTAAGTCGGGCAGAGAAGCATTTTGCCAAATTTCCTAAAAATCTATCCAGAAACCAAATTCTGTTATAAATTAATTAAACACCGTTTTACATATACCCAAACAATCTTTTCCACTCACACCAGGCACATTATATCGAAACTAAAATTTGCGTGGGAGATTACTGATAGAGAAACTGGGATAAAATCTAAAGAAATTATAACCCAATTTTTATGGTATTTTGATCTCTGTCTGCTTTGACCGTTAGATGCCTAGCTGAATACATTGGCTAAAAATAAACTTTCAATTTGTTCGTTACCTTGGGTTTAAGTTCAAAATATGTATTTTCATATGTAATTTTTCAAACCATTATTGATGTAGGCTTCTGGTTATAATAATTTCTTTATAGCGTATATTGTTTTAATTATAATTAAGAGAAGCATGGTCAGGATTGTATGATACTTTCTTGATTGGATTGAAATGTTGCTTTTGGGGATAAAGTTATTAATAAAATATCGTAAGTTTTTGATGTGCCTAACAATTAATGTTCTTTTGTCTAATATAAAAATAAAGTCATGTATATAAAAATAATTGGCTGTTTTAAAATATAGAAAAACATTCTTTTAATGGGAAAATTAATTTCAAAACAAAATTATTTCAATATAAGCCGCTGCTTTCGTAAGACTGACCTTGTCACACTTAATAATATTATTTGGAACCTTGATTGGTCATATCTTTACGATTGTACAACCATGAACTCTGCGATTCAATATTTCTATAATATGCTTGACTCCATTTTCAAAGTTTGTATTCCTCTTGTTAGATCAGTTCGGTCTTATAAACCCCCCTGGTTCACTCGAGAGCTGGAGAATTTAAGAAATGTTAAGTCGAGTTATTTTAGGAGATAAGTATAAGAAGGCAGGTCGTCCATCAGATTTTTCTAAATATGCTATTGCTCGTTCAAATTTCATGAAGCTTAATACGGCGATGTAAACTTCAGCTTTACAGTGGCTTGTACACTACTCTAATATTTACTGACTCCGTTGTGGAACGCTGTTGGTATCCAAGCGTACAAAGTATAGCTTCGTGATCGCTTGCTGTGTAGCTATCACTGATTCGCCATCTTGCTGAGCGCGCTATTTGGTCACTAACGAAAGTAAGAACAATAATGGACCCATAACCGGCTTTAACGAATGTGTGCCGGGTGCCTGAGTTTAATTAAGATATATTAAGGCTTCCCTCCCGACCTCCCAACCCTCTAGTATTTAATCAGGGCCATAGATCAATGTAGCATCTTTCAGATGTTAGGTTATGTGTTAGATTAAGATAAGCCTAGAAAATTGTTGTTAGTCTTATATGCCCAACAAACAAAAAAAAGTTAAAAAAAAAAAAAAAAATTAAGGCTTCCAAAGGCCTCAAGAAGGAGCCGTCCTCTAGCATCGGTGCTGCCACTGCCCCATGCTTCACTTTTGGCCATCATGCTATTCATGGTCTCTTGCTGCTGCGTTTTTTGTATCCGATGATTCTGCTTCTTTGACTGAGCCATCGTTCCTCCAATAGTGTTGAACCATGTGTCGTCTGCCTCTCATTACTTCTGGAGTTGTCTGCTGTTGCCGAGCTGTATTCGAGCAACTTAAGCAGTTCTTGGTTGTTTTTATTGCACTGGATTTAGTGGTCCTTACACCTGCGGGACGTACCAAAACATCATTTAGGGTACCATCAGGCGTTAAACTACAAACCTGTTTACTAGAAGGCCGGCGCTGCACCACCTTGAGAGTACAAAAAGGCCTTTGGCTGAAGCTGCAACCAAAGAGGCCTCTAAAGCAAGGGGTGAAGCGGGGGTGTGGCTCCCCTATCCATTTTTTCCCCCTCTCACTGGTCCATTATTGTGTGGCTGCTGCAAGAGAGGACTTCCAGATTCTTTTTCTCCCCACGGCCTGTAAAAAGCTCTTCCGAAAAAGTGTTGCTCAGCAAGGTTAGGTTAGGGCCCCTGGCTATAGCCGGCAGGTGGCGCCTCCGGATCTGTCGTCGAATTCAAAAAGTAACGTATCTATTGGCGGTTGCTTAAAAATTTTCAAATTTCCCTGAGAGTGAATTGGAAAAATTTGCGGCATCCTTGGACCATTTATCGCGCTTTGAAGGTGCGGCGGCTGATCCATCCAACGAAGAGGCTATATTTGGTAAGCGCTCCAGGCTGAGAGAGTCACCAATTCCACTGCCAACGAGAGTTTTTCCTAGCCCTGAATCACCGGGGATTAGGCGCTCACCAGTCACAGGAATTGCTGAACTGGATGAACTGGGCAAACTTCTGCAGGAGATGGTCACAACATTCAACAAAAAGGAGGATGGCAAACCACCAGTGCAACATATGAACCTGAGCACAAAACAGGCTTTCACGCGCATGAATGAGTTACATGAGCAGCTCTGCCAATAACTTAAATCGGGAGAGATCCCGAAAATGAATGGACCTCGGAGTGAAAGAGCCACTCAAACCACTCCATGCGATGGCAGAAATGCGGCCTTACTTACCCGTAGCGATACGCCCAAATGACCGAGAGATGCAGACTAAGCCCTCATACGCAGCGCAGGCAAGGATTCAATAACCCAGCACCACTAGCAACAGTGATTTGACAAAACCAGCAGGAGTAGCACCCTCTGAGTGGCAACAGGTTACTCATAGGCGAGTTAGCAAGCACCAAAGACACAAAGGCAGACCAGAGGCGCTACTTATAAAACCCAATGAAGGCTGCTCCTATGCCCAGATCCTCGGCATGGTTACCAGGAGGCAGGATGGTAAACTAAACAACGTTAAAGAAAATGTAAAGCTCGTAAGAAAAACGGCCAGAAAAGAGCTATTGTTTGAACTTAATAAGACAGCCGGTGTCAACAATAGCAGCAAGTTAAAGGAGGAAATCAGCCAGGTCTTGGGGTCACAAGCGTCAGTACTCGCAGTCTTAGATGATGTTTGGGTGGAGATAAGGGACATTAATTGTCTGACCACCGAGGAAGATATTCTGGCTGTAATTAAGACCGAAATTGGCAGCGAAATAAACCAAGTAGTCATCAAAAATTTTCGCCCAACTTTTGGCGACACGCAGTTGGCTATTCTATGCATGCCACGACAAGTCGCTACTGTGCTGCTGGTCAGAAAAACCATAAAAGTGGGTTGGACTAGCTGTCGGATAAGAGAGCGGCAGTCACAGCGCCGTTGCTACAAATGTCTAAGCTTTGGGCACGTTGCAGCCAAGTGCAATAGCACTGTTGATCGCACAAATTGGTGATTGAGATGTGGAACAACTGTCAACAAGGCAGCTTCATGCTCAAACCAGCCAGTTTGCTTTAACTGTATGGCCAAAAAGATTAACGACGTAAGCCACTACACTGGGAGCAGAAGATGGCCACTGACTAATGCTGAAGAGAAAAAATCCACTCAAACATAAAGTTACTGCAACTTAACCTAAACCACTGTGCGGCAGCGCAAGATCTGTTAGGTCAGACAATAAGAGAGCTTAATATAAATATTGCGATTCTCAGCGAACCATACAAGACCCTGGGCTACAGACTTGACTGGAAAGGCTGCAATATGCAATCCACAAATGTTGGAGCATGTACAAGCTGCAAACTGCTACGAACGGGCACTAATAGCCGATTTCTGGTTATACAGTTGCTACCTACCACCAAGTCTCTCCCTTAGAGATTTTGAAAATATTATTGATAACCTAGCGGCAGACATCAGGGGAAAACAAAACGTCGTAGTCGCTGGCGATTTCAATGCCTGGTCAGAGGCATGGGGTAGCAGATCATCCAATCCCAGAGGACGAAGCCTACTTGAAACATTTGCTAGTTTTGACTTGGCAGTACTAAACTCGGGTACAGCTTTCACTTTCAACAGAGCTGGATATGGCTCAATCATCGATGTCACTTTCGCCAGCAAATGTTTCATAAAATCAGATGGGAATTATGCAGACAGTATACAGCCAGCGATCATTCTGCTATTTTGTGCACCATAGGGAGTGCCAGTAGTAGAAGTGAACCACCGCAACCTAGAAGAAAATATACAAACCAGGCAGCCTAAATCGTGAAGTTTTCGCTTCGGCTCTAGATATCCCGCCAACGACTGGCGATGCAAATACATGCGCTGAAACACTCATGCGCGCTGTGACAGAAGCCTACGATGCCAGCATGGTAGCCCGGAGAAGTCATAGCCGACACCATGCTCCAGCATACTGGTGGAATGATGACATTTCTGAGGCCAGGAAAAAATGCCTACGTAACTATCAGAGAGGGCGGGGCACGGAAAACTTCGCCACGTTACAGTTGGAGTATACCACCAGACGTAAGGAACTCAAAAACAGGATCAAAGGGAGTAAAAGAAATTGTTTTCTGGCTCTTTGTGACGAATCAGAAAATGACATTTGGGGTCTTGTTTACAAAGTTGCTATGAAAAAATTAAAAGCAACGGAACCAGCAGCACCACCCAAGGACCGCATGCGCCACATTGTAGAAACGTTATTCCAGTATGGAGCCCAAGAACACTATGCAAGTCTCCCCACCTGACGCTTGCATTGTTAGCACGGAAGCATTGTTAGACCTTGATTACTGCGCAGTTGCAAGACAACAAGGCATTGGGCCCAGACGGAATCCCAAACATAGCACTAAAGTAAGCGGTCCGTTTGTAACCTAACAAATTTGCAGAAGTTTTCAGCAAATGCATTGCAGAGTGCACATTTCCAATCATTTGGAAAAAGCAGGATCTATTGCTTATCCCCAAGCCAAATAAGCCGCTAGACAACCCATCTGCGTATAGGCCAATATGCCTATTAGACTCGGTTACCAAAAAATGCGAAACTCTGCTGAGCACAAGAATAGAGGCTGCCATTAAACAATCTGGTGATCTTTCGCCAAGGCAATTTGGCTTCCGGAAAGCTAAATCTACAATCCACGCTCTTGCAACAGTGGTGGATCTTGCAAAAAAAGCAATTGAGGGACAACGCTGGAAAGGTGGTAATAAAAAGTACTGTCTAATAACTACTCTGGATGTCAAAAACGCGTTCAACACGGCAAACTGGTGTCGCATTATAGAGGCACTACGAATGTTTCAGGTCCCGGATCACCTAATTAGCATCAGTCAAGACTATTTCCGAAACAGGATTTTGCAGTATAACACACAAAGCGGCACTCAACTACATGAGGTTCGGGGAGGTGTTCCACAGGGCTCGGAGCTAGGTCCCCTACTGTGGAACATTATGTATGACGGTATCCTGCGCATCCAATTCCCACCGGAGTGCGATATAGTTGGTTTCGCTGATGATGTGGCGCTAGTTGTTGTGGCCAAACACCTACATGAGGCAGAGGAAAAGACCATTTCTTCTGTCGTCATCGCCAAGCATTGGCTCTTAATTGAGGGTCTGCAACTGGCAGACGAAAAAACTGAGTCGGTTCTTATCAAGAAAGTGGAAGTAGCCAAAATAGCCAGAGCAATTAAGTATCTTGGTGTTTTATTGAATACACGACTCTCATTCAGAGACCATCTCGACCGAGCTAGCAACAAGGCTGCGGAAATAAGCCGATACCTTAGCAGAATTTTGCTTAACTCAAGGGGCCCAAAGCAAGGTCGCCGCTTACTCTTGATGAATGTCATCACGTCGACTATGCTTTATAAATAGGTCTCGAGCCAACATATCGTCTTGGTGCATTGCGTGTGTGTTGTGTGTTTTCGGACCATCTCGGAGAATGCGGCCCTTGTAATTGCGGGTATGCTACCACTAAACGCGTAACACTTTTTAGAAGAGCCAGACCATCGAGTGGACTCCGGTGATTAAACGGGAAATCAAAAAACTGGCCAGAAATACAAGTCTAAATGCTTGGCAGACAAGTTGGGAAGCCTCGCGAAAAGGAAGATTGACCTTTAAACTCATTTCAGACCTCAAAGCTTGGCACAACAGGAGTCATGGGGAAGTTAAGTTCCACCTGACACAGCTACTAAGTGGCCACGGCTGCTTCAGGTCTTACCTGCAGCGGTTTGGCCATGAAACGAGTCCAGATTGCCCAATGTGCGGTGAGGGAGTAGAGGAAATCCCGGATCATGCATTTTTTAAGTGCCCGAGGTTCGAAGTAAAAACGGGTACAACACCCAGCGACTATAGTCCCAATGATGTTGGCCACTCGAGAGGCATGGTCAGCGGTTTGCGATTTTGCTAGCCAAGTGCTGGAGAAGCTGCGCTTGCTGGAGAGAGAGCGGAATTCTAGAGAGGAATAAATTGCCTACCAAAGACCTTGCGATGCAATGCATCAAAGCAGTCCCGCAGGCTGTCATTGGTATCCTTTTTTGTTTTTATCCTTCTCTTCTCGCCTTACTTTTTTTCCTTCCCTACCTAAATCACCCAATTGTATAGTCACTCAACTATGTTTAATTGTTAAGTTTGCACTACTGCTATATTGTAAATATACTCTCAACTTATTCTTCTTCTCTATTAAAATAAATAAATGAATTAAAAAAAAAGAAAACCTAGCCCAATGAAGATTCTCCAACTTAATCTTAACCATTGTGCAATGGCGCAAGACTTACTGCAGCAAATGGTGCGAGAACTTAATATCGACATTGCAATCCTGAGCAAGCCTTACAAGGTCGCGCGGGAAATTCATGGGTCTTCGATGGCCATATTGAACTGTAGAATGAACTCACCAACTCACCCCAATAGAAATGCAATACCCCTCTATCGGCTAAAGTTAAACACATTTGCCTCTACAGCTACATATAATTCTGCCAGATGGGAGCTTAGCAAACGCTATACAGCGAGCGATCACAACGCTATTATTTGCACAATAGGCAATGTATCAACATGAAGACTAGCTCCGCCGCAAAGATGCAAACAATATAAGATAAACACTCGGAAGCAAGAAAAGAATGCCTTAAAGCTAGAAGATGCTATCAAAGAGCGCGCGGCAGAGAAGATTTCCCAGCACTACAGATGCAGTATGCGCGCAAACGAAAAGTTTTAAAAAATACAATAAAGGAAAGTAAACGAAAATCTTTCCTAGAACTCTGTGATGCAGCAGAAAATGACATCTGGGGGAAAGCTTTTAAAATGGTGACCGAAAAATTCAGAGCCAACAAACCGGCTGTTCCAGAAGAAGCCAAACTTAAACATATCGTGGAAACTTTGTTCCCTAATACCTCATCAGTAGGCCCAAGGGGACCAACACATCAGTCCTCGGCAGCGAATGAGTCTGTCATCACAGAGGATATTATCAACCGCAGCAAACCTGCACGACCACAAAGCGCCTGGCCCAGACGGGGTACCAAATAAAGCTTTTAAACTCGCTGTTTTTTTCTGTCCAGATAAATTTGCCGAAGTTTTCAACCAATGCATAGCTGAATGTTCCTTTCCCAATTGCTGGAAAATCCAAGACCTGGTACTCATCCCCAAACCAAACAAACCCGCAGAAGACCCTTCAGCCTTCAGACCGATCTGTCTTTTTAACTCAATGGCAAAAGTTTTCGAAAATATAATAGCCGCGCGATTAGAATGGGCAATCAAGCAGGCAGGTGACCTAGCTTCCCTACAATTTGGATTCCGCAAAAACAAATCAACTGTTGACGCGCTACAAATCGTTCCCGAAAATCTCATTTCTATGTTAGAGGACTATTTTCACAATCGCGTCTTGCGCTACAACACCAAGAATGGTACCCGAATTCATATAGTACAAGGAGGTGTTCCACACGGCCCTCTCCTGTGGAACGCAATGTATGACGGCATCTTACGGCTGGATGGATTACCAAACATACAGGCGAGGCATTGAAACAACTTATAGGCTCGGCGCCTTGCGAGAGTGCCGCAGGTTTAGAACCATATCCGACGACGCTGCGTTGGTGCTTGCGGGTATGACACCCATCGACCTAATAGTTCGAGAGGCAGCTTACATTTTTGCTAAAAGGCAGAATAACGCTTTGACACCACTGACAAAGAAAATAGCGAAAGAAGAAGCCAAAAAAAATAGTCTAGAGGAATGGCAAACGCGCTGGGCCACATCTCGAAAGGACAGATGGACTTAATGGCTAATTCCTGACTTAGGGGATTGGCTAAACAGGCGACACGGAGAAGTCACCTTCGAACTGACGCAAGTATTGTGCGGTCATGGATGCTTCAGAGCATACCTGCATCGCTTTGGTCATGAAACCAGTTCCGAGTGCACATTGTGCTTAAACAGAGTGATTGAGGATGCTGAGCACATACTCTTTAAATGCCCGAGGTTTATCAAAGAACGTCAGAGTCTGGAAACAAAATGGGGCGAGAAAATAACAGTCGGCAATCTGACAAAGATAATTGACGAATAAAAAGCAGAACTGGTCAGCGGTTTGTAATTATCTCATCACCAAAGAACTACGTGAAATCGAAAAATATGAAGAACAGGAGGGGCGTAAACAGCCCCCGTTAGTCCCGCAGTTCCCCTATGGCATAACCTTTTTTTTCATTCCCTTTCTATACTCTTGTCCCCTAGTTGAAGCCTGTACTTTTCCAAGCATTTTACTCTTAAACATTTTATATATTATCTATTAATAATTATTTAATAAACATATAAAAAAAAACCTAGCCCACACCGCCAACAACTAGTTTTCACTCGATAGTTGTAGGAATGGTATGTGCTGTGGTCTCCCTATAGGTGCAGTGTTTCCGATGCGCTATAATAGCTTGAAAAGGTCAGCTTAGTCGTTATTATTAATTCTTTCTTTAGCTGGTCCGGCAAGGATGCAAATCAGCTGACAGCCACAGTAGAAGCAGGCAGGGTCAAGGCAAAGACAAGAAAAGGTTGTCGAAAGAATAAAAACAGTTTATGTTTTTCGAGCCAATTGAGCTCGCTCTCTCACCCACACCATCAAAGGCGAAATACGCGGGAAGCAAACACCAGATCCCGCACCTCTTGCCGACGTCGCAGTTCAACGAAGCGCCAATCCTCAACTGATGTCACCCTCCCTTAACTAGGCCGTCCAGCAGCAAAACGTGAGTAGGCCTTGCACGCTGGGCAATCTCACCACCGTTTTCTTTTACCGCCAACAGGTTTTACGTGGCAGTTGCACCAATATAAGCACTTGGACGGTGTCTGAGTTTCTGTTCTACTATGTGACTCTATGTGTGTGTGAACGTGTATCTGAAGGTGTGTAGTTGTGTGCTAGAGATGCTCTGCTGAAAACTAATTCATAGAAAAATGTATGCTAGCTAACTGTTATAAAATTATTAGGACAATGCGTTGTGACGGAAGTCTTTCAAAAAAAAACTTCTTCACATTAAACGGTCGAACTTGGGTGCTGATTTCGCTCCTAAAGCTTTCAAGGCTGTGGACAAGTGAGGCTGCTTTAATAGTACCAGATCTCCAATTGCTGTTCGCCAGTCTCGACGGCGAAAATTATAATAGCGACTATGCTCTGCCGCGGCTTGTTGCATGGTGACTTGTGCGATTTTGAAACCATCTGCCATTCGCTGTGTTCGTTCTTCAGACCATTGTGGTGTCCCAAGCCCAGGAGTAACTGCGTCATATGATGTTGACTCCAAGCATGCGTGGCTCTTTACCCAGAACGAGGTATGCTGGCGCAAATTCGGTGGAATCGCAGATGCTAGAATTAATGGCCAGAGTGAATTCGGGAAGCAGCTGATCCCAATCGTTTTGTTTTGCGCCTTAATACTGTGCGCAATCATCGTCTTCACTGTTTGCTCTCTCGGTTGGGTTCTGGCGTAGCGTCTACGGTGCAGTGTATCCAGCTTGTTGGAAAAGTTCTTTGAATGACCGGCTGGTGAGTTGGGTTTCATTATTATTCATGTTCCGAAGAGCCTTTTGCAGTGCAGTAGAGGTAGCTTTACGCAGGTGTATCCCATCTGATATAGGCAACTAGGAAGACTAAAAGGACTGTGTTACCTTGCTTGATATGGGAGGGTTTTTTGACCTGGCGGATGAACATTTTCCGGCGGTCTTTATTTGGTCTACTTTGTATTTCTGGCAGTAACGCAGGTTTCGTTTTACGTCGGGGAAGTATGAAGGCCAATGGTACCTCTAGGCGACGTGGATTGACGTTTTCCTGATGCCCAAATGTCCACCTGTAGGTTCGTTGTGGCACTACTGTAATACTCGTTGGCGATTCTCCTTGGGTACGCATAATCTCCAGGGATTGGGTTCGTCTACCTGAGGGTGACAATCCTTTCATCGGTATAGTTGCCCACCTTTGTGGAGAAAGTCAAAAAGTGAGCTGCGAATTCTACCACTTGGCTTTTGATTCTTTGCCTCCATGCGCAAACGGGTGAGGTATCCTGTATCGTATTCAGGACATCCAATGGTTGACGGTATAATGCGTCAGCCGCTACTGGACATCGAACTCGTGCTGCTGTAGCTCCAGTGCCCAGCGAACGATGTATCCTGTGTGGTTGTCTATAGAGTTGAGCCACTTCAAAGCATGGTGATCAGTGATGACCTAAGATTTGTAGCGTTCCAAGTAGCATCTCAGTCTGCGAATCGCCCAAACGATGGCGAGGCAATCTTTCTGAGTACGTCTGAGTAGTTTTCCTCCGGCGCTAGAAACAGCCGACGGCTGCCGTATGCTATGATTCGTTTGGTTCCTTGTTGAAGCTGGTTTAGGAGTGCACCCAATCCTTAGTTGCTGGCATCTGTCTGTAAAAACTTAGAATTAAAATCAGGTCACGCCAAGATAGGCGATTATGTCAGTCAGGATTTTAACTCTTCGAATGCCCGTTGCTGGGTAGAGTCCCACTTCCATTTGGCATCTTTCTTCAACAATGCAGTGATAGATCGGACGATACTGGAAAGTTCGGGAACGAAACGACGATACCAGGAGGCGATGCCCAAGCATCGGCGAAGTTGGCTTACGTTGGTGAGAGGAACTAGTCCTTGAACCGCTGCTACCTTTTCTGGGTCCGTGTGAATTCCTTGCTCGCTGACCACATGTCCGAGGACCTGAATTCGGTGTTTATAAAATCTGCACTTGACGTTGTTGATGCGTAGTTTGGCTTCTCTCAGACGTCGAAAAAGTCATGCCCGTCTTACGACAATGATATCGTCCAGGTAGTCTAATGCGAATGGATCCATGTCAGGGTCAATTACGCTATCCAAAGCGCGCTGAAACGTTGCAGCAGCAGAATGCAGTCCATAACGCATCTTTTTACACTGGAACAGACCACGTCCAGGGACAGTGAATGTGCTGTGCATCATTCTCGGTTGGATTTGGCCAAATGTATTTGCCAATAACCACTGCAAGGGGTATGCAGCTTGTATAGATTGCGCGATGAGTTGTCTGAAATCAATGCACAGTCGCATATCTCCAGTTTTCTTACCCACGAGTATAACTGGGGCGCTGTGAGGACTCTTGGATAATTATATGCGATCTTCAAGTAATAGTTGATCCACTGTGCCATTGATTCTCTTCTGTTGTACTGGGTTGCGATGGTAATAGCGTTGCTCGATGTAGCGTGTCAACTTTGGGTAACTGCTGTCCCAGGAATTCGTTGAAAACCGATCGAAGTCTTCTTCAGTATCAGATAATACATTGACTACTGTATCGCGCAACTGAACGTTGCCTCCTTGGACGGTGGTTCGTTGATCTCTGTGTTAATTTGCTGAGCTTAGGTTACTCTGCTTTTTTCGTTGGATGATGTTGTGTTAATCTTTGTACTACTCTGCGGAACTTCGTTGGACAATGGTACGTTGACCTTTGTATTACTTTGCTAAACTTGGTTTTCTGTATTCGCTGCTGGTATCGATGCAATTAACTTCAGAGTTGGTTTGCAGGATGACTTCATCTGAACTTGTTTTCTAAAGAGATAACTAAGTAATGCCCTTCCTAAGGCTCGGCTGGTAGTACCTTTGTCTGGGGGCTTTCAGTATCCTCTGTTGCTACCTGGGAATGACGTGCAAACAGTTTTCTCCACACTGGATCCTGATCCGAGTGCCACGGAGAAAATCTGTGCTCAAGATAAGGTGATCCGTGCCTAAGCGTGGTAGTACAGCAGGCGTATCTTTACCTCTGAGTCTCCTATCCATACATCTGCTTCATTTGCCTGAGTGATTTTTTTCCTGGATTTGTCTGCGAAGTTTATAGCCTCGCATGTTTGTTTCCCGGCGTTGTTAGTGCCTACTTCCTGGGCTAGAGAGCTGCTGATGAAACTCCATGTAGCTCCTGTATCCAGAGTCCCCTTGACTTCGCCTCCGTTAATCTTAACAGCTGCAATGCTTACGCTTGGGGTTGGTTTGACGCTTTCTTCATTTGGTTTTCGGTCAGACGAAGGCGACTGGCGTTTCCCGATCGTCGGCAACAATCGTCCCAGCAGAATATCGTACGTTGATTGGTACACTGCTTCGCAAAGTGACCAAGTTCGCTGCCATTTCTTCAAGCCCGATGGTTATCCACTGATACTTCTGCCAACTGATAGAAGTTGGAACCATTCACATCGTTCCCTAGTAAGGTTGGCAAAACTTGCTTGTTGCCATTCGTGTTGCGCCTGGTACCCGCTCTGCGCCCTCTCTTAAATTATTGAGCACGATTCTCGAATGCATGTGGTGTGGTTGTCTGGTGAGGAAACGAGGTAAAATGATTCTTTGAATTTTGACAACGCAGGGTTTTACGATCACAATTACCTGAGTAAATTCATTCAAATCCCGCAAATCCATGTGGTGGGTATACAATTGATACTCAGGACAGAGATTATAGTAGTTGCGTTGTAACTCCTGGTGAGTTGTATAATGGGTTCTTTTTTTATCATGAGGCGCAATTCTATCACGTAATGCTTATACTGTTCTTCCGGGTGTTGTCTTCGAATGCGGATTGCCTCTTCTAGCTTTTCGGAATATCTCGGGTACAAGAAAAAGTCTAGAAACCCTTGCTTAAAATTAGTCCATGATGAGTCTAGTTAGCCGCTGTTTTGCCACCATCCTTCAGCTCGTCTATTAAATAGCATTGACATCATGTTGGGTAAAAACTCCGTGTTGTTTAGATAGGTAGCTGCACGAGCCTCTACTGTTTCTAGACAGTATAGTGGGTCTGCAGTACCATCGAAATGAAGGCCCCATTTAGATACTTTCGCATAACTGTTGTTGTTATAGATACGGTGTTCGCAAAACTGTTGTTTTCGGTTATTCTTCGTTGGCTGTTAACTGGTTGGTGACTCGCGGTTGACTGTCTTTTATGTTGACTCGTTGCTGGTTCGCGGTGGACTGTCCTCAGCCAATGTTGGTGGTTATCTTTAAACTCTAAGGCTTCAAAATGGCAGACAGAATCTTTTGTTTCTTTTAGTGGTTTTATTATTTTTTATCTTGGCTCCCATGTATAACTTCTCTGTTTGGCGCGGGTTCGTTAGCCAATAGAGACCCAATAAATAACCATTCCCTCATTTGAAGCAAAAGAATCAAAACTATTCTATTTCAACGGGATTCTGTAATGCCGTTGAATTTGCTACTCTTGCTGTGCTTGTATTTTTTCCTATTTATCAACAATTTCATTTACAGCTCCAACAACAACTGTAACATCTGCAACATCCGCAATAGCTTCGATCACCGCCCAACAGACAACTTCAACAAAATCTGCCTAGCCAATGACATTAAGTCCGAACTCATCTGTTCAGACTGGTATGGTCAGATACATTAACATTCACAAGCATAAGCTTAGCCCTAAAACAGTGAAGGCAGCAATTCGTCCCTGCCGACATTGAGTATACCCTGTACCAACTAGTTATATTAAATACAGTTGAATACTCTCGAGGTCGGCATCAATTTAATTTGAAATTCCCTTCAACATGCAGCGAATACGAACACATGCTATCTCGCTCTTTCTCATCTGCCAATGTTGCCTTGTCATTTCAGTACAAAACGGATATGGGTACATCTCCGAAGTTTATTGACCGATTCAGACAATTTAATCAGCTGTTGCAGTTTGGCTATATAATTACGTGATCCAAAAAGAATGCCATATCTTCGATACAGCTCTAGTAATTCGTTGTTCCAAATTGCGAACTTGGTCTGCCTATGCATTAAACGGATGTTCACACAAAATTATGTAGGTCTAGCTTTTATAGTCTCCAAGATCTAGAGGTTCATACGGACAGACGAACATGTCTCAGTCGACTCGGCTGTTGATGCTGATCAAGAATATATATATTTTATGGGGTCGGAAACGCTTTCTTCTGCCTGTTAGATATATTTTGGCGACTTGAATATACCCTTTTACCATATGGGTAAAGGGCATGAAAAGGCGGTAACACACCGAAAATTAAAAATAATTATATTGTTCAACGCAAAGATTCCAATTACTAGCAAACGAAGTTTCCTAAAAAAAAAGCACTGAAGTCAAGCTGCCACCATTTTAGATCCGTGATGCAAACTGTACTTCATTAGTGCCAAAGTTGGCATAAAACAACTTTTATGTGACTCCACTCAAAAGGGGAAACATAAGAGTGCAAACCAAAAACGAACAGATCTATCGTACTATTGAAAAATATTTCCGAATAGAAAATGTGAACTTCTACATATTCCAAATAAAAAGCGCCAAAGGTCTTCAAGCCGTGATTAAAGGCACTGAACCAACGGTTACGAGTCGGCAAATTGTAGAAGCATTGAGTGAGAAGGGTTTTGAGGTTAAGTTTGTCTCAAATATTCTGAACAGGCCGCTGCACGAACATAAAAAACGAACGCAGTGCATTCTTTCAACCAACCGGCAACTACTACTACATCGCAGAATCATTGTCGAGGAGCCTTGCAAGAGGACACACCCTCTACAATGCATTAAGTTGTTGATCTTGCTGAATCAAAATATGACAATTTCTTCTTCATTCAGAAGCATATGAACAATAATGAATAATGTTAACACAACAGATAAGCCTCAGGAAATGGCATAAATCACTGTTTCAGGACTCAAAATATATTGATGATATCAAGCCGCTATCGGAAACACACCTTGCACCCATATGCAGGGGTACCGCCTGGTAAACCAGCCGTACAATACAATCATGAACACAGCAAACAAAATAGGCTATGCCCACGTAATTGCCTATAGATTCACGTAAACTCCCAGATCTAATAGACTTTGCTGTCAATTACGCACAACTTGATAACGGCAGAGTCACAAGCAGAATTGTCATCAGACCACTCGACAGTAATTAAAATGGAAGAAAGACCACTCACCTTAGCAACTAATTGAAAAATGATCTTTGTGCCAAATCCATCATTGAACTCATTTCAAAGTGAGTCACCGAAATTCCTAGCTCAGTAAATAACCGCAATTATTATTATACTATCTAAAGCCAAGAAAGTCGACCATGACAAAAATCCTCCGAAATTTATCCGAGAACTACCGATCTGTGCCGTTCAACACATCTGCAAACTCTTTAATGCGCTAGTGAAAACCGGTCTGTTTCCCCTAAGTTGGAAAATTTTAATAGTCGTAATGATCCTAAAACCCGGAAAGGACAAAACGTAGCCATCGTACATACCTATTAGTGTATTGCCAAGTGACTCAAAATTATTTGAAGGGTTCTTCAACTTCGCATGAACACAATCTTGGCACACCGAAACATAATCGCACATCATCAATTTCGTTTTCGTGAAAAGCATGGCACAATCGAGCAAGTCAACCGTGTCACCTAGAAAACCCGCACAGCATTTGGGCAAAAGAAATACTGCGCAGCAATTTTCCTCGATGTCGCCCCCAATAGATGAAACACCCATCATTAACACTGAACAACGTTCCAGTGCCTTAATCCGACGATGTTGTATATCTTGGAGTCCACCAGGTCAGAAGTATGGCTCCGCATTGTTAGGAACTGCAAATGCAATATTGAAACTATTTAAAGAGTGCAATCTAAGGTTCTTAGAACTATCAGATAGACCTACAAGTTACTTGTGTAATAACCGAAATAAAGGTACAACAGCTAAAGTACACCGCTGAACTACAGGCACATCCAAATAACCTCGCCAATTCATTAACTCGAGTAGTAATAGAACTCGTCCCCAACGAAACGACCTTCCTACCCTGCACCAAATCACCAGGGCCATAGATCAATATTTTTTTTTTTTTTTTAATTCATTTATTTGTATAAATAGAGAAGGAGAATAAGGTAAGGGTATATTTACAATATAGCAGTAGTGAAAGCTTAACGATTAACATAGTTGTGTGGCTATACAATTGGGTGATTTAGGAAGAGAAGGAGAAAAGTAAGGCGAGAAGAGAAGGATAAAAACAAAAAAGGATACCAATGACGGCCTGCGGGACTGCTTTGATGCATTGCATCGCAGGGTCTTTGGTGGGCAACTTATGCCTCTCTAGAATTCCGCTCTCTCTCCAGTAAGCATAGTTTCTCCAGCACTTGGCTCGCAAAATCGCAAACCGCTGACCATGCCTCTCGAGTGGCCAGCATCATTTGAACTATGGTCTCTGCCGTTTGTGTTGTACCGGTTTTTACTTCGAGATTCGGTCTCTCCACTTGGAACCTTGGGCACTTAAAAAATGCGTGATCCGGGGTATCCTCTACTCCCTCACCGCACCCTGGGCAATCTGGACTCGTTTCATGGCCAAACCGGTGCAGGTACGACCTGAAGCATCCGTGGCCGCTTAGTAGCTGCGTCAGGTGGAACGTAACCTCTCCATGACTCCTGTTGTGCCAAGCTTTGAGGTCTGGAATGAGTTTAAAGGTCCATCTTCCTTTTCGCGAGGCTTCCCAACTTGTCTGCCAAGCATTTAGGCTTGCATTTCTGGCCATTTTTTTGAATTCCCGTTTAATCACCGAAGTCCACTCGTTGGTCTGGCTCTTCTCAAAAGTGCTACGCGCTTCCGTTGCAAGCAGCTCTAGTGGCAACATACCCGCAATTACAAGAGCCGCATTCTCCGAGATGGTCCGAAAACCACAGCACACACGCAATGCACCTAGACGATATGTTGACTCGATACCTCTCCTGTATGATTTTTGATTCATCGCCTCTGCCCAGACTGGAGCTCCATAAAGCATAGTCGACTTGATAACATTCATCAAGAGTAAGTGGCGACCTTGCTTTGGGCCCCTTGAGTTAAGCAAAATTCTGCTAAGGTATCGGCCTATTTCCGCAGCCTTGTTGCTAGCTCGGTCGAGATGATCTCTGAATGAGAGTCGTGTATCCAGTAAAACGGCAAGATACTTAATTGCTCTGGATGATTGAATTGTGCACGTATGCTGAAAACTTCTGCAAATTTGTTAGGTCTGTTACGTCTGGGCCCTAAGCCTTGTTGTCTTGCAACTGCGCAGAAATTAAGGTAATCTCTTCCGTGCTAACAATGCAAGCGTCAGGTGGGGAGACTTGCATAGTGTTCTTGGGCTCCATACTGGAATAACGTTTCTACAATGTGGCGCATGCGGTCCTTGGGTGGTGCTGCTGGTTCCGTTGCTTTTAATTTTTTCATAGCAACTTTGTAAACAAGACCCCAAATGTCATTTTCTGATTCGTCACAAAGAGCCAGAAAACAATTTCTTTTACTCCCTTTGATCCTGTTTTTGAGTTCCTTACGTCTGGTGGTATACTCCAACTGTAACGTGGCGAAGTTTTCCGTGCCCCGCCCTCTCTGATAGTTACGTAGGCATTTTTTCCTGGCCTCAGAAATGTCATCATTCCACCAGTATGCTGGAGCATGGTGTCGGCTATGACTTCTCCGGGCTACCATGCTGGCATCGTAGGCTTCTGTCACAGCGCGCATGAGTGTTTCAGCGCATGTATTTGCATCGCCAGTCGTTGGCGGGATATCTAGAGCCGAAGCGAAAACTTCACGATTTAGGCTGCCTGGTTTGTATATTTTCTTCTAGGTTGCGGTGGTTCACTTCTACTACTGGCACTCCCTATGGTGCACAAAATAGCAGAATGATCGCTGGCTGTATACTGTCTGCATAATTCCCATCTGATTTTATGAAACATTTGCTCGCTGGCGAAAGTGACATCGATGATTGAGCCATATCCAGCTCTGTTGAAAGTGAAAGCTGTACCCGAGTTTAGTACTGCCAAGTCAAAACTAGCAAATGTTTCAAGTAGGCTTCGTCCTCTGGGATTGGATGATCTGCTACCCCATGCCTCTGACCAGGCATTGAAATCGCCAGCGACTACGACGTTTTGTTTTCCCCTGATGTCTGCCGCTAGGTTATCAATAATATTTTCAAAATCTCTAAGGGAGAGACTTGGTGGTAGGTAGCAACTGTATAACCAGAAATCGGCTATTAGTGCCCGTTCGTAGCAGTTTGCAGCTTGTACATGCTCCAACATTTGTGGATTGCATATTGCAGCCTTTCCAGTCAAGTCTGTAGCCCAGGGTCTTGTATGGTTCGCTGAGAATCGCAATATTTATATTAAGCTCTCTTATTGTCTGACCTAACAGATCTTGCGCTGCCGCACAGTGGTTTAGGTTAAGTTGCAGTAACTTTATGTTTGAGTGGATTTTTTCTCTTCAGCATTAGTCAGTGGCCATCTTCTGCTCCCAGTGTAGTGGCTTACGTCGTTACTCTTTTTGGCCATACAGTTAAAGCAAACTGGCTGGTTTGAGCATGAAGCTGCCTTGTTGACAGTTGTTCCACATCTCAATCACCAATTTGTGCGATCAACAGTGCTATTGCACTTGGCTGCAACGTGCCCAAAGCTTAGACATTTGTAGCAACGTCGCTGTGACTGCCGTTCGCTTATCCGACAGCTGGTCCAACCCACTTTTATGGTTTTTCTGACCAGCAGCACAGTAGCGACTTGTCGTGGCATGCATAGAATAGCCAACTGCGTGTCGCCAAAAGTTGGGCGAAAATTTTTGATGACTACTTGGTTTATTTCGCTGCCAATTTCGGTCTTAATTACAGCCAGAATATCTTCCTCGGTGGTCAGACAATTAATGTCCCTTATCTCCACCAAAACATCATCTAAGACTGCGAGTACTGACGCTTGTGACCCCAAGACCTGGCTGATTTCCTCCTTTAACTTGCTGCTATTGTTGACACCGGCTGTCTTATTAAGTTCAAGCAATAGCTCTTTTCTGGCCGTTTTTCTTACGAGCTTTACATTTTCTTTAACGTTGTTTAGTTTACCATCCTGCCTCCTGGTAACCATGCCGAGGATCTGGGCATAGGAGCAGCCTTCATTGGGTTTTATAAGTAGCGCCTCTGGTCTGCCTTTGTGTCTTTGGTGCTTGCTAACTCGCCTATGAGTAACCTGTTGCCACTCAGAGGGTGCTACTCCTGCTGGTTTTGTCAAATCACTGTTGCTAGTGGTGCTGGGTTATTGAATCCTTGCCTGCGCTGCGTATGAGGGCTTAGTCTGCATCTCTCGGTAATTTGGGCGTATCGCTACGGGTAAGTAATTCCGCATTTCTGCCATCGCATGGAGTGGTTTGAGTGGCTCTTTCACTCCGAGGTCCATTCATTTTCGGGATCTCTCCCGATTTAAGTTATTGGCAGAGCTGCTCATGTAACTCATTCATGCGCGTGAAAGCCTGTTTTGTGCTCAGGTTCATATGTTGCACTGGTGGTTTGCCATCCTCCTTTTTGTTGAATGTTGTGACCATCTCCTGCAGAAGTTTGCCCAGTTCATCCAGTTCAGCAATTCCTGTGACTGGTGAGCGCCTAATCCCCGGTGATTCAGGGCTAGGAAAAACTCTCGTTGGCAGTGGAATTGGTGACTCTCTCAGCCTGGAGCGCTTACCAAATATAGCCTCTTCGTTGGATCGATCAGCCGCCGCACCTTCAAAGCGCGATAAATGGCCCAAGGATGCCGCAAATGTAAACGTGAGTGTTTTCTGGAGCTCTGTGAATCAGCTGAGAAGGATCCATGGTGTAAGGCATACCAGACTGTGGTCAAACGTGTTGGAGCAGAGAGGCAGTTATTACCAACCGAGAATGTTACCCTGCGAAGTATTGTAGGGACATTGTTCCCGACTGTCTCGGCTGCACTACAATCACATCTCCAGTTGAATAGAAGTTGCAGCAGCTACAACAACATTGAGAAGTGCATAGTGAATAAGCTCTAGTAGCTTAAAGATGTGAAACGGTATCCTTAACCGAGCATTAAGATTGGCGATAAATCTCCACCCGGAAGTTTTTGTTTCACTTTTTAACAAATGCTTTGACGAAGCCACTTTCCCTAACAGGTGGAAACAGCAAATGCTAGTGCTTCTGCCAAAGTCCGGCAAACCTCAAGGCAAAGCCTCTTCATACAGGCCATCATGGCTGTTAGATACTGCTGGTAAAGTTTTCCAGAAGCTTATAGCCACCGGGCTAAATTGTGCCATCGAAAGCGCTGGTGCAATATCGTCGAATCAGTATGGTTTTAGAAAGGCAAGGTCAACCGTTGACGCCATCTGTTGGGTCACAGATACGGCAAGGGAAGCAACAACAGGATGGCGTCCGGATAAACCTTTCTGACGGGGCAAACACTGTAGGATTCGCCGATGATGTGGCGCTAGTAGAAGTTGCAAAAGAGCTGGCTGAGCTCAAGAATAAAACCAACGCTGCCATCGCCACCATCTGCCGATGGCTTGCAGTCTCCGGGCTCGAACTGGCAGCGCACAAAATAGAGGCCGGGCTTATAAGTAGCCGCAAGAAGATGGAAATAGCGAGGACGTTGGGCTCACCAGTTAGCATCCAAGAAAGCAATTCAATAACTTGGGATCATTCTGGACACCAGGCTCTGTTAAAGGGAACACCTGGATTAAAAGTCTCTAGGCTCATCGAGGGCATTATGGCGAATCATGATCAATACACGTGGAAGCAGACAAGCTGTGGACACGTGGAAGCAGTGAAAGTGTTATAAAATGTTATAATTGTGTTATAAATGTAATAATTGTTATAAAATCCATCAACCTATATGGTGCACCAGCGTGGCATAATGCAGTGCAGGCGTAGAAACAACACTGAGGCTATGCGCCATCAAAATATGCTGTGCATTCTGGACAATCTCAGACGAGTCATCGTTTGTTATTGCAGGCTTAATTCCTTTTGTTGAACTTGCTAAAGAATCGGAGGTGACATATGCGGTGTCTAGGAACCCTACGACTAAGGCACATAATTCGAAGGCATCAATTCGGCAAGCAGTGCGTCGGGAGTCTATTCCAAGGGACGATGGACTCACAATCCTATACCGAACGTCGGAGAGTGGGTCGATAGGCAAAATGGAGAAGTGACGTTCTATTTAACCCAAATTCTCAGCGGGCATGGGTGTTTTACAAGCTACCTTAAGCGTTTTGGTCACGAAACAGATGACGTGTGCAGTTGGTGTGGTGCCGGAATATTCGAAGATGCCAGGCACATCGTATTCTTCTGCCCACGATAGGACAAGGAGAGAGGCATACTAGAGCATCGCCTTGGTGCAATTATCACGGTCAACAACCTTGATACGTCTGATGATATCAAATGCAAGCGCTTGGGAAACGGCTAATGAGTTCGCGGCGGTGATAACGACGAAACAGCGCCGGCTCGAAAGACTTAGGAACGGTATTTGTTCTTTGTTTCTTGTTTCCTGTATTGCTCAAATTTTTAAAGATATACCATTTATTATTTTTTAAAATATTTGTATGGATTAAATACATATGAACTAAAAAAAAAATAATCTTAGTAGTGTATCATTTCTTTATCTTTCATATCTTTTTAAACTTTGATTAAGGTAAAAAAAAAACCTAAACCGTTGCACCCCGATCAATATTTGCAGTGATACAGCCTATTTTCCTAATCAACTATAAGATGCAATTTTTTAACTTTTTTCAAGGGGTACTGGGAGCCCTGGAAGGTCTACACGGATAGCAGATTCCAAAACTGTCTTCAGACTTTCAATACGACCATTTGTTATCGAGATATTCCTGATTAGTATTTGTGTCGTTACCCTCTTTCCCCTTTCAAGTGAAGGTTATAAATTCTCTGTAAAAGATTTGTGCCCCACAGGAAAACTTCCTTACACAATATTTTCTTGGATTTCAATATTTACCTTGGAAATCAAGATTTCATTTGAATTGGAAAAAACTTTTACGATGTGAGAGCAAGTGATATGAAAATTGAAAAACATTGTGTGTGTATGTAATTCTTAAAATAATCGTCACTACAGTGAAATGCATTCAACAATTTTATTTTGTAAAGTTGCTACGGATATATATATATCTATCTATTTTACGCACGAATCCCAGCGGGTGCACTAAGTGTCCACAACCTCCCGCCCAACCGACCGAGGGGCGCATGACGTACGGCACGAGGGGCGCATGACGTACGGCACGAGTCGCGGGGAACAGATGACAATAACATAGACAAAAATACGAACACTACAGGAGATGATAGTGGTTTTTAGCATTGGTAAGGAAAGCTGTGAAACTGCTTAGGATCACTGTAAAGCTGAAGTTTACATCGCCGTATTAAGCTTCATGAAATTTGAACGAGCAATAGCATATTTAGAAAAATCTAAGGGACGACCTGCCTTCTTATACTTATCTCCTAAAATAACTCGACTTAACATTTCTTAAATTCTCCAGCTCTCGAGTGAACCAGGGGGGTTTATAAGACCGAACTGATCTAACAAGAGGAATACAAACTTTGAAAATGGAGTCAAGCATATTATAGAAATATTGAATCGCAGAGGTCATGGTTGTACAATCGTAAAGATATGACCAATCAAGGTTCCAAATAATATTATTAAGTGTGACAAGGTCAGTCTTACGAAAGCAGCGGCTTATATTGAAATAATTTTGTTTTGAAATTAATTTTCCCATTAAAAGAATGTTTTTCTATATTTTAAAACAGCCAATTATTTTTATATACATGACTTTATTTTTATATTAGACAAAAGAACATTAATTGTTAGGCACATCAAAAACTTACGATATTTTATTAATAACTTTATCCCCAAAAGCAACATTTCAATCCAATCAAGAAAGTATCATACAATCCTGACCATGCTTCTCTTAATTATAATTAAAACAATATACGCTATAAAGAAATTATTATAACCAGAAGCCTACATCAATAATGGTTTGAAAAATTACATATGAAAATACATATTTTGAACTTAAACCCAAGGTAACGAACAAATTGAAAGTTTATTTTTAGCCAATGTATTCAGCTAGGCATCTAACGGTCAAAGCAGACAGAGATCAAAATACCATAAAAATTGGGTTTTAATTTCTTTAGATTTTATCCCAGTTTCTCTATCAGTAATCTCCCACGCAAATTTTAGTTTCGATATAATGTGCCTGGTGTGAGTGGAAAAGATTGTTTGGGTATATGTAAAACGGTGTTTAATTAATTTATAACAGAATTTGGTTTCTGGATAGATTTTTAGGAAATTTGGCAAAATGCTTCTCTGCCCGACTTAATGTTGTTGAAAGAAACGATACAAAAGGTTTTTCAATATCTGGGTAATAAAGCATCACAGTTTTTAAGAAGTTCAAATGCTTTTTTTTCATGGATTGTTAAAGTACGAAACAGTTTTTTTAAACATTTTTTGAATCTCGATCTTGTTCTCCTACAATTTATGTCAGAGGTTTTGCTACATCGGTAAAGCATCGATTTTCGGTGGCTCCTAGGAATAAACGTTAATCGTGCACTGTTTGCGGCTATTGCTTTTTCGGGTTTCTTTGAATTAGAGACGGACCGTGCCGGGCTTCGTGGCCCACGATAAAAAGGTACATGGAGAACTTTAATTACAGCTCTTAGGTTAATCCAAAGATTTTGCTGTTGTACAGGTTTGGTTTTAATATATCATCCCTGAATAAGCTTTATTAAGTTAATTGCAGCTACCTTAAGTTAGGGAGGGCTTTAGCCACCAGTGAAAAGGTTATACAAAATGCAAGTACTACTGCCAAAATCGAAAAATTACATTTTTGTTAATTTTGATCGGAAAAATAAAACTAATTCGTCCAAGCAAATTGTGAATAATTACAAGAAAAAATAAAAAAAAAAGAAAATCGAAAAAATTCTAGAATTTTTTTCTGAAAATTCATTACCCTGACCGCAGAGAGTTTTAATTTTTGTACCGATGCATCCACCATCAGGAATTGATTATTTTCAAAATAATCGGTTTTTGTTAGAAACGTTCGGAAAACCAGCAATCAAGGGCACCACTGAGTGAGCGGATGTCCTACAAACAATAGTATAATCACAACCAAAGTAATTGAAAGCTATTTGGTCACGGAAATTTTTTCAAGAGATTTAATTAAATCGGACAGATAGAAAAAGTAACAAAGTTAACTTTTTGCCTTATCACGAAAGATGGAAAAATTATTTAGAACTTAGAAATAAAATCTTTAGAGCACATAAGTGTAAGATAAAATGAAATACTCAACGAATGAGAAATTAATTTCGTAAAATTAGAAGTAAAAAGAATATGTTGATAGCAACGGTTTTTCAGCATAAATCAGATATGCGGAGTTATGCAGAAGTTTCCGTTTTAGAATTTACAGAACAGGATTTGCTGGATACAGAAGCAAATGCAAGTTACATTGGCTCAGACCTAGCACATCAGAATTTCTTTAAGTACGTATAATTCAAGACGATACAGTCAAGTGTAAAGGCGGCTGATTAAAAACCACATAAAGTTATTGGCACTCTTAAAGCTGAAGTGCAGTACAAAAGTCAAAAAGAAGAAATTGAATTCTATAACATGGCATCTGATATTAGAAATCGATTTCTGAAGAACTTTAAAATTAGCACCGGGAATCATCAGTTTGACAGAAACTTTACCTAAAGCTTCATCAGAAACAGATATAGATCAGTATCCGTTAACCGAAACGGAAATAAAACAATTGGAGTTGGTGAAAAATGTGTTTCCAAAATTTTCAAATACAAGGTCTAGGCCATATTTCATTGATAAAATATCATGTTCATATCGGAATAGCCAAACCAGTGAAGCAGAGATATTATCCGGTGAGTCCAGCGGTTGAGAAACTGTTATATGAAGAAGTGGAATGCTTAGTTTAGGAATTATAGACCTTCTCAAAGTTCATGGAGCTTACCAATGCGAATGGTAATGAAATTTAACAAGATAAGATTGTGATTAGATGCGAGAAGAGTAAACAAAGTGAAAAAAAATTATGTATATCCTTTGCAAAGCATCGAAGGTATATTTGCTAGATTGCCCTAGGCAAACATTATTTCAAAGCCCTTATTGATAGACTCTGAATCATTGCCGTTTGAGCTATGCAATGCAGCTGCCGCTATGTGTCGTCATATGGATGAGGTAATTCATCCAGATTTGCGTCATTGTTCTTTTGGACATTTAGAAAATCTTTTTATTGTTTCTTTAAATTTTCAAACTCATTTGGCAGTTCTTTTTCGAATTTCAAAGCAAATTTAACTCTAAAAGTCAATTTTGCGTTAAAAAAGTAAATTATTTGGGTTAAGTCATGGAGGAGTTTCAACGGACCCATCTTAGATTTTTAGAATATTGAATTGGCCTACACTAAAGAACTTAAAGCAAGTTCGAGGCTTTTTAAGAATTTGTGGTTGGTACCGTCGTTTTATACGTAATTTTTTAGAAATTACTTCACCAATAACTGATGTATCAGCTACCAAAAAAATATTCTAGTGAACAACAGAAGCTCATGAATAAACTTAAGTCATGCTTAACAATAGCTCCAATACTAGAAAATCTGAATATTGAGAAAAAAATTTTTCTACATTGCGGTGCTAGCGATTACAGAATAAGTGCAGTATTAGTGCAGTTGACAGAAGAGAAAGAAGAAAAACCAATCGCACATATACTGTCCAAAAAATTAAGTAAAATTAAGCCTTTAAGTTTACCATTTCTCATCGAAAAGGAAAAGATTTCATCGTGCCAGATGCGTTATCAAGAATTTGTGCACCAGAATTGGCCAGTCTTGAAAAACTAAAGCCCATAATTTGATTTGAAGTCGGAATCATTTTTATGAAGTATGTCGAACTAAGAAACCGAAGTAAAAAAATGTAGAAAAATTCTGAGACCTACAGGTTGTAGACAAATTCGTGTTCAAACGAACAGAATATCCATCTGGAAATGCAGCTCAAGAATCATTAATCTGGAAAATATGGATACCGGTGATATTAAGAATAACAGCCATACAAAATGCTCATGGTAGAGTTTTAGCATTTCACGAAGGAACACAAAAGACTATAAAGCGTTTGCGTAGAAATTTATTTTGTCCAGGGTTTTCAAAACAAGTGAAAGAATATATACAAATCTGTACAACTTGTAAGGAAACCAAATCGCCAAACAGAACACTTAGACCTCCTATGGGCAACCAAAGTGTTTCACTTGGACCATTTTAAATTTATATATTGATCTGCTCTTACCATTACTTCGTAGCAAATCAGGCTATATTGGTTAACTTATAGTTTTAGATCATTTTAATCGATACCATTGGTTGTGCCCGGTGAAAAAGTTTACATCAAATTTAATTCAGGAATTTTTAGAGGAGCAAATTTTTCATTGTGGAGTACTAGAAATTATAATAAGCGACAATGGTTCTCAATTTAAAGCTCTTGATTTAAAAGCATTGTTGCCAAAGTATGCCATTAGACATATGTTTACAGCTTTAAATTCACCTCAAATCAACGCTGCAGAGAGAGTAAATAGATCTTCATTAGCTGCAGTTTTCTCATACTTAAAAGAGGATAACGAGAGTAGAACAAATATTTGACACATATCTCATGCGCCCTGCTATCCTCACCGATCCAATGAATAGGCTCTTCACCATATTAAGCTTTATTTGGCTTTGATATGACTACATATATAGCTTTTAAAGAATTTAAACTTGTTGGAAGAATCAATCCTTTTGACCAGATACGCAAAATCCAAAAAACACAAAAATGCGATCGTAATGCGAATCAGTATAACCTGAAATCTTAACCAGTTACGTATAAAATCGATCAGGAAGTCTTCAAAAGCAATTTCAATTTAATTAATTTAAGTTAGAACAATAATAAATAAGTAGGTCCACAGTTTTGAAAATTTCGTGTCAAAAAGAAAGTAGGAAATGCTTATTACATATTGAAGAATTTGCATGGAAGATAAATCTAAACGTATCATGCTAAAGATATTTGTTCATAAAATTCTGGTTAATCTCCTTCCTGTTAGTTAGTAGAATGACCTGTGTGCAATTCGAATATTGAATTATCCACTGCATACCATGTGATCCAAACCATAATCACTGGTCGGAAACGAAGTATCTCAAGAGACCTATAATTAGAATAGCTCCTGTCAAAAACTGTGCGAATGGTGTCTATTGTCGTACAGAAAAAGATAAAGCTAAAGTTTTTGCAGAGCATCTGGTAGGAGTATCCAAACCTTAAAATACTTTTCCTTAAACAGATCTGAAGAAAACTCTTTATTATCTAGACGTGGCATGGACCTGCTTATCTTCGAAGTTACTGTTCAGGAACTTGTAGGTTGCAACATTGAAAATAAGTAAATAGTCAGGTTAAGATTGTATTAACGCCAAAGCAATTAAAGCCCTACCTACTAACTGTATGCAACTACTCGCAAACATTATTACATGTTCCTTCCCAATGGTAATGAAAAGAATGCATACTTCTCCAAAAACAAAGCAAACCAGAAAATGAATCAACCTCATACCGTCCGATAAGCTTATTGTCGATATTCTCCAAACTACTTAAAAAAGTATTCTTTTGAGGACAACAATCTAATCCTAGACCATTAATTTGGATTTCGTCGTAAACAAGGAATACCAGAACAATGTAACAGACTGGCCAGTAGTATTTTAAACGCCACTCGAAGAGAAGCGATACTGCTCAGCAAAATTTGTGGACGTAAGACAAGCATTTGATTGATGGTATCATGGACTGCTATAAAAATTGAAAAAGACCCTGCCAACTCCATTCTACCTTTTTTTAAAATCATACTTGGACTTGAGAAAATATCGGACTTTAGATATGGAGATGGGTTGTCTGCCATCACAGCAATTTCCTCTGGCGTGCCACAAGGAAGCGTATTAGGCCCTGTACTTTATACCATAAGTATATACCGCAGACATGCCTATAATCAAAAACCAAGCCATTACGGTGGCCACATATGGTGATGACAGTGGCTTTCCGCCACGTCCAGCTGACCTAGAGAGGCTTCTTCAAAGTTGCAATCTCAACTTGATGCATTTAGTAATTGGCAAAAAAATGGAATATAGCGGTTAACCCGGAAAAGTCGGTCCACTTAACCTTCACCTTAAGGAGAGAAAGCCGTCTTTCTGTTTCTTTAAAACACCCAAACACCAACTGGCGATTATGTAAAATACCTTGGCATAACATTTTATAGACGCTTAACCTGGAAATTTCACATCCAAATAGAAAGGAAGCAGTTAAATGCGAAGTTTAGGAAAATGCAATGGCTCATTGGCAACAAGTCCCGCCTTAAACTGAGATAAAAATTGCTTTTGTATAAAATCAATATAAAGCCCATCTGGATATATGGCTTTCAAACATGGGGCACAGCTAACAAAACAAACATTAAAACCATACAAAACTTCCAAAGCAAAGTGCTACGCATTACCTGATAACAAATAAGGTGATAAATTAAGAACTTAAGGTCAAATACGTCGCCGAAGAAATAAATTCCACCAGTGCCAAATATATAAGTGGATTATCGGATCACACAAATTACTTGTGTGATCATCATTGTGATAATCATTAAATGTTATATAAGTATATGTTTTTACGAATAATTATTTAAAGCTTAGCAAAAGGAACAGATATGTTTAAACTAATTTACGAAAGGGTAGATCCAAGGGATATATCCTGTTCAGTCTTCTCGTGGCGGTGTTGTTGTCTAGTAGATTGATGGCAAAGTAATTTGTGTGATCCGATAATCCACTTATATATTTAATTTATTTCTTCGGCGACGTATTTGACCTTAAGTTCTTAATTTATCACCTTATTTGTTATCAGGTAATGCGTAGCACTTTGCTTTGGAAGTTTTGTATGGTTTTAATGTTTGTTTTGTTAGCTGTGCCCCATGTTTGAAAGCCATATATCCAGATGGGCTTTATATTGATTTTATACAAAAGCAATTTTTATCTCAGTTTAAGGCGGGACTTGTTGCCAATGAGCCATTGCATTTTCCTAAACTTCGCATTTAACTGCTTCCTTTCTATTTGGATGTGAAATTTCCAGGTTAAGCGTCTATAAAATGTTATGCCAAGGTATTTTACATAATCGCCAGTTGGTGTTTGGGTGTTTTAAAGAAACAGAAAGACGGCTTTCTCTCCTTAAGGTGAAGGTTAAGTGGACCGACTTTTCCGGGTTAACCGCTATATTCCATTTTTTTTGCCAATTACTAAATGCATCAAGTTGAGATTGCAACTTTGAAGAAGCCTCTCTAGGTCAGCTGGACGTGGCGGAAAGCCACTGTCATCACCATATGTGGCCACCGTAATGGCTTGGTTTTTGATTATAGGCATGTCTGCGGTATATACTTATGGTATAAAGTACAGGGCCTAATAGGCTTCCTTGTGGCACGCCAGAGGAAATTGCTGTGATGGCAGACAACCCATCTCCATATCTAAAGTCCGATATTTTCTCAAGTCCAAGTATGATTTTAAAAAAAGGTAGAATGGAGTTGGCAGGGTCTTTTTCAATTTTTATAGCAGTCCATGATACCATCAATCAAATGCTTGTCTTACGTCCACAAATTTTGCTGAGCAGTATCGCTTCTCTTCGAGTGGCGTTTAAAATACTACTGGCCAGTCTGTTACATTGTTCTGGTATTCCTTGTTTACGACGAAATCCAAATTAATGGTCTAGGATTAGATTGTTGTCCTCAAAAGAATACTTTTTTAAGTAGTTTGGAGAATATCGACAATAAGCTTATCGGACGGTATGAGGTTGATTCATTTTCTGGTTTGCTTTGTTTTTGGAGAAGTATGCATTCTTTTCATTACCATTGGGAAGGAACATGTAATAATGTTTGCGAGTAGTTGCATACAGTTAGTAGGTAGGGCTTTAATTGCTTTGGCGTTAATACAATCTTAACCTGACTATTTACTTATTTTCAATGTTGCAACCTACAAGTTCCTGAACAGTAACTTCGAAGATAAGCAGGTCCATGCCACGTCTAGATAATAAAGAGTTTTCTTCAGATCTGTTTAAGGAAAAGTATTTTAAGGTTTGGATACTCCTACCAGATGCTCTGCAAAAACTTTAGCTTTATCTTTTTCTGTACGACAATAGACACCATTCGCACAGTTTTTGACAGGAGCTATTCTAATTATAGGTCTCTTGAGATACTTCGTTTCCGACCAGTGATTATGGTTTGGATCACATGGTATGCAGTGGATAATTCAATATTCGAATCGCACACAGGTCATTCTACTAACTAACAGGAAGGAGATTAACCAGAATTTTATGAACAAATATCTTTAGCATGATACGTTTAGATTTATCTTCCATGCAAATTCTTCAATATGTAATAAGCATTTCCTACTTTCTTTTTGACACGAAATTTTCAAAACTGTGGACCTAGTTATTTATTATTGTTCTAACTTAAATTAATTAAATTGAAATTGCTTTTGAAGACTTCCTGATCGATTTTATACGTAACTGGTTAAGATTTCAGGTTATACTGATTCGCATTACGATCGCATTTTTGTGTTTTTTGGATTTTGCGTATCTGGTCAAAAGGATTGATTCTTCCAACAAGTTTAAATTCTTTAAAAGCTATATATGTAGTCATATCAAAGCCAAATAAAGCTTAATATGGTGAAGAGCCTATTCATTGGATCGGTGAGGATAGCAGGGCGCATGAGATATGTGTCAAATATTTGTTCTACTCTCGTTATCCTCTTTTAAGTATGAGAAAACTGCAGCTAATGAAGATCTATTTACTCTCTCTGCAGCGTTGATTTGAGGTGAATTTAAAGCTGTAAACATATGTCTAATGGCATACTTTGGCAACAATGCTTTTAAATCAAGAGCTTTAAATTGAGAACCATTGTCGCTTATTATAATTTCTAGTACTCCACAATGAAAAATTTGCTCCTCTAAAAATTCCTGAATTAAATTTGATGTAAACTTTTTCACCGGGCACAACCAATGGTATCGATTAAAATGATCTAAAACTATAAGTTAACCAATATAGCCTGATTTGCTACGAAGTAATGGTAAGAGCAGATCAATATATAAATTTAAAATGGTCCAAGTGAAACACTTTGGTTGCCCATAGGAGGTCTAAGTGTTCTGTTTGGCGATTTGGTTTCCTTACAAGTTGTACAGATTTGTATATATTCTTTCACTTGTTTTGAAAACCCTGGACAAAATAAATTTCTACGCAAACGCTTTATAGTCTTTTGTGTTCCTTCGTGAAATTCTAAAACTCTACCATGAGCATTTTGTATGGCTGTTATTCTTAATATCACCGGTATCCATATTTTCCAGATTAATGATTCTTGAGCTGCATTTCCAGATGGATATTCTGTTCGTTTGAACACGAATTTGTCTACAACCTGTAGGTCTCAGAATTTTTCTACATTTTTTTACTTCGGTTTCTTAGTTCGACATACTTCATAAAAATGATTCCGACTTCAAATCAAATTATGGGCTTTAGTTTTTCAAGAATGGCCAATTCTGGTGCACAAATTCTTGATAACGCATCTGGCACGATGAAATCTTTTCCTTTTCGATGAGAAATGGTAAACTTAAAGGCTTAATTTTACTTAATTTTTTGGACAGTATATGTGCGATTGGTTTTTCTTCTTTCTCTTCTGTCAACTGCACTAATACTGCACTTATTCTGTAATCGCTAGCACCGCAATGTAGAAAAATTTTTTTTCTCAATATTCAGATTTTCTAGTATTGGAGCTATTGTTAAGCATGACTTAAGTTTATTCATGAGCTTCTGTTGTTCACTAGAATATTTTTTTGGTAGCTGATACATCAGTTATTGGTGAAGTAATTTCTAAAAAATTACGTATAAAACGACGGTACCAACCACAAATTCTTAAAAAGCCTCGAACTTGCTTTAAGTTCTTTAGTGTAGGCCAATTCAATATTCTAAAAATCTAAGATGGGTCCGTTGAAACTCCTCCATGACTTAACCCAAATAATTTACTTTTTTAACGCAAAATTGACTTTTAGAGTTAAATTTGCTTTGAAATTCGAAAAAGAACTGCCAAATGAGTTTGAAAATTTAAAGAAACAATAAAAAGATTTTCTAAATGTCCAAAAGAACAATGACGCAAATCTGGATGAATTACCTCATCCCTATGACGACACATAGCGGCAGCTGCATTGCATAGCTCAAACGGCAATGATTCAGAGTTTATCAATAAGGGCTTTGAAATAATGTTTGCCTAGGGCAATCTAGCAAATATACCTTCGATGCTTTGCAAAGGATATACATAATTTTTTGTCACTTTGTTTACTCTTCTCGCATCTAATCACAATCTTATCTTGTTAAATTTCATTACCATTCGCATTGGTAAGCTCCATGAACTTTGAGAAGGTCTATAATTCCTAAACTAAGCATTCCACTTCTTCATATAACAGTTTCTCAACCGCTGGACTCACCGGATAATATCTCTGCTTCACTGGTTTGGCTATTCCGATATGAACATGATATTTTATCAATGAAATATGGCCTAGACCTTGTATTTGAAAATTTTGGAAACACATTTTTCACCAACTCCAATTGTTTTATTTCCGTTTCGGTTAACGGATACTGATCTATATCTGTTTCTGATGAAGCTTTAGGTAAAGTTTCTGTCAAACTGATGATTCCCGGTGCTAATTTTAAAGTTCTTCAGAAATCGATTTCTAATATCAGATGGCATGTTATAGAATTCAATTTCTTCTTTTTGACTTTTGTACTGCACTTCAGCTTTAAGAGTGCCAATAACTTTATGTGGTTTTTAATCAGCCGCCTTTACACTTGACTGTATCGTCTTAAATTATACGTACTTAAAGAAATTCTGATGTGCTAGGTCTGAGCCAATGTAACTTGCATTTGCTTCTGTATCCAGCAAATCCTGTTCTGTAAATTCTAAAACGGAAACTTCTGCATAACTCCGCATATCTGATTTATGCTGAAAAACCGTTGCTATCAACATATTCTTTTTACTTCTAATTTTACGAAATTAATTTCTCATTCGTTGAGTATTTCATTTTATCTTACACTTATGTGCTCTAAAGATTTTATTTCTAAGTTCTAAATAATTTTTCCATCTTTCGTGATAAGGCAAAAAGTTAACTTTGTTACTTTTTCTATCTGTCCGATTTAATTAAATCTCTTGAAAAAATTTCCGTGACCAAATAGCTTTCAATTACTTTGGTTGTGATTATACTATTGTTTGTAGGACATCCGCTCACTCAGTGGTGCCCTTGATTGCTGGTTTTCCGAACGTTTCTAACAAAAACCGATTATTTTGAAAATAATCAATTCCTGATGGTGGATGCATCGGTACAAAAATTAAAACTCTCTGCGGTCAGGGTATTTTCAGAAAAAAATTCTAGAATTTTTTCGATTTTCTTTTTTTTTATTTTTTCTTGTAATTATTCACAATTTGCTTGGACGAATTAGTTTTATTTTTCCGATCAAAATTAACAAAAATGTAATTTTTCGATTTTGGCAGTAGTACTTGCATTTTGTATAACCTTTTCACTGGTGGCTAAAGCCCTCCCTAACTTAAGGTAGCTGCAATTAACTTAATAAAGCTTATTCAGGGATGATATATTAAAACCAAACCTGTACAACAGCAAAATCTTTGGATTAACCTAAGAGCTGTAATTAAAGTTCTCCATGTACCTTTTTATCGTGGGCCACGAAGCCCGGCACGGTCCGTCTCTAATTCAAAGAAACCCGAAAAAGCAATAGCCGCAAACAGTGCACGATTAACGTTTATTCCTAGGAGCCACCGAAAATCGATGCTTTACCGATGTAGCAAAACCTCTGACATAAATTGTAGGAGAACAAGATCGAGATTCAAAAAATGTTTAAAAAAACTGTTTCGTACTTTAACAATCCATGAAAAAAAAGCATTTGAACTTCTTAAAAACTGTGATGCTTTATTACCCAGATATTGAAAAACCTTTTGTATCGTTTCTTTCAACAACATTAAGTCGGGCAGAGAAGCATTTTGCCAAATTTCCTAAAAATCTATCCAGAAACCAAATTCTGTTATAAATTAATTAAACACCGTTTTACATATACCCAAACAATCTTTTCCACTCACACCAGGCACATTATATCGAAACTAAAATTTGCGTGGGAGATTACTGATAGAGAAACTGGGATAAAATCTAAAGAAATTAAAACCCAATTTTTATGGTATTTTGATCTCTGTCTGCTTTGACCGTTAGATGCCTAGCTGAATACATTGGCTAAAAATAAACTTTCAATTTGTTCGTTACCTTGGGTTTAAGTTCAAAATATGTATTTTCATATGTAATTTTTCAAACCATTATTGATGTAGGCTTCTGGTTATAATAATTTCTTTATAGCGTATATTGTTTTAATTATAATTAAGAGAAGCATGGTCAGGATTGTATGATACTTTCTTGATTGGATTGAAATGTTGCTTTTGGGGATAAAGTTATTAATAAAATATCGTAAGTTTTTGATGTGCCTAACAATTAATGTTCTTTTGTCTAATATAAAAATAAAGTCATGTATATAAAAATAATTGGCTGTTTTAAAATATAGAAAAACATTCTTTTAATGGGAAAATTAATTTCAAAACAAAATTATTTCAATATAAGCCGCTGCTTTCGTAAGACTGACCTTGTCACACTTAATAATATTATTTGGAACCTTGATTGGTCATATCTTTACGATTGTACAACCATGAACTCTGCGATTCAATATTTCTATAATATGCTTGACTCCATTTTCAAAGTTTGTATTCCTCTTGTTAGATCAGTTCGGTCTTATAAACCCCCCTGGTTCACTCGAGAGCTGGAGAATTTAAGAAATGTTAAGTCGAGTTATTTTAGGAGATAAGTATAAGAAGGCAGGTCGTCCCTTAGATTTTTCTAAATATGCTATTGCTCGTTCAAATTTCATGAAGCTTAATACGGCGATGTAAACTTCAGCTTTACAGTGATCCTAAGCAGTTTCACAGCTTTCCTTACCAATGCTAAAAACCACTATCATCTCCTGTAGTGTTCGTATTTTTGTCTATGTTACTGTCATCTGTTCCCCGCGACTCGTGCCGTACGTCATGCGCCCCTCGTGCCGTACGTCATGGATTATCGGATCACACAAATTACTTTGCCATCAATCTACTAGACAACAACACCGCCACGAGAAGACTGAACAGGATATATCCCTTGGATCTACCCTTTCGTAAATTAGTTTAAACATATCTGTTCCTTTTGCTAAGCTTTAAATAATTATTCGTAAAAACATATACTTATATAACATTTAATGATTATCACAATGATGATCACACAAGTAATTTGTGTGATCCGATAATCCACTTATATATTTGGCACTGGTGGAATTTATTTCTTCGGCGACGTATTTGACCTTAAGTTCTTAATTTATCACCTTATTTGTTATCAGGTAATGCGTAGCACTTTGCTTTGGAAGTTTTGTATGGTTTTAATGTTTGTTTTGTTAGCTGTGCCCCATGTTTGAAAGCCATATATCCAGATGGGCTTTATATTGATTTTATACAAAAGCAATTTTTATCTCAGTTTAAGGCGGGACTTGTTGCCAATGAGCCATTGCATTTTCCTAAACTTCGCATTTAACTGCTTCCTTTCTATTTGGATGTGAAATTTCCAGGTTAAGCGTCTATAAAATGTTATGCCAAGGTATTTTACATAATCGCCAGTTGGTGTTTGGGTGTTTTAAAGAAACAGAAAGACGGCTTTCTCTCCTTAAGGTGAAGGTTAAGTGGACCGACTTTTCCGGGTTAACCGCTATATTCAATTTTTTTTGCCAATTACTAAATGCATCAAGTTGAGATTGCAACTTTGAAGAAGCCTCTCTAGGTCAGCTGGACGTGGCGGAAAGCCACTGTCATCACCATATGTGGCCACCGTAATGGCTTGGTTTTTGATTATAGGCATGTCTGCGGTATATACTTATGGTATAAAGTACAGGGCCTAATACGCTTCCTTGTGGCACGCCAGAGGAAATTGCTGTGATGGCAGACAACCCATCTCCATATCTAAAGTTCGATATTTTCTCAAGTCCAAGTATGATTTTAAAAAAAGGTAGAATGGAGTTGGCAGGGTCTTTTTCAATTTTTATAGCAGTCCATGATACCATCAATCAAATGCTTGTCTTACGTCCACAAATTTTGCTGAGCAGTATCGCTTCTCTTCGAGTGGCGTTTAAAATACTACTGGCCAGTCTGTTACATTGTTCTGGTATTCCTTGTTTACGACGAAATCCAAATTAATGGTCTAGGATTAGATTGTTGTCCTCAAAAGAATACTTTTTTAAGTAGTTTGGAGAATATCGACAATAAGCTTATCGGACGGTATGAGGTTGATTCATTTTCTGGTTTGCTTTTTTTTTGGAGAAGTATGCATTCTTTTCATTACCATTGGGAAGGAACATGTAATAATGTTTGCGAGTAGTTGCATACAGTTAGTAGGTAGGGCTTTAATTGCTTTGGCGTTAATACAATCTTAACCTGACTATTTACTTATTTTCAATGTTGCAACCTACAAGTTCCTGAACAGTAACTTCGAAGATAAGCAGGTCCATGCCACGTCTAGATAATAAAGAGTTTTCTTCAGATCTGTTTAAGGAAAAGTATTTTAAGGTTTGGATACTCCTACCAGATGCTCTGCAAAAACTTTAGCTTTATCTTTTTCTGTACGACAATAGACACCATTCGCACAGTTTTTGACAGGAGCTATTCTAATTATAGGTCTCTTGAGATACTTCGTTTCCGACCAGTGATTATGGTTTGGATCACATGGTATGCAGTGGATAATTCAATATTCGAATCGCACACAGGTCATTCTACTAACTAACAGGAAGGAGATTAACCAGAATTTTATGAACAAATATCTTTAGCATGATACGTTTAGATTTATCTTTCATGCAAATTCTTCAATATGTAATAAGCATTTCCTACTTTCTTTTTGACACGAAATTTTCAAAACTGTGGACCTAGTTATTTATTATTGTTCTAACTTAAATTAATTAAATTGAAATTGCTTTTGAAGACTTCCTGATCGATTTTATACGTAACTGGTTAAGATTTCAGGTTATACTGATTCGCATTACGATCGCATTTTTGTGTTTTTTGTATTTTGCGTATCTGGTCAAAAGGATTGATTCTTCCAACAAGTTTAAATTCTTTAAAAGCTATATATGTAGTCATATCAAAGCCAAATAAAGCTTAATATGGTGAAGAGCCTATTCATTGGATCGGTGAGGATAGCAGGGCGCATGAGATATGTGTCAAATATTTGTTCTACTCTCGTTATCCTCTTTTAAGTATGAGAAAACTGCAGCTAATGAAGATCTATTTACTCTCTCTGCAGCGTTGATTTGAGGTGAATTTAAAGCTGTAAACATATGTCTAATGGCATACTTTGGCAACAATGCTTTTAAATCAAGAGCTTTAAATTGAGAACCATTGTCGCTTATTATAATTTCTAGTACTCCACAATGAAAAATTTGCTCCTCTAAAAATTCCTGAATTAAATTTGATGTAAACTTTTTCACCGGGCACAACCAATGGTATCGATTAAAATGATCTAAAACTATAAGTTAACCAATATAGCCTGATTTGCTACGAAGTAATGGTAAGAGCAGATCAATATATAAATTTAAAATGGTCCAAGTGAAACACTTTGGTTGCCCATAGGAGGTCTAAGTGTTCTGTTTGGCGATTTGGTTTCCTTACAAGTTGTACAGATTTGTATATATTCTTTCACTTGTTTTGAAAACCCTGGACAAAATAAATTTCTACGCAAACGCTTTATAGTCTTTTGTGTTCCTTCGTGAAATGCTAAAACTCTACCATGAGCATTTTGTATGGCTGTTATTCTTAATATCACCGGTATCCATATTTTCCAGATTAATGATTCTTGAGCTGCATTTCCAGATGGATATTCTGTTCGTTTGAACACGAATTTGTCTACAACCTGTAGGTCTCAGAATTTTTCTACATTTTTTTACTTCGGTTTCTTAGTTCGACATACTTCATAAAAATGATTCCGACTTCAAATCAAATTATGGGCTTTAGTTTTTCAAGACTGGCCAATTCTGGTGCACAAATTCTTGATAACGCATCTGGCACGATGAAATCTTTTCCTTTTCGATGAGAAATGGTAAACTTAAAGGCTTAATTTTACTTAATTTTTTGGACAGTATATGTGCGATTGGTTTTTCTTCTTTCTCTTCTGTCAACTGCACTAATACTGCACTTATTCTGTAATCGCTAGCACCGCAATGTAGAAAAATTTTTTTTCTCAATATTCAGATTTTCTAGTATTGGAGCTATTGTTAAGCATGACTTAAGTTTATTCATGAGCTTCTGTTGTTCACTAGAATATTTTTTTGGTAGCTGATACATCAGTTATTGGTGAAGTAATTTCTAAAAAATTACGTATAAAACGACGGTACCAACCACAAATTCTTAAAAAGCCTCGAACTTGCTTTAAGTTCTTTAGTGTAGGCCAATTCAATATTCTAAAAATCTAAGATGGGTCCGTTGAAACTCCTCCATGACTTAACCCAAATAATTTACTTTTTTAACGCAAAATTGACTTTTAGAGTTAAATTTGCTTTGAAATTCGAAAAAGAACTGCCAAATGAGTTTGAAAATTTAAAGAAACAATAAAAAGATTTTCTAAATGTCCAAAAGAACAATGACGCAAATCTGGATGAATTACCTCATCCATATGACGACACATAGCGGCAGCTGCATTGCATAGCTCAAACGGCAATGATTCAGAGTCTATCAATAAGGGCTTTGAAATAATGTTTGCCTAGGGCAATCTAGCAAATATACCTTCGATGCTTTGCAAAGGATATACATAATTTTTTGTCACTTTGTTTACTCTTCTCGCATCTAATCACAATCTTATCTTGTTAAATTTCATTACCATTCGCATTGGTAAGCTCCATGAACTTTGAGAAGGTCTATAATTCCTAAACTAAGCATTCCACTTCTTCATATAACAGTTTCTCAACCGCTGGACTCACCGGATAATATCTCTGCTTCACTGGTTTGGCTATTCCGATATGAACATGATATTTTATCAATGAAATATGGCCTAGACCTTGTATTTGAAAATTTTGGAAACACATTTTTCACCAACTCCAATTGTTTTATTTCCGTTTCGGTTAACGGATACTGATCTATATCTGTTTCTGATGAAGCTTTAGGTAAAGTTTCTGTCAAACTGATGATTCCCGGTGCTAATTTTAAAGTTCTTCAGAAATCGATTTCTAATATCAGATGGCATGTTATAGAATTCAATTTCTTCTTTTTGACTTTTGTACTGCACTTCAGCTTTAAGAGTGCCAATAACTTTATGTGGTTTTTAATCAGCCGCCTTTACACTTGACTGTATCGTCTTGAATTATACGTACTTAAAGAAATTCTGATGTGCTAGGTCTGAGCCAATGTAACTTGCATTTGCTTCTGTATCCAGCAAATCCTGTTCTGTAAATTCTAAAACGGAAACTTCTGCATAACTCCACATATCTGATTTATGCTGAAAAACCGTTGCTATCAACATATTCTTTTTACTTCTAATTTTACGAAATTAATTTCTCATTCGTTGAGTATTTCATTTTATCTTACACTTATGTGCTCTAAAGATTTTATTTCTAAGTTCTAAATAATTTTTCCATCTTTCGTGATAAGGCAAAAAGTTAACTTTGTTACTTTTTCTATCTGTCCGATTTAATTAAATCTCTTGAAAAAATTTCCGTGACCAAATAGCTTTCAATTACTTTGGTTGTGATTATACTATTGTTTGTAGGACATCCGCTCACTCAGTGGTGCCCTTGATTGCTGGTTTTCCGAACGTTTCTAACAAAAACCGATTATTTTGAAAATAATCAATTCCTGATGGTGGATGCATCGGTACAAAAATTAAAACTCTCTGCGGTCAGGGTAATGAATTTTCAGAAAAAAATTCTAGAATTTTTTCGATTTTCTTTTTTTTTTTATTTTTTCTTGTAATTATTCACAATTTGCTTGGACGAATTAGTTTTATTTTTCCGATCAAAATTAACAAAAATGTAATTTTTCGATTTTGGCAGTAGTACTTGCATTTTGTATAACCTTTTCACTGGTGGCTAAAGCCCTCCCTAACTTAAGGTAGCTGCAATTAACTTAATAAAGCTTATTCAGGGATGATATATTAAAACCAAACCTGTACAACAGCAAAATCTTTGGATTAACCTAAGAGCTGTAATTAAAGTTCTCCATGTACCTTTTTATCGTGGGCCACGAAGCCCGGCACGGTCCGTCTCTAATTCAAAGAAACCCGAAAAAGCAATAGCCGCAAACAGTGCACGATTAACGTTTATTCCTAGGAGCCACCGAAAATCGATGCTTTACCGATGTAGCAAAACCTCTGACATAAATTGTAGGAGAACAAGATCGAGATTCAAAAAATGTTTAAAAAAACTGTTTCGTACTTTAACAATCCATGAAAAAAAAGCATTTGAACTTCTTAAAAACTGTGATGCTTTATTACCCAGATATTGAAAAACCTTTTGTATCGTTTCTTTCAACAACATTAAGTCGGGCAGAGAAGCATTTTGCCAAATTTCCTAAAAATCTATCCAGAAACCAAATTCTGTTATAAATTAATTAAACACCGTTTTACATATACCCAAACAATCTTTTCCACTCACACCAGGCACATTATATCGAAACTAAAATTTGCGTGGGAGATTACTGATAGAGAAACTGGGATAAAATCTAAAGAAATTAAAACCCAATTTTTATGGTATTTTGATCTCTGTCTGCTTTGACCGTTAGATGCCTAGCTGAATACATTGGCTAAAAATAAACTTTCAATTTGTTCGTTACCTTGGGTTTAAGTTCAAAATATGTATTTTCATATGTAATTTTTCAAACCATTATTGATGTAGGCTTCTGGTTATAATAATTTCTTTATAGCGTATATTGTTTTAATTATAATTAAGAGAAGCATGGTCAGGATTGTATGATACTTTCTTGATTGGATTGAAATGTTGCTTTTGGGGATAAAGTTATTAATAAAATATCGTAAGTTTTTGATGTGCCTAACAATTAATGTTCTTTTGTCTAATATAAAAATAAAGTCATGTATATAAAAATAATTGGCTGTTTTAAAATATAGAAAAACATTCTTTTAATGGGAAAATTAATTTCAAAACAAAATTATTTCAATATAAGCCGCTGCTTTCGTAAGACTGACCTTGTCACACTTAATAATATTATTTGGAACCTTGATTGGTCATATCTTTACGATTGTACAACCATGACCTCTGCGATTCAATATTTCTATAATATGCTTGACTCCATTTTCAAAGTTTGTATTCCTCTTGTTAGATCAGTTCGGTCTTATAAACCCCCCTGGTTCACTCGAGAGCTGGAGAATTTAAGAAATGTTAAGTCGAGTTATTTTAGGAGATAAGTATAAGAAGGCAGGTCGTCCCTTAGATTTTTCTAAATATGCTATTGCTCGTTCAAATTTCATGAAGCTTAATACGGCGATGTAAACTTCAGCTTTACAGTGATCCTAAGCAGTTTCACAGCTTTCCTTACCAATGCTAAAAACCACTATCATCTCCTGTAGTGTTCGTATTTTTGTCTATGTTATTGTCATCTGTTCCCCGCGACTCGTGCCGTACGTCATGCGCCCCTCGTGCCGTACGTCATGCGCCCCTCGGTCGGTTGGGCGGGAGGTTGTGGACACTTAGTGCACCCGCTGGGATTCGTGCGTAAAATAGATAGATATATATATATCCGTAGCAACTTTACAAAATAAAATTGTTGAATGCATTTCACTGTAGTGACGATTATTTTAAGAATTACATACACACACAATGTTTTTCAATTTTCATATCACTTGCTCTCACATCGTAAAAATTTTTTCCAATTCAAATGAAATCTTGATTTCCAAGGTAAATATTGAAATCCAAGAAAATATTGTGTAAGGAAGTTTTCCTGTGGGGCACAAATCTTTTACAGAGAATTTATAACCTTCACTTGAAAGGGGAAAGAGGGTAATGACACAAATACTAATCAGGAATATCTCGATAACAAATGGTCGTATTGAAAGTCTGAAGACAGTTTTGGAATCTGCTATCCGTGTAGACCTTCCAGGGCTCCCAGTACCCCTTGAAAAAAGTTAAAAAATTGCATCTTATAGTTGATTAGGAAAATAGGCTGTATCACTGCAAATATTGATCGGGGTGCAACGGTTTAGGTTTTTTTTTACCTTAATCAAAGTTTAAAAAGATATGAAAGATAAAGAAATGATACACTACTAAGATTATTTTTTTTTTTAGTTCATATGTATTTAATCCATACAAATATTTTAAAAAATAATAAATGGTACATCTTTAAAAATTTGAGCAATACAGGAAACAAGAAACAAAGAACAAATACCGTTCCTAAGTCTTTCGAGCCGGCGCTGTTTCGTCGTTATCACCGCCGCGAACTCACTAGCCGTTTCCCAAGCGCTTGCATTTGATATCATCAGACGTATCAAGGTTGTTGACCGTGATAATTGCACCAAGGCGATGCTCTAGTATGCCTCTCTCCTTGTCCTATCGTGGGCAGAAGAATACGATGTGCCTGGCATCTTCGAATATTCCGGCACCACACCAACTGCACACGTCATCTGTTTCGTGACCAAAACGCTTAAGGTAGCTTGTAAAACACCCATGCCCGCTGAGAATTTGGGTTAAATAGAACGTCACTTCTCCATTTTGCCTATCGGCCCACTCTCCGACGTTCGGTATAGGATTGTGAGTCCATCGTCCCTTGGAATAGACTCCCGACGCACTGCTTGCCGAATTGATGCCTTCGAATTATGTGTCTCCTTAGTCGTAGGGTTCCTAGACACCGCATATGTCACCTCCGATTCTTTAGCAAGTTCAACAAAAGGAATTAAGCCTGCAATAACAAACGATGACTCGTCTGAGATTGTCCAGAATGCACAGCATATTTTGATGGCGCATAGCCTCAGTGTTGTTTCTACGCCTGCACTGCATTATGCCACGCTGGTGCACCATATAGGACGATGGATTTTATAACAGCTTTCACTGCTTCCACGTGTCCACAGCTTGTCTGCTTCCACGTGTATTGATCATGATTCGCCATAATGCCCTCGATGAGCCTAGAGACTTTTAATCCAGGTGTTCCGTTTAACAGAGCCTGGTGTCCAGAATGATCCCAAGTTATTGAATTGCTTTCTTGGATGCTAACTGGTGAGCCCAACGTCCTCGCTATTTCCATCTTCTTGCGGCTACTTATAAGCCCGGCCTCTATTTTGTGCGCTGCCAGTTCGAGCCCGGAGACTGCAAGCCATTGGCAGATGGTGGCGATGGCAGCGTTGGTTTTATTCTTGAGCTCAGCCAGCTCTTTTGCAACTACTACTAGCGCCACATCATCGGCGAATCCTACAGTGTTTGCCCCGTCAGAAAGGTTTATCCGGACGCCATCCTGTTGTTGCTTCCCTTGCCGTATCTGTGACCCAACAGATGGCGTCAACGGTTGAACTTGCCTTTCTAAAACCATACTGATTCGACGATATTGCACCAGCGCTTTCGATGGCACAATTTAGCCCGGTGGCTATAAGCTTCTGGAAAACTTTACCAGCAGTATCTAACAGCCATAATGGTCTGTATGAAGAGGCTTTGCCTTGAGGTTTGCCGGACTTTGGCAGAAGCACTAGCATTTGCTGTTTCCACCTGTTAGGGAAAGTGGCTTCGTCAAAGCATTTGTTAAAAAGTGAAACAAAAACTTCCGGGTGGAGATTTATCGCCAACCTTAATGCTCGGTTAAGGATACCGTTTCACATCTTTAAGCTACTAGAGCTTATTCACTATGCACTCCTCAATGTTGTTGTAGCTGCTGCAACTTCTATTCAACTGGAGATGTGATTGTAGTGCAGCCGAGTCATTCGGGAACAATGTCCCTACAATACTACGCAGGGTAACATTCTCGGTTGGTAATAACTGCCTCTCTGCTCCAACACGTTTGACCACAGTCTGGTATGCCTTACACCATGGATCCTTCTCAGCTGAGTCACAGAGCTCCAGAAAACACTCACGTTTACTTTTTCTGATGATATACTTTAGATTCTTGTGCCTCCTCCGAAATTCTAGCTGTAGTTCAGTAAACCTAGCTGTCCTCTAGAGCGATGGAATCATTCCACCAGCAGAGAGAGAACATGATGACGCTTGTACTGCTTGCTACGTGTCATGCTAGCATCGCACGCACTCAAGAGGGATTCCATAACCAGATCCGCGAATCTTCTGCACTCAGGGTTGCATTGATGTTTCCTATGTTAGACAAGCTGCTGACAAAGATTCGCACATTCAATGTGTCTGGCTTGTACACTACTCTAATATTTACTGACTCCGTTGTGGAACGCTGTTGGTATCCAAGCGTACAAAGTATAGCTTCGTGATCGCTTGCTGTGTAGCTATCACTAATTCGCCATCTTGCTGAGCGCGCTATTTGGTCACTAACGAAAGTAAGAACAATAATGGACCCATAACCGGCTTTGACGAATGTGTGCCGGGTGCCTGAGTTTAATTAAGATATATTAAGGCTTCCCTCCCGACCTCCCAACCCTCTAGTATTTAATCAGGGCCATAGATCAATGTAGCATCTTTCAGATGTTAGGTTATGTGTTAGATTAAGATAAGCCTAGAAAATTGTTGTTAGTCTTATATGCCTATATAAGAGATCCAACAAACAAAAAAAAGTTAAAAAAAAAAAAAAAAATTAAAGCTTCCAAAGGCCTCAAGAAGGAGCCGTCCTCTAGCATCGGTGCTGACACTGCCCCATGCTTCACTTTTGGCCATCATGCTATTCGTGGTCTCTTGCTGCTGCGTTTTTTGTATCCGATGATTCTGCTTCTTTGACTGAGCCATCGTTCCTCCAATAGTGATGAACCATGTGTCGTCTGCCTCTTACTTCTGGAGTTGTCTGCTGTTGCCGAGCTGTATTCGAGCAACTTAAGCAGTTCTTGGTTGTTTTTATTGCACTGGATTTAGTGGTCCTTACACCTGCGGGACGTACCAAAACATCATTTAGGGTACCATCAGGCGTTAAACTACAAACCTGTTTACTAGAAGGCCGGCGCTGCACCACCTTGAGAGCACAAAAAGGCCTTTGGCTGAAGCTGCAACCAAAGAGGCCTCTAAAGCAAGGGGTGAAGCGGGGGTGTGGCTCCCCTATCCATTTTTTCCCCCCTCTCACTGGTCCATTATTGTGTGGCTGCTGCAAGAGAGGACTTCCAGATTCTTTTTCTCCCCACGGCCTCTACACAGCTCTTCCGAAAAAGTGTTGCTCAGCAAGGTTAGGTTAGGGCCCCTGGCTATAGCCGGCAGGTGGCGCCTCCGGATCTGTCGTCGAATTCAAAAAGTAACGTATCTATTGGCGGTTGCTTAAAAATTTTCAAATTTCCCTGAGAGTGAAATGGAAAAATTTGCGGCATCCTTGGACCATTTATCGCGCCTTGAAGGTGCGGCGGCTGATCCATCCAACGAAGAGGCTATATTTGGTAAGCGCTCCAGGCTGAGAGAGTCACCAATTCCACTGCCAACGAGAGTTTTTCCTAGCCCTGAATCACCGGGGATTAGGCGCTCACCAGTCACAGGAATTGCTGAACTGGATGAACTGGGCAAACTTCTGCAGGAGATGGTCACAACATTCAACAAAAAGGAGGATGGCAAACCACCAGTGCAACATATGAACCTGAGCACAAAACAGGCTTTCACGCGCATGAATGAGTTACATGAGCAGCTCTGCCAATAACTTAAATCGGGAGAGATCCCGAAAATGAATGGACCTCGGAGTGAAAGAGCCACTCAAACCACTCCATGCGATGGCAGAAATGCGGCCTTACTTACCCGTAGCGATACGCCCAAATGACCGAGAGATGCAGACTAAGCCCTAATACGCAGCGCAGACAAGGATTCAACAACCCAGCACCACTAGCAACAGTGATTTGACAAAACCAGCAGGAGTAGCACCCTCTGAGTGGCAACAGGTTACTCATAGGCGAGTTAGCAAGCACCAAAGACACAAAGGCAGACCAGAGGCGCTACTTATAAAACCCAATGAAGGCTGCTCCTATGCCCAGATCCTCGGCATGGTTACCAGGAGGCAGGATGGTAAACTAAACAACGTTAAAGAAAATGTAAAGCTCGAAGAAAAACGGCCAGGAAAGAGCTATTGTTTGAACTTAATAAGACAGCCGGTGTCGACAATAGCAGCAAGTTAAAGGAGGAAATCAGCCAGGTCTTGGGGTCACAAGCGTCAGTACTCGCAGTCTTAGATGATGTTTGGGTGGAGATAAGGGACATTAATTGTCTGACCACCGAGGAAGATATTCTGGCTGTAATTAAGACCGAAATTGGCAGCGAAATAAACCAAGTAGTCATCAAAAATTTTCGCCCAACTTTTGGCGACACGCAGTTGGCTATTCTATGCATGCCACGACAAGTCGCTACTGTGCTGCTGGTCAGAAAAACCATAAAAGTGGGTTGGACTAGCTGTCGGATAAGAGAGCGGCAGTCACAGCGACGTTGCTACAAATGTCTAAGCTTTGGGCACGTTGCAGCCAAGTGCAATAGCACTGTTGATCGCACAAATTGGTGATTGAGATGTGGAACAACTGACAACAAGGCAGCTTCATGCTCAAACCAGCCAGTTTGCTTTAACTGTATGTCCAAAAAGAGTAACGACGTAAGCCACTACACTGGGAGCAGAAGATGCCCACTGACTAATGCTGAAGAGAAAAAATCCACTCAAACATGAAGTTACTGCAACTTAACCTAAACCACTGTGCGGCAGCGCAAGATCTGTTAGGTCAGACAATAAGAGAGCTTAATATAAATATTGCGATTCTCAGCGAACCATACAAGACCCTGGGCTACAGACTTGACTGGAAAGGCTGCAATATGGTCATGCGGAAATAATCCACAAATGTTGGAGCATGTACAAGCCGCAAACTGCTACGAACGGGCACAAATAGACGATTTCTGATTATACAGCTGCTACCTACCACCAAGTCTCTCCCTTAGAGATTTTGAAAATATTATTGATAACCTAGCGGCAGACATCAGAGGTAAACAAAACGTCATAGTTGCTGCCGATTTCAATGCCTGGTCAGAGGTATCCCAGAGGACGCAGCCTACTTGAAACATTTGCTAGTTTTGACTTGGCAGTGCTAAACTCGGGTACAGCTTTCACTTTCACAGAGCTGGATATGGCTCAATCATCGATGTCACTTTCGCCAGCGAGCAAATGTTTCATAAAATCAGATGGGAATTATGCAGACAGTATACAGCCAGCGATCATTCTGCTATTTTGTGCACCATAGGGAGTGCCAGTAGTAGAAGTGAACCACCGCAACCTAGAAGAAAATGTACAAACCAGGCAGCCTAAATCGTGAAGTTTTCGCTTCGGCTCTAGATATCCCGCCAACGACTGGCGATGCAAATACATGCGCTGAAACACTCATGCGCGCTGTGACAGAAGCCTACGATGCCAGCATGGTAGCCCGGAGAAGTCATAGCCGACACCATGCTCCAGCATACTGGTGGAATGATGACATTTCTGAGGCCAGGAAAAAATGCCTACGTGCCAGGCGTAACTATCAGAGAGCGCGGGGCACGGAAAACTTCGCCACGTTACAGTTGGAGTATACCACCAGGCGTAAGGAACTCAAAAACAGGATCAAAGGGAGTAAAAGAAATTGTTTTCTGGCTCTTTGTGACGAAGCAGAAAATGACATTTGGGGTCTTGCTTACAAAGTTGCTATGAAAAAATTAAAAACAACGAAACCAGCAGCACCACCCAAGGACCGAATGCGCCACATTGTGGAAACGTTATTCCCGAATACATCCAGTATGGAGCCCAAGAACATGCAAGTCTCCCCACCTGACGCTTGCATTGTTAGCACGGAAGCATTGTTAGATCTTGATTACTGCGCAGTTGCAAGACAACAAGGCATTGGGCCCAGACGGAATCCCAAACATAGCACTAAAGTAAGCGGTCCGTTTGTAACCTAACAAATTTGCAGAAGTTTTCAGCAAATGCATTGCAGAGTGCACATTTCCAAACATTTGGAAAAAGCAGGATCTATTGCTTATCCCCAAGCCAAATAAGCCGCTAGACAACCCATCTGCGTATAGGCCAACATGCCTATTAGACTCGGTTACCAAAAAATGCGAAACACTGCTGAGCACAAGAATATTAATTTCTTGAAGAATTAAACAATCTGGTGATCTTTCGCCAAGGCAATTTGGCTTCCGGAAAGCTAAATCTACAATCCACGCTCTTGCAACAGTGGTGGATCTTGCAAAAAAAGCAATTGAGGGACAACGCTGGAAAGGTGGTAATAAAAAGTACTGTCTAATAACTACTCTGGATGTCAAAAACGCGTTCAACACGGCAAACTGGTGTCGCATTATAGAGGCACTACGAATGTTTCAGGTCCCGGATCACCTAATTAGCATCAGTCAAGACTATTTCCGAAACAGGATTTTGCAGTATAACACACAAAGCGGCACTCAACTACATGAGGTTCGGGGAGGTGTTCCACAGGGCTCGGAGCTAGGTCCCCTACTGTGGAACATTATGTATGACGGTATCCTGCGCATCCAATTCCCACCGGAGTGCGATATAGTTGGTTTCGCTGATGATGTGGCGCTAGTTGTTGTGGCCAAACACCTACATGAGGCAGAGGAAAAGACCATTTCTTCTGTCGGCATCGCCAAGCATTGGCTCTTAATTGAGGGTCTGCAACTGGCAGACGAAAAAACTGAGTCGGTTCTTATCAAAAAAGTGGAAGTAGCCAAAATAGCCAGAGCAATTAAGTATCTTGGTGTTTTATTGAATACACGACTCGCATTCAGAGACCATCTCGACCGAGCTAGCAACAAGGCTGCGGAAATAAGCCGATACCTTAGCAGAATTTTGCTTAACTCAAGGGGCCCAAAGCAAGGTCGCCGCTTACTCTTGATGAATGTCATCACGTCGACTATGCTTTATAAATAGGTCTCGAGCCAACATATCGTCTTGGTGCATTGCGTGTGTGTTGTGTGTTTTCGGACCATCTCGGAGAATGCGGCCCTTGTAATTGCGGGTATGCTACCACTAAACGCGTAACACTTTTTAGAAGAGCCAGACCATCGAGTGGACTCCGGTGATTAAACGGGAAATCAAAAAACTGGCCAGAAATACAAGTCTAAATGCTTGGCAGACAAGTTGGGAAGCCACGTGAAAAGGAAGATTGACCTTTAAACTCATTTCAGACCTCAAAGCTTGGCACAACAGGAGTCATGGGGAAGTTAAGTTCCACCTGACACAGCTACTAAGTGGCCACGGCTGCTTCAGGTCTTACCTGCACCGGTTTGGCCATGAAACGAGTCCAGATTGCCCAATGTGCGGTGAGGGAGTAGAGGAAATCCCGGATCATGCATTTTTTAAGTGCCCGAGGTTCGAAGTAAAAACGGGTACAACACCCAGCGACTATAGTCCCAATGATGTTGGCCACTCGAGAGGCATGGTCAGCGGTTTGCGATTTTGCGAGCCAAGTGCTGGAGAAGCTGCGCTTGCTGGAGAGAGAGCGGAATTCTAGAGAGGAATAAATTGCCTACCAAAGACCTTGCGATGCAATGCATCAAAGCAGTCCCGCAGGCTGTCATTGGTATCCTTTTTTGTTTTTATCCTTCTCTTCTCGCCTTACTTTTTTTCCTTCCCTACCTAAATCACCCAATTGTATAGTCACTCAACTATGTTTAATTGTTAAGTTTGCACTACTGCTATATTGTAAATATACTCTCAACTTATTCTTCTTCTCTATTAAAATAAATAAATGAATTAAAAAAAAAGAAAACCTAGCCCAATGAAGATTCTCCAACTTAATCTTAACCATTGTGCAATGGCGCAAGACTTACTGGAGCAAATGGTGCGAGAACTTAATATCGACATTGCAATCCTGAGCAAGCCTTACAAGGTCGCGCGGGAAATTCATGGGTCTTCGATGGCCATATTGAACTGTAGAATGAACTCACCAACTCACCCCAATAGAAATGCAATACCCCTCTATCGGCTAAAGTTAAACACATTTGCCTCTACAGCTACATATAATCGAATTTGAAATGGCACTTGATCGGCTCGTCACAGATGCTAGAGGGAAACAAAAAGTAATAGTAGCTGGCGACTTCAATTTCTGGTCGGAGGAATGGGGAAGCAGCCGAACGAACACCAGAGGCTGCACCCTATTGGAGGCTTTTGCCTCCAGGCTCGGAGCACACCTTCCAAAGAGCCGGTTACGGCTCCGTTATCGACATCACAATCATAAGCAGAGACTTATTTCATTCTGCCAGATGGGAGCTTAGCAAACGCTATACAGCGAGCGATCACAACGCTATTATTTGCACAACAGGCAATGTATCAACATGAAGACTAGCTCCGCCGCAAAGATGCAAACAATATAAGATAAACACTCGGAAGCAAGAAAAGAATGCCTTAAAGCTAGAAGATGCTATCAAAGAGCGCGCGGCAGAGAAGATTTCCCAGCACTACAGATGCAGTATGCGCGCAAACGAAAAGTTTTAAAAAATACAATAAAGGAAAGTAAACGAAAATCTTTCCTAGAACTCTGTGATGCAGCAGAAAATGACATCTGGGGGAAAGCTTTTAAAATGGTGACCGAAAAATTCAGAGCCAACAAACCGGCTGTTCCAGAAGAAGCCAAACTTAAACATATCGTGGAAACTTTGTTCCCTAATACCTCATCAGTAGGCCCAAGGGGACCAACACATCAGTCCTCGGCAGCGAATGAGTCTGTCATCACAGAGGATATTATCAACCGCAGCAAACCTGCACGACCACAAAGCGCCTGGCCCAGACGGGGTACCAAATAAAGCTTTTAAACTCGCTGTTTTTTTCTGTCCAGATAAATTTGCCGAAGTTTTCAACCAATGCATAGCTGAATGTTCCTTTCCCAATTGCTGGAAAATCCAAGACCTGGTATTCATCCCCAAACCAAACAAACCCGCAGAAGACCCTTCAGCCTCCAGACCGATCTGTCTTTTTAACTCAATGGCAAAAGTTTTCGAAAATATAATAGCCGCGCGATTAGAATGGGCAATCAAGCAGGCAGGCGACCTAGCTTCCCTACAATTTGGATTCCGCAAAAACAAATCAACTGTTGACGCGCTACAAATCGTTCCCGAAAATCTCATTTCTATGATAGAGGACTATTTTCGCAATCGTGTCTTGCGCTACAACACCAAGAATGGTACCCGAATTCATATAGTACAAGGAGGTGTTCCACACGGCCCTCTCCTGTGGAACGCAATGTATGACGGCATCTTACGGCTGGATGGATTACCAAACATACAGGCGAGGCATTGAAACAACTTATAGGCTCGGCGCCTTGCGAGAGTGCCGCAGGTTTAGAACCATATCCGACGACGCTGCGTTGGTGCTTGCGGGTATGACACCCATCGACCTAATAGTTCGAGAGGCAGCTTGCATTTTTGCTAAAAGGCAGAATAACGCTTTGACACCACTGACAAAGAAAATAGCGAAAGAAGAAGCCAAAAGAAATAGTCTAGAGGAATGGCAAACGCGCTGGGCCACATCTCGAAAGGACAGATGGACTTAATGGCTAATTCCTGACTTAGGGGATTGGCTAAACAGGCGACACGGAGAAGTCACCTTCGAACTGACGCAAGTATTGTGCGGTCATGGATGCTTCAGAGCATACCTGCATCGCTTTGGTCATGAAACCAGTTCCGAGTGCACATTGTGCTTAAACAGAGTGATTGAGGATGCTGAGCACATACTCTTTAAATGCCCGAGGTTTATCAAAGAACGTCAGAGTCTGGAAACAAAATGGGGCGAGAAAATAACAGTCGGCAATCTGACAAAGATAATTGACGAATAAAAAGCAGAACTGGTCAGCGGTTTGTAATTATCTCATCACCAAAGAACTACGTGAAATCGAAAAATATGAAGAACAGGAGGGGCGTAAACAGCCCCCGTTAGTCCCGCAGTTCCCCTATGGCATAACCTTTTTTTTCATTCCCTTTCTATACTCTTGTCCCCTAGTTGAAGCCTGTACTTTTCCAAGCATTTTACTCTTAAACATTTTATATATTATCTATTAATAATTATTTAATAAACATATAAAAAAAACCTAGCCCACACCGCCAACAACTAGTTTTCACTCGATAGTTGTAGGAATGGTATGTGCTGTGGTCTCCCTATAGGTGCAGTGTTTCCGATGCGCTATAATAGCTTGAAAAGGTCAGCTTAGTCGTTATTATTAATTCTTTCTTTAGCTGGTCCGGCAAGGATGCAAATCAGCTGACAGCCACAGTAGAAGCAGGCAGGGTCAAGGCAAAGACAAGAAAAGGTTGTCGAAAGAATAAAAACAGTTTATGTTTTTCGAGCCAATTGAGCTCGCTCTCTCACCCACACCATCAAAGGCGAAATACGCGGGAAGCAAACACCAGATCCCGCACCTCTTGCCGACGTCGCAGTTCAACGAAGCGCCAATCCTCAACTGATGTCACCCTCCCTTAACTAGGCCGTCCAGCAGCAAAACGTGAGTAGGCCTTGCACGCTGGGCAATCTCACCACCGTTTTCTTTTACCGCCAACAGGTTTTACGTGGCAGTTGCACCAATATAAGCACTTGGACGGTGTCTGAGTTTCTGTTCTACTATGTGACTCTATGTGTGTGTGAACGTGTATCTGAAGGTGTGTAGTTGTGTGCTAGAGATGCTCTGCTGAAAACTAATTCATAGAAAAATGTATGCTAGCTAACTGTTATAAAATTATTAGGACAATGCGTTGTGACGGAAGTCTTTCAAAAAAAAACTTCTTCACATTAAACGGTCGAACTTGGGTGCTGATTTCGCTCCTAAAGCTTTCAAGGCTGTGGACAAGTGAGGCTGCTTTAATAGTACCAGATCTCCAATTGCTGTTCGCCAGTCTCGACGGCGAAAATTATAATAGCGACTATGCTCTGCCGCGGCTTGTTGCATGGTGACTTGTGCGATTTTGAAACCATCTGCCATTCGCTGTGTTCGTTCTTCAGACCATTGTGGTGTCCCAAGCCCAGGAGTAACTGCGTCATATGATGTTGACTCCAAGCATGCGTGGCTCTTTACCCAGAACGAGGTATGCTGGCGCAAATTCGGTGGAATCGCAGATGCTAGAATTAATGGCCAGAGTGAATTCGGGAAGCAGCTGATCCCAATCGTTTTGTTTTGCGCCTTAATACTGTGCGCAATCATCGTCTTCACTGTTTGCTCTCTCGGTTGGGTTCTGGCGTAGCGTCTACGGTGCGGTGTATCCAGCTTGTTGGAAAAGTTCTTTGAATGACCGGCTGGTGAGTTGGGTTTCATTATTATTCATGTTCCGAAGAGCCTTTTGCAGTGCAGTAGAGGTAGCTTTACGCAGGTGTATCCCATCTGATATAGGCAACTAGGAAGACTAAAAGGACTGTGTTACCTTGCTTGATATGGGAGGGTTTTTTGACCTGGCGGATGAACATTTTCCGGCGGTCTTTATTTGGTCTACTTTGTATTTCTGGCAGTAACGCAGGTTTCGTTTTACGTCGGGGAAGTATGAAGGCCAATGGTACCTCTAGGCGACGTGGATTGACGTTTTCCTGATGCCCAAATGTCCACCTGTAGGTTCGTTGTGGCACTACTGTAATACTCGTTGGCGATTCTCCTTGGGTACGCATAATCTCCAGGGATTGGGTTCGTCTACCTGAGGGTGACAATCCTTTCATCGGTATAGTTGCCCACCTTTGTGGAGAAAGTCAGAAAGTGAGCTGCGAATTCTACCACTTGGCTTTTGATTCTTTGCCTCCATGCGCAAACGGGTGAGGTATCCTGTATCGTGTTCAGGACATCCAATGGTTGACGGTATAATGCGTCAGCCGCTACTGGACATCGAACTCGTGCTGCTGTAGCTCCAGTGCCCAGCGAACGATGTATCCTGTGTGGTTGTCTATAGAGTTGAGCCACTTCAAAGCATGGTGATCAGTGATGACCTAAGATTTGTAGCGTTCCAAGTAGCATCTCAGTCTGCGAATCGCCCAAACGATGGCGAGGCAATCTTTCTGAGTACGTCTGAGTAGTTTTCCTCCGGCGCTAGAAACAGCCGACGGCTGCCGTATGCTATGATTCGTTTGGTTCCTTGTTGAAGCTGGTTTAGGAGTGCACCCAATCCTTAGTTGCTGGCATCTGTCTGTAAAAACTTAGAATTAAAATCAGGTCACGCCAAGATAGGCGATTATGTCAGTCAGGATTTTAACTCTTCGAATGCCCGTTGCTGGGTAGAGTCCCACTTCCATTTGGCATCTTTCTTCAACAATGCAGTGATAGATCGGACGATACTGGAAAGTTCGGGAACGAAACGACGATACCAGGAGGCGATGCCCAAGCATCGGCGAAGTTGGCTTACGTTGGTGAGAGGAACTAGTCCTTGAACCGCTGCTACCTTTTCTGGGTCCGTGTGAATTCCTTGCTCGCTGACCACATGTCCGAGGACCTGAATTCGGTGTTTATAAAATCTGCACTTGACGTTGTTGATGCGTAGTTTGGCTTCTCTCAGACGTCGAAAAAGTCATGCCCGTCTTACGACAATGATATCGTCCAGGTAGTCTAATGCGAATGGATCCATGTCAGGGTCAATTACGCTATCCAAAGCGAGCTGAAACGTTGCAGCAGCAGAATGCAGTCCATAACGCATCTTTTTACACTGGAACAGACCACGTCCAGGGACAGTGAATGTGCTGTGCATCATTCTCGGTTGGATTTGGCCAAATGTATTTGCCAATAACCACTGCAAGGGGTATGCAGCTTGTATAGATTGCGCGATGAGTTGTCTGAAATCAATGCACAGTCGCATATCTCCAGTTTTCTTACCCACGAGTATAACTGGGGCGCTGTGAGGACTCTTGGATAATTATATGCGATCTTCAAGTAATAGTTGATCCACTGTGCCATTGATTCTCTTCTGTTGTACTGGGTTGCGATGGTAATAGCGTTGCTCGATGTAGCGTGTCAACTTTGGGTAACTGCTGTCCCAGGAATTCGTTGAAAACCGATCGAAGTCTTCTTCAGTATCAGATAATATATTGACTACTGTATCGCGCAACTGAACGTTGCCTCCTTGGACGGTGGTTCGTTGATCTCTGTGTTAATTTGCTGAGCTTAGGTTACTCTGCTTTTTTCGTTGGATGATGTTGTGTTAATCTTTGTACTACTCTGCGGAACTTCGTTGGACAATGGTACGTTGACCTTTGTATTACTTTGCTAAACTTGGTTTTCTGTATTCGCTGCTGGTATCGATGCAATTAACTTCAGAGTTGGTTTGCAGGATGACTTCATCTGAACTTGTTTTCTAAAGAGATAACTAAGTAATGCCCTTCCTAAGGCTCGGCTGGTAGTACCTTTGTCTGGGGGCTTTCAGTATCCTCTGTTGCTACCTGGGAATGACGTGCAAACAGTTTTCTCCACACTGGATCCTGATCCGAGTGCCACGGAGAAAATCTGTGCTCAAGATAAGGTGATCCGTGCCTAAGCGTGGTAGTACTAGCAGGCGTATCTTTACCTCTGAGTCTCCTATGCATACATCGGCTTCATTTGCCTGAGTGATTTTTTTCCTGGATTTGTCTGCGAAGTTTATAGCCTCGCATGTTTGGGCTAGAGAGATGCTGATGAAACTCCATGTAGCTCCTGTATCCAGAGTCCCCTTGACTTCGCCTCCGTTAATCTTAACAGCTGCAATGCTTACGCTTGGGGTTGGTTTGACGCTTTCTTCATTTGGTTTTCGGTCAGACGAAGGCGACTGGCGTTTCCCGATCGTCGGCAACAATCGTCCCAGCAGAATATCGTACGTTGATTGGTACACTGCTTCGCAAAGTGACCAAGTTCGCTGCCATTTCTTCAAGCCCGATGGTTATCCACTGATACTTCTGCCAACTGATAGAAGTTGGAACCATTCACATCGTTCCCTAGTAAGGTTGGCAAAACTTGCTTGTTGCCATTCGTGTTGCGCCTGGTATCCGCTCTGCGCCCTCTATTAAATTATTGAGCACGATTCTCGAATGCATGTGGTGTGGTTGTCTGGTGAAGAGACGAGGTAAAATGATTCTTTGAATTTTGATAACGCAGGGTTTTACGATCACAATTACCTGAGTAAATTCATTCAAATCCCGCAAATCCATGTGGCGGGTATACAATTGATACTCAGGACAGAGATTATAGTAGTTGCGTTGTAACTCCTGGTGAGTTGTATAATGGGTTCTTTTTTTATCATGAGGCGCAATTCTATCACGTAATGCTTATACTGTTCTTCCGGGGGTTGTCTTCGAATGCGGATTGCCTCTTCTAACTTTTCGGAATATCTCGGGTGCAAGAAAAAGTCTAGAAACCCTTGCTTAAAATTAGTCCATGATGAGTCTAGTTAGCCGCTGTTTTGCCACCATCCTTCAGCTCGTCTATTAAATAGCATTGACATCATGTTGGGTAAAAACTCCGTGTTGTTTAGATAGGTAGCTGCACGATTCAGGGCTAGGAAAAACTCTCGTTGGCAGTGGAATTGGTGACTCTCTCAGCCTGGAGCGCTAACCAAATATAGCCTCTTCGTTGGATGGATCAGCCGCCGCACCTTCAAGGCGCGACAAATGGTCCAAGGATGCCGCAAATTTTTCCATTTCGCTCTCAGGAAAATTTGAAAATTATTAAGCAACCGCCAATAGATACGTTACTTTTTGAATTCGTCGAAAGATCCGGAGGCGCCACCTGCCGGCTATAGCCAGGGGCCCTAATAACCTTGCTGAGCAACACTTTTTTCGGAACAGCTGTTTAGAGGCCGTGGGAAGAGGAAGAATCTGGAAGTCGTCTCTTGCAGCAGCAAAACTTATGGAGCGCGTTGCAGAATTTTAGATGAGAAAAAACTCCAAACCCACACAACCATGGACCAATGAGACCCACACAACCATGGACCTTGCTTTAGAGGCCTCTTTGGTTGCAGCTTCAGGCAAAGGCCTTTTTGTGCTCTCAAGGTGGTGCAGCGCCGGCCTTCTAGTAAACAGGTTTGTAGTTTAACGCCTGATGGTACCCTAAATGATGTTTTGGTACGTCCCGCAGGTGTAAGGACCACTGATATCACGGCAAATAAGGGCGCGAAGTGGAACTCGAACGATCGCGGTTAAAGGTTCGGCCTACTGTCATAGATAGATCAATATGGCATCCTTCATATGTTAGCTTACGTGTTAGATTAAGATAAAACTAGAATATTGTTGTTAGTCTTATACACCTATATAAGGGATACAACAAATAAATAATTGCATAAAAATGTTCCGCAGCCATAAAACGATGAAGTAGTGCAAGTTCTTTCAAAGTTTAAATTTTTTTTATTTAAAACAATATCAATTTTTTGTTGGCAAATTATACCGTATATTACTGAAACGGTTATTATTAGATTAATATTAGTTAATATTAATATTAAAATTTATTTGTAGCTATCTTTGCCAGTGTATATACAAAATCTTTTTGCTGTTGCTTGTCTCCCTGGCTTACCTCTAACATTTCATTCAGGGCCGATTACATTATCTTGTGTTCTTTGCCAGTGTATATATAAAATGTTTCACCATACTTTGTGGTGTTTAGCTAGTTGAATTGTGCTATTGCTTCACTCCCTGGCTTGCCTCTAATATTTCATTCAGGTCCGATTAAACTAAAAATTTATGATATTATTGACTTGTCAGCTATTTCTTTTGTAAAAACCTAAATTTAATAAAAAAAATGGTTGATCTTTTTACTTGCAGGCGCTGCCGGCGTTGTTGTAGGCCATCCCCTCGATACTGTCAAAGTGCATTTGCAGACTGATAATCCAAAATCTCCCAAATACAATGGGACCTTTCATTGCCTTAAGACTATATTATTGAAAGATAACATACAGGGATTATATCGAGGAATTAGCAGCCCAATAATGGGAATTGGGTTAGTGAATGCAATTGTTTTTGGTGTGTATGGAAATGTACAGCGATTGTCGGATGCACCAAATGCATTAATTTCACACTTTTGGGCAGGATCAATAGCAGGCATAGCTCAGGGATTTGTTTGTGCGCCCATGGAGTTAGCAAAAACACGACTTCAATTAGCAAAGCATATCGACATTGGAATTATATTCAAGGGGCCTGTTGATTGTCTTAAGCATATTATAAAAACTGAAGGAATAAGGGGAGCATTTAAAGGATTAACAGCAACAATACTTAGAGATATTCCAGGTAATAATTAATGATCATTTAAGTAACTTTGATAAAACATTTCCTCAAAAAATTATTTTTCAGCTTTTAAAGTTTCCATTAGACTGTAACAGCCGACTATTTTAATGTCGGGTATCAAAAACAAAGCTAAAGCTCAAATCAAACAAGTTAAAGGCAAGTTTATGAACTGTTTGGACCGAACTACTATGTACAGTGTATAGTCACTATCGGAATAATCGGTTCATAACAAACATTTTAAATTTTTTGTGGGCTGCTATTTGTTTTATATAGTATTAATATCATTGTATTTGTTTTTTATTTATTTATTTATAGATATATAAATATATATAAACCAAGTTTGAATCAAATCGGATAATTATTACTGGTACAAATAAATTAAAGAAATCTATAATACCTCAGTAACATTGATATTTGTGCATCACGTTTTTCCAATTTTTATCCAATTTTATTTGTCCGATTTTCGTCCTTTTAGATTGAACTTTTTTTCATCGATAAAAAGGTCAGCCGAGCAATTTAATGCCGGGGCAAGAGCTTTGGCATTTGCGTAATATGTATATGAGGTGCAACTCTTTCCGGAAAATCTATTAGACCCTCTGTTTACTTATTGGCAACTTCAGCTCTGCCTTTATTTGGACGGAACCATCGTTCTAATGTGCCGTTTAGCGCGCGCATCTACTTTCGGTACTGCACCTTTCCGATTGTTTTGGGCATATTTGCCCGGATTTTTAATATAATTTGAGATAGTATTTCGATGACGTTTTAAATTTTGATCTATATCTTTCACTTAACTCCGGTGCGAGTGACATTTTTTGTATTCCAAAAACAGTCAAAACAAAAAAAATAACGGGAAGACTTGCTACAATATTACTTTCAAACAATTAGAGAATAATATTTTTGTTAGTTTAATAATTTTTTGGTGCGAGATAACTAATGCGTGACACTCAAAATGTAAATAAAGAGCTATGCACAAATATCAACTTTCTATTACAGCTATGAATTAGTCTTCTTTAAAATCCTAACGGGACTTTAAATTAAAAGCTGATGAGAAATGAACACATGGAAGTAGATCATTAAACATAAAAGAAATGCAGCAAGCAATTGCGGGGGCGGAAGTGGGCGTGGCTAAAATTTTGGATCTGAGTAGTCACAAGACAAATGTTCGAACACCCTCGAAATCGCAATCAATTCAAAACAAAATTCTCTTTTACATGCAGCAGCAGCGAACGCATGTTATCTCGCTCTTTCTTATCTACCAATGCCGCCTAGCCATTTCAATACAAAACAGATATAGGTATATCTCCGATGTTTATTGCCCGATTTCGACCAAATTTGGTCAGCTTGTGCAGTTTGGGTATATAATTAGGTTTGCTGAATAAGAATACGAATATTGCTCTAGTAATTCGTTTTCCCCGATTTGTGGGGTCGGAAGTAGGCGTGGCTAATATTTGAAACAAACTTGATCTACCTGGAAATAAGGCGGATGTTCAAACCAAGTTTGGTTGCTTTAGCTTTTATAGTCTCTGAGATCGAGTGGCTCATACGGACAGACGGACAGACGGACATGTCTCAATCGACTCGGCTGTTGATGCTGATCAAGAATATATATACTTTATGGGGTCGGAAACGCTTCCTTCTGCCTGTTACGTACCATATGTGTACAGAGTATAAAAACATGTTTACTCAAAAAATTAATACCGTTACTAGAACAAGCGCAATACGTTAAAGAATTGTGCGTAAACTATCAATTTTACTGAGGACTCCAAACTGGTGAGCAATATTCTAATACAGGGCGAACCAATGATGTAAATAAGACCTTGGTGATGTAGGGATCATTAAACTGCTTAGACCAACGCTTTATAAAACCTAGCAAAGATGTTGCTTTATTAGTTACTGATGAAATGTGCAGCAGGAAGTTTAGTTTGGGATCAAAAATTATGTCCAAATCGTCAACGGAAAAAACTCTATTTAGGGTAGCGCCATTCATGCAGTAAGTGGCAAGAAACGGCAAACGACGACAAAATGTCATAGTTGAGCATTTTAGTGTGTTGAGATGGGGGTGATTAATCTAACACCACACACTAAGCTTATTAATATCCGCTTGCAAAATAGAATGAAGAGCTGGATCTTTAAATACTAAGCAAAGTTTAACATCTTCAGCAAACATAAATACATGAGAGTTATTTAAAACATTAGGTAAATCATTAATAAACAAAGTAAAGAGTAGTGGGCCCAGATGACTTCCTTGGGGAACACCAGATAAGACATTAACATTTTTGGAGAACGAAGTTCTAAACAATACTCTTTGAGTTCTATTGGTGACGTAAGACTTTAACCAAGAAAGAAGACTAGGAGAAAAACCTAGCAGACCAAGTTTCTTTAACAACAGTTTGTGATCAACTCTATCAAACGCTTTGCTGAAATCAATTTAAATAACATCCGTTTGAGATTTACTACAAAAACCATCATGAACCAAAGTACTTAATTCCAGAAGATTTGTAAGTGGTGATTCATCGAAATCATTTCCTTAAAGAGTTTTGGAATAGCCGAGAGTTTGGCTATACCTCTGTAATTAGATATGTCAGATTTGTTTCCTTTTTTAAATAAATGAATTATTCCAAAAAGAGGGAAAGCGACCAGATTCAATGGAGAGTGTAAAAAACCTTGTCTTTAGAATACAAGGTTGCACAGTGGGGCCATCTCTCATTTCGCTTGTCAAAAATCATATCTTCTAAAGTAGTGAAGCGATTTTCAAAATTTAAAAACGTTTGATAGCTAGTTCTTTAAGGTCAAAGTTGAAAAATATTTTGAGGCACATTTTTCCGATAAAATTCACTTAAAAAACGCTTTTTTGATAACAAATTATCGTTATTATTTTATTTTAATGACTGAATCAGATTTTTTATTGTTTTGCTTTAATTTTTTATTGAAATTGGGAAAAAAAAAATTTGATGATATTTTTTTTATGTTATTTTTGAATATTTTATATTGATGGCTCATTTTCAACAATAATAAGTAAATCTTTGAACTCTCAACCTTGCCGGTCATATTTTTCTGGGCGCTCTCACTATTACCACCGTTATTCTCGCGTTAGTAAATGTCGCATTTGTGATCTGTTTTGTGTTGTGCGTTCACTGTGCTCTTAATTTTTTCTCGTTCGTCTTGAAAGCAGCTGCAGCACCTTAACCTTTGTGTGGGACTTTTGGTTCGTATACGCCCTATTTTTTTTTTATTTAAATCTTTTTTTCTTCTGTTAGTTATTTTTCTGTTATTAATATTTACTGTTAATAAAATTGAAAATAATTTAACAATGTCGGTCTGCTCAAGTAAGAAGTACCTTCACCCTCTTAAAGCCCAGGAAGAATTTTTGCTTTGTTGGCTGTGTGACAACGTTATGCATTTTAAATGTGCTGGTTACACAGTCAAGGTAAAAGACAGCCTCGGAAATAGTGGGGGCCTGAAATGGAGTTGTGAAGCGTGTCGGGATGCCGAGAGAGAGATGCGTGTATTCATGAGGCGCACTCGTGAGGGATTTAAAAACCTGTCGGCTGGTCTTGTGAAGCTTCGGGATGAGTTTTCATCACTGGAAACTCAGTTTAATAGTTTTAAACTATTAAACGAATCTCCGAAGCGAAAGAAGATCATCCCTAGGAATTTGTCCCCTGGTCCGCCAGTGTCTCTTACTCTCGCTGTTCCGAACACGACTAATGACTCAAACACACCGAATTCACGGCACTTGATATCGTTTAAAAGTCCGATTGAATCCAATTGTGTGGATTCCATTGGAATTTCCCCCGGTAATGGAATCACGCAAGTTACCGCGATATCAGGTGTAGTCTCTGATTTGTCCGGGCGAATATCCTGCCCCAAGGATATTCCCAATCAGATATTGACAAGAGGGGCTCGTAAAGCGTTGTCAGCCGCGGTAGCTTCAGCGCCCAGTGCTGTGGTTGCTGTGCCTGCTGTGCCTGCTGGTGTGTCGAGTTCACTTGTCGGTATACCACCCAAAAACAGATATTTATTTCGAGGCTTGACCCTAACACTACATCTGACGATGTCTTAGCCGGGCAAAAACCCAGGCCTCAAACATAGCGGTGGAAAAATTTAGCTTTTCATATACCCGTGACATCTCGTCATTTAAAGTAAGTGTTCCGCCTAATCTTTTTGACCAAATTTGTAGAAAAGATTTTTGGCCGGAACATCTTATTATAAAGGAGTATACGACGAAAAAGAGAAATCGGCCTCCGATTCGACTGCCCTCTGCTATCACCCCGTCTTCAAATAATAAACTTCTACCTTCTTCTGGTACGTCAGCATCTACTGACGGGCCAAAAAACTAACTATGTCCCTTATTCTGGCCTACCAGAATGTTAGAGGACTTAAATCTAAACTGTCTAGACTCTTTGTAGATAGTCTATCCTTTGATTTTCATGTTCTTGCTTTTACAGAGACGTGGCTCAAACCAGATATTGCTGACGCTTCGGTTTTTTCCACTAAATTTTCAATTTATAGAAAAGATCGGATTATCCGCAATGGTGGTGGTGTGTTTATTGCTGTCGATTCAGCTTTTCCATCTGAAAATATTCAGTTAACTTCCGCTCATGAAATTGAGTTTATTAGTGTCAAAATTTCATTTAAATCTTTTTGCACTTATGTTACTTGCTCTTACTCTATTTCTATAATATGCTAGATTCCGTTTTTAAAATTTGTGTTCCTCTCGGTAGATCAGTTCGGTCTAATAAACCCCCCTAGTTCACTCGAGAGCTGTCGAATTTAAGAAATGTTAAGTCGAGATATTATAAGAGTTATAAAAAAGTAGATCGTCCATAAGATTTTTCTAAATATGCTGTTGCTCGTTCAAATTTCATGAAGCTTAATACAAAATGCTACAAGGATTATCTTCGGCGATGTAAACTTCAGTTTTACAGTGATGCTAAGCAGTTTTACAACTTTGTGAACGCTAAACGCAAGACGAGCATAAGAGAATCCTTTTTAACTTTCGGAAATAAGACTGCGGACAGTGATCAGGCCATTGCCGATATGTTTGCTGATTTTTTCAAAACAACCTATTCTTTAACGGAATACCACTTAAACTCTCCGTATCCTTATGAGTTAAAAAAGTCAAATTGCATATTCAATCCTTTAATTGACGAAAGTTCGCTTCTCAGCGTGCTTAAGCAAGTCAAACCTGTGTACGCGCCAGGTCCCGATGGGATTCCTGGTTGTGTACTCAGATTTTGCGCTGAATCGTTATGTAAGCCTATTCAGAAATTATTCTCGTTGTCTGTTGAAACCTCCGCTTTCCCGTTGATTTGGAAGGAATCATTTATAATTCCTCTCCATAAAAAGGGTAGTAAGTCTGATGTTTCTAACTATAGGGGTATTTCCAAGTTGTCCGCTATTCCAAAAGCTTTTGAAAAAATTGTAACTTTTCAATTGCAATATTTTTATAGTTCTATAATTTCACCAGCCCAACACGGTTTCGTGAAACGTAGATCAACAACCACTAACCTTTTAGAATTTACATCTAGGACGATCAAAGGATTTGAAAGTGCAAAGCAAACTGATGTCATATATCAGTGAGGCTTTTGACTCGGTTAACCATAAGTTATTGCTTATAAAGTTAAATGCAATTATCTGACAAGTAGAACACAAAAGGTCTTATTTAAGTCTTCCTTTTCCAGATGCATCAATGTGACTTCGGGGGTGCCCCAGGGTAGTCATCTTGGTCCGTTGCTGTTCACCCTTTTCATAAATGATCTTCCTTCCGTCTTGCATCATTCACATGTGCTCATGTATGCTGACGATGTTAAGCTTTGCCGTAGCTATAGCAATATGGTTTCGTCCAGTAGATTGCAAGCTGATCTTATTAATTTTCAGTGTTGGTGTCAGCACAATCTTTTAAACTTAAACACCACTAAGTGCAAGGTAATGTCGTTCTATAGGACCTCTCCTCAGATGATGACATATTCCTTGAACAACACTCCATTAGAACGCCTTGATGAAATGAATGATTTAGGTGTACTCATGGATCGTAAATTAACCTTCAACTCCCATGTCTCTACGATAATCGCTAAAGCCACAGGCGTTCTTGGTTTTGTCAAAAGATGGTCGAAAGAATTCGATGATCCTTACACTACCAAAATTCTCTATACCTCTTTGGTCCGTCCTATTTTGGAGTACGGATCATGCATATGGTCACATCAATATGAGTCGCACCAAATTAGAATTGATTTGTTCAAAAACAATTTCTGCTTTTTGCTCTTCGTGGTCTTAACTGGGATCGCAATGTCAACCTGCCATCGTACTCTAGTAGACTTCTTTTAATTAACCTTCCTTCTCTTACTAACCGTAGAATAATGCTTGGTGTTATCTTTATGCACAAGCTCCTAATTGGTGATATTGACTCGCCTGAGTTATTACACCAAGTAGATCTTTTTGTACCATCTAGACCTACTAGAAACTATATTCCCTTATCCCTTGCACACTGTACTACTAACTATGCATTGCATAATCCATTTCGAGTCCTGTCGGCTGATTATAATCGACTTTATCGTGTGATCAGCCCAGAGCTCTCTTTATCAGTACTAAAATCTTCTATCATCTCCTACTTAGCTCGTAAATAGCTGTAGCTCTCGTTATTTGTCTGTTTTTGTCAACTGTTCCCCGCGACTCGTGCCGTACGTCATGCGGTTTGCGCCCCTCGGTCGGTTGGGCGGGAGGTTGTGGGCACTTAGTGCACCCGATGGGATTCGCACAAAAAAAAAAAAAAAAAAAAAAAAAAAAAAAATTTAAGAGTTGTTGTTTATCAATAGTCAAAGTCGTGTATTAAAGCATATTCTTACGTAGTATTTTTGTATTCTTGAGTAGTATTTTTGGAGTGGGAAAACAGAAATCATCAATAACTTAGAAATGATTTTTATTTTTGAGAATCAAGAAATGATTTTTATTTTTTTTTCAAAAATAAAAATCATGAATGATTTATATTTTTTTTTCTCAAAAATAAGGGTTAAAAATAATTTATATTTTTTTATTACGAATAACAGTTATGGTATGAGGAAAAAAATAAAAATCAAAAATAAAAGTTATTCGGGAGAAATATTTTAAAAATCAGGAATAACAGTAAAAAGTAATTTTTTTAAATAAAAATTATGTTACTCATGATTTTTTTGAAGAAAATTTTAAAAACAACAATTTATTTCTATTAGAAATAAAAGCTACCTGAACCATTTAATATCCAAGACATAAATAAGTTTTTGTCGCGAAGGCCAATTTTGTTACTTTGTCCGCTTTCGTTGAAAAAGGCTACAACTTCATTTCACAAAATTTTTTCCCATACTGAATTTCAAAATTTATCGTGATTTGTATAATAATAGTACTTAGTACTATTTATAAAAATAAATTGTATTTAAAATCAACACAGAAATTTTTTTACTACAATGCCAACCTCTAAAGCAGTTACGCAGAAACTGATTTTAATTTATTTTCTTACCATAATTTACCAAAAAACAAAAAACCGTTCTCCCAGAGCTTGATTAATCGTAGGTAACTATTATATAAAGGATGCTTCATTAATCTGTGGCCCTGATTATTCGCTAGAGGGTTGAAAGTTTGTTTCGTTGGAGGAGAGATCTCTCGCATGCTCAGGTTAATGATTTATAATAACGGGATCTACCGTTAGAGTGGGATGTGAATTTCCGCTGCGCAGCACACTTGCAAATGTTACTCCAGGGGTAGTTGTTGTTGGAGTTGCTGATGACCTTACAGCTCTTGAGAAGAATATACCTGGTGCGATTTGCGAGGGAATAAGTGTCGGGCCCTGGATACGAGCCGTAGATTTCTTTGCATTGAGGCGAGCCTTCAGTTCCTTATAGACAGGACATCCTCTGTAACTCGTGTGTGATTTCCACCACAGTTGCTACACTTCCTTGTATTGGCATTTGTTCTATTGTCGGAACAGACACAGTCGTGTGGAATTTGTCTACTGGGTGAGGACTGCAGAACGACTTTGTGTGGCCAAACTCCTGGCTCTTGTGAGGCTCCTCGACGTTGATTCTGCTATGTAGCAGTAGTTGCAGGTTGTAGATATGATGCACTGTATAGGATTTTAATGTTCGTGCATCGTGCTGTTGCACCACTTTAAACAGAGGTTGTGGCACTTTTTTACTGTTTGAATATTGAGACGGACTTCACCTCAAAGCCCTTCTCTTCCAATGCTTCTACAATTTCCTGAGGCGGAACTGATGCTTCAATGCCTTTAATCACGGCTTGAAGAATTTTGGCGCTATTTAGTTTTACTAAATACTTTTAGTACTTTTAGTACTTTTCAATAGGACTATAGAACTGTTCATTTTTCGTTTGGACTTTGGTCTCTCTTATGTTCCCCCTGTTAGGTGAGGTCACATAAAAGTTTTGCTTTCCGAAGTGCGGCTTGCACCACGGATGTAAAATAGTGGTGCCTTGCCTATAGGGGGCTTCATTTGAGTAACTCGTTCTTGAGATTCCGGCTGATTTGCCAGTAATTGGAATCTATTGCCTTCCGAAGCTTTATGTTGAACAATGTTTTTTTGTTCATATTGGGAGTATTTCTTTTTTTGTCTGTGGGCTGAGCTTTCGCTTGTTTATGTTAATATACATATATGTCCATAGCAGTCTGAACAAATAAGTTTGGATTTAGCGTCGCTGCTTGGGCATATTTTGTTGAGGTAGTCTGCTGGACGGTGATCGAAGCAATTGCAGACGTTACGGCTGTTACAGTAGTTGTTGGAGCAGTAGCTGCAATTGTTGTTGTTGTTAGCGCGCTGATGGCGGTCGGGGAACCGAATGGCATAATTAACACTTGAGGTGCAAGCGAATTTGAGGGCGAAGCGCATTGAGCGCTCCAAGACAAATTCTGCGCTTGCTGTTGTTGTGGTAGTTGGAGACACTACTGAAAAGTATGCATTATTGCGTTTTGTAGCTGAAGAACTTGTTCTTGTAGCTGCTGCTGGCAAGATTTCTGTGAAGAAGGGTCCAAGTTGGTCTCTTGACACGTTGCCATTGCTAGTAAATTTAGTTATTCACTAAGTATTGTTATTAGTAGTTACAGGACTCTCAGTCGCCACAGAGCCCAATCACAATTTATATTGTTTTTTGTTGTTACGAATAGCACTGTCACTTTAGTTTAACACTGATTAATGGTGAAGAACTTGCGGAGCGCGATAAAAAATTCGTCCGAACGTGGTGATGCGGTGACGCCCATAGCCAATCAATTTTAATTAATATTGAGGTGAAAAGATCTTTTAATTTTTCTGAAGTTCTTGGTAAAGCATTATAGGCCTTCTTTATGTCGGAACCCATATAACAGCAAGATATAGTAAGATACCAACGTGGCACTTTATTTTAGACACTTTAGATTCTAATTCGGTTCCATCAGTTTGCATACAACTTTGTTTTATCACAAATCAATCACAAATCATCAAAGTTACGTCATTTGCTACTCCAGCAATAAATAAAAACAATTCTGGTTGAAAAACAAATAATTGATAAGGAGAATAAATATATATATAATTAATATCATTTCCGAAATAATAATTTTCGGCATTTTCGCGTATGTTGCCAAAAATAAATTTCAGTCGAAAATTAAATGTCAAGATTCTAAAAAAAAAAGCTTCTAAATAAAGTTCCGTGCAGTTCTAAGCACAGGACACTCCAGTTCTGTCCAAATATTATCGGGTTTTCGACAAATTTACGGGACACCAAAGAGAAAAAAATAGATTTCGATTGCAAAAAGAGAAAAATCACAATAAATAGAAATATCGATTAATGTTTTTAGCCCCATTCGACTGGTACGAATAATCACCCATACCACTATACAACTCACATTCCATTTCAATATTTATTCTTATCGTTTCTGCATATATAATCATATCCATCATATATTTTGCTTTATTTATTTAACTTGATTCGCGAAAAATCCGTGCGATTACTAATTAATCCCTTTACAGTGTACTTCGGTCAACATCTAGTTTTTTACTCATTTATTTGGCGACGCATCGGTTCGGTATCTAAATTCGATATATTATAGCCCACTTGGGTCAAATAATCATTGACTAACACGATATTCTTCGTGACTCCTTCTAGTTCAATTCGACTTTGCCCACAAATCCTGCTAAAAGCAGCCACAAATCTGATAGCGAGCGAGCAGATCCGTACCGATTTAGTGAACGTGCAATCCAAATATGATTATGCATATATGATGTATGTACGGCGACTCCAGTTATCCACGCCCTCGAAAACCGCGAACTGCACCTCCACACTGGCCATCGACTACCTCTGTGTGAGGTGGAAGTGTTCACAGGCGAATATAATCAATGGCCAACTTTCCGCGACTTCATCACCGCAATGTATGTGAACAATCGGAAGTTGGCGCCAGTTGAAAAGCTCTATCATCTGGTGTCCAAAACACGCGGCGAAGCAAAGGCAATCGTTTCCAGCTCCCCCCTTACTAATGATGGTTTCCATGCGGCGTGGGAGAATCTTCAGGCTCATTTTAAAAACAAGAGACACCTTGTTGCCAGCCAGACGAAAATACTCTTCAACGTCCCATTAAAGATCTCTTCTCCTAGAGATGCTTCCAAGCACGTGAAAGTGCACGCTTTCGTCTTGCCTTTGGCCACGAAAGTTCTCTAATTCACTTAATAAAAAATAAAGCGACAGTTCGTACGATTGGCTTTCAATAGCTGTTCATACTAACGAACTACAGATGTATGCTGTTGACAACAATGGTAACCGTATGTAACCGCAACGAATCGAATTTTGTGTAGACTTGGAAAAATAAGGAGAACCTTCTATGTTCTGTTTGTCAAATATTTTCGAAACCAACTAAGCGTATAATTAACAGAACCAAAAGCCTTACTGAAATTGTTTAAGTTTATTATGTTTATATTAACTTATACTTTATTGTGCTTATTGTGGATTTGATTGGGTGACAGCACAAATGCGACTTGCTTACGTGTGAACGATTACTTCTGAACTAGTTATGAGACGGGGTAGCCAGATGGGCTGTTGACAAAAGTGCCAGATGCATATCCAATATTTCCCCTCAGATGGCGATGCGCTAATTTAGTTTCTGCAAATCATTGAAGCTGCGCAAAATTCATGCTTCACTGCTCCCAGTGACTTGCTCAAGAGGTCTGCTAGCATTTCGTTCGTTGAAATATATTCAATGAGGATGTCACCTTTCTCCACCAGTTCTTGCACAAAATTTTGGCGAATGTCAACATGCTTTGTTCGATTCTTAAAAAAGCGGATTCCTTGAGAGCATGTCATTTTCATTGTTTGTTATGGTAGTCGGTAACGTATCCAAAATCTCTCGTAAAAATTACCTCAGGTGAACAGCTTCCTTAGACGAATTAGAGATGGCCATGTACTATGCCTCTGTGCTGGAATATGCAAAAGTTCGTTGCTTTCGGGACACCCAACATATTGCTGCATTAACCAATTTGAATAGAAAACCAGTAAAAGATCTATGATCATCTAAATTAGTTGTTTTCCATCTCGTTTGTACAATAATCCTCTATCTTGGGTACTTTTAACATATCGAAGTACCGTCTTGGCTGCAAGCCAATGCTGTTTTCCATAGTTATTAATATATTGGCTACGTAGACTGCATGTGAAATGTTAGGGTGTGGTGATACTGCTAACCACACCAAAACGTCTATCAAGTTTTAGGATTTTGAAAACTTCATCCTCTTCTAATTTCGTTTTCGGGCACATGTCGTTTGATATTTTCTCGCTTGTGTTAATTGGGGTGCCAGCTGGCTTGCACTCTTCCATGTTGACCTAATTTAATAAATCTATTATGTACTTTGATTGCAGCATGCAAAAATGATTCCGCTATCTTTCTTCATATACACAAAAGGATCGGCTGAGACTTGCTTTAGATTCCTTTCCTTTAAATTGTTATCGCACTTTTTGTACTATTGTCGTCCTCTCTGCTGAAACCATACACAGCCCTTTTTGAAATCACATACCCAGTCAGGGCCATACTTTCGCTTCTCTTTCTTTACTTCGCTTCTCTTCGTTACGCTAATGTACAGCTCTTCCTCTATATCTCCGTTTAAGTACGCACTATTGAAGCCAAATTGATAGGTGTCTAGGCCAAGTTCAACAGCTGCTGCTATTAATGCTCGTATTGATCCTAATCAAGCTACAGAGAAGTAAGTTTCGTTGAAGTCCATTCCACGTTTGGTGAATTCTTGAGCTACTAGTCGAGCTCTCCGATAATTAAGGTTCCGTTTGGTTTGTACTTGGTGCGGAGTATCCATTTGGTTTTATCAATTTCGCAATACTGCTCTTTGGGTCGTTCATCCACCTACAGCCGGCAGCGCTTCCAAGATGAAATATGAATCCTTGTTGACGCCTACCAGACAAACTTGCATCCAGTTCCTTGCTTTTGTGTCTACAATAATTATGATGCACTATGCCAGCAAAATAAAAACCATGTCTTTATGAATTTTATTTATAAACATTGACAAACCTGCACAAAAATTTTACTTCTTACTTCTTCGTCATAAGGTGCGTATCAAAATGATAAGACACTTAATAGACACTTAATTAATTAGAATTCATTTCCTCGCCAAATATATGTTCCTTAGAATTTTACAAAAACAAATATTGAGATCGAAAGAACAAAGAATAGGCTGCAAAATGTTATTCTAAAAAGGATACTTTAGGCCATCTGAAAAAAGTAAACACTTTCCGATCCGAAAAAATCAGAATTTTAACAGGAAAAAAAAGGAAACCCCGGAAAAACTTTTACGAGTTAATTTTTCTTTTTAAAGTTTATCTTTCTTTAAGCATAGGAAAACATGATTGCGATATCCAAACTCGAGGAATAATTTTTTAAGTTTAAGAGTTTTATTGGGTTTTTAAATACCCATTCGGCTAATATGGGTTAAGGAGTCTAGATCACTAACCACGAAAACTGCATAAAAAATTTATATGGATACTACTGATAAGTCAATCTCAAACAGAATAGATTAAAGTGCAAATTTAATTTCAAGGGTAGAGTGGTAGGATTCTTCTGGAAGCGATTTTTAATATTTTTGGGTGAAAAATCACTGACAAATACGAAGTAAAGAAGGCTGGTAAATGAGTTAGTTATCGAGATAATTTAACAAAAACGATTGTTAAATATTGACAAAGCCTTGAATCTGTTCAGGATTCTTGTATTATTACATGTTAAGTCTAATAAAGTGGAAGCGAGCAAATGCGTAAAGAACAAAGTTTGAAAAACGACCCAATTTCTCGTGCTTTTTATAATATCGGGATTTTGTGTTTTTTACTTTAAATAGTTCACGAGAAAATCATCTTCACAAATCTTAGAAAAGTACCAGAGTTCTACAAAATAAAAAACACGTAAGATTCATGTATAATATATACATATATGAGAAGAATCAAGCTGTTGTAAGAATGAACTTATTAAGTTTAGTAAAAAAAATTTTGCGAAGATTACTGGTTTAACCACAGAACTGGATGCAGCAATCGGTGCAGGACACGGCTGAACTATAGTGAATTTCAAAATAAAGTTAAAGTTATCTGCTGTAAAGACCAAGGATTAATTCTATAGACTGCCTAGTTGGTAAATGGAGGAATTTGAGAGTTCTATACGATCCTTGTGCAAAAAAAAAAGGTGCGTCATAATTAGGCCAACCGCTGAGTCACAACCGGGTAACGATACCTTTTTGTGTATGACAAGCAAGTTTTTTATAGACACCACATAATCACATAAATCCATATAGAATCACAAAATATACGGCAAAAAAAAAAAAATATTTTGATGCATTACATTCAGCTTTTCATTATTAATTTCATAAAATTTCGGTAAATGAAAATAACTTTTTCTCACGATTTTCAACACAATGTTTGGTGCGCGTATGCACAATGCTACTATTAACGTTGGTGTTTGTCCAAAAACTGCAGGACGTCAAACGAACATAATTGGCAGGGCTCAAACTGTCATTCTCATACCGCATGTCAAAAATATTTAGCTGCGTCTCAACTGGGCCTGCGTCACAGCTGGGCCCGCTACCCTACTTATTGTTTTAGTTAATAAAAAAAACCTGGAGTTTTGTTGTTTTGCCTGCATAGTCTTTGATTTTGTGTTTTTGATCTCTTTTGCTCGCACTTGCGTTCTCGCGTACTTATTAGTGTTGTTGTTTGTGTGGTGCTTGCTCTCACATTTTTTATTGCCCGCGATAGTGACCAATACTCTCGCGATTGTACCAGTCTTTGTTGTTGTGTGTTTATTAATTCTCTTAATTTCTTTCTCTTCAGTTTTTTCTTGTGATTTTTAAATCTTTAATGTTTGTTTTATTTCTTGGTTCGTATATACTTATATTGCATTGCCCATTTGAAACTTCGCTGTCTTTTTATATTTATTCTTTTTGTTTAATTAATTATTTATTTATTTTTTCATCAATAAAAAAAATAATTAGATTTACAATAGTGGCCTGCGCTTCGAAAAAGTGCCATCATCCCCAAAAAGTCCAAGATGACTATTTTTCATGCTGGCTTGTGACGATGTGGAAATTTCCATACCGCACTTCTTTAGCTATCTACAGCTGACCCAATCAGGAAGTGTGACCAAAGCACAAGCGTGGCGGCTTGGCATCACTTTTGGCGAGCTTTTGTATTGAACGGACGTGTGTGCGGATTAAAGTCGAAAAATTAGCGAAACGAAAAAGGTTAAAGACAAGTGAAAGAAACTAAGTTAATGAAAAGAAAAACAAAGTTTAGTTAGAAAGACACGCGGGTAAACAGTAATATAAAAAGGGAAAAATGCCGGTGAATAAATTTACGGGAGTTTAAAAAAGATATATAAAAAGAAACAAGAAATTTTTGCAAACCACGTGCCTAACTTGTGCCAAGTAAGTGGCGCACGTTCCTTGAGTAAGTGTTGGGATAGGTTTTTGGCGGGATAGACCTGGTGCAGTCCGGTCACCATTTTGTGTAGAGAATATAATTTTTTATGGAAAGAATTTTAAAGAAAAAAAGAATACGATAAGGAATAAAAATTTAATAAAAAGAAATGAATAAAAATAAAAGAGATTAAAGCATTGTTTTGTTTGCATGCGGTAGTATTGATTCACCCCTCCCCCCTCTCTTGACCCACTAATCTCAAAGCTAGTAGAGGATGAATCTCCCTACTAGTTTCTAACCCGATCCACTAAACCCCGAGCTAGTAGAGGACGACTCTCCCTACTAATCTCCGACTAACCAAACGACAAAGCCGAACACGGAACGATCTCCCGTTGGCCACGGCCGTTTCCCCGCCCCCTTTTAACCCGTAGTTTGAATCTCAGGGAAACCTAACTCGTGCGTGAATCACCTTGCCGCCGAGAGTTGGAACTCCCTACCCCCCTCGTATCTGAGACTCCGTACCGCTTCATTCCCCCTCCACCTTAACTAGAATAACCCAAGGTTCATCTGTAGAGCCGGTCGAAGATTGCTCTAGGCTAGCCGGTCAAACCACGCCTCATCAATCGCAGTTGCGGGGACGATTGACATTTCCCCTGGTAATAGTGCCCCACAAGCTGATTCGAATATCCTCTCTTAGGGATATTCCCAATAAAGTTGTAAATAGAAGAGCTCTCAAAGCGACATCCGCCTCAGCAGTTGACATCTCTTGTAGCCATTCCACGAAAGAAGCAAATCCTTGTTTAGCGGCTCGATCCCAATACTTTATCAGAGGACATCATAGCCAATATCCGGGCAAAAGTCGTGGCGCCAAACATAGTGGTACACACCTCCGATCCGCCTGCCTAACACAATTGATCCTTCTCTACCCTTTGGCTCGTCAGTAGATTGCGGATCAAAAAACTAATTTTGTCCCTTATTCTGGCCTATCAGAATATTAGAGGACTAAAATCTAAACTTTCTAAGCTCTTTGTAGATAGTCAATCTCTTGACTTTCATATCATGGTCTTTACAGCAACGTGGTTAAAGCCAGACATTTCCGATGCTTCTGTTTTTCCCACAATATTTCCAACATATACACGCAATCGAATATCCAGAAAAGGTGCTAGAATTTCGATTGCCGTAACTTCATCTCTACCTTCAGAAATAGTTCTGCCACCTGCTGTTCTTGACATTGAATTTGTTAGTGTCAAAATTTATTAAAAATCATATTCTGTCTTTCTAACTTGCTAACATGACGGTATTTATCGTTCTGGGAGATTTAAATCAACCTGACGTTTCATGGCTTCCATCAGGTGAGTCTGAGTCTGATGCCCTCCTCATAAAATTGCTTTGTGGATGATCTTCTGAAGTTATCCTTAACCCAAGTTAATCCAGTGCTTAATAAAAATGAGAGATCATCAGATCTCATGTTTTTGTTAGATTCATTTAACTGTACTGCTTCGTGGATTAGTCCCATATTCGTATCCTAAGACAGTTTTCATCCAACCTTGGACCTAACCATTGGTCCACCTTTTCTGTTACCAACGTCTTGTACCCGTTGCTTTCGTAAAACTAACTTTTTCAAGCTCAATGAGCTAATTCTTGCCACAGACTGGTCTTATCTGTACTCCTGTAATGATATGAATGCTGCCATTTGTTTTTTCTATAATACTATGTTTTCACTTTTTGATGCTTGTGTTCCACGTGTGACCCATGTATTGTCTAACAAGCCGCCATGGTTTACACGAGTTAACTAATTGGAAAATCGGGTCGACCGTCTGACTATGCTATAAGGATTACATTAGGCATTGTAAACTTCAGTTATCACGCGATCCCAAGCGATTTTTTAAATTAATTAACGCCAAACGCAAGATGACAGTGCACCCGTCCTATTTATATTTTGAAAATAATAAAGCAAATGATGATCAGGCCATTGCCAATATGTTTGCTGATTTTTTCAATACAACCTATTCCTCTAAAGGGCATCGAGCTAACTTTCCATATCCCTATCAGTTAAAAAGGTCTAATTGCGTCTTTAATCCTGTGATCGATGAAAGTTCGCTTCTTGTGCTTACTTTAGTGAAGCCCGTTTACTCACCAAGACCTAATGGGATACCTGTGCTGAGACTTTGATTTCCCCTATTATTTATTATTTTTGTTATTTACTTTGTCCGTTGAAACTTCCTCTTTCCCAAATATCTCTTATTATTCGTTTGTATATAAAAGGAAATAAATCCGTAGCTTCAAATTATAGGGGTATTTAAAAATTGTATGCTATTCCGAAGGCATTTGAGAAAATTATAACTTCTCAACTGCAACATTTCTGTAGTTCTATTCTTTCATCTTCTCAACATGGGTTCATGAAACGTTGATCTACTACCACTAACCTTTTAGAGTTTACTTCTTTAGTGATCGAAGGATTCAGGAATGCATTGCAAACTGATGTCATTTATACGGACTTCAGTAAATCATTTGATTTGTTCAAGCTGAATGAACTTGGCCTTCCAAGCCTTTTGCTTAATTGGATTTTTCAATATCTAAATAACCGTACACATAAAGTTTTATTTAAAACTTATTTTTCAAAGACCGTCAATGTGTTCCTGGCCACAAGGTAGCCATATAGGACCATTGCGTTTTACGCTTTTTATTAATGACCTTCAGTCAGGTGGAACTGACTATCGTGTGCTAATGTACGCTGATGATGTTAAACTTTGTATTAGTTTTAAAGACTTAAGTTCCCCACGTCTGCTTCAAGTTGATCTTTATATCTTTCAACCTTGGTGTGAAATTAAATTTCAAAATGTAATGTCATGACACTTTATAAATCCTCTTTTCAGTTAGTGATGTATTTTCTGCATACCCCACGTGAACGTTTGATGGACCACAAATTAAATTTCACTCGTTCTATTAATATCACTGCCAATAATGCCACGACCGCTCTTGCTTTTGTTAAGCGATGGTTAAAAGAATTTGACTATCCATACACAACCAAAACTTTTTTTTATTTCACTGGTCCGCGCCATTTTGGAGTATGGATCATGTGTTTGGTCTTCACAATATGGATCACACCAAGTTCAAATTGTGCATGAATATGACGCCAAGCAATAATCTACGATTAGTAAGAGAAGGAAGGCCAAGTAAAAGGAGTCTACTAGAGTACGATGGCAACCTGACATTACGATCCCAGTTCAGAGCAAAAAGAAAGAAATGTTTTTGAACAGATTCTATTCTTGCTTAATGTGATTCGTGTTGGGGTGACCATATGCAAGATGCATACTCCAAAATTGGGCGTACCAATGAAATGTAAAGAATCTTAGTTGTATATAGATCGTCAAATTTCTTTGACCATCCTTTAACAAACCCAAGAACCTACAGTAGAGCATATATGGGCTTAAAAAGTCAATTTATGGTCCATAAGAACTCCCAAGTCAATTATCTCATTAAGTCTAGTTAATGGAACGTTATTAAGAAATTAGGTAATCAACTGAGGAGTATTTTTGAAGAAGTCATGACCTTGCATTTAGATGTGTTTAATAAGTTATGTTGACAACAAGACTGAAAGTTTTGGAGGTCAGACTGCAACCGTGAAGGAAATGAAATGTATCTATTGGTGAGACAAAGCTTAACATCATCTGCGTACATGAGGACACGAGAATGAGTTGTAACGGATGGAAGATCGTTGATAAAAAGGGTAAATAGCAGTGGTCCCAGATGACTACCCTGAGGCACCCCCGAAGTGACTTGGACCTAGAACTTGAAGACTTGAAGAAAACTTTCTGTATTCTATCTTTCAGGTATTCACGAATCCAGCTAATTAAACTGCATAGGAAACCAATTTTGTTTAATTTTAAAATCGAATCGAAAGATTTACTGAAATCAGTATAAACAGCATCAGTTTGCCTTGCATTCTTAAGTCCTTCGATCGTTAATGATGTAAATTCTGAGAGGTTAATGGTAGTAGATCTACGTTTCACAAACCCATGCTGAGATGGTGAAATAATAGATCAACAAAATGTTGCAGTTGAGAAGTGACTTTTCAATTGCTTGAGGAATGGCGGACAATTTAGATATATAATTGGATGCTTCGGACTTTTTACCATTTTTATGAAGAGGAATTATATAAGAATTCTTTCATATAGATTGGAAATGACAAGATTTAACGGAAAACATAGAAAGTTTTTGAAGTGGCTTACATAGAGCCTCTGCACAAAATCTGAGTACTCAACCAGGTATTCCATCAGGACCAGGTGTGTACACAGGTTTCACTAAATTAAGCACGCTAAGAAGCGAACTTTCATCGATCGAAGGACTACAAATACAATTTGACAATTTTATCTGATAAGGATACGACAGATTCACTCGGTATTCCGCTGAGGAATATGTTGTTGTAAAGAAATCAGCGGACAAATCAGCAATCGCTTGATCAGAGTCCAGTGCTTGTTAAGCAACGTAAAATTGGAGCAAGCAACTCCGTAAAGAGCAAAGTCAGAAGAACGTCCCGACTTCTTGTATTTTTTATAATATCTGGATTTGACATTTTTCAAGATGGATAGGTTACGAGAAAACCAGGGAGGCCTGTGGGATGACGCTGGAGTTCTCAGTGGAACACAAACCTTAAAAAGCGAACCAAGAGTATCATAAAACAACGAGATAGCAAGATCCATGTCTGAGCAACTGTATAAGGATGACCAATCAGTTCTCAAAATAAGCTCATTTGCGAAAATAGTGAGATTTAATCAGATCTACAGATAAATCCAAAATAGGATGAAAATTGTCTTCAGGCAAGACTAGAGGGTCGGTTCTAGTAACTGCACAGTTGGTGGAATCCAACACAAAAATCAGATCTAAGGATCTGCCTATGTTATTTCGGACAGGGTTTATTTGAGCTAATGATAACTCAAAAAGGCCATCAACGAAGCAGTGAGATATAGAAGGAAGCAACAAAGCAGATTCATCAGATTGAGACCATGCTATTTCTAGTAAATTAAAGTCACTAAAGACGATTAAGATATCTCTATCAGAAAGCAATGAAAAAATATGTCGTATAGAATCTAAGTGTTTTGCATACACCGCCATGTCGGATTGTGGCGGGATGTAAGAACAAGTAATGTAGACAGAGAAAAACTTGAATCTGACCTCAACACTAACAAACTCCATCCCTCCTTAGTTCACCGCGGAGTAATGCTTGGCACTTTGTTTTTCACAAGCTTTTGAATGGACAAATAGACTGTCCTAATTTACTCAATCAGGTCAATCTATCTGTACCTTATAGATTAACCCGAAATGATGTCCTTTTAACTTCAACACGATGCACTTCTGACAATTTTTTGCATGAACCTTTTCGAGTTCTCTGTTACCTCTATTAAAGTTCTCTATACCTTTCCTAAAAACTTGTATTTAAAGTTATCTGTTTTTTAGTTAGTCTTATTATTATTTAAGTCGTCGTCCGTCGTCCACGCAACTTCGTTTTTGCATGCTGTCTGCTAGGGTTCGCGCGTAACAGGCTTTGTCCTGGTGTCGCTTTGACCACTTGAACGTACTGCGCATTGTTCCCGTCAACGTCCAGAAGATCTAGATTGGTTGCTATGAGCATGTCTTCTGAGTTGATTTTTATTTCAAAGCTTGGTGCTGGCATGCCTGAAGTAAGGATTCATAGAGAACTAGTCCCAACACCCTACCTTTGCGAACACCGGCTTCGATAGAAAGAATATTCTAGCGCTATAGCGATCAATTATGGATGATGTTTTATATATGTATATGCAGGAAGATTGCGTTTCGGTTTCTAAGAAGCCTCACGTTCCAAATTCTATCAACAGCTTTCTTTACATCAAGAAAGACCTTCGAGCAGTTCATCGTATTTTCCAATGCTTATACCTTACCTGTTCCGTTGCTCTATTTTGACTTCAAATATTCCCGCGCTAAGTATTCTTTCCGTGTTTTGGGATCATCAATTAATTATATATTTTAAGAAAGAATTTGTGCTTCAGCTTAACATTAACGAGTAAGCCATTCTCAGGTTGCTTCTATAAGGTCAGTTTCAGATGCGTCTTTAATATTTTATTCTTTAAAAAGTCTCTATTCTTCATCCAGAATAGTTGGTCTGTCTCTTTTCTGGTAAGCGGTATTCAGAGAAATCGTTGACTTGTTTAAACATCATCAGGGGTTATTTTGTAATTTGTGAGCGGGTGCCTAGAGTATAGCTGTCTTTTAATGTGTTTCCATAAGCTAGCATATTATCATAATATTTTGATCTTATTTTGACTAGATCCAGTAATGAGTTCATGGGCTTGTTGTGTGTATGGGTATCGAACGTGGGGGTCGAGAAGGAAGCCGCTTGTGCTGCAGTTCACGATGCTGACTTAAACTTTATCTTGGGTCTTAGGTTATCCTGAAGATGCTTTGTATAGAAATAAGGGACACCTGTGGCAAGAATGTCTAACGGGCTATAATTGAGAACCTCAAAGAGATAACTGCTCTAAATTCTATGTTATGTTTTCCCAAAGCTCATACTAGCATTTCAGTCTCCATTAACTATAGATTTCGTGCTCCTTTTGGCGAAAAGATTTCCATAACGCGACTCAGAGATTGGGTGTCCAGTACGGCAATCTATGGAAGAAGGAATGGAAGTTTAACTTCGTGAGTAGATACCATAAGAGAGTCAAGTTATTTCAGTTCGACGACAGATGCTAGCTGATGATGTTGCAAGTTATTTTTACAAGTATTAACACTCCTCCGTAGCTGGAAAAAATTAGCTTGATTAAAATCTGTCTGTATTTCATTATGTAGATTCGCATTGTTATCGTTTCTTTTTTTAGCTCCTGACACCTCGGTCTACAAAAAACCATTTGTCTTATGACTACTTTGACGGATTAGTGGGTTGTCGTTATTGGGAAAATGAAAAGTCTGATTTTCCACTCTGCGGTTAACGCTCATCTTTTTGTCAAAGTTTGCTGGCAAATCGCGAGTTTTGGAAAAATTGGTTATGTCGCATACTGGTCAATTGATCTTTTAGTTCAGTATTTGAAGCTGACCCAATTGCTTCAATCGTTTCTTTAAATATGTTTATAGTTGAGTCAATGATTGATGTCTGATTTCGCATCAATGTCATTGAATATTCTTCATTGACTTTCACCTTTTGTATCTTTTGTCACAAATTTCTTCAGCGTATTCTTAGTCCAGAATGCCAACTATCATTCGCTTAGTGTGCAGAAAATCGTTTTCTGATATTATTTCATTGAATATGTGGTACAAATGCCGCTGCATGGTTCCGGTAAAGATAGTTGGGAACACATGTCTCCTACTGCCTTTACCACGTTGGCATATGTCTCGACTTCTTCCAAATACGTATTTAAGTCGTAATACGCAATAAGTGTCCGGTCAGAGCCAGTGAATTGGGATTTTCCAATTTTCTCATAATATATGCCTGGTTTGTCGTCAAATTGGTTTACATTTACAGACTGCGCTAGAGCCAGTGGCAGCATTAGAAACATTATTAAGAGTGGTACTGCTAGAGTTGGTAGCACTGCGTTTCGGCTTTGGTTCGCTGCGCTCGTCCATATTGTTGGTTGTTTGATTATTATCCTTCTTTGTACTATCCAACTTTCGTTATCGCCTGGTTCTGAGTTTGAAAGTAGTGGAGCCAGTTTGTAAATTGCTCGTTTGAAGATTCCTTTCGCATTTTTTACATCAACCACCCTCACACATCCATCATACCTCAGTAAAATTGATATTTGTGGATAACGTTTTTCTAATTTTTTTCGAATTCAATTTTCCCGATTTTTTTCACCCTTTTTTTTTTATTTTATAGGTAGTTCATACTTAAATTAAATATACACATTGTTTTTTAATTTTATGTTTTTTTATTTAAAGAAACAATATTTAACGATGTCTTCATGTAAAAATGATATTTGTGCAAAACTCGAAATATCAAAAAATGTAAAGAAATTAACTAAAAAAATGAACCTAATGAAATTGATTAATATGAAATAGAATCTCCCTTATGTTGGGCAATTGCAATCTGCGGGGCATTGAGTTCAGTAAGTTTTGTAGCGTGCTTAAATCAATGGTGGCCCATTTCTGGAAAATTTGACGACTCAAATTGCCTTCCACCCTCATACACCTTTGCTGTAAGGATTCTCCAAATGTCCTCAATCGGATTCAAATCTAGACTTATTGCTGGCCACTGCAATTTAAGGATTTTTTTCGAGTCAAAGAAGCCATTTTATGCCGGGGCAAGAGCTTTGGCATTTGCGTCATATGTATATGAGGTGCAACTCTTTCCGGCAAATCTATTAGACCCTCTGTTTACTTACTGGCAACTTCAGCTCTGCCTTTATTTGGACGGAACCATCGTTCTAATGTGCCGTTTAGCACGCGCATCCACTTTCGGTACTGCACCTTTCCGATTGTTTTGGGCATATTTGCCCGGATTTTTAATATAATTTGATATAGTATTTCGATGACGTTTTAAATTTTTATCTATTTCTTTCACTTAACTCCGGTGCGAGTGACATTTTTTTATTCCAAAAACAGACTTGCTACAATATTACTTTCAAACAATTAGAGAATAATCAATAATCTTAATCAAGTAAACTCAACTAAGCTATTGGCCGTCACCGCGTTCGGACGTATTTTTTTATCGCGCTCCGCAAGTTCATCGGTGTCAGCATTTAAATCAATGTTAAACTAAAGTGACAGGGCTCTCAGTTGCCAAAGAGACGCCCAATCACAATTTATATTGTTATTTGTAACTACAAATAATAATACTTAGTAAATATCTAAATTTACTACTTTTACAAGAACAACTTCTCCAGCAACAAAACAAGCTTCACCTATCTATTCAACGCAACAATGCAAACTTCTCATTAGTGTCTCCAACAACCACAACAACAATAAGCGCTGAATCCAAAAGTGCAAGTACGAGCAAATTGCTTACACCAACCAGCAACAATTTGTCTTGGAGCGCCCAATGCGCTTCACCGTCAAATTCGATTACACCTCAAGTGTTAATTGGGTCATTGGGTTCGCCGACCGCCGTCAGCGCGCTCACAACAACAACAATTGCAGCTACTGCTCCAACAACAACTGTAACAGCAGCAACGTCTGCAATACCTTCGATTACCGTCCAGCAGACTACCTCAACAAAATCTGCCCATCCAGTGACGGTGAATCCAAAGTCACCTGTTCAGACTGGTATGGACAGATATATTAATATAAACAAGCGAAAGCTTAGCCCTCATACTAAAAGAGGCAACACTCCTAAAATGTCCAAAAGCAACATTGCTGAACGTAAAGCTCTGGAGGGCAACAGATTCCAAGTTCTGGCAAATCAGCCGGAATCTCAAGAAGGAGTTTCCCAAACGAAACCCTCAGTAGCCAAGCCACCACCATTTTACATGCGTGGTGCAAACTGCACTTCATTGGTGCCTAAATTGGTGGCCGTAGTAGGTAAGGACAACTTTTATGTGAAACCACTTTACAGTGGGAACATAAGAGAAACTAAAGTCCAATCAAACAACGAACAGTTCTATCGCACTATAGAAAAGTACTTTAGAACGGATAATGTAAACTTCTACACATTCCAATTAAAGAGCGCCAAACGTCTTCAAGCCGTGATTAAAGGCATTGAACCCTCGGTTCCGCCTCAGGAAATTGTAGAGGCATTGGAAGAGAAGGTCTTTGAGGTGAAGTCCGTCTCAAATATATTAAACAGAAAGAAAATCCCACAACCTCTGTTTAAAGTGGAGCTACAGCCTGATGCACGAACATTAAAATCCAATGCAGTGCATCCTATCTACAACCTGCAACTACTGCTACATCGCAGAATCACTGTCGAGGAGCCTCACAAGAGGAATCATCCTCTACAATGTACAAAGTGCCAGGAGTTTGGCCACACAAAGTCGTTCTGCAGTCTTCGCCCAGTTTGCGTTGGCTGTGGACAAATTCAACAAAAGTGTGTCTGTTCCGACAATAAAACAAACGACAATACAAGGAAGTGCAGCAACTGCGGTGGAAATCACATCGCAAATTACAGAGGATGTCCTGTCTATAAGGATCTGAAGGCATATCTTAACGCAAAGAAATCTACGGCTCGTATCCAGGGCTCGACCGGGAATATTCTTCTCAAGAGCTGTAAGGTCATCAGCTGCTCCAACGACAACTACTCCTGGAGTAACATTTGCTAGCGTAACATTTGCTCGCTAAATCAAAACATGACAAACTTCATGACGTTCATGCTAAATTGCATGCAGGAACTGATGCGGAATCAGAACCTGCTTATTCAAAAGCTCATGGACAATAACAAATAATGTCAGCACTACATATAGGCCTCTGAAATGCAAACGGCATTTCCAAGCAGAAACAAGAATTTTCACTGTTTCTGGACTCAAATGATATTGATATTATGCTGTTATCGGAAACACACCTAACAAACAAAAACAACTTTCAAATACCCAAATATGCATTCTACGCAACAAATCATCCAGACGGCAAGGCTCACGGAGGATCTGGTATCCTAATCAAAAACCGGATTAAACACTGTCTCGACAATGGATTTGCCAAACAATACCTACAAGCAACTTCAATAAGTGTCCAAACCACTTTCGCCAGTACAACCGTGGCTGCACTCTACTGTCCACCACGATTCTCAATCTCGGAAAAAGAGTTTACTGATTTCTTCAATACACTCGGAGTACGATTTATTGCTGCAGGAGACTACAACGCCAAGCACCCTCATTGGGGATCCCGCCTGGTAAATCCAAAAGGCAAACAGCTGTATAACACAATCATCAACCCAGCAAACAAAATGGGCTTTGCCAAACCGAATAAGCCAACGTACTGGCCAGCAGATCCACGTAAGCTCCCAGATCTAATAGACTTCGCAGTCACCAGGGGAATTACGCACAACTTAATAAGGGCAGAGTCACTAGCAGAATTGTCATCAGACCACTCGCCAGTAATTTTCACTGTATTAACATATCCTCAAGTAACAGAGCACCCACTCGTACTAACAAATTATAAAACAAACTGGCTCAGATTTAAGAAATATATAAGCACCCATATTGAGCTAAATCCCAAACTGGACGACGAAGAAGACATCGAGTTTTGCACCTCTGCATTAGAGTCAATGCTCATTGAAGCAGCTGTATCTCCACCCCAAACATTGGCCACACCCAGGAAAAACACAAGTCTAACAACCGACTTATTGAACTTCTTGTTACAGAGAAAAGACGACTCAGGCGAGAATGCAAATGTCTCGATCACCGGCAGCAAAATATCGCCTAAAGGCAGCTTCCCGAACCTTAGCAAAAGCGCTTAGACAAGAAGAAGCAATAGCACAGCGGCAATACATCGAGAAGCTTTCCCCCACCAGCACCAAATATCCGCTGTGGAAAGGTAACCCAACCATAACTGCCCCAACCGAGATAATTTCACCTATACGATGCCCAACTGGCAAGTGGGCCCGTTCAGACGAAGAAAGAGCACTCACCTTTGCAGCTCATCTAAAAACGGTTTTTCTGCCAAACCCGTTAACAAACTCATTCCAACTTCCCCCTCTAAGCACCCCAGTGGAAACCGAGCCACCGAAATTCCAAACGGAGGAAATTTCTGCAAATATTAAAAACTATCTTAACCCAAAAATAAAATACAAAATAACCCCGAAAATGATCCGAGAACTCCCGATCTGTGCCGTGCGATACATCTGCAAACTTTTCAACGCGATAGTAAAAACTGGTCACTTTCCAATAAGTTGGAAAAAATCAGTAATCATAATGATCCCAAAACCCGGAAAAGACAAGACCCAGCCATCATCGTACAGACCCATCAGTTTATTGCCAAGCCTTTCAAAACTCTTTGAAAAGGTCCTACAACTCCGTATAAATACAATCCTGGTAAGCCAAAATATAATCCCACATCATCAGTTAGGCTTTCGTGAAAAGCATGGCACAATTGAGCAAGTCAACCGTATCACCTCAGAGATCAGCACAGCATTCGAGCAAAAAGAATATTGTACAGCAATTTTTCTCGACGTCGCCCAAGCCTTTGACCGAGTCTGGCTCGGCCTAATGGCCTAATATATAAAATAAAAGCGACGCTTCCACAATATACACACAAGCTAATGGAATCTTATCTATTCAACAGAAAATTCGCTGTACGATGTAATTGCTTCACCTCTGATGACTTCGACTCAAAAGCAGGTGTACCTCAAGGCAGAGTGTTGGGTCCAACACTTTATATTTTGTACACAGCGGACATACCAACAAGCCCTGCACTCATCACATCTACTTTCGCCGATGACACAGCTATCCTTAGCCGCTCCAAATGTCCGATCAAACCTGCTGAGCAACTGACAACCCACTTAAAGGAAATTGAAAAGTGGCTAGCTGATTGGCGCATCCGTGTAAATGAACAGAAATGCAAGCACGTTACGTTTACCCTCAATAGAAGAAACTGCCCATCATTGACTCTCAACAACATGCCAGTACCTCAATCCAACGATGTTCTATATCTTGGAGTTCACCTCGATAGAAGATTAATTCGGCGTAAGCATATCGAAGCCAAGAAAAAGCAACTAAAGCTTAAAGCAACCGGACTACATTGGCTTATCAACGCACGATCTCCCCTATGTCTGGAATTCAAAGTTCTTCTCTACAACTCGGTATTAAAACCCATCTGGACATATGGCTCTGCGCTATGGGGAAACGCAAGCAAGAGCAACATCGAAACCATACAAAGGGCTCAATCCAAGGTTCTCAGAACTATTACGGGAGCACCTTGGTATATCAGAAACGAAAACTTACAGAAAGACCTACATATTCCTAGTGTACTAACCGAAATAAAGGTACAACAGCTAAAGTGCACCGCTAAGCTGCAGGCCCATCCGAATACCCTGGCCAAATCATTAACCCGAGCATGCGATAGAACTCATCTCCAACGAAACAACCTTCCAACCCTCTAGCAAATAATCAAGGCCATAGATTAATGAAGCATCCTTCTGAAATTGTTGTTAGTCTTATACACTGTATAAGAGATCCAACAAATAAATAAACGCGAAAAAAAAAAAAGTAAACTCACTTCACTGAAGCAAGTCGTGTTTTTTGCCGCTCTATTTAAATCCGAAAATTGTTGTGCTTTTGACCGCTTATTATTTAATTATTGTGCTTAAACATACACTAAATTTTTCGGCGTTTCAAACAACATCATTAACATTCAATTGAAGTTAAAATATAAACTGCAACAAAAGTCTAAATTGTAAAATAATTTTAGACTTTTTCCGTCGGAATTAATCCGTTGCACTAATATTGTGGAAAGCGATGCTGCCAAAATGGTTGTTGACGGAGACGAGAGTATTCCCATTAGCTGGGAATAGAATTGTAGTTACTGATCCAAATGATGTAACTGAAGCCATTGAAAATGGTTTTGCTGATACTACTGCTCCAATGGCTACAGCTGAAGTTGTTACTGCTGTAACTCCTACTGCTTCTACTGCTACTTTTGCTACAGACGTCGTTGCTTCTACCGATGTGAGTCGTTCTTGCACTCTTAGAGCGATTGCGCCAAAGCAGCATGTTTTTGTGTCATGCCTGCATGTAAACACTGCTGAAGATGACCTCATTGCTTTCATCCGTAAAGCATTTCCTGCCTCGGATATTATAGTTAGAAAAATTAAGTTTAGTAAGGCTAGAGATATTTCTTCATTTAAGATTTCTGTCCCGAACTCACTATTTAATTCTATTGTGCCCTCATCTTTTTGGCCGGAGCATACTGTTGTTCATGAGTTCACAGTATCTGACAACCGTTCTGCTAGATCTGTTGTCTCTCTACCTACTTCAACGATATCAAAAAACTAAATTTACTAACTCCTGAAATTAATATTACTTATCAAAATGTGAGAGGTCTGCTTAGCAAACTAACATCTCTTTATCTAAATAGTATCTCTTTTACCTCCCATGTCAGTGCGTTTTCTGAGACTTGGCTCAAACGAAACGTCTTAAGCTCAGAGTGTTTTTCAAGTCAATATGTGGTTTACAGAAATGTTAGAACTGCGCGTCGAGGTGGAGGCGTACTGGTTGCCATCAAATCTGACATTTCCAGTGAGATGGTGAGCATAGACGACCCACATTATATCGAAACAGTTTGTATTAAAATTACTTGCCAAGACACTAATATCTTTATAATATGCTGCTATATTCTCCCAAAGTCTGACACTTCTGTATATAATTACCACGCAGTTGTCTTCAAAAACATTTTCTCTTCTCTCCGTGATCGTGATCACTTAATCATCTTGGGTGATTTTAATTTACCACATGTGTCGTGACAAACCCAACTGGATGTTCCTTATCTAATCCCTTCAGCACATAATGATTTTTTGGGTGAGCTGTTTGATTTGCCCATGTTTCAATAGACCACGATAATCAACTCATCCAACAGACTTCTTGACTTGGTATTCGTCAGCGATTCTTTATCAATAAATATTGAACGATGTCATCCTTGATCGCTTCTATAAGATTCGTATCACCCTACACTCGAAATCAATCTTGCCCTTAATTCTTCATCTAATATTATCCCCTCTTCTCAACCTCATCGGCGAAAAAGTTTTCGTAAAACTGACTTTGCCCGCGTTGATTCTATTCTGATGATGACTGACTGGTATAATCTTTTTAATGGCGTCGATTTGGATACTGCCGTTGAGCGTTTTTACTCAACGCTTTATGCAGCTTTTGATGTTTGTGTACCAAACGCCATATGTGAATACAGTTCAACAAAGCCCCCTTGGTTCACTCGTAACCTCTTGAATTTGAAAAACGTAAAATCAAAGTACTTTAAGCGCTTCAAAAAAACCCAATCACATTTTGATTACATCAGATACAATTCAACAATATCTAAATTTCTCATATTAAACAAGCAAGGCTATAATGAGTACTTATCGCATTCAACAATATCTAAATTTCTCATATTAAACAAGCAAGGCTATAATGAGTACTTATCGCAGTGTAAAGCCGATTTTTTTCCAGAATCCAAAGCAATTTTATAAATTTGTAAATTCTAAACGACGTTCGAACGCAACTCTTTCGTCATACTTTTTTAATACGGAAACAGCGGATTCTGACTCTAATATAGCTGATCTTTTTGCTAATTTCTTCCAAATGACTAACTCTAATGCGCTGCTTTCCACCGGCTATTACCCGTACTATATTCACCAATCCAACCTTATTTATATGCCTATGATTTCTGAAGAATCACACATAATCTGATTAGCCTCCTTGAAGTCTTTATTTTTGCCTGGTGGGGATAGTTGACCGAAAATCATTGTTTTCACCATCGCGTTGGGCAAAAGTGAATAATGAAATAGACAGATAATACTCTAGAACTTATGGATGCAAAATATTTTTGAAATCCGATAATAATTGTGGGTGCTACATTACCTCAATGTGGAGGCCTTGTTCATGTATGAAAAAAATGTACAATTTTTACAGAAACTTGTAACTTTGAAACTGAGTATTGGCCGAATTCAGCAATTGATGTTGAATATTTTTTTTTATTTGAAAAGTAGATCAATTTTTAGTCATTTGTTGTAAAAAATTAAATGAAATTTGATATACTCAGTAAATTGGAGACGTTTCAAAAATACACTACATTTTCGCATTTTTTAGACTTTGGTGGAGTAGAATCAACAGATATACACCTAGATACACGATGAAACTATATACATGTGATAGAGGGAACATTCACCTATCAGACCTATATAGTGCAGTCTTGCGTTTTTTTTGCGGAAAGTTGTCAAAAAACCAAAAAACTAATGCAACCCCGCGTTGAAAACGCGTTCCAGGTACAAGGTAGAAGAAGAGCGCATGCAAATTAGCCAGTTAGACAGAAATACTACCTGACTATCTTCTGCAATAATTGTTTTCTATTTACATACTTAGAAGGTCTTAGAAAACAGGTAAATAATATTTTAGGTCATATAAAATTGGGCTTACCTACATTGTTTATGGACTTGGGATTAAGCAAGGATAAATATGAAATCTTCCGGAGCTCCTTGTTAAGGCACAACGTCGACGTTCTTCTGGGATATAGTAGTTCCTTTACGACTAAGAAACGAAACTTCTGAACATTGGAGAAGTCTTCTACCATCAACGGTTCACTATTGTCGACCTATTTTCTTCAAATATGCAAAGGAATCATCGGAATTAATTAAAACAACTGTCAGCGACACAAAAAATCAAATTAGCTATCTGGAACCAACTGTTATTCAAACCAAGAGTGGAAGGACGTTAACGGTTAAGTTTAATTTTTTCCTCACAATGATTGATGGAAAAGTGTTAAAGGATATTACAAACACCTCCTCGACTTTAAGATGCCCTATATGTAAAAAAACTCAAAAATACTTTCACAATTCGGACAGTTCAACGGATGAGGAAAACTGCTATGAATATGGAATTTCTCCTTTGCATTGTAGAATAAATTGCATGGAATCTATTTTGAAGCAGGCCTACACGGTTCCTCGGCCAGGAGAAGCAAAAACCGAGAATACACCTCGAGAGGACATACAAAGCAGAAAGGAAATTATACAAGCTGAGTTCTCCCGCAAGCTTGGATTAAAAGTTGACTGCCCAAAGTACGGATACGGGAATATGAATGATGGAAATACTTCGAGGAAATTTTTTTAAAAATGATCACATCATTGATAACAGGAGTTTCTTTTTTTTTTTTTAACGTTGTATTTGTTTGTTGGATCTCTTATAAGACTAACAACAATTTTCTAGGTTTATCTTAATCTAACACATAACCTAACATCTGAAAGATGCTACATTGATCTATGGCCTTGATTAATTACTAGAGGGTTGGAAGGTTGTTTCGTTGAGGACGAATACTTTCACGTACTCGTGTTGATGATTTGGCCAGGGTATTCGGGTGAGCCTGCAGTTTAGCGGTGTACATTAGCTGTTGTACCTTTATTTCGGTTAGTACACTAGGAATATGTAGGTCTTTCTGTAAGTTTTCGTTTCTGATATACCAAGGTGCTCCCGTAATAGTTCTGAGAACCTTGGATTGAGCCCTTTGTATGGTTTCGATGTTGCTCTTGCTTGCGTTTCCCCATAGCGCAGAGCCATATGTCCAGATGGGTTTTAATACCGAGTTGTAGAGAAGAACTTTGAATTCCAGACATAGGGGAGATCGTGCGTTGATAAGCCAATGTAGTCCGGTTGCTTTAAGCTTTAGTTGCTTTTTCTTGGCTTCGATATGCTTACGCCGAATTAATCTTCTATCGAGGTGAACTCCAAGATATAGAACATCGTTGGATTGAGGTACTGGCATGTTGTTGAGAGTCAATGATGGGCAGTTTCTTCTATTGAGGGTAAACGTAACGTGCTTGCATTTCTGTTCATTTACACGGATGCGCCAATCAGCTAGCCACTTTTCAATTTCCTTTAAGTGGGTTGTCAGTTGCTCAGCAGGTTTGATCGGACATTTGGAGCGGCTAAGGATAGCTGTGTCATCGGCGAAAGTAGATGTGATGAGTGCAGGGCTTGTTGGTATGTCCGCTGTGTACAAAATATAAAGTGTTGGACCCAACACTCTGCCTTGAGGTACACCTGCTTTTGAGTCGAAGTCATCAGAGGTGAAGCAATTACATCGTACAGCGAATTTTCTGTTGAATAGATAAGATTCCATTAGCTTGTGTGTATATTGTGGAAGCGTCGCTTTTATTTTATATATTAGGCCATTAGGCCGAGCCAGACTCGGTCAAAGGCTTGGGCGACGTCGAGAAAAATTGCTGTACAATATTCTTTTTGCTCGAATGCTGTGCTGATCTCTGAGGTGATACGGTTGACTTGCTCAATTGTGCCATGCTTTTCACGAAAGCCTAACTGATGATGTGGGATTATATTTTGGCTTACCAGGATTGTATTTATACGGAGTTGTAGGACCTTTTCAAAGAGTTTTGAAAGGCTTGGCAATAAACTGATGGGTCTGTACGATGATGGCTGGGTCTTGTCTTTTCCGGGTTTTGGGATCATTATGATTACTGATTTTTTCCAACTTATTGGAAAGTGACCAGTTTTTACTATCGCGTTGAAAAGTTTGCAGATGTATCGCACGGCACAGATCGGGAGTTCTCGGATCATTTTCGGGGTTATTTTGTATTTTATTTTTGGGTTAAGATAGTTTTTAATATTTGCAGAAATTTCCTCCGTTTGGAATTTCGGTGGCTCGGTTTCCACTGGGGTGCTTAGAGGGGGAAGTTGGAATGAGTTTGTTAACGGGTTTGGCAGAAAAACCGTTTTTAGATGAGCTGCAAAGGTGAGTGCTCTTTCTTCGTCTGAACGGGCCCACTTGCCAGTTGGGCATCGTATAGGTGAAATTATCTCGGTTGGGGCAGTTATGGTTGGGTGAGCTTTCCACAGCGGATATTTGATGCTGGTGGGGGAAAGCTTCTCGATGTATTGCCGCTGTGCTATTGCTTCTTCTTGTCTAAGCGCTTTTGCTAAGGTTCGGGAAGCTGCCTTTAGGCGATATTTTGCTGCCGGTGATCGAGACATTTGCATTCTCGCCTGAGTCGTCTTTTCTCTGTAACAAGAAGTTCAATAAGTCGGTTGTTAGACTTGTGTTTTTCCTGGGTGTGGCCAATGTTTGGGGTGGAGATACAGCTGCTTCAATGAGCATTGACTCTAATGCAGAGGTGCAAAACTCGATGTCTTCTTCGTCGTCCAGTTTGGGATTTAGCTCAATATAGGTGCTTATATATTTCTTAAGTCAGTATTTCTGAGCCAGTTTGTTTTATAATTTGTTAGTACGAGTGGGTGCTCTGTTACTTGAGGATATGTTAATACAGTGAAAATTACTGGCGAGTGGTCTGATGACAATTCTGCTAGTGACTCTGCCCTTATTAAGTTGTGCGTAATTCCCCTGAAGACTGCGAAGTCTATTAGATCTGGGAGCTTACGTGGATCTGCTGGCCAGTACGTTGGCTTATTCGGTTTGGCATAGCCCATTTTGTTTGCTGGGTTGATGATTGTGTTATACAGCTGTTTGCCTTTTGGATTTACCAGGCGGGATCCCCAATGAGGGTGCTTGGCGTTGTAGTCTCCTGCAGCAATAAATCGTACTCCGAGTGTATTGAAGAAATCAGTAAACTCTTTTTCCGAGATTGAGAATCGTGGTGGACAGTAAAGTGCAGCTACGGTTGTACTGGCGAAAGTGGTTTGGACACTTATTGAAGTTGCTTGTAGGTATTGTTTGGCAAATCCATTGTCGAGACAGTGTTTAATCCGGTTTTTGATTAGGATACCAGATCCTCCGTGAGCCTTGCCGTCTGGGTGATTTGTTGCGTAGAATGCATATTTGGGTATTTGAAAGTTGTTTTTGTTTGTTAGGTGTGTTTCCGATAACAGCATAATATCAATATCATTTGAGTCCAGAAACAGTGAAAATTCTTGTTTCTGCTTGGAAATGCCGTTTGCATTTCAGAGGCCTATATGTAGTGCTGACATTATTTGTTATTGTCCATGAGCTTTTGAATAAGCAGGTTCTGATTCCGCATCAGTTCCTGCATGCAATTTTGCATGAACGTCATGAAATTTGTCATGTTTTGGTTGAGCGAGATCAACAACGTTTCGATCCCGTTGGGGTTCTGGCCAAGTACGGATGGAATTGGGGCTGCGTTAGATTGTATGGTGGCGGGATCTTCTATTTGAGTGGGCTGTACATTTCCATTGCGTAGCACGCTTGCAAAAGTTACTCCAGGAGTAGTTGTTATTGAAAAATATTCCCAGTGTTGTTTGAGAGGGAATTAGTGCCGAGCCCTGGATACGAGCCGTTGATTTCTTCGCGTTGAGGCGGGCCTTGAGTTCTTTATATCTCTTCTGGACGTTGACTCGTACAATGCGCAGTACGTTCAAGTGGTCCAAGCGACACCAGGACAAGACTGTTACGCGCGAACCCTATCAGACAGCATGCAAAAACAAAGTCGCGTGGACAACGGACGACAACTTAAATAATAATTAAGACTAACTACTAGATAGATAACTTAAAATAGTAGTTTTTAGAATAGATATAGAGAACTCTGATCCGATTACAGAATAAAGGCGGTTGAAGTCGGAACAGAGAACTCGGAAAGGTTCATGCAAAGAATAGTTAGAAGTACAGCGTGTTAAAGTTAAAGGGACATAATTTCGGGTTAGTCTACAAGGTACAGATAGATTGACCTGATTAAGTAAATTAGGACAATCTATTTGTCCATTTAGAAGCTTATGAATAAACAAAGTACCAAGCATTACTCTTCGATTAAGTAAGGAGGGAAGGTTAATTAGAAGAAGTCTTTTAGAATAAGAGGGCAAGTTAACATTTCGATCCCAGTTTAAACCACGAAGAGCAAAAATTAGAAACTGTTTTTGAACAGATTCAATTTTAACTTGGTGTGATCCATATTGTGGAGACCAAACACATGATCCATACTCCAAAATGGGGCGGACCAGTGAAATAAAAAGAGTTTTGGTTGTGTAAGGATCGTCAAATTCTTTCGACCAGCGCTTAACGAAACCAAGAACACTCTTGGCTTTATTGACAGTGATATTAATATGACGAGTAAAATTTAATTTGTGGTCCATGAGTACACCCAAATCACTAATCTCGTTCAAACGTTCAAGTGGGGTATTATTGAGATAATACACCACTAATTCAAAAGAGGATCTATGAAATGACATGACATTGCATTTTGAAACATTAAGGTTTAATAAGTTAATTTCACACCAAGTTTGAAAGTTATTAAGATCGACTTGAAGCAGACGTGGAGAACTTAAGTCTTTAAAACTAATACAAAGTTTGACATCATCAGCGTACATAAGCACGCGAGAGTGAGTTACAACTGACGGAAGGTCATTAATGAAAAGTGTAAAAAGCAATGGTCCTAGATGGCTACCTTGTGGCACCCCCGAGGTCACATTGATGGTCTTCGAAAGATAAGTTTTAAATAAAACTTTTTCTGTACGGTTATTAAGATATTGAGAAATCCAATTAAGCAAAAGGGTTGGAATCCCAAGTTCGTTCAGCTTGAACAAAAGCAGTGTATGATTGACAGAATCAAAAGCCTTACTGAAGTCAGTTTAAATGACATCAGTTTGCAATGCATTCCTGAATCCTTCGATCGCTAAGGAAGTAAACTCTAAAAGGTTAGTGGTAGTAGATCTACGTTTCATAAACCCATGTTGAGAAGATGAAACAATAGAACTACAGAAATGTTGCAGTTATAATTTTCTCAAATGCCTTCGGAATAGCAGACAATTTGGAAATACCCCTATAATTAGAAGCTACGGATTTATTACCCTTTTTATGCAAAGGAATAATAAAAGATTCTTTCTAAATGGTTGGAAAAGAGGAAGTTTCAACGGACAAAGTAAATAACTTAAGAATTGGGGAAATCAAAGTCTGAGCGAAAAACCTGAGTACACAACCAGGTATCCCATCAGGTCCTGGTGAGTACACGGGTTTCACTAAAGTAAGCACGCTGAGAAGCGAATCTTCATCGATCACAGGATTAAAGACTGATAGGGATATGAAAAGTTAGCTCGATGATCTTTGGAGGAATAGGTCGTTTTGAAAAAATCAGCAAACATATCGGCAATGGCCTGATCATCGTTTGCTTTATTATTTTCAAAATATAAATAGGACGGGTGCACTGCCACCTTTCGTTTGGCGTTAACGAAGTTATAAAATTGCTTAGGATCACGGGAGAACTGAAGTTTACAACGCCTAATGTAATCCTTATAGCATAGTGTATTAAGCACTGAAAAATTCGATCGAGCAACAGCATAAAGAGAGAAATCAGACGGTCGACCCGATTTTTTAAACTTTCTATAATATCTAGACTTTACATTTTTCAAATTAGTTAACTCACGTGTAAACCATGGCGGTTTGTTAGACAACACATGGATCACACGTGGAACACAGGCATCAAAAAGTGAAAACATAGTATTATAGAAAAAACAAATGGCAGCATTCATATCATTACAGGAGTACAGATAAGACCAGTCTGTGGCAAGAATTAGCTCATTGAGCTTGAAAAAGTTAGTTTTACGAAAGCAACGGGTACGAGACGTCGAACTGGTACCAGCATTTGATAACCGAAAAGGTAGATCAATAGTCAAGTCCAAAGTTGGATGGAAACTGTCTTCGGGGACGACTAAGGGATCAATCCTCGAAACAGTACAGTTAGAAGAATCTAACATAAATATAAGATCTAGTGATCTCTCATTTTTGTTACGAACAGGATTAACTTGGGTTAGGGATAACTCAAGGAGACCGTCAACAAAGCAATGTGAGGAGGAGGGCATCAACAAGGAAGACTCACCTGATGGAAGCCATGAAACGTCTGGTAGATTAAAATCTCCCAGAACGATAAATATGTCTGCATCCGAAAGAAGTGAAGAGACAAAGCGAATAGCTTCTAAATGGCTAGCATATACCGTCATGTCAGAATTCGGTGGAATATACGAGCAAGTTAGAAATACAGAATATGATTTCAAACAAGTTTTGACACTAACAAATTCAATGTCAAAAACGGCAGGTGGCAGAACTATTTCTGAAGGAAGAGATGAATTTACGGCAATCAAAACTCCACCACCATTTTTGGAGATTCGATCGCATCTATAGGTTGAAAAAATTGTGGGAAAAACAGAGGCATCAGAAATGTCTGGCTTTAACCACGTTTCTGTAAAGACCAAGATGTGAAAGTCAAAAGATTGACTATCTACAAAAAGCTTAGAAAGTTTAGATTTTAGTCCTCTAACATTCTGATAGGCCAGAATAAGGGACGAAATTAGTTTTTTGACCCGCCAGCTACTGACGAGCCAGAGGGTAGGGAAGGATTAATTGTGTTAGGCAGACGAATCGGAGGCCGATTTTTCTTTTTCTTAGCCGTATACTCCTTTATAACTAAATGTTCCGGCCAAAAATCTTTGTGACAAACTTGGTCAAAGACATTTGGTGGGACACTGATTTTAAATGACGAAATGTCACGGGTGTATGAAAACCTAAACTTTTCCACCACAATGTTTGGCGCCACGACTTTTGCCCGGATATGGGCTATGACATCATCTGATGTAGTATTGGGGTCGAGCCGCGAAACAAAGATTTACTTTTTTGGTGGAATGGCTACAAGAGATCTCAATGCGCCAGTCGCAACCGCAGCAACAGCATTTTGCACTGGAACTGCTGAGGCAGATGACGCTTTGAGAGCTCTTCTTGTTAAAATTTTATTGGGAATATCACTGGGAGAGGATATTCGTCCGGACACATCGGAAACTACAACCGATATCGAGTCAGCTTGCGGGGCACTATTACCAGGGGAAATGACAATCGTCCCCGCAACTGCAGCTACTGCTGGACTCCTAAATGATATCAGTTGCTGAGCATTTGGAGTTAATGGGTCAATCAACGATGCCGGAGCCGGAGGAAGCAGAGATGCCGGCGGATCGGGAGAGAAATTCCGAGGGATAGTCTTCTTCCGCTTCGGTGACTCGTTCAATAGTTTATAACTATTAAACTGAGTTTCCAGAGACGAAAACTCATCGCGAAGTTTCAGAAAACCAGCCGACAGGGATTTAAATCCCTCTCTCGTCCGCCGCATAAATACACGCATATCCATTTCTACGTCCCGGCACGCTTCACAACTCCATTTTAGGCCCCCACCGTTTCCAATACTATCCCTTATTCTGGCTGTGTAACCAGCACATTTAACATGCATAATGTTATCGCACAGCCAGCACAAAAGATAATCATCTTGGATTTTTTGGGGATGGGGGCACTTTTTTGAAGAGCAGACAACCATTGTAAGTTAAATTAATCAAAAAAATTAAAATAACAACAAATAAATAAATAAATCAAAAAGTTTATAAAGAGAGGCAATTTAAAATGAGTAATATAAAATATAAGGGCTGTACGCACCAAGAAATAATACAAGTGTTAAAGTTTATTATGCACAAGAAGAAAAAACTGAAGAGACAGAAGTTAAGAGAGTTAAAAAACACACAACAACAAAGACGGGTACAATCGCGAGAGTAACGGTCGCGATCGCGGGCAACGTAAAAACGCGAGAGCAAGCACCACACAAACAACAACACTAATGTGAAGCGAGAGCGCGAATGCAATTAAAAGGGATCGAAAACACAAAATCAAAGGCTATTTAGACAAAACAACAAAACTTAGAGTTTTGTTATTAAATAAAACAATAAGTAATAATAGCTTTGAGTGAGTGTTTAAGAACAAGTTACAATTTTTAAATCGCGTAATTATTTAATTCGGCACTAGATTCCACGAAATAGAAATTATTATATGCGGGAATTAATAAAAAATTAGATAAAAGCGAGAGCGCAAAAAAAACACGGCCGACTTCGTTGAAGTGAAGAAAGTAATTTATAAACAGGGCATCCTCTGTAGTTCGCTGTGTGATTACCACCACAATTGCCGCACTTCCTTGTATTTGTATTTGATTTGTCATCGGTGCAGACACAATCTTTTTGAGTTTGTCCACATCCAACGCAAACTGGGCGAAGGCTGCAGAAGGACTTTGTGTGCCCAAACTCCTGGCAATTAGTGCATTGTACCGGGTGTGTCCTCTTATGCGGCTCTTCGACAGTAATTCTGCGATGTAGCAGAAGTTGAAGATTGTAAATAGGGTGCACTGTGTTGGGTTTCAGTTTTTTATCACATGTGGGCTGTAAGTCCACTTTGAATAGAGGTTGCGGCACTTTATTTCTGTTCAGTATGTTTGAGACGGACTTTACCTCAAAGCCCTTCTCTTCCAATGCTTCAACTATTTCCTGAGTCGGAACCGTTGGTTCAATGCCTTTGATCAACGCTTGAATGTGTAGAAATTCACACTTTCCTTTCTAAAGTACTTTTCAATAGTACGATCGAATTCTTCACTTGTGGCTTGCACTTTGGTCTCTTTTATGTTACCCCTATTGAGTGGTGTCACCTAAAAGTTGTTTTGACCAATTAGCGCTACCAGTGTTGGCACCAGTGAAGTGCAGTTTGCACCACGGATATAGAATGGTGGTGGCTTGGTTACAGAGGGTTTAATTTGGGAAACTCCTTCTTGGGATTCCGGCTGATTTGCCAATATTTGGAATCTATTGCTATTGCTATGTTGTTTTTCGACATTTTAGGAGTGTTGCCTCTTTTTGTCTGAGGGCTAAGCTTTCGCTTGTTTATATTAATGTATCTGTCCATACCAGTCTGAACAGGTGACTTTGGATTCACCGTCACTGGTTGGGCAGTTTTTGTTGAGGTAGTCTGCTGGACGGTGATTGAAGCTATTGCAGACTTTGCGGCTATTGAAGTTGTCGTTGAAGCAGTAGCTGCAATCGTTGTTGTTGTGAGCGCGCTGACGGCGGTCGGCGAACCCAATGACCCAATTAACACTTCAGGTGTCAGCGATTTTGAGGGTGAAGCGCTTTGGACGCTCCAAGAGCGAGCAATTTGCTCGTACTGGCACTTTTGGATTCAGCGCTTGTTGTTGTTGTGGTGGTTGGAGACACTACTGAGAAATATGCATTGTTGCGTTGGATAGAGAGCCGACGCTCGTTTTGTTGCTGAAGAATTTGTTCTTGTAGCTTCTGCTGGCGAGAGTCTAGTGACGAAGGGCCCGAGTTAATCTCTTGACGCGTTGGCATTACTAGTAAATTTAGTTATTTACTTAGTATTGCTATTTGCATATACAAATAAAAATATAATTGTGATTGTGCGTTTCTGTGGCGACTGAGAGCCCTGTCACCTGTTTTATTTTAATTGTTTGGAGATTGACACCGAAGAAATTGCGGAGCGCGACAAAAAATACGTCCGAACGCGTTGACGGTCGACGAAAATTTTTTTAACAGGAGTTAATAATGAGATTATTAAAAGGTTGGCTGTTATCCTTAATGTTCTAAACTGCAAGAAAATGATAAATGGTACTAAATTTGCCGAATATGCAACGAAAACAGCTCAACTTTTGAATAAATTGTACCCTCACAAGATATAAAAGACAATGTTTCATTTTTATTTTTTTTGTTTTTTTTTTTGTGCGCGAATCCCAGCGGGTGCACTAAGTGCCCACAACCTCCGCCCAACCGACCGAGGGGCGCAAACCGCATGACGTACGGCACGAGTCGCGGGGAATAGTTAACAAAATACAGACAAATAACGAAAGCTACAGCTATTTACGAGCTAACAAGGAAATAATAGAAGATTTTAGTACCGATAAAGCTCTGGGCTGATCACACGATAAAGTCGATTATAATCAGCCGACAGGACTCGAAAGGGATTATGCAATGCATAGTTAGTAGTACAGTGTGCAAGGGATACGGGAATATAGTTTCTAGTAAGCCTAGATGGTACCGAAAGATCTACTTGGTGTAATTACTCAGGCGAGTCAATATCACCAATTAGAAGCTTGTGCACAGCAACGGACCAAGATGACTACCCTGGGGCAACCCCGAAGTCACATTGATGCATCTGGAAAAGGAAGACTTAAATAAGACCTTTTGTGTTCTGCTTGTCAGATTCTCACGAATCCAACAGAGTAGAATATTTGGGAAGCCAATTGCGTTTAACTTTATAAGTAATCACTTATGGTTAACCGAGTCAAAAGGCTCACTGATATATGACATCAGTTTGCTTTGCACTTTCAAATCCTTTGATCGTCCTAGATGTAAATTCTAAAAGGTTAGTGGTTGTAGATCTACGTTTCACGAAACCGTGTTGGACTGGTGAAATTATAGAACTACAAAAATGTTGCAATTGAAAAGTTACAATTTTTTCAAAAGCTTTTCGAATAGCGGACAACTTGGAAATACCCCTATAGTTGGAAACATCAGACTTACTACCCTTCTTATGGAGAGGAATTATAAATGATTCCTTCCAAATCAACGGGAAAGCGGAGGTTTCAACGAACAACGAGAATAATTTCAGAATAGGCTTACATAGCGATTCAGCGCAAAATCTGAGTACACAACCTAGATTCCCATCGGGACCTGGCGAGTACACAGGTTTGACTTGTTAAGCACACTGAGAAGCGAACTTTCGTCAATTAAAGGATTGAATATGCAATTTGACTTTTTTAATTCATAAGGATACGGAGAGTTTAAGTGGTATTCCGTTAAGGAATAGGTTGTTTTGAAAAAATCAGCAAACATATCGGCAATGGCCTGATCACTGTCCGCAGTCTTATTTCCAAAAGTTAAATATGATGGGCTTATGCTCGTCTTGCGTTTAGCGTTCACAAAGTTGTAAAACTGCTTAGGATCACTGTAAAACTGAAGTTTACATCGCCGAAGATAATCCTTGTAGCATTTTGTATTTAGCTTCATGAAATTTGAACGAGCAACAGCATATTTAGAAAAATCTTATGGACGACCTACTTTTTTATAACTCTTATAATATCTCGACTTAACATTTCTTAAATTCGACAGCTCTCGAGTGAACTAGGGGGGTTTATTAGACCGAACTGATCTACCAAAAGGAACACAAATTTTAAAAACGGAATCTAGCATATTATAAAAATAATGCAGAGCAGACTCCATGGTTGTACAATTGTACAGATATGACCAATCAAGGTTCCAAATAATATTATTAAGTATGACAAAGTAAGTCTTACGAAAGCAGCGGTTTCTTGTTACCGGATGAGTATTGTAAGTCGGCGCACAAATAGAAAGGTCAATTGTTACATCCAAGGTTGGATGAAATTTGTCTTCTGGTAAAACGAGAGGATCAATCCTGGAAACCCAACTGCGTCGTTTTCAGGATTGAGGAGTCCAACACAAATACAAGATCAAGTGATCTATTAATTGAATTGCGTACAGGATTAATTTGAGTAAGTGATAAATCAAACAGACCATCAATGAGGCAATGTGACGAGGAGGGCAACAACACTGAGGAATCATCAGAAAAGGACCAAGAAGTATCTGGTAAATTAAAGTCACCAAGAACGATGAGGGTAACTCTATCAGAAAGAAGTGAAGAAACTGCTTGAATTGCTTCCAAGTGATTATTATATGTAATTAAGTCGGAAAGAGGTGGAATGTAAGAGCAAGTAACATAAGTGCAAAAAGATTTAAATGAAATTTTGACACTAATAAACTCAATTTCATGAGCGGAAGAGGACTGAATAATTTCAGAGGGAAAAGCTGAATCGACAGCAATAAGCACACTACCATTGCGGATAATCCGATCTTTTCTATAAATTGAAAATTTAGTGGATAAAACCGAAGCGTCAGCGATATCTGGTTTGAGCCACGTCTCTGTAAAAGCAAGAACATGAAAATCAAAGGATAGACTATCTACAAAGAGTCTAGACAGTTTAGATTTAAGTCCTCTAACATTCTGGTAGGCCAGAATAAGGGACATAGTTAGTTTTTTGGCCCGTCAGTAGATGCTGACGTACCAGAAGAAGGTAGAAGTTTATTATTTGAAGACGGGGTGATAGCAGAGGGCAGTCGAATCGGAGGCCGATTTCTCTTTTCGTCGTATACTCCTTTATAATAAGATGTTCCGGCCAAAAATCTCTTATACAAATTTGGTCAAAAAGATTAGGCGGAACACTTACTTTAGATGACGAGATGTCACGGGTATATGAAAAGCTAAATTTTTCCACCGCTATGTTTGAGGCCTGGGTTTTTGCCCGGCTAAGACATCGTCAGATGTAGTGTTAGGGTCAAGCCTCGAAATAAATATCTGTTTTTGGGTGGTATACCGACAAGTGAACTCGACACACCAGCAGGCACAGCAACCACAGCACTGGGCGCTGAAGCTACCGCGGCTGACAATGCTTTACGAGCCCCTCTTGTCAATATCTGATTGGGAATATCCTTGGGGCAGGATATTCGCCCGGACAAATCAGAGACTACACCTGATATCGCGGTAACTTGCGTGATTCCATTACCGGGGGAAATTCCAATGGAATCCACACAATTGGATTCAATCGGACTTTTAAACGATATCAAGTGCCGTGAATTCGGTGTGTTTGAGTCATTAGTCGTGTTCGGAACAGCGAGAGTAAGAGACACTGGCGGACCAGGGGACAAATTCCTAGGGATGATCTTCTTTCGCTTCGGGGATTCGTTAAATAGTTTAAAACTATTAAACTGAGTTTCCAGTGATGAAAACTCATCCCGAAGCTTCACAAGACCAGCCGACAGGTTTTTAAATCCCTCACGAGTGCGCCTCATAAATACACGCATCTCTCTCTCGGCATCCCGACACGCTTCACAACTCCATTTCAGGCCCCCACTATTTCCGAGGCTGTCTTTTACCTTGACTGTGTAACCAGCACATTTAAAATGCATAATGTTGTCACACAGCCAACAAAGCAAAAATTCTTCCTGGGCTTTAAGAGGGTGAAGGTACTTCTTACTTGAGCAGACCGACATTGTTAAATTATTTTCAATTTTATTAACAGTAAATATTAATAACAGAAAAATAACTAACAGAAGAAAAAAAGATTTAAATAAAAAAAACATAGGGCGTATACGAACCAAAAGTCCCACACAAAGGTTAAGGTGCTGCAGCTGCTTTCAAGACGAACGAGAAAAAATTAAGAGCACAGTGAACGCACAACACAAAACAGATCACAAACGCGACATTTACTAACGCGAGAATAACGGTGGTAATAGTGAGAGCGCCCAGAAAAACATGACCGGCAAGGTTGAGAGTTCAAAGATTTACTTATTATTGTTGAAAATGAGCCATCAATATAAAATATTCAAAAATAACATAAAAAAAATATCATCAAATTTTTTTTTTCCCAATTTCAATAAAAAATTAAAGCAAAACAATAAAAAATCTGATTCAGTCATTAAAATAAAATAATAACGTTAATTTGTTATCAAAAAAGCGTTTTTTAAGTGAATTTTATCGGAAAAATGTGCCTCAAAATATTTTTCAACTTTGACCTTAAAGAATTAGCTATCAAACGTTTTTAAATTTTGAAAATCGCTTCACTACTTTAGAAGATATGATTTTTGACAAGCGAAATGAGAGATGGCCCCACTGTGCAACCTTGTATCCTAAAGACAAGGTTTTTTACACTCTCCATTGAATCTGGTCGCTGTCCCTCTTTTTGGAATAATTCATTTATTTAAAAAAGGAAACAAATCTGACATATCTAATTACAGAGGTATAGCCAAACTCTCGGCTATTCCAAAACTCTTTAAGGAAATGATTTCGATGAATCACCACTTACAAATCTTCTGGAATTAAGTACTTTGGTTCATGATGGTTTTTGTAGTAAATCTCAAACGGATGTTATTTAAATTGATTTCAGCAAAGCGTTTGATAGAGTTGATCACAAACTGTTGTTAAAGAAACTTGGTCTGCTAGGTTTTTCTCCTAGTCTTCTTTCTTGGTTAAAGTCTTACGTCACCAATAGAACTCAAAGAGTTTTGTTTAGAACTTCGTTCTCCAAAAATGTTAATGTCTTATCTGGTGTTCCCCAAGGAAGTCATCTGGGCCCACTACTCTTTACTATGTTTATTAATGATTTACCTAATGTTTTAAATAACTCTCATGTATTTATGTTTGCTGAAGATGTTAAACTTTGCTTAGTATTTAAAGATCCAGCTCTTCATTCTATTTTGCAAGCGGATATTAATAAGCTTAGTGAGTGGTGCATGATTAATCACCCCCATCTCAACACACTAAAATGCTCAACTATGACATTTTGTCGTCGTTTGCCGTTTCTTGCCACTTACTGCATGAATGGCGCTACCCTAAATAGAGTTTTTTCTATTGATTTGGACATAATTTTTGATCCCAAGCTAAACTTCCAGCTTCACATTTCATCTGTGACTAATAAAGCAACATCTTTGCTAGGTTTTATAAAGCGTTGGTCTAAGCAGTTTAATGAAACCTACATCACCAAGGTCTTATTTACATCATTGGTTCGCCCTGTATTAGAATATTGCTCACCAGTTTGGAGTCCTCAGTATGCCGTTCACCAGCAACGTATTGAGTCGGTCTAAAAACAATTTCTTTTGTTTGCCCTACGTGGCCTAAACTGTGAGCCAATTAGGCCCCTCCGACATTACTCAAGTAGACTTCTTCTCCTTAATCTTCCTTCTTTAGTAAACTGTAGACGCGTCAGTTTTATTATATTTCTCCAAAAACTGTTATTAGGGGAAATAGACTCTCCCTTTTTGTTAGGGAAAATAAATTTTTTGTTCCTCTTCATTTAAGTACATACGCCTCAAACTTTAGTCGTCATGAACCTCTTCGAGTTTTGTGTAGTGACTATAATGAGTTTTCCCATATTATTTCTCCTCACTTTTCTCCTTTTTCTTTTCGTATTGTACTCTTTGACTTCCTTCGAACTGTTCTTCACTCCTAATTGTCTTTATCTTCATCTTTATTCTTCTTCTTTTTGTTCTCGCCTTCGGCCACCTTACTTTTAATTTACTCCTTAGTTTGTAATTATAATATTTTAGTTAGTTTAAGTCATTTGCATCAGTAAAGTTGACTTTAAATAAATAAATAAATAAATAAATGATATTTTTGTTAGTTTAATCATTTTTTGGTGCGAGATAACTAATACGTGACACTCAAAATGTAAACAAAGAACTTTGTACAAATATCAACCTTCTAGAAGAGCTATAACTTAGACTTCTTCATAATCCTAACGTCTTAAAATAAACACATGGAAGTAGGTCATAAAATATAAAAGAAAAAACATATTTATTCAAAAAATTAATACCGATACTAGAACAAGCGCAATACGAAAAGAATTTTTGCACAAATATCAATTTTACTGAGGTATCTTGATGATTCGTCCAATTGGCCACTGAAGCATTGGCACGTTGTCTTCCTTTAGGATTACCATCATTCCTTCTTTGACATTATTATACTCCCATTGTTCGGGTAATGATTTCCTTTGGACCGTTTCTGCATCTGGCTGTGCTACTAACGGCTCGCCAATAAGTCAGGGCGGTTAAATTATTTGGGTCATTTGAATTTGGTACATCGTGGTTTGAGCATGTTGGTGGCCGTGAATTGAGCACTGCTTCCACATTTACAATAATGGTCGACAGCTCTTCGAATGATAAGTTCGCTGTTGACACATTTTTGAGGATCAGATGTTTTACTGATTTTACTGCTGCCTCCCGTAAACCACCGAAATGTGGTGAGCTTGGCGGAATAAACTTGAACTGTACTCCTTTTTGATTGCAAAATTCAAAAATAGCACTTGAGGCCTTTTGGCCTCATTTGGTTGTGAGCTCCTACAAAGTTTGTAGCATTGTCACAATGGAAAGTTTGACATTTTCCTCTTCTTCCTATGAAGAGCTGTAGTGAGCCCAAAAATGAAGATGTGGTTAAGTCGCCTACCTGTTCCAAATGTATAGCCTTAGTTGCAAAGCATACGAACACTGCGAGTTATGCCTTGTCTGGCCTTTTTCCTCTCACTTTGTGGTGAATACAGAGAGGTCTACAGTAGTCAACACCTGCGTTAAGGAACGGTCGAGCTTGTGAACAGTGCTTTCCAGCGGGATCGTGGCCCATGAAAGTATAATGGTCCATATAGCCATTAATTGTGCGCGCTTAGTTGAGGTACCGATATCCCTGTCGATAGAACATCTGCAGCGTTCAGGGCTGACGATACATGCCGCCATTGCGTTGGGTTGGAGACAGCATGTATTTTTGTAAGTCTGTTTGCCACAAACGTATGGAAATTAGATGCCCGAGAGTTAATCCACGATAATACAATTGTTGAATCTGAACATAGAACGGCTTTAGCGTTTTCTGCTTCCATTTGGAGATCGTGTCGAAGTTCTGCTCCGAGCACTGCTGCACATAACTCAAGTCGAGGCAATGATTGTTTTTCCAGTGAAGCTACTTTCGACTTTGCGCATAGTGGTCTCACGGAAACCTGACCCAGATGTACATAGCAGCTCCATATGTCTTTTCTGACGCATCTACAAAGGTGTGTATCTGACGCGTAGATAGCACCTTTCTGTCGTATATTTAATTCTTGCAAGTCCGCACGATATGCCTTCCACTGATTTTTCAGATTAGCTGGTAATTTGGCATCCATCCCAATTTTATGGCCACAATGTGTTTAGTAGGATTTTGGCACATACTACCACAGTAGCAAATAATCCCAATGGATCAAATATTTGCCCTATTTCTGAAAGTATTACACGTCCTGTGAATTCTTTCATTTGTCGCTGGGCCTTTCCGCATAGCTTGTCCTCTTTAGGCATCCAAGTTTTGCCTTAAGTTTTAACACTTAATTGTTAAAGTGTATCTCTTAGATTAATGCTGCTGCATATGTCAGCCTTGCCTGCTTTGCAGTGCTTCTGCCAAGCTGTCTGCTCCTGAAAGGCAATCATCCACATAAAAATCATTTTTTAGTGTAGTTGCTCCTGTGGCCCACTTTTCCTTGTTTTTAGTTGACAGGTTCTCCAAACTTTTCGTTTCGAGGTATGGTGCCGACGTTCTTTCATAAGTTACTGTCTTCAAGCGATAATATTTTAGTTTCTCGTTTGGGCTGTATCTCCAGACAATCATTTGGTTGAATTGATCATCAGGATTAACCCATACCTGCCGGTATATTTTCTCTATTTCCGCAGTGAAAACATATTTATGTGTCCTAAACCTCAGTAGAATTCAAAATAATTGACTTTGTACCACAGGTCCTGGGTACAAGATATCATTCAAAGCTTTTCCTAAAGATGTCTTACATGAAGCATCAAATATTACTCTTAATTGTGGTACTATCTGGTTTGATTACAAAAAGATAAAGTACAAAATAATACTGACTTGGTTGTTTTCTGATAACACTTACTTCATGTGTACCGGTAGCAATATTGAGAAATGGCGCGTAGTAATGAGTCAATTCTACTAGTATTATTTAAAATTGGGGTCTGCCAGTTGTATGATTTTCGGCAAGTCAAACTCCTGAGTTATTGCTTCAGTGGGGTTATTGCTGCTACAAGGTGGGGTAAAACAAAGGCTTCGACTCTTGTACTGAAATCGGTGTATTTTGATTTCACAAGTACACTTACTCTCGATCTGCTGATCTGTGGTTGCCCTTCTACTTCTTCGATTCGGAGCGATGCCTTTTCTATTTTCAACGATAATTGCTTTATTAGTCTCTGTGAGATTAGATTAACCTGGGAGCCACTCTCTAAGAGAACACGAAATTCTCCTTCTCGCTCATTGGTTCCTTTCACATTTACCCTGGCTGTCGCTAGTAAGGTGTAATTTTTATTGCTTCCATAGGTAGATGCAGCTGAAGCCGATGTTATAATCTTTGATCTCATAGTGTTGTTTTCCAAATGTAACAGTGTATTTTGTTTCTTATCGCATTTCAGGCATCCTTTCCAAGTACACGCCTTTGACATGTGGTCGGTTTTAAAGCAATTGACACACATTCTTTGTCGCTGTACCCAGTTCAGACGTTCTGATGCCGATCTAGCTTTGAATTTATCACACAGAAACAGTTTGTGATTTGACTTATTACAGAACGGACATGAAGACGGGGCTGTGCCGGATGTTGATGCACATGTTTTCTGCCTTTCTCTTAGATCCAATCGCTTCCAAGGCCAGGAATCGTTGTTTCAAAAAGGCAGGGAACTCTTTGGTTTTTTGTAATTCCGTTGTATCGGACAGGGACTGTTCATAAAATGTATGAGTGAGTCTATCTAACTTCTTGGTCATATGAAAGATTAGGATCGAAACCCACAATTCTATATCGACACCTATATTTCTTAAGGCTTGCAGTGATTCATGAATGTTATCATGAAGGTTCTTTATGGATATGGCGTCATTTCCAATGTCAATGGTCAAATAATTTCTCGAACACTGCTGTAACCAACACACGTTTATTGCTGAATCGTTCTTGCAGCGTTTTCCAAGCCGTTTTATTGGCTTCTGTTATTTCCAGATGCCTTATTAACCTTTCCGCTTCTCCGGAAAGATTTGCCTTTAGGTACCACATTTTCATGCACTATCTTTGCAAAGATGTCATGCAATTGTTGCCATTTAAAATAGTTTCCATTAAACTTTGGGATGGATATTTTTGGTAATTGGAGTGCCGACGCTGCCTGTACAAGCTCATCCTTTTCTGCTGTTATTGCAAAGTTGAGCACTAACTTCTCTGCGTCCACATATGCATTGAAGTCATATTCAATGCTCACAGGTTCTGCTACTGCCTTATGTGTTTCACAGTGAATTAGTTCAATCTGTTTCCATTGTTTTTCGATAATAGGATTGTAATGAACTTTTTCTTCAGATGTTAGCTGAATTCGGAGTACTGATGCAATCATTGCCTTCTGTTGGCGCATCAGTGGCCCTATCTTTAGCAGCTCTCCGGCCTCAGATTCCTCTTCCAGCTTAAGCACCTGAGCTTTTGCATATTTTTATGGTCTCATCCACCATCTTTTTCATTTTGGGGTGATACTCTATTTTGAAGTAGTTATGTTCAGACGGTTAATGATTCAACTTTTCCAACTTTGTCAAAGTTCGCCTATAGGTACCCCAGCGGTTCAATTTTGTCTGCAAACTATGAGACCTTTGTCTTTCTAGCGGGAGAGTCCTTTTTGTAATTACGGATCATCGACTGAATGGGAGTATTTGTTTATGTGGTCAAGATTATGTTTTTATCACAACTGCTTTTTTTTGTGTAAATTATCCAGTAAATCCAGTAAAATTTACCCAATGCAGTTTTAATTTATTATTGCAATGCAAAAATAAATTTATGCTGACTTGTATATCACAATGACATAGGTCAGTACCTGTCGCATACGGGTTTACTCGTGGGTTGGTTACCCGCTAAACTGCTGACAGCTTAAGATTGCTCCACAATAATTGTAAAATAATAGTAGAATAATGAATATATATTATTCAATACTAAATTTTCAAATTTTCTGCTGTGGTTCTGGTCGCCAAGCTGACCAATTGACAAAATGCTAATTCACTTGTCCAACCCGCAGAATGTATATATATTTTGGAGTGTAGAATCAATTGCTTTAAAGTTTATTAACAACACAGCACAATAGCTTAGAATATTGTTGCATGAAATGAACTTGGTCTTATTAATTTTTATATATGTATATATGTTTCTCAAATTTTCCGTTTTGATCTTAGTCGCCAAATTGACTAGGTGACAAAGTGCTGACACAGTCAGTTATCTCACAAACAGATGTAATTATTTTTATGTTATGCAATACAGTCGCTATGTTGACTTGTATTCACAAATGCAATTATCGCCAAATGATCAATTGCTTCGAAATTTCGGGACCCCGGATAATTGCTGGACTGCAAAACCGTGCCCTCGCTAAGGAATATCAATATTTTCCAGAGCGTTGTGTTAATAAGATCGCATGCTTGACCAAATTCCTTCTGTGATTTGGGTATTTACTCCCCTTGAAGTGGAAAATCAATACTGTTATTTCCCAAAATTTTCTGCTGTGATTGTAGGCGCCAAGTTGACTAGGTGACAAAGTGCTGACACAGTCAGTTGTCTCACAAGCAGATGCAGTTGTTGTTAATGGTCTCATACTAAAATTTTTTTTTTATTGTAAAGGATTGGTCGCCTTGTGGACCAAAGTTCCTTACAATATACTTAAAAGTAATGGTCACCTTGTTGACCAAAGTCCTTTTTTGCGAGTTGTTTAAATTGGTCTTCTTGTTGACCAAAGTTCTTTGCAATATACTTATAAGGAATGGTCGCCTTGTTGATCGAAGTCGCGGGTCACTAAAATTTTTCAATATAAAACGCAAGGTCGCATTATGATTATATATTTAATTATTATTTTACTATTTATAAATAGAAGCCCCCTGAACATAATCTTGTGGCATAGGGCTGTCGCACCAACACTTGAATTGGGTGGACCACGAAGGGTGAGAATTGCATTCGTAATTGGGGGCCAAAGATACAGCGATGCACAACCCTTGCTTACAGATATTGAATTCTGTTTAGCCTAAGAACTAGACTTTACTTATATAGACCCCGCTGCATAGGTCATTTTAGCTCCACCTTTCATTACGTAGCTGCTAGCTCAGCAACGTATGTACATCATTATTGGCAATAACTGCTATGAGACGGTTACCAAAGAGTACTTATTAATTATGGGTAATATGTCATTACAATTTGGGAATTATTTACTATTATTAAGTCATTACAATTAAGGCAATATTTGTGTCAAATGTAGTGGTGTTTTGTATACTTATATCTATTTGGACCAAGCACCAACAATGGCGTTACCCATTCCTGACTTTTAAAGAAAATCGAACACAGTTCGCTATGCTTTTAGGATAATTTTGATTTGCAGTAACGCACTGTTTTATTACTAACTGAAACCGCGAGATTTCGTTTTTGGTATTTCTTTGGTGTTTGGTTTTTCTTAATTTCGGCTAGTAGGGCCCCTTTATTAATATTTAAGATTAAACACCGTAATTATTGAAACGACATAAAATATATATATTTAAAAGAATAATAAATTAGAGAATAACTCGAATGCAGCCTAGCGCACGTGACTTGGAATATAAATAGAGATCTAACACCAACACACCCGGGTTTCCGTAATTATTGCATGCATTTAGAATTGAATTTCCACCACCAAATATGTGACCTTTAGAATGTAAAATCTTTCCTAACAAATATTTTAAAAAATAAAAGTCAGTTCAGATTGTGAATTCAACAAATGCAGATCGGGTTAATTATTTCTTCTCCTCGGAAGCGCTATTCACTTAGCATCTAATTAATCATCCGAGTCATTATTACTTAAATTATCAATTTTTTGTAGATCAATAAATCCAAATATAGTTTTTAGTTAGAAGGCACGCCCGTGCTCTTATGAAGTTTTGTTATGAATGTCTAAAGCTTATACAATTATGCTTATACTGCTAATTAGCAGCTACCAAAAATATATGGGAATCCGAAACTAGAGTTCACCCACATGTTTGGTCACTCATAATTGGTGTGACCAAAATGCAAGCTCAGCATATTTATGCTGGCTTGCCAGCACAGTTCATTTATGTAAGCATATACACAGAACAAAATGTATGTATGCAAGTTTGCGTACATACATACAATTGTTCTTATACATATATATATGTCGAAACAATCTCAATCGCTCCGGTTGATGTTGATTTAGTATTGTTCATTTCTAGCGCAGCGGATTCCGGACACTTGGATTTCTGTTGCACACTGATTACGCAGTCTCAACTGCCTTAGCATTACACCGGACCACACTCGATAACAGTCGGGCTGTCATCCCGCTGTAATACACAGTCATATTCACTAATACTACAACACCTGCATGACTAAGCAATCTTCTATGACTCAATAGTCAATGTCAAATTAACATGACAATACTCACTATTAAACTTACATGACCGAAGTCACTGTAACTGTACTTAATGTTACCAGCCTAATATTATAAGAATGACATATGAGACTGAAGTAGAGAGGGACAACCGAGTCATCAAGTAGACAGAGAGATAAGCTCACATACGGTACCAAAAGGTATGCCAGACAGTGCAATACCCTAATTTATCACCGACATATATATATTTATGATTATTTATTGCTTGCCACAGAGTGTTACAAGCAGTGCTGAATGGTTTTAATAACGATATGTGAATACACTACATTAGAGAGCTCTGGAGACCTGGAATTCTTTCGATTGCGATTGCGATTTTCGTTTAGATAGCTATCAATTCACCGCAGGTGTTTTTTAAAAGTCTGCTAGAGGAGAAAATATTTTGTCTTAGATTGTTTTTGCCCATAGTTTTTTTTTTGCAGCTTTCACTGCTTTATTTTTATTGTATTTGTTTTTGTTGTTTTTAGGCTCACACTTTCTTGCAAATAGAAAGTTTGTGGGTGGCGACTACACGTAGCTAGCGGTAAAAACACTAAAATTTTACAGTTTTGGACTTGTCTTTGTTGATTTTTTATAGTTTATAGTTGATTTATTGTCATCGTTTCTGCGTAAACCTCTTCCATTGTATTCAGTCGTAATTTTGTTACTATATTAGTAACATGGATCGCTACGTCCACCTTCCATCTAATGAACATCCTTTCTCTTACTAACTTCTACAATGCTCTTACTTACAATAGTCAGCAATTTTAAGTGGCACAAGCGTTACCAGCACAATACGACAATTCGAAAGGTTTATTTTCAGTAATTAATAGTTATTTTAAAAGGTAAAGATAGATTGACTTAATTTAGTAAATTAGGAGAATCTATTTGTCCATTCAAGAACATGTGACCAAACATTATTCTAAGCTTATGTTAGGAGGGAAGTTTATATACGAGAAGTCTTCTAGTATATGATGCCAAGTTGACATTGCAATTCAAATTTAAGCCACGAAGAACAAATATCAGAATTTGTTTCTGGTCGTAATCAATTTTAACTTCTACACTTCAGGATGGGATGGATCAGTGAAATAAAAAGAGCTCTGGTTGTGAAGGGATCGTCAAATTTCTTCGGCCAGGAGCAACAATCATGGGTATACTGTGAGAGATAGAAATGAGGCGAGTAATACTTAATTTGTGACCAACGGATCCATACAATGACATTAAATAACATTTTGAAACGTTAAGGTTGAACAAATTAATTTCACATAAGACTATCAGAATCAAAGGCCTTACTAAAGTCAGCATTAAAGACATGCTTGTTTGCAATGCTTTCCCTAATCCATCGATCGCTAAAAAAGTGAACCGCAAAAGGTTAGTAGTAGCTGATTACGGTTCATAAACCCATGTTGACTAGATGAAAAAATTGAACTTCAGAAATGTTTTCATAGAGAAGTTTAAATTTTTTCAAAACCCTTCGGAATAGTGGAGAATTTGGAAATACCTTGTTTGTTTCAGGCAATGTCTTAATTTGCTTTGATCAACTGCGATCAAATCAGATTTTAGATTATTAAATGCAAACATCAAAAATTGAAAATTTAGTATTAAAAAAAAAAAATAGCGGCTTTTCATATCTTTGTAGTTAAATGAATAAGTATTTAACAAAACACAAATTAATAATTGCGGGTAGCAAGTCAGTTCTTTTAAGTTTTTTTATTTGGAATGAATCTTGAAAATTATAACAACTGCTTTTGTTCCTTAATACGAGCCCCGACCACTATTAATTCGTATGACAAGCTTTTTTAATCGTATGCAATGTTTAACAAACGATGTTTTCAATACCAAAGGATATAACACATGCAAACCTATTTTTTCTGAAAGTTCATTTTATTTTCTTAATTTAAGAACAACAAATGATTGTTGTACTTCGACAACAACAACAATAAAAATAATTTCTTTGAATGCCTTGTTTAACTAATGAGAGAAACTTAACCAGCAATCATTCGTACGGCGCGTTACATATTTAGTATTTGATACAACATGCATTTTTTTATTAATATTAATATTGGGCAACGTCGCCTTTTGCCTTTTCAACACATTTGCAATGCTTTGGCATAGAATTTGACAAGTTTTGGCATTGTTCTGTTGATACTGAGTCCCATATCTCCTTTAACTTTGTTTCTAAACCAGTAAAGGATCTTTTAGGCTCTTTTTTTAGGTTTTTTTTTCATAATTCTTCATATATTCTTGATTGGTCTCAGGTCCGGACTATTTGATGACCAGTCTAAGACCCCAATTTCTTTATACTGTAGCCATGATTAAGTTCGTTTGGTAGGATGAGATGACGCTCCATCCTGTTGAAATGTGTATTCACCATAATCAGCCAGTTTTGGTTTTGATGCCAGCAAACTTTCTTCCAGTATGTTAATGTATTCCTCAGCGTTAATCATCCCACCAATTTAGTTGGCCTACATCTTTGCCAGACATACAACCCCAGACCATTATGCTTGCTAAAAACTTAAGTGTCCTTTTAAGGCACTCTTTATGATGGTGCGCTTTAGTTTTGTTTCAGATTACTCTCCCTCGTGCATCACCGACACTCACATCAAACTTAGCTTCATCGCTAAATATGATGGAGTTCCACAACCTTTGAGTAAATATGATGGAGTTCCACTGCCTTTGAGTCCAAGACACCCACTTCCGGCACCATTTTAAACGCTTCTTCTTTTGACGATGAGTAAGTAATGGTTTTTCCTAGGCCTAAAAGTAATTTAAGATGTGGAATATGTAACATGGAGAATCCCCATACTTGCTTTATAGAATTTATACCCAATATTTCACAATTTCTGGGGCGGTCACTCATGCTTAACACTTTTCTGATGCTAAGATTCTTAAACTTTGACGACGATCAGAGTTCACAATTGTGGCTAGGGCTTTTCTATCACGAAGTATTTGCGATATTGCTTTCAATATTGCTATTTTTTTTTAAATTTTGAATTATTCCTTTAACAGAGGACTTAGGCAAATTTTATTTTTTGGCTATTTCACCAAAACTAATCTTTCGATTTCTTTACAAATCGGCTTACCACGTGCCATCGTTGCTAAACTTTGAATAATTAAAAGCAGTAAGACATTTTACACATTCCGCATTGAATAACTATTTCTAGAGTATGATTATGCTACACTGTTTTGTTTTTATTTTGATTTTCTTTCTAATCTAAGCACCGCTAATGCACCTTACGAATAATTTCTGGTCAAGTTTTTTTCATTAGTTAAACAAGGCATTCAAAGAAATTATTTTTATTGTTGTTGTTGTCGAAGTACAACAAACATTTGTTGTTCTTAAATCAAGAAAATAAAATGAGCTTTCAGAAAAAATATTTTTGCATGTGTTATATGGGCAATTCCGAAATCTCTCACACGACTCACACGAAAGAAAATCAAATTTTTTACAATTAATCACTTAACATTTTTTAAAGTACTTTTAGCGTACTATCAATCGTAATAAAAATTTTGGGCCTCCTGTTTTTATCTGTTGACAAAAAAGCTCCAAAAGAGCGGTCACTCACATGACATCAAATATACATGAGATTAGACATCATTGCTAACAATCGCCAAACTCTGCGAACTCTCTGAGAATTTTAAATTTTGAATATTTTTTGCATATATTAGAAATGTTAAGCTTTATTTGTAGACTTAAGATTTTTCCATATTGGCCTCTACCTTTTTTTAAAAATTAATTTTCTGAGTCACTCACACGACATCACTCACACGACATTTTTTCCAGTACAGTTTTCAATGCATTTTCATAGAAAATTTTAGTTAATTTATTTGTATTTCAGCTATTAATACAAACCAAAATAAGAAAGGGATTATTTATGAGTTGATACCGACTAATAAATACTTCATTTGATGTTAGAGAAAGAAAAATTTATTTTCAAATTGTGCCCAAGAAATATATATTAATTTATGTAGGATTTTTGGGAATAGGAAGTGCGGCCCACTTTTATTTTCTTTTCGATGTTGCACGAAGTAAAATGTTTTCTCTTTATGCCAACAACGGTTTTAGCTGCTTCCCATTTTGGGTTCATTCTGGTTGATACTTCTTTTATGTCCTCTGTTGAAGAAAAACACAGTTTAACCCCACTTATGTTGTTACGGGCACATTCATAAAAAGAAAAGGCATTCGGAAGAGCATCCTTTTTAGTTTTTTGAATTTGCCACACTTTTCTTTTTTCAACGCCACCCACTCCATCAACTGCACCCCTTCCATGGGAGGTTGCAAAATAGTTCCATTCTAGTTCCTCGCATTGAAAATGTACCAAAAAGTCAGGCAGGCTCCACATTATAAACTTGTTTTTAAATTGACTGCAACTACCATCAGAAAATATGTACACTTTTTTAAAACTCCTTTCTTCCATTTTAATTACGTCCATGATTTTGCAGATAAAAGTTAAGACTGCGTTTTTATCGTGATTTAAATTTTCGCTAATCAAAGCATACGATTTCGTTCTTCCGTGCGGGTGGCATGGGTATGCCACACATGTAAAAATTGTTACTTGTTTATAACTGTAATGTGCACTTTGAATTTCATTTTGGCGTTGTAGACGATAGTTTTCGGCGAAATCTATTTGCAATACAATTTCATCTTGTTGTACGTTGGCTTTGATGGCTTCAAAATATTTCTGCTGGCAGCGTTTAACAAAGAAGTGTTCCTTAAAGATAGGTAACCCATCCTGCAGTTCATTTATTACGACGTGTAGTGGACTTGAGGACTTAGTCAAAACCATCTGGCCATCAGACTTACGCCAATTCTGCCAATTTACGCATTCTTCTAAGCATTTCCAATATTGCAAGGGAATAAGTTCATGTTTAATGTCATCAACACAATTTTGACAATTGCCTGTCATGCATTCTTCACTCTCAATATTGCAGCACACCGTCTTTAAAAAGCTTTCAAAATTCTTTGAAAGACATTTAAGGACAGTGGCACAACTTTCTAGCAAAAACGCAATATTAGCATGATAACTGCAAACGCACATATTATAAGGCATCTTACTTGAAAGCTCGATATGTTTTGAGTTAATAAAACAAAAAATGATTTCTTAAAGTAATTTTTTTTTTTTTAATATGATTCTTTAACTAATTTCACGCAAAAAATATATTTTCATTGAATCTTCTGGAAAAATCTAAGTGCTAAGCAAACTTTTACTTTTTTTCGGTCACTCACACGACAAGAAAAGATGACTTGACAAACAAGCAAAATTGAGGTAAACTCGAATCTTACGGCTCTCTTTATATTTTTTACGGTTAGTTCACGTATCTAAGTTTCATTTAAGAGCAGAACATTTACGGTAACAGAACCTCTAATGCCGTAAATAATTTAAAGAGTAATCTCTTAAAAATGTAGCAAGTTTACTAAAAACACAAACTCAACTTTTCTTACAAATATTTTGTACATTTGAACTTTTTTTCACTATTTCTATTCAAAAATGTACAATTGGAACTTAATAAGATATAATGAAAAAAGACGGATATTTGGTACTTTATGTTTGGGTCCTGTGGTTGACCTTTTTCCGGAAATGCCCATATATGTACTTTGGTATTGAAAATATCGTTTGTTAAACATTGCATACGATTAAAAAAGCTTGCCGTACGAATTAATAGTGGTCGGGGCCGTAGCAGCTACAAAAACGAGAGAAAGAGTGAAGTTAGTCACTCATATACTCGTGGGTATAGTGTAGTGTCTTTTTATTTTTATTAAATTTTTTATAATACCATTATGACCGCCTTAAATCGGATCGTCATGATTTTTTGACAAAATTGATTCTTTTCCTTTTTCTTATCTCATATATTTTTGTATTCTGAACATTGTCATATTGTGTCAAATATCTTTAGGATATCGAAATGCGTTTTAGCATTCAAATGTTCATTCAAAAGGAACATTTACGCTTTTGCTTTAACGCGTCAGTAATGGGTGTAGCCACAACCGCGTAGTTCAGTATGAACTTATAGTTTCACCAAGTCGTTCTCAAGAAGCCTCGCACTTGCTTAACTGATCTTGGGCGGGGAAAATCGATTATAGCCGATATTTTGTCTGGATCCGTTTTAATTAAATGTCAATTTGGCCTTGAGAATGCACTTTGCTAGTTCTGCTGGTTTCTGTATATGTTCCTAAAAAAAACCTGTTACTATGCGAAGATAAGGTAAACGCGAACTTGGTGTCGTATAAGAGGATGTATTATCACATCCATGAGCTTAAACATAGTTGCGCTACGTTCCATAAGCTGAAAGGCATAACCATGTAATGTGATAAAGTGGTTCTCCAGGCACTCTGAATCTAAAGGTATTTGCCAAAATGCATCTTTTAAATCAAGCATTATATACTCTGCCTTTAGTAATCTACCTAAAAAAATCTGAAACTAATCACCGTTTTATTGTACCTCCTTGGCGTAATTACCACTAATACAACTGATGCACGCTCCGCTTTGCTGCCAAACAACATTACTTCAGCGTACGGACGAATGTCGTTAATATTTCTTGTTTTTAAAAGTTACATAGGATGGGCTTGCATTCATGTTAAGTTTAGTATTGTCAAAGTTGAAAAACTGTTGAGAAAATTCTGATGAAATACCTGCCTTATATGTTTTTTAATATCACTGAGAGGAATAAAATCAAGCATATCGTCGCATTTCCGCGAAAGTATTGTATGTCGAATAAACACATTTTAAAGGAGAATGTTTTTTTTTAGTTTCTTTAGTTAAAAATGATTAAATCATAGCTAAGCTTAACAGATTTTATATTTTTACTTTTATTAAGAAATGTTAATTAAGTTTTTTAAAATAATAGCGTATTTTGTTAAAAAAAATGAGAAACTATCTACTTGCGTTATTTTTGCGCGCCTTAATTTCAACTACGATAAATATAATATACGATAATATAATATTAATTATGCAAAATATTTAATTAAAATATTGCGTTGTTGTTTTAGTTGTTTTTTATTAGATATATGTATTTGGTGTTTATAATTATTTTAAACTAAATTTAATGCGTAGATGTATGGCAAATATATATTTTATTATACCCTTGCAGAGGGTATTATAAAATTGGTCAGATGTTTCTAACGCATAGAAATATACGTTTCCAACCCCATAAAGTATATATATTCTTGATCAGCATCAACAGCCGAGTCGATTGAGACATGTCCGTCTGTCCGTCTGTCTGTTTGATCGTCGCTTTTCGAACTTAAATTTTAAGGTACGAAGTTGAAACTTGGTAGTTAGCTTTCTTAAAGGTGTAGGTAGACAAAGTATGAAAATCGGTCGGATCGGATTACTATATGATATATCCAATATCGGAATAATAGGGTTCCAATTAAAAATTTTTTATTTTTCTTTTGAAATATAAATTTAATTTGTACAAAAACACTACCCACCAAATTTGACTCAAATCGGATAGTTATTACGGCTACAAATCAATAAAACAAATCATCCATAGAAGCTATTTACTCCAGCAACAAAAAATTTCAAAGAAATCTGCCGTACCAACACAAGAGACCCGAGTTCGAATCCGCGCGGCACCAAATAAGAAATATATAAAATTATTGTTTTTTTGTTGTTGCATTTAAATTTAATTTGTATCCATACACTATACACCAAGTTTGAACTAAATCGGATAATTATTAAGGTTACAAATCAATAATCATATGTGATAGAAATTAAATGTATTTCAATGCTCACGCTCACACATACATATGCAAAAAATCAACCACCACGCGGTGTGTGAGAGAGACAGAAATATTTTAGTTGTGTTCTTACACAGAACGAAATTGAAAGAGCGAGATGCAATGGGTTTGCTATATATGTCGAATTAGCTTACGCTAGCAAAGTAATGACGGTGGCGTAGTGTGTAGAGATCGGTGGCACGATGGGCTTCGGCGTTTGATGGTTCAATGCACGATGAAGAAGTGAAAATTTTTAGGTGTGTTTTTTCTTCCTTTTTGTTTTTTTTGATTTTGTTAAACATTTATACCAATTATTTTGCTGCAAGGGTATACAAACTTCGGCAGAGCCGAAGTTAGCTTCTTTGATATTTTTTAAGTAAATTAGATTTATTAGTGTGTGTCTAATAATAATTAGCTTTCATCTCCTTTATCTGTCTCATCCAAACAGTCTGGAATGCTTTTTGGAATATTGAATGCTTAAATATTCATTATGATACTTAGGGGTATACTATTTTGTTTACATAAATTGCTTAAGTATAACATTTTTTTTTTAAATATTTAATTTAAAATTATATAATTTTTGAATGCTTTTGTTAAGATTAGGTAAATTTATAAGTTTTTGTTTTGAATTTTCAGAAAAATCGTAGCTTAACTTTAACAGTCCTCGGCTTACTTCAGCAACGCGAATTTTACTTAGAGTTAATAATTGACTTTTAAATATGTATGTCGAAAAATGCTTCCAATTTTGAAAATCGTTATAACTAAGCTCAGTGACCTCGTATCCTGATGGATTTGTTCGAGAACATCTTTTGAGTGTTGGCCATTCACTTGGTGCCCAAACATTGCGGTTTCTAACAAAAGACTCTTTTGTTCTGTTAATAGAGTCCACTGACATCATAGTATGTCCAGGCACTTAAAAAGTTTGCTACAACTGCAACCATATATTTATTTTTATATTGTCCAGCGCAATTATCGCAATACAGACTAAAATGTTCAGCTATCTTTTGGCTATATAAAATATAAATATCTTTTAAGAGAGCTGAGCATATTTCGTTGGTACCCCTTTTCCTATCAATCTCGCCCCACAAGAAACAGTATCCGTTTCGGGTACCATTTTCATAAATACTAAAGTTGTAATAGGAATATTTACGTGAATAAAAAACTGTAATAATTTAGGAAAATGGAGTGTGTAAAACTTTCTGCATATCAAGAGTAGCGCAAATCCTTGACTTGTTTACTCATAGCTTCATCTTTAAGAAAATTGGCTCTACTTAGATTTTTATTGGCTATGTGAATTTGAAAATTTTCTGAGTTTTAATCTTGTGTTTTTTAATTTTTATCAAGATATTTTAAATTGTCGCAAATACAGAACTTGTCCTTCTTAGGCACATGAAAATCAATAGAAAATTCTGAATTGAAAACTTTTCGGAAAGTTCTACAGGAGGCAATTAAATCACTCAAATCTAATTTTTTCACATAAGTTAAATAAAATTTATACAAATTTGCTACATTTTTAAATATAGTGAGAAGGTACTGCTGGCAACTTTTTAATGTAGTCATTTATTTCTTCTGGACGTTGACGCGTACAATGCGCAGTACGTTCAAGTGGTCCAAGCGACACCAGGACATTGCCTGTTACGCGCAAACCCTAGCAGACATCATGCAAAAACGAAGTCGCGTGGACAACGGGCGAGAACTAAAATAATAAGACTAACTAGAAGACAGGTAACTTAAAATACAAGTTTTTAGGATACGTATAGAGAACTCTGGTCCGATTATAGAATAATGGCAGTTGTAGTCGGAATCGAAACTCGAAAGGTTCATGCAAATAATAGCTAGAAGTACAGCGTGTTAAAGATAAAGGGACATAATTTCGGGTTAGTCTACAAGGAACAGATGGATTGACCTGATTGAGTAAATTAGGACAAGCTATTTGTCCATTTAGAAGCTTGTGAATAAACGAAGTACCAAGCATTACTCTTCGATTAAGTAAGAGGGAAGGTTAATTAGAAGAAGTCTTTTAGAACAAGAGAGCAAGTTAACTTTTCGATCCCAGTTTAAACCACGAAGAGCAAAAATTAGAAACTGTTTTTGAACAGATTCAATTTTAACTTGGTGTGATCCATATTGTGGAGACCAAACACATGATCCATACTCCAAAATGGGGCGGACCAGTGAAATAAAAAGAGTTTTGGTTGTGTGAGGATCGTCAAATTCTTTCGGCCATCGCTTAACGAAACCAAGAACACTCATGGCTTCATTGACAGTGATATTAATATGACGAGTAAAATTTAATTTGTGGTCCATGAGTACACCCAAATCATTAATCTCGTTCAAACGTTCAAGTGGGTTATTATTGAGATAATACACCACTAATTGAAAAGAGGATCTATGAAATGACCCATGTTGAGAAGATGAAAGAATAGAACTACAGAAATGTTGCAGTTGAGAAGTTATAATTTTCTCAAATGCCTTCGGAATAGCAGACAATTTGGAAATACCCCTATAGTTTGAAGCTACGGATTTATTACCCTTTTTATGCAAAGGAATAATAAAAGATTTCTTCCAAATGGTTTAAAAAGAGGAAGTTTCAACGGACAAAGTAAATAACTTAAGAATTGGGGAAATCAAAGTCTTAGCGAAAAACCTGAGTACACAACCATGTACCCCGTCAGGTGCTGGTGAGCACACGGGCTTCACTAAAGTAAGCACGCTGAGAAGCGGACCTTCATCGATCACAGGATTAAAGACGCAATTAGATCTTTTCAACTGATAGGGATATGAAAAGTTAGCTCGATGCTCTTTGGAGGTCGTTTGAAAAAATCAGCAAGCATCGTTTGCTTTATTAACGAAGTTATAAAATTGCTTAGGATCACGGGAGAACTGAAGTTTACAACGTTTAATGTAATCCTTATAGCATAGTGTATTAAGCACTGAAAAATTCGATCGAGCAACAGCATAAAGAGAGAAATCAGACGATCGACCCGATTTTTTGAACTTTCTATAATATCTAGACTTCACATTTTTCAAATTAGTTAACTCACGTGTAAACCATGGCGGTTTGTTAGACAATACATGGGTCACAAAAGCGAAAACATAGTATCATAGAAAAAACAAATGGCAGCATTCATATCATTACAGGAGTACATAAGACCAGTCTGTACATAAGACCAGTCTGTACATAAGACCGGTCTGTAGCAAGAATTAGCTCATTGAGTTTGAAAAAGTTAGTTTTAGGAAAGCAACGGGTACGAGACGTCGAACTGGTACCAGCATTTGATAACCGAAAAGGTAGATCAATAGTTAAGTCCAAAGTTGGATGGAAACTGTCTTCGGGGACGACTAAGGGATCAATCCTCGAAACAGTACAGTTAGAAGAATCTAACATAAATATAAGATCTAGTGATCTCTCATTTTTGTTACGAACAGGATTAACTTGGGTTAGGGATAACTCAAGGAGACCGTCAACAAAGCAATGTGAGGAGGAGGGCATCAACAAGGAAGACTCACCTGATGGAAGCCATGAAACGTCAGGTAGATTAAAATCTCCCAGAACGATAAATATGTCTGCATCCGAAAGAAGTGAAGAGACAAAGCGAATAGCTTCTAAATGGCTAGCATATACCGTCATGTCAGAATTCGGTGGAATATACGAGCAAGTTAGAAATACAGAATATGATTTCAAACAAATTTTGACACTAACAAATTCAATGTCAAGAACAGCAGGTGGCAGAACTATTTCTGAAGAAAGAGATGAATTTACGGCAATCAAAACTCCACCACCTTTTCTGGATACTCGATCGCATCTATAAGTTGAAAATATTGTGGGAAAAACAGAGGCATCGGAAATGTCATGGTTTAACCACGTTTCTGTAAAGACTAAGATATGAAAGTCAAAAGATTGACTATCTACAAAAAGCTTAGAAAGTTTAGATTTTAGTCCTCTAACATTCTGATAGGCCAGCTACTAACGAGCCAGAGTGTAGGGAATGATTAGTTGTGTTAGGCAGACGAATTTTCTTTTTCTTAGCAGTATTCTCCTTTATAACTAAATTTTCCGGCCAAAAATCTTTGTGACAAATTTGGTCAAAGACATTTGGTGGGACACTGATTTTAAATGACGAGATGTCACGGGTGTATGAAAACCTAAACTTTTCCACCACTGCTTTTTTGGTGGAATGGCTACAAGAGATCTTGATGCGCCAGCCGCAACTGCAGCAACAGCATTTTGCGCTGGAACTGCTGAGGCAGATGACGCTTTGAGAGCTCTTCTAGTTAAAACTTTATTGGGAATATCCCTGGCAGGGATACAGGGTATACTCAACGTCGGCAGAGACGACTTGCTTGCTTCATTTTTTTTTCTTTTCGGTGTTTTTTTTAGTCCATATTCGCCAACACTACATTCTTCTTCTGTTTCGTCGCTATCATCGATTTAAGAAGCTACAATATTTAAATTTTGTCAGTTTAACTTAATTCTAAAAAACTGTGAAAATTACATAAATTCTTTTACATACATGGCACATACATTTAAGACTAAGACACGCAGGTACACAAAGACATACAGGAAAACTAAGCATCATATCACATTTAAATAATATTTTAATATAAAAATTTTGGAAGAAACTTACATTTTTTTGTGAAATTGCCATACTTATTTGCGACCATGCTTGCGTCGACTTTTGTGCATTGAAATCAAAATACTCTTTTAAGCTTTCACAGCGGAGTTTATCACAAGCTTGATCAATGAATATTTAAAAATAGAAAAAGGAATAACGGCGCAAAACGAAACAAAGAATAAGAAAACTAGAAGGATAGAGGGGTTTACTTCGGCCGTGCCGAAATTCGTATACCCTTGCAAACTGTTATTTAATAATTACACATTTATAATGTGACAAAATCATTAGAAAGCATAGAAAACAAGTCAAACCTACATTAAATGTTCGTAGCTTGAGAATAAAGCAATTCGACAAAAAATTTTTTTTTGGTCCGATTGTTCCTTTGGGAGCTATAGCATATAGATGACCGATTTTGCTGAAGTTCCAAAAACTTCGTCACAATCTCTTTCAAAACACCCAAGTTATTGCTCTGAGACTATATTCTTGACCGATCGTTCCTATGGGAGCTATATGATATAATCAACCGATTCTGATAAAACTTCGTGGATTTGTTTGAAGGTGTATTAAACTTATGAACACCAAATTTTGTAAGAATTGATTGAAAAACAACAAAGTTATTGAATTTTAATTCTATTCTTGACCGATCGTTCCTATGGGAGCTATACGATGTAGTCATCCGATCGGGATGATTCCGAGATATACAATGCCTGCAGCAAAAAGAAGCCTGAATTTCACCTCTGTAGCTTTAAGGGTCTCGGAGGAGAAGCTATTGATATCAACTCAGCTCGTCGTGCTGATGAAGAATATATACACTTTATATAGTCGGAAACGCTTCCTTCTATGCGTTGCAAAATTTTCACCAAAATAATATACCCTTGCAAGAGTTCAAAAATATTAAGAGCACAAAATAAAAAGCTCAAAATACTCATATCTTATCTAATTTTTGAGCTTTGAAAGTTCTTATCTCCACCCAGTACTACATTTGTATGGACATACGATAATTTCGCAGGAACAGTAAAATGTATACTTACATACGAACAAATTGAAACTGATTTATTTTTATAACGAAAGCTTTTTCATTTACAATCTTTTGCAATCTCAAATTTGGAAAAAAAAACGACATACGATACTTTCGCGGAAATGAGTTGATAAAATAGAAATAATGAATGACAGAAACCATGTTTGTGCAATCATACAGATATAATCAATCTAATCAAATTATTGTATTTCATAAGTTTTACCACTCATAAAATGGTTTGCCTCTAGAACATAAACTAGTGATATGGGGGTCAAGACACAGCGATGTCTCTCCCGATGATTGCAGAGTAGTGAATAAGCAAGACTTGCTGAAATACTGATTTTATTATGAAATATCAAAGAAGCTAACTTCGGCTCTGCCGAAGTTTGTATACCCTTGCAGCAAAATAATTGGTATAAATGTTTAACAAAATCAAAAAAAAAAAACAAAAAGGAAGAAAAAACACACATAAAAATTTTCACTTCTTCATCGAGCATTAAACCATCAAACGCCGAAGCCCATCGTGCCACGGATCTCTACACACTACGCCACCGTCATTACTTTGCTAGCGTAAGCTAATTCGACATATATAGCAAACCCATTGCATCTCGCTCTTTCAATTTCGTTCTGTGTAAGAACACAACTAAAATATTTCTGTCTCTCTCACACACCACGTGGTGGTTGATTTTTTGCATATGTATGTGTGAGCGTGAGCATTGAAATACATTTAATTTCTATCACATACGATTATTGATTTGTAACCTTAATAATTATCCGATTTAGTTCAAACTTGGTGTATAGTGTATGGATACAAATTAAATTTAAATGCAACAACAAAAAAACAATAATTTTATATATTTCTTGTTTGGTGCCGCGCGGATTCGAACTCGGGTCTCTTGTGTTGGTACGGCAGATTACTTTGAAATTTTTTGTTGCTGGAGTAAATAGCTTCTATGGATGATTTGTTTTATTGATTTGTAGCCGTAATAATTATCCGATTTGAGTCAAATTCGGTGGGTAGTGTTTTTGTACAAATTAGATTTATATTCCAAAAGAAAAATAAAAAATTTTTAATTGGAACTCTATTATTCCGATATTGGATATATTATATAGTAATCCGATCCGACCGATTTTCATACTTTGTCTACCTACACCTTTAAGAAAGCTAACTACCACGTTTCAACTTCGTAGCTTAAAATTTAAATTCGAAAAGCGACGAACAAACAGACAGACGGACAGACGAACAGACGGACATGTCTCAATCGACTCGGCTGTTGATGCTGATCAAGAATATATATACTTTATGGGGTTGGAAACGTATATTTCTATGCGTTACAAACATCTGACCAATTTTATAATCCCCTCTGCAAGGGTATAAAAAGGTCTAGTTTAAATATACTTTTCGAGTATCTAGGTAGTCTCATGTATTTACATTTGGGGTCTTATTCGTGAATAAATGTGATTGTGTGTTTTTTCACTTATAATGTAAGCGAAAGCACTAGGATGTCCTCATTAAAGAGTTTGTCAATATCAAACTTTCTTCTGAGCTGTTCTGCAGCTATGATAATATTTGAAAAGAAAAAAAGAAATGTTATCCGGAAAAAATTACAATTAGTGGAGCTCATGCAGAAGTAGAGCTTTAAAGTTTATTGGACTACACAACAAAGCGCATTATCGAGTTGCAAGATGGTGTAATAAGTGATGTAGTCGCCGTTCCTATTTGCAACCTATAACTAATAGGAAAATGGTGCTTCGACGGAAGTTTTGGAAAACAGTCGCTTGTTTGTGACGTCATATATTCCGCTTGCCCTATTAGCAACTGATGATACTTCCAAAATTGTATGGAAAAACCCACGATCAGCATCAACACGTTATTGTCGACCTGTGCGATTTAGGAGGAGAAAAAAATATTTTAAGGACAAAATTAAGATCCTTGTTCCGACGGAAAGCGCAAAATTTGTAATGCCTTAACCCAAATATCATCCTTAAAATACTATATACTATATGCAACGCCAAGCCCCCAGAGATGAACAATATTCAGAAAAGTTTACAAAGGGAAGTTCATCAGGATCGTTTTCAATTCGGATTGTCACCACTTCATGCATATATACGAGTTTTTGAATACATCATTTATTTGTCCTATAGACTTGATGTTCAAGTCTGGCAAGTTAGAGGAGAAGAGAAAAAACATAAATTTTTGGAATGAAAAAGAAAATTTTAAACAGAGTTCCGTGTAAAAATGGGATTGATGTTGATAAGCCGAAGGTTGGTGGATGTGAAACATCGAATGATGGAAATACTGACAGAAATTTCTTTAACAATCCTGGGTTACCCGCGGAAATAACAGGCCTAAATGAAGACCTTATTGAAGGTGTGCAACAATATTGCAAGCACTCTGTTCAGGATACAAAATTAATGCGGACAAATTTAAGACATTTGCAGTCTAAATAGCGGAGATAATAATCTTCCGCCTTCCTGCTCATAAAATTTTGATGCATTAACCATCCATAATTGAAAACGCTCTGGTATCGATTGGCGAGTTGACGGAAGAAGCTGCTGAGTCGAGAAATAACGATATAAGTTACCCCCCAAACATAAGTCTGTTTTTAATAGGTTTCTCATCTTTAAGAATATATTTAATAATAACGAACCTTATGGGAAAAAATTATAAACAAAATCATTATTATTATTCATAATTTTTTACATGAATATATGAGGCAAAGTATATAACTTTAGCAATGGGCTGAATATGAATGCTTTTTTTTGCGTTTTTTATTTATTATATTTTTATTAAATTTAAGAAAAAGTTTCAGATTTTTATCAGCATTAAAAGTATTTCTGGCCGCTCTCTCCATACAAGCCCGACCACTCTGTCATGGCACTCTCCCCAAGTCTGCTACTATAAAAAAAAATTCGCGGCCGTCGACAATGATCTCTAAGCTGGTATTCTAGTCTATAAGACCAAATTTCGAGTGCTTTTAAGGAATAAATAAATAAGAAGCAACTGATATTTTTACAATCCATTTTTATATGACTTATTTATTCACATTTCAAGAGTACATAAAAAACAAAAAATAACTAAATATGAAAATTTCAGCAAGTTATGCGTCGTTGAAGTAGAGGTGAAAATGAGGAAAATTTTTTTTTTTTCGCGAGATGGTGGCTATTTAAAAACCGTGGTCGAATTTCCCACTAATTTTTTAACATTTGTGATTTTTTTAAAAATTGAAAGTCAAAAATATTCATGCCAAATTTCAAGTAAATCGGTCTACTTGATATTGAGATATTATGATTGTTGCATCGAAAAAAATAGTTTCGAGATAAACGCGTTCAAAGTTTTACGGTTAGTCTAAACCGGTCTGGGTGCTACGTCACTAAAATGACAATAACTTCAGATATAATTCGAATTTTGAAATATCCTTTAAGGGAGATATTCTTAAATACCTAAACTATCGAAATGTGGAAAAAAATTTTTTCATTTTTTCAAAATCCTAGACTAGAATACCCCCTTAATTTGCTACCTAAAAACCCAGTTCCTTTAAAATGTAGTTCCTGTAGCATGTAACCCACAAGTGAGCATGGACTTTTTGCTATACATGTAAGCAGATGATAGTGCAGCAGGCTATAGCAGGGTGTACGCGGTGGTTCCGGCTACTGGCTCGCTTGGCAGTATGGGGTGGGATTCTAATCAGACAATATTATTAATTCGCGTGTAATAAAATTTGGTGACTATCAGGAGAAAAGAGGATATTGAATTCAAAAGCAATCTGTTAAAGTTGTTCGGTGCTAGATGATGTTTGTAAACGATAATGCCTACCCAACCTTGATCATCGGTCCACAAGTCATATCTGACTGTTGATCCCTTTAGCAACTTCGGCTCTAATTCACAAGATTTATTTCCATGATTGTCACTAGGCTCCCAATTGAGAAAAATTTTAAAACTTCATTTTCGACTTAATGTTTATTCTACTAAACATAATTCAAATTTTTAATAAAAAACGCAGAGGACGATAGATTAAAATTAAAACACCTCATATTTTTAAAGGAAAAAAAGGATATGTTCGCGTCGCTGCGAAAAGAACGGGGTTTTAATGTGCATATAAATAATGAAATGTTAAATAATAACATATAAATATTCAAAAATAATAAATATTATTGTTAAAAAGAAATTATTTTAGTACGGCCATAATTATTGGTTGGAATTAATTTACAAGTGTACGAAAATTTATTGGCATGAATGAGCTGCAAAAATCAAGTGGAGCTTAGATGACCTTGATTTTCAGATCGAGCTTTTATTGCACTTGTTTCTTTTTTAAAAGCTTTTAGTCATCATGGTCAAACAATTGACAAAGATAGACACTGATCGTTAATAAGAAAACTAATTGATTTTAGTAATTTAATTCCAGGTAAACGTTAATTTCATCATGAGGCAAGCAAAAAAAAAATGTATAAATTTATTGAATATATTTATAAATTAAGATAAATTAAGATTTTTCTGGTTTTTAAAAATATTGTTTTACATAATGAGTTAGAGAATAGCGGAGTTCAAATTTCTACCACCATACCAAATAAATTTAAGAGACTTGTTTCACTTACCCATACTTTTACACGGCGAAAGATCTTTCGGCTGTTGAGGTTATGGATTTTTTAATTTTATTCTAAGACACCAAAATGGTGTGGTTAAGAGAGGCGGGGGCAATTTTCATTAATTCTAAAACACATTGTCTTTAAATAAACAAAATCTCGCGAAAGAAGAACATTAATATAAAAAGTATTCACTCACAATTCCAAAAAAGAATTTAAACGATATTTTTCCACAACGGCACACCCCAAGATAATCTTTAAATCATAATGATAATCAATGATAATAATATAGACACTAGTGTGATTCAAATTAAAAAAGGTAAGACCGGCAAGAAAAAAACTTAAGAGGTTAGACCACATGGCAGATACATTTTTCACTGGGGCATGGTCAGAAAAAAAAAGTCGGAGAGACCTCGGAGGAGTTGACTTATGGGTTATGACACATGCCAATATAAATTTGTTACTGATGAAAGCTCTCATGCGGTGCGTGGGCCAAGCTGAGCTTTTCTTTGATCGTAGTTTACAGATGTTATGGAGTCCGATGGGCTCACATAAGTAAAAAAACTTTATGCAGTTTTTCTTTTGCTTGCGTGTGCAAGAATCAGTGATGACGTCAGAAATAAGAAATTGGGATGGCTTCCACGAAAATTCTAGAAAAGGTGGCCATTTCAGCCAAATGAAATTTACTGAAATTTTTTTGTAAAACTTAGCTCCCCTAGGCAGAAGCCTCTTAAATAATAATAAAATTGATTTTGTTTTCTATTTTAATTTCAATTAACTTTAAAAATTTTGACTTTTGAATTTAATTAAGTTTAATAACTTTTGGATTGCTGCAAACACGTCTGCTGTGATTCAACTCCAATAAGGGAAAGAACGTGTAGTCCAAGTCGGAAGAGGATGTTGGCCGTACTTGAGTTTTGACACGAGTGTGAATGACATAAAATGTACAATAAGGAAGATTAAAACTATTGCCTGCTTCTAGGATGTAAAGTGCCTTACATAATTTGTGAACTGCTTGCTTAACATCCAATTGTATTTGACATACGACAAATACACTACAGTGGTTTTGGATAAAATACCTGAAAAGCGTGAATTGGCTATTTTTCAAGTAGCAACTGGATCCAAATATGTAAAGGATGGCTTTACAAAATTCCCAAAACTTACACATATCATACCAGCTTCCTTATTCGATGCTGATAGAAAAACAATCTGGTCCGTTGGGATTGTTTCCACCTTGCGAAATACAAATTAAGGTAAACTTGGCAAGTGTTAGGTAACAGTATAAAGACTTTGGTCCTTATATAATAACTGTAGATTGGAGCATATGTTTTAAACACATTGTTGATGATTTAATACATCTAAAAAACAAGGATTGACTCCAAACTAAACACGACCCAAAATTGAAGGGATCCCTTTGCTGGTTGATGCCTTAGCTGGTAATAGGTATATGATAAAATTGTTAAGGGGTTGTCTAGTGTGTCGCGTCAAAAAAAATATTTATTTTAATTTTATTATTTAATTTTTTATTTTATTTTAATCTTAACCTAAGAATGTGAAAATACATGAGCAAAAGGATTTTTCAAAATCTAAATCCGTTTTGGAGGCAACATCTTTTAAACACGTTTTTATTATTTAATTTTAATCTTATCCTAAGAATGTGTAAAAAACATGAGATAAAGGATTATTTAAAATCTGAAGCCGATTAGAACTTATAGACGTAAACATGAGTAGATTTACTTTGAGCCCGGTAGCAGGCAACAACTTTAAAACACGTTTTGCTCAAAACACAATTTTTAGGGTAAAAGGGGGTATATTAAAGTCGCTAAAATGTATTCAACAGGCAGAAGGAAGCATTAACAGTATATATATTCTTGATCAGCATTACTAGCCTAGTCGATTCAGTCATGTCCGTCTGTCGGTTTGTTTTAAATTCTTGCCACGCCCACTTTCGCCCCCACAAATTGGGAAAAGCGAATTACTAAAGCTATATTAAAGTACATTTAACTAACCAAATTTTGTTCAAATCGGACAATAAATATCGAATACATAAGTTAACTTCCACATTGTTATAGTGGGAGTTACCTTACTATCAAGTAAGGATTTCACTTTAGAGAATTACCTAATAATGAATTCGAAGTGGTTACAATTCATTATAATCGTTTATTTGGTCTTGCTTAATGTTAGTTTACAAGTTACAATATGAAGTTCTGCTTTCTGTAGTCCAAATTGGAATATTCGCCGTCGCCACGGCCCAGAAGCACCAGAGCTCTCCCTCTGGCCTTGAATTGCTGAATCGGCGCAAGTGGCCGTCCAACGGTCACACGCGCATCCGGTGTCACCGCCTTGGCTCTTGCGCAAGCGGTCGCTATGTTGGTCTTTTATGCTGAGCCAGCAGGTTATGATTAGCCAGCAATTTGTTAGAGGGGAAGAGTGGCCTGATGTGTGCACTCGCAGAGTGCATGGTGTTAACTCCTCCCCCTCTAAAGATTAGTGTAAAGACGCCGGGTTGCTCTTCTCTGGCATCTCCAGGCCCCTCGTGGATGTTATCTTCCTCCAGCCTATGTACAGCGTGATGATTACGCATCCAGCACAGACGTCAATTACTAGCGATACTTGGAGTCTTCTCGAGACACAGTATAGTTTCCTCAAATTTTGCATTGAAAATTCGTGGACATACTGTAGCGTCGGGGTGTATCCAGTGGCTGTTATGTTTGAGAGGACCGCTGGCATATCGGTTAGGGTGGACACTGTTCGGCTAGGAAAAGCTTTCTTTCCGATGATCACCGTTTCGTTTTCCAGCTTGACAATGAAGGAACCCTGGAGTCTGCGCTGCCCCGAGGAGGTGGTCACTGTCCCATTCAATCCAGTGAGGAACACCGTGCTCTCGTCTATCAGTGTCACCGCTTCCTGTGTGTACCTCAGGTAGTGGCACTGCGTATCACCACCTTTGATGAGTCGTGGGATACAGCTGTCTTCGCTTAGTTTACGTAGATTTGCCTCCTGGTAAACAGTTGTGTTGCCGATGGAGAGGAAATTTCCTAGGACTTCATATGTTTCGCCTGGGTCGACTGCTACCAAGTTGGCATCTAGGTAGGTCTCCGTCCCTCGCGGATCGTTGGAAGTAGATGGAGTAATCTGTACCTTCTATCTATCACCTTAGGTATGGCTAGGACGTAGAGTAGGGAAGTGCCATTGGACACGACCGTTGGACGGGAGAGTTCAAAGGCCTCGATCGCATTCTAGTACGGGAGTCCTGACACTTCGGTTAAGATATCATCCACCTCCTTTGCATTTAGTAGGTCCGAGATCCCGTCTTGGCTAATTGGCACGCTCTGGTCAAATCATGGACTTGGTGTGCCAGAATCAAGGCTTAATGTAGGGTCGCCGTGGCTGCGTTAACATCCCCATCTATAGTGTTGACCTTGCCGACAAGTCCATTCAATGCTTCTAGGGTACGATATGTAGCATCGAAAAGTTTCTCATTGATGCGGACTTGTTGATTATAGCCTGCAACAAGGCTATCCTGGGTTTTCAGGGCCGCGTTCCAGTCGGCCGCGTCCGGGGAGCCAGCGACACATTTCCAAGCTGAGCCAAGCCATTCGATGGCCCGGGGTTTCCGAGCCGGTGTGGAGAGCATTCCTTCAGTATCTTCTTCCGCTTCGTCTAGATAATGATTTGTTATCATCTTCATATGTTGATCGGTCAGCAGAGCGGCTTCTTCCCGAGTGGTTCGGATTGCTTGTTGGAATTCTAGCAAATTTATGACTTGAATCAATTGAAGCACGCCATTAACTCGCCAAACGTATCCTTGCTGAATGGGTGATTACCGGAGAGTTCGCCTCGGTTAATAATGCTTATGATATGAAGTTTCTTAAGGCTAAGGTTTTGGTTACCACCTGGTTCGTGAAGAGTGCTTCGTTCGATATATTTTTTTGATTTTTTCTTTGTTTTCATTTCTTAAGGGAGGATAAGAAAGGGAGCTATTTCTTGCCTACTTGTTCCCTGTTTTAGATCATTGGGAAAACTTTCCCTGACTTCGTCTTTACTGGAGCCCTTCTATCCTATGGCACGTGTGTCAATGAGAAAGTGTCGCACTACCCTATCCCTACCTTTGCATTCTATGAATGGTACGCTTGAGAGCTCACACCCATAAAATTTACTTGATCTTTGATCACAAGATCGCCTGAGTCCTGTGGAGTCTCATGGGCCGCACACTCCTCCCCCTCAATACCAAGGGTATCCTCACAACCCTTTGGGGTATAGTTTACTGCTTTAGGGTCAAGCACAGTTGGTGCTTTCATATGGAATAGATATTGCGATTTTTGGAACGGGTTCGTCAATTCGCTGCGACTTCTTTTAACGCCCCCTTCGTTCCCTGGTTTGGGAACCGGTTCCTGGACTGGCCTGAGGTTGCTGGTTCCATCTTGATAGCCGGTCAGGTAAACTGTTGGTTACCTCGGTACGCGTTTGATAGCGACGAAGCCTGGTATGGGACTAGGGTCCTATGGTTTACGTTGGGCGAGGGGTTGTTAAATCTTGGAGAGAAATTGGTCGATGGGTATTGTTGTTGTTAAGCGGGCCGTGGTTCATATGGTGGTCTACCGGAGGTGCTCGGGGAAGGTGGATTTTTCCTCATTACGACGTTGTCTAATTTTAGGGCAATTAAAAATGCGTCTGGCAAAGTCCAATCCCGATATATCCTGGGACAGACCCCTGATGAAGACTCGTAAGGCTCTTTCGCGAGGACTGCTTTATCGTGTCCCATATTCCCGAGTTTTCCCACATTAAGGAGAGGTGCCTATTGATATTGTTCTAAAATGCGTCAAGGTTCCCGTCACCGCGGACTAACATACTCATTTGGTATTCAAGAGTCCCAATATCACTTTTGTCCTCATAGTCGGATGCTAGGACCTTTTTAATTGCTGGCCAATCGTCGTCCGCTACATCACTAGCGATGAGCATTTCATCCGCCCTGCCTTCAATTTTTGATATTAAGTGAAGGATGACAGCCCGATACATGGGCTTATCCTTCGCTACCTGGTAATCTTGTATCACAACTTCAGCCTGTCTAATAAAAGTTGGGTACTGTGTGGCCTCTCCCGTAAAGGGCCTTATTTCCTTAACACAATCTGGCAAGATTGCTATCTGCCTCAAGTCGTATTCTGAAAGAGCCCTATATGGTGGCTTATCTGGTATAGCTATCGGGTCAGAATTTTTTTCTTCTAAGATAAATACTTTTTCTTTCTGAGTTTTGAGCTCCTCAGTTAGGGCGGCTACTTGTGCTAGCAAGCTAGAAATCGCTTCTTTCATTTCATCTATTGTTTTACCAAGTATTCTATTGTTTTACCAAAGTGACAACAAAAATGGTTATTGGTAGTGGAGAGTTTAAGGGTTATTTTTTAGTTTGTGTCTGGGTAAATTTCTTTTTTTTTTTTTAAATTTAAATAAATTTAAAGAAGCACTCTTCACTTACCCAAATGATTGCGGTTAGTAGTTTAGGTTGTGTTTTGATTGTAGTTTGTGTGGTGGTGTTGATGGTAATCCCTCCTTACAGGATCAGTGTAGTTCTGTTAACAAAAAAATTAGAAGATTAGTATTTTGAATCAAAAACATTTTCTCGCCCGAGGTTGGAGTGTATTACAAACAGAATGCTCAGGCCATTTTAAATTTACTTTAATTTTCTCATGTAAATTATTAAAATTATTTAATTTTGTTCAAATTTAATGTTTTTTTTATTTTTAATTTGTTCAATGACCTTTTTTATGTTTGGGTTTCAAAGATTTTTCAGCGAAAAATTAAAATTAAAATTTTTATAAAATATTTTTAAATTTGTTTTTTAAGGTTTTTTTTTGTTTATTCTATTTGTGATTTTATTTTCTTGTTTTCTTGATTTTTATTGAGATATTTTTCATTTTTTTATTTTCGTCATCACACTGCCTGTTCCCATGTCCCTCTTTGTAAGTTGTTTGAGGCTCCATTTATCCCTTTTTGTCCTTTTTGGTTAAGGACCTACTTAGGTAGGAGTGTGCTCCACATCCCCGCTGAGGGGGACTCTTTCGGTGGAAGACATAGACAGCGTTAATAATTTTTACATTTTTTTTCTTTTATTTTTTATAAAGGCAACCGCCTCGAACGCCTTTCACTTGCCACAAACCAATCGAGTACCCCTCCGGCATACCGTGTTGACTCAAAAACACAAAGCCGAGCTACACAAAGAATGAAAATTCCTCAACAGGGTTTTGAACCCCGGACTGCCGCTTATTAGGCGGCAGCCGTCCACTAAAAAATTTTTGAGGTCATTCGATTTTCACTGCTCGCATTTTTTATTTAACTACACTTTGTTATTCCACGCAACACGGCTGCTTGAGGTTTTGTTTTATGTTTTATCTTTTTTCATTCTATTTTTTCATTTATTTTTTCTTCTTTTTATACCCTTGCAGAGGGTATTATAAAATTGGTCAGATGTTTGTAACGCATAGAAATATACGTTTCCGACCCCATAAAGTATATATATTCTTGATCAGCATCAATAGACGAGTCGATTGAGACATGTCCGTCTGTCCGTCTGTCCGTCTGTCTGTTTGAATCACGATGACAGCCTCAAATTTCAAGCTACATGGTTGAAACATAAAAAGTTAAGTTCCTTGATCTATCAAGTATGGTGAGTTTGAAAATTAGTCGGATCGGATAATTATCACCGGAGCTATTAACTAAAACGTGGAGGTACCTCGAGTAAAATAAGCAATTTTTTTTGGCAGCAAAGAAACAAAAACAAATTCCAAGAAATCTTCCGCACAAACACAAAAGACCCGAGTTCGAATCCGCCCGGCACCAAATAAGAAATATATAAAATTATTGTTTTTTTGTTGTTGCATCTAAATTTAATTTGTATCCATACACTATACGCCAAGTTTGAACTAAATCGGATAATTATTAAGGTTACAAATCAATAATCAGATTTGATAGAAATTAAATGTATGTATTTCAATGCTCACGCACACGCGGTGTGAGAGAGAGACAGAAATATTTGTGTCGTGTTCTTACACAAAACGAAATTGAAAGAGCGAGATGCAATGGGTTCGCATATATGTATGTCGAATTAGCTTACGTAAGCTAAGAAAGGACGGTGGCATAGTATGTAGAGATCGGTGCCACGATGCGCTCGGTGTTTGATGGTTCAATGCTCGCTCGGTGAAGAAGTGAAAATTTTTAGATGTGTTTTTTTTTGTTTTTTTTTTTGTTTTTTTTTTTATTTTGTTTTGTTATTTTGTTTTGTTATTTTGTTAAACATTTATACCAATTATTTTGCTGCAAGGGTATACAAACTTCGGCAGAGCCGAAGTTAGCTTCTTTGATATATTTTTTTTTAAATTTCACTGGCACTGATTTGGACTGGTTTGTGGGCACTCGCTATTTGTTTCGAGGCGGTCATTGCTCGGGCGCCAGTTAACTTCCATATTATTATAGTGGGAGTAACCTTACTATCCAGTAGGGTTTTCACTTTAGAGAATTACCTAATAAAGAATCCGAAGTGGTTACAATTCATTATAATCGTTTATTTGGTCTTGCTTAATGTTAGTTTACAAGCTACAATATGAAGTTCTGCTTTCTGTAGTCCAAATTGGAATATTCGCCGTCGCCACGGCCCAGAAGCACCAGAGCTCTCCCTCTGGCCTTGAATTGCTGAATCGGCGCAAGTGGCCGTCCAACGGTCACACGCGCATCCGGTGTCACCGCCTTGGCTCTTGCGCAAGCGGTCGCTATGTTGGTCTTTTATGCTGAGCCAGCAAGGTATGATTAGCCAGTAATTTTGTTAGAGGGGAAGAGTGGCCTGATGTGTGCACTCGCAGAGTGCATGGTGTTAACTTATATATTATATGCGTTTTGTACTGAAACGCTAAGGGCGACATTGGCTGGCAGGAGTGAGCGAGATAGCATGCGTTCGCTGTAGCTGCATGTAAAGGAAAATTTTGTATGAAATTGATTGTTACTTCGAAGGTTTTTTTTAATGTTGGTACAGGGTATACCCAGCATCGACAGGGACGAATTGCTTGCTTAAAAATTTTTCTGTAGAAGCACTCCTCACTTGGTAATTTCTTATCTCAATAATACTTGAACGCTTGACTGAGATACGTAATTTGGGGAAACTCTTTTTACCACCCCAGTCCATCATTTAACAAAAACAAAATTAATCCAAAAATACTTTCTTAAATGGTCAAATGGAAACTAAATGCTTTCATATTTTACATGCTGTACTTTACATGAACCCGTAGTTGGATCAGAGCTTCGATTCCTGTGCGTAAATTTTTGGCTATGTAAAGATTTCATCGAAATTTTATGTTAAGAGCAAAAAAAATATGGCCACCTTTTTAACAAATAATGACTTTAGCTTATCTATAAGTTATCTAGCTTAATCTATAAGTTCACAAGGATTTCCACAATGCTTCATAATTTTAGACTAGAAGAAAAAAGTATATTTATAAAATCATACCTACAAAAATATGTAATACTTAAAATGTAATACTTTCTATTTGTTTGACTTTATTGTATTCCTTTTAAATAGGTTTTTCCAGCTACTTTGTCTCCTATGAATTTTTAATGCGAAGACGGGAGCACCCAAGCGTTCCATATACTCTTATAGCAGGAGGTTGCGCTGGGACAACATCATGGTTAGCTTGTTATCCTATTGATGTAATAAAGACGCATATGCAGTCAGATTTGCTTGGAAAGGATGCAAAGTACACTGGATTTTTGGACTGCGCCCTAAAGGGTTATGAAAATGAGGGTATCCGTTTTTTCTTTCGCGGACTTAACTCTACTTTAATTAGAGCGTTTCCTATGAATGCTACATGTTTTTTTGTAGTATCCTGGATACTAGATTTCTGTAACAAGAGAGGAGTAGACATGGTAGTGAATCTTGAAAACACATTAAATTTTCTTAATTTGGAAAACCAAAATCAAGCTAACTTTGAACTTTACACTTCATCGCCAATTGATGAATTGGTACGCAAAATAATTACTGACAGCAGTGTTGAGCTGGATTATAATGGGGAACTTTCACAGGATACTTTTCCAAGATACTCTTCAACCGAGCACTGCAGCATTGAAACAAATATTGAAAATCAAATTGACTTGAAGTGCAAAACTAACGAAACTTAATAATTATTGCTTATACTTAAACAGCTAAAAAATTTGTCAATGTAATTATAAAAATAGTCTTAATTTTTTTTTGATGTTAAATTGTAAATAAAGTTAAATACCAATTTTTGCATTCCGTTTTAAATTTATTTTAAATATAGTTAAATACCAATTTTTGCATTCCGTTAAAAATTTATTTGTATATGTTCATTGCGTTAAAGTTGGAAAACCTCAATGTCTGCAGTCTGAAGCTAATTTTGGGCTTGTAAGTTAAAAATTACAGAGGAAAAACATATCTTTCTCATTTTCAGTCAGCGATTAGCACTCTGTGTGAACAAACATCATCGGTGATAAAATAGTTGCGATAGTTGCGATTGCAATTTTTAGGCCGGGGTACACCTCTCAGTCTTGCGGGTCCGCAAAAAACAAGAAATTTTTATTCGCCGAGACCTTCGATAGACGGGGCGTGGTGTAATTATATGTAAGGTTCGGAAGAGCGCGAGTTGTACGCGGCGCCAACTTTAAGAAAAGGAGGCTAGCCAAATAGTTTAGTTGCTCGCAGATGGATGTGATTAAGCTGACTGACCTCTTAGGGTTGAGGCCGCTTTATTTATACCATTTCTTACGGTCTAGTTTACATAGAATGCTTATGCTACAAAATACTTCAATAAGGCAAGAATGCCTGCATTGCATTCTAGAGTGTTATATATTGTAATCTGATGACTACGCATATGCACATGCATTGCGTGCCTTCTTAAGTGGTTTAGAGATGTAGCGACCTTTGTATACACTTTGTATGATCACTACTACAGTCAGGCCGGCCGATCAAGCCTAGCATCGAGCGGGGCTGCTATATCGCGCCTTCGCGTCCTCGCTGTACGACCGTAGCTAAGGCTGGGTCAGACGGGTGTCACCAACTCGTAATCCGGAAGAGCAAGAACCCTTGGGGACCCTTGAGGGTCCACGCCTGGATTAGATCTCCCTGAGGTTCTCCCTATAGATTATGGGAGGGGAGACAGGGAGATGAGTGTAATCCACGGGAGGGCGATCCACCTTCGGACTAGGAATCCCGCGTAGACACCTGAAATTAGTGGAATTAATCGAAAACTAGAAGGGAGTGTCGTCCACTACTAGCTTCGTGATTAGTTTGGTAAGGAAAGGGGTGAGCCAATACTACCACATGCAAACGAAACTGTTTCTCCAATTTTTCTTTCTCTCGTTTTTTTTTTCTATTTGATTAAATTTTCTTTTTCTTTTATATATATAGTTTCGTAAAATTGACCACGCTTGGACCAGCTTTTCCGCCATTTTTCCGGCGTGACTTAGCTCATGATCGAGTCCGGCTAACTCAGGGCTCGAATTCAGTCGACCTACGAAAGAAGTTAACCCTTATGGTTATCGGGATAGGCCGCCTTTTTTAAATTGCCCTTCCGATAATAATAAGACTAGTCACCAATTCACTAAAACTGAATGGTTAACTTCAAGGTAGTATTATTTAAATACCCCAGTAAAATTGATGTTCGTGCAAATATTCTTTTGTGTATTGCGCTTGTTCTAGTAACGGTATTTTTGTTTTGAGTAAACATGTTTTTTCTCTTATATTTTATGGTATTCCATGTGTTTATCAGCTTAAATTTTAAGTCCCGTTAGGATTTTAAAGAATTTGAGTGTGACTTTTCTCGCACTAATAAATTATCAAACTAACGGAGATAGACAACAATTTTAACCGTCATCGAAATACTATTTTAAATTATTTTAAAAATCCGGGCAAATATGCCCAAAACCATCGAAAAGGAGCAGTACCGAAAGTGGATGCGCGTGATAAACGGCTCATTAGTACATTGGTAACGACTAAGAGGATGAGTTGCGCCCGAGTAAGGGCAGAGCTGAAGTTGTCAATAAGTAGACAGAGGGTCCAATAGATTTGCCGGAAAGAGTTGCACCTCATATACATACGACTCAAAGGTACGAATGCCAAAGCTCTTGCCACTGCATAAAAAGGCTCGGCTGGCCTTTAATGAATAATATAAATTTTGGTACACCGAGTTTTGAAAGGTAGTTTTTAGCGATGAAAAAAAGTTCAATCTAGACGGGCCAGAAGTCAATCAAAAGTATTGGCGAGACCTAAGACATCCTAGCCAGACTTGCTACAAACTAAACCTTGGAGGTGGTATGCCCAATGGAATGTTAACGTATCTCCTTGATAGTGAACTTTATCATTTGCAGAAGAGTTCTACGGTCAGGACTAGACATTTCAAAAGGATAACATAAAGCAAAGCACACGATGTCGTTTTTTGACTCGAAAAAAATCCTTAAATTACAGTGGCCAGCAATAAGTCTAGATTCGAATCCGATTGAGGACATTTGGAGAATCCTTACTACAAAGGTATCCGATTTTGTTCAAATTTTTTATAGGTCGTATGGGTACAAATTAAAGTTAAATTCAATAACAAAAATACAATAATTTTATACAATTCTTATTTGATCCGGCGCGGATTCGATCGAGGGACTATTGTGTTTGTGCGGCAGATTTCTTGGAATTTGTTTTTGTGAAAAATTGCTTATTTTACTCAAGATTAATAACTCCAGTGATAATTATCCAATCCGGTTAATTTTCAAACTTAATCATGAAAGATTAGAGATTGAGGAACTTACCTTTTCATGTTTCAACCTTGTAGCTTAAAATTACAAAATGAATGAGAATGAGAAACAGAAGACGGGCATGCTAATCAAGAATATTTGTAGGATATGGTAACCTAGATGGTAAGAGTCTGGTCTTTGTTCTGGAAATGTGGCAAGATCGGAGAGGAAAGTGTTGTATGGCAACGCAGGCCGATGGAGAATAGTGAGTCAGAGTCGGTTGGCAGGCAGAATCGGTTGAGAGTTAAGAGTGAGCGTCAGTAGAGTAAAGAGTGAAATGCAGAATGAGTTAAAGTGGCAGTCAGAAAAGAGGAGTAAGAGTTAAAGTTAAAAGTGCTGTAACACAATAAACATAATCAATTAGAGTAACATTAAAACATTAAGTCGCAAGCGTAACATTGTCATCAAACAATAAATAGATTATCCCTACATATATACATATACTTTATGTGGTCAGAAACGTATATTTCGATGCGTTACAAACATCTGACCAATTTTATAATACCCTATGAAACGGTATGAAAAGGTTAAAAAATTGGACAAATTGAATTTGAAAAAAAATTTGAAAAACTTTATGCACAAATATCAATTTTACTGATTTGTTTTATGATTCATGGATTAAATATATATATAAATGTGGGATGGTAACACTATTCACACCGATAACTCTAGACAACGAGAAGTATGTAAGATGCCAGACGACGAAGATGACAGCTGAGAAAGATGCCAGACGACCGAAAACGTAACTCTAGCGCTGAGAGAGTTAAGAGAAAAATAAGACGCATGTGAAGACGAAAAGACGAGCCAAGCTGGGCAATTAAGATGTGTCATTATCTTTCAAGTTGCTTTTTGTTAAATTTAATTCAAGTTGTTTAAATGTAAACCATCTCAAATCTATGTAACTTTATCATTTAAACTAATATATAACTACATTCATAAACATGTATTAAATAAAGAACCCCCACATAAATATAATGATTAAGAGATCAAAAGAAAAAATAATTGTGAGGTGAGAAATTATTTCGCATCCTATCACGATCAAAGAAAAATACTCGCCCAACTCCCAATTCTTTTCCCCTTTTTTTTTTTGAAACGAAGTTTCTTATCGCGCGGTAGGGGCTAAACCGAAAAAATTAAGACTAAAAAGTGTAACGACACTTTTACCGTTACCAACTGTTTTGTCTTTTTCTTTCGCATTGAACAGTGTACGAGTATGTAGACAGAGAGGGACGCACAAGCAGCGATCGCGAGCTCGAGTTTGTGGGCAGAGGGACGCACAAGCAAATGCGGAAGAGGAAAGAGGTAGCGGACTCATGGAGAGGGACGCACAAGCAAATTCGGAAGGGAAAAGAGGTAGCGAGCTCGAGTTTGTGGGCAGAGGGACGCACAAATAAATGCGGGACGAACAAGTATATACGGGACGCACAGGCAAAGATTCTGAAATTGAGAAAGCGTCATAAATGTGTGAAGCAGAGGTAAGAAGAAAAAATGTCGCGATCGCGTCTCGCTGCCCACAAACTCACACATGCATATATGTGCACATGTACATACATATGTATTCGCGGTATATATTGCACATATGTATGTATGTATATGCTCGGATTCGCGATCCCGATCCCTTTTTCTCTGCTCGGATGCTTGTTTGTTGCAAATATTGTCGTCGGGCGAAATTTGGCAGCCCACCTTGCATTAAATTATTATTGCATCTTACCCTTAGAATGTCTAAAATACCTGAGCAAAAGATTTTTTCAAAATCTAAAGACGTTTAGAAGTAATGCCGTAAACCTGAGTAGTTGTATATAGAGCCTGGTTGCGGGCAACAACATTCAAATGTATTTTACGAGACTCGGTTCCTTAAAACTGCTGGCAAGATACATATGTCAAAAACTCCCTAACCGATTTTGCTCAAATTTTCAAATTATTTTTATTATAATAAACCCATTATTTATAAGCCTATCTGAACTAAAGTGACTTTTTTCAAATCTGTAAAAAATTAATTTCTTGGAATTTGAATTTTTTATAGTTTATCGTATGGGCTGAAGTCTTACAATTTAAATAATGTTTGGTTTTTGCAATTCGGATCAACGTAACCGTTGGCATTTTGGTAGCATTTGAGCTACTTTTTTTATAAGGTTTCCTGTTGGGCGGAGTATTTCGAAATATGTACATTCATCCATATGTATATAGTTTTTAAAAAAATATTGTTAAAGTATTAATTAAAATAATTTTTTTTTCAAAATTGCATGAATAAAGCAGCTATCACCCCCTTAATCGAAAGAAACTTCGTTTCATCTGGGTGTCCCATGACACCTCTCTTCTTTTTTTCAAGCACTGATCATTTTTGTTCCTTATTAAAAAAAAAAAAACACTGCAATTTTTTTTTCGCGCGAATCCCAACGGGAGCACTAATTACCCACACCACCCTCCCAACCGACCGAGGGGTGGAAGACGCATAACGCACGGCTCGAGTTGCGGGGACAATTCACAAAACACAGACAAAAGCTAACTATAACTAGCTACGAGCTAAATGTAAAACTATAGAAGTTTTTAATAAGGGAACTGATAACATGATAAAGACGATTATAAGCACAACAAAGAACTCGAAAAGGTTCATGATGCAGTGAGTAGTTAGTAGTACATCGTGGAAGTGATAGAGGAATATAGTTTCTAGTAGGTCTACAAGGAAATGTTAGTTTTACTCGGTTCAATAGCTCGAGAGAGTATATATCCCCATTAAGGAGGTTGTGCATAAATATGACGCCAAGCATTAATCTACGGTTAGTAAGAGAAGAAAGGCCAAGTAAAAGAAGTCTACTAGAGTACGAAGGTAAGTTGATATCACGATCCCAGTTCAGACCACGAAGAGCAAAGAGAAGGAACTGTTTTCGAACTGATTCTATTCTTGCTTTATGTGAATCGTATTGGAGTGACCATATGCAGTGTAAGGAAGTTTTCCGGCTGGGGTACAAATCTCAGTCTCCCCAGGGTCTTCCATTACGGATTATTTATAATGGAATGCCGAGACCAGAGATTTGCTGGAGCTACCGTGATGTTAATGTTGTATGTTTATGAGATCGTAGGTGAACGACTACAGGAAAGAGAAGGGATAGAAGTAGACTGAAAGTGTAACACATTTACATGCAGACATGTAAGTCGGTTAGGGTATAACCCGGACACCGACTTACAATTATACCACTACAACTACAAGGTCACAAAAGGGAAACATGGAGATAAGTCGGTTAAGGTACAACATGGACACCGACTTAATACAACACTACATACGGACATCCCAAGACTTATGTTGTGCTCGACTAGGGTGTAACCCGGACATCGATCACAACATAAATCCTGGTCGCATACCAATGGATACCAGCCGCCATCACAGTCAACAAGGGTGCAACCCGGACGTTGGCTGTGTGACCCAGTACCCAGGCACACTACAAATAAACACTACACTCTCCTTGGCATTGGGTAGGGTGCAACCCGGATGCCAATGCCAGAGGAGAAACACATACTATGGTGACGCACACATAAAGGATTAGGATCTGGGAAAGGATAGGAGAGAGTGTTAATCTTAATTAGTTTCCCCCCATTAATTGTGACATGTGGGCTTTATATCGTTATAAACTTCGTTGCATATTTATTCAATATTATTATTTTGTCAACACAACCTAACCACACTCTAGAATATTATCTAATTTTTTTATTGGACAAAAAGGGAGGGACAACTATTGGGCCGCATGGCCGACTTACCCGCTATCCTGGCGCACACACACACTTAATAAGTCTATAAAGCCTTATACGATTATCCTGGTTTTATTCCTTTGGTTTATATTTGCACCTGCTTCACTTGTGACTTGTTTTTTTTTTTATGCTTGTGAGGGCCGGCTGTGGGTCCTTCTTATTTTTCCTTGGTTACACTGGCACTGGTTTGTATTACTTGGAGCACTCGCGACTGTTTCTCTTAAGGGTGGTTTTCTTAATGATTTATTGTCTTCTTATTGCGCAGTCGCCGACCGCTTTCTCGAACTTTCGGTCTTCCTCTGCCCAGGCTCTGCCCTCTCCCGGCTGCGACACGCGCTCGTCCAATCACCGTTACCATGACAACCGATTCTGTCGCGACACGCGTCGGCGTCAGAATCGTCACGTAAGCTTTTTTTTGGTCCTTTTGCAACCAAAACAATAGAAACTGCGCAAAAGCGACGTGGACAAATTCGTGCAAGTCCCGTTGGGCTTGCATGTCTTTTTTTTTTATTCGTTTATTTAAAATTAGAAATAACAAAGAAGAAGAGTAAGAAGAAAAGAAACAAACGATTAGAAGAAGGGAAAGAATTAGAATTTAAAAATTTTGTATGCCATAGGATCCTGCGGGACTGCTTGGATGCATTGCTTCGCAGGACTCTGGCGGGCATATTAGGCCCCTCCTGTATTGAGCTTGCATGTGTATGTGTATAGCACCGGGTGAGCGTACATATATATGTTGCCGGCTGCTGCTGCGCAATTAATGTTATACATAAAGGCGTACCTAGGGAGAAACTTATGTACATATGTATATACACATATGTACATGGCAATGAGTATATAGGTAAATAGTAATGTACCTAGAGCGGAGACGATTAATTAAGAAACAAGTCAGAGTATTTAGGGTTGGGATTAATGAGTATATTATTTTCTAATGGCTTAGAATAACAAACTAGACTCGTAGTTGTGCCGTAGTGGAAGCAGGGCCGATGTAAGTGACGGTGACCTGCTGGGTCTTGTTCACCCGTATACCATACACGCTACCGGCTGCTTCACATTTAAACTTTCGTTCTTGCCGTTGCTGTTGGCAATCCTGCACTTCTTCGATTAGTTGGCGTGGTAATAGCTCCTGCACACCCTTCCTCCGCCATCCAAGGGGGATAACCTGCCAAGCGTGGATACGGCTACTACTTGGTGCGTTGTCAGCCTCCGTTGGTTGAGGCGGGCTGGCGTCGCCCTGCAGACTCACTAGCTGAGGTGCCGGTGACGGAGGTAGCGAGATATCCTCAAAGTGGGGATACGCTGGGGGCTGGACGTTCCATTCGTCTAACTCGGCGTCTGCATCATAGCTCACGGGGTTGTACGGTCGTGATGGTACACCGAAGTCGTACTCGATGGCGAGGGGTGGCAGCTGCGCAGTTTCGCCGGTTTCCGGGTCCCTCCATGGCTCGGGGACTGATGCGGTGTTACCTACTGCTTCCTGGAGGCCGGCTGCTTCGTTCTGCGATGGGGAACGCATGAGCGAGTCACCACTCTGGGGGTAATGAGGCGCGGCGCTCTCTTCTTTCTTTGCTGCAGGCGGCGACGGGATCCAGCCCCTATAACCAGGAAAATGCCCCGGGTCGAAACAAGCTATGTCGGACAGCTCGATTGCTTGTCTCAATATGTCTACCCTAGTGACAACCGCTTGTTCGGGTGCATCCACGATTCGCCAGCAATTGATTGGCTCTGGTGGCGGTGAATTGCCAGACGAGAAGGCTGAGCGGTCATCGGGGTTCTCTGCCTCAGTTGCTGCTAAGGTGCAGTGTGTTGTTGGAGGATCGTGCTCCATCGCAGGTTCGCTTGTTGCTGATGTGCTAGCGAACTCAGCTTCCCAGGTTGCCACCACGTCTTCGATGACACCAACTATTTCTTTGACGCTGAGTTGGCTTGCCATCGTACGACTGAGGAAAAGAAAAGTGTTAGATACTCTGACTTGAGACTATGCGCCCTATATTGGGTTGTTGAGGGCCTAACAAGCTAACGTGTGTTGTGTACATGAATTAGATGCTTATGACTATGATACAATGTGAACTTAAATGTAATAATAGGAATGAGTATTTTGCGTGTGGATGCATGGTCAGACTTGCCGTGACTTGGAGACCCCCCAGCGGGGGACAGGGACGTTGCGAAGGCGCGCCTTCCATCAAGTGGCCCCTGCGAATTAATTCGTCTCGGGTAGGGTAACTCCGGCGGTCGTCTGTGCTTCGTCTCTGACGACAATGGGCTGCGTCAACTCGATCATAGATTTAATTTGCTCTTCCTCTTGGATGCTTGGGTCGTCTGGTTGCTGCTGTTGGTTTCTTGTAGCCAGACGATGTTTCTGGAAATAAACTTGATTACTTTGTAAGGCCCGTCGAACTTTGGGGCCAATTTAGCTGCAAAGCCCTCGGAGGCCTTGGACAAGTGGTGTTGCTTCAGAAGGATCAGATCTCAAATCGCTGGTCGCCAGTCTCTACGTCGCAAATTGTAGTGACGTCCTTGCTCTATTGAAGCTCGTTGCATGTTCTCTTAGGCCATGGTAAAAACGTCTGCCATGCGTCGTGTTCGTGCTTTAGGGGACCAGGGTGTGGTGCCAAGTCCTGGTGTGACCTCGTCGTACAGGGCTCCAGGGATGCGGGGTTCCTTACCCAGCACGAGGAACGCTGGTGTAAATACTGTCGAATCGCATACTCTGGAATTTATTGCCAATGTAAATTCGGGTAGAAAGTGATCCCAGTTACTCTGCTTTTCTCCCAGGTATTGAGCTATCATGGTCTTCACGGTGCGATTGGCCCTCTCGGTAGGATTTTGACGTGGTGTGTAAGGGGCGGTGTACTGAATCTCTACTCCAGCTCGTTGACAAAGTTCTTTGAAGGTGCGACTGGTGAACTCTGCTCCATTGTCGCAGACCGAAGTGCGCGGTGCTCCAAAGTGTCCGATAATTCGCTCCCGAAATGCGTGTTCTAATGAAGCAGCGGTGGCTTTACGCAGAGGTACAAGCTCCACCCATCTGCTGTATGCATCTAAGAAAACCAATAGACCAGTGTTACCTTGCTTTGATCTGGGGAGAGGTCCAGCAAAACCAGCACACACTGTGTTGAATGGTTCTGACGTTTGACGAGTGAACATTTTCCCAGCTGGCTTCATTTGGTCCACTTTATATTTTTGGCATTGAAGACAGTTGCGTACGTGTCGTTTTAGGAAAAAAGCCAGGCCGGTATTATTTCTGAGAAACTCTGAGCACTGTTTTCCGGATTCCCAAATGGCCTGCAGTAGGTTCGTCGTGACATTCGCATAGTACTCGTTGACGAGCTTCCTTCGGCACACATAACTTCCATGGTATGGATTCATCTTCGTCGGGGTGATGAATTCTCCTTCGGTATAGTTGCCCACCTTCGTAGTGAAAATCGGGGAACTGCTCTGGTTGTGCTTCTACTTGTAGCTTTATTTTATTCCACCATGGACAGTCCGGTAGAGTATCCTGAACTGAGTTTAGCAACTCCAATGGTTGTCGAGACAAGGCGTCGGCCACGACGTTTAACTTTCCTCTGCGGTATTGTATATCGAATTCATATTACTGTAGTTCGAGTGCCCATCTTGCTATACGACCGGTGGGATTATCTATTGAATTGGGGCACTTCAAGGCTTGATGATCCGTGATGACTTCGAATTTATATCCTTCCAGATAACAGCGTAGCTTGCGAGTTGCCCAAACTATAGCGAGACACTCCTTCTCTGTGGCTGAGTAATTCTCTTCAGGCGCAAGGAGGCGTCTGCTGGCGTAGGCGATGACCCGTTCTGTTCCCTCTTGATACTGGGTTAATACTGCGCCCAAACCATAATCACTGGCATCTGTCTGCAACAGTGTTGCCATAATTGTTTGAGCAAAAAACGCTAGATTAGCAAAAAAAAAAAGCAAAAAACCCCAAAAATCCTTAAAAAAAAACTTAAAAAAACACTAGATTTTTTGATGTCCTTTTACTCAAAGTTTTTAATAATGTCGTCGATATCGACAGCCTCTTCGTCGGAACAGGTATTTTTAGTTGTTGCGATCATTCTTAGGACATCGGGAGGTATTGCATATTCATGACAACACTTGCCATGGCGCTGCAAACCGGATCTGGAATGAATAAATATCAATTATGTATAGTTTTAATTTGGAGATATGTAGGTGATTTTACCTGATGCTTAAAATTGCGTTCAAAGTGTCAATATGCATTCGATTTCTTTGCTTACATTTAACCAAATTAACTTGGCTGAAAACCCGCTCAACCTCCGCGTTGGATCACGGCAACGCCAATACTTGCAAAGCAATGGAGGCCAGCTCTTTAAACTTCTGGTTTCCACCGGAATCGCGGTATGCGTTTACTTCCAGCCAAAACTGTAGCGTATCGTCCTTGTTCTCCCAATTTACAAGACTTACGCTCTGGTACTGAAGTACAATTTGGTCAATATTATCAAAGTGCTCCAAAACTGGAATGATGCTGGGTTTTTTATTTTTTAGAATATTATCAACAGCGAATGAATCAATTTGCTTAAGCAATTCATAATTGTCGGGAAGTCTGAAAAGCAAAATTAAAACAGCAAATTTAAAAAATCAACTTAAATTTAAAGAACATGTGCTTTACCTTTGCTTCAACTGCTTTATTAGCTCTACCACAAATTGAGTACAGCATTCTCTTATCGACTTTTCCTCAGTTGTAGCTATACTCGAGGTTTTTATTTGTTTTTCGAAATCATAGCCCAAGTATTGATCGCTGACGACATGATTTTCAAAATCATTGTCGGTTAAAACATCTATTTCGCTGACCGGTGGTAATATAACATATTTTAGTGTTTTAATGGTAAAAATTAAATCGTTGAGCAATTTTGTGGCGTCACCAGTTTTGCTTTGAAAACATTTGTTTATGTTTTGCATTTCTTTTAAAATTGGCTTAAGGAAAAGCAAGTAAACCAAATTTGTTTCATTTTTATAAAGCGAGTGCAGATTTTGTGCCTGATAGCATTTCTCCCGCGTCGCAGCCAATTGAAAATGCAGTTTTAACTCCTCCCACTTTTCCACAATTCTTTTGACTGCCATTTCAATTGAAAGCCATCTCGTGTCGCACACTCTAGGTATTTTAAGCGGGGCCTTTCAGGACACCAAGTAATAAATATTAGTTTGCTACAAATACAATGACTAATACAAAAATATACACACTTTTACGAAGGCTTTAGAAATATGTAGAACGGTTAATACATGTTTACATTGGGAACTACAGACATTTCACAGGGATTACGTATGAGTAATAAATCATCTACCTTATCATTATTAAGGCATTGGTAAATTTTTTTGTATTCAATTTGCCTGCATGAACTCTTGCAAAACCAGTTGTAAGTTGAATAAATTAAATATTCCAATGACTCTGGCAAGACGTGCTTACAGGCGTGATTTACTGCCAACTGCACAGAATGGCAGACGCACTTAATTAAAACAAGTCCTGGCGCTTCCTTTTTCAACTCAGTGTATACACTTTTTTTCGAGCCAATCATCACACTTGCATTGTCTGTACCAATTCCAATAAGGTGTTTCAGGTCCAACTTCCAACGACTCAGTTCATCCTTGATACCATTTACAATCGATGTAGCATCTCCACCTTCCAAAGATATAAGGCTAAGAAACGTCGACACCATTTCCTTACGTTCTACAGAACAATAATTGATGACTACGCCTTCCCATACACAAATAAACATTAAAAACCAGATAAGTCGCCAAGTACTATAAAAACACAGATCCATGTAAACTTACCAAGTAGTTTTGTAAAACTAACATCAGTTGACTCATCTATTATTAGACTGTACTTGGCGCCACCGATATCGTTGCGAAGATCATCCTTAAAATGGCACGCTAAAATATTTTTTATGATGAAGGTACATTTTGTTCGATGCAGCTTAATTTTTTTTGCTGTGCTGTTGTCATTAAAGTGTGTGCTGCATAACATGCCTAGATGGTCCACAGATGCAATGGCAGTATGCTTTGCAACGAAAAGACATAGCGCAGCTTCGTGCTCTAATGTTTTAGTTGGCAATTGTACGAATTGTATTTTGTTGGCTTGTGAAAAGCCACTCATGCAATTAACGTGCTTTTTAGTTGCAGCATGTGCTCTCAAATCACTTAATTTTGCGGCTACACCGCACTTGCAATAGCTGCAGTAAGCCCGAGTCAAATCGGTAAGATCTTTCCGCAGCCACTCTTTAAACTCGCTGTCCTGTAGCCACGCATCGCGTACTTTTTGTTTATAAGTTTTGGCTTTTGACATTGTAAACACTTTTTGCACTTAACTAATCACACCGCAAAGTAAAAGTCGTAAGAATTCATATCGATATACATATTATCGGTAATGCTTTAGTGTTGTATTTTGATAAATAAAAAAGCTTAAAAAACCCTAACTCGTTTAGAAATAAAGCTAAATTAGCTTCTTGCCGCTGTTTTCATATTTTTTCCCCAATCGAAATTCAAAAAACGCCAAATCTGGTGGGAAAAACCCTAAAACGGCAACACTGGTCTGCAAGTAGAATTTGGAGTTAAAATCGGGCAGGCCAAGATAGGGGCGGATGTCAATCGTTATTTCAATTCGTCGAACGCTTGTTGTTGTTCTGCATCCCATTTCCATTTAGTATTTTTCTTCAATAAAGCGGTGATGATACTAGAAAACTCTGGCACAACTCTGCGATACCAAGAAGCGATGCCTAAAGTTGGCGTACATTGGTCGGCGGAGCTAATTCCCGAACAGCTGCTACATTCTCAGGGTCGGTATGGATACCGTGCTCGCTGACCACATGTCCTAAGAATTGTATTTTGCGTCTAATGAATCTGAACTTGGCTTTGTTGATCCGTAACTTGGCTTTTCTGAGGCGTCGAAAAACTTCTTGCAGGTGAGTTATGTGTTCTTCCAATGTCCTTCCGATGACGATGATATCGTCTAGATACGCGAAGGCAAATGGATCCATCTCCGGTCCAATCACGCTATCCAAGGCGCGTTGGAATGTTGCCGCTGCGGAATGTAACCCAAAAGGCATTACTTTCCATTGAAATAGGCCACGACCTGAGACTGCGAATGCTGTGCATTCCCGGCTTGCTTTGGCCAGTGGTATTTGCCAATAACCACTTTTAAGATCCAGTGTAGAGATAAACTGAGCGTTGCGAAGTTTTTCCAGAATATGATTGATCCTTGGTAGGGGGTAGGCGTGTCGTATAGACTGCGCGTTGAGTTGCCTGAAATCGATACACATACGCGTCCCTCCGTTTTTCCTACCAACTAGTACGATGGGTGCGCTATGTGGGCTTTTCGATGCGGTCTTCGGCTAATAACTGGTCCACGGTGTCATTGATGATCTTCTGTTGCGCCGGGTTGCGAGGGTAATAACGTTGCTTGATTGGTTTGTCATCCTTCATAGTGATGACGTGCTCTGCGATGTGGGTGACACCTTGTAATGTGTCGAACTTTGGTAATTCCTGTGATAGGAACTCGTTGATGATTTTATTTACCCTCGCGTCTTTGAAGTATTCTGGCTCTGGAGATATCATGGTGCTTTCCATCCTTGTCGTGGCCATTCTGACTGGTGATTTTTCGATGACTGGTTGACGAAATGGGTTATTAATGACGGCTTTATCGGAAACCGGAGGTAAGGCCGTGTTTCGGATCCGTTTTTCATCCGGCAACACTTCCACTGGGGAGCTTGGGGATTCATTGATGATTGACAGAGTCTGGTTGTTGCTGGTTAAGGTACTCAACGGTTGTGAGGCAGCGCTGCAACTGACGAATGATCCAAGCAGGGCGTTTTGCATAGGCTCTTACTGTAGATAGCTTTCCGCGCACTGGATTATGGTCCGAGTGCCACGTAGGAAATCAGTGCCTAAGATCAATTGGTCCATAATACCTGGTAATACTAGCAATGGTATTTTTACTTGTGTCATCCCCAGACATATCTCAGCCTCGATAGCCTGGGTGATTTCCTTTCTTGATCCATCGGCTAAGTTGATAGGGGTGTGTATTTGTTTCCAGTTCCCGTGGGTACCGATCTGCTGAGCCAGTGAACTGTGTATGAAGCTCCTAGTGGCTCCAGTGTCAAGGGTGGCGCTCACTTCACATCCGTTGACCTGGACTAAGGCGATGAGGCGACCCTTGTCGAATTGGAGTCTACTTACATTTGGGGCTGGCTCGGCGCTTTCATCGTTCGATCCCCTGTCGAACGTATGCGCCCGGCGTTCCCCGACCGTCGACAGCAGTCGATGGTTCGTACATCGCGTTTTCCACATTCCCAACAGAATAATATCCTTGGATTGTTGCAGTGCTTTGCGAAATAGTCCGGTTTGCCGCAGTTACGGCAAGCGCGGTAAGTAACCACTGGTGCCTCAGATACTTGGTAGAAGTGCAAAGCTGGTTTGTTGGTGCTTCTGTTATTAACGAAGATATTTTTACGTCCATTGGTAAATTGTTGCCCATGGCTGTCTGATGCATTGAATCTCTTAGAACTTTGACCACGCAGGGTCTCGAAATTCACTATTAACTGGGTCAGCTTCTGCAGGTTATGAAAATCCATACGTCGGGTGTGCAATTGGTAGTCAGGCAATAAATTGTCATATATGCGCTGTAATTCCTGTTCTTCGGTATAATGAGCTCGCCTCATCATGAGACGTAGTTCTATCAAGTATGTCTTGAATGGTTCGCCAGGGCGCTGTCTTCGCGTGAGGATGGCATCTTCCAGGTTTTCAAGGTATCTGGGCGGTAGAAAGAAATCTAGAAATTCTCTTCTAAAGTTAGCCCACGAGGCGTCTAGTAGATCGCTGGTTTCCCACCATCCTTCGGCTCGCCCCGAAAATAAGATGGGCATCATATTACGGAGCCATTCGGTGCTGATGCGATAAGTACTAGCCCTTGCTTCGAGTGTTTCCAAGAAGTATAATGGATCTGTGGTCCCATCAAAATAAAGACCCCATTTGGACACTTTCTCTATGAGATTAGTGTAACTGGTATTCTCGGTGGCTCCTTGTGGGTGTAGGTCTGTTGTAGCCATGCTGCTAGTGAACGCTGGTATCTGCAATAATTTTCCATCTGTGTCTTGGTTAAGAGATGCGTGTGCAGGTGACACCGGACGTGAACGTGGTTTATCTTCGAGACCTTTATCGAGGCTGGCTGCTTGTCCGTATTGTGATTCTAGTTCTGCTAGCCGGGAGAGTACATCTGGTTTATGATCTTCTCTGGATGCGAAGCTAGAGAATCGGCTTCTCATCTCCTCGACTGAACCGCCAGGGGTCAGTCCGAATTCGGCGAAGAAGCTTTCGAGCTCGGCTTTTCGACGATATGTTATCCATTTGAATCCCATGTTACTAATGTTCTTTGTAGAAAAACGTTGAAAATAAACACTAGCTGAAAGTGAAGGATAAATTCAAAGGGCAATAAATCAAATTCGGGACAATAAAAATAATTATATTATTACTGAACGATGTATTCTTGCATGCTGCTGTCGATATCCTTTATGATTGTTGGTTGGGATGTTGCAGCTGAGTTATTATTATATGCTGAATATCCTTGTATTAACTGAGTAGGCTGTGCGATGATCACCACTTCTGGTATTTGAACCTGGCTTAGTTCGATCCTTGCTATGCTTAACCGTAGTTGGTTATCCTTGCTGGTAAACGTCGGTTTAATTATGCTTGGTTATAGCTGAATATCCTTGCTGGTGAATGCTGGTTTTAAGTATCCTGGCTGTATATCCTTGCTAGTGAACGTTGTTATAAATATCCTTGGTTATCGTTGAATATCCTTGCTGGTGAACATTGGTTTTAATTATCCTTGCTGTATATCCTTACTGATGAACGTTGTTATAATTATCCTTGGTAATCGTTGAAGATCCTTGCTGGTGAACGTTGGTTTAATTATTCTTGCTGGTTTGGTTTGATTATCCTTGTGTTATCCTTGAATATCCTTGCTGGAGAACGTTGGTTTTAATTATCCTTGGTTATCGTTGAAGGCTCGCGGCTGACTCTCTGTTGTTAACTCGGTGAAGGTTCGCGGTTAACTCCTGTTGTTAACTCGTTGAAGGTTCGCGGTCGACTCTTGTTGTTAACTCGTTGAAGGTTCGCGGTGGACTCTTGTTGTTAACTCGTTGAAGGTTCGCGGTGGACTCTCTTTGATGCTGTTGGTCGCCTTTTATCTACTTCAAAATCAGATTGGAGAAACTTGCTCCGTTATTCATTGTTTGTATTCTTCCGTTATTCGTCTCAGTGGGTGCACTCTGGTCTTGACACCAATCGCGTCGACCAATGAGAACCCAAGAGCAACCTCTCCCTTTCTCTCACAGGCGACAGAACTACCATTGCAGTTGCTATGTCTAACTTCTTTACTTTTTTTTTTTTTACTTCTATGCCTGCGCTGTTTTGCTGAGACTGTACCTGAACGGCGTCATGGAAAATTTGCATCGATGTTTCTTGCTTCTGAGCGTTTATTTACGGTGCTTTTTTTTTCTTCTATGCCTATGCTGCTTGCTGTGACTGTACTTGGACGGCGTCATGGAAAATTTCCATCCGTGTTCCTCTTTCCTGAGTGTTTCTTAACGGTGCTTTCTGTCGCTGATTCTACTGCTGCGTCCGCCGTAACTCTGCCGGGTACCTGGGCTACGTCATTGGCTATATGAATAGCTCTATCGCTGACTAAGTAATTATCATTTTCTGTCGCTGATTCTACGTGTACTCTACCGTAACTCTACTGCATTATTTAGCTATGTTGATGGTTATGTACGCCGTTCTATCGCTGACTCTAGAAGTAGAGATTTTCTGTCGCTAATTCCACTGTCTACTCTATCGTGATTCTGCTGGGTATATTAGCTCTATCGGTGATTATGTTGACAGTCCTATCGCTGACTAACAAACTACTATGCTGCTTTGCTGGATAAAGGAAACAAGCAGGGATATGGGCAAATATGGGAATACAGGGATAAATGTATGTGGGTCAACTTATAAGGTGAACACAAAATAATAGATATATACATATTTATATAAAAAAAAATCTTTTTTATACAAAGAAAATTTTACACTTTACAATGAGGGTATACGAAAATTCCTGTGACGTATGAAACTCCCGCGATCTGGGTTATGGTGGTTCTTTACGCCATGCAGATGACATGCTCATGAAACAATTATGGATGCATATATATATGTGCAAATAAAATTAACTTTTGCTCCGTTACATTATACAAAAAAAATATTTGGTATATTAATGAATTTTTTTTTTTTTGTATTTTTTTTTTCCTCCTAGTTGCAATGCAACAGAATTAGGCGAAAATTTCCAACAAAAAATATATCTGCAATGTTCCCTTCAAATCTCGGGTCCCTGCTCGGGCGCCATCTGTAAGGAAGTTTTCCGGCTGGGGTACAAATCTGTGTCTCCCCAGGGTCTTCCATTACGGATTATTTATAATGGAATGCCGAGACCAGAGATTTGCTGGAGCTACCGTGATGTTAATGTTGTATGTTGATGAGATCGTAGGTGAACGACTACAGGAAAGAGAAGGGATAGAAGTAGACAGAAAGTGTAACACATATACATGCAGACATGTAAGTCGGTTAGGGTATTACCCGGACACCGACTTACAATTATACCACTACAACTACAAGGTCACAAAAGGGAAAAGGGACTTAATACAACACTACATACGGACATCCCAAGACTTATGTTGTGCTCGACTAGGGTGTAACCCGGACATCGATCACAACATAAATCCTGGTCGCATACCAATGGATACCAGCCGCCATCACAGTCAACAAGGGTGCAACCCGGACGTTGGCTGTGTGACCCAGTACCCAGGCACACTACAAATAAACACTACACTCTCCTTGGCATTGGGTAGGGTGCAACCCGGATGCCGATACCAGAGGAGAAACACGTACTATGGTGACACACACATAAAGGATTAGGATCTGGGAAAAGATAGGAGAGAGTGTTAATCTTAATTAGTTTCCCCCCCATTAATTGTGACATGTGGGCTTTATATCGTTATAAACTTCGTTGCATATTTATTCAATATTATTATTTTGTCAACACAACCTAACCACACTCTAGAATATTATCTAATTTTTTTATTGGACAAAAAGGGAGGGACAACTATTGGGCCGCATGGCCGACTTACCCGCTATCCTGGCGCACACACACACTTAATAAGTCTATAAAGCCTTATACGATTATCCTGGTTTTATTTCTTTGGTTTATATTTGCACCTGCTTCACTTGTGACTTGTTTTTTTTTTTATGCTTGTGAGGGCCGGCTGTGGGTCCTTCTTATTTTTCCTTGGTTACACTTTTTTTTTTTTTAACGTTTTATTTGTTTGTTGGATCTCTTATATAGGCTTATAAGACTAACAACAATTTTCTAGGTTTATCTTAATCTAACACATAACCTAACATCTGAAAGATGCTACATTGATCTATGGCCCTGATCTTTAGTGCCAAATTGGCACTTCGTCACAGCAGGATGGCTATTCCAAAATTGGGCGTACCAATGAGATGTAAAGAATCAAAGTTGTATATGGATTGTCAAATCCCTTTGACCATCTTTTAACAAACCCAAGAACACCCGACAGTAGAGTATATATGGGAATTAAACGTCATGAGGACACGATTATGAATTATAACGGATGGGAGATCGTTAATAAAAAGGGTAAATAGCAAAGGTCCCAGGTGACTACCCTGAGGCACCCCCGAAGTGACTTGGATAGACCCAGAACTTGAAGACTTGAAGAGAACTTTCTGTGTTCCATCTTTCAGCTATTCACGAATCCAGCTAATTAAACTGCATGGGAAACCAATTTTGTTTAATTTTAAAATCGAATCGAAAGCCTTCCTGAAATCAGTATAAACAGCAACAGTTTGCTTTGCATTCCTAAATCCTTCAATCGTTAATGATGTAAATTCTGAGAGGTTAATAGTAGTTGATCTACGTTTCACAAACCCATGCTGAGATGGTGAAATAATAGATCTACAAAAATGTTGCAGTTGAGAAGTGATTAACTTTTTAATTGCTTGAGGAATAGCGGACAATTTATGAATACCCTTATAATTGGATGCTTCGGACTTTTTACCATTTTTATGAAGAGGAATTAAAAAAGATTCCTTCCATATGGACGGGAATTGACAAGATTTAACGGACAACATAGAACGTTTTTGAAGTGGCTTACATAGAGCCTCTGCACAAAATCTGAGTACACAACCAGGTATTCCATCAGGACCAGGTGTGTACACAGGTTTAAATTAAGCACGATAAGAAGCAAACTTTCATCGATCGACTACAAATGTAATATGACACTTTTATCTGATAAGGATAAGGAAGATTCGTACGGTATTCCGTTAAGGAATATGTTGCTGTAAAGAAATCAGCGAACACATCAGCAATCGATTGATTAGATTCCGCTGTATTATTTTTAAACGATGATATTGATGGGTGGATAACCATCTTACGTTTAGAAATCACAAAACTATAAAACTGTTTAAGATCACGGGAGAACTCTAGCTTACAACGCTCGCGGTAATTATTATAGCAGTGTTTGTTAAGCAACATAAAATTGGAGATAAATCCAAAGTAGGATGAAAATTGTCTTCAGGCAAGACTAGAGGTTATGTTCTAGTAACTGCACAGTTGGTGGAATCCAACACAAATATCAGATCTAAGGATCTGCCTATGTTATTTCGCACAGAGTTTATTTGAGCTAATGATAACTCAAAAAGGCCATCAACGAAGCAGTGAGATTTAGAAGGAAGCAACAAAGAAGATTCATCAGATTGAGACCATGCTATTTCTAGTGAATTAAAGTCATCAAAGACAATTAATATATCTTTATTAGAAAGCAATGAAGAAATATATCGAATAGAATCTAAATGTTTTGCGTACACCGCCATGTCGGATTGTGGCGGAACGTAAGAACAAGTAATGTAGACAGAGAAAGACTTGAATCTGACCTTAACGCTAACAAACTCAATCTCCAGAATGTCCGGTGAATGAATTTGGTCAGAAGTTAAGGCCGAGTCAACAGCAATCAGAACTCCTCCGCCTACACGAGAAGTCCGATCACATCTAAAAATTGAAAATTTTGCGGAAAGAATAGATGCATCGTTAATATCGGGTTTTAACCATGTCTCAGTAAACACTAAAATTTTAAATTCAAATGCTAGACTATCTAGATAGAGTCTAGGAAGCTTAGATTTAAGTCCTCTCACGTTCTGATAGGCCAGATGAAGGGACGAGATTAGTTTTTAGAACTCCAGCCGATGCTGATATTCTGGAAGATGAGGAATTAGATGGGATAGAAAGCCTAACCGGATCTCGAGTTTTCGTTTTGGTCGTGTATTCCTTACTAAAATGTGATCCGGCCAAACACTGCTATGACATATACAGTCAAACAGTCCAACTGGGACACTTATTTTATAGGAGAATATTTCCCTCGAATATTTAAATTTAAATTTCTTCCACCGTTATTTTAGCATTATATTAGTTTCCCCCCCATTAATTGTGACATGTGGGCTTTATATCGTTATAAACTTCGTTGCATATTTATTCAATATTATTATTTTGTCAACACAACCTAACCACACTCTAGAATATTATCTAATTTTTTTATTGGACAAAAAGGGAGGGACAACTATTGGGCCGCATGGCCGACTTACCCGCTATCCTGGCGCACACACACACTTAATAAGTCTATAAAGCCTTATACGATTATCCTGGTTTTATTTCTTTGGTTTATATTTGCACCTGCTTCACTTGTGACTTGTTTTTTTTTTATGCTTGTGAGGGCCGGCTGTGGGTCCTTCTTATTTTTCCTTGGTTACACTTTTTTTTTTTTTAACGTTTTATTTGTTTGTTGGATCTCTTATATAGGCTTATAAGACTAACAACAATTTTCTAGGTTTATCTTAATCTAACACATAACCTAACATCTGAAAGATGCTACATTGATCTATGGCCCTGATTAATTACTAGAGGGTTGGAGGTCGTTTCGTTGAAGCCGAGTACTTTCACGTACTCGTGTTAATGATTTGGCCAGGGTATTCGGGTGTGCCTGCAGTTTAGCGGTGTACTTAAGCTGTTGTACCCTTATTTCGGTTATTAAGCTAGGAATGTGTAGGTCTTTCTGTACATTTTCATTTCGGATATACCAAGGTGCTCCCGTGATGGTTCTGAGAACCTTGGATTGAGCCCTTTCTATATTTTCGATGTTGCTCTTGCTTGCGTTTCCCCATAGTGCAGAGCCATATGTCCAGATGGGTTTTAATACAGAGTTGTAGAGGAGAACTTTGAATTCCAGACATAGGGGAGATCGTGCGTTGATAAGCTAATGTAGACCGATTGCTTTGAGCTTTAGTTGCTTTTTCTTGGCTTCGATATGCTTACGCCAAGTTAATCTTCTGTCGAGGTGAACTCCAAGATATACAACATCGTCGGATTGAGGCACTGGCACATTGTTAAGCGTCAATGATGGGCAGTTTTTTCTATTGAGGGTAAACGTAATGTGCTTGCATTTCTGTTCATTTACACGGATGCGCCAATCTGCTAGCCACTTTTCTACCTCCTTTAGGGCGGTTGCCAATTGCTCAGCAGCTTTGATCGGACATTTGGAGCGGCTGAGGTGTCATCGGCGAAAGTAGATGTGATGAGTGTAGGGCTTGTTGGTATGTCCGCTGTGTACAAAAGATACAGAGTTGGGCCCAGCACGCTGCCTTGAGGTACACCTGCTTTTGATTCGAAGTCATCAAAGGTGAAGCTATTACATCGTACAGCGAATTTTCTGTTGGACAGATAAGATTCCTTGGTTACACTGGCACTGGTTTGTATTACTTGGAGCACTCGCGACTGTCTCACTTAAGGGTGGTTTTCTTAATGATTTATTGTCTGCTTATTGCGCAGTCGCCGATCGCTTTCTCGAACTTTCGGTCTTCCTCTGCCCAGGCTCTGCCCTCTCCCGGCTGCGACACGCGCTCGTCCAATCACTGTTACCATGACAACCGATTCTGTCGCGACACGCGTCGGCGTCAGAATCGTCACGTAAGCTTTTTTTGGTCCTTTTGCAACCAAAACAATAGAAACTGCGCAAAAGCGACGCGGACAAATTCGTGCAAGTCCCGTTGGGCTTGCATGTATATGTGTGTGTGTGTGTGCATAGCACCGGGTGAGCGTACATATATATGTTGCCGGCTTAATGCTGCTGCGCAATTAATGTTATACATAAAGGCGTACCTAGGGAGAAACTTATGTACATATGTATATACACATATGTACATGGCAATGAGTATATAGATAAATAGTAATGTACCTAGAGCGGAAACGATTAATTAAGAAACAAGTTCTGACTTGTTTCTTAATTAATCGTCCTAAATACTCTGGTGTTTAGGGTTTTGATTAATGAGCATATTATTTTCGAATGGCATAGAATAACAAACTAGACTCATAGTTGTGCCGTAGTGCCAAATTGGCACTTCGTCACAGCAGGATGGCTATTCCAAAATTGGGCGTACCAATGAGATGTAAAGAATCAAAGTTGTATATGGATTGTCAAATCCCTTTGACCATCTTTTAACAAACCCAAGAACACCCGACAGTAGAGTATATATGGGAATTAAACGTCATGAGGACACGATTATGAATTATAACGGATGGGAGATCGTTAATAAAAAGGGTAAATAGCAAAGGTCCCAGGTGACTACCCTGAGGCACCCCCGAAGTGACTTGGATAGACCCAGAACTTGAAGACTTGAAGAGAACTTTCTGTGTTCCATCTTTCAGCTATTCACGAATCCAGCTAATTAAACTGCATGGGAAACCAATTTTGTTTAATTTTAAAATCGAATCGAAAGCCTTCCTGAAATCAGTATAAACAGCAACAGTTTGCTTTGCATTCCTAAATCCTTCAATCGTTAATGATGTAAATTCTGAGAGGTTAATAGTAGTTGATCTACGTTTCACAAACCCATGCTGAGATGGTGAAATAATAGATCTACAAAAATGTTGCAGTTGAGAAGTGATTAACTTTTTAATTGCTTGAGGAATAGCGGACAATTTATGAATACCCTTATAATTGGATGCTTCGGACTTTTTACCATTTTTATGAAGAGGAATTAAAAAAGATTCCTTCCATATGGACGGGAATTGACAAGATTTAACGGACAACATAGAACGTTTTTGAAGTGGCTTACATAGAGCCTCTGCACAAAATCTGAGTACACAACCAGGTATTCCATCAGGACCAGGTGTGTACACAGGTTTAAATTAAGCACGATAAGAAGCAAACTTTCATCGATCGACTACAAATGTAATATGACACTTTTATCTGATAAGGATAAGGAAGATTCGTACGGTATTCCGTTAAGGAATATGTTGCTGTAAAGAAATCAGCGAACACATCAGCAATCGATTGATTAGATTCCGCTGTATTATTTTTAAACGATGATATTGATGGGTGGATAACCATCTTACGTTTAGAAATCACAAAACTATAAAACTGTTTAAGATCACGGGAGAACTCTAGCTTACAACGCTCGCGGTAATTATTATAGCAGTGTTTGTTAAGCAACATAAAATTGGAGATAAATCCAAAGTAGGATGAAAATTGTCTTCAGGCAAGACTAGAGGTTATGTTCTAGTAACTGCACAGTTGGTGGAATCCAACACAAATATCAGATCTAAGGATCTGCCTATGTTATTTCGCACAGAGTTTATTTGAGCTAATGATAACTCAAAAAGGCCATCAACGAAGCAGTGAGATTTAGAAGGAAGCAACAAAGAAGATTCATCAGATTGAGACCATGCTATTTCTAGTGAATTAAAGTCATCAAAGACAATTAATATATCTTTATTAGAAAGCAATGAAGAAATATATCGAATAGAATCTAAATGTTTTGCGTACACCGCCATGTCGGATTGTGGCGGAACGTAAGAACAAGTAATGTAGACAGAGAAAGACTTGAATCTGACCTTAACGCTAACAAACTCAATCTCCAGAATGTCCGGTGAATGAATTTGGTCAGAAGTTAAGGCCGAGTCAACAGCAATCAGAACTCCTCCGCCTACACGAGAAGTCCGATCACATCTAAAAATTGAAAATTTTGCGGAAAGAATAGATGCATCGTTAATATCGGGTTTTAACCATGTCTCAGTAAACACTAAAATTTTAAATTCAAATGCTAGACTATCTAGATAGAGTCTAGGAAGCTTAGATTTAAGTCCTCTCACGTTCTGATAGGCCAGATGAAGGGACGAGATTAGTTTTTAGAACTCCAGCCGATGCTGATATTCTGGAAGATGAGGAATTAGATGGGATAGAAAGCCTAACCGGATCTCGAGTTTTCGTTTTGGTCGTGTATTCCTTACTAAAATGTGATCCGGCCAAACACTGCTATGACATATACAGTCAAACAGTCCAACTGGGACACTTATTTTATAGGAGAATATTTCCCTCGAATATTTAAATTTAAATTTCTTCCACCGTTATTTTAGCATTATAGGGATAAGCTTGAATTTTTGTCTTAATAAAAGCTAAGACATCATCCAACGAATGTTCGGGATCAAGCCTTGAAACAAATATATGTTTCTTAGGTGGAACTCCAGTTAAAGGCTTATAGGAACCAGGCCGCAAATCAACCGCAGCGTCAGCGACCACGATTGAATCCGCCTGCGTGTCCGGTATTGCACCTTCAACTGGACTACTATCGGCAATATCAACAGTTATTGATAATTGCCCAGAATTTTCGGAAACTACAGCTTTATTCGTCTGCAAAGAGAGACCATTTCCTGGAGAGTCGGAGATAGCCTCATCAGTGAAGGAGATTGTGGAACCACGGCCGAGACGGGATTGGGTGCAGGCAAATGCAAAGACAGATTGCGCAACTGGTTTTCTTACGCTTTGGAGACTCATTTAACAGCTTATAGTTGATAAATTCACTCTCCACAGCATTGAACTCATCGTAGAGTTAACGAAAACCAGATGACAATTTCTTCAATCTATCCCTGGTTTGCCTCATAAACACGCTCATTTCGATCTCAACCTCTCGGCATGAGTCACAACCCCATTTGAGACTCCCCTTTTGCTCCAAACAATCCCTTACTCTGGCCGTGTAGCCAGCACATTTAAAGTGCATGACATTGTCACACAGCCAACAAGAAAGATATGCGTTATGGGGTGAGGGGGGGTTCAAACACTTTTTGCTTGAGCACACAGACATTTTTAGATTAAATTGCAATGTTTTATAGGAAAAAAAAGAAATTATTAAAAAGGACAAAGAAAAAACTCACTCAGATTTTTTAAGCAAATTCAACACTGGGGTCAAACTTGCAGAGAAAATAATGCAAGATCTTAGAGAATTAAGCACTACACAAATACACGTATCACTTGTACTCGAGACAGAGATAGATGCGAGCGCGAATAAAAGAAATTGAAAAAAGAGAGCGGAAGAGCCAACAGCACTGCACATGCAACAACAATGCCTTAGCGAAAGCGCGAGAAGGTTTTTAAAGCGGTTAAAAGTATAAACGGAAGAGCAAAGATTACCAAAATTACACTGATTACACTGCTGTAAAAAGTTTTGTTGTTTTTTTCAAATATTAAGTTCAATGCTTTGATTTTGCTTTTGTTTAGATAACTAAAGAAAAAGTGCAATGACAAAAGTTTAAATGACCGAATAATGTCAATAGTTATTGCTAAATTAATAGCTGAATTTTTAGACAGGCGCGTTGAGTTTAAAACTGAAATAAAAGAAATTATGCAGGAGCACAGAAAAACATTTCTATCCACTATGAAAAAAGAAGCGATGATGTTACGTAATTACCCAGATAGTTGTTTAAACTGCAATATTGCACCTCATTCCACAAGCAACTGCTCACGAGCATAATGAGCGAATCCGCAGAGGAATACGCAGCTTTTCAACCTGCATGCAAAAAATATCAAGAACAAAAATACGATAAAAAAATACAATAACCCAGAACAAACAACAAAGTTGCTAACGAAACTAAAACTACGAAAGATTTTCCAAAAACTTTAGTTGTTGGCTATCAAACTTTTCAACATCCACGCTAGCAGAAACACCCCCTTTAGTGCAGTACTTTAGTTATTGTACCTTTATGAAAGGCTTTGATATTGCTTTTGATTGCGTTTCCCCATAGTGCAGAGCCGAACGACCAAATGGGTTTTAACACTGAGTTGTTTAGGAGAACTTTGAATTGAATTGATAGTCCGCTAATAAGCTAATGTAGTCCGGTTGATTTAAGCTTTAGCTGCTTTTTCTTGGCTTCGATATGCTTACGCTAAGTTAGCTGCTTTTTCTTGGCTTCGATATGCTTACGCTAAGTTAATCTTTTATCGAGGTGAACTCTAAGATATACAACATCGTCGGATTGGCACATTGTTAAGCATCAGTGATGGGCAGTTTCATCTATTGAGGGTAAAAGAAACGTTCTTTCATTTTTGTTTGTTAAATCGTATGCACCAGTCTGCTAGCCACTATTCAACTTTCTTTAAGTGGGTTGCCATGCTCAGCAGTTTTAATCGGACATTTGGATCGGCTGAGGAAAGCCGAGAAAGTAGACGCAGTAAGTGAAGCCCTACACTTTGTATGTATGTTGTTGTTGTTGGAACAATAGATGCGATCGTTGTTGTGAGCGCGCTGATGGCGGTCGGCGATCCCAATGACCCAATTAACACTTGAGGTGTAAGTGAATTTGAGCGTGAAGCGCATTGGGCCAAGACAAATTGTTTGCTGCTGGTGTATAGGTGGAGACACTACTGAGAAGTATGCATTGTTTCGTTGAATAGATAGTCGACGCTCATTTGGTTACTGAAGAAGTTGTTCTTGTATCTACTGCTGGCGGGATTCTAGTGAAGAAAAGCCTATTATGTCTTTACACGATGGCATTGCTAGTAAATTAAGTTATTTACTAAGTATTGTTATTTATAGTTACAAATAACAATATAAATTGTGATTGGGCGTCTCGGTGGCGAATGAAAGCCATTTAGTTTAATCCTGATTAATTGCTATTACGGAAGAACGCGATAAAAATACGTCCGAACGCGGGGACGGTGGACGACGCTACTCAATACAAAAGATAAGGATTTAAATTCCTTTTCCAAAGCCACTTTGATAAAAGCCAAACTGTAGTGCTCAATTAAATTTTGATACTGGCGAGCAATATGATCAATAGAGATCTCCATGGGGATGCCGTTGTCACTTCAATGGGCAAGCGAGCAGAACAGTAATGACGAAATACTCGAAGATGCTGCCAGTGTGGCATCACAAGACCACGCAATAGCGGCAAACAAAGCAAATCTTGATCGCGCAGCAAATTTTTCTAAGAACAAACTATTAACATACTTATAAATGCAGTTGGTCTACAGCTAAACAATACAATTCCTTATTGTATCTTGTGTAAAAAGTCTTTAATTTTTTTTATTTTTTCATTCCAATATTTTTCTGGGTTTCCTATATTCTTAATGACTACAAGAATTTTGTCATAGAACAAAAATAAAATTGTTGCATAGCTTCGAAATCTGAAAATATTTATTTGTGTTGAAAATGTCCATGTCCAAATGGACAGATGCAAAAGTCACATTAACTGACAGTTTTTCTCAGCTGGGGTACATATCTCAATCTCCCCAGGGTCTCCTTTTACATAAAATTTATAAAAAGAATGCTGAGACACGAGATGGTTATGAGAAACATGAATTAAGTTAATTCTCTTAAATTTTTAATCACTATAAGGGAGGAAAGGAGGTGGGATTGTGAAGGGACATGCACACAAACTCCAGCCAAGTAGGGTATTACCCGGATCTTGACAAGAGGGGAAAAGGGATTTATTATACACACGAGGAAACTTGATTTAAAAAGGGGGAAACGAATAACTAAACTACTACAAATTACTTCAAATCAAGTAGGGTATCACCCGGACCCTGATTTGAAGACAACACTACGACTAATACACAAACAATTAATGCTAAACAATGGCTAGGGTATAACCCGGAGGCCATTGAATAGACGGACACACATGCAAACTACTATATACGGACATATAAAAATTTATACACATACGAGGAGGTAGGGAAAGGATGTATGAAAGGTGTTAGTACCCTATGACCCAAATAGTAGTATTGATCTTTTCTTTTCCTTTTATAGATTATAAATTTTTTTGATCAAAACTTACTATAAATGTTTCCTAACCACACTTGTTATTTTCTTTGCTATACTTTGATCTATAGATTGTGTGTTAATGCAGGGTATTGAGGTAGGGGCATTTACGGAACCTGTGGCCACTTACGGAACCTTTATTGCTCTTCTATGTTGATGGTATTTGACTCTGCTACTGTTGTATTATCCTTAGATGATCCTTGATTCTGCCTTTGGTAAATTCTGTTGTCCTGGATTATTATCTTTGATTTCGCCTTGCCATCTCGTTCCCTTTATAGCGTTCAGGCAATGTCCACCACCTTGCGTTCAGAGTTGATTTAGCTTTCCGAAATCCGTATTGGTTGTTGTTGATGCCGCCGTTTTCGCTTATCACCGCATCGAGTCTACTGTATATGAGTCTCCAGAACACCTTTTCCATTGAGTCGATGAAGCATATGGGCCTGTACGACGTTGCCACATCAGTCGGATTGCCTGGTTTCGGGATTAGCACCAGCCATTGCTCCTTCCGTTGGGATGGGAAGGTGCCCTCTTTGAGGCACAGGTTGAAGGTGTCAACGAACGCCTCGGTTCGGAGGGAAATTGCCAATTTTAATGCCCGATGAGGCACTGCGTCTGTTCCTGGGGCGTTGCAGTAGCTCGTGAGGACCAAGCTTGGTGGCAGGTAGCAACTGTAAATCCACTTACCATTTATATGGGCTCTTACGAAGTGCTCATGGTGCAGAGAGCTCCGGAGCGGAATGGCTGGAGAGCTGCATGCCCATATAGCTGCTTTGCCGGAGGATTTGTGTATTCAACGGTTGTCGTCCTTGCGCCTAAAGGGCTCGCTGATTATTGCTATCTCAGATTTGTTTTCTGCAACTGTCTGCTGAAGTAGATTTTGGGCTGCCTCCTAGTGGTTCATGTTGATTTGTGTAATCATTTGGTTTTTCAGTCGGCATCCTGATGGGCAACTTTGTCCGCCGTCTCTGTGTGCTCGCTCTTTCATTCCACTGGCCTCGCACAGGAAGCAGTAAAAAAGGTTTTTGCATTCAATCGCCTTGTGGTCCTTTGCTCCACATTTCAGATACCAGTTGCTCCCATCTATTGGATCGGCGCATCTGGCTGCTTTGTGCCCAGTTCTGAGGCACCTATAGCATCTGGTTAGGGCAGAAATTTCTCTGATCCTGCATAAAGTCCATCTAATCTTAACTTTCCCTACGAACAAAATAATTTTCGCCAAACTATGCTGGGCGCATATTTCTTATTGCGTTTTCGCCTACATTTATGTTAAATTGTAACGATAGCACGGCAAGGATATCTTCCTTTAATGTCATCTCGTCCAAATCTCTGATTTCCAGATTCACCAGGTTTGTGAGTGCCTTTGTCTCCACTAGGTTGCCGAGAACCGATCCGATGTCGTTCTTCCATTTTTGAATGTTGTTGAAGGAGTAAATCTCCTTTAGCTGTTTTTCGCACCAACTGAACTTTCTCTCCAAGCGCCTTGATATTGTCATCATTGATTCTGGTTACCTTCTTTAGCATTTCGCTGTAGGTGATATTCCCTGTGGTGTGGACCAGGAATGTATTGAAGCGTCGGCTCCTGGGAGGAGCAGTTATTATGTGCTGCTTCTTCTTCTTCTTTGATTCCACCTTTTTCCAGCCGGCGGCGGTATTGGGATCGTCCTTCTTCTGTTGTGGTGATTTTGGTCTTCTTGGTGTTGGTGGTGCTGGTTCTCTGACCCTTTGGGTATGGGCGTTTTTGTTTGTCTTTTGGGGGGTGGACTTCAGATCCGTCTGTTGGGACTTGTTTTCCGCCTGTGGCTGCCGCTGCAATTTAAGTAATTTCGCCGCCGCTCTCGTGATTTTACCAGTATATGAGAGGCTCCGCCATCGGCGCTTGGTGGTGAGTTACAAATCCCTCTGCAACGCTTTAGAATCGAAGTTTCTACTACTACGCCGCCGCCATCGCCTTGTGGAGTCGCCACCAGTCGCTGATTGCAGGTGTCACGGGGTGGTGGTATCTTTTTGTCCAAGGGGAGCTCTGGGGTTGCCCATTGCTGCTGAACTTGTTTCGGCGGGAAGCGAACTGCGCCGCCCAAACACCGCCTGGAAATCGTCGTCGCTGCACTCCAGTGCTAGGGCGTTGAGAGGATTGTATACTGATGATACGAAGTTGGTGTTTGGGTTTCTGGTTTACGGTAGAAGTTGTTTTAGTGTGAGATTTAGTTTATGAGGAGGAAAATTCTTAAGAGAATTTTTAATTTGAATTAGTTGGGATTTATTTAAATTCAAATTAATTAGTTTGAATTATAAATTGACTTTTTGAATTTATATAGTTTTATTCAGTTTGACCGCCACCTCCACGGGGAGTCGAACCAAGGCTTTTGGGGGCCCAAGCGGAGTTATTACACCGCAACACCACCGTCTGTAGTAACTGCAGCATGAAACAAAATTAATTTGAATATTGATTTCTGTTTGCTATTATAAATAAAACACCAAAAAGAATAAACACCGAAATCCAATCTTGTACTCACCAAGATTTAAACCACGGCCTAGTGGATCAATGGAATGGTATAAATATATGTATGTATATGTATGTATGTGCCTCTACCTAGGGATGGGAATCTAACTACTCAGAGCATACATGTTTTTATAGTAAGGTTCAAATGATTATTAGGAACTTCAATGGGAAAATATAATAAACTGTGAAATTAATGCTGAGCCCATACACTGTGGCGGAGATACAAAATGGAGCTTCGTCACAAATATATATGCATACAAACAAAACATTTAAAACACGCATGCATACTAGCAACTGCATGATCCACATGTATATGCGTTTAGCAATAGCATGCAAGTTATGCATACCGAGCATACCCACAGAGAGAAATGCAAAACGTCACAGGGAGTAAAAAGTAAAAACTCAGGCGGAAGCAAACGATCATATGTACACAAACAAAACATAGAACATATGATCGTAAACAAATAATACAGCGAACACAAACACATACCCAGATAATTAAAAGCTACGCTCAGAAAGCGGAGAGTCGGCTCACGCTGCTTGGCCCAAGTGTGGACCCGAGAGGCAGGGGAGGCGACGCGAGTGCAAGATCGGCATGTAACAAGAGAGTAATAAGTTGAGAGAGCGTCAGTGGGCATGTGTGGGTGGTTTGAGGCAAGTTTGACAGCCACTGGGAAATGGTTCCAGCAAATAAATCCAAGGGAGGTTTCGGAGGCGGCACTTTTTGAATGTATAATATATTTAAATATTATAAGTATATAATATGTTCATTATACATATGTATGTTATTGGGGCTAAGAGTGTCTTCTTAGACTGAGACAAATATCTAGGATGGGCGTGAGTGAAAACTATTTGGAATTAGAAAACTGTACAAGGTGTTTGGAGCGAATCTGTTTAATGATAATTGCAGACTGAAAGAATAAGTAGAAAGCATAGATGCAAAACAATTGATGCGATCGAGCTTTCGTTTCCATGAGCTTTTAGCTACAACAAACATATGAATTATAATATAAAGTTCAAATTGAGTCGAATGAATTAGTCTACGGTTTATTGAGCGAGCTTGACCGAACATCCCGCCCCCCTTGAAAATATATTTTTCAAGAAATTGGTAAAATTGCCAGTTTAAGTATTGGGCGGCAACAAGTTCCTGATGCTGTGAGTATTTTAACAACTCTTACACACGACCAAGTTTCCAGGATTGAGGTGGCATGTTGTCTTCTTGAATAATAAGCATAGTTCCAACTGTGATATTTGGGGAATATGGTGTCCATTTTGTCCTAGCCCGCAGGTGACCAGCTACACCAAAATTCTTGCTTCACCGCCACGATTTAATCATAGTGATTCAAAGCAGTGATGGTGTTTGCGACCACTCCGCGAAGAGTACCCACGTTCAGCAAGTGTCCCGCAGTTAACGCTCCAAAATCATTTGGATCCGAAGATAGAGGTGTTAAAGGACGTGAATTTAGTAGTAGTAGTTTCAGTTGTCAGCTCAATCGAGTAATTAATCAAGTGAATCGAGTATTAATTAGTGACCGTATTAAGAGACTCTTAATACGCCAAAGTGTAGTGCCCTAGGAGGAATAAAATGAAAAGTTATTTCTTCTGAAGTACAATTTGATTAAATCGCATCTTGGTTTCTCGAGTTGAACATAAAGTTTTTGAGTTTCATTAATTTATTGGATGCTCGAACAAAAGTTGTAGCATTGTCGCAGTAAACGTGTGCATTCATTCGTTTAAGACCAGTGTTGTCAAATCAGCTTTTTTTCCCGTCAAATCTGGCTTTTTTGATTATCCATATGTGGGAAAAATTTCGAAACAGCGGGCAGCGGGAATTCTGGATTTTTTTTTTTAATAAATAGCTTTTTTCCGCTTTTTAATTTTCTACGAAATTTTTAATATTTTAGCGATAAATCGTGCTAACAATAATAGTTGTTCATTATAGTTGAATTAAATCGATATATTTCAGTAGTTTAATTTTTGATAAGCGAAGTTATCGATAATAGAGTGGAACCAACTGAACTAGAATATGATTAGTTGAACTACAATAAGGAACTTAGTTCGTTCAACTAGTTCAATTGATCTTGTTGTGAACGAAACGATTATTGAACTTTCTGATTTCCAAATTTTGTCATTAAGTCCATGAAGTCTGCAAAATGCCAAAAGAATATAAACAAAAGTGCCGTGAACTGTGGCTTAATGGCGACGAATTTAAAATGTGGCTCCGTTTTGACATAGATGACACTACAAGAGTGTTTTGCAGTTATTGCTATTGAAGCATAACTGCTAAACTAAGTGATTTGCGTGCCCATGCCGGCACCAAGCATCAAAATGCTGAAGGAGGCTTCCAAAAAAACAAAGTACCATTTGCTGCATTCAAGAAAAAAACGGCAGTGCAGGAGGCGGCACTCAGCTTATTTGTGGCTCAACACTCCGTAATTTCTTCAGTGGACCGCTTAAGCATTTTGTGCGCGAAACAATTTGAAGACGCATCTGGGAGTTCTGTGAAAATACACAAAACAAAATGCTCAAACATTATAAGAAATGTTTTGGCGCCAAATTTTTTTGATGAGCTTCGTTCCGATATTGGCGATGCAAAATATAGCCTCCTGATTGACGAGTCAACTGATATAAGTGTCGTCAAACTTCTTGGTAAGTTTTCAATTTTATAAAATTTAATTAATAATGACTAATGTTATTTATGTTTTGTTGGCTTGACATTTGTGTATATTTGTACATACATATTTGTTGTTGTAGGGATCGCAATTAACTATTTTTCAGTGCAGCAAGAGCGTATTGTGTGTACATTTTTGGGAATGGTCTCCATAGAAAATGGTAATGCATCGACAATTGCAGATGGAGTTAGAAAAATTAGATATACAAAATTTAATGGGAATTGGCACTGATATTGCGAATGTAATGATTGGATCTCAAAGAAGTGTTTACATTGAACTGAAAAAAGATGCTCCGTCCCTAATTTTAATTAAATGTGTGCCACTCGGTCCAGCTGGCCGTCAACTACGCTTGTAAATATTGTTTGCCGGATAAGTTGGAGTTTTTAGTATATGAAACTCACAATTGGTTTTCTAAAAGCTTTATTAGACAACTTAAATATAAAGAAATTTATATGAGCATTAATGATGATAAGGTTTGTGGCTTACAAAATAGATCGTCCAAATAATTTGTCCTGTTTGTTTAATTGTCATCGTCTATACTAACTTACGTTTGTTTATGTGTATTTTAATCCTGTTTATATTCGAACTAACTAATTCTTTTAAATATTGTTTAAGAATCCATTTAAAATCCCAAAAGTATCTGACACGAGATGGCTTTCGATAGAATTGGCGGTCACCCGAATTTTGGATCAGTGGCGTGGGTCAAAAAATTAAGACAGTTTAAAATTTTAGCCACGTCCACTTCCGCCCCCGCACTTTAGAAAAAACGAATTACTAGAGCAGTTTTGGGGAATCACATTCTTATTTGGCACACCCAACAATGTGGCCAAAATGCACCATCTGACCAAATTTAGTCGAAATCGTACAACAAATATCGAAGATATACGAATGTGCATTTTGAACTGAATTGCCAAGGTGATACTAGCTGGAAACAGTGAGATAGCACTCGGTAGCTGTTGCTGCATGTTAAAAGGAATTTTGAATTAAGCTGATGCGAATCTTGACTTAATATAACTAGTTGGTACAGGGTATTCTCAATGTCGGCAGGGACGACTTGCTTGCTTCATTTTTTTTTTTTAATTTCAGCTTTTTTTTAGTTTCCTCCAGTCAAAAACAGCTTTTTTTGGTCGACAAAAGTTGGCAACACTGTTTAAGACATTTCAGAAATTTGTTTGTTGATAGATCCGAGACGACCTCAACGCGTACTGCCTTAACAGCCATGCAAAGAAATATTGCAATATATTATCTGATAGGACCCTTTTCTTGGATGCAAAGATACTTGTTTACTGGTCCACAAAGATCCACGACCAGATGCCAAAATGGTTTATCCGTAGCTAAGCGTTGAGATGGCAATGAACCCATAAATTGACGAATTACAACTGGTCGATATCTCACACAGTGTACACATGATCTAACGATTTTGCATGCCACAGCTCTAGCGTTAATTATCCAAAATTTAAATTGCAATAGTCCTACCAATGCTTTTGATCCAGAATGATAATTTCGTAAATGTATATTTGAGCAAAATGCGAGTTTTTCGGTAGTAGAAGGGGATGCTTCTGACGCTCGGGAAGAATTGCATTGCAAGCCTTCCATCGACTTTGATGAGATTGAATCCTGTTCAATCATCTAGAAATGGTGTCAGGAATTTTAAACTGCTTCTCGCTTCCCACGTAGTAGAAGATGAAATTCATTATTGAAATGTCTTTGTTGAATATTTTTTGTTCATCTCCTCTGGTGATGCCATTGACATTTCAAAATTGCGGTTGCCCTTGAGTTCTCTAAATAATGTGAAACAATATGCAATGACTCTAAGTGTGTGATTACACGAATTAAATTTCTCAATTGTATCCAACAGATAGTTGCGCTCCACTGTAATAGCAATGTGCATTTGCTTTTGTCAGTGTTGACAATATCCATGTCTATGTCTTTAAGCTGAGGTTGTTGAGGCCATTTGTCTTCAGACTAATGCAAAAATGATGGTCCGATAAACCAAATCGAGTTTCGAAGCTCTTCTGTCGTACATCCTCGTGAAACGATGTCAGCAGGATTGTTCTGCGACGGCACATATCTCCAGTGGCCATCTGACGTGTTCGTCATGAATGGTCACTACTCTATTTCCAACAAATACCGATAGTGTGATAAAATGCTGTTTTAGCCAATGTAATACAATTTGCGAATCCGTTCAAAAGGAAAGGCAGTGTGCGGTTGTTTATCATTATATATTTTCGTGTATAAGTTACTTAATAGTTGAGCTCCATTTAGCTCAAGCTTAGGAAGAGTTTGCCTTTTAACTGGAGCAACCCTTGATTTTTCAGTCAGCTGGTCATTCATATGACCTTTCGAATCGATTGATCTAAGATAGACGCATGTACAATATGCTCCAATAGACGCGTCACAAAATGCGTGTACTTGAAGATTTACATGATTGGCCTGCAAACTGCAACGAAGCAAAGAAATCGATGTTAATGAGTTAAGCGTGCCAAAGATTCTCACCCATGCTTCCTTAAGTGATTGCGGCAAAGTTTCATCCCACGATAGTTTTAGTAGCCAAATTTCTTGCATTATGATTTTTTATCCTGATTATGATTTGATTGAATCCTAATGGGTCAAATAGAGCTGATGAGATGGAAAGAAAGCTTCGTTTTGTAATCACATCTACGTTTTGCTTTGGCTTAAACATAAACAGAAGCTTGTCCCTGACTTGCTCCCAGTTTAAACCAAGAGCCTTCTCATTGGTAAATTTTCTCCATGTTTAATTTGTTCTACAGCAAGACATTCGAAAAATGACTCTGTACCAAGCAGTAAATCAATGCGATTAAAGTTGTCATCTGCGAGTTTTGTATTTTCTGGTATGTTCCAACTAGACGTGTGCAGCTCAGTATCCGGCTGATAAGCAATGTGCGAAGTGTTGCAAAATTGCATAGATGTGTCGAATTTGGATCTCGAGACCGTAACGATGTCGTTGTGCCGTTGTGTCGTCTCCGAATTTCGATTTGACACTTACATATGCGACATCGGTATGGTGAAGAACATTGCGCCATCCAAAGACCAGATTTCAAACAATTTAAACAAAGTTTGTTGTTTTTGACGCCTTCGTTCTTTTGATCGACAGACATTTCCTGAAACGCCGCGCAATCGCTCAGCTTATGTGTTGAACTGGAACAAAGATTGCATAAAATGTTAGTAATTGCAAATGAATTTCATTACTCGGCTTTGTCCAAACGACGTGATGTTACAGTACAGGAGTACAGGAAACACAGGCAATGTTAGCCTCGGCAGACTTAACAATGTGAGGGACCGAACTACTGGTTGTGCTTCCACTGGCGTGCTATGAAATGGTGTGCCAAACTGATCTTGTATGCAAGATTTGGTGCTCAAACAAGTATCTTCCAATGGTGTTCGCATGTCGTCTGTTTCATCCTCTAGTTCGATTTGAAATTGTATTGCCATAAGATGCTTGAAATAGTCTTCTAATAATTCAAGTCGGATTTTGTCACCTTGGATGAATTTTGTCACCTTGAGCCGTATTTGATTTATACTGCGTGAAATGATGTCACGCTTCTTTTGATTTTCCTTGAAATTTGTCATGTTTATATCAATTGATAACTTGTTAAACTAAACGATTGATCTGGCAACACACTGTTATGTTATGAATAACAGCCAAAATTTGTTCAGTCTTCCAATAGACGATACGGTTAACTGTGTTCGTACAGTGTACGTGACGAATGTAAGCTAAAGAAGACGATGAAAATTGCGGGACTTCCAACGCCACGCTTTGCTGTTGCAATGTTCTAACCACGAAGTTTTACCTACAGATGGTGAGTCGAGCTTATGCGTCGCCTTATATGCCACTAAATACTTATGTAAATGCCAATGAAGCTTTATTGATTTTAGAAATCCAACAAAACTCTTTTGATGAAATGTAAATGCCAATGAAGTTAGTTGATTGCTATTAGCCAAAAAACTTGATTTTAATGATTTTAACAATCCAAAAAAACTCTTTCTGTGATGTTTGCTAATGAAGTTCAATGATTTTCCTTTATCGGTTGAACTCTTACGAATAAGTGTATGCCAATGAAGTTTTTTGTGAAAACTCCCACAATGAACTCCAAATCATATCACAAAGACCATTATTGAGATTTCACCATATAACTTTTTCCAAAAATTTTTCAAGATTTTCACTCACGTGCCCCACGTTGGGCGCCAAAATGTTGGGGCTAAGAGCGTTTTCTTAGCCTGGGCGTGAGTGAAAAGACACTGGAGAAACTATTTGAGGTAGAAAAATCGAACATCGAAAAATCGAAAGTAGGAGAGCGTAAAAAGAGATGCCGTTGGCATCGAATACGCATACAAATTGAAAGAATTTCACCATGCATAGCAACAGGCAAGCTATGGGGCGTGATCGGCAGAGAACGCCGGTCAAAAGGTCAGTAGTTCACCACACGTCCTGATTGGTTCAAGATGCTTTTGAATACGCAGTGCTGAGACCATAAGTGCATCCAGTGAGTGAAGTTTATTTGGAGTGTGACGATAAGTGAAGTCAAATAGCGAATAGCAACCAGTAAAGATAACAAGTAAAGCCAACAAGAGTGAAACTATCTAAACCGAGACGTGCCTGAGTCCTGGGTCTATCCAAGTGGTGATTAAAAACAGCAATTAAAAGACTAGGAGTATTCCTTGCACCAGAGAAAGACTTGGAGTTATTCCTAGCAGCAAAAACCATAAATTATTTTATCATTTTTTTTTTTTTTACACGCTGGGGGGTATTGTAAGTCGGCGCACAAAAAGAATGGTCGATTATTACATCCAAGGTTGGATGAAATTTGTCTTCAGGTAAAACAGTTCAATATTGGAAACGACGCCGTTGGAGGAGTCCAACACAAATACAAGATTAAGTGATCTACCAACTGAATTGTGTACAGGATTAATTAAAATAAGGGGATAAATTAAAGAGACCATCAATGAAGCAATGCGACGAGGAGGGCAACTACACTGAAGACTCAACAGAAAGGCACCAGGAAATATCTTGTAAATTAAAGTCACCAAGAACGATGAGGGTATCTCTATCAGATATCTCTTTGGCCCCGCGCGGAATCGATCGAAGGAATTTTGAGTTTGAACGGCAGATTTCTTAGAATTTGTTTTTGTTTCTTTGCTGCCAAAGAAAATTGCTTATTTTATTCGAGTTTTAGTTAATAACTCCGGTGATAATTATCCGATCTGACTTATTTTTATTTATACATTGTATGGATAATTGAATAAGGAACTTACCTTTTCATGTTTCTACCATGTAGCTATTTAATTTCAAAAACGCATCAGCAAACAGGCAGACGGACATGTCTCAATCAACTCGGCTGTTGATGCTGATCAAGAATATACATACTTTATGGGGTCGCGAGATATCTTCCTTTGAAATAAGTTTCTCAGTTGAACTGTTTAACTGTATTTGTAGTAACTCTTTTTGGCCGGATCACAGTCTAGTAAAAGAATACACGGACAAAAAGAAATCTCGATGTTCAGTTAGGCTTTCTATCCCCCCTACTATTTCGTTCTCCGGAACGTCAGCATCTGCTGGTCTAGAATTTGAATCTAAAATGTTAGTATTTGCGGAGACATGGTCAAAACCTAATATTAACGATACATCTGTTCTTTCCGCAAAATTTTCAATTTTTAGATGTGATTGGACTTCTCGTGTAGGCGGAGGAGTTCTGATTGCAGTTGACTAGGCCTTAACTTCTGACCAAATCCATTCACCGGACACTCTGAAGAATGAGTTTGTTAGTGTTAAAGTCAGATTCAAGTCTTTCTCGGTCTACATTAGTTGTTCTTACATCCCGCCACAATCCGACATGGCGGTGAATGCAAAACACTTAGATTCTATTCGAAATATTTCTTCATTGCTTTCTGATAGAGATATCTTAATCGTCTTTGGTGACTTTTATTTACCAGAAATAGTACGGTTTCAATCTCATGAATCTGCTTCGTTCCTTCCTTCTATATCTCACTGCTTTGTCGATGGCCTTTTTGAGTTATTATTGGGTCAAATAAACTCTGTGCGAAATAACATATGCAGATCCTTAGATCCGATATTTGTGTTGGATTCCACCAACTGTGCAGTTACTAGAACATACCCTCTAGTCTTGCCTGAAGACAATTTTCATCCTACTTAGGTTTTATCTGTAGATCTGTCGTTTCGTGCACCGATTGTTGGTGTCAGTCCTGTGATTAAATCCCGTAATTTTCGCAAGACTAACTTTGTTAAACTAAATGAGGTCATTCTGAGAACTGATTGGTCATCCTTATACAGTTGCTCAGACATGTATCTTGCTATGTCGTTGTTTTATGATACTCTTGGTTCGCTTTTTAAGGTTTGTGTTCCACTGAGAACTCCAGTATCGTCTCACCTACCTTCCTGGTTTTCTCGTGAGCTATCCAACTTAAAATGATATCAAATCCAGATATTATAAAGAATACAAGAAATCCGGACATTCTTCGGATTTTGTTTCTTACGCAGTTGCTTAACAAGCACTGCTATAACAATTACCTCAAGTGTTCCCGTGATCCTAAACAGTTTTATAGCTTTGTGAATTTTAAACACAAAATGTTTGTCCACGCATCAATATTACCGTTTAAAAATAATATAAATGAAATGAATGAAACGTAGATCTACTTCCTCTTATAATTCACATCTTTAACTATCGTAGGATTTAAGATAAATTAGGATTAGGTCAAATTGATATCATTTTTACTGATTTCAGCATGGCTTTTGATTCTGTTATCATATACTTTTTCTTTAAAGTTATATAAAACTGGCTTCACAAGCCCTTTAATAAGTTGAATTCGTTAGTACCTGATAGAACACAGAAAGTTTTCTTCAAGTATTAATGTTCTAGGTTCAACCAAGCAACTTCCGGGGTGTCTCAGGGTGGTCATCTGGGACCCCTTTTATAAACGATCTTCCATCTCCATTATAACACATTCTCTTGTCCTCATGTACGCAGATAATATAAAGCTTTGTCTCAGCTACAGAGACATTATATCTCATTAACGGTTGCAGTCTGACCTCCAAAACTTTCAGTCTTGGTGTCAACAACACTTATTAAACCTAAACACATCTTAATGCAAGGTCATGACTTTGTAACGATCCTTTTTCGACCTGTTGTCGGCAGAGCCGGATTTCAGGTGTCGAGTTTCGGCACAACATATTTATATGTGCGCTGGTGAAATGATAAGATATTTTAGTTGTTGTTGAGGATGCAATTTGTGTTTCATTCAATGTTTAAGTGTTTATCTGTAATTTGTTATATTGTTGGTGGGTTTTGTTTATCTGCAATTATTATCGTGGTGTTCCAATGCCCAGATTATCCGCTGATCAATCGAAGATATTGCTTGCAGACACTTGTTTTTTTTTTTAGGAATACTCCTGGTCTTCCCTATGCTGTGACAGGAATACTCCTAGTCTTCCCCACCTGTGCCAGGAGATCTCCTGGTCTTCCTACCTGTGCTAGGAATACTACTGGTCTTCATTATATTGCTAGGAATAACTCCTAGTCTATTCGTTGGTGCTAGGAATAACTCCTTGTCTTTGATTTGCTGCTGGGAACAACTCCTAGTCCTTTTCCTTGGTGCTATGATTAGTCTTTGATTTGTTGCTAGGAATACCTCCTCTCTTTATTTTGCTGCTCGCATTTACCCTGGATTTAATACTTGTACGCAGACTTTGCCTTCACTTGTTGACTTCACTTGCTGTTCCTCGCGTTCTACTTCAATTGCGTCGCACCTTTAAAACTTTACTGACTTTACTTTAGATGCCCTTCTGGTCTCAGCCGTGCGTATTTATAGGCATCTTGACACAATCAGGACGCATGGTGAACTCCTGACCCATTTTTGTCTCGTCTCGAAAGCTTTCCATCGCTTTCTGCTTTGACTTTCTCTGCCGCTCACACAGCAAAGCTTGCTTGTTGCTACGCATTGTGAAATTCTCTTATTTCGCATGCATCGCCTTTCATTCTGCTGAACTCCCATTATCGGTTGCCACGGCGTCTTCTTTTGTGCTCTCCTGCTCTAGCGCTCGCCCCGCGATTTCCGCCGCCGCCACCACATCTACCCACCATGCATCTCTCTTTTGCTTAACTAAGAGTAAATCTATACAACATAATAAATCTAATCTATACAACATAATAAATCAAATTATTAATATAATAAATGCCTATAATTAAGAAATAAATAAATAAATAAATGACTGAATAAATTTAATGAACAAATAAATTAATGAATAAAACTAAATAAATAACTAACTGGTCGCCGCCCTTGATGTGAACTAATACCTAATAAATCACAAACATTAAATAAAATATTGCTGCAATAACATACATTTAAATTTTTTATACGTATATTAACATTTTTTGATTTCATTATATATTTAAATATTGGCGCCTCCAAAACCTCTCTTTGATTTAATTGTTGCAGCCATTTCCCAGTGGCTGTCAAACTTGGATCTGATTCGCTGTTGTTACACACATACATGTACAGCGGCGCTCTCATGTCCATCATAAACCACCTACACATGCCCACTAACGGCTTTTATTTTCTCGTTACATGCCGATCTTGTACTCGCGTCGCTTCCCCTCCCTCTTAGGTCCACACCTGAGCCTAACGACGTGAGCCGACTCTCCGCTCTCTGAGCGTAGCTTTCAGTTAAGCTAGTGCGTGTGTGTATGTGAGCATTGCCCGTACGCGTCAGCCTTCAAGCTAACCCGAATTGTCTTCTGGACGTTGACGCGTACAATGCGCAGTACGTTCAAGTGGTCCAAGCGACACCAGGACAAAGCCTGTTACGCGCGAACCCTATCAGACAGCATGCAAAAACGAAGTCGCGTGGACAACGGACGACAACTAAAATAATAATTAAGACTAACTACTAGATAGATAACTTAAAATAGTAGTTTTTAGAATAGTTATAGAGAACTCTGATCCGATTACAGAATAAAGGCGGTTGTAGTCGGAACAGAGAACTCGGAAAGGTTCATGCAAAGAATAGTTAGAAGTACAGCGTGTTAAAGTTAAAGGGACATAATTTCGGGTTAGTCTACAAGGTACAGATAGATTGACCTGATTAAGTAAATTAGGACAATCTATTTGTCCATTTAGAAGTTTATGAATAAACAAAGTACCAAGCATTACTCTACGATTAAGTAAGGAGGGAAGGTTAATTAGAAGAAGTCTTTTAGAATAAGAGGGCAGGTTAACATTTCGATCCCAGTTTAAACCACGAAGAGCAAAAATTAGAAACTGTTTTTGAACAGATTCAATTTTAACTTGGTGTGATCCATATTGTCACGCCAATGTGTGCATGAGGATTCTATTACTTAGCATTGTTTTCTTGACATTGTTTCGACAATGCTTGTGCATTGCCGCCCGCCCGCGCTCGCCTACAAACTGAATTGCATGCATACGTACATTCTTCGCCATCTGACGTCATCATGAACAAAGTCCGATGGCTTTTTTTACACCGCCGTTGCATTATTTGTTTTGCATTCCCTCTCGTGTGTGTGTGAGCATTATGTTTTGTTTGTATGAGTATTTTATATGTTTTGCTTGTGCGCATGCGTATTTTATTTGTTTTATTTGTATGCAGGCATATTTTATATGTTTTTTTTGTATGCATGCGTGTTTTATATGTTTTGTTTTGTGTTGCAATCGCTTGGCCTGTGTTTGTATCCCATTCTATGTTGCTGGCGTTAAATGTTGCTGACGCTTTTAATGTTGCTGACGCTTAATGTTGTTAACGCCTGTCATGCTGCTGGCGCCGATAATGTATATATAAATATTTGTAAGGTACGATATATTACATATATCTTTCCTCACAACTTTTTTTAGAAATACTCTTTAGTTGATAACCTATTTTCTTAATAACGTTCCATTAACTCGCCTTAATGAGATGATCGACTTGGGAGTACTAATGAACCATACATTGACTATTAAGAGCCATATATGAACTACCGTCGGTAAGGCCATGGGTGTTCTTGGATACGTAAAAAGATGGTCAAAGGAATTTGATAATCCATATAGAACCAAGATTCTTCACACCTCATTGGTCCGCCCAATTTGGGAATATGCATCATGCATATGGTCACCCCAATACGAATAACACCAAGCACGAAAAGAATCTGTTCAAAAACAATTCCTTCTTTTTACTCTTCTCCTATCCTTTCATTTAGTTCGTAACTATGTATAGTTTCGGTTTATTTCTCTACTTTCCCAGATAACAATTTATGGAGCAATACAATTCCGCTGACGAGTCTTCAATTTGATTAAGAAGGCAGTTCAAAAGAAGAAGCCGACTCGGATAACGAGGAAGGGGCCTAGTTGGCTCCCAGTTTAGATCACGTAGGGCGAACAATAAAAATTGTTTTTGAACCAACTCAAAGTCGGTCTCTCACTCCAAACTGGTGAGCAATATTCTAGCTTTGGACGTACCATGGATGTAAATAGGACCTTAGTAATATTAGGATCATTGAACTTCTTCGACCAACGCATTATATAGCCTAGCAAAGATGATGCTTTGTTAGTCACAGATGATATGCGAAGCAGGAATTTCAGTTTGGGATCAAATATAATGCCCAAACCTTCAACAGAAAAAACACTATTTAGGGTAACGCCATTCATGCAGTAATTGGCAAGAAAAGGCGATCGACGACAAAACGTCATTGATGAGCATATCAGTGTTTTGAGATGGAGATGATTAATCATACACCACTCCCTAAGCTTACTGATATCATCTTGCAAAATTGAATGAAGAGATGGGTCATGAAATGAAACTCAAAGTTTAACATCGTCTGCAAACATAAACACATGTGAGTTAGTTAAAACGTTATGCAAATCATTAATAAACAAAGTAACGAGTAGTGGGCCCAGGTGACTTCCTTGGGGAACACCAGACAAAACAATAACATTTTTGGAGAGCGCAGTTCTAAACAAAACTCTTTGAGTTCTATAAGGTGAGGTAAGACGTTGACCAAGATAAAAGATTAGGAGAAAAACCTAGCAGACCAAATTTTGTTAACAACATTTTGTGGTCAACACTGTCAAAAAAAAAAAAAAAAACGAAAACCATCGTGAACCAAAGTACTGAATTCAAAAAGATTTGTAGTTGATTGATGAAAGGGACGTTCCTTTATAAATCCATGCTGATAGGGAGAAATTATAGATTTGCATTGGTCCTAAAGATTCATTGAAATCAATTCCTCAAAAAGTTAAGGAATAGCCGAGAGTTTGGCTATACCTCTATAATTTAAAAGGTCAGATTTGTTCCCTTTTTTAAATAAATGAAATATTCCAAAAATAGGGAAAGCGACCAGTTTCTTTGGAGAGGGTAAAAAGCCTTATCAAAGGTTCACTTAACGAAAGAGAGCATGTCTTTAGAATACAACTGGGGACGTTATCCAGACCAGGCAAAATGGCGACTTCAAGGAGGCTAAACAAATTAAGAGTGATTCTTCTGAAATGCTAAGCATACAAATAAAGTCGGGTTGGTGCATATAGTACGAGTAAGAGCCGGTGGAAGGTAGCGAAGGCAAAAATATTAGAGTCACTATCATCAGTTCCTGCATTAAAAAAGTATGACGAAGGAGTTGCATTTGAACGCCGTTTGGAATTTACAAATTTATAAAATTGCTTCGGATTTTTGAAAAAATGGGCTTTACAACGCGATAAGTAAACATTGCTTGCTTAATATGAGAAACTAAGATTTTTCTAAATTGTATCTAATGTAATGGATATGAGATTGTGTTTTTTTGAAGCGCTTAAAGTACCTTGATTTAACATTTTTCAAATTCGAGAGGTTACGTGTGAACCAAGGAGGCTTTGTCGAATTGTATTCACATATGGTGTTTGGTACACAAACATCAAAAGCTGTATTAAGAAATGAATAAAAACGTGCAACGGCAGTATCCAAATCGACGCCATTAAAAAGATTATACCAATCAGTCATCATCAGAATCAAAGCGGGCAAAGTCAGTTTTGCGAAGAAATTTGCGCCAACGAAGTTGAGAAGAGGGGATAATATTACATGATGAATTAAGAGCAAGATTAATTTCCAGTGTAGGGTGATATGAATCTTCAGGAAGCGATAAAAGACGGCTTCGTTCAATATTTATTGATGAAGAATCACTGACGAATACCAAGTCAAGAAGTCTGTTAGATGAGTTAGTTGTTGAATTGATTTGAAACAAGGGAAAGTCAAAAAACTGACTTAAAAAATCATTGTGTGCTGAGGGGATTAGATAAGGAACTTTCAGCTGAGATTGCCATGACACATGTGGTAAATTAAAGTCAACCAAGATAATCAAGACAAGTAAACTTAACACAAATTATTTCAATATTATGTGGGACTTCAATGCTCACCAACAGACTGGGAAGGTCAGATTTAATGGCAACCAGTACGCCTCCATCTCGACGCGCAAGCCTCTCATTTCTGTAATCCACATATTCACTTGAAAACTCAGAGCTTAAGACATTTGGTTTGAGCCAAGTCTCAGAATACGCAAAGACATGGGAGGTAAAAGAGATACTGTTTAGAAAAAGAGATGTTAGTTTGCTAAGCAGTCCCCTCACATTTTGATAAGAAATATTGATTTCAGGAGATAGTAAATTTATTTTTTTTATTTTTTTTGAAGTAGGGAGGCAACAGATTAAATAGGACTCATGAACTACAATGTGCTCAGGCCAAAAAGATAAGAATACAATAGAGAATTAGGGACGGAAATCTTAAATGAAATATCTCTAGCTTTACTAAACTTAAATTTCCTAACTATGATATCCGAGGCAGGAAATGCTAAATGAATGAAAGCAATGAGGTCGCCTTCAGTAGTGTTTTCATGCAAGCGGGACACAAAAACATGCTTCTTTGGCGGAATTGCTGTAAGAGTGCAAGTAGAAGCAGCGACCCACAGTGGGGCCTCTGCCCGGATAGCTGACCAAAAATCATTTTTTTCGCCATCGCGTTGGGCGAAAGTGAAAATTGAAATCGACAGATAATACTTTAGAAGTTATGGCTTCAAAATATTATTGAAATCCGATAAGAATTTTTGGTGCTGCTACATCATCTCAAAGTGGAGACATTTTTCATGTGTGAAATGTATGAATTTTGAATTACTCAGTAAGTTGGAGACGTTTCAAAAATACTCTAAATTTTCGCATTTTTTTCAGCTTTAGTGGAGTAGAACCAACAGAGATACATCTAGATACACGATGAAACCACATACATATGATAGAGGGACCATTCACCTATCAGACCTATATAGTGCAGTCTTGCGTTTTTTTGCGGAAAGCTGTCAAAAAAACCAAAAACCAAAAAACTAATGCAACCATGTGTTAAAAACGCGTTCCAGGTACAAGGAAGAAGAAGAGCGCATGCAAATTTGGCAAACTGTTATTTGATATTTACATATATATAATGTAAAAAAATCGTTAGAGAGCATATTAAACAAATCAAACCTACGTTAAATGTTAATGACTTTAGAAAAAAATGTAATTTAATGCACTAAACTTCTAAATAGAAAATTTCGGAACAATCGCTTCTTAAACACTCAAGTTATTGCTCTAAAACAGTGGTGGGCAGCCAAATTTCACAAGTGAGCCCGACAACAACATTTACAACAAACATCAATCCGGGCAGAGAAAAAGGTCGCAGAGGTACGCACAAGCAAATGCGGGACGCACACTCAACTGAGGAAGCAACGATCGCGAACTCTTGAAAAGGCCATTAATGTGCGAGTTCTTGGATAGAGGGACGCACAAGCAACTGCGGGAGGGTAAAAAGGTTGCGATTGCGAGCTCGAGGATAGGTCATAAATGTGCGTCCCGTATTTACTTATGCGTCCCTCAATTGCTTGTGCGTCCCTCTACCTACAAACTCGAGCTCGCGATCTCGACCTTTTTTTTCCGCTTTCCCCTCCCGCATTTACTTGTGCGTCCCTCTGCCTACAAACTCGCACATTTAAGACCTCTGCTCGGAATCGCGATCGAGATCTTTTTCTCTGCTTGTGCTCCCCTCAGTTGCTTGTGCGTCCCTCTGCCTACGAACTCGCACATTTATAACCTCTGCCACAAAAATAACGAAAAGAGCTCGGTGACCACCACTGCTCTAAAACTATGTTTCTGACCGATCGTTTCTAAGGGAGCTATATGATATAGTCAACCGATTTTGATAAAACTCGGGGAATATGTTAGAAAGTATATTAAACTAATAGAGCGTGAGGAACCTCGCTTTACACGGTAGATACGTTCCTGACAAAACCGTGTAAAGCAAAAAAAAAAATTTTGTATGAAAAAACCGTGTAAAGCGAAAAGGAGTGTAAATAGAATTTTATGACATTGATTGAACTTAAAGAATAGCTTTATTCAGTTAATAAGATGTAAAAGAATCATTTAAGTCATAAAAACATAGAAGAAATAAGTTAAAAAACTCGTTCCATTAAAGTAAAACAAAACTTGCATTCCATTAAAAAAAATATGTGTACTTCATTATAAACAAAACATCTCTACTTTTAACCAAACTTAATCGCTATCACTTTCAACCAAAAGTTTCCGCTTTCAAAGATGTATAATTTTCGACTCATCACTGGATGAAAAAATCTCACTGGATTTTTCTTTTGCATTAACTGAGTTGGTTGTAGTCAAAGGTTGCTGAGAATTTTGTTTTGGAAAAAATTCTGAAATAAGCTTTTGTTGCTTATTTTTATTTGTCATATCTTTATAGACTTCTTCATATTGTTTTACTAGATAGTTAACACCTCGTTGAAACTTAAGACTACGATCTAAATTAACATCTCCTCCTTGAAAATGGTTTCCTAGTATTCTTCCTAAAACAAGTCTCTCATGAACATATTTTGCTGTGAGTACGTTGGGTTCATTGTTTTTGATGTCAGATTCAAAGTCATTTTTTCATGGTAAAACTTTGTTGCTTTTGATTTTGATGGTAAATTCCTCCTTTAATAAATTATTATGGCAAAATACCATGTAGTATTGCCAGATTTAAAGTAAAGTTAAAATAATTTAAATTAAAGTAAATAATAAAAATTTTGTTTTTGATTTTGAAAACCGTGTTAGAACGAATCCGTGTAAAGCAAGTATCGTGTAAAGCGAGGTTTAGGTGTACTACATCTTACCACACAAAAAAATAAAACACATAATATATATTTATCAATAATACTCACTCCCTCACATTGATATAGAAGTACATATATATAACATATATATACATGTACATAATATACACACTGTTGCTCGTCCAGCCAAAATGTGCATACATGCGTTAGCAACATATCGTGTGTTAGCAACATGGCGGGAGTTTGGCTACATCAAAAGCTAGCAACATCACAGGCGTTGTCAACATAAGCCAAGCGCTAGCAACACAAGGGCGAAACATAAAATATACATTTACAGAGTTAAACATACACGCATGCATACAAACAAAACATACAAAACACGCATGCATACAGTCACAACGTATAAGACACGATCACAAAAACGAGAGAGAAAACCGAAAGTCGCTAAGACAGAAGAGCGAGCTGAGAAAACATGAAAACGAAACCAAACAATTATATGTCGAACAAATATCGAACTTATGATCGTAAACACATAATGCAATGGCAGTACAGAAATGTCATCAGACTTTGGTCGCGATGACGTCAGAGAAATATGCAAGCAACTGGCTTGTAGGCTGACGTGGGCGGGCGGCAATGCATAAGATTATCTTTGAACTCTCAACCGTGCCGGTCGTGTTTTTCTGGGCGCTCTCACTATTAATTCTTTTCTGCTTATATCGTGAATTTTTATTTTGTCAAAATTGCTTAAAAGCTTTTTTAATTAAATAACTATCACAATTAATTGTTCTTTCGTTTCGATTTGTTGCTAAACATTAAATCAAAGCTATTGTTACTTTTTGTATTAAACCAACAACAAAACTCTTTGCTTTGTTATTGTGTCTCATAAACTTTGATTTTTTCGTTTGTGCTTTACCTGCATGCACTCGCCATCTCTTTCGTACACAGTGTTGTTTGTGTGTTCTTGCTCTCTTTTCTATATTTGCTTGTGTTAGCGCCCCTTATTCTCGCGTTAGTTAATCTCGCGTTAGTTAATCTCGCGTTTGTGATCTGTTTTGTGTTGTGCGTTCATTGTGCTCTTAATTTTTTCTCTTTCGTCTTGTAAGCAGCTGCGGCATCTTAACCCTTGTGTGGTACTTTTGGTTCGTACACGCCCTATTTTTTTTTATTTAAATCTTTTTTTCTTCTGTTAGTTTATTTTTCTGTTATTAATATTTACTATTAATAAAATTGAAAATAATTTAACAATGTCGGTCTGCTCAAGTAAGAAGTGCCCTCACCCTCTTAAAGCCCAGGAAGATTTTTTGGTTTGTTGGCTGTGTGACAACCAGTGTTGCCAACTTTTGTCGACCAAAAAAAGCTGTTTTTGACTGGAGGAAACTAAAAAAAAGCTGAAATTAAAAAAAAAAAAATGAAGCAAGCAAGTCGTCCCTGCCGACATTGAGAATACCCTGTACCAACTAGTTATATTAAGTCAAGATTCGCATCAGCTTAATTCAAAATTCCTTTTAACATGCAGCAACAGCTACCGAGTGCTATCTCACTGTTTCCAGCTAGTATCACCTTGGCAATTCAGTTCAAAATGCACATTCGTATATCTTCGATATTTGTTGTACGATTTCGACTAAATTTGGTCAGATGGTGCATTTTGGCCACATTGTTGGGTGTGCCAAATAAGAATGTGATTCCCCAAAACTGCTCTAGTAATTCGTTTTTTCTAAAGTGCGGGGGCGGAAGTGGACGTGGCTAAAATTTTAAACTGTCTTAATTTTTTGACCCACGCCACTGATCCAAAATTCCGGTGACCGCCAATTCTATCGAAAGCCATCTCGTGTCAGATACTTTTGGGATTTTAAATGGATTCTTAAACAATATTTAAAAGAATTAGTTAGTTCGAATATAAACAGGATTAAAATACACATAAACAAACGTAAGTTAGTATAGACGATGACAATTAAACAAACAGGACAAATTATTTGGACGATCTATTTTGTAAGCCACAAACCTTATCATCATTAATGCTCATATAAATTTCTTTATATTTAAGTTGTCTAATAAAGCTTTTAGAAAACCAATTGTGAGTTTCATATACTAAAAACTCCAACTTATCCGGCAAACAATATTTACAAGCGTAGCTGACGGCCAGCTGGACCGAGTGGCACACATTTAATTAAAATTAGGGACGGAGCATCTTTTTTCAGTTCAATGTAAACACTTCTTTGAGATCCAATCATTACATTCGCAATATCAGTGCCAATTCCCATTAAATTTTGTATATCTAATTTTTCTAACTCCATCTGCAATTGTCGATGCATTACCATTTTCTATGGAGACCATTCCCAAAAATGTACACACAATACGCTCTTGCTGCACTGAAAAATAGTTAATTGCGATCCCTACAACAACAAATATGTATGTACAAATATACACAAATGTCAAGCCAACAAAACATAAATAACATTAGTCATTATTAATTAAATTTTATAAAATTGGAAACTTACCAAGAAGTTTGACGACACTTATATCAGTTGACTCGTCAATCAGGAGGCTATATTTTGCATCGCCAATATCGGAACGAAGCTCATCAAAAAAATTTGGCGCCAAAACATTTCTTATAATGTTTGAGCATTTTGTTTTGTGTATTTTCACAGAACTCCCAGATGCGTCTTCAAATTGTTTCGCGCACAAAATGCTTAAGCGGTCCACTGAAGAAATTACGGAGCGTTGAGCCACAAATAAGCTGAGTGCCGCCTCCTGCACTGCCGTTTTTTTCTTGAATGCAGCAAATGGTACTTTGTTTTTTTGGAAGCCTCCTTCAGCATTTTGATGCTTGGTGCCGGCATGGGCACGCAAATCACTTAGTTTAGCAGTTATGCTTCAATAGCAATAACTGCAAAACACTCTTGTAGTGTCATCTATGTCAAAACGGAGCCACATTTTAAATTCGTCGCCATTAAGCCACAGTTCACGGCACTTTTGTTTATATTCTTTTGGCATTTTGCAGACTTCATGGACTTAATGACAAAATTTGGAAATCACAAAGTTCAATAATCGTTTCGTTCACAACAAGATCAATTGAACTAGTTGAACGAACTAAGTTCCTTATTGTAGTTCAACTAATCATATTCTAGTTCAGTTGGTTCCACTCTATTATCGATAACTTCGCTTATCAAAAATTAAACTACTGAAATATATCGATTTAATTCAACTATAATGAACAACTACTATTGTTAGCACGATTTATCGCTAAAATATTAAAAATTTCGTAGAAAATTAAAAAGCGGAAAAAAGCTATTTATTAAAAAAAAAAATCCAGAATTCCCGCTGCCCGCTGTTTCGAAATTTTTCCCACATATGGATAATCAAAAAAGCCAGATTTGACGGGAAAAAAGCTGATTTGACAACACTGGTGACAACATTATGCATTTGAAATGTGCTGGTTACACAGTCAAAGTAAAGGACAGCCTCGGAAATGGTGGGGGCCTGAAATGGAGTTGTGAAACGTGTCGGGATGCCGAGAGAGAGATGCGTGTATTTATGAGGCGCACTCGTGAGGGATTTAAAAACCTGTCGGCTGGTCTTGTGAAGCTTCGGGATGAGTTTTCATCACTGGAAACTCAGTTTAATAGTTTTAAACTATTAAACGAACCCCCGAAGCGAAAGAAAATCATCCCTAGGAATTTGTCCCCTGGTCCGCCAGCGTCTCTTACTCTCGCTGTTCCGAATACGACTAATGACTCAAACACACCGAATTCACGGCACTTGATATCGTTTAAAAGTCCGATTGCATCCAATTGTGTGGATTCCATTGGAATTTCCCCCGGTAATGGAATCACGCAAGTTACCGCGATATCAGGTGTAGTATCTGATTTATCCGGGCGAATATCCTGCCCCAAGGATATTCCCAATCAGATACTGACAAGAGGGGCTCGTAAAGCATTGTCAACCGCGGTAGCTTCAGCGCCCAGTGCTGTGGCTGCTGTGCCTGCTGGTGTGTCGAGTTCACTTGGTGGTATACCACCCATCAAACAGATATTTGATTCGAGGCTTGACCCTAACACTACATCTGACGATATCTTAGCCCATATCCGGGCAAAAACTCAGGCCTCAAACATAGCGGTGGAAAAATTCAGGTTTTTCTATACCCGTGACATCTCGTCATTTAAAGTAAGTGTTCCGCCTAATCTTTTTGACCAAATTTGTAGAAAAGATTTTTGGCCGGAACATCTTATTATAAAGGAGTATACAACGAAAAAGAGAAATCGGCCTCCGATTCGACTGCCCCCTGCTATCACCCCGTGTTCTAATAACAAACTTCTATCTTCTTCTGGTACGTCGGCATCTACTGACGGGCAAAAAAACTAACTTTGTCCCTTATTCTGGCCTACCAGAATGTTAGAGGACTTAAATCGAAACTGTCTAGACTCTTTGTAGATAGTCTATCCTTTGATTTTCATGTTCTTGCTTTTACAGAGACGTGGCTCAAACCAGATATCGCTGACGCTTCGGTTTTTTCCACTAAATTTTCAATTTATAGAAAAGATCGGATTATCCGCAATGGTGGTGGAATGCTTATTGCTGTCGATTCAGCTTTTCCCTCTGAAATTATTCAGTCCTCTTCCGCTCATGAAATTGAGTTTATTAGTGTCAAAATTTCACTTAAATCTTTTTGCACTTATGTTACTTGCTCTTACATTCCACCTCTTTCCGACTTAATCACATATAATAATCACTTGGAATCAATTCAAGTAGTTTCTTCACTTCTTTCTGATAGAGTTACCCTCATCGTTCTTGCTGACTTTAATTTACCAGATATTTCTTGGTCCCTTTCTCATGAGTCCTCAGTGTTGTTGCCCTCCTCGTCACATTGCCTCATTGATGGTCTGTTTGATTTATCACTTACTCAAATTAATCCTGCATGCAATTCAATTAATAGATCACTTGATCTTGTATTTGTGTTGGACTCCTCAATCCTGGAAACGACGCAGTTGGGTTTCCAGGATTGATCCTCTCGTTTTACCAGAAGACAAATTTCATCCAACCTTGGATGTAACAATTGACCTTTCTATTTGTGCGCCGACTTACAATACTCATCCGGTAACAAGAAACCGCTGCTTTCTCGTCCATAAGATTTTTCTAAATATGCTATTGCTCGTTCAAATTTTATGAAGCTAAATACAAAATGCTACAAGGATTATCTTCGGCGATGTAAACTTCAGTTTTACAGTGATCCTAAGCAGTTTTACAACTTTGTGAACGCTAAACGCAAGACGAGCTTTTTAACTTTTGGAAATGAGACTTATGAATTAAAAAAGTAAAATTGTATATTCAATCCTTTAATTGACGAAAGTTTGCTTCTCAGCGTGCTTAAGCAAGTCAAACCTGTGTACTCGCCAGGTCCCGATGGGATTCCAGGTTGTGTACTCAGATTTTGCGCTGAATCGTTATGTAAGCCTATTCAGAAATTATTCTCGTTGTTTGTTGAAACCTCTGCTTTCCCGTTGATTTGGAAGGAATCATTTATAATTCCTCTCCATAAAAAGGGTAGTAAGTCTGATGTTTCCAACTATAGGGGTATTTCCAAGTTGTCCACTATTCCAAAAGCTTTTGAAAAAATTGTAACTTTTCAATTGCAACATTTTTGTAGTTCTATAATTTCACCAGTCCAACACGGTTTCGTGAAACGTAGATCTACAACCACTAACCTTTTAGAATTTACATCTAGGACGATCAAAGGATTTGAAAGTGCAAAGCAAACTGATGTCATATATCAGTGAGGCTTTTGACTCGGTTAACCATAAGTTATTACTTATAAAGTTAAACGCAATTGGCTTCCCAAATATTCTACTCTGTTGGATTCGTGAGTATCTGACAAGCAGAACACAAAAGGTCTTATTTAAGTCTTCCTTTTCCAGATGCATCAATGTGACTTCGGGGGTGCCCCAGGGTAGTCATCTTGGTCCGTTGCTGTTCACCCTCTTCATAAATGATCTTCCTTCCGTCTGGCTCACTTACATGTGCTCATGTATGCAGACGATGTAAAGCTTTGCCTTAGTTACAGCAATATGGTTTCGTCCAGTAGATTGCAAGCTGATCTTACTAATATTCAGTGTTGGTGTCAGCACAATCGTTTAAACTTAAATACCACTAAGCGCAAGGTAATGTCGTTCTATAGGACCTCTCTTCAGATGATGACGTACTCCTTGAATAACACTCCATTAGAACGCCTTGATGAAATAAATGATTTAGGTGTACTCATGGATCGCAAATTAACCTTCAACTCCCATATCTCTACGATAATCGCTAAAGCCACAGGCGTTCTTGGTTTTGTCAAGAGATGATCGAAAGAATTCGACGAACCTTACACTACCAAAATTCTCTATAGCTCTTTGGTCCTTCCTATTTTGGAGTACGGATCTTGCATATGGTCACCTCAATATGAGTCACACCAAGTTAGAATTGAATCTATTCAAAAACAATTTCTGCTTTTTGCTCTTCGTGGTCTTAACTGGGATCGCAATGTCAACCTGCCATCGTACTCTAGTAGACTTCTCTTAATTAATCTTCCCTCTCTTACTAACCGTAGAATAATGCTTGTTGTAATCTTTTTGTAGAAACTCCTAATTGGTGATATTGACTCGCCTGAGTTATTACACCAAGTTTAGCTATTTTTGTACCATCTAGGCCTACTAGAAACTATATTTCCTTATCCCTTGCACACTGTACTACTAACTATGCATTGCATAATCCCTTTCGACCTGTCGGCTGATTATAATCGACTTTATCGTGTGATCAGCCCAGAGCTGACTCGTGCCGTACGTCATGCGGTCTGCGCCCCTCGGTCGGTTTGGCGGAAGGTTGTGGGCACTTAGTGCACCCGATGGGATTCGCGCTTAAAAAAAAAAAAAAAATGCATAAGCATTGCCGTAATAACAAATTCACCCACACACACGAATATAACCGAAGCTACGCTCAGGGAGCAGCGTTCCCTGAAGCGGGAGGGCAATGCTTATGCATTGCCGAAATTACTCACACACACACACAAAACTCGCGTCGCTGAGCCAGAGTATAGTGCCGAGAGGGGGGGGGGGGGGGGGGAGGCGACGAGAATGTGTGATCAGCCGATATTGAGAGAGTGAGGGACCGAGAGAGCGTTGGTTTGTGTATATGAGTGAGTTTTTAATGAACGTGAGAGCAACGCTTAGCATGTGTGGGTGTATCAGCGGCGAATCATTGGACAGTTTGACAGCCACTGGAAAGTGGCTGCAATAAGAAAAACAAAGAGAAATTTTGGATACCGTATAATTTGAATATAATCAAATTAAATATACATATAATTACAGCCATACGGGGTTAATTGATATTGGTTTGGGTGTGTTTGTTCAGATACATTGTATATTTATATTTTCATAGCAATTCAATTGTATATTTTTATATTTTTATTTAGTTATAAGTTCCAAGATTTAGTTTATATTGGCATAATCATTCATTTATGTTAGAAATTATATTATTATTGTAAATTACTCTTAATTGAAGGGAAAAAGAGATGCATTGTGGGTAAAAGTGGCGGCGGTGGCGGAAATCGCGGGGCCAACACGAGGCCAGGAGAGAGCTAAAAGGAGACGCCGTTGGCAACCAAGGCTGGGAATTCAGGAGAACAATAGGCGACGCATACGAAGTGAAAGAATTTCACCATGCATAACAACAAGTAAGCTATGCTGGACGAACGGCAGAGAAAGCTGATCAAAAGAACAAGCGATGGAAAGTTTTCGAGACAAATAGAAAACGAGTGAAAAAGTACCCGTAACGGGTCAGGAGTTCACCACGCGTCCTGATTGCGTCAAGATGCCTATAAATTCGAACGGCTGAGACCAGAAGGGCAATTAGTGCTTGAGTGAAAGTTTTGAAGGCGAAGTAACAAGTGAAGAAGTCAAAAGTGAAGTCAAGAATTAGAGTTTCAAGTTAAGTGAGATTGGCAAGGAAGAAAAACGTCTGCGAGATTAGCGAAATTGAGTCCTGACAGAAGTCGGCGATCAAACGAAGGGTAATTACAAGCAGAAATAAGGACTAGGAGTAATTCCTAGCATAGAACCAAAGACTAGGAGTTATTCCTAGCATCAATAAAAAGACTAGGAGCTATTCCTAGCACCACAGGAAAGACTAGGATTATTCCTAGCACAGTTAGGAAGACCAGGAGTAGTCCTGGCACAGGCAGGATCGACTAGGAGTATTCCTAGCACAGAGTAGGCAAGACCAGGAGTATTCCTGGCATAGCGGGGGAAGACTAGGAGACATTCCTAGCAATTTTTAGGAGAGTAGCAGTGATCAGGGTAGAAAGGCAAGACCAGGAGTATTCCTGGCAATATAAATAAATCATCTGCTTATAATGTTCTCGCTTGGTCATCGAATGTTCTGAATATCGGACGCGCAGCATCAACACCAACAACTAATCAATAAAACCACCGATTTGCATCCTCAAATTTCAACAACAAAGTCTTATCATTTCATCAGCGCACATATAAATTTGATGTGCCGAACCTCGACACCTGAAATCCGGCTCTACCGCAAATCAGGACGATTAAGGATCGTTACAAGAGTACAAATTTCATAATTTTCAACAATTAAGTTATAGAATCTTAACTATATTCTCGACCGATCGTTCCTATGGTAGCTATATGATATAGTCAACCGATTCTGATGAAACTCGGTGAATATGTTAGAAAGTATATTCAAAAAATAGAAAACTCGTAAATTGGATTAAAAACAATAATATTATGGAAGCTTAACTTTATTTTCGACCGATTGTTTCTATGGGAGCTATGTGATACAGTTATATTTGCCTGAAGCAAAAAGAAGCCTATGTGTAATATTTCAGCTCTGTAGCATTCAGGGTCACTGAGAACACCAAAATTAATATACCCTTGCGCGGGTATATATTTTTTTGCGATTTCAATAAAAATTAAAACAAATTACTTAGAAATCTGATTTAGTCATTAAAATTAAAATAATAAAGTTCAATTGTGATCAACAAAGCGTTTTTTAAGTGAATTTTATAGGTCAAATATGCCTAGAAATATTTTTCAACTTTGACCTTGACTATCAAAGCAACCCGAGCATGTGGCACCACAACCAGTCAATTTGAAGCTTACGAAATTAGCTATCAAATTTTTTTTTAAATTTTGCAAATCGCTTCACTACTTTAGAAAATAAGATTTTTGACAAGCGAAATAAGCGATGGCCCCACTGTACGACGGTAGTAGCATAAGAAGCTGTAGAAGCCGTAGACGTTACGACAGTGTTAGTGCCCAAGGTATTAATTGGGATTACGGCTTCAACTATAGTATTAGAAGCAGTACCTGCAGATGTACTAGCAATTTCGATGGCCACATCGACACTATTTGGAGCAATATCGTTGTAAAAATTAACTTATTAGAACTTAATGTTTCAAAATGCAATGTCATGTCATTTCATAGATCCACTTTGCAATTAGTGGTGTATTATCTCAATAATACCCCACTTGAACGTTTGAACGAGATTAAAGATTTGGGTGTATTCATGGACCACAAATTAAATTTTACTCGTCATATTAATATAACTGTCAATAAAGCCATGAGTGTTCTTGGTTTCGTCAAGCGATGGTCGAAAGAATTTGACGATCCTTACACAACCAAAACTCTTTTTATTTCACTGGTCCGCCCCATTATGGATTACACCAAGTAAAAATTGAATCTGTTCAAAAACAGTTTTTAATTTTTGCTGGAATCGAAATGTTAACTTCCCCTCTTATTCTAAAAGACTTTTTTTAATTAACCTTCCCTCCTTACTTAATCGTGAAGTAATGCTTGGTACTTTGTTTATCCACAAGCTTTTGAATGGACAAATAGACTGTCGTAATTTACTCAATCAGGTCAATCTATCTATTCCTTGTAGACTAACCTGAAATTATGTCGCTTTATCTTTAACACGCTGTACTTTTAACTATTCTTTGCATGGACCTTTTCGAGTTCTCTGTTCCGACTACAACCGCCTTTATTCTGTAATCGGATCAGAGTTCTCAATATCTATCCTAAAAACTTGTATTTTAAGTTATCTATCTGGTAGTTAGTCTTAATTATTATTTTAGTTGTGGTCCGTTGTCCACGCGACTTCGTTTTTGCATGCTGTCTGCTAGGGTTCGCGCGTAACAGGCACTGTCCTGGTGTCGCTTGGGACACTTAAACGTACTTGCGCATTGTACGCGTCAACGTCCAGAAGAACTTATGCCTCCAGATACTAATTTGGAACAAGTATTAAAATGCCCTACGTTTTTGTGGGCGAAGAAGCATATCCGCTATTGGAAACTCTGTTAAGGCCATAATCAAGCAGCATTATTATTGGTGAAAGAGAGTATTTCAATAGGCGACTCTCCCGAGCTCGCAGGTATATTGAATGTGCTTTTGGAATAACGACTTCCAAATGGCGTTTGTTCCGGAAGCCAATTGAAGACGATCCAGATTTTGTCGATATTGTTGTAAAGTCAATTTGTATTCTGCATAATACAATTATTGACCTTGAGGGAAGTCCCAATGAGACATACACAAGCAACGAAAATAATGAAGGTGAAGAGTTATTTCATCCAAGAAGTTTAAGAACTGGACAACTTGTTTGTGATGCTTTTTGTAGTTTTATGTGTACACATAAGCTTTAATATTATAAATCCACAAATATAAACAAACTTACTTGGTACTTGCAAACTTTTGCAGTTACCAGTTTTTGCGTTCCAATTTTTTTCAGCAATCAGCCGATGGTGTTAATTTTTAGATTTTTGGTCCCACAAAACCGAACGCGAAAAAATTTCAGTAATTTAATTCTCAACGTTTATTTTGGGATTTGAGCTCATTTTTACATTTGATCAGTGTGATAATTCAAGTGAAAATGAGATTAAATACATAAAAATATGAATCGTTTTGAAACAAACAGTACTTCAAGCTTGAATTGCGTAAAAGCATGTTTCCAACGGTTATTTAATTTCAGTATGCAACAAATATACACGTATCAAAGCTATATGAGACTGAAAAGCGATTCAGAATCGCTTTCTCGCAACTCGCTTGAACTTTTCGCTTTGGCTCTCTTCCCGCTTCCCTTGCTCTCTTACATGTCTTCATGTAATCACATGTAAATTTGCATGCTGAGCTTTTTCACTTATTGTCGCTCAATAGCATCGCTTATTGCGGCTACTCTGATGTCTAATAGGATATGTTCCGCCGGATATTTTTTCTATGTCTTTCAATATACGTAAATGGCATCGGTGCATTGTTCGTTGTTTGTAGAGGGGTGAAGCTTCTGATCTGAGAGCCTCGATCTTATTACCCAATTATATTATTACTCGTTTTATATGTATATAGGCCAATTTATTTGTTATTCGTTACATACACGTACCGGAACACAAACAATTGAACTATATCGATCGTGTAGAATATATGTAAACTATGTAAGTTTACGGGGCCAAGAAATCTCGGATACGTATTAGGATATACCGGGGAGGAATCAAAACAAACTTCTCAAGATGGAGTTTTCCTTAATCTTGCTTAATAATTATGTCAGTGTGCCCGTTCAGGGATAGTGGCAAAAGCCCTCTTCTTTCCCCTGCTGGTCACCCTCCCCTTTCTCACCACACCGCCGACATCCCGATTTACTTCGACACAATTCTGTCCAGTGATCGTGGGTGAGGCAGTTAGGCAGTATTTGTGCTCTAATATTGCCTGTTGTGGCCTTGTCGCGCAGAGATTTAAGAACTGTCGACATTTCCGGAGCGCATGAACTCCTCCGCAGACCTTGCACTGGTAGGAGTTCTCTCGATGAAGTCCACCGCTTCCTTCGAGGCTGGGACGAGCGGTTTTTGGAGACGCGGAAATTTGAGCTGCAGACGTGGACCCAGTGGTCGGCTCAACTGTGGGACCGCACAGAATCCACCCGAATATCGTCTCCAGAGCAAGGAGGGACACGCAGATGCCCTTTTCGATGCGGTTTCCTAAAACGAGGGTCTAAAAGTCTACTGGAGAACTTTCGTGGAAATGTGGATCTGCCAAAGGAAGACGCGGAATGCTATCCTTTATCTTTGTGAGAACCGGTCAGGACGGAATCGCGTTAGGAAGGTTGGGCAAGACGAATGCGCGCGCTTCCACGTGCTTGGAAGGATCTCTAGCAGACTAGATTTTTTCGCATACTTTGTGAGAGTTGGTGGCAACACAATTGGAGATGCCACTGATTTCAGCGTCAGTGACACGGAACCGGGGTTTCACCAGATCGAACATCCTCTTGGATAAGAATGTTCCCTCAGATCCGGTGTCTATCAAGGCGCATTCGTGGAATTCGGCACCTTGATGTCGTATAATTACCATGGCCGTACCCAGCAAACCTTTACGAGGCGTGGATATTCGGAACTTCTGGAGGCCATGGCTTGGACCTTATTGACAGTTACGGTAGTGGTCAAAGACTGGAATCTAGTCGGAGGCCCAGATTTGCGGACTTTTGCTGGGATTACTTGTAACGCAGCAGTGGGCTTTCGACCTTCCAACATTTCTAGAACGCGATACCGATCTATTAGAAAGTTGCTCAGGTCGGACCAGGATGAGAGGTCAGTCTTGTTTGGGATGGATTATACCCATAATGCGAGGGTGGCGTTTGGCAATTTGGATGTACAAAGCGCCACCAACAAGACGTCCCAGTTCTCCGTGCGAACACCGAATCGCATGAGCGTGGTTAAGCACCCTTGGATGGTGGTATGGATATCTTTCATGGTGACGCAAGTCTGGTGAGCGACTGCTGGAAGGTTAAAGAGAATCTTTATCTGGCTGGCAACAAGCTGTCTCTTGTTTTCAACCGAGCTTGAAGATTCTCCCAAGCCGCATGGAAACCATCATTAGTGAGTGGGAAACTGGTAACAATTGCCTTTGCCTCGCCGCGCGTTTTGGACACCAGATGATACAGCTTTTCAACTGGTGCCAACCTCGGATTGTTCACATACAAGGCTGTGAACAGGTCGCGGAACGTGGGCCACTGATTATAGTCGCCCGTGAACACATCCACCTCACACGGAGGTAGCAGATAGCCAGCATGGACGTGCTGTTCTTGGATTTCGTGGGCGTTCTGGGACGCAGGAGTTGTAGTGAACGACTGGAGTCGCTCTATGCGTTCTCCTAAGGTGCTACCGCACCGTACGTACACCATATATACTTATGCATATTTGGATTGCACCGTCACCAAATTGGTATTGCTTTCTTCGCTCGCGTCAGCCGAAAGGGCTCTGGTACATGATAAGTACTCGGATTCGACTCTGCTCTACAGGACCATTGTCTGCTCCAAGTGCAGTTTCATCGAAAACTGTGGCACGTCGCCCTCGAGGGAGCCCATTGTGTTGACCTCGAAATCGGTCAGACCGTCACTAGCGGCTTCAAAGTGGTTCACGGAGATGTCAGCTGCTTCGGACAGTCGCTGGGACTTAGATCGGGTTATTGTTTTGGAGGTGGGAGCGGAAAGTGTGACGAGTGGAATTGATTGGGAGCTAGAGTCGGAGTGAGCGGGCGAGGGAATGCGACTGCAGACAGATGCTTTTTTGGGCTTAGTTCCTCGAAAGGCCTGGTGAAGATTGAGTGTAGGAAGAACGCTTGACGGTGTCGGTATTGCGGGATACCTTGGAACTAGATAGCGGCGTGGATGGCGACGTGGATAGACGAGGCACTGCTAGACGATCGGTTTGGTGGATGCTTTTAACAGGATCTGTGGGCATAGCTGGATTGGACTAGAACGAGCCAAGAAGGACTGTAATATATATCGAATTTGGAAACCGAACGGATGCGTCGGCAAATCAATGAGTGGAAAAACAATAAATAAAAATATATATTTTGTAGATGAAATCCAATACAAAATGAGAATAAATAATTTTGAAATGTGATTTGTGTGGCTACTGTTGTTTATGTGGTCTAGTGGAAACAGACCAAAACCATTAAGCGCTATTTCGATTGCAGCTTTTCGGATTTATTTGTTTATATGATTTTATTTGCAGCAAGCGGGTCGAAAAGCCGCTAAGATATGTCCGTGGCTGGAATGCCCTGTGCTTTATATTGCACGGTATTTTATTAGATTTAAAATTTTGGGAATATTAATTACAAAAATAAAAAACCGGAATATTTTGAATGGATTTCGCTGAAAATACGAAACGGGAAAGGGCGCAAACTTTTTGTGGAAATTTGTCAACAAAATTAAATTTTATTGACGGAAATTATTTGTCACACACACACGAAAATGCCGAAATTATTAATTCGGAAGTGGAATAATTTTTTTTTTTAATATTTATTAGTGCGAATGCTGGAAATTCGGAAAGTTAGTAAGGAAAATCTCGGAAAAATAAATGCCGAAATGTTGAATTCTACCGATATATGCAACTGCCGGCACACCGATTTATGTATGGATGGATACACATACATACATATGTATGTGTGCATGTAAGTGTGGGCGCACTTTCAAGTTAATTCTTTTTTCTTGAGGTTTTTTTTGGAACGACGGAGCACTGGTCGGAATTATGGCCAAGTCATTTACAGGTAAGTTTGTTGGTGATCTTGGGCCAAACACGAAAACTAAAGCATTTTTAATTTCAGCTTGCACTTGTATTCACTTATATATTTTTTTAATTCATTTATTTACACATTTTAAAATATCAGCTAGCGTTAGAAAATAACAGAATTAAATAAGGCTACAAGATAGGTAGGAGAAAAAATAAGAGTATAGCCAACATATTTTACGATACGGGACCCTGCGGGACGTCCCTCTCCCTTTCTGCCCTTCTCAATTCCAGCATCGCAAGTCCAGTCGCCGCCCACATATTAGCGTCCGCTAACATGCTATGAACCAGGTTGGTAGCGTTGAACTTGCACCCAGCTACCAGCTCCATCTGCAGCCTCTCCTGATGGTACCGGTTGCAATCAAAGAGGACATGGTTTGCATCCTCGGTTACTCCTTCGCTACACGCAGTACAGTCGCTATCTGTTTCATGGCCAATTCATCGCAGGTAGTGCCTGAGACACCCGTGATCGTTGAGAAGCTGTGTCATGGCAAAATTTACTTGACCATAGCTCCTGCTTACCCACTCATTGATCCTTGGAATGAGCCTATAAGTCCACCTGCCTTTGGTGGATGAATCCCACCGCGTCTGCCAGATCTCCAGACTCCTAGCCCTTGCGTCTGCCCGAGCCTGTACCTTTGGTGTACCATCCTTGATTGCATCAGCTATCAATTTTGCCTCGGTTGCAAGCAGGTCAATGGGTAATATGCCCGCTATGACAAGCGCCGCCTCATCCGATAGCGTTGTGAAACCGCAGCAGACCCTGAGGGCACATAGCTATAGGTCGCCTTAATGCCTCTGCTGTAGCTATTCGTGTGCATTGCTGAACACCAAATCTCCGCTGCGTACAGAATAATTGTTCGTACAACACTAAAGTACAAGTAAAAGTCTGCGCTCCTGCTTTGGCCCACGAGTATTAAGCATGATTCTGGATAGTGCTCTAGCAGACTCTGCCGCCTTTGTTTGCACGTGTTCAAGGTGCTCGCGGAAACACAGCCTAGTGTCCAGCCAAACTCCCAGATATTTGATGGCCCTCTTAGAATTTATAGTTGTACCATCCACGAATATAGTAGCTTGCTCAACCAACTTCCTAGAGCTGATAAGGACTGCCTCTGTCTTCTGTGCTGCAATCTTCAGACCTACCGAGCGTAGCCAGTCTATTATGACGGATATCGCCTCGTTCGCCGTGGCCTTTGCGTTGCACAGCTCCTTGGCAACGACTACCACAGCCACATCGTCTGCATATCCAACTAGTTCAGTGCCCGAAGCCATCGTTAGGCGTAACAAACCATCATACATGATGTTCCACAGGAGTGGCCTAAGGACAGAGCCCTGAGGAACTCCGGCGGTCACAAGACGATCAGTGGGACCCTCAGTACTACTAAGAAGAAGGTGCCTCTCCTTAAAAAAGTTCCGGATAATGGCGCACAAGTAATGTGGTGCTCCGAAGCGCTGGATGGCATCGAGGATACAAGTCCAGTGAGCCGTATTGAAAGCGTTCCGGACATCTAATGTAACCACCAGGTAATATTTCTTTGATCCTCCTTTCCACCTTGAGCCGGCAATTGCGTGTGTGGGAATATCCACCACACGTCTGATAGCGTCTATTGTTCACTTTGCCTTCCGAAAACCAAATTGGTTATCTGAAAAACCGCCTCCCTCGCTTATTGCCTCGTTTAATCTAACGCTAGTTAGCCTTTCAAAGACCTTTCCTATAGCGTCAACCATACAAATGGGCCTGTAGGACTTTGCATCATCCGGTGATTTGCCCGGTTTAGGAATTAGGAACAGTCTCTGGGCCTTCCACTGAACGGGAAAGAAACCTTCTGCAAGACACTTTTTAAATATCGATGCAAATAAAGCTGGCTGAAGTGTCATCGCAAGTTTTAACACCCTGTTGGGAATTCCGTCTGGTCCTGAAGACTTATTCGACTTTAGCTCAAATGCCGATGCAAGGACTCCGTAATATCATTTATTATGTATGGTGGGTCTGGCAAGGGACATCTGAGATGTAACAAATCCTCGCGATGCGGAAACAGCCCATCCACAATCTCGTTAAGTACAACCGCATCTGTCGGAGCAGCCTGCCTGTTAGCGTATATACGCTTCACCACCAATTTGTACGCCTTACCCCAGGGGTCATCATCTGCTGAGTCACAGAGATTTAGGAAAACTTTCCTTTTTGCCGAGGCTATGACTTTCTTCAACGACATCCTGTTGGTGCGGTAGCAACTGTGTAGTTGTGTCCAGTTTGCTGAATCCCTCCTTCTTGCTCTCTGGTACCTCCTTCGTGCGACGAGACACATCTTACGAATATTGGAGATCTCTTCGTTCCACCAATAGACTGCTTGATGATGACAACTATAGCCCAGTTTAGGTTGCATGCTCGCGTCGCAGGCGGTAACCACCAATGCCAAGAGCTGATCGACCATGTTAATCGCCGAGCCCTGTCTCCACATCTGACCGCACAGAGACTCTGCGAAAACTTTCGGGTTAAGAGTGTCTGCAATATATCTGACCGCACAGAGACTCTGCGAAAACTTGCGGGTTAAGAGTGTCTGCAATATATCCCTTCTTCATCTTATACATGGTGTTATTGATCGCTGGCTGTTCCACATGCCCACCTAATGTCACGAAAATTGCCTCGTGGTCGCTGGCCGTGTAAGTGTCACCTAAACGCCAAAAGGCGCTCCTAAACAGGGTCGTATTGACTCTACCTCTACCCGCTCTATTGAATGTATCTCTGGTGCCGACGTTAAGTAGGGCGACGTCAAGTGACGCCATGGCTTCCAGTAGTGCACGCCCTTTTGCATTGGTATAAGTGCTTCCCCATTCAATTGCCAAGGTGTTGAAATCGCCTGCTATCACGCAAGGGGTATGAGTCCTGGCGTCTGCGATCAGCTCGTCTAGCGAGTTGCAGTAACTTTCATATGACAGGCTGGTTGGTATATAACAGCTGTAGAGCCATTTGCCGCTGATATTCGCCCTTACAAAATCCTCTCCTGCTCTTGGGTCATTGAGTTGCATTGCCGGGGTGCTGCTGGACCAAATCGCCGCTTTACTCGAGGCGCTGCTTACCCATGGGCTGGTTGTCCTTGGTCGAAAGGGCTCACTGATAAGGGCTACATCTGCCCCAAACTCCCTCCCAGATTGCGTCAACAAATCGTGTGCCGCCTCACAATGATTTAAGTTAATTTGGATAATCTTAAACATTAGGTTTGTGCTGTGATGCCCTCTGAGTTCTGATTCCCACCGTGGGCGCCTGGTAACGCATACTGCCAGCTATATGCGACGTGTCATCAAGACCACTGGCTTCACAAAGGAAGCAGAAAGGATTGTTTCTACACTCCCTTGCTTTGTGCGCTTGGCTTACGCATTTCAGACAGACGCTTCTGTCGATGGCGTCTGTGCATTTTGCTGCAATGTGCCCGAGTCTCAGGCATCTAAAGCATCTGATTGGGGAATCATTAGCCCAACAGCAAGAATTGTTTTTGCGACTGCTGCAGCTACATTAAGCGTCGCTTTTTGGGTGCCAGAGTAAGCCGGCCGCAGGCTTCTGATTGCCTCTGGTTCTAGTGAGTCCTCTAGCTGCTTCGAGAGTGCATGTAAGATGTCTTCTGGCGTAGTCATCTCGTCCAGGTCTCGAATCTCTAGCCTTGTGTGCTGGGGGAGTGCTCTCGTTTCAACCTCGTTGCCTAACGCTGTTCCAATATCCAATTTCAGTTTCTCCAGGCTACTGCTTGACGAGGGCTTCAATTCTAATAGTAAATCACCCTTAGCGGTCCGCTTAACCATCCTGACAACAGAATCACCTAACGACTTCAGGTTCTCGTCTGTGCTACGCGTCACCTTTCTCAGCATGTCGCTGTAAGAAATGTTATCGCTGCGTACCAGGATAGCATCTGCTCGATGTCGAGGAGGCGGCGTCTGCTTATGACCTCGCTCTGCGTTTTTTTTTTTGCATTTTTTTTGCTCCTACCTTCTGCTACATTTTGTCGGCCGGTGCTGGCAGGCTGCCTGAAAGTTTTTGTCTGTTGTTGGCCTGATGCTTTCTTGAGTCATCAGGCTTATTTTTGGCCAATTTGGTCGTCTGCGTGGAGGCATCTATTACGCTTGTTCCCTCGGTTTGCTGGTAACGACTTTCGGATTTGTTGTGCTCTCTAATAGTTGTATCAGCATCTAACTCTGGTTGTTCATCACCGTAGTAAGCACTGACGGATTCAAACAGCGACTTCAGTTGTATGAATTGTGCACGCATCTTATTGTTAATATGGCGCACCTTTGAATCGCCTCCCAGCGTTGTAGCATAAATTATATCCTGCAGTAGCTCACCCATTTGGGTCAACTCCTGACAACAGAATCTACCTCTGCTGGGTCGTGCTCCCTTCACTCTCTTCGGTGGTATGTCCTCTCGATCAGGATTAGGGCTGTATGGTGAATCCCTTCTGGCTCTTTTAGGCAACACTGATGTAGCTGGAACTGCTTCAGGACAAGGACGAACCGACGTAGATGGCACAACTGGGTCTTCATCCCCGGCTGGGGTTTGCCATTTACCCGGCGTCGCCCACATCTGTTGCTGCGGCGGTGTTCTTTGCAGCGCACCGCGCAGGACGAACGCCGCCTGGCACTGCACCGCTGCGAGAGGGGGGGAGCGATGTTTTAAAATGATTAAATTTACTATTTTATTATCCAAACGCGGAAAAAATTAAATAATTCTGCTGCCAACGTAAGAAAAAAGTAAATAAAATATGAATAATCCCAATGTGAATATCGAAGTCCAGTCGCGATTTGAACCAAGCGTCGTTGATTACACCAGCCGCTTAGCCGACAATACCACCGGCCGGTCTTTTAAAGTTGAGCCCATAAGATTTATATCTCGATTCTCGCAGATGAGTGTGTGAATGTACCACGACGAAAGCTCTGCTTTGCGAGCTTTTCAAAGCTTTGATCTGCACCTTCCAAGTTACTTTCCACGCAGCTGATTTGTTTCCAGTCACAGACAGCTGATCTGGCCACACAGCGTGCCAGCTGGTTGACTGGTGGCAAGACCACACGTGAGAGTGAGTAAAGATAGAACTCCAGGAGTACGCCTTGTTGTTGGCCGGCACCAAGACAGACAAAATTCGGCCAAAGGGCGGGAACTCACCGGACTCACCGCACCCCTCTCCGAAGTCACCGAACCGCAGCGCTCCGAGGGCAACAGAGCCAGGACAAGAGCAAAAACACGGCACCCAGGACCGTCGGGGCCAAACCGTGAGTAGACACTCCTGCGGGGAAGACAAACTAATGCTCTATCGCCTATCCGCAGAGAACAGCACTAGGATTACCGATGTAAACTCAATTTTATTAGGAGTCGCTTAAAAGACGCAACCGTTTACAACGTACACATATGTATATTCACTTATGTATGCACTTATGTATGTGTGTGTGTAGTTGGTACGCGAATGCAAAAAAAATCAAAGGCAAAATGTGATGAAATGGGCAAAAATGCTAAGATAAGCTACGTGATCAGGATAGATGAGGAAAATATAATTGAATATCCACACAAATTAGAGTGAGAAGTCGCTATGGAAAAGAGCGGGAAACTTTTCACTACAGGTATGTATGTATGTATGTGTATGTATTGGAAAAAAAATGGAATGCCAATAAGAATGTTTCTACTTATTACCCAAGTGTAAGATTGAATTAAAACGCGTGGTAACTCGTTTATATGTTAATAGGCCAATTTATATGTAATTCGTTGCACACACGTACCGGAACACAAACAATTGAACTATATCGATCGTGTAGAATATATGTAAACTATGTAAGTTTACGGGTCCAAGAAATCACGGATACGTATTAGGATATACCGGGGAGGAATCAAAACAAACTTCTCAAGATGGAGTTTTCCTTAATCTTGCTTAATAATTATGTCAGTGTGCCCGTTCAGGGATAGTGGCAAAAGCCCTCTTCTTTCCCCTGCTGGTCACCCTTTCTGGCGTGAACATTCGTAGATAATAAAATCGTAGCAATAGCTTTTGTTCAATAGCAATTGTGCGTTGCCAGTATCCGTTCTATCTTGTACTTGAAACTGTTCCATCTTGTAGGCGTTTCTTGCGAGAGGATGTAAGCGAATTTTTCTTAAACCATTTTAATCTTTTCATTCACTATGGAGCATTTCTTGAAACATTTCACTATCACCTTTTACATTGTGAAAGTCCAAATATGGACACAACCAAATCTAAGGTGGAAGCAAAGAATAAAAGATTGCTTATCTTTAATATTTCACACGTTTTTGCATAGCACTGGCATTATCCGTTACAAACAGTTTTTTGAAGGACTGGATCAATTATCTTGTACGTGGATAACGATGCTGTTTTCATGGTACAATTATGAACAAAGTGCCATGTTACGGTTAAAAAGCTGACATATGCAGTTGAGTTTCACAAATCGCATGTGATGGCAGTGTCTGAAATATCCTCCAGCATTATGGACAATTTTGCCGAAGTTTCTTAACACAAGCTAAGCATCAGAACATCTCTTAATTGCGTATGACTTGAGAACTTATACAATTCCATGTACTCTAAGAAGCCTTCATTTTTGACGACACTGTAAGGCTGTATATCTTTGGCTATCATCCTAGCTAAGGCTCTGTCAATGTCCTTCTTTCGATTCTTACTAGCATTGTAGAATACGGCTCTTTTCAAATACGAAATTTTAAATTTTAAATGGTCACGCAAATTTGAAGTGTTCTCGCTTGTTTTATATTCTTTTGCGCAGTTCAGACTCTACGCAAATTTTTCTCCTTCGAACCGTTCAAAATATTTCATAACCTTAGATATTTTATTATTCATATTTTGTTTATAAACACAAGCGACTCGATGGCACCATTGATGGTGCCAATCCATCGATAGTTCTCCACCTCTACTCTAAGAGCAAACGGCATTTCCAAGCACAAACAGGAACTGTCACTGATTCTGAACTCAAATGATATTGATATCATGCTGCTATCAAAAACACACCTTACAAATAAAAACAGCTTTTAAATATCTAAATATGCATTCTACGGAACAAGGCTCTCGGAGGAACTGGTATCCTAACCAAAAACCGGATTAAACTGTCTCTACTATGGATTTGCCAAACAATACCTACACGCAAGTTCCAAAAGTATTCAAACTATTTACCACGCTTTTGGATCCCTGAAAAAGATCAAAACACCAGAGTACGATTTATTGCTACTGCAGACTACAACGCCAAGAACCCACATTAGTTAGGGCCGCCTGGTTAACCCGCAAGGCAAACAGCTGCACAACACAATCATTCTCATCACTGTATTAACATATCCACAAGTAATAGAGCACCCACTCGGGCTAACAATCTATAAAGTAAACTGATTCAAATATAAGAAATATATGAGCACCCATAAGAAGTTGAAACTGGACGACGAAGAAAACGACTTTTGCAGCTCTTCATAAGAGTCTATGCTTATTGAAGCAGCAGATATCTCCACCCCATTTATCGGCTACACCCAGGGAAATCGACTAATTGAACTACTTGTAACAGATAAAAGACGACTCAGGCGAAAATGGCAAATGTCTTGTTCATCGACAGCAAAGTATCGCCTAAGGACAGGTTCACGATCTCTAGCAAAATCCCATAAGCAACAAGAAGTAATGGCACAGCGGCAATGAATCGAGAAACTTACTCCTACCAGTACCAAATACCCGCTGTGGTAAGCTCAACCGAGATAATTTCAGCCATCCGATGTCCAACTTACAAATGGGTCCGTACAGACGAAGAAAGAGCACTTACCTTTGCAGCTCATCTAAAAACGGTCTATCTGCCAAACTCGTCATTAAACTCATTTCAGCTTCCGATCCGTGCCGTAGACGATGTTGTATATCTTGGAGTCCACCTCGACAGAAGATTAACTTGGCGTTACCATATCGAAGCCAAGAAAAAGTAGCTTAAGCTTAAAGCAACCGGACTACGTTGCCTTATGAACGCATGATCTGGCCTATGTTTAGAATTCAGAGTTCTTTTCTACAACTCGGCGTTAAAACCCATTTGGACGTACGGCTCTATACTGTGGGGAAACGCCAGAAAGACCAATATCGAAACCATACAAAGGGCGCAATCTTAGGTTCTCAGAACTATCACTGGAGCACCTTGGTATATTAGGAACGAAAACGTACAGAAAGACCTACATATTCCTAGTGTAATACCCGAAATAAAGGTACACCAGCTAAAGTCCACCGCAAGACCGGAGGCACATCCAAATAACTACGCCGTATGCAATGAAACTCTTCTCCAACGAAACGACCTTCTAACCCTCCAGCTAATAATCTGGAGGATAGATTATCCATTAGATGTTAGGCTACGTATTAGATTAAGATAAAACTTAAAAATCGTCGTTTGTATTATACACCATAAGAGATCCGACCAATTAATAAACTTAAAAAAATAAAAAATAGGTAAAAAATGACAGACTCGCTTTTTTGCTGTGTCACCATATGTGTTGCTACCATCCCACAGTGGTCGGGCTTGCCAAAAATACTTTTAGTAGCGTTAAAAATCTGAAACATTTTCTAAAATTTAATGAAATTGTAATAAATAAATACGCCCAAAAAATAATTAATATTCAGCCCCTTACTAATCTTAAATTAAGGTAATTTTTTTCGCATAAGGTACGTTATTATTAAATATATTATTCTAAAAGATGAAAAACATTTTTATTAAAAACAGACATAGTTTTAGGGGGTAACTTTCATTGTCCCGTTATGAAAGGATCTAAAGAAAAAAGTAAGCGACAGTAGAACTTCGTATCCTGAACAAAGTGCTTGCAATATGGTTGCACACGGTTTGTGGGAAGTATATGCGGGACAAGAAGAAAAAAGGTCGCGATCACGAGCTCAAAAATGTGTGTCCGTCAGTTACTCGTGCGTCTTTCCGCCTAGAAACTTGCACATATTTCTATGTATGACCTCTGCTCGGATCCGCGATCCCGACTCTCTTTCTCTGCCCAGTTGTTTGTTTATTGCAAATATTGTCGTCTGGCAAAATTTGACTACTTACCTTGCATTAAATTATTATAATTCTTTTTCTTTTTAAGGGGGTCTTACATTAAGAATGTCTAATATGAGCAAAAAGATTTTTCAAAATCTAAAGCCGTTTAGAAGTTATAGCCGTAAACATGAGTAGGTGCATATAAGAGCCTGGTGTCCGCTACCAGGCTCTTATGTGCACCTACTCAGGTTTCAAACGCGTTTTACTAGACACGGTTCCTTAAAACTGGTGCCAAGATATGTCAAAAACTCTTTAAGCGATTTTCCTGAAATTTCCAAAATATCTTTACAAACCTATCTAAACTAAAATATTAAAACAATAATGTTTAGCTAAATAAGGTTGTCGAAATTCAATATATTGATATTTTTTGCATAAAAAAAATATGTTGAAAAATATATTTTAAGATATTTTTGCGTTGGTCACTCTTGTAATGATCGCAGACCGCACAAGTGAAATTAGAAAATGTTGATATCAAGTTACTCTGAGTTTAAAAATGGAACAGCCAAATGTAATTTCTGTCAAAGAATTATTAAAACAAGTGGAAATTCAACAAATACGGCGTCGGTAAGTACACTTACACATTTAAAGTGTTGTGTTGAGTTGTGCGTGAGTGTAATTTTAGAACTATTGAATTCCATTCAGATTGTCGGAAAATAGGGAGCTAAAAATGTATCTCCGCTTGCCCCCAACTACGTGGAAAGTAACTCAATTATGTTTTGGAGTTCATATAAAGCGGATATGCCAGGACTTTCGAAGCTCGCCTTACGGTGTCATACAACCCCTGGTAGTTCAGTGCCTTCGGAGCGACTTGCTTCTGCAAATAAACGTGTTGTCTGTGATTCACGATGTCGTATGACGGATTCACATACTACAGAAATCTTTGAACTCCAAATATACCTGTACCTCGCTTTACACGGTAGATACGTTCCTGACAAAACCGTGTAAAGCGAAAAAAAAATTTTATATGAAAAAAACGTGTAAAGCGAAAAGGAGTGTAAATAGAATTTTATGACATTGATTGAACTTAAAGCATAGCTTTATTCAGTTAATAAGATGTAAAAGAATCATTTAAGTCATAAAAACATAGAAGAAATAAGTTAAAAAACTCGTTCCATTAAAGTAAAACAAAACTTGCATTCCATTAAAAAAAATATGTGTACTTCATTATAAACAAAACATCTCTACTTTTAACCAAACTTAATCGCTATCACTTTCAACCAAAAGTTTCCGCTTTCAAAGATGTATAATTTTCGACTCATCACTGGATGAAAAAATCTCACTGGATTTTTCTTTTGCATTAACTGAGTTGGTTGTAGTCAAAGGTTGCTGAGAATTTTGTTTTGGAAAAAATTCTGAAATAAGCTTTTGTTGCTTATTTTTATTTGTCATATCTTTATAGACTTCTTCATATTGTTTTACTAGATAGTTAACACCTCATTGAAACTTAAGACTACGATCTAAATTAACATCTCCTCCTTGAAAATGGTTTCCTAGTATTCTTCCTAAAACAAGTCTCTCATGAACATATTTTGCTGTGAGTACGTTGGGTTCATTGTTTTTGATGTCAGATTCAAAGTCATTTTTTCATGGTAAAACTTTGTTGCTTTTGACTTAGATGGTAAATTCCTCCTTTAATGAATTATTATGGCAAAATACCATGTAGTATTGCCAGTTTTAAAGTAAAGTTAAAATAATTTAAATTAAAGTACCTAATAATAAAAATTTTGTTTTTGATTTTGAAAACCGCGTTAGAACAAATCCGTGTAAAGCGAGTACCATGTAAAGCGAGGTTTAGGTGTACTGGAATTAAACATTCGTTTAAATATGTAAATGAAAAATTAAGAATGTTGAAAATAAATTGTTATGTTGTTATTTAAATTTGAACTCATTCCAGGGGGAATAATATCGAAAAATATCGATATATGAATATTTTAAAATGATATATCGATAGTTTTCCAAAAGCTTTATTATCGATACAATATTTTAAAAATATTCGACAACTTTACTAAATAGTATCCCAGAATGGGACGAGGTCTGTAAACAATTTATTCTTTTTGAATTTCTTATAGTTCATTGTATGGGCTGAACCTTACAATTCAAATATAAACTTTTTATACACTGTACCATTAGAGGAAAAGGGTAAATTAAAATCGCTAAAATGTATTGTTTCAAATTTTTGCCACGCCCACTTCCGCCCCCGCAAATCGGGAAAACGAATTACTAGAGCTGTATTAAAGATATTGTATTCTTACATGGCATACCTAATTATGTAGCCAAACTGCTTCACCTGACCAAATTTCGTACAAATCAGACAATAAACTTTGCAAATATACCTATATGAGATTTGCAGTGAATTGCCAAGGCGACATTGGCTAGCAAGAGTGAGCGAGACAGCATGCGTTCGCTGTTGCTGCATGTTAAAGGGAATTTTGTATATAGATTTCGAGGATATCCTTTTTCATTGTTATATTATATTAGTTAGTACAGTGTATACGCATTGTCGACAGGGACGACTTGCTTGCTTTATTTCAGTAAGTTACAGTTGCTGCAACCTGGGCATGATGGAGTGTATTCGTAGCATGTCTCAAAACTACAATTTGATTTACGGGAAGTAAACGTGCGCTATTTACGCTGCATAGTGCCGTGGTGGTCCAAAATACCAATAATTATCTTTTAAAGAGTCTATATCCTTTAAAATGCCCCAAGAAAAACGATTTAGTCCGAATATTGGTCTTAAACGTCATATTGCATTACGCTTTCGAATTTTAGTTGGTTTCTTAGCAATGGCAATAATGAACCAGTTAATGCTTTGACATAATCCAAGTCAGTTTTCCCACTCATATCAAAACACTTGGAAGCTGATTCGCTTGCTCGGCCAAGTGGAAGTAGAGTTAAAGGACACAAATGACCGTGTCTTCGCATCAGTCCCGTGACAACCTCAGAAGTTGTCCTATCACTACCAGCTACCACAATTACGTCGGGCACCTTCTTCATTCCTTCAATAAACGATTTCGCATGACCAATATAGTTAGTTCGAAAAACATCCACCTTGTATCCAGTCAAATGCAATATGGGTTCACAATACCTTTTAAACTTAGAAGAAAAAGAGATATATAATAGATATACTAAAGTTTACAATAGTTACCCATAATAACTTAAAAAAATAATTATAATTTAGTATGTATTATGTACTTATTTAAACACAATTTTTCCCCTTTAAAAATTTTAATTTTATATTTTTAATTTTAGCTGATTTAGTTATTTGTTAATTATTTTCATATTACTCTGTCGTTATTCAATTAAACATTATCCCTGAGGAAATTCTAATATTTTATGTGACTTTAACCTGCCGCACATTTCATGGCACATTGTAGGGTATTCCATTGCTCTTACACCAAATTCAAACTTTGAAATATTTTGCGTATTTCGTTATTATTATCGAGATGGCTTGCCAGCTATCTAATCGATAGATTAAAACAAAAATTTTTGTTACTACGGGAGTTCTTTTTATCACTGACCTTCTATAATCTGTATGCCCAAAGTTTCTTTGTAAGCTAACAAAGTGAAATTTGATGCTATCAATTGATAACATTTCTGGTGCCTCAATGCTGATATAAGATGTTTCCTTTTTAAACACTAGGTGTATTCCAATTTTTGTAAAATTTAAATGCGACTAATGTAGTTGTATGACTTATCGCTATTTTGGATCGAAGATACTTTAAAATATCAATGACCTTAGTGAACTGTTTAGCCCACGGCTTTCATTTATAAAAAAGGATTTATAAAACGATATTTTAAAGAGTTTAACGATCCCAATATCTTCAAACTTCTTTTACTTCAGTAGTCCTCCCTATTCTGGAAAATGGTTTTTCCATTTTTAATCCGCAACATCTTAATTATAAAGAGCGCATTAGGTTTGTCCAGAAGTAATTTCTGTTATTTGCGTTTCGTTGGCTCCCATGCGAAATTTTACAAAATTACCTGCCAATCCATCGATAGTTCTCCACCTCTACTCTAAGAGCAAACGGCATTTCCAAGCACAAACAGGAACTGTCACTGATTCTGAACTCAAATGATATTGATATCATGCTGCTATCAAAAACACACCTTACAAATAAAAACAGCTTTTAAATATCTAAATATGCATTCTACGGAACAAGGCTCTCGGAGGAACTGGTATCCTAACCAAAAACCGGATTAAACTGTCTCTACTATGGATTTGCCAAACAATACCTACACGCAAGTTCCAAAAGTATTCAAACTATTTACCACGCTTTTGGATCCCTGAAAAAGATCAAAACACCAGAGTACGATTTATTGCTACTGCAGACTACAACGCCAAGAACCCACATTAGTTAGGGCCGCCTGGTTAACCCGCAAGGCAAACAGCTGCACAACACAATCATTCTCATCACTGTATTAACATATCCACAAGTAATAGAGCACCCACTCGGGCTAACAATCTATAAAGTAAACTGATTCAAATATAAGAAATATATGAGCACCCATAAGAAGTTGAAACTGGACGACGAAGAAAACGACTTTTGCAGCTCTTCATAAGAGTCTATGCTTATTGAAGCAGCAGATATCTCCACCCCATTTATCGGCTACACCCAGGGAAATCGACTAATTGAACTACTTGTAACAGATAAAAGACGACTCAGGCGAAAATGGCAAATGTCTTGTTCATCGACAGCAAAGTATCGCCTAAGGACAGGTTCACGATCTCTAGCAAAATCCCATAAGCAACAAGAAGTAATGGCACAGCGGCAATGAATCGAGAAACATACTCCTACCAGTACCAAATACCCGCTGTGGTAAGCTCAACCGAGATAATTTCAGCCATCCGATGTCCAACTTACAAATGGGTCCGTACAGACGAAGAAAGAGCACTTACCTTTGCAGCTCATCTAAAAACGGTCTATCTGCCAAACTCGTCATTAAACTCATTTCAGCTTCCGATCCGTGCCGTAGACGATGTTGTATATCTTGGAGTCCACCTCGACAGAAGATTAACTTGGCGTTACCATATCGAAGCCAAGAAAAAGTAGCTTAAGCTTAAAGCAACCGGACTACGTTGCCTTATGAACGCATGATCTGGCCTATGTTTAGAATTCAGAGTTCTTTTCTACAACTCGGCGTTAAAACCCATTTGGACGTACGGCTCTATACTGTGGGGAAACGCCAGAAAGACCAATATCGAAACCATACAAAGGGCGCAATCTTAGGTTCTCAGAACTATCACTGGAGCACCTTGGTATATTAGGAACGAAAACGTACAGAAAGACCTACATATTCCTAGTGTAATACCCGAAATAAAGGTACACCAGCTAAAGTCCACCGCAAGACCGGAGGCACATCCAAATAACTACGCCGTATGCAATGAAACTCTTCTCCAACGAAACGACCTTCTAACCCTCCAGCTAATAATCTGGAGGATAGATTATCCATTAGATGTTAGGCTACGTATTAGATTAAGATAAAACTTAAAAATCGTCGTTTGTATTATACACCATAAGAGATCCGACCAATTAATAAAATTAAAAAAATAAAAAATAGGTAAAAAATGACAGACTCGCTTTTTTGCTGTGTCACCATATGTGTTGCTACCATCCCACAGTGGTCGGGCTTGCCAAAAATACTTTTAGTAGCGTTAAAAATCTGAAACATTTTCTAAAATTTAATGAAATTGTAATAAATAAATACGCCCAAAAAATAATTAATATTCAGCCCCTTACTAATCTTAAATTAAGGTAATTTTTTTCGCATAAGGTACGTTATTATTAAATATATTATTCTAAAAGATGAAAAACATTTTTATTAAAAACAGACATAGTTTTAGGGGGTAACTTTCATTGTCCCGTTATGAAAGGATCTAAAGAAAAAAGTAAGCGACAGTAGAACTTCGTATCCTGAACAAAGTGCTTGCAATATGGTTGCACACGGTTTGTGGGAAGTATATGCGGGACAAGAAGAAAAAAGGTCGCGATCACGAGCTCAAAAATGTGTGTCCGTCAGTTACTCGTGCGTCTTTCCGCCTAGAAACTTGCACATATTTCTATGTATGACCTCTGCTCGGATCCGCGATCCCGACTCTCTTTCTCTGCCCAGTTGTTTGTTCATTGCAAATATTGTCGTCTGGCAAAATTTGACTACTTACCTTGCATTAAATTATTATAATTCTTTTTCTTTTTAAGGGGGTCTTACATTAAGAATGTCTAATATGAGCAAAAAGATTTTTCAAAATCTAAAGCCGTTTAGAAGTTATAGCCGTAAACATGAGTAGGTGCATATAAGAGCCTGGTGTCCGCTACCAGGCTCTTATGTGCACCTACTCAGGTTTCAAACGCGTTTTACTAGACACGGTTCCTTAAAACTGGTGCCAAGATATGTCAAAAACTCTTTAAGCGATTTTCCTGAAATTTCCAAAATATCTTTACAAACCTATCTAAACTAAAATATTAAAACAATAATGTTTAGCTAAATAAGGTTGTCGAAATTCAATATATTGATATTTTTTGCATAAAAAAAATATGTTGAAAAATATATTTTAAGATATTTTTGCGTTGGTCACTCTTGTAATGATCGCAGACCGCACAAGTGAAATTAGAAAATGTTGATATCAAGTTACTCTGAGTTTAAAAATGGAACAGCCAAATGTAATTTCTGTCAAAGAATTATTAAAACAAGTGGAAATTCAACAAATACGGCGTCGGTAAGTACACTTACACATTTAAAGTGTTGTGTTGAGTTGTGCGTGAGTGTAATTTTAGAACTATTGAATTCCATTCAGATTGTCGGAAAATAGGGAGCTAAAAATGTATCTCCGCTTGCCCCCAACTACGTGGAAAGTAACTCAATTATGTTTTGGAGTTCATATAAAGCGGATATGCCAGGACTTTCGAAGCTCGCCTTACGGTGTCATACAACCCCTGGTAGTTCAGTGCCTTCGGAGCGACTTGCTTCTGCAAATAAACGTGTTGTCTGTGATTCACGATGTCGTATGACGGATTCACATACTACAGAAATCTTTGAACTCCAAATATACCTGTACCTCGCTTTACACGGTAGATAAGTTCCTGACAAAACCGTATAAAGCAAAAAAAAATTTTATATGAAAAAAACGTGTAAAGCGAAAAGGAGTGTAAATAGAATTTTATGACATTGATTGAACTTAAAGCATAGCTTTATTCAGTTAATAAGATGTAAAAGAATCATTTAAGTCATAAAAACATAGAAGAAATAAGTTAAAAAACTCGTTCCATTAAAAAAATAAGTAAAACAAAACTTGCATTCCATTAAAAAAAATATGTGTACTTCATTATAAACAAAACATCTCTACTTTTAACCAAACTTAATCGCTATCACTTTCAACCAAAAGTTTCCGCTTTCAAAGATGTATAATTTTCGACTCATCACTGGATGAAAAAATCTCACTGGATTTTTCTTTTGCATTAACTGAGTTGGTTGTAGTCAAAGGTTGCTGAGAATTTTGTTTTGGAAAAAATTCTGAAATAAGCTTTTGTTGCTTATTTTTATTTGTCATATCTTTATAGACTTCTTCATATTGTTTTACTAGATAGTTAACACCTCATTGAAACTTAAGACTACGATCTAAATTAACATCTCCTCCTTGAAAATGGTTTCCTAGTATTCTTCCTAAAACAAGTCTCTCATGAACATATTTTGCTGTGAGTACGTTGGGTTCATTGTTTTTGATGTCAGATTCAAAGTCATTTTTTCATGGTAAAACTTTGTTGCTTTTGACTTAGATGGTAAATTCCTCCTTTAATGAATTATTATGGCAAAATACCATGTAGTATTGCCAGTTTTAAAGTAAAGTTAAAATAATTTAAATTAAAGTACCTAATAATAAAAATTTTGTTTTTGATTTTGAAAACCGCGTTAGAACAAATCCGTGTAAAGCGAGTACCATGTAAAGCGAGGTTTAGGTGTACTGGAATTAAACATTCGTTTAAATATGTAAATGAAAAATTAAGAATGTTGAAAATAAATTGTTATGTTGTTATTTAAATTTGAACTCATTCCAGGGGGAATAATATCGAAAAATATCGATATATGAATATTTTAAAATGATATATCGATAGTTTTCCAAAAGCTTTATTATCGATACAATATTTTAAAAATATTCGACAACTTTACTAAATAGTATCCCAGAATGGGACGAGGTCTGTAAACAATTTATTCTTTTTGAATTTCTTATAGTTCATTGTATGGGCTGAACCTTACAATTCAAATATAAACTTTTTATACACTGTACCATTAGAGGAAAAGGGTAAATTAAAATCGCTAAAATGTATTGTTTCAAATTTTTGCCACGCCCACTTCCGCCCCCGCAAATCGGGAAAACGAATTACTAGAGCTGTATTAAAGATATTGTATTCTTACATGGCATACCTAATTATGTAGCCAAACTGCTTCACCTGACCAAATTTCGTACAAATCAGACAATAAACTTTGCAAATATACCTATATGAGATTTGCAGTGAATTGCCAAGGCGACATTGGCTAGCAAGAGTGAGCGAGACAGCATGCGTTCGCTGTTGCTGCATGTTAAAGGGAATTTTGTATATAGATTTCGAGGATATCCTTTTTCATTGTTATATTATATTAGTTAGTACAGTGTATACGCATTGTCGACAGGGACGACTTGCTTGCTTTATTTCAGTAAGTTACAGTTGCTGCAACCTGGGCATGATGGAGTGTATTCGTAGCATGTCTCAAAACTACAATTTGATTTACGGGAAGTAAACGTGCGCTATTTACGCTGCATAGTGCCGTGGTGGTCCAAAATACCAATAATTATCTTTTAAAGAGTCTATATCCTTTAAAATGCCCCAAGAAAAACGATTTAGTCCGAATATTGGTCTTAAACGTCATATTGCATTACGCTTTCGAATTTTAGTTGGTTTCTTAGCAATGGCAATAATGAACCAGTTAATGCTTTGACATAAAACAAGTCAGTTTTCCCACTCATATCAAAACACTTGGAAGCTGATTCGCTTGCTCGGCCAAGTGGAAGTAGAGTTAAAGGACACAAATGACCGTGTCTTCGCATCAGTCCCGTGACAACCTCAGAAGTTGTCCTATCACTACCAGCTACCACAATTACGTCGGGCACCTTCTTCATTCCTTCAATAAACGATTTCGCATGACCAATATAGTTAGTTCGAAAAACATCCACCTTGTATCCAGTCAAATGCAATATGGGTTCACAATACCTTTTAAACTTAGAAGAAAAAGAGATATATAATAGATATACTAAAGTTTACAATAGTTACCCATAATAACTTAAAAAAATAATTATAATTTAGTATGTATTATGTACTTATTTAAACACAATTTTTCCCCTTTAAAAATTTTAATTTTATATTTTTAATTTTAGCTGATTTAGTTATTTGTTAATTATTTTCATATTACTCTGTCGTTATTCAATTAAACATTATCCCTGAGGAAATTCTAATATTTTATGTGACTTTAACCTGCCGCACATTTCATGGCACATTGTAGGGTATTCCATTGCTCTTACACCAAATTCAAACTTTGAAATATTTTGCGTATTTCGTTATTATTATCGAGATGGCTTGCCAGCTATCTAATCGATAGATTAAAACAAAAATTTTTGTTACTACGGGAGTTCTTTTTATCACTGACCTTCTATAATCTGTATGCCCAAAGTTTCTTTGTAAGCTAACAAAGTGAAATTTGATGCTATCAATTGATAACATTTCTGGTGCCTCAATGCTGATATAAGATGTTTCCTTTTTAAACACTAGGTGTATTCCAATTTTTGTAAAATTTAAATGCGACTAATGTAGTTGTATGACTTATCGCTATTTTGGATCGAAGATACTTTAAAATATCAATGACCTTAGTGAACTGTTTAGCCCACGGCTTTCATTTATAAAAAAGGATTTATAAAACGATATTTTAAAGAGTTTAACGATCCCAATATCTTCAAACTTCTTTTACTTCAGTAGTCCTCCCTATTCTGGAAAATGGTTTTTCCATTTTTAATCCGCAACATCTTAATTATAAAGAGCGCATTAGGTTTGTCCAGAAGTAATTTCTGTTATTTGCGTTTCGTTGGCTCCCATGCGAAATTTTACAAAATTACCTGCCAATCCATCGATAGTTCTCCACCTCTACTCTAAGAGCAAACGGCATTTCCAAGCACAAACAGGAACTGTCACTGATTCTGAACTCAAATGATATTGATATCATGCTGCTATCAAAAACACACCTTACAAATAAAAACAGCTTTTAAATATCTAAATATGCATTCTACGGAACAAGGCTCTCGGAGGAACTGGTATCCTAACCAAAAACCGGATTAAACTGTCTCTACTATGGATTTGCCAAACAATACCTACACGCAAGTTCCAAAAGTATTCAAACTATTTACCACGCTTTTGGATCCCTGAAAAAGATCAAAACACCAGAGTACGATTTATTGCTACTGCAGACTACAACGCCAAGAACCCACATTAGTTAGGGCCGCCTGGTTAACCCGCAAGGCAAACAGCTGCACAACACAATCATTCTCATCACTGTATTAACATATCCACAAGTAATAGAGCACCCACTCGGGCTAACAATCTATAAAGTAAACTGATTCAAATATAAGAAATATATGAGCACCCATAAGAAGTTGAAACTGGACGACGAAGAAAACGACTTTTGCAGCTCTTCATAAGAGTCTATGCTTATTGAAGCAGCAGATATCTCCACCCCATTTATCGGCTACACCCAGGGAAATCGACTAATTGAACTACTTGTAACAGATAAAAGACGACTCAGGCGAAAATGGCAAATGTCTTGTTCATCGACAGCAAAGTATCGCCTAAGGACAGGTTCACGATCTCTAGCAAAATCCCATAAGCAACAAGAAGTAATGGCACAGCGGCAATGAATCGAGAAACTTACTCCTACCAGTACCAAATACCCGCTGTGGTAAGCTCAACCGAGATAATTTCAGCCATCCGATGTCCAACTTACAAATGGGTCCGTACAGACGAAGAAAGAGCACTTACCTTTGCAGCTCATCTAAAAACGGTCTATCTGCCAAACTCGTCATTAAACTCATTTCAGCTTCCGATCCGTGCCGTAGACGATGTTGTATATCTTGGAGTCCACCTCGACAGAAGATTAACTTGGCGTTACCATATCGAAGCCAAGAAAAAGTAGCTTAAGCTTAAAGCAACCGGACTACGTTGCCTTATGAACGCATGATCTGGCCTATGTTTAGAATTCAGAGTTCTTTTCTACAACTCGGCGTTAAAACCCATTTGGACGTACGGCTCTATACTGTGGGGAAACGCCAGAAAGACCAATATCGAAACCATACAAAGGGCGCAATCTTAGGTTCTCAGAACTATCACTGGAGCACCTTGGTATATTAGGAACGAAAACGTACAGAAAGACCTACATATTCCTAGTGTAATACCCGAAATAAAGGTACACCAGCTAAAGTCCACCGCAAGACCGGAGGCACATCCAAATAACTACGCCGTATGCAATGAAACTCTTCTCCAACGAAACGACCTTCTAACCCTCCAGCTAATAATCTGGAGGATAGATTATCCATTAGATGTTAGGCTACGTATTAGATTAAGATAAAACTTAAAAATCGTCGTTTGTATTATACACCATAAGAGATCCGACCAATTAATAAAATTAAAAAAATAAAAAATAGGTAAAAAATGACAGACTCGCTTTTTTGCTGTGTCACCATATGTGTTGCTACCATCCCACAGTGGTCGGGCTTGCCAAAAATACTTTTAGTAGCGTTAAAAATCTGAAACATTTTCTAAAATTTAATGAAATTGTAATAAATAAATACGCCCAAAAAATAATTAATATTCAGCCCCTTACTAATCTTAAATTAAGGTAATTTTTTTCGCATAAGGTACGTTATTATTAAATATATTATTCTAAAAGATGAAAAACATTTTTATTAAAAACAGACATAGTTTTAGGGGGTAACTTTCATTGTCCCGTTATGAAAGGATCTAAAGAAAAAAGTAAGCGACAGTAGAACTTCGTATCCTGAACAAAGTGCTTGCAATATGGTTGCACACGGTTTGTGGGAAGTATATGCGGGACAAGAAGAAAAAAGGTCGCGATCACGAGCTCAAAAATGTGTGTCCGTCAGTTACTCGTGCGTCTTTCCGCCTAGAAACTTGCACATATTTCTATGTATGACCTCTGCTCGGATCCGCGATCCCGACTCTCTTTCTCTGCCCAGTTGTTTGTTTATTGCAAATATTGTCGTCTGGCAAAATTTGACTACTTACCTTGCATTAAATTATTATAATTCTTTTTCTTTTTAAGGGGGTCTTACATTAAGAATGTCTAATATGAGCAAAAAGATTTTTCAAAATCTAAAGCCGTTTAGAAGTTATAGCCGTAAACATGAGTAGGTGCATATAAGAGCCTGGTGTCCGCTACCAGGCTCTTATGTGCACCTACTCAGGTTTCAAACGCGTTTTACTAGACACGGTTCCTTAAAACTGGTGCCAAGATATGTCAAAAACTCTTTAAGCGATTTTCCTGAAATTTCCAAAATATCTTTACAAACCTATCTAAACTAAAATATTAAAACAATAATGTTTAGCTAAATAAGGTTGTCGAAATTCAATATATTGATATTTTTTGCATAAAAAAAATATGTTGAAAAATATATTTTAAGATATTTTTGCGTTGGTCACTCTTGTAATGATCGCAGACCGCACAAGTGAAATTAGAAAATGTTGATATCAAGTTACTCTGAGTTTAAAAATGGAACAGCCAAATGTAATTTCTGTCAAAGAATTATTAAAACAAGTGGAAATTCAACAAATACGGCGTCGGTAAGTACACTTACACATTTAAAGTGTTGTGTTGAGTTGTGCGTGAGTGTAATTTTAGAACTATTGAATTCCATTCAGATTGTCGGAAAATAGGGAGCTAAAAATGTATCTCCGCTTGCCCCCAACTACGTGGAAAGTAACTCAATTATGTTTTGGAGTTCATATAAAGCGGATATGCCAGGACTTTCGAAGCTCGCCTTACGGTGTCATACAACCCCTGGTAGTTCAGTGCCTTCGGAGCGACTTGCTTCTGCAAATAAACGTGTTGTCTGTGATTCACGATGTCGTATGACGGATTCACATACTACAGAAATCTTTGAACTCCAAATATACCTGTACCTCGCTTTACACGGTAGATACGTTCCTGACAAAACCGTGTAAAGCGAAAAAAAAATTTTATATGAAAAAAACGTGTAAAGCGAAAAGGAGTGTAAATAGAATTTTATGACATTGATTGAACTTAAAGCATAGCTTTATTCAGTTAATAAGATGTAAAAGAATCATTTAAGTCATAAAAACATAGAAGAAATAAGTTAAAAAACTCGTTCAATTAAAAAAATAAGTAAAACAAAACTTGCATTCCATTAAAAAAAATATGTGTACTTCATTATAAACAAAACATCTCTACTTTTAACCAAACTTAATCGCTATCACTTTCAACCAAAAGTTTCCGCTTTCAAAGATGTATAATTTTCGACTCATCACTGGATGAAAAAATCTCACTGGATTTTTCTTTTGCATTAACTGAGTTGGTTGTAGTCAAAGGTTGCTGAGAATTTTGTTTTGGAAAAAATTCTGAAATAAGCTTTTGTTGCTTATTTTTATTTGTCATATCTTTATAGACTTCTTCATATTGTTTTACTAGATAGTTAACACCTCATTGAAACTTAAGACTACGATCTAAATTAACATCTCCTCCTTGAAAATGGTTTCCTAGTATTCTTCCTAAAACAAGTCTCTCATGAACATATTTTGCTGTGAGTACGTTGGGTTCATTGTTTTTGATGTCAGATTCAAAGTCATTTTTTCATGGTAAAACTTTGTTGCTTTTGACTTAGATGGTAAATTCCTCCTTTAATGAATTATTATGGCAAAATACCATGTAGTATTGCCAGTTTTAAAGTAAAGTTAAAATAATTTAAATTAAAGTACCTAATAATAAAAATTTTGTTTTTGATTTTGAAAACCGCGTTAGAACAAATCCGTGTAAAGCGAGTACCATGTAAAGCGAGGTTTAGGTGTACTGGAATTAAACATTCGTTTAAATATGTAAATGAAAAATTAAGAATGTTGAAAATAAATTGTTATGTTGTTATTTAAATTTGAACTCATTCCAGGGGGAATAATATCGAAAAATATCGATATATGAATATTTTAAAATGATATATCGATAGTTTTCCAAAAGCTTTATTATCGATACAATATTTTAAAAATATTCGACAACTTTACTAAATAGTATCCCAGAATGGGACGAGGTCTGTAAACAATTTATTGTTTTTGAATTTCTTATAGTTCATTGTATGGGCTGAACCTTACAATTCAAATATAAACTTTTTATACACTGTACCATTAGAGGAAAAGGGTAAATTAAAATCGCTAAAATGTATTGTTTCAAATTTTTGCCACGCCCACTTCCGCCCCCGCAAATCGGGAAAACGAATTACTAGAGCTGTATTAAAGATATTGTATTCTTACATGGCATACCTAATTATGTAGCCAAACTGCTTCACCTGACCAAATTTCGTACAAATCAGACAATAAACTTTGCAAATATACCTATATGAGTTTTGCAGTGAATTGCCAAGGCGACATTGGCTAGCAAGAGTGAGCGAGACAGCATGCGTTCGCTGTTGCTGCATGTTAAAGGGAATTTTGTATATAGATTTCGAGGATATCCTTTTTCATTGTTATATTATATTAGTTAGTACAGTGTATACGCATTGTCGACAGGGACGACTTGCTTGCTTTATTTCAGTAAGTTACAGTTGCTGCAACCTGGGCATGATGGAGTGTATTCGTAGCATGTCTCAAAACTACAATTTGATTTACGGGAAGTAAACGTGCGCTATTTACGCTGCATAGTGCCGTGGTGGTCCAAAATACCAATAATTATCTTTTAAAGAGTCTATATCCTTTAAAATGCCCCAAGAAAAACGATTTAGTCCGAATATTGGTCTTAAACGTCATATTGCATTACGCTTTCGAATTTTAGTTGGTTTCTTAGCAATGGCAATAATGAACCAGTTAATGCTTTGACATAATCCAAGTCAGTTTTCCCACTCATATCAAAACACTTGGAAGCTGATTCGCTTGCTCGGCCAAGTGGAAGTAGAGTTAAAGGACACAAATGACCGTGTCTTCGCATCAGTCCCGTGACAACCTCAGAAGTTGTCCCATCACTACCAGCTACCACAATTACGTCGGGCACCTTCTTCATTCCTTCAATAAACGATTTCGCATGACCAATATAGTTAGTTCGAAAAACATCCACCTTGTATCCAGTCAAATGCAATATGGGTTCACAATACCTTTTAAACTTAGAAGAAAAAGAGATATATAATAGATATACTAAAGTTTACAATAGTTACCCATAATAACTTAAAAAAATAATTATAATTTAGTATGTATTATGTACTTATTTAAACACAATTTTTCCCCTTTAAAAATTTTAATTTTATATTTTTAATTTTAGCTGATTTAGTTATTTGTTAATTATTTTCATATTACTCTGTCGTTATTCAATTAAACATTATCCCTGAGGAAATTCTAATATTTTATGTGACTTTAACCTGCCGCACATTTCATGGCACGTTGTAGGGTATTCCATTGCTCTTACACCAAATTCAAACTTTGAAATATTTTGCGTATTTCGTTATTATTATCGAGATGGCTTGCCAGCTATCTAATCGATAGATTAAAACAAAAATTTTTGTTACTACGGGAGTTCTTTTTATCACTGACCTTCTATAATCTGTATGCCCAAAGTTTCTTTGTAAGCTAACAAAGTGAAATTTGATGCTATCAATTGATAACATTTCTGGTGCCTCAATGCTGATATAAGATGTTTCCTTTTTAAACACTAGGTGTATTCCAATTTTTGTAAAATTTAAATGCCTAAGGACAGCTTCACGATCTCTAGCAAAATCCCATAAGCAACAAGAAGTAATGGCACAGCGGCAATGAATCGAGAAACTTACTCCTACCAGTACCAAATACCCGCTGTGGTAAGCTCAACCGAGATAATTTCAGCCATCCGATGTCCAACTTACAAATGGGTCCGTACAGACGAAGAAAGAGCACTTACCTTTGCAGCTCATCTAAAAACGGTCTATCTGCCAAACTCGTCATTAAACTCATTTCAGCTTCCGATCCGTGCCGTAGACGATGTTGTATATCTTGGAGTCCACCTCGACAGAAGATTAACTTGGCGTTACCATATCGAAGCCAAGAAAAAGTAGCTTAAGCTTAAAGCAACCGGACTACGTTGCCTTATGAACGCATGATCTGGCCTATGTTTAGAATTCAGAGTTCTTTTCTACAACTCGGCGTTAAAACCCATTTGGACGTACGGCTCTATACTGTGGGGAAACGCCAGAAAGACCAATATCGAAACCATACAAAGGGCGCAATCTTAGGTTCTCAGAACTATCACTGGAGCACCTTGGTATATTAGGAACGAAAACGTACAGAAAGACCTACATATTCCTAGTGTAATACCCGAAATAAAGGTACACCAGCTAAAGTCCACCGCAAGACCGGAGGCACATCCAAATAACTACGCCGTATGCAATGAAACTCTTCTCCAACGAAACGACCTTCTAACCCTCCAGCTAATAATCTGGAGGATAGATTATCCATTAGATGTTAGGCTACGTATTAGATTAAGATAAAACTTAAAAATCGTCGTTTGTATTATACACCATAAGAGATCCGACCAATTAATAAAATTAAAAAAATAAAAAATAGGTAAAAAATGACAGACTCGCTTTTTTGCTGTGTCACCATATGTGTTGCTACCATCCCACAGTGGTCGGGCTTGCCAAAAATACTTTTAGTAGCGTTAAAAATCTGAAACATTTTCTAAAATTTAATGAAATTGTAATAAATAAATACGCCCAAAAAATAATTAATATTCAGCCCCTTACTAATCTTAAATTAAGGTAATTTTTTTCGCATAAGGTACGTTATTATTAAATATATTATTCTAAAAGATGAAAAACATTTTTATTAAAAACAGACATAGTTTTAGGGGGTAACTTTCATTGTCCCGTTATGAAAGGATCTAAAGAAAAAAGTAAGCGACAGTAGAACTTCGTATCCTGAATAAAGTGCTTGCAATATGGTTGCACACGGTTTGTGGGAAGTATATGCGGGACAAGAAGAAAAAAGGTCGCGATCACGAGATCAAAAATGTGTGTCCGTCAGTTACTCGTGCGTCTTTCCGCCTAGAAACTTGCACATATTTCTATGTATGACCTCTGCTCGGATCCGCGATCCCGACTCTCTTTCTCTGCCCAGTTGTTTGTTTATTGCAAATATTGTCGTCTGGCAAAATTTGACTACTTACCTTGCATTAAATTATTATAATTCTTTTTCTTTTTAAGGGGGTCTTACATTAAGAATGTCTAATATGAGCAAAAAGATTTTTCAAAATCTAAAGCCGTTTAGAAGTTATAGCCGTAAACATGAGTAGGTGCATATAAGAGCCTGGTGTCCGCTACCAGGCTCTTATGTGCACCTACTCAGGTTTCAAACGCGTTTTACTAGACACGGTTCCTTAAAACTGGTGCCAAGATATGTCAAAAACTCTTTAAGCGATTTTCCTGAAATTTCCAAAATATCTTTACAAACCTATCTAAACTAAAATATTAAAACAATAATGTTTAGCTAAATAAGGTTGTCGAAATTCAATATATTGATATTTTTTGCATAAAAAAAATATGTTGAAAAATATATTTTAAGATATTTTTGCGTTGGTCACTCTTGTAATGATCGCAGACCGCACAAGTGAAATTAGAAAATGTTGATATCAAGTTACTCTGAGTTTAAAAATGGAACAGCCAAATGTAATTTCTGTCAAAGAATTATTAAAACAAGTGGAAATTCAACAAATACGGCGTCGGTAAGTACACTTACACATTTAAAGTGTTGTGTTGAGTTGTGCGTGAGTGTAATTTTAGAACTATTGAATTCCATTCAGATTGTCGGAAAATAGGGAGCTAAAAATGTATTTACGCTTGCCCCCAACTACGTGGAAAGTAACTCAATTATGTTTTGGAGTTCATATAAAGCGGATATGCCAGGACTTTCGAAGCTCGCCTTACGGTGTCATACAACCCCTGGTAGGACTTTCGAAGCTCGCCTTACGGTGTCATACAACCCCTGGTAGTTCAGTGCCTTCGGAGCGACTTGCTTCTGCAAATAAACGTGTTGTCTGTGATTCACGATGTCGTATGACGGATTCACATACTACAGAAATCTTTGAACTCCAAATATACCTGTACCTCGCTTTACACGGTAGATACGTTCCTGACAAAACCGTGTAAAGCGAAAAAAAAATTTTATATGAAAAAAACGTGTAAAGCGAAAAGGAGTGTAAATAGAATTTTATGACATTGATTGAACTTAAAGCATAGCTTTATTCAGTTAATAAGATGTAAAAGAATCATTTAAGTCATAAAAACATAGAAGAAATAAGTTAAAAAACTCGTTCCATTAAAAAAATAAGTAAAACAAAACTTGCATTCCATTAAAAAAAATATGTGTACTTCATTATAAACAAAACATCTCTACTTTTAACCAAACTTAATCGCTATCACTTTCAACCAAAAGTTTCCGCTTTCAAAGATGTATAATTTTCGACTCATCACTGGATGAAAAAATCTCACTGGATTTTTCTTTTGCATTAACTGAGTTGGTTGTAGTCAAAGGTTGCTGAGAATTTTGTTTTGGAAAAAATTCTGAAATAAGCTTTTGTTGCTTATTTTTATTTGTCATATCTTTATAGACTTCTTCATATTGTTTTACTAGATAGTTAACACCTCATTGAAACTTAAGACTACGATCTAAATTAACATCTCCTCCTTGAAAATGGTTTCCTAGTATTCTTCCTAAAACAAGTCTCTCATGAACATATTTTGCTGTGAGTACGTTGGGTTCATTGTTTTTGATGTCAGATTCAAAGTCATTTTTTCATGGTAAAACTTTGTTGCTTTTGACTTAGATGGTAAATTCCTCCTTTAATGAATTATTATGGCAAAATACCATGTAGTATTGCCAGTTTTAAAGTAAAGTTAAAATAATTTAAATTAAAGTACCTAATAATAAAAATTTTGTTTTTGATTTTGAAAACCGCGTTAGAACAAATCCGTGTAAAGCGAGTACCATGTAAAGCGAGGTTTAGGTGTACTGGAATTAAACATTCGTTTAAATATGTAAATGAAAAATTAAGAATGTTGAAAATAAATTGTTATGTTGTTATTTAAATTTGAACTCATTCCAGGGGGAATAATATCGAAAAATATCGATATATGAATATTTTAAAATGATATATCGATAGTTTTCCAAAAGCTTTATTATCGATACAATATTTTAAAAATATTCGACAACTTTACTAAATAGTATCCCAGAATGGGACGAGGTCTGTAAACAATTTATTGTTTTTGAATTTCTTATAGTTCATTGTATGGGCTGAACCTTACAATTCAAATATAAACTTTTTATACACTGTACCATTAGAGGAAAAGGGTAAATTAAAATCGCTAAAATGTATTGTTTCAAATTTTTGCCACGCCCACTTCCGCCCCCGCAAATCGGGAAAACGAATTACTAGAGCTGTATTAAAGATATTGTATTCTTACATGGCATACCTAATTATGTAGCCAAACTGCTTCACCTGACCAAATTTCGTACAAATCAGACAATAAACTTTGCAAATATACCTATATGAGTTTTGCAGTGAATTGCCAAGGCGACATTGGCTAGCAAGAGTGAGCGAGACAGCATGCGTTCGCTGTTGCTGCATGTTAAAGGGAATTTTGTATATAGATTTCGAGGATATCCTTTTTCATTGTTATATTATATTAGTTAGTACAGTGTATACGCATTGTCGACAGGGACGACTTGCTTGCTTTATTTCAGTAAGTTACAGTTGCTGCAACCTGGGCATGATGGAGTGTATTCGTAGCATGTCTCAAAACTACAATTTGATTTACGGGAAGTAAACGTGCGCTATTTACGCTGCATAGTGCCGTGGTGGTCCAAAATACCAATAATTATCTTTTAAAGAGTCTATATCCTTTAAAATGCCCCAAGAAAAACGATTTAGTCCGAATATTGGTCTTAAACGTCATATTGCATTACGCTTTCGAATTTTAGTTGGTTTCTTAGCAATGGCAATAATGAACCAGTTAATGCTTTGACATAATCCAAGTCAGTTTTCCCACTCATATCAAAACACTTGGAAGCTGATTCGCTTGCTCGGCCAAGTGGAAGTAGAGTTAAAGGACACAAATGACCGTGTCTTCGCATCAGTCCCGTGACAACCTCAGAAGTTGTCCCATCACTACCAGCTACCACAATTACGTCGGGCACCTTCTTCATTCCTTCAATAAACGATTTCGCATGACCAATATAGTTAGTTCGAAAAACATCCACCTTGTATCCAGTCAAATGCAATATGGGTTCACAATACCTTTTAAACTTAGAAGAAAAAGAGATATATAATAGATATACTAAAGTTTACAATAGTTACCCATAATAACTTAAAAAAATAATTATAATTTAGTATGTATTATGTACTTATTTAAACACAATTTTTCCCCATTAAAAATTTTAATTTTATATTTTTAATTTTAGCTGATTTAGTTATTTGTTAATTATTTTCATATTACTCTGTCGTTATTCAATTAAACATTATCCCTGAGGAAATTCTAATATTTTATGTGACTTTAACCTGCCGCACATTTCATGGCACGTTGTAGGGTATTCCATTGCTCTTAACCCAAATTCAAACTTTGAAATATTTTGCGTATTTCGTTATTATTATCGAGATGGCTTGCCAGCTATCTAATCGATAGATTAAAACAAAAATTTTTGTTACTACGGGAGTTCTTTTTATCACTGACCTTCTATAATCTGTATGCCCAAAGTTTCTTTGTAAGCTAACAAAGTGAAATTTGATGCTATCAATTGATAACATTTCTGGTGCCTCAATGCTGATATAAGATGTTTCCTTTTTAAACACTAGGTGTATTCCAATTTTTGTAAAATTTAAATGCAACTAATGTAGTTGTATGACTTATCGCTATTTTGGATCGAAGATACTTTAAAATATCAATGACCTTAGTGAACTGTTTAGCCCACGGCTTTCATTTATAAAAAAGGATTTATAAAACGATATTTTAAAGAGTTTAACGATCCCAATATCTTCAAACTTCTTTTACTTCAGTAGTCCTCCCTATTCTGGAAAATGGTTTTTCCATTTTTAATCCGCAACATCTTAATTATAAAGAGCGCATTAGGTTTGTCCAGAAGTAATTTCTGTTATTTGCGTTTCGTTGGCTCCCATGCGAAATTCTATAAAATTACCTCCGTCGTCGGTCATGACATGCCTCGCTGATGGAAGTCTTCCCCGTCCTGTAGCATAATTTGAAACAGAAAAATGTTACATTTTATTAATCTCTACACTTATGCTGAGTGGGATAGACCTCAAGTTTAAAAAAAAATTGAGAAATGCAAAAATTATTAAGAACATTAAAATCTGATTTTCCGGTTTTCCGACTTTTTTTTTCTCATTGACAACAATTTTTATTATTATTTTTTTATTTTTTTTAACACGTGTAAAAAATTTTATGGCGATTGCTCGTTTTTTGCGCCAGTTATCATTTCCATCAGGTCTATAAACACATATGTACTTAAAGAAAATGCAAAAAAAAATTTTGATTTTTTGGATCAAACAAATCAGAAACCTCCCTTAACTGTGTTCCAAAGGATCCCGTCATTAGTAAGGAAGTCTTTATACGGCTGAGACATGAATGATTCTGGAACAGCTAATATAAGTATATATATATTTACCTTTTCGTTGTGCGGTTTTTTGTTAATGCTACATATATGACTTCTATTGGATGTCTATTGCGAATGTCCACGAGATTCGATATTCTATTATATTTTCTTGGAGGTGATTGATTTGAAATGTAATCTTCTGTATTATAAAATCCACCTTTTCTGACAATCATCTCAAATTTCTAAAGCAACATTCCTTGAAATCCATTCATCGGCACTTCTGTATGTAGCTTCGTTATAACTACTCTATGCTCGAGGCATCTTTTAACAGTCTTGCAGCGTAAATCTTGGCTGTTTCTAATCATTCACATTTTTAAGATCTCTCAGCGGGTTAACCTATCGGTTAAACTCAGTAGGTAAAATGCGAAAACCATATGGAGCTCTGCAAAACTGTAATTGATTGTGTTATACATAAATGCAGATGAAGCCGGTTCAGCGTCAGAACATAAAGCGTCGTTAGCACTCAACGTTTCAATGGTGTAAGACAAAAATCAACCATATCCAGACATGATCTCATTGATTCCGTAAACATGGTGTCAGAAAACGATAGGCAAGCAATATAAAATTGCACATGTCTAAACAAATTTTAATTGCGTGGTTGTCCCAGAATCTATGGCCGTTAACGGAAATAGTTATCCGAAAAGAAAATTAGCTTTCCTCCCAGTGTAAAACATATGAGTATTTGAGCTTTTTCGAACTACCTAATTCCGGAAGTGCATGGTAAAGAAGATAACGCTCGTCTGAAATTATACCCCACTATATTTTAGTAATTAGTATTCACATATTTGTATGCTTTAGTAGTGTATATATTTTTTGTTTATCCGCACTCGCCAAAGTGAAACTCATTTGCCGATAGAGATGGAAATGTAAAAACGATTTCGCACTAGTCGCGAGTAAATAGTCCCTTAAAAAATATTGAAAAAACGTTCACAAAACGAAGTTAATTTTTATTGTTTATGTAAGGAAAAGGCAGTCAATTTCTTTAATGGATGTGTCACGGTCATTTATACCGTAAACAGCATTTATTCACTTAAAAATAAATTTAGAATTATTTAACAAAACACTTTAATGGCATTAGGAATAACCGATATTTTTATCGGCCTAGAATCATACTCCTCCCCATCAATAGAATAAACTAATTTGGTTTTATTACATACTGGGTATAAACGACTGGTTCGACTTCTTAACACCAAGTTAGGTTGTATGTTGCTTCCAGTAATATTTGGAATAATTTTTATAAAACCCCAGCCAGGCTGCAGTGAATTAATAAATTTGCTTTCCAGTTCAGTAAAGTTTTCAGTATTTTGGCTGCAGTAACAGTTTAAGTTGTTCACTTTAATCTTTCCTTTCAGTATAGTATTACAGTTATCATTTTTAATCTGCTCCTGTGAAGATTTTTCTAGTGCCCGTTCAAGTTTGGTTGGCATGAACTTGCTGATGAAGATCCCGCCATTAGATGCTTCAGAGCGAGAGGGCCCAGCAGGTTTTTATACCCTCTACCCATAGGGTAAAAGGGTATATTAAAGTCGCTAAAATGTATGTAACAGGCAGAAGGAAGAAATATATATATTCTTGATCAGCATCACTAGCCGAGTCGATTGAGACATATCCGTCTGTCCGTCCGTTGAACACCTAGATCTTGGAGGCTATAAGAGCTAGAGCCAACAAGTTTGGTGTGATCTGTGCATACACAGATCAAGTTTGTTTCAAATTTATGCCACGCCCACTTCCGCCCCCTCAAATCGGGAAAACGTATTAATAGAGCTGTATTGAAGATTAATTATATACCCAAACTGCTTCACCTGACCAAATTTCGTGCAAATCAGACAATAAACTTTAAAAATAAACCTATATGAGTTTAGCACTGAATTGCCAAGGCGACATTGGCTAGCAAGAGTGAGCGAGACAGCATGCGTTCGCTGTTGCTGCATGTTAAAGGGAATTTTGTATATAGATTTTGAGGATATTCTATTTCATTTAATATAACTTGTTAGTACAGGGTATACTCAATATCGGCAGCGATGACTTGCTTTCTTTATTTTATATAGGTTCCTGTTGGGCGGAGTAATTCGAAATATTAACATACATTGTTTTTAAAAAAATATAAAATAAAAATCTTAATCTTCTTTTTTCTTTTAAAACATTATCATAGTTGCATATATGAGTAAAAACGTTATGATATTTTTAGTTAGCACGTCTGTGCTCTTTGTCAGTTTTATTCAGAATGTTCAACCTAAACATAAGAATGCTTATGCTGCTTATGAGGCGAGAGTGTGCTCACATGTTTGGTCACTCATTCTTAGTGGGACCCAAATGCAAGCTTAGCATATTTTGGCTGGCTTGCCAGCACAGTTCATTTATGTAAGTATATATAAAGAACGAAACGTATGCATGCAAATTTGCGTACATACATACAATTGTTCTTATATATATCAATAATTATTTATTGCTTGCAACAGAGTGTTACAAGATGTACTGAATTGTTTAAGTAAATGTAAATACACTACAATGTATTGGTGCTTTGGTAAATTCGCTTCCTTCTTGGCAATGCGTCTTTTCTCGGTTCGGATTGAACACTCAAGAAAACCCTTTTTTGGACGGCCACGCTCAATTCTACTGATAGTAAGTTCATCAGACTTAAATAAAAACTGTTTATTTGTCGAAGCCAATCCCTATGCTTTTCCAAAACGAATGTTTTATTTCGTTTGCAGTCACGCGAAAATATAGCAATTCTCTTGCAGCAGTAACGTAACGAGCATTGCAGGACAGGCGGATCTAGATGTGGGGACTCCAGCGTAATACAAACAATGACTTCCGATCAGAATTTTCCTTAATTTTTCGTAAGCAGCTTTGCGTTTCGTCGCACCGGAATACAGAAGAAAGAGTGTCGTTGGCCCCATCCAACTTCTAAAGTGCTGCCATACATCCAGTATTCGCTTGGAGTTGCCAGTCCTACGGCGGTCGATTTGTTATCGGCGGGCGACCGAAGCGCCAGACTTGAACTTAGGTTTTTATTGGCGTTACATTACCCCTCCTTAGACTCGAGGCTCCCGACCAAGTACTAGGTCCTGACGGTCGGGAAGGTAGTTGGCAAGCCGGGGTCCCAGGGCCGATTCCACTCTGCAGTTATTTTTCTGTCGTCTCTGAGTTGGTTTCGGGATTCGTTTCGCAACATGGCCGAATTTCACTTCGACGACATCAAAGTTCAAAACGTCTTCGTCTGGCAGTTTGGAATAGTTACATGTCTCACGCAGTGTCGATATAGTGCGCTGAGTGTTTCTACTCTTCCGAGTCGAGGCGGCTACACCCGTTTCCACAATCATCGGAACGGGTTTTGGCTGAAAGGAAACAAGGCAATGTAATTTTGGTACACCAGTACCTACATTGGAATACGTAGCTTGGGGAACGTCGGGGGTCCCACGCTGGACGCTACCGGTAGACACGCCTTTATCCAGCACAGATACTGGCTGCTCCAGGTGCACTCTGCTCTTAGGTACGCTCTCGGGCTCGCGAAACAACCTTTGAAATACCGTTTCGCCTTCCCTGCGGTGAGAGTACATGCGACTCAACCACGGCAACGGTGGGACGATTAGGGTGGCAACTGTGGGAAATCGTAGTGGTAGTGTTTCGGGCATCTCGATGAGCTCCGTTCTGGTGTTCGAAATGTTTAATGGGGGCACTTTTGTTTACTGCTAATGTCTGCCCTGCGACATTAGCATGCTGGTGTTTTCCGCTGACTGGCCAGCGGCGGCATGCTCCTGACCCAGCACAGTTTTACGACCACGTCGTCGTCTACGACGTGCTGGTGTCTCACGGAACTCGTCTCCGACCTGTGTGGGCAGGTCATACAAATGACCTGGCATGGCGCTAAATGCTCCCTGGGATAAACGCTCCAACTCCAAGGCAAAATCGGGCAGGGATTCCCTTGGTCCCTGCAGCCGATGGCGCAGCCGTTGGTAGCCGGCCCGACAGACTAGTGTGAATCTTTGGCGCATGGCATCGCGCAACGCCTCGTAGGGGAGCGGGGGCAGCGATGGCAAAGTGCCGTAGTGCAGGGATGCGCGGCCGCCCAGATTAAGCGCTACTCCCAAGAACTTCTCTTGATCTGACCAGTTGTAATATGCCGCCACGGTTTCCAAGAGCCGCTCAAATTCACTCCACGATCCGGTGCCATCGAACAGTGGCGGCACACTTGGGTTGAACTGGATGTTAGGTTGTGGCCGATACCATGGTAGGCCATAGGCGGTGGATGCGGCATGTGGAGTCTGATGACGGCTCTCGGGAAGCTGTGGGCAGCGCCCTGTCCAACGAACGTTACAGCGCATCGATTTTGTGGTTGACGGCAGCTACTGACTGCGTCAACGTGTGGACAGAATCGTTACTTTCATCTCCAGTGCGCTTGTTGCGTGACTTTCCTTTAGCCATATTTCTTGGTTTTTCGCCGAACGTGGTGAGGCTCTTCTCGGAAGCCGAACTTAACCCCACACCTGACACCAATGTAATCTTCTATATTTGTTTCGCTTCTGTCGTGGCCGAGCGTTGCAGGACAGGCGAATCTAGAGTGGGGACTCCAGCGTAATACAAACAATGACTTCTTATCAACGGATGGCGCCAAGACAGTCCGATCAGAATTTTCCTTAATTTTTCGTAAGCAGCTTAGCGTTTCGTCGCACCGGAACCCAGAAGAAAGAGTGTCGTTGGCCCCATCCAACTTCTAAAGTGCTGCCATACATCCAGTATTTGCTTGGAGTTGCCAGTCCTACGGCGGTCGATTTGTTATCGGCGGGCGACCGAAGCGCCAGACTTGAACTTAGGTTTTTATCAGCGTTAATAAATGCGGTTAAATTCGCATTCATATGAAGCTCCTATACAAAAAATAGGTAATAATATAAATTTCAATTAGTAATATGTATAAAAAGGTAAAAAAAAATGAACAAATAAATAAAACATAACAATCACAAAACAACACAACAAAACGCACAAAGATGAAGACAGATACAATACACATACAATACACATCACAAAAAGCAGAGTAACAAAAACGAAAAAAATAGCGCGAAAACATCGAGACTTCTTTGGGGTTTTCAAGGTTACGCAGCGGCTAGCAAAAACTAGCAGCTAAAATTTGCTCAAAATAATCTGTAAATATTAGCTTATATTTCAGTATACTTGACAGTTAACTTCGATTAGCTTCACAATTAAAAATCTAAGTAAAATTTAAGTTAACATATAAATTTTTAGTGAAATTAAAGAAATTTAAAATGAATTATTAAAAATATACATAAAATAGTGGGTGCATGAAAATAATTAAATATAGTAGTTATTATCTTTATTTTTGAATTTTGAAGACTTCCATTGATCTATCAATCTTAATTTAAATTGATTAAATTTCTTTGCTTGTAACCTCACTTGCAAGTTGCTCGTGCTGCAGTGCGGTTCAAAACCAAAAAATTTTGGATCTCTATGTTTAACAGTTATCCTTGAAGAGGACAGTGGGAATAAAGCAAAAATAAACCTGATTTAAAAATAGCGGTGGAGAAATTTATATTTAATTATTCAAGGGAGATATCTTCCTTTAAAATCAGTGTTCCCATTGAACTGACATGGTTAAGACCCGATATTAACAATGCATCTATTCTTTCCGCAAAATTTTTAATTTTTAGATGTGATCGGACTTCTCGTGTAGGCGAAGGAGTTCTGATTGCTGTTGACTAGGCCTTAACTTCTGACCAAATCTATTCACCGGACAATCTGGAGATAGAGTTTGTTAGAGTTAAGGTCAGATTCAAGTCTTTCTCTGTCTACATTACTTGTTCTTACATCCCCCCTCAATCCGACATGGCGGTGTATGCAAAACACTTAGATTCTATTCGAAATATTTCTTCATTGCTTTCTGATAGTGATATCTTAATCGTCTTTGGTGACTTTAATTTACTAGAAATAGCATGGTCTCAATCTGATGAATCTGCTTTGTTGCTTCCTTCTAAATCTCACTGCTTCGTTGATGGCCTTTTTGAGTTATCATTAGCTCAAATAAACCGTGTGCGAAATAACATAGGCATTTCCTTAGATCTGATATTTGTGTTGGATTCCACCAACTGTGCAGTTACTAGAACCGACCCTCTAGTCTTGCCTGAAGACAATTTTCATCCTACTTTGGATTTATCTGTAGATCTGTCGTTTCGTGCACCGATTGTTGGGGTCAGTCCTGTGATTAAATCTCGTAATTTTAGCAAGACTAACTTCGTTAAACTAAATGAGCTCATTTTGAGAACTGATTGGTCATCCTTATACAGTTGCTCAGACATGGATCTTGCTATCTCGTTGTTTTATGATACTCTTGGTTCGCTTTTTAAGGTTTGTGTTCCACTGAGAACTCTAGTGTCGTTTCACCGACCCCCCTGGTTTTATCGTGAGCTATCCAACTTGAAAAATGTCAAATCAAGATATTATAAAAAATACAAGAAATCGGGACGTTCTTCAGACTTTGCTCTTTACGCAGTTGCTCGCTAAAATTTTTTGTTGCTTAACAAGCACTGCTATAATAATTATCTCAAGCGTTGTAAGCTTGAATTTTCCCGTGATCCTAAACAGTTTTATAGCTTTGTGAATTCTAAACGTAAGATGGTTGTCCACCCATCAATGTTATTGTTTGAAAATAGTATAGCGGAGTCTGATCAAGCGATTGCTGATTTGTCCGCTGATTTCTTCACAACAACATATTCCTTAGCGGAATACCGAGCGAATCTTCCGTATCCTTATCAAATAAATAGGTCTACTTATATTTGTAGTCCTTCGATCGATGAAAGTTCGCTTATTAGCGTGCTTAATTTAGTAAAACCTGTGTACACACCTGGTCCTGATGGAATACCTGGTTGTGTACTCAGATTTTGTGCAGAGGCTCTATGTAAGCCACTTCAAAAACTTTTTTTATTGTCCTTTAAATCTTGTCAATTCCCGTCCATATGGAAGGAATCTTTTTTAATTCCTCTTCATAAAAATGGTAAAAAGTCCGAAGCATCCAATTATAGGGGTATTTCTAAATTGTCCGCTATCCCCAAAGCTTTTAAAAAGTTAATCACTTCGCAATTGCAACATTTTTGTAGATCTATTATTTCACCATCTCAGCATGGTTTTGTGAAACGTAGATCTACTACCACTAACATTTTAGAATTTACATCATTAACGATTGAAGGATTTAGGAATGCAAGGCAAACTGATGTCGTTTATACTGATTTCAGTAAGACTTTTGTTTCTGTTAATCATACACTTCTTACTTTAAAATTATACTAAATTGGTTTCCCATGCAGTTTCATTAGCTGGATTCGTGAATACCTGAAAGACAGAACACAAAAAGTTCTTTTCAAGTCTTCAAGTTCTAGGTCTATCCAAGTCACTTCGGGGGTGCCTCAGGGTAGTCATCTGGGACCTTTGCTATTTACCCTTTTTATTAACGATCTTCCTTCCGTTATAATTCAATCACGTGTCGTCATGTACGCAGATGATGTTAAGCTTTGTCTCAGCTACAGAGACATAATATATCTCCTTCACGGTTGCAGTCTGAGTTCCAAAAGTTTCAATCTTTGTCTCAACACATCTTATTAAACCTAAACACATCTAAATGCAAGGTCATGACTTTTTTTCAGAAATACTCCTCAGATGATTGCCTATTTTCTTAATAACATTCCATTAACTAGACTTAATGAGATGATCGACTTGAGAGTACTTATGGACCATTAATTGCCTTTTAAGTCTCATTTATCTAGTACCGTCGGTAAAGCCATGGGTGTTACATAAAGCAAGAATATAATCAGTTAGAAAATAGTTTCTTCTTGGTCTGAACTGGGATCGTAATGTCATCTTGCCTTCGTACTCTAGTAGCCTTCTTTTACATGGCCTTCCTTCTCTTACTAATCGTAGATTAATGCTTGGCGTCATATTCATGCACAAGCTTCTTAATGGGAATATAGACTCACCTGAGCTTTTGAACCAAGTAAATTTAACAGTTCCTTGTAGACCTACTAGAAATTATTATAAAAAGGTATTCTGATATTATAAAATGGTATTGTTTTATTGGCACGTCTGTGCTCTTTGTAGGTTTTATTCAGATTGTTCAATTTATGTGTATAATGCTTATGCTGCTTATTGGCAGGTACAAAATGTATATATGTATATATATAGAGAGAGAGAGAGTGTACTCACATGTTTGGTCACACATTCTTGGTGAGACCAAAATGCAAGCTCAGCATATTTAGGCTGGCTTGCCAGCACAGTTCATTTTTGTAAACACATATATACAGAACGAAATGTATGCATGCAAGTTTGCGTGCATACATACAATTGTTCTTATATATGAATATATATATTTATAATTATTTATTGCTTGCAACAGAGTGTTACAAGCTGTGCTGAATGATTTTAATTACAACATGTGAATACACTACACCTCCCCCTTTTAAAGAATAACCTAATATAATGAAGTTATTGAAAAGAATAAAAAATTACGTCTGTATTCGAATATATATTTATCATATATACATGCATATTTTTGATTTTTTTTTTTTTTTTTTAAGTTCTTACTCTTTTTTTTTTCTATAAAAATAAAGATTTGTATAAATGTAAATAATTTTATTTCTCTTATTTCTTATTCTTATTTATTTTTGAATGTATACGTTTTAGATTTTAATGAAAAAATTTTTATTTTCCTTTCAAATTATTTATACATTTTTAACCTATCCTTATGCACTCTTTGTGCTTTATTTCTTTTATCTCTAATTAAAATATTATCCCTATCTTCTTTTGATTCTACTCTATATGGGCCTAGAAACTTAGGTTCTAGCTTATGGCCCGTTTCATTTTTCAAAAGAACCCTGTCACCTATTTCTAGTTCAAAATTATTTATTTTTCTATCGTATAGTTCTTTATTCTTTACCTTATGCTCTTCTAGCATAAGCCTTGCCCTTTTATAGGCTTGCTCTAATCTAAACTTAGCTTCTCTAGCGTAATCATTTACATTATATAATGGACTTATATCATTTATAGCATTAAATTGTTTTAGCAAATTGCTTTGTTTGCCAAAAACTAGCTCATATGGACAATAACCATGGGCCATAGAGGGGGTCGTGTTAAAACAATATGTAAAATATTGGAGCCAAACATCCCAGTCAGTTTTATCGACTGATATATATGAACGGATGTATTCATTAAAAGTTCTATGACTTCTTTCCACTGTTCCCACGGTTTGGTGGTGATGTGCAGTAGACGTTATGTTGTCTATTTTTAGATATTTGCACAGATCGCTTATTATTGAATTGTTATATTCAGTACCCATGTCCGAAATGAACGTCTTCATTGTACCGTACTTTAATATAAAAAATTCAAATATCGCTTTCGCAATGGTATTAGCGTTCTTATTTTGAACAGGGATGGCTACCAAATACTTTGTTAGGTCACAGATCAGGGTTACTGCGTATTCGTTACCGTTTTCAGATTTCGGTAGTGGACCTATAGTATCCACTATTACTCTGTCAAAGGCACTCATAGGCGTTTCTGTTATTACTATTGGAGTCTCTATATGTTTAGTCGTTTTCGCCTTTTGGCATTTGGACAACTAAGTATGTACTCTTTTATTTGACGCGTCATATTTTTCCAATAGTAGTGTCTTTTTAGTTTTTGTTATGCCATTATGACCTCCTTGTAATGGATTATCATGATTTTCAGACAAAATTGCTTCTTTTTTTTTCATTGCTTATTATGGTCACCGGGTTGAGTAGCGCTACTCTTAATGATTTCAATATATCATTGCCCATTTCTTTAAAAGTATCTATTGAAATAAATTCAAAGATCTTTTCCCACGGTGCCGTTTTGATATGGCTTATTCTTAATATACCGGCTTGCTTTTCAAGCCTTTGAAAGAACTGACCTAAGTCAAATTTTTCATTAGTATACAGGTCGCCAATATCAATTCTTGCAATAACCTTATTTCCGTGTTTCAAGTAACACAGTTTATTTGTTATATGCAAGGCCACTTTTCGTACCTCGTCATTATTTATAACTTGGTAAACGTTGGGCATAGAAGCATTTGGAGTACTTTGCCTTGGCAAAGTCTCTTTTTCTTTTCCTGCGCAGGATTTATTTTGTCTGTACTGTTGCCTGGTAGTGACTTTCAGGACTTTATTTTGAATGTCTTTTAACTCGGTTATTGTGATCCGAGATAGGGCATCTGCCACGAAATTGTCTTTTCCCTTTAGATACTCAACAGTGAAGTCGTATTCTTCCAGTTCAAGCCGCATGCGAGTCAATTTGGAGCTAGGATTTACCATGGAAAACAAATATGTTAACGGTCTGTGGTCTGTTTTTATTGTGATATGTTTGCCATAAATATATGGTCGAAAATGTGTGATGACCCAATGAATGGCTGCAAGCTCTTGTTCCGTTGTGCTCTTATTACTTTCCCCTTTGGTGAATGAACGCGATGCATAAGCGATTGGAAGTTGGAGTCCATCTCGGTTTTGAGTTAAAACCGCTCCACATGCTTGCTTGCTTGCATCTGTGATTATGCAAAATTCTTTGCTAAAATCAGGATATTGTAATATGGTTGGCCGCATTAAATTTTCTTTAAGATATTGGAATGCATTTTGGCATTCAATTGTCCACTCAAAGGGAACATTCTTTTTACATAATCGAGTTATGTGCCGGGAATAGTCGGCGAAATTTTTAATAAAACGTCTATAATAGTTGCAAAATGCAACGAACCGTCTAGCGCTGTCCGCATCATGTGGGACTGGATAATTCTTAATGACATTATATTTTGTGTCATCAGGTAAAATTCCTTTATCTGTGCACTTATGACCTAGAAAAGTCACTTCGCGCATAAAAAATGAACATTTTTCTGGATGTAATTTAAGGTTGTGTTTCCGACATGTATTGAAGACATCGTTAAGATTTTTTAGCATGTGTTTTTCGGAACAACCAATAACTATTAAATCATCCATATAAAGGAATACTTGGGACGGATCTAGTCCCGAGAATGCGATAGTCATCATTCTCTGAAATGAATTAGGCGCTATCTTTAGACCAAATGGTAATCGCGTGAAGCGATAAGAGCCGTTGCTCGTTGAAAATGACGTTATATTTCTTGAACTTTCTTCAAGTTCAATTTGGTGGAAGCCTGACATTAAGTCAAGATATGAGAAGTATTTAGCTCGACCTAGTTGGTCTAGTATGTCCTCAATTCGAGGAAGAGGAAATTTGTCGGCCAATAATTTTTTATTGATTTGACGATAGTCAATAACTACTCGCCATTTCTTGTCTTCTGAGCTAGGTAATGATTTTTTCGGAACAAGTAGCAGTGGGCTATTATATTCAGACACAGATGGTTCAACTATATTGTTGACTATTAGTTTTCCAACCTGCTTTTGGATTTCTTCCTTTTGACTATGCGTACTCCGGTAGTTTTTGATATATACCGGTTCTTCGTCTTTTAATCTCAATTTTTGTTTATAAAAATTATTTGTTGTGATTGATTCGGTCTCAAGTCCAAATACATCACTATATCTGGTGCATAGTTGGGTTAATTGTTGTTTAAATTGGAGCGGAAAATTTTTAGTTAGCTGGGACATTACCATATTTTCCCTAGCTTTAGGAGTGGTTGGAACTACATCGTAGTTCGAAAATGGTTCTGACTTTAAAGTGTTTATATTTATTATTTTGTCAGAATTGGTTGCATTTAGCAAACGGACAACTGTATTTCCATTTGTTGCCAATGTATTTGCAACGAAAATACCTGGTTGAATTTTCTGATTGCGAATCAACACAACGTCTTCACTCAAGGTGAGATTAATTTGTCGGACTACTTGGGATCTTGCTGGTATGAAAATTGAGGTGTTACCAGAATTGTATGTTATTGGAACATAAATAGGAAATTTTAAATTATCTGGTCTTAGTATTAACCAGTCTCCAGACGCTTTGCAGTCGATTTGGCAGTTGAATCTTTTGATGAAATCAATGCCAATTATACCATCACTTGGTATTGAAAAATCAGACTGTACAACATGAAAATCGTGTGGGATTATGTATTTAGAGGTTTGAATCTCTAAGGATGCTAGGCCTTTGGACTTTATTGCTCCTTTACCAATGCCTTGAATGTTAATTTTGTGATTCGTGTCGATGTCATTTAGAACATCTGAATCTTCTTTGAGAATTGAAATATCTGCACCAGTGTCGATTAAAAATGTTAATTTTTTATTTGTTTCGACATTAAAAAATGAAACAAATATATTGAGATTAAAATTAATTGTATGCACATGTTTTGTGCTTAGTCTTCTGTATCTAAAGGGTTTTGCGTGTTTCCCGTTTCATTGTGGGATACGCGAATATTTCTGCTAGGTATGTTTCTTCTAGCGTTATTATTATATTGGTATTGGGACTGTCCCCTGTTATAGGACTGTCCTCTGTTTGACCGGTAATTATTGGGTTTATAGTCGGCATTGTAGTTACCCTGGCTGTTGCCTCTACCACGTTGGTAGTTAGAGTAATACCTGCCTCTATTATTTCTTCCACGCTGGTACAATATGGTACTGGGACTCCCAGTCGTTTGGGTCATGAGACGGATATATTTACCCATAGCATCACTAAAACGACTAAAGGGTCCAGCTTCCAATATAGTACGCCTCCATAGCTTCTTTTGTGGCGAATTCCTCAGCGTTGTCGAGATCTAAACCACGGTCAATGAAAGCGGCTTCAAGTTGCTTCCGCAAATTGTCAAGCTCCATAGCATACTCTGATGCTGTTTTATCCTTTTGTTGGGCATTCATAAGTTTTGCAATTATAACGTCGGTTGATTCACCTCTAACGTTATATTTAAGTTTTTCTATTATGCCCATTATTGTAGTCTCGTTTTGGACTTTGTGGGCAATGGAGTCGGTGATTTTGGACTTTATGGCTTCAATGGCAAAATCCTCCTGGTCTCCTTTAGTTCGTTCGACCAACTTTAATGCCGTAACGAAACGGGTGAGTGAGGTCTTTTGACCATCAAACTCAGGGACTGAAGACATAACTTGTCTCACATATTCCCTATCGGCAGCTATTTTTTCCGCCATTGTAAAATTTATGTTCTTCCTGTTATATTCGTTATCTTCGTTGATAACTATCGTTGTATCTAGGTCAGATACTCTGGCGAACTGAATATTGTGTTTTGCCAACGCCGAGACAGATTTGTCTCTACACTCGTTATAGAATGCTTTGGCGGCACACTTATGACCTTCTGTAAGGGAATCGAAATGTTTTTTCAAAAGCAAACGAATTTGCTGAAGAGTGGTTTGAATTATGTCAACGTGCTTGTCAAGTGTATTTGGACTAATTGTCCTATCTTGACTGATACACTTTATTGATTTTAACAGTTCCTCTTTCAGAATTCTGGCTTGTGCAACAATCACTTGCCAGTCGGTCATTCTTTAAATATGTGGACATACATATATGTAGTGCTATTTTATTACACCTTCCTTGTCTAAGTTCTTATATATATTTTTTTCCCCCTTTTTTTTTTTTAATGTTGTGCTTCATCCATTAGATAAAAGCAAAAAGTACCTGCTGCGTTTGTATAACAGCATATGCTAGGTACTGTAAGGATGAAGCACATGGCTACTCTACTGTTTCCTTGGATTGGGAAATTTTCTCCCGTTATATCCAAGAATGTTATATTGATGGTAGCTAGATCTAATGTGCTTTGAGGTGAGCTACTTTGTTCACTCTTAAAAACCTCTAGTAAATCGGTTTCTATATTTGGGTTCCTATATCTAATTTTCGCAAAATATTCGTCTAACGACATTTTTCCTTTCCTTTTTTTTTTTTAGACCTTATCTAAATCATTTGCCCTGCTAGTGTATTTTTTCTTTAAGCACCTATTGTGCATTCTATAAATTTTAATTAGCATGTTGATACTCATTAGTATTATTATTACGATCAATAGAATCGTAATAGTTGTAAGACCTTGTGTCTCTACTTCTACTCTATTGATCACATTGGCAGTGGAATCCACTGTTTTCGTGTCAATTAAACCCATTTTGGGTTTTAGGGAAGCTAATTTGAAGAAATTCGATATTTCGTCTGTAAACAATATGTTTAAAATTTTTCGAAAATCTACCTTTTTTTCAAAATTATCCATAAAAAGTTAAGAGACGCTAATCATACCTAAAAATCGCTCATACCTAAAATGTATACATAATAAAAATAAAGAAAAATTTTTGTTGAAATTTCATTGAATTAAATATTTTTATTTTTTTTTTTTTTTAAAAATGTAATTAGAAATTACATTAAATATTTTTATATAAAAAAGGAGTGTGATATCAATTAGTGATATCCACTTAAAGTGATCGAGTGATCAAAGAGTAAATTATTTGATTAAAGGATTCATTATAATGACATGAAGTAAATTATAATGCATATGTAAGATAAATGTACATTCAACTGCTAGTAGCAGTGACAGAGACGTGGAAAGTAGAAGGGGGGATAGTGCATGTGGTTGGCTCACAATTCAAGTTTACATTTCATTAAATTTTTACATAGTATACTCCAACCACATGTGTTAGTAATAGCTTTACTTGTTTTTGTTAGTATTTTTCAAGCAGCGTTTGCACGCATCGGCTTGAGGTTTAGTTAAAATTATATGAGTGAAATGAGTAGTTATATAAACATAATAAAATTTTTTTTAAATGTATGAATGAAAAGTGTAAAATTTTTTAAAAATTAAAGGCAAAATCGGAAATCCGATTTGCGTTACTTTGCACCACGGCAAAGTTGGTCGTCTATGGTTTTTAAACTCTCTTGGTAGAGTTGTCGGTCTTCCTCGGAGATGGTTGCTGTCTTCAGCATATCCTGCACCAGTCTTGTCTGGCGCAGGAGGGCGATTCTTTTTCCGCCCCGCTTCTTCCTTCTTTGCGTAGATGTATTTATTTGTAGTCGAGCCCGGTACTCAGCTATGGTGAGTGGGCGTTGGGTTACACGACTAGAGCCTCTTCTAGTGTTGGTGCATCCCTTTGCTCAACAGGAGCAGCACTTTCAAATGTGACTTGCGGGACGCCCATATATATATATTTTCTTAACGTGATATATATATATTTTCTTAACGTGATGGAGCTTAACACATTTGTTGATTTTTTTTGATTAATATGTAGTATATTCAAGCACTTATGCTGTCACCAGGTCACATGCATGCATATTTAAAAAATTCGCCACTTGTGTGCATACATTTCCAATGGATACAATTACGTGGTCTTTCTTTGTCGTTTTTGTTGGTTTTTTTTTTTTATATAGTTCGTTTATTATTATTTTTTTTTGTTTTAGCTCAGCAGCTCCATATTTTGCTTTCCAATTAAAATTGATGATTCTCCTCCATGTGAGGTTCATACAGGTGACGTCCTTCAATGTGACGTCCTGTCACGGTCGCCATATAAAAAGGTATTCTGATATTATAAAATGGTATTGTTTTATTGGCACGTCTGTGCTCTTTGTAGGTTTTATTCAGATTGTTCAATTTATGTGTATAATGCTTATGCTGCTTATTGGCAGCTACAAAATGTATATATGTATATATATATAGAGAGAGAGAGTGTACTCACATGTTTGGTCACACATTCTTGGTGAGACCAAAATGCAAGCTCAGCATATTTAGGCTGGCTTGCCAGCACAGTTCATTTATGTAAACACATATATACAGAACGAAATGTATGCATGCAAGTTTGCGTGCATACATACAATTGTTCTTATATATGAATATGTCGTTAATAGGGTGTCATCTAATGCAGTTTCCATATTATGGTCCAAATCGCGTGCCTTACGTTTCCTCGGCCAAGACATTTTTCTTATTACCTTTCGGTTTCGCAGTTCAATCCAAAGTGAAAGCAATTTTTCTTTCTCCAATCTGACAGACCAATACATACACACAGTATTGGCACGCGTCTCAGCTTAGCACTATGGTTATCTTATTCTATTCCATTGTCAGGCCGAGGCTACGTAGAACAGACATATCTGTTGGGCTCGCAAGAAAATCACATGACAACTTGAGACAGAAGACATCCGTAGGAAAAGGATAAAAAGACATTACACTTGTAACTTTATGCTTCTCTTTTCTTTTAATCGTTACAATAGCGATGGTACAATTATTACAGATTACGATTAATTAACGAGTAATTTAAAAAAATAGTGATGCGACACGGCCATCCTGACCTTCACACGTCCTCGTGTGTTACATAACATTTTTAACTATATAGCAGATCATGTCAAGCTTAATCTGAAAAGATTATATTTATTGAACAGATTAAATTTTTTCCACAACTTAATTGAAGAATTAAGAGAATTATTTAACTTTATTCAATTTGGCTGCACCAATGACAGAAGATATCCAAGAATTCTCCAAGTAGCCTTTGAATAGAGGATTCCCAAGTTTGCATGTAATCTCGTTTCCAAGACACTCAAAAACATGGGCTTTTACCACAATGATAGTCACCAGACATCTAATAAGTCAACACTTTAACTCGTGTACCTACTAGCACTGGCAACCCTACATTATGGGTCAACCCATTTTCGATGTCTGACTTATTAGATTGAAATTCATCAATATAATTTTTCAGTTGGAATCCACCAACTTAACCATGACGTATCTTTCAACGTATCTTTTCACATTGGAGTCCACCAATGGTTTTCTGGCGCCTCTTTCAACGCCTTCACTCTAGTTGGAATCCACCAACCCATTTATGACGTCTCTTTCAACGTTTCTTTTTCTAGTTGGAATCCACCAACCCATTTATGACGTCTCTTTCAACGTCTTCACCTTCATTGGAGTCCACCAATGAATCTTCAACAATTTCAATCTCACCACACGAGTCCAGCTCTTTGGGAATCCCTTCTTCTGGCATACTTCTTAGAGCTTCATGCGAGTACTTGTAAGTTCGCTTATTTACTAGAGATTTTAAAACATATCGATCTCCTTCTAGTATCTCTGCCACAAGGAATGGACCTTTGAACTTTTGATCTAATTTTGTTTGATGTCTCTCTTCATTTTTAAGCAAAACATAATCGCCAATTTTAAATCTGTTAAATTTAGCTTTGTTCTTGTCGAACCGTTCTTTGTCATAAATCGCATTCTTACTTATATTTTCTGTGGCCATCTTTCTTACAAAACTTACATAAACTTTATTATTTTCTTCTACTATAGGTAACATATTAAAGGGCCTTGCCTCTTTTGCAATTAATAATTCTAGAGGACTAGATTTGGTTACACGATTAGTTGTAGAGTTTATGGCTAGTTGTATTTCGCCTAGGGCATCTTGCCTCGACCGTTGACTACTTTCCACTGCGGTTAACATTTGTTTTAAAACACTCATAACGCGCTCTACCTGCCCGTTTGCGCGACTGGCGCCTGTTGCTATTAGGTGTAACTTTATTTTCAGCATAGAACAGAAATCACAAAAACTAGATCCTGTAAATGATCTACCCTGATCTGCAATGATTCGTGTTGGTACGCCAAACACAGATATTGCTGACTTTACAGCATCTATACAACGTTCACTGTTAATATTTACTGTGTGGTACAAATAAACAAATTTAGTGAATGCATCTATTTGTACTATAATGTATTCCTTTTGATCCCTTTTACCGCTTAATTTACCCGTGATATCAATATGTATTGTATGCCATGGAATGTCAACCTTGGGTATAGGATGAAGCTCAATTGGTAGCTTTCCTGATGTAGGTTTGGTCAGCTTACAAGTAATACAATTGTCGACAAACTTTCGTACGTATTTAGCCATATGCTCAAACCAATAAAATTCGTACATTTCGTCCAATGTTTTTTCCCAACCAAGATGAACAATACTCTCGTGGACATGATTAACTACAGACCACCTAAAGGATCTAGGAATAACTGGAAGACACCTAGTTTTTCCATTTCTTTGAATTTTACGGAAAAGCATTTTCGAGCGTAACTCGTACGTTCTACTCACATTCTCCTCTAGTTCATCATTCTGAATTTTTGAAATAATTAATGACGTTTCTGAATCTTTCAGTTGTTCTGCAAGGAGCCAATTCTCCGTTATTTCTGCCAACAAAACATGTTTATTTTTTTGGACTCGTATAAGATTGAGCTTTTACTTCATTTAGTACCGGATTACGTGAAAGGAAATCAACGTGGGCCATTTTGGCTCCTGGTCTATACTGAATGTCAAAATCAAATGATTGCATATATGCCCACCACCGATGAACTCTTGGAGTGAGGTCAATTTTGTTTCTTGTGGCTTTCAGTGAATTACAATCAGAATAAACTGTAAAGTGTTGGCCATGCAAATAGTGTCGGAAATGTTTCATTGAATTAAACACAGCTAATGTTTCGAGTTCATATGAATGATAACGGGATTCAGTGGAGGATATTTGTTTGCTAAAATACTCTATGACACGAGGCTTATTGTCAATTTTGTGGAGTAGAATAGCTCCGTAACCATCCATACTGGCGTCAGTGTGCAATTCAATGGGATATTGGGGATCAAATATAACAAGTACAGGTTCATCTGTTAAAGTTGTTATAATTTTTTGTCGAATATGTTCGTGCTTTGATTTCCAATCAAATGTTTTATTTTTGCAAGTTAGACCATACAAGGGCTTCATTATCTCAGAGAACTTGGGTACAAATTGTCGAAAATAAGACGCTAGACCGATAAATTGCCTGACTTGAGTTACCGACTGCGGAGGAGGTAAATTGTGCAAAGCGAGCACCTTTCGTGGATTAGGTCGAATTTCACCATTCTTAACTAAAAACCCAAGATACTCAACAGTGGATTTTAAGAAGGAACATTTTGTCACGTTAAACGAAAAACCAGCCCGACATAAAATTTGCAGTACAGTATACAACCTCACAAATTCTTTGCTAAAATCAGGATATTGTAATATGGTTGGCCGCATTAAATTTTCTTTAAGATATTGGAATGCATTTTGGCATTCAATTGTCCACTCAAAGGGAACATTCTTTTTACATAATCGAGTTATGTGCCGGGAATAGTCGGCGAAATTTTTAATAAAACGTCTATAATAGTTGCAAAATGCAACGAACCGTCTAGCGCTGTCCGCATCATGTGGGACTGGATAATTCTTAATGACATTATATTTTGTGTCATCAGGTAAAATTCCTTTATCTGTGCACTTATGACCTAGAAAAGTCACTTCGCGCATAAAAAATGAACATTTTTCTGGATGTAATTTAAGGTTGTGTTTCCGACATGTGTTGAAGACATCGTTAAGATTTTTTAGCATGTGTTTTTCGGAACAACCAATAACTATTAAATCATCCATATAAAGGAATGCTTGGGACGGATCTAGTCCCGAGAATGCGATAGTCATCATTCTCTGAAATGAATTAGGCGCTATCTTTAGACCAAATGGTAATCGCGTGAAGCGATAAGAGCCGTTGCTCGTTGAAAATGACGTTATATTTCTTGAACTTTCTTCAAGTTCGATTTGGTGGAAGCCTGACATTAAGTCAAGATATGAGAAGTATTTAGCTCGACCTAGTTGGTCTAGTATGTCCTCAATTCGAGGAAGAGGAAATTTGTCGGCCAATAATTTTTTATTGATTTGACGATAGTCAATAACTAATCGCCATTTCTTGTCTTCTGAGCTAGGTAATGATTTTTTCGGAACAAGTAGCAGTGGGCTATTATATTCAGACACAGATGGTTCAACTATATTGTTGACTATTAGTTTTCCAACCTGCTTTTGGATTTCTTCCTTTTGACTATGCGTACTCCGGTAGTTTTTGATACATACCGGTTCTTCGTCTTTTAATCTCAATTTTTGTTTATAAAAATTATTTGTTGTGATTGATTCGGTCTCAAGTCCAAATACATCACTATATCTGGTGCATAGTTGGGTTAATTGTTGTTTAAATTGGAGCGGAAAATTTTTAGTTAGCTGGGACATTACCATATTTTCCCTAGCTTTAGGAGTGGTTGGAACTACATCGTAGTTCGAAAATGGTTCTGACTTTAAAGTGTTTATATTTATTATTTTGTCAGAATTGGTTGCATTTAGCAAACGGACAACTGTATTTCCATTTGTTGCCAATGTATTTGCAACGAAAATACCTGGTTGAATTTTCTGATTGCGAATCAACACAACGTCTTCACTCAAGGTGAGATTAATTTGTCGGACTACTTGGGATCTTGCTGGTATGAAAATTGAGGTGTTACCAGAATTGTATGTTATTGGAACATAAATAGGAAATTTTAAATTATCTGGTCTTAGTATTAACCAATCTCCAGACGCTTTGCAGTCGATTTGGCAGTTGAATCTTTTGATGAAATCAATGCCAATTATACCATCACTTGGTATTGAAAAATCAGACTGTACAACATGAAAATCGTGTGGGATTATGTATTTAGAGGTTTGAATCTCTAAGGATGCTAGGTCTTTGGACTTTATTGCTCCTTTACCAATGCCTTGAATGTTAATTTTGTGATTCGTGTCGATGTCATTTAGAACATCTGAATCTTCTTTGAGAATTGAAATATCTGCACCAGTGTCGATTAAAAATGTTAATTTTTTATTTGTTTCGACATTAAAAAATGAAACAAATATATTGAGATTAAAATTAATTGTATGCACATGTTTTGTGCTTACTCTTCTGTATCTAAAGGGTTTTGCGTATTTCCCGTTTCATTGTGGGATACGCGAATATTTCTGCTAGGTATGTTTCTTCTAGCGTTATTATTATATTGGTATTGGGACTGTCCCCTGTTATAGGACTGTCCTCTATTTGACCGGTAATTATTGGGCTTATTGTCGGCATTGTAGTTACCCTGACTGTTGCCTCTACCACGTTGGTAGTTAGAGTAATGCCTGCCTCTATTATTTCTTCCACGCTGGTACAATATGGTACTGGGACTCCCAGTCGTTTGGGTCATGAGACGGATATATTTACCCATAGCATCACTAAAACGACTAAAGGGTCCAGCTTCCAATATAGTACGCCTCCATAGCTTCTTTTGTGGCGAATTCCTCAGCGTTGTCGAGATCTAAACCACGGTCAATGAAAGCGGCTTCAAGTTGCTTCCGCAAATTGTCAAGCTCCATAGCATACTCTGATGCTGTTTTATCCTTTTGTTGGGCATTCATAAGTTTTGCAATTATAACGTCGGTTGATTCACCTCTAACGTTATATTTAAGTTTTTCTATTATGCCCATTATTGTAGTCTCGTTTTGGACTTTGTGGGCAATGGAGTCGGTGATTTTGGACTTTATGGCTTCAATGGCCAAATCCTCCTGGTCTCCTTTAGTTCGTTCGACCAACTTTAATGCCGTAACGAAACGGGTGAGTGAGGTCTTTTGACCATCAAACTCAGGGACTGAAGACATAACTTGTCTCACATATTCCCTATCGGCAGCTATTTTTTCCGCCATTGTAAAATTTATGTTCTTCCTGCTATATTCGTTATCTTCGTTGATAACTATCGTTGTATCTAGGTCAGATACTCTGGCGAACTGAATATTGTGTTTTGCCAACGCCGAGACAGATTTGTCTCTACACTCGTTATAGAATGCTTTGGCGGCACACTTATGACCTTCTATAAGGGAATCGAAATGTTTTTTCAAAAGCAAACGAATTTGCTGAAGAGTGGTTTGAATTATGTCAACGTGCTTGTCAAGTGTATTTGGACTAATTGTCCTATCTTGACTGATACACTTTATTGATTTTAACAGTTCCTCTTTCAGAATTCTGGCTTGTGCAACAATCACTTGCCAGTCGGTCATTCTTTAAATATGTGGACATACATATATGTAGTGCTATTTTATTACACCTTCCTTGTCTAAGTTCTTATATATTTTTTTCCCCCTTTTTTTTTTTTAATGTTGTGCTTCATCCATTAGATAAAAGCAAAAAGTACCTGCTGCGTTTGTATAACAGCATATGCTAGGTACTGTAAGGATGAAGCACATGGCTACTCTACTGTTTCCTTGGATTGGGAAATTTTCTCCCGTTATATCCAAGAATGTTATATTGATGGTAGCTAGATCTAATGCGCTTTGAGTTGAGCTACTTTGTTCACTCTTAAAAACCTCTAGTAAATCGGTTTCTATATTTGGGTTCCTATATCTAATTTTCGCAAAATATTCGTCTAACGACATTTTTCCTTTCCTTTTTTTTTTTTTTAGACCTTATCTAAATCATTTGCCCTGCTAGTGTATTTTTTCTTTAAGCACCTATTGTGCATTCTATAAATTTTAATTAGCATGTTGATACTCATTAGTATTATTATTACGATCAATAGAATCGTATTAGTTGTAAGACCTTGTGTCTCTACTTCTACTCTATTGATCACATTGGCAGTGGAATCCACTGTTTTCGTGTCAATTAAACCCATTTTGGGTTTTAGGGAAGCTAATTTGAAGAAATTCGATATTTCGTCTGTAAACAATATGTTTAAAATTTTTCGAAAATCTACCTTTTTTTCAAAATTATCCATAAAAAGTTAAGAGACGCTAATCATACCTAAAAATCGCTCATACCTAAAATGTATACATAATAAAAATAAAGAAAAATTTTTTTTGAAATTTCATTGAATTAAATATTTTTATTTTTTTTTTTTTTTTTAAAATGTAATTAGAAATTACATTAAATATTTTTATATAAAAAAGGAGTGTGATATCAATTAGTGATATCCACTTAAAGTGATCGAGTGATCAAAGAGTAAATTATTTGATTAAAGGATTCATTATAATGACATGAAGTAAATTATAATGCATATGTAAGATAAATGTACATTCAACTGCTAGTAGCAGTGACAGAGACGTGGAAAGTAGAAGGGGGGGATAGTGCATGTGGTTGGCTCACAATTCAAGTTTACATTTCATTAAATTTTTACATAGTATACTCCAACCACATGTGTTAGTAATAGCTTTACTTGTTTTTGTTAGTATTTTTCAAGCAGCGTTTGCACGCATCGGCTTGAGGTTTAGTTAAAATTATATGAGTGAAATGAGTAGTTATATAAACATAATAAAATTTTTTTTAAATGTATGAATGAAAAGTGTAAAATTTTTTAAAAATTAAAGGCAAAATCGGAAATCCGATTTGCGTTACTTTGCACCACGGCAAAGTTGGTCGTCTATGGTTTTTAAACTCTCTTGGTAGAGTTGTCGGTCTTCCTCGGAGATGGTTGCTGTCTTCAGCATATCCTGCACCAGTCTTCTCTGGCGCAGGAGGGCGATTCTTTTTCCGCCCCGCTTCTTCCTTCTTTGCGTAGATGTATTTATTTGTAGTCGAGCCCGGTACTCAGCTATGGTGAGTGGGCGTTGGGTTACACGACTAGAGCCTCTTCTAGTGTTGGTGCATCCCTTTGCTCAACAGGAGCAGCACTTTCAAATGTGACTTGCGGGTCGCCCATACAGGTAATGTGTACACATATACATATATATTTTCTTAACGTGATGGAGCTTAACACATTTGTTGATTTTTTTTTGATTAATATGTAGTATATTCAAGCACTTATGCTGTCACCAGGTCACATGCATGCATATTTAAAAAATTCGCCACTTGTGTGCATACATTTCCAATGGATACAATTACGTGGTCTTTCTTTGTCGTTTTTGTTGGTTTTTTTTTTTTATATAGTTCGTTTATTATTATTTTTTTTTGTTTTAGCTCAGCAGCTCCATATTTTGCTTTCCAATTAAAATTGATGATTCTCCTCCATGTGAGGTTCATACAGGTGACGTCCTTCAATGTGACGTCCTGTCACGGTCGCCATATAAAAAGGTATTCTGATATTATAAAATGGTATTGTTTTATTGGCACGTCTGTGCTCTTTGTAGGTTTTATTCAGATTGTTCAATTTATGTGTATAATGCTTATGCTGCTTATTGGCAGCTACAAAATGTATATATGTATATATATATAGAGAGAGAGAGTGTACTCACATGTTTGGTCACACATTCTTGGTGAGACCAAAATGCAAGCTCAGCATATTTAGGCTGGCTTGCCAGCACAGTTCATTTATGTAAACACATATATACAGAACGAAATGTATGCATGCAAGTTTGCGTGCATACATACAATTGTTCTTATATATGAATATGTCGTTAATAGGGTGTCATCTAATGCAGTTTCCATATTATGGTCCAAATCGCGTGCCTTACGTTTCCTCGGCCAAGACATTTTTCTTATTACCTTTCGGTTTCGCAGTTCAATCCAAAGTGAAAGCAATTTTTCTTTCTCCAATCTGACAGACCAATACATACACACAGTATTGGCACGCGTCTCAGCTTAGCACTATGGTTATCTTATTCTATTCCATTGTCAGGCCGAGGCTACGTAGAACAGACATATCTGTTGGGCTCGCAAGAAAATCACATGACAACTTGAGACAGAAGACATCCGTAGGAAAAGGATAAAAAGACATTACACTTGTAACTTTATGCTTCTCTTTTCTTTTAATCGTTACAATAGCGATGGTACAATTATTACAGATTACGATTAATTAACGAGTAATTTAAAAAAATAGTGATGCGACACGGCCATCCTGACCTTCACACGTCCTCGTGTGTTACATAACATTTTTAACTATATAGCAGATCATGTCAAGCTTAATCTGAAAAGATTATATTTATTGAACAGATTAAATTTTTTCCACAACTTAATTGAAGAATTAAGAGAATTATTTAACTTTATTCAATTTGGCTGCACCAATGACAGAAGATATCCAAGAATTCTCCAAGTAGCCTTTGAATAGAGGATTCCCAAGTTTGCATGTAATCTCGTTTCCAAGACACTCAAAAACATGGGCTTTTACCACAATGATAGTCACCAGACATCTAATAAGTCAACACTTTAACTCGTGTACCTACTAGCACTGGCAACCCTACATTATGGGTCAACCCATTTTCGATGTCTGACTTATTAGATTGAAATTCATCAATATAATTTTTCAGTTGGAATCCACCAACTTAACCATGACGTATCTTTCAACGTATCTTTTCACATTGGAGTCCACCAATGGTTTTCTGGCGCCTCTTTCAACGCCTTCACTCTAGTTGGAATCCACCAACCCATTTATGACGTCTCTTTCAACGTTTCTTTTTCTAGTTGGAATCCACCAACCCATTTATGACGTCTCTTTCAACGTCTTCACCTTCATTGGAGTCCACCAATGAATCTTCAACAATTTCAATCTCACCACACGAGTCCAGCTCTTTGGGAATCCCTTCTTCTGGCATACTTCTTAGAGCTTCATGCGAGTACTTGTAAGTTCGCTTATTTACTAGAGATTTTAAAACATATCGATCTCCTTCTAGTATCTCTGCCACAAGGAATGGACCTTTGAACTTTTGATCTAATTTTGTTTGATGTCTCTCTTCATTTTTAAGCAAAACATAATCGCCAATTTTAAATCTGTTAAATTTAGCTTTGTTCTTGTCGAACCGTTCTTTGTCATAAATCGCATTCTTACTTATATTTTCTGTGGCCATCTTTTTTACAAAACTTACATAAACTTTATTATTTTCTTTTTTTACGCGCGAATCCCAACGGGAGCACTAATTGCCCACACCTCCCGCCCAACCGACCGAGGGGCGCAAGCCGCATAACGCACGGCTCGAGTCGCGGGGACAATTCACAAAACACAGACAAAAAACGACACTATAGCTAGTTACGTGCTAGATAGGAAAGGATAGAAGTTTTTAGTAAAGGAATCGAGAGCTCTGAACTGATTACATGATAAAGACGATTATAATCAGAACAAAGAACTCGAAAAGGTTCATACATAAGGTAGTTAGTAGTACATCGTGGAAGTGTTAGAGGAATATAGTTTCTAGTAGGTCTACAAGGAACTGTTAGTTTTACTCGGTTCAATAGCTCGGGAGAGTCTATATCTCCGTTAAGGAGCTTGTGCATAAATATGACGCCAAGCATTAATCTACGATTAGAAAGGGAAGGAAGGTCAAGTAAAAGAAGTCTACTAGAGTACGAAGGCAAGTTGATATTACGATCCCAGTTCAGACCACGAAGAGCAAAGAGAAGGAACTGTTTTTGAACTGATTCTATTCTTGCTTTATGTGAATCGTATTGGGGTGACCATATGCAGGTTGCATATTCTAAAATTGGACGAACCAATGAGGTGTAAAGAACTTTGGTTGTATATGGATCGTCAAATTCCTTTGACCATCTTTTAACAAATCCAAGAACACCCATGGCTTTTCCGACAGTAGTGCTTATATGGGACTTAAAAGTCAATTTATGGTCCATAAGTACTCCCAAGTCAATCATCTCATTAAGTCTGGTTAATGGAACGTTATTAAGAAAGTAGGTAATTAACTGAGGAGTGTTTCTGAAAAAAGTCATGACCTTGCATTTAGATGTGTTTAGGTTTAATAAATTGTGTCGACACCAAGATTGAAAGTTTTGGAGGTCAGACTGCAACCGTGAAGGTGATATAATATCTCTGTAGCTGAGACAAAGCTTTACATCATCTGCATACATGAGGACACGAGAATGTATTATAACGGATGGAAGATCGTTAATAAAAAGGGTGAATAGCAGTGGTCCCAGATGACTACCCTGAGGCACCCCCGAAGTTACTTGGATGGTCCTTGAACTTGAAGACTTGAATAGAAGTTTCTGTGTTCTGTCTGTCAGGTATTCACGAATCCAATAAATTAAAGGGCTTGGGAAGCCAATTTTGTTTAATTTTAAAAGAAGAAGTGTATGATTAACAGAATCAAAAGCCTTGCTGAAATCAGTATAAATGACATCAGTCTGTCTTGCATTCCTAAATCCTTCGATAGTTAAAGATGTAAATTCTAATAGGTTAGTGCTAGTAGATCTACGTTTCACAAACCCATGTTGAGATGGTGAAATAATAGATCTACAAAAATGTTGCAATTGAGAAGTGATTAACTTTTCAAATGCTTTAGGAATAGCGGACAATTTAGAAATACCCCTATAATTGGATGCTTCGGACTTTTTACCATTTTTATGAAGAGGAATTATATAAGATTCCTTCCATATAGACGGAAAATGACAAGATTTAACGGACAACGAAAAAAGTTTTTGAAGTGGCTTACATAGAGCTTCAGCACAAAATCTGAGTACACAACCAGGTATTCCATCAGGACCAGGTGTGTACACAGGTTTTACTAAATTAAGCACGCTAATAAGCGAACTTTCATCGATCGAAGGACTACAAATACAATTAGACCTATTTATCTGATAAGGATACAAAAGATTCGCTCGGTATTCCGTTGAGGAATATGTTGTTGTGAAGAAATCAGCAAACAAATCGGCAATCGCTTGATCAGAGTCCGCTATATTATTTCCAAACGATAAGATTGATGGGTGGACATCCATCTTACGTTTAGAATTCACAAAACTATAAAACTGTTTAGGATCACGGGAAAACTCAAGCTTACAACGCTTGAGGTAATTATTATAGCAGTGCTTGTTAAGCAACATAAAATTGGAGCGAGCAACTGCGTAAAGAGCAAAGTCTGAAGAACGTCCCGATTTCTTGTATTTTTTATAATATCTGGATTTGACATTTTTCAAGTTGGATAGCTCACGAGAAAACCAGGGAGGTCGGTGAGACGACACTGGAGCCCTCAGTGGGACACAAACCTTAAAAAGCGAACCGAGAGTATCATAAAACAAGGAGATAGCAAGATCCATGTCTGAGCAACTGTATAAGGATGACCAGTCAGTTCTCAGAATGAGCTCATTCAGTTTAACAAAGTTAGTCTTGCGAAAATTACGAGATTTAATCACAGGACTGACACCAGCAATCGGTGCACGAAACGACAGATCTACAGATAAATCCAGAGTAGGATGAAAATTGTCTTCAGGCAAGACTAGAGGGTCGGTTCTAGTTACTGCACAGTTGGTGGAATCCAACACAAATATCAGATCTAAGGATCTGCCCATGTTATTTCGCACAGGGTTTATTTGAGCTAATGATAACTCAAAAAGGCCATCAACGAAGCAGTGAGATTTAGAAGGAAGCAACAAAGCAGATTCATCAGATTGAGACCATGCTATTTCTGGTAAATTAAAGTCACCAAAGACGATTAAGATATCTCTATTAGAAAGCAATGAAGAAATATATCGAATAGAATCTAAATGTTTTGCGTACACCGCCATGTCGGATTGTGGCGGAACGTAAGAACAAGTAATGTAGACAGAGAAAGACTTGAATCTGACCTTAACGCTAACAAACTCAATCTCCAGAATGTCCGGTGAATGAATTTGGTCAGAAGTTAAGGCCGAGTCAACAGCAATCAGAACTCCTCCGCCTACACGAGAAGTCCGATCACATCTAAAAATTGAAAATTTTGCGGAAAGAACAGATGCATCGTTAATATCGGGTTTTAACCATGTCTCAGTAAACACTAAAATTTTAAATTCAAATGCTAGACTATCTAGATAGAGTCTAGGAAGCTTAGATTTAAGTCCTCTCACGTTCTGATAGGCCAGATGAAGGGACGAGATTAGTTTTTTGGAACACCAGCCGATGCTGATATTCCGGAAGATGAAGAATTAGATGGGATAGAAAGCCTAACCGGATCTCGAGTTTTCTTTTTGGCCGTGTATTCTTTTACTAAAATGTGATCCGGCCAAAAACTGCTATGACATATACAGTCGAACAGTTCAACTGGAACACTTATTTTAAAAGAGGATATCTCCCTCGAATATTTAAATTTAAATTTTTCCACCGCTATTTTAGCATTATAGTGATGAGCTTGAATTTTTGTCTTAATAAAAGCTAAGACATCATCCGACGAATGTTCGGGATCAAGCCTTGAAACAAATATATGTTTCTTAGGTGGAACTCCAGTTAAAGGTTTATAGGAACCAGGCCGCAAATCAACCGCAGCGTCAGCGACCACGATTGAATCCGCCTGCGTGTCCGGTATTGCACCTCCAACTGGACTACTATCGGCAATATCAACAGTTATTGATAATTGCCCGGACTTTTCGGATACTACAGCTTTGTTCGTCTGCAAAGAGAGACCATTTCCTGGAGAAACGGAGATAGCCTCTTCCTTGCGACCACCTTGAGAAATGGGGGTGGTAAACGAAATAAGCTGCGGAGGATTTGTCACAGTGAGCAGTGAAGGAGTTTGTGGAGCTACGGCCGAGACGGGATTGGGCACAGGCTAATGCAAGGACAGATTGCGCATACTGGTTTTCTTGCGCTTTGGAGACTCATTTAACAGCTTATAGCTGCTAAATTCGCTCTCCACAGCATTGAACTCATCGTAGAGTTTACGAAAACCAGATGACAATTTCTTCAATCTATCCCTGGTTTGCCTCATAAACACCCTCATTTCAATCTCAACCTCACGGCATGAGTCACAACCCCATTTGAGCCCCCCTTTTTGCTCCAAACAATCCTTTACCCTGGCTGTGTAGCCAGCACATTTAACGTGCATGACGTTGTCACACAGCCAACAGGAAAGAAATACGTTATGGGGTGAAGGGGGGTTCAAACACTTTTTGCTTGAGCAGACAGACATTTTTTAATTCAATTAATACTCAAAAATTTTATAAAAAAAATTAAATATCAAAAAGGCCAAAGAAAAAACTCACTCAGATTTGTTAAGCAAATTCGACACTGGGGTCAAACTCACAGAGAAAATTAGTGCAAGAACTAAGAGAACTAAGCACTACACAAATACACGTATCACTTGTACGCGAGACAGAGATAGATGCGAGCGCGAATAAAAGAAATTAGAAAAAAAGAGAGCGGGAGAACCAACAGCACTGCACATGCAACAACAATGCGTTGGCGAGAGCGCGAGAGCGGTTTTAAAGCGGTAAAAAGTACAAACGCAAGAGCAAAGAATAACAAAAACAACAACACTGCTGTAAAAAGTTTTGTTGTTTTTTTCAAATATTAAGTTCAATGCTTTGATTTTGCTTTTGTAAAGTTAATTAAACAAAAAGCGCAATGACAAAAATTTAAATGACAGAATAATGTTAATAGTTATTGCTAAATAATTAGCTGAATTTTTAGGCAGGCGCGGTGAGTTTAAAACCGAAATAAAAGAAATTATGCAGGAGCACAGAAAAACACGTCTATCCACGATGAAGAAAGAAACGATTTCTTCTACTATGGGTATCATATTAAAAGGGCCTTGCCTCTTTTGCAATTAATAATTCTAGAGGACTAGATTTGGTTACACGATTAGTTGTAGAGTTTATGGCTAGTTGTATTTCGCCTAGGGCATCTTGCCACGACCGTTGACTACTTTCCACTGCGGTTAACATTTGTTTTAAAACACTCATAACGCGCTCTACCTGCCCGTTTGCGCGACTGGCGCCTGTTGCTATTAGGTGTAACTTTATTTTCTGCATAGAACAGAAATCACAAAAACTAGATCCTGTAAATGATCTACCCTGATCTGCAATGATTCGTGTTGGTACGCCAAACACAGATATTGCTGACTTTACAGCATCTATACAACGTTCACTGTTAATATTTACTGTGTGGTACAAATAAACAAATTTAGTGAATGCATCTATTTGTACTATAATGTATTCCTTTTGATCCCTTTTACCGCTTAATTTACCCGTGATATCAATATGTATTGTATGCCATGGAATGTCAACCTTGGGTATAGGATGAAGCTCAATTGGTAGCTTTCCTGATGTAGGTTTGGTCAGCTTACAAGTAATACAATTGTCGACAAACTTTCGTACGTATTTAGCCATATGATCAAACCAATAAAATTCGTACATTTCGTCCAATGTTTTTTCCCAACCAAGATGAACAATACTCTCGTGGACATGATTAACTACAGACCACCTAAAGGATCTAGGAATAACTGGAAGACACCTAGTTTTTCCATTTCTTTGAATTTTACGGAAAAGCATTTTCGAGCGTAACTCGTACGTTCTACTCACATTCTCCTCTAGTTCATCATTCTGAATTTTTGAAATAATTAATGACGTTTCTGAATCTTTCAGTTGTTCTGCAAGGAGCCAATTCTCCGTTATTTCTGCCAACAAAACATGTTTATTTTTTTGGACTCGTATAAGATTGAGCTTTTACTTCATTTAGTACCGGATTACGTGAAAGGAAATCAACGTGGGCCATTTTGGCTCCTGGTCTATACTGAATGTCAAAATCAAATGATTGCATATATGCCCACCACCGATGAACTCTTGGAGTGAGGTCAATTTTGTTTCTTGTGGCTTTCAGTGAATTACAATCAGAATAAACTGTAAAGTGTTGGCCATGCAAATAGTGTCGGAAATGTTTCATTGAATTAAACACAGCTAATGTTTCGAGTTCATATGAATGATAACGGGATTCAGTGGAGGATATTTGTTTGCTAAAATACTCTATGACACGAGGCTTATTGTCAATTTTGTGGAGTAGAATAGCTCCGTAACCATCCATACTGGCGTCAGTGTGCAATTCAATGGGATATTGGGGATCAAATATAACAAGTACAGGTTCATCTGTTAAAGTTGTTATAATTTTTTGTCGAATATGTTCGTGCTCTGATTTCCAATCAAATGTTTTATTTTTGCAAGTTAGACCATACAAGGGCTTCATTATCTCAGAGAACTTGGGTACAAATTGTCGAAAATAAGACGCTAGACCGATAAATTGCCTGACTTGAGTTACCGACTGCGGAGGAGGTAAATTGTGCAAAGCGAGCACCTTTCGTGGATTAGGTCGAATTTCACCATTCTTAACTAAAAACCCAAGATACTCAACAGTGGATTTTAAGAAGGAACATTTTGTCACGTTAAACGAAAAACCAGCCCGACATAAAATTTGCAGTACAGTATACAACCTCACAAATGCTTCCTCTTTTGTTTCTGAAACAATCATGATATCGTCCATATATACGACGACATATGAATGGGCAAGATCTCCTAACGCTTTCATCACCGCACGTTGGAACACAGACGGGGCATTCTTTAACCCGAAAGGCATGGTTAAAAATTCATATTGGCCTTCGGGAGTAACAAAGGCCGTCTTTTCAATCGAATTTGGATGAATATTGATTTGGTGGAAACCACTGGCCATATCCAAACACGAGAAGTATTTTGCACCCCCCAACCTAGATATCTGATCGCTAATTAGCGGTAGGGGAAATTTTTCAGCAACAGTATTTGCATTTAGTTCCCGGTAATCCACACAAAGTCTATCCGAGCCATTCTTTTTCTTTACCAGAAGTATTGTGCTTGCAAAAGGGGAGCAGCTAGGGCGGATAATATTGGCCTCCAATAGTTCTCTAATTTTGCCTCTCACGATTTCTTTTTCCTCAATACTAAGTCTATATGGTCTCCTTTGCACGGTTTTATTGGGATCAACCAAGCGAATTTCCAGTTCACCTGTACTGATTTGGGTTTTTGGGAACCCATCTATAAATGCATTTGAAAATTCATTTAAAATCTCCATCAAACTTGATTTATCTACACCACACATCTCAGTGTCAATATTGTCAAGACTGACACGATTGCTCAAAGCAGATAGGGTGTACACAAATTTTGTCTTAAACAGTTCTAAAGTATTTGTTGTTATCTTAACGCCAAAATTCTGAGTTAGAATTTCGCGACCAATTATTATATCGTAGTTAATATAATTATTAAGAACTACGTGAAAAAGAACCTCAAGAGAAAAGTCATTGATAATTACATTGGACATAATTTGAAAAGTGCTTGTTACGGTATTATCTCCAATACCCTTTAAGGCGACAACGTTATTAATACGTATGCCCGACAGTCGCTGAGAGGCAGATTCCTTTACTAGTGAGCACTCGGATCCAGAATCAAAAAAGAATGGGTATGACTCACCAGATGAAATCAAAGTACCAATCGGATCAGCCAATTGGCACACGTTTACACGTTTTTCGCCCGCTTTATTTTGAGTGGCTGACTCCTGTCGTCCAGTACAAACCGAAGCAACGTGTCCAGGAGCTCCACACTTGTAGCAAGTAATGACTTTATTCTTCGAATCCAATGAACGGCTATAAGTTGTGTTGGTTCCTTGCTGAGATTTTGCGGCGGTTTTCCTTGCTCGGCAATCGACGAATTTATGACCCATTTTGCCGCAGAAGTGACATTTCATGGGTGTGTGCAATCGTTGTCTTTTACTTGTAGAATTTTCCTCAGTGGCACTGTCTTTCTTGTTGACAAAATCAAAAACTCGTAGCTCATTTTGTAATTCGTTACGGGTTTTGACGTTGGCCGTATAAACGGTGCGTTGTAGTCTCGGATCAACATGGGCAGCGTGCGCCAGCGCGATAGACATGGCGATTTGTTCGGTGGACATTGACTTCCATTTCGCCATAAGTGCCGTTATTAATCGACTTGTGTATAGAGAAATACACTCGCCCTCCTTTGGGTTTCCAGTCAGAACATTGAAAACCATAGCTGCTGGAGTTTCGGATCTCTCAAACTGCAACAAGAACAATTCCTTGAAGTCGCTCCACGTCATACCAGAGAAAGAGGTTTGCGACAGCCAGTTCGAAGCCCCACCTTCCAGTGATTTACTAAGCGTCATGAGTAAAGCGCTACCACTCAAGGGACTCTCTGCTAGGATGAGGTCCACAGTGGAGCACCAAGCGGTTGCATTGGCATCCGTAGAATCGGGATTAAATTTTGGCAGTGTGATTGTTGTTGCTTTGCCTGGCGTCTTTTGTTCATTTTTGACGGCATTCAAAACTTCCATGAAACTGCGATGTTGCATTTCCATTAATGTAATTAAACGGTCGTCTAATGTTGCTTGGTGTGGAGGCGATCCCACTTCTGATGTCGTTAATAGGGTGTCATCTAATGTAGTTTCCATATTATGGTCCAAATTGCGTGCCTTACGTTTCCTCGGCCAAGACATTTTTCTTATTACCTTTCGGTTTCGCAGTTCAATCCAAAGTGAAAGCAATTTTTCTTTCTCCAATCTGACAGACCAATACATACACACAGTATTGGCACGCGTCTCAGCTTAGCACTATGGTTATATTATTCTATTCCATTGTCAGGCCGAGGCTACGTAGAACAGACATATCTGTTGGGCTCGCAAGAAAATCACATGACAACTTGAGACAGAAGACATCCGTAGGAAAAGGATAAAAAGACATTACACTTGTAACTTTATGCTTCTCTTTTCTTTTAATCGTTACAATAGCGATGGTACAATTATTACAGATTACGATTAATTAACGAGTAAATTAAAAAAATAGTGATGCGACAAATATATATATTTATAATTATTTATTGCTTGCAACAGAGTGTTACAAGCTGTGCTGAATGATTTTAATTATAACATGTGAATACACTACACTATATTCCTCTACTACTTGTACGACGTACGTCTAGCTACCTAATGCATGAACCTTTTCGAGTTCTTGGTTCTGATTATAATCGTCTTTATCATGTAATCAGTTCAGAGCTCTCTATTCCTTTACTAAAAACTTCTATACTTTTACATTTAGCTCGTAACTAGTTATAGTTTCGCTTTTGTTTGTGTTTTGGGGATTGTCCCCGCAACTCGGGCCGTGCGTTATGCGGCTTGCGCCCCTCGGCCGGTTTGGCGGGAGGTGTGGGCAATTAGTGTTCCCGTTGGTATTCGCGCGTAAAAAAAAAAAAAAAAATAATTTGATCTACCATGAAACAGCATTGCCAAATTTTAAATGCGTGCCATGTCTGAGAGGACTTGTCGTTTGGTACAGTTTAAATCCTCCGTTAAAGAAATCTTGTACATTAGTACATGCTCTCCTGGATGCCAATATACTCCAAGAACCATTGTAATAAGCATTTTTTTTTTAAATTTGTTGCCTTGAGTGTTATTGATTTCATTGTTATTTGATACCCATTAACTTATTTCCAACTGTTTGCGTGCTACAAGTAATATAAGTTGCTCTCAAATGCTGATAAGTTCTTGCTTATTCATGGCTCCTGCCAAAACATCATCAACGTAGATGTCTACTAGAAGTATCCTATCCGATATAGAAAACTCGTGCTTATGAATTGCAAGTTTCTCCAGTACTCTAACTGCCAGGAACTGTGTGCAGGACTAGTGACTGTATTTAATTTAAAATGCTTTTATGGTGCTGCAGGATCTTCCCTCCAGAAGATTCGTTGGAAGTTTTGATGATTGAGAGCCACCGAAATTTGTCTCAACATTTTGACAATATCTGCTGAAATTAAAAACTTGTGCATTCTGAACCGTAAGCAGACGTCAAACATGCTGGAATGAACCGTCGAATACCACTCGTAGCGTAGCACCCATTACCGGATGTTGAGGCAAGTATATCTCATCTCTGAGGTATTTGCAGTTTCTTAACCTCCAACTCTTGCACATGGCCTAACTGTTGTGAAGAAATATATACCAAAATGCATAAAAATGAAATGTATAGATATTATATTTTCCCCCACAAAGAGGCATAAATGACACATATCAAGCACCAGCAACATAAAATAAAAAGCCAGCAATACAAACGAAAAATATAAGATGTCAGAAACATGAAATGAATGCCAGCAACACAACCGTATCAAACTTATCAAGCGTCAGCAACATAAAATAAATGCCAGCAAAATAAAATAAATACCAGCAGCACAAACATGTATTACGCACCCAAATGAAACATATAAAACACGCATGCACACAAACAAAAACACATGATGACACACAGTATTTCGAAGCTGCTCCAGCTGCGAAGAGAAATTCATCATTAAACTTACGTCTGAAAATATCGCGTACTTCCTAAGAGCTTGACTCTGGGGGCCCCTGTACTCACCCATCGAACCCTTTCTCCTTCTGGTCAACTTCAGAGCCCCACGCTTTGGTTTCAGTCTTCTCATCTGCCGTATGGGCGCTGGGGAGGGAGGCTGCGGCGCTGCTCCTTTACTGCAATTTCGCGCCTCTCACTATTGGTTTTGTGTTTGTGCGAAGGTAATTTTCCAATCCCATCCTAGTCGTATATTTGTTGCAGCGAAAGTTTTTACCTCTGCCTCTACACGTCGACTCCGATCAGCTGATCAACCAGTGTTGGAAAAGGTGGAAGTTATGGGGAGCCGCCCTACAATAGCCGGAAGGTAGAGCCTTGTGTGAGAAAGCATTCAAATTTAAAAATTCGATTTCACGGATGGAAAAATTTGTAGCGACAACTGATCAAAAATCTCGATTTTAAGACATCGAGTTCGGTATATTAAATGAGGAAGCGGTATTTGGCAGACGTCCCATGCTGAGCAAACTAGTGGCTGGTCTAGCAAAGAGTCCAGTTAAAACTATAGCGAAGGATCAGGGGGCAAACAGCTGCACTCTCAAACCAAAACTGGAGGAACTGGGCAAGCTCCTTCGACGATTGGAGGACACTTTTAAAAAAAGGATAATGGCAAGCCCCAGGTTAGGCACGTGAATCTTAGCACTAAACGAGATATCAAGCGCATGATAGAGATGCATGAATAAATTAGTCTCAAGACTCTCGCAGACAATAAGGCAAATATGACTGTGCCAGTCCACAAAAAGAGGCGTACTTTTTCATACGTCAAACATGCACACTCACCAAAACGCCCTCGGGATGAGTCACTTGTTTAGAGGAACACCCCACCAAAGAAGCAGCGTGGCGGAGGGCAACCAACGTCCTCATACGCTGCTAAGCTAAAAAAATGCAACGTCAACAGCATGGCAGCAAGTCCTGTATTAGTTCAAGAACCTGCTAGAACTCACGAACCGTCTCAAGAATGGGCGCACAACTAAACCATCTTCATTAAGGCCGAAGAGGGCATATCTTATGCCTAAATGCTGAGCTTGATCACTAGACGAGAAGGCGACCGGCTCAATGGGGTGAAGGACAGCGTTTCGCGGGCGAGAAGAACCCAAAAGAGCGAATTTTTGTTAGAGCTACATGGCAAATCTGAATCCAACAAGCTGCAAGAGGAGTTATGCCAAGTACTGGGGCAAAATGCTTCAATACGGGCTAGAAGTAAGAGACCTCGATTGTCTGGCTACTGAAGCAGATATAATAGCGGCCATTACTAAAGAGTTGGGTAAGGAATCGACGCAAGTCTCAGTAAAGGCACTCAAATGTCAGGGGTAGGGCCTTGCTCGAGGCACTAGCTTCTCTGGATTTAAAGAGGAAACTTAACACACGATCATATATATATTCAGCTGATTCCCCACGAACAATCAAGGTTTATCGGATCGATACCGTTCGCTTCAGCGCTCACAATTCCGGCACTCTCTAGTTATGCAACTATCTCCATAGTGATATTAATGGAAGCAATCACAAGGGTTCGCAAAGGACATAGTCGCCACCAAACTCCGGTCTACTGGTGGAATGATGACATTTCGGTTTCGAGAAGTAAGTGCTTGAGGGCTAGAAGAGATTATTAGAGAGAAAACCTGAGTTTCTGCATCTACAGTCCGAATTCTGCAACAGGGGGAAAGCATTAAAAATTGCAATCAAGGAGAGCAGGAAATTTTGCTTTCTCAAACTTTGCGACTCCGCTGAATGCGTCACCTGGGGACTGGCGTATAAAGTCATCTTAAAAAAACTCAGAGCAGCAAATCCAACCATGACAGAGGAATTTCGTATGGTCAATATTGCGGAAACACTCTTTCTGGATACGTCGTCTATAGCGGAAAGACATTACACACCAAATTTACCACCTGTCAACTGTTTAATCACAGCAGAGGAGATAAAAAATGCAGCTGGTCTTCTACAAGATAACAAGGCACCAGGCCCAGACTCTATTCTCAATAAAGCCCTGAAACTAGCGGTTGTTCACCAGCCTGATAAATTCGCTGAAACCTTCAATGCATGCCAAAAAGAAGCGATCTTTCTGGACAAGTGAAAAAAGCGGAATCTAACACTTTTTCCAAATCATCAAGCAGGCCATTTTGCCTACTGGACTAGGTAGCAAAAATTGTCCGAGAAGCTGATAAGTAGCAGACTTGTAAATGCTTTAAAAATTGCTGGTGATCTTTTGCCAATGCAATTTGAATTCCGTGGTGATATTTCGCCAATACAATTTGGATTCCGTGAAGGCAAGTCCACTACTGGTGCCTTAACAACAGTGCTTGACATTGCTACCAAGGCTATAGAGGGCCAACGTTGGAAGGGAGGTCAGAAGAATAGAAGGGAGGTTAAGAACGCCTTTAATGCGGAAAACTGGAGCTGTATTTTTAGGGCACTTAAGGATTTCAGAGCTCCAGAATAATTAATTCTATTGGAAGAGGACTACTTCCGAGGCAGAATTCTACAAGAAAACACATGTAGTATGTGAAGGATCTCCACAGTTATCCATACTTGCCCCTTTGTTATGGAATGTCATCTATGACGACATCCTTCTTTTACAACTCCCAAATGAGGCGAAACATATAGGCTTTGTCGATGATGTGGCACTTCTGGTTGTGGCCAACCACCTTGAGCAAGCCGAGAACATACCCGCGTCAGCAGTATGAATGACAAAGCAATTAGAAAAATTTACAAAGGGAAGTTCATCAGGATCGGTTTCAATTCGGGTTGTCACCACTTCATGCATATACACGATTTTTTTTGATTGATATATTATATTTTTGACTGATATATTGTTGATCTCACAAAGATATATTTATGGTATTATCTTCCACCTACTGTTCAAAAAATTTTGATTCATGCACCCTCCAAATTGAGAAATAAGGACATAAAGAAATTTCGTCTAAATCATAAAAGAAAAATTTCTCGAGTAGCAACAAACGAAGATTTACTAGTCGCTTAATTTTTTCTTCGGATCCTTTCATAACGGGACAATGAAAGTTACCCCCTAAAACTATGTCTGTTTTTAATAAAAATGTTTTTCATCTTTTAGAATAATATATTTAATAATAACGTACCTTATGCGAAAAAAATTACCTTAATTTAAGATTAGTAAGGGGCTGAATATTAATTATTTTTTGGGCGTATTTATTTATTACAATTTCATTAAATTTTAGAAAATGTTTCAGATTTTTAACGCTACTAAAAGTATTTTTGGCAAGCCCGACCACTGTGGGATGGTAGCAACACATATGGTGACACAGCAAAAAAGCGAGTCTGTCATTTTTTACCTATTTTTTATTTTTTTAATTTTATTAATTGGTCGGATCTCTTATGGTGTATAATACAAACGACGATTTTTAAGTTTTATCTTAATCTAATACGTAGCCTAACATCTAATGGATAATCTATCCTCCAGATTATTAGCTGGAGGGTTAGAAGGTCGTTTCGTTGGAGAAGAGTTTCATTGCATACGGCGTAGTTATTTGGATGTGCCTCCGGTCTTGCGGTGGACTTTAGCTGGTGTACCTTTATTTCAGGTATTACACTAGAAATATGTAGGTCTTTCTGTACGTTTTCGTTCCTAATATACCAAGGTGCTCCAGTGATAGTTCTGAGAACTTAAGATTGCGCCCTTTGTATGGTTTCGATATTGGTCTTTCTGGCGTTTCCCCACAGTATAGAGCCGTACGTCCAAATGGGTTTTAACGCCGAGTTGTAGAAAAGAACTCTGAATTCTAAACATAGGCCAGATCATGCGTTCATAAGGCAACGTAGTCCGGTTGCTTTAAGCTTAAGCTACTTTTTCTTGGCTTCGATATGGTAACGCCAAGTTAATCTTCTGTCGAGGTGGACTCCAAGATATACAACATCGTCTACGGCACGGATCGGAAGCTGAAATGAGTTTAATGACGAGTTTGGCAGATAGACCGTTTTTAGATGAGCTGCAAAGGTAAGTGCTCTTTCTTCGTCTGTACGGACCCATTTGTAAGTTGGACATCGGATGGCTGAAATTATCTCGGTTGAGCTTACCACAGCGGGTATTTGGTACTGGTAGGAGTAAGTTTCTCGATTCATTGCCGCTGTGCCATTACTTCTTGTTGCTTATGGGATTTTGCTAGAGATCGTGAAGCTGTCCTTAGGCGATACTTTGCTGTCGATGAACAAGACATTTGCCATTTTCGCCTGAGTCGTCTTTTATCTGTTACAAGTAGTTCAATTAGTCGATTTCCCTGGGTGTAGCCGATAAATGGAGTGGAGATATCTGCTGCTTCAATAAGCATAGACTCTTATGCAGAGCTGCAAAAGTCGTTTTCTTCGTCGTCCAGTTTCAACTTCTTATGGGTGCTCATATATTTCTTAAATTTGAATCATTTTGCTTTATAAATTGTTAGCCCGAGTTGCTCTATTACTTGTGGATATGTTAATACAGTGATGAGAATGATTGTGTTGTGCAGCTGTTTGCCTTGCGGGTTTACCAGGCGGCCCTAACCAATGTGGGTTCTTGGCGTTGTAGTCTGCAGTAGCAATAAATCGTACTCTGGTGTTTTGATCTTTTTCAGAGATCGAGAAGCGTGGTAAATAGTTTGAACACTTATGGCATTTGCGTGTAGGTATTGTTTGGCAAATCCATAGTGGAGACAGTGAGCGATTTGTTCCGTAGAATGCATATTTAGATATTTAGAACCAGTTTTTATTATTTTATTTATTATAATTTTATTAAATTTTAGATAAAGTTTCAGATTGTTATGACTACTAAAAGTATTTTTGACCGTTCGCTCCATACAAGTCCGACCACTGTTAGCTGGTGTAAAAAGAAGTTATCGTGATGACGTCAGAGAGCTTGGGTTCTAAGAATTGCACGCAGTTTAGTTTCTGGATAGATGAGTGCGGGCGGGGGCGGGCGGCAATACATAAGCATAGCTGAAACAATTAAAAGCACTGAGAATTCCCTCGTTGGGTTTGGGGGCTAGCGCGGGCGGCAATACGTAAGCATAACTGGAATAGTTTAAAACAAGAGAAAAAGAATTCTCACACATACATATGCGTGATAACTCGGTTGAGTTTGTAGGAAAGCGCTGGCGGGCGGCAACACATACAGTGAGCAGAGCCGAAATAATTCTCTCACTGACACATGCATGGTGGCGACCGAAATTGAACATGTGTGGGTGGCTTAAGCTGAGTGTGGGGGCTCCCGCAGTACATGCAGAAGCCATTCGGAAGCCACTTGGAAATGGCTGCAAGAAATGTATCAAATGGAGAATTCTACACGATCGATATAGTTAAATTGTTTGTGTTCCGGTACGTGTGTGCAACGAATAACAAATAAATTGGCCTATATACATCTAAAACGAGTTATCGCGCGTTTTAATTCAATCCTACATTTGGGTAATAAGAATTGGGCTCTACCCAATTGGAAGACTTCGCTCCACCACAAATAACATTTACTCCTCAGGGATGAAAAATTATATGTATGTATTGATAATTAATTGTCATGGACGGGGCAGCAATCTGTTTGTTATATTTAGTTATTCGTTTTTTATTATTGTTATAGCTGTTATATTATGTTTATCTTTATATTACTATGTTTATATGTATGGTTTTCCTTTTACTTATACAAATGAAAGATGCAGATCATGCAAAAAGGACGCGGGGTAACCACGAAAGTAGGAGAGAGTAAAAGGGGAGGCCGTTGGCAACCAAAAATAGGAGTTCAGAAACACTAGAGCAAACGAAGTGAAAATATTTTATCAAGCAAAATAACAAGCAAGCTAAGCGGCGATGGAAAGTTTGCGACACAAAACGAAAACGAATGGAAAAGTATCAGTAACGGTTCTGCAGTTCGCGACGCGTCCTGATTGGGTCAAGACGCCTATAAATACGCAAGACTGATTCCATAAGGGCATCTAGTGAGTGAAGTCTATTTCAAGTGCGAAGAGAAGTAAAGTCATTAAGTGAAGGCCAATCGGCGAAGTAAAGACGCATATAGTGAAGTTATAAAATCCGAACCCTGGCTGAGTCCTTGTGCAAACAAAGGGGTAGATAAATACTGTAAAAGAAGACTAAGAGTTATTCCTAGCAAGAATTAAAAGACTAAAAATTATTGCTAGCAGAAATAAGGTGACAAGGAGTTATTCCTAGCAAAATCGGAAGACAGTCATGGCAGACCAGGAGTATTCCTTGCACGGGCAGGCTCGACTAGGAGTATTCCTAGCACAAAGCAGGGAAAACCAGAAGTATTTGTGGCACAGCAGGGAAGCCTAGAAGTTATTCCTAGCATAATTCAGGATAATAGTAGTTGACAGGTTAGATAGGCTAGACCAAGCGTATTCCTCGCAATACAAAACTGCCACCATTACCAAAAGTTAGCTACCGAATCATCCGGACAACGGTTTACTTGCTCATCCAACCCTAAGTCCAAAAGTTGCCTTTACCAACAAAAACAGACGAAACATCTAAATACTAACCAAATAATTGAAGAAAGCAAAATAAAGCCAAGAATTGTATCCTCAAAACAATATTATTATTTCACCAGCGCACAAATAAATTTGCTGTGCTGAACATCTTCTTTAAACGGGTATTCGACAATGTATCTTCCATTGACGTGTTGGGGTTGCGTATCAAGGAATTATTTTTAGACCTTTTTATCTTCAGCGTTCATAGGTGTGAATGATGCTCTTTCTTCGAGTTCACAGAATCTTTGCATCAATGCAGACAGTAGACAAAAACAAAGTTGATGTGGATGGTCTTGAGCATGCTATAGAGGTAATAACGCTTCCGAATATTGTAGCCACCCCAATTATACGTCCCTCGTCATCACACAGCTTGTCGCCAGAGAGAACCGAACAGATGTAGTCATTCCCAATCATATATCATTCGTTGAATTAGTGTAAAATACAGTATTTGCCAATTCGTAGCCAGCGAATGCAGAGAACGCTGATTTCTTTTTGTTTTGTCAAGTCAGTGATGAAATGATCTCATATCAATGTAGTGATATCAAGGTAGTGATTCGAGACTTGAGAAGAGAACACGAACTTTTAGTTGTTTCTGCCTTTATAGCAGAATCGGCAATCTGTTCAATGTAGAAATGTTCTGAGCCGCAATCCAATAAAATACGATATGTAGTAAAACTTCTATAGTGGTTTTTCACGCGTACGAGTGCTGTTGGCAGTGTACTTCTGGTATGCCCATGTGGCTTGGCAGAACTACTTTGCGGCAAAGTAGTATTTGTAACGGGTCCAACTGATGTAGCTTCAGGAGCCTGGCTTTAGTCGACTTGCAGTTGTGACTCCATCTTTGCTGGGGCTGCATGACAATCGACAGTGAATGATGGCGGAGCTTGCAATGCTTTCGGAAAGACTTAGATTGACAAGCGCTTACTCCATGACCAAGCTTCAAACAGTTGAAGCATATAGCTCTGGAATTGAGAACAAGCCGAAAGAATATGCTCATTACTAACATAACTAAAACACTTGCTACAGTTACCTGAATAGGCAAGTATCGTGGATGTTTGCCTTTATCCTTTGTCTTCTCTCTGTTTGCTGACTACCTAAAAAGCATCTTGGCTGAGCTCAAGTCTATCACATCGTGAATCCAAAAACTTGAGCAAATCATTAATAGTGGGTGTTTCCATATTTTGACTCATCAACTTTTGCGATGTGCAAATATATCGCCAACAATCGAGTCCAGTTTGCCAGGGTGCATCTTAAGACCGAACAACATCACCGGCACCACTGTTCAGTGCGTGGAGTGAAGACGAATTGTGACCAACGACAAATAAGGAATTTATCCAGAACCAAATTCACCAAATAACGTGCCTTATCATTGCGCTCACATAATGACCCCTAACCGATCTCGTAGTTAACCTCGACTACAGGCAAATGGTGATTGGTAAGACTTCAAAAGATGAAACTCCTGAATGTTTGTTAAAGTTTCTTTTTTGTGAATGACACTTTTATAGAGATTGTTAAACGTGTGCCATTCCTTATATGTTCCACCATAGGGCTTGATGTGAATCTCGATGCAGTTTAAGTTGTCGTTGCTGAGCCTTATATTAAATTTCTATTTGTAATTCCTTATGCATCTGCTGTTGGTGGTACTGTATTCTTTGGCCAACCGATCTCTAATTACTAGTGGCACAACACTCTTCAAGTCTTTTTTTTTTTTTTTTTTTTTTTTTTTGACGCGCGAGTCCCCACAACCTCCCGCTCATCCGACCGAAAGGCGCAAACCGCATGACGTACGGCACGAGTCGCGGGGAACAGTTGACAATAAACAGACAAAAATCGAAAGCTACAGCTATTTACGAGCTAAATAGGAAATGATAGAAGTTTTTAGTACTAATAAGGAGAGCTCTGGGCTGATCACTCGATAAAGTCGATTATAATCAGCCGACAGGACTCGAAATGGATTATGCAATGTATAGTTAGTAGTACAGTGTGCAAGGGATAAGGGAATATAGTTTCTAGTAGGCCTAGATGGTACAAAAAGAGCTACTTGGTGTAATAACTCAGACGAGTCAATATCACCAATTATGAGTTTCTGCAAAAAGACTACACCAAGCATTATTTAACGGTTAGTAATTTAATTAACCTTCCTTATTAGAAGGAAGGTTAATTAAAAGAAGTCTACTAGAGTAGGATGGCAGGTTGACATCGCAATCCCAGTTAAGACCACGAAGAGCAAAAAGCAGAAATTGTTTCTGAACAGATTCAATTCTAATTTGGTGGGACTTATATTGAGGTGACCATATGCAAGATCCGTACTCCAAAATAGGATGGACCAGAAAAGTAAAGAGAATTTTGTTTGTTTATGGATCATCAAATTCCTTTGACTACCTCTTAACAAAACCAAGACAACCTGTGGCTTTAGCGATGATTATAGAGATATGGGAGTTGAAGGTTAGTTTACGGTCCATGAGTACACCTAAATCATTCATTTCATCAAGGCGTTCTAATGAATACGTCGTCAACTGAGAAGAGGTCCTATGGAGGGACATAACCTGGCACTTAGTGATGTTTAGGTTTAATAGATTGTGCTGATATCAACACTGAAAATAATTAAGATCAGCTTGCAATCTACTGGACGAAACCATATTGCTGTAACTAAGGCAAAGCTTTACGTCGTCTGCATACATGAGGACATGGGAATAAAGCAAAACGGATGGAAGATCATTTATGAAGAGGGTGAACAGCAACGGACCGAGATGACTACCCTGCGGCACCCCCGAGATCACATTGATACTTCTAGAAAAGAAAGACTTAAATAAGACCTTTTGTGTTCTGCTTGTCAGATACTCACGAATCCAACAATAATAATAACTTATGGTTGCGAGATTCAAAAGCTTTACTGAAATCAGTATATATGACATCAGTTTGTTTTGCATTTTCAAATCCCTCAACCGCCATAGATTAAACTCTTAAAGGTTAGTGGTTGTAGATCTACGTTTCACGAATCCATGTTGGGCTGGTGAAATAATAGAGCTACAAAAATGTTGCAATTGAAAAGTTAAAATTTTCGCAGAAGCTTTTGGAATAGCAGACAACTTGAAAATAACTAAATAAATAACAACTTGAATCCAATCGGGACCTAGCGAGTACACAGGTTTGAATTGCTTAAGCATGCTGAGAAGCGTAAAAAGAATGGGCTTATGCTCGCCTTGCGTTTAGCGTTCACAAAGGTATTGCAGCTTCGTATTTGTCCTCATATGCTTCGTAATCAACCGTTGGGTCCACATTAACCGGTATTTCCTCATATTTAGTTTATTCGTCACCAAGACTGACGAACTCCGAACAGTGCAAATATCGAGTGCACTTGACAGATTCTCAGTGAATCCAAGTGCCCTGGTAATTGATGTCTTTAATCTTCCTCTTCCCTTGGTTAAATACTTTAATTGTTTCATCAAATACGAAATAAAAGCGTTGTGCTTTTTGGGAGCCAAAAATACTCGCGTTTTATCCTAGAGATGTGTACAAAGGTCTCACCATCGATATTTGATATCACTTTAGTGGTGTTTTCACAAAGTGGTCAATTCACAATTAACGATTAATAATTGCAGCACATTATTATTAACAAATGAGCAGTATGAATAATAAACCAAGGTGTTTGATATATTATAAAAAACAAAACTTTATTTTTCACTTTAATTATTTTATTGTGTCAGCCACTGCTGGCTGCTGTTTTCGACTTCTTTTATATTGCTGGCAATCGCGACTGTGCCTTTCGTTTGCACCTGTATTTGTTTTTGTGTGCTTACTAATTGCTTAATTTCTTTCTTTGTATTTTTGACTGTGAACACTGCAACTTTAGCATTTGGGTAACACCTTGGTTACCCTTTTATACATATTTTTGCGATTTATTAGTTCATTGTTTTTTTTTTTGTTCTGTTAATAAAATTAATATTAAATTTACAATGCTAGCTTGCTCATTAAAAAAGTTCCATCTAATTAAAAAGCTCCACGGTAGATGGGAGAAACATTTCGTCAGCATCTTTGTCTTCTTTGCGCAGATATAGAAAATATGTTTCGAAGAATTTTAGTGTCTCCTGAACACACTAATTATCAAAGCACTATCTGACGGAAAGAGGAGAGCACACCATATCAACACTTCAGACTTTTGACGTCACCTATGGATTAGCACCATCACCTTTTCTAGCAGTTCTTGTATTAAAAGGGCTCGCTAATAATAACAAATACAAATACCCATTAACTTCAACAGCGTTGTCAAGCGATGTTGATGGTGTTCCTAAAGGATGCGATTCGGTTGAAGATCTTCTGGCACTTTAGGACGAACTCATTAAACTGTTAAACGAAGCTAAAATTTAGTCTACACAAGTGAAGTTCAAATTGCACATCATTATGGCGAACGCTACCAAATGGTATTTGTGAACATAACTATTTCAACGATAAAACAGCAATTGTTAAAATTCTAGGTCTACAATGGAATCCCATCAAAGACGAGTTATGTGTTAATTTCAATATTAATGGAGAAGCACAGGTGCCAACCAAACGCACATTGCTATCGGATCTTGCAAAACTATATGATCCTCTTTGAATTTATGCACCAATCACAGTGATAGTGATTATTCATTCGAGATGAGCTTTCAACACTTGAGAGCTATTGTATACCACGTTATTTTGCAATGCTCCACACGGAAATCGAATTACATGGATTTTCTGATGCGTACATAAAAGCTTATGGAGCCGTCGTTTATAGCCGAGTCATGGTTGGAGACAAATACAAAGTAATGTATGTTGCATTTCCACCGCGAGTTGCTATAAACAAACCGATGTCGTTTCCTCGATTACAATTGAATGCGGCACATTTGCTGAGTAGACTGATGTCAATTATAAAACAAGCACTAACAAAAACTATTTCTAGCATGTCTTGTTGGACAGTCGCGGAAATTGTTGTACATTGGCTATCAGCACCACCTCGTACATGGAACACTTTTATGTACAATCGGACGGCTGAAATCCTAGAAGAGTACCCACGCAACTGTTGGAGACACGTACGGTCAGAGCATAATCCTGTTGATTGCATTTCCCAAGGAATGTTACCTTTAAAACTTGCAGTATATCAATTGTGGTGGACTGGACCGAGTTGGCTGTCATGTCCCAACTCAACATGGCCATTAGTTAAACCAAATTTGATGGAATCAATAAAAGCTTACGATACACTTGATAAGAGACCTGCACCCCAGCTCAGCCTTTATACAAGATCTCAGAGTGGATTCGACTATTGAGAGTTCTTTGTTATTGCTACCGTTTGGTAAATCGCTTCCGTCACATCAGGAACAACATTCCAGAGAATCAACATGGACAAATCACAGCACTGAAGATGCACCACGTCCACAACCAACTGATGAAATATACTCAATATACGTACTTTCGCAAAGAGTTTGAAGCTCTCACAAGTAGACGAAATTTGTCTGTTAAATCGAGAATTAGTCAATTAACTTCCTTTTTAGACGAGGATGGAATAATGCGTGTTGGAGGATGTTTTGAACACTCATCGTTAAGCTACAACGCCAAACATCCCATCATAATACCAAAACAATTACCTATTGCAATTCTATTGGTTCGACATCGACACAACAAAACTCTTCATACTGGAATAGATGGCACATTTAATAGTGATTGTAGTAGGGCGAAGCTTCTGTCAAGTGATATAGATCCCAGACTTATTACCCAAGTGTTGAAGGATTAAAGCGCGCGTTAACTCGATTGAACACAGGCCAGATTTATTGTAAAACAATACACTGACCGGGTCACTATGTTAATATAAGGCGTTATCGGATATAAGTGGTTTTGTGTAGAACTAAGAGGCCAAGAAAAATCTTGGGTGACGATTGTATATACCGGGCAGGAAAAAACCAACTTAGGAAGATGGAGTTTTCCTTAGGACTTGCTTAATAATTAAGTCAGTGTGCCCGTTCGGGGATAGTGACGAAAGCCCTCTTCATTCCCCTGCTGGTCACCCTTTCTGTCGTGAACATACCGCCCCCTTGCAACAAGTTGCAATAGCCCGGGTGGACTGGTAAGGATAGGGAGCAGCAACGTTCTGAAACGCCGAGCTAAAGGGGTTCCGCCCGAACTGGACACATAATTGAATTGGATGACCTCAGGATAGAGGTATGCCTCGTGAGCGCTCGTAGTAAGCATTTGGAGTTGGACGAGCCTCGTTGCGGTAGATTCCTCTGTGAAGCACATCGTCGTGCTACGGAAGCCGTGGGATGGAGGAGGGTATGGTGTTTCTCACCACACCGGCGACAGCCCGATTTACTTCGACACAATTCTGTGCAGTGCTCGTGGGTGAGGCAGTTAGGACAGTATTTGTGCTCTAATACTGCCTGTTGTGGCCTTGTCGCGCAGAGATTGAGGAACTGCCAACTGGAGACGCGGAAATTTGAGCTGCAGACGTGGACCCAGTGGTCGACTCAACTGTGGGACCGCACAGAATCTACCCGAATATCGTCTCCATAGCAAAGAGGGACCCGCAGATGCCCTTTTCGATGCGCTTTTCTAAAACGCTGGGGAGAAGATCCACACCGAAGAGTGTCTACTGGAGAACTTTCGTGGAAATGTGGATCTGCCAAAGGAAGACGCGGAATGCTCTCCTTTATCTTTGTGGGAACCGGACGGAATCGCGTTAGGAAGGTTGGGCAAGACGAATGCGCGCGCTTCCACGTGCTTGGAAGGATCTCTAGGAGACGAGATTTTTTCGCATACTTTGTGAGAGTTGGTGGCAACACAATTGGAGATGCCACTGATTTCAGCGTCAGTGACACGGAACCGCTGTCTCACCAGGTCGAACATCCTCTTGGATAAGAATGTTCCCTCAGATCCGGTGTCTATCAAGGCGCGTGCTTGGAATTCGGCACCTTTATGTCGTATATTTACCATGGCCGTACCCAGCGAACCTTTTGGAGGCGTGGATATTCGGGCGCTCAACTGACTCTGCAGGGAGAGCATTTGTTTTTTGTCGCCGAGGATTTATTTTTGGTGGCTGCACGCTGGAAGTCGTCACTGTGGAATTGTTAACGCGATGCAAGAGTGTGTGGAGCCGCTGCTGGCATATGCGGCTAGAATGAAGACTGGGACACCCTCGCAATTAATGGCCACGTGCAAGCAATTAAGACATAAATTCAGATGTTTATTTTCCGCCACTCGTTCTTGCACGGGCATATCTGCGAATTTTGGACAGACGCGGATCGGATGGTTCTCTCTGCCACACAATTGGCAGGAGACTTTATTGACAGTGACGGTAGTGGTCAAAGACTGGAATCTAGTCGGAGGCCCAGATTTGCGGACTTTTGCTGGGATTACTTGTAACGCAGCAGTGGGCTTTCGACCTTCCAACATTTCTAGAACGCGATACCGATCTATTAGAAAGTTGCTCAGGTCGGACCAGGATGAGAGGTCAGTCTTGTTTGGGATGGATTATACCCATAATGCGAGGGTGGCGTTTGGCAATTTGGATGTACAAAGCGCCACCAACAAGACGTCCCAGTTCTCCGTGCGAACACCGAATCGCATGAGCGTGGTTAAGCACCCTTGGATGGTGGTCTGGATATCTTTCATGGTGACGCAAGTCTGGTGAGCGACTGCTGGAAGGTTAAAGAGAATCTTTATCTGGCTGGCAACAAGCTGTCTCTTGTTTTCAACCGAGCTTGAAGATTCTCCCAAGCCGCATGGAAACCATCATTAGTGAGTGGCAAACTGGTAACAATTGCCTTTGCCTCGCCGCGCGTTTTGGATACCAGATGATACAGCTTTTCAACTGGTGCCAACCTCGGATTGTTCACATACAAGGCTGTGAAGAGGTCGCGGAACGTGGGCCACTGATTATAGTCGCCCGTGAACACATCCACCTCACACGGAGGTAGCAGATAACCCGCAAGGACGTGCTGTTCTCGGATTTCGTGGGCGTTCTGGGACGCAGGAGTTGTAGTGGACGACTGGAGTCACTCTATGCATTCTCCTACGGTGCGTACGTACACCATACATACGTATTCATATTTGGATTGCACCGTCACCAAATTGGACTTGCTTTCTTCGCTCGCGTTAGCCGTAAGGGCTCTGGTTCATGATAAGTACTCGGATTCGACTCTGCTCTACAGGACCATTGTCTGCTCCAAGTGCAGTTTCATCGAAAACTGTGGCACGTCGCCCTCGAGGGAGCCCATTATGTTGACCTCGAAATCGGTCAGACCGTCACTACCGGCTTCAAAAGGGTTCTCGGAGATGTCAGCTGCTTCGGACAGTCGCTGGGACTTAGATCGGGTTATTGTTTTGGAGGTGGGAGCGGAAAGTGTGACGAGTGGAATTGATTGGGAGTTAGAGTCGGAGTGAGCGGGCGAGGGAATGCGACTGCAGACAGATGCTTTTTTGGGCTTAGTGCCGGAAAGGCCTGGTGAAGATTGAGTGTTGGAAGAATGCTTGACGGTGTCGGTATTGCGGGATACCTTGGAATTAGATAGCGGTGTGGATGGCGACCGTAGTGGACTGTAAAATATATCGAATTTGGAAACCGAACGGATGCGTCGGCAAATCAATGAGTGGAAAAACAATAAATAAAAATATATATTTTGTAGATGAAATCCAATACAAAATGAAGCAGAATGAGTGGAAAAAATATCAAAGAAGCTAACTTCGGCTCTGCCGAAGTTTGTATACCCTTGCAGCTTCATTGTTTTATTATTTAATTTAAAAACAAAATTTTTAAAGTAATTAAAGAGAAAACTCAACTAAAAATTTTCCCGAATTCACCGAGAATCGAACACACCAAACACCGAACCATCGTGCGACCGATCTTTACGTACTACGTCACCATCCTCACTTAACTCACTTAAGATAGTTCGACATACATATACATATGTACATATAGCAAGCGCATGGCATCTCGCTCTTTAAATTTCGTTCTGTGCAACAACACAACGCAAATGTTTCTGTCTCTCTCACACACCGCGTGGTGACCAATTTTTGCATATGTATGTGTGTGTGTGATTGCTTGGAATTTGTTTTTGTTTCTTTGCTGCCAGAGAAAACTGCTATTTTACTCGAGGTACCTCCACGTTTTAGTTAATAGCTCTGGTGATAATTATCCGATCCTACTCATTTTCACACTTTTCATACTTCATAGATTAAGGAACTTAACTTTTCATGTTTCAACTATGTAGCTTAAAAATTTATGGTCTAAAACTTGATAGAAACAGACAGACGGACAGACGGACAGACGGACATGTCTTAATCGACTCGGCTATTGATGCTGATCAAGAATATATATACTTTATGGGGTTGGAAACGTATATTTCTATGCGTTACAAACATCTGACCAATTTTATAATACCCTCTGCAAGGGTATAACAATAAATAAAAATATATATTTTGTAGATGAAATCCAATACAAAATGAAGCAAGCAAGTCGTCCCTGCCGACATTGTGTATACCCTGTACCAACTAGTGATTATATTAAATGAAGTCAAACACCCTCGAAATAGCAATTTATTTCATAAATAATTTTCTTTAACATGCCGCAACAGTGAACGCATGTTATCTCGCTCACTCTTGCCAGCCAATGTCGCCCTAAACGCATTAACGTATATCCCCGATATTTATTGTCCGATTTCGACTAAATTTCTTCAGATAATGCATATTAGCCACATTATTGGGTGTGCCAAATAAGAATGTGATTCCTCAAAAACTGCTCTAATAATTAGTTTTTTCTGAATTGCGGGAGCGGAAGTGGGCGTGGCAAACATTTTAAACTCTCTTAATCTGCGTAAACACTAGACAAATGATCTAACAACCTCAAAATCGCAATCAATTCAAAACAAAATTCCCCTTAAGCTTGTCCGCTTCAGGGGCTGGTTTCACTTCTGCATTGCCGACGTCCTATACAGCCACTGGCCTTTGTAGAGTTCCGCTTGCAGTTTTGATAACCGCTCGCCGTACTTGGTTATCTTTCGCTAGTACTATTTCCTCCACTATCCTGATCCGATTAGCAGATGGTTTGGCGTTATTGCTTCATCGTCTTTGCTGTCTAGAGAAACGAAAGTTAGAGGTCTAGAATTAAGAATGTATTCTACCTCCCATAGTGCGCTTTGCAGGCCTTCAATGGTAAATTTCCGTGCTGGGCAAATTGCGTAGAGCACCGTTTTTACTGAGCGTACCAGGCGCTCCCATGCTCCCCCCATATGAGGAGCAGCTGGTGGATTAAAATTCCATTTTATGTTGTCGAACAACGATTCGACTTCGTTAAAATTGATCTTTTGGAACTCGTCGCACATGATCTTTTCCGCAGCTTTGAAATTGGTACCATTGTCGCTATATATCTCCCTTGGAGTTCCTCGCCGATTGCAGAAGTTTCGAATGCACATAATGCAAGACGCAGTATCCAGGGATCAGGCCAATTTCAAATGCACGGCTCTTATAGTAAGGCATGTAAAAATAGCGCCCCATCTTTTCTCCCGTCGACGACCTACCGTAACAAGTAGAGGCCCAAAGTAGTCGATACCGACATACGTAAAGGGACGCTGGTAGGCGGCTAATCTGGCTAATCTGGCAGGGGTGCCATTTGTGGCAAGACGGGCTTTGCTTTTTGGTTCTTGCAGCGTTGACAATGCTTTCGAGTGCTTTTATACAGGACTCGCAGACATGGTATGTAGTAGATTCCTCGGATTCTTTTGATACACGTCTCATGGGACGTGTGATGCAGTTCCCGATGATACCAATTGACTATCAGCTTCGTGACGTGGTGCCCATATGGAAGCACTATCTGGTTTTGGCTGCATAGGTTTTCTGCTCGTCCTTTGGTGCGCAGCAATTGGTTCTCATCTAGGAAAATATTCAAACATATTAGTTTGGAATTTACTTTTATAGGTTTACCTCGCGTTAAATTGCAGACTTCTGATTCAAATTCAGACATCTGCACATGTCTTAGGATGAATATCTGAGCTCGCTGAATCATCTCGTAAGAAACTTCTTGAGGTGTCGATATTTTCCTGTGTCTTGCCAGCAGCTTTTCTATGTAGAAGATGAACTGAGCAGCGGCTCGATATAGTCTGCGCCAGTCGGAGAAGTATTCGGTGTTGATTATTGGTTCCAGCCTCGAATTGCTGATGAAGAAATTGCTTAGTGGACCCAGGTCGTCACATTTTGGCCATTCGGAGACGTCTTCCAGTAAAAACTCTGGTCCGTTGAACCATTTGGTGAATTTATTTGCAGTAGTTGCCTTGGTGGCCAAGTCTGCAGGGTTTTGTTGGGTAGGCACCCAATTCCATTGGTTGACGTCGGAGGTTTCCAGTATTGGAACTGCTGAAACTTGGTTGGATCCATTCGTAGCCATTTGAGCACCGTCTGGACCAGTACCAGCTACAATTTATTGACAACCGTTTATTTTCTCAAATGCGGTTTCTCAGCTTTGCTCCAATGGCTGCAGCTTGCAGTTCCATCCTTGGTATGGACATTGGATTAAGCGGGGCCACCTTTGCCTTGGAGGCCACGAGGCTAAGATAAGTTGTTTCTCCTTGGCGTATTCTCAAATAATGGACTGCTGCGTAAGCCGTTTCGCTAGCATCGACGAATGTGTGTAACTGAGCGTCGCGCGGGCGTTCGCCAGTTTTGAAATAACATCTGGGAATTATTACATCATCAACAGTTGGTAGGAGTCGTTTCCATCGCATCCGCTTAGGCAATAGTTCGTCGGGGAGGTTGTCGTCCCAACCGATACCACTTCTCCAGACATCTTGCAGAAGAATTTTCAGCTCTATGGTGAAGCACGAGATAAAGCCGAGTGGATCGAACATTGACATCAGTACTTGAAGAAGCTCGCGCTTTGTTGGTGTTCTTTCGCTTTCAAAGATATCGCGTCTCAGCCTGGCAAACTTGCAGATGAATATGAAGTCATCAGAATCTGGCCTCCAGTACAGGCCAAGTATCTTCTCGGTTGCAGCAATTTCAATTGCCTTGGCAGATGTTGATGTTGTTTCGCTGCCAAGCGCGAGTAGTACCTCCTGAGAATTCAATGACCAGTTGCGAATATGAAAGCCACACGCTGCATGGATATTTCGCACTTGAATCGCCATGTCTGCAACTTTTGTGTTGCCGTCGTCGCTATAGATGAAGTCGTCCACGTAGTGGTAATCCTTCACTACCTGAAGGATATTGATGTTGGAAGCGATCTGCATTTTTGTCCCGGATGGAATGCGCAATACAAGGAGCGCAGTTGATGCCGAAAGTGAGTGCTTCCATCACGTACACGTTTGGTTTATGTGTATCGGAGTTCTCGTCGAGCCAAAGGAACCTCTGGGCATGCCTGTTTCCGCAATGTCGCCACAGATCGCAACACATCCTACTCTAAAGGAGATAAGTAGATCCAATAGCGAGTTCAGCAGGTCCGGTCCGCTGTGAATAAAATCATTTAGGGCTTTTCCTCCTGATTTTGCGGCTGCGTCCCATACCCTTTTTGGCTTGTTGGGATTTCTGGTGATGAAGGTCGGCAGATACCATACTCGATTATTTGGTACAGCAATTTCCTCCGGAGTCAGCTTTCGCGCGTAGCCCTTGTCGACGAGGTTATCCACCTTCTTTTAAATTAACTCTCTCAGGTTGGGTTGGCGAGAAAATTGTCGTTGTAGGCATTTGAGGCGAGCGAGTGCGTTTTCGTAGCTGCTAGGTAGCGTGATGTCAGGGTCCTTCCAGAGTAGACCGACTTCATATCTGCCATTTCTCAAAACGGCAGTCGATTGTAGACTCGTTAGAGCTTGAACGTCCTCTTTAGATGACATCGCTTTTGGTGGGGTCGCGTCTAATGAAAATGCTTGTTTGACGATTTCGTGCATCTTAGCGTCGTCATAGCTGCAGCCGCACATATGCATATTAACATGTCCGCTGTTTCGGCTCGGCGATGAGCAGCTTTGGAGCGTCCAACCCAGACGCGTTTTGGACGCTATTGGTTCATGCCATTTACCCTCTTTTATTTTGAGGGGCACAGTAAGGTTCCAATTATTTGCGCCAATAAGGATGCTGCGACGTACATTGGTATATGATGCTACGGGTAGTCCCGCCAAGTATGGGAACTTTTCGGCGCGTGTTTGCATGTCGATTGACTGTACAGGTAGGTTGAGCCTAGCCACGCTATGGACATCCTGCAGGGAGAATTCTTTGCCGTTCCTTGGATTGGCAATAGTCAGCGTGACACATTTCGATGCGTCGTTTCTGCGTGTCCTGTCATCCGTCCATTTTAGACACAATGGTTGGGGCACGCCTTTCAAGCCCAGCTGCTTATAGACCTTTTCTTCCATGAGCGTCACTGATGAGCCCTCATCTAGAAATGTAAAAGTATTAGTTACTTTATTCTTATTTACGATTTGAATTGGAACAACACGGAAATGGGTTTGACCCGAATCTCCATGCACATGTATATGTCTGTCCTCCAGTTTTTGTACATCTGAAACCGTGGCTGAAACTTCGTGGATGTCACTAGTTGCGGCGGCTTGTATTAACTGCTGCTTCTCGTGGATCAATGGATGATGCTTGCTTTTGCAGCCTCGGATGCCGTACAATTTTTTTCCGTTGGCAATTCGAGCGGTGGCGATTAAGGCACTGACGACATAGTCTGTGACCGCGCAGAAGTTTGCAGTTTGTGGTCTGCTCCGTCACAAGCGACGCATGTAGGCGCCTGAAAGTGCTTCTCTGGTACTTCCACGTGGTGATGAAGGCTTCCATTTCTTTTGTGATATAAGGGCGGTGTCACCTAGCTGGCTGCTTCAGCTATGTCAAATATGCAGTTGCTGAAGGTTTCTATCGATGGTAATTTTGGATGTTTAGGACGCATTGCCCACTGCAGTTTTAATTGTGTGGGCAGTTTTCCCACCAACTATTGCACGAGCATTGGATTATCCATGTAGCTTCTAAGTTCGCAAGCTTCCATCGTAGAATAGATGTTCCGTACGCACAGTGCGTACTCGATAAGCGGTTCGAGCTTATCTTTGAGTGGAGTCATTTGTCTCGCCCTTTATAGCAAGTCGTGCAGAATGTGCTCTGGGCGTCCGAAGCACATACGCAATGTTCGTATGATTTCAGGAACCATGGCTGGTAGCAGCAACTTGCGCTGAACCATCTCTCGTGCTTTACCCTTAAGACTAGCTTGTAGTCGCATGAGATTTTCGGCGTCTGTATAGCCAGCGATCTCAGTGTTTTTTTGAAAACTGCTATAGAACAGTGGCCACTGTTGCGGGTTGCCGTCAAATGTTGGTAACTCCTTCGGAATTGCCTGACGCGCTGCAAATTGTGATGCGCTTTTGGTCAGTGTTCCTGAGCAACGTGGTTGACAGCTCGGTTCCCTTTCCGTCTGGTTGGCTGGCTCATCTGAAGGCACCCTGCTCATCTTTTGGGTAAAGTTAGAGAGCCAGGGCCACATCAGCGGTTCACTCGGTTGAGGTTGTTCCCGAACGGTGACACGTGGTTGTCGTGCCGTTGTAGAAGACAAGTATGTTGATTGCAAATGGTTTGCCGTTAGCGGTGACGTAACGTTATAGAGATGCCACGTGTCACGTATCGCTGGTTGTGCTGCTACCGGGTGTTTTGGCGCGCGAAGTTCAAACTCTTGCCCAGGTCCCATTTGCACTTGTGATGACTTTGCCGGTGATGATGCAGCCTGGGCCCACCTGCATGTATGGCTTTTGCGAAGGATTGCAGAGCGTTGCCCAATATGGTTGTGACTGCTTCAGAAGCTACACAGTCACAGTTCCAGCTGCTGTCCAGGCCATCCTCCTTGGCTTCCACACAGTCATAATGATACCAGGACTGGCACCGATTGCACTAGACCATGCGGTCATTGTGCTCCTGTTTGCATCTTTTGCAATGATACACTCCACTTGACAGGTCTTCGTTTGGCATCATTAATTTTTCCTTTTCAACGTATTAAACTTTTAGGTTAAGTATCAATAAGTGAAAATTGGTTATGTAATCACCGAGGTTAACCTGTATGTGATTAGTTCTAATAGGTTCCAAGTTCAACCGTAGAACGATTCGGCGTATTTCGTATAAAGAATTTCTTGGGTTAACTCAAGAAACTTTATGTATAATTTTAACTTTAAAGAATTGTTGAGTTTGACAATTAGGAGCGAATTTTTAGCAGACCAACACCAGTAAATTTCCATAAACTTCATTTATTAATCACTTCAACTTTTAACTATTGCACGCGTAGGTGCTGGATTATATATATGTATAGATTTATAACTTATGGTACTAAATGTTGGTACAGCTTTAAAATTAAAATGTGCCCTAAGTCGCTTCCTTAGTCAAACTAAAACTTCAATTGCATAGCAACAAGCAAAGACCCACTAAAGCAACTTAAAGCACAATAAGTAGCGGTTAATTTCCCAGCACATAGGCTGCCGCTATGAACGAATAAGCAAAGGAAAGAATTGAACAAAATTCAAAGCTTATAAATTTAACCCTATATTGGCCGCTAGGCAAATATTGCATTTCGGCGGCAACAGGTATGTGTATGTATTGGTGAATAAATGGAATGGCAATAAGAATGTTTCTACTTATCAGATTCTTCACCGATGCGAAGCTTGGGCGTGTGGAAGGATATCCGGCTCGAAGGACCAATGATTGTTGTAGGGCGAATCTTCTGTCAAGTGATATAGAGCCCAGACTGATTACCCAAGTGTTGAAGGAAATTAAAGCGCGCGTTAACTCGATTGAACACAGGCCAGATTTATTGTAAAACAATACACGGACCGGGTCACAATGTTAATATAAGGCGTTATCGGATATAAGTAGTTTTGTGTAGAACTAAGAGGCCAAGAAAAATCTCGGGTGACGATTGTATATACCGGGTTGGAAAAAAACAACTTAGGAAGATGGAGTTTTCCTTAGGACTTGCTTAATAATTAAGTCAGTGTACCCGTTCGGGGATAGTGGCGAAAGCCCTCTTCATTCCCCTGCTGGTCACCCTTTCTGGCGTGAACAAATAGTATCCGACAACCATACTGGATTTTAGGAGCTCGAAATATTGTTCGTAACATTGTGTTTTTATGCAGAGACGAGCTACCAGTTTACAGATGACGGCAAATTTACCGATACCATGGGTACAACGTCTTCGATGTTTTCTACACACAGGACTAGATTATGGTCGACCTGTACAGGAAGAACACCCAAGTTTGGGAAAGCATGCTTCGCAATTTTCGTTTGTTTATCTACAAAGGCCATTCACTTAGAACTTGTAAGTGATCTGACATCAGCAGCATTTGTCGCAGCATTGGAACGTTTCTGGTTCGTCGAGGCCCAATCACTGATTTATATTCTGATAATGGGACTACATTTTAATGTGCTCATAAGGAAATCAACTATATGAGCCAACATGTATTAAGACAAAGCCAAGATAAGGAAGTAGACTTTTTCGCTGGCCGCGGCATACAATGGCATTTCATACCTCCATTTGCGCCGACCTTCGGCGGCATTTGAGAGTCATGCGTAAGATCAATAAAATTACACCTTCGACGAGTCGTTGTTGCCCATGTTCTAACATTTCAAGAATATTTCACAGATTTATCCCAGATAGAAGGGACATTAGTTGTCATCAAAGACCCACAAATGCCTCCTTTCAAGTGGCTGCTAGTTCGACTAACTGAGGTTCATCCTGGACAAGACGAAATGATCAGAGTCGTTAGCGATCAATTACAAAAGTGGCCCTTCTCCCATTATTCTGAACAGTCGTTCAGGGGAGCAGTATGTTTGGAAATGAAATAACTATACTAAGGCAGGACAAATTGTAATTAACCCACTGTCATCTTTCTAATATGTTTTGTTGCGCAATTGTTTATGAACGCACTTTCTGCATTCTATCTTCTTCGCAAGCCACGTGATCTTGGGCTGCGAGCAAGGGGAAGCAGAATGAGAGAAGTTGCGGTTCGCAGTCAAAACGTATGCCAAAACGTATGACACTTAAGCTGTACAGACATTCATTGTTCATTAGTAAAATTAATAGTCTTAATTAATATATGTAATTCCAACCGCAACCCTCCTCCTCACATTGCTTTGTTGACGGTCTCCTTGAGTTATCCCTTACCCAAGTTAATCCTGTGCGTAACAAAAATGAGAGATCACTAGATCTTATATTTATGTTAGATTCTTCTAACTGTACTGTTTCGAGGATTGATCCCTTAGTCGTCCCCGAAGACAGTTTCCATCCAACTTTGGACTTGACTATTGATCTACCTTTTCGGTTATCAAATGCTGGTACCAGTTCGACGTCTCGTACCCGTTGCTTTCGTAAAACTAACTTTTTCAAGCTCAATGAGCTAATTCTTGCCACAGACTGGTCTTATGTACTCGTGTAATGATATGAATGCTGCCATTTGTTTTTTCTATAATACCATGTTTTCACTTTTTGATGCTTGTGTTCCACGTGTGACCCATGTATTGTCTAACAAACCGCCATGGTTTACACGTGAGTTAACTAATTTGAAAAATGTAAAGTCTAGATATTATAGAAAGTTTAAAAAATCGGGTCGACCGTCTGATTTCTCTCTTTATGCTGTTGCTCGATCGAATTTTTCAGTGCTTAATACACTATGTTATAAGGATTACATTAGGCGTTGTAAACTTCAGTTCTCCCGTGATCCTAAGCAATTTTATAACTTCGTTAACGCCAAACGAAAGGTGGAAGTGCACCCGTCCTATTTATGTTTTAAAAATAATAAAGCAAACGATGATCAGGCGATTGCCGATATGTTTGCCGATTTTTTCAAAACGACCTATTCCTCCAAAGATCATCGAGCTAACTTTTCATATCTCTATCAGTTGAAAAGGTCTAATTACGTCTTTAATACTGTGATCGATGAAGATTCGCTTCTCAGCGTGCTTACTTTAGTGAAGCCCGTGTACTCACCAGGACCTGATGTGATACCTGGTTGTGTACTCAGGTTTTGCGCTGAGACTTTGATTTCCCCGATTCTTAAGTTATTTACTTTGTCCGTTGAAACTTCCTCTTTTCCAACCATTTGGAAAGAATCTTTTATTATTCCTTTGCATAAAAAGGGTAATAAATCCGTAGCTTCTAATTACAGGGGTATTTCCAAATTGTCCGCTATTCCTAAGGCATTTGAGAAAATTATAACTTCTCAACTGCAACATTTCTGTAGTTCTATTGTTTCATCTTCTCAACATGGGTAGATCTACTACCACTAACATTTTAGAGTTTACTTCTTTAGCGATCGAGGGATTCAGAAATGCATTGCAAACTGATGTCATTTATACTGACTTCAGTAAGACTTTTGATTCTGTCAATTATACACTGCTTTTGTTCAAGCTGAACGAACTTGGGATTCCAAGCCTTTTGCTTAATTGGATTTCTCAATATCTTAATAACCGTACACAAAAAGTTTTATTTAAAACTTATCTTTCGAAGACCATCAATGTGACCTCGGGGGTGCCACAAGGTAGCCATCTAGGACCACTGCTTTTTACGCTTTTCATTAATGACCTTCCGTCAGTTGTAATTCACTCTCGCGTGCTTATGTACGCTGATGATGTTAAACTTTGTATTAGTTTTAAAGACTTAAGCTCTCCACGTCTGCTTCAAGTCGATCTTAATAACTTTCAAACTTGGTGTGAAATTAACTTATTAAACCTTAATGTTTCAAAATGTAATGTCATGTCATTTCATAGATCCTCTTTTGAATTAGTGGTGTATTATCTCAATAATACCCCACTTGAACGTTTGAACGAGATTAATGATTTGGGTGTACTCATGGACCACAAATTAAATTTTACTCGTCATATTAATATCACTGTCAATAAAGCCATGAGTTGTCTTCGTTTCGTTAATCAATGGTCGAAAGAGTTTGACGATCCTTACACAAACAAAACTCTTTTTATTTCACTGGGCCGCCCCATTTTGGAGTATGGATCATGTGTTTGGTCTCCACAATATGGATCACACCAAGTTAAAATTGAATCTGTTCAAAAACAGTTTCCAATTTTTGCCCTTCGTGGTTTAAACTGGGATCGCAATGTTAACCTGCCCTCTTATTCTAAAAGACTTCTTCTAATTAACCTTCCCTCCTTACTTAATCGTAGAGTAATGCTTGGTACTTTGTTTATTCATAAGCTTCTAAATGGACAAATAGATTGTCCTAATTTACTTAATCAGGTCAATCTATCTGTACCTTGTAGACTAACCCGAAATTATGACCCTTTATTTTTAACACGCTTTACTTCTAACTATTCTTTGCATGAACCTTTCCGAGTTCTCTGTTCCGACTACAACCGCCTTTATTCTGTAATCGGATCAGAGTTCTCTATAACTATTCTAAAAACTACTATTTTAAGTTATCTATCTATTAGTTAGTCTTAATTATTATTTTAGTTGTCGTCCGTTGTCCACGCGACTTCGTTCTTGCATGCTGTCTGATAGGGTTCGCGCGTAACAGGCTTTGTCCTGGTGTCGCTTGAACCACTTGAACGTACTGCGCATTGTACGCGTCAACGTCCAGAAGTATAAAAAGATAAATACAGTCCACTCATTCTTCACCAGCTTCTTTTATATTTTTGGTACCAAAATCAGTATTAAATCAACTCTTGTGATCTGGAGATCAACACTGTGCCTTTGTCTAAAACTTAATCTGGTTTAAAAATCTGTGGTTCCGCATGCTGATTGTTACTTTGAAGATTACTTTTTTGGCTCAGACTTTAACTTGTTTTGTGTTAACAAACAATCCACGAATTACGCTATCAGAAATCAGTTAAAAATAATTACAAAACGCATGTTAAATGTTGCTTTGAAGACTACTTTTTTGGCACAGACTTTAAAAACAACTTGTTTTTTGTTAAGAAATGATCTACGAACTACGCAATCAGAAATCAAATAAAAATAATTACAAAAGTTGCAATACCTACCATTCTTCATCGTAGGTTGCATAGTATAGATATGAAATGCAAACCGACTTTAAAGATATCTTAAAGAAAGTTAGCAGAAATATTGCCGCTGCTGTAACTTAGCACAACTCACCTCTTAATTTGAGTATAGTACTTCCACACAGATTGGGCGTCTAGTAACTTGAAACACTCAACTTTTTTAAAAATATCGTGATAACATTGAGGAATGTTACATACATTATATATTTTACATATACTGATTTATGCAAAAGAGACAGATGATTCAAGCCATTAAACTAAAGAAACTTTATAAAACCATCCATATGTAGCTACAACAATAGCAAGGCGTTTATATAGAAGACCAGGGCTAAATCATTAGAGTGAAAGGTATCAATTCGATCATCAGCATGTGTATTCTCATCCAACCAGTTGTCGATTACCATTATATTGCGCCAGTTCACAAACTCACTGTAACCATGAAGACCACATATTGCTGCTGTAAGATGAGAACGATGGATTGGGTGATACACAAACTAGTCAAAAATTCTTACACTGCTCCAAAAACAAGTCACGGTATTGTTTTGGCATCTGCTGGCTACGTATAGCATCTTGCTCGCAGTCCACATTATTGCAATAATTCTTGGCCATTAAGTCGTACATATGAGTTGTAAATAAAAAGGGGGAACACTTGTGATGCTGGAGAATATACAGCAAAAGTACTCTGCGTAAAACATAAGAAAATTATCTTAAAAACTAAATCTTAGACAAAATTTCACTGTACTTACTGATGAGTTTGCTGATACCGGTCAGAAGGAAATTCACTCGTAAGCATAGTGAATGACTATTCAGTTGGCAATTGTTAAATGTTGTTTCATGCAAATATTTTCATAATCCATTGCTAATTGTCCATACTCTGTGTTGGTATTAATTAAACCATGTTTCAGAGATGGTAACAATAGTAGAATATGATTTTGAAAGACATTTTCGAGAACTTAATGAAAAAAACAATAAAAACAATATTTAGTCTCTTTAGCTTTGTACTAATACTTACTCTGCTTTTCCATTTCATTGACTATCTGGATTAGCGAATTATTACTTATAACATTTATTTGACGTAAGATATGGTAGTAAATTTTCCTTTCAAATCTTGTAAGTTCCACATACCACATCTTTTCTGGTATTTTTTTTTAGCAAAAAACAAGTACTTAACGTATGCGATTCTCAATTTTATAATAAATTCACTTAATAAAAGGGAAAATTGTGCACTGCCGTTTAATTGGGATCTGCCATTGGAAAATTTCTCCAAGAGTCCATAAACGCGGTGAAGCAGCTTTGTCTTACTTTCAGCCTCACTGCGTAAGCACAGTGCGAAAAGGATTGAACTAAAAATAAATCAAACTCTCAGCAACGACATGTTATTCATAGGACAAGCAAAATACATTTACAATGCTTGAGTGTTGATTGTTTTGGTTTTGTATTTGTTATTTTTATTTTTACATAAAGAATAATTGTGCGATATCTGTTAAACTGTGGAAAGCAAATGTGTGCGTTAAGCAGAGCTGTTAATTATTTGAAATGGAAGCATTTAAAATGTAAATGCAAAATGCAAAATAGGTATTTTGCATTTTGCATTTCGATGGCTTTTTTTAAAAACTATTTTGCATTTACATTCAGATGTTTTTTTTTTATTATTTTGCATTTTCAAAATGCAAAATGGTTCAAATTTTTTATATTTGAATTTTTATTTTGTTTATCGAAATCATCCCTGATCGCGAATATGTGGCGGTCGGTAATCGGGTAGGGTAATCGATTACAAGGAAGCGTCACTTACAAATACATACAGAGACAAAGCAAATAAAATCTAAAATTCACAGCTTAATCAATTAATCAAAGTGTTTAATTTCAACGTTTTCGTTAATAGCAAACAGTGCTAAAAGTGAACTGTTTAAGCTTTTGTTCACTTGCGCTGACGCTTTGACGTATCTGCACAGACCCAATTGTGTTACAATTTGTATACGTATACATGTATGTATATTATACAAAATGTAAGTAATCTTTTGTTTCATGTTCTTTTTAACAAAATTACAATTCTCTAAAAACCGTTCTTTTGTTTTTATTAACCAACTTTAGATTTAACAAGTGTTGAACTAAATATTGTGTTGTCTGTCCACGTGTTAGTATTTGTTTTGTGTGTTTCTTGTTATTGTGCAAAAAAATATCTAATAATAATATTTTCCAGGGAAGCTCACATACCCTTAATTCTTAAAGAGTGTTTTAAGGATATAAAAATTGATCCTGAAAACAATGTAAATGTTACTGCAGCTTGTAAAAAATGCTCTAAGCCATTGAGGGGAAGTTTACATTCTACAACAAACTTTTTGAATCACTTAAAAGTAAGCAAAGCAATTTTTTTTTTTTTTTGCATTTAAATTAATTTTATTTTTTTGCAGACGAAAGCACATGTTGATTTGTTGACACATTACGAAAAATTAAAATCTATATCAACCATGAAAAAAAGAAAGCACGACAATGTTGGTGGTGATAGTCCAGCTGCTAAATCATTAAAACAAACTGATTTGGCTGTCTATAAAAACTCTGTTGATTTAGATAGTTTAATTGTAAACTTTGTAGTAAATACCATGTCGCCTATTTCGATTGTAGAACATCCGTCGTTTAAAGCTTTGCTTGAAGGAACACAGCAATCAACTGCTCGGCCAAAAATAATGTGCAGGCAGACTTGTAATAAACAAATAACTGCAAAATACTGCAAATATTTGGAAAATACAAAAGAAACTTTGAAAAAAGTAGATTTTGTTTGCACCACTGCGGACATATGGTCCTCTTCAAGAAGAAGCTATCTGGGTGTAACTGTACATTGGATTGAAAGCCATACGTTTGAACGTAAAAGCGCGACTCTAGCTTGCAGACGATTCAAGGGAACGCACAGCTACGACAAGGTAGCTGAACTAATCGTGGAAATTCATTCCGAGTTTGATTTAAGCCCCAACAAAATATTTAAGACTGTCACCGACAATGGATCCAACATGGTTAAAGCGTTTGCATCGTTCGGACAGCATGAAGACTCCGTTGAAGATCCAGACTCCATTAAACTTCCACAAGACATTAAAGAAGATAATGACCATGATGACGAGCTCCAACTAATACAATTTCCTGAGTCGTCTGAAGAATTTGAGCAGTGGCAACTTCCAAACCATGAGAGATGTGCTTCTCATACATTGCATTTAATAGCATCACACGATATGGAGAAGGCAAGATCGTTAAATAAGTCATACAAAAAACTTTATGATGCCTCTATGGGAAAATGTCAGGCAATTTGGAATTTGTGTTCTAGATCTCCTAAGTCCTGTGAAATATATACCGAAATGACTGGAAAATCTCCTACATCGCCTTGTGCAACTCGGTGGAATTCGTATTATAACTCAATTAAAAACCTTTTGTCCGTTAAGGAAAATTTAAATGACACTTTAAAGAAACTTGGGTTATCCGTTTTTAAAGAAATTGAATTGCTCTTTCTTGAAGAGTATATAAAATGTTCAAAACCCATTGCTGATGGCATTAAAAGCTTGGAAGGTGACAAACACACGTATTACGGCTGTCTTCTTCCAGAACTGTTTAGAATGCTACGAATTTTTAATAATTTAAAAATGGATGACCCTAAATATTGTATTGATCTAATTGAGTTAATGCAGAAAAGTCTTAAAAAGAGATTTGAAAAATTTTTTAAGTTAAATGAGCCCAAAGCTAAAGATGCTGTAATCGCAAGTGTATCTCATCCATTTTTTAAGTTAAAGTGGGTCCCAAAAGATTACAAGAATATTGTTAAGGATATTTTTGTAGCTGAAATAAGAAAATTTAAGCAAGATTTAGAAAATAAAAATAAAACTCAACTTGTGAACAAAAAAAAAAGAAAACACTCAATCATATTATATGTTCGATGAAGATTCAGATTCTTCCCTAACCAGTAATAATGGTAATACTACTATTGACCTTGAAACGTTAACTTACTTAAAAGATGAAGACAATAGTTTGGAATCTTTAAATCAATTTCCTATCAAAAAGACTATATTTCTTAAGTTTAATACTAGTTTACCAAGTTCAGCCCCCGTTGAAAGACTTTTTTCCTATGGTGGAATGATAATGCGGCCACATAGACGCAGCATGAAAGATGATTTATTTGAAAAAATTGTCGTTTTAAAATCAACAAGTTAATATTTAAGTTATTTTTTACAAAGAAAAAATGACCAACTTTTGAATTACATATATGTATGCAAATTAAGCAAATGAATCATGCTAGAACCATAAACAATTTTTTGTAAAAAAATCACGATTGTGTTTATAATTTGAAAATACTAATAAAACAAAAAAACAATAGTTAAAAAAAGCATTTTATTTGAAAAAACCATTTTCAAAATACCTATTTTGCATTTTACATTTGAATACCTTTTTTGAAAACCCACTTTGCATTTCCATTCAAATGGAAAAATTTTAAAACCATTTCCATTTTATATTCGAATGCTTTTTATAAACCATTTTTAACAGCTCTGGCGTTAAGTCATCGATAGTGACTTATGTACGCTACCAAATGTGATTCATACCCACTATAAACCAACATACGTTACATTCATTAATCACAATATAAAATTAAATTCATTTTAGTAGGCTATAAACACTGTCGCTAAATATCAAATAAATCTTACTACTCAGAATAGTCAGACCGACACTTCGTCACACCCCTCCTTACTTCGGTTAGGCAAAACCGAGAAAAGTTACGGTGACCTGTTGAGCCCAGTTCACCCTTATTCTATATATCCGACCAACGGCTTCGCATCGGAATTTTCTTTCTTGGCGTAGAGTAGCGTAGTTTTCTACTTGCTGGACCAACTGACGAGATAGTAACTCCGCCCTTTGTAGTAACTCACCCCTTTGGTTCGCCATCCAGTGTTGCTGACTTGCCACGACGCTTAGCGACTGCAGCCAGGTGATCATTGGGGACCTGTGGTGGTGATTGATGAACGTTGACCACCTGGGGCGACGGTGACATGGGAGGCGAAATATCCTCGAAGTGCGGATACGATTCGTACTCAGCATTGTCGACCTCGGGTTCCGGTTCGTTTCACCGCCTCGTAGCTCACAGGGCTCTATGACCTGGGCAGGCCCTCGAAGTCCGGTTCGATCTTCGGTTGGGGCAATCGTGCAGTTTCGCCGGTTTCGGGGTCGATGTAGTCCAGATGCGTACTAGGACGGTTCATCCAGTGTTCTGGTGGTAAATCCGCGTCGAATAGCATACCCTCGTGGTTCCCATTTTGAAGTTCCGGGAAATTGAGTTCTAGGGATAGCGTGGGGCTAAGCGATCTTCCGGCTAGACTTTGGGGGTGTGGAGGCGGGGTGCGCACGTCCTGATATTGGCTTCGCTTCATTCCCGGAGGTGAAGGAAATCCCGGGGTCAAAACAGGCGATGTCCGACAGGTCAATAGCCTCTTTTAACAAATCCACCTTGGTTACGACGGCCTTGGATGGTGCGTTCACTATCCGCCAGCCGCCAGATGGGCTCTTTCTGGATGGCGTCGCCAGACGAAGAGGCTGGGCATTCTAACTCATTTTCCGGTTGGGTGAGTGAAGAAGCAGCCGGTATCGTTACCTGATCGCACACTGGAGTAGGCTCGCTGGTTAACAATGGGTTGGCAAACTCTCATTCCCAGGTGGCTACAACGTTCTCGATGTCTCCGACTATTTCGGCCACGCTGAATTGACGTGACATCATACGACTGAGGAAAAGAAAAGTGTTAGATACTCTGGCTTGTGACTCTGGGACGTGAGAGGCTTATGTCTAATGTACAATGTGAGCTTAAAAATAACAATGAGCAGTAGTTCTGCAGAAATCTTGCCTGCTGATGAATAGGGCAGACCTGCCGTGACTTTGAGACCTCCCCAACGGGGGACGGGGACGTTGGGAAGGCACACCTTCCAACAAGTGGCCCCTGCGAATTAATTCGTGTCCGGTCGGATGGTTTCATCGGTCTGCTGGGTTTTACCTCAGACGCCAATGGGCTGCGTCACCTCTGCACTATGTATAGACTTCAGGTCGCCTACTCTTGCCGTGCGTCGATGTCTACCGTTGGCTTCTTGTAGTCGAACGATGTTTCTGGAAATAAACTTACTTACTTTATAGGGCCCATCGAACTTTGGGCCTAGTTTTGCTGCAAAGCCTTCCGAGGCCTTAGACAAATGATGTTGCTTCAGGAGGACCAGATCTCCAATCGCTGGTCGCCAGTTCCTACGTCGCAGGTTGTAGTGACGTCCTTGCTCTATTGAAGCTCGTTGCATGTTCTCCTGGGCTATTTGAAAACATCTGCCATGAGTTGTGTTCGTGCTTCACGGGACCAGGGTGGGGTGCCAAGACCTGGTGTGACCTCGTCGTACAGGGCTCCAGGGATGCGGGGTTCCTTACCGAACACAAGGAATGCTGGTGTAAATGCTGTTAAATCGCATACGCTGGAATTTATCGCCAATGTAAATTCGGGTAGAAAGTGATCCCAGTTAATCTTCCTTTTTCCCAGGTATTGAGCTATCATGGTCTTCACGGTGCGATTGGCCCTCTCGGTAGGATTTTGACGTGGTGTGTAAGGGGCGGTGTACTGAATCTCTACTCCAGCTCGTCGACAAAGTTCTTTGAAGGTGCGACTGGTGAACTGGGTTCCATTTTCGCAGACAAAAGTGCGCGGTGCTCCAAAGTGTCCGATAATTCGCTCCCGAAATGCGTGTTCTAATGAAGCAGCGGTGGCTTTACGCAGAGGTACAAGCTCCACCCATCTGCTGTATGCATCTAAGAAAACCAATAGAACAGTGTTACCTTGCTTTGATCTGGGGAGAGGTCCAACAAAATCAGCACACACTGTGTTGAATGGTTCTAACACTTGACGAGTGAACATTTTCCCAGCTGGCTTCATTTGGTCCACTTTATATTTTTTGCATTGAATACATTTGCGTACGTGTCGCTTTACATCGCGGAAAAAGCCAGGCTAGTAGTATGGCCTGCAGTAGGTTCGTCGTGACATTCGCATAGTACTCGTTGACGAGCTTCCTTCGGCACACATAACTTCCATGGTATGGATTCATCTTCGTCGGGGTGATGAATTCTCCTTCGGTATAGTTGCCCACCTTCGTAGTGAAAATCGGGGAACTGCTCTGGTTGTGCTTCTACTTGTAGCTATATTTTATTCCACCATGGACAGTCCGGTAGAGTATCCTGAATTGAGTTTAGCAACGCCAATGGTTGTCGAGACAAGACGTTTAACTTTCCTCTGCGGTATTGTATATCGAATTCATATTGCTGTAGTTCGAGTGCCCATCTTGCTATGCGACCTGTGGGATTATCTATTGAGTTGAGCCACTTCAATGCTTGATGATCCGTGATGACTTCGAATTTATATCCTTCCAGATAACAGCGTAGCTTGCGAATTGCCCAAACGATAGCGAGACACTCCTTCTCGGTGGCGGAGTAATTCTCTTCAGGTGCAAGGAGGCGTCGGCTGGCGTAAGCGATGACCCGTTCTGTTCCTTCTTGATACTGGGTTAATACTGCGCCCAAACCATAATCACTGGCATCTGTCTGCAAGTAGAATTTAGTGTTAAAATCGGGGCAGGCCAAGATAGGGGCTGATGTCAATCGTAGTTTCAATTCGTCGAAGGCTTGTTGTTGTTCTGTATCCCATTTCCATTTAGTGTTTTTCTTCAATGAAGCGACGATAGGCTTTATGATACTAGAAAACTCTGGAACAAATCTGCGGTACCAAGACGCGATGCCTAAAGTTGGCGTACATTGATCGGAGAAGCTAATTCACGAACAGCTGCTACTTTCTCAGGGTCAGTATGGATACCGTGCTCGCTGACCACATGTCCTAAGAATTGTATTTTGAGTCTAATGAATCTGAACTTGGCTTTGTTGATCCGTAACTTGGCTTTTCTGAGGCGTCGAAAAACTTCTTGCAGGTGAGTTATGTGTTCTTCCAATGTCCTTCCGATGACGATGATATCGTCTAGATACGCGAAGGCAAATGGATCCATCTCCGGTCCAATCACGCTGTCCAAGGCGCGTTGGAATGTTGCTGCTGTGGAATGGAGCCCCAAAGGCATAACTTTCCATTGAACAGGCCACGACCTGGGACTGTGAACGCTGTGCATTCCCGACTTGCTTTGGCCAGTGGTATTTGCCAATAGCCACTTTTAAGATCCAGTGTAGAGATAAATTGAGCGTTGCGAAGCTTTTCCAGAATATGATTGATCCTTGGTAGAGGGTACGCATCTCGTATAGACTGAGCGTTGACTTGCCTGAAATCGATACACATACGCATCTCTCCGGTTTTTTTACCCACTAGTACGATGGGTGCGCTATGTGGGCTCTTCGATGGTTCGATGCGGTCTTCTGCTAGTAACTGGTCCACGGTGTCATTGATGATCTTCTGTTGCGCCGGATTGCGAGGGTAATAACGTTGCTTGATTGGTTTGTCATCCTTCATAGTGATGACGTGCTCTGCGATGTGGGTGACACCTTGTAATGTGTCGAACTTTGGTAATTCGTGTGATAGGAATTCGTTGATAGTATTCTGAGTATTCTGGCTCGGGAGATAACATGTTGTTTTCTATTCTTGTCGTGGGCCTGGACGCTATTAAGTTTAGCTCGTCTATTCTGACTGATGATTTTTCGATGACTGGTTGACGAAAGGGGTTTTTAAGAATGGCTTGATCTGAAACAGGAAGTAATGCCGTGTTTCGGGTCCGTTTTTCATCCAGCAATCCTTCCACTGGGGAGCTTGGGGATTCATCAATAATTGGCTGAGCCTGGTTGTTGTTAGTTAACGAACTCGACGGCTGTGAGGCAGCGTTTTGCAAAGGTTCTAGCCGTAGGTAGTTTTTCCCACACTGAATCATGGTCCGAGTGCCACGTAGGAAATCAGTGCCTAAGATCAATTGGTTCATAATACCTGGTAATACCAGCAGTGGTATTTTTACTTGTGTCGTTCCCAGCCATATCTCAGCTTCGATAGCCTGGGTGATTTCCTTTCTAGATCCATCGGCCAAGTTGATAGGGGTGTGTATTTGTTTCCAGTTTCCATTAGTCCCGATCTGCTGAGCTAATGAACTATGTATGAAGCTCCTAGTAGCTCCAGTATCAAGGGTAGCGCTCACTTCATGTCCGTTGACCTGTACTAAGGCGATGAGGCGGCCCTTGTCGAATTGAAGTCTACTTACATTTGGGGTTGGCTTGGCGCTTTCTTCGTTCGATCCCCTGTCGAACGTATGCGCCCGGCGTTTCCCGACCGTCGACAGCAGTCGATGGTTCGTACATTGCGTTTTCCGCATTCCCAACAGAACAATATCCTGGGATTGTTGCATTGTTCTGCGAAATGGTCCAGTTTGCCGCAGTTACGGCAGGCACGGTAAGTATCCACTGGTGCCTCAGATTCTTGGTGGAAGTATGAGTAGCTTGCTGATTTTTCCGTAGAGGGCAAAGGTGGTTTGTTGGTGCTTCTGTTATTAACGGTGTGATCTTTACGTCCACTGGTAAATTGTTGCCCATGGCTGTCTGATATGTCCGAAGTGTTTGCCTGACCGAAAAAGATTCGTCGAATCTCTTAGAACTTTGACCAAGCAGGGTGTCGAAATTCACTATTAACTGGGTCAGCTTATGCAGGTTATGAAAATCCGTACGTCGGGTGTGTAATTGGTAGTCAGGCAATAAATTATCATATATGCGCTGTAATTCCTGTTCTTCTGTCATTAGGCGTAGTTCTATCAAGTATGCCTTGAATGTTTCGCCCGGGCGCTGTCTTCGTGTGCGGATGGCATCTTCCAGTTTTTCGAAGTATCTTGGCGGCAGAAAGAAATCTAGAAATTTTAGTTAGCCCATGAGGCGTCTAGCAGATCGCTGGTTTGCCACCATCCTTCGGCTCGTCCCGAAAATAAAATGGGCATCATATTAGGAAGCCATTCTGTGCTGATGCGATAAGTACGAGCCCTTGCTTCGAGTGTTTCCAAGAAGTATAATGGATCTGCGGTCCCATCAAAATGAAGACCCCATTTTGACACTTTCTCTATGAGGTTAGTGTAGCTGATATTCTAGGTGGCTCTTGGTGGGGGTAGATCTGTTGTAGCCATGCTGTTAATGAACGCTGGTATTTGCAATAATTTTCCATCTGTGTCTTGGTTAAGAGACGTGTGTTTTTCCGTTGAGTACTCCTTGTCAGCATGTCGGGCGGGCGACACAGGACGTGAACGTGGTTTAACTTATAGACCTTTATCGAGGCTAGCTGCTTGTCCGTATTGCAAGGGTACATCTGGTTTATGGTCTTCCCTGGATGCGAAGCTAGAGAATCTGCTCCTCATCTCCTCGACTGAACCGCCAGGGGTCAGTCCGAATTCGGCTAAGAAGCTATGTTATCCATTTGACTCCCATGTTACTAATGTCTTTTTAGAATGTCGTTGAAAATAAACCCTGGCTGGAAGTAAAGGATTAATTCAAAGGGCAATAAATCGAATTCGGGACAATAAAAATAATTGTATTATAATTGTATTATCATTAAAAATAATTGTTCTTTATGACGCAAGTGGAACGCGGCGCCAAATAGTAGGCGACTTTAGAGTAAGGAGGCAAGCCGATTGTTTGGTTACTTCGCAGTTGGATGCGATTAGGCTGACTGACCTCGTAGGGTCGAGGACGCTTTATTTATACTGTTTCTTATGGTCTAGTTTACATGGATTGCTTATGCTACAAAATAGTTTAATAAGGCGAGTATGCTTGCCTTGCATTCTAGTGTGTGGAATAGTGTAATTTGATGACAACGCATATGTACTTGTATTGCGTGCCTTCTTAAGTGGTTAAGAGATGTAGCGACCTTTGCATACACTATATGATCACTACACCTCCCTTTTTATTAGAATGAATTTACATCTAAATTTATTCTCTAATAGTGTATATAAAGTGTAACATTTATTTCTTATTTCTAACAATTTGTATTAAGTATAAGTATAACATTTTTTTTTATATATTTTCTTTTCCACGTAACGTATGTAGTTGAGTATTTTAGTTAACATATTTTATTATTCTGTCTAAGTGCGTTTTGAATTCTTTATTTTCGATTTTTAGTGTGCAGTTGTTATTACTATATATATTGATTACTTGAAATGGACCTTTAAACTTATTTTCTAACTTATGGCCGGCGCTATTAGCTAACAAAACTAAATCTCATACTGCTATTTTTATTTTGTTTACTGTCTTATCATAATAATTTTTATTTCTTTCCTTCTGTTTTTCTATCATAACCTTAGCTCTGTTTTGTGAAACTTGTAATCTATATTTAATTTCCTTATCATAAGCTTCTATATTATATACTGGATCTACTTCATTATTTAATAAAAATTTATAAGGAGTCGGTGTTTTACCGAACACTAGTTCAAATGGACAATAGTCATGAACTGTGGATGGGGTCGTATAGTAACTATACGCGTAGTATGTTAACCATTGATCCCAATCATTCCTCCCTGTTGAAATATAAGTTCTGAGGTACTCGTTAAATGTTCTGTGGTTCCTCTCTATAGATCCTAATGTCTGGTGATGGTATGCAGTTGATGTCATGTGTTCAATTTGTAATAGTTTGTAGAGTTCGTCAGATACCTGATTCTTATATTCTGTTCCCATGTCAGTAATAATTATCTTCATGGGTCCATAGATAAGTATGATGTTTTCGAAAATAGCTCTAGCAATATCCTTAGCGCTTTTAGATAATACTGGTGCTACTATCAAGTATTTGGTTAAATCGCATACTGCAGTTACTGCGTATTCGAACCCATTGTATGTCTTTGGTAATGGACCTATTGTATCTATCAATACTACGTCAAACGCGTTTTGTGGCGTTGGAGTTAAGATCATAGGTTGTTTTGTCTTGATTCGTGATTTATTCAATTGGCATTTTTCGCATAAGTTTTGGCAGCTGAAGTGAACAGTCGTAAATAAAAAAAAAGGAGAAAAGGAAAACGGGTGATAGTGGAAGTGAAGAAAGAACAAGCTTAAAAAAAAAAAAGTAATAGATAAAAATCATAGTGACAGAGACACAAGGAGGATAAAAATTTAATAAAATAAAAACACAGTGGTAAAAGAACAGAAATAAGTGCGCGACTGACCAAATAAAACAATAAAATTAATTAAACAATAAAAAGATAAAAGGTGAAACAGACAAATTAATCCGACAGTCGCAGAGGTTAGGGGTAAGCTTCGGGGAAGAGGATAAACACGGTGCAGTCCAAAAAAAGGAAAAAAATTATAAAAGGAAAAGAAACCCCATAAAAAAAAAAAATAAAGATGAGGAAATATATTCTTTTATACGGACTCCTTGGCATTTCATTTACATGTAGTGGTATTAGGTGTAATAATTAATGGTCATTAACCTCCCTTCCCTCCTCCACTAACCAATCAAATCAAGTAGAGGAGCTGCCCTACTGGTTTTGAGTAACATTCCGTAACTCCAAGGATATTCGTAAAGGACACTGAGTTGAAGCGAGGACGACCCTACCCGCCTAAACTTTAGGAAACTTTGACCCCCACCGTCTGCCCCATTAACCCAGCGCACTAGGTGTGGAACAGCCCACTAGTCGCGGTTAACCCCCCGTAACTCCGGGATCACTGAGTACTCCTAGCAAGGACGAGGACGACCCTACCCGTCTGAGTCGGGAACCTAAAAGATACCCTAACCACCCCCAAACCAGCGGTGCCGCCGTGTAACACCGACCTGTACCCTCATACCCTGATCTCAGTCACGATCGTACACCAGGGACGCGTGAGGCGCGAATCCTGGGGTACTCCGCGACCCAATGAGATCAAAATCGCGGTAAAGGTTTGCCCGAATTAGCCGGACCTACCACGCCCCGTCTATCAAAGGTCTCGGCAACTACAAATTCCTTGTTTTGTGGACCCATAAGACTGAGAGGTGTACCCCGGCCTTAGAAGGTTCCTTACGTATTTTGTAACATCTTGTCGTAATTTTTTCCAATTATAGTACATTTTGATTTTTCCGATTAATCTTGTTATTCCTGGGTGGCCACCAAAAATTGGATCATCGTGGTACTTTTTAATAATTTCCATTTTTTCTTCGTCATTTTTAATTATTTGTAACCTCAATGTGAGAGCTATTCTTACTATTTTCATATTGGATCCTTTGTTCTTGAAGTCTATTATACTGCAGTTATTAAATATTCTGTCATTCAATGACAGTTGATACCTTTTGATGCCTGTATCGTCAGCTAATTTTTCAAGCTGCGAAAAGAATAGTCCTAAGTCTATTTTTTCTTTACCGATCTGACATACTGTGCCTACATATTGCTTTCCTAGGTTTATAGTGATTTCGTCATTTACTGTACGAATTCTGGCACGTTTCTTGACTTCTTTTGACTGAGACGTCTCAGTGATAGCTAACTCATATGACGGTATTTTCTTTATTTCTTTTGGAATGTCTTGTGATTTTTTCTTCGCTTGTTGGCGTGTTGTAACCTTGTAAATTGCATTAGTATGTTGAATTATATTTTTAATATGTATCTTTAAAGTCAATTCATGATAAAGCGTCTGCTGTGTAATTTTCTTTTCCCCTTAGATACTCTACTGTGAAGTCATATTCTTCTAGATCTAATCTCATTCGTGTTAATTTTGAGGATGGGTTTTTCATTGAGAATAAATATGATAGTGGTCTATGGTCACTTTTTACTAAAAATTTTCTACCGTATATGTAAGGTCTGAAATATGTTATTGCCCAGTGGATCGCCGCTAATTCCTGTTCTATTGTTGATTTATTACTTTCTCCCTTTGTAAATGATCGTGATGCATAAGCTATAGGCAATTGTATGCCATTGTATTCCTGGCTTAAAACCGCACCACATGCTAATATGCTTGCATCAGTGGTGATGCAGAATTCTTTTTCAAAATCGGGATATTGTAAGATTGATGGGCTTAGTAAAGATTTCTTTAAGTACTGAAATGGTTTTTCACAATCCTCGTTCCATTGGAAAGTGACTCACTTTTTGCATAGCTGTGTTAACTTTCTCGAATATTCAGCAAAATTTGGAACGAACCTTCTGTAATAATTACAGAATGCAACAAATCTTTTCACCTCTTCTGAGTTTTTTGGCTGTGGGTAATGTATTATGATTTGAAATTTACTATCATCTGGCAATATGCCAGAGTCGGTGCATTTGTGTCTAAGATATGTCACTTCGTGACGAAAAAATGAACACTTGTCCGGATGCAATTTTAGATTGTATTTTCGGCAGGTCTGAAAAACATCTTTAAGATTTTTCAACATGTGTTTTTCTGAACAACCCAGCACAACTAAATCATCTATATATAAAAATGCTTGGGACGGTTCAATTCCCGAAAAAGCTATTGTCATCATTCTTTGGAATGAGTTGGGGGCTATTTTTAGACCAAATGGTAATCTTTTGAACCTGTATGATCCCTTATCAGTTGAGAAAGAAGTTAAATCTCTTGATTCTTCTTCTAACTCTATTTGGTGAAATCCTGATGTAAGATCTAAACATGAAAAATATTTGGCTCTACCTAACTGATCTAAAATATCGTTTATTCTTGGCAAAGGGAATTTATCTGCGACCAATTTTTTATTTAGATTTCTGTAATCTACCACTAATCTCCATCTTTTATTCTCATTCCCTGGTATTGATTTTTTGGGTACTAACAGTATTGGACTGTAGTACTCCGAAGCGGAGGGTTCAATTATATCATCGTTCAATAGTTTGTCAACTTGTTTCTTTACTTCTATTTTATGTGTCTCTGGGATTCTATAGTTCTTGATGTAGGTTGGCTCGTCTGTTTTAAGTCTTAATTTTTGTCTGTAGAAATTATTTGGTGTTATTTTTTCCTTTTCTAGTGCAAAGATATCTATATATTCTGAACATAATTTAGTCATTGTTGTTTTTACTCTGTCTGGGAAATTTCCTTGCAATCTTTCTAGTTTTTCTTTGTTATTTATTTCTTTTTGACTTTGTTCCACATCATGGATTATTTCGTAATCATCTAAATTTTCTGTTTTGATCGTATCTGGTCATATTATGATGTCATTATTGGAAGTGTTTATAAATCGGACAAATGCCTGTTTGCTAGTTGTTATTGTATTTGCTATGAATACTCCTTTATGAGTTTCTTGATTTGGTATGAGTATATCGGACGAATTACTATTTATATTTATTTGTCTGATTGATTCAGCTCGTGCTGGTATAACTATTGCATTTAATGTCGATGCATTATTCATTGGAATGGCTAGATTTTCATGGTACTCGTTAGGTCTTAGTACTAACCAACCCTTGTCCTTATTATATTCAAGGATACAGTTATATTTTTTGAAAAAATCTAAACCTAATATTCCATCCGTTGGTATTGGAAATAAATTGTCGACTATGTAGAAATTATGTTTTACTAATATGTTGTCTTATTTCAATTCTAGCTGATGATGTCCTATTGTCCGTATTGAGCCTGTTCCTATGCCGTTGAGACTGAGCTTATTTTGTGTTTTGAATTGCGTTGTTCCTACCTTTCTGATTTTAATAATGGAGACATCTGCTCCCGTATCTATTAAAAATGAAGCTACCTTGGAATCATGGTTTAGATAGCTCGAAATGAAACATCCCATGGTAAGGTTAATATTGGCTGCTTTGACTTCACATTGTTTGTCTTTATTTAAATATATAGGGGAATCTCTGAGTTTTCCGGTGCCGTTATGGCTCTTATATTTCTATCTTCGGTATTGCCGCGGTTGTTTCTATTCTGGTTATTATTGTAGTTTCTGTTGTTATTATTGTTGCCTCTATTTGAGTTTCTTCTCCTGTTATAATTTCGTTTGGTATTATTATTATTTCTGTTTCCTCGATAACCGCCTCTATAATTATTGTTATTATTTCTGCCTCTATTGTTATAATTTGTTTTGCCACGTCCACGATACGTTCCGCGATTATTGTATCCACCGTATTGGTAGATCGCGCCTCGCTCGGGTTGTACTTCGTCTGTTGCCTCAATGAACGCGGTCATTGTTTCTTCTAGAGTCTTGTGTAGCATCGATCGGAATACTGTCCGTGTTTCCTTATCTTGGGTGTTGTCCATCATGCTTTTTACAGTCCAACTGACTGTGTACTTTTTTCCTTGTCCGATGGGATACCATCGGTGATGTATGCCCTTTTTAAAGCTTGAGCAAGCTTCATTACTTCTGTCGTGTAGTCTAACGCCGATTTATTAGCTTGTTTCACTCTTTGTATCTTCGCATTGAGACTATCTATTGAGTCTCCCTTTACTTTCTTTTTAAGTGTCTCGATTATTTCGCTTATTGTGTTTATTTCTGATACTGCGTCGGCAATTTCTCCGGTAAGCCGAGTTTTAATAAATCTAACCACTGTCGCCTCATTATCTCCTTTTATTTCGTCTATGGCCTCTAGTGCTATCAATACACTGGATAGCTTGGCCGGGTTTCCGTCATATTCTGCTACCATAAGCTTGGCAGCTGTACTAATTATTGCCTCTTTCGACATTATGGGAGGTATGTATGGATTTTCTATATATGAGTTTTCTAAGTCAGTGTCCGTACTTTCACTATCGTCGTCTGTTTCGCCTAGATCAAGTTTTAATCTAAGTATTTCTATTCTGTGTTTTGGTTAATGTATCGTTTTTTAATTTTTTAATCTATTTTTTCTTTACCGATCTGACATACTGTGCCTATATATTGTTTTCCTAGGTTTATAGTGATTTCGTCATTTACTGTACGAATTCTGGCACGTTTCTTGACTTCTTTTGACGTCTCAGTGATAGCTAACTCATATGACGGTATTTTCTTTATTTCTTTTGGAATGTCTTGTGATTTTTTCTTCGCTTGTTGGCGTATTGTAACCTTGTAAATTGCATTAGTATGTTGAATTATGTTTTTAATCTTTTTATGTCTTTAAAGTCAATTCTTGATAAAGCGTCTGTTGTGTAATTTTCTTTTCTAGTGAAAGATATCTATATATTCTGAACATAATTTAGTCATTGTTGTTTTTACTCTGCCTGGGAAATTTCTTTGCAATCTATCTAGTTTTTCTCTGTTATTTATTTCTTTTTGACTTTGTTCCATGTCCTGGATTATTTCGTAATCATCTAAATTTTCTGTTTTGATCGTATCTGGTCGTATTATGATGTCATTATTGGAAGTGTTTATAAATCGGACAAATGCCTGTTTGCTAGTTGTTATTGTATTTGCTGTGAATACTCCTTCATGAATTTCTTGATTTGGTATGAGTATATCGGACGATTTACTATTTATATTTATTTGTCTGATTGATTCAGCTCGTGCTGGTATAACTATTGCATTTAATGTCGATGCATTATTCATTGGAATGGCTAGATTTTCATGGTACTCGTTAGGTCTTAGTACTAACCAACCCTTGTCCTTATTATATTCAAGGAAACAGTTATATTTTTTGAAAAAATCTAAACCTAATATTCCATCCGTTGGTATTGGGAATGAATTGTCGACTATGTAAAAATGATGTTTTACTAATATGTTGTCTAATTTCAATTCTAGCTGATGATGTCCTATTGTCCGTATTGAGCCTGTTCCTATGCCGTTGAGACTGAGATTATTTTGTGTTTTGAACTGTGTTGATTCTATTTTCCTGATTTTAATTATGGAGACATCTGCTCCTGTATCTATTAAAAATGAAGCTACCTTGGAATCATGGTTTAGATAGCTCGAAATGAAACATCACATGGTAAGGTTAATATTGGCTGCTTTGACTTCACATTGTTTGTCTTTATTTAAATATATAGGGGAATCTCTGAGTTTTCCGGTGCCGTTATGGCTCTTATATTTCTATCTTCGGTATTGCCGCGGTTGTTTCTATTCTGGTTATTATTGTAGTTTCTGTTGTTATTATTGTTGCCTCTATTTGAGTTTCTTCTCCTGTTATAATTTCGTTTGGTATTATTATTATTTCTGTTTCCTCGATAACCGCCTCTATAATTATTGTTATTATTTCTGCCTCTATTGTTATAATTTGTTTTGCCACGTCCACGATACGTTCCGCGATTATTGTATCCACCGTATTGGTAGATCGCGCCTCGCTCGGGTTGTACTTCGTCTGTTGCCTCAATGAACGCGGTCATTGTTTCTTCTAGAGTCTTGTGTAGCATCGATCGGAATACTGTCCGTGTTTCCTTATCTTGGGTGTTGTCCATCATGCTTTTTACAGTCCAACTGACTGTGTACTTTTTTTCCTTGTCCGATGGGATACCATCGGTGATGTATGCCCTTTTTAAAGCTTGAGCAAGCTTCATTACTTCTGTCGTGTAGTCGCCTCATTATCTCCTTTTATTTCGTCTATTGCCTCTAGTGCTATCAATACACTGGATAGCTTGGCCGGGTTTCCGTCATATTCTGCTACCATAAGCTTGGCAGCTGTACTAATTATTGCCTCTTTCGACATCATGGGAGGTATGTATGGATTTTTTATATATGAGTTTTCTAAGTCAGTGTCCGTACTTTCACTATCTTCGTCTGTTTCGCCTAGATCAAGTTTTAATCTAAGTATTTCTATTCTGTGTTTTGGTTAATGTATCGTTTTTTAATTGCGCGTCTATGCATGCTGTATACTGTAAATATAAACTGCATTATTATAATTGCCGTAAGTATCAACAATACAGAACGAATTTGACTTAAAGTGTTCTCTGGGTCCCATTGAGCTACATGCACTTCATTAACTACATTCGCGTTGGGTCTTTCTACTTTTGATGATTCACCGTCCATATTAAATTTTTGATGTTTTGACACAATTGCACAATAATATTCGATTGCTTCTTGGTTTACTGACCTATATCGTTTTTCGTTTTTCTTTCTCACTACATACGCAGTGTTTTACTTTGTTGTCAAGTGGCCTGCTCATATGGAGCACGCGTAATATTTTGACTCAGCATAAAATTTCAAGTGGCTTATGTATATTGAGCATGGTATTTATCTTAATAATATGAGTTTGTATATATGTTTGTTTGTGTATTAATTTTGTTTTGTGTATAGTTTTTTGTTTTTGGTTTTTCAAATTTATCTATATATGGTACGGGTAGTTAACTTTAGTCTTTCTTTCTTTGTAAGGTTCAATTTCCAATTCATTTAAAATTTGTTTTGATTTTGTTTATAAGAATTTTAATATGAAAGAGGGAAATTTATATATTTTTTTTTCGAATTGCAAAATGTATTTATTATTATTTTTTTTCTTTGATGAATAGATATTTGTGTGTTTGTGTATTTTACATATGTGTTTATATTTGTTATAGTGGCGGCGAACTTCGCTTTTTACCACAAAGGTGCTGTATTAGCACTCTTTTTTAATATTGTTTAACATTTTTGGTTTTCTTTGGGTTTTTTTTTCTGCTTACTTTGGTTTTTTTTTTTTTGCTGCTGCTGCTGTTGCTGCTGCCGCTGTCGCTGCTGCTTCCGCCTTTGTTGCTTTTTTGGGCGACTGAGCCTTCGGGATTCTGGTTAATTGGTCTTCTTCTCTTTGCTTCCGCAGTGTCTGTGTTTTAGCATTTTTCTGGCGGGCGAGGTATTCCTCCACGGTCAATGGTCGCCTTCTTTATTGCCTCCAGATGCGCCACGCTCATCTGGGCAGTTCCACTTCTGGAAAGGATTTGGGGTCCTCTCTCGTCCGCGTCTTCGCTTCATTAAGCGGTGCCTTGATCCCTTATTTGGAATCTGGCAGGATCGCCATGTAATAATAGGAAGAGGTTCTTTATGACGCGAGTGGAACGCGGCGCCAAATAGTAGGCGACTTTAGAGTAAGGAGGCAAGCCGACAGTTTGGTTACATCGCAGTTGGATGCGATTAGGCTAACTGACCTCGTAGGGTCGAGGCCGCTTTATTTATACTGTTTCTTATGGTCTAGTTTACATGGATTGCTTATGCTACAAAATAGTTTAATAAGGCGAGTATGCTTGCCTTGCATTCTAGTGTGTGGAATAGTGTAATTTGATGACAACGCATATGTACTTGCATTGCGTGCCTTCTTAAGTAAGATCACTACAGTTGGACTGTTGCTGAGGAGTTGTTATTATTCGCTGAATATCCTTGTATTAACCTGGTTGTCTGGGTAGGGTGTACGATGATCACCACTTCTGGTATTTGAACCTTACTTAGTTCGATCCTTGCTATGCCTGACCGTAGTTGGTTATCCTTGATGGTGAACGTCGGTTTAATTATGCTAGGTTATAGTCGAACATCCTTGCTGGTGAATGCTGGTTTTAAGTATCCTTGTTGTATATCCTTGCTGGTGAACGTTGTTATAATTATCCTTGGTTATCGTTGAATATCCTTGCTGGGGAACGTTGGTTTTAATTATCCTTGCTGCATATCCTTGCTGATGAACGTTGTTATAATTATCCTTGGTTATCGTTGAATATCCTTTGAAAGCTTGCGGCTGACTGTCTTGTTGTTAACTCGTTGAAGGTTCACGGTCAACTCTCTGTTGTTGACTTGGTGAAGGTACGCGGTAGACTCTCTGTTGTTGACTTGGTGAGGGTTCGCGGTAGACTTGTGCCGTTATTCAGTGTTTCAATTCTTCCGTTATTCGTCTCCGTAGGTGCACTCTGGTCTTGACGCCAAGCTCTTCGACCAATGAGAACCCAAAAGCGACCTCTCCCTTTCTCTCCCAGGCGACAGAACTACCGTTGCAGTTGCTACTGTTGCTATGTCTAACTTTTTTGTCGCTTCAATGCCTGCGCTGCTTTGCTGTGACTGTACCTGAACGGCGTCATGGAAAATTTCCATCGCTGTTTCTCTTTTCTGAGTGTTTCTTAACGGTGCTTTCTGTCGCTGATTCTACTGCTTCGTCTGCCGTAACTCTGCTGGGTCCATAGGCTATGTCATTGGCTATGCGAATAGTTCTATCGCTGACTAAGTAATTATAATTTTCTGTCGCTGATTCTACATCTACTGTACCGTAACTCTGCTGCTTTATTTAGCTATGTTGATGGTTGTGTACGCCGTTCTATCGCTGACTCTAGAAGTAGAGATTTTCTGTCGCTGATTCCACTGTCTACTCTATCGTGATTCTGCTGGGTATATTAGCTCTATCGGTGATTATGTTGACAGTCCTATCGCTGACTAACAAACTACTATGCTGCTTTGCTGGATAAAGGAAACAAGCGGGGATATGGGCAAATATGGGAATACAGGGATAAATGTATGTGGGTCAACTTATAAGGTGAACACAAAATAATAGATATATACATATATATTAACTCTTTTTTTTTTTCCTTTTTTATATAAAAAAAAAATATTTTACACTTTACAATGAGGGTATACAAAGAATTCCTATATAGTCCAACGGGACTTGTAGGAACTTGCCAAAGCTGCTTTTGCGCAGTTTTGTTTTCTATGTTCGGCTAGACAACGCGACGAAGAAAAATGCGTACGTGACGATTCTGACGCCGACGCTTGACGCGTGTCGCAACAGAATCGGTCGTCGTGGCAAAGTTTAATTGGTCAGTCGCAGGCCGCGTCTGGCAAAAGGCAGAGCCTGGGCAGAAAAAGCATAGAAAGTTTTCGAAAGAGTGGTCAGCGACTGCGCAATAAAAAGTCAAGAGATCACTTTTCGAACAACCCTTGGTGTGAACGGCAGGAAATCAGAATCTGAAAAACTTCAAAGTGAATAATTAAGGGTACCCACCAAGGATATAAAAAACAAGTCACGGATGTACAAAGAGCAAAGTGCAGGATAAAGGGACAGCGTGCAGAGAGAAATAATAAAAATAAGTGTGTGTGCCAAAGAAGACTTGGTGAGTCGGCCATCAGACCCCTCCTCCTTTTCTAGGAATTTTTATTAATCAAAGTGTAGTTAGGGACTACAAAAATATTTAATCAATAAAATTATAATGAGATAAATATCTACCGCATAATTTATTGGGATAATATCAGAACTAATCAACCCGCTCCTTGATCTTTCCTTCTATCCCTAACCCTTTGTGCATGTGAAGTAGTCAGTGCATGTTCCTACTTTGGCATTGGCATCTGGGTTACACCCTACCCAATGCCAAGGAGAATGTCTGGTATATTTGTAGTGTGCCTAGGACAGGATAGCCGTCCCAGTCAACGTCCGGGTTACACCCTTGTTAACTGTTACGGTGTCCTGTATCTATTGGCATGCGACCGGAATTTATGGAGTGATCGATGTCCGGGTTAAACCCTAATCGATCGCGCTTTAAGTCCTGGGCCATCCTATTGTAGTGTTGTTATAAGTCGGTGTCCGGGTTACACCCTAACCGACTTATGGTCATGTTTCCTTTGTGACATCGTTCTTGTTGTAGTGTAGTTATAAGTCGGTGTCCGGGTTACACCCTAACCTACTTATATGTCTACACATGTTGTGCTATTGTCTCTCATGTATGCATGTTTTCTTTCTCTTTTCCTCTTTTTTTTTCATTTCGGGCAATAGCGCGCGATACCCAGTTCTTACAATATTAACCATCAAATTGTAGTTTAAACAAATCTTCGGTCCCGGCATTCTATTAGAATTGTTCTGTAATGGAAGACCCTGGGGCGATTGAGATTTATACCCCAGCTGAAAACTTCCTTAGGAGATAAAATAAGAGAATACTAAGGAAACTGTGGTGAGTGAAGCGTAGGAACGGTTGTGTTAATAAATTTATTGACTATGTTTCCAATTTTTCCTAACAGAAAAAAAAGAGGAATGGAAGAAATAATAAAGAAAACCATGGTGGGGGTACAAACGAAATTAGGAGAAATAAGGGATGACTTAAAAAAACTAAACAAAAGAATCACTAAACTAGAAAATGACTACGATAGACCGAATCTAGCTCTAGAGCAACAACGGCCATTTGCACGAACTAGGACTGAACATGATTTAAAAGAGATTATCATTTTGCCCGATTGCGTGAAGGAATTACAAGTTTTTGATGAAGATTCAGAAAAATATGTTTCTTGGTTGAATAGAGTTGAATCTGTTTTAAGGGAATACGAAATATTTAGGGAAAAATCTATATTCCGCTCTATTATTTTGGATACTAGGCAGAAAATACGGGGGAGTGCTGATACAGCACATTGTTCATATAATGCGGACGATGATTGGTCGGAGACTAAAAGAATACTTGTCCTCCATTATGCTGATCAGAGAGACATACGATAGAATATCAACTTAGTAGAATGACTAAGGGAATCAACTCTGTGGGTGTTTTTTATATTCAGGTAAACCAACATTTTTTCTTAATAATCGGTTGCTTAAAAATGGAAAATACTCTGTAGAGGTAACCAACGCGCTGATTGGACACCACTGTGGCATGGCATTAGACGTGTTTATAAGGGGTCTAAATAAAGAAATGTCTCAATTTCTGGCAATTAGAAAGCCTCGTAACTTGCCTGAGGCATATACTATGAGTCTTGATTTAGAAAAAATGTCAAATAGAAACCATCAGTTACAAAATGGCTATCCAGGTGGTTATGTTCCAGCGAGTGGCTCCCGGGGAAAGTTTGTTAGCGCATATTCTTCCACGAGACTATTTCCAAATGGCCAATCCTTTATCCCTCGACAAAACGCTCCTAGTTATCAGAATACCATAAGAAACACAGCACCCAGACTTGAAAGTGATGGAGTTAGTTTTTATAGCGGTCGACAGATACAATAACTCTATTGAGCCGGTAACAATTGGATGATGGAACGGTCTTCATCACTAGCTTCAATAGAGGGACCGCATTCTCACTGAGGACTGGAATTGAGGGAGAACAGCGGCAAGTCTGTGCTCTTTACGATGTCTTGATTCATCAATTACTTGATCGTCGGTGGGACGATTACAACAGCCGGTGTTAATAATCTGGTAGACCGCCTGGAAAATTTTACTAAAGGGCTTTCATAACTTCAAGATTTTGGACCTTTACAAGCTGCAACAATCCAATAATATGCGGGACGCAGATCTTAAAGGAGGGAGGTGTTAACACCACTTATTACCTTAATAGGCTACTAATAAAATATTAGACCAGAAAAGCACACTACGGAATTGTGTGTGATTGTTCACAATTTTCTCACACAATTCCCAACTGGTTTCAGCTAAACATTGCTGACATTCCCTATAGGGGAAGCATAAATCAATTCATTCGAATACCAAACCAAAACAAAGTCTTACCGAATAAAGTTCAATTACCAACTATCTGAAAAACTTAGTGTTAACATAAATAAAACTGTTGTAAAACTCACAACACCCGAACCCGACGTTAACTTATATATATATTGTGTAGTGGGATTTACAACAGTTTTATTTAATATTTATTTAATATTATATTATATATATATATATATATATATATATATATATATTCAAGATCCCTATTCTCGTTTGTTTATTGCCGTTGTTTATTTCCCCAAGAATTTTTTCCAAATTAATCATATGTAAAAATAGAAATAACTAAGTAGTTAATCAAATAAATATATAAGTAATTAAATAATCAAATATATAAATAAATAGCCTAAATAACATGGACAATAAGACGAAAGAAAGATTTATTTTTTTTTGTATCCATTTGGGTCCTTGCAGGTACCGATTTCTTGGCCTTTTGGAACTCTCTTTGAGCACGTAGCCCCTGGGCGTCTACTGAGTAACTGTGACAAAAAGAAATTTTAAAAGCCCTTATCCGACGAAAATTTTTCTTCACGGACAGTATGGGCTCGACAATAAAATTTATAGCCCAAAGAATTTGCTTCTATATTTCCCTCTTTTTTTCTTTTCCCAAGATATTGTAGTCAAGCAGACTGGAGGACGGCAGGTTCGCGACGCACGTGGTCCCTCAAGGTGGGCTTGGAAAAAAAATCCTGGACGTGTCAGAACGAATTTGAAGAAAAATTGGAGAAAAAATGAAAAAAACTCTGCCAGGCTTGGCTGTGTGAAAAAACCTGAACGACAGGAATTCTCCTGGTTGGCGTTAAATGAATGATACAGGGATGAAGACGGCCGTTTAAACGGATACTACAGGGCGGTCCTAGTCTGATGACTTACCGTCTCAATATGAGTCGAAGTCGGGCGTCACTATTAACAGATCGTCCAAGTAGATAAATACGCGCTCTTGTAGTCTCGATGGGATGACCATGTGCATTAATCGGCATAGACCCTGCCCCGAGATGCACAACCCGAAGGGCATCACCACGAACTGGTAAAGAGGTCGGCCTGGAACCGTAAAGGCGGTAATATACCGGTTCTCTGGGCCAAGTTCTATTTGCCAATACGCATGCTAAAGGTCCACACTACCTATGAACACCGTGGTGTCGATTCGACTTAAAATCCCATTGATATTTTGTAGCGGGTAAGCGTACTTCCTTGTAGCATGGTTTATTTTCCTCGCATCCAGGCAGAGTCGATTTTTTCCAGACTTCATCAACAATGTAACTGGATTACTCCAAGCGCTCTCACTTTCTTCTATTACCCCTTAGCGGAGCATTTCGTCCAGCTCGCGGTAGATCAGTTCCTGCTTCGCCGGAGATATTGGATAGTGCCGGGCCTTGACGGGCACTTCTCCTTCCAGCAACTCAATCCGATGCTTCATCAGGGTCGTTCTTCCCAATCCTTCCCGTTCGTATGTTAGAAATGACAGCATCAAGTCTGCTGGCCTGTTCCTCTGTCAACCTGTGAGATTCCCGATCGAGTTCCGCTATCTGTGCCGCGCCATCTCTATTGTTACTTGTCTTTTAAACACTTCGGGTGCAATGCCAAATAGCCGCCAGAAGTCCACTCCCAGATACATAGATAGCTGCAATTGTAATTGTGCAATTTTATCCGGTCTTCCACTCTTGTAGCAGAATATTCGTCGGAATATGGCTTCGCATTCCCTGTAACCTTGCCAATTCCAGCATACTAGTGGTCTCCTCGGTACGTTCCCCGTCACTACATCCATTGACGCCATTCCGCCGGCTGTGTCTAGTGGCTCAACGCCCCGCATATCAAGGACCTCTGACTGGAGCTCACTGATCTGTTGAGCCCGATAATTTTCCCGACGAGTGTGTCCATATCGTGTGACATTTTGTTGCCGATGTAATTCGTCCGAAAAATTTCTATCGGCATACCGACATTCATCTTCCCATACAGTCGCGCAACGAAATCTTCCACGGTACTCCGTCCGGACCTCTCCGAGAAGTGCAATTGCCACTTGTACACCCGTACATACGATCATCGAGGCTGCTCGGACGGCCTGTGCGGTGCTTTTCGCTAGTTTTGGACGCCTCTTTTTGGAATCTGGCCGACCCCAGGCGGAAATGATTATTCCACCCTGGTTGTTGCAGCAGCGCTGTAGACGCTAGAATACCGGCCCCAGACATTGCGCTTGGCGGCCTTTACACGTCGTCGTTTTGCCACGGTCTGTGTCGAACATCACCCCAGCCCTCATGCCGTGGTCTCACTCCTGAGGAAGCAAGCGGTGGTTGCTGTGTCGAAGCTGGTTTACTGGTGGCTGACCGGTCCTCTCCTGCCGATATTCCGATGGCATTCTCATCCCTCCCGGACGCGGTACTAGCCTCCAACATTTCCCGACGCAACTGTTCTTGGGATCTGGATATATCTCCTGGACGGTTGCCTGTTCTTTCGTCTTATAGGCTTCCGCGTTCTCCCTCGATAACTGTTCGCGAATGGGATCCAACAGATGTTTTTTGGGCGTAAGATTAAGACTTTTTGCGATCCCTCCCTGAAATCGCGCATTGGGTGGTCGTTGAACAACAGGGCGGCGGTAAGGGTCGAACCAGCCGACGAGAGGTCGGTAATATCGCGGGCGTTGCTGGGCACCTTATAGTTTCTTGGTTGCTTTTCTTTAATCTCTGTCATTATTTGTTATTATGTTCTATTACTATCTCTATTAATTATTAATTTTCGTTTCTCTTTCTCTTTTTGGGTACTTCTGTATTCTTCTGTATTTAGTAAGGGAAGGATATCTGGCATTAATGGTGGGCAAAAAAAAAAAAAAGGACGAATCGCATTTGGTCATCTGTGCTTAGCCACCGATCGACGTCAATTTTGTCAATTTACACAAAAAAAAATATTCTTCGTGAGTCATATAATCGACCGTGGGGGTCATCAACTTAATAGTTGGTGGCCGAAGGTTACAGATCGCTGCAAATTCCAGATTGGGCCAAACTGAATGCTACGCCAGTGCCCTATGCAATGCGGCCACCCAATCCGACACCTGGCGAAACTACGACACCATTCTTCCTAGTGTTAGGCCGCCTGGATTTCTACCCCGGAATCGCATGATTCAGCTAAGCAACAAAATTCATTGCGGGACTGATCACCCTTCACTAACATTTATTATTCCATTAACAAATCCCTAACACTTCGTCGATTAACTCAAAGGTGTCGACTATTTACCCCGCCCTTGATCGCAAATTCTGCGCAAAATCTATTTGCCACAACGCCGTCAAGCAGCGTGGAGTGGTAACTAGCTAACATCTGATAGAGGTTTCCAATGTCCCTCCTATCCATCAACAACACACGGGTACCGGGTTTCGCCTACTCCGGTCATTTTTTTTTTTTTTTTTTTGACGCGCGAATCCCAGCGGGTGCACTAAGTGCCCACAACCTTCCGCCCAACCGACTGAGGGGCGCAAACCGCGTATCGTACGGCATGAGTCGCGGGGGAAAAGTTAACAAAAAAACAGACAAATAACGAAAGCTACAGCTATTTACGAGCTAAGTAGGAGATGATAGAAGATTTTAGTACTGATAAAGAGAGCTCTGGGCTGATCACACGATAAAGTCGATTATAATCAGCCGACAGGACTCGAAAGGGATTATGCAATGCATAGTTAGTAGTACAGTGTGCGAGAGATAAGGGAATATTGTTTTTAGTAGGCCTAGATGGTACTAAAAGATCTACTTGGTGTAATAACTCAGGCGAGTCAATATCACCAATTAGGAGCTTGTGCATAAAGATAACTCCAAGCATAATTCTACGGTTAGTAAGAGAGGGAGGTTAATTAAGAGAAGTCTACTAGAATACGATGGCAGGTTGACATTGCGATCCCAGTTAAGACCACGCAGATCAAAAAGCAGAAATTGTTTTTGAATAGATTCAATTCTAACTTGGTGTGACTCATATTGAGGTGACCATATGCAAGATCCGTACTCCAAAATAGGACGGACCAAAGAGATGTAGAGAATTTTGGTAGTGTGAGGATCATGGAATTCTTTCGACCATCTCTTGACAAAACCAAGAACGCCTGTCGCTTTAGCGATTATCGCAGCGATATGGGAATTGAAGGTTAATTTACGATCCATGAGTACACCTAAATCATTCATTTCATCAAGGCATTCTAATTGAGTGTTGTTCAAGGAATACGTCATCATCTGAGGAGTGGTCCTATAGAACGACATTACCTTGCGCTTAGTGGTATTTAAGTTTAAAAGATTGTGCTGACACCAACACTGAATATTAGTAAGATCAGCTTGAAATCTACTGGACGAAACCATATTGCTATAACTAAGGCAAAGCTTTACATCGTCTGCATACATGAGCACATGTGAGTGAGCAAGACGGAAGGAAGATCATTTATGAAAAGGGTGAACAGCAACGGACCAAGATGACTATCCTGGGGCATCCCCGAAGTCACATTGATGCATCTGGAAAAGGAAGACTTTAATAAGACCTTTTGTGTTCTGCTTGTCAGATACTCACGAATCCAACAGAGTACAATATTTGGGAAGCCAATTGCGTTTAACTTTATGAGTAATAACTTATGGTTAACAGAGTCAAAAGCTTTACAGAAATCTGTATAAATGACATCAGTTTGGTTTGCACTTTCAAATCCTTTGATCGTCCTAGATGTAAATTCTAAAGGGTTGGTGGTTGTAGATCTACGTTTCATGAAACCGTGTTGGACTGGTGAAATTATAGAACTACAAAAATGTTGCAATTGAAAAGTTACAATTTTTCAAAAGCTTTTGGAATAGCGGACAACTTGGAAATACCCCTATAGTTGAAAACATAGGACTTACTACCCTTTTTATGGAGAGGAATTGTAAATGATTCCTTTCAAATCAACGGGAAAGCGGAGGTTTCAACGGACAACAAAGAATAATTTCTGAATAGGCTTACATAACGATTCAACGCAAAATCTGAGTACACAACCAGGGAATCCCATCGGGACCTGACGAGTACACAGGTTTGACTTGTTAAGCACGCTGAGAAGCGAACTTTCTTTAATTGAATATGCAGTTGGAATTTTTTATTTCATAAGGATGCGGAGAGTTTGAGTGGCATTCCGTTAAGGAATATGTTGTTTTGTAAAAATCAGCAAACATTTCGGCAATGGCCTGATCACTGTCCGCAGTCTTATTTCCAAAAGTTAAAAAAAATGGGCTTATCCTCGGCTTGCGTTTAGCTCTCACAAAGTTGTAAAACTGCTTAGGATCACTGTACAACCAAAGTTTACATCGCCGAAGAAATTTGAACGAGCAATAGCATATTTAGAAAAATCTAATGGACGACCTGCCTTTTTATAACTCTCCAGCTCTCGAGTGAACCAGTGGGGTTTATTAGACCGAACTGATTTACCGAGAGGAATACAAACTTTAAAAACTGAATCAAGCATATTATAGAAATAATGAATAGCAGAATAACAGAGATATGACCATCAAGGTTTCAAATAATAGGTTGGATAAAATTTGTCTTCAGGTAAAACGAGAGGTTCAATCCAGAAAACGACGCAGTTAGAGGAGTCCAACACAAATACAAGATCAAGTGATCTATCAATTGAATTGCGTACAGGATTAAGTTGAGTAACGCAAAGAGACCATCAATGAAGCATTGCGACGAGGAGGGCAACAACACTGAGGACTCATCAGAAAGGGACCAAGAAGTATCTGGTAAATTAAAGTCACCAAGAACGATGAGGCTAACTCTATCAGAAAGAATTGTCGAAACTGCTTGAATTGCTTCCAAGTGATTATTATATGTAACTAAGTCGGAAAGAGGTGGAATGTAAGAGCAAGTAACATAAGTGTAAAAAGATTTAAGTGAAATTTTGACACTAATAAACTCAATTTCATGAGCGGAAGAGGACTGAATAATTTCAGATGAAAAAGCTAAATCGACAGCAATAAACACACCACCACCATTGCGGATAGTCCGATCTTTTCTATAAATTGAAAATTTAGTGAATAAAACCGAAGCGTCAGCAATATCTGGTTACGCCATGTCTCAGTAAAAGCAAGAACATGAAAATCAAAGGATACACTATCTACAAAGAGTCTAGACAGTTTGGATTTAAGTTCTCTAATATTCCGGTAGGCCAGAGTAAGGGCCTAAGTTAGTTGTTTGCCCCGTCAGTAGATGCTGACGTACCAGAAGAAGGCAATAGTTTGGAAAAGGAGGAGATAGCAGAGGGCAGTCGAATCGGAGGACGATTTCTCTTTTTCGTCGTATACTTCTTTATAATAAGATTGTTGTTTGTTCGGCTAGGTTTTTAGCTCCGCTTTTATTTATTTCAATCGGCTAGCGGAAAGCTTTAAAATTCTGAAATACATTTTAAGTTTACATTTTTCCTTAATATTTAACAAGTCTTACTTACTCTAGTCTGGACTCTTAGGCCGCTACCAAACAACTGTACTAACAATACGCATTATGCTTCTGTCTACCTTAACTTATACAAATATGGGAAGAGTACCGCAAGAAATAGAGTAGAGAAGAAACACGCACAAAACGAAGTCTTGCATTCGTTGTGAGTGGCTGTACAATTCGGTGGGGCGAAGTAAATTAATTTGCGGGCATAAATTTCGGCGACGTTCCCCTCCCAGTAAGCGGACTCATCTGGAGGAGCTTACTCCCTTATTGTCGACATCAAGGACTGCTAATTTAACTGCTGGTCTGCATAGAACACTTGGCCTTCTTACTTGGCCGTCTGCTGCAGTGGTGACGTCAATGACCCGACCTCTCGTCCAAACTTTTCGATTCTGGTTTTCATCGACTATTAATACGATGTCTAATTTCTCGATAGGCTTCACCTTTACATGCCAGTCGCGCCTTCGAGTAATGTTTGGTAGCATCTCCTTAACCCATCGGTTCCAAAATTGGTTGGCAAACATCTCGCTCTGGCGCAGGGTCCACTTGTAGTCGATCTTGTCAGCTTCGCAAAGCGGCTTTTCACCACTTGACGACCCAAGCAGCAGGTGATTCGGTGTTATAGCTTCTTGGTCCTCGTGATCGAGAGATACATGTGTTAACGGTCTGGAGTTGACCGTCATTTTCACCTCCGACATTGCAGTGAGCAGACTTTCATCACTTTGGACTTTCATTGATAGAACACACCAAACGCTCCCAGGCGCCACCCATGTGTGGAGCCGATGGCGGGTTAAAATACCAGGCTATTCCCCGCTTCGCTAGTTGTTGATGCATCTCTGAGTCGTCTAGTTGAAGCTTTTCTCATAGAAAAGCATCCGTTCCAAGGAAATTAGTGCCGTTATCACTATAGACTTCTTTCCGTATCCCGCGACGTGCTATGTGACGGCGCAAACCCATCAGACATGACTTTGTGCAGAGACTATGGACGATCTCGATGCTTATTGCTCGCATTGTGAGACAAGTTATGATTATGCCCCAGCGCTTTTACGCCTTCCGTCCTTCGATGACTGTGAGCGGGCCAGAATAGTCAACGCCCACATAGGTTGAACGCTGGCTTAAAGGCAGCCGACCTGGCTCTTGGCAACGGTGCAATTAGTGCTGGTACAGGTTTGGTATTCTCCAACTTACATCTTTGACAGCTTCGGCGTATTCCTTTAAGAAGAGGTCTTAGTTTTAGAATATAATATTTTTGCCTCACCTCATTCACGGTCGTTTCGTGATTAATGTGGTAATATTTTTCGTGATAGTGGCGGACTATCAGCGTGGTTGCCCAATGGTGGGCGAGTGCGCAGTTGCTCGGTAAATGCATCTTCTGTGGCGATCCTGCCCGGCCATGTTCCCGGCGGCGATTTGAGAAACTCAGGTCCGTTGAACCATCGTTTGTATGCTTCGGGCGTATGTTGGCTTTTGGTGGCAACATCTGCAACATTAAGCTTGATCGGCACCCATCTCCAGTTGTTGATATCTGTGAGCTCCGAGATTTCTGCTATTCTGAACATGACATACTGCTGATATCGTCGGGGATCTCCGTTCAGCCATGCCAATACAGTTTTCGAGTCTGTCCATAAATAACATTCCTGAAGATCGATCTCGTGTTGCACAACAATGTTTCGCATCAGCCTTGCTCCTGTCACTGCGGCTTGCAGCTCTAAGCGTGGAATAGACAGTGGTTGCAATGGTGCGTCTTTAGATTTAGCCGAAAGGAGACTCAAAAGTGTATTATTTTTGTGCTCAATCCTGAAAAAAGCCACAGCGGCATAAGCGTCTACTCCAGCATCTACGAATACGTAGAGTTGAACTTGGCAATCTTCGGCTCTCCACTGTAGAAAATAACATCTCGGAATTCGAACTTCGGCAATCAGTGGAAGAAATGATAGCCACCTCTGTCACATATCATGACAGTTCCACGTCCCATTGGATTTTTGATCGCCACACTTGTTGGAGCAAGATTTTAAGATACATCATAATGCAGGATACAAAACCCATTGGGTTGAAGACTGACATCAAAACTTGCAGAAGTTCTCCTTTGGTTGGCATAATATTCGTTGTTATTATGTTGCGCTTTAGACGTACAAACTTTAAGGCATATGTGAATGCGTCTTGATCTGGGTCCCATTGCATACCCAATATCTTTTCGTGGACGTTGAACTCTTCCCTGTTGAAAAATTGTTTTTTATCTTGGATTGTAGCCTCGTTGAGGTCTGATAAGACTTTTTTTGAATTAGTGCACCACTTGTGCATGTGAAAACCATCTCGAGCATGTACTTCTCGAACGTGTTTGGAGAGAGCAACAGCTTCCTCTGTTGTGTGACAAGTACTTGCGAATGGCTGTTGATGCAGATGGGAACTCCTTTTCATGTTTTGTGGCGTTCAGGTCACGGACATAATGCGCTATGCAGGGTGAGCACGTAGCTCCGAACGTAAGCACATTTAATTGAAAAACTTCAACGGTACCCGTCTCCTTGTTGAGCCACAATAACCGCTGTGCCTTTGCGTCTTCTTCTCGTACAGCAATGCGATGAAATATTTCTGCGATGTCTCCACTTATCCCAACAGCTCGCATTCGAAAGTTGTATATAATCTGGAGCAGTGGTACCAGGAGATCGGGACCCTTCATCAGAAAATCGTTAAGAGCTGCTCCCGATGATTTCGCTACGGCATCCTACACCAATCTCACTTTGTCAGGTTCGTGTGGATTACGTGCAGAAAATATAGGCAGATACCATACGTCGTCTTGTTTGCGCAGCAATTAGTCATCTAACAGTCATCTAACCTTTTGACATAGCCTTTGTCAATGAGATGTTGTAATTGTTTGTTCAAGTCCTTAGCAAGTTGGGGATAGCTTTTCATTTTTCTTTGGAGACAAAATAGCCTTCTTTTTGCCGTTACAAGACTGTCAGGAAATTGTCGAAAGTCTTCCTTCCAAAGTAATCCTGAGGTGTAATTTCCCTCAGGATGAGTAATTTGTTGTATTTTCCAAAATCTTCAATGCTCTTTGTTTCTCTGGTGATTTTGTTAGCTTTGGCGAAACATTTTCCTCCATATGCATGTTTTGCTTAACCATTTCAGGTTAAGCAAGGTCCTGGTCACAGGTCCTGGTCACAGAGGCACCTATGAAGGTTAAGTTTGTTTACGGCTCCTCCAAATATAGTCCATCCCAGCCTCGGCTTTGCTGCAATGGGTTGCTGCCACTTGCCCTCGCGCACCTTTTGCGAAGTTATGAGATTTGGGTTGCTGATGCCGATAATCATATTTGGTACTATCTTTGTATAGCTCGGTAATGGTAGGTTTCTTAGATGTGAATATGTATTTTTTAATATCATCGTCTCCGCATGCAGACCTAAGGACTTGACAGTGTGAACATCAATTATTTTAAATGATTTATGGCCTCATTCATGCTTGGAGATTTTTAAATTCAACCGCTTAGATTGCGGCTCATCTCACATTTCCAGTCCAGTTGATGCATAGAGGGCTGGGAACACCTTTTTCGCACAGCTCCTTGGCTAGGCTTTCCTCCATCAGCGTTAAAGTCGAGCCATCATCCATGAAAGCATAAACATCGATTGACTTCGATTTTCCATGCAAGGTGACTGGAACGATTCTGAAAAAACTTTCTGTTGTGTTAGTTGATGACTCAGGATGGTTATGCAGTACACTCGTTGTCGCTTCATTATGGAAGAGACTGTGGTGCTTTGCCTTGCAGCCGTTTGTGTTGCATAAAGTTTGTCTCCAACATTCTCCGTCTCGGCAGCGACGGCGGCGGTGTGGGTGTGTAAAGCAGCCCTGTTTGGTTTCCTGTGGTCGCTTTCGGGAGTAATATTGGGCGTAGATACTCGACATGCGGCTTCAGCTAGCTCTTACAACCAATCCGCAAGGTTCTCTAGATTCGCAAACGCGAACTCAATTAGTTGTTCAAGTTTGCCCTTCGGCGATGGTAAATTGCGAACGTTCTCTATAAGATGCTTCAATATAAGTTCTGCACGAACAAAGTACATTTTTATAGTGCTAATGTCATTAGGTAACATCTCTTGAAACATCAAGCTATTTCGCACGGCATCGAGTGCTTTTCTTTTCAGACATCTGTAACGATCTTTTTTCGTCCTGTTGTTCGACAGAGCCGGATTTCAGGTGTCGAGGTTCGGCACAACAAATTCATATGTGCGCTGGTGAAATAATAAGATTCGTTTGTTGAAATTTGAATATGCAAATCGGTGGATTTATTAATAATTCGGCTTATGTTAAACAATTATTTGTATGTATTATCGCGTGGCTTTTGGCTGGCGGTGGCAAGGATTAATTTCAGTGTTTGCTGCTGCTGACGCACGTCCGAGATTTGGGAAATTTGATGATCAAGCGAGAATAACTTTAGCAGGTATTTTGGTTATGTTGCCAGGAATACTCCAGGTCTTGCCTTTCTATCCTAACGACTGCTATTCTCCTATAATTTGCTAGGAATATCTCCTAGTCTTCCCCCACTATGCCAGGAATACTCCTGGTCTTGCCTACTCTGTGCTAGGAATACTCCTAGTCGATCCTGCCTGTGCCAGGAATACTCCTGGTCTTCCTATATGTGCTAGGAATACTCCTAGTCTTTCCTATAGTGCTAGGAATAGCTCCTAGTCTTTGCCTGGCTGCTAGGAATAACTCCTAGTCTTTTCTGCTGATGCTAGGAATAACTCCTAGTCTTTTCTTTGATGCTAGGAATAACTCCTAGTCTTTAATTCGCTGCTTGTAGTTACCCTTTGCTTGATCGCCGATTCCCCCAAGGACTCACTTCTACTGATCTCGCAGGATGTCGCTCTTTTCTGCTGATTTTACTTGATTTTTAACTTCACTTATAGACTTCACTTTTGGTTTCTTCACTTGGTACTTCGCTTTTCATAACTTTCACTCACGCACTAGTTATCCCTCTGGTCTCAGCCGTGAGTATTTATAGGCATCTTGACCCAATCAGGACGCGTGGTGAACTTCTGACCCGTTACGGGTACTTTTCCATCATACTTTTCGCATCTTCGGCTTACGATGCACTTTCGTGTGCGTCAACACCCACACATTATGTGCATTTCGCATGCTCTCACAACGGTGCGTGTGAGTGCACTCTCGTAGATTTTCCTGTACGTCTGATGATGCACTTTCTCGCTCTATGTACGCTTTTGATATTGCGAATGCCTTTTCTCTCTTCTTTATGCGTATTGACTACGTGCGTGCATTTCACACCTACACCATGCGTGTGAGTGCTCTCTCTCTCGCGAATTCGCCGCACCTGTTGTGATTGCACTTTCTCAATTTATATACGCTTTTGGTATTGCGGATGACATTTCTCTTTTCTTTCTGCGTATTCGTATAAATTGACCAATCGCTGATCTTGAATTTAATTATTTTCTCTTTTTTTTTTAGCGACTGAGTGCGTGCGATTCCTACAGTTTTAGAGCCATTGTCCTCGCGAATTTTCTGCATATGATGATGTTGCTGTACCATTCTTATTTTGTTGTGTTTTTATGCATGTATATATATTTCTTTGTTTCCTTTTTTTTTTTTTTTTCATATTTGCATATGTATATATATGTATTGTATGTATAGCATACTTTGCTATTTTTCTATACTCCTGTATATCTCTTATTTTAGACATACCAATATGTTTAAAAAAAAAAATATACATGTATAAAAAAATTCTTTGCGTGGCATTTTCTCCTTGTTCTTTTCCAGCAAAAATCTGCCACGTCTTAACTTCCTCGTTGTCCGGCCGGTCCAACTTGTCCGTCTCGGCTTAGCTGAAAAATGCTGAAAAGGATTTTGAAAATTATATTTCTTGTTGGTCTTCTGTGTTTTCCTCTGACGTTGCCTGCGCTTTTAATTCGCTTATGTGGGCCGTTCTTGATTTTCCGCTCGCTATATGTACCAATTTACATATTACAGGTGATGTAAATTAGAGGCCTGCACGAGTACATCCGAAACACAAAACTAAATACGCAAATACTTTAGCAACTCTGTCTCACACATACTCGTATTCACAAATCAAAGTAAACCAAGCATCGCTTACGAACGAATGAGTGAAAACGAATAGCACATACACAAAAACCCGGTAAAGCAAATGTGAGCACAATGAAACCAAGTACCAAAACCCAACCGAGTATTTCGAACTCTTCAAATGTTTTGTTCGTTCTCGGTATACCGAATAGCAAACCGAATACCTGACAAATATAAAAACATTTCGTTCGGTTCAGACTCAATGTAGACGAACTGTAACAGCTGAAAATAGGTTGATTTCATCAATATATTTACAGTAAATAAAAAAAAAAATAAAACACACGATTTTATTCAAATAAACGATGTAAAAGCGTACAATAATTCATATGCATGTATGTATGTACATACTTACGAATACTTGGGAATGCTTGGAAGTACTAAGTATACTTGGAAGTAGTACCGTATTCATTTGTTTCGTTTGTCATTCTCACTTGTTTCGCTTGGTTTGCTTTGTGTTAGATTTCGTTTGTTCGGCTTGATGTGTCGAAGTACATCAAATTAGAATACTTCGGGTTTTTGCTACTCGATTCATTCGTTTGAAAGCAATTTTTTCAAACGAATGAATACAAATTTGTAAGTATTTGGAAGACTGACTACAATGAGTATACTCGTGCAGGCCTCTAATGTAAATCCTTTTATCTTATATGGCCCTCCATATCGTGGCGCCAATTTTGCCGCAAATCCTTCCGCTTTTATTTGACAGGTAATGTTCCTTTGCCCATACTATATCTCCGATTCGTGGCCTCCATTCTCGTCGTCTCAGGTTGTAATGCCTTGCCTGGTCTTGTGCCGCCTTTTCCAGATTTCTACGTACTAGCGTACCTATCTCTTTCATACGCTTTTCCATATCTTGAAGTTTGTGGTCCGGCTTGCCTGTTTCTGTCGTTAGCGTATCATATATTGCTCCTGGCAATCTCGGCTCTCTTCCCTGAGTTATGGTCATTGCTGTATCTGACACGGTGGAGTTCACGGCCAACATTAGTTCAGGCCACAATTCGTCCCATCTTCGCTGTTTCCCTTCTGCAAATTGGGCGATCATTGTTTTGACTGTTCTGTTTGCCCTTTCGGTTGGATTTTCTTGTGGCGTATAGGGTGCTATTAATTGATAGGTGCAACCCCATTCCTGTAGCATATTTTTAAAAATTTTGCTTACAAATTGTACATCGTTATCCGTTATCACTACTTTTGGTACCCCGAATCTGCATAGTACTCGTTCTCTGAACGCCTTGACCAAGTTTTCTGCTGACGCTTTCCTCATTGGTATTAATTCAGTCCATTTTGAGAATCTGTCTATTATTACAAGTAAAACAGAATTGCCATGTTTTGATCTTGGTAGTGGACCGACAAAATCTGCGCACACGGTTGCCCATGGTTCTTCGGGAATTTGGGTCAACATACGTCTAGCTGCCTGTTGTTGACTTGATTTATACATTTGGCAACTTTCGCATTTATTTACGTATGTACAAATGTCCCTTTGCATTCCCGGCCAGTAGTATCTTGCCGCCACTTGCGCAATTGTTTTCCTTGAGCCTGTATGTCCTGCCGTCGGAGTGTTGTGGTTTTCATTTATTACCTGCTGTCTCAGTGTTGCTGCAATTCCAATGCCCACCTTGCGATCCGCCCTGTAGGACTTTCAATACTATTCAGCCATTTTAATGCCATGTGATCTGTTACCACTTTGAAATGGTAACCTTCCAAGTATGGTTTTAGTTTTCTGACTGCCCATACTATTGCCAAGCATTCTTTTTCTGTGGCTGAATAGTTCTGTTCTGCCTGATTTAGAGTCCTACTGGCATAGGATATGACTCGTTCCCCTTCCTCCGTGTTCTGGGTCAGAATTGCCCCTACTCCGTAATTGCTTGCATCAGTTTGGAGTACGAACATCTTTGAGAAGTCTGGACATGTCAATACTGGGTCGGCTACTAGTTTTTCTTTCACCATATCGAATGCCTCCTGGTGTTCCTCTTCCCATATCCATATTGTTTTCTTCTTTAACAGGGAGTTCAACGGTTGCACCAGTGTTGCGAATTCTGGAACGAATCTTCTGTACCATGATGCCACGCCTAGGTATTGCCGTAGCTCTTTCGTGTTCTTTGGAGGCTTTAATTCGGCTATAGCAGCTACCTTATCCGGATCTGTACCAATTCCCTGCTCTGTTACTCGATGACCTAGGAATCGTAGTTCTTTTCGAAAGAATTGGCATTTCTCTGGATTTATCCGCAGTTTTGCTTCTTTCAGCCTCCTGAACACTTCTCGTAGGTGTGCCTTGTGTTCTTCTACGGTTCGACTCAAGATTATTATATCGTCTTGGTAGGCAAATGCATGCGGCATCATTTCTAGTCCTATCACCATATCCAAAGCCCTCTGAAATGTTGCTGAGGCTAAGTGTAACCCGAATGGCATTACTTTCCATTGGTACAGTCCTTTGCCGGGTACTGTAAACGCCGTCATTTTCCTGCTGTTTACTTCCAACGGGATTTGCCAGTAGCCATCCTTCAGATCTAGGCTGCTGATGTACCTCGCCTCTCGCAACTGATCCAATATGTAGTCTATTCTTGGCATTGGGTACGCGTCCTTTATTGACTTTGCATTTATTTGTCTGAAGTCAATGCACAGCCTCCACTTCCCTGTTTGCTTCTTCTTCACCATTACTATTGGTGAGCTGTATGGGCTGTTTGACCGCTCGATGTATCCCATTGCCATTAACTCATCGACCTTTTCATTTATGATGCCTTGCATCTTCGGGTTCTTTGGCTAATATCTTTGCTTTATTGGCTTATCATCGCACATTGTGATTGTGTGCATGCCTACGTTTGACGTTCCTGTTATTTTCGCCAATTCTGCCAGTTCTTGTTTCATAAAATCCCCCACTTCCGTTTCTGGTGCATCTGTTACTATTGCAGTTGATATTCTTTCGGTCAGCTTACCGTTCAATCTACACCTTGGAGGGATATTTATTGCATGGCCTGCACACTTAATCGTAGCTCCCATCTCTTTTATGAAATTCCAGCCCAACACTATAGCGTCGATTCCACCTGGGAGAACTAGAAATGACATTTTAATTCTCTCGTTCCCAAACTGCACGTTCGCGATCCATTGCCATGTTATTTCTTTGGTCGCGCCGTCAGCTAGACGTACTTGTTTTCTTGTTTGGGTGAGATATGCCTGTTTTCCTAACTTCTCCACTAGGCCTTGGCTGACAAAGCTGCTGGTGGCACCTGAGTCCACCGTTGCCTGCATTGCCATTCCCTCGATGCTAATCTCCGCTGATAGTTGGCTCTCTTCTTCTAATAGCTTTCCTATTAGTTTCTGGGAGCTGCCGGCACCGGTCCCTGCTCGCCCCTTGTAGGCTGGAACCGGTTCGCGTTTCCCGCCGCCATACAGCAGTTCATTGATCGTTTTCCGATCCTTCCACACACCCAGCAGAATAGTAGTTTTCTGTTGTTGCATTCTCTGGCCCAGTGTCCAGCGCCGCCACATCGCCTGCACGCCTGTGATGGGTTTTGAATCCATCCTTGCGCGTCATTGTTCGCAACCCTTCTCTGTGCTGGCACCGGTGGTTCATCATCCAGACATCGCCTGCACATTGTGTCTCGTCTGTCCTGTGCCATTGGCCGTCTTGAGATGTGCATCGGAATATTGGACCGCTCTTTTTGAGCCTCTCGGTGGAATTTACGCCTTTCTTGTTCCAACATTTCAAACTCATCACCCAGCTGCATTAAGTCATCCAGTGTTCGTATGTGGTGTGGGCTTATGAAAACTCTAAGGTACGGAGTGCAGTTCTCTAAAATTATTTCTAGCTGCTCATTTTCCGGGCATTTCAATGGTCGCATCATTGTTTGCACTTCGACCATGAAATCCTTAAATGCTTCGTTCCACATTTGTTTTCTAGCCTTTACTTGGTCTGCTAGTTTATTAAAGTAACCCCTCGGTAGGAAATACTTTTTAAATGCCACTGTGAACTCCTCCCATGATGACCAATGCCTATTGTTCGCGACGTACCACTTAAGAGCTATGTCTTTCAAAAGTTCTGGCATGGCTCTCGGTATCAAATTTATGTCTAGCCCATACATGTCGGCTGACCATTCGACTTGCTCGAGGAATTCTAATGGTTTTGAACCACCGTCGAACCTGAATGTCCACTCTCTTACTTGCTTGGCTACCCTCGGGTACTCACTTGTCGAGACGGATGTTTTGCCTTTATGGTCTTCTGTGTCCCTTTTGTGCATTTTTGGGTCTTCATATAATGTTTGTTGCTGTTTTTGTGGACCCTCTAATGCACCGACACTTCCCCATCTGGGCGGTGTTAGTGTTGGAACTGCCAATTTTGCTAAGTCCACCGCGGTGTAGCTTTTGCTGCTTTTGCAAACTTTCCTGCCATTTTAGCAATCCATTCTTGCCATATTGGGTCTTCCTCGTGTGCTTCGACCCAGTCTCCAAATTGTTTCCGCATTTCCTCAACTGTTCCGGTTATTGAAATTCCACACGTGCCGTCTGCTTTTACCAACTCCTCCTTCTTCACGTAGTATATCCATGATTTTGTCATTTTGTACTACTCTCAGTTCGCACTTTTGCCGCAACAGGAAAAAAAAATATATATATTTTGAATTGTTTTCTTTGGAACAAAAGGATATTTGGTTGGGTGTTCTATTTATTTATTTATTTATTTATTTATTTAACGTCAACTAAACAAAGTGCAATTGACTTAAACTAATTAAACTAATATAATTAAAAAGAAAGGAATAAACTAAAACATAAAGAAGCAGAAGGCGAAAAAAAGGTAGAAACAAGGAAAGTTAGGAGGCAGGAACAGTTCGAAGGAAGGCAAGGATTGATAAACGTAAAGAAGAAGGAGATATGTGAGGAGAAATAAAAAGGGAAAACTCATTGTAGTCACTACACACCACTCGAAGAGGGTCATGTAGGCTATAATTAGAGACGCATGTTCTTAAATTTAAAGGAACAAAATTGCGTGTTGGACGACACGGAACGGCAAAGTCTAATTTCCCCAATAAAAAGGGAGAGTCTATTTCCCCAGTTAGCAATTTATGAAGAAATACAATTCCGCTGACGAGTCTTCGACTTGATAAAGAGGGCAGATTCAGGAGAAGAAGTCTACTCTGGTAACGAGGGAGGGGCCTAGTTGGCTCCCAGTTTAGACCCCGTAGGGCGAACAATAAAAATTGTTTTTGGACTGATTCAATTCGTTGTTGGTGAATAGAATATTGAGGACTCCAAACTGGTGAGCAATATTCAAGCACTGGACGTACCAGGGATGTATATAAGATCTTAGTAATATAAGGATCACTGAACTCCTTGGACCAACGCTTTATAAAGCCTAGCAAAAATGTTGCTTTGTTAGCCACAGATGAAATGTGAAGCAGGAAGTTTAGTTTGGGATCAAAAATAATACCCAAATCTTCAACAGAAAAAACTCTATTTAGGATAGCGCCATTCATTGAGTAATTGGCAAGAAACGGCGAACGACGACAAAATGTCATAGATGAGCATTTCAGTGTGTTGAGATGGAGGTGATTAATCATGCACCACTCACTAAGCTTATTAATTTCAGCTTGTAAAATGGAATGAAGAGCTGGATCTTTAAATGATACGCAAAGCTTAACATCATCTGCAAACATAAATACATGAGAGTTATTTAAAACGTTAGGTAAATCATTAATAAACAGAGTAAATAGTAGTGGGCCCAGATGACTTCCTTGGGGAACACCAGATATGACATTAACATTTTTGGAAAGCGCAGATCTAAACAAAACTCTTTGAGTTCTATTGGTGAGGTACGACTTTAACCAGGATAAAAGATTAGGAGAAAATCCTAGCAAATCAAGTTTCTTTAACAGAAGTTTGTGATCGACACTATCAAAGGCTTTGCTAAAATCAGTATAGATGACATCCGTTTGTGATTTATTACGAAAGCCATCATGAACCAATGTACTGAATTCGAGAAGATTTGTAAGTGGTGAACGTCCCTTCATAAATCCATGCTGATGGGGAGAAATTATAGATTTGCATTGGTGTTTAAGATTAATCGAAATCAACTCTTCAAAAAGTTTAGGAATAACCGAGAGTTTGGCTATACCTCTATAGTTTGTTACGTCAGATTTGTTCCCCTTTTTAAATAGGGGGATTATAAATGAATTACTCCAAAAAGAGGGAAAGTGTCCAGTTTCTATGGAGAGGGTAAAAAGCCTTAACAGAGGTTCACTTAACGAAAGGGAGCATGTCTTTAAAATACAACTGGGGACGTTGTCTGGACCAGGCAAAAATGACGACTTCAAAGAGGCTAAACAGATTACGAGAGATTCTTCAGAAATATTAGGCATATAAATAAGGTTGGGTTGGTGCATATAGTACGGGTAAGATCCGGTGGAAGGTAGCGAATTAGAGTAAGTCGTTTGAAAGAAGTTGGCAAAAAGGTCGGCTATACTAGAGTCAATATCAGCTGTTTCTGCATTGAAAAAGTATGACGAAGTAGTTGCATTTGAACGCCGTTTAGAATTTACAAATTTATAAAATTGCTTCGGATTATGGAAAAAATCGGCTTTACAACGCGATAAGTAAACATTGTAACATTGTTTGTTCAATAAAATAAACTTAGATTTTGCTGAGTTGTATCTAATATAATCGATATGTGATTGGGTTTTTTTTGAAGCGCTTAAAGTACCTTGATTTAACATTTTTTAAATTTGAGAGGGTACGTGTGAACCAAGGAGGCTTTGTTGAATTGTATTCACATACAGTGTTTGGTACACAAACATCAAAAGCAGCATAAAGCGTTGAATAAAAACGTTCAACGGCAGTATCCAACTCAACGCCGTTAAATAGATTATGCCAGTCGGTCCTACTCAGAATAGAGTCAAGGCGGGCAAAGTCAGTTTTGCGAAAACATTTCCGCCAACGAGGTTGAGAAGAGGGGATAATATTAGATGAAGAATTAAGAGCAAGATTAATTTCCAGTGTAGGGTGATATGCATCTTCGGGAAGCGATAAAGGAGGACATCGTTCAATATTAATTGATGAAGAGTCACTGACGAACACCAAGTCAAGAAGTCTACTAGATGAGTTGGTTATCGAGTTCATTTGAAACAAGGGAAGATCAAACAGCTCACCTAAAAAATCGTTATGTGCTGAAGGGATAAGATATGGAACCTCCAATTGGTTTTGCCACATCACATGAGGTAAATTAAAGTCACCTAAGATGATTAAATGATCACGATCACGGAGAGAAGAGAAAATATTTTTGAAGATAACTGCATGGTGATTGTAAACAGAAATGTCAGACATTGGAGGAATATAGCAGCAAATTTATTTATTTATTTATTTATAACGTCAACTAAACCAGGTGCAATTGACTTAAGCTACTTAAACTAATATAATTAAAAAGAAAGGAATAACCAAAAACATAAAGAAGCGGAATGCGAAGAAAGGTAGAAATAAAGAGAATTAGGAGGCCGGAACAGTTCGAAGAAAGGCAAGGATTAAAAAACGTAAAGAAGAAGGAGATATGTGAGGAGAAATTAAAAGGGAAAAGTCATTATAGTCACTACACACCACTCGTAGAGGGTCATGTAGGCTAAAATTTAAGACGCATGTTCTTAAATTTAAAGGAACAAAATTTCGTGTAGGACGACATGGAACCACAAAATTTATTTTCCCTAACAAAAAGGGAGAGTCAATTTCCCCTAATAGCAATTTTTGGAGAAATATAATGCCACTGACGCGTCTACGGTTTAATAAAGAAGGAAGATTAAGGAGAAGAAGTCTACTTGAGTAATGTGGAAGGCGCCTAGTTGGCTCCCAGTTTAGGCCACGAAGGGCAAACAAAAGAAATTGTTTTTGAATCGATTCAATACGTTGCTGGTGAACGGCAATAAAGATATTAGTGTTTGGGCAAGTAATTTTAATACAAATTGTTTCGATATTGTATGGGACGTCAATGCTCACCATCTCACTGGAAAGGTTAGATTTGATGGCAATCAGAACGCCTCCACCTCGACGCGCAGGTCTATCATTTCTATAAACCACATATTCACTTGAAAAAGACTCAGAGCTTAAGACATTTGGTTTGAGCCAAGTCTCAGAAAACGCAATGACATGGGAGGTAAAAGAGATACTGTTTAGATAAAGAGATGTTAATTTGCTAAGCAGTCCTCTCACATTTTGATAAGATATATTGATTTCAGGAATTAGGAAATTTAGTTTTTTGACGGTTTTGAAGTAGGTAGAGAGGCAACAGATCTAGTAGGCCGATTGTTAGATACTGTGAACTCATGAACAACAGTATGCTCAGGCCAAAACGATGAGGCTACAATAGAATTGAATAGAGAGTTAGGTACGGAAATCTTAAAAGAAGAAATATCTCTAGCTTTACTAAACTTAAATTTTCTAACTAAAATATCCGAGGCAGGAAAAGCTTTATGGATGAAAGCAATAAGATCATCTTCAGCAGTGTTGGCATGCAGGCGGGACACAAAAATATGCTTCTTCGGCGCAATTGCTGTAATAGAGCAAGTAGAAGCAGCGACGGTAGATGAATAAGTAGCAACAGAAGCCGTAGACGTTGCCGCAGTGCTAGTGCCCAAGGTATTGATTGGGGTAACGGCTGGAACTATAGAATTAGAAGGAGCAGATGTGCTAGCAATTTCGATGGCCTCAGCGGCACCATTTGGAGCAGTTACAACAATGTTATTATCAGCTGATGCCACAGAAGATAGAGCATCATTCCCGTCAGCAATTATTTCGGCAGCATCGCTCTCCGTAAAGTTGGTGTGACGATTTACATCCGAAGGCATATCGACAACAAGAGGAGTCGCAAAAATTGGAGTAGTGGTTTCCATATTAGGAGTAAGAGGCATTGCAGAAATATCCACAGAGAGGTTGTTTGATTTTTTTCTCTTAGGGGACTCGCTCAAGACTTTCAATGAGATGAAATTTGACTCAAGATCATTGAACTTCTTCACGAAAGAGCTTAAGTCAGCATGAAGACTCTTAAAACCATCACGCGTTTGTCGCATAAATGTTCTCATCTCAAGCTCCACAGTGCGACAACTATCACATGTCCAGTTAAGTCCGATCCTTTTTCTAATTGTATCTCGGACACGCCCAGTGAGACCGGCACATTTAATATGTGCATAGTTATCACAGAGCCAGCATGAGACATAGAGATCGTCGGCTATGAGTTGTCTCCTGTCACACGTTGAGATGCAGCAAGCCAGCATAGTTACGGCAATCTCACTTAGGTAGTATGCACTGTTACAGGGCGAAGAGTGCAACAATTAACACTCCTACTTAAGAGAGAAGCACAAAAAGCGAGCAGCTGCAGACACACAGGAAAAGTCAAAAAAAAAATAATGGAACAATTCAATCCTTATGATGGCAAGTCTATATTATAACTTCACTTAAAAGTTTAATAATATTGTTTGAACTCCGAAATATTTTGTGTATAATTAGGCTCAAAAATTAAATTCTAAGCGGTCTTAGAGCACAATAATTATCGAATTTAAGCGGAGCGGCAAAAAACACGTCTTGCTTCAGTGAAGTGAAGTTTTTTTTTTTTTCGTAGCCAAATTATATTTTGCACTGTTTCATTTTTGCAGAAATAATTGATGATTATTCGAGCTGTTTTGCATATCACGATGTATATTAAACTTTGTAAATATTCTTTTGATTTGTTATTTATATTTTTTTTTAACTTTGAATTTCTTATCTTTTTCACCAGTTAAGCACGTTGGGCGCCAGTTGTAACGATCCTTTCTCGTCCTGTTGTTCGGCAGAGCCGGATTTCAGGTGTCGAGGTTCGGCACAACAAATTTATATGTGCGCTGGTGAAATAATAAGATTCGTTTGTTGAAATTTGAATATGCAAATCGGTGGATTTATTAATAATTCGGCTTATGTTAAACAATTATTTGTATGTATTATCGCGTGGCTTTTGGCTGGCGGTGGCAAGGATTAATTTCAGTGTTTGCTGCTGCTGACGCACGTCCGAGATTTGGGAAATTTGATGATCAAGCGAGAATAACTTTAGCAGGTATTTTGGTTATGTTGCCAGGAATACTCCAGGTCTTGCCTTTCTATCCTAACGACTGCTATTCTCCTATAATTTGCTAGGAATATCTCCTAGTCTTCCCCCACTATGCCAGGAATACTCCTGGTCTTGCCTACTCTGTGCTAGGAATACTCCTAGTCGATCCTGCCTGTGCCAGGAATACTCCTGGTCTTCCTATATGTGCTAGGAATACTCCTAGTCTTTCCTATAGTGCTAGGAATAGCTCCTAGTCTTTGCCTGGCTGCTAGGAATAACTCCTAGTCTTTTCTGCTGATGCTAGGAATAACTCCTAGTCTTTTCTTTGATGCTAGGAATAACTCCTAGTCTTTAATTCGCTGCTTGTAGTTACCCTTTGCTTGATCGCCGATTCCCCCAAGGACTCACTTCTACTGATCTCGCAGGATGTCGCTCTTTTCTGCTGATTTTACTTGATTTTTAACTTCGCTTATAGACTTCACTTTTGGTTTCTTCATTTGGTACTTCGCTTTTCATAACTTTCACTCACGCACTAGTTATCCCTCTGGTCTCAGCCGTGCGTATTTATAGGCATCTTGACCCAATCAGGACGCGTGGCGAACTTCTGACCCGTTACGGGTACTTTTCCATCAGTTTTCGTTTTATCTTGAAAACTTTCCATCGTTCGTTTCCTTTTGATCGGCCTTCTCTGCCGCTCATCCAGCATAGCTTTCTTGTTGCTATGCATGGTGAAATTCTTTCACTTTTCATGCGTCGCCTGTTGATCTGCTGAACTCCCAGCCTTGGTTGCCAAAGGCGTCTCCTTTTCGGCTCTCTCCTGGTCTCGCGCTGGCCCCGCGATTTCCGCCACTGCCACCACTTTTATCCACCATGCATCTCTCTTTTTGTACTTAAGAGTAAATAACAATTTTTCCTAATACAATATAATAAACTAAATATACATGAGTAATTAAATGAGATACATGGCTATATTGAATAAACATAAGAAAATATAAACAAATATAAAATAATAACACATACTGAAAATATAATTGTAAAATATATATAATTAAACGATAATGTCTCTAGCATTAATTCCCCCTTTTTGTTGTAAATTTAATTTGATTTTATTCAAATTATACCGCCCTTAACAATTTCTCTTCGTTTTAGTTGTTGCAGCCACTTTCCAGTGGCTGTCAAACCATCCATCAATTTGCCGCTGATACACCCACACATGTTAAGCGGCGCTCTCACGTCCATCACAGCTCACCCATACACGCATAGCAACGCTCTTCCGGCCGTTACTCTCCCGCTCACGAGCCGATCGTATACTCTGAGCGCAGTTCTTGGTTTCGTTTTTCGGCAATGCTTATGCAATGCCGCCCTCCCGTTTCAGCCCACAAGCTATTCCGAAAGCTGCTCTCTGAGCGTGGCTTTCGGTTGGTTGCGTATGGGTGTGTATGTTGCTAGCGCTCAGCTTATGTTGCCAATGCTTGCGATGTTGCTTAGCTTTTAATGTTGCTAAGCTCTCGCCATGTTGCTAACACATGACATGTTGCTAACATACGTTTGCACATATTGGCTGGGCGAGCAACATTATGTATATCATGTACACTTATATTTCGATAAAATGTGAGGGATTGATCTACAAGTAATATAGCTTATGTGTTTCATGTATTTGTGTGGTAAGATGTATTATATCTTTCCTCACAAGCGTGTTCTCCTCGTTGCTGTATCCGGCGATTCGAGTGCTGGTCTCATAGGAGCTAAAGAACAAAATCCAATCTTTGGGATCTCCATTAAAGATTGGTAGGTCCCTCGGCATAGATTGACGAGCAGCTATTTGTTGGTGCGTTATGCCAGCGGCGACGCGTGGCATGGTTTGGGCTCTTGTACTTGCTGCCTGTGGAGTGCTGTTACCACTAGGATTCATCATGGCTATTTGTCCGCAAACTCCAGTATTTGGCATATGGTGACCAGTTGCTGCTCCACCTGACTGCACGTGGTTAGTCAGTAGGGCATACTTGCGCCTCAAATATTCTCTTTCGAGGCACATTTCCTCTTCCAAATGTTGTAGAAGCAGCTGATGATCTTGCTGCGTTGCTTCCTCCGCCACATGTTGGTTGGTTCGTCACTTGGCTTCAGTACATACTGACTCGAGCTTGGAAGTGAGGTTATGTTCTTCTGTGACTCCAACGGCCTGGCGACGACTTTGCGTGATGCACGTGGCGCACATCCAAGAGCTCGACGTGGCACTGTTATCCGCTTCGCAACATGTGCAATGAAATTGGCCTGCACACCTGGAGCATGTTAGCATCTCCTGACTGTTTGGAGCGCTGCACAGTCCACAGCTGTTGTTTGGAATCATCTTTATTGCTTATATTCCGCTGTAACTGCAGCGGCAATGAATTCATTTCCTGATGGATTCGCTCAAACTCTGTCCCGTAGGGAGTCAAATTGGAATCCGATCCTCTTAAGGTGTCCGAAGAACTTCAAACTTTCTTCACCGTAGGATTTTCACAGAAAATTCATGTAATTTCTTAATGGAAATTCGTATAATTTCTTAGTAGAAATTTTAAAGAAATGTTGTTTGTTCGGCTAGGTTTTTAGCTCCGCTTTTATTTATTTCAATCGGCTAGCTGAAAGCTTTAAAATTCTGAAATACATTTTAAGTTTACATTTTTCCTTAATATTTAACAAGTCTTACTTACTCTAGTCTGGACTCTTAGGCCGCTACCAAACAACTGTACTAGCAGCACGCGTTATGCTTCTATCTACCTTTACTTATATATACATGGGAAGAGTACCGCAAGAAATAGAGTAGAAAAGAAACACGCACAAAACGAAGTCTTGCATTCGTTGTGAGCGGCTGTACAATTTGCATTTATGCTTAATGCGATGTTTGCTTATTACGGTGGGGCGAAGTAAATTAATTTGCGGGCATAAATTTCGGCAACAAAGATGTTCCGGGAAAAAATCGTTTCTACAAATTCGGTCAAAAATATTAGCCGGAGCACTTACTTGAAATGACGAGATGTCACGGGTATATGAAAAGCTAAATTTTTCCCCCGCTATGTTTGAGGCCTGAGTTTTTGCCCGGATATGGGCTAAGACATCGTCAGATGTAGTGTTAGGGTCAAGTCTCGAAACAAATATCTGTTTTTTCGGTGATATACCGACAAGTGAACTCGACACACCAGCCTGCACAGCAGTCGCAGCGCTTGACGCTGGAGCTACCGTGGCTGACAATGCTTTACGAGCCCCTTTTTTCAGTATCTGATGGGGATTATCCTTGGGGTAGGATACACCTGATATCGCGGTAACTTGTGTGATTCCATTACCGGGGGAAATTGGATGCAATCGGACTTTTAAACGACATCAGGTGCCGTGAGTTTGGTGTGTTTGGGTCATTAAACGTGTTCGGAACAGCAAGAATAAGAGATGCTGGCGGACCAGGTGACAAATTCCTAGGTGTGGTCTTCTTTCGCTTCGGGGATTCGTTTAATAGTTTAAAACTATTAAACTAACTTTCCAGTGATGAAAACTCGTCCCGAAGCTTCACAAGACCAGCTGACAGGTTTTTAAATCCCTCACGAGTGCGCCTCATGAATACACACATCTCTCTCTCTCGGCATCCCGACACGCTTCACAACTCCATTTCAGGCCCCCACCATTTCCGAGGCTGTGTTTCACTTTGACTGTGTGACCAGCACATTTAAAATGCATAACGTTGTCACACTGCCAACAAAGCATAAAATCTCCTGGGGCTTTAAGAGGGGGAGGTCACTTCTTACTTGAGCAGACCGATATTGCTAAATTATTTTCAGTTTTATTAATAGTAAATATTAATAACAGAAAAAAAAAACTAACAGAAGTAAAAAAGATTTATTAAAAAGAAGAGGGGAACCAAAGTCCCACACAAAGGTTAAGGTGCTGCAGCTGCTTTCAAGTCGAAAGTGAACGCACAACACAAAACAGATCACAAACGCGATATTAACTAACGCGAGAATAACGGGCGCTAGCACAAGCAAATATAAAAAAGAGCTTGCTCTCACACACAAACAAAAAATTAATAATAGCTTTGATTTAATATTTAGCAACAATTCGAAAAGCAAAAACAATTAATTGTGAAAGATATTTAATTAGAAAAGCTTTTGAGCAATTTTAACAAAATAAAAATTCGCGACATAAGCAGGAAAAAAATTGATAGTGAGAGCGCTCAGAAAATCACGTCATAGACGAAATTCCCATAGATAACGGATACACTGGACATTAGCGAGTTCACCTATTTTCGGCTTTCCCTTTCCAATTCCTCTGAGTAGCCCAAAATCCTGTTTTACGCACACAAAATAATAATTATACTGTTTTACATTAGGTCCCATCAGACGGATACTGTTTGGGCCGAGGATATTGTTTTATACCACAAAACAAAAGAAAAAAAAAAACTGGTCCCTGGTGTGGTGGTCGTGGAGGCTGCGCCGGCTAGTTCCTTCGCGGGTTACGGGTTCCTTTTTTCCCCTGCCTCCCTCACACGAAACAAAAAACAATTTTTTGAAAGGGTCCGTCTCTTGTATCGCCAGACATTTGGCTTCAATTCCGCACAAATGTCTGGCGCTACACAACACTATGTTTTCGCCAAAGTTAAATCTGCATCCGACCGGATCTTCACTTCTGACAGAGCCACCAAGCGACTGACTACACACAAACACAAAACGACGACATTCATCCTCCTGTTCTATCCAGGCTCTGGATGCTCGTTTTTATTTAGGTGGCAACATCGGTGTCGTCGTTGCTCTCCTACCACTTCTAGAGCTCAGGATTGAGTCTATTTATGCCACATCCCCTTTAATTTTGGTCTCACCTGGTTATTACCCTCCCCAACAAATAAATCTACACCATATTCATTTTAATTATTACATCCAATTCATAACACATCAATAAAAAACAACATCGACATACAAAATTTTAACTTTTTCGCTAAATCCTATTAACAATTTTATCATTTGTTATTTTGTGTTTTACCGAAGCATCACATCTTTGACCAGGAGTTCGGCGGCGTTCACCGGTAATTTTAAAATCAAATTAAAAAAAATCACTTCGAGATCCCTATTCTCATTTGTTTATTGCCAAAAAAAAAATTCTTTTCCAATTCCCTTGACCTTTCTTTACAGGATCTGATTTATAACACCAACCTAATAGAGCTCTTTTAGGGGGGCTTAGCGATCAAAACCGTCGAGCAATAATTGGGTCTACAGGACATACATAAGCAAAATAGCTGTAGGAATGCAGCATAAGCTTTTATGTATAAGCTTAAGCAAATTCTAATAAAACCTGCTAAGAGCACAGACGTGCTTATAAACAAAATTATTATTTCAATTGGAATCATTGAATATATTTTATATGTACGATTGTACATATTTTATGGCGACCGTGACAGGACGTCACAGCCACTTATTGTGACGTTAGGTCAAACAGACCTGGACATCGAGGGACATGGCAGGAGAAAAGAAAAAATAAAATAAATAAAATGGAAAAACGCAGTGAGTAGAGTGTCATGTGTGGTCAAAAGACTTAAAGCCAGAAAGGCAAACTCCTAAAGCTGTTAAACAGCAAAAATTTTATAAATTAAAACAACTCGGTCAAGATACATGCCGAAGTTAGAAATATGAGAAACCGATAAGCAGTCAAAAGAAAAAGAACTAATAAACTCTCCGCCGTCCAGTAAAAGAGAAACTAAAGAGAGAGCCTATGCAGCCAGCATTGGTAACGTCCGACTTGTCAAGTCAGACCAAGGGGAATATACATGCGCCCAACACAAAAAAAAAATACATGAGCACCACCATAGAACACGCCTGCAGCCAGCATCGGCACATGCAGCCAGCATCGGCAAATGTATAACTTCATTAATTTAAAACTTAATCTTAACTATTACTCTCAAGCCGATGCGTGCAAATGCTGCTTGAAAAACTACTAACAATTTTTGAAAAGCTATTACCAACACATGTGGTGGGTAAATATTGTAAAATTTTTTTAATGAAATGTAAACCTGAATTGTGAGCCAACCCATGACCTATCCCCCTTCTACTTTCCACGTCTCTGTCATTGCTAATAGCAGTTGAAAATATATTCTTAAATATATGTATGCATGAGATTAAAAAAAAAGATTTATTTTATATGAAATGCAAAAGAGTTTCCAAGTTTGAGCTCTCACTATCCCTTCCGGAATTCTTTTTTTGGTTTTCTTTACCATTGATTTTCTTTACAATTGAATTTAAATTTATACGCTTTTGGAAAAAAAGAGAATAAAAATGACAACATTAGATGAATATTCTGGAAAATTAATTAATTGAAAATGAAATTAATTGACGTTTTTAATAGCGAACAAAGTAACTCACCCAACGAGCATTAAGTCTGGATACTATTAGTTCAGCATACCTGGATATAACGGAAGAAAATTTCCCAATCCAAGGAAATAGCAGAGTAGGAATGTGTTTCATCCTACCTGTACCAAACATATGCTGTTATACAAACGCAGTATGTACTTGGTACTTTTTGCTTTTATCTAATGGATAAAGCACAAAACCAAAAAAAAAATAAAAGGGAAAAATCAAAATGGATAAGGTTGAGACAAGGCATTTAGAGATATACCAACCGTTCCTTGATTTCCTTATACAATCAGGTGACAAAAAATTACAAATACAAGAAAATTCGGTATTGGATAACTAAGAATTATAGATTTGACAAGATTATAGTAGAACTTATGGAGAAATCCATAAAGGTAGCCTACACCAGGCTACTTGTTAAGAGACCGAAAAAAAAAAGATGTGCCCGAATGGGTACACGAACTTTTCATGGATACCATCGAATCAATAACTATAGAAGATTCAGATGAAGAACCAACAAACAAAACACAATAAAACATTCAGTAGCAACACCTTGCTACAAACACAACGACTACCAAAAATCCCCAAATTATGACTACTTGAACGGGAGATTCAGAAAAGGCAAGCCCTGATCCGCACTTCCGTCAGGGGCAACAGCCCCCAACCAGCAAATACATAAACTTGCGATAACGCAATAGTACTTCCAACTTATTATAAGGTTGTCAAAAAAGTCTTGAATTTTCAATTGTTAATAAAATTGGTTATAATAATGCGATTTAAGTCAAATATGCGCCAACGATATGCCAACTTCATAATGCCCCTCTTATGGAAGCTCGCTTCCCTATTGTCAAAAAACTCGGAGAGCCAATTTTCACAGGACTCTTTTGTGGACAACTTCCGACTACCAAGCTCGTTCGCCGTTTGCGTTTCACGTTGTCGTAAGTGACCCACTTTTCATCGCCAGTCACCATCCGTGTGACAAACTGGTCGATTTTGTTGCGATTCAGAAGCGATTCGTATGCATCCAAACGGGCAAAAATGTTTTTTTCCGTCAAGTCGTGTGGCACCCATACATAGAGCTTCTTTTTGAATCCAAGCTTCTTCAAATGGTTTATAACGGTTTGATGACTAATGCCCAGTTCTTGGCCGATGCTACGGTTGCTACTATGCCGGTCTCTTTCGATCAATTCACCGATTTTATCGCAATTTTCGACGACAGGAAATACCGCAAGACTTTTTTGATAACCCTATATAATGTCGTCCGATTTTGATTCCAGATCAAGAAATTGATAAAGCAATTTCCGTAAAATCTCCAATTAATATAATAAATAAAAAATTGTCTGAAAGGGTACTACGACATCGTCCGAATAAACACGCGTGTGAAGCTGTACTAACATAAAGATATGGAGAAAAAATAACTCCCAGTTGCATACGCTTCACTCTGAAAGCAACAAATCAACAATAGTTTGCAGCAATTCAATAGGCTATAAAACACTTTCGACCATACATACATATATGGTCAACATTGAAATCATTAAAAAAGGGAAAAGACAATTTCGTGGAGATGCCCTAGCTCGAATAACAATAACCGAGTTAAAAGATATTCAAAATAAAGTCCTGAAAGTCACTACCAGGCAACAATACAGACAAAATAAATCCTGCGCAGGAAAAATAAATGAAAAAGAGACTTTGCCAAGGCAAAGTACTCCAAATGCTTCTATGCCCAACGTTTACCAAGTTATAAATAATGACGAGGTACGAAAAGTAGTGGCCTTGCATATAACAAATAAATTGTGTTACTTGAAACACGGAAATAAAGTTATTGCAAGAATTGATATTGGCGACCTATATACTAATGAAAAACTTGACTTAGGTCAGTTCTTTTAAAGGCTTGAAAAGCAAGCCGGTATACTCAAAATAAGCCATATCAAAATGGCACCGTGGGAAAAGATCTTTGAATTTATTTCAATAGATACTTTTAAAGAAATGGGCAATGATATATTGAAATCATTAAGAGTAGGGCTACTCAACCCGGTGACTAATGGAAAAGAAAAAGAAGCAATTTTGTCTGAAAATCATAACGATCCAATCCAAGGTGGTCATAATGGCATAACGAAAACATTAATAAAAATAAAAAGACACTACTATTGGAAAAATATGACGCGTCAAATAAAAGAGTACATACGTAGTTGTCCAAAATGCCAAAAGTCGAAAACGACAAAACATACAAAGACCCCACTAACAATAACAGAAACGCCTATGAGTGCCTTTGACAGAGTAATAGTGGATACTATAGGTCCACTACCGAAATCTGAAAACGGTAACGAATACGCAGTAACCCTGATCTGTGACCTAACAAAGTATTTGGTAGCCATCCCTGTTCAAAATAAGAACGCTAATACCATTGCGAAAGCGATATTTGAATTTTTTATATTAAAGTACGGTACAATGAAGACGTTCATTTCGGACATGGGTACTGAATATAACAATTCAATAATAAGCGATCTGTGCAAATATCTAAAAATAGACAACATAACGTCTACTGCACATCACCACCAAACCGTGGGAACAGTGGAAAGAAGTCATAGAACTTTTAATGAATACATCCGTTCATATATATCAGTCGATAAAACTGACTGGGATGTTTGGCTCCAATATTTTACATATTGTTTTAACACGACCCCCTCTATGGCCCATGGTTATTGTCCATATGAGCTAGTTTTTGGCAAACAAAGCAATTTGCTAAAACAATTTAATGCTATAAATGATATAAGTCCATTATATAATGTAAATGATTACGGTAGAGAAGCTAAGTTTAGATTAGAGCAAGTCTATAAAAGGGCAAGAACTATGCTAGAACAGCATAAGACTAAGAATAAGGAATTATATGATAGGAAAATAAATAATTTTGAACTATAAATAAGATAAGGTTTTACTAAAAATTGAAACGGGCCATAAGTTAGAAACTAAGTACATAGGCCCATATACTGTAGTGTAGTGAATTAACATGTCGTTATTAAAATTAATCAGCACAGCTTGTAACACGCTGTAGCAAGCAATAAATAATTATAAATATATATATTCATATATAAGAGCAATTGTATGTATGCACGCAAACTTGCATGCATACATTTCGTTCTGTATATATGTGTTTACATAAATGAACTGTGCTGGCAAGCCAGCCTAAATATGCTGAGCTTGCATTTTGGTCTCACCAAGAATGTGTGACCAAACATGTGAGTTCACTCTTGCTCCTCACCCCTCTTATTTTTGTAGCTGCCAATAAGCAGCAATAGCTTTTATATGTAGCTTAAGTTATTCCAAAAAAACCTTACGAAGAGCACAGATGTGCCTATAAACAATTATTATTGGAATCATTGAAATCATTTTATATCTAGGGGAAGGTGGGGTATATTGGGCCACGGGGAATCGTGAACCAGCGCCATTTTTTTTTTCCAATGAATTATGACAGGTGCGAATGACTGTTATCGACTCGTCGTATGATAATCTATAATTTCCATAATGAACAAGTGTGTGGACCGGCATAGGTACTTTGTTTTATTAACAAATAGAAATTGGATGCTCTCGATGTATTATTTACACTCCGTATATGTCCTTATATTTTTTTTATTCCTGTGAATCGACGGAGGTAACTATGTTTTTAATATTCGTGTGTATATTAGCTTTCAAAATTATAACGGGATTTTCCATGTATTTGTTATTGTTGTTGTTTTTTGCAGCACTTTTCTAAAAATGAGGGTTCGGGGAATTGTGAGCCTTTTTTCTAGGGGAACTTAACGACATTTTTTAATGTGTTGAAGCTTGTGTTGCCGAAATTTATGCCCGAAAATAAATTACCTTCGACCATAACCATGAATAACCATGACTATGATAAAGATGCCAACAATCAGCGCCGCAATGATTTTCCTGATATTGCCTCATCTGTGCCTTCAACAAACGATGGACCGTCGACAAGCACAGGAGCTTCGACAAGTAGCGCACCTTCGACGGTCTTTGTTGTTTCGGACAAAGATCTTCTCAGCGTATTGCAGACTGTTCTACCATTAAAAGCTAGCATGCCAGCTAAGAAATCTAATCGTGGCCGTAAAGCAATTAAATCTACTGTTTTGACATCACCAGAAGTTGTCAGTGAGCTGCGAGAGAAGGCAGGAAAAAAAGGGAACGAGGAAAAAAATTGAAAATAAACCAGTAGCAAAGAAAAGGAAAGTTTGTTGCAAATCCAAGGAAAAAGACGAGGAAGAAGACGTTCTTTTTTGCATTATTTGTATGGAAAACATGCCGAAAAAAATGAATCGGCGAAGTGCAGTGCTCTTGAAATGTGCCAGAATAACTGAAAGTTATTTTACTTGTAAAAATTGCATTTCAGGCTGACGTTACTTTTTTCACTACAACAACTAATTTCTTAATTATTATTTGTATTTTAGTGAAATAAATAAAATTTTTCCAACAAAAATCGCTGTTTTTATTCAATTTTAAAAGTGGTTCACAATACCCCGAGAATTTTGAAAAAAGGTATTTTTGGAAATTGCCTTAGAATCACCTAATTTTCAAATATTCCATTAAACTGTTGTGACCAAATGAAAGCTAGATCTTCATACTATAACACCCAACACTCAAATTTGAAGTAAAACTTGTTTAAATAGAAAATTTCTGGCTATAAAAATAGCCAAATAGAAATAACCGCCCTCCTGCGCCAGAGACGATTGGTGCAGGACATGTTAAAAACAACCACAATCTCCGAGGAAGACCGACAACTCTACACAGAGAGTCTACAGGAGCTAAACCGCAACCTTTGCACTGGTGCGAAGTAACGCAAATCGGATTTCCGATATTTCCTTTAATCTTAAAATTTCATTTAAATTCACCCATTTGAAAAAAAAATATGTTTATATAACTACCCATTAATTCATTTACTTTTAACTATAACTCTCAAGCGATGCGTGCAAACGCAGCTTGAAAAACACTAACAAATTGATAGGCTATTACTAACACATGTAGTTGGAGTATTTGTTGTAAAATTTAATGAAATGTAAACCTGAACTGTGAGCCAACCACATGCACTATCCCTTCTACTTTCCACGTCTCTGTCATTGCTACTGGCAGTTGAAATATATATTTTGTTATTTGTAAAAATATTTTTGATTTAAATTCTTAGCATATCTCATATGAGATAATATTTTTTGATCTAAACTCTCTACATATATCTAAAATTCTCCAAAAAAAAAAAAAAAAAATTTTTCACTAGCAGTTGAAATATATATTTTGTTATATGTAAAAATATTTTTGATTTAAATTCTTAGCATATCTCATATGAGATAATATTTTTTGATCTAAACTCTCTACATATTTCTAAAATTCTCCAAAAAAAAAAAAAAAAATTTTTTCACTGTCCGTTCCGAAATTTTTTTTTTATATATAAAATTTTCTTTAATAAAATTTATACGCTTTTGAAGAAAAAAAAAAACTTTTTTATAGATAATTTAGGAAAAAAGGATAATTTTCAAAAATGTTTAAATACATTAATGATAGACGGAATGTCGTTTTTTTTTTTCAAAGTAGGAAGATTTTCAAAAATGTATAAATACATTAATGATAGACGGAATATCGAAATTTTTCAAAGTAGCTTCCCTAAAACCAATAATGGGTTTAATTGACACGAAAGCAGTGGATTCCACTGCCAATGTGATCAATAAAGTAGAAGTAGAAACTCAAGGTTTGACAACCATTACGATCTTATTGATCGTAATAGTAATAATACTTAGCGCCAACTTCTTAATCAAAGTCTATAGAATGCACAATAGGTGCTTAAAGAAAAAATACATTAGCTGGGCAAATGACTTAGATAAGGTTAACAAAAAAGAAAGAGGAAAAATTTTTGTTTTGAATTAATAATAATAAAGAATAATAAAAAGAAAAAATGACAACATTAGACGAATATTTTGCAAAAATTAGAGACAGAAATCCAAACATAGTAACCGATTTACTAGAGGTTTTTAAGAGCGAACAAAGTAACTCACCTCAACTCGCATTAAGTTTGGCTAGTATTAGTACAGCATACCTGGATATAACGGGAGAAAATTTCATTTACATTTTGATTCCCTTACAGAAGGTCATAAGTGTGCCGCCAAAGCATTTTATAATGAGTGTAGAGACAAATTCGTCTCAGCATTGGCAAAACACGATATTCAGTTCGCTAGAGTATCTGACCTAGATACAACAATAGTTCGTAAGGGGTTACATGGGTTTCACCGAGCAAAAAATGGCCTTTTTTCAACAATTTTTTTTTTAATATAAATAATGAAATTTTTTATTTGAATTTAGTATTCCTATAAAGATGTATGTTTCAACAACAGTCCCTGAAATTTTTGTGGAAAAATAGTCAAAACTGCGCCATTGAGACGTGTCCTTTGGTGAATCCCCAAAAAAAAAGGCGCCTTCGCGTTGGCAGAAGAATTTTTTACCGGATCATCTAAAGTAAAAAAAAAAAAAATATTTATTTAAGTTAAGACCATAATCTAGTAAATGAACGAAGGAAAAAATAAATGAAAATTGGATTTTTGGCAGTCCTTTTTACAAAAAAATGCAAATTTTAAGGAAAATTTCACTACATTTTTTTTTTTTAAATAGTTGTAAATGAAAAAAAAATCCTTCGTTCAATTCCTTAAAAATCGTATTTTAAAGAACTGTGCAAAATTTCATCAAAATCGGTTGATTAGTTCTCGAGAAATCTTGCCAACCGACTTTGAAAACACAGTTTTGAGAAAAACGCGTTTAAAGTTTTGAGCGCGATGCGCTGAGCCTTGAGCGTACGACTTCTAAAGGCTGTATCTCTGAAACTATTGCTCGGATCGATTTGAAATTTTAACACAATATTCTAGAGATATTGAAAAATTTAATAGGACAAAAAAAAAATTCGATTTTTTGAAACCGTGAAACCCATGTAACCCCTTACCGAAGATACCCAGAATAGCCAGAAAACAATAAATTTTACAATTGCAGAAAAAATAGCTGCCGATAGGGAATACGTAAGACAAGTTATGTCTTCGGTCCCTGAGTTTGACGGTCAAAAGACCTCACTCACTCGCTTCGTTACGGCGTTAAAATTGGTCGAACGAACTAAAGGAGACCAGGAGGATTTGGCCATTAAGGCCATAAAGTTCAAAATTACCGGCTCCATTGCCCATAAAATCCCAAATGAGACTACAATAATGGGCATAATAGAAAAATTAAAACATAACGTTAGAGGCGAATCAACTGACGTTATAATAGCAAAACTTATGAACGCCCAACAAAAGGGTAAAACAGCATCAGAGTATGGAGCTTGACAATTTGCGAAAGCAACTTGAAGCCGCTTATATTGACCGTGGGTTAAATCCCGACAACGCAGAAGAATTCGCTACAAAAGAAGCTATGGAGGTACTAATCCACCAATGCCAGCACGAGCGAATTCGTACCATATTGGAAGCTGGGCATTTTAGTCTTTTTAATGATGCTATGGGTAAATATATCCGTTGCATGAACGAAATAACTGCAAATCCCAGCACCATATTGTACCAGCGTGGGAGAACTAATAGAGGCAGGTGTTACCCTAACTACCAACGTGGTAGAGGCAACAGCCAGGGTAACTACAATGCCAACTATAACCGCGGCAATGAAATTTCCAATAATTACCGATCAAAGGACAGTCCCATTATCAGAACAATAACAGGGGACAGTCCCATTATCAAAATAATAATAATAATGCTAGAAGAAACATACCTAGCACAAATATTCGCGTATCCCATAATGACACGAGAAACACGTAAGACCCTTTAGATACAGAAGAGTAAGCACAAAACATGTGCATACAATTAACTTTAATCTCAATATATTTGTTTCATTTTTTCATGTCGAAACAAATAAAAAATTAATATTTTTAATCGACATTGGTGCAGACATTTCAATTGAGATGTGGTAAATGACATCGACTCGAATAATGGTAAAGGAGCAATAAAATCCAAAGGGCTGGCATCTTTAGAGCTTCAGACTGAAAAATACATAGTTCCACACAAATTTCATATTGTACAGGCTGATTTTTCAATACCAAGTGATGGTATAATCAAAAGATTCAACTGCCAAATCGACTGCAAAGCGTCTGAAGACTGGTTGATACTAAGACCAGATAATTTGAAATTTCCTATTTATGTTCCAATAACATACAATTCTGGTAACACCTCAATTTTCATACCAGCAAGATCCCAAGTAGTCCGACAAATTAATCTCACCTTGAGTGAAGACGTTGTGTTGATTCGCAATCAGAAAATTCAACCAGGTATTTTCGTTGCAAATACATTGGCAACAAATGGAAATACAGTTGTCCGTTTGCTAAATGCAACCAATTCTGACACAATAATAAAAGTAAACACTTTAAAGTCAGAACCATTCTCGAACTACGATGTAGTTCCAACTACTTCTAAAGCTAGGGAAAATATTGTAATGTCCCAGTTAACTAAAAATTTTCCGCTCCAATTTAAAGAACAATTAACCCAACTATGCACCAGATATAGTGATGTATTTGGACTTGAGACCGAATCAATCACAACAAATAATTTTTATAAACAAAAATTGAGATTAAAAGACGAAGAACCGGTATATATCAAAAACTACCGGAGCCCGCATAGTCAAAAGGAAGAAATCCAAAAGCAGGTTGCAAAACTAATAGTCAACAATATAGTTGAACCATCTGTGTCTGAATATAATAGCCCACTGCTACTTGTTCCGAAAAAATCATTACCTGGCTCAGAAGACAAGAAATGGCGATTAGTTATTGACTATCGTCAAATCAATAAAAAATTATTGGAGGACAAATTTCCTCTTCCTCGAATTGAGGACATACTGGACCAACTAGATCGAGCTAAATACTTTTCATATCTTGACTTAATGTCAGGCTTCCACCAAATCGAACTTGAAGAAAGTTCAAGAAATATAACGTCATTTTCAACGAGCAACGGCTCATATCGCTTCACGCGATTACCATTTGGTCTAAAGATAGCGCATAATTCATTTCAGAGAATGATGACTATCGCATTCTCGGGACTAGATCCGTCCCAAGCATTCCTTTATATGGATGATTTAATAGTTATTGATTGTTCCGAAAAACACATGCTAAAAAATCTTAACGATGTCTTCAATACGGAAGCACAACCTCAAATTACATCCAGAAAAATGTTAATTTTTTATGCGCGAAGTGACTTTTCTAGGTCATAAGTGCACAGATAAAGGAATTTTACCTGATGACACAAAATATAATGTCATTAAGAATTATCCAGTCCCACATGATGCGGACAGCGCTAGACGATTCGTTGCATTTTGCAACTACTATAGACGTTTTAAATTTCGCCGATTATTCCCGGCACATAACTCGATTATGTAAAAAGAATGTTCCATTTGAGTGGACAGTTGAATGCCAAAATGCATTCCAACGCCTTAAATAAAATTTAATGCGGCTAACTATATTACAATGACTTTAGCAAAGAATTTTGCATAATCACAGATGCAAGCAAGCAAGCGTGTGGAGCGGTTTTAACTCAAAACCGAGATGGACTCCAACTTCCAATCGCTTATGCATCACGTTCAATCACCTAAGGTCAAAGTAATAAGAGCACATCGGAACAAGAACTAGCAGCCATTCACTGGGCCATTACACATTTTCGACCATATATTTATGGCAAACATTTCACAATAAAAATACGACTTCACAGTCGAGTATCTAAAGCGAAAAAACAATTTCGTGGCAGATGCCCTATCTCGGATAACAATAACCGAGTTAAAAAATATTTGTCGGAAATTAACAAATAATGTAAATAACTATATTCAAATAAAATGTAAAGACTAACGTATAACGTCATGTTAATGAGCTCGGACAAGTTAGAATATGAAAGTCATGACAGGACAGTACAGAGACCAATGTCAATCTTTCTGGGAACTAGGTTCGAGACCCACAGGGTTGTATCGGACTAGTGTGGTGCACTGGCGATAGGCAGAAGTGACAGGAATGTCAAGTGAGAAAAAGTGAAGGGGAAGGTCTCGAGGCAGATGGCCAACGGGAAGTAGACTCACTTTGGAAAGAGACCTGCTCAAGACCAGTCGCAGCGCACTGAGTTCCCGGTAAGAAATAAAAAGATTATACACAAAGACAAGGATGATGGACAACAGGAATGCCGACGAAAGCAATATTACCCAGTTCCCGACATATTCAAAACAAAATCCTGAGAGTCACTACCAGACAACAATACAGACAAAATAAATCCTGCGCAGGAAAAGAAAAAGAACCTGAGACTTTGCCAAGGCAAAGTACTCCAAATGCTTCTATGCCCAACGTTTACCAAGTTATAAATAATGACGAGGCACGAAAAGTAGTGGCCTTGCATATAACAAATAAATTGTGTTACTTGAAACACGGAAATAAAATTATTGCAAGAATTGATATTGGCGACCTATATACTAATGAAAAACTTGACTTAGGTCAGTTCTTTCAAAGACTTGAAAAGCAAGCCGGTATACTAAAAATGAGCCATAGCAAAACGGCACCGTTAGAAAAGATCTTTGAATTTATTTCAATAGATACTTTTAAAGAAATGGGCAATGAAATATTGAAATCATTAAGAGTAGGGCTACTCAACCCGGTGACTACAATAAATAATGAAAAAGAAAAAGAAGCAATTTTGTCTGAAAATCATAACGATCCAATCCAAGGTGGTCATAATGGCATAACGAAAACATTAATAAAAATAAAAAGACACTACTACTGGAAAAATATGACGCGTCAAATAAAAGAGTACTTACGTAGTTGTCCAAAATGCCAAAAGTCGAAAACGACTAAACATACAAAGACCCCATTAACCTTAACATAAGCGCCTATGAGTGCCTTTCACAAAGTAATAGTGGTAATAGTAGGAATAGTAGATATTATATCTAGATATAATAATAGAGGTCCACTACCGAAATCTGAAAATGGTAACGAATATGCAGTAACACAAATATGCGACCTCACAAAGTATTTGGTAGCCATCCCTGTTCAAAATAAGAACGCTAATACTATTGCGAAAGCGATATTTGAATTTTTTATATTAAAGTACGGTCCATTGAAGACGTTCATTTCGGTCATGGGTACTGAATATAAAAATTCAATAATAAGCGATCTGTGCAAATATTTAAAAATAGACAACATAACGTCTACTGCACATCACCACCAAACAGTGGGAACAGTAGAACGAAGTCATAGAACTTTTAATGATACATATATAAAAAAATGATAAAACCAGTGTTGCCAACTTTTGTCGACCAAAAAAAGCTGAAATTAAAAAAAAAAATGAAGCAAGCAAGTCGTCCCTGCCGACATTGAGAATACCCTGTACCAACTAGTTATATTAAATCAAGATTCGCATCAGCTTAATTCAAAATTCCTTTTAACATGCAGCAACAGCTACCGAGTGCTATCTCACTGTTTCCAGCTAGTATCACCTTGGCAATTCAGTTCAAAATGCACATTCGTATATCTTCGATATTTGTTGTACGATTTCGACTAAATTTGGTCAGATGGTGCATTTTGGCCACATTGTTGGGTGTGCCAAATAAGAATGTGATTCCCCAAAACTGCTCTAGTAATTCGTTTTTTCTAAAGTGCGGGGGCGGAAGTGGACGTGGCTAAAATTTTAAACTATCTTAATTTTTTGACCCACCACTGATCCAAAATTCGGGTGACCGCCAATTCTATCGAAAGCCATCTCGTGTCAGATACTTTTGGGATTTTAAATGGATTCTTAAACAATATTTAAAAGAATTAGTTAGTTCGAATATAAACAGGATTAAAATACACATAAACAAACGTAAGTTAGTATAGACGATGACAATTAAACAAACAGGACAAATTATTTGGACGATCTATTTTGTAAGCCACAAACCTTATCATCATTAATGCTCATATAAATTTCTTTATATTTAAGTTGTCTAATAAAGCTTTTAGAAAACCAATTGTGAGTTTCATATACTAAAAACTCCAACTTATCCGGCAAACAATATTTACAAGCGTAGCTGACGGCCAGCTGGACCGAGTGGCACACATTTAATTAAAATTAGGGACGGAGCATCTTTTTTCAGTTCAATGTAAACACTTCTTTGAGATCCAATCATTACATTCGCAATATCAGTGCCAATTCCCATTAAATTTTGTATATCTAATTTTTCTAACTCCATCTGCAATTGTCGATGCATTACCATTTTCTATGGAGACCATTCCCAAAAATGTACACACAATACGCTCTTGCTGCACTGAAAAATAGTTAATTGCGATCCCTACAACAACAAATATGTATGTACAAATATACACAAATGTCAAGCCAACAAAACATAAATAACATTAGTCATTATTAATTAAATTTTATAAAATTGAAAACTTACCAAGAAGTTTGACGACACTTATATCAGTTGACTCGTCAATCAGGAGGCTATATTTTGCATCGCCAATATCGGAACGAAGCTCATCAAAAAAATTTGGCGCCAAAACATTTCTTATAATGTTTGAGCATTTTGTTTTGTGTATTTTCACAGAACTCCCAGATGCGTCTTCAAATTGTTTCGCGCACAAAATGCTTAAGCGGTCCACTGAAGAAATTACGGAGTGTTGAGCCACAAATAAGCTGAGTGCCGCCTCCTGCACTGCCGTTTTTTTCTTGAATGCAGCAAATGGTACTTTGTTTTTTTGGAAGCCTCCTTCAGCATTTTGATGCTTGGTGCCGGCATGGGCACGCAAATCACTTAGTTTAGCAGTTATGCTTCAATAGCAATAACTGCAAAACACTCTTGTAGTGTCATCTATGTCAAAACGGAGCCACATTTTAAATTCGTCGCCATTAAGCCACAGTTCACGGCACTTTTGTTTATATTCTTTTGGCATTTTGCAGACTTCATGGACTTAATGACAAAATTTGGAAATCAGAAAGTTCAATAATCGTTTCGTTCACAACAAGATCAATTGAACTAGTTGAACGAACTAAGTTCCTTATTGTAGTTCAACTAATCATATTCTAGTTCAGTTGGTTCCACTCTATTATCGATAACTTCGCTTATCAAAAATTAAACTACTGAAATATATCGATTTAATTCAACTATAATGAACAACTATTATTGTTAGCACGATTTATCGCTAAAATATCAAAAATTTCGTAGAAAATTAAAAAGCGGAAAAAAGCTATTTATTAAAAAAAAAAATCCAGAATTCCCGCTGCCCGCTGTTTCGAAATTTTTCCCACATATGGATAATCAAAAAAGCCAGATTTGACGGGAAAAAAGCTGATTTGACAACACTGGAGAAAACTTATATAACATAGAAGATTACGCTAGAGAAGCTAAGTTTAGATTAGAACAGGCCTATAAAAAGGCAAGAATTATGCTAGAACAACATAAGGCTAAAAATAAGCAATTATATGAGAGGAAGGTAAGAAATTTTGAACTAGAATTAGGAGATAAGGTTCTGTTAAAAAATGAAACGGGCCATAAGTTAGAACCTAAGTACATATATGGAGTAGAATCAATCATATAGAGTAGAATCAATAGAAGACAGGGATAATATTTTAATTAAAGATAAAATGAATAAAGCACAAAGAGTGCATAAGAATAGATTAAAAATTTTTAAATAAATTGAAAAAAAAATTTTAATTAAAACCTAAAGCGTGTACATTTGAAAAAAAAATTTTATGAAAAAAAATATATATAAATATCAAAAAAAAAAAAAAAAATGAGAGTGAGAATCAAAAAAAAAAAAAATTCTTTACAAATATTCATGCATACATGTAAAAATATATATTCAAATACATACGTAATTTTTTTTATATATATATCCAAAATAACTTCACTATATTACATTATTCCTTAAAAAGGGGAGGTGTAGTGTATTCACAAGTCATAATTAAAACCAATCAGCACGGCTTGTTTCACTCTGTTATTACCAATAAATAAATATAAATATATATATAAGAACAATTGTATGTATGTTCGCAAACTTGCATGCATACATTTCGTTCTGTGTATATGTATGCTTACGTTAATAAATTGTCCTGGCAAGCCAGCCTAAATATGCTGAGCTTGCATTTTGGTCACACTAAGAATGAGTGACCAAACATGTTAGTACACTCTTGCTCCTCACCCCTCTTATTTTTGTAGCTGCTAATAAGCAGCATAATCTTTTATGTATAAGCTTAGGCAAATTCCAATGAAACTTGCTAAAGCACAGACGTGCTTATAAACAAAATTATTTTTTCAATTGGAATCATTGATGTACGATTATACATCTTTTAGTGGTCCCTAGTCTGATGACTTACCCTATGATATTCACCAATCCGGCGTATCTCCCTGGATTTCTATTTCACTCTTGTTTTCACACACTTTGCATAAAAACTTTACTTCTTCCATTACTTTTAATAATTTTGAAGAGTATTTATTTTTCATGCAAAAAAATATTTTCTACTACTCCACTAGTGTATCAGGCTATCTCTCTGACCCAATTAACTATCCCGCTTTCAGTTATATCCCGGTTCGCTAACTCCTCCATTTCTTCATTCCTCTCTGAGAGGATTTTGAATACCCCGGGTCACTGGCCTTTTGGCCGCTAAACCTTGCCAACTCTTATATAGAGAGATAATCCCTCCTAGAAATGGGATCGGGAAAGAAAATGCTTCCCGTCCCATCCCGTCCCGAAATCAAATTTGCTTTTCCCATCCCGGTTATCCCGAAAAATTTTCAGTCTCGACCCCCGCAGTCCCAACATTTTCCCGAAAAAATTTTTTTATATATGCATATTATTTTATTTATATATTTATTTTTCCAATAAACTCTTTGTTTATATATCCACATCCATATTTTTATTTAAAAACAATATTTTTTCAAAATTTTTTCCAATAAGCCGAGTTCTTCTTTCTTCCAAAAGAAGAGGATGTCCGAACATTTAAAGTTTGCCTAGCCAGCATTTGCAATAATGGCAATTCATTGAACTGCTTCCAAAAAGATAATATATCCACATTTTTCTTAAGTTTAACATTCTTAATATAATTACTAATTTCTTCGTCAATATCATCTTCCATTTCGGGTTGCATTGCACAAAACTCCGAAATCCTATCTGGTACTATGGAATTGTCTTGATCAGTCACTTTTTTTGCTGATGGGGTTGTTATCAGTTCAATTATTGATTTGACTGTCACGTATACTTCATTCTTCTCCTCAGATGTCAAAAAGCTTAAATCTTTAAAATGTGGATTTAATTTGGCACACAGCGGGTATGTAAAGATAATATAGAGTAATATTTCGTGTTACAAATAAATTGCAGTCAGTGATTAATATCGATAAATACTGAAAGTTTTATCGAACATTTTATTTTTGGGTATTTTTGGGGTCCCGATAGTTTTTCCGGCACCTGCGGGAATTTCGGGATCGACCTTTTATCCCGTCCCGTCCAGGTTTTTTGAAAATTTTTTCCATCCCGCCCAATTCCCATAAAGTTTTCGGGTCCCGCGGGATTCCCGAAAATTCCGTTTCCGACACCCATCTCTAATTTAAATCAAACAAGCGTATGATTGTGTTCAAGAATATGATACTTACGTTGCCAGCTTATGATGAGTGTTATCAAGTTGTCAGTCGACATTGAGAATTAACAGATCTACTATGTCTTTTAAATCATCATCTCACACAAAATCAATATCTTAAGATAGCATTAAAACGTTTTTGGAGTATTGACGAAGATGGACTCCAAAAAACCTATACTTCTTTAAATGGTATTTGAAAGCCATTTTCATCTGCATACCTGGACGCTTGGATCCAATCGCATATAAGTTCCATTGCCCAAAGGAGCAAAAGAAAAACGTCTTGACACTCACCTTCAACTCTATCATCATTATTATATTACTCTCCACCATTGTGTCCCTAACCACAGAGTTTAACTACCAACCTTCGAGTAAATTTTTAAGCGTCACCGTCAAATCTTCAAATTTTATTGGTTGGCTCTACTATCCGAATTAACTTTCCATTTGCTTACAAAGCCCCGCCGTCATAGCCGACATAGCTTAAATGTATTGATACTTTTTATACCCTGTACCCATAGGGTAAAAGAGTATATTAAAGTCGCTAAAATGTATGTAACAGGCAGAAGGAAGCGTTTCCGACCCCATAAAGTATATATATTCTTGATCAGCATCAACAGCCGAGTCGATTGAGACATGTCCGTCTGTCCGTCTCTCCGTATGAACACCTAGATCTCGGAGACTATAAGAGCTAGAGCTACGAAATTTGGTGTGTACATCCGTCTTATGCCTAGGCAGTTCAAGTTTGTTTCAAATTTTAGCCACGCCCACTTCCGCCCCCGCAAATCAAAAGAGAAAATTTTAAAATGAATTTACTAGAGCTGTATTAAATATATCGAATTTTTATTTGGTGGACATAGTCAAACTGTACTAACTGACCAAATTTCGTTCAAATCGGACAATAAACATCGGAGATGTAGCCATTTGCATTTTGTACTGAATTGCCAAGGCGGCATTGGCAAATAAGAAAGAGCGAGATAGCATGCGTTCGCTGCTGCTGCATGTTAAAGGGAACTTCGTTTTTAATTGATTGAGATTGAGAGAGATAGCATGCATTCGATGAAAGTTTTGAATTAAATCAAAGGAGATCTCGAGGGTGTTCGACTTTATTTAATATAACTAGTTGGTACAGGGTATACTCAATGTCGGCAGGGACGACTTGCTTGCTTCATTCGTATCAGAAAAGATCCCCACAAGAACCTTTTTTAATTAATCACCGTTACCGCAAGTACTCCATTTCCAACAATTCGAAGATTCAAGTTTTAGCCGACATCCTGATGCACTTCTGCACTAAGGTCTGTGTTCGTTGATGCAGCAGATATCTCCATCCTACTTATCGGCAAATCCCAGCAAAAATTTAAGTCAAACAACTGACTAATTGATGCACTCTTTACAGATAAAAGAGGCATCTAGCAAAAGCGCTTAGGCAAGAAGAAGGGCAAAGCAGCGTTACATCGCAGCATAAGCACTTCTCTAGAGATAATTTCACCTTTGGGATGTCCAATTGGCAAATGGACCGTACAGATGCAGCTCAACCAAGAACGGTCTTGCTGACAATCCGTCATTAAACTCATTTGAGCTCCCCTCTCTAAGCCCCAGATTAGAAAGTGAGCCACCGAAAAAGAGGAAATTTCCGCAGTTATCAAAAACTATCTGAACCCAAGAAAATAACTCCGAAATTATTCGAGAACTAACGATCCGTGCTTTGCAACTCATATAACTGGTCATTTTCCCGTAAGATAAAAAAAATCAATAATCTGGAAAGAACAAAACTCAGCAATCATAATGATGGCCCAATAGTTTTTTGAAAGGTCTCTCAAAATTATTTTAAAAGGTTTTTTAACTTCGTCTTAAGACATTTTTTTGTGTTTATATATTTAACTCTTATATAGGTGTATAAGACAAACAACAATTTTCTAGTTTTATCGCAATCTAACTCGTAAGCTAACATCTAAAGGACTCTACATTAATCTATGGCCGATGATTTGCTAGAGGGTTGGAAGGTCGTTACGTTGGAGACGAGTTCTATAACATACTCAAGTTAATGTGCCCGCAGTTGTTGTACCTTAATTTCAAATATTACACTTAGAATATGTATGTCTTTCTTTAAGTTTTCGTTTCGAAAATATACCTTGATAGTACTGAGTGACTTAGATATGTATGGTTTTAATATTGTTCTTGCTTCCGTTTCCCCATAGGAAAATTCGATTAAATATTTTTTTTTTGCTTGAATGCAGAGCGGATTTCTGAACTGATATCTTGACTTGATGACTTGCTCGATTGAGCCATGGCCTTCACAACAACCAAACTGATGTGCCAAGATTGTGTTGATGCGAAGATGTCTAATAAGACAAATAATTTTGAGACACTTGGCAACAAACTGATGGGGCTGTACGATGATTATTGATTTTGTCCAATCTAAGGAAAAGGGACCAGTTTTTACTATCTCGTTGAAGACTTTGCAGATGTATTGCACGACAAAGATCGGGAGTTCTGTGATTATTTGCGCAGTTATTTTGTAGTGATCGGGTGACTTTCTTAGGTTCAGATGACTCACATTCCAATAGGGTGCTCAGACGGCTGAAATGAGTCTAATAACAGATTTAGCAGAAAGGCCATTTTTGTCCTTAGGCGATATTTTGCAGCCGGTGTTCGACACTAATGCAGAGGTGCAAAATTCTTCGTCGTCCAGTTTGGGATTCAACTCGATATGGGTGCTTAGATATTATATTTATTAAATCTGAGCCATTTTGTTTTCTAATTTGTTAGCCTAAATTGGTGCTCTATTACTTGCAGATATGTTAAGCGAAAATTACTGGCGAGTGGTCTAATGACAATTCTGCTAGTGACCCTGCCATTGTCAAGTTGTGCGAAATTCACCTAATGACTGTTTATTAGATTTGGGAGGGCAGATGAATTGGATCTGTTGACCAGTAGGTGGGTTTATCCGGTGAGGCATAGCCAATGCTGGGTTCATGATAGTATTATACAGCTCTTTGGGTTGTTTAGGTTTCTAGCCGAGCATGGCTGGTCATGAGGCCGCTTCAGATGAAATAATAACGGAAATAATAACACACAAATTATGTTTTTCATATCATTACTTGACAGGCTTAATTTTTAACACTTTCGGGACTGTTACTGTATCTAAACTAAAAAAAATTTATAAATGAAGCATATGTAGCTTCAACAATAGCAAGGCGTTTATATAGAAGACCAGGGCTAAATCATTAAAATGTTCATAAACTCATTGTAACCATGAAGACCACAAATTACTGCTGTAAGATAAGAAGGGTGGATTGGGTGGTAAACAAACTAGCCAAAAATTCTTACACTGAGAATATACAGCAGAGTACTCTGCGTAAAACATAAGAAAATTATCTTAAAAACTAAATCTTAGACAAAATTTCACTGTACTTAATAATGAGTTCGCTGATACCCGACAGAAGTAAATTCACTCGTAAGCATAGTGTAGTCATTCACTACGAGTGAATTTCCTTCTGACCGGTAGTGTATTCATTCACTATGCTTACGAGTGAATTTCCTTCTGACCCGAACCAGCGAACTCATCAGTAAGTACAGTGAAATTTTATCTAAGATTTAGATTTTAAGATAGTTTTCTTATATTCAGTTGGCAATTGTTAAAACCTCAAAAGAGGTATAATCCATTGCTAATTGTTCATACTCTGTGTTGGTATTGATTAAACCATGTTTCAGAGATGGAAACAATAGTAGAATATGATTTTCAAAGACATTTTCGAGAACTTAATAAAAAAAAAACAATAAAAACAATATTTAGTCTCTTTTAGCTTTGTACTAATACTTACTCTGCTTTTCCATTTCATTGACTACCTGGATTAGTGAATTATTTCTTATAACATATATTTGACGTAAGATATGGTAGTAAATTTTCCTTTCAAATCTTGTAAGTTCCACATACCACATCTTTTCTGGTATTTTTTTTTTAGCAAAAAACAGGTACTTAAGGTATTCAATTTTCAGACTCTCCAGAACATTATGCTTACGTTTTATAATAAATTCACTTAATAAAAGGGAAAATTGTCCACTCCCGTTTAATTGGGATCTGTGTTTGGAAAATTTTGCCAAAAGTCCATAAATACGGTGAACCAGCTTTGCCTTACTTTCAGGCTCACTGCAAAAGCACAGTGCGAAAAGGATTGCACTAAAAATTAACCAAACTCTCAGCAACGACATGTTATTCATAGGACAAGCAAAATACATCTACAATGCTTGAGTGTTGATTGCTTTGGTTTTGTATTTCTTTTTATTTTTTTATAAAGAATAATTGTGCGATATCTGTTAAACTGTGGAAAGCAAATGTGTGCGTTAAGTCATCGATAGTGACTTATGTACGCTACGGAATGCGACTCATACCTACTATAAATCAATATACGTTACATTAATCACAATATAAAATTGAATTCATTTTAAGACCCTATAAACACTGCTCCTCCGTGAGCCTTGCCGTCTATGTGAAAGAAAGCATGTTGTTGCGTCGAAAGTATATTTCGGTATTTGAAAGCTATTTTTGTTTGTAAGGTGTGTTTCCGATACGTTTAGAAACAGTGACAGTTCTTGTTTGTGCTTGGAAATGCCGTATGCATTTTAGAGGCCTATATGAAGAACTGACATTATTTATTATTGTTCATAAGCTTTTGAATGAGCAAGTTTAGGTTCAGCATAAGTTCCTGCATCCAATATTGCATGAACGTCATCAAATTTGTCATATTTTACTGGCCGAGTATGGATGGACTTGGGGCAGATGCAATAATAACGGAAATAATAACACACAAATTGTGTTTTTCAAATTATTACTTAATTTTTAATACTTTCGGGTCTGTCACTCTTAGTGTGGAGTATTGTTTAGTCGAATTTAAAGTTCCAACTCTTATCGAAAAGTTTGACTAAAAATTTACACTTAACTGATTTATGCAAAAGAGACTGATTATTCAAGCCATTAAACTAAAGAAACTTTATAAAACCATCCATATGAAGCTACAACAATAGCAAGGCGTTTATATAGAAGACCAGGGCTAAATCATTAAAGTGAAAGGTATCAATTCGATCATCAGCATGTGTATTCTCATCCAACCAGTTGTCGATTACCATTATATTGCGCCAGTTCACAAACTCACTGTAACCATGAAGACCACATATTGCTGCTGTAAGATGAGAACGATGGATTGGGTGATAAACAAACTAGTCAAAAATTCTTACACTGCTCCAAAAACAAGTCCCGATATTGTTTTGGCATCTGCAGGCTACGTATAGCATCTTGCTCGCGGTCCACATTATTACAATAATTCTTGGCCATTAAGTCGTACATATGAATTGTAAATAAATAGGGAGAACACTTGTGATGCTGGAGAATATACAGCAAAAGAACTCTGCGGAAAACATAAAAAAATTGTCCTAAAAACTAAATCTTAGAAAAAATATCACTGTACTTACTGATGAGTTCGCTGGTACCCGTATGAAGGAGATTTACTCGTAAGCATTGTGAGACATTCACTATTCAGTTGGCAATTGTTAAAACCCAAAAGGACTATATTTTTCATGCAAAAATCTGTAAAAAGCCAATACTGTTCTTAATAAAAAAAAATTGTTGCGTTTTTGTTTTCATAATAAGCTGGAGCATTGAAAGCTGAAACTTTAAATTTAATGTTTCACAACAACATGGTTACAAGATTTTAATAGGTCTCTGGTAAATAACAAGTGACATTTTTTTTAATTCTGTTAAAACTCTTACCAGATTGTGTCCTATTTGGTCCGCCCTTATTAAGAAAATTTTCATAATCTTTTGCTAATTGTCCATACTCTGTGTTGGTATTGATTAAACCATGTTTCAGAGATGGTAACAATAGTAGAATATGATTTTGAAAGACATTTTCGAGAACTTAATGAAAAAAAAAACAATAAAAACAATATTTAGTCTCTTTTAGCTTTGTACTAATACTTACTCTGCTTTTCCATTTCATTGACTACCTGGATTAGTGAATTATTTCTTATAACATATATTTGACGTAAGATATGGTAGTAAATTTTCCTTTCAAATCTTGTAAGTTCCACATACCACATCTTTTCTGGTATTTTTTTTTTTAGCAAAAAACAGGTACTTAAGGTATGCAATTCTCAGACTCTCCAGAACATTATGCTTACGTTTTATAATAAATTCACTTAATAAAAGGGAAAATTGTGCACTGCTGTTTAATTGGGATCTGCCACTGGAAAATTTTTCCAAAAGTCCATAAATACGGTGAACCAGCTTTGCCTTACTTTCAGGCTCACTGCAAAAGCACAGTGCGAAAAGGATTGCACTAAAAATTAACCAAACTCTCAGCAACGACATGTTATTCATAGGACAAGCAAAATACATCTACAATGCTTGAGTGTTGATTGCTTTGGTTTTGTATTTCTTTTTATTTTTTTATAAAGAATAATTGTGCGATATCTGTTAAACTGTGGAAAGCAAATGTGTGCGTTAAGTCATCGATAGTGACTTATGTACGCTACGGAATGCGACTCATACCAATATAAACCTATATAAACCAATATATGTACGTCACATTAATCACAATTTAAAATTTAATTCATTTTAATACCCTATAAACACTGCTCCTCCGTGAGCCTTGCCGTCTAGGTAAAAGAAAGCATGTTGTTGCGTCGAAAGTATATTTCTGTATTTGAAAGCTATTTTTGTTTGTAAGGTGTGTTTCCGATAGCAGCATGCCAATTACGTTTAGAAACAGTGGCAGTTCTTGTTTAATAAAGTTAATTTCACACCAAGTTTGAAAGTTGCTAAGATCAACTTGAAACAGACATGAGGAACTTAAGTCTTTAAAACTAATACAAAGTTTAACATCGTAAGCACACGAGAGTGATTTACAACTTAAGAGGGTAAAAAGCAATGGTCCTAGATGGCCACGTTGTGGCAAACCCGAGGTCACAATGTAGTCTTCGAAAGATAAGTTTTAAATAAAACTTTTTGTGTACCGTTATTCAGATATTGAAAAATCCAATTAAGCAAATGTCTTGGAAGGCCAAGATAGTTTAGCTTGAACAAAAGCAATGTATGATTAACAAAATCAAAGGTCTTACGGAAGTCTGTATAAATGACATCAGTTTGCAATGCATTCCTGAATCCTTCGATCGAAAAAAAAGTCAAAAGGTTAGTGGTCATAGATCTACGTTTAAAGAACCCATGTTGAGATGATGGAAGAATAGAACTACAGAAATGTTGCAGTTGAGAAGTTATAATTTTCTCAAATGGCTCCGGAATAGCAGACGATTATAATTGCTGACAAATTAGCTTGCATCTTAAAAAGAAGTAACTCAACACAACACCTCTAGGGGCCAAACCACTTCCATTTTACATCAGTGATGCAAACTGTAATCGTGAAAATGTTAGTATAATAGCTCTCGTCGGCAAGAACAACAGAAACCAAGTTGCGCAATCTCCGTTTAAAGTGTAACGCAGTGCTTCCATTCTATAACCGTATTAGCGCTAAGAAATTACTGCTCATACCCAAGGTTCCCTCGCAAACTAATCCGGATATATAGACAGCTCCAACAATAACTACTTCTGGAATAACATTTTGCAAGTGTGTAGTGCAACGGAAATTCACAGCCCACTACAACGATAAATCCCGCTAATACGGCTCCAAATGCGAAACCAAAGTTTGCTCATTTAAAGCTTATGGACAATAACAAATATTCTCTAGAGTAGTACTATAGTTCTATTTATTGTTTGGTGGTATTCCAATCAAGAGTTTACTGAATTCATCAATACAATCTTACAGCAGAAGATAATAACGCTAAGCACCCTCGCTAAGAATCTCGCCTGAAGGTCCAGGTGCATCTTGCCAGAAATTTTTGCTGTATTAACATAGCCGCAAGTAATAGAGCACCCCCTTGGGCTAACAAATTATTGTACAAACTGGCTTAGATCTAAGAAATATGTATGCGCCCACACTGAGGTGAATGTTGAGCTGGCCGAAGAAGAAGACAACCAGTTTCGCACCTCTGCACTAAAAACGATGCTCGTGGCAATAAGAAGCAAAATTACAATAGACTAGGGCACAGCGGCAATGCAGAGAAACTTATCCACCACGAGCTCTAAATTATCTCTGTAAAAAGCTCACTCAACAATAACTTCAACCGAGTTAGTTTCACCTATGTATACGATGTCCTACTGGCAAATGCGCCCGTATAGACGAAAAAAGAGCCAGCACATCTGCAGCTCATTCTGAGCGGAGGAAATTTCCGCAGTTATTTACACAGCAGCAAAATTTTTAGCACCAGATTAAAACTGTTCACGTCCCCCTAGATAAAAAAAACAATAATAATAATCCTGAAACGCGGAAAAAATATATATATCGTACAAACCCAGTTTTTTTTTTTAATTTGAAAAGGTTTTACAAATTCTTATTGAGCCAGTCGTTGCACACCAAACGAAAGTCATACCACAACAGTTTAGATTTCAATAAAACCATAATACAATCAAGCAAAAAATCCACCTTCGAAGGGTTCTGGCAAGATGTCAACGATAATACAATACAAACATAAGCACATGGAATCCTTTCTATCCAATAGGAAATTTGCCATACGATGTAATAGATTCTCCTCCGATGGATTCGAATCAAAATCAGGGATACCGCAAGCTAGGCGCACTATACCTTCTGTCTAGCCCAACACTTGCCACATCTGCCACATCGACACGGTCATCGTCAGCCGCTCAAAATGTCCGATCAAAGCTTCTGAAGAACAAGAAAACCACCTCAATGCAACAATGTTGGGTTACGTGTTATATAAAGATAAAACTTGAAAAATGTTTTTAGTCTTAAAACTAAAAAAGAAATACAACACGTGGCTTGACTTACTTACTATGTCTAAAATAAGAGAAGACAAAGTTAATTTGTGGCCTATAATGGCAAATAAATTATTATCAACGTTTAAGTATAATTTTATTAACATGTTTATTAAATAATTAAGTAGAACCTCTATAGAAAGACAAAACTAGCCATTTTAAACCTTGAGTTTCACACCAACCCGGAAAGTTCGCAATTTATCAGTAATTAGTTCGTATTGAAGAAAGGAAATTATTGCCGAAAATATAAACAATGGCCAAAGGTGGCTTTTTTGGATCCTTGCATTACAAAGCAACGGACAAAGAAAATAAATTAAAAACTGTTTTTTTACAAAGTTTCTTCAAAAACCTAAGTAAACAAAGGAACCCGTCTCTCTGCGACCTTGTGTACTTTACACACACAAACTAAAGTTAGCACGCTAAGAAGAGAATTTTGATCAATCACAGGAATAAAAGAAAATAACACCATTTCAACTAATAAGAATGTGAAAAATTAACTCGATATTCCTTGAATATAGATTAGTAAAATAAGTATTAAAAAAATTAACAAGCATATAAGATATCATATAAAACTTTTTAGGAAGAGAGGCTATAAAGTTATCACTGGACGCTATAGCCCTACAAAGCCCTTCTCAGCTGATAACACAGAGATTAAAACTCCACGTAGTTGCTGACGTGGAGTCTGCCGATTGGCCTAAGACCAAAAGCTTGACGATGGGCAACCTTAAGGTCTTGATCAGGGGCGTATTAAAAAGAACTCACTCAAACCAACAGACAGATGCTGTTGTTTTTAAAATTAAATTGCATCTAATGGAATTAAATTGTGGATCTAGCTTAATAGAGCCTCCTTAGAGGCATTCGCTTCTTTCTTCATCGTGGATAGTCGTGTTTATATGTGCTCCTGCATAATTTCTTTTATTTCGGTTTTAAACTCACCGCGCCTGCCTAAAAATTCAGCTATTAATTTAGCAATAACTATTGACATTATTGGGTCATTTAAATTTTTGCCATTGCGCTTTTTGTTTAATTAACTATACAAAAGCAAAATCAAAGCATCGATCTTAATATTTGATAAAACAACAAAACTTTTTACAGCAGTGTTGTTTTTTTTTTGTTATTCTTTGCTCTTGCGTTTGTACTTTTTACCGCTTTAAAACCGATATCGCGCTCTCGTCAACGCAATGTTGTTGCATGTGCAGTGCTGCTGGATCTCCCGCTCTCTCTCCTAGTTTTCGAATTAATTTTCTCTGCAAGTTTGACCCCAGTGTTGAATTTGCTTAAAAAATCTGAGTGAGTTTTTTCTTTGTCCTTTTTAATAATTTCTTTTTTTTTCCTATAAAACATTGCAATTTAATCTAAAAATGTCTGTGTGCTCACCCCATAATGCATGCCTTTCTTGTTGTGCTGGTTACACGGCCAGGGTAAGGGATTGTTTGGAGCAAGAGGGGGGTCTCAAATGGGGTTGTGACTCATGCCGAGAGGTTGAGGGTGTTTATGAGGCAAACCAGGGTTAGATTGAAAAAATTGTCATCTGGTTTTCGTAAACTCTACGATGAGTTCAATGCTGTGGAGAGTGAATTTAACAGCTATAAGCTGTTAAATGAGTCTCCAAAGAGTAGGAAAACCAGTATGCGCAATCTGTCTTTGCATTTGCCTGTACCCAATCCCGTCTCGTCCGTGGTTCCACAATCTCCTTCACTGCTCACTGTGATAAATCCTCCGCAGCTTATTTCGTTTACCACGCCCATCTCTCAAAGCCGTCGCAATGATGAGGCTATCTCCGTCTCTACAGGAAATGGTCTCTCCCTGCAGACGAATAAAGCTGTAGTTTCCGAAAAGTCCGGGCAATTATCAATAACTGTTGATATTGCCGATAGTAGTCCAGTTGAAGGTGCAATACCTGACACGCAGGCGGATTCAATCGCGGTCGCTGACGCTGCGGTTGATTTGCGGCCTGGTTCCTATAAGCCTTTAAATGGAGTTCCACCTAAGAAACATATATTTGTTTCAAGGCTTGATCCCTAACATTCGTCGGATGATGTCTTAGCTTTTATTAAGACTTATTAGTCACATATTAGTAAAAGAATACACGGCCAAAAAGAAAACTCGAGATCCGGTAAGGCAGTCTATCCCATCTAATTCCTCATCTTCCGGAATATCAGCATCGGCTGGTGTTCCAAAAAGTAATCTCGTCCCTTCATCTGGCCTATCAGAACGTGAGAGGACTTTAATCTAAGCTTCCTAGACTCTACCTGATAGTCTAGAATTTGAATTTTAAATTTTAGTGTTAACTGAGACATGGTTCAAACCCCATATTAACGATGCATCTGTTCTTTCCGCAAAATTTTTAATTTTTAGATGTGATCGGACTTCTCGTGTAGGCGGAGGAGTTCGGATTGCAGTTGACTCGGCCTTAACTTCTGACCAAATTCATTCACCGTACATTGAGTTTGTTAGTGTTAAGGTCAGATTCAAGTCTTTCTCTGTCTACATTACTTGTTCTTACATCCCGCCACAATCCGACATGGCGATGTATGCAAAACACTTAGATTCTATTCGATATATTTCTTCATTGCTTTCTGATAGAGATATCTTAATCGTCTTTGGTGACTTTAATTTACCAGAAATGGCATGGTCTCAATCTGATGAATCTGCTTTGTTACTTCCTTCTAAATCTCACTGCTTCGTTGATGGCCTTTTTGAGTTATCATTAGCTCAAATAAACCCTGTGCGAAATAACATAGGCAGATCCTTAGATCTGATATTTGGGTTGGATTCCACCAACTGTGCAGTTACTAGAACCTACCCTCAAGTCTTGCCTGGAGACAATTTTCATCCTATTTTGGATTTATCTGTAGATCTGTCGTTTCGTGCACCGATTGTTGGTGTCAGTCCTGTGGTTAAATCTCGAAATTTTCGCAAGACTAACTTCGTTGAACTAAATGAGCTCATTTTGAGAACTGATTGGTCATCCTTATACAGTTGCTCAGACATGGATCTTGCTATCTCGTTGTTTTATGATACTCTTGGTTCGCTTTTTAAGGTTTGTGTCCCACTGAGGACTCCAGTGTAGTCTCACCGACCTCCCTGGTTTTCTCGTGAGCTATCCAACTTGAAAAATGTCAAATCCAGATATTAAAAAAATACAAGAAGTCGGGACGTTCTTCGGACTTTGCTCTTTACGCAGTTGCTCGCTCCAATTTTATGTTGCTTAACAAGCACTGCTATAATAATTACCGCAAGCGTTGTAAGCTTGAATTTTCCCGTGATCCTAAACAGTTTTATAGCTTTGTGATTTCTAAACGTACGATGGATGTCCACCCATCAATGGTATCGTTTGAAAATAATATAGCGGACTCTAATTAAGCGATTGCTGATGTGTTCGCTGATTTCTTTACAACAACATATTCCTTAACGGAATACCGAGCGAATCTTCTGTATCCTTATCAGATAAAAAGGTCTAATTGTATTTGTAGTCTTTCGATCGATGAAAAATCGCTTGTTAGCGTGATTAATTTAGTAAAACCTGTGTACACACCTGGTCCTGATGGAATACCTGGTTGTGTACTCAGATTTTGTGCTGAGGCTCTATGTAAAAGTTTTTTTATTGTCCGTTAAATCTTGTCATTTCCCATCTATACGAAAGAATCTTATATAATTCCTCTTGATAAAAATGAATCGTCGACCGCCAACGCGTTCGGACGTATTTTTTGTCGCGCTCCGCAATTTCTTCGGTGTCAACCTCCAAAAAATTAAAATAAAACAAGTGACAGGGCTCTCCGTCGCCACAGAGACGCCCAATCAAAATTATATTGTTATTTATAAATACAAATAGCAATACTTAGTGAATAATTAAATTTACTAGTAATGCCAACGTGTAAAGAGATCAACTCAGGCCCTTCGCCACTAGACTCTCGCCAGCAGAAGCTACAAGAACAAATTCTTCAGCAACAAAACGAGCGTCGGCTCTCTATACAACGCAACAATGCACATTTCTCAGTTGTGTCTCCGACCACCACAACAACAACAAGCGCTGAATTCAAAAGTGCAAGTACGAGCAAATTGCTCGCTCTTGGAGCGTCCAATGCGCTTCACCCTCAAATTCGCTTACACCTGAAGTGTTAATTGGGTCATTGGGTTCGCCGACCGCCGTCAGCGTGCTCACAACAACAACAATTGCAGCTACTGCTTCAACGACAACTTCAATAGCCGCAAAGTCTGCAATAGCTTCAATCACCGTCCAGCAGACTACCTCAACAAAAACTGCCCAACCAGTGACGGTGAATCCAAAGTCACCTGTTCAGACTGGTATGGACAGATACATTAATATAAACAAGCGAAAGCTTAGCCCTCAGACAAAAAGAGGAAACACTCCCAAAATGTCGAAAACCAACATTGTTGAACAAATAACTTTGGAAAGCAATAGATTCCAAATATTGGCAAATCAGTCGGAATCCCAAGAAGGAGTTTCCCAAATTAAACCCTCTGTAGCCAAGCCACCACCATTCTGTATCCGCGGTGCAAACTGCACTTCACTGGTGCCAAAACTGGTAGCGCTAGTTGATCAAAACAACTTTTATGTGACACCACTCAATAGGGGTAACATGAAAGAGACCAAAGTGCAAGCCAAAAGTGAAGAATTCTATCGTACTATTGAAAAGTACTTTTTTATTGTCCGTTAAATCTTGTCATTTCCCATCTATACGAAAGAATCTTATATAATTCCTCTTGATAAAAATGAATCGTCGACCGCCAACGCGTTCGGACGTATTTTTTGTCGCGCTCCGCAATTTCTTCGGTGTCAACCTCCAAAAAATTAAAATAAAACAAGTGACAGGGCTCTCCGTCGCCACAGAGACGCCCAATCAAAATTATATTGTTATTTATAAATACAAATAGCAATACTTAGTGAATAATTAAATTTACTAGTAATGCCAACGTGTAAAGAGATCAACTCAGGCCCTTCGCCACTAGACTCTCGCCAGCAGAAGCTACAAGAACAAATTCTTCAGCAACAAAACGAGCGTCGGCTCTCTATACAACGCAACAATGCACATTTCTCAGTTGTGTCTCCGACCACCACAACAACAACAAGCGCTGAATTCAAAAGTGCAAGTACGAGCAAATTGCTCGCTCTTGGAGCGTCCAATGCGCTTCACCTTCAAATTCGCTTACACCTGAAGTGTTAATTGGGTCATTGGGTTCGCCGACCGCCGTCAGCGTGCTCACAACAACAACAATTGCAGCTACTGCTTCTACGACAACTTCAATAGCCGCAAAGTCTGCAATAGCTTCAATCACCGTCCAGCAGACTACCTCAACAAAAACTGCCCAACCAGTGACGGTGAATCCAAAGTCACCTGTTCAGACTGGTATGGACAGATACATTAATATAAACAAGCGAAAGCTTAGCCCTCAGACAAAAAGAGGAAACACTCCCAAAATGTCGAAAACCAGCATTGTTGAACAAATAACTTTGGAAAGCAATAGATTCCAAATATTGGCAAATCAGTCGGAATCCCAAGAAGGAGTTTCCCAAATTAAACCCTCTGTAGCCAAGCCACCACCATTCTGTATCCGCGGTGCAAACTGCACTTCACTGGTGCCAAAACTGGTAGCGCTAGTTGATCAAAACAACTTTTATGTGACACCACTCAATAGGGGTAACATGAAAGAGACCAAAGTGCAAGCCAAAAGTGAAGAATTCTATCGTACTATTGAAAAGTACTTTAGAAAGGAAAGTGTGAATTTCTACACATTCCAGCTAAAGAGTGCCAAAGGCCTTCAAGCGGTGATCAAAGTCATTGATCCAACGGTTCCGACTCAGGAAATAGTTGAAGCATTGGAAGAAAAGGGCTTTGAGGTAAAGTCCGTCTCAAACATACTGAACAGAAATAAAGCGCTGCAACCTCTATTCAAAGTGGAGTTACAGCCCACATGAGATAAAAAACTTAAACCTAACACAGTGCACCCGATATATGATCTACAACTTTTGCTACACCGCAGAATTACTGTCGAAGAGCCGCATAAGAGAACACACCCGGTACAATGCACTAATTGGCAGGAATTTGGGCACACAAAGTACTTCTGCAGCCTTCGCCCAGTTTGCGTTGCCTGACAAACTCAAAAAGATTGTGTCTGCCCCGACGACAAATCAAATACCAATACAAGGAAGTGGGGCAACTGTGGTGGTAAGCACACAGCGAACTACAGAGGATGTCCTGTTTATAAAGAACTCAAGGCCCGCCTCAACGCGAAGAAATCAACGGCTCGCATCCAGGGCTCGGCACTAATTCCCTCTCAAACAACACCGGGAATATTTTTCTCAAGAGCCGTAAGGTCATCAGCGACTCCAATAACAACTACTCCTGGAGTAACTTTTGCAAGCGTGCTACGCAATGGAATTGCACAGCCCACTCAAACAGTAGATCCCGCTGCCATTCAATCTAACGCGGCCCCAAGTCCATCCGTACTTGGCCAGAACCCCAATGGGATCGAAACGTTGTTAATCTCGCTCACCCAAAACATGACAAATTTCATGACGTTCATGCAAAATTGCATGCGGAAACTGATGCAGAATCAGAACTTGCTTATTCAAAAGCTTATGGACAGTAACAAATAATGTCAGCACTTCATATAGGCCTCTGGAATGCAAACGGCATTTCCAAGCACAAGCAATAATTCTCACTGTTTCTGGACTCAAATGATATTGATATTATGCTGCTATCAGAAACACACCTAACAAACAAAAACAACTTTCAAATACCCAAATATGCATTCTACGCAACAAATCACCCAGACGGCAAGGCTCACGGAGGAACTGGTATCCTAATCAAAAACAGTATTAAACACTGTCTACACAATGGATTTCCCAAACAATACCTACAAGCAACTTCAATAAGTGTCAAAACCACTTTCGGCAGTACAACCGTGGCTGCACTTTACTGTCCACCACGATTCTCAATCTCGGAAAAAGAGTTTACTGATTTCTTCAATACACTCGGAGTACGATTTATTGCTGCAGGAGACTACAACGCCAAGCACCCTCATTGGGGATCCCGCCTGGTAAATCCAAAAGGCAAACAGCTGTATAACACAATCATCAACCCAGCAAACAACATGGGCTATGCCTCACCGAATAAGCCCACCGTACTGCCCAGCAGTTTCACGCAAGCTCCCAGATCTAATAGACTTTGCAATCACCAGAGGAATTGCGCACAATTGGATAACAGCAGAGACACTAGCAGAATTGTCATCGGACCACTCGCCAGTAGTTTTCACTATATTAACACAGCCACAAATATTAAAGCACCCACTCGGGCAAACAAATTCTAAAACAAACTGGCTCAAATTTAAAAAATAGATAAGCACCCATTTCGAGCTAAGTCCCAAACTGGACGACGAAGAAGACATCGAGCTTTGCACCTCTGCACTAGAGTCGACGCTTATTGAATCAGCAGATATCTCTACCCCTATTATCAGTTACACCCAGGAAAAAAAAAGGCTAATTGAACTACTTCTAACAGATAAAAGACGGCTCAGACGAAAATGGCAAATGTCTCGATCACCGGCAGCAAAACATCGCCTAAAGGCAGCTTTGCGAACTCTAGCAAAAGAGCTTAGGCAGGAAGATGCAAGGACACAGCGGCAATATATCGAGATGCTTAGCCTTACCAGCACAAAATATCCGCTGTGGAAAGCTCACCCAACCATAACTGCCCCAACCGAGTTAATTTCACCTTTAGGATGCCCAACTGGTAAGTGGGCCCGTTCAGACGAAGAAAAAGCACTCACCTTTGCAGCTCATCTAAAAACGATCTTTCTGCCAAATCCGTCAACAAACGCTTTTCAGCTCCCCTCCTTGCGCACCCCAATGGAAAGTGAGCAACCGAAATTCCAAACGGAGGAAATTTATCTTAACCCAAGAAAGTCGCCCGGCCATGACAAAATAACCCCCAAAATGATCCGTGAGACACATCTGCAAACTCTTCAACGCGATAGTAAAAACTGGTCACTTTCCCATAAGCTGGAAAAAATCAGTAATCATAATGATCCCAAAACCCGGAAAGGACAAAACACAGCCATCATCGCACAGACCAATCAGTTTATTGCCAAGTCTTTCAAAACTCTTTGAAAAGGTCCTACAACTCCGTATAAATACAATCCTGGTAAACCAAAATATAATCCCACATCATCAGTTTGGCTTCCGTGAAAAGCATGGCACAATTGAGCAAGTCAACCGTATCACCTCAGAGATCCGCACAGCATTCGAGAAAAAAGAATATTGCACAGCAATTTTTCTCGACGTCGCCCAAGCCTTTGACCGAGTCTGGCTTGATGGCCTAATATATAAAATAAAAGCGACGCTTCCACAATATACACACAAGCTAATGGAATCTTATCTATTTAACAGAAAATTCGCTGTACGATGTAATAGCTACACCTCTGATGACTTCGAATCAAAAGCAGGTGACCTCAAGGCAGCGTGTTGGGTCCAACATTTTATATTTTGTACACAGCGGACATACCAACAAGCCCTGCACTCATCACATAAAGTAGTAGTCGATGACACATCTATCCTTAGCCGCTCCAAATGTCCGATCAAAGCTGCTGAGCAACTGGCAACCCATTTAAAGGAAACTGAAAAGCAGATTGGCGCATCCGTGTAAATGAACAGAAATGCATGCACGTTACGTTTACCCTCAATAGAAGAAACTGCCCATCATTGACGCTCAACAACGTGCCAGTGCCTCAATCCGAGGATGTTGTATATCTTGGAGTTCACCTGGATAGAAGATTAACTTGGCGTAGGCATATCGAAGCCAAGAAAAAGCAGCTAAAGCTTAAAGCAACCGGACTACATTGGCTTATTAACGCACGATCTCCCCTATATCTGGATTTCAAAGTTCTTCTCTACAACTCGGTATTAGAACCCATCTGGACATATGGCTCTGCGCTATGGGGAAACGCAAGCAAGAGCAACATTGAAACCATACAAAGGGCTCAATCCAAGGTTCTCAGAACCATCACGGGAGCACCTTGGTATATCCGATATGCAAATGTACAGAAAAACCTACACATTCCTAGCGTAATAACAGAAATATAGGTACAACAGCTTAAGTACACCGCTAAACTGCAGGCACACCCGAATACCCTGGCCAAATCATTAACCCGAGTACGTGAAAGTACCCGTCTTCAACGAAACGACCTCCCAACCCTCTAGTAATTAATCAGGGCCATAGATCAATGTTCAGATGTTAGGTTATATCAGGGGTGGCCAAAGTCGATCGCGACTATTAGTCAGTCGATCGTGGCAAGTCAAAAAAATATAAATACAATATACATACGTGGAACAGACTGCGCAACACTGCTGTACGCATAAAAGGTGGTAAACAATCGACACTATCGATGGTTGAGCACTATCGAGTCGACCTACTATTGATAGTTCTTCACTACTGATAGTGTTCGATAGTGCCACCGACAGTTTTGTTTACACATCACTGAAATAAATTGCGCGTTTATTCATTTGTAGCGTCGCTTGGCTTGTGAAAGTAATAAATACCCCTCATAGGTACCTACGCTATGGATAAGTGGTTGAAAAGAAACGCTGAAGGAATATCAAATGCAGAAGAAATGCTCATGAAGGTTCATCAAATAAAGTAAGATCATATTTTTGATATTTTTACTATTGCAAACGAACCTCTTATAAATCCTACCTATCGATGATTTGTAGATCCATGATAAATGTGCTCCAAAGAATACAAAAACTTATCACTTTCACCAAGAATGGGAACTCGACTACTTCTTTACTATGGTGAAAGAAAAATGTTGCTGCCTAATATGCAATACATCCCTGGCAATACCGAAAAAAGGAAATTTAGAGCGACATTTTAACACAATGCATAGTAAATATCAAGCTGACTTTCCACCTAACAGCAAAATAAGAAAGATCAAATTGCAAGCATTAAAATCGCAAATAAAAGGCCAAAAAAACATGTTTTCTGAGCCTATTGAGCAAAGTAAAGCTGCGACTGAATCTTCTTTCCAAGTAAGCTATAGAATTGCACAAAAGTCCAAACCTTTTTCCGATGGAGAATACATCAAGGAAATTTTTAAAGCAGTGTCAGATTTGCTGTTCGTTAATTTCAACAACAAAAACGAAATTAAAAAAGCTTTTCATGGTTTACAGCTATCTCGAAATACTGTGATGCGCCGAATAGAAACAATAAGTAAGAATATAAACGAACAGCTACAAAAAGATATCGTCCGCTGCGTTGCTTTTTCGCTACATCTAGACGAGTCAACAGATATCACTGATACTGCACAATTACTTTTTTTTATTCGGATGGTCTTTGAAGATTTCTCGACGAAAGAAGAACTGCTAAGTATGATTTCTTTAAAAGGAAAAACTCGAGGCCTTGATATATTCACGGAATTTAAAGTATATATTAGCCGGATTAAACTACCTTTGTATAAACTCGTATCAATGACAACAGATGGGGCTCCTGCAATGACAGGTATTCATAATAACTTTATTGCTCTTTGTCACAAAGACGAAGATTTTCCTGACTTCATTAGCTACCACTGCATAATTCATCAACAAGTACTGGCTAGTAAGAGACTAAACACAAAACATGTGATGGACACTTCTTTCAAGATTGTAAATTCCATTAAAGGAAAATGTCTTCACCGACGTTAGGTGGTTGAGTCGAAACAAGTTATTGCAAAGATTTCAGGATCTATTGGACAAAATAATAAAATTTCTTGAAAAGAGGGGTGATGAATGTCAGCAATTGCGTGATTTAGACTGGCAATGTGATTTAGCATTTTTAGCAGATTTTACTGGAATACTGAGTATATTAAATCTGGAACTACAAGGCAAGAATAAAACAGTAACAGAAATGATGAGTTCTATTGCAGCATTTCAAAGTCAAGCAGCGTCTATGATAATTGACATCGAAAAGAAAAAATTTCAACATTTTGTAAACATCAAGGATTATGTTGAAAAACATACTACTTACAATTTCATTCCTGACAAGTACACGGCAAAAATTAAGGCAGTGGTATCAGACTTCGAAATTCGCTTTAGTGATTTCAAAAAAATTGAGAAGTTGGTCGAATTCATCAGTTATCCTTTTAATAATTCCATTGATCATAGTGATATCTATGAAATAGCTACAAAAATTGCAGATACAGATCAAGTGGACCACATGATACTTCAAAACGAAATTATAACTCTGCGCTGCGCTATATTCTTGACCGATCGTTCCTATGGGAGCTATATGATATAGTCAACCGATTCTGATCAAATATGGTGGATTTGTTTAAAGGTGTATTAAACTTATGAACACCAAATTTCGTAACAATTGATTAAAAAACAACAAAGTTATTAAAGTTTAATTCTATTCTTGACCGATCGTTCCTATGGGAGCTATATGATATAGTCATCCGATCGGGATGATTCCGAAATATACAATGCCTGCAACAAAAAGAAGCCTGAATGCAAAATTTCAGCTCTGTAGCTTTAAGGGTCTCGGAGGAGAAGCTGTTGATCCAGACTGACGGACATGGCTATATCAACTCAGCTCGTCGTGCTGATCAAGAATATATATACTTTATATAGTCGGAAACGATTCCTTCTGTGCGTTGCAAACTTTTGACCAAAATTAATATTCCCTTGCAAGGGTATAAATATACATCGTTCTCGTTTGACAGATGCTCATACATTGGACTCTTTAAGGTTGGCAATTTCCAACTACAAACCTGATTTTGCTAGTAGAAGATGCTCAGACCCAATGCTAAATAAGTAGTTTTTAAGAGTAATTTTTATGTTTTTCTTCTTAATAAACTAAAAAGACTACATAATTGTGTACTGAACTAAGCTGTTTTATTAAGGTTTTCAAGAAATATGTAATTGGTATATCCCACAGGGTGTCCTCAGTGAATAGTTGATCTTGGGTCTAATCAAGTTGGCCACCCCTGGCTTATATGTTAGATTAAGATAAACCTAGAAAACTGTAATTAGACTTATAAGCCCATATAAGAGATCCAACAAACAAATAAAACGTAAAAAAAAAAAAAAATGGTAAAAAGTCCGAAGCATCCGAATATAGGGGCATTTCTAAATTGTCCGCTATCCCCAAAGCTTTTGAAAAGTTAATCACTTCGCAATTGCAACATTTTTGTAAATCTATTATTTCACCATCTCAGCATGGTTTTGTGAAACGTAGATCTACTACCACTAACCTTTTAGAATTTACATCATTAACGATCGAAGGATTTAGGAATGCAAGGCAAACTGATGTCGTTTATACTGATTTCAGTAAGACTTTTGTTTCTGTTAATCATACACTTCTTATTTTAAAATTAAACGAAATTGGTTTCCCATGCAGTATCATTAGCTGGATTCGTGAATACCTGAAAGACAGAACACAAAAAGTTCTTTTCAAGTCTTCAAGTTCTAGGTCTATCCAAGTACGCAGTGACTTCATGTACGCAGATGATGTTAAGCTTTGTCTCAGCTACAGAGACATTATAGCTCCCTCACGGTGGCAGTGGTGTCAACGCAACTTATTAAACCTAAACACATCTAAATGCAAGGTCATGACTTTTTTCAGAAATACTCCTCAGTTGATTATCTTTTCTCTTAATAACATTCCATTAACTAGACTTAATGAGATGATCGACTTGGGAGTACTTATGGACCATAAATTGACTTTTAAGTCCCATATATCTACTAACGTCGGTAAAGCCATGGGTGTTCTTGGATTCGTAAAAAGGTGGTCAAAGCAATTTGATGATCCATATACAACCAAGGTTCTTTACACCTCATTGGTTCGTTCAATTTTAGAATATGCCACCTGCATATGGTCACCCCAATACGATTCACATAAAGCAAGAATAGAATCAGTTCAAAAACAGTTCCTTCTTTTTGCTCTTCGTGGTCTGAACTGGGATCAAAATATCAACTTGCCTTCGTACCCTAGTAGACTCCTTTTACTGGGCCTTCCTTCTCTTACTAATCGTAGATTAATGCTTGGAGTCATATTCATGCACAAGCTTCTTAATGGGGATATAGACTCTCCCGAGCTATTGAACCGAGTAAAACTAACAGTTCCTTGTAGATCTACTAGAAACTATATTCCTCTATCACTTCCACGATATGCTACTAACTACCTAATGCATGAACCTTTTCGAGTTCTTTGTTCTGATTACAATCGTCTTTATCATGTAATCAGTTCAGAGCCCTCCATTCCTTTACTAAAAACTTCTATCCTTTCCCATTTAGCACAAAACTAGCTATAGTTTCGCTTTTGTCTGTGTATTGTGGATTGCCCCCGCGACTCGAGTCGTGCGTTATGCGGCTTGCGCCCCTCGATCGGTTGGGCGGGAGGTGTGGTGAATTATTAGAAGAAAAATATTAATTGGCTCCCAAGTAAAAACCGAACTGAAAAACGCAACCGAAAATCCTAACGGAAACCCCTGCACTAAAGCTAAAACCTGTACCAAAGAAAAATTCTGCACCAGTGGAGCGAGCTGTATAAACTAAAAAAAACCAAAGACCACCAAGAAGACGAAAATAACTATATAGATATATATAACTATAACTGCTCATTTTGTATGAATTTTTTTAAACACGTGTTGGGAATAATAAGAAAAGGAAAACTTTTATTTTTTCCTTTTATGCCATTGTATTAATATTCGATTTGTAGATCATTAGTAAAAGCTTTTAATGTGCGATTCTTTTTTGCTTGAACTTGCAAACGTTTTTCAAAAATTAACTTTAGATGAGATTGGCTTAAAAATGAATGCAGTTCAAGTAAAATTGTTGGTAGGGAAAGCAGTTAAAAATGCACAAAGAAAATTCGAAGCTGAAATAAACAACGTAAACAATCGGATTAATGGTATATCAAATAAACTGGCAGCAAAAAAAAAATAGTAAGTTTAAATTGTTCTAGGTATAAAATGTGAGGAAACTCTTGATGCTGTGAAAACTCTTCCCGTTTTTTCTGGGCTACTGGGTACATATGTATCCTGGCGCGATGCAGCGCATAATGTGTATGAGATTTTCAAAAAGTTTGATGGGAGCTCACGCCACTTTCAAGCGGTAACAATAATAAGAAATAAAATTAGAGGCGATTCTGACGGTGTATTAATTTCTTTTAGTACAGTGTTCAATTTTGATGCAATAATTGCTAGGTTGGATTTCACTTACTCGGATAAGCGATTAACTCGTTAATCAGGAACTGTCAACATTAAGAACAGAAAACAATGACAATCCTTAAGTTTTATGACGAGACTGAAAGAAGCTTACGGTATTAACTAATAAGACTTTTATGACCTACAAATCAGATATTGCTGACGCAATTAATGAAAAATATAGGGGTGACGTATTGACGGTTTTCATAACAGGATTAAAAAAGTCTTTGATTTGCATCTAGACCTTCTGATTTACCATGCGCACTGGCACTAAAAGTCGAAGCAAATCATGAACGTTATATTTTTGGTTCGCATTTTAAAAGGTTTATACTGAATCGACTGTAAGAAACAGGCAAGCAACACAAAGAATTACTAACACAGATACCGTGACAAAAGACTTTAGTTAGTAACGGGATTGCCGCTGTGGTACCAGTAGGACCATCGTTGACAACTAGGTATTGCAAAAAGGTAACGGCACCCCGGGTGTCCCTCATTCTTTGGGCGAACCTATGGATTTTGACCCTTCTACGACCCCTTTTAAACAAAACACCGCGTACCCAAATCGAGGTCAATCGGGCAGACTTTTTAATAAACCGCCTGATTGTCAAAGTTTAAAGACTAATAAAATTAATCAACGGAATGAGGAAAAGCTTTATCCTGTTGATGCACACAACGATCGTGGCGCGCAAGAAATGTCAGAAATTGAAGAAGATCAGATTAATTTTTTAGTGGCAGTTCCCTCCCGCCATGTATATCTAGATATGTAGTCGCAGACGCATTGACCCGCCAGTATTTAAATAACACTGAGGAAGATATCAGCTCGAACGTAGCAATAATTCATAACGAGGGATCTTATTCAAATATAGTCCGTTATTAGACCAACCGTTATTACTCCAACCGAATAATCCTTAAAATAGGAAATTCGCCCTCTAGAAAACTACAATTTTGTTTAGGCAAAGATAAGACATTTGTCGTTTTCACCGATTTTCAAAGCTTAATTATCACTGTGCATAATTGCATAAAGTTGGGAGTTACTTGGCAAGATTCAGAATCCGCTAGTTAAGCTTTTTCTCAAAACTTGTTTCAGACATACCGGTTACTGACGTTTTTAACCCAAACGAGCAACTCGAAATTATTAATCAAGAACATAATAGGGCTGATAGGGCTCCGCAAGAAAATATAAACCAAACAATTCGAGATTATTTTTTTCTTAAAATGGAAAAAACGGCAAAGGGAGTTGCTTTTAAGTGTAGGATTTGTTTGCAGACAAATTACGCTAGATATCCAGCAAAGCATCCTATCTGCGAGACTCCTATTTCAACTTGTGTTATTCATATCTATATATCTATTCATATCTATCTGCCTCCGCGACTCGAGCCGTGCGTTATGCGGCTTGCGCCCCTCGATCGGTTGGGCGGGAGGTGTGGTGAATTATTAGAAGAAAAATATTAATTCGCTCCCAACTAAAAACCGAACTGAAAAACCCAACCGAAAAACCTAACGGAAACCGCTCTGCAAACTGTAATCGACTGTGTTATACATAAATGCAGATGAAGTCGTGTCAGCGTCAGAACAAAAAGGTCACCAGCACTCAACGTTTCAATGGTGTCGGAGCTCATACGTCAATATATAAGTGTAAGACAAAAATCAACCATAACTAGACATGATCTCATTGATTCCGTAAACATGGTGTCAGAAAACGATAGGCAAGCAATAAGAAACTGCACACGTCTAAACAAATTTTTATTGCGTGGTTGTCCCAGAATCTTTAGCAGTTAACGGAAATAGTTATCCGAAAAGAAAATTAGCTTTCCTCCCAGTGTAAAACATATGAGTATTTGAGCTTTATCGAACTACCTAACTCCGGAAGTGCATGGTAAAGAAGATAACGCCCGCAGTGAGCTTATATTTTAGTAATTAGTATTCACATATTTGTATGCTTTAGTAGTGTTTATCTCTTTTGTTTATCCGCACTCGCCAAAGTGAAACTTATTTGCCGATAGAGATGGAAATGTAAAAACGATTTCGCACGAGTCGCGAGTTAAAAAATATTGAAAATACGTTTACAAAACGAAGTTAATTTTCATTTTATTTTTAGTTTATGTAAGGAAAAGGCAGTCAATTTCTTTTACGGATATGTCACGGTCATTTATACCGTAAACTGCATTTATTCACTTAAAACTAAATTTAGAATTATTTAAGAAAATACTTTAATGGCATTTGGAATAACCGATATTTTTATCGGCCTAGAATCATACTCCACCCCATCAATAGAATAAACTAATTTGGTTTTATTACATACTGGGTATAAACGAATGGTTCGACTTCTTAACACCAAGTTAGGTTGTATGTTGCTTCCAGTAATGTTTGGAATAATTTTTATAAAACCCCAGCCAGGCTGCAGTGAATTAATAAATTTGCTTTCCAGTTCAGTAAAGTTTTCAGTATTTTGGCTGCAGTAAATGTTTAAGTTGTTCACTTTAATTTTTCGTTTCAGTATAGTATTACAGTGTAGTGAATTCACATGTCGGTTTTAAATGACTTCAGCACAGCTTGTAACATTCTGTTGCAGGCAGGAAATAATAGTAATAAGTTTATATATAAGAACAATTGTATGTATGTACGCAAACTTGCATGCATACATTTCGTTCTGTATATAAACTTACGCAAACGAATTGTGCTGGCAAACCAGCCCAATTATGCTGAGCTTGCAATTTGATCATGTGAGTTCACTCGCGCGCCTCACCCCTCTTATTTTTGTAGCTGCCAACAAGCAGCATAAGTTAGCACACTAAATGATTCATTCTGAATAAACTGACACAAGAGCACAGACGTGCCACAATTTGATTATCTTTTATTTTGGATAAAAATACTTGGTTTATGGCGATAGCGAAAACATATCATTTCATGGCGACCGTGACAGGACACGGAATAACAACTGTCCTGCTGGAGGCATGATCTGCTGGAGGACAACGGAGAAGAAAGAATTAAAACATAAAATTCCGGAAGCAAAACCATTCTCAAATACCGGTTGTATGCATACACATATAATCCTGCAAAAACAAAAAGAAGTGTTTGAATTCCCTATTTGGGAAAACTAAGAAAATCAAAAAAAAAACTCCATTCAACTGTTCCAGCCAAGTGCCATCCAAGAGTTTTCCATATGCCACATTTTGCATGGAAACAAGCCTGTGCAGCCAGCATCGGCACCGTCTGGCGTTTCAAGCCAGACCAAGAAAGAAAGTGAGCCGACAGCGTTTCTAAGAGCGCCCAACAGAATGTTACAAAACAATGAAGACCGACAACTCTACATTGAGAGTCTAAAACAATTAGAAGAACTTTGCCGTGGTGCAAAGTAACGCAAATCGGATTTCCGATATTGCCACTAATTTTAAAAATTTATCATTCATTCACTCATTTAAAAAAAAATTTTTCTTTACTATGTTTATATAACAAATCATCTCAATCATTTAATTTTAATTAAATCCTCAAGTCAATGCGTGCAAACGCTGCTTGAAAAATACTAACGAAAAAAATTAGGCTATTACTAACACATGTGGTTGGAGTATCTATTGTAAAATTTAATGAAATGTAAACTTGAATTGTGAGCCAACCACATGCACTATCTCTTCTAACTTCCACGTCTCTGTCACTGCTATAAGCAGTTGAATATATACGTTCGTTTCTGCATGTATGCTTATACAATGTAATGAATCATTCTTCGATGATCTATTGATCACTTAAAGTGGGTATAAATAACTGATATCACACTCCTTTTTGATATATATATATATAAATGATAATATACCAAATGAAATTTCCATTCCATTTAAAATTTTTTTTTTATAAAAAAAAAAGGGTTTTCAATATATACGCTTTAGTAATAGAAAGAATCTCAAAATTCAATTTAACAAAATGGAAAGCGTAGAAGAATCAATTAATTCAAAAATTGAGCCGATGATCAAGCAGAAATGAAGAAAAATGTGAAAGAAAAGGAGGAGGAGGGGGAGAAGAATTGATAAGAGAAAATCTTCTCCCTCTTGAATTTATAGACATGTAAGATAAAATCTCCATCTCAATCTCTCGTTCACTCTCAAAAGAGTTAAGTCTTATCGCCCCTAACAGAAAATAACACTAACAATGGCAAACAAAATAGCTGCCGATAGGGAATACGTAAAACAAGTTATGTCTTCGGTCCCTGAGTTTGACGGTCAAAAGACCTCACTCACCCGTTTCGTTACGGCATTAAAGTTGGTCGAACGAACTAAAGGAGACCAGGAGGATTTGGCCCTTGAAGCCATTAAGTCCAAAATCACCGGCTCCATTGCCCACAGAGTCCAAAATGAGACTACAATAATGGGCATAATAGAAAAACTAAAACATAACGTTAGAGGCGAATCAACTGATGTCATAATTGCAAAACTCATGAACGCCCAACAAAAGGGTAAAACAGCATCAGAATATGCTATGGAGCTTGACAATTTGCGAAAGCAACTTGAAGCCGCTTATATTGACCGTGGGTTAGATCCCGACAACGCTGAGGAATTCGCCACAAAAGAAGCTATGGAGGCGCTAATCCTCCAATGTCAGCACGAGCGAGTTCGTACTATATTGGAAGCTGGACACTTTTAGTGATGCTATGGGTAAATATATCCGTCTCATGACCCAAACGACTGGGAGTCCCAGTACCATATTGTACCAGCGTGGGAGAAATAATAGAGGCAGGTATTACTCTAATTACCAACGTGGTAGAGGCAACAGCCAGGGTAACTACAATGCCAACTATAATTCCAACAATTACCGGTCAAACAGAGGACAGTCCCATAACAGGGGACAGTCCCAATACCAATATAATAATAACGCTAGAAGAGAAACATACCTAGCAGAAATATTCGCGTATCCCACAATGAAACGGGAAACACGCAAAACCCTTTAGATACAGAAGAGTAAGCACAAAACATGTGCATACAATTAATTTTAATCTCAATATATTTGTTTCATTTTTATTGATTGGTCGAAACAAATAAAAAATTAACATTTTTAATCGACACTGGTGCAGATATTTCAATTCTCAAAGAAGATTCAGATGTTCTAAATGACATCGACACGAATCACAAAATTAACATTCAAGGCATTGGTAAAGGAGCAATAAAGTCCAAAGGCCTAGCATCCTTAGAGCTTCAAACCTCTAAATACATAATCCCACACGACTTTCATGTTGTACAGTCAATACCAAGTGATGGTATAATTGGCATTGATTTCATCAAAAGATTCAACTGCCAAATCGACTGCAAAGCGTCTGGAGACTGGTTAATACTAAGATCAGATAATTTAAAATTTCCTATTTATGTTCCAATAACATACAATTCTGGTAACACCTCAATTTTCATACTAGCAAGATCCCAAGTAGTCCGACAAATTAATCTCACCTTGAGTGAAGACGTTGTGTTGATTCCCAATCAGGAAATTCAACCAGGTATTTTCGTTGCAAATACATTGGCAACAAATGGAAATACAGTTGTCCGTTTGCTAAATGCAACCAATTCTGACAAAATAATAAAGATAAACACTTTAAAGTCAAAACCATTTTCGAACTACGATGTAGTTCCTACCTTTCCTAAAGCTAGGGAAAATATGGTAATGTCCCAGCTAACTAAAAATTTTCCGCTCCAATTTAAAGAACAATTAACCCAACTATGCACCAGATATAGTGATGTATTTGGACTTGAGACCGAATCAATCACAACAAATAATTTTTATAAACAAAAATTGAGATTAAAAGACGAAGAACCGGTATATATCAAAAACTACCGGAGCCCGCATAGTCAAAAGGAAGAAATCCAAAAGCAGGTTGGAAAACTAATAGTCAACAATATAGTTGAACCATCTGTGTCTGAATATAATAGCCCACTGCTACTTGTTCCGAAAAAATCATTACCTGGCTCAGAAGACAAGAAATGGCGATTAGTTATTGACTATCGTCAAATCAATAAAAAATTATTGGCCGACAAATTTCCTCTTCCTCGAATTGAGGACATACTAGACCAACTAGGTCGAGCTAAATACTTCTCATGTCTTGACTTAATGTCAGGCTTCCACCAAATCGAACTTGAAGAAAGTTCAAGAAATATAACGTCTTTTTCAACGAGCAACGGCTCTTATCGCTTCACGTGATTACCATTTGGTCTAAAGATAGCGCCTAATTCATTTCAGAGAATGATGACTATCGCATTCTCGGGACTAGATTCGTCCCAAGCATTCCTTTATATGGATGATTTAATAGTTATTGGTTGTTCCGAAAAACACATGCTAAAAAATCTTAACGATGTCTTCAATACATGTCGGAAACACAACCTTAAATTACATCCAGACAAATGTTCATTTTTTATGCGCGAAGTGACTTTTCTAGGTCATAAGTGGACAGATAAAGGAATTTTACCTGATGACACAAAATATAATGTCATTAAGAATTATCCAGTCCCACATGATGCGGACAGCGCTAGACGGTTCGTTGCATTTTGCAACTATTATAGACGTTTTATTAAAAATTTCGCCGACTATTCCCGGCACATAACTCGATTATGTAAAAAGAATGTTCTCTTTGAGTGGACAATTGAATGCCAAAATGCATTCCAAAACCTTAAAGAAAATTTTATGCATATATAACAATATCCTGATTTTACCAAAGAATTTTGCATAATCACAGATGCAAGCAAACAAGCGTGTGGAACGGTTTTAACCCAAAACCGAGATGGACTCCAACTTCCAATCGCTTATGCATCGCGTTCATTCACCAAAGGTGAAAGTAAAAAGAGCACAACGGAACAAGAACTAGCAGCCATTCATTGGGCCGTTACGCATTTTCGACCATATATTTATGGCAAGCATTTCACGATAAAAACAGACCACAGACCTTTAACATATTTATTTTCCATGGTAAATCCTAGCTCAAAATTGACTCGCATGCGGCTTGAACTGGAAGAATACGACTTCACAGTTGAGTATCTAAAGGGAAAAGACAATTTCGTGGCAGATGCCCTATCTCGGATCACAATAACTGAGTTAAAAGACATTCAAAATAAAGTCCTGAAAGTCACTACCAGGCAACAGTACAGACAAAATAAATCCTGCGCAGGAAAAGAAAAAGAGACTTTGCCAAGGCAAAGTATTCCAAATGCTTCTATGCCCAACGTTTACCAAGTTATAAATAATGACGAGGTACGAAAAGTAGTGGCCTTGCATATAACAAATAAACTGTGTTACTTGAAACACGGAAATAAAGTTATTGCAAGAATTGATATTGGCGACCTATATACTAATGAAAAACTTTACTTAGGTCAGTTCTTTCAAAGGCTTGAAAAGCAAGCCGGTATATTAAAAATAAGCCATATCAAAACGGCACCGTGGGAAAAGATCTTTGAATTTATTTCATTAGATACTTTTAAAGAAATGGGCAATGATAAATTGAAATCATTAAGAGTAGAGCTACTCAACCCGGTGACCATAATAAGCAATGAAAAAAAAAAGAAGCAATTTTGTCTGAAAATCATGATAATCCATTACAAGGAGGTCATAATGGCATAACAAAAACTTTAATAAAAATAAAAAGACACTACTATTGGAAAAATATGACGCGTCAAATAAAAGAGTACATACGTAGTTGTCCAAAATGCCAAAAGTCAAAAACGACAAAACATACTAAGACCCCAATAGTAATAACAGAAACGCCTATGAGTGCCTTTGACAGAGTAATAGTGGATACTAGAGGTCCACTACCGAAATCTGAAAATGGTAACGAATACGCAGTAACCCTAATATGCGACCTAACAAAGTATTTGGTAGCCATCCCTGTTCAAAATAAGAACGCTAATACCATTGCGAAAGCGATATTTGAATTTTTTATATTAAAGTACGGTCCAATGAAGACGTTCATTTCGGACATGGGCACTGAATATAAAAATTCAATAATAAGCGATCTGTGCAAATATCTAAAAATAGACAACATAACGTCTACTGCACATTACCACCAAACCGTGGGAACAGTGGAAAGAAGTCATAGAACTTTTAATGAATACATCCGTTCATATATATCAGTCAATAAAACTGACTGGGATGTTTGGCTCCAATATTTTACATATTGTTTTAACACGACCCCCTCTAAGGCACATGGTTATTGTCCATATGAGCTAGTTTTTGGCAAACAAAGCAATTTGCTAAAACAATTTAATGCCATAAATAATATAAGTCCATTATATAATGTAAATGATTACGTTAGAGAAGCTAAGTTTAGATTAGAGCAAGCCTATAAAAGGGCAAGGCTTATGCTAGAAGAGCATAAGGTAAAGAATAAAGAACTATACGATAGAAAAATAAATAATTTTGAACTAGAAATAGGTGACAGGGTTCTTTTGAAAAATGAAACGGGCCATAAGCTAGAACCTAAGTATCTAGGCCCATATAGAGTAGAATCAAAAGAAGATAGGGATAATATTTTAATTAGAGATAAAAGAAATAAAGCACAAAGAGTGCATAAGGATAGGTTAAAAATTTTTAAATAACAAAAAGAAAAATTTTTCTCTAGTATTTACAAAATCTAAAGTGTATACATTGAAAATAAGGAAAGTTATTTGCATATATACAAATTTTTATTTTTATATATATAAAGGAAAAGAGCGAAGAAAAAAAAAATATTTTAAAACTTTGCTAATAAAAAAAAAATGCATACATGTAAGGAAAAAATATATATATTCATTGACGGACGTCAAATTTTTTTTTTAAATAACACGAATTACTTTATAACGTCATTTACTTTATATACACATATATAATAACTTCATTAGATTACGTTATTCTTTAAAAAGGGGAGGTGTAGTGAATTCACATGTCGGTTTTAAATGACTTCAGCACAGCTTGTAACATTCTGTTGCAGGCAGGAAATAATAGTAATAAGTTTATATATACATAAGAACAATTGTATGTACATATGTACGCAAACTTGCATGCATACATTTCGTTCTGTATATTAGCTTACGCAAACGAATTGTGCTGTCAAACCAGCCCAATTATGCTGAGCTTGCAATTTGATCATGTGACTTCACTCGCGCGCCTCACCCCTCTTATTTTAGTAGCTGCCAACAAGCAGCATAAGTTAGCACACTAAATGATTCATTCTGTATAAACTGACACAAGAGCACAGACGTGCCAAAGCACACAATTTGATTATCTTTTATTTTGGATAAAAATACTTGGTTTATGGCGATAGCGAAAACATATCATTTCAACAGTTGTCATTTTTAATCTGCTCCTGTGAAGATTTTTCTTTGGTTGGCATGAATTTGCTGATGAAGATCCCGCCATTAGCGGGAGCGAGCTTCAGAGCGAGAGGGCCCAGCAGGTTTTTATACCCTCTACCCATAGGGTAAAAGGGTATATTAAAGTCGCTAAAATGTATGTAACAGGCAGAAGGAAGCGTTTCCGACCCCATCAAATATATATATTCTTGATCAGCATCACTAGCCGAGTCGATTGAGACATATCCGTCTGTCCGTCTGTCCGTTCGTATGAAAACCTAGATCTCGGAGGCTATAAGAGCTAGAGCCACCAAATTTGGTGTGAGCATGCGTCTAATGCAAACACAGATCAAGTTTGTTTCAAATTTATGCCACGCCCACTTCCGCCCCCTCAAATCGGGAAAACGTACTAATAGAGCTGTATTGAAGATTATTTATATACCCAAACTGCTTCACCTGACCAAATTTCGTGCAAATCAGACAATAAACTTAGGAGATATACCTATATGAGTTTTGCACTGAATTGCCAAGGCGACATTGGCTAGCAAGAGTGAGCGATTCAGCATGCGTTCGCTGCTGCTGCATGTTAAAGGGAATTTTGTATAAAATTGATGGCGATTTTGAGAATATTCTATTTCATTTAATATAACTAGTTAGTACAGGAAATACTCAATGTCGACAGGGACGACTTGCTTGCTTCATTTCAGTAAGTTACAGTTGCTGCAACATGGGCATGATGGAGTGTATTCGTAGCATGTCTTAAACCTAAAATTTGATTTACGGGGAAATAAACGTGCGCTATTTACGCTGCATAGTGCCGTGGTGGTCCAAAATACCAATAATTATCTTTTAAAGAGTCTATATCCTTTAAAATGCCCCAAGAAAAACGATTTAGCCCGAATATTGGTCTTAAACGTTTAGTGTCTTCTTCATTGCTGCTCTCGTTTTTATTCAAAACGTCATATTGCATTACGCTTTCGAATTTTACTTGGTTTCTTACCAATGGCAATAATGAACCAGTTAATGCTTTGACATAATCTAAGTCAGTTTTCCCACTCATATCAAAATACTTGGAAGCTGATTCGCTTGCTCGGCCAAGTGGAAGTAGAGTTAAAGGACACAAATGACCGTGTCTTCGCATCAGTCCCGTGACAACCTCAGAAGTTGTCCCATCACCACCAGCTACCACAATTACGTCGGGCACCTTCTTCATTCCTTCATTAAACGATTTCGCATGACCAATATAGTTTTTCCATTTTTAATCCGCAATATCTTAATTATAAAGATCGCATTAGGTTTGTCCAGAAATAATTTCTGTTATTTGCGTTTCGTTGGCTCCCATGCGAAATTCCATAAAATTACCTCCCTCGTCGGTCATGACATGCCTCGCTGATGGAAGTCTTCCCCGTCCTGTAGCATAATTTGAAACAGACAAATGATACATTTTATTAGTGGGATAGACCTCAAGTTTAAAAAAAAAATTGAGAAATGCAAAAATTATTAAGAACATTAAAATCCGATTTTCCGGTTTTCCGACTTTTTTTTTTTCATTGACAACAATTATTATTATTTTTTTATTTTTTTTAACACGTGTAAAAAATTTTATGGCGATTGCTCGTTTTTTGCGCCAGTTATCATTTCCATCAGGTCGATAAACACATATGTACTTAAAGAAAATGCAAAAAAAAATTTTGATTTTTTGGATCCAACAAAGCAGAAACCTCCCTTAACTGTGTTCCAAAGGATCCCTTCATTAGTAAGGAAGTCTTTATACGGCTGAGACATGAATGATTCTGGAACAGCTAATATAAGTATATATATATTTACCTTTTTGTTGTGCGGTTTTTAGTTAATGCTACATATATGACTTCTATTGGATGTCGATTGCGAATGTCCACGAGATTCGATATTCTATTATATTTTCTTGGAGGTGATTGATTTGAAATGTAATCTTCTGTATTATAAAATCCACCTTTTCTGACAATCATCTCAAATTTCTAAAGCAACATTCCTTGAAATCCATTCATCGACACTTCTGTATGTAGCTTCGTTATAACTACTCTATGCTCGAGGCATCTTTTAGCAGTCTTGCAGCATAAATCTTGGCTGTTTCAAATCATTCACATTTTTAAGATCTCTCAGCGGGTTAACCCATCGGTTAAACTCAGTAGGTAAGATGCGAAAACCATATGGAGCTCTGCAAAACTGTAATCGACTGTGTTATAAATAAATGCAGATGAAGGTCACCAGCACTCAACGTTTCAATGGTGTCGGAGCTCATACGTCAATATATAAGTGTAAGACAAAAATCAACCATAACCAGACAGATCTCATTGATTCCGTAAACATGGTGTCAGAAAACGATAGGCAAGCAATAAGAAACTGCACACAGTTAACGGAAATAGTTATCCGAAAAGGAAATTAGCTTTCCTCCCAGTGTAAAACATATGAGTACTTGAGCTTTATCGAACTAAAATTGCCGATAGAGATGGAAATGTAAAAACGATTTCGCACTAGTCGCGAGTAAATAGTCCCTTAAAAAATATTGAAAAAACGTTCACAAAACGAAGTTAATTTTTATTGTTTATGTAAGGAAAAGGCAGTCAATTTCTTTAATGGATGTGTCACGGTCATTTATACCGTAAACAGCATTTATTCACTTAAAAATAAATTTAGAATTATTTAACAAAACACTTTAATGGCATTAGAATCATACTCCTCCCCATCAATAGAATAAACTAATTTGGTTTTATTACATACCGGGTATAAACGAATGGTTAGACTTCTTAACACCAAGTTAGGTTGTATGTTGCTTCCAGTAATATTTGGAATAATTTTTATTAAACCCCAGCCAGACTGCAGTGAATTAATAAATTTGCTTTCCAGTTCAGTAAAGTTTTCAGTATTTTGGCTGCAGTAAATGTTTAAGTTGTTCACTTTAATTTTTCCTTTCAGTATAGTATTACAGTTATCATTTTTAATCTGCTCCTGTGTTGGCATGAATTTGCTGATGAAGATCCCGCCATTAGCTGCTTCAGAGCGAGAGGGCCCAGCAGGTTTTTCAAGTAAGTTACAGTTACTGCAACCTGGACATGATGGAGTGTACTCGTAGCTTGTCTCAAAACTAAAATTTGATTTACGGGAAATAAACGTAAATAGCGCAGCTGCATAGTGCCGTAGTGGTCCAAAATACCAATAATTATCTTTTAAAGAGTCTATATCCTTTAAAATGCCCCAAGAAAAACGATTTAGCCCGAATATTGGTCTTAAACGTTTAGTGTCTTCTTCATTGCTGCTCTCGTTTTTATTCAAGACGTCATATTGCATTACGCTTTCGAATTTTAGTTGGTTTCTTAGCAATGGCAATAATGAACCAGTTAATGCTTTGACATAATCCAAGTCAGTTTTCCCACTCATATCAAAATACTTGGAAGCTGATTCGCTTGCTCGGCCAAGTGGAAGTAGAGTTAAAGGACACAAATGACCGTGTCTTCGCATCAGTCCCGTGACAACCTCAGAAGTTGTCCCATCACCACCAGCTACCACAATTACGTCGGGTACCTTCTTCATTCCTTCAATAAACGATTTCGCATGACCAATATAGTTAGTTCGAAAAACATCCACCTTGTATCCAGTCAAATGCAATATGGGTTCACAATACCTTTTAAACTTAGAAGAAAAAGAGATATATAATAGATATACTAAAGTTTACAATAGTTACCCATAATAACTTAAAAAAATAATTATAATTTAGTATGTATTATGTACTTATTTAAACACAATTTTTCCCCTTTAAAAATTTTAATTTTATATTTTTAATTTTAGCTGATTTAGTTATTTGTTAATTATTTTCATATTACTCTGTCGTTATTCAATTAAACATTATCCCTGAGGAAATTCTAATATTTTATGTGACTTTAACCTGCCGCACATTTCATGGCACATTGTAGGGTATTCCATTGCTCTTACACCAAATTCAAACTTTGAAATATTTTGCGAATTTCGTTATTATTGTTGAGATGGCTTGCCAGCTATCTAATCGATAGATTAAAACAAAAATTTTTGTTACGACTGGCGTTCTTTTTATCACTCTCCTTTTAATTTCTATATGCCCAAAGTTTTTTTGTACGCTAACAAAGTGAAATTTAATGCTATCAATTGATAACATTTCTGGTGCCTCAATGCTGATATAAGATGTTTCCTTTTTAAACACTAGGTGTATTCCAATTTTTGTAAAATTTAAATGCGACTAATGTAGTTGTATGACTTATCGCTATCTTGGATCGAAGATACTTTAAAATATCAACTGTTTAGCCCACGGCTTTCATTTATAAAAAAGGATTTATAAAATGCTATTTTAAAGAGTTTAACGATCCCAATATCTTCAAACTACTATTACTTCAGTAGTCCTCCCTATTCTGGAAAATGGTTTTTCCATTTTTAATCCGCAATATCTTAATTATAAAGATCGCATTAGGTTTGTCCAGAAATAATTTCTGTTATTTGCGTTTCCTTGGCTCCCATGCGAAATTCCATAAAATTACCTCCCTCGTCGGTCATGACATGCCTCGCTGATGGAAGTCTTCCCCGTCCTGTAGCATAATTTGAAACAGAAAAATGATACATTTTATTAGTGGGATAGACCTCAAGTTTAAAAAAAAAATTGAGAAATGCAAAAATTATTAAGAACATTAAAATCCGATTTTCCGGTTTTCCGACTTTTTTTTTTTCATTGACAACAATTTTTATTATTTTTTTATTTTTTTTTTTAACACGTGTAAAAAATTTTATGGCGATTGCTCATTTTTTGCGCCAGTTATCATTTCCATCAGGTCGATAAACACATATGTACTTAAAGAAAATGCAAAAAAAAATTTTGATTTTTTGGATCCAACAAAGCAGAAACCTCCCTTAACTGTGTTCCAAAGGATCCCTTCATTAGTAGGGAAGTCTTTATACGGCTGAGACATGAATGATTCTGGAACAGCTAATATAAGTATATATATATTTACCTTTTTGTTGTGCGGTTTTTAGTTAATGCTACATATATGACTTCTATTGGATGTCGATTGCGAATGTCCACGAGATTCGATATTCTATTATATTTTCTTGGAGGTGATTGATTTGAAATGTAATCTTCTGTATTATAAAATCCACCTTTTCTGACAATCATCTCAAATTTCTAAAGCAACATTCCTTGAAATCCATTCATCGACACTTCTGTATGTAGCTTCGTTATAACTACTCTATGCTCGAGGCATCTTTGAGCAGTCTTGCAGCATAAATCTTGGCTGTTTCAAATCATTCACATTTTTAAGATCTCTCAGCGGGTTAACCCATCGGTTAAACTCAGTAGGTAAGATGCGAAAACCATATGGAGCTCTGCAAAACTGTAATCGACTGTGTTATACATAAATGCAGATGAAGGTCTCCAGCACTCAACGTTTCAATGGTGTCGGAGCTCATACGTGAATATATAAATGTAAGACAAAAATCAACCATAACCATACATGATCTCATTGATTCCGTAAACATGGTGTCAGAAAACGATAGGCAAGCAATAAGAAACTGCACACGTCTAAACAAATTTTAATTGCGTGGTTGTCCCAGAATCTTTAGCAGTTAACGGAAATAGTTATCCGAAAAGGAAATTAGCTTTCCTCCCAGTGTAAAACATATGAGTACTTGAGCTTTATCGAACTAAAGTTGCCGATAGAGATGGAAATGTAAAAACGATTTCGCACTAGTCGCGAGTAAATAGTCCCTTAAAAAATATTGAAAAAACGTTCACAAAACGAAGTTAATTTTTATTGTTTATGTAAGGAAAAGGCAGTCAATTTCTTTAATGGATGTGTCACGGTCATTTATATTTTTTCACTTAAAAATAAATTTAAAATTATTTAACAAAACACTTTAATGGCATTAGGAATAACCGATATTTTTATCGGCCTAGAATCATACACCTCCCCATCAATAGAATAAACTAATTTGGTTTTATTACATACTGGGTATAAACGAATGGTTTGAAGATCCCGCCATTAGCTGCTTCAGAGCGAGAGGGCCCAGCAGGTTTTTCAAGTAAGTTACAGTTACTGCAACCTGGACATGATGGAGTGTACTCGTAGCATGTCTCAAAACTAAAATTTGATTTACGGGAAATAAACGTAAATAGCGCAGCTGCATAGTGCCGTAGTGGTCCAAAATACCAATAATTATCTTTTAAAGAGTCTATATCCTTTAAAATGCCCCAAGAAAAACGATTTAGCCCGAATATTGGTCTTAAACGTTTAGTGTCTTCTTCATTGCTGCTCTCGTTTTTATTCAAGACGTCATATTGCATTACGCTTTCGAATTTTAGTTGGTTTCTTAGCAATGGCAATAATGAACCAGTTAATGCTTTGACATAATCCAAGTCAGTTTTCCCACTCATATCAAAATACTTGGAAGCTGATTCGCTTGCTCGGCCAAGTGGAAGTAGAGTTAAAGGACACAAATGACCGTGTCTTCGCATCAGTCCCGTGACAACCTCAGAAGTTGTCCCATCACCACCAGCTACCACAATTACGTCGGGCACCTTCTTCATTCCTTCAATAAACGATTTCGCATGACCAATATAGTTAGTTCGAAAAACATCCACCTTGTATCCAGTCAAATGCAATATGGGTTCACAATACCTTTTAAACTTAGAAGAAAAAGAGATATATAATAGATATACTAAAGTTTACAATAGTTACCCATAATAACTTAAAAAAATAATTATAATTTAGTATGTACTATGTACTTATTTAAACACAATTTTTCCCCTTTAAAAATTTTAATTTTATATTTTTAATTTTAGCTGATTTAGTTATTTGTTAATTATTTTCATATTACTCTGTCGTTATTCAATTAAACATTATCCCTGAGGAAATTCTAATATTTTATGTGACTTTAACCTGCCGCACATTTCATGGCACATTGTAGGGTATTCCATTGCTCTTACACCAAATTCAAACTTTGAAATATTTTGCGAATTTCGTTATTATTGTTGAGATGGCTTGCCAGCTATCTCATCGATAGATTAAAACAAAAATTTTTGTTACGACTGGCGTTCTTTTTATCACTCTCCTTCTAATTTCTATATGCCCAAAGTTTTTTTGTACGCTAACAAAGTGAAATCTAATGCTATCAATTGATAACATTTCTGGTGCCTCAATGCTGATATAAGATGTTTCCTTTTTAAACACTTGGTGTATTCCAATTTTTATAAAATTTAAATGCGACTAATGTAGTTGTATGACTTATCGCTATCTTGGATCGAAGATACTTTAAAATATCAATGACCTTAGTGAACTGTTTAGCCCACGGCTTTCATTTATAAAAAAGGATTTATAAAATGCTATTTTAAAGAGTTTAACGATCCCAATATCTTCAAACTACTTTTACTTCAGTAGTCCTCCCTATTCTGGAAAATGGTTTTTCCATTTTTAATCCGCAATATCTTAATTATAAAGAGCGCATTAGGTTTGTCCAGAAGTAATTTCTGTTATTTGCGTTTCGTTGGCTCCCATGCGAAATTCCATAAAATTACCTCCGTCGTCGGTCATGACATGCCTCGCTGATGGAAGTCTTCCCCGTCCTGTAGCATAATTTGAAACAGAAAAATGATACATTTTATTAATCTTTACACTTACGCTGAGTGGGATAGACCTCAAGTTTAAAAAAAAAATTGAGAAATGCAAAAAATATTAAGAACTTTAAAATCCGATTTTCCGGTTTTCCGACTTTTTTTTTTCATTGACAACAATTTTTATTATTTTTCTATTTTTTTTAACACGTGTAAAAAATTTTATGGCGATTGCTCGTTTTTTGCGCCAGTTATCATTTCCATCAGGTCGATAAACACATATGTACTTAAAGAAAATGCAAAAAAAAATTTTGATTTTTTTGATCCAACAAAGCAGAAACCTCCCTTAACTGTGTTCCAAAGGATCCCTTCATTAGTAAGGAAGTCTTTATACGGCTGAGACATGAATGATTCTGGAACAGCTAATATAAGTATATATATATTTACCTTTTTGTTGTGCGGTTTTTAGTTAATGCTACATATATGACTTCTATTGGATGTCGATTGCGAATGTCCACGAGATTCGATATTCTATTATATTTTCTTGGAGGTGATTGATTTGAAATGTAATCTTCTGTATTATAAAATCCACCTTTTCTGACAATCATCTCAAATTTCTAAAGCAACATTCCTTGAAATCCATTCATCGACACTTCTGTATGTAGCTTCGTTATAACTACTCTATGCTCGAGGCATCTTTTAGCAGTCTTGCGCATAAATCTTGGCTGTTTCAAATCATTCACATTTTTAAGATCTCTCAGCGGGTTAACCCATCGGTTAAACTCAGTAGGTAAGATGCGAAAACCATATGGAGCTCTGCAAAACTGTAATCGACTGTGTTATACATAAATGCAGATGAAGGTCGCCAGCACTCATCGTTTCAATGGTGTCGGAGCTCATACTTCAATATATAAGTGTAAGACAAAAATCAACCATAACCATACATGATCTCATTGATTCCGTAAACATGGTGTCAGAAAACGATAGGCAAGCAATAAGAAACTGCACACGTCTAAACAAATTTTAATTGCGTGGTTGTCCCAGAATCTTTAGCAGTTAACGGAAATAGTTATCCGAAAAGGAAATTAGCTTTCCTCCCAGTGTAAAACATATGAGTACTTGAGCTTTATCGAACTAAAGTTGCCGATAGAGATGGAAATGTAAAAACGATTTCGCACTAGTCGCGAGTAAATAGTCCCTTAAAAAATATTGAAAAAACGTTCACAAAACGAAGTTAATTTTTATTGTTTATGTAAGGAAAAGGCAGTCAATTTCTTTAATGGATGTGTCACGGTCATTTATACCGTAAACAGCATTCATTCATTTCACTTAAAAATAAATTTAGAATTATTTAACAAAACACTTTAATGGCATTAGGAATAACCGATATTTTTATCGGCCTAGAATCATACACCTCCCCATCAATAGAATAAACTAATTTGGTTTTATTACATACTGGGTATAAACGAATGGTTCGACTTCTTAACACCAAGTTAGGTTGTATGTTGCTTCCAGTAATATTTGGAATAATTTTTATAAAACCCCAGCCACGCTGCAGTGAATTAATAAATTTGCTTTCCAGTTCAGTAAAGTTTTCAGTATTTTGGCTGCAGTAAATGTTTAAGTTGTTCACTTTAATTTTTCCTTTCAGTATAGTATTACAGTTATCATTTTTAATCTGCTCCTGTGAAGATTTTTCTAGTGCCCGTTCAAGTTTGGTTGGCATGAATTTGCTGATGAAGATCCCGCCATTAGCTGCTTCAGAGCGAGAGGGCCCAGCAGGTTTTTCAAGTAAGTTACAGTTACTGCAACCTGGACATGATGGAGTGTACTCGTAGCATGTCTCAAAACTAAAATTTGATTTACGGGAAATAAACGTAAATAGCGCAGCTGCATAGTGCCGTAGTGGTCCAAAATACCAATAATTATCTTTTAAAGAGTCTATATCCTTTAAAATGCCCCAAGAAAAACGATTTAGCCCGAATATTGGTCTTAAACGTTTAGTGTCTTCTTCATTGCTGCTCTCGTTTTTATTCAAGACGTCATATTGCATTACGCTTTCGAATTTTAGTTGGTTTCTTAGCAATGGCAATAATGAACCAGTTAATGCTTTGACATAATCCAAGTCAGTTTTCCCACTCATATCAAAATACTTGGAAGCTGATTCGCTTGCTCGGCCAAGTGGAAGTAGAGTTAAAGGACACAAATGACCGTGTCTTCGCATCAGTCCCGTGACAACCTCAGAAGTTGTCCCATCACCACCAGCTACCACAATTACGTCGGGCACCTTCTTCATTCCTTCAATAAACGATTTCGCATGACCAATATAGTAAGTTCGAAAAACATCCACCTTGTATCCAGTCAAATGCAATATGGGTTCACAATACCTTTTAAACTTAGAAGCAAAAGAAGAGATATATAATAGATATACTAAAGTTTACAATAGTTACCCATAATAACTTAAAAAAATAATTATAATTTAGTATGTACTATGTACTTATTTAAACACAATTTTTCCCCTTTAAAAATTTTAATTTTATATTTTTAATTTTAGCTGATTTAGTTATTTGTTAATTATTTTCATATTACTCTGTCGTTATTCAATTAAACATTATCCCTGAGGAAATTCTAATATTTTATGTGACTTTAACCTGCCGCACATTTCATGGCACATCGTAGGGTATTCCATTGCTCTTACACCAAATTCAAACTTTGAAATATTTTGCGAATTTCGTTATTATTGTTGAGATGGCTTGCCAGCTATCTAATCGATAGATTAAAACAAAAATTTTTGTTACGACTGGCGTTCTTTTTATCACTCTCCTTCTAATTTCTATATGCCCAAAGTTTTTTTGTACGCTAACAAAGTGAAATTTAATGCTATCAATTGATAACATTTCTGGTGCCTCAATGCTGATATAAGATGTTTCCTTTTTAAACACTTGGTGTATTCCAATTTTTGTAAAATTTAAATGCGACTAATGTAGTTGTATGACTTATCGCTATCTTGGATCGAAGATACTTTAAAATATCAATGACCTTAGTGAACTGTTTAGCCCACGGCTTTCATTTATAAAAAAGGATTTATAAAATGCTATTTTAAAGAGTTTAACGATCCCAATATCTTCAAACTACTTTTACTTCAGTAGTCCTCCCTATTCTGGAAAATGGTTTTTCCATTTTTAATTCGCAATATCTTAATTATAAAGAGCGCATTAGGTTTGTCCAGAAGTAATTTCTGTTATTTGCGTTTCGTTGGCTCCCATGCGAAATTCCATAAAATTACCTCCCTCGTCGGTCATGACATGCCTCGCTGATGGAAGTCTTCCCCGTCCTGTAGCATAATTTGAAACAGAAAAATGATACATTTTATTAATCTTTACACTTACGCTGAGTGGGATAGACCTCAAGTTTAAAAAAAAAATTGAGAAATGCAAAAATTATTAAGAACATGAAAATCCGATTTTCCGGTTTTCCGACTTTTTTTTTTTCATTGACAACAATTTTTATTATTTTTTTATTTTTTTAACACGTGTAAAAAATTTTACGGCGATTGCTCGTTTTTTGCGCCAGTTATCATTTCCATCAGGTCGATAAACACATATGTACTTAAAGAAAATGCAAAAAAAAATTTTGATTTTTTTGATCCAACAAAGCAGAAACCTCCCTTAACTGTGTTCCAAAGGATCCCTTCATTAGTAAGGAAGTCTTTATACGGCTGAGACATGAATGATTCTGGAACAGCTAATATAAGTATATATATATTTACCTTTTTGTTGTGCGGTTTTTAGTTAATGCTACATATATGACTTCTATTGGATGTCGATTGCGAATGTCCACGAGATTCGATATTCTATTATATTTTCTTGGAGGTGATTGATTTGAAATGTAATCTTCTGTATTATAAAATCCACCTTTTCTGACAATCATCTCAAATTTCTAAAGCAACATTCCTTGAAATCCATTCATCGACACTTCTGTATGTAGCTTCGTTATAACTACTCTATGCTCGAGGCATCTTTTAGCAGTCTTGCAGCATAAATCTTGGCTGTTTCAAATCATTTACATTTTTAAAATCCCTCAGCGGGTTAACCCATCGGTTAAACTCAGTAGGTAAGATGCGAAAACCATATGGAGCTCTGCAAAACTGTAATCGACTGTGTTATACATAAATGCAGATGAAGGTCGCCAGCACTCAACGTTTCAATGGTGTCGGAGCTCATACGTTAATATATAAGACAAAAATCAATCATAACCAGACAGATCTCATTGATCTCACCGTAAACATGGTGTCAGAAAACGATAGGCAAGCAATAAGAAACAGCACACAGTTAACGGAAATAGTTATCCGAAAAGGAAATTAGCTTTCCTCCCAGTGTAAAACATATGAGTAAAGCTCAAGTTATCGAACTAAAGTTGCCGATAGAGATGGAAATGTAAAAACGATTTCGCACTAGTCGCGAGTAAATAGTCCCTTAAAAAATATTGAAAAAACGTTCACAAAACGAAGTTAATTTTTATTGTTTATGTAAGGAAAAGGCAGTCAATTTCTTTAATGGATGTGTCACGGTCATTTATACCGTAAACAGCATTTATTCACTTAAAAATAAATTTAGAATTATTTAACAAAACACTTTAATGGCATTAGAATCATACTCCTCCCCATCAATAGAATAAACTAATTTGGTTTTATTACATACCGGGTATAAACGAATGGTTAGACTTCTTAACACCAAGTTAGGTTGTATGTTGCTTCCAGTAATATTTGGAATAATTTTTATTAAACCCCAGCCAGACTGCAGTGAATTAATAAATTTGCTTTCCAGTTCAGTAAAGTTTTCAGTATTTTGGCTGCAGTAAATGTTTAAGTTGTTCACTTTAATTTTTCCTTTCAGTATAGTATTACAGTTATCATTTTTAATCTGCTCCTGTGTTGGCATGAATTTGCTGATGAAGATCCCGCCATTAGCTGCTTCAGAGCGAGAGGGCCCAGCAGGTTTTTCAAGTAAGTTACAGTTACTGCAACCTGGACATGATGGAGTGTACTCGTAGCATGTCTCAAAACTAAAATTTGATTTACGGGAAATAAACGTAAATAGCGCAGCTGCATAGTGCCGTAGTGGTCCAAAATACCAATAATTATCTTTCAAAGAGTCTATATCCTTTAAAATGCCCCAAGAAAAACGATTTAGCCCGAATATTGGTCTTAAACGTTTAGTGTCTTCTTCATTGCTGCTCTCGTTTTTATTCAAAACGTCATATTGCATTACGCTTTCCAATTTTAGTTGGTTTCTTAGCAATGGCAATAATGAACCAGTTAATACTTTGACATAATCCAAGTCAGTTTTCCCACTCATATCAAAATACTTGGAAGCTGATTCGCTTGCTCGGCCAAGTGGAAGTAGAGTTAAAGGACACAAATGACCGTGTCTTCGCATCAGTCCCGTGACAACCTCAGAAGTTGTCCCATCACCACCAGCTACCACAATTACGTCGGGCACCTTCTTCATTCCTTCAATAAACGATTTCGCATGACCAATATAGTTAGTTCGAAAAACATCCACCTTGTATCCAGTCAATTGCAATATGGGTTCACAATACCTTTTAAACTTAGAAGAAAAAGAGATATATAATAGATATACTAAAGTTTACAATAGTTACCCATAATAACTTAAAAAAATAATTATAATTTAGTATGTATTATGTACTTATTTAAACACAATTTTTCCCCTTTAAAAATTTTAATTTTATATTTTTAATTTTAGCTGATTTAGTTATTTGTTAATTATTTTCATATTACTCTGTCGTTATTCAATTAAACATTATCCCTGAGGAAATTCTAATATTTTATGTGACTTTAACCTGCCGCACATTTCATGGCACATTGTAGGGTATTCCATTGCTCTTACACCAAATTCAAACTTTGAAATATTTTGCGAATTTCGTTATTATTGTTGAGATGGCTTGCCAGCTATCTAATCGATAGATTAAAACAAAAATTTTTGTTACGACTGGCGTTCTTTTTATCACTCTCCTTCTAATTTCTATATGCCCAAAGTTTTTTTGTACGCTAACAAAGTGAAATTTAATGCTATCAATTGATAACATTTCTGGTGCCTCAATGCTGATATAAGATGTTTCCTTTTTAAACACTAGGTGTATTCCAATTTTTGTAAAATTTAAATGCGACTAATGTAGTTGTATGACTTATCGCTATCTTGGATCGAAGATACTTTAAAATATCAACTGTTTAGCCCACGGCTTTCATTTATAAAAAAGGATTTATAAAATGCTATTTTAAAGAGTTTAACGATCCCAATATCTTCAAACTACTATTACTTCAGTAGTCCTCCCTATTCTGGAAAATGGTTTTTCCATTTTTAATCCGCAATATCTTAATTATAAAGATCGCATTAGGTTTGTCCAGAAATAATTTCTGTTATTTGCGTTTCCTTGGCTCCCATGCGAAATTCCATAAAATTACCTCCCTCGTCGGTCATGACATGCCTCGCTGATGGAAGTCTTCCCCGTCCTGTAGCATAATTTGAAGCAGAAAAATGATACATTTTATTAGTGGGATAGACCTCAAGTTTTAAAAAAAAATTGAGAAATGCAAAAATTATTAAGAACATTAAAATCCGATTTTCCGGTTTTCCGACTTTTTTTTTTTCATTGACAACAATTTTTATTATTTTTTTATTTTTTTTAACACGTGTAAAAAATTTTATGGCGATTGCTCGTTTTTTGCGCCAGTTATCATTTCCATCAGGTCGATAAACACATATGTACTTAAAGAAAATGCAAAAAAAAATTTTGATTTTTTGGATCCAACAAAGCAGAAACCTCCCTTAACTGTGTTCCAAAGGATCCCTTCATTAGTAAGGAAGTCTTTATACGGCTGAGACATGAATGATTCTGGAACAGCTTATATAAGTATATATATATTTACCTTTTTGTTGTGCGGTTTTTAGTTAATGCTACATATATGACTTCTATTGGATGTCGATTGCGAATGTCCACGAGATTCGATATTCTATTATATTTTCTTGGAGGTGATTGATTTGAAATGTAATCTTCTGTATTATAAAATCCACCTTTTCTGACAATCATCTCAAATTTCTAAAGCAACATTCCTTGAAATCCATTCATCGACACTTCTGTATGTAGCTTCGTTATAACTACTCTATGCTCGAGGCATCTTTTAGCAGTCTTGCAGCATAAATCTTGGCTGTTTCAAATCATTCACATTTTTAAGATCTCTCAGCGGGTTAACCCATCGGTTAAACTCAGTAGGTAAGATGCGAAAACCATATGGAGCTCTGCAAAACTGTAATCGACTGTGTTATACATAAATGCAGATGAAGGTCGCCAGCACTCAACGTTTCAATGGTGTCGGAGCTCATACGTGAATATATAAGTGTAAGACAAAAATCAACCATAACCATACATGATCTCATTGATTCCGTAAACATGGTGTCAGAAAACGATAGGCAAGCAATAAGAAACTGCACACGTCTAAACAAATTTTAATTGCGTGGTTGTACCAGAATCTTTAGCAGTTAACGGAAATAGTTATCCGAAAAGGAAATTAGCTTTCCTCCCAGTGTAAAACATATGAGATGGAAATGTAAAAACGATTTCGCACTAGTCGAGAGTAAATAGTCCCTTAAAAAATATTGAAAAAACGTTCACAAAACGAAGTTAATTTTTATTGTTTATGTAAGGAAAAGGCAGTCAATTTCTTTAATGGATGTGTCACGGTCATTTATACCGTAAACAGCATTTATTCACTTAAAAATAAATTTAGAATTATTTAACAAAACACTTTAATGGCATTAGGAATAACCGATATTTTTATCGGCCTAGAATCATACACCTCCCCATCAATAGAATAAACTAATTTGGTTTTATTACATACTGGGTATAAACGAATGGTTCGACTTCTTAACACCAAGTTAGGTTGTATGTTGCTTCCAGTAATGTTTGGAATAATTTTTATAAAACCCCAGCCAGGCTGCAGTGAATTAATAAATTTGCTTTCCAGTTCAGTAAAGTTTTCAGTATTTTGGCTGCAGTAAATGTTTAAGTTGTTCACTTTAATTTTTCCTTTCAGTATAGTATTACAGTTATCATTTTTAATCTGCTCCTGTGAAGATTTTTCTAGTGCCCGTTCAAGTTTGGTTGGCATGAATTTGCTGATGAAGATCCCGCCATTAGCTGCTTCAGAGCGAGAGGGCCCAGCAGGTTTTTCAAGTAAGTTACAGTTACTGCAACCTGGACATGATGGAGTGTACTCGTAGCATGTCTCAAAACTAAAATTTGATTTACGGGAAATAAACGTAAATAGCGCAGCTGCATAGTGCCGTAGTGGTCCAAAATACCAATAATTATCTTTTAAAGAGTCTATATCCTTTAAAATGCCCCAAGAAAAACGATTTAGCCCGAATATTGGTCTTAAACGTTTAGTGTCTTCTTCATTGCTGCTCTCGTTTTTATTCAAGACGTCATATTGCATTACGCTTTCGAATTTTAGTTGGTTTCTTAGCAATGGCAATAATGAACCAGTTAATGCTTTGACATAATCCAAGTCAGTTTTCCCACTCATATCAAAATACTTGGAAGCTGATTCGCTTGCTCGGCCAAGTTGAAGTAGAGTTAAAGGACACAAATGACCGTGTCTTCGCATCAGTCCCGTGACAACCTCAGAAGTTGTCCCATCACCACCAGCTACCACAATTACGTCGGGCACCTTCTTCATTCCTTCAATAAACGATTTCGCATGACCAATATAGTTAGTTCGAAAAACATCCACCTTGTATCCAGTCAAATGCAATATGGGTTCACAATACCTTTTAAACTTAGAAGAAAAAGAGATATATAATAGATATACTAAAGTTTACAATAGTTACCCATAATAACTTAAAAAAATAATTATAATTTAGTATGTATTATGTACTTATTTAAACACAATTTTTCCCCTTTAAAAATTTTAATTTTATATTTTTAATTTTAGCTGATTTAGTTATTTGTTAATTATTTTCATATTACTCTGTCGTTATTCAATTAAACATTATCCCTGAGGAAATTCTAATATTTTATGTGACTTTAACCTGCCGCACATTTCATGGCACATTGTAGGGTATTCCATTGCTCTTACACCAAATTCAAACTTTGAAATATTTTGCGAATTTCGTTATTATTGTTGAGATGGCTTGCCAGCTATCTCATCGATAGATTAAAACAAAAATTTTTGTTACGACTGGCGTTCTTTTTATCACTCTCCTTCTAATTTCTATATGCCCAAAGTTTTTTTGTACGCTAACAAAGTGAAATTTAATGCTATCAATTGATAACATTTCTGGTGCCTCAATGCTGATATAAGATGTTTCCTTTTTAAACACTTGGTGTATTCCAATTTTTATAAAATTTAAATGCGACTAATGTAGTTGTATGACTTATCGCTATCTTGGATCGAAGATACTTTAAACTATCAATGACCTTAGTGAACTGTTTAGCCCACGGCTTTCATTTATAAAAAAGGATTTATAAAATGCTATTTTAAAGAGTTTAACGATCCCAATATCTTCAAACTACTTTTACTTCAGTAGTCCTCCCTATTCTGGAAAATGGTTTTTCCATTTTTAATCCGCAATATCTTAATTATAAAGAGCGCATTAGGTTTGTCCAGAAGTAATTTCTGTTATTTGCGTTTCGTTGGCTCCCATGCGAAATTCCATAAAATTACTTCCCTCGTCGGTCATGACATGCCTCGCTGATGGAAGTCTTCCCCGTCCTGTAGCATAATTTGAAACAGACAAATGATACATTTTATTAGTGGGATAGACCTCAAGTTTAAAAAAAAAATTGAGAAATGCAAAAATTATTAAGAACATTAAAATCCGATTTTCCGGTTTTCCGACTTTTTTTTTTTCATTGACAACAATTATTATTATTTTTTTATTTTTTTTAACACGTGTAAAAAATTTTATGGCGATTGCTCGTTTTTTGCGCCAGTTATCATTTCCATCAGGTCGATAAACACATATGTACTTAAAGAAAATGCAAAAAAAAATTTTGATTTTTTGGATCCAACAAAGCAGAAACCTCCCTTAACTGTGTTCCAAAGGATTCCTTCATTAGTAAGGAAGTCTTTATACGGCTGAGACATGAATGATTCTGGAACAGCTAATATAAGTATATATATATTTACCTTTTTGTTGTGCGGTTTTTAGTTAATGCTACATATATGACTTCTATTGGATGTCGATTGCGAATGTCCACGAGATTCGATACTCTATTATATTTTCTTGGAGGTGATTGATTTGAAATGTAATCTTCTGTATTATAAAATCCACCTTTTCTGACAATCATCTCAAATTTCTAAAGCAACATTCCTTGAAATCCATTCATCGACACTTCTGTATGTAGCTTCGTTATAACTACTCTATGCTCGAGACATCTTTTAGCAGTCTTGCAGCATAAATCTTGGCTGTTTCAAATCATTCACATTTTTAAGATCTCTCAGCGGGTTAACCCATCGGTTAAACTCAGTAGGTAAGATGCGAAAACCATATGGAGCTCTGCAAAACTGTAATCGACTGTGTTATACATAAATGCAGATGAAGGTCGCCAGCACTCAACGTTTCAATGGTGTCGGAGCTCATACGTCAATATATAAGTGTAAGACAAAAATCAACCATAACCATACATGATCTCATTGATTCCGTAAACATGGTGTCAGAAAACGATAGGCAAGCAATAAGAAACTGCACACGTCTAAACAAATTTTAATTGCGTGGTTGTCCCAGAATCTTTAGCAGTTAACGGAAATAGTTATCCGAAAAGGAAATTAGCTTTCCTCCCAGTGTAAAACATATGAGTACTTGAGCTTTATCGAACTAAAGTTGCCGATAGAGATGGAAATGTAAAAACGATTTCGCACTAGTCGCGAGTAAATAGTCCCTTAAAAAATATTGAAAAAACGTTCACAAAACGAAGTTAATTTTTATTGTTTATGTAAGGAAAAGGCAGTCAATTTCTTTAATGGATGTGTCACGGTCATTTATAGCGTAAACAGCATTCATTCATTTCACTTAAAAATAAATTTAGAATTATTTAACAAAACACTTTAATGGCATTAGGAATAACCGATATTTTTATCGGCCTAGAATCATACACCTCCCCATCAATAGAATAAACTAATTTGGTTTTATTACATACTGGGTATAAACGAATGGTTCGACTTCTTAACACCAAGTTAGGTTGTATGTTGCTTCCAGTAATATTTGGAATAATTTTTATAAAACCCCAGCCACGCTGCAGTGAATTAATAAATTTGCTTTCCAGTTCAGTAAAGTTTTCAGTATTTTGGCTGCAGTAAATGTTTAAGTTGTTCACTTTAATTTTTCCTTTCAGTATAGTATTACAGTTATCATTTTTAATCTGCTCCTGTGAAGATTTTTCTAGTGCCCGTTCAAGTTTGGTTGGCATGAATTTGCTGATGAAGATCCCGCCATTAGCTGCTTCAGAGCGAGAGGGCCCAGCAGGTTTTTCAAGTAAGTTACAGTTACTGCAACCTGGGCATGATGGAGTATACTCGTAGCATGTCTCAAAACTAAAATTTGATTTACGGGAAATAAACGTAAATAGCGCAGCTGCATAGTGCCGTAGTGGTCCAAAATACCAATAATTATCTTTTAAAGAGTCTATATCCTTTAAAATGCCCCAAGAAAAACGATTTAGCCCGAATATTGGTCTTAAACGTTTAGTGTCTTCTTCATTGCTGCTCTCGTTTTTATTCAAGACGTCATATTGCATTACGCTTTCGAATTTTAGTTGGTTTCTTAGCAATGGCAATAATGAACCAGTTAATGCTTTGACATAATCCAAGTCAGTTTTCCCACTCATATCAAAATACTTGGAAGCTGATTCGCTTGCTCGGCCAAGTGGAAGTAGAGTTAAAGGACACAAATGACCGTGTCTTCGCATCAGTCCCGTGACAACCTCAGAAGTTGTCCCATCACCACCAGCTACCACAATTACGTCGGGCACCTTCTTCATTCCTTCAATAAACGATTTCGCATGACCAATATAGTTAGTTCGAAAAACATCCACCTTGTATCCAGTCAAATGCAATATGGGTTCACAATACCTTTTAAACTTAGAAGAAAAAGAGATATATAATAGATATACTAAAGTTTACAATAATTACCCATAATAACTTAAAAAAATAATTATAATTTAGTATGTACTATGTACTTATTTAAACACAATTTTTCCCCTTTAAAAATTTTAATTTTATATTTTTAATTTTAGCTGATTTAGTTATTTGTTAATTATTTTCATATTACTCTGTCGTTATTCAATTAAACATTATCCCTGAGGAAATTCTAATATTTTATGTGACTTTAACCTGCCGCACATTTCATGGCACATTGTAGGGTATTCCATTGCTCTTACACCAAATTCAAACTTTGAAATATTTTGCGAATTTCGTTATTATTGTTGAGATGGCTTGCCAGCTATCTAATCGATAGATTAAAACAAAAATTTTTGTTACGACTGGCGTTCTTTTTATCACTCTCCTTCTAATTTCTATATGCCCAAAGTTTTTTGTACGCTAACAAAGTGAAATTTAATGCTATCAATTGATAACATTTCTGGCGCCTCAATGCTGATATAAGATGTTTCCTTTTTAAACACTTGGTGTATTCCAATTTTTGTAAAATTTAAATGCGACTAATGTAGTTGTATGACTTATCGCTATCTTGGATCGAAGATACTTTAAAATATCAATGACCTTAGTGAACTGTTTAGCCCACGGCTTTCATTTATAAAAAAGGATTTATAAAATGCTATTTTAAAGAGTTTAACGATCCCAATATCTTCAAACTACTTTTACTTCAGTAGTCCTCCCTATTCTGGAAAATGGTTTTTCCATTTTTAATCCGCACTATCTTAATTATAAAGAGCGCATTAGGTTTGTCCAGAAGTAATTTCTGTTATTTGCGTTTCGTTGGCTCCCATGCGAAATTCCATAAAATTACCTCCCTCGTCGGTCATGACATGCCTCGCTGATGGAAGTCTTCCCCGTCCTGTAGCATAATTTGAAACAGAAAAATGATACATTTTATTAATCTTTACACTTACGCTGAGTGGGATAGACCTCAAGTTTAAAAAAAAAATTGAGAAATGCAAAAATTATTAAGAACTTTAAAATCCGGTTTTCCGGTTTTCCGACTTTTTTTTTTCATTGACAACAATTTTTATTATTTTTCTATTTTTTTTAACACGTGTAAAAAATTTTATGGCGATTGCTCGTTTTTTGCGCCAGTTATCATTTCCATCAGGTCGATAAACACATATGTACTTAAAGAAAATGCAAAAAAAAATTTTGATTTTTTGGATCCAACAAAGCAGAAACCTCCCTTAACTGTGTTCCAAAGGATCCCTTCATTAGTAAGGAAGTCTTTATACGGCTGAGACATGAATGATTCTGGAACAGCTAATATAAGTATATATATATTTACCTTTTTGTTGTGCGGTTTTTAGTTAATGCTACATATATGACTTCTATTGGATGTCGATTGCGAATGTCCACGAAATTCGATACTCTATTATATTTTCTTGGAGGTGATTGATTTGAAATGTAATCTTCTGTATTATAAAGTCCACCTTTTCTGACAATCATCTCAAATTTCTAAAGCAACATTCCTTGAAATCCATTCATCGACACTTCTGTATGTAGCTTCGTTATAACTACTCTATGCTCGAGGCATCTTTTAGCAGTCTTGCAGCATAAATCTTGGCTGTTTCAAATCATTCACATTTTTAAGATCTCTCAGCGGGTTAACCCATCGGTAAAACTCAGTAGGTAAGATGCGAAAACCATATGGAGCTCTGCAAAACTGTAATCGACTGTGTTATACATAAATGCAGATGAAGGTCGCCAGCACTCAACGATTCAATGGTGTCGGAGCTCATACGTCAATATATAAGTGTAAGACAAAAATCAACCATAACCAGACATGATCTCATTGATTCCGTAAACATGGTGTCAGAAAACGATAGGCAAGCAACAAGAAACTGCACACGTCTAAACAAATTTTAATTGCGTGGTTGTCCCAGAATCTTTAGCAGTTAACGGAAATAGTTATCCGAAAAGGAAATTAGCTTTCCTCCCAGTGTAAAACATATGAGTACTTGAGCTTTATCGAACTAAAGTTGCCGATAGAGATGGAAATGTAAAAACGATTTCGCACTAGTCGCGAGTAAATAGTCCCTTAAATAATATTGAAAAAACGTTCACAAAACGAAGTTAATTTTTATTGTTTATGTAAGGAAAAGGCAGTCAATTTCTTTAATGGATGTGTCACGGTCATTTATACCGTAAACAGCATTTATTCACTTAAAAATAAATTTAGAATTATTTAACAAAACACTTTAATGGCATTAGGAATAACCGATATTTTTATCGGCCTAGAATCATACTCCTCCCCATCAATAGAATAAACTAATTTGGTTTTATTACATACTGGGTATAAACGAATGGTTCGACTTCTTAACACCAAGTTAGGTTGTATGTTGCTTCCAGTAATATTTGGAATAATTTTTATAAAACCCCAGCCAGGCTGCAGTGAATTAATAAATTTGCTTTCAAGTTCAGTAAAGTTTTCAGTATTTTGGCTGCAGTAAATGTTTAAGTTGTTCACTTTAATTTTTCCTTTCAGTATAGTATTACAGTTATCATTTTTAATCTGCTCCTGTGAAGATTTTTCTAGTGCCCGTTCAAGTTTGGTTGGCATGAATTTGCTGATGAAGATCCCGCCATTAGCTGCTTCAGAGCGAGAGGGCCCAGCAGGTTTTTCAAGTAAGTTACAGTTACTGCAACCTGGGCATGATGGAGTATACTCGTAGCATGTCTCAAAACTAAAATTTGATTTACGGGAAATAAACGTAAATAGCGCAGCTGCATAGTGCCGTAGTGGTCCAAAATACCAATAATTATCTTTTAAAGAGTCTATATCCTTTAAAATGCCCCAAGAAAAACGATTTAGCCCGAATATTGGTCTTAAACGTTTAGTGTCTTCTTCATTGCTGCTCTCGTTTTTATTCAAGACGTCATATTGCATTACGCTTTCGAATTTTAGTTGGTTTCTTAGCAATGGCAATAATGAACCAGTTAATGCTTTGACATAATCCAAGTCAGTTTTCCCACTCATATCAAAATACTTGGAAGCTGATTCGCTTGCTCGGCCAAGTGGAAGTAGAGTTAAAGGACACAAATGACCGTGTCTTCGCATCAGTCCCGTGACAACCTCAGAAGTTGTCCCATCACCACCAGCTACCACAATTACGTCGGGCACCTTCTTCATTCCTTCAATAAACGATTTCGCATGACCAATATAGTTAGTTCGAAAAACATCCACCTTGTATCCAGTCAAATGCAATATGGGTTCACAATACCTTTTAAACTTAGAAGAAAAAGAGATATATAATAGATATACTAAAGTTTACAATAATTACCCATAATAACTTAAAAAAATAATTATAATTTAGTATGTACTATGTACTTATTTAAACACAATTTTTCCCCTTTAAAAATTTTAATTTTATATTTTTAATTTTAGCTGATTTAGTTATTTGTTAATTATTTTCATATTACTCTGTCGTTATTCCAATTAAACATTATCCCTGAGGAAATTCTAATATTTTATGTGACTTTTACCTGCCGCACATTTCATGGCACATTGTAGGGTATTCCATTGCTCTTACACCAAATTCAAACTTTGAAATATTTTGCGAATTTCGTTATTATTGTTGAGATGGCTTGCCAGCTATCTCATCGATAGATTAAAACAAAAATTTTTGTTACGACTGGCGTTCTTTTTATCACTCTCCTTCTAATTTCTATATGCCCAAAGTTTTTTTGTACGCTAACAAAGTGAAATTTAATGCTATCAATTGATAACATTTCTGGTGCCTCAATGCTGATATAAGATGTTTCCTTTTTAAACACTTGGTGTATTCCAATTTTTATAAAATTTAAATGCGACTAATGTAGTTGTATGACTTATCGCTATCTTGGATCGAAGATACTTTAAACTATCAATGACCTTAGTGAACTGTTTAGCCCACGGCTTTCATTTATAAAAAAGGATTTATAAAATGCTATTTTAAAGAGTTTAACGATCCCAATATCTTCAAACTACTTTCTCCTCCCTATTCTGGAAAATGGTTTTTCCATTTTTAATCCGCAATATCTTAATTATAAAGAGCGCATTAGGTTTGTCCAGAAGTAATTTCTGTTATTTGCGTTTCGTTGGCTCCCATGCGAAATTCCATAAAATTACTTCCCTCGTCGGTCATGACATGCCTCGCTGATGGAAGTCTTCCCCGTCCTGTAGCATAATTTGAAACAGACAAATGATACATTTTATTAGTGGGATAGACCTCAAGTTTAAAAAAAAAATTGAGAAATGCAAAAATTATTAAGAACATTAAAATCCGATTTTCCGGTTTTCCGACTTTTTTTTTTTCATTGACAACAATTATTATTATTTTTTTATTTTTTTTAACACGTGTAAAAAATTTTATGGCGATTGCTCGTTTTTTGCGCCAGTTATCATTTCCATCAGGTCGATAAACACATATGTACTTAAAGAAAATGCAAAAAAAAATTTTGATTTTTTGGATCCAACAAAGCAGAAACCTCCCTTAACTGTGTTCCAAAGGATCCCTTCATTAGTAAGGAAGTCTTTATACGGCTGAGACATGAATGATTCTGGAACAGCTAATATAAGTATATATATATTTACCTTTTTGTTGTGCGGTTTTTAGTTAATGCTACATATATGACTTCTATTGGATGTCGATTGCGAATGTCCACGAGATTCGATACTCTATTATATTTTCTTGGAGGTGATTGATTTGAAATGTAATCTTCTGTATTATAAAATCCACCTTTTCTGACAATCATCTCAAATTTCTAAAGCAACATTCCTTGAAATCCATTCATCGACACTTCTGTATGTAGCTTCGTTATAACTACTCTATGCTCGAGACATCTTTTAGCAGTCTTGCAGCATAAATCTTGGCTGTTTCAAATCATTCACATTTTTAAGATCTCTCAGCGGGTTAACCCATCGGTTAAACTCAGTAGGTAAGATGCGAAAACCATATGGAGCTCTGCAAAACTGTAATCGACTGTGTTATACATAAATGCAGATGAAGGTCGCCAGCACTCAACGTTTCAATGGTGTCGGAGCTCATACGTCAATATATAAGTGTAAGACAAAAATCAACCATAACCATACATGATCTCATTGATTCCGTAAACATGGTGTCAGAAAACGATAGGCAAGCAATAAGAAACTGCACACGTCTAAACAAATTTTAATTGCGTGGTTGTCCCAGAATCTTTAGCAGTTAACGGAAATAGTTATCCGAAAAGGAAATTAGCTTTCCTCCCAGTGTAAAACATATGAGTACTTGAGCTTTATCGAACTAAAGTTGCCGATAGAGATGGAAATGTAAAAACGATTTCGCACTAGTCGCGAGTAAATAGTCCCTTAAAAAATATTGAAAAAACGTTCACAAAACGAAGTTAATTTTTATTGTTTATGTAAGGAAAAGGCAGTCAATTTCTTTAATGGATGTGTCACGGTCATTTATAGCGTAAACAGCATTCATTCATTTCACTTAAAAATAAATTTAGAATTATTTAACAAAACACTTTAATGGCATTAGGAATAACCGATATTTTTATCGGCCTAGAATCATACACCTCCCCATCAATAGAATAAACTAATTTGGTTTTATTACATACTGGGTATAAACGAATGGTTCGACTTCTTAACACCAAGTTAGGTTGTATGTTGCTTCCAGTAATATTTGGAATAATTTTTATAAAACCCCAGCCACGCTGCAGTGAATTAATAAATTTGCTTTCCAGTTCAGTAAAGTTTTCAGTATTTTGGCTGCAGTAAATGTTTAAGTTGTTCACTTTAATTTTTCCTTTCAGTATAGTATTACAGTTATCATTTTTAATCTGCTCCTGTGAAGATTTTTCTAGTGCCCGTTCAAGTTTGGTTGGCATGAATTTGCTGATGAAGATCCCGCCATTAGCTGCTTCAGAGCGAGAGGGCCCAGCAGGTTTTTCAAGTAAGTTACAGTTACTGCAACCTGGACATGATGGAGTGTACTCGTAGCATGTCTCAAAACTAAAATTTGATTTACGGGAAATAAACGTAAATAGCGCAGCTGCATAGTGCCGTAGTGGTCCAAAATACCAATAATTATCTTTTAAAGAGTCTATATCCTTTAAAATGCCCCAAGAAAAACGATTTAGCCCGAATATTGGTCTTAAACGTTTAGTGTCTTCTTCATTGCTGCTCTCGTTTTTATTCAAGACGTCATATTGCATTACGCTTTCGAATTTTAGTTGGTTTCTTAGCAATGGCAATAATGAACCAGTTAATGCTTTGACATAATCCAAGTCAGTTTTCCCACTCATATCAAAATACTTGGAAGCTGATTCGCTTGCTCGGCCAAGTGGAAGTAGAGTTAAAGGACACAAATGACCGTGTCTTCGCATCAGTCCCGTGACAACCTCAGAAGTTGTCCCATCACCACCAGCTACCACAATTACGTCGGGCACCTTCTTCATTCCTTCAATAAACGATTTCGCATGACCAATATAGTTAGTTCGAAAAACATCCACCTTGTATCCAGTCAAATGCAATATGGGTTCACAATACCTTTTAAACTTAGAAGAAAAAGAGATATATAATAGATATACTAAAGTTTACAATAGTTACCCATAATAACTTAAAAAAATAATTATAATTTAGTATGTATTATGTACTTATTTAAACACAATTTTTCCCCTTTAAAAATTTTAATTTTATATTTTTAATTTTAGCTGATTTAGTTATTTGTTAATTATTTTCATATTACTCTGTCGTTATTCAATTAAACATTATCCCTGAGGAAATTCTAATATTTTATGTGACTTTAACCTGCCGCACATTTCATGGCACATTGTAGGGTATTCCATTGCTCTTACACCAAATTCAAACTTTGAAATATTTTGCGAATTTCGTTATTATTGTTGAGATGGCTTGCCAGCTATCTAATCGATAGATTAAAACAAAAATTTTTGTTACGACTGGCGTTCTTTTTATCACTCTCCTTCTAATTTCTATATGCCCAAAGTTTTTTGTACGCTAACAAAGTGAAATTTAATGCTATCAATTGATAACATTTCTGGCGCCTCAATGCTGATATAAGATGTTTCCTTTTTAAACACTTGGTGTATTCCAATTTTTGTAAAATTTAAATGCGACTAATGTAGTTGTATGACTTATCGCTATCTTGGATCGAAGATACTTTAAAATATCAATGACCTTAGTGAACTGTTTAGCCCACGGCTTTCATTTATAAAAAAGGATTTATAAAATGCTATTTTAAAGAGTTTAACGATCCCAATATCTTCAAACTACTTTTACTTCAGTAGTCCTCCCTATTCTGGAAAATGGTTTTTCCATTTTTAATCCGCACTATCTTAATTATAAAGAGCGCATTAGGTTTGTCCAGAAGTAATTTCTGTTATTTGCGTTTCGTTGGCTCCCATGCGAAATTCCATAAAATTACCTCCCTCGTCGGTCATGACATGCCTCGCTGATGGAAGTCTTCCCCGTCCTGTAGCATAATTTGAAACAGAAAAATGATACATTTTATTAATCTTTACACTTACGCTGAGTGGGATAGACCTCAAGTTTAAAAAAAAAATTGAGAAATGCAAAAATTATTAAGAACTTTAAAATCCGGTTTTCCGGTTTTCCGACTTTTTTTTTTCATTGACAACAATTTTTATTATTTTTCTATTTTTTTTAACACGTGTAAAAAATTTTATGGCGATTGCTCGTTTTTTGCGCCAGTTATCATTTCCATCAGGTCGATAAACACATATGTACTTAAAGAAAATGCAAAAAAAAATTTTGATTTTTTGGATCCAACAAAGCAGAAACCTCCCTTAACTGTGTTCCAAAGGATCCCTTCATTAGTAAGGAAGTCTTTATACGGCTGAGACATGAATGATTCTGGAACAGCTAATATAAGTATATATATATTTACCTTTTTGTTGTGCGGTTTTTAGTTAATGCTACATATATGACTTCTATTGGATGTCGATTGCGAATGTCCACGAAATTCGATACTCTATTATATTTTCTTGGAGGTGATTGATTTCAATTTGGTTTTATTACATACTGGGTATAAACGAATGGTTCGACTTCTTAACACCAAGTTAGGTTGTATGTTGCTTCCAGTAATATTTGGAATAATTTTTATAAAACCCCAGCCACGCTGCAGTGAATTAATAAATTTGCTTTCCAGTTCAGTAAAGTTTTCAGTATTTTGGCTGCAGTAAATGTTTAAGTTGTTCACTTTAATTTTTCCTTTCAGTATAGTATTACAGTTATCATTTTTAATCTGCTCCTGTGAAGATTTTTCTAGTGCCCGTTCAAGTTTGGTTGGCATGAATTTGCTGATGAAGATCCCGCCATTAGCTGCTTCAGAGCGAGAGGGCCCAGCAGGTTTTTCAAGTAAGTTACAGTTACTGCAACCTGGACATGATGGAGTGTACTCGTAGCATGTCTCAAAACTAAAATTTGATTTACGGGAAATAAACGTAAATAGCGCAGCTGCATAGTGCCGTAGTGGTCCAAAATACCAATAATTATCTTTTAAAGAGTCTATATGCTTTAAAATGCCCCAAGAAAAACGATTTAGCCCGAATATTGGTCTTAAACGTTTAGTGTCTTCTTCATTGCTGCTCTCGTTTTTATTCAAGACGTCATATTGCATTACGCTTTCGAATTTTAGTTGGTTTCTTAGCAATGGCAATAATGAACCAGTTAATGCTTTGACATAATCCAAGTCAGTTTTCCCACTCATATCAAAATACTTGGAAGCTGATTCGCTTGCTCGGCCAAGTGGAAGTAGAGTTAAAGGACACAAATGACCGTGTCTTCGCATCAGTCCCGTGACAACCTCAGAAGTTGTCCCATCACCACCAGCTACCACAATTACGTCGGGCACCTTCTTCATTCCTTCAATAAACGATTTCGCATGACCAATATAGTTAGTTCGAAAAACATCCACCTTGTATCCAGTCAAATGCAATATGGGTTCACAATACCTTTTAAACTTAGAAGAAAAAGAGATATATAATAGATATACTAAAGTTTACAATAGTTACCCATAATAACTTAAAAAAATAATTATAATTTAGTATGTATTATGTACTTATTTAAACACAATTTTTCCCCTTTAAAAATTTTAATTTTATATTTTTAATTTTAGCTGATTTAGTTATTTGTTAATTATTTTCATATTACTCTGTCGTTATTCAATTAAACATTATCCCTGAGGAAATTCTAATATTTTATGTGACTTTAACCTGCCGCACATTTCATGGCACATTGTAGGGTATTCCATTGCTCTTACACCAAATTCAAACTTTGAAATATTTTGCGAATTTCGTTATTATTGTTGAGATGGCTTGCCAGCTATCTAATCGATAGATTAAAACAAAAATTTTTGTTACGACTGGCGTTCTTTTTATCACTCTCCTTCTAATTTCTATATGCCCAAAGTTTTTTGTACGCTAACAAAGTGAAATTTAATGCTATCAATTGATAACATTTCTGGCGCCTCAATGCTGATATAAGATGTTTCCTTTTTAAACACTTGGTGTATTCCAATTTTTGTAAAATTTAAATGCGACTAATGTAGTTGTATGACTTATCGCTATCTTGGATCGAAGATACTTTAAAATATCAATGACCTTAGTGAACTGTTTAGCCCACGGCTTTCATTTATAAAAAAGGATTTATAAAATGCTATTTTAAAGAGTTTAACGATCCCAATATCTTCAAACTACTTTTACTTCAGTAGTCCTCCCTATTCTGGAAAATGGTTTTTCCATTTTTAATCCGCACTATCTTAATTATAAAGAGCGCATTAGGTTTGTCCAGAAGTAATTTCTGTTATTTGCGTTTCGTTGGCTCCCATGCGAAATTCCATAAAATTACCTCCCTCGTCGGTCATGACATGCCTCGCTGATGGAAGTCTTCCCCGTCCTGTAGCATAATTTGAAACAGAAAAATGATACATTTTATTAATCTTTACACTTACGCTGAGTGGGATAGACCTCAAGTTTAAAAAAAAAATTGAGAAATGCAAAAATTATTAAGAACTTTAAAATCCGGTTTTCCGGTTTTCCGACTTTTTTTTTTCATTGACAACAATTTTTATTATTTTTCTATTTTTTTTAACACGTGTAAAAAATTTTATGGCGATTGCTCGTTTTTTGCGCCAGTTATCATTTCCATCAGGTCGATAAACACATATGTACTTAAAGAAAATGCAAAAAAAAATTTTGATTTTTTGGATCCAACAAAGCAGAAACCTCCCTTAACTGTGTTCCAAAGGATCCCTTCATTAGTAAGGAAGTCTTTATACGGCTGAGACATGAATGATTCTGGAACAGCTAATATAAGTATATATATATTTACCTTTTTGTTGTGCGGTTTTTAGTTAATGCTACATATATGACTTCTATTGGATGTCGATTGCGAATGTCCACGAGATTCTATTCTATTATTTTTTCTTGGAGGTGATTGATTTGAAATGTAATCTTCTGTATTATAAAATCCACCTTTTCTGACAATCATCTCAAATTTCTAAAGCAACATTCCTTGAAATCCATTCATCGACACTTCTGTATGTAGCTTCGTTATAACTACTCTATGCTCGAGGCATTTTTTAGCAGTCTTGCAGCATAAATCTTGGCTGTTTCAAATCATTCACATTTTTAAGATCTCTCAGCGGGTTAACCCATCGGTAAAACTCAGTAGGTAAGATGCGAAAACCATATGGAGCTCTGCAAAACTGTAATCGACTGTGTTATACATAAATGCAGATGAAGGTCGCCAGCACTCAACGTTTCAATGGTGTCGGAGCTCATACGTCAATATATAAGTGTAAGACAAAAATCAACCATAACCAGACATGATCTCATTGATTCCGTAAACATGGTGTCAGAAAACGATAGGCAAGCAACAAGAAACTGCACACGTCTAAACAAATTTTAATTGCGTGGTTGTCCCAGAATTTTTAGCAGTTAACGGAAATAGTTATCCGAAAAGGAAATTAGCTTTCCTCCCAGTGTAAAACATATGAGTACTTGAGCTTTATCGAACTAAAGTTGCCGATAGAGATGGAAATGTAAAAACGATTTCGCACTAGTCGCGAGTAAATAGTCCCTTAAAAAATATTGAAAAAACGTTCACAAAACGAAGTTAATTTTTATTGTTTATGTAAGGAAAAGGCAGTCAATTTCTTTAATGGATGTGTCACGGTCATTTATACCGTAAACAGCATTTATTCACTTAAAAATAAATTTAGAATTATTTAACAAAACACTTTAATGGCATTAGGAATAACCGATATTTTTATCGGCCTAGAATCATACTCCTCCCCATCAATAGAATAAACTAATTTGGTTTTATTACATACTGGGTATAAACGAATGGTTCGACTTCTTAACACCAAGTTAGGTTGTATGTTGCTTCCAGTAATATTTGGAATAATTTTTATAAAACCCCAGCCAGGCTGCAGTGAATTAATAAATTTGCTTTCCAGTTCACTAAAGTTTTCAGTATTTTGGCTGCAGTAAATGTTTAAGTTGTTCACTTTAATTTTTCCTTTCAGTATAGTATTACAGTTATCATTTTTAATCTGCTCCTGTGAAGATTTTTCTAGTGCCCGTTCAAGTTTGGTTGGCATGAATTTGCTGATGAAGATCCCGCCACTAGCTGCTTCAGAGCGAGAGGGCCCAGCAGGTTTTTCAAGTAAGTTACAGTTACTGCAACCTGGGCATGATGGAGTGTACTCGTAGCATGTCTCAAAACTAAAATTTGATTTACGGGAAATAAACGTAAATAGCGCAGCTGCATAGTGCCGTAGTGGTCCAAAATACCAATAATTATCTTTTAAAGAGTCTATATCCTTTAAAATGCCCCAAGAAAAACGATTTAGCCCGAATATTGGTCTTAAACGTTTAGTGTCTTCTTCATTGCTGCTCTCGTTTTTATTCAAAACGTCATATTGCATTACGCTTTCGAATTTTAGTTGGTTTCTTAGCAATGGCAATAATGAACCAGTTAATGCTTTGACATAATCCAAGTCAGTTTTCCCACTCATATCAAAATACTTGGAAGCTGATTCGCTTGCTCGGCCAAGTGGAAGTAGAGTTAAAGGACACAAATGACCGTGTCTTCGCATCAGTCCCGTGACAACCTCAGAAGTTGTCCCATCACCACCAGCTACCACAATTACGTCGGGCACCTTCTTCATTCCTTCAATAAACGATTTCGCATGACCAATATAGTTAGTTCGAAAAACATCCACCTTGTATCCAGTCAAATGCAATATGGGTTCACAATACCTTTTAAACTTAGAAGAAAAAGAGATATATAATAGATATACTAAAGTTTACAATAGTTACCCATAATAACTTAAAAAAATAATTATAATTTAGTATGTATTATGTACTTATTTAAACACAATTTTTCCCCTTTAAAAATTTTAATTTTATATTTTTAATTTTAGCTGATTTAGTTATTTGTTAATTATTTTCATATTACTCTGTCGTTATTCAATTAAACATTATCCCTGAGGAAATTCTAATATTTTATGTGACTTTAACCTGCCGCACATTTCATGGCACATTGTAGGGTATTCCATTGCTCTTACACCAAATTCAAACTTTGAAATATTTTGCGAATTTCGTTATTATTGTTGAGATGGCTTGCCAGCTATCTAATCGATAGATTAAAACAAAAATTTTTGTTACGACTGGCGTTCTTTTTATCACTCTCCTTCTAATTTCTATATGCCCAAAGTTTTTTGTACGCTAACAAAGTGAAATTTAATGCTATCAATTGATAGCATTTCTGGCGCCTCAATGCTGATAAAAGATGTTTCCTTTTTAAACACTTGGTGTATTCCAATTTTTGTAAAATTTAAATGCGACTAATGTAGTTGTATGACTTATCGCTATCTTGGATCGAAGATACTTTAAAATATCAATGACCTTAGTGAACTGTTTAGCCCACGGCTTTCATTTATAAAAAAGGATTTATAAAATGCTATTTTAAAGAGTTTAACGATCCCAATATCTTCAAACTACTTTTACTTCAGTAGTCCTCCCTATTCTGGAAAATGGTTTTTCCATTTTTAATCCGCAATATCTTAATTATAAAGAGCGCGTTAGGTTTGTCCAGAAGTAATTTCTGTTATTTGCGTTTCGTTGGCTCCCATGCGAAATTCTATAAAATTACCTCCGTCCGTCGGTCATGACATGCCTCGCTGATGGAAGTCTTCCCCGTCCTGTAGCATAATTTGAAACAGACAAATGATACATTTTATTATTCTCTACACTTACGCTGAGTGGGATAGACCTCAAGTTTAAAAAAATTCTGACAATCATCTCAAATTTCTAAAGCAACATTCCTTGAAATGCATTCATCGACACTTCTGTATGTAGCTTCGTTATAACTACTCTATGCTCGAGGCATCTTTTAGCAGTCTTGCAGCATAAATCTTGGCTGTTTCGAATCATTCACATTTTTAAGATCTCTCAGCGGGTTAACCCATCGGTTAAAACTCAGTAGGTAAGATGCGAAAGCCATATGGAGCTCTGCAAAACTGTAATCGACTGTGTTATACATAAATGTAGATGAAGGTCGCCAGTACTCAACGTTTCAATGGTGTCGGAGCTCATACGTCAATATATAAGTGTAAGACAAAAATCAACCATAACCAGACATGATCTCATTGATTCCGTAAACATGGTGTCAGAAAACGATAGGCAAGCAATAAGAAACTGCACACGTCTAAACAAATTTTAATTGCGTGGTTGTCCCAGAATCTTTAGCAGTTAACGGAAATAGTTATCCGAAAAGGAAATTAGCTTTCCTCCCAGTGTAAAACATATGAGTACTTGAGCTTTATCGAACTAAAGTTGCCGATAGATTTGGAAATGTAAAAACGATTTCGCACTAGTCGCGAGTAAATAGTCCCTTAATAAATATTGAAAAAACGTTCACAAAACGAAGTTAATTTTTATTGTTTATGTAAGGAAAAGGCAATCAATTTATTCATTTAGCATTTATTCACTTAAAAATAAATTTAGAATTATTTAACAAAACACTTTAATGGCATTAGGAATAACCGATATTTTTATCGGCCTAGAATCATACTCCTCCCCATCAATAGAATAAACTAATTTGGTTTTATTACATACTGGGTATAAACGAATGGTTCGACTTCTTAACACCAAGTTAGGTTGTATGTTGCTTCCAGTAATATTTGGAATAATTTTTATAAAACCCCAGCCAGGCTGCAGTGAATTAATAAATTTGCTTTCCAGTTCAGTAAAGTTTTCAGTATTTTGGCTGCAGTAAATGTTTAAGTTGTTCACTTTAATTTTTCCTTTCAGTATAGTATTACAGTTATCATTTTTAATCTGCTCCTGTGAAGATTTTTCTAGTGCCCGTTCATGTTTGGTTGGCATGAATTTGCTGATGAAGATCCCGCCATTAGCTGCTTCAGAGCGAGAGGGCCCAGCAGGTTTTTCAAGTAAGTTACAGTTACTGCAACCTGGACATGATGGAGTGTACTCGTAGCATGTCTCAAAACTAAAATTTGATTTACGGGAAATAAACGTAAATAGCGCAGCTGCATAGTGCCGTAGTGGTCCAAAATACCAATAATTATCTTTTAAAGAGTCTATATCCTTTAAAATGCCCCAAGAAAAACGATTTAGCCCGAATATTGGTCTTAAACGTTTAGTGTCTTCTTCATTGCTGCTCTCGTTTTTATTCAAGACGTCATATTGCATTACGCTTTCGAATTTTAGTTGGTTTCTTAGCAATGGCAATAATGAACCAGTTAATGCTTTGACATAATCCAAGTCAGTTTTCCCACTCATATCAAAATACTTGGAAGCTGATTCGCTTGCTCGGCCAAGTGGAAGTAGAGTTAAAGGACACAAATGACCGTGTCTTCGCATCAGTCCCGTGACAACCTCAGAAGTTGTCCCATCACCACCAGCTACCACAATTACGTCGGGCACCTTCTTCATTCCTTCAATAAACGATTTCGCATGACCAATATAGTTAGTTCGAAAAACATCCACCTTGTATCCAGTCAAATGCAATATGGGTTCACAATACCTTTTAAACTTAGAAGAAAAAGAGATATATAATAGATATACTAAAGTTTACAATAGTTACCCATAATAACTTAAAAAAATAATTATAATTTAGTATGTATTATGTACTTATTTAAACACAATTTTTCCCCTTTAAAAATTTTAATTTTATATTTTTAATTTTAGCTGATTTAGTTATTTGTTAATTATTTTCATATTACACTGTCGTTATTCAATTAAACATGATGCCTGAGGAAATTCTAATATTTTATGTGTAGGGTATTCCATTGCTCTTACACCAAATTCAAACTTTGAAATATTTTGCGAATTTCGTTATTATTGTTGAGATGGCTTGCCAGCTAACTAATCGATAGATTAAAACAAAAAATTTTGTTACGACGGGCGTTCTTTATCACAGACCTTCTATTATCTACACATGTGGACAGAATAATAGGTGTGATTTTTTTTTTTTTTTTACAAAAATGCCCATAACTTCTTTATTTTTAAATGCTTCTTAACAAAATTGATTTTTATTCATATTAGGCATATCTAAGAGTAATAGCAACCAAAAAAGCAAAACTTAAAAAAAGGATTAACAAAATTTTTGTCAAAATTCACTACATACACAGATATTGACTTGGTCACAATAATAGGTGTGCTCAACCTATCGACTAAAAAAATGAAATTTTTCTGAAATATGTTCGAATATTTTAGTGTAATTTTTTTATTTATATTATTATCCAGAATATCCGCCCTTGTCCTTCATAACTTTCTCAAATATTATCGGCATAGACGAAATTAACCTCCAAAGAAATTGAACAGGAGTGTTGTACCAAGCCTCCTTGATATTTTCCAATAATTGGTCCTTGTTTTGGCAAGTTGTCTTGGATACTTCTTTTTTAAGATGTTCCCAGTGATTCCCTATTGGATTCAGATCTGGCGACTGACAAAGCCACTCAAAAACGTTAAAGGTATTCTTCTGGAACCATCCGTCCACGACTCGAGAACAGGGTTAAGGATCGATATCCTGTTTAAACTTCTATTTTAGTGGCTTATTGTAATCGGCATAGGGTAGCATGACAGTGCCTAATATTCCAATATATCCGATTCTGTCCATAATTCCTTTAATTCGATGAATCGGACCAATACCTTGCCAAGAAAAACAGCCCCAAACCACAAAGCTCCCGCCTTAGTGCTTCACAAACTTTTTTGTATATCTAGGATCAAGTTCTTTGCCTTCTGTTCTTCTAAAATTTGTATTAGCGTCATTGCCAAACAGATTTAATGTTGTCTCTTGACTACAAAGGATATTTATTTCACCATTTTAGCTCTTCCTCTGATCCGCACCATGATTTGTGGTTTTGTGCAAAACTTTTCCTCATCTTCAAAATTCCATTCCGAAGCAAAAGGACTTTACGAGCGATTCTCCCTGGTAGCTTGGAATCTACTAGACGTTGCACAGTGGGGCCTCTGCCCGAATAGCTGACCGAAAATCATTTTTTTCACCATCGCGTTTGGCAAAAATGAAAAGTGAAATCGACAGATAATACTTCAAATGTTATGAATCCAAAATATTATTGAAATCCGATAAGAGTTGTGGGTGCTACATCGTCTCAAAGTGGAGACATTTTTCATGTAAGAAAAAAATTTAGAATTTTAAAAAAAACTTGCAATTTTGAAACTGTATATTGGCCGAATTAAACAACTGATCTTGAATATTTTTACTTTATTCGAAAAGTAGATCATTTTTTAGTTATTTGTTGTAACAAATTTAATGTAATTTGAAATACTCAGTAAATTGGAGACGTTTCAAAAATACACTAAATTTTCGCATTTTTTAAACTTTAGTGAAGGAAAAACAACAGAGATTCACGGAGATTCACGATATAATTATACACGTGATAGAGGGAATATTCACCTATCAGACCTATATAGTGTAGTCTTGCGCTTTTATGCGCAAATTTGTCAAAAACTAAAAAAACTAATGCAACCTCGCGTTAAAAACGCGTTCCAGGTACAAGGAAGAAGAAGAGCGCATACAAATTTGGCAAAGTATTATTTGATATTTACATATTTATAATGGAGAGCATAAAAAACAAGTCAAACCTACATTAGATGTTAATGGCTTAAGAAAATAATGTAATTTAAGAAAAAAACATTTTTTTATCCGATTGTTCCTATGGGAGCTATAGCATATAGTTGACCGATTTGGCTGAAACTTAGCACAGACATTTTGATATGAATTAAACGTCCAAATCGAAAATTTCGGGACAATCGCTGTTTAATCACTCAAGTTATTGCTCTAAAACTATATTTTTGACCGATCGTTCCTATGGGAGCTATATGATATAGTCAACCAATTCTGACGAAACTTGGTAGATATTTTAGAAAGTATATTAAACTAATAGAATACAAATTTCATAGTATTCGATTGAAAAACAACAAAGTTGTGGAAGCTTAACTCTATTCTCGACCTATCACTCCTATGGGAGCTATAAGATATAGTCAACCGATTCTGATGAAACTTGATAAATATGTTAGAAAGTGTATTTCACTAATTGAATTCAAATTTCGTAATATTTGATTGAAAAACAACAAAGTTATAAAATCTTAATTTTATTCTCGACCTATCGTTCCTATGGTATCTATATGATATAGTTATCCGATAAGGATGATTTCGAGATATACAATGCCTACAGCAAAAAGAAGTCTATGTGTAAAATTTTAGGTCTTTAGCATTAAGGGTTTTGGAGGAGACCAAAATTAATGTACCCTTGCAATGGTATATTTTTTTCGCAATTTAAATTAAAAATTAAAAAAAAACATTAAAAAATCTTATTTATCTTATCGAATTCAAATAATAAAGTTCATTTGTCATCAAAAAAGCGTTTTTTTAAGTGAATTTTAAGGGTAAAATATGCCTAGAAATATTTTTCAACTTTGACCTTGAATATCTAAGCAACCCGAGTACGTGGCACCTCGGTAATAACTCCATTTGAAGCTTGAACAATTAGCTATCAAATGCTTTGAAAATCGCTTCACTACTTTAGAAGATATGATTTTTGGTAAGCGAAATGAGAAAAGGCCCCACTGTGCGTCGGGGAATGATTTGGGATGATACCACTTTGCCCATTTCGTTGGAAATCGATCTTGATGACATAAAGGGGTCTCGTTTAGCCAATGTCAATTTATGCCTATCTGCTGATTCTGAGGTTAACCTGGGTGCTCCACGCGTCTCACAATTTTTTTTTGTTTTAAGGCATTTGTTAGAAAAATTTCTGACTGTCCTATTAGTCTGGCAATGTGTTTATTCGTTTTCCCCTCGCCCAACCGAACGATGGGCGCAAGCCGCATAACGAACGGCTCGAGTCGCGGGGACAATCCACAATACACAGACAAAAGCGAAACTATAACTAGTTACGAGCTAAATGTGAAAGGGTAGAAGTTTTTAGTAAAGGAATAGAGATCTCTAAACTGATTACATTATAATCAGAACAAAGTACTCGGAAAGGTTCATGAAGTGAGTAGTTAGTAGTACATCGTGGAAGTGAAAGAGGGATTACAAGGATCTACAAGGAACTGTTAGATTTACTTGGTTCAATAGCTCGGGAGAGTCTATATCCCCATTAGGGCAGAAAGGTTAAGTAGGAGAAGTACTAAGGCAAGATGATTTTACAATCCCAGTTCAGACCACGAAGAGCAAAAAGAAGGAACTGTTTTTGAACAAATTCTATTCTTGCTTTATGTGAATCGTAGTGGGGTGACCATATGCAGGATGCATATTCCAAAATTGGACGAACCAATGAGGTGTAAAGAACTTTGGTAGTATATGGATCGTCAAATTCCTTTGACCATCTTTTAACAAACCCAAGAACACCCATGGCTTTTCCGACAGTAGTGCATACACGGGACTTAAAAGTCAATTTATGGTCCATAAGTACTAAGTGCCAAGTCAATCATCTCATTAAGTCTGGTTAATGGAACCTTATTAGGAAAGTAGGTAATCAACTGAGGAATATTTCTGAAAAAAGTCATGACCTTGCATTTAGATGTGTTTAGGTTTAATAAGTTGTGTTGACACCGAGACTAAAAGTTTTGGAGGTCAGACTGCAACCGTAAGGAGATATATTGTCTCTGTAGCTGAGACAAAGCTTAACATCATCTGCGTTCATGACGACACGAGACTGAATTATAACGGATGGAAGATCGTTAATAAAAAGGGTAAATAGCAGTGGTCCCAGATGACTACCCTGAGGTACCCCCGAAGTTACTTGGATGGTCCTTCAACTTGAAGACTTGAATAGAACTTTCTGTGTTCTGTCTGTCAGGTATTCACCAATCCAACAAATTAAAGGGCTTGGGAAGCCAATTTTGTTTAATTTTAAAAAAAGAAGTGTATGATTAACAGAATCAAAAGCCTTACTGAAATCACTATAAATGACATCAGTTTGTCTTGCATTCCTAAATCCTTCGATCGTTAAAGATGTAAATTCTAATAGGTTAGTGGTAGTAGATCTACGTTTCACAAACCCATGTTGAGATGGTGAAATAATAGATCTACAAAAATGTTGCAGTTGAGAAGTAATTAACTTTTCAAAAGCTTTAGGGATGGCGGACAATTTAGAAATACCCCTATAATTAGACGCTTCAGACTTTTTACCGTTCTTATGAAGAGTAATTATATAAGATTCCTTCCATATAGATGGGGAATGACATGATTTAACGGACAACAAAAAAAGTTTTTGAAGTGGCTTCCATAGAGCCTCAGCACAAAATCTGAGTACACAACCAGGTATTCCATCAGGACCAGGTGTGTACACAGGTTTAAATTAAGCACGATAAGAAGCAAACTTTCATCGATCGAACGACTACAAATACATTTTGACACTTTTATCTGATAAGGATACGGAAGATTCGCTCGGTATTCCGTTAAGGAATATTTTGTTGTAAAGAAATCAGCGAACACATCAGCAATCGCTTAATCAGAGTCCGCTATATTATTTTCAAACGATACCATTGATGGGTGGACATCCATCGTACGTTTAGAAATCACAAAGCTATAAAACTGTTTAGGATCACGGGAAAATTCAAGCTTACAACGCTCGCGGTAATCATTATAGCAGTGCTTGTTAAGCAACATAAAATTGGAGCGAGCAACTACGTAAAGAGCAAAGTCCGAAGAACGTCCCGACGTCTTGTATTTTTTTTAATATCTGGATTTGACATTTTTCAAGTTGGATAGCTCACGAGAAAACCAGGGAGGTCGGTGAGACGACACTGGAGTCCTCAGTGGGACACAAACCTTAAAAAGCGAACCAAGAGTATCATAAAACAACGAGAAAGCAAGTGGGACACAAACCTTAAAAAGCGAACCAAGAGTATCATAAAACAACGAGATAGCAAGATCCATGTCTGAGCAACTGTATAAGGATGACCAATCAGTTCTCAATTAGCTCATTTAGTTTAATGAAGTTAGTCTTGCGCAAATTACGAGATTTAACCACAGAACTGACACCAACAATCGGTGTACGAAACGACAGATCAACAGATAAATCCAAAGTAGGATGAAAATTATCTTCAGGCAAGACTAGAGGGTCGGTTCTAGTAACTGCACAGTTGGTGGAATCCAACACAAATATCAGATCTAAGGATCTGCCTATGATATTTCGCACAGGGTTTTTTTGAGCTAATGATAACTCAAAAAGGCCATCAACGAAGCAGTGAGATTTAGAAGGTAGTAACAAAGCAGATTCATCAGATTGAGACCATGCTATTTCTGGTAAATTAAAGTCACCAAAGACGATTAAGATATCTCTATCAGAAAGCAATGTAGAAATATATCGAATAGAATCTAAATGTTTTGCATACACCGCCATGTCGGATTGTAATGTAGACAGAGAAAGACTTGAATCTGACCTTAACACTAACAAACTCAATCTCCAGAGTGTCCGGTGAATGGATTTGGCCAGAAGTTAAGGCTGAGTCAACAGCAATCAAAACTCCTCAGCCTACACGAGAAGTCCGAGTCTAAAAATTGAAAATTTTGCGGAAAAAACTGATACATTGTTAATTTCACGTTTTAACCATGTCTCAGTAAACACTAAAATTTAAAATTCAAATGCTAGACTATCTAGGTGGAATCTAGGAAGCTTAGATTTAAGTCCTTTCACAGATGGGACGAGATTAGTTTTTTGGAACACCAGCCGATGCTGATATTCCGGAAGATGAGGAATTAGATGGGATAGACTGCCTTACCGGATCTCGAATTTTCTTCTTGGCAGTGTATTCTTTTACTAAAATGTGATCCGGCCAATCACTGCTTTGACATATACAGTCAAACAGTTCAACTGGGACACTTATTTCATAGGAGAATATCTCCCTCGAATATTTAAATTTAAATTTTTTCCACCTTATTTTAGCATTATAGTGATGAGCTTGAATTTTTGTCTTAATAAAAGCTAAGACATCATCCGACAAATGTTCGTGATCAAGCCTTGAAAGAAATATATGTTTCTTAGGTGGAACTCCACTTAAAGGCGTATAGGAACCAGGCCGCAAATCAACAGCAGCGTCAGCGACCGCGATTGAATCCGCCTGCGTGTCCGGTATTGCACCTCCAACTGGACTACTATCGGCAATATCAACAGTTATTGATAACTGCCCGGACTTTTCGGAAACTACAGCTTTATTTGTCTGCAAAGATAGACCATTTCCTGGAGAGACGGAGATAGCCTCATCATTGCGACCGCCTTGAGAGATGGGCGTGGTAAACGAAATAAGCTGCGCAGGATTTGTCACAGTGAGCAGTGAAGGAGATTGTGGAACCACGGCCGAGACGGGACTAGGTACAGGCAAATGCAAAGACAGATTGCGCATACTGGTTTTCTTACGTTTTGGAGACTCATTTAACAGCTTTTAGTTGATAAATTCACTCTCCACAGCATTGAACTCATCGTAGAGTTTACGAAAACCAGATGACAATTTCTTCAATCTATCCCTGGTTTGTCTCATAAACACCCTCAATTCGATCTCAACCTCTCGGCGTGAGTCACAACCCCATTTGGGCCCCCCTTTTTGCTCCAAACAATCCCTTACCCTGGCCGTGTAGCCAGCACATTTAACGTGCATGACATTGTCACACAGCCAACAAGAAAGAAATGCATTATGGGGTGAAGGGGGGCTCAAACACTTTTTGCTTGAGCAGACAGACATTTTTTAATTTAATTACAACTCAAACATTTTATAAGAAAAATGGAATATCAAAAAGGCCAAAGAAAAAACTCGCTCAGATTTATAAGGCAAATTCGACAACTTGCAGAGAAAATTAATGCAAGATCTAAGAGAATTAAGCACTACACAAATACACGTGTCACTTGTACGCGAAAGAGAAAAAAGAATGGGAGAGCCAACAGCACTGCACATTTATAATTTATTTAGATAACATTAACTAACAAATAGCATTTGACTTAATATTACTTAACATATTATAGTATCAAAAAAAGTTATAGTATAATTTTAAGTTAGCAGAAGGCGAGAAAAAAAATAAATGGTAAAAGAAAAAAAAATTTTAGATAAAGAGAGTTAGAATTCAGGAATAATTCGAAGGAATTCAAGGAGTTATGGCCGTAAAGAAGAAAAAATATGTGGAGAAAGAATATGGGCAAACTACACGAAAGGGGTCATGTAGACTAAAATTTGAGATGCATGCTTTTAAAAGTATAGGGACGAAGTTACGTGTGGGAGACATGGAATAGCTAGGTTAATTCTTCCTAATAAGAAGGGAGAGTCTATTTCACCAGATAAAAGTTTGTCGAGAAACAAAATTCCACTGACGGGTTTTCGATTTAGCAAAGAGGGCAGATTTAGGAGAAGAAGCCTATTCGAGTAATGAGGGAGGGGCCTAATTGGCTCCCAGTTTATACCACGTAGGGCGAACAATAAAAATTGTTTTTGAACCGACTCAATACGTTGCTGGTGAACGGCATATTGAGGACTGCAAACTGGCGAGCAATATTCTAACACTAGGCGTAAAAAGGATATAAAAAAGACCTTTAGTATTGTAGGTATAATGAAACTCCTTAGACCATCGCTTTATAAAGTCTAGCAAAGATGATGCTTTGTTAGTCACAGATGTAATGTGAAGCACTAGCTTGGGATCAAAAATAATGCCCAAATCTTCAACAGAAAAAACTCTATTTAGGGTAACGCCATTAATGCACGAAGCTCCTTTCTTTATCGTGGATAGACGTGTTTTTCTGTGATCCTGCTTAATTTGTTTTATTTCAGTTTTAAACTCAACGCGCCTGCCTAAAATAGACTTCAGCTATTAATTTAGCAATAACTTTTGACATTAATCGGTCATTTAAACTTTTGTCATTGCACTTTTTGTTTAGTTAACTATACAAAAGCAAAATCAAAGCATTGAACTTAATATTTGAAAAAGCAACAAAACTTTTTACAGCAGTGTTGTTGTTTTTGGTAATCTTTGCTCTGCAGTGCTGTTGGCCCTTCCGCTCTCTTTTTTCAATTTCTTTTATTCGCGCTCGCATCTATCTCTGTCTCGCGTACAAGTGAAACGTGTATTTGTGTAGTGCTTAATTCTCTAAGATCTTGCATTATTTTCTCTGCAAGTTTGACCCCAGTGTTGAATTTGCCTTATGAATCTGAGTGAGTTTTTTCTTTGTCCTTTTTGATATTTCATTTTTCTTATAAAAAAATTTTGAGTTGTAATTAAATCTAAAAGTGTCTGTCTGCTCAAACAAAAAGTTCACACCATAACGCGTTACTTTCCTGTTGGCTGTGTGACAATGTCATGCACGTTAAATGTGCTGGCTACACGGCCAGGGTAAGGGATTGTTTGGAGCAAAAAGGGGGCCCAAATGGGGTTGTGACTCATGCCGAGAGCTTGACATCGAAATGAGGGTGTTTATGAGGAAAACCAGGAATAGATTGATGAAATTGGCATTTGGTTTTCGTAAACTTTACGATGAGTTCAATGCTGTGGAGAGTGAATTTAACAGCTATTAGCTGTTAAATGAGTCTCCAAAACGTAAGAAAACCAGTATGCGTAATCTGTCTTTGCATTTGCCTGTACCCAGTCCCGTCTCGGCCGTGGTTCCACAATCTCCTTCACTGCTCACTGTGACAAATCCTGCGCAGCTTATTTCGTTTACCACGCCCATCTCTCAAGGCGGTCGCAATGATGAGGCTATCTCCGTTTCTCCAGGAAATGGTCTATCTTTGCAGACAAATAAAGCTGTAGTTTCCGAAAAGTCCGGGCAGTTATCAATAACTGTTGATATTGCCGATAGTAGTCCAGTTGGAGGTGCAATACCGGACACGCAGGCGGATTCAATCGCGGTCGCTGACGCTGCTGTTGATTTGCGGCCTGGTTCCTATACGCCTTTAAGTGGAGTTCCACCTAAGAAACATATATTTCTTTCAAGGCTTGATCACGAACATTTGTCGGATGATGTCTTAGCTTTTATTAAGACAAAAATTCAAGCTCATCACTATAATGCTAAAATAAGGTGGAAAAAATTTAAATTTAAATATTCAAGGGAGATATTCTCCTATGAAATAAGTGTCCCAGTTGAACTGTTTGACTGTATATGCCAAAGCAGTGATTGGCCGGATCACATTTTAGTAAAAGAATACACTGCCAAGAAGAAAATTCGAGATCCGGTAAGGCAGTCTATCCCATCTAATTCCTCATCTTCCGGAATATCAGCATCGGCTGGTGTTCCAAAAAACTAATCTCGTCCCATCTGTGAAAGGACTTAAATCTAAGCTTCCTAGATTCCACCTAGATAGTCTAGCATTTGAATTTTAAATTTTAGTGTTTACTGAGACATGGTTAAAACGTGAAATTAACAATGTATCAGTTTTTTCCGCAAAATTTTCAATTTTTAGACTCGGACTTCTCGTGTAGGCGGAGGAGTTTTGATTGCTGTTGACTCAGCCTTAACTTCTGGCCAAATCCATTCACCGGACACTCTGGAGATTGAGTTTGTTAGTGTTAAGGTCAGATTCAAGTCTTTCTCTGTCTACATTACTTGTTTTTACATCCCGCCACAATCCGACATGGCGGTGTATGCAAAACATTTAGATTCTATTCGATATATTTCTTCATTGCTTTCTGATAGAGATATCTTAATCGTCTTTGGTGACTTTAATTTACCAGAAATAGCATGTTCTCAATCTGATGAATCTGCTTTGTTACTTCCTTCTAAATCTCACTGCTTCGTTGATGGCCTTTTTGAGTTATCATTAGCTCAAAAAAACCCTGTGCGAAATATCATAGGCAGATCCTTAGATCTGATATTTGTGTTAGATTCCACCAACTGTGCAGTTACTAGAACCTACCCTCTAGTTTTGCCTGAAGACAATTTTCATCCTATTTTGGATTTATCTGTAGATCTGTCGTTTCGTACACCGATTGTTGGTGTCAGTCCTGTGGTTAAATCTCGAAATTTTCGCAAGACTAACTTCGTTGAACTAAATGAGCTCATTTTGAGAACTAATTGGTCATCCTTATACAGTTGCTCAGACATGGATCTTGCTATCTCGTTGTTTTATGATACTCTTGGTTCGCTTTTTAAGGTTTGTGTTGAAAACTGTCAAATCCAGATATAAAAAATACAAGAAATCGGGACGTTCTTCAGACTTTGCTCTTTACGCAGTTGCTCGCTCCAATTTTTTGTTGCTTAACAAGCACTGCTATAATAATACCCTCAAGCGTTGTAAGCTTGAGTTTTCCCGTGATCCTAAACAGTTTTATAGCTTTGTGAATTGTAAACGTAAGATGGTTGACCACCCATCAATGGTATCGTTTGAAAATAATATAGCGGACTCTGATTAAGCGATTGCTGATTTGTTCGCTGATTTTTTCACAACAACATATTCCTCAACGGAATACCGAGCGAATCTTCTGTATCCTTATCAGATAAAAAGATCTACTTGTATTTGTAGTCCTTCGATCGATGAAAGTTCGCTTCTTAGTGTGATTAATTTAGTAAAACCTGTGTACACACCTGATCCTGATGGAATACCTGGTTGTGTACTCAGATTTTGTGGTGAGGCTCTATGTAAGCCACTTCAAAAACATTTTTTATTCTCCGTTAAATCTTGTCATTTTCCGTCTATATGGAAGGAATCTTATATAATTACTTATTTAATTACAGTAAGGCTTTTGATTCTGTTAATCACACACTTCTTCTTTTAAAATTAAACGAATTTGGTTTCCCATGCAGGTTAATTAGCTTGATTCGTGAATACCTGAAAGACAGAACACAAAAAGTTCTTTTCAAGTCTTCAAGTTCTAGGTCTATCCAAGTCACTTCGAGGGTGCCTCAGGGTAGTCATCTGGGACCACTGCTATTTACCCTTTTTATTAACGATCTTCCATCCGTTATAATTCAGTCTCGTGTCGTCATGAACGCAGATGATGTTAAGCTTTGTCTCAGCTACAGAGACATTATATCTCCTTACGGTTGCAGTCTGACCTCCAAAACTTTTAGTCTCGGTGTCAACACAACTTATTAAACCTAAACACATCTAAATGCAAGGTCATGACTTTTTTCAGAAATATTCCTCAGTTGATTACCTACTTTCTTAATAAGGTTCCATTAACCAGACTTAATGAGATGATCGACTTGAGAGTATTTATGGACCATAAATTGACTTTTAAGTCCCATATATCTATCTATATATCTACCGTCGGTAAAGCCATGGGTGTTCTTGGATTCGTAAAAAGGTGGTCAAAGCAATTTGATGATCCATATACAACCAAGGTTCTTTACACCTCATTGGTTCGTCCAATTTTGGAATATGCATCCTGCATATGGTCACCCCACTACGATTCACATAAAGCTAAAACTTCGACGCGCAAGCCTATCATTTCTATAAACCACATATTAACTTGAAAAACTCAGAGCTTAAGACACTTGGTTTGAGCCAAGTCTCAGAAAACGCAATGACATGGGAGGTAAAAGAGATACTGTTTAGATAAAGAGATGTTAGTTTGCTAAGCAGTCCCCTCACATTTTGATAAGAAATATTGATTTCAGGAGTTAGTAAATTTAGTTTTTTGATGGTTTTGAAGTAGGTAGAAAGGCAACAAATATAGTAGGACGATTGTTAGGTACTGTGAACTCATGAACTACAGTATGCTCAGGCCAAAAAGATGAGGATACAATAGTATTGAATAGAGAGTTAGGGACGGAAATCTTAAATGATGTAATCTCTAGCTTTACTAAACTTAAATTTCCTAACTATGATATCCGAGGCAAAAAATGCTTAAACAATGAAAGCATTGAGGTCATCTTCAGCTGTGTTTAAATGCAGGCGGGACACAAAATACGCTTCTTTGGCGCAATTGCTATAAGAGTGCAAGTAGAAGCAGCAGACGGTAGTTGCATAAGTTGCAGTAGAAGCCGAAGACGTTACCACAGTGTTAGTGCCCAAGGTATTAATTGGGGTAACGGCTTCAACTATAGCATTAGAGCAGTTGCTGCAGATGTACTAGCAATTTCAACGGCCTCAGCGACACCATTTGGAGCAGTAACAACAATCATATTATCGCCGCATAAGCTACAGCATCATTCCAGTCAGCAATCATGTCGGCAGCATCGCTCTCCATAACATTGGTGTGGCGATTTACTTCCGAAGGCATATCAACAATATAAGAGGCGTTGCAAAAATTGGAGTAGTAGGTTTCATAATAGGAGTGACAGGCATTGGAGCAACATCAACAGAGAGGCTGTTTCATTTTTTACTCTTTGGTGACTCGCTCAAGACTTTCATTGAGAGGAAATTGGACTCAATATCATTGAATTTCTTCACGAAAGAGCTTAAATCAGTGTGAAGACTCTTAAAACCATCACGCGTTTGTCGCATAAATGTTCTCATCTCAAGCTCCACAGTGCGACAACTGTCACATGTCCAGTTAAGTCCGATCCTTTTTCTAATTGTATCTCGGACACGCCCAGTGAGACCGGCACATTTAATATGTGCATAGTTATCACAGAGCCAGCACGAGACATAATGATCGTCGGCTATAAGCTGTCTCCTGTCACAAGTTGAGATGCAGCAAACCAGCATAGTTACAAGTAATCTCACTTAGTCAGTGAGCACTGTAGCCGAATGAAAGCAGATGATAAAAATTATTTCGATTTAGCACTAATCAAAGCGCCAGAGCCACCGTAAATAACTGTACTTGTTAATTTGGGTAGTCAGATTCAGGGCGAAGAGTACGACTCTTAGTTAAGAAAGGAAGCACAAGAAGCGAGCAGCTGTAGACACACAGGAAAAGTAAAACAAAAAATAATTGAACTATTTAGACTTTATGATAGCAGTTTATATTATAACTTCACTTAAAAGTTTAATAATATTGTTTAAACGCCGAAATAATTTGTGTATATTTAGGCACAATAATTAAATTCTAAGCGGTCTTAGAGCACAATAATTATACCCTTGCAGAGGGTATTATAAAATTGGTCAGATGTTTGTAACGCATAGAAATATACATTTCCGACCCCATAAAGTATATATATTCTTGATCAGCATCAATAGCCGAGTCGATTAAGACATGTCCGTCTGTCCGTCTGTCCGTCTGTCTGTTTCTATCAAGTTTTAGACCATAAATTTTTAAGCTACATAGTTGAAACATGAAAAGTTAAGTTCCTTAATCTATGAAGTATGAAAAGTGTGAAAATGAGTAGGATCGGATAATTATCACCAGAGCTATTAACTAAAACGTGGAGGTACCTCGAGTAAAATAGCAGTTTTCTCTGGCAGCAAAGAAACAAAAACAAATTCCAAGCAATCACACACACACATACATATGCAAAAATTGGTCACCACGCGGTGTGTGAGAGAGACAGAAACATTTGCGTTGTGTTGTTGCACAGAACGAAATTTAAAGAGCGAGATGCCATGCGTTTGCTATATGTACATACATATATGTATGTATGTCGAACTAGCTTAAGTGAGTTAAGTGAGGATGGTGACGTAGTACGTAAAGATCGGTCGCACGATGGTTCGGTGTTTGGTGGGTTCGATTCTCGGTGAATTCGGAAAAATTTTTAGTTGAGTTTTCTCTTCAATTACTTTAAAAATTTAGTTTTTAAATTAAATAATAAAACAATGAAGCTGCAAGGGTATACAAACTTCGGCAGAGCCGAAGTTAGCTTCTTTGATATTTTTTTCGGATTTAAGCGGAGCGGCAAAAAAACACGTCTTGCTGCAGTGAAGTGTATAATATAACTGGGGTAAAATGGACAAAATGCATAAAACCTTGAAAAACAGTTGATTTGATATAGTTTTTGAGTTAGTTTTTTGATAAATAGTACATAGTTCCCTATTAGGAATTTGACTTAAGCATCCTGAAAGAGTGGAACAAAACACCCCACGAAACTGTTTTAAAATTGTGCAAAGTACGCCAAAACGCATTACTGCTGTTCTTTGTATACTTAAAATGTTTAAATTAATGTTAATTATATTTTTTATATTTTTAAAGAATTCAATTGCACTTTTAGTTCTTACAGAAATTTTAAACTCAAATTGATCTACATGTATTTACATCGCCACTGTATGTATGCATAAACTATCACTAAAGATATTTTTGACATAGGCAGTCAAATCAAGTCGTCTTGGATTTGTCAGGCAATGTTTGAAGGAATGTGACGATCCTCAGACAACTAAAACTCTTTTTACTTCAATGTTTCACCCTATCCCAGAGTTTTGATAACCTTAATTTGACTCACACAACTCAATAAATTGGTCCGGTCCATAAGCACTTTTTGCTTTCTCAATCAATTTTTCGTCAATTTACCAATTTGTTTTTATTTTTATATAAATACTCAAAATAAATAAAAATAAAATTTTAAAAACGAATGATATAGAAGATATTTACAGTTGAAACGTCGTTGCGGTAGTGTCTATTTTTTATACAATAAAAAAGTACATTTATTCAAGGTTAATAAAACAATATGAAAAGTATAAAAACAATTTGCACATCCAAAAAGTTGATTACATATTAAAAAACAAAAAGAAAATTAAAAACTTCTTTGGACACCACCCGCCGAATTCTTTATTGCTATCTATATATATATACTTACCTATTGGAAAAAAGTATATGTATGTGCACAAAATTTTTTTTCTGAATCTCTATTAAAACTAACAAAACAATTATTTTTGGTAGGCACAATTTTTTTATTGGACCTAATGCAAGAATTTTTTTGCAAAATTCTCCTTTCCTCACCATTCGCGGTACCGTTACCACCATTTTGTATGGCGTCATACCACTTTTCATAGGAAAGAAGTATACATGTGTAATATGACATTAGTCGGTATTTGGCAGCGATCGTGGTCACATAAATGAGCATTGGCAAATCTTTTTAGTTTTTTTTTGATAATTAAAAACGTAAGAAAACAAAAAAAAAAAACACGTGGACTAACTAGACATTACCATATTTTTGTTAAATTGAACTGTAGGATACCGTGGGATACATTTAAGGGCTGAGGAACGTGGCTTGATTCTGGGCATGAAAGAAAGTGGGAAAACAATTGCAGAAATTGCTTCCCGAGTGAATCGTCATAGGAACACCATAGCAAACTTTTGCAAAAATTTGACCAATTATGATAAAATCAAGTGTACTGGCCGACCGACGAAAATCCAAAAACGCTGTAAGCGGGAAGTTTCTCGACTTGCTGCCAAAAGGAGATGTGCTGCGGCGATATTTGCAGCCATCTGAATCTCAAAGTGTCCAGGAGACGGGTCAACCAAATAATTTCTGAAAATAAAAGCATTTCATATGCTTTGCGAGAGCCTGTACCGAAGCTACTATTACGACACCTTAAGGCCCGTTTGGCGTATATGTAATGTATATTCAACATATAAAGCTCATTGATTTTTCGGAAAATTTTTATCCAGACGATATGATTTTTCATCAGGACAATGTTCCAACACACACGGCAAACTCTACGAAAGAGTTTTTTTCCTCACATAATATTGATGTTTTAGAGTGGCCAGCTTAAAGCCCAGACCTTAATCCAATTAAAGACATTTGGGGCATTTTATCGGCCAGGCCAAGGTTTACAAAAATGGACGTCAATTTGACTCAATAGTACACCTCAAGAAAGCTGTGGTCGATGAGTGGGAAAAAATTAGCAAATCTACTCTGGAGAAATTGGTAGACTTAATGCACAGTCGCCTAAACAAAGTTAGTCAAGTAAAAGGACATCATATTAATTACTAAACAAAAAAAATTAGTTGAAATTTTGTTTAAAAAAATTTGGATAATTTTTTGTTGTTTCATATATTATTTAGTTCTTCTATATTTCTTTAGAAAATTAAATGTGTAAACAACAAAAAATTGTAACAAAAAATGTACACAATTTTTTCGTTAAATCAGTGCGAAATTCAATTAAAGGCAGTATTAGAAAAATCCTGTTTGGCATCGATTTGACTACTTTTTGGAACTTAGCTTGGGGAATTATAGACCATACTTTAGTTACAGCACTTCCTAACTCGTTAAGCGTCTAACATTTCATCTCACCAACGTTATTTAGTCTTGTAAAATTGCAACACATATTCTTAATTGGACTCAAGCCAGAAAAACGTGCTGGCCATTTCAAAAGTCCAATTTCCTTTGATTGAAACCACTGCCGACTTGATCGAGACAGCTATAGCGGTGCATTAACTTGCCGGTAAATGGGATCTGTGTTCGGCTGCTGCTTAGTAAAAGTGATCAAAGTGTCAGTCATCCAACATGTCCATATAATGTTCCAATGGTATCCTTCCGGAGATGTTGAAAATAGGAGTCCTGCTATAGAAAGTAAAACCAACCCAAAACATGAGGGAACTACCCCCACAGTTTTATTTTATAAAAATTGGTAATGGTAACCTTAAATCATGTCAATAGTAATTATAAATGCATTATTTTTAGATGGAGCGCTATTTGATTTTAAGCAGTAATGAAATATTACCGCTTTATCGCTTGCTGAAAATTTACTATCGTTATTAATTTTTCGATTTTTGTTGTACTTTTTCTGTAAATTTCTCATATAGTCTAGCGGAGAATCTAATCGATTTAAATGCATTGCAATTTTGCTGTTGAACATATCGGTATCGAGTAAGCAAGGATCTTTGCAATCTCTGAAGGATTAGGTTTTTTTGCGTTTCCCATATTGAGTTTATAGCAAAATTCGGCGAGAATTGTGTAAATACCATTTACGAAAATCAACAGAACTGAGAATCAACACAGAAATTATTTCTTTTACTTCAATACCAATCTCAAAAACTGCTACGAAGACACTGCTTTTAATTGAATTTCGCACTATAATTTGCCAAAAAACAGAAAAATAAGCTAAACGGACAAAAAACTAACGGCAAAAAGAGTTTTTGAAGCTTAGCTCAGACGCTAAACAAGAATATAAAAGAAAAATTTAAATTACTGGGTATCTTTATCCTAGAACACGATTTATCTAGAAAAAGTAGGGTGCCTTTAATTGAAGTTCGCAGAAAGTACTTATTTCCATGAGGTATATGTACGTAGATATGGATTTACAATATATGCCCGCCTGACGAAACAAATATGTCCACTTCTAATACCCTGCATCTATAGGTTAAAATAAGCTAAAATGTATGTAACAGGCAGAAGGAAGCATTTCGGACCCCATAAAGTATATACATTCTTGATCAGCACCAACAGCCGAATCCGTATGAACACTAGAGAGCTGCACGACTCCACTCACTACGTAGAAAAAGGAGTGCGAGCATACAATTGAATGAATGCGTATGAGTATAAGTGCGCATTGGGTCTCATATCTACAGCATTCAAAGAAATGAGTTAGAATGAATGAAGCTTGAAGCGAAATGAAATATTTGGCAGAGCTGAAGACACCCGAATGAACTCGAATTATAGCACAGACATCATTTCGTTCGCAGCACTAAAGCATGTCTTCCTATCTTTTCTATCCTACAGAAAACAAAAACAAAAAAAATTTTTTTTTTGGCGTTCGAATGAATTCATTTGGCGTTGAAAATTTCTTCGGCATTCTCACTCATTCAATTCGTCTATTGTCGGTTAAATGTTGTGCGACCGAGTCTTTCGCGAGCGCATTCATTCACTCAAATTCATGACGTTTCGCATTCAATTCAACTCAACTCATTTTAAGCTGAGTTAATTCGAATGTGCCTTTTTTGCCATTCATGCAGCTCTCTAATGAACACCTACCTAAATCTCGGAGACTATAAGAGCTAGAGGTACCAAATTTGGAGTGATCATCCCCCTCTAATGTCCAGGCAGATCAAGTTGGTTTCAAATTCAGCCACGTCCACTTTCGCCCCCGTAATTTAAAAAACGAATAACTAGAGCTGTATTAAAATATCGTTTTCTTACTTGGCACACTTACTTAAATGGCCAAACTGACTGAATTTAGTCGAAATCGGACCATAAACTTCGAAGATTTACCTATATCCGTTTTGTACTGAAATGCCAAGGCGACATTGGCGGATAAGAAAAAACGAGATAGCATGCGTTCGCTGCTGCTGCATGTAAAAGGGAATTTTATTTTGAATTGATTGCGATTTCGATTATATTATTAAGATTATTCATATTAAGAACTTGACTTATTGATAAAATATTTACTTGAATTCTTGGATTTTTGTAAATCACAAAAGACCAAAAAAAATTTTGTAAAATCGAAAAAACATGTTACAACGTATTAGTAATTTTGTTTGTCACAATATTTGTTTCAAAAGGTATTTATATACAATTCGGCGACTGGTTGTGGGAGACAACATGTCATGCAAGGAAATCAAACGTCAGCTACAGATGAACGTATCCAGTAAACGGATAAATTAGATTCTACGGGGGAACTACATGCTTAAACATGCTTTCCGGGAGGCTGTACCCAGGCTATTTAAGTGCACATAACCGCGTGCCTAGCATTTGGAGAAAAATACACATTTTGGTCAATAAAGTAGCAGAATGCACAAGCTAAATAGACCGTAACAACTGGTGTTTAAAATGTGGGCAAACGTCTCACAAAGCGGCAGAATGCAGTAATGAATTAACATGTTTCAATTGTTTAGCCGCAAATCGTGAAGAAACGAAGCATTACCCTGGCAGCAGATTCTGCCCGCTGGCGAGCAGAGGCTCTGATCGGAGGTTTAACCAAACAGCAATATGAAGATTCCCCAACTTAACCTTAACCATTGTGCAATGGCACAAGACTTACTGGAGCAAATGGTGCGAGAACTTAATATCAACATTGCAGTCCTGAGCGAGCCTTACAGAAGTCGCGCGGGAAATTCATGAGTCTTCGTTGTAACGGGGAAGGCGGCCATATGGAACTATGGAATGAACTCACCAACTCACCCCAATAGAAATGCAATACCCCTCTATCGGCTTTGTGCGTGCTAAAGTTAAACACATTTGCCTCTACAGCTACATATAATCGAATTTAAAATGGCACTTGATCGGCTCGTCACAGATGCTAGAGGGAAACAAAAAGTAATAGTAGCTGGCGACTTCAATTCCTGGTCGGAGGAATGGGGAAGCAGCCAAACGAACACCAGAGGCTGCACCCTATTGGAGGCTTTTGCAACGCTAGACCTCACGGTTCTAACCACAGGCTCGGAGCACACCTTCCAAAGAGCCGGTTACGGCTCCGTTATCGACATCACAATCATAAGCAGAGACTTATTTCATTCTGCCAGATGGGAGCTTAGCAAACGCTATACAGCGAGCGACCACAACGCTATTATTTGCACAATAGGCAATGTATCAACACGAAGACTAGCTCCGCCGCAAAGATGCAAACAATATAAAATAAACACTCACGGTCCTGTTATTTTTAGGTCGGCCTTTACTATTCCTCCACTAGTAGGAGATGACAACAATTATGCCAGACAGATAAACGAAGCAGTGTCAGCAGCTTGTGACGCCAGTATGCAGACCCGCAGGAGTCATAGTCGGCACCATCAAGCAGTATACTGGTGGAATAAATCGGAAGCAAGAAAAGAATGCCTTAAAGCTAGAAGATGCTATCAAAGAGCGCGCGGCAGAGAAGATTTCCCAGCACTACAGATGCAGTATGCGCGCAAACGAAAAGTTTTAAAAAATACAGAAAAGGAAAGTAAACGAAAATCTTTCCTAGAACTCTGTGATGCAGCAGAAAATGACATCTGGGGGAAAGCTTTTAAAATGGTGACCAAAAAATTCAGAGCCAACAAACCGGCTGTCCCAGAAGAAGCCAAACTTAAACCTATCGTGGAAACTTTGTTCCCTAATACCTCATCAGTAGGCCCAAGGGGACCAACACATCAGTCCTCGGCAGCGAATGAATCTGTCATCACAGAGGAGGTATTATCAACCGCAGCAAACCTGCACGACCACAAAGCGCCTGGCCCAGACGGGGTACCAAATAAAGCTTTAAAACTCGCTGTTTCTATCTGTCCAGATAAATTTGCAGAAGTTTTCAACGAATGCATAGCTGAATGTTCCTTTCCCAATTGCTGGAAAATCCAAGACCTGGTACTTATCCCTAAACCAAACAAACCCGCAGAAGACCCTTTAGCCTACAGACCGATCTGTCTTTTAAACTCAATGGCAAAAGTTTTCGAAAAGATAATAGCCGCACGATTAGAATGGGCAATCGAGCAGGCAGGCGACCTGGAGAGGAGCCACCCCTACAATTTGGATTCCGCAAAAATAAATCAACTGTTGACGCGTTACAAATCGTTCCTGAAAATCTCATTTCTATGAAAGAGGACTATTTTCGCAATCGCGTCTTGCGCTACAACACCAAGAATGGTACCCGAATACATAGAGTACAAGGAGGTGTTCCACAGGGCCCTCTCCTGTGGAACGCAATGTATGACGGCATCTTACGGCTGCAGCTACCGCCTGAGACAAGTATAATTGGCTTCGCTGACGACGTAGCGCTGGTGGTCGTGGCGAAACATCTTCACGATGCAGAGGCCAAAACGGTTCCAGCGGTGGGCACAATTAAGCAGTGGCTAACCAGTGCAGGTCTGGAGCTAGCAGATCAAAAAACAGAGACGGTGCCAATTAGCAGTCGGAAAGCTGTTGCAACAGCAAAAATAGCGCTAGACACATGCACAATCAAATCATCAAGATGCATTAGATGCTGCATTGGTGCCTACGGGTATGACACCTATCGACCTAATAGCTCGGAGGCAGCTTACATTTTTGCTAAAAGGCAGAATAACGCTTGGACACCACCGGCAAAGAAAATAGCGAAAGAAGAAACCAAAAGAAATAGTCTAGAGGAAGGGCAAACGCGCTGGGCCACATCTCAGATGGACTTACCGAGTAATTCCTGACGTAGGGGATTGGCTAAACAGGCGACACGGAGAAGTCACCTTCGAACTGACGCAAGTTTTTGAGCGGTCATGGATGCTTCAGAGCATACCTGCATCGTTTTGGTCATGAAACCAGTTCCGAGTGCACATTGTGCTTAAACGGAGTGATTGAGGATGCTGAGAACATACTCTTAAAATGCACGAGGTTTATCAAAGAACGTCAGAGTCTGGAAACAAAATGGGGCGAGAAAATAACAGTCGGCAGTCTGACAAAGATAATTGACGAATAAAAAGCAGAACTGGTCGTGAACTACGTGAAATCGAAAAAACACGAAGAATAGGAGGGGCGTAAACAGCCCGCCATAGTCCTGCGACGCAATAACCCCCGTCAGTCCCGCAGTTCCGCTATGGCACAACCTCTCTCTTCATTCCCTTTCTATACTCTTCTCTTCTAGTTGAAACCTGTACTTTTCCAAGCATTACCTTTTTCTCTTAAACATTGTATATATTATCTATTAATAATAATTTAATAAACGAATTAAAAAAAAAACACATTTTGGTCAAAGAGTGTTCAAAAAAGTTACTTTTCCGTCGGCCACCAAAAGTTTTGCCGGGACTTTAGGCAGCTACATAAGGAGTCACAAAGGCGCAACAACGGTGGAAGATCCTTGATTATTTGGGCAAAATTTGAATATGCAGGAAAGTCTCAACTATGTCTTATACCCACAAAAACAAACGCATTGATATATATAAAATTGTTAAACACAGTACTTATTGACTTTGCTGGCGAACTGTACGGAAATGACTGGGTTTTCCTGCAGGACAACGTGCCAATTTATACTGCGCGAAAAACAACACATTTTTTACGGACAATAAAATACCAATTTTTGAAATAACCTGCGATTTGTCCGATTGATAATCGATAAGGAATATTGTCACGCAAGGTTTACAAAAATAAATGTCAGTTTGAACCTGTAAAGGACCTTAAAAAGGCACTAATCGAAGAATGGGTTCAAATTGACCTTTCAACACTACAAAACTTATGAAATCCTATGGAAATCAAATTAATAAAATGCTTTTTAATAAGAGAAAACATATTAACTATTAAGTAACCAAATTTTTTGGAAAAGGCAATAAATTATTTAGTTTTTCTTCACTTTGGTCATGTTGCACATATCCTTATTTCATAAGAAATATAAAATATTTTAACTTTTCAAAAGATAATTTTAAAAGAATATTATATATCTCTAACAACACTTTTTTAATAAAAAATTTAAAAAGTGAAAATTTTTCATTCTGTTTTTCATTGATTTTTTATTAATAATGACAATGCACATATACTTATTTCACTGAGGTACGTACACTTGTTTTGTGTTTAAATTTTGGTTTGAGGATGCATTTTCGTTGGCAAAGAAGTCTCATTTAGGAAAGTATTGCATTTTTTTAAAACCTTTCATTTTGTTTACGGTATTGTACTAAGATGTCATTGTGTACAACAAGATTAAAATTCGACTTTTTTTAAAGAAGGACTTACCACTCGTACTACTCGACGTTTATGCATAATTGGATGACATTGGCGAAGAAAATTACAATCTTTAAAAAATTCGGAAAACATTTGCTTCAGTATTTGGTGCCCAACAAGATCAAAGTCATAAGGAAAGCTAAATGGGGTAGTAGTACAAAACTTCGCGGCAAGTGAAGGCTTTTAAATTTCAAAAAGAGAAATGAAGAATGGAGAAAGTTGTGCTGTTTATGATGCTGTTGGCTCAGACTTTCACGGTAAATTAAAGACAGAGATTGAAAACTATGATGCTCGAGACATTTTCAATACTGATGAAACTGTCCTATTTTTCAAATGCTTACCGCACAAGACGCTCTTTTTTAAAGATGAAAAGTGTCATGGGGGAAAACATAGTAGAGAGGTTGACAATTCTACTTGCAGTAAATATGAATGAATCGGAAAAACGTAAGCCCTTAGTGATGGGAAAAGCAATGAAACCACGATGTTTTAAAAGAGTGATCGTTTCCTACTGATTACTGTGCTAACAACAAAGCTTAGGTGACAGTAGTAATATTTAATAATTGAGTAGTGTATTCACATGTCATAGTTAAGGGGACCTTATAGGTTCGCAAAAAATTTTTTTCGATTTTTTTTTTTTGCTTAAATTGTGTGTTAATGTGTTAAAAACAACCTCTGAAAATTTCAAGTCAAAAGAACATATGTTTTTTTTTTTTGTAGAATTTTTTTTGTGCAGGTAGGTCGGGCATAAAAGAAGGGATGGCGAAACATTTAGGCAACCACCGCCACTACACTTTTTTGTTTTTACCCCGTTTTTCACGGACTTCGATCTAAATTTCCCGAGAACTACTAAGCCGATTTTGATAATTTTTTTTTCGGTGAAAGCTAACATCCCAATGCAACGAATGAATGCTTGAAATCTATTAAAAAGAATTTTTATTTGATTGAAAACAGTTGTTAAAACTTTAAAAGCGATTATCTCGAAACCACTTTTTTCAAACTGGTTGGGAGGATAACTTCAGTAAATGTAAACCGATTTTTAATATTTTTTTTTAAATTACTACTTATATCCACCATTCTCGCGTATACTAGGATATTTTGGATCGATAAAAAAATAAAGGACCTAGGACCAAAAAAAGGGGTCAAAAAAGGTAGATTTTCGAAATTTTGACTTTGATACCCTCTCACTCCCCTATATAGTGACCTATTCCAAATCTCCTAGTATACGATAACCACATAAATTCTTAACATAACTCCATTTCTACTTTTTCTCTCAGATAATCCTTTCTCAAAAAATCCTCCCAACCATGGGCCTATCTTTTAAAATTTTAGAACGAATTACAACAACAACCGATACAACAACAACAACAAAAACATTTTTTATTTTGATTTCATTAATTATCTTTCAAATAAAAAAATGCATATTGATACCCCTCATACTTTTTGTGTAATTGAATTTTTTGTAAACCTTTGTAAAACGACACCTGAGACTATATGGTCCCCTTAAAACCAATCAGCACAACTTGTAACACTCTGTTGTAAGGAATAAATAATTATAAATATTAATATTTATAAGAACAATTGTATGTATGTACGCAAACTTGCATGCATACATTTCGTTCTTATATATATACTTACATAAATGAACTGTGCTGGCAAGCCAGCCTAAATATACTAAACTTGCATTTTGGTCCCACCAAGAATGAGAGACCAAACATGTGAGTACACTCTCGCCTCATATATTTTTTGTAGCTGCTAATAAGCAGCATAAGCATTTTTATATAGAGGTTTAATTAAATTCAAAATAAAGTTGAGAGAGCACAGACTTGCCTCTAATGCAAAGAAATTACTTTAATATAATTACTGGTTGGGATATTTCAATTGGTTTTAAACAATTAATGGAAACATGAAACGACAAAAGAAAAAATTTTACTATTTTTGGCAAATTGAACTGTCCAGAACAGTCCAACGTATAACTCTTTTTCTTTCCGCCAAATGCAACATCCAAACTGCAACCATTGGAACAAGGGATCATTCATAATTTAAAGACGTTCTACCACGAAGAAATTGTTACGATCGCTTTGGAATCTCTCAACAAGCAGCTTACCACGAATATCACGGTTCTGACAACTATTTTACTGATTGACAAGGCATGGAGACCCGAAACGATTCTCAACTGCTTCAAAAAATCCGGTTTTGTAAAAAAAGAACAAGACAATTAAAGAATCATCAATTGTACCACTAGTAGACTTTAGTGGTGTGAGTTTTTCTGACTATGTTCAAGTGGATGAAGATGTTGTTGTCTTAGGATCAACCATATCATAACAAACAAACCCGTATAAATGAATTCTTTTCAAAGATTAATTCCCATTATAAGTATGTAAAATATTAGCAGTTACATAAAAACTTGACTTGAAGTTTGTATATCGTTACAGCTTCACTGTTTAATTATTTCATTTAATCACAAAACTTTTAAAATATTTGGTATAAATGTTTAACAAAATCAAAAAACAAAAAAAAATGCACTTCTAAAAATTTTCACGTCTTCACCGAGAGTCGAACCAACATCATCGATTCACCGTGCGACCGATCTCTACATACTACGCCACCGTCCAAACTTAATTCAATTGAGCTATTTCAATATATACAGGAAACGCAGGGCATCTCACTCTTTCAATTTCGTTCTATGCAAGAACACGACGCAAATATTTCAGTCTCTCTCATACACCGTGTGTTAACGAATTTTTGCATGTGTGTGCGGGACCATTAAAATAAATTGAAAATATAAACATTCATTATTGATTTGTAATCTTAATAATTACCTGATCAAATTCAAACTTGGTGTACGATAATTAAGGGAACAATTAAAATAAATAAACTAAAATTTCTTTAATGCGGCGATGGGAATCGAGCCTGGGTCTTCAAATTTGCTTTTGTTGTTTTGAAAAATGTTTATTTTACATGAGGTAGGGACCACGTTTAATTTACTAACTCTGGTGATAATTATCTGATCCGACTAACTTTCAAACTTAACCTCGGTAATCGAATAAGGAACTTAACCTTTCATGTTTCAACCGTGTAATTTAAACTTTACGGTCTACAATCTGGAGGATACAATCTAGAGGATAATTTTCGAAATATTTTTAAAACTGTTTAAGTCAGGGGTTCGTCTAGTGTAAGAGCTGCTTTTTTTATGCAGTTAAACGAAAAAAAATTTTGATCAAATGTTTTTAACAATACAATTTACTATTTGTATACATTATTAATTGATATTTAAACTATATTTTCATTGTTTTTGAAAACAGTATATTTGTTGATTTCAATATTCTGCGCCCAACAGGGACCCAATAAAAAAGTAGATCAACTGCTGCCAAGATTCCAACAGTTGTGTTGATCCGAATTGCAAAACCCAAAGATTATTTGACTTCAGACCATACAATGAACTAAAAGACATGCAAATCACTTTTTCGAACCATTTTGGGAGACTATCCTAGCTAAACAAACAAAAAAAAAAAATAAGAAAGGGATCGGAATTATTTAAGTTCATTAGATAGGTTTCTATAAGTATAATGAAGACAAATCTTTTTCGAGATACAATGCGCAAGGTTCTTCTGAAACTTTAAACGCGTTTTTTTCGAAACAGTGTTTTTCGACCTGATGGAAGTGATAACTGGCGCAAAAAACTAGCAATCGCCATGAACTTTTTTACACATGGTAACAGATAGTATCTGCGTGAGATAGACCTCAATCATGAATAAAATATTAAAAATTGTTGTCAATAAAAAAAAAACCTTTAATGTTCTATTGTTAATAACTCTTGCATTTTTCAATTTTTTTTTTTAAGTTGAGATATATCCCACGCGCATGAGTGTAGAGTTTAATAAAATGTATCATTTGTCCTTATCAAATTATCCTATAGGACGAGAGGACTTCCATCAGCGAGGAATGTCATGACCGACCAGCCGCCATTTTAAAACGCCGCCTTCCGTCTTTTTTGTGTTAAGATTTGAAAAAATTGTTAAATCAAGAATAAACTATGACTAACAAGATACAAAAAGTTTCAACTCATTATCGATAATAGTTTTTCCAAAAAATTTTAGAAAAAAAAAACCCTTAAGGAGTTTTTGAGATATCTGAACAGAAGTTTTAAGAAACTTTGTTTCTAGTAAAACGCGTACACCTTTTTTACTCACGTTTACGGCTATAGCTTCTAAACGGCTTTATGTTTTGAAAAATCCTCATACACATTCTTCGAACAAGAATAAAACAAATAAAAAATTTTTTGTACCCGAGACACTAAACGACCTCCTAAATAATTTCTTTTATTTACAAGAAAATTAACGCAGAAACTAAATACAGTGAATGTCACTGAAAATCTTACACATGAACAATTTTCATGACCGAGCAGCAAAAAGAGCATTTTCCAAAAATCAGGAAAATTTGAGAAAATCAGTATTGGTTCGATAACATATTATCTTAATAATAAAATAAAAAACAAACCAAACTTCATTAAAAACTTTAGGAAAAAAAACATTTCATGTACAAAGTACAAAAATGTATCGATCACTCAAAATCGTACAGCAGCATTTTTTAAAATAATATTAATTATTAATATTAGAAGGAGCCTTTTTGAAGTCATCCTTTTTTGGAACCTTAAAGTTTCCAATTTTTTGTTCAAGAATAAGCCAAAGATGTTTGATGATATTCATATCGGGAGACTAGGCGGAAGTTTCCATTTCTTTTGGACAGGTGCATAGCTGCCATGTATTGGCGTTCAAGGCGGCGTGTGTGGGATCATTATCCACATACTGCTTAAAAGTGCTTCGAATTCATAATTTCTCAGAACTTGGTATCAAATTTGACTTAAGGATGTTTATATATCCAATCTGGTTCAATATTTCGTCAATAAAAATTAAATTACGGATTTTTATAGCTGACATACATCCCTAGGCTATAACCGACCCACCACCGCGTTTGACAGTTGGACGTTATTTGGCCATAACTACTTCTGTATTCGGTTTTCTTTATAGAATCTGCTTGTTAACAGATACAAAAATGTTGTACTTCGATTCATTCTAGAAAACATCGTATTTCCAGAACTCTTTCAGCGTAGATTGGAACTCCCGAGTAAACTGTAGCAGTCTCTGCCGTTACGATCATATATGTATGCCTTGTTGCAAGCGATAATCATTAGTATGAAGCAACCTTTTAATTGTAGATTCACTAACATTCTTTTTCTAATAATCTTTGGATCCTTGAATAGATTTAGTTTAATTTGGCATAATATCCACAACCACCAGTGACTTTCAGCTTTGTATTTGACGGAATTCCGACTTTATTAAAGACTGTTTTTTCACTTTTGTCTTTTAATGATGTAATGGATAGGGCTTTGATGTCTGTTAAGCATTCCTGTTATTTCGTTACAAGATTTTCCCTTGTCATAATGAAAAATTACGTATACGTTCCTTAGGAGACATGGATATTTTAAGAAATGAGCAGCTGTACAATTTTCGGTGACGCAACAAAGAGTACAACAAAGAGTATTTTCACATTTTCAGAAAAAGTAACCCATTTTTCGCACTTTTTTTTACATTTTATAAAAGTAATCTATATTATTATAATGTAAAACTATAATTTGCAAGCATCCAATTGTTAGTTGCAATGAAATTTAAAAAACCGAGTATGCCATCATTTAAGGGACTTACAGTTAACATATTGTCAGAAAAAAAATTTATGATAAAATGAAAGCTGGTAAAGTAATTAGGGAAAAACATAAAAAATAGCGGGAAAAAAGTGTACATACAGTGTGGAGTATCGTTAAGCATGGGTTAAAATCGAAGTCAAAAAGGGATATCCCGGACTGTTTTGACAATTACCATTTCTGTACCTCTTTCTAAGTGAGCAGGCATAAAGTTGCGGCAATTATTTTCAACAAAAAAAGCAAAATCGTGAAGAAGTAGACATTTCTGTTCGCAATTTGATCATTAGTCAGCGTAAAAAACAATAACAAATTCCCTGCACGACGGAGGTTATAAAAGCAGAGTTCCCCGTAAAAAGCCAAACATTTCCACAATGAATCGGATTATACGCCTTGAATTTGAAAAGGAGCACCTCAGCAAGGATGCGGGTTTTTGGAACCGATTTTTATTTACCAACGATATCAAATTCAATCTTTTTGTTAGTATTGGTTGATCTAAATTTTGGAGGCAGGCAAACACGGCACTCGAACTTGGAAATATTATACCCACAAACAAACATGCTGGAGGTAATGTGAGGGTTTGGGGAGTCATGGCGTCGTCTGGAGTTCTTCTGGACGTTGACGCGTACAATGCGCAGTACGTTCAAGTGGTCCAAGCGACACTAGGACAAAGTCTGTTACGCGCGAACCCGAGTAGACAGCATGCAAAAACGAAGTCGAGTGGACAACGGACGACAACTAAAATAATAATTAAGACTGACTACTAGACAGATAACTTAAAATAGTAGTTTTTAGAATAGATATAGAGAACTCTGATCCGACTACAGAATAAAGGCGGTTGTAGTCGGAACAGAGAATTCGAAAAGGTTCATGCAAAGAACAGTTAGAAGTACAGCGTGTTAAAGTTAAAGGGACATAATTTCGGGTTAATCTACAAGGTACAGATAGATTGACCTGATTAAGTAAATTAGGACAATCTATTTGTCTATTCAAAAGCTTATGAATAAACAAAGTACCAAGCATTACTCTACGATTAAGTAAGGAGGGAAGGTTAATTAGAAGAAGTCTTTTAGAATAAGAGGGCAGGTTAACATTGCGATCCTAGTTTAAACCACGAAGGGCAAAAATTAGAAACTGTTTTTGAACAAATTCAATTTTAACTTGGTGTGATCCATATTGTGGAGACCAAACACATGATCCATACTCCAAAATGGGGCGGACCAGTGAAATAAAAAGGGTTTTGGTTGTGTAAGGATCGTCAAATTCTTTCGATCATCGCTTAACGAAACCAAGACAACTCAGTGATATTAATATGACGAGTAAAATTTAATTTGTGGTCCATGAGTACACCCAAATTATTAATCTCGTTCAAACGTTCAAGTGGGGTATTATTGAGATAATACACCACTAATTGAAAAGAGGATCTTTTTTTTTTTTTTTTTTTTGTTACAATTAGATACAATATGAAATATTATGTCTAATATAGTTTACAGCGTACTAGCTACTATGGCTTTCGACGCCTATTTTATTAGTTACTGTTTGCTAGCTTCTTTTAAAATTGCTTTATAATTCCCGCTTGTTTTACAAACTTGTAAATTATATTAATGTTGCTTTCGTTGACCGTTTTTAGGAAGTCTGTTGGTTGTTGTTGATTGAATATCATTCTTCTGGTTCTTGCCAAGTTGGGGCATCGGTCTAAGATGTGTCTGGTGGTGAGTCTATCACCGCATGCGCATCGTTTGGGAGGTTGGTTGGTAAGCAGATGCTCGTGAGTCATTGCGGAATGTCCGATTCGGAGGCGGATAAAGGTGGACCATCTATGTTTGGGCGTGTTCGCTGGATATATAGTTGCACCAGGACAAAGCCTGTTACACGCGAACCCTATCAAAACCCTATCGCAAAAGCGAAGTCGAGTGGACAACGGACGACAACTAAAATAATAATTAAGACTAACTACTGGACAGATAACTTAAAATAGTAGTTTTTAGAATAGATATAGAGAACTCTGATCCGACTACAGAATAAAGGCGGTTGTAGTCGGAACAGAGAATTCGAAAAGGTTCATGCAAAGAATAGTTAGAAGTAAAGCGTGTTAAAGATAAAGGGACTGTTGGTGCTTGGTTTAAATAGATATAAGTACACAAAATACCACTACATTCTACACAAATATTACCCGAATTATAATAACTAAATAATAGCAAATAATTCCCATATTTTAAACGCTTGTGATCCATAATTAATAAGTAAATCTTGGGTAACCCTCTCATAGCAGTTATTGGCTATCAATTCATTGAGTACCCCTGCTAGGGTCAGCAATAATCAATCAGTTGCTGACCTAGCAGCTACGTAATGAAAGGTGGAGCTAAAATGACCTATGCAGCGGGGCCTATATAAGTAGAGTCTAGTTCTTAGGCTAATTAGAATTCAATATCTGTAAGCAACGGGTGTGCATCGCTGTGTCTTTGGCCCCCAGTTACAATATAAATTCTCAACCCTTCGTGGTCCACCCAATTCAAGTGTTGGTTGCGACAGCCCTATGCCACTAGATTATGTTCTAGGGGCATCTTTATTATAATAAATAAAAATATAAATAAATATACATATATATACCCTGCAATATTATTTGCGTTTTTATTTCGAAACATTTTGGTGACCCCGACTTTGGTCAACAAGGCGACCAATATAAACAACGCGCAAAAGGACTTTGGTCAACAAGGCGACCAATTTAAACAACGCGCAAAACGGACTTTGGTCAACAAGGCAATAGGATAATCGTCTTATTAATACTACGCATTGGAAAAATTGATATTCCTTTGCGAGGGCACGGGTTTGCAGTCTGGCATCAATCCGGGGTCCCGAAAATTCGTAGCAATTGATCACTTGGTGATAATTGCATTAGTGTATACAAGTCAACGTTCCGACTGTATACCAGGAAACAATTACTTCTGTTTGTGTTAATAAGACCAAGTCCATGCAACAACATTCAAAGCTAATGTGCTGTGTTGTTGATAAATTTTAATTGATTCCACAAAATACATATACATTCTGCGGGTTTGACAAGTAAATCAGTATTGTGTCAATTGGTCAACTTGGCGACTAGAACCACGCCAGAATATTTTAAAATAAATAATATATACATCATTATATTATTATTACACAATAATTGTGGAGCAATTCTACGCTGTCAGCAGTTTAGCGGGCAACAAACCAAAAAATAAAACCCCTTATGCGTACTGATTATACGTACTGACCTAGGTCACTGTGATAGACAAGTCAGCATAAATTTATTTTGCATTGCAATAATAAATTAAAAGTTGATTGGGTAAATTAAATATTTACTAGAACAATCAGCCGGACCGAAATTAAGGTCTGAATAATTTACACAAAAGATCACTAGTGATAAACGCATAATCTTGACCACATATTAAGTGCGAGTCGGAGCGTACTTTTGTCTTGAACATAAACAAATACTCCCAACGGGTCAAGGTTAGCTAATATCATGGAGGAGATCTACGCTCAACAAACAGAACGGGAAGACGCCATTCAGTCGACGATCCGTAATTACAAAAAGGATTCTCCCGCAAGGAAGACGAAGGTGTCATACTTTGCAGAAAAAATTGAAATGATGGAGTACCTATGGGAGAACTTTGAGAAAGGTCATCAGGAGTTGATGGAAAAATTGAATCATCAACCATCTGACCACGACTACTTCAAAAAAGAGTACCACCCCAAGATGAAAAAGACGGTGGATGAAATTATAAAAATCTGGAAGGCTCAGATACTCAAACTGGAAGATGAATCAGAGGCCGATCAGAAAGGAGAGCGGCAAAAGATAGTGCCACTGATGCGCCAACAGAAGGCAATGATTGCATCATTACTCCGAATTTTGAATCAGATAACATCTGTAGGAAAAGTTCACTACAAGCCAATCATTAAAAACCGTGGAAAGAGATTTGAAATATATAAGGCAGTAACAGAACCTGTGAGCATTGGATATGACTTCAATGCGTATGTGGACGCCGAAAAGTTAGTGCTCAACTTTGCCATAACAGCAGAAAAGGAGGTGCCTGTACAAGCAGGGTCGGCACTCCAATTACCAAAAATATCCATGCCAAAGTTTGATGGAAACTATTTGAAATGGCAACAATTTCATGACATCTTTGCAAAGATGGTGCATGAATCAAACGTACCTGCGGTAAAAAAAATGTGGTACCTAAAGGCAAATCTTTCCGGAGAAGCGGAAAGGTTAATAAGGCATCTGGAATTAACAGAAGTCAATTATGACACGGCTTGGAAAATGCTGCAAGAACGATTCAGCAATAAGCGTGTGTTGGTTACTTCAGTTTTCGAAAAGTTATTTGATCATCCTAACATTGGAAACGAAGCCCTGTCAATAAAGAATCTTCATGATAATATTCATGAATCTTTGCAAGCCTTAAAGAATATAGGCATTGACACAGAAACTTGGGATTCCATTATAATTTTCCATATGACGAGAAAATTAGATAGACTTACCCACACTTTATATGAACAATCCCTTTCCGATACAAGGGAATTGCAGAAGACCAAGGAGTTCCTGGCATTTTTGGAACAACGTTTCCTTGCCCTAGAGGCGATTGGTACCAAGCAGACCAGGGAAAAGCAATCATTGCCGCGTCTTGAGCTATGTGCAGCAGTGCTGGGAGCAGAACTTACAAACAGAGTTCGACATGATCTCCAAATGGAAGCAGAAAATGTTGAAGCCGTTCTGTGGTCAGATTCAACAAATGTATTGTCATGGATTAACTCTCGGGCATCTAATTTTCATACGTTTGTGGCAAACAGACTTACAAAAATACATGCTGTCTCCAGTCCAACACAATGGCGGCATGTATCGTCAGCCCTGAACGCGGCAGATGTTCTATCAAGAGGGATACCAGCATCTCAATTAAGTACGCACAATTTATGGCTATATGGACCATTATTCTTGCACGGGCCACGATCCCGCTGGCCAGTACCTTTTGGATATACAAAATAAACCACAAGAATTCATTCTACCGACTGCAGCGAATCGTCGCATACGTTCGCAGGTTCAGCAGCAAGCTTAACAGGCGTGCAACAAAGCAGCTTGAAGTAGAGGAATTGGAGGAAGCACGCAGGATCATCATCAAACAAATCCAAGAATCAGAATACGCTTATGAGTTGCGTCACCTGAGGCAACGTCCAGAACAACCACTCCATAGTAAAAGCTCTGTGGCAACATTACCACTAGTATTGGACGAAAACTCTACCATTAGAGTAGCAACCAGATTGCAACAAGCTCCCGTACCAAGGGATACAAGGAACCCGTATTTACTTCCTTACGGGGATCCTATTGTAAAGATGATCTTGCAGGAACTACAGAGTGCTTCCAAGTGGAAGAAACCATACAACAACGTCAAGGAAGGAATGATGGTGATCCTAAAAGAAGACAACGTGCCAATGCTACAATGGCCAATTGGACGAATCATCAAGAAATACCCTGGTCCCGATGGATATGTGAGGGTGGTGGATGTAAAAACTGCTAAAGGAATCTTCAAACGAGCGATTCACAAACTGGCTCCACTACTTCCAATCGTAGAGCCAGGCGAAAAGCGAAAATTGGATAGTACAGATGAAGATAATAGGCAAACAACCAAAACCATGGAGGAGCATGGCGTCGCTACAGTACTCCCAACTCTAGCAGTAACAATTTTAATGATGTTATTTATGCTACCACTGGCTCTGGCGCAGTCAGTCAACATAACACAATTTGACGATAAACCAGGCATATACTACGAAAAGATTGGAACATCTCAATTTACTGGATCTGACTGGACCATTACTGCGTATTATGATTTAAATACGTATTTGGAAGAAATTGAGTCATATGCCAACGGATTAAAACGAGTAGGAGACATGTGTTCACAACTATCTCCACCAGAGCCATGTTTTGCAATGCAACGGCACTTGCATCACATCTTCGACGAAATAATAACAGGAAATGAATTTCTGCACATTAAGCGGATGAAACGAGCTCTATTGGAAATCGTTGGGTCCATCGCCAAAGGAATATTTGGCATTCTGGACTCAGAATACGCGGAAGAAATGTCACAGAAGATCAAAAAGGTGAAAGTCAATGAAGAATATTTACTGACATTGATGCGAAATCAGACATCAATCATTGACTCATCTATAAACATATTTAAAAGAGATGAAGAAACTGTCAAGAAACGCTTCAAACAATTGGATCAACAAATGAGTGACCTATCAAATACGGTATCAGACGCAGTAAAGTTACTCCAGTGGTACATTACCATGACCACTCAACTATCTTTGATTGCGGCAAACTTGCAACGCATACAGGCAGAGTTTACCCATGTGCTAACTGATATCCACCACAACCAGATTAGCCCACTTCTACTGTCTCCGAAACAACTACACCAGCAGGCGGCACAATTAAGAGCTCATCTTCCACCAGGATTGGCGTTACCAGGATCGGACACTGACATAATGCCATTATATAAACTCATGAAGGCGGAAGGAACTATAGTAAAGGATCATGTGATCTTTAAGATCACCTTGCCTCTCGTATCCACTGAGACCCTGGAGTTATATAACTTAATTCCCATTCCGGCAATCGGTCATCATGGAATCATGATCATGGATGTTGAAATCCCAATTATCGCAGTAAATAGACACAGAGATCAGTACATTGGTTTGTCAACAAAGGACCTGGCACAATGCTACCCAATGAAGGAAGAAGAATACGTTTGTTTCGACAAACAAACAACTTTCGCTACTAATAGTAGCTGCGAGTTTCAATTGTTTAGAGAAAAGACGTCAACAATGTGCCATATCAAGCAAACCAACAAGGCGTTTGTATGGTACGACCTGCACTACAAAAATCGCTGGATATTTGCGACAAAATCGCCGATGGAACTATCAGCAGTATGCGATGACAATATGATCAGCGTGACCATTAATCAAGGAGGTGTTCTATTTATGGATCCAGGGTGCACACTAAAACACCCCGCACTTCAAGTTTCTGGTCACCGTGTGGAAACTACCGGATTGCTGAAATTATCATATGCACGATTTGGCAATACCAAATATAACCAAGGCCACCTTGATGAACAATACTTTACAATTAGGCTCTCAGGAACTAGAGAGTTTAAGCAATCAACTATTAGCCACGACCCAGATGAAACTACCAAATGAACTTGAAGTACACCACCACCACCATTACATTTCATATGCAGCGCTGGCAACATCCATAATATTACTGGTTGCATATGTAATAAAGGTGTGGAGTACAAAGAGACTCGTCAACCTTCAACCAGACCAACACGAGATGACCCAACAAAAAGAAGGAAGAGAATCTAACAAACAACAGGTGTTCAACGGCCGAGAGTATGTTGGTGCTTGGTTTAAATAGATATAAGTACACAAAATACCACACTACATTCTACACAAATATTACCCGAATTATAATAACTAAATAATAGCAAATAATTCCCATATTTTAAACGCTTGTGATCCATAATTAATAAGTAAATCTTGGGTAACCCTCTCATAGCAGTTATTGGCTATCAATTCATTGAGTACCCCTGCTAGGGTCAGCAATAATCAATCAGTTGCTGACCTAGCAGCTACGTAATGAAAGGTGGAGCTAAAATGACCTATGCAGCGGGGCCTATATAAGTAGAGTCTAGTTCTTAGGCTAATTAGAATTCAATATCTGTAAGCAACGGGTGTGCATCGCTGTGTCTTTGGCCCCCAGTTACAATATAAATTCTCAACCCTTCGTGGTCCACCCAATTCAAGTGTTGGTTGCGACAGCCCTATGCCACTAGATTATGTTCTAGGGGCATCTTTATTATAATAAATAAAAATATAAATAAATATACATATATATACCCTGCAATATTATTTGCGTTTTTATTTCAAAACAGGGACATAAGTTCGGGTTAGTGTACAAGGTACAGATAGATTGACCTGATTGAGTAAATTAGGACAGTCTATTTGTCTATTCAAAAGCTTGTGAATAAACAAAATACCAAGCATTACTCTATGATTAAGGAGGGAAGGTTAATTAAAAGAAGTCTTTTAGAATAGTAGGACAAGTTAACATTTCCCAGTTTAACCCACAAAGAGCAAAAATTAAAAACTGTTCAGCTTTAATTTTAACTTGGTGTGATCCATATTGTGGAGACCAAAACACATGATCTATACTCCAAAATGGTGCGGACCAGTGAAATAAAAAGAGTTTTGGTTGTGTAAGGATCGTCAATTTCTTTCGACCATCGCTTAACGAAACCAAAAACACTCTTGGCTTTATTGACAGTTACATTAACATGACGAGTAAAATTTAATTTGTGGTCCATGAGTACACCCAAATCATTTATCTCGTTCAAACGTTCAAGTGGGGTATTATTAAGAAAAGTACACAACTAATTGAAAAGAGGATCTATGAAATGACATGACATTACATTTTGAAACATTAAGGTTTAATTAGTTAATTTCACACCAAGTTTGAAAGTTATTAAGATCGACTTGAAGCAGACTTGGAGAGCTTAAGTCTTTAAAACTTATACAAAGTTTAACATCATCAGCGTACATAAGCACGCGAGAGTGAGTTACAACTGACGGAAGGTCATTAATGAAAACCGTAAAAAGCAATGGCCCCAGATGGCTACCTTGTGGCACCCCAGAGGTTACATTGATGGTCTTCGAAAGATGAGTTTTAAATAAAACTTTTTGTGTACGGTTATTAAGATATTGAGAAATCCAATTAAGCAAAAGGCTTGGAATCCCAAGTTCGTTCAGCTTGAACAAAAGCAGTGTATGATTGACAGAATCAAAAGCCTTACTGAAGTCAGTATAAATGACATCAGTTTGCAATGCATTCCTGAATCCTTCGATCGCTAAAGAAGTAAACTCTACAAGGTTAGTGGTAGTAGATCTACGTTTCATAAACCCATGTTGAGAAGATGAAACAATAGAACTACAGAAATGTTGCAGTTGAGAAGTTATAATTTTTTCAAATGCCTTCGGAATAGCAGACAATTTGGAAATACCCCTATAGTTTGAAGCTACGGATTTATTACCCTTTTTATGCAAAGGAATAATAAAAGATTCTTTCCAAATGGTTGGGAAAAAGGAAGTTTCAATGGAGAAAGTAAATAACTTAAGAATCGGGGAAATCAAAGTCTCAGCGCAAAACCTGAGTACACAACCAAGTATCCCATCAGGTCCTGGTGAGTACACAGGCTTCACTAAACTAAGCACGCTGAGAAGTGAATCTTCATCGATCACAGGATTAAAGACGCAATTAGACCTTTTCAGCTGATAAGGATAAGAAAAGTTAGCTCGATGATCTTTGGAGGAATAGGTCGTTTTGAAAAAATCAGCAAACATATCGACAATGGCCTGATCATCGTTTGCTTTATTATTTTCAAAAGATAAATAGGACGGGTGCACTGCCACCTTTCGTTTGGCGTTAACGAAGTTATAAAATTGCTTAGGATCACGGGAGAACTGAAGTTTACAACGCCTAATGTAATCCTTATAGCATACTGTATTAAGCACTGAAAAATTCGATCGAGCAACAGCATAAAGAGAGAAATCAGACGATCGACCCGATTTTTTGAACTTTCTATAATATCTAGACTTCACATTTTTCAAATTAGTTAACTCACGTGTAAACCATAGCGCTTTGTTAGACAATACATGGGTCACAAAAGCGAAAACATAGTATCATAGAAAAAACAAATGGCAGCATTCATATCATTACAGGAGTACAGATAAGACCAGTCTGTAGCAAGAATTAGCTCATTGAGCTTGAAAAAGTTAGTTTTAGGAAAGCATTGAAAAAGCATTGGAAAAATTGGCAATTGGCCGTCACCGCGTTCGGACGTATTTTTTATCGCGCTCCGCAAGTTCATCGGTGTCAGCATTTAAATCAGTGTTAAACTAAAGTGACAGGGCTCTCAGTCGCCACAGAGACGCCCAATCACAATTTTATATTGTTATTTGTAACTACAAATAATAATACTTAGTAAATATCTAAATTTACTAGCAATGCCAACGTGTAAAGAGACCAACTTGGGCCCATCTTCACTAGAATCTCGCCAGCAACAGCTACAAGAACAACTTCTCCAGCAACAAAACGAGCGTCGCCTATCTATTCAACGCAACAATGCATACTTCTCAGTAGTGTCTCCAACAACCACAACAACAATAAGCGCTGAATCCAAAAGTGCAAGTACGAGCAAATTGCTTACACCAACCAGCAACAATTTGTCTTGGAGCGCCCAATGCGCTTCACCCTCAAATTCGCTTACACCTCAAGTGTTAATTGGGTCGTTGGGTTCGCCGACCGCCGTCAGCGCGCTCACAACAACAACAATTGCAGCTACTGCTCCAACAACAACTGTAACAGCAGCAACGTCTGCAATACCTTCGATCACCGTCCAGCAGACTACCTCAACAAAGTCTACCCATCCAGTGACGGTGAATCCAAAGTCACCTGTTCAGACTGGCATGGACAGATATATTAATATAAACAAGCGAAAGCTTAGCCCTCATACTAAAAGAGGCAACACTCCTAAAATGTCCAAAAGCAACATTGCTGAACGTAAAGCTCTGGAGGGCAACAGATTCCAAATTCTGGCAAATCAGCCGGAATCTCAAGAAGGAGTTTCCCAAACAAAACCCTCAGTAGCCAAGCCACCACCATTTTACATCCGTGGTGCAAACTGCACTTCTTTGGTGCCTAAGTTGGTGGCCCTAGTAGGTAAGGACAACTTTTATGTGACCCCACTTAACAGGGGGAACATAAGAGAGACTAAAGTCCAAACAAACAATGAACAGTTCTATCGTACTATAGAAAAGTACTTTAGAACGGAGAATGTAAACTTCTACACATTCCAATTAAAGAGCGCCAAAGGTCTTCAAGCCGTGATTAAAGGCATTGAACCCTCGGTTCCGCCTCAGGAAATTCAAGAGGCATTGGAAGAGAAGGGCTTTGAGGTGAAGTCCGTCTCAAATATATTAAACAGAAACAAAATCCCACAACCTCTGTTTAAAGTGGAGCTACAGCCTGATGCACGAGCATTAAAATCCAATGCAGTACATCCTATCTACAACCTGCAACTACTGCTACATCGCAGAATCACTGTCGAGGAGCCTCACAAGAGGAATCATCCTCTACAATGTACTAAGTGCCAGGAGTTTGGCCATACAAAGTCGTTCTGCAGTCTTCGCCCAGTTTGCGTTGGCTGTGGACAAATTCAACAAGAGTGTGTCTGTTCCGACAATAAAACAAACGACAATACAAGGAAGTGCAGCAACTGCGGTGGAAATCACACCGCAAATTACAGAGGATGTCCTGTCTATAAGGAACTGAAGGCCCGTCTTAATGCAAAGAAATCTTCGGCTCGTATCCAGGGCTCCACACTTATTCCCTCGCAAACCACACCGGGAATATTCTTCTCAAGAGCTGTAAGGTCATCAGCTGCTCCAACGACAACTACTCCTGGAGTAACTTTTGCAAGCGTGCTGCGCAACGGAAGTTCACAGCCCTCTACATCTGTAAATCCCGCTACCATCTCAAACAATGCGGCCCCAAGTCCACCCGTACTCGGCCAGCAACCCAACGGGATCGAAACGTTGTTGATCTCGCTAAATCAAAACATGACAAACTTCATGACGTTCATGCAAAATTGCATGCAGGAACTTATGCGGAACCAAAACTTGCTCATTCAAAAGCTTTTGGACAACAATAAATAATGTCAGCACTACATATAGGACTATGGAATGCAAACGGCATTTCCAAGCACAAACAAGAACTGTCACTGTTTCTGGACTCAAATGATATTGATATCATGCTGTTATCGGAAACACACCTTACCAACAAAAACAACTTCCAAATACCTAAATATGCATTCTACGCAACAAATCACCCAGATGGCAAGGCTCACGGAGGAACTGGCATCCTAATCAAAAACCGAATTAAACACTGTCTCCACAATGGATTTGCCAAACAATACCTACAAGCAACTTCAATAAGTGTCCAAACCACTTTCGGCAGTACAACCGTGGCTGCACTGTACTGTCCACCACGATTCTCAATCTCTGAAAAAGAGTTTACTGACTTCTTCAACACACTCGGAGTACGATTTATTGCTGCAGGAGACTACAACGCCAAGCACCCTCATTGGGGATCCCGCCTGGTAAATCCAAAAGGCAAACAGCTATATAACACAATCATCAACCCAGCAAACAAATTGGGCTACGCCTCACCGAAAAAGCCCACGTACTGGCCAACAGATCCACGTAAGCTCCCAGATCTAATAGACTTCGCAGTCACCAGGGGAATTACGCATAACTTAATAAGGGCAGAGTCACTAGCAGAATTGTCATCAGACCACTCGCCAGTAATTTTCACTGTATTAACATATCCTCAAGTAACAGAGCACCCACTCGGACTAACAAATTATAAAACAAACTGGCTCAGATTTAAGAAATATATAAGCACCCATATCGAACTAAATCCCAAACTGGACGACGAAGAAGACATCGAGTTTTGCACCTCTGCATTAGAGTGGATGCTCATTGAAGCAGCTGATATCTCCACCCCAAACATTGGCCACACCCAGGAAAAACACAAGTCCAACAACCGACTAATTGAACTTCTTGTAACAGAGAAAAGACGACTCAGGCGAGAATGGCAAATGTCCCGATCACCGACAGCAAAATATCGCCTAAAGGCAGCTTCCCGAACCTTAGCAAAAGCGCTTAGACAAGAAGAAGCAATAGCACAGCGGCAATACATCGAGAAGCTTTCCCCCACCAGCACCAAATATCCGCTGTGGAAAGCTCACCCAACCATAACTGCCCCAACCGAGATAATTTCACCTATACGATGCCCAACTGGCAAGTGGGCCCGTTCAGACGAAGAAAGAGCACTCACCTTTGCAGCTCATCTAAAAACGGTTTTTCTGCCAAACCCGTCAACAAACTCATTCCAGCTTCCCCCTCTAAGCACCCCAGTGGAAACCGAGCCACCGAAATTCCAAGCGGAGGAAATTTCTGCAATTATTAAAAACTATCTTAACCCAAGAAAGTCGCCCGGCCATGACAATATAACCCCGAAAATGATCCGAGAACTCCCGATCTGTGCCGTGCGATACATCTGCAAACTTTTCAACGCGATAGTAAAAACTGGTCACTTTCCAATAAGTTGGAAAAAATCAGTAATCATAATGATCCCAAAACCCGGAAAAGACAAAACACAGCCATCATCGTACAGACCCATCAGTTTATTGCCAAGTCTTTCAAAACTATTTGAAAAGGTCCTACAACTCCGTATAAATACAATCCTGGTAAACCAAAATATAATCCCACATCATCAGTTTGGCTTTCGTGAAAAGCATGGCACAATTGAGCAAGTCAACCGTATCACCTCAGAGATCCGTACAGCATTCGAGCAAAAAGAATATTGTACAGCAATTTTTCTCGACGTCGCCCAAGCCTTTGACCGAGTTTGGCTTGACGGCCTAATATACAAAATAAAAGCGTCGCTTCCAAAATATACACACAGGCTAATGGAATCTTATCTATTCAACAGAAAATTCGCTGTACGTTGTAATAGCTTCACCTCTGATGACTTTGAATCAAAAGCAGGTGTACCTCAAGGCAGCGTGTTGGGTCCAACACTATATATTTTATACACAGCGGATATACCAACAAGCCCTACACTCACCACATCTACTTTCGCCGATGACACGGCTATACTTAGCCGCTCCAAATGTCCGATCAAAGCTGCAGAGCAACTGGCAACCCACTTAAAGGAAATTGAAAATTGGCTAGCAGATTGGCGCATCCGTGTAAATGAACAGAAATGTAAGCACGTTACGTTTACCCTCAATAGAAGAAACTGCCCATCATTGACTCTCAACAACGTGCCAGTGCCTCAATCCGACGATGTTGTATATCTTGGAGTTCACCTCGACAGAAGATTAACTTGGCGTAAGCATATCGAAGCCAAGAAAAAGCAACTAAAGCTTAAAGCAATCGGACTACATTGGCTTATCAACGCTCGATCTCCCCTATGCTTGGAATTCAAAGTTCTCCTCTACAACTCTGTGTTAAAACCCATCTGGACGTACGGCTCTGCACTGTGGGGAAACGCAAGCAAGAGCAACATCGAAACCATACAAAGGGCTCAATCCAAGGTTCTCAGAACTATCACGGGAGCACCTTGGTATATCAGAAACGAAAACTTACAGAAAGACCTACATATTCCTAGTGTACTAACCGAAATAAAGGTACAACAGCTAAAGTACACCGCTAAGCTGCAGGCCCACCCGAATACCCTCGCCAAATCATTAACCCGAGCATGCGATAGAACTCGTCTCCAACGAAACGACCTTCCAACCCTCTAGCAAATAATCAGGGCCATAGATTAAAGAAGCATCCTTCTGATGCTAGGTTACGTATTAGATTAAGATAAAACTAGGAAATTGTTGTTAGTCTTATACACTATATAAGAGATCCAACAAATAAAAAAAAAAAAAAAAAAAAAAAAAAAAGGAAAGCAACGAGTACGAGACGTCGAACTGGTACCAGCATTTGATAACCGAAAAGGTAGATCAATAGTTAAGTCCAAAGTTGGATGGAAACTGTCTTCGGGGACGACTAAGGGATCAATCCTCGAAACAGTACAGTTAGAAGAATCTAACATAAATATAAGATCTAGTGATCTCTCATTTTTGTTACGAACAGGATTATCTTGGGTTAGGGATAACTCAAGGAGACCGTCAACAAAGCAATGTGAGGAGGAGGGCATCAACAAGGAAGACTCACCTGATGGAAGCCATGAAACGTCAGGTAGATTAAAATCTCCCAGAACGATAAATATGTCTGCATCCGAAAGAAGTGAAGAGACAAAGCGAATAGCTTCTAAATGGCTAGCATATACCGTCATGTCAGAATTCGGTGGAATATACTAGCACGTTAGAAATACAGAATATGATTTCAAACAAATTTTGACACTAACAAATTCAATGTCAAGAACAGCAGGTGGCAGAACTATTTCTGAAGGAAGAAATGAATTTACGGCAATCAAAACTCCACCACCATTTTTGGAGATTCGATCGCATCTATAGGTTGAAAATATTGTGGGAAAAACGAAAGTCAAAAGATTGACTATCTACAAAAAGCTTAGAAAGTTTAGATTTTAGTCCTCTAACATTCTGATAGGCCAGAATAAGGGACGAAATTAGTTTTTTGACCCACCAGCTACTGACGAGCCAGAGGGTAGGGAATGATTAGTTGTGTTAGGCAGACGAATCGGAGGCCGATTTTTCTTTTTCTTAGCCGTATACTCCTTTATAACTAAATGTTCCGGCCAAAAATCTTTGTGACAAATTTGGTCAAACACATTTGGTGGACACTGATTTTAAATGACGAAATGTCACGGGTATATGAAAACCTAAACTTTTCCACCACAATGTTTGGCGCCACGACTTTTGCCCGGATAGTGGCTATGACATCATCTGATGTAGCATTGGGGTCGAGCCGCGAAACAAAGATTTGCTTTTTTGGTGGAATGGCTACAAGAGATCTCAATGCGCCAGTCGCAACTGCAGCAACAGCATTTTGCACTGGAACTGGTGAGGCAGATGACGCTTTGAGAGCTCTTCTTGTTAAAATTTTATTTGGAGGGAGAGGATATTCGTCCGGACACATCGGAAACTACAACCGATATCGAGTCAGCTTGCGGGGCACTATTACCAGGGGAAACGTCAATCGCCCCCGCAACTGCAGCTACTGCTGGACTCCTAAATGATATCAGTTGCTGAGCATTTGGAGTTAATGGGTCAATCAACGATGCCGGAGCCGGAGGAAGCAGAGATGCCGGAGGATCGGGAGAGAAAATCCGAGGGATAGTCTTCTTCCGCTTCGGTGACTCGTTCAATAGTTTATAACTATTAAACTGAGTTTCCAGAGACGAAAACTCATCACGAAGTTTCAGAAAGCCAGCCGACAGGGACTTAAAGCCCTCTCTCGTCCGCCGCATAAATAGACGCATATCCATTTCTACGCCCCGGCACGCTTCACAACTCCATTTTAGTCCCCCGCCGTTACCAATACTATCCTTTACTTTGGCTGTGTAACCCGCGCATTTGACATGCATAATGTTATCGCACAGCCAGAACAAAAGATAATCATCTTGGACTTTTTTGGGGATGGGGGCACTTTTTTGAAGAGCAGACAACCATTGTAAGTTAAATTAATAAAAAAAATTAAAGTAGCAACAAATAAGTAAATAAAACAGAAAGTATATAAGAGAGGCAATTTAAAATGAGTAATAAAAAATATAAGGGCTATACGTACCAAGAAATAACACAAGTGTTAAAGTTTATTATGCACAAGAAAAAAAAAACTGAAGAGACAGAAGTTAAGAGAAGTAGTAAACACACAACAACAAAGACGGGTACAATCGCGAGAGTAACGGTCGCGATCGCGGGCAACGTAAAAACGCGAGAGCAAGCACCACACAAACAACAACACTAATGTGTCGCGAGAGCGCGAATGCAATTAAAAGGGATCAAAAACACAAAATCAAAGTCTATGTATCTAGACAAAACAACAAAACTTTGAGTTTTGTTATTAAATTAAGCAATACGTAATAATAGCTTTGAGTGAGTGTTCAAGAACAAGTTACAATTTTTAAATCGCGTAATTTATTAATTCGGCACTAGATTCCACGAAATAGAATTTATTATATGCGGGATTAAATGAAAAATTTGATAAAAGCGAGAGCGCAAAAAAAACACGACCGACTTCGTTGAAGTGAAGATAATTCAATTAATTGGCCGTTTAGTTTTTGTTGAAGGTAATATGGATCCCTTATAATTTAAGAACGTATAGGAAAAAAATCTGAAGTCATCAGTAGATATCTTGGCCTTGGAAAACTTCTGGATCTTTCAGCAGGACAATGATTTAAAGCATACTGCTCATGACTTAAGGGACTGGCTGCACTATTATGCTCCAAAGCAGCTAAATTAGCCACCTCAGTCGACGGATGAAAACCCAATTGAGCATCTTTGGGAAACTTTCGAAAGGTTGGTTCGAAAACATAACATTAGTAACCGAGAAACGTTAAAAAACGCTCTAATCCTTGCTTGTGGTGAAACTGCAACCCCAAACAACCGAAAACATGGTCCAATCAATGCCTCGCAAAATGCAGACTGTAATTGATACCAATGGTGGACCAACTAAGATTTAGTAACAAGAAAATATTTGGATTTTCTCTGAATTTCTAACTGTAATATAAAGGGTTGACACCTGTATGTAGACTTTTTTCCCATGCAGTTTTTATATTTTTGTTGTTATTTTTGTTAATATAACTTTGAACTCAAGTATTATTTTATGCATTAACTTGTTTAATAGTCCCCAAAAAGGTGGCATACTCAGTTTTTTAAATTTGATTGCGGTTTTCCGAAAATTCGCAAAATCGGGGGTGTATGTACACTTTATTCCTTCACTGTATGTATGTATATGTACATGTAAATAGATACATATATGTAAGTGTATATATATATAATATATATATACATACATATGTATACAATAAATACTTACATATTTTTCAGTTTTTCTTTTATTAGCGACCGGGTTCAAAACCACAAGAACATTTTTAGTAGAACTCTTAGACAAGGCATTCGAGTTTTGTATTGTATTTGCCAGATCTTTCATATATTGGGATACCCTGCAATAAAAGACCCAACAAACAAATGTACTTACATATTGATAATTGTAATTTATTTCATACATACTGAATGCGCGTTCTAAATTCGTTCAAAGCATAGCCTGATATCACGAGCGCAAAGACACTTTTCTTCCAGTTATTTTGAATAGCCCTTAATAGATTCATGTTTGTCTCGCTTACTATTCTATGTTAACAATATAAGTCAGAGTAGAGACTGTTGGTTGTTGTCGAAAAAAATGGTACTATTTAAGTACATAGGTATGTGTGTATTCTATTCTCATATAGCACATTTTCGTCATAAACTTGGAATATTCTCTGGATATGAAACACCAAGAACAGAACCAGAACAGATTTGACTTCACAGTAAGGAAAAGTAACTTATTACACGCTTACTCCAAATTATGTGTAAAATCAGGGTAGTTATTTACATTTTGCCAATTTATTTATTATCAAGAATAAAAAATTTTAAACGGAAAAGGCTTCACTGTTTTTCCAATGTTCTCCCTGATGATCAATACACTACATCATTTCTCTTAGCACACCTGAGTTGCCCAGGCAGTTTTTTTTTTCGATTCGAATGAATAAAAAGAATCAGAACTGCATCGCAGATGATTTATTAATTCTATGTTTTGACTGGTTAAAAATTCACCTTTTTGCCGAGACGTGTGAAAGCTTACATTGTCATGATGGAGAATGATTCGACTTCTGCAGTTGAATTTTTTTAAAGAGCTCCGGCATTCAGAACTAACAGTCCCATGTTTCTTCGGAACTCAGAACAAACAGAACGATGCTTTAGCGGAACAGTGGCCATATTTCCTGAAGAAACTGGACACCTTTCAAAGTGCTTTGTGCACTTTGTAGGATTTGGCTCATTTTGGAACACCTACACAATCAATTACAGTTTAGTTTTCATAACTTTATGAACATCTTTGGAAGCACGACATTATTTCAATAAGGAAGTAGTGAAGTCTCCAACGAGTACAAGCGTTTTCTGCTTCGAAGTGTTCATGAAGAATGGAATGTATTGCAAAGGAACTATGATACCTCTTTCTTACGGCTACATGTCGATATTGCACTATTATTGCACGCTTACCATCGATGTTTTTGACACAACAGTTGATTTCTTACGACTTTTGCGGAACTCGTTAGAGACTGAACTACGGTCACGACTAAAATATGGAATACGAAGAACTAAATTCATATTCAAATTAATTTTGGGAACGTTAACGTCACAAGTTGTCAAAAATACAAGAACCCTTAGGGAATTTCCTTTGTTTCGACAAATTGTTTTTTTTTTTTTTATTTATTGCGCACAAAACAAAAATCAATTCTACTTAAAAACAATGTACGTACATACATACATATCTGCTAAATAATGACAAAGTTTGTAATGGCCAATACCCGACGTATAAATAGCAGCTGTTTACTGCAACATTAAAACCACTCCGAAAATTATCACTAATAGAAATTTGTATAACATTTGAAAATATAGAAAACTAGTGCTTAATCGAAGAATTTGTTTAAGTAAATATCAATATCTTGTATAAAATTAACGGTTCGAGATTCCAAAAAAGTTAAAAATTAATGATGCTATTTTGTTACTTCAAAAAACTAGCTAGGCGGGCTATATATTATAAACCTTCGCAGAAATGTACCGATTGTTTCTGTAGCAGCTACTTATTCTTTCATAGCTCAATGGAGATATTTTCATATATATGAAACTTACAGTTATCAAAATTTAAATAAAATCTTTAAAAATATAAGAGTTTTCATATCTAAGGGAACTGTATGATATTTCAAAGAGTTTTTAATAATCATATAAAAATAATAAATATTCTGGCAAACAGAAAGTTTTTAATAATATAATTCTTTGAACCGTTCGATCCTTTAGAATTCATTTAACAAAATTTTGTAAAAAAGTTTATTAAACTAAACTATTAGTAGAAACTTCAGCTATCGTTTTTTTTTTTTTTTTACGCGCAAATCCCACCGGGAGCACTAATTGCCCACAACTCCCACCCAACCGACCGAGGGGCGCAAGTCGCATAACGCACGGCTCGAGTCGCGGGAACAATTCACAAAACACAGACAAAAAGCGAAACTATAGCTAATGGATAAGCTAAAGGATAGAAGTTTTTGGTAAAGGAATAGAGAGCTCTGAACTGATTACATGATAAAGACGATTATAATCAGAACAAAGAACTCGAAAAGGTTCATACATTAGGTAGTTAGTAGTACATCGTGGAAGTGTTAGAGGAATATAGTTTCTAGTAGGTCTACAAGGAACTGTTAGTTTTATTCGGTTCAATAGCTCGGGAGAGTCTATATCCCAATTAAAGAGCTTGCGCAATGCGCATAAATATGACACCAAGCATTAATCTACGATTAATAAGGGAAGAAAGGCCTAGTAAAAGAAGTCTACTAGAGTACGAAGGTAAGTTGATATTACGATCCCAGTTCAGACCACGAAGAGCAAAGAGAAGAAACTGTTTTTGAACTGATTCTATTCTTGCTTTATGTGAATCGTATTGGGGTAACCATATGCAGGAAGCATATTCCAAAATTGGACGAACCAATGAGGTGTAAAGAACTTTGGTAGTATATGGATCGTCAAATTCCTTTGACCATCTTTTAACAAATCCAAGAACAGTGCATATATGGGACTTAAAAGTCAATTTATGGACCATAAGAACTCCCAAATCAATCATCTCATTCAGTCTGGTTAATGGGCCAATTGCCAAGTCATGTTCATCAAAGAGCATGAGGCGCGGATTCCAGATGAGTGCTAGTACCGAAGAGCCCGGCAAAGAAACTTTCGACACAGAAAATTCTTAGTGACGGTGTAGCAAGGCGATGACAGAGCACTAAATTAACCGGTGCAAGAACCCACGGCGATATCGACATTACATTTCACGTTGAATAGCGATGTGGCGCGTTGACGATCAAGTTTATGGCTACTTTAAGCAGGGTTACTCAAACGGAAAAATCGAAGAAAATGTACTGAAATATTTGTTTTCTTCTTTGTTAATACAACTTTAAATTTACCATCTGAGTTGGATTATTTCTATGTGGTTTTGTAAATGTAATTGCTAAGATGGTTTTGGATGTTGTTTGGACGAAAAATTTTTGTCGAGGCCTTGTGGCTAGTACTTATTTGTTTTTGTTTTTTTAAGTCTACTGTTAATTCAATATATGCTATTTTAAACAAATAATTAAATGAATTTCTGACGGACTCATTTGTGTGCCATTGCCGGTATACGCAGTTTTGAATAAACGGTAGGCTGTTGCCAGTGGCACACTAGCCTTTTATACAATCGATAATGTGCTAAATCGATGCTCAGCTAAATAATGAAATCGAGTGTGGTATCGATTGTTTAAAGAGAATCATTTTCTTTAAAAGTGTAATATCACCACCTCAACAGAAAGTAGTTGTTAATTGAAAACATTACTACCGTGAGTGAACAGTATGAAAGCACACTTTTTTTCACTGAAGTCGACGTACGTATTTATATAATGTATTCGGCCAGTAATACATTGGATGTTCTATTTAAGTTTCTATTTATGTACATATATGTATATAAACTGTCAAGTGAATGACTTCTTACGCTTTGATATCTGGGAAGTGGGAATTTGAAGCACAGTCCACTGTATGTATGTACATATATTCAGTCTGTCGGAAATACTTCAAACACTGCTAATGTTTTAAATTGGTTTACTTTCATATACAAAATTTATAGCATTTTGTTCAAATCAATTTTCTAAATGTACATACATACATACATGTATGTACATGTATGAATGCTCGTTAATGCGTACTTTTCTATGTATGTATGTACATATCCATATATACGAGTGTTTCCACCAAATGCAAGTTTATTAGGATATGTACATACATACGTTCATACATAAAGTAGTAAAATGTGAAATATCTATTTAGTGTGAAATATCTACACTCGTACCCTTTGTGAAATTATTTCAAAGACATGCTTACTTACATATACCCAAACTGTTACAATATATGTATGTATGTACATACATACATACATACACACACATGGTTATGCAGGCGCCAATGTGTGTATGCTAATACTTATGATGTATGAATACATATGATGTACACTCGCCAGAAAAACTATCCGTACACCACTCAATGCAAGACTTTGATCCAGGAAAAATAATACTTCTAATTAAAATATTGTCAAAATTATTTTTTTGTCTGATTAAGACATCATTTTGCAATAATAAGTCCAAGTTTTTAATCCATTATTATGTACAGTTATTTTTATATATTTAAAAAACTTAAAAAAAAAATGATTTCCATACAGAAAAAGTATCCGTACACATTAAACAAACCAACATAAAAGGTAGTAATTCATAAAAAAAACTAAAAATTTATAAGAGACGGGATATTGTTTGCCTTTTATACGTTCTGTCAATCGTTTTGACATTAAGTTGGACAATTTTTCGGAAAGCTCCGGTCCAATTTGAAGCCACTCCTCTAGGATTGCTCTTTTTAGCATATCCTTTGAAGTTATAGTTCGTTGGCGAATCTAGCGCTCCACAAAATCTCAAATATGTTTAATAATATCTAAATCTGACGACTGAATGGTCAATCGAGTTGTTATTTTCTGTTTTACAGCAACCACAGCTCAACATTGTGTGCCGTATGCTGTGGTTCAGTATCCTGCTGGAGCCAAAAATCACCACCAAATCCTAATTTTCTTGTACTTTTGTGCAAGTTGGCTTTTAATATATCCATATAAGCCATAGGATCCATTTTTGATTCAAAAAAGTCAAGGTTGCCCACTCCACTTGCTGCTATACACCCCTATACCATCTTAGCGCCATCACCGTACATTACTGTTGGACCAAGATTTGGTATATCAAAGGCTGTACGAGGTTTCCGCCATACAAGTTTGCGTTTTTTACTTAAATTTACTTTTGTCACTAAAAATTACGCTATTTTAGAAGTCTAGAGACACTTCTTCATATTGTTTTTCGAATTCCAGTCGCTTCAGTAATGTTAAAGCCTTATGCTAATTTTAGTATTTAGTGTGCCTTCTTTAACAACTACCTGCAGCATTTTTGGCGTGGACTCTACTAATTTTTTGTATAGCTAGGACTTATTTTTGACCATTCCCCCAACAAGGCTTTGTTCAGGTCCTCTTTGTTGGAGATTTTGTGTTTCCTGATTCCACTTTTTAAAAATTCTCACAGATTCTCGATGACATTGCAGTCTGGAGACTGGGCCGTTCGTGTCATCAGGTGAGGGCAGGTCCAAATGAGCCACGTCATTATTTTGGTAAAACCGGTTATTTTGGCTTATTCTCATTTTTTCCAAAATCTGGACCAAGTTAGCTTTCAAAATTTCAAGATATTGAATCTTGTACATTATTCCCTTGACAAAAACTATATTCCCCGCTCCGGATGCGGACGTTTAAGCCCAAACCATCACCTGGCCATATTTTTGTTTGACTGTCGCGCTGAGGTTGTCCTTGTTAGGCTCTAAAATTGTCTTTCTCCATACATAGCCGTCGGAACAGAAAACATTAAATTTTGACTTATCTGAGAATAATACGGTGTTCCAGAAGGAAGAGTCCTTCAAAATATGTTACTTGGCAAATGAAAGTCGGCTTATCTAGTTCTTTTTTGATATGAACGGTTTCTCCCAAGCTACTTGGCCTTTAAAATCATGGTCACGCAGAATACACCGGACAGTTTCAGTGCTTACGGACTTGCATAGTTGATTGTTAACCCCAGCAGCCAATTTTGGAGCAGATAACTTGGGGTTAGCTTTAATTTTTCTCACAATATACTGCTCGTCCGACTTGGTAAAAATTTCATTTGGCGCTTTTCTGCCTTATTTTCCACACGGTAATTGTGGTAAACGGGCTCTTTTATAAGCTGGATCGTAGAGGAACTAAAATTGACCAGTTCTGTAGTTTCCCGGACACTCCCTCCCTCATTAATATTTTGGATGACCGGTTAAAGCTGTTCGAAAGTGACGCGTGGACACATTTCGAAAACTCTATTTTTTTGGTGGACTTAGGGTTGAAAATTTTTTAGGCAAAATTGCTTAAAATATTTTGTCTTTTATATTATCCAAACATAACAAAAAAATCGCAAGATAAAAACACCTGGTCGTTTGTCATTTTTCTTACATTGAATTGGCTGTATAAAATAATATTTACAGCCTGCGCCAAAAAAATAACTTTTTGGAAATTCCATAACTTAGAACTAGTACTTTAAACATACATCTTCACAACTGCATTCCAAATTTATTGATAAAACCAATTTCGACATAAAATTGATGAGAAATAAAAAAAAGTTACTGTATCAAATAAGCTGTTGTGAGCCACTGTATATTTACAATATGAATATATTAGAGAGCTGCACGACTCCACTCACTACGTAGAAAAATTGAATGGATTCGAATTGAATTGAATTGAGTGAGTGCGAGCATACAATTGAATGAATGCATATGAGTATAAGTGCGCATTGGGTCTCATATCTACAGCATTCAAAGAAATGAGTTAGAATGAATGAAGCTTAAAGCGAAATGAAATATTTGGCAGAGCCGAAGACACCCGATTGGACTCGAGTTATAGCACAGACACATCATTTCGTTCGCAACACTAAAACATGTCTTTTATCCTATCTTCTCTATCCTACAGAAAACAAAAACAATTTTTTTTTGGCATTCGAATGAATTCATTTGGCGTTGAAAATTTCTTCGGCATTCTCACTCATTCATTTCGTCTATTGTCGGTTAAATGTTGTGCGACCAAGTCTTTCGCGAGCGCATTCATTCACTCAAATTCATTACGTTTCGCATTCAACTCAACTCATTTTGAGCGTTGTTAATTCAAATGTGCCTTTTTTGCCATTCATGCAGATCTCTAAAATATATGTATGTATTTACACATCCATTCATAGTTATCAGAGAAATAATTTTGGCAGCCGTACGTTTGTTCTTTTTCCTTGAAAAACCAGGCAAATGAGTTAAGCAAAACAAAATTTATAAATGTAGTATTTACAGTTAAGAAATAAAGTGCGAGTTCCCGCATATATAAATTCTTTTTCGTAGAATTTAGTGCCGAATTAATTAATTACGCGATTTAAAAATTGTTACTTGTTCTCAAACACTCACTCAAAGCTATTATTACTTATTGCTTTATTTAATAACAAAACTCAAAGTTTTATTGTTTTGTCTACATAGTCTTTGGTTTTGTTTATTTGATCCCTTTACACATTAGTGTTGTTGAGTATTAAACGAATCACCGAAGCGGAAGAAGACTATCCCTCGCAATTTCTCTCCCGATCCGCCGGCATCTCTGCTTCTTCCGGCTCCGGCATCGTTGAACAATCCCTTAACTCCAAATGCTTACCAACTGATATCATTTAGGAGTCCAGCAGTACCTGCAGTTGCGGGGACGATTGACATTTCCCCTGGTAATAGTACCCCGCAAGCTGACTCGATATCGGTTGTAGTTTCCGATGTGTCCGGGCGAATATCCTCTCCCAGGGATATTCCCAATAAAGTCTTAACTAGAAGAATATGCCGATATATTTGCTGATTTTTTCAAACGACCTCCAAAGAGCATCGAGCTAACTTTCATATCCCTATCAGTTAAAAAGGTCTAATTGCGTCTTTAATCTTGTGATCGATGAAGGTCCGCTTCTCAGCGTGCTTACTTTAGTGAAGCCCGTGTACTCACCAGCACCTGATGGGGTACCTGGTTGTGTACTCAGGTTTTTCGCTCAGACTTTGATTTCCCCAATTCTTAAGTTATTTACTTTGTCCGTTGAAACTTCCTCTTTTCCAACCATTTAGAAAGAATCTTTTATTATTCCTTTGCATAAAAAGGGTAATAAATCCGTAGCTTCTAATTATAGGGGTATTTCCAAATTGTCTGCTATTCCGAAGGCATTTGAGAAAATTATAACTGCAACATTTCTGTAGTTCTATTGTTTCATCTTCTCAACATGGGTTTATGAAACGTAGATCTACTACCACTAACCTTGTAGAGTTTACTTCTTTAGCGATCGAAGGATTCAGGAATGCATTGCAAACTGATGTCATTTATACTGACTTCAGTAAGGCTTTTGATTCTGTCAATCATACACTGCTTTTGTTCAAGCTGAACGAACTTGGGATTCCAAGCCTTTTGCTTAATTGGATTTCTCAATATCTTAATAACCGTACACAAAAAGTTTTATTTAAAACTCATCTTTCGAAGACCATCAATGTAACCTCTGGGGTGCCACAAGGTAGCCATCTGGGGCCATTGCTTTTTACGGTTTTCATTAATGACCTTCCGTCAGTTGTAACTCACTCTCGCGTGCTTATGTACGCTGATGATGTTAAACTTTGTATTAGTTTTAAAGACTTAAGCTCTCCAAGTCTGCTTCAAATCGATCTTAATAACTTTCAAACTTGGTGTGAAATTAACTAATTAAACCTTAATGTTTCAAAATGTAATGTCATGTCATTTCATAGATCCTCTTTTCAATTAGTTGTGTACTTTTCTTAATAATATCCCACTTGAACGTTTGAACGAGATAAATGATTTGGGTGTACTCATGGACCACAAATTAAATTTTACTCGTCATGTTAATGTAACTGTCAATAAAGCCAAGAGTGTTTTTGGTTTCGTTAAGCGATGGTCGAAAGAAATTGACGATCCTTACACAACCAAAACTCTTTTTATTTCACTGGTCCGCACCATTTTGGAGTATAGATCATGTGTTTTGGTCTCCACAATATGGATCACACCAAGTTAAAATTAAAGCTGAACAGTTTTTAATTTTTGCTCTTTGTGGGTTAAACTGGGAAATGTTAACTTGTCCTACTATTCTAAAAGACTTCTTTTAATTAACCTTCCCTCCTTAATCATAGAGTAATGCTTGGTATTTTGTTTATTCACAAGCTTTTGAATAGACAAATAGACTGTCCTAATTTACTCAATCAGGTCAATCTATCTGTACCTTGTACACTAACCCGAACTTATGTCCCTGTTTTGAAATAAAAACGCAAATAATATTGCAGGGTATATATATGTATATTTATTTATATTTTTATTTATTATAATAAAGATGCCCCTAGAACATAATCTAGTGGCATAGGGCTGTCGCAACCAACACTTGAATTGGGTGGACCACGAAGGGTTGAGAATTTATATTGTAACTGGGGGCCAAAGACACAGCGATGCACACCCGTTGCTTACAGATATTGAATTCTAATTAGCCTAAGAACTAGACTCTACTTATATAGGCCCCGCTGCATAGGTCATTTTAGCTCCACCTTTCATTACGTAGCTGCTAGGTCAGCAACTGATTGATTATTGCTGACCCTAGCAGGGGTACTCAATGAATTGATAGCCAATAACTGCTATGAGAGGGTTACCCAAGATTTACTTATTAATTATGGATCACAAGCGTTTAAAATATGGGAATTATTTGCTATTATTTAGTTATTATAATTCGGGTAATATTTGTGTAGAATGTAGTGTGGTATTTTGTGTACTTATATCTATTTAAACCAAGCACCAACATACTCTCGGCCGTTGAACACCTGTTGTTTGTTAGATTCTCTTCCTTCTTTTTGTTGGGTCATCTCGTGTTGGTCTGGTTGAAGGTTGACGAGTCTCTTTGTACTCCACACCTTTATTACATATGCAACCAGTAATATTATGGATGTTGCCAGCGCTGCATATGAAATGTAATGGTGGTGGTGGGGTACTTCAAGTTCATTTGGTAGTTTCATCTGGGTCGTGGCTAATAGTTGATTGCTTAAACTCTCTAGTTCCTGAGCGCCTAATTGCAAAGTATAGTTCATCAAGGTGGCCTTGGTTATATTTGGTATTGTGCCAGATGAGAAGTTGCCAAATCGTGCATATGATAATTTCAGCAATCCGGTAGTTTCCACACGGTGACCAGAAACTTGAAGTGCGGGGTGTTTTAGTGTGCACCCTGGATCCATAAATAGAACACCTCCTTGATTAATGGTCACGCTGATCATATTGTCATCGCATACTGCTGATAGTTCCATCGGCGATTTTGTCGCAAATATCCAGCGATTTTTGTAGTGCAGGTCGTACCATACAAACGCCTTGTTGGTTTGCTTGATATGGCACATTGTTGACGTCTTTTCTCTAAACAATTGAAACTCGCAGCTACTATTAGTAGCGAAAGTTGTTTGTTTGTCGAAACAAACGTATTCTTCTTCCTTCATTGGGTAGCATTGTGCCAGGTCCTTTGTTGACAAACCAATGTACTGATCTCTGTGTCTATTTACTGCGATAATTGGGATTTCAACATCCATGATCATGATTCCATGATGACCGATTGCCGGAATGGGAATTAAGTTATATAACTCCAGGGTCTCAGTGGATACGAGAGGCAAGGTGATCTTAAAGATCACATGATCCTTTACTATAGTTCCTTCCGCCTTCATGAGTTTATATAATGGCATTATGTCAGTGTCCGATCCTGGTAACGCCAATCCTGGTGGAAGATGAGCTCTTAATTGTGCCGCCTGCTGGTGTAGTTGTTTCGGAGACAGTAGAAGTGGGCTAATCTGGTTGTGGTGGATATCAGTTAGCACATGGGTAAACTCTGCCTGTATGCGTTGCAAGTTTGCCGCAATCAAAGATAGTTGAGTGGTCATGGTAATGTACCACTGGAGTAACTTTACTGCGTCTGATACCGTATTTGATAGGTCACTCATTTGTTGATCCAATTGTTTGAAGCGTTTCTTGACAGTTTCTTCATCTCTTTTAAATATGTTTATAGATGATCAATGATTGATGTCTGATTTCGCATCAATGTCAGTAAATATTCTTCATTGACTTTCACCTTTTTGATCTTCTGTGACATTTCTTCCGCGTATTCTGAGTCCAGAATGCCAAATATTCCTTTGGCGATGGACCCAACGATTTCCAATGGAGCTCGTTTCATCCGCTTAATGTGCAGAAATTCATTTCCTGTTATTATTTCGTCGAAGATGTGATGCAAGTGCCGTTGCATTGCAAAACATGGCTCTGGTGGAGATAGTTGTGAACACATTTCTCCTACTCGTTTTAATCCGTTGGCATATGACTCAATTTCTTCCAAATACTTATTTAAATCATAACACGCAATAATGGTCCAGTCAGATCCAGTAAATTGAGATGTTCCAATCTTTTCGTAGTATATGCCTGGTTTATCGTCAAATTGTGTTATGTTGACTGACTGCGCCAGAGCCAGTGGTAGCATAAGTAACATCATTAAAATTGTTACTGCTAGAGTTGGGAGTACTGTAGCGATGCGTTTTGGCTTTGGTTCGCCAGGCTCCTCCATGGTTTTGGTTGTTTGCCTATTATCTTCATCTGTACTATCCAATTTTCGCTTTTCGCCTGGCTCTACGATTGGAAGTAGTGGAGCCAGTTTGTGAATCGCTCGTTTGAAGATTCCTTTAGCAGTTTTTACATCCACCACCCTCACATATCCATCGGGACCAGTGTATTTCTTGATGATTCGTCCAATTGGCCATTGTAGCATTGGCCATTGTAGCATTGGCACGTTGTCTTCTTTTAGGATCACCATCATTCCTTCCTTGACGTTGTTGTATGGTTTCTTCCACTTGGAAGCACTCTGTAGTTCCTGCAAGATCATCTTTACAATAGGATCCCCGTAAGGAAGTAAATACGGGTTCCTTGTATCCCTTGGTACGGGAGCTTGTTGCAATCTGGTTGCTACTCTAATGGTAGAGTTTTCGTCCAATACTAGTGGTAATGTTGCCACAGAGCTTTTACTATGGAGTGGTTGTTCTGGACGTTGCCTCAGGTGACGCAACTCATAAGCGTATTCTGATTCTTGGATTTGTTTGATGATGATCCTGCGTGCTTCCTCCAATTCCTCTACTTCAAGCTGCTTTGTTGCACGCCTGTTAAGCTTGCTGCTGAACCTGCGAACGTATGCGACGATTCGCTGCAGTCGGTAGAATGAATTCTTGTGGTTTATTTTGTTTATCCAAAAGGTACTGGCCAGCGGGATCGTGGCCCGTGCAAGAATAATGGTCCATATAGCCATAAATTGTGCGTACTTAATTGAGATGCTGGTATCCCTCTTGATAGAACATCTGCCGCGTTCAGGGCTGACGATACATGCCGCCATTGTGTTGGACTGGAGACAGCATGTATTTTTGTAAGTCTGTTTGCCACAAACGTATGAAAATTAGATGCCCGAGAGTTAATCCATGACAATACATTTGTTGAATCTGACCACAGAACGGCTTCAACATTTTCTGCTTCCATTTGGAGATCATGTCGAACTCTGTTTGTAAGTTCTGCTCCCAGCACTGCTGCACATAGCTCAAGACGCGGCAATGATTGCTTTTCCCTGGTCTGCTTGGTACCAATCGCCTCTAGGGCAAGGAAACGTTGTTCCAAAAATGCCAGGAACTCCTTGGTCTTCTGCAATTCCCTTGTATCGGAAAGGGATTGTTCATATAAAGTGTGGGTAAGTCTATCTAATTTTCTCGTCATATGGAAAATTATAATGGAATCCCAAGTTTCTGTGTCAATGCCTATATTCTTTAAGGCTTGCAAAGATTCATGAATATTATCATGAAGATTCTTTATTGACAGGGCTTCGTTTCCAATGTTAGGATGATCAAATACCTTTCCGAAAACTGAAGTAACCAACACACGCTTATTGCTGAATCGTTCTTGCAGCATTTTCCAAGCCGTGTCATAATTGACTTCTGTTAATTCCAGATGCCTTATTAACCTTTCCGCTTCTCCGGAAAGATTTGCCTTTAGGTACCACTTTTTTTTTACCGCAGGTACGTTTGATTCATGCACCATCTTTGCAAAGATGTCATGAAATTGTTGCCATTTCAAATAGTTTCCATCAAACTTTGGGATGGATATTTTTGGTAATTGGAGTGCCGACCCTGCTTGTACAGGCACCTCCTTTTCTGCTGTTATGGCAAAGTTGAGCACTAACTTTTCGGCGTCCACATACGCATTGAAGTCATATCCAATGCTCACAGGTTCTGTTACTGCCTTATATATTTCAAATCTCTTTCCACGGTTTTTAATGATTGGCTTGTAGTGAACTTTTCCTACAGATGTTATCTGATTCAAAATTCGGAGTAATGATGCAATCATTGCCTTCTGTTGGCGCATCAGTGGCACTATCTTTTGCCGCTCTCCTTTCTGATCGGCCTCTGATTCCTCTTCCAGTTTGAGTATCTGAGCCTTCCAGATTTTTATAATTTCATCCACCGTCTTTTTCATCTTGGGGTGGTACTCTATTTTGAAGTAGTCGTGGTCAGATGGTTGATGATTCAATTTTTCCATCAACTCCTGATGACCTTTCTCAAAGTTCTCCCATAGGTACTCCATCATTTCAATTTTTTCTGCAAAGTATGACACCTTCGTCTTCCTTGCGGGAGAATCCTTTTTGTAATTACGGATCGTCGACTGAATGGCGTCTTCCCGTTCTGTTTGTTGAGCGTAGATCTCCTCCATGATATTAGCTAACCTTGACCCGTTGGGAGTATTTGTTTATGTTCAAGACAAAAGTACGCTCCGACTCGCACTTAATATGTGGTCAAGATTATGCGTTTATCACTAGTGATCTTTTGTGTAAATTATTCAGACCTTAATTTCGGTCCGGCTGATTGTTCTAGTAAATATTTAATTTACCCAATCCACTTTTAATTTATTATTGCAATGCAAAATAAATTTATGCTGACTTGTCTATCACAGTGACCTAGGTCAGTACGTATAATCAGTACGCATAAGGGGTTTTATTTTTTGGTTTGTTGCCCGCTAAACTGCTGACAGCGTAGAATTGCTCCACAATTATTGTGTAATAATAATATAATGATGTATATATTATTTATTTTAAAATATTCTGGCGTGGTTCTGTTCGCCAAGTTGACCAATTGACACAATACTGATTTACTTGTCAAACCCGCAGAATGTATATGTATTTTGTGGAATCAATTAAAATTTATCAACAACACAGCACATTAGCTTTGAATGTTGTTGCATGGACTTGGTCTTATTAACACAAACAGAAGTAATTGTTTCCTGGTATACAGTCGGAACGTTGTCTTCTACAGTGACATAGGTCAATATCTGCCGCATAAGGGGTTTACTTTGGGTTTGTTGCCCGCTAAACTGCTGACAACGTAGAATTGCTCCACAATTATTGTGTAATAATAATATAATGATGTATATATTATTTATTTTAAAATATTCTGGCGTGGTTCTGTTCGCCAAGTTGACCAATTGACACAATACTGATTTACTTGTCAAACCCGCAGAATGTATATGTATTTTGTGGAATCAATTAAAATTTATCAACAACACAGCACATTAGCTTTGAATGTTGTTGCATGGACTTGGTCTTATTAATTTTATATATATGTATGTTTTTCTTCTGTGATTCTAGTCGCCAAATTGACTAGGTGACAAAGTGCTGACTCGGTCAGTTGTCTCACAAACAGAAGTAATTGTTTCCTGGTATACAGTCGGAACGTTGACTTGTATACACTAATGCAATTATCACCAAGTGATCAATTGCTACGAATTTTCGGGACCCCGGATTGATGCCAGACTGCAAACCCGTGCCCTCGCAAAGGAATATCAATTTTTCCAAAGCGTAGTATTAATAAGACGATTATCTTATTGCCTTGTTGACCAAAGTCCGTTTTGCGCGTTGTTTAAATTGGTCGCCTTGTTGACCAAAGTCCTTTTGCGCGTTGTTGATATTGGTCGCCTTGTTGACCAAAGTCGGGGTCACCAAAATGTTTCGAAATAAAAACGCAAATAATATTGCAGGGTATATATATGTATATTTATTTATATTTTTATTTATTATAATAAAGATGCCCCTAGAACATAATCTATTGGCAAGGGCTGTCGCAACCAACACTTGAATTGGGTGGACCACGAAGGGTTGAGAATTTATATTGTAACTGGGGGCCAAAGACAGCGATGCACACCCGTTGCTTACAGATATTGAATTCTAATTAGCCTAAGAACTAGACTCTACTTATATAGGCCCCGCTGCATAGGTCATTTTAGCTCCACCTTTCATTACGTAGCTGCTAGGTCAGCAACTGATTGATTATTGCTGACCCTAGCAGGGGTACTCAATGAATTGATAGCCAATAACTGCTATGAGAGGGTTACCCAAGATTTACTTATTAATTATGGATCACAAGCGTTTAAAATATGGGAATTATTTGCTATTATTTAGTTATTATAATTCGGGTAATATTTGTGTAGAATGTAGTGGTATTTTGTGTACTTATATCTATTTAAACCAAGCACCAACAGTCCCTTTATCTTTAACACGCTTTACTTCTAACTATTCTTTGCATGAACCTTTTCGAATTCTCTGTTCCGACTACAACCGCCTTTATTCTGTAGTCGGATCAGAGTTCTCTATATCTATTCTAAAAACTACTATTTTAAGTTATCTGTCCAGTAGTTAGTCTTAATTATTATTTTAGTTGTCGTCCGTTGTCCACTCGACTTCGCTTTTGCGATAGGGTTTTGATAGGGTTCGCGTGTAACAGGCTTTGTCCTGGTGCAACTATATATCCAGCGAACACGCCCAAACATAGATGGTCCACCTTTATCCGCCTCCGAATCGGACATTCCGCAATGACTCACGAGCATCTGCTTACCAACCAACCTCCCAAACGATGCGCATGCGGTGATAGACTCACCACCAGACACATCTTAGACCGATGCCCCAACTTGGCAAGAACCAGAAGAATGATATTCAATCAACAACAACCAACAGACTTCCTAAAAACGGTCAACGAAAGCAACATTAATATAATTTACAAGTTTGTAAAACAAGCGGGAATTATAAAGCAATTTTAAAAGAAGCTAGCAAACAGTAACTAATAAAATAGGCGTCGAAAGCCATAGTAGCTAGTACGCTGTAAACTATATTAGACATAATATTTCATATTGTATCTAATTGTAACAAAAAAAAAAAAAAAAAAAAAAAAGATCCTCTTTTCAATTAGTGGTGTATTATCTCAATAATACCCCACTTGAACGTTTGAACGAGATTAATGATTTGGGTGTACTCATGGACCACAAATTAAATTTTACTCGTCATATTAATATCACTGAGTTGTCTTGGTTTCGTTAAGCGATGATCGAAAGAATTTGACGATCCTTACACAACCAAAACCCTTTTTATTTCACTGGTCCGCCCCATTTTGGAGTATGGATCATGTGTTTGGTCTCCACAATATGGATCACACCAAGTTAAAATTGAATTTGTTCAAAAACAGTTTCTAATTTTTGCCCTTCGTGGTTTAAACTAGGATCGCAATGTTAACCTGCCCTCTTATTCTAAAAGACTTCTTCTAATTAACCTTCCCTCCTTACTTAATCGTAGAGTAATGCTTGGTACTTTGTTTATTCATAAGCTTTTGAATAGACAAATAGATTGTCCTAATTTACTTAATCAGGTCAATCTATCTGTACCTTGTAGATTAACCCGAAATTATGTCCCTTTAACTTTAACACGCTGTACTTCTAACTATTCTTTGCATGAACCTTTTCGAATTCTCTGTTCCGACTACAACCGCCTTTATTCTGTAGTCGGATCAGAGTTCTCTATATCTATTCTAAAAACTACTATTTTAAGTTATCTGTCTAGTAGTCAGTCTTAATTATTATTTTAGTTGTCGTCCGTTGTCCACTCGACTTCGTTTTTGCATGCTGTCTACTCGGGTTCGCGCGTAACAGACTTTGTCCTAGTGTCGCTTGGACCACTTGAACGTACTGCGCTTTGTACGCGTCAACGTCCAGAAGAATATAAATAGATATTTCTGTTCGCAATTTGAACATTAGCCTAGCCTGCGTAAGGATATACCAAAATCTCAAGTTTGAATTAAGTCGATCCGCTGTTCAGAATATTAAAAATTAAGCCAAGACAGGAGAGAACAAAGTTTCAAAACGAAATTAACGAAGTACCTTAAGTACTCTAACTAAGTATTAGAAGCAAGAATATTGAAATATGTATATTAGTACATATTGATTGTTTCAATTTATTCCAATATTTATTAAAGGTTTTTGTTAATGAGCACGTCTTTGCTCTTAGTCAACTTTTATTCGAATGGTTCATTTTGTGTGTTAACTTATGCTGCTTGTTGGCAGCTACAAAAATAAGAGGGGTGAGGCGCGCGAGTGAACTCACATGATCAAATTGCAAGCTCAGCATAATTGGGCTGGCTTGCCAGCACAATTCGTTTGCGTAAGCTTATATACAGAACGAAATGTATGCATGCAAGTTTGCGTACATATGTACATACAATTGTTCTTATGTATATATAAACTTATTACTATTATTTCCTGCTTGCAACAGAATGTTACAAGCTGTGCTGAAGTCATTTAAAACCGACATGTGAATTCACTACACCTCCCCTTTTTAAAGAATAACGTAATCTAATGAAGTTATTATATATGTGTATATGAAGTAAATGACGTTATAAAGTAATTCGTGTTATTTAAAAAAAAAATTTGACGTCCGTCAATGAATATATATATTTTTCCCTTACATGTATGCATTTTTTTTTTTTAGCAAAGTTTTAAAATAATTTTTTTTTTTTTTTCGCTTCTTTCCTTTATATATATAAAAATAAAAATTTGTATATATGCAAATAACTTTCCTTATTTTCAATGTATACACTTTAGATTTTGTAAGTCCTAGAGAAAAATTTTTCTTTTTGTTATTTAAAAATTTTTAACCTATCCTTATGCACTCTTTGTGCTTTATTTCTTTTATCTCTTATTAAATATTATCCTTATCTTCTATTGCTTCTACTCTATATGGGCCTAGATACTTAGATTCTAACTTATGGCCCGTTTCATTCTTAACAAGAACCTTATCTCCTATTTCTATTTCAAAGTTATTTATGTTCCTATCGTATAATTCCTTATTCTTTACCTTATGCTCTTCTAGCATAAGCCTTGCCCTTTTATAGGCTTGCTCTAATCTAAACTTAGCTTCTCTAGCGTAATCACATACATTATATAATGGATTAATACTAGTTATAGAATTAAATTGTTTTGGCAAATTGTTTTGTTTGCCAAAAACTAGCTCATATGGACAATAACCATGGGCCATAGAGGGGGTCGTGTTAAAACAATATGTAAAATATTGGAGCCAAACATCCCAGTCAGTTTTATCGACTGATATATATGAACGGATGCATTCATTGAAAGTTCTATGACTTCTTTCCACTGTTCCCACGGTTTGGTGGTGATGTGCAGTAGACGTTATGTTGTCTATTTTTAGATATTTGCACAGATCGCTTATTATTGAATTTTTATATTCAGTGCCCATGTCCGAAATGAACGTCTTCATTGGACCGTACTTTAATATAAAAAATTCAAATATTGCTTTCGCAATGGTATTAGCGTTCTTATTTTGAACAGGGATGGCTACCAAATACTTTGTTAGGTCACAGATCAGGGTTACTGCGTATTCGTTACCGTATTCAGATTTCTGTAGTGGACCTATAGTATCCAGTATTACTCTGTCAAAGGCACTCATAGGCGTTTCTGTTATTGTTAGTGGGGTCTTTGTATGTTTTGTCGTTTTCGACTTTTGGCATTTTGGACAACTACGTATGTACTCTTTTATTTGACGCGTCATATTTTCCCAATAGTAGTGTCTTTTTATTTTTATTAAAGTTTTTGTTATGCCATTATGACCTCATTGTATTGGATCATCATGATTTTCAGACAAAATTGCTTCTTTTTCTTTTTCATTGCTTATTATGGTCACCGGGTTGAGTAGCGCTACTCTTAATGATTTCAATTTATCATTGCCCATTTCTTTAAAAGTATCTATTGAAATAAATTCAAAGGTCTTTTCCCACGGTGCCGTTTTGATATGGCTTATTTTTAATATACCGGCTTGCTTTTCAATCCTTTGTCGCCAATATCAATTCTTGCAATAACTTTATTTCCGTGTTTCAAGTAACACAGTTTATTTGTTATATGCAAGGCCACTACTTTTCGTACCTCGTCATTATTTATAACTTGGTAAACGTTGGGCATAGAAGCATTTGGAGTACTTTGCCTTGGCAAAGTCTCTTTTTCTTTTCCTGCGCAGGATTTATTTTGTCTGTACTGTTACCTGGTAGTGACTTTCAGGACTTTATTTTGAATGTCTTTTAACTCGGTTATTGTGATCCGAGATAGGGCATCTGACACGAAATTGTCTTTTCCCTTTAGATACTCAACTGTGAAGTCGTATTCTTCCAGTTCAAGCCGCATTGAATTCACTTATTACTATTATTTGCTGCTTGCGACAGAATGTTACAAGCTGTGCCGAAGTCATTTAAAACCGACATGTGAATTCACTACAATATGTTTGTTTTTTCTCTGAATTTCCAACCATAATGTAAAGGGTTGAAACCAGCATGTAGATTTTTTCTCGCAATTTTTTATGTTTTTCCCTTATTACTTTCAAAGCTCATATTTCATCATAAATTTTTTCTAATAATATGTTAAGTCCCTTTAATGATGGCTTACTCAAGTTTTCCGAGAACTGTCAAACCTGATTTGTATGTACACTTTATTGCTAAGTCTCTTAAGAAACAGTTTATACAATGGGAAAAAGTTAAATTTTTTGGCTTTAATTTAGCTAATTCTTTTCAATGCTTAACTGTTTAATAGGTATTATTATATCAAATTATTAAAAACAAAAGCCAGAACAAAAAGTGTGAAACTAAAAGTACAACAAAAACTTAGATTACGCATTTTTGCCACTATCAAGGAACTCTTTACACATTTTGTTCCCTTCATCTGTTTTGCTCTGTTTTGCTTTTGTGTTGCTTTTACTGTTTGTGAAATTTGGCTAAGTACACATAAAAAAGCAAAAAAATTCTTGTTGAATAGAGATGCATAAAGATTCTAAAAGCATAGTTAATGGTAAAACCAATCAATGTGAAAGTTTGCATGCTGCATGAATGGCTTTACCCTAAATAGAGTTTTTTCAGCTGAAGATTTGGGCATTATTTTTGATCCCATGCTAAACTTCGCGCTTCACAGTAAATCTGTGATTAACAAAACATCATCTTTGCTAGGCTTTATGAAGCGTTGGTCTAAGAAGTACAATGATCCCTATATCACTAAGTTCTTATTTACATAGTCCTCAATATGCCGTTCACCAGCAACGTCAATACGTTGCTCCGACTCTATAGTCGTTCCAGAAACAATTTTAATTGTTCGCCCTACGCGGTATAAACTTTGAGGCAATTAGGCCGCTCCCACATTATTCAAGAAGGCTTCTTCTCCTTAATCTTCCCTTTTTATTAAATCGAAGACTAGTCAGTGGAATTTTATTTCTTCTAAAACTTTTATCTAGGGGAATAGACTCTCCCTTCTTATTAGGGAAAATAAATCTTGCTGTTCCATGTCGTCCTACTCGTAATTTCGTCGCTCTGCATTTAAAAACATGCCTCGCAAATTTTGGTCCATATTGTGCAGCGACTACAAAGAGTTTGTATTAATTTTTCTCCTCATATTTCTTATTCTTTTTTACATATATTACCCCCTGACTTCCAACGAACTGTTCCTGACTCCTAACTTTCTTTATTTTTTTTTTTTCTCGGATTCTGATACTTTAAATTTTAACTTAAAATTTGCTACTCGTCTTTTTTGAACTTATATTATTTTAATTAATATTTTGGTAATTGCAATTGTTTAGTTGACGTTATGTAAGTAAATAAAATAAAAAATAAAGGAAATAAAATTCTCTTTAATACATTCATTTTGGTATTTTTATAACATGCCAGTTTTTTTTCGATACATCATCATGAAAAGAAATTAGTTTAGTTAGCTAGACCGTTTTTTTTTTTGTTTTTTTTTTGAGCTTGTGTGTTGAGATATTCTTTTTTTAGATGGGATAATTGGGGGTATAAAAGATATGGATTATCAACACTTATGAGCGACTAGCCGTATCTATTGCAATTTTTTATGCAGGTGACAATTATTTAAGCTTTGAATTTTGTTTTCTCTGGTTTTGATTTATAATAATAATCTGATATTTAAGACAAACGCATACCTATAGTTTTTTTCTTGTATCGGTTTTCTTAAATTGAAACGATTTTTGGTCTTTACTACAAGAAGATTGAAGAAAAAATAAAATAAAGCTTCTCGGAGATCTCTAGACACAAACTTGCTGCAATTGATGAATTGTGAAGTATTTTTTTGCCAGTAAATGTTTTATAATAAAAAATAACATCATTACACCATGTTTTAACTAGACTTCACAAAAATTTGAAGAAAAAAAAGTTATAAGGTTGAAGCAAAATAATATTCCGTGATCCTTGTTCCAATTTGCCCTGTCTTGAAACACTTCGGATTCGTATGGAACACGCAGAGGGTAGTGTTCCCGAGCCCATAAAAAATATATGTTCTTGATTAGCATCACTAGTCGAGTCGTTTGAGATATGTCCTTTTGTCCGTACGTTTCGGAGACTATAAGAGATAAAGCTACCAATTTTAGTTTGCTGATAGGTGTAGTGAGTATGCCACGCACTCTTCCGCCCCGTAATTTTAGAAAAAACAGTTACTCGATTTGTATTAAAGATATTATATTTACTTGAATATTTAAATAAATATATAGAATTGCATTTCTAGCCTTCAAAAGAGCTAAGTTAAGAGTTTCATTAGTGTTCAAGCCGCCAATCAATTTTTTTTTCTGTGTTTTAAGTAATATATGACGTATTTAGTATATGCAAGCCCACTTTCGCACCTCATTCTTTGCCTTGGCAAAGACTCTTGTTCATGTTCTTCTTACGATTTATTTGTCTATATTGCCACGAAAGTATATTTTTCTTTTAGATAATCAACTCTGAGGTCGATTATGATAGAACACAAATATATCATAGGTCTTTCTGTTTTTTTTTTTAGATAAATGGACTATGGTCCCAAACCCCCTTTTTATACCCTGTACCCATAGGGTAAAGGGTATATTAAAGTCGCTAAAATGTATGTAACAGGCAGAAGGAAGCGTTTCCGACCCCATAAAGTATATATATTCTTGATCAGCATCAACAGCCGAGTCGATTGAGACGTGTCCGTATGAACACCTAGATCTCGGAGACTATAAGAGCTAGAGCTACCAAATTTGGTGTGAACATCCGTCTTATGCCTAGGCAGTTCAAGTTTGTTTCAAATTTTAGACACGCCCACTTCCGCCCCCGCAAATCAAAAAAGAAAATTTTAAAATGAATTTACTAGAGCTGTATTAAAGATATCGAATTCTTATTTGGTAGACATAATTATATAGTCAAACTGCATAAACTGACCAAATTTCGTTCGGACAATAAACATCGGAGATATAGCCATTTGCATTTTGTACTGAATTGCCAAGGCGGCATTGGCAGATAAGAAAGAGCGAGATAGCATGCGTTTGCTGCTGCTGCATGTTAAAGGGAACTTCGTTTTTAATTGATTGCGATTTCGAGAGTATTTGAACTTTTATTTAGTGCCTGCGCAAAATAAAATAGTTTAAAATTTTTGCCACGCCCACTTCCGCCCCCGCAATTTAGAAAAAACGAATTACTAGAGCAGTTTTTAAGGAATCACATTCTTATTTGGCACATCTAGTAATGTGGCCAAAATGCAACATCTGACCAAATTTAGTCGAAATCGGACAATAAATATAGGAGATATACGAATGTGCGTTTTGTACTGAACCAACAAGTGCGAGACTAGCTGTGCCAGGTGTGAGCGAGATAGCATGCATTCGATAAAAATTTTGAATTAAATCAAAGGAGATCCCGAAGGTGTTCGACTTTATTCAATATAACTAGTTGGTACAGGGTATACTCAATGTCGGCAGGGACGACTTGCTTGCTTCATTTTTACATAAAGACAAAAAAATAATTGTAATTAAAAAAAAAATATTTTTTTCAATAGAGTATACTTTATTCATCTTAAAAATTTAAGTTTTTAATAAATAGTGCAGAAAGTTTTTTACGACCCTGAAAGTTGGCCTTTGATTCTCTACGCACGTGGCTTTGACACACGGAATATTTTGCGAGTTTTCATTAAGTTAAAAATATTAAAAGAAGATAGATTAATAATAAAAAATAACAAAGAAGCTAACTTCGGCTCTGCCGAAGTTTGTATACCCTTGCAGCAAAATAATTGGTATAAATGTTTAACAAAATCAAAAAAAAATTAAAAAGGAAGAAAAAACACACCTAAAAATTTTCACTTTTTCACCGAGCATTGAACCATCAAACACCGAAGCCCATTGTGCCACCGATCTCTACACACTACGCCACCGTCATTACTTTCCTAACGTAAGCTAATTCGACATATATAGCAAACTCATTGCATCTCGCTCTTTCAATTTCGTTCTGTGTAAGAACACAACTAAAATATTTCTGTCTCTCTCACACACCGCGTGGTGGTTGATTTTTTGCATATGTGTGTATGTGTGTGCGTGAGCATTAAAATACATTAAATTTCTATTAAATATGATTATTGATTTGTAACCTTAATAATTATCCGATTTAGTTCAAACTTGGTGTATAGTGTATGGATACAAATTAAATTTAAATGCAACAACAAAAAAAACAATAATTTTATATATTTCTTATTTGGTGCCGCGCGGATTCGAACTCGGGTCTCTTGTGTTGGTACGGCAGATTTCTTTGAAATTTTTTGTTGCTGGAGTAAATAGCTTATATGGATGATTTGTTTTATTGATTTGTAGCCGTAATAATTATCCGATTTGAGTCAAACTTGGTGGGTAGTGTTTTGGTACAAATTAGATTTATATTCCAAAACAAAAATAAAAAATTTTTAATTGGAACCCTATTATTCCGATATTGGATATATCATATAGTAATCCGATCCGACCTATTTTCATACTTTGCCTACCTACACCTTTAAGAAAGCTAACTACCAAGTTTTAACTACGTAGCTTAAAATTTAAGTTCGAAAAGCGACGAACAAACAGACAGACGGACAGACGGACATGTCTCAATCGACTCGGCTGTTGATGCTGATCAAGAATATATATACTTTATGGGGTCGGAAACGTATATTTCTATGCGTTACAAACATCTGACTAATTTTATAATACCCTCTGCAAGGGTATAAAAATAATGGAAAAAATAGATCGAGGTTTGTTTTCTCAAGTTTCTTTATGTATATTTGTTGTAAAAGTGTTTTGTCATTTGTTTAATGTGTTTTTGTGTTTGTTTTTTTAGTCGACCATAACCTTACAACATTTTTGTTCTGTGGAGTAAAAGTTTAGTGGATTGTCGTAACTATTTATTGGATCGTTTTTGTCAAAGTCTCTTCTTTCTAAACCTCTAATTACCTTTTACCCCAAATTACACGGTTCCCCAGAATCACACTTTTCCCCAGGCATGTTTGATTTCTCACATGCAGAACTGCTTGAAGTGTGGCTGCAGAACAAGCGCATAGCCTCTTCAATTTTGGAATTCATTTTAGAAAAAATCCAAGGAAGGTTGTCGGAAGATAAGCAGAAAGAAATAAAAAAAAACTAAGAACTTTGCAGCCTATGCAAGTTCATGTTATGCAAAATGCAATAATACGGCAGAAAGGCTAAAACAGAATCCCAGGTACAAAAATTGGTTGTCTTCAAAAATGGTAATTAAAGTCGGCAGTCGAGAGGTGATAGCATCACGCAAAAAAGTAGGACGCCCATGAGTATCCTGTTCGGATGGAAATGATCGCTTGAAAAGAAAATGTGTGTCGGAGCTTTCAGAGAAGGACAACACATCCTTACTTGTCCATGCTGCTTCAATATCGGCAAAAAAGCTAAGTATTGCGATACATCGTTTGTACTGAAGGAAACAGCGAACGGGAATGCAAGTATAATAAGAAAAAAGTATTTGTCCCAGGATCCTATTCCCTATACACCTGATGAAGCTTTAGCGTTTTTACTCGAAAATGGATTGACCAAAAACACTTATATTAACATCAGGCTGCAGAATAAAAGTCGTAATTGGGACATATATCCGAGCTACAAGCATCTTATTGAGGCGAAAGCAAAATGCAGACCTGAAAACATCTTAGTTACTGAAGCTGTTGCAGTTGTTCCTTTACAAAATATTTTGGATCACACCGTAAAGCGATTAACGACACTGCAAGATGAAGTCTTGGAAACGTTTAATACATAGACAGACCTTAATTTGATAACAACGTATGGTTTTGACGGCTCAACAGCACAAAGTAGCTACAAACAAAATTTCCAAAGCACAAAATTTGATATCACAGACCAATGTCTTTTCGTCACTACAATTATTCCATTTAAGCTGGTAAACGATTTGAATCAAATTCTTTGGATTAATAATCGCACCCCGCAGTCTGTTAGATTTTGCAGACCCATTAAAATTGAGCTCGCAAAGGAAACTGCCGAAAATATTTTGAAGGAAAAGGATGACTTACACAATCAAATACATAACTTGGTACCACTATTCAATTGAAATTATACTGTCAAATACCAGCTCCATATGACCTTAATTGATGGTAAGGTGCTGAATACACTAACAGGCAACAAATCGACACACACTTGTCCAATATGTGGTGCAAAGACATTGCAGTTTATGAAAACATGCCTACATGCATGGATCCGTTTCTTCGAATTTGTTTTGAATTTGTCGTATAGATTGGAACTGAAAAAATGGCATATTCGACGGTCACATGACAAACATTTAATGCTCATTCGTAAACAAGAAATACAAGAAAGATTTTGGTCGAAATTGGGACTGCAGGTTGACAAGCAAAAACAAAGTGGAAGTGCAAATACCAACGATGGGAATACAGTGAGAAGAGCCTTTGCAGACACTGATGTACTGGCTTCTATATTAAACTTTGATGCCGATCTTCTTTAAAAGTTACACACTATATAGATTGTTATATCAAGCGAGTTTTCAATCGACATTGAGTAATTTAAAGACTGCTACACAAACAGCCCATATATGAATGGAAAAGTATCCCTGGTACCCAATGACAGCCACAGTTTACAAAATATTAGTTCATAGAGCACCAATGGGTGAAAACGCGTCAGAAGCACGCAACAAGCTTTACAAACTGGATAAAAGGATGCATGCTAGAAGAAATAGCAGACAAACTAATATGTTCGATGTTTTTCAACGAGCTATAGACACTAGTGATCCATTAATTTCAAGTTTATGTCTCAGCGAAAGAAAAAAAAATAAAAAAAAACTTCTTTCGGCAGATGTCTTGGCTCTTTTGAAAGTGCGCAAGAATTTGAGTATAACTATTATGTTAATTCTGAAAATTATGACTTTGATTTGGATGGATCTAGCTTGGATGAATTTAATACACAAAACGAATACTCAGTCGAGATAGATTCTGAAGTTTATGACTAAAAATAATTTTAAAAAATTGAAAAAATACGCTTGTTATTTACCTTTAATCAAAAATAAGATTGAAGCTGCATGATTCATGTACCAAACATAAGTAGGTTAAAGATAAAAAAAATTTTTTTAAGAAAAAAAGGCTGGGCCACGCCCATTTTTTCTAGTCAAAGATTCTAAAGTCATTATATAGTCGACTGCAAAAAACCAGACAAAAATATCTTGTCTAATTCTTGAGTTATTAATTTATGTTAAAAAGCGGCTTTTGAACCAGTGTGGAATGGTAGAAAACATGTAATAGAGCAATGAATGTGAAAAATCGAGATATACACCGGTCATGAAAACAGCACCATTTAAAAATTTCATGTTTTTTTTTAAATCATTTAGACTAAATAAAAGAATAAGGTTTCTTTCTTAATAATATTATTAAACACAAGAAAAAAGAGGTAGTGAATCAAAAAATGTAGTTCCAAAGTGTAGATATCCTTGATTCTCACTATATATGAAAATGTGGGCAAATTCCAAAAAATTCAATGTTTAGCAAAAAAAAATTTTTTTTCGTTTAGCTTCAATGTACTGCTTTTAACTTATTTACTTATTGAAAAAGTAATGTTTAATGAAAATAAAAAAATATCAACGAGGTGTCACGCCCCCTGCAGCCTCTATAACCGCCATTATCCTTGACGGCATTGATTCAGCGAGGATTTTCAGAGTTTCCTTGGTGAATACGTCCTGCAAAACATTTTTAAAAACGGACATTAGCTGTAACTTATTTTACGGTATCTACTCTGCTACTTTTCATTTCATCTTTTGCCATAAGTGCTCGAAAAAGTTTAAACAGGCGAATTTTCCGCCCAAGTCAAGCGAAAATCTCCCATGTGCTCAAAAACTTTTTTAAGTTAAAAAAAAAAAAACAAATTTTTTTACTTAGTAATTTACTGTTTGGAAAAAGTGATTGGATCAGAAAAAATATTAGTTACAGATTAGACTCGGTGGCAATGGCCTAAGCCGGCTTCAAAAGTAGAACTCGAATTGCAAGGCAATTGCCGTTTTTTGTAAAAAAAAAAAATTGGGCCAGTGCGACCACGCCCACTCCTGCCGACCCAGCAAACTGATGGATAGTAGAATTAGAAAAAACATATGCTATTTCTTTTTAATTACTTACTTGTTTTTTAAATGCTATTATCTTCTTCATCCAATTCTATATTATATAAGTTCTCATCGTCATTAGAATCGCCCTGCAATTCTTTCTCATTTGCAGCTGTGAACGAAATGTCCAAAAGACTTAATACCTCTTTTGAAAAGGATTTTTTATTTTATTTTTTCTTTCCCTTTCCTTTAAGCAAACACTCGATAATATGGATCTGTGGAATCCATAGCTCTGTAAAATATGTCAATCTTAGTATTTATCCGACTACTTTGCCTTGAATGCAACAATCTGTCTTTCTTGTACACTTTATTGCGTGCTTCTGAACCGTTTTCAATTAAGCATCCTAGTGAAACCAAGCTAGAATTATTTATCTGGTAACCGTGAACCAATATTTTATGAATTGTTGGTGACATCAGCTAAAACCCGCTTCACACGCTTGCTCAATTGTATCCGTAATTAAGCATCCCTGCAAAATTCAGGATAGTGTGGGTTGCATACAACTTTTCTTTAGATACTGGAATGCTTTTAAGCGTTCAAATTGTTGGGGACATCGGATATCATTGATACGTACTCAAATATAGAGAAAAAGTTGTTTCACAAAATGAGCGAAATAAAACATATTTTTTCCGATTGCTCATTTCAGTCTTATGACCCATTTCGTTCCAAAACTTTTTTTAACCATATTTTTTCCGATTGCTCATTTCAGTCTTATCATCACCTTTTATATGCCATTTTTTTTTATTTGTATATTATATGATATATTCAAGACAAATTCGAAAAACCGGATCCAGGCATGCAGTGGACTTACTCCAAACTGCAACGCTCCAAGTTTTGGTATTAAAAATTTCGAACTAAAATCTTTTGACACCACAGAATGGATAATGGATAGCACTTTGCCATCAACAAGTGTCATGTACATTTCATAGGTAACTGTTATATCACGACTTTCATTCGATTTGTAAATTTGAGAATCTAAACGGTTTTTTCCATCATTATGTGGGCCGTAGTTTCTTTTACTACTTCTATTTTCAGAGGTCTGCAAAATCGTATGGACTGCGGTGTTCTATTGTTCCAAATGTTGTGATTAAAAGTGTCAATAATTTTTATCGGTATAGGAGTGATCTAAAAGCTGTTCGCCAGGTGTTTCAGTAGCGAACTTTTGCTTGTATATAGAATGACCAGTTGAACCATCAAATCCATAGCTGCATATTAGTTTGATTTCAGAACTGTTTGGAAACTGATTTAAAACATCAGCTTGCATTTTAATTGTTCTGTACGCAGTGTGATCCAAAAGGTTTTGTAATGATACTTGGACTGCCGTTTCCGTTACTTTTATATCCACAGGACGGCATTGTAATTTAGATTCTATTACTTCACTATAGGTTGGATAAATGTTACTGTGGCGACTTTTATTCATAAGTCTATTGTTCACGTATTGCTGTTTTGTAAGTGAATTTTCCAGAAAGTAAGCCAAAGCTTCATTGGGTGTTAGTGGAATGGGTTTTTGTATATCAAACTGCTTTCTCGATTCAGTTGGAAATTTGGGTATTGTTATTGTTTTTTTAAGAACAAAAGCAGAATCCTTCTTGCATTTTTTTTTTGCAGACTACTGCAGCATGTGTCTCAATTATATTCATTTGCAAGCTCAGACGCCAATTTCCTTTTTAATCTTCTACCTGAATTCGTGTAAAATAAAGTCCCATTTTCTGTGGTGTCTTGCAGGTTTCGTCAATAGTAATTGACATTTTAGACGCCAGAAATACAGTATGCTTAGACACGAACCTTTCAAGCATATAGTTACATTTGGGTAGATAAATATAAGTGGAAAATTACTGATTTTTTTTGTCTATTTTGTTCTTTATATTGGATTCCACAGTGTTTTTGTTAATCTTGGTGTATATGCAGTCCGATACAAATTGCATTTTTCTATTGTTGCTGTGCCGTACATCTAGAAGTTCGCTGTGACTAAACTCGAACGTTCCTATATTAATGTAATGTGCGAAAATGGGGATGAGTTCTTGGATTGTGATTTAAGACAACACTCACAAGTACAAACTGGACCAATTACTTTGTTTCAGCATGGAACACCTAATGTGTTATATTCCACGAAACACGGAGAACGCATATTAATTTTCTAAAAATATACACATAAATTGGACATTACCCAACACTAAATCCTTAAAACTATACACAAAAAAATATTATACATTAGATAGTGCATACCTTGAAGATGACTTTTCATAATTTAGTTAAATTTTCTGGACCAAATTGACGCGTTTAGCACAACACAAAGTGACTAAATATTTTGGCGCTAATTTCTATTCGGAAATCACCTGATCGCTAACTCACTTTTAAAAGCTCTCAAAAATGTTTGCTCTCGCTTTTAAATTGTTTTATTGTATAATGATTTACTTTGGGATAAAAACAAAAAAACAACAATATATAAACATCGAAAAATCGCGTTTATGCAATAGAAAACGAAATCTGATCCATTGTGCAATGGTACGATAAATGATTAAAATTCCAAGGGACTAATATTTCAAAAGAAGTATGGACCTTTCATTGCATTGAAAATTGATCGAGTTGGATAATTAATTAATTATTATTATTAATTATGTCCGGAGTAATTTAAAAAACGTGTAAAATAAGCAATTTTTCTTCAGCAGTAAAGAAACTATAAAATAAGCAATTTTTCTTCAGCAGTAAAGAAACTATAACAAATTCAATGAAATCAGCCTTTCAAACGCGAAGACCCAGAAATTTTCATAAATAGGGTTTTTTCTTCGTTACACTTAAATTTAAATTGAACCCATATACCAAACCGTACACAAAGTTTGAACCAGATCGGAAAATCATTAAGGTTACAAATCAATAATTTTTCATAAAATCAATTATTTTTAATTCTCACATACATGCAAAAACATTTGGGTTGTGTTCTTGCAAAGAACAAAATCGAAAGAGCGATATGTCCTGCGCTTGCTATATATGTATCTTGAAATAGCTTGAATACCAACAGTCAGGACGATGGCGTAGTATGTAGAGTTCAGTCGCACAATTGTCAACGCTGTTGGTTCTGTTCGGTGGAGACGTGAATATTTTTAGAGTTGTTTAATTTTTTTGCTCTTGTTTTTTATTTTGATTTTGTTAAACATTTATAGCAATCATTTTCAAATTTTGCCTTTAATTAAAATTATTACACAGTCTGAAGCTGCAAGGGTATGCAAACTTCAACAAGGCCGATGTTCGTTTTTTTTATATTTTTTTAACCCTTTTTGGGACTGCTGGGACATATGTCCCAGAAACTTTCAAATTTCCGCATTATTAGTAATTATGCAGGGATTGCAATTTAAACCGTCCCAAACGTAGCTTGAAGTGTCTATTTCACAATGAAAACAAAAAATAACGGTAAAGATCAACACGTGTTTGCAAGTTGACGAAGAATTTTACAATATAGGTAAAATCATGTCAATTCGATCGCAAAGGTTAATATGACAGTACGTAAAATCTTTGAAGTGTATACTAACAAACTACAATGTTAAAAAAAAGGATAATTAATCCATTAAAAAAGAATTAAAAGCATTCATCAGTTAAAATTGTAGGTTATACACCGATTTACAAGAAATTACAAATAATCCCAATAGGGTTTATGGGTGGGATTTATTATCCCAATCAACGTTTCAGATGTCGGGAATAAAACTAAATCTAGACGACGCACAGTGGGGCCTTTTCTCATTTCGCTTATCAAAAATCATATCTTCTAAAGTAGTTAAGCGATTAAAATTTAAAAAGCATTTGATAGCTAATTGTTCAAGCTACAAATGGAGTTATTGCCGAGGTGCCACGTGCTCGGGTTGCTTAGATATTCAAGGTCAAAGTTGAAAAATATTTCTAGGCATATTTTACCCTTAAAATTCACTTAAAAAACGCTTTTTTGATGACAAATGAACTTTATTATTCTAATTTGATAAGACAAATAAGATTTTTTAATGTTTTGTTTTAATTTTTTACTGAAATTGCGAAAAAAAAAAAAAATTTATGATTTTTTTTTAGGTTAATTTTAAAAATTTTATATTGGTGGCTCATTTTCAGCAAAATAATCTTCAACATTATCTTTTATATCTAATAAACTTATCATTTCGGAACTATAATTGCTTTCTTCTATGTTTTTCCGTGTTCGTACTTGTCTTATTGAGGCAATAAGTGGATCCGATGAGGCTGCCAGCATGTTGAAAAGGTCTTCATTTTGTCTAATCCGAGATATATTGAATGTATTAGTATTTCTAAACTTTTTGTAGTCCTTGTTCTTACATTCCTGTGCTTCTTCAGATAGCTCTCCAATTGGTAAGCACTGATACTCGATTAAATCCTTTCCATGAGCCAAAATCCTATGTACTGTGGGGGTTAGCTTCTTATGAGGGTACAATTCAGTCAAAAGTTCAGCTGTTTTCGATGCATATTCGGCAAATTTAGTACCATTTATCATTTCCTTGCAGTTTAGAACATTAAGGATAACAGCCAACCTTTTAATGATCTCATCATTAACACCTGTTATCAATGATGTTATGTGATCATTTTCGAAAAATTTCCTCGCAGTATTTCCATCATTCGTATTCCCGTATCCGTACTTTGGACAGTCAACTTTTAATCCAAGCTTGCGGGAGAACTCAGCTTGTATAATTTCATTTGCTTTGCATGCTTTGCATATCCTCTCGAGGTGTATTCTCGGTTTTTGCTTCTCCTGGCCGAGAAATTGTGTAGGCTAACTTCAAAATAAATTTCATGCAATTTATCCTGCAATGCAACGGAGAAATTCCATATTCATAGCAGTTTTTCTCATCCGTTGAACTGTCTGAATTGTGAAAGTCTTTTTGAGTTTTTTTGCATATGGGGCATCTTAAATCGAGGTGGTGTTTGTAATATCCTTTAACACTTTTCCATCAATCATTGTGAGGAAAAAATCAAACTTAACCGTTATCGTCCTTCCACTCTTGGTTTGAATAACAGTTGGTTCCAGATGGCTAATTTCATTTTTTATGTCGCTGACAGTTGATTTGATTAATTCCGATGTTTCCTTTGCATATTTAAAGAAAATAGGCCGACAATAGTGAATCGAAGATGGTCGAACATTTCTCCAATGTTCAGAAGTTTCACTTCTGAGACGTAAAGGAACTACAGAAGCCATAAACATATTTTCATCAGAAATTGTTTCGTCATCGGTTTTTATGACTTGTTTGTAGGCGCTTTGTCCAGATGATCCATCGCACCCCCATTTATTCAGTAGAGTTAGATTTTTAGGAAGTAGCTCCACCTGTGCTTCCGGCAAACTTTCAATTAGACGCCTCGCAGTGTGATCCATCAAGTCCTGTAGTTTTACTTCTGCCGATATCTCTGTGATTATTTTATTGGCAGGGACTGCATCCTTTTTGGCAATTGCAATTTTTTTATATCCCGGAAGAACGTCGATGTTATGCCTTAATAAGGAACTCCGTAAGATTTCATATTTATCCTTGGTTAATCCCAAGTCCATAAACAAGGAAAACGCTTCTTGGTTACTGTATTTGGTGACGAGAATGTTGGGTAGCGTCGGAGTACTTTCCTTAATCCTGGTCATCCGCATTGGACTGGCAGTCAGAACAGCTTTTGTTACAGTCGATTTAGTTCTTTCCTGTTCCCTTGAATATTTCAAAGATAGCGCTTGTGACAGATTCTCTGTTGTAAAGCTTTCTCCAACATTCCCGAGCTTACGTTTCCTTGTAACAGATGAACACTCTTCAATATTCTTAGGTGGCCTTCCTCTTCCTTGGCTAGTAGATGGGTAAACTTCTTCCTCTCTTGAATCCTCTATTGAATCCAATGATGTAAACTGCTAAGCCAGTTTTCGTAGATCCCAATAAATTCAGAGTTTTTTCTTTGAGACCCACTCCATTTTCGTTTCACGTTAATGTAGGTGTTTCTAAGTTTCGTCACAATCTCCTTGCTAAAGTCTTCGGGTGCAAGGCCCATCACTTTAAGCAATTCTGATACAAATTCATTTTGATTTTTAACGGCCCGAAAAACTTCAAAAATCTTAGAATTCTTCAAATCCATTTTTCCACTTTAAATTATAATTGAACTATATTCAAAAATACTATTCTACTATTACTACTCCTATGAAGTCAAGAACAAACTGTCGCGAACAAGTGCAATAGTTTGCAATTTATACCATTTTTTCTTAAATCATTAGGTAAAAAAACATTTATATATACCATTTTTTCTTAAATCATTAGGTAAAAAAACATTTTTGCATCATTGCAAACTTTTTCAAATCGCTTATTTTGCTTGTCAAAAATCATATCTTCTAAAGTAGTGAAGCGATTTTAAATTTAAAAAGCATTTGATAGCTAATTTCTTAAGCTTCAAATTGAATGGTTTCCGAAGGTGCCACGTGCTCGGGCTGCTTTGATATTCATGGTCTAACTTGAAAAATATTTCTAGGTATATTTTAACCATAAAATTCAGATATAAAATGTTTTTTGATCACAAATTAACTTTTTTATTTTAATTTTAATGACTAAATCAGATTTTAAAGTGTTGTTTTAATTATATCATTGCAGAGGGTATTATAAAATTGGTCAGATGTTTGTAACGCATAGAAACATATGTTTCCGACCCTGATCAAGAATATATATATACATATTCTTGATCAGCATCAACAGCCGAGTCGATCTAGCCGTCTGTCTGTTTGTTCGCATCTTTTCGAACTTAAATTTGAAGCTACGTGGTTGAAACTTTCTTAAATTTTGTAGGTAGATAAAGTATGAAAAATGGTCGGATCGGATTACTATATGATATATCCAATATCGGAACAATAGGGTTAAAATTAAGAGGTTTTTATTTTTCGCAGTATAAATTTAATTTGTACCAAAACTTTACCCACCAAGTTTAACTCAAATCGGATAATTATTACGGCTATAAATCAATAAAACAAATCGTGAATATAATCAATTTACTCCAGCGAGAAAAAATTTTAAACATGTCTGCCGTACAAACCCAAAAGATCCTCAATAGAATGCGCGCGGCACCAAAAAAAAAATATATAAAAATATTGTTTTATGGTTGTTGGATTTTAGTTCAATTTGTACCCGTACATCAAGTTTGAACTAATAATCAAATTGTTCGTAATTTTAATATATTTTAATGCTCACGAAAATATTCAAAACTCCGCCTTTTTGACGTGTCCTTCGGTGACTCCTCGAAAAAAAGACGCCTCCGCGTTGGCAGAAGAACTTCTTACCGGATCATTCAAAGTGAAAAAACAAAAAAGTATATTTTAGCTAAGACCATAAACTAGTAAATGAACGAAGGAAAAAAAAAATGAAAATTGGATTTTTGGCAGTCCTTTTTACAAAAAAATGCATATTTTAAGGAAAATTTCACTACATTTTTTTTTTAAATAGTTGTAAATGAAAAAAAAAAAATCCTTCGTTCAATTCCTAAAGAATCGTATCTCAAAGACCTGTGCAAAATTTCATCAAAATCAGTTTTGAGAAAAACGCGTTTGAAGTTTTGAGCGCGGTGAGCTGAGCCTTAAGCACTCATCTTCTAAAGGCTGTATCTCCGATTGCTTGGATCCGATCACATTTAAAAATTGAAAATTTTGCGGAAAGAACAGATGCATCGTTAATATCGGGTTTTAACCATGTCTCAGTAAACACTACAATTTTAAATTCAAATGCTAGACTATCTAAATAGAGTCTAGGAAGCTTAGATTTAAGTCCTCTCACTTTCTGATAGGCCAGATGAAGGGACGAGATTAGTTTTTTGGAACACCAGCCGATGCTGATATTCCGGAAGATGAGGAATTAGATGGGATAGAAAGCCTAACCGGATCTCGAGTTTTCTTTTTGGCCGTGTATTCTTTTACTAAAATGTGATCCGGCCAAAAACTGCTATGACATATACTGTCAAACAGTTCAACTGGGACACTTATTTTAAAGGAGGATATCTCCCTCGAATATTTAAATTTAAATTTTTCCACCGCTATTTTAGCTTTATAGTGATGAGCTTGAATTTTTGTCTTAATAAAAGCTAAGACATCATCCGACGAATGTTCGGGATCAAGCCTTGAAACAAATATATGTTTCTTAGGTGGAACTCCAGTTAAAGGCTTATAGGAACCAGGCCGCAAATCAGTCGCAGCGTCAGCGACCGCGATTGAATCCGCCTGCGTGTCCGGTATTGCACCTCCAACTGGACTACTATCGGCAATATCAACAGTTATTGATGATTGCCCGGACTTTTCGGAAACTACAGCTTTATTCGTCTGCAAAGAGAGACCATTTCTTGGAGAAACGGAGATAGCCTCGTCCTTGCGACCACCTTGAGAAATGGGGGTGGTAAACGAAATAAGCTGCGGAGGATTTGTCACAGTGAGCAGTGAAGGAGATTGTGGAACTACGGCCGAGACGGGATTTGGCACAGGCAAATGCAAAGACAGATTGCGCATACTAGTTTTCTTACGTTTTGGAGACTCATTTAACAGCTTATAGCTGCTAAATTCGCTCTCCACAGCATTGAACTCATCGCAGAGTTTACGAAAACCAGATGACAATTTCTTCAATCTATCCCTGGTTTGCCTCATAAACACCCTCATTTCGATCTCAACCTCTCGGCATGAGTCACAACCCCATTTGAGCCCCGCTTTTTGCTCCAAACAATCCCTTACTCTGGCCGTGTAGCCAGCACATTTAACGTGCATGACATTGTCACACAGCCAACAAAACAAAAAATCTTCCTGGGCCTTAAGAGGGTGAGTGCACTTCTCCCAATGATCAATGTGTTTTTACAAATGTTCGACCCATGATACACTTCCAAAAATGTTTTTTTTTAACTCTTCAACCGCTTCTTCGGTGCTGTTGAAAAGGTTTTTTTTACAAGAGAGTAAAAAAAATTCACCGATTTGCCGAGAGCTTACATTGTTGTGATGGAGAAGGATTCGACTTTGGCAGTTGGTTTTGCAAATTTTTTGAAGGCCTTTGGCAAAGAAGTGTTCGAGAATCACTCTGAACTCTACGTTACCCTACCGAGACAGTGGCCTCAGGCTCTATTCTCCCAAGAAAACACGCATTTGCTTAGTTGTTTTACTTGCACCCATTTGCTTCAAAGCGCTAGGATCACCGACACCGTGTTCATGATTCCTCACCTGTCACGATTTTATAGACGTCTTTTAAAGCACCACGGTGGTACTTTTTATTGATTGATAAGTTATGTATATCTACCACTTCAAGGAAGTCGAACATGTTTAGTTGCAAACTCGCTTTTGTATAATTTTTTTTATTTAACCCGCAGAAAAAATTTATTTTCGTGGAATAAGGCTGAAATTACCTAATACGCGATTAATAAATATTATTTGATCATAAACATTTAATCAAAATGATCTGACCATCGCTTTTTGCTTTACTTATTTGCTTTACTTATTAACAACTAAACTTACACTTCGTTGTTTTTTCTGCATGGGCTTTGATTTTTTTATGTTGCTCGCTATCGCGACCATTCCTATCGTTTGTACCAGTCTTTGTTGTTGTGTACTTACTAATCTTTCAATTTCTTGGTCTTTTTTTGTGAATACTGCATCTTTAACCCTTGAATTATTACCTCAATTGTATAGCTGTTTTATTATTTATTATTTAATTACCCTCTATTTTCGAAATTTTTTCCGATATTAATCTATTTTTTTTTTTCATTAAGGGGTACATGGGTTTCACGGTTTCAAAAAATCGAATTTTTTTTTGTCCTATTAAATTTTAGAATATCTCTATTGTGTTAAAATTTCAAATCGATCCAAGCAATAAACAGATTTATTAAGCAAATTCGACACTGGGGTCAAACTCGCAGAGAAAATTAGTGCAAGAACTAAGAGAACTAAGCACTACACAAATACACGTATCACTTGTACGCGAGACAGATAGATGCGAGCGCGAATAAAAGAAATTAGAAAAAAAGAGAGCGGGAGAGCCAACAGCACTGCACATGCAACAACAATGCGTTGGCGAGAGCGCGAGAGCGGTATTAAAGCGGTAAAAGGTGCAAACGCAAGAGCAAAGAGTAACAAAAACAACAACACTGCTGTAAAAAGTTTTGTTGTTTTTTCAAATATTAAGTTCAATGCTTTGATTTTGCTTTTGTATAGTTAATATAAACAAAAAGCGCAATGACAAAAATTTAAATGACAGAATAATGTCAATATTTATTGCTAAATTATTAGCTGAATTTTTAGGCAGACGCGCGGTGAGTTTAAAATCGAAATAAAAGAAATTATGCAGGAGCATAGAAAAACACGTCTATCCACGATGAAGAAAGAAGTATGATATTCGACTATGTTTACTCTAGAACACGCTTCAGGTAGTTTGATCCCCGATCGTAATGCAGAAGCTTCAGATTCATCAGATTTAGAAATTTCGGCAATCTTCGTCGTTTTGTTCTATTTGAGCTCTCAACAAACATTTTTTTGGACGTCCCCGACTTGAGTTTGTTGCCATTTGAGCGACACAATGCAATGAAACTGTTTGTTTTTCTTCAAGCCATGTGCGTTGGTATTTCAATAGTTGACTTTTGTTGCGCTTGTATTTTAGCCGAAACTCAGCAATTTTTTTACAATCGTACGAATTAATTCTTCTTAAATCACTTAAATCTGTGGTGAAGCCTTTCTTCTCAATGTGTTGTTGCACTGAATTAAACACAGTTTTAGCTTTGCCTGCATCGGATCCCTTTTCAGCGCACCATAAATCAAAAATGTGCATTCGCGAATATTCGCACTGATAAGAAGAACCTAATAATAAGAAATCGAATCCGAAAAAATAAAAAATGTTGCATAATGTTACATCAAAAATGACGACGAATACGAAACAAAACAAACCAAAACACAAACAAAGAACAATACAGCCCCAGAGGCACATTAGAGACATAACCTAAAAAAATAGAGATGGTGTTAATTTTTATACCCTGTACCCATAGGGTAAAAGGGTATATTAAAGTCGCTAAAATGTATGTAACAGGGAGAAATATACATTTCTGACCCCATAAAGTATATATATTCTTGATCAGCATCACTAGCTGAGTCGATTGAGCCATGTCCGTCTGTCCGTCCGTATGAACACCTAGATCTCGGAGACTATAAAAGGTAGAGCCACCAAATTTGGTGTGAACATGCATCTAATGCATACACAGGTCAAGTTTGTTTCAAATTTTTGCCACGCCCACTTCCGCCCCCGCAAATCGCGAAAACGTATTACTAGAGCTGTATTAAAGATATCGTATTCTTACTTGGCACACCTAATTATATACCCAAACTGGACCAGCTCACCAAATTTTGTCGAAATCGGACAATAAATATCGGAGATATACCTATATGAGTTTTGCACTGAATTGCCAAGGCGACATTGGCTGGCAAGAGTGAGCGAGACCGCATGCGTTTGCTGCTGCTGCATGTTAAAGAGAATTTTGCATGAAATTGACGACGATTTCGAGGATATTTTATTTTATTTAATATAACTAGTTGGTACAGGGTATACTCAATGTCGGCAGGGACGACCTGCTTGCTTCATCTTCTTACCATTTAAACGTTTGCAAATATTTGCAAATCATTTAAGCGCTTCCAAAATCTAAAATAATTGACGAAAACAATGATATACGTCACATTGGAGGAATTTGGATGGAACATGGTTAAAACCTTAGGTAAAAATACAAGAAACGCACATAAAACATATGAGAATCAACGTTACTAAAACACACATTTTACAACTACCACATATAAAAATGACAATAACTTAAATTTTAACTATTAAAACATACCATTAACTTTAAATTCCATTATTTCTATAAACAATTTGTCAAGAAACAAAAATGTGATAATTTTTTGAATGCACGTCTGCTTTCGGTGCTGTTCTTTTGCAAACAAAACGTGAACACGTGGTCTGTGTTGCTGAGCTATTTTTAGAATTTACCGTAAGACTTGCGACGAAATAGAGGCACAGTTGAAAAATTTGGACATTTTTGAGTCGCTTTGCGTACTTTATTATGTTCATTTGGTGGGACACTGATTTTGAATGACGAAATGTCGTGGGAATATGAAACTTTTCCACCGTTATGTTTGGCGCTACGATTATTCTCAAGATATTTTGTCCATAATCGAGCCAAAGATTTGATTTTTTGGTGCAATACTAGCAAGGGAAGTCGATGCGCCAACCGCAACAGCATTTTGTCCTAAAGCTACAGACGCGGAAGAGGATTTAAGAGCTCCTCTTGTTAATAATTTATTGGGAACACCCTTGGGAGAGTATATTCGCACGTACACTTCGAGAATGCAGCCTATATCGTCACAGCATGCGAGGCACTATTATCAGGGAATATGATGGACTCCTAGAAGCAGAGATGCCGACCGATAGTCTTCTTCCATTTCGGGGATTCGTTTGATTCTTTGTAACTATTAAACTGAATTTCCATGGACGAAAACTCTTCACGAAGTTTTAGAAAACCAGACGACAATGTTTTAATAAAAGTATGTCCATGCCCCCAAAGTTCCAATACTATTTTTTACGCTGGCCGTGAAACCAGCACATCTAACATGGATAACACCATCACAAAGGCAATGTTGGGGCTTAAAGCGTTATCTAGGATATGCGTGCGTGAAAAGACACCGGACAAACTATTTGAGTTAGAAAAATGAACAAGGTGTTTGGAGTGAATCTGTTTAATGATAATTGCAGACTAATAGAATAAGTAAAAAGCAAACAATGGATGCGATCGAGCTTTGGCCTACATGAGCTTTAAGGTATTACAAACATATGATTGACGGTATTTTAGGCGAGTTTGGCCGAACAGCCAACATAAGTGATTGTAATCCTAGAGCTCTTGCGGATGAGGGCACTTTTTAAATGTGCAGAAAACCATTGTAAAATGTATCATCATTTTTATTAAGGGGTTACATGGGTTTCACCGAGGAAAAAATGGCCTTTTTTCAACAATTTTTTTTAATATAAATAATGAAATTTTTTATTAGTATTTAGTATTCTTATAAAGATACATGTTTCAACAAATCCCCGAAATTTTTGTGGAAAAATAGTCAAAACTCTGCCATTGAGACATGTCCTTCGGTGACTCCTCGAAAAAAAGACGCCTCCGCGTTGGCAGAAGAACTTCTTACCGGATCATTCAAAGTGAAAAAAACAAAAAAGCATATTTTAGCTAAGACCATAAACTAGTAAATGAACGAAGGAAAAAAAAAAATGAAAATTGGATTTTTGGCAGTCCTTTTTACAAAAAAATGCAAATTTTAAGGAAAGTTTCACTACATTTTTTTTTTTAAATAGTTGTAAATGAAAAAAAAAAAATCCTTCGTTCAATTCCTTAAGAATCGTATCTCAAAGACCTGTGCAAAATTTCATCAAAATCGGTTGGTTAGTTCTCGAGAAATCTTGCCAACCGACTTTGAAAACACAGTTTTGAGAAAAACGCGTTTAAAGTTTTGAGCGCGGTGAGCTGAGCCTTAAGCACTCGACTTCTAAAGGCTGTATCTCCGAAACTATTGCTTGGATCGATTTGAAATTTTAACACAATATTCTAGAGATATTGAAAAATTTAATAGGACAAAAAAAAAATTCGATTTTTTGAAACCGTGAAACCCATGTAACCCCTTAAGTTAAGACGGTGGCGTAGGGAGAGATCGGTCGCACGATGTGTCATTGGTGCTAGTTCGATTCTCGATTAAGATGTGAAAATTTTTAGAGGTGTTTTTTTTTTTGATTTTGTTAACCATTTATACCATTTATTATAAAATTTTTGTTTTTAAATAAAAAATAAAATAAATAAATCAGTGAAGCTGCAAGGGTATAGCTTTGCCGAATTTAGCTTCTTTGATATTTTTATACCCTGTACCCATAGGGTAAAAGGGTATATTAAAGTCGCTAAAATGTATGTAACCCCATAAAATATATATATTCTTGATTAGCATCAACAGCCGAGTCCGTTTATGCGTCCGTCTGTCCATATGAACACCTCGATCTCAGAGACTATTAAAGCTAGAGCTACCAAACTTGGTGTGAACACTTGTCTTATGTCCAGGCTGATCAAGTTTGTTTCAAATCTTAGCCACGCCCACTTCCGCCCCCGCAAGTGGAAAAAAAAGTATTACTAGAGCTGTATTGAAGATATCGTATTCCTACTTGGCACACCTAATAATATTATTATTGGGTATATACCCAAAGTGCACCAGCTGACCAATATCGGACAATAAATATCGGAGATATGACTATATTCGTTTTGTACTGGAATGGCAAGGCGGCATTGTCAGATAAGAAAGAGCGAGATAGCATGCCTTCGCTGCTGCTGAATGTAAATGGCAATTTTGTTTTGAAGTGATTGCGATTTTGAGGGTGTTCGAACATTTGTCTAGTGACTACGGAGATTAAGTGAATTTAAAATTTTTGCCACGCCCACTTCCGTCCCCACAATTTAGAAAAAACGAATCACTAGAGCAGTTTTTAGGAATTCACATTCTTATTTGGCACACCCAATAATGTGGCTAATATGCATTATCTGACCAAATTTAGTCGAAATCGGACAATTAATATCGGGGATATACGTAAATACGTTTTGTACTGAAGCGCTTTGGGCGACATTGGCTGTCAAGAGTGAGCGAGATAGCATGCGTTCGCTGTTTTTTTTTTTTTTTTTTTTCTTCTTCTGGACGTTGACGCGTACAATGCGCAGTACGTTCAAGTGGTCCAAGCGACACCAGGACAAAGCCTGTTACGCGCGAACCCTATCAGACAGCATGCAAAAACGAAGTCGCGTGGACAACGGAGGACAACTTAAATAATAATTAAGACTAACTACTAGATAGATAACTTAAAATAGTAGCTTTTAGAATAAATATAGAGAACTCTGATCCGATTACAGAATAAAGGCGGTTGTAGTCGGAACAGAGAACTCGAAAAGGTTCATGCAAAGAATAGTTAGAAGTACAGCGTGTTAAAGTTAAAGGGACATAATTTCGGGTTAATCTACAAGGTACAGATAGATTGACCTGATTAAGTAAATTAGGACAATCTATTTGTCCATTTAGAAGCTTATGAATAAACAAAGTACCAAGCATTACTCTACGATTAAGTAAGGAGGGTAGGTTAATTAGAAGAAGTCTTTTAGAATAAGGGGGCAAGTTAACATTTCGATCCCAGTTTAAACCACGAAGAGCAAAAATTAGAAACTGTTTTTGAACAGATTCAATTTTAACTTGGTGTGATCCATATTGTGGAGACCAAACACATGATCCATACTCCAAAATGGGGCGGACCAGTGAAATAAAAAGAGTTTTGGTTGTGTAAGGATCGTTAAATTCTTTCGACCAGCGCTTAACAAAACCAAGAACACTCATGGCTTTATTGACAGTGATATTAATATGACGAGTAAAATTTAATTTGTGGTCCATGAGTACAACCAAATCACTAATCTCGTTCAAATGTTCAAGTGGGGTATTATTGAGATAATACACCACTAATTGAAAAAGGGATCTATGAAATGACATGACATTACATTTTGAAACATTAAGGTTTAATAAGTTAATTTCACACCAAGTTTGAAAGTTATTAAGATCGACTTGAAGCAGACGTGGAGAACTTAAGTCTTTAAAACTAATACAAAGTTTAACATCATCAGCGTACATAAGCACGCGAGAATGAGTTACAACTGACGGAAGGTCATTAATGAAAACCGTAAAAAGCAATGGTCCTAGATGGCTACCTTGTGGCACCCCCGAGGTCACATTGATGGTCTTCGAAAGATAAGTTTTAAATAAAACTTTTTGTGTACGGTTATTAAGATATTGAGAAATCCAATTAAGCAAAAGGGGTGGAATCCTTAGTTCGTTCAGCTTGAACAAAAGCAGTGTATGATTGACAGAATCAAAAGCCTTACTAAAGTCAGTATAAATGACATCAGTTTGCAATGCATTCCTGAATCCTTCGATCGCTAAGGAAGTAAACTCTAAAAGGTTAGTGGTAGTAGATCTACGTTTCATAAACACATGTTGAGAAGATGAAAGAATAGAACTACAGAAATGTTGCAGTTGAGAAGTTATAATTTTCTCAAATGCCTTAGGAATAGCGGACAATTTGGAAATACCCCTGTAATTAGAAGCTACGGATTTATTACCCTTTTTATGCAAAGGAATAATAAAAGATTCTTTCCAAATGGTTGGAAAAGAGGAAGTTTCAACGGACAAAGTAAATAACTTAAGAATCGGGGAAATCAAAGTCTCAGCGCAAAACCTGAGTACACAACCAGGTATCCCATCAGGTCCTGGTGAGTACACGGGTTTCACTAAAGTAAGCACGCTGAGAAGCGAATCTTCATCGATCACAGGATTAAAGACGCAATTAGACCTTTTCAACTGATAGGGATATGAAAAGTTAGTGAATAGGGCTTCCGAGGAGAAGAAATAATTAACCCGATCTTCATTTGTTGAATTCACAATCTGAACTGAATTTATTTACTAAAATATTTGTAAGGACAGGTCTTAGAGTCTAGGGGGTCACATATTTGGTGGTGGAATCTTAGTTCTAAAACGCATGCATGAGTTCCACCAAACAGATGGTTTGGGGTGAGATCTATTTTAATCTAAGCCTGCGTTGGCCGTTAGATGCCTAGCTGAGTGCTTCGGCTAAAAATACACATATTCTCGGCATGTGAGCTAGGCTGAATTTGAATTGTACGTTACTTATTTATTCTTTTAAATGTGGATATTCAAATGTATTATTTTATACCGTTTCAACAATTACGGTGTTTAATCTTAAACATTCTGCGAAAGGCCGCCAAACGTTATTGTTTGAAGCCTCTTAGTTATATTTATTTTTCTTATAATAAATATTATTACAACTATAATTAATATAATTGCTATTATTAAAGAAGCATGACCAGTTACATGATGGAAATTCAGACCAAAAAAATCTATATGGTGGTCTTTCAAAGATTTTAATTCAATTTGTATTATTTCAAATTCTGCTGTATGATTTATCATTTTGACTCCCACTGGATCCCAGATTATTTTCGGAACATCGCTAATATCCCCTATGTATGAGGTCGCGATAACTTGATATGATTCTGACTGGATACTGTGATGAGCAACTAAAATCTTATCTTCCGTTCTAGCTGTGCAATCTGATCTAATGCTGAAAATACCTTGTTCAGGAATATCTACTAATTCCTGTTGTGCGCTACCGCACTGGACTCTAGCTTTAGATTGAGGTGGAACTTTAAAAAGCCAGCTACTTCTACTTTCTAGCTCTACCCAATATAATTTTAAGTCAACTATCGTTTTGTAGATACAATTAGACTGACTATTTGGTTTCAACGGTGTGATTTCACAAGCATTATCATTGGCACTGCTCCAAGGCCAACTACCTTCACACACTCTTTTATTAGATTGCCACGTCTGACATTTATTTAAGGTGGATTCGGTCATAAGATGATAGGAGTCTATTTCAAAATTATATACCAAGTACTCACTATTGACCTGTACCATTATCATCTGATTATTGTTGACTTTTACTGGTACCGGAATCACTCTGTAAAGCATCGATGGGTGCCTACCAAATAACGGAATTTTTACGTTTATAATTAACTTCCTGTCCACAAAAATTCCCTTGGCTGTCAATAGTGTATATATATCTTTTAATTCCGTGTCTGTTCTTTTGCCTGGTAGAACTAACGATTCGGACAAACTATCTTTTATATTGGCAATTTCAGTCTTTAATTGGCTTGGTTTTAAAATATTTGGGTTTAACCTTCCATGATTAATATTTATCAAAAGACTTATAATCCCTGCCTGAATTTTCTCGCAGTCCTCAATAACGGAGGTAAGCTGCTTTGTTATCATAAAGAAGTTAATCGATTCTTTGTACACGTAATAGTTTTCTTTTAGCAACTCTGTCATATTTTCGATTCTCCTATTCATGTTATGGAAGTTTTCATTTATCTCTTCGGTAGTACTCTTGAGAATGTTTGCTGTAGAGTCGACTACAGATGTCTGCTTCTGTTCTAATTCCTTTAAATTTTCTTGATTGGCTAATAAGTTCCTCATGTTCTCTTCCATAGTTTCTCTATCTTCTGCGTCCATTATACCGAATAATATATGGTACAGTGATCCCACAAATTCAAATGGCGCCCGTCTTTGTCGCGACTTACTTTTAAGCATGAACAGTTTGTTGTTCTCTTCAATATCTCTTATCTGCTTATAAGTGTTGTCTAGTACTAGATTGCACTGGTCCTCAAAACTATACAATTTTGTACACACTTCCCTCATTTTAAGTATTAACCTGTCACCCTTATTAAGCATTTCAAAATATGCCGTCATATCGTAATAAACTATAAGATCCCATGAAGATGATACAATTTCCACTTCACCCATCGGATCTAAATATAACGCGGCTGTTGTGTTTATCTGTCTTACTGACACCTTTGGCTTACTTTGCCCCATTTTGGCTGCATTTGAAACTTGGCAAAGCAGCATTAGCATAGCCATAATCAATAGTGTTACCATTTTTGGTATTCCTGGTACCATGCGCCCTCTTGTTTTTGGTAACCGAGTTTCCTCTTCTTCGCTTTGTTTGACTCCAACTAACGGACAGATTTTACTAATTGGTCTTGTAATCGACCCTTCTTGTAGCTTTAATTTTACTACCCGAACTTTATTATCCCGACCTTTGTGGGTTTCTTCAATTTTTCCCAACGGCCATCTAGCTGGATATACACGAATATTTTTCTACCATTTTTTGCATTATATCGTTGTCTTTATCAACAAGAACTGTACTGACAATAATATCGCTGCTCTCAACTTTTTCATTAGGCCAATTTTCTTTTGACTTTAGAAGCCAATCAGGACCATTCCACCACATATCACAATTCTTTAATTTAGTGGGACAAATTCCCCTTGAAGCTACATCAGCAGGATTATCCTCTGACTTCACATGGCTCCATACAACTTCTCCCATTTTTCTTATATCATCTGTCCGACGCCTGATGAACTTATCCTTGTTACTACCATTCCTTATCCAACAGAGAGTGATTGTGGAATCGCTCCACGCGTATATCTCTGCCGGAACTGCAAAAGACTGCTGGACTCTTGTCAGCAATTGCACTAACAGATGAGCTGCACATAATTCCAATTTTGGAATGGTTTTCCTGTTTTTTATAGGGTTTACTTTGCTCTTACTGGCTATCAATGTGACTGACTCTCCCAAATTAGCATATACTACAGCAGCAAATGCTTTTTCTGAGGCGTCTGCAAACCCATGGATCTGTAGTACATTACTAGGCCGAGTTTTAATCCATCTCGGTACCCTTATCTCCTGCAATGCTATTAAATTGTCTTTAAAGGATTTCCATTCTATCATATCTTTATCGGACAACTCTTGATCCCAGGTTTGCTCAGCTAACCATAACTTTTGCATGAACAATTTGCCAATCACTGTTACTGGTGCTAACCATCCTAAAGGATCATAAATTCTTGCAAGCGTGGATAACACCACCCTTTTATTAATTTTTCTGTCTTCGTCACAGTGCATCTTGAACTTAAACTCATCTTTAAGTGGTTTCCACTGCAACCCCAGAGTTTTAACTGACTCATTTTCCTCGATTCTTAACACTTTATTATCGCCCGTATCACTTACTGTTTTAATAATATCGGACTTATTTGAGATCCATTTTCTCAAATTCATTCCCACTTTCTCTAGTTCTTTAGATACCTGCTCTACCTTATACTTGGCTTCTTCTATGGTATCACCTCCTGTCATTAAATCGTCCATGTAAAATTCATCTTGAATTATTTCACTTATTTTTTTGTCCTTGCATTTGCTACCTATTTCTGCTAAAACCCTTGTGGCTAAATATGGAGCTGCAGCAGTACCGTACGTCACTGTTGTCAACTTGTAGCTTTTCAATTTTCTTTGTGGTGATTTTCTCCACAAAATATATAAATATTTTTGATCATCAGAGTCAATATTAATTTGGCGATACATTTTCTCTATATCTGCGGATACTACAAACCGCCATTTGCGCCATTTCACAATTATATCAAAGATATCCTTTTGTAGTCGAGGACCGACCCACATGATATCATTAAGATTTCTATTATTTGTTGTTTTTGCGGAGGCATCAAAAACAACTCTGAATTTAGTGGTTAAACTAGAATCTTTTATTACAGCTTGATGAGGTAGATAATATGACCCCTCGTCATTAGCTTCGATCATATGACCCAACTCTAAATATTCATTTATAAACTTTGTATACTCCTCTTTATGTTTTAGGTTTCGTTGAAATTTTTTCTCTAAGTTAAGAAACCGCGCAATTGCTTGGGCCTTGGAATCGCCCAATTCCTTGTCACATTTAAACGGCATCGTGACCACATACCTTCCAGATGTCTCATTTCTCGTTGTCTTCTTAAAATTTTCCTCACATGTATTGGCTTCCATATCCTCTTTTTCGTCTTCTTCCATCTCCCAAAATCGCTCCAAGTCCGTGACATTAATTGCTGTCGCTACAATAGCGCTGTTTCCTTTGGATTTGGTACACCCTGACACAATCCATCCAAACTGTGTATTTTGGCCCAATAATCCATCAACTTTAGTTACTCCGCTTTTCACTATGTGGGTGTAAACATCTACCCCCATAATCATATCCACCCGGCCTGGCATGTTAAAATTAGGGTCAGCTAAAACGTACGATTGCCACTTAGACATATCTACATTTGCCGCCTTTATTGGAAGAGCTTTCATTAATTTCGGTAACACAATTGCTTCCACCTTAAGAAGCTCTTTCCATGGTTCACGCATTTTTATTGACAACTTTATTTTGTGCTTTGAAGTATATAAAAGGTCTCTTTTTATTGGCACGTCTGTGCTCTTTGTAGGTTTTATTCAGATTGATTAATTTATGTGTATAATGCTTATGCTGCTTATTGACAGCTACAAAATGTATATATGTATATATATATATATATATATAGAGAGAGAGAGTGTGTACTCACATGTTTGGTCACACATTCTTGGTGAGACCAAAATGCAAGCTCAGCATATTTAGGCTGGCTTGCCAGCACAGTTCATTTATGTAAACACATACATACAGAACGAAATGTATGTATGCAAGTTTGCGTGCATACATACAATTGTTCTTACATATGAATATATATATTTATAATTATTTATTGCTTGCAACAGAGTGTCACAAGCTGTGCTGAATGATTTTAATTATAACATGTGAATACACTACACCTCCCCTTTTTAAAGAGTAACGTAATACAATGAAGTTATTGAAAAGAAAAAAAAATTACGTCTGTATTCGAATATATATTTATCATATATATATGCATATTTTTGATTGATTTTTTTTTTTTTTTTTTTTTTATATTGGAAAATAAAGATTTGTATAAATGTAAATAATTTTATTTCTCTTATTTCTTATTCTTATTTATTTTTGAAAGTCTCATTTATTGTAGTCTCGTTTTGGACTTTATACAGGATAGAGCCAGTAATTTTGGACTTAATGACCTCAACGGCCAAATCCTCCTGGTCTCCTTTAGTTCGTTCCACGATTTTTAATGCCGTAACGAAGCGATTGAGTGAGGTCTTTTGACCATCGAACTCAGGGACCGAAGACGACACTTGTCTTACGTATTCCCTATCGGCAGCTATTTTTTCTGCCATTGTGCAATTAAAATTTGTTTGTCTGGGCAAGGTGTCTTCGTTTAGAACTATCGTTGTATCCAGGTCAGATACTTCAGCAAACTCAATATTGTGTTTTGCTAACGCCGAGACAGACTTGTCTTTGCATTCGTTGTAAAATGCGTTGGCGGCACACTTATGACCTTCTGTTAGATTATCAAAATGTTTCTTTAGTAATAATCTAATTTGCTGTAATGTGGTCTGAATAATATTTGTGTGTTTCTTAAGAGTGTTTGGACCAATTGTCCTATCTTGAGTAATACACTTAATTGACCTAAATAGTTCTTCTTTTAGAATTCTGGCCTGTGCAACTATTACTTGCCAGTCGGTCATTCTTTAAATGTGAGAAGGGAAAAAAAAATTCATCTCAGTTCTTCTATATATTATTTTTCTTTTTAATTATTTTATTTAATGTTGTGCTTCATCCATTAAATAAAAGCAAAAAGTACCTGCTGCGTTTGTATAACAGCATATGCTAGGTACTGTGAGAATGAAGCACATGGCTACTCTGGTATTTCCTTGGATTGGGAAATTTTCTCCTGTTATATCCAAGTATGTTAATTTGATGGTAGTTAGATCTAATGCGCGTTGAGGTGAGCTACTTTGTTCACTCTTAAAAACCTCTAGTAAATCGGGTTCTATATTTGGGTTCCTATCTCTAATTTTCGCAAAATATTCGTCTAACGACATTGTTCCTTTCCCTTTTTTTTTTTTTTTATTATTAGACCTTATCTAAATCATTTGCTCTGCTCAAATATTTCTTTTTTAAACACCTATTGTGCATTCTATAGACTGTGATTAAAAAGTTGGCACTTAGTATTATTACTATTACGATCAATAAGATCGTAATAGTTGTTAAGCCTTGAGTTTCTACCTCTACTTTATTGATCACGTTGGCAGTGGAGTCCACTGTTTTCGTGTCAATTAAACCCATTTTGGGTTTCTGGGGAGCTACCTTGAAAAAATTTGAAATTTCGTTTATCAGTAAGGTACTTATATTATTTTGAAAATCGGTTTTTTTTTTATCGAATCATCCATAAAATTAGTTGAGAGACGCTAATCATTTCTAAAAATCGCTCATACCTAAAACGTATACATAATAAAAACAAAGAAAAACAAATTTTTTTTTTTTGAAATTTCATTGAATTAAATATTTTTATATATAAAAAAAAAGGAGTGTGATATCAATTAGTGATATCCACTTAAAGTGCTCGAGTGATCAAAGAGTAAATTATTTGATTAAAGGATTCATTATAATGACATTGAGTAAATTATAATGCATATATAAGACAAATGTACATTCAACTGCTAGTAGCAGTGACAGAGACGTGGAAAGTAGAAAGGGGGATAGTGCATGTGGTTGGCTCACAATTCAAGTTTACATTTCATTAAATTTTTACATAGTATACTCCAACCACATGTATTAGTAATAGCCTACTTGTTTTTTGTTAGTATTTTTCAAGCAGCGTTTGCACGAATCGGCTTGAGGTTTAGTTAAAATTATATGAGTGAAATGAGTAGTTATATAAACATAATAAAGTTTTTTTTTTTAAAATGTATGAATGAAAAGTGAAAAAAATTTTTTTTTAAATTAAAGGCAAAATCGGAAATCCGATTTGCGTTACTTTGCACCACGGCAAAGTTGGTCGTCTATGGTTTTTAAACTCTCTTGGTAGAGTTGTCGGTCTTCCTCGGAGATGGTTGCTGTCTTCAGCATATCCTGCACCAGTCTTCTCTGGCGCAGGAGGGCGATTCTTTTTCCGCCCCGCTTCTTCCTTCTTTGCGTAGATGTATTTATTTGTAGTCGAGCCCGGTACTCAGCTATGGTGAGTGGGCGTGGTCCATCGTTGGGATACACGACTAGAGCCTCTTCTAGTGTTGGTGCATCCCTTTGCTCAATAGGAGCAGCACTTTCAAATGTGACTTGCGGGTCGCCCATACAGGTAATGTGTACACATATACATATATATTTTCTTAACGTGATGGAGCTTATGCTGTCACCAGGTCACATGCATGCATATTAAAAATTTCGCCACTTGTGTGCATAAGCGATGCATACATTTCCAATGGATACAATTACGTGGTCTTTCTTTGTCGTTTTTTGTTGGTTTTTTTTTTTATATATATAGTTCGTTTATTAATTTTTTTGTTTTAGCTCAGCAGCTCCATATTTTGCTTTCCAATTAAAATTGATGATTCTCCTCCATGTGAGGTTCATACAGGTGACGTCCTTCAATGTGACGTCCTGTCACGGTCGCCATATAAAAGGTCTCTTTTTATTGGCACGTCTGTGCTCTTTGTAGGTTTTATTCAGATTGATTAATTTATGTGTATAATGCTTATGCTGCTTATTGACAGCTACAAAATGTATATATGAATATATATATACAGCTGTGTTCAGAAAAATAGGAATGTAGTTGTCTTGCACAGAAACAGGAGAAAAAAAACAAGAAAAATGCAAAATAGCTGCAAAAATAAATGAAAATAAGAATTTGTATATATTTCTCATAATACTACACATTTTTTGGATGATACTTCATATTTGTTTGCCTTCCATGGCTCAAAAACAAAATAAATTCTTAAATTCGTCTGTTCAGAAAAATAGGAATGCCTACTTAAACGTTAAAGAAAACAACAGGAACTTCATTTAAATTAACCTAAGCCGGTTAATATTATTGGTTATAGTTAGTATTTTGTTGTATAACCCTTATTATTTAAAACTGCGCGGCAACGACGTGGCATGGAATCCACAAGGTCCTGACAACGCTGCACAGATATTTTGCCCCATCCTTCTTGAACTGCCTGCCAAAGTTGGGCTTTGTTTGATGGATTAACATTTGCCACATGTCTTTTGATATCTCCCCATAGGTTTTCAATTGGATTAAGGTCCGGCGATTGAGCAGGCCACCCCATAACATCTATTTTCTCCGATAAGAAATAATTTTTTGCCAACTTGCTAGTGTGTTTGGGGTCATTATCCTGCTGAAATGTCCATTTCAGCGGCATCTCCCAAGAAGCATATGGTAGCATAATGTTTTTCAAAATATTGACATAAACATTTTTATCCATTATGCCTTCTATTTGATGAATAGGGCCTACACCATTGTAGGAAAAACAAGCCCAAATCATAATTTTAAGGCCTCCATGCTTAACCGTTTTTCTTGTAAACCTTGGGTTGTATTCTTGATTTGGTGGTCGACGAACGTACTCTCTAGAGCCTGTTCCACCAAATAGAACAATTTTGCTCTCATCAGTCCAGAGTATATTGCGCCACTGCTCAGCCGGCCAGTCCACATGCGACTTGGCAAATAAAATTCTCGCATCCAGATGCTTTCGGGTTAGTAGGGGGACCTTTCTGGGATGTCGGGCTTTTAAATTCTGCTCAATCAGTCTACGCCGAATTGTAACATCACTCACAGACAGTTTCAAATCAGTTTTGATGAAATTTGAGGATGCTAAGGGTTTTTTTTTACTCAATCGAACGATTTGTCTGTCCTCGTTTGGCGTCGTTTTACGTTTTGTACCGCGATTTTCCGGCTTTTTTTCAAAATGAACAGCGTTAAATGCCATTGTGGTGCTGCACCCAACAATATTTTTAATTTCCTTGAATGTTTTACCCTGATTTTTAAGGCGAATTATAAGATTCCTCATCTCGACCGAGCAATGTTTTCCTCTACCCACTGAAAACGATAATCTATTACTTTTGTAATAAATTTTATAATCTACAGGATTACCAACAAATAAAACTTACTAATGATAACTTTTTTATATTTGAATTCACTTTTTTTTTACTTTTGTAAAGGTTTAAACTTTGCGTTCCTATTTTACTGAACAAGCAACTTTTGATGCTCGTGTTGAAAATCATTGAAAAGAAGAAAAGGAAACGCCAGAATGTCAAAAATTTTTCGCTATTTTGTCGTTTACACCTCATTCTTCAAATTTTGTAAGCACTTGTTTAAGTAAATGGTCACACTTTGTCAAAAAAGTGCTGTAAGTATCATACTAGTATGCATTCCTATTTTTCTGAACACAGCTGTATATATATAGGGAGAGAGAGAGTGTGTACTCACATGTTTGGTCACACATTCTTGGTGAGACCAAAATGCAAGCTCAGCATATTTAGGCTGGCTTGCCAGCACAGTTCATTTATGTAAACACATACATACAGAACGAAATGTATGTATGCAAGTTTGCGTGCATACATACAATTGTTCTTACATATGAATATATATATTTATAATTATTTATTGCTTGCAACAGAGTGTCACAAGCTGTGCTGAATGATTTTAATTATAACATGTGAATACACTACAAGTACATGTTTTTGTTGACGATACACCGCTTATTTCTGTATGTGCCTTTATTTTTGGCAATTTCAAAATCTGAGCTGCTTCCTCAGTACTCTGTGCTCCACTGTCGATCAATGCTCTTAAAGTCTCATAACCTCCATTCACTGCCTTTACTTTTATTAAGGTGGTAGCCAACAACGCCGGTTGTGCCGTTACACATGTATTAATCTTTTCCCTCCGGTCACCAATATGGAGTAATGTGTGGTGCCCCCTATTGCATACTGAGCAAACAACCTCATTTGTGGATCTTTTATTGCTTGAATGTTTCAAGCACCTTGTGCATAATTGCACTTTCTTGGCTAATTCGACCCTTTCTATTGGTGTCAAGCCTTTGAATTTATAGCACTGTAATGTGCTGTGTCCGGCAACTTTGCAAATCGGACAGTTTTCTTTAAGAGCCGTATATGCCAACTTTTGCAGCGGTCTTTTTTCTTCCTTTTTTATCGAGCTTAGAGAACAATATCTCTGCTCCAAATATTCTAAGACGTCAGATAACTGCTGTATCTGCTTCGTCTTTTTAACTTTTTAACTCTCATACAATTGAAGAGCCTCTTTATCCAACTTCCTTAATATGAGTTGAGCGAATATCACATCAACTTCATTGGACAAATTGGCTTTTATTTTAATAAGGTGTGTTGACTCATAAGGTCAATCACCCCTTTTATATTCTTAGCGGACTCATTGTTAACAACCGGTAAGTCAACTATCCGGTTTAACTGTTCGGAAAATATCCTCCGATGATTTTCATACCGCTTGGTCAATAAATCCCAAGCGGCATTATAGTTGTCGGCCGAACCCGACAATAAATGAGCTACCATGCTCTTTGCTTCTCCTTGATTTTAAATAATTAAATTTAAGAGCAGGACTAAGATCCTCTCTTTTATCTATTAATTCAGAAAACAATTCCGCGAACAGGTCCCACTCTTTCGGTTCTCCGAAAAACGTGGGTACCTGAATTTTCGGTAACACCGGCAGTTCCTCTCTCATACACACATTCTCAACTTTGACTCCTGCCGGTTTATTTATCAGCTCTTCCATTGCTCCTAGAGTATTTTGCACATCAAACTCTAGCTCCTCTGTTGCATCCTCAAACTCACTATTAGACACAAATCTTTCGTACAACTCTTCTACCTTCTTCTGTACCCTCTGCCACATGAAATCAATTTTATTTTTGTGGAATTTAAATATTTCAACCTTCTTTTCCCTGATATCATTTTTCACCTCCTCCAGGTATTCCCGAAGTTGGCGAACTCTTTCTTCAAACCCATTTTCTTCACCTACACTGTCCTTACCTATGACCGTATCCACCCTAGCAGCGGCTTCTCTACTAGTACTAGGTCTAACGCCTTCTTCAACGACAGTTGACTTATTAGTATCTACATTGCCTTTGTTTTTTATCCTTTTAATTATTACTTGCCCCTCATCAACTCTTTTACTATTGAAGTAATCGTGATCGACTAGTCCAATCTTTAAAAGCATACTATGATTTCCTAACCACTGGGTTTGGATCTCATCTACCTCCTTCAAAATCTCCTTATTTATCTTGCTAGCATCTAAACCTTCCAAAAACCTCAATCTTTCCATCAATTTGGACTGCTTCGTTAGCAATGTAATTGTTTTTTCTGACATCGTTATAATTTAAATCTTATTTAATATATAAATATGTAAACAAATATAAATCTTATTATATCTTATCTGTTGCTGCTGCTGATGATGCTGCTGCTGCTGTTGCTTCTATTGCTGGTGTTGATGCTGATGCCTCTTTTGCCGGTGTTATTGCTGATGTCGTCCTTCTTGATGGGTGATGATGAACGATATTAAGGGGCTTCGTCTTTGCGCCCACGTCTTTGGGAATTCTAGGGATTCTCACTTGCACTGTATACCGCCACTGAGTATACTCTGGGTCACTGGCCACCTCCACTGGGTTCTTTGACACTGTTCCTGCCAATGGCAATCTTTACTGGACCTGTCTATTGGCCTCTTTTTCTGTCCCTTTTATTTTATTTTTTTCACTCACACCGGAATGTTAAACCGAGTCGTGAGTTACGATTTTTTTTTTACGGACTTCACTTATATTTTTTCCACGAGTTCGATATATTGGCTTCGAACACACCAAATTTGTGCCGACACGAATTTCTGCAATTGCGCCACAGCAAACTGCCTTTTAAATACGGACGCACCTTTTTTTTTTTAATTAAATATTTTTTATATATTTTCAGTTATACTCCGTTTCTTACCACTGGTGGGGGAAAACAGGAGTTTTTTATTTTGCTACCTTTAGCTGGTCTTAGCATATAACGTAGCTAGATCGCAGACTTTAAGGAGCTGGTCAACCTCTTTGTCTCTTACCACTGGTGGGGGAAAACAACAGAGTCTTTACTCGAAGGACCAAAATGAATAGGGCTTCCGAGGAGAAGAAATAATTAACCCGATCTTCATTTGTTGAATTCACAATCTGAACTGAATTTATTTACTAAAATATTTGTAAGGACAGGTTTTAGAGTCTAGGGGGTCACATATTTGGTGGTGGAATCTTAGTTCTAAAACGCATGCATGAGTTCCACCAAACAGATGGTTTGGGGTGAGATCTATTTTAATCTAAGCCTGCGTTGGCCGTTAGATGCCTAGCTGAGTGCTTCGGCTAAAAATACACATATTCTCGGCATGTGAGCTAGGCTGAATTTGAATTGTACGTTACTTATTTATTCTTTTAAATGTGGATATTCAAATGTATTATTTTATACCGTTTCAACAATTACGGTGTTTAATCTTAAACAGTTAGCTCGATGATCTTTGGAGGAATAGGTCGTTTTGAAAAAATCAGCAAACATATTGGCAATGGCCTGATCATCGTTTGCTTTATTATTTTCAAAACATAAATAGGACGGGTGCACTGCCACCTTTCGTTTGGTGTTAACGAAGTTATAAAATTGCTTAGGATCACGGGAGAACTGAAGTTTACAACGCCTAATGTAATCCTTATAGCATAGTGTATTAAGCACTGATAAATTCGATCGGGCAACAGCATAAAGAGAGAAATCAGGCGGCATGTTGAAGGACATTTTTAATGAAATCGATTGTTATTTCGACGGTGTAAGCGATACATCGGTGCCGCCTCTGCACCCATAGGGTAAAAGGGTATATTAAAGTCGCCAAAATGTATGTAACAGGCAGACCCCATAAAGTATATATATTCTTGATCAGCATCAACAGCCGAATCGATTGAGACATGTCCGTCTGTCGGTCAGTATGAACACCTTGATCTCGGAGACTATAAGAGCTAGAGCTACCAAATTTGGTGGGAACATCCGTCTATTGCATATACAGATCAAGTTTGTTTCAAATTTTAACGACGCCCACTTGCGCCCCCAGAAAAAAAACTAATTACTAGAGCTGTATTAAAGATATTCTTATTCTGATTATATAGACAAACTCCACAAGCCGACTAAATTTCGGACAATAAATGTCGGAGATATTCGCATATAAGTTTTGTACTGAAACGCTTAGGGTGACATTGGCTTTCAAGAGTGAGCGAGATAACATGCGGTCGCTGTTGCGGCATGGTAAACTGAATTTTGTATTAAATTGATGTCGATTTCGATGGTGTTCGACTTTATTAAATGTAACCAATTGGTACAGGGTATACTCAAAGTCGGCCGGGGTGACTTGCTTGCTTCATTTTTGAAAAAAAGATCGCAACACAACAAAACCAAAAATATTACCTACAGCAGTTATTAACCTCTTAGAAAAACTCTCATTTAATTGTAGTGAAACGTAGTAGTGACGTAGTGACGAGACAGACTCAAATTATAATCCATATATTTAAATGCCTAAGATTTCTAATAATGAATCAATTTGATTAATATTGTTATGTGTTGGTTATTTTATTTTTTGTTTATGTTTTTTGTTCTTAATGTGTTTTTTTAAATAAATTTTGTAGTATACAAAATAGTATATAGTAGAGAAGCACATAATTAGAATTTTAAAATAACTCATTCGCAAGATTACTTATATGGGCGGTCTGAGTGCGCGTGGTCGGATCCGTTTCCGGCTTACCATGTATAATATTAGTGTCACCTGTACCAAGTTTCAACTCTCTATCTTCAAAATTGGACTTTATGCCCAAAAATCGGGCTTTCCGTCCACAGTGCAGTGCCAGGACTACTCCGGGTCTTTCCTGACTGTGCTGGAATATCTCCTAGTCTTAGTGGTTTTGTTAGGAATAACTCCTAGTCTTTCCTAAAATGCTAGTATTAACTCGTAGTCTTTCTTAAATTGCTTGGAATAACTCCTAGTCTTTTTCAAACCTTTACTTGTTGATTTCACCTCGCACTTATCGTAGAGTTCACTCGAACGTATAGTATACGTATAGTAGACTTCACTTACTAGATGCCCTTATGGTCTTAGCCGTTCGTATTTATAGGCATCTTGACTCAATTAGGACGCGTGGTAAACCCCTGCGCTGTTACTTTTCCATTCGTTCCCTCTTTGATTTGAAAGCTTTCCTTCGCTTTCTTCTTTCGATCGGCTTTCTCTGCCGATCACGCCGCATAGCTTGGCTGTTGCTATGCATGGTGAAATTCTTTCACTTCGTATGCGCAGCCTCTCGTTCTGCTGGGCTCCCATCCCCGGTTGCCAACGGCGTCTCCTTTTACGCACTCCTACTTTCGGGCTTGCCCTCGCGTCCTCTGCCGCCGCCACCAACGCTTTTACAAACCATTCATCTCTCTTTTGCATAACTAATGGTAACCTAATATCTAGATGTAATAGTACAATATAATAATATTTCATGAACATTAATAATAAATAACTAAATAAATATAACAAAGTGATAGCCGTCCGTGATACTAAAATATAAAATAATAAATTCCCCATATATATAGACATTAAATGCGATTAAGCCTGTAAACAAGCTGCAACAAACAATAACCATCATCAATCTCTAAATATAAATTTGAATTTGTTCATATAATGCACATATTTTAAACTTATAATATTTTAATACATTATGCATTTAAAAATTGCCGCCTCCAAAACCTTCATTTAATTTATTTGCTGCAGCCATTTTCCAGTGGCTGTCAAACCTGCCTTTGATTCCCCGCCACTGTACACATACATGTATAGTGGGCGTTTCCATACACACATGCCTACTGACGCTCTCTCGGCTTTTTACTCTTATGTTACATGCCGATCTTGTGCTCGCGTCGCCTCCCCTTCCTCTCTCCGATCTCTGAGCATAGCTTTTAATTACGTGAGCGCGTGTTTGTGTTCGATGTTGTAAGGGAGTTATTTCGACTATGCTTGTGCATTGCATGTCATTTTGTCATTTTGCATTTCACTCTCTTGTGTGTACGCTCGATATGCATAATTGGATCATGCGTTTGCTTCTATGCCTGCGTGTTTTATGTGTTTTGTTTGTTTACGTGTTGTGTTTTATGTGTTTCGTGTTGCTGGCGCTTTGCATGTTTCGTTTGTGTTGCCAGCGTCTGCTATGTTGCTGGCATTCATATGTTGCTGACATTTTCTTAGCATTTAATTATGTTGTTCATATATATGTCGGCTGCTCCAGATTATTGCTTACCATAGCTTTGGCTTATTGAACAAGAGTTCCGTAGTCTTTGGATTTACTTTTTTGAATGACCCCTTTCTCGAGTCAAGCTGCCCTTTTTATATAATTTAAGGCCCGAAATGTCACAAGGGCAAAAATGCATGGCACACTAAGCAATACTATGGACCACATTCAGCAACAGCGATCTGTCTCGCTCAATACATAGGTTTGACTTATACCTACAGGCCTGCTGTTTTCTCAATCATTGTAACTGGATTCCACTGAACCAGTAAACTTATGACACTACGAAAAGGAACGATAATAACAGCTCTAAAGATTCTAGGCGACCCGACATATATATATATATATACATATATATAATACGAAATAACAATAATCGCTAGACTGTTTCATTAGTACGTATCTGCCCATTTAAAAGTTGCTGATCGTCATTCGCATTTTCAGACGCAACACCAAACATAGCCTTGTCACTGCCTTTTGTAACGTAGTTGCACAAAGATTTGACCGATTGGCCGAATGACGAGTCTCAACGTTTGCATGTGTTTTGAAAATTTGTGATCGCATCGTATAATAAGCAGTGTAATTTTAAATACCTTGAATGTTGGATTAAATCCTCGTTCTTCGATAATGTCTGCCCCAAATGATGTCATTCGGAAACCACCATTGTATTTTAGAGTGTTTGCAAGAAAATGACGTGATTTTGGTGTTTCGGGCGTTTCTGCGGAAAACTTCAATGCGCCACAATACATGCAAACAATTTTATACTTAACCATAGACAAAATTACTTTTAGATGTCATTTGCGTTTCTTTTATTCCGTATCAGGTGTGTTTTTGTTATACAACATTTTGCTGTCATTTGCGTTTTGTTATTCCATATCAGATGCGTTTTTGTTATACCACATTTTATAGTGACTTCACGGAAACGCGTTCGAATGGGATAAAAATCCCATACTTCCATCCCAAAAAATATCCTATGTCCGTCTCCTGGTTCTAAGCTACCTCTCCACCAAACTTCAGGCAAATCGGTTCAGCCGTTCTTGTTTATGAATAGTGTAACTAACACGACTTTCTTTTATATATATAGATATGTAAATATCAAATAACAGTTTGCACGGGCAAGTTCGCTACGTCCGAAGTTAGGCTATTGTTCTAGTTCTTAAATCGATAGGCAAGAAAACTTGTAATCCAAGCATGAAATAGAGAAGAAATATTGCGTAAGTCTATATAAGTCCGACTATTCAGGTAGTATTTCTGACGCGATTTTAAGTTGGCATGCGCTCTTCTTTCTTGTACCTGGTACTCGTTTTTAACGCGAGATTGCACTATATAGTGCAAGACTGCACTATATAAGTAGTTCTGATAGGTAAATGTTCCCTCTATCTCATGTATATGGTTTCATCGTGTATCTTGGTGCATCTTTTGATTGATTCTAACTTTTTAAATAAAGTAAAAATATTCAAGATCAGTTGTTTTTCCTTATCAGATTTCAAAAATATTTTGTATCCATGACATCTGAAGTATTATCTGTCGATTTCACTTTCAATTAACTTGTGACAACTCAGAAGTAACAGATTGCGCTGCAGAAACTGAGGACGACGAAGTAACCACCCCTGTTAATTAGGGTGACCACTCCAAATCACAAGAAATAAAAGTCCACTGGGTTAACGTTACACCTAAAAGCCATTCAGACTACAAAGACAAAGTATAAATTTCCATCTGAACGTGCATCACAAGTTTGAGTTGACATTACTGATGATTGCATTGAGTTTCATGTATTTAGGAAGCTATTTCCATATAGTTTGCTTATAAGTATAGCTGAATGTATGTAGCATTAATTATGCATTACGACAAGGTGCCATCGCAAAAGGATTATTGGAGTAAAAATGAGTCAATGGGCAATATTGTTATAAAGAATTATATGTCGCGTGATAGCTTTCTTTTTAGTAGCATAAAAGTTGTATTTTAACGACTGTCAAAGGAGCGAGAACGAGACTAAAGAGTACTATATAGCTGAGGCACACTAGCTCAGTTTGGCTCACTACCTCATTTTGGGTCACTAGCTCATTTTGGCTCACTAGCTCAGGTTGGCTCACTAGCTCAGTTTGGCACACTAGATCAGCTTGGCACACTAGATCAGTTTGGCACACTAGCTCATTTTGGCACACTAGCACAGTTTGGCTCACTAGCTCATTTTGGGTCACTAGCTCATTTTGGCTCACTAGCTCAGGTTGGCTCACTAGCTCAGTTTGGCACACTAGATCAGCTTGGCACACTAGATCAGTTTGGCACACTAGCTCATTTTGGCACACTAGCACAGTTTGGCTCACTAGCTCATTTTGGGTCACTAGCTCATTTTGGCTCACTAGCTCAGGTTGGCTCACTAGCTCAGTTTGGCACACGAGATCAGTTTGGCACACTAGCTCATTTTGGCACACTAGCACAGTTTGGCTCACTAGCTCATTTTGGCTCACTAGCTCAGTTCGGCACACTAGCTCATTTTGGCTCACTAGCTCAGTTTGCTTCACTAGCTCATTTTGGTGCACTAGTTCTTATGGTTCATTTTACGTTCTTCTCAATTGGCGAAAGCAAAGTGAACTCATGAGCTATTCGCAAGTGAGTTAGTGTGCCATATCCAACGAGTGAGCCGGTTCACCTCAATGAGCGGTTTTTACCCAAGTATATAGCTGAGTACTATATATAGCTGTATTGTACGTTGCTTTAAATATACATTTAATGCTGCTCATAGCGATAGTTCTTTTCAACGCATTGATGAGTGCATGCAATTTTAAGGCAAATCAAGAAAGAAACAATATATGCCAATGATGCCAATAAAGAGAACAAAACGCGGAATAAAGATTAAGGTGAGATGTGAAGCAAAGTCTGGATCGACTGCAAATCTCAAAAGTGGTGGTTAAAAGTCGTCTATAAACTCTTAATGACTCTTGTAACATAAATAAGGAAAGGTGTCTTTAAAGGAATTTTTCACCCATTGCGTCACAATTTCCCACTAGAAATACTTATTGGTACTATATCTCAGGATTAAAGTACGACTTTTGGATTTTTAAGTATACTTTTTTGTTTGTCCCCATTCCCATTTACAATATAAAAAAATATATTCTGTAAATAACTTGGACTTTGAAGTAAACCTTCGCTTCGAAAGGGTTAAATATGGCCTTCCTTAATTTTCTTATGGGTTTGCTACTCCATAAGCATTTTATGTTTTTTATTATATATTATTTTGCAGGTTTAGTGTCTTGAAGTAAAGCTGTCGGCTATACCAAAAAAAAAACTAATTTTGCCGCATTCAAACGAGTTTGAAAGTTGTTGCTTGCTACTGCTCTCTATGTATACCTACTGAGGTTTACGGCTATAACTTCTAACCTGGTTTGGACTTAGAAAAATTCTTTTGTTCAGGTATTCTACACATTCGTACACATTAATAGGAGGGTCTCCAAAGAAGTTTCTTTTAACAGGTTTATATAATTTAAGAATTGTGAAATATTTATTGAAAGTATTTGGGATGGAAAAAAAAACGTTACACTAAAAAAGATTTTGATCCGATTGTTCCTATGACAGTTGTAGCATTCTTCTAATATTCAATACTGATATAAGTATATAAAACAAATACCAAATTTCTTCACAGTCGGCTGGAAATATTCAAGTTATTGCTCTAAGAACACATATATTCTTTACCGATCGTTCTTATAAATGCTTTAATAAACTTGTGCGATATGTTAAAGAGTATATTAAACTCACATAAATGTGATTTCGTGATATTACTTATCGACCGATCGGTCCTATGGGAGGTATATATGATATATATATGATATATATATGATATATATATGATATATATATGATATATATATGATATATATATGATATATATATGATATATATATGATATATATATGATATAGTCTTTCAACCGAGATGATTCCAAAGCATCCAATGCCTGGAGAAGATTACATTAATCAGACAGACGGACTGACTTGTGCTGTTAATAAAACTTATGTACCCAATATAGTTGGCGATACTTTTTTCTGGGTTCTTCAGTATCAGTGGTCAAACAGCACTAAACGTCCAGAGTGTTAGGGCTCTCAATTGTCACAAAGACTATCAATAACACATATATTTTTTATTGTAATTTATAACTAGGAATATTTAGTAAATAAGTAAATTTTAAAACAAAGATAATTGGGGCCGAACGACTTCCATTTTGTATCCAAGCGCCAAAGGTCTTCAGGCCGTGATTAATGGTATTAAACTAATGGTACATAGAAAATAGCGGAAGCATTTACTGCTTTGAGGCCAATTTCGTTTTAAATATTTTAGAAACCAAGTTGCAAAACATCTGTTAAAAGTGGAGCTACAACAAAAAACTAAGGCAGTGCATCCCATCTATAACTTACAGCCACACTAACTTATTTGCTACATCGCAGAATTACAACCCAAATAATTATACAGTGGACCCTCGTAATTCAAACCTGCGATAATTCCAACCTCTCTGTAATTCGAAGTTATCGCGAGTCCCCTACAAAATCTCTTTATATTTCGAATTTTGTCCATACATTTTCATGCACTCGGTAATTCGTACGAATAAATCATTCCTACGACGCGATAATTCGAACTCATATGGTCAAACCCTCGACAATTCAGAGTTTCTTGGTGTGTTAGTAAGAACTTTGGCTTTTAACAGTTAAATACATAATTACGGATGATGAAGAACCATCAATGGTACCAGTAGTTGACATCAGCGGTGTGAGTTTTTTTGACCATGTTCAAGTGGATAAAGATGTTGCTGTCTCAGGATCACTTACCGATGGCGAAATTTTAGCTTCGACAGATACGAATGGAAGGAGCAACGATAAAGTTGAAGACGATATATCTGAACCCATGGCAGAAGTGTCAGTCCAATTGGAAAATCGGTCCGTACTGACGAAGAAATATTATCCATTATTGCAGCTCATCCAAAAACGGTCTTTCTACCAAATCCGTCATCAAACTCAGTTGAGCTTACCTCTCTGAGCATCCAAGTAAGCGCGGTCATGACAAAACAGCTCCGAAAATTATCCGAAAACTCCCGATCTGTGCAGTGCAACTCTTTAACGCTATAGTAAAAATTGGTCATTTTAACCTAAGTTTGAAAAAATCAATCATAATAATCCCAAAAACCGGAAAGGACAAAACTCAGCCATCATCGTACAGACCTATTAGTTTATTGTCAAGTCTCTCTAAAGTATTTGAAAGGGTTCTTTAACTTCGCGTCAACACAATCTTGACATACCAAAACATAATCCCACATCATCTATTTGGTTTTCGTGAAAAGCATGTCACAGTCGAGCAAGTCAACCGTACCACGTAAATTTAATCGAGTCTGACTTGACGTCCTAATATATAAAATAAAAGCGAAGCTTTCACACTACAGTCACAAGCTCATGAAATCCTATATATCCAATGGAAACTACGCCGTGGGATGTAATAGCTTAACCTCTGATAATATGATTCAAAAGCAAGAGTTGGTTGTGATCTTCTGGTAATAATAATACTTTTTTTTAGACTTTTATAAGTACATTTTTATAACTCAGCTCAATTTCATAAAAATTAATCGGACAGCTGTATAAATAAGCTCTACCAATGAGTACCATCTTTACTGTGTTTTAAAATATTTGTAAAAAGTTCACATCGATATTTGCTGTGCTAGATACTATGCATAAAAATCGGGCTGTAATACAAAGAAAGTTCCACTCGTCCTTTGTATCATGTCATATCACAAGTCCTGCTATTTTGGTTTTTTCGACTTGCAGTTTTTATCAACTTTCAGACTTATATTTTATGCAAGCTATTAGCTTATCTCTTTTGTTTTAGGTTCTATCTAATTTTTTTTTGGTAGCCGCTCACTCTAGTGTAAAATCGTCAGCATTTTTTCGCGGTAAAAGCGGTAAAATAAAAATCGTGTTCAGAACTAAGGCAAACATTTAAATCAAAGACTTAATAAAGAGTGCTCATAAGAAAAGGTAACAGAATTACTTAAAATAAAATAATTATGTGAAAAAAGTGTGGTTTGTTTACAATAATTTTGTGAAAGCGCAGTTGCCTGTGGGCAACATTTGGCAACATAAATTTTGGTTTTTTTCTCACATCAGATTCGTGTTCTTTATATAGGGTTGTCAAAAAAGTCTTGCGGTATTTCCTGTCGTGGAAAATTGCGATAAAATCACTGAATTGATCGAAAGAGAGTTGCAGCCGTAGCATCGGCCAACAGCTGGGCATGATTCATCAAACCGTAATAAACCATTGCCTACGAATCGCTTCTGAATCGCAACAAAATCGACTCGTTTTTGAAGCGGATGGTGACTGGCGATAAAAAGTGGGTCACTTACGGCAACGTGAAGCGCAAACGGTCGTAGTCGTAAAGCGGTGAAGCTGCCCAGACGGTGGCCAAGCCTGGATTGACGGCCAGGAAGGTTCTTCTGTGTGTTTGGTGGGATTGGCAGGGAATCATCCACTATTAGCTGCTCCCCTATGGCCAAACTCTCAATTCGGACCTGTACTGACAACAACTGGACCGCTTAAAGAGAAGAGGCCATCTTTGGTCAACAGAGGCCGAATTGTCTTCCACCAGGACAACGTCAGGCCACACACATCTTTGTCGACGCGCCAGAAGCTCCGGGAGCTCGGATGGGAGGTTCTTTTGCATCCACCGTATAGTCCGGATCTCGCACCAAGTTATTACCACCTATTTCTATTCCGACTACCGAGCTTGGTTTTCGGAAGTTGTCCACAAGAGAGTCCTGTGGAAATTGGCTCTCCCAGTTTTTTGACAATAGGGAAGCGAGCTTCTATAATGAAGTTGGCATCTCGTTGGGAACTCGTCATCGAACAAAACGGCGCATATTTGACTTAAAGCGCATTGTTATAACCAATTTTATGAACAGTTGAAAATTCAATAAAAATACCGCAAGACTTTTTTGACAACCTTATCCTTATATGTCACTTTATGCATTCATAGATGCGTCCGAAAGGTCTAACGTTTGCAGATATTGACAAAATCATTAGTTTTTATTGATACGACTTGGAAGAAGAGAAGTCTTATAAAGATTAGGAGGAAATAGCCTTAAATTTTGAAGTTGTCAAGCATTGCAAAGTATAGTTGATAACTGTTGTCTCAGGGAAGAACTAATGAAAATAACAAACTAAATAATGGAACGATACAAAGATTAAGATGGAGAAGTGTGGAGCTATTCGAATGTGATACTCCTTGGAAAGCTGAAGTGCGCTGCAACGAGGTAAAACAACCAATTGAATTTTCTGCCCAGTTCTTCACGGATGAAATCAAGCGAATGAGTTGAGATAAAACAAACTTGTATGCGGCACAGACTGATGGAACAGAATTCAAATCTAAAGTAAAGAGCTATGTTGGTATCTTACTATATCTAGCCGTTATATGAGTTTCTACATATAGTACGAGCCAAATTTTAAGTTGTATTGCAAATGTTTTGCAAAGAACTCCCTTCGGAAAAATTGAAAAATATTTTCATCTCAAAAATAATTCTGTTTACTCTTTAAATTCAAAAACGGCGATAAGCAAATGATTGCATGTAAAAGTAATTTAATTTCTATCAAACAAAATCTAAGGCAATTCATATAATTTTATGAAGCCAGCTCTTTTTAAAACCTTATCTGCCAAATAAGGTCCACAAATGGGGATTCAAGATATTCACTAGAGCTTGTGTTTCTGGCAAGACTATGATTTCAACCCTTTTTTCGCGCGAATCCCAGCGGGTGCACTAAAAGCCCACAACCTCCCGTCCAACCGACCTAGGGGCGCAAACCGCACAACGTACGGCACGAGTCGCGGGGGAACAATTGACAATAACACAGACAAAAATACGAAAACTACAGCCATTTACAAGCTAAATAGGAGACGAAAGTGGTTTTTAGTATTGGTAAGGAAAGCTCTGGGGTGATCACACGATAAAGTCGATTATTATCAGCTGACGGGACTCGAAAAGGATTATGCATGGCATAGTTAGTAGTACAGTATGCGAGGGATAGGGGAATATAGTTTCTAGTAGTCCTAGATGGTACTAAAAGATCCAATTTCGAAAAATAAATATTTTTATATTTTGAATCTGTCATTTTGGTATATGTATATATATGTCGGAGATGAAATAGGGTATTGCACAGTTGTGAATACCTTTTGTTACCGTAGCTTATATTTTTTCCATTTGAGGACTTTAATGTCCATCTCTATTGTATTCTCATAATATTGGTCTGGTAACATTAGGCACAGTTACAGGGAACTATGTAATGTAAAAATAAAACTACACTCATTGTTGGCAAAGTACTCAAATTATTTTGTAAGCGGCATATGCTAAAGTCAAAATTAACGAAATGTTGAAATGCAAATTAATTAAGAAAAAAAAAATGGTATGGATAGACTTTGTGTTGACTTCAGGGAATTAAATGCAAATACAGTCGCCGATAAATACCCGTTGCCACTACAGAATCAAACAAATAGACTCCAAGGAGTAATTATTTTACATGTTTAGATATGACGAACGGATATCACCAGATTCCCTTACATGCAGACTCGACTGAGTACACAGCGTTTGTGACACCAGATGGGTAATATGAATTTTTGTTTATGCCGTTCAGGATTAAAAACACACCTTTTGTCGTTCAACGGTTAGTGATGCAGGCGTTAGGTGACTTAGCAAATTCGTATGTTATTGTCTATATGGACGACATCATGATAACTGCTCAACAAAATGTCAAGCGTTGGAAAGATTAAAGATTGTTCGTAATTTTTTAACAGAGGCTTTTTGAAAATTTCGGTCCAAAATTTGGGCTACAACATAAGTACTGGTAAAATTCGTCCAAATCCCTAAAAGATTGTGGCGTTGACTGCTCTTCCGGCTCCGTAATCAGTCACCACACTTAGACAATTCATTGACTTGGCATCTAATTTCCGACGAGGGGCGCAAACCGCATGACATACGGCACGAGTCGCGGTAAATCGCGAGCTACTGATAAAGAGAGCTCAGGGCTGATCACACGACAAAGTCGATTATAATCAGCTGACAGGACTCGAAAGGGATTATGCAATGCATAGTTAGTAGTACAGTGTGCAAGGGACAAGGGAATATAGTTTCTAGTAGGCCTAGATGGTACAGAAAGAACTCAGGCGAGTCAATATCACCAATTAGGAGCTTGTGCATGAAGATAACACCAAGCATTATTCCATGCGGTTAGTAAGAGATGGAAGGTTAATTAAAAGAAGTCTATTAGAGTACGATGCAGGTTGACATTGCGATCCCAGTTAAGACCACGAAGAGCAAAAAGCAGAAATTGTTTTTGAATAGATTCAATTCTAATTTGGTGTGACTCATTAAGGTGACATGATCCGTACTCCAAAATAGAACGGACCAAAGAAGTATAGAGAATTTTGGTAGTGTAAAGATCATCGAATTCTTTCGACCATCTCTTAGGTTTTAGGTTGGTTTTAGCGATTATCGTAGAGATATGGGTGTTGAAGGTTAATTTACGTTCGATGAGTACACCTAAATCATTCATTTCATCAAGGCGTTCTGATGGAGTGTGGTTCAAGGAATACGTCGTTATCTGAGGAGAGGTCCTAAAGAAAGACATAACCTTGCACTTAGTGGTACTTAAGTTTAATAGACTGTGCTGACACCAACACTGAAAATAATTGAGATCAGCTTGTAATCTACTGGACGAAACCATATTGTTATAGCTAAGGCAAAGCTTAACACCGTCTGCATACATGAGCACTTGTGAATGTTGCATGACGGAAGGAAGGTCATTTATGAAAAGGGTAAACAGCAACGGACCAAGGTGGCTACCCTGGGGCACCCCGAAGTCACATTGATGCATCTGGAAAAGGAAGACTTAAAGAAGACCTTATGTGTTCTGCTTGTCAGATACTCACGCCAATTGCATTTAACTTTATAAGTAATAACTAATGGTTAGCAGAGTCAAAAGCCTTACTGAAATCGGTATATATGACATCAGTTTGCTTTGCACTTTCAAATCCTTTGATCGTCATATTACTACAATTGAGAAGTTACAATTTTTTCAAAAGCTTTTGGAATAGCGGACTTGGAAATACCCCTATAGTTTGACGCATCGGATTTATAATTCCAGAAAAAGGGTAGCCCTTTTTATGGAGAGGAATTATAAATGATTCCTTAAAAATCAATGGGAAAGCGGAGGTTTCAACGGACAACGAGAATAATTTCTGAATAGGCTTACATAGTGATTCAGCGCAAACTCTGAGTACACAACCACGAATCCCATCAGGACCTGGGGGTTATGCAGGAACGCTGAGAAGCGAACTTTCGTCAATTAAAGGATTGAATATGCAATTTGACTTTTTTAACTCATAAGGATACGGAGAGTTTGAGTGGTATCCGTTAAGGGAGGTTTCTGCTTTGTTGGATCCAAAAAATCAAAAATTTTTTAATTGCACTTTTATGATATATTTTATTTTTATTATATTTATGATATTTATGATATTTTAAAAATGTTGTCTAAAAATTTGATCCGACAAATCCTTTTCGAGATACACCTGCTTTTGTAAGCACCATGTCCACTATGCGCAAGGAACTTATGGAACTTTAAACGCGTTTTTTTTCGAAAGTGTTTCTCGACCTGTTGGAAGTGATTATTGGTATAAGTAATGTCCGCGTGGGATAGACCTCAATCATGAAAAAATATTAAAAATTGTTGTCAATAAAAAAAAAACTAAGTCGAAAAATTGCAAAAATCTATCTTTAATGTTCAATTGTTACTAACTTTAGCATTTTTCAATTTTTTTAAAGTTGAGGTCTATCCCACGCGCGTAAATGTACAGATTAATAAAATGTATTATTTGTCTGTTTCAAATTATCCTACTTGACGAGAGGACCTCCATCAGCAAGGCAAGTCATGACCGACGAGCCGCCATTTTAATAATACTTTGAGTAAGAGATAAATCAAATAGACCATCAATAAAGCAATGCGGTGAGGAGGGCAACAACACTGAAGACTCGTCAGAACTGGACCAGGAAATATCTGGTAAATTAAAGTCACCAAGAACGATGAGGGAATCTCTATCGGAAAGAAGTGAAGAGACTGTTTTAATTGTTTCTAAGAGAATATTTCTTCCTGGGCTTTAAGAGAGGGCACTTTTTACTTGAGCAGACCGACATAGTTAAATTATTTTCAATTCTATTAATAGTAAATATTAATAACAGAAAAATATACTAACAGAAGTAAAAAAGATTCAGTTAAAAAAATAGGGCGTATACGAACCAAAAATCCCACACAAGGGCTAAAGTGCTGCAACTGCTTTCAAGACGAGAGCACAGTGAACGCATAACACAAAACAGATCACAAACGCCAGATTAAATAACGTGAGAATAACTGACGCCAACTCAAGCAATAAGATGAAAAAAAAAAGACAGCAAGAACACACAAAAAGAACTCTGTGTACGAAAGAGAGCGCGAGTGCATGCAAGTAATGCAGAAACCAAAAAATCAAAGAGTTTTGTTGTTGGTATAAAATACAAAGTAACAATAGAAGGTTGAGAGTTCAAAGTGATGTGAACTTATTTTGAAGAGGGAACATGGAAGACCTTTGACTTGATAATTTTATCGACATTGTTTTAGATCTGGCGTCCAATAATTCCTGATAAACAAAATTTCACATTTTTTTTGACAATTGGTTCACTTCATGAAATTTAACGTATAGTCTTAACTATCCGTTGGTACATTTCGTTGTACCTAAGAGGTCACAAAAACACAAACAATTTTACCCAATCTTGGTCATTGGGTAAAATAGGGAGCAAAAGGCCGTTGTTGGCTGTGACATGGTTTTCCGTGGTCAAAGTGCAGCAAATGCAATGACTATCTATGCTGAAATCTACAAAAAAAATTGCGTTGCATCATTCTATTCGTAAATTTCAATAAAAACTGCTTTGAAAGATAATTTTTTATTTCCAATTATATATACAGCTGCGGTAAAAATAATAGCAACATAGTGTGTTGCCAAGTTCAAATTATCAAAAGTTTGAAAAAAGCAATATTTTTGATTGGTAAAATTATTGCAATTATTTAAAACCTCTATCAACATATTTGTAATCGGAAAATACCCCAAATTTTTGGCATTTTTTTGAATATATTCACTTTTTAAGTTATTTTAGTCAAAATTGGGCGGTACAGTAAGGAAAAGAAAAAATTATCCTTAAAATAGAAAGCAAAATTATTTGTTATTCATTAATATGGTTTTCAACTAGTGTGTTAACACTTTGATGAGTATCCTTTATTGACAATTAAGGCCGCACAGCGCCTTGGCATAGAGTCCACTAAATCCTGGCATCTGGTCCTGGAATTTTTCCCCAACTCACTTTTATGGCCATCCAAATGGCTTCATTACTTGTCAAATTGCAAGTATTACCTTCTTATTTTGACATTAGTGCACAAATTTTCAATTGGATTGAGATCTGGAGACTGTGGAGCCCATTCCATAACGTTGATGCTATGGTCTGCAAACCACTTTTTGCCTTTTTGGTAGCGTCCCTTTCATTTCATCCTCTGCATATAGAAGCACTACTTTCTGAAGTATATTGACATACATTGATCCATGATCGTTACAACCAAATATATGGGACCTACTCCATAATAGGAAAAGCTGTAATCTCCTTGCTTGATCGTTTTTTTTTTTTTGTATACATTGGTGTATACTCTTTATTTGGTGGTCTTCTAAGATAAATTCGAGGCCCTGTGCCTCTATATTTTGCCTTCATTGGTCCACATTACGTTTCTCTACTTTTCTACTGGCGAATTGGCGTGTAGGTTAGCAAACTTCATGCGTTTAGCTGTATGTGTTTTGGTCAAAAGAGGTCCTTTTTTTTGACTACAATTTTTTTTTCTCTGTTGAGTAGGACTTATTTCCACTGATACAATAATATTCAAATCCTTTCTAAGCTCCGTTGCTGGGTTAAATGGGTCCTTTTTGCTCTGGCAAACTAACCTCTTGAGAAGTAATGCCGTCATAATTGCTTTTCGTCGTAATCGGCTTACTTCGGCGTAGGTTTTGCGCTCTTTGAGCATTTTTTAATAGATATCCTTTTTCATAAGGATACGGAGAGTTTGAGTGGTATCCGTTAAGGGAGGTTTCTGCTTTGTTGGATCCAAAAAATCAAAAATTTTTTAATTGCACTTTTATGATATATTTTATTTTTATTATATTTATGATATTTATGATATTTTAAAAATGTTGTCTAAAAATTTGATCCGACAAATCCTTTTCGAGATACACCTGCTTTTGTAAGCACCATGTCCACTATGCGCAAGGAACTTATGGAACTTTAAACGCGTTTTTTTTCGAAAGTGTTTCTCGACCTGTTGGAAGTGATAATTGGTATAAGTAATGTCCGCGTGGGATAGACCTCAATCATGAAAAAATATTAAAAATTGTTGTCAATAAAAAAAAAAACTAAGTCGAAAAATTGCAAAAATCTATCTTTAATGTTCAATTGTTACTAACTTTAGCATTTTTCAATTTTTTTAAAGTTGAGGTCTATCCCACGCGCGTAAATGTACAGATTAATAAAATGTATTATTTGTCTGTTTCAAATTATCCTACTTGACGAGAGGACCTCCATCAGCAAGGCAAGTCATGACCGACGAGCCGCCATTTTAATAATACTTTGAGTAAGAGATAAATCAAATAGACCATCAATAAAGCAATGCGGTGAGGAGGGCAACAACATTGAAGACTCGTCAGAACTGGACCAGGAAATATCTGGTAAATTAAAGTCACCAAGAACGATGAGGGAATCTCTATCGGAAAGAAGTGAAGAGACTGTTTTAATTGTTTCTAAGAGAATATTTCTTCCTGGGCTTTAAGAGAGGGCACTTTTTACTTGAGCAGACCGACATAGTTAAATTATTTTCAATTCTATTAATAGTAAATATTAATAACAGAAAAATATACTAACAGAAGTAAAAAAGATTCAGTTAAAAAAATAGGGCGTATACGAACCAAAAATCCCACACAAGGGCTAAAGTGCTGCAACTGCTTTCAAGACGAGAGCACAGTGAACGCATAACACAAAACAGATCACAAACGCCAGATTAAATAGCGTGAGAATAACTGACGCCAACTCAAGCAATAAAATGAAAAAAAAAGACAGCAAGAACACACAAAAAGAACTCTGTGTACGAAAGAGAGCGCGAGTGCATGCAAGTAATGCAGAAACCAAAAAATCAAAGAGTTTTGTTGTTGGTATAAAATACAAAGTAACAATAGAAGGTTGAGAGTTCAAAGTGATGTGAACTTATTTTGAAGAGGGAACATGGAAGACCTTTGACTTGATAATTTTATCGACATTGTTTTAGATCTGGCGTCCAATAATTCCTGATAAACAAAATTTCACATTTTTTTTGACAATTGGTTCACTTCATGAAATTTAACGTATAGTCTTAAGCTAAAGTTTACTATCCGTTGGTACATTTCGTTGTACCTAAGAGGTCACAAAAACACAAACAATTTTACCCAATCTTGGTCATTGGGTAAAATAGGGAGCAAAAGGCCGTTGTTGGCTGTGACATGGTTTTCCGTGGTCAAAGTGCAGCAAATGCAATGACTATCTATGCTGAAATCTACAAAAAAAATTGCGTTGCATCATTCTATTCGTAAATTTCAATAAAAACTGCTTTGAAAGATAATTTTTTATTTCCAATTATATATACAGCTGCGGTAAAAATAATAGCAACATAGTGTGTTGCCAAGTTCAAATTATCAAAAGTTTGAAAAAAGCAATATTTTTGATTGGTAAAATTATTGCAATTAATTAAAACCTCTATCAACATATTTGTAATCGGAAAATACCCCAAATTTTTGGCATTTTTTTGAATATATTCACTTTTTAAGTTATTTTAGTCAAAATTGGGCGGTACAGTAAGGAAAAGAAAAAATTATCCTTAAAATAGAAAGCAAAATTATTTGTTATTCATTAATATGGTTTTCAACTAGTGTGTTAACACTTTGATGAGTATCCTTTATTGACAATTAAGGCCGCACAGCGCCTTGGCATAGAGTCCACTAAATCCTGGCATCTGGTCCTGGAATTTTTCCCCAACTCACTTTTATGGCCATCCAAATGGCTTCATTACTTGTCAAATTGCAAGTATTACCTTCTTATTTTGACATTAGTGCACAAATTTTCAATTGGATTGAGATCTGGAGACTGTGGAGCCCATTCCATAACGTTGATGCTATGGTCTGCAAACCACTTTTTGCCTTTTTGGTAGCGTCCCTTTCATTTCATCCTCTGCATATAGAAGCACTACTTTCTGAAGTATATTGACATACATTGATCCATGATCGTTACAACCAAATATATGGGACCTACTCCATAATAGGAAAAGCTGTAATCTCCTTGCTTGATCGTTTTTTTTTTTTGTATACATTGGTGTATACTCTTTATTTGGTGGTCTTCTAAGATAAATTCGAGGCCCTGTGCCTCTATATTTTGCCTTCATTGGTCCACATTACGTTTCTCTACTTTTCTACTGGCGAATTGGCGTGTAGGTTAGCAAACTTCATGCGTTTAGCTGTATGTGTTTTGGTCAAAAGAGGTCCTTTTTTTTGACTACAATTTTTTTTTCTCTGTTGAGTAGGACTTATTTCCACTGATACAATAATATTCAAATCCTTTCTAAGCTCCGTTGCTGGGTTAAATGGGTCCTTTTTGCTCTGGCAAACTAACCTCTTGAGAAGTAATGCCGTCATAATTGCTTTTCGTCGTAATCGGCTTACTTCGGCGTAGGTTTTGCGCTCTTTGAGCATTTTTTAATAGATATCCTTTTTTCATCACTACAGTCCTTTACGTGACCCATGTTTTTATTAAATAGCAATATAATTGATACCTTTTCTTTTTATTTCCTAAAGAATCAAAAATTCTAACATATCTATCAAGTTTCCAGTGGTAATTTACTCTCAAATCTTTTTTTTTGACAAAAACATGTGGTTGGTGCTATTATTTTTACCGCGCAATTTTGCTTTATCCTTTCTATTTTGCGTTTTTTAAGAAGAACCGTTATAGTTTTAGCTCTGTTTTTTGCTCTCTCAAATCAGAGAGAGCCCAATTAACACAAGAGAAAAAAATTTAAACCAAATTCCTTTTAGTCGAGTTTTACTGTCAAAAGAAGTGAGCTGCTTGCAGTGGTGCTATTTTTTTTACCGCAGCTGTACTCTTATACTTCAGATTTACCGCAATTGACAAATGTTGCACAAGGGCAACATCCTGTAACTAAGAAACTAGGATATCAAGGATTTTGAAATTTTGCTGAATTTATATTTGAACCAAGACCAATATATAATTGTCAAAAAAATTTTTAAAACAAACCATTTTAAATGAAAGGGACAGTTTCATATATATAACTTAATATATGAAACTATTCCTTATCGTTTACCTTATTTAGTCAGTTTATTGCAGTACTTTTAAGAAATACATTATTTGTATTTTAGACATTGAACACTGGACTTGTAATGGCTTCAGCAATGGAAGACGGAATAGTACTAAAGGGATACCACAAGAAGTTGAAAACCATGAAGAGAAAATATTTCGTTCTTTTTAAAGAAACAGGCAATGGTGCATCACGATTAGAATATTTTGATTCTGAAAAAAAATTTATACAGAAGTCGGAGCCAAAACGAGTTATTTATTTAAAGAACTGTTTTAATATAAACAGACGCTTCGACACAAAACAAAAGTTCGTTCTAGTGCTTTCATCAAAAGAAGGTGGGTTTGGAATGGTTTTGGATACTGAGAACGATTTACGGAAATGGCTGGATCAATTGATGAGTCTACAGAGAAATAATGCAAATATAACTGATGAAGTTTATTCAGCATACGGTGAGTCTTAAAGAGAATTAATTCTTTATAAAAAATTAAAAATTAAAAAGAAGTACTAAAGTAAAGTAAAGGCAAAAAATTTTTGATTTTATTTCGTAATTTTTCGTCATTTTTAAAAACAATGTAATTGGCAAACTTTTTAAAGGGGACCTGCGAAACATCGATTTTTGTGAAACTTTGATAACTTTGAATTTTCCAACTACAGGTCAGGTGTTATTTTGAATACCGCTATTTCCGTAGATGTCACTTTCTATGTTGTCATTTTTTGATATTTGCGAGACTCGTAAAACTCGTACATTTTTGGGTGATTGGGTGGGATCTTGTGATTTAACACCTTGAAACTTCTCTTTTTGGGGCTCCTTTTCTCCTTTTATAATGCGCAATAAACATCCCATCATTTACATTTAAAAAAGGCATTTTTCACTGAATATCAAAATAACACCTCTTATTGGAAAACCCTATATAAAATGTACTGCACGTATGTACTAAATTGTGTACTCGACAAGGTTTTTATAGTCCTATACTAAATAGTATGTAGTATGTAAAAATAACGTATTCTATTTTTGGCTTTGCAGTTTTTTGCCCGACAACCGATTAAATATTTTCGAAATTATTTAAGTAGTTGGTTTAAAATTAGTTTAAGGAGAAAGTTTCATTTTTGGCCAAAAAGCATCATATACCTAAATTAAGTCAAAATCGGACAATAAATATCGAATACTTATATATAAATGTATTTGCATTTTGTACTAAAACGACATTGGCTTGCGAGAGTGAGCTAGCTACATGCGTTATCTATCTGTTGCTGCTTGTTAAAGGGCATTTTGTATTAAATTGATACGGATCTCGACGGTGTTTGACTTTATATTTTTTATATGTATGTATATGTAAAAATATTGCTTAGCTGATTACAAAATAATTCTGAACCAAAAAATTTTTTTTTATTTTTATCTGTTCCTAATAATCTGTAAAATACATGAACAACAGAATTTTTGAAAATCTTATGCCGTCGTTTGAGACACGTCCGTCTGTCCGTCCAAAGCCTTGGAGACTATAAGAGCTAGAGCTATCAAATTTGGTTTGTTAAAGCGTCTAGTGTGTAGCCCCCGTAACTGAAAAAAAACGAGTTGTTAGAGCTACTAGCTACTACTTATAGACAACCTAAACTAGCTAATTTGGTCCGAATCAGACAATAATGTTCTGAAAAGCTAAGTGCGACATTGGCTGGCAAGATGAAGTGATATAGCTTGCGTTCGGCGTTGCTGCACGTTAAATAGAATTTAGCACTGAATTAATGGCAATCTCAAGGGTGTTCTCTTCGTGTTTATTTAATATAACTAAATGGTTTAGTTCATTGTAAAGGCTATATAATTCAAATAATATTTGATTTTGCATATTAGACGTTGGTCTGCCAACTGGTGGAATCATGGCAACAATTGTTCCTTTTTTTTATAGGGGTCCCTGGTGGGCGGGGTACCCCGAAATCTACAAAATATATGGTTTCCAAAAAGATGTGATAGAAAGATTTATATATTAATAATTAATATGTGTATATACACTGTTAAGGAACCGATGTTGAATTCCTAATGGCCTAAGTTAGTTAAGTGCTTATTGATCAACAGACAAGATCGAATGAAATTAAATAAATCTATTTTAAATAAAAAACGAACCAGCAAGTATTTTATGCTTCAACATACACAATAAGTTGTATTGTTTACTAGACGACCCCCTTAATATACTCGTTATAAGGATTACAAACTTCTGATTTTCTTCGAGTAAAGGCGGTGCACTCCCAAAATCTGATGGGGTACCAAGTTTTGCTCTGAGAGTTTTATTATCCTAGTCCTTAAGATATTGCAACACTTCCTTTTGTTCTATTCTTCCATCTAATTGACATGGGTTCATGAAACGTAGATTTTATACCACTAACCATTTAGAGTTCACTTTTTAATGGCAGAGGAGTCCTTTAATTAATTTAATCATTTAAGTTAATCTGGTTTTGTACAAACTGCACGAAATTGGCCATCCAAGCCTTTAGCTTGATTGTCTTCTGGCCAACCATACCCAAAAACACCTATTCAAAACTTCTTATTGAAAGCCCATTCAAGTGACTTCGGGGGTGCCATAAGGTAGCCATCCCGGACCATTGTTTTTTAACCCCTTTATTGACGACCTTCCTTCAGTAGTAACTCATTCTCGTGTGCTTATTTACGATGACGATGTTAACATTAGTCTCAATTTTAATAACTCAAGCTCCCCACCTCTGCTTCAAGCTGATCTAAACTATTTTCAAACTTGGAGTGAAATTAACTTGTGAAATCTGAATGTATCAAAATGTTACGTCATGGCATTCAATTAGCTGTGTCTTATCTTAATAATACTCCACTTGAAGGTTTGTACGAGATGAATGATTTGGGTGTGCTCACCCACCACAATTTAAGTTTCCCTCGTCTCATTTTCACCTCTGACAGTAAAGCCATGAGTGTTCTCGCTTTCGCCAAGCGATGCACATTGGGCGCAAATGCCGATATACCGGCATAAACTCCAAATTTAAGGAAATGGACTTGAAATTTTGCAATTATATTAAGATTATTTTTTTAGAATTTTGGATTTTCTTGTTTTGGAATTTTGACTACGCTCACACCAACCGCCCGCCCGCACACATGCACAAAGTGAAACAAATGGGACATACTGATCAATTTTTATTTACATTTCAAGATCCAATTCAAAATCAAAAATTTCTTAGAATTTGAAATCGGATTCAACAACTTTTTTTCTGTTGAGGGCAACATCAAGAGCGCAATAATTTCTTTTGGTAGAAATTGCGTTTTGTTGTTTCTTTGCGAAGAGATGTCGGATAATAAAGGGTCAGATAATTCCAAAGCTCTCTGAAACACGTCCGTTAGGCTATTTTTCCTAGTGTTAAATAGTCTAGTCTATCACGCTTATAATATTTATTCCGTGCCTCAGAGCTTCTGAGAACGCTTGTTTTCTCCCAAGCAACCGACAGGAAGCACAGAAGATTGAATAATATCTGCACCGTGAACTAAAATCTTGTGCACAGTAGCGCTCCTTGGAAACCAAGGATTTTGTTAATAACAATTGAAGACTTTCCTCAATATAATTACAACAATTTCAAACTCGCTTGAAATAACTAATAAAATTGTTTGAAAATTGCTCAACAATATTGCGGCCAATAATGGAACGTTCTTCCAATTTTGTATGAAATGTTCAATACGAACTTTTATAAGAGAATCCATGCGTGTAGAGGACTAACTCCGAACTGCAAAGTATTTGGTTTTGGCTTAAAAACTTCCCTGTTGATATCAGTTATCTTCCCGCTTAATATATTTAGAACATTGCCATTATAAGAGTCATGTGTAAGTCGTCAGGAATTTCTAGCTTAATTTGGCCTTCCTCGTATAAAAATGATTTCAAGTTTTTTAATTGCATATTTATAAGACTTTTTAAATGTAAAATATGCACCCGGCTTCCCATAATGAATTCGATCTTTAATGGCTTGCAATACTTAATGGACTGTGGCTTAGGGTTTCTCCAGATAATTCGTCACATTTGATCAATCATTTGAAGAAGTAGCCAAACTATAGGGGTATTTCCAAATTGTCTGCTATTCCGAAGGCATTTGAGAAAATTATAACTTCTCAACTGCAACATTTCTGTAGTTCTATTCTTTCATCTTCTCAACATGGGTTTATGAAACGTAGATCTACTACCACTAACCTTTTAGAGTTTACTTCTTTAGCGATCGAAGGATTCAGGAATGCATTGCAAACTGATGTCATTTATACTGACTTCAGTAAGGCTTTTGATTCTGTCAATCATACACTGGTTTTGTTCAAACTGAACGAACTTGGGATTCCAAGCCTTTTGCTTAATTGGATTTCTCAATAACCGTACACAAAAAGTTTTATTTAAAACTTATCTTTCGAAGACCATTAATGTGACCTCGGGGGTGCCACAAGATAGCCTCTTCATTAATGACCTTCCGTCAGTTGTAACTCACTCTCGCGTGCTTATGTACGCTGATGATGTTAAACTTTCTATTAGTTTTAAAGACTTAAGTTCTCCACGTCTGCTTCAAGTCGATCTTAATAACTTTCAAACTTGGTGTGAAATTAACTTATTAAAACTCATTGTTTCAAAATGTAATGTCATGTCATTTCATAGATCCTCTTTTCAATTAGTGGTATATTATCTCAATAATACTCCACTTGAACGTTTGAACGAGATTAATGACTTGGGTGTACTCATGGACCACAAATTAAATTTTACTCGTCATATTAATGTAACTGTCAATAAAGCCATGAGTGTTTTTGGTTTCGTTAAGCGATGGTCGAAAGAATTTGACGATCCCTACACAACCAAAACTCTTTTTATTTCACTGGTCCGCACCATTTTGGAGTATGGATCATGTGTTTGGTCTCCACAATATGGATCACACCAAGTTAACATTGAATCTGTTCAAAAACAGTTTTTAATTTTTTCTCTTCGTTGTTTAAACTGGCATCGAAGCTTTAACTTACCCTCCTATTCTAAAAGACTTCTTTTAATTAACCTTTCCTCCTTACCTAATCGTAGAGTAATGCTTGGTATTTTGTTTATTCCATAGCTCGCAAATAACTGTCGACCGTTTCTCGTTGTCTGCAAATAAGTGTCTTTTACTGACTCTTTACGAAAAGACTCAGCGAGCAACCGATTTATCGGCTCTTAAATGAGATCGCTCGCGCTCGGAGCGAAACCGTTTTGTTCTATACTTTTTTGTTCTGGTTGTTCCAAGACCGTTTCGTCGTGTTTAGTGAAGCAAAAAGTCTTTTGCGTATGTATTGGTATACGTTCACACGCATTAGCAAGCAAATCGTTAAGCGTCTGATTGTAAAACGAAATACATATATGATATGCGATCGTGGATTAAGTGTGTGAGTAAACCGTAAAGACCGTTTGCGTTGAGTTTTTCGGTCAATCGGTCTTTTGCTGAGTCTCATTGTGCGAGCGTTTCTCGCTTCGCTCTTTACGCACTGCTCATTGAAAGACCGATATACAAAGCGCTCAAAGAAAAGAACTCAACAGAAAACACAAATGAAGACAGCATGAGTATCTTGCTCAGAGCGAGAGCGAGAGAGTATGAAGTATTTCGGTTGTCCTCGCAACGAGAGCGCAGAAAGAAAAACGGTCAACAGTTATTTGCGAGCTATGGTTTATTCACAAGCTTTTGAATAGACAAATAGAATGTCCTAATTTACTCAATCAGGTCAATCTATCTGTACCTTTTACACTAACCCGAACTTATGTCCCTTTATCTTTAACACGCTGTACTTCCAACTATTTTTTGCATGTACCTTTTCGAGTTCTCTGTTCCGACTACAACCGCCTTTATTCTGTAATCGGATCAGAGTTCTCTATATTTATTCTAAAAACTACTATTTTAAGTTATCTATCTAGTAGTTAGTCTTAATTATTATTATATCTTAATTATTATTATATTGCATGCTGTCTGATAGGGTTCGCGCGTAACAGGCTTTGTCCTGGTGTCGCTTGGACCACGTCCAGAAAAAAAAAAAAAAAAAAGTATTTTTTTCGTGACAAACAACGTCTGGTCGAGGCTGTTAGGTTCCTGTTTATTAAAACAGATTTTTTATAAAGATTTCCCGACAGTTTTTTTTCTCTCGAAAATCAAGATTATTCAAGAATAAAAGTTATTGTTATTGATTTTGGAAAAACCCTGAAGGAGCTATGGTGATCACCGCAAAGTCCATTATTTAAAGAAGGGTCAAAACAAGCATCTGTAACTTAGCACAGACATTTTTATTAACACTAAACTTCTAAATGGTAAATTTCGTGACAATCGCTTTAAAAACACCCTAGTTATTGCTCTAAAACTATATTCCTGACCAATCGTTCCTATGGAAGCTATATGATATAGAAAACGGATTCCAATGAAACTTGGTGGATATGTTAAAAAGTATATTAAACTTATAAAAGAACAAACTTCGTAATATTCAATTGAAAAACAACAAAGTTATGGAAGTTTAATTCAATTCTCGACCGATCGTTCCTATGGGAGCTATATGATATAGTCATCCGTTCGGTATGACAGGCGGACAGACAGACAGACGGTTTAGCCGTTTTCAAGAAATTTTGCTTTGTATTCGGTCAGATGATAAATACACTCTGCGAAATTCAATTAAAGGCACCCTATTTTTCTTGCATATTTCATGTACAAAATTTTTGAAAATTTTTTGTTGTTTTAAAAAATACTTAGTTTTTCTATAGTTCTGTAAAAGATAAATCGATGTATTGTCGTTGACGGTAGAAAACCGAATGAATTTTATTTTAAAAGAAGTTCATGAGCTTAGCCTAAGAACTCTTAAGTATATAAGTATATAAAAAGTATATATTATTATTCTAAGAAAGAGAGAGAGTGTGTAGTATGTACATATATGTTATACAATAAACATTCACACGCTCGATTATGCAGACGTTGCAATTCGTCCGCATGGTCAGTCTACGTAAGTGGCTGATCATGTTTCGAGCTTGCTTATGTTTATGTATATGCACCACATATAGCATACACTAACATGTATCGGCTATATGACCGTTTGCAACAAGAGAATACTCTATATTGTGTCGGTTATTATTCTTATTAGGTTGCATATACTACAGTTCTTTAGAAAATTAAATAATTTCATTCAAAAAAATTGCTTCATTTTTTAAACAATTTTTTTCGTTAATTCGGTGCGAAATTCAATTAAAGGCAGTGTTAGAAAAATTGTAAAAACAAAAAAATTCGGACTGCATTATACGATTGAACGATTCTTAATAATGAATTCAAGTTCTAGCTTTGAAAACAATTTGAAAAATCCTGTTTGAGATCGATTCCACTATTTTTTGGAACTTATTTTGTAGCATTACAGACCATTCTTCAGTTACAGCACTATGTAACTCGTCAAGTGTCTGAAATTTCCTCCCATCAGCGTAATAACGGCTTCTAAAATTGCACCACATATTCTTAATTGGATTCAAGTCAGGAAAACGTGCTGGCCATTTCAAAAGTTCAATGTCCTTTGATTGAAACCACTGCCGACTTGATCGAGACAGCTATAGCGGTGCATTAACTTGCCGGTAAATGGGATCTGTGTTCGGCTGCTGCTTAGTAAAAGTCATTAAAGTGTCATCCAACATGTCGATATAATTTGTCAATGACATCCTTCCGGAGATATTGAAAATAAGAGCCCTGCTATGAAAAGTAAAACCAACAAGCCAAGAAACCAAAATATGAGGGAACCACCCCCCACAGTTTCTTTTTATTAAAATTGGTGTAGATCATTTTAAATCATGCCAATATTAATTTAAACCATTTGGGCCATCCAGATTAATTATCCCACCCTTTGAGAACTTCGTCAATTTTTGCCAAAGATCATCTGGGAGGATGACAATTCTCATTTTTTACAAGGACATCAATTTATATTTTCTATGGACTTTCTCGACGTTTTTTCGCATGCAAATATTCTTTCTTCCATTTCTTCCAAAAGTCCCTTTTCATTTTTAAAAAATGACCAGGCGCTATCAGATCATAATCGTTTATTTTGACCAACAACGTTGATATTTCGTCAAATGTTAAATTGCTGTCTGCTATAACTCTTCAGGTGCTGCACGAATGCCTTAACTTCAGCTTCTCAATTCCTTCGAAGTGACGTCTGGCCGGGGGAATAAATGCCAGTTAATTTGTTCCTTTCGAGAACTAAACAATTTGTACATTGTTATTTACTTAGATGAAGTTCTCTGGCAGCGACCACAAAATTGGGTTCCATTACTTTAATATATTAGGACATCTTGCCTCGAACCGGGTAGTAGTCAGAAGCACCATGAGTTACCATATTCAACAATTTTTTTGTTCTTGAACATAATTTTTTTTTACTTTTTTATTTTAACGGACAATTTACTATCATTACATTGCATTATGTCATAACGTTACTTCACAAAAACTTTAAAAAATGTAATACTTTTATCAAAAAAAGTCCTTGGAGATTCATTCAAAATCAATCGGACAAAACAAATTTGTTTTATATTAGAATTTCGCGCTTAATCGAACCTTTTCGATCTATTTTGAAAATTGGCCAAATGGCGAACAATCGAAATTTTTTTCCCCGGATTTTTGTGTGAAAAAAAACAACAATTACATAAATGTTGAAAAAAAATATCAAAGAAGCTAACTTCGGCTCTGCCGAAGTTTGTATACCCTTGCAGCAAAATAATTGGTATAAATGTTAAACAAAATCAAAAAAAAAAAAACTAAAAAGAAGAAAAAAACGCATCTAAAAATTTTCACTTCTTCAACGAGCATTGATCTTGTTCAAACTTGGTGTAGGGTGTATGGGTAAAAATTAAATTTAAATGCAACAACAAAAAAACAATAATTTTATATATTTCTTATTTGGTGCCGCGCGGATTCGATCACGGGTCTTTTGTGTTAGTTCGGCAGATTTCTTGGAATTTGTTTTTGTTTCTTTACTGCCAAAGAAAATAGCTTTTTTTACTCGAGGTACCTCCACGTTTTAGTTAATAGCTCCGGTGATAATTATCTGATCCGACTAATTTTCACACTTTTCATACTCGATAGATTAAGGAACTTAACTTTTCATGTTTCAACCATGTAGTTTAAAGTTGAGGCTGTCATCCTGATTCAAACAGACAGACGGACAGACGGACATGTCTCAATCGACTCGGCTATTGATGCTGATCAGGAATATATATACTCTATGGGGTTGGAAACGTATATTTCTATGCGTTACAAACATCTGACCAATTTTATAATATCCTCTGCAAGGGTATAAAAATTGAGTTAAAGAAGAAATCTTTTGATTATGCACTTATTTTTTTAAGTTCTAATGACTCAGTAAAAATTTCAATAATCAAGAGGTTTCCGAGCTAGAATTGTCATCAATTTAAAAAACATAATTTTGAGAAGCATCTCAGAAAGGATTGGTATGATTGGCTTTAAGTTTTCAGACAATATATTTAAGACATAGTTTTGAAATGTGCAAAAAAAAACATTTGTTTTATTTTTTGCAAAGTTCTAGTTATTCCTCCCTAACCCCTTAGATGAAAACTAAATTTAAACATAGTTGACAAATATAAACACATTCGAGTTAGTTAATACGATAGGCAAATGAATAATGAATAAAGTAAAAATAGTAGACCAAGATGACTTCGTTGGGGACACTAGAAAATTCAAAAACGTTTAGGAAATCGCTGTTTTAAACAATACTCTTCGGACCACATCCGATGGCAAGTTTTTACGATAGTCTGAGCTAAAAACGTCCCTTCATAAACCCGTGATAAAGTCAAGGAGATTAATCAGCGATGAACGTTCCTTTATGAACTCGTCCTGATTAGGAGAGAAAAATATCAAAAATCAATCTAAACCATTGATTAAAATATCAGTTCTGTTAGAATATATACTTATCGAATAGCCCAAATTTTTGTAAATTACAACGGAAAGTTTTTGATCTAGATCCTACTGAATACGCATTGTTCAAGAAAAAAAAAAGAAGAAAAATGGTTACAAATAGATATAGAAATAGCAAAGATGGACGAGATAATAGAAGCGGTGATTAATCCATTCCAAACCTCTTATTTTTTGTAAATTTTTTTTTTTGAAATGGCACTTACTTTACCATTATTTTTTTGGATCTTCTAATTATTACTTGCACTCCAGTTGACTTCTTATATATAACACTCCTTTTTTACAAACCGTAAAATATTTCCTGTAATCTGTTCTGTGTATATCACAAGATCTGTTTCCCGTTTTGTGCGGTTAGGCAGAAGGCTTTGGGCATTTAGTGCACCCGCTCTGGATGAAAAAACAAACAAATTTTACAGGACTAAATAATAATTTGACCACTCGTTTAGTTGGTGATGCGAATATTTTAAGTCAATAAAAGTTTAGTTATAATTATTATATTTAATTATTTAAGTGAATATAAAATAAAATACTAGTTTTAAGTTTCAAGACAGAAATAATTGCCTTTATTAGTTATATGGTTTATATGCTTGGTATGACAAATTTTGAGTATAAGAAAATATACTACACAAATCTAAAAATTATTATATTTATTACGTCAACGCGTTCGGACATATTTTTATCTCGCTCCGGAAGTTCTTCGGTGTCAACGATTAAAACAAATCAAGTGACAATCGCCACAGAGACGCCCAATCACAATTATGTTGTTATTTGTTACTACAAATAGCACTACTTAGTAAATAACTAAATTTACTAGTAATGCCAACGTGTAAAGATATTAACTTGGGCCCTTCTTCACTAGGCTCTCGCCAGAAGTTACAAGAACAAATTCTTCAGCAACAAAACGAGTGTTGACTCTCTTTACAATGCAACAATGCATATTTCTCAGTAGTGTCTCCGACTTCCACAACAACAACAGCCGCAACGTCTGCAATAGCTTCGATCTTCGTAGAGCAGACTACCTCAACAAAATTTGCTCAACCAGTGACGCTGGCCACCTGTTCAGACTGGTATGGACAGATATATTAACATAAACAAACGATAGCTTAGCCCTTAGACAAAAAAAGGCAATACTCCCAAAATGTCCAAAAATAACATTGTGGATCGTTTGTTGTTTTCTCGTGAGCTATCCAACTTAAAAAATGTCAATTCCAGATATTATAAAAAATACAAGAAATCGGTACGTTCTTCAGACTTTGCTCTTTACGCAGTTGCTCGCTCCAATTTTATGTTGCTTAACAAGCACTGCTATAATAATTACCTCAAGCGTTGTAAGCTTCAGTTTTCCCGTGATCCTAAACAGTTTTATAGCTTTGTGAATTCCAAAATTAAGGTTGTCCACCCATCAATGTTAGCGTTTAAAAAAATATAGCGGACTCTGATCAAGCGATTGTTGATTTGTGCGCTGATTTCTTTACAACCACATATTCCTCAACGGAATACCGAACGAATCTTCCGTATCCTTATCAGATAAAAAGGTCTAATTGTATTTGTAGTCGTTCGATCGATGAGAGTTCGCTTCTTAGCGTGATTAATTTAGTAAAACCTGTGTACACACCTGGTCCTGATGGAATACCTGGTTGTGTACTCAGATTTTGTGCTGAGGCTCTATGTAAGCCACTTCAAAAACTTTTTTTTTGTCCGTTAAATCTTGTCATTTCCCGTCTATATGGAAGGAATCTTATACAATTCCTCTTCATAAAAATGGTAAAAAGTCCGGAGCATCCAATTATAGGGGTATTTCTAAATTGTCCGCTATTCCTAAAGCTTTTGAAAAGTTAATCACTTCTCGATTGCAACATTATTGTAGATTTATTATTTTACCATCTCAGCATGGGTTTGTGAAACATAGATCTACAACCACTAACCTATTAGAATTTACATCTTTAACGATCGAAGGATTTAGGAATGCAAGGCAAACTGATGTCGTTTATACTGATTTCAGTAAGGCTTTTGATTCTGTTAATCATACACTTCTTCTTTTAAAATTAAACAAAATTGGTTTCCCATGCAGTTTAATTAGCTGGATTCGTGAATACCTGACAGACAGAACACAGAAAGTTCTATTCAAGTCTTCAAGCTCTAGGTCTATCTAAGTCACTTCGGGGGTGCCTCAGTGTAGTCATCTGGGACCTTTGCTATTTACCCTTTTTATTAACGATCTTCCATCCGTTATAATTCATTCTCGTGTCCTCATGTACGCTTTGTCTCAGCTACAGAGACATTATATCTCCCTCATGGTTGCAGTCTGACCTCCAAAATTTTCAGTTTTTGTCAACACAACTTATTAAACCTAAACACAACTAAATGCAAGGTCATGACTTTTTTCAGAAATACTCAGTTGATTACCTCCTTTCTTAATAAGGTTCCATTAACCAGACTTAATGAGATGATTGACTTGGGAGTACTTATGGACCATAAATAGACTTTTAAGTCCCATGTATGCACTATTGTCGGAAAAGCCATGGGTGTTCTTGGTTTTGTTAAAAGATGGTCAAAGGAATTTGACGATCCATATACTACCAAAGTTCTTTACACCTCACTGGTTCGTCCAATTTTGGAATATGCATCCTGCATATGGTCACCCCAATACGATTCACATAAAGCAAGAATAGAATCAGTTCAAAAACAGCTCCTTCTCTTTGCTCTTTGTGGTCTGAACTGGGATCGTAATATCAACTTACCTTCGTACCCTAGTAGACTAGTAGTAGTTTTACTTGACCTTCCTTCCCTTACTAACCGTAGATTAATGCTTGTCGTCATATTTATGCACAAGCTCTTTAATGGGGATATTGACTCTCCCGAGCCATTAAACCGAGTAAAACTAACAGTTCCTTGTAGACCTACTAGAAAGTATATTCCTCTATCACTTCCACGATGTACTACTAACTACCTTATGTATAAACCTTTCCTTTCTTTGTTCTGATTATAATCGTCTTTACCATGTAATCAGTTCAGAGCTCTCTATTCCTTTACTAAAAACTTCTATCATTTCCCATTTAGCACGTAACTAGCTATAGTTTCGCTTTTTGTCTGTGTTTTGTGAATTGTCCCCGCGACTCGAGCCGTGCGTTATGCGGCTTGCGCCCCTCGGTCGGTTGGGCAGGAGGTGTGGGCAATTAGTGCTCCCGATGGGATTCGCGCGTAAAAAAAAAAAAAAAAAAAAAAAAAAAACGCTTTGGAAGGCAATAGATTACTGGCAAATGAGCCGGAATCCCAAGAAGGAGTTTCTCAAAAGAAACCCTCTGTTGCCAAGCCACAACCATTTTACATCCGTGGTGCAAGCTGCACTTCTTTGGCGCCAAAGTTTGTTGCCCTAGTTGATCAAACCAACTTTTATATGACTCCACTCAACAGGGGGAACATAAACGAAACCAAAGTCCAAACAAAAACCGAAAAGTTCTATCGTACTATTGAAAAGTACGGAGAATGTAAACTTCTACACATCACAAGCCGTTATTAAAGACATTGAACCAACGGTTCCGACTCAGGAAATTGTAGAAATATTGGAAGAGAAGGGCTTTGAGGTAAAGTTAGTCCCGTCTTAAATATACCGAACAGAAACAAAGTGCCACAACCTCTGTTCAAAGTGGAGCTACATCCCACGGGTTGTAAGAAAATTAAAAGCCAATCCAGTGCACCCTAAATACAATCTACAACCGCTGCTACATCGCAGAATTACTGTTGAAGAACCACATATGAGGACACACCCTGTGCAATGCTGCACTAATTGCCAGGAGTTTGGGTACATAAAGACGTTCTGCAGCCTTTGGCTACTCCTGGAATAAGTTTTGCAAGCCTGTTACGCAGTGGAAATGCACATCCCACTTTAACGGTATATCCCGCTGTATGAACTGATGCGGAACCAGAACTTCAAAGCTTATATAATAAATAATGTCAGCACTACATATAAGCCTCTAGAATGCAAACGGCATTCCCAATCACAAACAAGAATTGTCGCTGTTTTTGGATTCAAATGATATCATGCTGCTATCAGAAACACACTTTTAAAACAGAAACAACTTTCACATATGCATTCTACGCAACAAATCACCCAGACGACAAGGCTCACGGAGTAACTGGTATCCTAATCAAAAACCGGTTTAAACACTGTCTCCACAATGGATTTGCCAAACAATCACTTTCGGCAATACAACCATGGCTGCACTTTACTGCCTACCACGCTTATCGATCTCTTAAAAAAATGGTGCAACCGAGATAATTTCACCTATTCGATGCCCAACTGGCAGGTGGACCCTTTCAGACGATGAAAGAGCACTCAACTTTGCAGCTCATCTAAAAACGGTCTTTCTGCCAAATCCGTCAATAAACTCATTTCAGCTCCCCCCCCTGCGCACACCAATTTAAAGTGAGGAACCGAAATGCCATGCGGAGGAAATTTCTGCAATTATTAAAAACTATCTTAACCCAAGAAAGTCGACGGGCCATGACAAAATAACCCCGAAAATGATCCGAAAATTCCCGATCTGAGCCGTGCAAGACATCTGCAAACTTTTCAACGCGATAGTAAGAACTGGTGACTTCCCCATTAGTTGGAAAAAATCAGGAATCATAATGATCCCAAAACTTCACCTCTGATAACTTCGAATCAAAAGCAGGTGTACCTCAAAGCAGCGTCTTGGTTCCAACACGTAGGAGTCTACTAGAGTACGATGGCAATCTGACATTACGATCCCAGTTCAGACCACGAAGAGCAAAAAGAAGGAACTGTTTTTGAACTTTGTCTTGTATTCCTAAATCCATCGATCGTTAAAGACGTAAATTCCAAGATGTTAGTGGTAGTAGATCCACGTTTCACAAATCCATGCTAAGATGGTGAACTAATAGATCTACAAAAGTGTTGCAGTTGAGAAGTAATTAAATTTTTTAAAAGCTTTAGGGATGGCGGACAATTTAGAACTACTCCTATAATTAGATGCGTCGGACTTTTTACCATTTTTATGAAGATTAATTATATAAAATTCCTTCCATGTAGACGGGAAATGACAAGATTTAACGGACAACAAAAAAAGTTTTTGAAGTGGCTTACATAGAACCACTGCACAAAATCTGAGTACACAACCAGGTATTCCATCAGGAACAGGTGTGTACACAGGTTTTACTAAATTAAACACGCTAAGAAGCGAACTCTCATCGATCGAACGACTACAAATACAATTAGACCTTTTTATCTGATAAGGATACGGACGATTCGTTCGGTATTCCGTTGAGCAATATGTGGTTGTGAAGAACACAGCGAACAAATACCAATCCCTGGATGAGAGTCCGCTGTATTACTTTCGAACGATAATATTGATGGGTGGAAAACCATCTTCCGTTTAGAATTCACAAAGCTATAAATTGTTTAGGATCACGGGAAAACTCTTGCTTGCAATGCTTGAGGTAATTATTATAGCGGAGCTTGTTAAGCAACATAAAATTGGAGCGAGCAACTGCCTAAAGAGCAAAGTCCGAAGAACGTCCCACCTTCTTGTATTTTTTATATTGTATATAAATCTGTATTTGTCATTTTTCAAGTTGGATGGCTCACGAGAAAACCAAGGAAGCCGGTGAGACGACACTGGGAGACAAACCTTAAAAAGCTAACCAAGAGTGTCATAAAACAAAAAGATAGCAAGATCCATGTCTGAGCAACTATATAAGGATGACCAATCTGTTCCCAGTTCTTATCCAAAGACGATTAAGATATCACTATCACTAGGAAATATGTCGAATAGAATCTAAGTGTTTTGCATATACCGCCATGTCGCCATTATGTAGACAGAGAAAGAATTGAATCTGACCTTAACACTAAAAAACTCAATCTTCAGAGTGTCCGGTGAAGGAATTTATAGGCTTATACTATTGAATCCGCCTGAGTGTCACGTATTGCACCTCTAACTGGACTACTATCGGCAATATCAACAGTTTTTGATAATTGCCCGGACTTTTCGGAAACTACAGCTTTATTCGTCTTCAAAGAGAGACCATTTCCTGGAGAGACGGAGGTAGCCTCATCATTGCGACCGCCTTGAGAGAGGGGCGTGGTAAACGAAATAAGCTGCGGAGGATTTGTCACAGTGAGCAGTGAAGGAGATTGTGGAACCACGGCCGAGACGGGACTGGGTACAGGCAAATGCAAAGACAGATTGCGCATACTGGTTTTCTTACGTTTTGGAGACTCATTTAACAGCTTATAGCTGCTAAATTTGCTCTCCACAGCATTGAACTCAACAGGAAAGTAACCCGTTATGGTGTGAACTTTTTGTTTGAGCAGACAGACACTTTTAGATTTAATTACAACTCAAAAATTTTTTATAAGAAAAATGAAATATCAAAAGAACAAAGAAAAAACTCACTCAAATTCATAAGGCAAATTCGACACTGGGGTCAAACTTGCAGAGAAATTTAATGCAAGATCTAAGAGAATTAAGCACTACACAAATACACCTATCACTTGTACGCAAGATAGAGATAGATGCGAGCGAGAATAAAAGAAATTAGAGAAAAAAGAAAGGGAGAGCCAACAGCACGGCACACTTATTAATTTATTTAGATAACATCGACTAACAAATAGCATTTGACTTAATATTACTTAACATATTATAGTATTAAAACAAATTATAGTATAATTTTAAGTACGCAGAAGAAAAAAAAAAATGGTAAAACAAAAAAAATTTTAGATAAAGAGAGTTAGAATTCAGGAATAGTTCGAAGGAATTCAAGGAGTTAGGCCGTAAAGAAGAAGAAATATGAGGAGAAAGAATATGGGCACACTCATTATAGTCACTACACAATATACGAAAGGGGTCATGTAGACTAAAATTTGAGAGGCATGCTCTTAAAAGTATAGGGACGAAGTTACGTGTGGGACGACATGGAATAGCTAGGTTAATTTTTCCTAATAAGAAGAGAGAGTCTATTTCACCAGATAAAAGTTTGTCGAGAAACAGAACTCCACGGACGGGTCTTCGATTAAGCAAAGAGGGCAGATTTAGGAGAAGAAGCCTATTCGAGTAACGAGGGAGAGGCCTAATTGGCTCCCAGTTTAGACCAAGTAGGGCGAACAATAAAAATTGTTTTTGAACCGACTCAAAACGTTGCCGGTGAATAGAATATTGAGGACTCCAAACTGCCGAGCAATATTCTAACACTGGGCGTAAAAAGGATATAAATAAAGCCTAGCAAAGATGATGCTTTGTTAGTCACAGATGTAATGTGAAGCATTAGCTTGGGATCAAAAATAATGCCCAAATCTTCAACAGAGAAAACACTATTTAGGTTAACGCCATTCATGCAGTAATTGGCCAGAATTGGCAAACGACGACAAAATGACATAGATGAGCATTTCAGTGTGTTGAGGTGGACGTGATTCATTAAGCACCACTCACTAAGCTTATTAATATCAGCTTGCAAAGTTGAATGAAGAGATGAGCCATGAAATGAAACGCAAAGTTTAACATCGTCTGCAAACATAAACACATGTGAGTTAATAAAAACGTTAGGCAAATCATCAATAAACAAATTAAAGAGTAGTGGGCCCAGATGACTTCCTTGGGGAACACCAGACAAAACATTAACATTTTTGGAGAGCGCAGTTCTAAACAAAACTCTTTGAGTTCTATGAGGTGAGGTAGACGTTAACCAAGATAGAAGATTAGGAGAAAACCCTAGCTGACCAAGTTTCAACATTTTGTGGTCAACACTATCAAAGGCTTTGCTGTAATCGGTGTAAGTGACATCCGTTTGAGATTTTTTACGAAAACCTTCATGAACCAAAGTACTGAATTCAAGAAGATTTGTAAGTCATGAACGTCCCTTCATAAATCCATGCTGATGCGGAGAAATTAAAGATTTGAGGTTACGTGTGAACCAAGGAGGCTTTGTAGAATTGTATTCACATAGGGTGTTTGGCACACAAACATCAAAAGCTGCATAAAAAGTTGAATAAAAACGTTCAACGGCAGTCCAAATCGACGCCATTAAATAGATTATACCAGTCAGTCCTACTTAGAATAGAGTCAAGGCATGCAAAGTCAGTTTTGCGATAAAATTTCCGCCGACGAGGTTGAGAAGATAGGATAATATTACATGAAGAATTAAGAGCAAGATTTATTTGTAGGTAGGGTGTAGGGTGGTATGAATCTTCAGGAAGCGATAAAGGAGGGCATCGTTCAATATTTATTGATGAAGAATCACTGACGAATACAAAGTCAAGAAGTCTGTTAGATGAGTTAATTATCGAATTGATTTGAAACAAGGGAAAGTCAAAAAGCTCACCTAAATAATCATTGTGTGCTGAGGGGATTAGATAAGGAACTTTTAGCTGAGATTGCCATGACACATGTGGTAAATTAAAGTCACCAAAGATAATTAAGTGATCCCGATCGCAGTATGCTCAGGCCAAAAAGATGAGGATAAAATAGTATTGAATAGAGAGTAAGGGACGGAAATCTTAAGTGATGAAATATCTCTAGCTTTACTAAACTTAAATTTCCTAACTATGATATCCGAGGCAGGAAATGCTTAATGAATGAAGTAATGAGGTTATTTTCAGCTGTGTTTAAATGCAGGCGGGACACACAAATATGCTTCTTTGGCGGAATTGCTGTAAGAGTGCAAGTAGAAGCAGCGACGGTAGTAGCATAAGTAGCAGTTGAAGCCGTAGACGTTACCACAAGGTATTGATTGGGGTAACGGCTTCAACTATAGCATTAGAGCAGTTGCTGCAGATGTACTAGCAATTTCGACGGCCTCAGCGACACCATTTGGAACAGTAACAACAATCATATTATCAGCTGATGCCGCAGAAGCTACAGCATCATTCCAGTCAGCAATCATGTCGGCAGCATCGCTCTCCATAAAATTGGTGTGGCGATTTGCTTCCGAAGGCATATCAACAATAAGTGGCGTCGCAAATATTGGAGTAATGGTTTCCATATTAGGAGTGACAGGCATTGGAGAAACATCAAACGCTCTATAGTGCGACAACTGTCGCATGTCCAGTTAAGTCCAACCCTTTTCTAATTGTGTCCCGGACACGCCCAGTGAGACCAACACATTTAATATGTGCATAATTATCACATAGCCAGCACGAGACATAATGATCGTCGGCTATAAGCTGTCTCCTGTTACAAGTTGAGATGCAGCAAGCAAGCATAGTTACAAGTAATCTCACTTAGGCAGTGTGTACTGTAGCCGAATGGAAAGGCAAAGCAGATGATAAACATTATTTCGCTTCAGCAGTAATCAAAACGCCAGAGCTACCGTAAATAAATGCTCTTGTTAAATTGGGTAGTCAGATGCTCAACTTATTTCAGGGCAAAGAGCACAAGAAGCGAGCAGCTGTAGACACACAGGAAAAGTAAAAAAAATAATTGAACAATTTAGACTTTATGATAGCAGTTTTTATTATAACTTCACTTAAAAGTTTAATAATATTGTTTGAACGCCGAAATACTTTGTTTATATTTAGGCACAATAATTAAATTCTATGCGGTCCTAGAGCGTCAAAAAACACGTCTTGCTTCAGTGAAGACTTGATCATGCAACAACAATTCGTTGGCGCGAGCGCGTGATCTGTTTTAAAGCGGTAAAAAGTTGAAACGCAAGAGCAAAGATTAACAAAAACAACAACACTGCGGTAAAAAGTTTGTTTGTTATTTCAAAGATTAAATTCAATGCTTTGATTTTGCTTTTGTATAATTAACTAAACAAAAAGCGCAATGTCAAAAATTTAAATGACCAAATGATGTCAATAGTTATTGCTAAATTAAATAATAAATAAAAGAACAATTACACGACGTAGTTTTCTGTTAAGGAGTACCAATGTGTATTGTCATGGACAATTAAAAAATCGCTGAAATCGGAAACTATAACCTTAATGCTTAAAAATTAGTTGAATATCGAAATTTATAAAGGTCCCCTTTACAAAACCTCGGTTAACGGATAAGTGGAAAGGTTCCATTCCACCTTGTCTGAAATGATGATGTGTCTAAGAAATAACCAAAAGCAAAACAATTTCAAGGAATTATTAGATAGAGGTGTATAGAAGTATAAGTCATCGATACATTAGTTATCAATAAGAGACCTTTGGACGTATTTTTTGGTGAAATATTATATCAGACCCGGAATACTACGAATAATACAGATAGAACTTTATAGACAAAATTAGAACAAAACAGAAAACAAACTTGGAGCATCATAGAACAAAACAGGAAACAAACTTGGAGCATCGTAACAAAAAACGTAAAAAAATACAAGACTACAATAGCGGACAGGAAATCTTTGCCAATCAAAACACAAGCCTAGGATCCAACCTAACAGTTAGGTATAAAAAAGAAGCGGTGAAGGAAGACGGGTAATCGGGAAAAATAGTCCATAAAAGTAAACATAAAAACTTTCAATTTCACCAACGCACAAACAATCACTACAAATAAAGAAGAGGGAAAAACACAGATTTGCACCACTATAGCTCATATCGTCGACCTGAACTAAATAGAAAACGCCATTAATTCATTATCACATGAAAACGAATTAAAAATTAATAATCTTTATTCCACCCTACACCACGAAATAACACAAACTTTCACCACATTGCATGCAATCACGTCCTCACTAAATCATAGACATACTAGATCCATTAACTGGATAGGCTCAGCGTGGAAATATGTGGCAGGCCCAAAACTTGGACAGCTTAGTATCAAATAATAACCAACTGCTAATTATAAATAGACAACTGGAGCAGAGAATCAGTAAATTAATAAAAATATCTAATCACCTAACAAACTCAATAAAAAAAGGGTAGTCTTCTCACTAACGAGATAGCTATTAATTTCCAAAACCAGATTAGGCTAAAAAAAGATGAAATAAATAACATATGGCATGCCATTCAACGGGCAAGAGTTAACATAATAATTTCTGTATTATTAAGTGAGGACGAGTTAAAGTTTAACGATCAAGGACTACTTGGCTTGCTGACGTTTCTATATTGCACAATAGAACAATCCTTGTCTACTTAGTTAACATTACCTTTCTAAAAAATAAAGATGTGTTCCCTACAACCACTATAAGCACTTCTTAACTTCTTCATGTTAAACCTAAATAAATCTAAATGCAAGGTCATGACTTTTTACAGAAATACTCCTCAGTTGATTACTTATTTTCTTTACAATATTCCAACTTTTGAGTCTCACATTTCCACTACCGTCGGTAAAGCCATGGTTGTTCTTGGGTTTGTAAAAAGATGGTCAAGGGAGTTTGATGATCCATATACAATCCATATTCTTTTCATTTTACTGGTCCGTCCAATTTTAGAATACGCATCTTGCATTTGGTCACCCATATATGAATAATATCAATCAAAAATAGAGCTGACTTTTTGGACTGACCAAAATTAGTTCCTGATCTTTGCTCGTGGTCTGAACTGCCATTATAATCCCAACGTCAACCTACCATCGTACTCCAGTAGACCTCTTTTACTTAACCTACCTTCTCTTACTAATCGTAGGTTAATGCTTGGCGTCAGATGCGCAAGCTCCGTAATGGTGAGAGTTGTGGGCATTTAGTGCTCTTGTTGCGAATCGCGCGTAACAAAAAGTCACTTTTTCTCAAGCCGTAATCATATTAAATATTAAACTAATGGTACATGCATTCGAAACACAAGACTAAATACTTAAATACTTTAGCAACTCTGTCTCACACATACTCGTATTCACAAATTAAATAAGTTTAAAAAAAAATAAAAAAGCAAGATTTTATTCACATAAACGATATAAAAGCGCACCCTAATTCATATGTATGTACAGTATGTCAAGTAATTGTTTGCAAAACGAAAAAAAAAAAAAAAAATTCATTTTTCAACCTATATTTTATTAACTTACATTAACTTTTTTGAGATTTTTTTTTTGGTAACTAATAGATTTAAGTATCCTTTCTCTATGTAAGGCACAAAAACTTCAAATTTCGATCCACAAAAGTATAAAAAAAACATAAAAGAGAAAATTCTTCGAAATTCACGCTGTCAATTAATTGTTTGCAAAATGCAAACAATTATTTGAAGGTTAACTATAACTAAGAAAATATAACTTTTTTAAAACTAATTTTTGGTATGCCTACCGTCAGCATCTATAGCGGCCTGAAATCGTCATGGCATTGAGTTTATCAGGTGTTGGAGGTCCCAAAACCCAGGATTTAGTTGCCACTCTTCTTGAATGGCTCTTATAAGAGCCGTTTTGTTAGTTGGGCTCTGTCTACCCACTCGTTTCATTATGAAAGTCTACAAATTTTTGATGGGGCTTAGATTATGACTCTGGCCAGGCATTTCAATCACTTTCATGCAATTGTACAACAACCAGGACCTGCATAGGTGCCTTTTATGCTTAGGGTCATGATCTTGGTACAGCTTATTTTTAAATTTATGGGGGTTTTTGGGGGTCAATAAATCCAAAATGTTTCTAACTTTTTACCAATTCATTTTATTAGAATAGACAAGTACAAATTTTTATCCAAGATTTCTTCAAAAATTCGAAGGTCAATCCAACACCATTACAGATAACTTGATAACGTGGAAGTGGAAACTATATTTTGTTCCTGAAGGGCTGTTTTAAGTTTTTTTTTCATACTTTAGTAGGTCCGTCTTGATAGAACATCATTATATTTGTCTGGTCACAAAAAATCATCATCATAGTACATCATCCCAGTACTGGAGGACACTGTAAACATTGGCAATCGCCAAGTTTAGCCGCCCCTCAATCTTAACAGCAAACGGTAATAGCTTCTTTCGAGCTATATTTGAGGAATATCTATGCCTTCTTAAGACTTTCCTAATAGTTTCATGGCTTACTGACTTCTGGCAATTATTTTTGGGCTCTGTCGCCAACTGTCTTGGTCTGGTTTGAGGGTTATTGGCGACTTCTTTAATTATTTTTGACTGATCGCGTCTGCTTAACTTAGACGGCGTGCCTCTAGAATACTTTAATTCGAAACTATTTTTTGTTTTCTGCCCGGTTTATAATATTATTAACAGTTCTCAGATAACTGAAAACATTTTCGCCACTGCTGTTGCCAATTTTGGCAATGTCGCACATAATCATTTTTCCCGGAATTCAATGTTCCGTTTCCTCTATTTTGTATTGTCTTTGCATTTTGCAAAGAATTAATTGACAGCGTGAATTTCGTCGAATTTTCTTTTTTATGTTTTTTTATACTATTGTGGATGGAAGTTTGAATATTTTTTTTGCTTTATATAGCTAAAGTATACTTAAATCTTTAAGTTACCAAAAAAAAATCTTAAAAAAAGTTAATGTAAGTTAACAAAATGTGAGCTGAAAAATAAAATTCTATGACTTTTTTCCTTTTGCAAACAATTAATTGACATACTGTAAGTATATACATGCTTGCGAATACTTACTAAGTATACTCGGAAGTAGTTCCGTTTTCACTTGTTTCGTTTATCGTTCTGATTTGTTTCGCTTGTTTTGATATGTCTTCCATTTCGTTTGTTCAGCTTGATGTGTAAAAGGACATCAAGTCAGAATATTTCGGGTTTTTGCAACTAGATTCATTCTAAGTGTCCAGAGTTTGCCTACACGAAGTCGTTCTGCTGCCTTTCCGAAAATAAAACAAATAGAAACACAAGAAAGTGCAGTAGCTGCAGTATAAATCACACCGAAATGTACGGCTTATATTCAGGGCCCTCCATATATTCTTTTCAGGAGCTGTAAGGTCATCAGAAACCCTAACAACCGCTACCCCTGTGTAGTGAAAGGTAAATTCTCAGCCCTCTACAACGGTAATATCAAAGAAAAGCCATTTTCAAACTCAAACAGCAGCTGCCACTGTTTCTGGACTCAAAACACACTCCTAAATACGCATCCAACAAATTGAATTCACTGTCTCCACAATGGACTCACCAAACAATACCGGCAAGCAACCGCAATAAGTGTCCCTACCATTTATGGCAGCACAACTGTTGCTGCACTTTACTTCGCACCACGCTTCTCGATCTCAGACAAAGAGATTATTAAAATCATACATAAACCCGGCGAATAAAATAAGCTATTCCTCGTCGGCTAAACACGCACTGGCCGGCGGATCCAATCAAGCTACCAGATTTATGCCTCAATCCGACTATGTTGTGTATCTTGGAGGGCACCTTGACAAAAGACCTACCTGGCGAAAATATATGGAACCAAAGAAAATTGCATTGGCTTAATAACTCACTATCTATTTCTGGAACTTAAAGTTCTTCTCCACAACTTGGCGATAAAAAGTACGTCTCTGCGCTGTGCCAAGCTCCAGACACATCCGAGAGAGCTCGCCCAGTTATTACCGAGCGAGTGTGTAGTATAATAGAGTGTGTAATAGAACTCATCTTCAATAAAACCACCTTCCAACCCTCTAGCAACTCAGCAGGGCCATAGATCAATGCAACATCCCTCAGATGTAAGGGTTTACGTGTTAGATTAAAATAGAATCATAAAATTGTTGTTAGTCTTATATAATAATTACACTATTGGAAGATCCAATAAATAAGTAAAATGAAAAAAAAACATGCGTATGCACACAATTTTCTTTGGCAGCAAAGAAACAGAAACAAATTCTAAGAAATCAGCCGTACAAACACGAAGACCCAGGTTCGATTCTCATCGCAACGAAAAAGAAATTACTATAAATATTGTTTTTTCCTTACTGTATTTAAATTCAATTTGTACCCATACACCTTATACCAAGTTTGAACAAGATCGGATAACTATAAAGGTGCAAATTAATTAAATGTCATCTATATATATAAAAATGAAAGCCGTTTTCCCTGGTCACGGCATCACGTGTGAATGTCTGGACCGATTTTACTAATCCTTTTTTTTGTTTTATTTGTTATTATTAGGAGAAGGATCTTACGTTTTACGTCTTAGCGTCTATACATCGAGAAGCTTTCCCCTACCAGCACCAAATATCCGCTGTGGAAAGCACATCCAACCATAACTGCTCCAGCCGAGATAATTTCATCTTTACGATGCCCAACTGGCAAATGGGCCCGTTCAGACGAAGAAAGAGCACTCATCGTTGCAGCTCATCTAAAAACGGGCTTTCTGCCAATTCCGTCAACAAACTCTTTTCAGCTCCCCTCCTTGCGCTCACCAAACGAAAGTGAGCAACCGAAATTCCAAACGGAGGAAATTTCTGCAATTATTAAAAACTATCTTAACCCAAGAAAGTCGCCCGGCCATGACAAAATAACCCCAAAAATGATCCGAGAACTCCCGATCTGTGCCGTGCAATACATCTGCAAACTTTTCAACGCGATAGTAAAAACTGGTGACTTCCCCATTAGTTGGAAAAAATCAGTAATCATAATGATCCCAAAACTGGGAAAAGACAAAACACAGCTATCATCGTTCAGACGCATCAGTTTATTGCCAAGTCTTTCAAAACTAGTTGAAAAGGTACTACTACTCCGTATAAATACAATCCTGGTAAACCAAAATATAATCCCACATCATCAGTTGGGCTTCCGTGAAAAGCATGGCACAATTGAGCAAGTCAACCGGAATCTTATCTATTCAACAGAAAATTCGCTGTACGATGCAATAGCTTCACCTCTGATGACTTCGAATCAAAAGCATGTGTACCTCAAGGCAGCGTGTTGGGTCCAACACTTTATATTCTGTACACAGCGGACATACCAACAAGCCCTGCACTCATCACATCTACTTTCGCCGATGACACGGCTATCCTTAGCCGCTCCAAACGTCCGATCAAAGCTGCTGAGCAACTGGCAACCCATTTAAAGGAAATTGAAAAGCAGATTGGCGCATCCGTGTAAATGAACAGAAATGCAAGCACGTTACGTTTACCCTCAATAGAGCAAACTGCCCATCATTGACGCTCAACAACGTGCCAGTGCCTCAATCCGACGATGTTGTGTATCTTGGAGTTCACCTGGACAGAAGATTAACTTGGCGTAGGCACATCGAAGCCAAGAAAAAGCAGCTAAAGCTTAAAGCAACCGGACTACATTGGCTTATCAACGCACGGTCTCCCCTATGTCTGGAATTCAAAGTTCTTCTCTACAACTCGGTATTAAAACTCATCTGGACATATGGCTCTGCGCTATGGGGAAACGCAAGCAAGAGCAACATTGAAACCATACAAAGGGCTCAATCCAAGGTTCTCAGAACCATCACGGGAGCACCTTGGAATATCCGTAATGAAAATGTACAGAAAGACCTACACATTCCTAGAGTAATAACCGAAATAAAGGTACAACAGGTTAAGTACACCGCTAAACTGCAGGCTCACCGAAATCATTGGCCAAATCATTAACACGAGTACGTGAAAGTACTCGTCTTCAACGAAACGACCTCCCAACCATCTAGTAATTAATCAGGGCCATAGATCAATGTAGCATCTTTCTGATGTTAGGTTATGTGTTAGATTAAGATAAGCCTAGAAAATTGTTCTTAGTCTTATAAGCCCATATAAGAGATCCAACAAACAAATAAAACGTTAAAAAGAAAAAAAAAATTTTAATGCTCACGCACACACACATGCAAAAATTCTTCACCACGCGGTTTGTGAGGGAGACAGGAATATTGGCGTTGTGTTCTTGAACAGAACGAAATTGAAGGAGCGAGATGCCATGCGTTTGCTATGTATGTATCTCGAAATAGCTGAAGTGCAAACAATCAACCTGATGACGTAGTAGTAAGAGATCGGCCGCGCATTAGTCAAAGGTGTTGGTTCGACTCCCGGTTGAGGCGAGCTTTTTTTTTTTTATTTTCTGCAATATTTGTGGCAATCGTTTTAAAATTTTGTGCTTAAATAAAATAATTAAACAGTCTAAAGCTGCAAGGTGATACAAACTTCGGCAGGGCCGAAGTTAGCTTCTTTGATATTTTTCAATTATAATTAAGGATTTTTAAGTCGCTGACAATTGTCAAATGATGGTTAAATAAGATAGTCTCTTCACCAATTAAAAATCCATTTCAATTTAAATTTTTTACTGCAAACCCTTTGAATGCTAAAAATAAACTAAACTTAAGAGAAATAATGGAACTAAAGAACAGAGCGTTAAAGATGGATAGTCGTTCCGCTCTAATGTCTAAGCATCTCTTTACCAGTTCCCACACCCTTTTTTAAAGGACGTAAAATTGGAAAAAAAAAAGGTTGGTTATTTGGGGATGTGCCGCCTGTAGGATGATATGGAATCAAAATGTATTTATGTTCCTTACACCTTTTTTGCAACATACAAATTTAAAAAATATATTTTTTTTTTCCAATTCCAGATCATGTTTGGCAAGTCGTATTTCAAAAAAAAGGAATTTCTGAAAAGGCGGGGATCATTGGAAGTTACCATTGTTGTTTAACTTTGAAATCTTTAACTTTTGTGTGCATTGGATCGGACAAAATTCAAAACAGAGCCGATCGATTACCCAAAGTTGAGATACTGTTAACGACAATTAGACGGTAAATAAGAACTTTGCACTTGAATATTAAATGGTTAGCGTTGGGGTAGTTAAAACTATCAAAAAATCAATTTTTTTTGTATTCTTAAAGTATGTATATGATGTCTTCAAAATATCGTCTTAAACCTCAAAACCAAACCGAAAAAACATATCGGAGATATACTTATGTGTAAAAAGTAGATATGCTTTTTATACCTTTGAAGAGGGTGTTATAAAATTGGTCAGATGTTTGTAACGCATAGAAATATACTTTTCCGATATATATATATTCTTGATCAGCATCAACAGCCGAGTTGATTGAGTCATGTCCGTCAGTCTGTTTGTTCATGCGTTTTCGAGCTTAAATTTTAAGCCCCATGGTTGAAACATGAAAAGTTAAGTTCCTTAATCGATTATCCAGACCAGTTTCAAAAATTAGTCGGATCGGATAATTAGCACCGGAGTTATTAACTAAAACGTGGAGGTACCTCGAGTAAAATAAGCAATTTTCTTTGGCAGCAAAGAAACAAAAACAAATTCCAAGAAATCTGCTGTACAAACACAAAAGACCCTCGATCGAATCCGCGCCGGACCAAATAAGAATTATATAAAATCATTGTTTTTTTTTTTGTTATTGCATTTATTTTTAATTTGTACCCAAATAAAAAATTTGAACAAAGTCGGATAACTATAAAGGTGCAAATTAATCAAATGTAATTCCTTATATAATAAATTATGTGCAAAAACATTCACCACGCACAGATCGAAACTGAAGGAGCGAGATGCCCTGCGTTTGCTATATATGTCGAACTAGCTTACGTAAGCTAAGTGAGGACGGTGGCGTAGTGCGAAGAGATCGGTCGCGCTATGTCTCGATGGTGTTGGTTCGATTATCGGTAACGACGTGTAAAAATTTTTGAAGGTGTTTTTTTTTTTTTGATTTTGTTATACCAATTATTTTAAAATTGTTGTTTTTAAATGAAATAATAAAACAGTGAAACTGCAAAGATGTTAGCTTCTCTGATTTTTTTCTTCTTTTTTTGCTTTACCAAAGTCTTACCTTACATTGTTTTGGGGTATTCATGTTTTCGCATACATACATATAGCATAGCATGTACATATTTCACGACTTCTCTTTGGACTTCTTAATTTTCGAAGCAGATTCAAATTCTTTTCTAATTAGAAAGTGAATTAAAAAAATTTATCATTGGATTGGCCGAAGCTGGAAAAAAACATTACTTATACTCCTGCCAGAGCTAATAGGCATATAAACCCAGAAAATTGATAATCGCTGTTCGACGACTGTTCGTGGACGAAAACATGTCATATACGAAAATAAACGTCAGCTACAGGTGAATGCATTTAGTATACGGGTTAATCAAATTTTACAGTAGAGAGACATGGCTAAACATTGTTCCCGCGCTTTTGAAATGCCACAACCGCTTTTGGAGAAAAATATAAATTTCGGTCAGATGAAAAATCAAAAATTTTAAATTCTTTTAATACCCTTGCAGAGGGTATACTAAAATTGGTCAGATGATTGTAGCGCATAGAAATATATATTTCCTATCATCAACAGCCGAGTCGATCTTGCCATATCCATCTGTCTGTTTATTCGCAGTTTTTAGAAATTTAATTTTAAGCTACATGGTAGTTAAGTTTCCAGAGTGTTTCTTAGGGTTAAAATTAAAATTTTGTTTTTTCCTGTTGCCCTATAAATCCAATGTGTACCAAAGCTCTATCATCCAAGTTTGAACTAAATCGCATAATTATTTAAATATATAAAATTATTGCTTTTTGTTGTTGCATCTAAATTTAATTTTTACCCATACACCCTACACCAAGTTTGAACAAGATCGGATAATTATTAAGGTTACAAATCAATGATCAAATTTAAATGAAATTAAATATATTTTAATGCTTACGCACAGAGACAGAAATATTTTAGTTGTGTTCTTACACAGAACGAAATTGAAAGAGCGAGATGCAATGGGTTTGCATATATGTCGAATTAGCTTACACTAGCTAAGAAAGCACGGTGGCGTAGTATATAGAGATCGGTGGCACGGTGGGCTTGGTGTTTGATGGTTCAATGCTCGTTCTTCTTGTTCTTTTTTTTGTTTTTTTTTTTTTTTTTGATTTTGTTAAACATTTATACCAATTATTTTGCTGCAAGGGTATACAAACTTCGGCAGAGCCGAAGTTAGCTTCTTTTGATATTTTTCTAATAAAATGAATTTATTCTAATGCTCACGCACACACACACATCCAAAAAATATACCTACAATTTTTCTACGTACAAGTGCGGTGATACCTTCGAAGCTGTTGTAATTTTCTAATCCCATCCTAGTCGTATACTTGTTCAAGCAAAAGTTTTTGTATATTAAATGAGGAAGCGGTATTTGGAATACGTCCCATGCTGAGGGAGTCTCCGGTTCTAAATAGGGCAGCGCCTAGCAAACCAGTAGCTGGTTTAGCGAAGAGTCCAGTTAAAACTATAGAGAAGGATCAGAGAGCAAACAGCTGCACTTTCAAACCAGAACTGAAGGATCTGGGCAAGCTCCTTTGGCGATTGAAGGGCACTTTTAAATAAAAGGATGGCAAGCCCCAGGTTAAGCACGTGAATCTTAACACTAAACTAGATATCAAGCGCATAATCGAGCTGCATGAGCAAATTAGCCTCCAGGGCATCCTATGCCCAAATGCTGAGCATGGTCACTAGACGAGAAGACAGACGGCTCAATGGGGGGAAGGACAGCGTTTCTCGGACGAGAAGAACCCAAAAGTGCGAGTTATTGTTGGAGCTACATGGCAAATCTGAATCCAACAAGCTGCAAGAGGAGTTATGCCAAGTTCTGGGAAAAAATGCTTCAATACGGACTGTCTTTGACGTGGCGCACCTAGAAGTATGAGACCTCGATTGTCTGGCTACTGAAGCAGATATAAAAGCGGCCATTACTAAAGAGTTGGGTAAGGTATCGTAAAGAATCTTAGTCAAGGCATTGCGGCCAACATTCGGCGATACTCAGATGGCAGTAGTATGCTTGCCGCAACATCAGGCGATGGTACTCCTTGAAAAGAAAGCCCTACGCTTAGGGTGGTAAAGATGTAGAATTAGGGGAAGAACAGTCCAAAAGAGATGCTATAGAGTGGATCGCACAAACTGGTGTCTGAGATGCGGCCAATCCGACCATAAAGTCGTAAATTGCACTAGTGAAGTCAAATGCTTCAATTGTGTGAAATGAGAACGGAGGTAAGCCACTACGCTGGCAGCAAAAGATGCCCGTTGGCCAAGTCTGGTGAGTCGCAACCAACATCATTATGAAGTTTGTTCAACTGAGATAGCAATGTCCTGAGCGAGCATTATAAAATATCCGATAACTCCTTTTGGGCAGTTGACCTATCGGGGAAAAATTGTATTCGGCTGATTTCCTACGAACAGGCAAGGTTCATCGGATCGATACCGTTCATCCGTCTAATTTCGCTTCAGCGCTCACAAATCCGGCACTCTCTAGTAATGCAACTATCTCCACAGAGATACTAATGGAATCACAAGGGCATGTGATGCCAACATGAGAGGACATAGTTGCCACCAAACTCCGTTCTACTGGTGGAATGATGACATTGCGGATGCAAAAAGTAAATGCTTGAGAGCTAAAAAAGATTATCAGAGAGGTAGTGGAAAACCTGAGTTTCTGCATCTACACTCCGAATTCTCCAACAGAAGGAGAACATTAAAAATTGCGATCAAGGAGAGCAAGAAAACTTGCTTTCTTGAACTCTGCGATTCCGCTGAAAGCGACCCCTGGGAACTGGCGTATAAAGTCGCCTTAAAGAAACTCAGAGCAGCAAATTCAGCCATGTCAGAGGAATCTCGTATGGTCAACATTGTTGAAACACTCTTTCCGGATACGTCCTCTATAGCGGAAAGGCATTACACGCTAAATTTACCACCTGTCGATAGTTTAATCACATCAGAGGAGGTAAAAAATGCAGCTGCTCTTCTACAAGACAACAAGGCACCAGGCCCAGACTCTATTCCCAATAAAGCCCTAAAATTTGCGGTTGCTCACCAGCCTGATAAATTCGCTGAAACCTTCAATGCATGTCTAAAAGAATTCAATTCGCATCTTTCGTCATTGTGAATAGACGTGTTTTTCTGTGCTCCTGCATAATTTCTTTTATTTCGGTTTTAAACTCACCGCGCCTGCATAAAAATTCAGCTATTAATTACTATTGACATTATTCGGTTATTTAATTTTTTGTCATTGCGCTTTTCGATTAATTAACTATACAAAAGCAAAGCAATCAATATTTAAAAAATTAACAAAACTTTTTACAGCAGTGTTATTGTTTTTCTTATTTTTTGCTCTTGCGTTTGTACTTTTTACCACTTTAAAACCGTTCTCGCCAACGCATTGTTGTTGCATGTGCAGTGCTGTTGGCTCTCCCGCTCTCTGTTTTTCTTACTTCTTTCATTCGCGCTCATTCTCTGTCTCGTGTACAAGTGATACGTGTATTTGTGTAGTGCTTGGTTCTCTTAGTTTTCGAATTAATTTTTTCTGCAAGTTTGACCCCAGTGTTGAACTTGCTTTAAAAATCTGAGTGAGTTTTTTCTTTAACCTTTTTAACATTTTCTTTTTTATACCCTCGCAGAGGGTATTATAAAATTGGTCAGATGTTTGTAACGCATAGAAATATACGTTTCCGACCCCATAAAGTATATATATTCTTGATCAGCATCAACAGCCGAGTCGATTGAGACATGTCCGTCTGTCCGTCTGTCCGTCCGTCCGTCTATCCGTCCGTCCGTCTGTCTGTTTAGCCAGACGTTTTCGAGCTTAAATTTTAAGCTAAATGGTTGAAACATGAAAAGTTAAGTTCCTCAATCGATGATGTAGGTTAAGTTTAAAAATTAGTCGGATCGGATGATTATCACCGGAGTTATGAACTAAAACGTGGAGGTACCTCGAGTAAAATAAGCAATTTTCTTTGACAGCAAAGAAACAAAAACAGATTCCAAGCAATCACGCACACACACACATATGCAAAAATTCGTCACCACGCGGTGTGTGAGAGAGACAGAAACATTTGCGTTGTGATGTTGCACAGAAGAAAATTGACAGAGCGAGATGCAATGGGTTTGCATATATATCGAATTAGGACGGTGGCGTAGTATGTGGAGATCGTTGGCACGATGGGCTTCGGTGTTTGATGGTTCAATGCTCGGTGAAGAAGTGAAAATTTTTATATGTGTTTTTTTCTTTTTTGTTTTTTTTTTTGATTTTGTTAGACATTTATACCAATTATTTTGCTGCAAGGGTATACAAACTTCGGCAGAGCCGAAGTTAGCTTCTTTGATATTTTTTCTTATAAAACGTTGCAATTTAATCTAAAAATGTCTGTCTGCTCAAGCAAAAATGATTTTGAACACCCCATAACGCATTCCTTTCTTGTTGGCTGTGTGGCAATGTCATGCACGTTAAATGTGCTGGCTACACGGCCAGGGCAAGGGATTGTTTGGAGCAAAAAGGGGGTCTCAAATGGGGTTGTGACTCATGCCGAGAGGTTGAGATCGAAATGAGGGTGTTTATGAGGCAAACCAGGGATAGATTGAAAAAATTGTCATCTGGTTTTCGTAAACTCTGTGATGAGTTCAATGCTGTGGAGAGCAAATTTAACAGCTATAAGCTGTTAAATGAGTCTCCAAAACGTAAGAAAACCAGTATGCGCAATCTGTCTTTGCATTTGCCTGTACCCAATCCCGTCTCGGCCGTGGTTCCACAATCTCCTTCACTGCTCACTGTGACAAATCCTCCGCAGCTTATTTCGTTTACCACGCCCTTCTCTCAAGGCGGTCGCAATGATGAGGCTATCTCCGTCTCCCCAGGAAATGGTCTCTCTTTGCAGACGAATAAAGCTGTAGTTTCCGAAAAGTCCGGGCAATTATCAAAAACTGTTGATATTGCCGATAGTAGTCCAGTTGGAGGTGCAATACCGGAAACGCAGGCGGATTCAATCGTATAAGCCTATAAATTCATTCACCGGACACTCTTAAGATTGAGTTTGTTAGTGTTAAGGTCAGATTCAAGTCTTTCTCTGTCTACTTCTTACATCCCGCCACAATCCGACATGGTGGTGTATGCAATTCACTTAGATTCTATTCGATATGTTTCTTCATTGCTTTCTGATAGAGATATCTTAATCGTCTTTGGTGACTTTAATTTACCAGAAATAGCATGGTCTCAATCTGATGAATCTGCTTTGTTGCTTCCTTCTAAATCTCACTGCTTCGTTGATGGCCTTTTTGAGTTATCATTAGCTCAAATAAACCCTGTGCGAAATAACATAGGCAGATCCTTAGATCTGATATTTGTGTTGGATTCCACCAACTGTGCAGTTACTAGAACTTTGGATCTGTTTATTTATTTATTTATTTTAAAGTCAACTTAACTAATGCAAATGACTTAACTAATTAAAATATTAGAATTAAAAACTAAGGAGTAAATTAAAAGTAAGGTGGCCGCAGGCCAAAGCAACCTAAGGAAAATAGATGAAGATTAGACAATTAGGAGTGAAGAACAGTTCGAAGGAAGTCAAAGAGTACAATAAGAAGGAGAAAAGTGAGGAGAAATAATATGGGAAAACTCATTATAGTCTCTACACAAAATTCGAAGAGGTTCATGACTGCTAAAGTTGGAGACGTGTGTACTTAAATGAAGAGGGACAAAATTACGTGTAGGACGAAATGGAACAGCAAAGTTAATTTTCGCTAACAAAAATGGAGAGTCTATTTCCCCTAATAACAGTTTTTGGAGAAAAAGAATACCAGAAACGAGTCTTCGATTTATTAAAGAAGGAAGATTAAGGACACGAAGCCTACTTGAGTAATGTGGGAGGGGCCTAATTGGCTCCCAGTTTAGGCCACGTAGGGCGAACAAAAGGAATTGTTTTTGGACCGACTCAATACGTTGCTGGTGAACGGCATATTGAGGACTCCAAACTGGTGAGCAGTATTCTAATACAGGGCGAACCAATGATGTAAATAAGACCTTGGTGATGTAGGGATCATTAAACTCCCTAGACCTACGCTTTATAAAACCTAGCAAAGATGTTGCTTTATTAGTCACTGATGAAATGTGCAGCAGGAAGTTTAGTTTGGGTTCAAAAATGATGCCCAAATCGTCAACGGAAAAAACTCTATTTAGGATAGCGCCATTCATGTAGTAAGTAGCAAGAAACGGCGAACGACGACAAAATGTCATAGATGAGCATTTCAGTGTGTTGAGATGGAGGTGATTTAACTTACACCACTCACTAAGCTTATTAATATCCGCTTGCAAAGTGGGATGGATCTTTAAATAAAAAGCAAAGCTTAACGTCATCAGCAAACATAAATACATGAGAGTTATTTCAAACATTAGGTAAATCGTTTATAAACAAAGTAAAGAGTAGTGGGCCCAGATGACTTCCTTGGGGAACACCAGACAAAACATTAACATTTTTGGAGAGCGCAGTTCTAAACAAAACTCTTTGAGTTCTATTGGTGAGGTAAGACTTTAACCAAGAAAGAAGATTAGGAGAAAAACCTAGCAGACCAAGGTTCATTAACAACAGTTTATGATCAACACTATCAAACGCTTTGTTGAAATCAGTGTAAATAATATCCGTTTGAGATTTATTACGAAAACCTTCATGAACCAAAGTACTGAATTCAAGAAGATTTGTAAGTGATGAACGTCCCTTCAAAAATCCATGCTGATGCGGAGAAATTAAAGATTTGCATTGGTGTTTCAGATTCATCGAAATCATTTCCTCAAAAAGTTTTGGAATAGCCGAGAGTTTAGCTATACCTCTGTAATTAGATATGTCCAATTTGTTTCCTTTTTTAAATAAGGGAATTATAAATGAATTATTCCAAAAAGAGGGAAAGCGACCAGATTCAATGGAGAGAGTAAAAAGCCTTAACAAAGGTACTGTTAACGAACGAGAGCATGTCTTCAGAATACAACTGGGAACGTTGTCCGGACCAGGTAAAAATGAACACTTCAAGGAGGCTAAACCGATTATGAGTGATTCTTCACAAATATTTGGCATATAAATAAGGTTGGATTGATGAATATAGTACGGGTAAGAGCCGGTGGAAGGCAGCGCATTAGAGTAAGTCAATTGGAAAAAATTAGCAAAAAGATCAGCTATATTAGAGTCAGAGTCCGCGGTTTCCGCATTAAAAAAGTATGACGAAGGAGATGCGTTTGAACGCCGTTTAGAATTTACAAACTTATAAAATTGCTTTGTATTTTGGAAAAAATCGGCTTTACAACGCGATAAGTAATCATTATAGCATTGCTTATTTAATATGAGGAACTTAGATTTTGCTGAGTTGTATCTAATATAATCGATATGTGATTGGGTTTTTTTGAAGCGCTTAAAGTACCTTGATTTTACGTTTTTCAAATTCGAGAGGGTACGAGTGAACCAGGGAGGCTTTGTTGAGGTGTTTTCACAAAAGGTGTTGGGCACAGAAACATCAAAAGCTGCATAAAGAGTTGAGTAAAAACGCTCAACGGCAGTGTCCAAATCTACGCCATTAAAAAGATTATACCAGTCAATCATCAACAGCATAGAATCAAGGCGGGCAAAGTTAGTTTTACGAAAGCATTTTCGCCGATGAGGTTGAGAAGATGGGTTGATATAAGATGAAGAATTAAGGGCAAGATTGATTTCAAGTGTAGGGTGATACGAATCTTCAGGAAGCGATAAAGGATGACATCGCTCAATATTTATAGATGAAGAATCACTAACGAAAACCAAGTCGAGAAGTCTGTTGGATGAGTTGATTATTGTGTTCAATTGAAACATGGGAAAGTCAAACAGCTCACCTAAAAAATCATTATGTGCTGAAGGGATTAGATAAGGAACATCCAGTTGGTTTTGCCACGATACATGAGGTAAATTAAAGTCACCCAAGATGATTAAATGATCACGATCACGGAGAGAAGAGAAAATATTTTTGAAGACAACTGCGTGGTGATTATATACAGAAGTGTCAGACGCTGGAGGAATATAGCAGCAAATTATGAATACATTAGTGTCTTGCCGAATAATTTTCACACAAATTGTTTCGATATCGTTTCGAAAGGTCAGATTTGATGGCAACCAGTACGCCTCCACCTCGACGCGAAGGTCTATCATTTCTATAAACCACATATTCACTTGAAAAACTCAGAGCTTAAGACACTTGGTTTGAGCCAAGTCTCAGAAAACGCAATGACATGGGAGGTAAAAGAGATACTATTTAGTTAAAGAGATGTTAATTTGCTAAGCAGACCCCTCACATTTTGATAAGTAATATTAATTTCAAGAGTTAGTAAATTTAGTTTTTTGATATAGTTGAAGTAGGTAGAGAGACAACAGATCTAGCAGGACGATTGTTAGATACTGTGAACTCATGAACAACAGTATGCTCAGGCCAAAAAGATGGGGACACAATAGTATTAAAAAGTGTGATAGGGACAGAAATCTTAAACGAGGATATATCTCTAGCCTTACTAAACTTAAATTTTCTGACTATGATATCCGAGGCAGGAAATTCTTTATATATGAAAGCAATAACATCATCTTCAGCAGTGTTTACATGCAGGCGGGACACAAAAATATGCTTCTTTGGCGCAATTGCTTTAAGACTGCAAGAACGACGCACACCGGTAGAAGCGGCAACGTCTGTAGTAAAAGTTGAAGTAGAAGTAGTAGGCGTTACCACAGCATTAGTGCTTAAGTTAATTATTGGGATAGCAATTTCAGCTGTAGCCATTGGAGCAGTAGTAGCAGCAGAACCATTTTCGATAGCTTCAGTTCCATCACTTGGAGCAGTAACTAACTAAAATTCTATTCGCAGCTAATGCCGCGGCACCAATACTCTCGTCTCCGTCAACAAGCATTTTGGCAGCATCACTTTCCACATTATTAGTGCCACGGTTTAATTCCGACGGCATATCAACAGTAAGAGGCGTCACAAAAACAGGTGTTGTTGTTTCCGTATTAGGAGTGGCAGGCAATGAAGAAACGTCTATAGTCAGATGATTAGATTTCTTTCTCTTTGGCGACTCACTTAAAACTTTCAGTGAGAGGAAGTTAGACTCTAGATCGTTGAACTTCTTCACGAAAGAGCATAAGTCAGAGTGAAGACTCTTAAAACCATCCCGCGTTTGACGCATGAATGCTCTCATCTCCAATTCAACAGTGCGGCAACTATCACAAGTCCAATTCGATATTATCGGACACGTCCAGTGAGACCTGCACATTTAATATGTGCATAATTATCACATAGCCAGCACGAGACATAGAGATCGTCGGCTATAAGTTGTCTTCTGTCACACGTTGAGATACAGCAAGCAAGCATATTACAAGTATTCGCACTAGGCACTAGTGTGCACTGTAGCCGAATAAAAGTTCAAAGCAGATGATAAGAAATTTTTTCGGCTCAGCAGTAATCAGAGAGCAAGTGCAAGTAAATAACTGTAATTGTTAATCTGGGCAGTCGGATGATCAGCGTGTTAATAGGCGAAGAGTACGCAATCACACTCTTTTTAGTTGAGAAGAGAGGCACTAAAAGCGAGCGGCTGCAGACACACAGGAGAAAGTCTAAAATTATTTTACAATTTAGATTTTTGTTGCAGTTAAAACTTTAACTTCAATTGAATGTTAATGATGTTGTTTGAAACACCGAAAAATTTAATGTATGTTTAGGCACAATAATTTAATTATAAGCGGTCAACAGCACAATAATTTTCGGATTTAAGTGGAGCGGCAAAAAACACGCCTTGCTTCAGTGAAGTGAAGTTTTTTTATCGTTGATCTGTCGTTTCGTGCACCGATTGTTGGTGTCAGTCCTGTGGTTAAATCTCGCAATTTTCGCAAGACTGACTTCATTAAACTAAATGTGCTCATTTTGAGAACTGATTGGTCATCCTTATATAGTTGCTCATACATGGATCTTGCTATCTTGTTGTTTTATGATACACTTGGTTCGTTTTTTAAGGTTTGTGTTCCACTGAGAACTCCAGTGTCGTCTCACTGGCCTCCCTGGTTTTCTCGTGGGCTATCCAACTTGAAAAATGTCAAATCAAGATATTATAAAAAATACAAAAAGTCGGGACGTTCTTCGGACTTTGTTCTTTACGCAGTTGCTCGCTCCAATTTTATGTTGCTTAACAAGCACTGCTATAATAATTACCTCAAGCATTGTAAGCTTGAGTTTTCCCGTGATCCTAAACAGTTTTATAGCTTCGTGAATTCTAAACGAAAGATGGTTGTCCACCCATCAATGTTAGCGTTTGAAAATAATCTAGCGGACTCTGATCAAGCGATTGCTGATTTGTGCGCTGATTTCTTCACAACAACATATTCCTCAACGGAATACAGAGCGAATCTTCTTCTGGACGTTGACGCGTGCAATGCGCAGTACGTTCAAGTGGTCCAAGCGACACCAGGACAAAGCCTGCTACGCGCGAACCCTATCCGACAGCATGCAAAAACGAAGTCGCGTGGACATCGGACGACAACTAAAATAATAATTAAGACTAACTACTCGATAGATAACTTAAAATAGTAGTTTTTAGAATAGATATAGAGAACTCTGATCCGATTACAGAATAAAGGAGGTTGTAGTCGGAATAGAGAACTAGAAAAGGTTCATGCAAAGAATAGTTGGAAGTACAGCGTGTTAAAGATAAAGGGACATAATTACGGGTTAGTCTAGATTGACCTGATTAAGTAAATTAGGACAGTCTATTTGTCCATTCAAAAGCTTGTGGATAAACAAAGTACCAAGCTTTACTCTACGATTAAGTAAGGAGGGAAGGTTAATTAGAAGAAGTCTTTTAGAATAGGAGGGCAAGTTAAAGCTTCGATGCCAGTTTAAACCACGAAGGGCAAAAATTAAAAACTGTTTTTGAACAGATTCAATGTTAACTTGGTGTGATCCATATTGTGGAGACCAAACACATGATCCATACTCCAAAATGGTGCGGACCAGTGAAATAAAAAGAGTTTTGGTTGTGTAGGGATCGTCAAATTCTTTCGACCATCGCTTAACGAAACCAAAAACACTCATGGCTTTATTGACAGTTACATTAATATGACGAGTAAAATTTAATTTGTGGTCCATGAGTACACCCAAGTCATTAATCTCGTTCAAACGTTCAAGTGGAGTATTATTGAGATAATATACCACTAATTGAAAAGAGGATCTATGAAATGACATGACATTACATTTTGAAACAATGAGTTTTAATAAGTTAATTTCACACCAAGTTTGAAAGTTATTAAGATCGACTTGAAGCAGACGTGGAGAACTTAAGTCTTTAAAACTAATAGAAAGTTTAACATCATCAGCGTACATAAGCACGCGAGAGTGAGTTACAACTGACGGAAGGTCATTAATGAAGAGGCTATCTTGTGGCACCCCCGAGGTCACATTAATGGTCTTCGAAAGATAAGTTTTAAATAAAACTTTTTGTGTACGGTTATTGAGAAATCCAATTAAGCAAAAGGCTTGGAATCCCAAGTTCGTTCAGTTTGAACAAAACCAGTGTATGATTGACAGAATCAAAAGCCTTACTGAAGTCAGTATAAATGACATCAGTTTGCAATGCATTCCTGAATCCTTTGATCGCTAAAGAAGTAAACTCTAAAAGGTTAGTGGTAGTAGATCTACGTTTCATAAACCCATGTTGAGAAGATGAAACAATAGAACTACAGAAATGTTGCAGTTGAGAAGTTATAATTTTCTCAAATGCCTTTGGAATAGCAGACATGCTCCCTCAAGGTTGCAGTCTGACCTCCAAAACTTTTAGTCTTGGTGTCAACACAACTTATTAAACCTAAACACATCTAAATGCAAGGTCATGACTTTTCTCAGAAATACTCCTCAGTTGATTACCTACTTTTTTAATGACGTTCCATTAACCAGACTTAATGAGATGATTGACTTGGGAGTACTTATGGACCATAAATTAACTTTTAAGTCCCATGTATGCACTACTGTCGGAAAAGCCATGGGTGTTCTTGGGTTTGTTAAAAGATGGTCAAAGGAATTTGACGATCCATATACTACCAAAGTTCTTTACACCTCATTGGTTCGTCCAATTTTGGAATATGCATCCTGCATATGGTCACCCCAATACGATTCACATAAAGCAAGAATAGAATCAGTTCAAAAACAGTTCCTTCTCTTTGCTCTTTGTGATCTGATCTGGGATCGTAAAATCAACTTACCTTCGTACCCTAGTAGACTTCTTTTACTTGACCTTCCTTCCCTTACTAATCGTAGATAAATGCTTGTCGTCATATTTATGCACAAGCTAAGCTCTTTAATGGGAATATAGACTCTCCCGAGCTATTGAACCGAGTAAAACTAACAGTTCCTTGTAGACCTACTAGAAACTATACTTTTCAATCACTTCTACGATGTACTACTACCTAATGCATGAACCTTTTCGAGTTCTTTGTTCTGATTACAATCGTCTGTATCATGTAATCAGTTCAGAGCTCTCTATTCCTTTACTAAAAACTATCTATCTATCTATCCTTTCCCATTTAGCGCGTAACTAGTTATAGTTTCGCTTCTTGTCCTCGGTCGGTTGTGCGGGAGGTGTTTGCAATTAGAGCTTCCGTTAGGATTAAAAAAAAAAAAAAAAGAAGCCATCTTTCTGGACAGGTGGAAAAAGCACAGTCTAGCACTTATTCCAAAACCAAATAAAGAGCCAGGTGACGCATCATCATGCAGGCCAATTTGCCTGCTGGACTCGGCAGCCAAATTGTTTGAGAAACTAATAAGTAGCAGACTCGAAGGTGCCCTTAAAATTGTCGGTGATACTTCGCCAATGCAATTCGGATTCCGTAAAGGCAAGTCGACTATTGGTGCCTTAACAACTGTGCTTGATATTGCTGCCTGAAAAAGTACTGCCTAGTCACTACACTAGACGTTAAGAACGCCTTTAATACGGCATACTGGAGCTGTATTTTTCGGGCACTGAAGGATTTCAGAGTTCCACAATCTCAATTCTATTGGTAGGGACAGAATTCTGCAATGCAACACCGAAAGCGGCGTCCGCAGACATGTAGTACGTGGAGGAGTCCCACAGGTATCCATACTTGCCCCTTTGTCATACGACGGCATTCTTCGTCTACAACTATGATATTACACTTGTGGTTGCGGCCAAACACCTGGAGCAAACCGAGAGCATAACCGCGACAGCAATAAAAATGTTAAAGTAATGGCTTTTCTCTGCTGGACTACAACTGGCTGGCGCCCGCCATGGTCCTGCGATGCAATACTCCCAAGTGGTCCCACAGGATTTACAATGGCATTCCTAACTCTACCATACCCTCCTACTTTTTTCTCCTACCTTACTTTTTGTATATTTTTGTAAATAATACCTTGCTCTATTTTGTCACTTTTCTTCCACATTATGTTTCTATTAATTAAATAAGTGAATTAAAAAAAAAAAACATTCAAAAATTCTTCAACACGCTGTGTGTGAAACCCAAAAATTATTCGTTGTGTTGGGCGACGGCTGCGCCCGATGCGGAACTGCACGTTGATATGATGCGATCTTCGATTGTATGCAACTGAGTCGGCTTTGAGGTTTCCTAGCCGATGGTGAGGAGAGAGATTGCCTTCTTCCAAATAAAATGGGTGCACAATGATTTCTGTATATATATAATTCAATATGAAAATTCAGAAGTCGAAAGACACAGAAGGTGCATCCGAATTGATTGGCTGACGCCAACAGACTTCAAAAGTACTTAGCAACATGGAAATGTTCCGTGGAAAAACAAAGCATTGAAAAAATAACAGGACTTAAAGCTTGAAGTTCTATCGGTCTGCTTGTTTCCATGGTGTCTTTGCCCTTCTTCTCACCGCTCTTAGGCAGCTGCAGTCCAAACACGTTGTATTCTTGCAGATAACGAAATTGAAAGAACGGGATGCCCTGTGATTCTTGCTATATACATACATATATATGCATGTATGTATGTATATGCCAAAATAGCTTGAGTGACTTCAGATAGGTCATTGGTGTAGTAGAAAGATTTCAGTAGTGCTATTGTAAAAGGTGTTGGTTTGACTCTAAAATATTTTTTACCCTGATTTTTTTTTTTTTAACATTTTTTAACAGTCTGAAGCTGCAAGGGTATACAAACTTCGGCAAGGGCGAAGTTATACAAACTTCGGCAGAAGAAGAAAAGAAGTTAGATTCTTTGATATTTTTTTTATTATTTCTTAATAAATGACAATGCACAATCTGTTAATAAATACAATGCACATATTGCATATATTCTTGTAGAGAGGTATATATAGATAAATCCATAAAATTAACAATAAATTAAAATATATATCAACAAGTCAAATAACTTCATGTACGAGTATAACTTTATTTCTTTAAAAAGGGAGATTTAGAGTGTCCAAGCAAGTTAAATACTTAGCGTTAATAAATAATAGAAAAAAACGCAGCAATAATATATAAACAGCAGTTGCAACACACCGACGGCAACAGGATGCCCTGCTGACAGCAATTTTAACTAATCTGACTTGCTTAGAAAGCCAAGCGCCTTACCAAGAGTACCAACGAATTATTATTGGTTTTTAAATAGTTGTATAAGAAATAAGTTTACAAAAATCATACATTTTAATTTTTTTTTATTGACTTTTTGTTAAAAAAAAGCGACTACCCTCAATCGCCTAAATAGTCAAAAGAACAGATATTTAACATTAATGTAACAAAAAATATTAGTTAAAAAGTAATAGGTACCTACATCAATTTTGAAAAATCTATTTTTTTTTGCATTTTCTTAATGTATGATATTTTAAAAATGTTGTTTAAAAATCAATCCGATAAATCTTTTTAGAGATAACCCGGCTTTTGTAAGGCCTTTTCCACTATGCGCAAGGTACTTCTGGAACTTTTAAGGCGTTTTTCTGGAAACTATGTTTGCCAAGCCGGTGAACGCTGTAGCTAATTTGAATAAAGTTTTCACAGTTATTCTCATGCCTTATCGAATGTTTTTTATTTATATCTAAATTTCGATTTTTTATAAATTTTTAAGTGAAGTTTTTTTCTTGAAAATCAAGAAAAATTACAAAACGCCGCCATTTTGTTAATTTTGAAGAAAAAAAAAAAAAACAAATTAAAATGCTTCGATAAGGCACGAGTTATTGAATTATAAAACTTATTCTTTTTGTCCGATGGATTTTGGATGAACCCTCAAGGAGCTATGGTATTTTTTTTTTTTTTTTTTTTTTTTTTTTTACGTTCTGGACGTTGACGCGTACAATGCGCAGTACGTTCAAGTGGTCCAAGCGACACCAGGACAAAGCCTGTTACGCGCGAACCCTATCAGACAGCATGCAAAAAACAAGTCGCGTGGACAACGGAAGACAACTAAAATAATAATTAAGACTAACTACTAGATAGATAACTTAAAATAGTAGTTTTTGAAATAGATATTGAGAACTCTGATCCGACTACAGAATAAAGGCGGTTGTAGTCGGAACAGAGAACTCGGAAAGGTTCATGCAAAGAATAGTTAGAAGTACAGCGTGTTAAAGTTAAAGGGACATAATTTCGGGTTAGTCTACAAGGTACAGATAGATTGACCTGATTAAGTAAATTAGGACAATCTATTTGTCCATTTAGAAGCTTATGAATAAACAAAGTACCAAGCATTACTCTACGATTAAGTAAGGAGGGAAGGTTAATTAGAAGAAGTCTTTTAGAATAAGAGGGCAAGTTAACATTTCGATCCCAGTTTAAACCACGAAGAGCAAAAATTAGAAACTGTTTTTGAACAGATTCAATTTTAACTTGGTGTGATCCATATTGTGGAGACCAAACACATGATCCATACTCCAAAATGGGGCGGACCAGTGAAATAAAAAGAGTTTTGGTTGTGTAAGGATCGTCAAACTCTTTCGACCATCGCTTAACGAAACCAAGACAACTCATGGCTTTATTGACAGTGATATTAATATGACGGGTAAAATTTAATTTGTGGTCCATGAGTACACCCAAATCATTAATCTCGTTCAAACGTTCAAGTGGAGTATTATTAATTGGAAAGAGAATCTTTGAAATGACATGACGTTGCATTGCGAAACAATGAGTTTTAATAAGTTAATTTCACACCAAGTTTGAAAGTTATTAAGATCGACTTGAAGCAGACGTGGAGAACTTAAGTCTTTAAAACTAATAGAAAGTTTAACATCATCAGCGTACATAAGCACGCGAGAGTGAGTTACAACTGACGGAAGGTCATTAATGAAGAGGCTATCTTGTGGCACCCCCGAGGTCACATTAATGGTCTTCGAAAGATAAGTTTTAAATAAAACTTTTTGTGTACGGTTATTAAGATATTGAGAAATCCAATTAAGCAGAAGGCTTGGAATCCCAAGTTCGTTCAGCTTGAACAAAAGCAGTGTATGATTGACAGAATCAAAAGCCTTACTGAAGTCAGTGTAAATGACATCAGTTTGCAATGCATTCCTGAATCCCTCGATCGCTAAAGAAGTAAACTCTAAAAGGTTAGTGGTTGTAGATCTACGTTTCATAAACCCATGTTGAGAAGATGAAAGAATAGAACTACAGAAATGTTGCAGTTGAGAAGTTATAATTTTCTCAACTGCCTTAGGAATAGCGGACAATTTGGAAATACCCCTGTAATTAGAAGCTACAGATTTATTACCCTTTTTATGCAAAGGAATAATAAAAGATTCTTTCCAAATGGTTGGAAAAGAGGAAGTTTCAACGGACAAAGTAAATAACTTAAGAATCGGGGAAATCAAAGTCTCAGCGCAAAACTTAAGTACACAACCAGGTATCCCATCAGGTCCTGGTGAGTACACGGGCTTCACTAAAGTAAGCACGCTGAAAAGCGAATCTTCATCGATCACAGGATTAAAGACGCAATTAGACCTTTTCAACTGATAGGGATATGAAAAGTTAGCTCGATGATCTTTGGAGGAATAGGTCGTTTTGAAAAAATCAGCAAACATATCGGCAATGGCCTGATCATCGTTTGCTTTATTATTTTCAAAACATAAATAGGACGGGTGCACTGCCACCTTTCGTTTGGCGTTAACGAAGTTATAAAATTGCTTAGGATCACGGGAGAACTGAAGTTTACAACGCCTAATGTAATCCTTATAGCATAGTGTATTAAGCACTGAAAAATTCGATCGAGCAACAGCATAAAGAGAGAAATCAGACGATCGACCCGATTTTTTAAACTTTCTATAATATCTAGACTTTACATTTTTCAAATTAGTTAACTCACGTGTAAACCATGGCGGTTTGTTAGACAATACATGGGTCACACGTGGAACACAAGCATCAAAAAGTGAAAACATAGTATTATAGAAAAAACAAATGGCAGCATTCATATCATTACAGGAGTACAGATAAGACCAGTCTGTGACAAGAATTAGCTCATTGAGCTTGAAAAAGTTAGTTTTACGAAAGCAACGGGTACGAGACGTCGAACTGGTACCAGCATTTGATAACCGAAAAGGTAGATCAATAGTCAAGTCCAAAGTTGGATGGAAACTGTCTTCGGGGACGACTAAGGGATCAATCCTCGAAACAGTACAGTTAGAAGAATCTAACATAAATATAAGATCTAGTGATCTCTCATTTTTGTTACGCACAGGATTAACTTGGGTTAAGGATAACTCAAGGAGACCGTCAACAAAGCAATGTGAGGAGGAGGGCATCAACAAGGAAGACTCACCTGATGGAAGCCACGAAACGTCAGGTAGATTAAAATCTCCCAGAACGATAAATATGTCTGCATCCGAAAGAAGTGAAGAGACAAAGCGAATAGCTTCTAAATGGCTAGCATATACCGTCATGTCAGAACTCGGTGGAATATACGAGCAAGTTAGAAATACAGAATATGATTTCAAACAAATTTTGACACTAACAAATTCAATGTCAAGAACGGCAGGTGGCAGAACTATTTCTGAAGGAAGAGATGAATTTACGGCAATCAAAACTCCACCACCATTTTTGGAGATTCGATCGCATCTATAGGTTGAAAAAATTGTGGGAAAAACAGAGGCATCAGAAATGTCTGGCTTTAACCACGTTTCTGTAAAGACCAAGATATGACAGTCAAAAGATAGACTATCTACAAAAAGCTTAGAAAGTTTAGATTTTAGTCCTCTAACATTCTGATAGGCCAGAATAAGGGACGAAATTAGTTTTTTGACCCGCCAGCTACTGACGAGCCAGAGGGTATGGAAGGATTAGTTGTGTTAGGCAGACGAATCGGAGACCGATTTTTCTTTTTCTTAGCCGTATACTCCTTTATAACTAAATGTTCCGGCCAAAAATCTTTGTGACAAATTTGGTCAAAGACATTTGTTGGGACACTGATTTTAAATGACGAGATGTCACGGGTGTATGAAAACCTAAACTTTTCCACCACTATGTTTGGCGCAACGACTTTTGCCCGGATATGGGCTATGACATCATCTGATGTAGTATTGGGGTCGAGCCGCGAAACAAAGATTTGCTTTTTTGGTGGAATGTCTACAAGAGATCTCAATGCGCCAGTCGCAACCGCAGCAACAACATTTTGCGCTGGAACTGCTGAGGCGGATGACGCCTTGAGAGCTCTTCTAGTTACTACTTTATTGGGAATATCCCTGGGAGTGGATATTCGCCCGGACTCATCGGAAACTACAACCGATATCGGGTCAGTTTGCGGGGCACTATTACCAGGGGAAATGTAAATCGTCCCCGCAACTGCAGTCACTGCTGGACTCCTAAACGATATCAGTTGCTGACCATTTGGAGTTATGGGGTCGTTCGACGATGCCGGAACCGACAGAAACAGAGATGCCGGAGGATCGGGAGAGAAATCCCGTGGGATATTCTTCTTCCGCTTCGGTGATTCGTTCAATAGTTTATAACTATTAAACTGAGTTTCCAGAGACGAAAACTCATCACGAAGTTTCAGAAAGCCAGCCGACAGGGACTTAAAGCCCTCTCTCGTCCGCCGCATAAATAGACGCATATCCATTTCTACGTCCCGGCACGCTTCACAACTCCATTTTAGTCCCCCGCCGTTACCAATACTATCCTTTACTTTGGCTGTGTAACCCGCGCATTTGACATGCATAATGTTATCACACAGCCAGCACAAAAGATAGTCGTCTTGGACTTTTTGGGGATGAGGGCACCTTTTGGAAGAGCAGACAACCATTGTAAATTTAATTGTTTATTATTATTTTTACTGATAAGAAAAAAATAAATAATTAAAGGCAAAAAATTAAAAAAGAAATTTAAAAATGAGCAATGTATACGGACCAAGAAGTAACACAAGTGTTAAAGTTTTAATTTTAGAAGAAAAAACTGAAGAGAAATTAAGAGAGTTAGTAATAACACACAACAACAAAGACTGACACAATCGCGAGAGTAACGGTCGCGATCGCGGGCAATGCAAAAACGCGAGAGCAAGCACTACACAAACAACAACACTAATGTGTATGCGAGAGCGCGAATGCAAGAAAAGAGATCAAAAACACAAAGTCAAAGACTATGAAAGCAAAACAACAAAACTGTAAGTTTTGTTATTAAGTGAAACAATAAGTAATAATAGCTTTGAATAAATGTTTAAGAACAAGTTACAATAAGCTATTCGCGTAATAAGTAATTTCGGCACAGATTCCGCGGAAAATAATTTTTATTTGCGGGATTAAATAAAAAGGTTGGATAAAAGCGAGAGCGCAAAAAAAACACGACCGACTTCGTTGAAGTGAAGAATGTTATGTATTCACCGCAAAATCCTTTTTTTTAAGAAGGGTCAAAACAAGCAGTCATAACTTTTAAAATGATTTTTTTTTTTAAATGTGTGAAATTAAGTTAAAACATTAAATAATAATGCTGTTTTGTTATTTTTTTGAAAAAAGAAATTTTATTAGATAAATCTTTTTTTGAAAATCGTCAATTTCTTACGTCTCTGACTACTCCTAACCCCTTAAGTAAAAACAATGGGCTTTTAAGAATGTATTGTATGTTCATTATTTTCTATTATTTTTGTAAACACGAAAGTATATTTGCAAGATTGTCTAAGAAATAATTAAGCTCTGTTATTAATTATTACAGATGTGGACACGCCTTTTCGCAGTGCATATTTTTTATGGAACTTGGCCGACAAAGTGTATTGGGTTCTGGTGAATTGTGGATGGAAACAGACGATGCAGCCACTTCTAAAAATATGCATGATATGATACTAAGGTAAAAATTTGTAAAGTATATTAAAGTCTAAAGTCGCAAAAATATTTGTAACATGCAGACCCCATAAAGTAAATAATTATATTCTTGATCAGAACAATTTGGTCTAAAGTAGAGCTCTGCATAAATGGCAATAAAAAACATTTTCAAATGAAATGCTCAGAATTCATTTTGAGAGTTGGATTGCAGTTTACTTTTGGTTTGCTTTGAATGCAATAGAATTCAATTGTTATTTTGCTACTATTATAAAGAGTCTAGGTGTACTCAGAGACATAAAAATGGACCATTTTCAAAAACATTTTTCATCCAACTCAATCGGACAAGAAGGATTAGTTTTGTAATTGAATAAACTTGTATTTAATCAATCGAAGTTTTTTTTTTTTTAACAACATAGCGGCGCTTTACTATTTAATACCCTTGCAAGGGTATATTAATTTTGGTCAGAAGGAAGCGTTTTCGACTATATAAAGTATATATATTCTTGATCAGCACGACGAGCTGAGTTGATATAGCCATGTCCGTCTGTCCGTCTGTCTGGATTAACAGCGTCTCCTCCGAGACCCTTAAAGCTACAGAGCTGAAGTTTTGCACCCAGGCTTATTTTTGCTGCAGGCATTGTATATCTCGGAATCATCCCGATCGGTGACTATATCATATAGCTCCCATAGGAACGATCGGTCAAGAATAGAATTACACTTCAATAACTTTGTTGTTTTTCAATCAATTGTTACGAAATTTGGTGTTCATAAGTTTAATACACCTTCAAACAAATCCACCAAGTTTTATCAGAATCGGTTGACTATATCATATAGCTCCCATGGGAACGATCGGTCAAGAATATAGTCTCAGAGCAATAACTTGGGTGTTTTGAAAGTGATTGTCACGAAACTTGGTTTTTGGAAGTTTAGTATATATAGAAATGTCTATGCTAAGTTTCAGCAAAATCGGTCGTCTATATGCTATAGCTCCCATAGGAACAATCGGACCAAAAAAATTTTTTTTTGTCGAACTACTTTTTTTCTCAAGCTACGAACATTTAATGTAGTTATGACTTGTTTTATATGCTTTCTAATGATTTTGTCACATTATAAATGTGTAATTGTTAAATAACAGTTTGCAAGGGTATATGAACTTCGGCACGGCCGAAGTTAGCCCATTCTTCTAGTTTTTTTTAATTTTCGGGAAAAAACCACAGTTAATAATTTAATCGATTAATATTAAAATTGATTTCGATTTAATAATTTAAATCGAAATTTAGTTTAAAAAAAATCCTTCGAGATTTTGATATTCTTTAAAACTAAAGATAACTTAAGGGGTTAGAGGTAGTTAGAATTTTGAAAAAATTAAAATTTTTTTTTTGCGTTTTCCTAAAGTAAGATATTTTTAAAATGTTGCCTAAAAATTTGAAGTCAATCCGATAAATCTTTTTCGAGATATACCTGCTTTTGTAAGCACTATGTCCACTATGCGCAAGGTACTTCTGAAACTTTAAATGCGTTTTTCTCGAAACTATGTTTTCCAAATCGGTGACCACTCTAGCTCGAAAACCGCCTAACCGATTCGAATAAAATTTTCAGAACTTTTGAAAAACATTCAAATCCCAGGCCGGATCGAAGGATTTTAGTTTTTAATAAAATTTTTTATGAATAGTTAAAGATAGTTTGTTTTCTCGAAAATTCCAAAAAAATGTTTGAAAAAAAATAAGTAACTTCGATCCGGCCCGGGATCCTTCAATTCTAAAACTAATTCTTTTTGTCCGATGGATTTCGGATGAATCCTTAAGGAACTATCGTGGTCACCGCAAAGTCCTTTTTTTGAGAAGCGGTCAAAATAAACAGCCATAACTTTGAAAATTTTGAATATTTTTTTTTTTTTAAATATGTGAAATTAAGTTCAAACATCAAATATTAATGATGCATTATTACTTTTTTGAAAAAAGAATTTTTACTACAAAAAAGAATTTTTTGAAAATGGTCAATTTTTTACGTCTCTGACTACCCCTAACCCCTTAAACTAAAACTACTTGCTCTGTTATACCCTTAATCTCAATCGGTTGAAAGGTTGCCTAAGCAACCAAGTAAATAAGTAAGGATACATACGATGGCTCTATCGATATTTCGGAAACTTATAATTTACTAAATAAAAAAAAACACATTTTTAATGAAAAAGACTTTATTGTTTTTAAATATTCGCCCTGATTATCAATACTCTTTTGTAAACGTCCGATCTGTTAGTCATAGCAGTTTACCCACTCATCTTGAGTCACTTCCAAGTTTATCGACACATTCTTGTTGGGATAATCCACGTCGCACAAGTTGACCTTAAATACCAATAAGTACAAGGTTAAATTGTTTTATAGGAACTATCCTCTGCTGACATCGTATTCCTAGACAAATTAAAAGATTAAGAATTAATCTTTAACTGCCATATCTTTACAATAATCGCCAAAACCATAGACGTTCTTGGTTTTGCTAAGGGATTGTCACAAAAATTCGATGATTTTTACACTACCAAACTTCTCTAAATCTCATTGGTTCGTCCTATTTTAGAGTACGGATCTTGTATATGGTCACCTCAATATGATTCACACCAAATTAGAATAGATACTGCTCAAAAGCAATCCAGTAGACTTCTTTTAAATAACGTTCCGTCTTGTATAAACCGTAGAGTAATGCTTCCTGAGATCTTAATTTCACAAGAGTGATATTGACTAGCCTGAATTATTAATTTAAAGAGATTTTTTAGGCCCATGAACCTTTCGGGTCCTGTCAGCTGACCATTACTAAATTACTATTCCAATCTATCTGTTCGGTTTATACTCATATATCCATGATTCATTATTTGTCACGATTTTATAAACGTTTTTTCCTGTTCAACTCTTTAATGATTTTTTTACTTCAATAAACGAGAGCCTTTTTTTTAACAATAAAAAATGGAGTGTTTTAAAGTGAAACTAATGTGCAAGGATTTCTCTATCTTAGGATAGATCTTGCAATATCAGTTCACACTGAAATGTTCTAATTCCAATTTTAAAAAAGTAGTCAGAATGTTTTTTAATTTATATGTGCTTTTTTACGTTTTATTTTTGCAAGTCTTTATACTTATATATATTATACATATTTGCTTATTCTGCTTATTAGCAGCTACCAAAAATATATGGGAATCAGAGGCAAGAGTGTACTCAAATGTTTGGTCACTCATTCTTGGTGTGACCAAAATGCAAGCTCAGCATATTTAGGCTGGCTTGCCCAGCGCGGTTTATTTATGTATGCATGTACACAGCACGAAATGTATATATGATAGTGTGCGTACATACATACAATCGTTCTTATGTATGTATTTATAATTATTTATTGCTGCAAGTATTTATAATTATTTATTGTGTTACAAGCTGTGTTAATTATTTTGGATAGTGGCAAGTTAATAAACTTCACCTCCCCTTTTTAAAGAATAAAGTAATGTTATGAAGTTTTTTGAAATATAAAAAAAAATCGTCTTGGCTTTTTTGAGTATATTTTTATATATATGTCGGAGATAAATTAGGGTATTGCACTGTCTGGCACACCTTTTGGTACCGTATGTGGTCTTATCTCTCTGTCTACTTGATGATTCGGTTGTCCCTCTCTACTTCAGTGTCATACGTCATACTTGTACTAGTAGGCTGGTAACATTAAGTACAGTTACAGTGACTTCGGTCATGTAAGTCCAGACAATACTCAATTGTCATGTTAATTTGACATTGACTATTGAGTCACGGAAGTTGACACTAACTGCTTAGTCGTGCAGGTGTTGTGGTATTAGTGAATATCTGAGTGTGTATTTCAGCGGGATTTTAGCCCGACTGTCATCGAGTGTGGTTCGGTATAATGCCAAGGCAGATGAGACTGCGTCATCAGTCTGCAGCAGAAAGCCAAGGCAGACGGAACTCGCTGCGCTAAAAATAAACAATACTAAATCAACATCAACCGGAGCCATTAAGATTGCTTCGACATATATGTATGTATGTGTCGGAGTAGGAGACAATTCCAATATGTCTCCGGGTAATTCACCTTGCTTTTTAAACAGTTTTATAATAATCGGTGAGCGCAGCGAATTCCGTGTTCTTCTCGTGGCGTTTAGTCCCAGACTGACTAACTAGTCTTGACTGCCACGGCATCACACCGGACCACACTCGATGACAGTTTGGCTGTCATCTCGCTCAAAACCACAGTCACACCACCAATATTAAGAACAATTGCATGTCTAAGCAGTTAATGTCAACTCAGTTAATGTCATCTCCGACATATGTATATAATTTTTTTTAGGGTTTTTTTTTATACTCACTCTCTTCCGCTATTATAATTTTTTTTTTTTTAATTAATAAAAAAATAAATACATATTCAATAAAACAAAATTTCGAATGTATACGCTTTTTCTTTGAATATTTATATTTATTTTAATAGTATTTTTTTTTTTTTTTACTTATAAATTTTGAATCTATCCATATGCACTTTTTGTGCTTTACTTTTCTTATCGTTAATTAAAATGTTTTCCCTATCTTCTATTGCTTCTACTATATACGGGCCTAAATACTTAGGTTCTGACTTATGGCCCGTGTCATTTCTTAATAAAACTTTATCTTCTAGTTCAAAATTGCTTATTTTTAATCATATAGCTCCTTTTTAAGGCCTGTTCTAATCTAAACTTAGCTTCCCTAGCATAATCTTCTATATTATAAACTTGTTTATACATATTATTAAAATGTTTTGGCAAATTGCTTTGTTTGCCAAAAACTAGCTCATATGGAGGTGTGGTAAAATATTTGCGTTGTGTTGTTGCATAGAACGAAATTCAAAGAGCGAGATGCGTTTGCTAACACAACTTATTTGCTATACGGAAGGTCACTACTTTTTCGTACCTCGTCATTATTAATGACATGGTAAACATTGAGCATAGAAGCTTTTGAAGTACTTTGCCTTGGCATAGACTCTGGTTTATTTTCTGCGCAGCCTTTATTTTGTCTATAGTTAGTGACTTTCAGGAATGACATGGTAAACATTGAGCATAGAAGCTTTTGAAGTACTTTGCCTTGGCATAGACTCTGGTTTATTTTCTGCGCAGCCTTTATTTTGTCTATAGTTAGTGACTTTCAGGAATTTGTTTTGTAAGTCTTTAAGCTCGATTATTGTTATCCGAAATAGGGCTCTGCCACAATATTGTCTTTTCCCTTTAGATACTCGGCCGTGAAGTCGTACTCTTCCACTTCGAGCCGCATGCGTGTCAATTTCGAGCAAGAATTTATTAAGGGAACCCGGTGGTCTAGCGGCCTCAAAATTAACCTATTTTCAAAAAAATCTTTTTATATTATAGGGATGAGTAATGGTTTCAAATTTTTTTTATTACTTATAAACTACGGAAAAATGAAAAATAAGATAAGAAAAATTTGTTATTTTTATTCAAAAAATGGCGCTGAAATCCTCCTCTCTAAAAAATTATGCCCCGTTGATGAAGATGATTTTGTCTCTCCCTCTGATCAAAAATAAAAAAATAAGACAGCGTTCATTAGTATAAGTATAGTTATAGCGGGCGCGTAATTCAAATTAGGATTCTGAAAATGACTCTTTTTTGCAATGTTTTTTTAAATAAAAAAAAATATAAATATTTTTCGGAAACTATTTATTCTAATGACCTGTTAAAATTTCAGACAAATCGGTCGAATCGTTTTATTGTTTCTAGCTTCACCAGCCATTTTTCTTGTTTTTAGCTTCACCAGCCCAAAAAAGTACTTTCGAGATAAACGCGTTTAAAGTTTCAAGGAGCCCAAACCACCGTTCTACTACCTGACCTTGTAATGGCTTCTAAGTATAGATATACTCGGAATTTCGCCACCAAATTTTTATACCCTGTACCCATAGGGTAAAAGGGTATATTAAAGTCGCTAAAATGTATGTAACAGGCAGAAGGAAGCGTTTCCGACCCCATAAAGTATATATTCTTGATCAGCATCAACAGCCGAGTCGATTGAGACATGTCCGTCTGTCCGTCTGTCCGTCCGTCTGTCCGTATGAACACCTAGATCTCGGAGACTATAATAGCTAGAACTACCAAATTTGATGTGAACATCCGTCTAGTGTCTACACAGGTCAAGTTTGTTTTAAATTTTAGCCACGCCCACTTCCGCCCCCGCAATTTAAAAAAACGATAACTAAGGCTGCTTTCAAGATATCGTATTCTTTCTTAGTACATTTAATTATATACCCAAACTGGACCAGCTGAGCAAATTTTGTTGAAATCGGACAATAAACATCGGAGATATGCCTATATCCGTTTTGTACTGAAATGCCAAGGCGGCATTGGCAGATAAGAAAGAGCGAGATAGCATGCGTTCGCTGCTGCTGCATGAAAAGGGGAATTATGTTTTGAATTGATTGCGATTTTGAGGTTGTTCGATCATTTGTCTAGTGACTACGCAGATTAAGAGAGTTTAAAATTTTTGCCACGCCCACTTCCTCCGCCCCCGCAATTCAGAAAAAACTAATTATTAAAACAGTTTTTGAGGAATCACATTCTTATTTGGCACACCTAATAATGTGGCTAATATGCATCATCTGACCAATTTTAGTCGAAATCGGACAAAAATATCGGAGAAATACTAACATTTAATTATATACCCAAACTGGACCAGCTGAGCAAATTTTGTTGAAATCGGACAATAAACATTGGAGATATACCTATATTCGTTTTTTACTGAAATGCCAAGGCGGCATTGGCAGATAAGAAAGAGCGAGATAGCATGCGGTCGCTGCTGCTGCATGAAAAGGGGAATTATGTTTTGAATTGATTGCGATTTTGAGGTTGTTCGATCATTTGTCTAGTGACTACGCATATTAAGAGAGTTTAAAATTTTTGCCACGCCCACTTCCTCCGCCCCCGCAATGCAGAAAAAAACTAATTATTAGAGCAGTTTTTGAGGAATCACATTTCTTATTTGGCACACCTAATAATGTGGCTAATATGCATCATCTGACCAATTTTAGTCGAAATCGGACAATAAATATCGGGGAAATACTAATGTGCATTTTGAAAAGAATTGCCAAGGCGACACTAGCTGGAAAGAGTGAGCGAGATAGCATGCGTTCGCTGTTGCGGCATGTTAAAGAAAATTTTTTATGAAATTAATCACTATTTCGAGGGTGTTTGACTCTATTTAATATAATAACTAGATGGTACAGGGTATACTCAATGTCGGCAGGGACGACTTGCTTGCTTCATTACAGTATATTTTTGAAACACTATACTTTTATAATATGTAAAAAAAAAAATAGATTTTTTCAAAATCCTAGACCAACGGGTCCCCCTAATTAGATAAGTCAACGGTCTGTGGTCTGTTTTTATTGTGAAATGTTTGCCATAAATGTATGGCCGAAAATTTGTAATAGCCCAGTGTATGGCTGTTAGCTCTTGTTCCGTTGTGCTCTTATTGCTTTCCCTTTTGGTGAATGAACTTGATGCATAAGTGTGATGTGTGATTTGCTAAAATCTGAATATTATGAAATAGTTGGCCGCATTAAATGTTCTTATAGGTATTGGAATGCGTTTTGGCATTGAAGTGTCACTCAAATGGAACATTCTTTTTACATAATTGAGTTATGTGCCGGGAATAGTCGGCAAAGATTTTAATGAAACGTATATAATAAGCTCCCTTGCATATTTATAAAACCACTTGAAAAATAGCAATATTTCCAAAACTACTAACTGTAGCTCAATACGGTATATTAAGAAAATGAAGATCTAAACTAACGGTTTTTTTAAATATACAGTTACGCTAAGTCTTAGTGTTGCATATTTATAAAGCCAGCGCTAGAACTAGAGCTTTCTGATGCAGTTTGAGATTAGATTTGGCGGAGTTTGGACGAATTAATTAAGAAAACCATAAATTTGCGCAAATGCTTCGTGGACAATGTCTAAGTGATATTGAAAAGGGCAAGATTATAGCCTTAAGCGATAGTGGTGTCAGTGGTCGAGGTATTGCTCGTCAAATTGGGCGTAGTAAATTCGTTGTCGAAAACTTTTTAAAAAATCCATCTTCGTATGGCTCTATAAAGAGAACAGGACGTAAAAGACATCTCGACAAAAGAGAGGAAAGGCAAATTGTGCGCAACGCCGGAAACTCATCAATGTCATTATCACGTGTCCTTTTATTAGAAGTGGTATTATCCCGAATGAAAAACGTCCATTACATCCGTACTTTGGAAAGTAGTCTGGTACCATTTTTAGATGAAAATGGCTATGCACGACATACTTTTCAGCAGGACAACGCGAGAGTCCATGTCAGTCGAGAGACTAAAGCGTCGTTTTCCACCAAAGGAATCAAAGTTTTAGAGTGGCCTGCTTGTTCTCCCGATCTAAATCCCATGGAGAATCTATGGGGGATACTCACCCAAAGAGTATATGCTGAAAATCGCTAGTTTTCATCTTTAAGTCATCCTAAGGATGCTCTTTTCGATGATTGGGCGAAAATTGATGCCGATTTGGTAGCTAACCTAATTGCAAGTAGGCAAGGGCGCATATAAAAGGTTATTGGCTCCCGAGGCGTTATTTGTCGGTTAAAATTCTTTTTTTCAATTAATTTTAAGCTACAGTAAAAATAAGAACAAAAAACTCTTGTGGCTTTATAAATATGCAACACTAAGACTTAGCTTAACTGTATATTTAAAAATACCGTTAGTTTGAATTAAGCCAATTTTTTTTGTATTATTTTTGTTTCTTTTTCCTCTTCATTTTCTTAATATACCGTATTTAGCTACAGTTAGTAGTTTCGGAAATATTGCTATTTTTGAAGTGGCTTTATAAATATGCAAGGGAGCTTAGTTGTAAATGCAACGAACAATCTAGCGCTGTACGCATCATGTGGAACTGGATAATTCTTGATGACATTATATTTTGTGTCATCAGGTAAAATTCCGTTATCTGTGCACTTAAGACCTAGAAAAGTCACTTCGCGCAAAAACAATGAACATTTTTCTGGATGTAGTTTAAGGTAGTGTTTCTGACATGTATCAAAGACATCATTTAGATTTCTTATCATGTGCTTTTCAGAACAACCTACAACTATTAAATCATCCATATAAAGGATGCTTGGCAAGGATCAAGTCCCGAGAATGCAATAGCCATCAATCTCTGAAACGAATTAGGTAGGCGCTATTTTCGATTAGGTCTCAAGTCCGAATACATCACTATATTTGGTGCAAAATTTTGTTAATTGAGTTTTGAATTGAAGCGGGAAATTTTTAGTTAGCTGGGACATTTTATTATTTTCCCTAGCGTTAGGAGTAGTTGGAACTACATCGTAGTTTAGAAAACGTTCTGACTTTAAAGTATTTATTTTTATTATCTTATCAGAATTGGTTGCATTTAGCAAACGGACAATTGTATTTTCATTTGTTGCTAATGTATTTGCAACGAAAATACCTGGTTGAATTTCCTGATTGGGAATCAACACAACGTCTTCACTCAAGGTGAGAATAATTTGTCGGACTACTTGGGATCTTGCTGGTAGAAAAATTGAGGTGTTACCATACTTGTGTGTTATTGGAACATAAATAGGAAATTTTAAATTATTTGATCTAAGTATTAACCAATCTTCAGGTGGTTTGCAGTCTATTTGGCAGTTGAATTTTTTCATAAAATCAATGCCGATTATACCATCACTTGATATTGAAAAATCAGACTGTACAATATAAAAATTGTTTGAAACTATGTATTTGTGAGTCTAAAGCTCTAAGGGTGCTAGGCCTTTGGACTTTATTGCTCATTTACCAATGCCTTGAATGTTAATTTTGTTATTCGTTTGGATGTCATTTACAAAATCTGAATCTTCTTTGAGAATTGAAATGTCTGCACCAGTGTCGATTAAAAATGTTAATTTTTTATTTGTTTCGACATGAAAAAATGAAACAAATAAACACAAAATCCAAAAATTTTCACTTTTTTTGACGGATTGTATCTTTGTGAAAAATCATTGTAGCGAAGATTTAAAAAAAGCATTTTGAAGGTCTAGGACTCCACTTTTCGAATCCGTGGAGCAAAAAAATTTCCAGGATACGGTTTCGGCGCATCCTGGAAAAGTATCACGGAAAAATGAATTGAACATAAAAGGTCCTTTATATCTTTAATCAAGGATATCTCGACAACGAATGGTCGTATTGGAAAATAATTTTTTTTTAAATTTTTAAAAAAAATTAAATTTTTTTTTTTAAATTAAGGAAAAAAAAATTTTTTAATCTTCAAAATTTTTTAAAAAATTTTCTTTTTGAACTTATGCAATAACTGATGCAAAATTGAGAAAAAAGTGAGAGAAAAAGTGCTATTTTCATATCAAGAAAATTACAAAATTTGTATGTGTAAATACTGCTCCTTTAATTCTTTTTAAACTTTAATGATCGGGACGGAATAACGGTTTGGTGGATCAATCTGAAAATTTGCAGGGCTATTAAGGGTACGTTAAGGTCAAAAAAAAGCTGATGACCGTTGCTCCCTGCCCAATATTTTCAGAGATATAGCCGATTTACCAAATCAAGTGAAAAATGCGATTTTTTAAACTTTTTTCAGGGGGGTACTGGAGGGGGAAAAAGGACTTTGTCCTAGAATGTCTATATGGAGTTTTAAAGCAAATTCACTGCAGATTCCAAAGCTTTCTTCCGATTTCCAATACGACCATTCGTTGTCGAGATATCCTTGATTAAAGATAAAAAGGACCTTTTATGTTCAATTCAGGATATCTCCATGACACATGCACGAAGAAAAAATTTAAAAAGCCAAAAGTGTCGGCAATTAATTAGGTTTTTTGGTCCATGTGATCGATTCAAAAAAAAAATTTTTTCCAAGCCTTTCCTTTTCCAGAATGCGTCGAAACCGTATCCTGGAATTTTTTTGCTCCACGGATTCGAAAAGTGGAGTCCTAGACCTTTAAAATGCTTTTTTTAAATCTTCGCTACGATGATTTTTCACAAAGATACAGTCCGTCAAAAAAAGTGAAAATTTTTGGATTTTTATCTTGCTCCCTTAATTCTTTTGAGGAGTGTATTAAGATTAAAATTAACTGTATGCACATGTTTTGTGCTTACTCTTCTGTATCTAAAGGCATGTTTCTCGAACTGTTGTGGGATACACGAATATTTTTATCTGGTACGTTTCTTCTGTCATTATTGTATCTGTTATTGCCTCTATATTGAGTCTGTCGGCTGTTATTTCATTGGTAATTATTATTTTGATAATGTAATATAGTATTTATTTTCTGATATATAGAATATTTAATATCGATGGCAACAGTTTTATTTTCATAGTTGAGCAGCTCATGCGTCTGCTTTTGGGTAACGTTGCATTCTCCAGTGTGGCCTTGGCCGCATACCGATATTTTCTAGAATTAACTTAATACTAACAATCGAAACTTAAACTACTAACAATCGATACTTAGAATACTAACTTCGATATATGTACACAATTTATAAGTAACTGACACTTTACAACTCGGCCGTCCTGACAAGGAATCGACCTCGATTCAAGTTACTGTCAGAAGGGGAAAGTAATAACATTAAGTGGCTGGTGTCGCCTTTGTTTGGGTATCTGAAGTGCAATCTTGATCGGGGGCTGCCCATAACTTTAATTTGGAGGCTTCGAGTACCCTGTCATACGGCAGTTGGGTGATCTGGAAACCTTCCACATCTCGGATAACATATCGGTCATTCGGAAGTTTTTTATGAACAACGTATGGGTACCTGCCGAAGTATCTACATTCTTAATAACTACGAAATCCCCTTCGTCAAAACTAACAGCAGGGGGGTGATGCTTCGCGTAATAATCAGCATTATATTCTTGAGACTTGACAATGTTACGGAAGGCTAATCTCCGGACGTCTACCTCTGAGGCATCTACCTCTGCCGTCCTCTCACCTAACCGTTCGGTTAGTTCATCTACTACGACACCTCGTTGTTCCATCCCGAATAGGAGTACGGAAGCGGCAAATTTTGTTGTGGAATGGACAGAGTTATTCAATGCAAACTCTATGGTCGGCAGTTGTTGGACCCAATCCGCGTGGTCCACCGGTTCCGTCAGTTTACCTAACATAGGGCCCAAGACACGATTCACTCGCTCGACTTGGCCGTTGGCCCGGGGTGAGGCAGTGGCATTCAGCACGTGAATTATATTATTGGCACTTAGAAATTCTGCGAATTCGGAAGAAGTGAAGCAGGTACCGCGGTCACTGATAATTCGTCGGGGTCTACTGTAATTCGCGAAATACTGAGATTTTAACGTCTGACATACTTCACGCGAATTAGTAGTGGCGGCAGGGTACAGCTTCACAAATTTAGTGAAAGCGTCAATGACAACCAGGAGATATTTTTTCTTAGAACGTATGGACGGAAGGGGACCTAGATGATCAACATGAATGGTATCAAACGGCAGGGGCACTTTCGGAATACTGTGTAGCGTGACACGGTTATCTTGAGCGGAAGCGGAATAATAAATACACTTGAGGCAGTTTTTAATATAATTGTTGACGTAAGACTTCATACACGGAAACCAGTAGTGCTTCTTGATTTGTGCACAACACTTCTCAGTGGCCATATGGCCAAGCTTCTCATGCACTATTCGTATGACATGATTTATCATTTCGGAAGGGACATAAAGTTGGGGTACACTCGTCGGGGACAGACGGTACACTACTCCGTCACGCAGTTCGAAATCTGCTATTTCATGTTTCTCTAAATCATCTCGGAGTTTTACAATCTCGGGGTCACGGTTCTGAGTCAACTGCAGTTGGAAGTCGAGGTTTAAATCATCAACGTATGCGGCGGTTTCGATTCTACTTAAAGCATCAGCATGGGGCTTGCTAACCCCCGAGCGGTGTACAATTGTGTAATTGTAATTTTCTAACAGCAGGGCCAAGCGGGCAATTTTCGCGGAATGCCCACCATTTCTCAGTGTCAGCGCCAGGGAATTACAATCCGTCACGATTTTGAAGGGAATAAACTTATGGTACGTCTCAAAACGTTTCAAGGCATACACGATAGCTAACGTAACGTCTCCAGTTCATAACTGTGTAGTTTCGATTCGGCAGCGGAGGCTATCTTAGAGAAGTAGAACACTGGGTGCAATTTACCGTCGGTTTGTTTCTGGAGGAGCACTGCTCCGTAACCAGTTGAGCTAGCGTCACAGTGTAACTCTGTTTCAGACTTCGGGTTGTAGATCGATAACACGGGTGATTCCATCAGTTTCGACTTCAGAGTTCGGAAGGATTCGAGGCATTCCTCGGAGAAGACGTAAGGGGTATTTTTTCTTAACAATCGGGACATCGGATACGCAATCTTGGCGAAACCAAGTACAAATCGGCGGAAGTATGAAAATAAACCTAAGCAGCGCTCTAATTCCTTGCTATTCCTTGGAATGGGCAAGTCTCGTATCGCCTGAAGATGAGCTGGTTTGGGCGTGATACCGGCAGAATTGGCTAAGTAACCCAAGTACTCTAGTTCCCTATACGCAAAACGGCATTTGGCCAGCTTGAGGCATAGCCCATTCACTCTTAACGTATACAGTATTTCCTTCAGTACCTCCAGATGGGTTTCGAAATCATGCGATGCAACCAGGATGTCATCCATGTATATCACTAGTTGACCTTGGTTTATAAATTTCTTAAGGACAAAATAAGCAAATCTAGCGAACACGGAAGGGCCATTACAGAGTCCGAAGGGCATGCGTACATATTCAAACTGGACATCAGGGGTTACAAAGGCGCTATATCTGATTGAATCCGGATGCATTTTCACATGGTGGAATCCATTCTTCAAGTCCAAGACAGTGAAGAATGATTTACCACCCAGATGTTCGATGCAATCGTCTAACAGGGGAATCGGAAAACGATCCCGAACAGTAAGTTTGTTCAACGGGCGGTAATCTACACACATCCTCAGGGTGTTGTCCTTTTTACGTACTGGGACAATCGCGGCAGCGTAAGGGGAACTACTGTGGCGAATAATGCCAGCTTTCAAGAGATCATCACAGATCTCCCGCATCTCCGTGCGTTCGTGGTGCGACAGACGGCGGGGCTGCAGAAAATGGGAGTTTGGCTCGTCAGTTCTATTTTCATCTCATAATTCACGGGCTTGACTAACTCAGGGGCAACCTGTACATATGCAGTGGAAATAATAGACCTTAAGTGTGCGGCTTGCTCTTCTCGTAAAGTGGACTCTATATCAAACTCTAAATCATTGACAGCAGGGACCTCAATAGCATTTATAGCCATTAGTGCATCCTCCAGTGTTTCGGGAGGTACTGCAGAAGTTTTCGGAAGGGGAGAATCGGACAACAATTCGGCAGATACAATCTCATTTCTATCATACGGCAGTATCACTCTCTCTTCTCTCAATATGTCAAAGGACTTCAGAACATCAGTGAGTTTCGTATTTCTACATTCAGTAGGTTTATTCATAAGTAACATAGATTCTTTTTCATATTTGATTTCTTTTAGTTTACAAAGTCTAATATTAATTTTATACAAGAGATCTCTGCCTATAATCATCGGCAGTTCGGTTGCTTTGTTCGGCAAAACTTCAAAAATATGTATGATCTCCGTACCGCGGAAGTGAACACTACACTGGACTTGGCCTAAAGACCAAAGCTGGCTATTCCCTAAACCACGGCAGTTCAATTTACTGGGACTAAGATGGCAGTTGGAGGGGACTTCAGATTCACGGATAAAACTCTTCGGACTGCCCGAGTCGAGAAGGGAAAACATATTTATAAATTTCCTACCTTGCACTTCATCACAAACAAAAGCAACACTCACCAGTTGTAGATGATTTAATCTACTTCCTACATCATCAGGAGCGGCAGCGGCAGTGGTGGCGGCAGTGGTGGCGGCAGTGGCGGCGGCAGTGGTGGCGGCGGCAGTTCCCATCCGATGCGGGCAGTTTTTATAGATGTGGCCCACCACACCACACTTGAAGCAGGAGCTCGGCGGTCTGATCGGCTTCGGGCATTGGCTCTTATAATGCCCCCATCCAGAGCAGTTGAAACATCTGGTTTCACTAGAGTTGTCCCGCAGTCCATCTATGATCATGTCGACCAACTCGTTCTCCGGAATCGGAGCATTCATGGCAATCTCCTGCATCTCGATTGCGAGCCTCAAGCATCCTTCACCTGCCTTAATGCGCCGGCTACGCAGAGCGTGGTACACTTCTTCCACACTGCGCGAGCGTCCAAACTCACGGAGGAGGATTGCTTTTAGTTCTCCATAGCACCGATACCGTATGCAGCAATACCGCCGCCGTCCCTTCTAGCAAGCGACGGCATGCAATCAACCGCAGGCGATCATTCAACTGCATGATTTCAAACGCGTCCTCCAGATCGTTCAACCATTTTTTTACGTCGTATGCAGTATCCGCTGAGAATCGGGCCACCATGCTCTCGATCACACTCAAGTCACTGACCTGCTGCCTTGGTGCTCGGTTCTCATCCATGCTCTGCTGCAGCTTGAGGATCTGCTGTTGTAATTGTAGCAACTCATGCTGTTTCCGTAGCGTCGTCAGTTGCTCGTCCAGACTGGGGGCGGCGGAGGCAGCCGGTGTGATAGCGGCAGCGGCAGACGGCACGGAGGGCACCAGGGTGGGCATATCTTCCCATGGGTCCGCGGCCCAGGGAACATCAGGGTCAGTGACGGGTGTAGTGACAGCAGCTCGCATAGCAGACATGTATGCGGCGGATACTCCATCAGCGGGCACAGCAGGGGCGGGCACAGCAGAGGCGGGCACAGCAGAGGCGGGCACAGCAGAGGCGGGCACAGCAGAGGCGGGCACAGCAGAGACGGGCACAGCAGAGGCGAGTGCGGCAGCGGCGGGCACGGCAGAGGTGGGTGCAGCAGCGGCGAGTGCGGCAGCGGCGGGCACGGCAGAGGTGGGTGCAGCAGCGGCGAGTGCGGCGGGCACAGCGGAGGTGGGTGCAGCAGCGGGCACCTCAGCCAGTAAGGCGGCAGCACTTACAGTGGCGGCGGGCACACCAGTGGATGCGGCGGGTACAGCAGAGGATGCGGCGGAGGGCATGGCAGAGGATGCGGCGGCGGCGGACCGCAGCAGCAGGCACCGTAGTGGACAATGGCGTCAGTATCAGCGGCGGGCGTGGAGGCGGCCACCTTGGATGTGGAGCGGGTGGCCTGCCTTGTACCGAAATATGTGTCTTTTCGGGTAGTCATCCCACTTCTGAGTTGTAATATGGTATTTATTTTCTGAAATATAGAATATTTAATATCGATGGCAACAGATTTATTTTCATAGTTGAGCAGCTCATGCGTCTGCTTTTGGGTAACGTTGCCGGAAGAAGAAGGAGGCATTCTCCAGTGTGGCCTTGGCCGCATACCGATATTTTCTAGAATTAACTTAATACTAACAATCGAAACTTAAACTACTAACAATCGATACTTATAGTTGGCATGGTAGTTACCCAGGCTATTGCCTCTACCACGTTGGTGGTTTGGATAATACCTGCCTCTATTATTTCATCCACGCTGGTACAATATTGCACTCGGACTTGCAATCATTTCGGTGGCACAATGGATATATTTACCAATAGCATCATCAAAATGACTAAAATTACCAGCTTCCAATATTGTACGAATTTGTTTATGCTTGCATTGCTTGGTCATTGCCTGCAGAGCTTATTTGAAGCGACGTGTGGACTGAATGATCGTCAAGGGTGTTAGGACTAATTGTCCTATCTTGACTAATACATTTGATAAACTTTAAAAGTTCGTCCTTCAGAATTCTGACTTGAGCAACAATTGCTTGCCAGTCGGTCATTATACCCTGTACCCATAGGGTAAAAGGGTATATTAAAGTCGCTAAAATGTATGTAACAGGCAGAAGGAAGCGTTTCCGACCCCATAAAGTATATATATTCTTGATCAGCATCAACAGCCGAGTCGATTGAGACATGTCCGTCTGTCCGTATGAACACCTAGATCTCGGAGACTATAGTAGCTAGAGCTAGCAAATTTGGTGTGAACATCCGTCTAGTGTCTACACAGGTCAAGTTTGTTTTAAATTTTAGCCACGCCCACTTCCGCCCCCGCAAATGAAAAAAGAAAATTTTAAAATCAATTTACAAGAGCTGTAATAAAGATATCCAATTGTTTGGTAGACATAATTATATAGTCAAAATGCACTAACTGACTAAATTTTATTCAAGTCGGACAATAAACATCGGAGATATAGCCATTTGCATTTTGTACTGAATTGCCAAGGCGACATTGGCAGATATGAAAGAGCGAGATAGCATGCTTTCGCTGCTGCTGCATGTTAAAGGGAATTTTGTTTTGAATTGATTGCGATTTCGAGAGTGTTCGAACTTTTGTTTAGTGCCTACGCAAATTAAAAAAGTTTAAAATTTTTGCCACGCCCACTTCCGCCCCCGCAATTTAGAAAAAACGATTTACTAGAGAAGTTTTAAAGCAATCACATTCTTATTTGGCACACCCAACAATGTGGCCAAAATGCATTATCTGACCAAATTTAGTCGAAATCGTACGATAAATATCGAAGATATAGGCGACACTAGCTGGAAAGAGTGAGCGAGATAGCATGCGTTCGCTGTTGCGGCATGTTAAAAGAAATTTTGAATTAAGTTGATGCCGATCTTGATTTAATATAACTAGTTGGTACAGGGTATACTCAATGTCAGCAGGGACGACTTGCTTGCTTCATTTTTTTAATGTGAATAATTAATCTTCTAATTCTATTACTTCCTCATCCGAATCTTCTTTATTTTCTGATTCGATAGTATCTTTGAAAAGTTCGTGAACCCATTTAGGCGGTCTTTTCTTTTTGGGGTCTTTTTTATTTTATTTCCAACAACATCGTCGGATTGAGGCACTCGCACGTTGTTGAGCGTCAATGATGGGCAGTTTCTTCTATTGACGGTAAACGTGCTTGCATTTCTGTGCATTTACACGGATGCGCCAATTTGCTAGCCACTTTTCTACTTCCTTTAAGTGGGTTGCCAGTTGCTCAGCAGCTTTGATTGGACATTTAGAGCGGCTGAGGATAGCCGTGTCATCGGCGAAAGTAGATGTGATGAGGCACCTCCTTTTGATACGAAGTCATGTCATGATGATGTGGGAAAATAATTTGGTTTACCAGGATTGTGTTTAAATGGAGTTGTAGGACCTTTTCGAATAGTTTTGAAAGACTCGGCAATAAACTGATGGGTCTGTATGATGATAGCTGTGTTTTGTCCTTTCCGGGTTTCGGATCATTATGATTACTAATTTTTTCCAACTTATGGGAAAGTGACCAGTTTTTACTTACGCTTTGAAGAGTTTGCAGATGTGCCGCACGGCACAGATCGGGAGTTCTCGGATCATTTTCGGGGTTATTTTGTCATGGCCGGGCGACTTTCTTGGGTTAAGATAGTTTTTAATAATTGCAGAAATTTTCTCCGCTTTGAATTTCGGTTGCTCACTTTCGTTTGGTGAGCGCAAGGAGGGGAGCTGAAAAGAGTTTGTTGACGGAATTGGCAGAAAGCCCGTTTTTAGATGAGCTGCAACGATGAGTGCTCTTTCTTCGTCTGAACGGGCCCATTTGCCAGTTGGGCATCGTAAAGATGAAATTATCTCGGCTGGAGCAGTTATGGTTGGATGTGCTTTCCACAGCGGATATTTGGTGCTGGTAGGGGTGAGCTTCTCGATGTACAGCCGCTGTGTCCTTGCTTCTTCCTGCCTAAGCGCCTTTGCTAGAGTTCGCGAAGCTGCCTTTAGGCGTTGTTTTGCTGCCGGAGATCGAGACATTTGCCATTCTCGCCTGAGCCGTCTTTTGTCTGCTAGAAGTAGTTCAATTAGTCGGTTGTTGGACTTGTGTTTTTCCTGGGTGTGGCCAATGATTGGGGTGGAGATATCAGCTGCTTCAATGAGCATCGACTCTAGTACAGAGGTGCAAAACTCGATGTCTCCTTCGTCGTCTAGTTTGGGATTCAATTCGATATGGGTGCATATATATTTCGTAAATCTGAGTCAGTTTGTTTTATAATTCGATAGTCCGAGTGGGTGCTCTGTTACTTGAAAATATGTTAATACAGTGGGTTCACGCCAGAAAGGGTGACTAGCAGGGGCAAGAAGAGGGCTTTTGCCACTATCCCCGAACGGGCAAACTGACATAATTATTAAGCAAGTTTAAGGAAAACTCCATCTTGAGAAGTTGTTGTTTTCCTCCCCGGTGTATTCTAATACGCATCCGAGATTTCTTTCCCCCTTTAAATACGTTTTTCTATATCCGATAACGCCTCAAACATTTGTTACCCGGTACCTTAGTGCAATAAAACTGGCCTACGTTTAAACGAGTTACCGCGCGTTTTAATTCACACCACACCTGGGTAATAAGAATTGGGCTCTACCCTCTGAGAAGACTCCGCCCCTCTACAAACATTGGTCCTTCGAGCCGGATATCCTTCCACACGCCCCAGCTTCGCATCGGTGGAGGATCTGATAAGTAGAAACATTCTTATTTATTCACCAATACATACACATACATACATATCTGTCGTGACAAGTTTCCCGCTCCTTTCCATAGCGACTTATCACTCTAATCTGTGTGGACATTCATCTATCCTGATTTAGTAGCTTATCCCAGCAATTCCAGTACATTCCTTTCGATTTTTTTATTGTTTCCAATACCTACAAAATTATCTACACATATACATATCCATATGCATGCGTGGGTTCGATCGCAGGTCATAGCGATCCTTGTTGGCCTCGGTCGCGGCTGTTAACTGACGGCGAGCATTCAGGTTGACGGTTCGCAGTTGATGTTGCAGGCGCTCCACGAATTCATGATAGTCCTGACCGCTTAGGGTGGGGCTGCCGAATAGCAACTCGCAGGGTAATCGCAGCTCGCGTCCAAATGTGAGCATGGCAGGCGAATATCCAGAACTGTCGTGCGGTGCTGAGCGATAGGCCCATAACGCCAGGGAAAGCAGCTCTTCCCAATCTTGCTGGTTGGTGGACACAAATTTGGCCAAATAGTCCAGAAGGGTCCGGTTAAATCGTTCGGCCATTCCGTCAGACTGGGGGTTCAGTGGCGTAGTGCGAGTTTTCTCCACGTCTTGCAATTGCATTAAGACCTGAAAAACGCTCGATTCGAAATTCCGCCCTTGGTCAGAATGTAGGACAAAGGGGGTACCGAATCTACTGAACACTTCCTGAACCAGCACTCGGGCTTCGGGCTTCGGTCTTCGCCGTCTGATTGGGAATTGCTGCACATTCGGGCCATTTGGTAAAATAATCCATTACTACGGCGACGTATCGATTACCACGAGGCGTGGTGGCAAAGGGCCCAGTATGTCGATGGCGAGGCGTTCGAGAGGTGCGCCCATTCTGCTCGTCTGTAGACGTCGTACACTCCTTCGATGCGGGCCTTTTCGAGCATTGAAAATGGTGCAGCGGGCACAACAAATAGCTATGTCAGCACTTTGCCCGATCCAGTAATATCGCTTCTTTGCCTTAGCTAATGTTTTCTTTAGGCCGAAATGGCCACCAGTCGACGCGTCATGAACTCCTCGAAGGGCGCTGTCCACTAAGGCACGGGGAACGAGAGCCACGGGGATGTTCTCTGCGTTTTTGATGGTTATAATTTCCCGGTCATCTAGTGCTAGCCGATCGAAGAGGTGCCACCATGCTTGGACTTCGGGACTCTCACCCCTAAGAGTTGCCTTGGGTGGTCGTTGAGCATTAATCAGCCATTCTCGCTAGGGTCTCGTCTGACTCCTGTGCTTTGCAATGGCCCAGTAGAAGAACTTGGGTGAACAGCATATTAATGCCGTCATTTTGTTCTGCTTGTTGACAAACGCTGCAATCATTGTAAGGTCGTCTTGAGAGGCTATCCGCATATAGATCCACCGCAAGGAGGCGTGATCGGTTCGTAGCAGGAAACGACGACCAAACAGGTAATGGTGAAAATGCTTGGTAGCTCGGACGACTGCCAACAGTTCTCGCCGAGTGACGCAATAATTGCGTTCCGCTGCTTGGAAGCTTTTGCTGTAGTACTCGATCACTCGTTCTTCGCTGTCCTGTATCTGGCTGAGAACTGCGCCGGCCCCTAAGTTAGAAGCATCCGTATCCAATATAAACTCGCCCACGTCATTCGGAAAGGCCAGGATCGGTGCGGTCGTGAGGCTACGTAGCTTGGGTCTCAGTAGGAGTCCCACGCTGGACGCTGGGGGTAGATGCGCCTTCGTCTGCCAGTGGTACAGACTGCTCCATGTACACGCTTCTCACTGCGTCGGTCTCGAGCTCACGAAACAGCAGATACAATACTGATTCCTTCTCGTAGCAGGCCTCCGGAGTCCGCGTTGCGGACTCTACCAGCCATGACTCGCTGGATGGCGCCTGTGGACGCGACGTGGGAATCGCAGGCGCAGAGCGGGCTGGCGACTCGACCACGGCGACAGAAGGAACATTCTTGTGGCAGCTGTTAGGAATGATCCGTGCATCTTGCTGTACTGCAGCTTTTCGCCCGGAAGGTTGAATGGGGGCCTCGGTGTTAATTGCCAATGTCGGCCCCGCAACATTGGCATGCTGGCGTTTTCCGCTAACTGGCCAGCGGCGGCAGCTCAGGTTTACGACCACTCGCATCGCCATGTCGAGTGCCTCCTTTAACTGGCTGGGTTTGCTATAGAGCACCAATCCTTGCAACGGGGAGTCGCGGATTCCGTCACTGAACTGCTGTACCAGTATTGTTATTTCACTCATCGATTTGCCGACGCATCCGTTTGGTTTCAATTTGGAAATTTCGATATATTAAAGTCCACTGCGGTCAAATTTGTTGAGCAACACGATATCCTTCGTGACATATTCTAGTCTAATCCAGCAGCAACAAAATCGATCGTCTAGCAGTGCCTCGTCGATTCACGTCGCCATCCACGCCGCTATCTAATTCCAAGGTATCCCGCAATACCGACACCGTCAAGCGTTTTTCCAACGCTCAATCATCACCAGGCCTTTCCGGCACTACTTCCAAAAGAGCATCCGTCTGCAGTCGCAATGCCTCGTCCGCGCACTCCGACTCTAGCTCCCAATCAATTCCACGCGTCCCGGTTTCCGCTCCTACCTCCAAAAGAATAACCCGATCTGAGTCCCAGCGAATGTCCGAAGCAGCTGACATGTCCATGAAACACTTTATTGCCGATTGTGACGTTCTAAGCGATTTCGAGGTCAACACAATGGGCTCCCTCGAGGGTGAGGTGCCATTGTTTTCGATGAAAATGCATTTGGAGCAGAGGTCCTGTGGAGCAGAGTCGAATCCGAGTACTTATCATGTACCAGAGCCCTTACGGCTGATGCGAGCGAAGAAAGCAAGTCCAACTTGGTGACGATGCAATCCAAATATGAATACGTATATATGGTGTACGTACGGTGTGGTAGCACCTTAGGAGAACGCGTAGAGCGACTCCAGTCGTCCACTACAACTCCTGCGCTGCAGAACTCCCCCGAAATCCGAACGTCCATGCTGGCTATCTGCTACCTCCGTGTGAGGTGGACGTGTTCACGGGCGACTATAATCAGTGGCCCACGTTCCGCGACCTGTTCACAGCCTTGTATGTGAACAATCCGAGGTTGGCACCAGTTGAAAAGCTGTATCATCTGGTGTCCAAAACGCGCGGCGAGGCAAAGGCAATTGTTTCCAGTTCCCCACTCACTAATGATGGTTTCCATGCGGCTTGGGGGAATCTTCAAGCTCGGTTTGAAAACAAGAGATTTTTTTCTAATCTTCCAGCAGTCGTTCACGAAACTTGCGCCGCCCTGAAAGATATCCAGACCACCATCCAAGGGTGCTTAACCACGCTAACGCGATCCGGTGTTAGCACGGCGAACTGGGACGTCTTGTTGGTGGCGCTTTGTACATACAAACTGCCCAACCACCATCGCATTATGGGAACAATCCATCCCTAACAAGACTGACCTCTCATTCTGGTCAGACCTGATCAACTTTCTAATTGATCGGTATCGCGTTCTAGAAATGTTGGAAAGTCGAAAGCCCACTCCTGCGCTACAAGTAATCCCAGCAGCCGTCCGCAAATCTGGGCCTCCGACTAGATTCCAGTCTTTGACCACTACCGTCACTGTCAATAAGGTCTCCTGCCAATTGTGTGGCAGAGAGAACCATCTGATCCGCGTCTGTCCAAAATTCGCAGATATGACCGTGCAAGAATGAGTGGCGGCAATTAAACATTTAAAGTTATGTCTCAATTGCTTTGCACGTGGCCATCCATTGCGAGAGTGTCCTAGTGTCCATAATTGCCGCAGGGGCCAATAGCGGCACCACACACTCTTGCATCGCATCAACATTTCCACAGTGACGACTTCCAGTGTGCAGCCACGAACAACAAATCCTCGCCGACAACAAACAAACTGTCTCCTTGCAGAGTCAGTTGAGCGCCCAAATCCAAGCCATGGCCTTAAGAAGTTCTGAAGGTTTGCTGGGTACGGCTATGGTAATTATACGACATCAAGGTGCCGAATTCCATGCACGTGCCTTGATAGACACCGGATCTGAAGGAACATTTCTATCCAAGAGGATGCTCGATCTGGTGAGACTTCGGTAACGTGTCACTAACGCAGCTTCAGTTGTGTTGCCACCAACGCTAACAAAGTGTGCGAACTAAAAATCTCCTCTCCTAAGATCCTTCCAAGCACGTGGAAGCGCACGCTTTCGTCTTGCCCAACCTTCCGTCCTGCCCGTTTCCCACAAAGATAAAGGAGAGCATTCCGCGTCTTCCAGATCCACATTTCCACGAAAGTTCTCCAGTTGACGTCACGTCCACGATACATACCTCTATCCTGAGGTCATCATGTCCAAATGTGTGTTCAGTTCGGAACTCCATTAGCTCGGCGCTCCAGAACGTTGCTGCCTCCCATCCTTACCAGTCCACCCGGGCTATTGCAACTTGTTGAAAGGGGGGCGGTATGTTCACGCCAGAAAGTGTGACAGCTGAAAGAAGAGGGCTTTTGCCACTATCCCCGAGCGAGCACATAATTATTAAGCAAGTTTAAGGAAAACTCCATCTTGAGAAGTTGGTTTTTTTTTCCCGGTATATCCTTAATACGCATATGAGATTTCTTGGACCCTTTGAATACGTTTTTCTGTATCCGATAACGCCTCAAACATTTGTGACCCGGTACCTTAAGTGCAAAAAAACTGGCCTAGGTTTAAACGAGTTACCGCGCGTTTTAATTCACACCACACCTGGGTTATAAAAATTGGGCTCTACCCTCTGAGAAGACTTCGCCCCACCACAAACACACTGAAAATTACTGGCGAGTGGTCGGATGACAATTCTGCTAGTAACTCTGCCCTTATCAAGTTGTGCGTTATTCCCCTGGTGACTGCGAAGTCTATTAGATCTGATAGCTTACGTGGATCTGTTATCCAGTACGTGGGCTTTTTCGGTGAGGCGTAGCCCAATTTGTTTGCTGGGTGGATGATTGTGTTATATTGCTGTTTGCCTTTTGGATTTACCAGGCGGGATCCCCAATGAGGGTGCTTGGCGTTGTAGGCTCCTGCAGCAATAAATCGTACTACGAGTGTATTGAAGAAATTAGTAAACTCTTTTCCAGAGATTGAGAATCGTAGTGGACAGTAAATTGCAGCCACGGTTGTACTGCCGAAAGTGGTTTGGACACTTATTGAAGTTGCTTGTAAGTATTTTTTGGAAAATCCATTGTGTGGACAATGTTTGTCCGGTTTTTGATTATGATACCAGTTCCTCCGTGAGTCTTGCCGTCTGGATGATTTGTTGCGTACAATGCATATTTGGGTATTTGAAAGTTGTTTTTGTTTGTGTGTTTCCGATAGCAGAATGATATCAATATCATTTTAGTCCAGAAACACTGACAATTCTTGTTTGTGCTTGGAAATGCCGTTTGCTTTCCAGAGGCCTATATGTAGTGCAGACATTTGTTATTTTAGATAGAATAATAACGGGATCTACCATTGTAGTGGGATGTGAATTTCCATTGCGCAGCACACTTGCAAATGTTACTCCAGGGGTAGTTGTTGTTGGTGTTGCTGATGACGTTACAGCTCTTGAGAAGAATATACCTGGTGTGGTTTGCGAGGGAATAAGTGTCGGGCCCTGGATACGAGCCGTAGATTTCTTTGCATTGAGGCGAGACAGGACATCCTCTGTAATTTGCGGTGTGATTTCCACCGCAGTTGCTGCACTTCCTTGCATTGGCGTCTGTTTTATTGTCGGAACAGACACAGTCGTATTGAATTTGTCCACACCCAACTCAAACTGGGCGAAGATTGCAGAACGACTTTGAGTGGCCAAACTCCTGGCACTTAGTGCATTGTAGAGGGTGTGGACACACCTTGTGGGGCTCCTCGACAGTGATTCTGCGATGTAGCAGTAGTTGCAGGTTGTAGATAGGATGCACTGCATTGGATTTTAAAGTTCGTGCATCAGGCTGTATCTGCACTTTAATCAGAGGTTGTGGGACTTTGTTTCTGTTTAATATATTTGAGACGGACTTCACCTCAAAGCCCTTCTCTACCAATGCTTCTACAATTTCATGAAGCGGAACCGAGGGTTCAATGCCTCACGGCTTGAAGACCTTTGGCGCTCTTTAATTGGAATGTGTAGAAGTTTACATTCTCCGTTTTAAAGTACTTTTTTATAGTACGATAGAAATGTACGTTATTTGTTTAGACTTTGGTCTCTCATATGTTTGAGGTCTTTACAAGCAGTTTGTAATAAGTTATCTTTATGGATTTCTTCAGAAGTTTTACTATGTTTTTTTTAAACCTGTAATTTTTAAATATTAGATGCCGAATTTTCTTGCATTAGATATCCACTACCGAATTTTCTTGCATTTTATGTTTGTAAGTAGGTATATCTCTAAATATTTTGTGTCTACCTTATTATAAATAATAATAAATAACGAACCCTCAAGAGTGGGCAAGGTGTTGTTGCTTCTACATTGCCAGCACGCTTAATTTTTTCTCCTGCTTCTGGCTCGTCGGCTACGAGGGAGCTGTTGTTAGATAATAATTTTGACATATGCGGAGTTAGCCTGTTATATAAAGGTACAAAATGTTCTTCTCAGTACTCAGTTACCCAGAATTGAGGAAATCTGTTTCCTCTGATGGCATGAGGAATTGCACCCACCCTTCCTTGGTCTTGGCATGAGGAATTGTACCCACCCTTCCTTGGTCTTGTAACTCCATGTAAATTGTATACCAAGACCCCAAAAAACGCAGAAGGGCTCCTAAGGGGGCATACCACGTGAGATCACGCCAGTTTTCGCTTAGCATATTATAAACATTTTATTACACTAACTAAAATTCATACAGACTATTGTTGCGTATTCCTATAAAACTAAATACCATAAAATCAATTAATTAAACTCCTACAATCTACAAGTATTTCCCAATGTTTTTTTTACAATTTTTTTTTGGTAACTGCCAGAATATATGCCAAACAAACACAAAGAAGAAGAAAGAAAATTTATAAGTAGGTATATCTCTAAATATTTTGTGTTTACCTTATTTATTTTTTTATTTCTGTTAAAGATTTTCTTCTTGCTTTTTTTTGTAAAAAAACAATTTTTTTGTTTCAACCTTATATAAATCGTTCGCCTTGCTCATACATATATTTTTTTTAAGCACCTATTGTGTATTATTGTAACTATTACGATCAATAAGATCGTAATAGTAGTTAGACCTTGAGTCTCCACTTCTACCTTATTAATAACATTGGCAGTGAAGCCCCTGTTTTTGTATCAACTATACCTATTTTAGGGTGTGGTATTTTTTTTTTTCTTCTGGACGTTGACGCGTACAATGCGCAGTACGTTCAAGTGACCCATGCGACACCAGGATAATGCCTGTTACGCGCGAACCCTAGCAGAGAGCATGCAAAACGAAGTCGCGTGGACAACGGACGACAACTAAAATAATAATTAAGACTAACTACTAGATAGTTAACTTCAAATAGTAATTTTTGAAATAGATATTGAGAACTCTGATCCGACTACAGAATAAAGGCGGTTGTAGTCGGAACAGAGAACTCGAAAAGGTTAATGCAAAGAATAGTTGGAAGTACAGCGTGTTAGATGTAAAGGGACATAATTTCGGGTTAGTCTACAAGGTACAGATAGATTGACCTGATTAAGTAAATTAGGACAATCTATTTGTCCATTTAGAAGTTTATGAATAAACAAAGTACCAAGCATTACTCTACGATTAAGTAAGGAGGGAAGGTTAATTAGAAGAAGTCTTTTAAAATAGGAAGGCAAGTTAACATTTCGATCCCAATTTAAACCACGAAGAGCAAAAATTAAAAACTGTTTTTGAACAGATTCAATGTTAACTTGGTGTGATCCATATTGTGGAGACCAAACACATAATCCATACTCCAAAATGGGGCGGACCGGTGTTATAAAAAGAGTTTTGGTTGTGTAAGGATCGTCAAATTCTTTCGACCAGCGCTTAACAAAACCAAAAACACTCATGGCTTTATTAACAGTTACATTAATATGACGAGTAAAATTTAATTTGTGGTCCATGTGGTTCGAATCATGTGGTCCAAATCATTTATCTCGTAATTGCAAAGAGGATCTGTGATCACACCAAGTTTGAAAGTTATTAAGATCAGCTTGAAGCAGACGTGGAGAACTTAAGTCTTTAAAACTAATACAAAGTTTAACATCATCAGCGTACATAAGCACGCGAGAGTGAGTTACAACTGACGGAAGGTCATTAATGAAAAGCGTAAAAAGCAGTGGTTCTAGATGGCTACCTTGTGGCACCCTCGAGGTCACATTGCTGGTCTTCGAAAGATGAGTTTTAAATAAAACTTTTTGTGTACGGTTATTAAGATATTGAGAAATCCAAGTAAGCAAAAGGCTTGGAATCCCAAGTTCGTTCAGCTTGAACAAAAGCAGTGTATGATTGACAGAATCAAAAGCCTTACTGAAGTCAGTATAAATGACATTAGTTTGCGACACATTCCTGAATCCTTTGATAGCTTAAGAAAGAAACTCTAAAGTGGTAGTAGATCTACGTTTCATAAACCCATGTTGAGAAATTTAAAGAATAGAACTACAGAAATATTGCAGTTGAAAAGTTATAATTTTCTCAAATGGCTTCGGAATAACAAACAATTTGGAAATACCCCTATAGTTTGAAGCTACGGATTTATGCAAAGCAATAATAAAAGATTCCTTCCAAATGGTTGGAAAAGAGGAAGTTTCAACGGAGAAAGTAAATAACTTAAATAACTTAAGAATCAAAGTCTTAGCGCAAATCCTGAATACACAAGCGGTATCCCATCAGGTGCTGGTGAGAAAACGGGCTTCATTAAAGTAAGCACACTGAGAAGCGAAGTTTCATCGATCAAAGGATAAAGGACGCAATTAGACCTTTTTTTTTTTTTTTTTTTTTTTTTTTTACGCGCGAATCCCATCGGGTGCACTAAGTGCCCACAACCTCCCGCCCAACCGACCGAGGGGCGCAAACCGCATGACGTACGGCACGAGTCAAAGGGAACAGTTGACAAAAAACAGACAAATAACGAAAGCTACAGCTATTTACGAGCTAAGTAGGAAATGATAGAAGATTTTAGTACTGATAAAGAGAGCTCTGGGCTGATCACACGATAAAGTCGATTATAATCAGCCGACAGGACTCGAAATGGATTATGCAATGCATAGTTAGTAGTACAGTGTGCAAGGGATAAGGGAATATAGTTTCTAGTAGGTCTAGATGGTACAAAAAGATCTACTTGGTGTAATAACTCAGGCGAGTCAATATCACCAATTAGGAGCTTGTGCATAAAGATAACACCAAGCATTATTCTACGGTTAGTAAGAGAAGGAAGGTTAATTAAAAGAAGTCTACTAGAGTACGATGGCAGGTTGACATTGCGATCCCAGTTAAGACCACGAAGAGCAAAAAGCAGAAATTGTTTTTGAATAGATTCAATTCTAATTTGGTGTGACTCATATTGAGGAGACCATATGCATGATCCGTACTCCAAAATAGGGCGGACCAAAGAGGTATAGAGAATTTTGGTAGTGTAAGGATCGTCGAATTCTTTCGACCATCTTTTAACAAAACCAAGAACGCCTGTGGCTTTAGCGATTATCGTAGAGATATGGGAGTTGAAGGTTAATTTACGATCCATGAGTACACCTAAATCATTCATTTCATCAAGGCGTTCTAATGGAGTGTTGTTCAAGGAATATGTCATCATCTGAGGAGAGGTCCTATAGAACGACATTACCTTGCACTTAGTGGTGTTTAAGTTTAAAAGATTGTGCTGACACCAACACTGAAAATTATTAAGATCAGCTTGCAATCTACTGGACGAAACCATATTGCTATAGCTAAGGCAAAGCTTAACATCGTCAGCATACATGAGCACATGTGAATGATGCAAGACGGAAGGAAGATCATTTATGAAAAGGGTGAACAGCAACGGACCAAGATGACTACCCTGGGGCACCCCCGAAGTCACATTGATGCATCTGGAAAAGGAAGACTTAAATAAGACCTTTTGTGTTCTACTTGTCAGATACTCACGAATCCAACGGAGTAGAATATTTGGGAAACCAATTGCATTTAACTTTATAAGCAATAACTTATGGTTAACAGAGTCAAAAGCCTTACTGAAATCTGTACATATGACATCAATTTGCTTTGCACTTTCAAATCCTTTGATCGTCCTAGATGTAAATTCTAAAAGGTTAGTGGTTGTGGATCTACGTTTCACGAAACCGTGTTGGGCTGGTGAAATTATAGAACTACAAAAATGCTGCAATTGAAAAGTTACAATTTTTTCAAAAGCTTTTGGGATAGCGGACAACTTGGAAATACCCCTATAGTTAGAAACATCAGACTTACTACCCTTTTTATGGAGAGGAATTATAAATGATTCCTTCCAAATCAACGGGAAAGCGGAGGTTTCAACGGACAACGAGAATAATTTCAGAAAAGGCTTACATAACGATTCAGCGCAAAATCTGAGTACACAACCAGGAATCCCATCGGGACCTGGCGCGTACACAGGTTTGACTTGCTTAAGCACGCTGAGAAGCGAACTTTCGTCAATTAAAGGATTGAATATGCAATTTGACTTTTTTAACTCATAAGGATACGGAGAGTTTAAGTGGTATTCCGTTAAGGAATAGGTTGTTTTGAAAAAATCAGCAAACATATCGGCAATGGCCTGATCACTGTCCGCAGTCTTATTTCCAAAAGTTAAATATGATGGGCTTATGCTCGTCTTGCGTTTAGCGTTCACAAAGTTGTAAAACTGCTTAGGATCACTGTAAAACTGAAGTTTACATCGCCGAAGATAATCCTTGTAGCATTTTGTATTTAGCTTCATGAAATTTGAACGAGCAATAGCATATTTAGAAAAATCTGATGGACGACCTGCCTTTTTATAACTCTTATAATATCTCGACTTAACATTTCTTAAATTGGACAGCTCCCGAGTGAACCAGGGGGGTTTATTAGACCGAACTGATCTGCCGAAAGGAACACAAATTTTAAAAACGGAATCAAGCATATTATAGAAATAATGAATAGCAGAGTCCATGGTTGTACAATTGTAAGATATGACCAATCAAGGTTCCAAATAATATTATTAAGTCTGACAAAGTCAGTCTTACGAAAGCAGCGGCTTCTTGTTACCGGATGAGTATTGTAAGTCGGCGCACAAATAGAAAGGTCAATAGTTACATCCAAGGTTGGATGAAATTTGTCTTCTGGTAAAACGAGAGGTTCAATCCTGGAAACGACGCAGTTGGAGGAGTCCAACACAAATACAAGATCCAGTGATCTATCAATTGAATTGCGTACAGGATTAATTTGAGTAAGGGATAAATCAAACAGACCATCAATGAAGCAATGTGACGAGGAGGGCAACAACACTGAGGACTCATCAGAAAGCGACCAGGAAATATCTGGTAAATTAAAGTCACCGAGAACAATGAGGGTATCTCTATCAGAAAGAAGTGAAGAAACTGATTGAATTGCTTCCAAGTGATTATTATATGTAATTAAGTCGGAAAGAGGTGGAATGTAAGAGCAAGTAACATAAGTGCAAAAAGATTTAAGTGAAATTTTGACACTAATAAACTCAATTTCATGAGCGGAAGTTAACTGAATAATTTCAGATGGAAAAGCTGAATCGACAGCAATAAGCACACCACCACCATTGCGGATAATCCGATCTTTTCTATAAATTGAAAATTTAGTGGATAAAACCGAAGCGTCAGCAATATCTGGTTTGAGCCACGTCTCTGTAAAAGCAAGAACATGAAAATCAAAGGATAGACTATCTACAAAGAGTCTAGATAGTTTAGATTTAAGTCCTCTAACATTCTGATAGGCCAGAATAAGGGACAAAGTTAGTTTTTTGGCCCGTCAGTAGATGATGACGTACCAGAAGAAGGTAGAAGTTTATTATTAGAAGACGGGGTGATAGCAGAGGGCAGTCGAATCGGAGGCCGATTTCTCTTTTTCGTCGTATACTCCTTTACAATAAGGTGTTCCGGCCAAAAATCTTTTCTACAAATTTGGTCAAAAAGATTAGGCGGAACACTTACTTTAAATGACGAGATGTCCCGGGTATATGAAAACCTAAATTTTTCCACCGCTATGTTTGAGGCCTGAGTTTTTGCCCGGATATGGGCTAAGACATCGTCAGATGTAGTGTTAGGGTCAAGCCTCGAAACAAATATCTGTTTTTTGGGTGGTATACCGACAAGTGAACTCGACACACCAGCAGGCACAGCAGCCACAGCACTGGGCGCTGAAGCTACCGCGGCTGACAATGCTTTACGAGCCCCTCTTGTCAATATCTGATTGGGAATATCCTTGGGGCAGGATATTCGCCCGGACAAATCAGAGACTACACCTGATATCGCGGTAACTTGCGTGATTCCATTACCGGGGGAAATTCCAATGGAATCCACACAATTGGATGAAATCGGACTTTTAAACGATATCAAGTGCCGTGAATTCGGTGTGTTTGAGTCATTTAACGTGGTCGGAACAGCGAGAGTAAGAGACGCTGGCGGACCGGGGGACAAATTCCTAGGGATGGTCCTCTTTCGTTTCGGGGATTCGTTTAATAGTTTAAAACTATTAAACTGAGTTTCCAGTGATAAAAACTCATCCCGAAGCTTCATAAGACCAGCCGACAGGTTTTTAAATCCCTCACGAGTGCGCCTCATGAATACACGCATCTCTCTCTCGGCATCCCGACACGCTTCACAACTCCATTTGAGGCCCCCACCATTTCCGAGGCTGTCTTTTACTTTGACTGTGTAACCAGCACATTTAAAATGCATAACGTTGTCACACAGCCAACAAAGCAAAAAATCTTCCTGGGCTTTAAGAGGGTGAGGGCACTTCTTATTTGAGCAGACCGACATTGTTAAATTATTTTCAAATTTATTAATAGTAAATATTAATAACAGAAAAATAAACTAACAGAAGTAAAAAAAAGATTTATGTAAAAAAATAGGGCGTATACGAACCAAAAGTCCCACACAAGGGTTAAGGTGCAGCAGCTGCTTTCAAGACGAGAGAGAAAAAAAATTAAGAGTAGTGAACGCACAACACAAAACAGATCACAAACGCGAGATTAACTAACGCGAGAATAACGGGCGCTAACACAAGCAAATATAGAAAAGAGAGCAAGAACACACAAACAACACTGTGTACAAAAGAGATCGCGAGTGCATGCAGGTAAAGCACAAACGAAAAAATCAAAGTTTATGAGACACAACAACAAAGCAAAGAGTTTTGTTGTTGGTTTAATGCAAAAAGTAACAATAGCTTTGATTTAATGTTTAGCAACAAATCGAAACGAAAGAACAATTAATTGTGATAGATATTTAATTAAAAAAGCTTTTAAGCAATTTTGAGAAAATAAAAATTCGCGATATAAGCAGGAAAGAATTAATAGTGAGAGCGCCCAGAAAAACACGACCGGCAAGGTTGAGAGTTCAATCTCGAGTTTTTTTCAACTGATAGGGATATGAAAAGTTAGCTCGATGCTCTTTGGAGGAATAGGTTGTTTTGAAAAAATCAGCAAACATATCTTCAATGGCCTGATCATCGTTAGCTTTATTTTTATTTTTTTTTTTTTATTTTACGCGCAAATCCTAACGGGAGCACTAATTGCCCACACCTCCCGCCCAACCGACCGAGGGACGCCAGCCGCATAACGCACGGCTCGAGTCGCGGGGACAATTCACAAAACACAGACAAAAAGCAAAACTATAGCTAGTTACGTGCTAGATAGAAAAGGATAGAAGTTTTTAGTAAAGGAATAGAGAGCTCTGAACTGATAACATGATAAAGACGATTATAATCAGAACAAAGAACTCGAAAAGGTTTTTGCATTAGGTAGTTAGTAGCACATCGTGGAAGTGATAGAGGAATATAGTTTCTAGTAGATCTACAAGGAACTGTTAGTTTTACTCGGTTCAATAGCTCGGGAGAGTCTATATCCCCATTAAGAAGCTTGTTCATGAATATGACGCCAAGCATTAATCTACAATTAGTAAGAGAAGGAAGGCCCAGTAAAAGGAGTCTACTAGGGTACGAAGGCAAGTTGATATTTTGATCCCAGTTCAGACCACGAAGAGCAAAGAGAAGAAACTGTTTTTGAACTGATTCTATTCTTGCTTTATGTGAATCGTATTGGGGTGACCATATGCAGGATGCATATTCCAAAATTGGACGAACCAATGAAGTGTAAAGAACTTTGGTAGTATATGGATCGTCAAATTCCTTTGACCATCTTTTAACAAACCCAAGAACACCCATGGCTTTTCCGACAGTGTGCATACATGGGACTTAAAAGTCAATTTATGGTCCATAAGTACTCCCAAGACAATCATCTCATTAAGTCTGGTTAATGGAACGATATTAAGAAAGTAGGTAATCAACTGAGGAGTATTTCTGAGAAAAGTCATGACCTTGCATTTAGATGTGTTTAGGTTTAATAAGTTGTGTTGACACCAAGATTGAAAGTTTTGGAGGTCAGACTGCAACCGTGAAGGTGATATAATGTTTCTGTAGTTGAGACATAGCTTAACATCATCTGCGTACATGAGGACACGAGAATGAATTATAACGGATGGAAAATCGTTAAGAGAAGGGGTAAATAGCAAAGGTACCAGATGACTACACTGAGGCACCCCCGAAGTGACTTGGATAGACCTAGAACTTGAAGACTTGAATAGAACTTTCTGTGTTCTGTCTGTCAGGTATTCACGAATCCAGCTAATTAAACTGCATGGGAAACCAATTTTGTTTAATTTTAAAAGAAGAAGTGTATGATTAACAGAATCTTTTCTTGCTGAAATCAGTATAAACGACATCAGTTTGCCTTGCATTCCTAAATCCTTCGATTGTTAAAAATGTGAATTCTAATAGGTTAGTGGTAGTAGATCTACGTTTCACAAACCCATGCTGAGATAGTGAAATAATAGATCTACAAAAATGTTGCAGTTGAGAAGTGATTAACTTTTCAAAAGCTTTGGGGACAGCGGACAATTTAGAAATACCCCTATAATTGGATGCTTCGGACTTTTTACCATTTTTATGAAGAGGCATTATATAAGATTCCTTCCATATAGACGGCAAATGACAAGATTTAACGGACAACAAAAAAAGTTTTTGAAGTGGCTTACATAGAGCCTCAGCACAAAATCTGAGTACACAACCAGGTATTCCATCAGGACAAGGTGTGTACACAGGTTTTACTAAATTAAGCACGCTAAGAAGCGAACTTTCACCAATCGAAGGACTACAAATACAATCAAACCTTTTTATCTGATAAGGATACGACAGATTCGCTCGGTATTCCGTTGAGGAATATGTTGTTGTGAAGAAATCAGCGAATAAATCAGCAATCGCTTCATCAGAGTCCGCTATATCATTTTCAAACGACAACATTGATGGGTGGACAATCTTAATTTTGGAATTCACAAAGCTATAAAACTGTTTAGGATCACGGGAAAACTCAAGCTTACAACGCTTGAGGTAATTATTATAGCAGTGCTTGTTAAGCAACATAAAATTGGAGCGAGCAACTGCGTAAAGAGCAAAGTCTGAAGAACGTCCCGATTTCTTGTATTTTTAATATCTGGATTTGACATTTTTCAACACAAACCTTAAAAAGCGAACCAAGAGTATCATAAAATAACGAGATAGCAAGATCCATGTCTGAGCAACTGTATAAGGATGACCAATGAGCTCATTTAGTTTAACAAAGCTAGTCTTGCGAAAATTACTAGATTTAATCACAGGACTGAAACCAACAATCGGTGCATCAAACGACAGATCTACAGATAAATCCAAAGTAGGATGAAAATTGTCTTCAGGCAAGACTAGAGGGTCGGTTCTAGTAACTGCACAGTTGGTGGAATCCAACACAAATATCAGATCTAAGGATCTGCCTATGATATTTCGCACAGGGTTTATTGGATCTAATGGTAACTCAAAACGGCCATAAACAAAGCAGTGAGATATAGAAGGGAGCAACAAAGTAGATTCATCAGATTGAGACCATGCTATTTCTGGTAAATTAAAGTCACCAAAGACGATTAAGATATCTCTATCAGAAAGCACTTGAATCTGACCTTAACACTAACAAACTCAATCTCCAGAATGCCCGGTGAATGAATTTTGTCAGAAGTTAATGCCGAGTCAACTGCAATCAGAACTCCTCCGTCTACACGAGAAGTCCGATCACATCTAAAAATTGAAAATTTTGCGGAAAGAACAGATGCATCGTTAATATCGGGTTTTAACCATGTCTCAGTAAACACTAAAATTTTAAATTCAAATGCTAGACTATCTAGATAGAGTTTAGGAAGCTTAGATTTAAGTCCTCTCACTTTCTGATAGGCCAGATGATGGGACGAGATTAGTTTTTTGGAACACCATCCGATGCTGATATTCCGGAAGATGAGGAATTAGATGGGATAGAAAGCCTAACCGGATCTCGAGTTTTCTTATCAAAACATAAATGCACTGCTACCTTATGTTTGGCGTTAACGAAGTTAAAAAATTGCTTAGGATCACGGTAAAACTGAAGTTTACAACGCCTAATGTAATCTTTAGAGCATAGTGTATTAAGCACTGAAAAATTTGATCGAGCAACTGCATAAAAAGAGAAATCAGACGGTCGACCCGATTTTTTGAACTTTCTATAATATCTAGACTTCACGTATTTCAAATTAGTTACCATGGTGACTTGTTAGACAATACATGGGTCACACGTGGAACACAAGCATCAAAAAGCGAAAAAAGTATTCTTATCATTACAGGAGTACAGATAAGACTAGTCTGTAGCAAGAATTAGCTCATTGAGCTTGAAAAAGTTAGTTTTACGAAAGCAACGGGTACGAGACGTCGAGCTGGTACCAGCAGTTGGTAACCGAAAAGGTAGATCAATGATTAAGTCTACAGTTGGATGGAAACTGTCTTCAGGGACGACTAAAGGATCAATCCTCGAAACAGTACAGATAGATGAATCTAACATAAATATAAGATCTAGTGATCTCTCATTTTTATTAAGCACTGGATCTACTAAGGTTAAGGATAACTCAAGGAGACCGTCAACAAAGCAATGTGAGGAGGAGGGCATCAACAAGGAAGACTCACCTGATGGAAGCCAAGAAACGTTAGGTAGATTAAAATCTCCCAAAACAATAAATATGTCTGCATCCGAGAGAAGTGAAGAAACATAGCAAATTGCTTCTTAGTGGCTAGCATATACCGTCATGTCAGAACTCGGTGGAATATACGAGCAAGTTAGAAATACAGAATATGATTTTAAATAAATTTTGACACCAACAAATTCAGTGTCAAGAACAGCAGGCGGCAGAACTATTTCAGAATGAAGACCTGGATATTCGATCGCATCTATAAGTTGAAAATATTATGGGAAAAACAGGAGCATCAGAAATGTCAGGCTTTAACCACGTTTCTGTAAAGACTAAAATATGAAAGTCAAAAAATTGACTATCTACAAAAAGCTTAGAAAGTTTAGATTTAAGTCCTCTAACATTCTGATAGGCCAGAATAAGGGACGAAATTAGTTTTTTGACCCGGCAGCTACTGACGAGCCAGAGGGTAGGGAAGGATCACTTATGTTAGGCAGCCGAATCTGAGGCCGTTTTCTCTTTTTCTTAGCCGTATACTCCTTTACAACTAAATGTTCCGGCCAAAAATCTTTGTGGCAAATTTGGTCAAAGACATTTGGTGGACACTGATTTTAAATGACGAAATGTCACGGGTATATGAAAACCTAAACTTTTCCACCACTATTTTTGGCGCTACGACTTTTGCCCGGATGTGGGCTATGACATCATCTGATGCAGTGTTGGGGTCGATCCGCGAAACAAAGATTTGTTCTTTTGGTGGAATGGCTACAAGAGTTCTCGATGCGCCAGTCGTAACTGCAGCAACAGCATTTTGCGCTGGAACTGCTGAGGCAGATGACGCTTTGAGAGCTCTTCTAGTTAAAACTTTATTGGGAATATCCATGGGAGAGGATATTTGTCCCAACACATCGGAAACTACAACCGATATCGAATCAGCCTGCGGAGCACTGATACCAGGGGAAATGTCAATCGCCCCCGCAACTGCAGCCACCGTAGGACTCCTAAACGATATCAGTTGCTGACCATTTGGAGTTCTGGGGTCGTTCGACGATGCCGGAACCGGTAGAAGCAGAGATGCCGGCAGATCGGGAGAGAAATCCCGTGGGATAGTCTTCTTCCGCTTCGGTGATTCGTTCAATAGTTTATAACTATTAAACTGAGTTTCCAGAGACGAAAACTCATCACGAAGTTTCAGAAAACCAGCCGACAGGGATTTAAATCCCTCCCCATCTTAGTCCCCCATCGTTTCCAATACTATCCTTTACTTTGGCTGTGTAACCAGCGCATTTAACATGCATAATGTTATCGCACAGCCAGCACAAAAGATAATCATCTTGGGTGTTATGAGGATGAGGGCACTTTCTCGAAGAGCAGACAACCATTGTAGATTTAATAAAATAAATAATAATAAATAATAAAAAATTTAAAAAGAGTGGCCAATTTAAAAATTAGCAATGTTATATAATATAAGGGCTATACGCACCAAGAAATACCACAAGTGTGAAAGTTTTAAAATGCACAAGAAAAAACTGAAGAGACAAAAATTAAGAGAGTTTATTAATTCGGCACTAGATTCCACGAAAAAGAATTTTTATATGCGGGATTAAATAAAAAACGAGAAAAAAGCGAGAGCGCAAAAAAAACATTTGTAATATGTATTTAGTACTTTGAACGATTCTGACTTTTCAAATTCTTTACTAATTTTATTGTCATTTATTTATCAACAATAAAAAAAATTTCATTATTTTCGTGTCATTATCATTAAAAATTTTTTTTTAATTATTTAAAGTGTATGTATTCAAAGAGAAAGAATTCAAAATTTTCCTGAAGAGAGAGTGTAATAATCCAACTTGAGAAAATCGAAAATTAATTGATTAATTATTTTATATATAAAAATATATATTTCAACTGCTAGTAGCAGTGACAGAGACGTGGAAAATAGGTTATATAAGTATACATACATTTCATTAAAGGTTTTACATTTGGTACTCCAACCACATGTGTTAGTACAAGTCTACAAAATTGTTAGTAGTTTTCAAGCAACGTTTGCACGCATCGGCTTGAAGGTTATAGTTAAAATTGAAATTTAAATGAATAAAGTTATACATAAGTAAATGTCAAGAGAAAAACTTAAAATATATATAATAAGGGCAATGGCGGGTGTGTACCCGACTTGCTTTACTTTGCACCAACGCAAAGTTGCTCGTTTAATTTTTGCAAACTCTCTATGTAGAGTAGTTGGTTCTCCTCTGGCGCAGGAGAGCGATTCTTTTTCCGCCCCGTTTCTTCCTACTTTGAGTCGTTTTTCTTTCTTGCCTAGCCCGGTACTTAGTTATTGTGATTGGGCTTGGTCCATCGTTGGGATGCACAACTAGAGCCTCTTCTGGTGTGGGTGCGTCCCTATGCTCGACAGGAGCAGCACTTTCAAATGTTAATTCCTTATTTGGTTGGTGGTCACTCTGGTTCACGCCGGCAAAATAGTAAATTCAAACACTTTCTCTTTTTTGTTGTTGCCGCTTATATGTATGTATGTATATAATGGATATAATAAAATGGTTTTTGTTGGTGTTTTTTGGCAAATCAGCTCCAGCCTTTTCAGTATTTTAATTTTCAATTAAAAAATCACGGTTTAATTGGAAATATCTTCTTCATCATTCATTCATGTTGTTATATTGATAAGTGACGGTCCTGTTACGGTCGCCATGAAATGTTCTAATTCCAATTTTAAAATATTAGTCAGAATGTTTTATGATTTGGATGATGAGAGGCACGTCTGTGCACTCTCACGTTTTATTCACGCAAGTCTTTATACTTATATATATTATACATATTTGCTTATGCTGCTTATTAGCAGCTAACAAAAATATATGGAAATCAGAGGAGAGAGTGTACGCACTCATTCTTGGTGTGACCAAAATGCAAGCTCAGCAGGTTTAGGCTGGCTTGCCCAGCACAGTTTATTTATGTATGTTTATACACAGCACAAAATGTATGTGTTGGTGCTTGGTTTGAATAGATATAAGTACACAAAATACCACTACATTTTACACAAATATTACCCGAATTATAATAACTAAATAATAGCAAATAATTCCCATATTGTAAACGCTTGTGACCCATAATTAATAAGTAAATCTTGGGTAACCCTCTCATAGCAGTTATTGGCTATCAATTCATTGAGTACCCCTGCTAGGGTCAGCAATAATCAATCAGTTGCTGACCTAGCAGCTACGTAATGAAAGGTGGAGCTATGACCTATGCAGCGGGGCCTATATAAGTAGAGTCTAGTTCTTAGGCTAATTAGAATTCAATATCTGTAAGCAACGGGTGTGCATCGCTGTGTCTTTGGCCCCCAGTTACAATATAAATTCTCAACCCTTCGTGATCCACCCAATTCAAGTGTTGGTTGCGACAGCCCTATGCCACTAGATTATGTTCTAGGGGCATCTTTATTATAATAAATAAAAATATAAATAAATATACATATATATACCCTGCAATATTATTTGCGTTTTTATTTCGAAACATTTTGGTGACCCCGACTTTGGTCAACAAGGCGACCAATATAAACAACGCGCAAAAGGACTTTGGTCAACAAGGCTCAAAACGAAATGGATAATACGTGGATATACAAAATAAACCACAAGAATTCATTCTACCGACTGCAGCGAATCGTCGCATACGTTCGCAGGTTCAGCTTAGGCAAGCTTAACAGGCGTGCAACAACGCAGCTTGAAGTAGAGGAATTGGAGGAAGCACGCAGGATCATCATCAAACAGATCCAAGAATCAGAATACGCTTATGAGTTGCGTCACCTGAGGCAACGTCCAGAACAACCACTCCCTAGTAAAAGCTCTGTGGCAACATTACCACTAGTATTGGACGAAAACTCTACCATTAGAGTAGCAACCAGATTGCAACAAGCTCCCGTACCAAGGGATACAAGGAACCCGTATTTACTTCCTTACGGGGATCCTATTGTAAAGATGATCCTGCAGAAACTACATGAAGAAAACATGCATTGCGGGCAAGAGGCTCTTCGTGGTATTGCTCGACAGCATTATCACATTATCAAGATCAAGTCAATGATCAGAAATGTAATCCAAAATTGTGTAAGGTGCACAAGATTTCGGCCACAACTATTTAAACAAGTCATGGGAGATCTACCGGAGCATCAAGTCTCACAAGCTCGACCGTTCCTTAACGCAGGTGTTGACTACTGCGGACCTCTCTGGATTCACCACAAGGTGAGAGGAAAAAGGCCAGACAAGGCATACATAGCTGTGTTCGTATGCTTTGCAACTAAGGCTATACATTTGGAACTGGTGGGCGACTTATCCACATCCTCATTTTTGGGCGCCCTACAGCGCTTCATAGGAAGACGAGGAAAATGTCAAACACTCCATTGTGACAATGCTACAAACTTTGTAGGAGCGCACAACCAATTGAAAGAACTGACTGAGTCAATCCACTCCGAGAAGGCCTCAAGTGCTATTTTTGAATTTTGCATCCAAAAAGGAGTACAGTTCAAATTCATTCCGCCACGTTCACCACATTTCGGAGGCTTATGGGAGGCAGCAGTCAAATCAGCCAAACACCTGATCCTCAAGAATGTGTCAACAGCGAATTTAACATTCGAACAGCTGTCAACAATCATTGTTAATGTGGAAGCAGTACTCAACTCACGGCCATTAACACCAAACTCAAATGACCCAAACGATTTGACCGCCCTGACGCCAGGTCATCTGCTTATTGGCGAGCCATTAGTAGCACAGCCAGATGCAGAAACGGTCCAAAGGAGATCGTTACCCGAACAATGGGAGTTAGTTCAGAGATTGAAACACACTTTCTGGACACAATGATCACAAGACTACTTGCAGGAACTACCGAGTGCTTCCAAGTGGAAGAAACCATACAACAACGTCAAGGAAGGAATGATGGTGATCCTAAAAGAAGACAACGTGCCAATGCTACAATAGCCAATTGGACGAATCATCAAGAAATACACTGGTCCCGATGGATATGTGAGGGTGGTGGATGTAAAAACTGCTAAAGGAATCTTCAAACGAGCGATTCACAAACTGGCTCCACTACTTCCAAACGTAGAGCCAGGCGAAAAGCGAAAATTGGATAGCACAGATGAAGATAATAGACAAACAACCAAAACCATGGAGGAGCATGGCGAACCAAAGCCAAAACGCATCGCTACAGTACTACCAACTCTAGCAGTAACAATTTTAATGATGTTATTTATGCTACCACTGGCTTTGGCGCAGTCAGTCAACATAACACAATTTGACGATAAACCAGGCATATACTACGAAAAGATTGGAACATCTCAATTTACTGGATCTGACTGGACCATTATTGCGTATTATGATTTAAATACGTATTTGGAAGAAATTGAGTCATATGCCAACGGATTAAAACGAGTAGGAGACATGTGTTCACAACTATCTCCACCAGAGCCATGTTTTGCAATGCAACGGCACTTGCATCACATCTTCGACGAAATAATAACAGGAAATGAATTTCTGCACATTAAGCGGATGAAACGAGCTCCATTGGAAATCGTTGGGTCCATCGCCAAAGGAATATTTGGCATTCTGGACTCAGAATACGCGGAAGAAATGTCACAGAAGATCAAAAAGGTGAAAGTCAAAGAAGAATATTTACTGACATTGATGCGAAATCAGACATCAATCATTGACTCAACTATAAACATATTTAAAAGAGATGAAGAAACTGTCAAGAAACGCTTCAAACAATTGGATCAACAAATGAGTGACCTATCAAATACGGTATCAGACGCAGTAAAGGCAGAATTTACCCATGTGCTAACTGATATCCACCACAACCAGATTAGCCCAGTTCTACTGTCTTCGAAACAACTACACCAGCAGGCGGCACAATTAAGAGCTCATCTTCCACCAGGATTGGCGTTACCAGGATCGGACACTGACATAATGCCATTATATAAACTCATGAAGGCGGAAGGAACTATAGTAAAGGATCATGTGATCTTTAAGATCACCTTGCCTCTCGTATCCACTGAGACCCTGGAGTTATATAACTTAATTCCCATTCCGGCAATCGGTCATCATGGAATCATGATCATGGATGTTGAAATCCCAATTATCGCAGTAAATAGACACAGAGATCAGTACATTGGTTTGTCAACAAAGGACCTGGCACAATGCTACCCAATGAAGGAAGAAGAATACATTTGTTTCGACAAACAAACAACTTTCACTACTAATAGTAGCTGCGAGTTTCAATTGTTTAGAGAAAAGACGTCAACAATGTGCCATATCAAGCAAACCAACAAGGCGTTTGTATGGTACGCGACCTGCACTACAAAAATCGCTGGATATTTGCGACAAAATCGCCGATGGAACTATCAGCAGTATGCGATGACAATATGATCAGCGTGACCATTAATCAAGGAGGTGTTCTATTTATGGATCCAGGGTGCACACTAAAACACCCCGCACTTCAAGTTTCTGGTCACCGTGTGGAAACTACCGGATTGCTGAAATTATCATATGCACGATTTGGCAACTTCTCATCTGGCACAATACCAAATATAACCAAGGCCACCTTGATGAACTATACTTTGCAATTAGGCGCTCAGGAACTAGAGAGTTTAAGCAATCAACTATTAGCCACGACCCAGATGAAACTACCAAATGAACTTGAAGTACCCCACCACCACCATTACATTTCAAATGCAGCGCTGGCAACATCCATAATATTACTGGTTGCATATGTTATTAAGGTGTGGAGTACAAAGAGACCCGTCAACCTTCAACCAGACCAACACGAGATGACCCAACAAAAAGAAGGAAGAGAATCTAACAAACAACAGGCATCCAGTTCACAGGAATTTGAGATCAACGTAGAGTAATGTTGAACAAGTGTTCAACGGCCGGGAGTATGTTGGTGCTTGGTTTGAATAGATATAAGTACACAAAATACCACTACATTCTACACAAATATTACCCGAATCATAATAACTAAATAATAGCAAATAATTCCCATATTGTAAACGCTTGTGACCCATAATTAATAAGTAAATCTTGGGTAACCCTCTCATTCATTGAGTACCCCTGCTAGGGTCAGCAATAATCCATCAGTTGCTGACCTAGCAGCTACGTAATGAAAGGTGGAGCTAAAATGACCTATGCAGCGGGGCCTATATAAGTAGAGTCTAGTTCTTAGGCTAATTAGAATTCAATATCTGTAAGCAACGGGTGTGCATCGCTGTGTCTTTGGCCCCCAGTTACAATATAAATTCTCAACCCTTCGTGATCCACCCAATTCAAGTGTTGGTTGCGACAGTCCTATGCCACTAGATTATGTTCTAGGGGCATCTTTATTATAATAAATAAAAATATAAATAAATATACATATATATACCCTGCAATATTATTTGCGTTTTTATTTCGAAACAGTATGTATGCAAGTGCGCGTACATACATACAATCGTACTTATATATATTTTTTTAATTATTTATTGCTTGCAACAGAGTGTTACAAGCTTGTGCTGAATGGTTTTAATAATGACATGTGAATTTTGAATTATTTATTGCTTACAACAGAGTGTTACAAGCTTGTGCTGAATGGTTTCAATAATGACATGTGAATACACTACAACGCACACCATTAATCTTTTTTCTTTCAAAAAGAGAATGCAAAAGCTAAACGACATAAAATTCGGCATGCGTAAAGCTTTTAATAAATTGATTTATTGCTTTGATCATAATTTTCGCACCGTTTTTTAACGCTACTAGGCAATGCTAGCTTTAATAGTCACAAAACGGTTCCGTCAAAATAGTTTTGCCGCCTAGTGTATAAATTTAAAAATAATAAAAGAACACACAAAAACCATAAAAAAAATTTTACACAAGAATCATAAAAAATTACACAATAATCTAAAAAAATTTAACCAATATTAAAATAAAAATAAAGGAGGAGAAGCTGTTGAAAGAGACAGTAAAGAGAACACCAGTGTTTGTGAAATGTTGAAAGAGACAGTAAAGAGAACACCAGTGGGTGTAAAGCTGTTGAAAGAGACAGTAAAGTGCACACCAGTGGATGTAAAACTATTGAAAGAGACAGTAAAGAGAACACCGGTGAAAGACTTAATCAAGTAACTTTACATATTGGTCAAGATGCAAGCACAAGCGCAAAATAAAAGTTTTGTCGTGGCGTGTGGGGCAATTGATGTTGTGAAGCCTCTTGGGTAATGATAATGTCAACAGTAAATGAAAGTTGGTCGGTTTAAGTTGATAAAAAATTTAAATTTTGTAAAAGTTTGTTAAAAGTATCGAATGATATTGTATTTTAAGATGAAAATATTTAATTGTTTATTCGAGTTAAAAGGGTATTATTGGTACGAGTTTGAGAAATTTGTCAATAATAAAAATGTTCTGAAAGTCAAGGTGTCTCTATAATATGACACGAGGACGTGTAGTAGTCAGGATGGCCGTGTCGGAGATGAAATAGGGTATTGCACTATCTGGCATACCCTTTCATACCATATAAGGTATTATATCTCTTTATATTTGATACGTCATAATTGTAATATTGAGCTGGTAACATTAGGTACAGTTACAGTGACTTGTCATGTAAGTGTACCAGTGATTATTGTCATGTTAGTTTGACATTGATTACTGTTTATTCATACAGATGTTCTGAGTATTAGTAAATATGTAAGTGGCATGACAGCCATGATGTCATCGAGTGTGGTCCGGTGTGATGCCGAGGCGGTTGAGATTGCGTAGTCAGTCTGGAACACAACGCCACGCTGCATGCACAGAACTCGCTGATCTCTCAATAGGAAAATGAGTAACAACGAACTAACATTACCCGGAGAACCCGATGGTGCTCCGACATATAGGTATATTTTGATATCAAATTAAAGGTAATAAAGAAGCCTTTCTAAGAATTCTAAATTTTAAAGTAATAATGTCAATTACAAAAAAAAATCCGTTAATTTTTACCGACACAAAATTGTGTAGTGTATCTTTTAAGTTTATTTGCATTCGATATGTAAGGCAGGTCCCTTTGACTATCTAGACACTATTTTTAAATTTTTAAAAATGGTTAAAACTGTAAAGCGTTTTGAAAAATTCTTGTGAATGCAGTCCACAACGCAAGAATGAAAACATATGTTTTTGTGTTTTTCTATACACCGTTACAAGAAAGTGAATTTTGTTGATATGAACCAAGGTCATGTCTTTATAAAGTTAATTTTATTTTAAATGAATAATGATTTAAAGTTAGTTTGATTTTTCAACTTGGTAAACGGACAAGTTAGCTGGGACGACATTCTAGTTTCATTACCTTTGATCTTAACGTACAGTGGTTGAATTTTTGCAATCTAATGTTCTGATTATATTTTTTTCAGTGCCATGTCAGCAAAAACTGAGTCAAACATGAACATATTAAATATATATCAAAGTGGAAGATCTGAAATATGCACCGAACCTATGAGAAAACGTTCATCATCTGCAAATGAAGCATCTAAACCAATAAACGTGTTACATAATCGTCCAAATGCTGTTGATGTAAGGAGTAGTATATCGCCCCATAATTATAGTAAGTGCATGTTACAGCTTATAAAAATTGTATTTAAAAAGCTACAACAAAGGTGTTCAAAGGGTCTTAAAAAACGACTTTACGTAACCACAAAAAAAAAATATGATGCTCGAAAACACACTTCAATACATTCTGTGCTTTAAAACCGGATGTAAAGTCAGAACAATCAGGCTGTCTCCATTTCAGGAGACTATTCGATGCTTAGGAAACTACTTCAATGTATTCTCTGAGTTAAACCGGATCTAAAGTCAGAACCATCAGGTTGTCTCCATTAAAGAAGATAATCTACAAATATATCTTGTAACGAAATTTTCTTTATTTATTGGTTTCGCTTTCGTCGTGGCCGAGCGTTGCAGGACAGGCGAATCTAGATGAGGGGACTCCAGCGTAATACAAACAATGACTTCTTACCAACGGATGGCGCCAAGACAGTCCGATCAGAATTTTCCTTAATTTTTCGTCAGCAGCTTTGATTTCGTCGCACCGGAACCCAGAACTTCCAACTTCTAAAGCGCTGCCATTCATCCAGTATTCGCTTGGAGTTGCCAGTCCTGCGGCGGCCGACTTGTTATCGGTGGGCGCCCGAAACGCCAGACTTGAACTTAGGTTTTTATCGGCGTTACAATATTCTGACTTTAGAATTCGTTTTACCACATATTAGTTCTTTTGCGAGCTATGTTGTCAGACCAAAAATTTAATGAGAAAAGAAACTTTCAAAAAATGTCATCTTAAAGTTTGAAGCTGAGTGGATATCTTCAACCTCCGTAAAAGTTGACTTAAAAAGTTTTTAATCGATTAACTTGAATTTCGCATATTTATGTTGGAACCTTTTATTTTATATTAGTTTTCCTGAATTAAACATAAAAGGTCCTTTTTATCTTTAATCAAGAATATCTCGATAACAAATGGTCGTATTTCTGAAAGCTCATTTTATTTTCTTAACAACAAATGTTTGGTGTAGTTCGACAATAACAACAATAAAAATAATTCCTTTGAATGCCTTGTTTAACTAATGAGAAAAACTTGGACGATCAGAGTTCACAATTGTGGCTAGGGCTTTTCTATCACGAACTGTAATTGCCGATGTTCGTCCTCTATTTGCGATATTGCTTTCAATATTGCCATTTTTTTTTAATTTCGAATTATTCCTTGAACGGAGGACTTAGGCAAATTCAATTGTTGTGAAATAGCCACCAAAACTGTTACCAGATTTAAAAAATCTATAGATAATATTCTGATTTTTTTATAAATCGGCTTACCACGTGCCATCGTTGTTAAACTTTGAATAATTAGAAGCAGTATGACATTTTTTACATTCCGCATTGCCTAACTATTTCTAGATTTTGACTAGACTATGATTATGTTACATAGTTTTGTTTTTATTTTGATCTTCTTTCAATTCTAAGCACCGCTAACGCATCGTACAAATTATTGCTGGTCAAGTTTTTTTCATTAGTTTTTGTTGAAGTACACCAAACATTTGTTGTTCTTAAATTAAGAAAATAAAATGAGCTTTCAGAATAAAATAGGTTTGCATGTGTTATATCCTTTGATATTGAAAATATCGTTTGTTAAACATTGCATACGGTTAAAACAGCTTGCCGTACGAATTAATAGTAGTCGGGGCTCGTATAGATAGGACACATGCTAATTACTTTCTACTTTTTGCAGATGCGAAACTATTGAAACATGTAATAGGATAGGATGAGGGAGGGTAGAAATGGGATTAGTAGCCCTAAGACCCATTAACAAATACATCAATCCATTTAATATACTTTATAAACTTTAATTAAATTAAATATGTTAACGGTTCCCTAACCACACTTGCTATTCTTTACACTTGGACCTATGGGCTGGGAAAGGTTGCATGGAATTGAGGTAGGAGTATTTATGGGCCCTGTGGCCAACTCACCGCTATACTCCACTACAATTGTAATTTATAACCTTTCTCTGTTGTTCGCACGAAATCCTTGTTGCTGTTGGCTTTAGGTTTAATGAATACTTGTTGAGGTTATGTATCCTCTCAGTTCACTTGATTGTTCTTCGTGGAGTTATCCTGGGATTGACTTTTAACACTACACTTTGGACTACTTGGCACTTATCCATTTCTGCGTCTGCACCGATTGAGTAATTATCACTGAGTGAATCTACACATTTTTGCGCAGTCGCCGCTTGCTTAATTTTCTTCTTGAATATTCTGCTGCTAACAAACGTCGCCTGCCAGACGCGGCCTGGCATGAACCAATTAAAAGCTGCCACGACGACAAATATTTGTCACGTAGGCACTTTTGGGTCCCGTTGTCTGAAACAAAGCAGAGCGCATAGCCAAAATGCGCAACAGCGGTTGCTTCGATTTTGGTGGAGGTCCCGTAATGCTTGTGCTTATACGTACAGCCATGGTCATATAATTGGCACAAAAAAAAACCTAAATTAAAGTTTAATTTTCTTATTGAATAATGATAGCAAGGGACAAAACTTGGATGGTATTTACTAGCTCATTTAGTTAATTAATGAATAAAAAAAATAGAAATTAATTTCAAAACTTTACATAACAAAAATTCAAAAACTTAAAAAAAACTCAAAATTTGCCTGGTCACATAATTGGCACAAATTAATTAAATAGATTTTTATATAAATCAAACATTATTTTCAAATGAAAATAGTTTCAAAATTTTATATTTGGCACTAAATGCATATAGTTTCCACCAGATTTCGGCAAATGTCCTTTGGTATCGAATAACACGCTTCCTTGACTCCTGCCCATAAATCGTCCAAGTTTTTACATTTTTCTTTTGCCAATGGCCACTTTAACTTTGTTCCATAGGTTTCCGATTGGATTCAGGTGTGGTCTTTTAGGTGGACACTCCATAACCCGCAGCTTCTCCTTTGCAAACCACTGATTCACGACCTCAGCCGTGTATTTAGGGTCATTGTTCTGTATCAGGATCCACTTTACAGGCATGTTATCAAAGGCATATGGTTCCATTTTGTAAACACATAAATGTGCCTGCTCCATGCTTCTCGGTCATTGTAGTGTACCTAGCATTAAGCTCCTGATTATTTAGACGACGCACAAATGTTTTGCCATCAGGTCCTATTCCATTTATTTTAGTTTCGTCATTCTAAAACAAATTTTTGCAGAATTGGACATCTTTGTCCTTATAGACTCTTTGGGAAGCATGAACTTTTTTAAAATTTTGCTTTGACAGGAGCGGATTTTTCCTGCTCATGCATCCAAAGAGGCAATCTTCATTTAATCGTCTTGAGGCGAGTTTCGAAAGACGTTTAAGCCATATTCTTCATTCACCTTCTCCATTTTTTCACGAGCAGACCTTAAAGGATCAGCCCTACTCTTCCTAACTATAACTCTGTCAATATCTGGGTTAGTCTTGAAGGACTTTGGCTTCCGGGATTTGTTTCGATTTAGACAATTTGGACTTTCCTTTTTCAATGCAAGTGAATTGTAGACCATTTTTCAAGAGAATTTCGGAACTTCGGCTGTTTTAGCGGGTTTTTTGCCCGATCGACTTAATTGGTGAATTAAGGTCCTTTGTTCAAAAAATCATGTCTTTCCGTGGGTAACTTTTGCTATACATTTTATTATATTAACCAAAACTTTAGGAAAAATACAAAAATTGATCGAAAAGACTATTTTTTGAAAAAAAAACGTGATTCAAAAATTTTTGTGCCAATTCTACATATGACCAACCAAAAAACTACTCTGCGCTACTAAAATTGAAATTCATTGGAAACAAAGAAATATAACGGGACAAATAAAACCAACCAACAACAATTTTTATTGGAGCACCCTATACGTTAACCCTCAAATTCGCGTACAACTCAAGTGTTAAATAGGTCATTGGGTTCGGTGACCGCCCGTCAGTCAAATCTGACCAGCTTGTGACGATGAATCCAAGCTCATCTGTTCAAACTAGTATGAACAGATATATTAACATATACAACCGACAGCTTAGTCCGCAAAAAGTGGCCGCAATACATTGAAAATGAATAAAACTAATGTAAATGTTCAACGCAAAAGAGTGAGTATCTCAAAGTTAACCACCCTCCGACACAAACCGCCACCATTTTACATCCGTGTTGCAAACTGCACTTCACTTGTGCCAAATCTCAATGTCAATTTCTACACATTCCAATTAAAAAGCGTCATAGGTCTTCAAAACGTGACTAAATTAATTAAATCAATGGTCCCGACATGCGAAATTGTAAAAGCATTGACTAAGAAGAGATATGAGGTTGAGTCCATCTAAAATTTGCTGAACGGAAACAAAGTGACCCAACCTCTGTTTGAAACTAATAGTGCTTCCAATCAATAACCTACTTCTGCTACATCCCAGGATTACTGTTAAGGAGCCTCACAGGAGGACGTACACTTTTACAATGCACTAAGTGCCAGAAGTTCCCTGCCACTTATTCTTTCGCAAACCACGAATATACCCACATTCTTTTCAAAGGCTGCAATGTCAACAGAAACCCCAACAGTAAGTGGAGTAACTGTAAAAAGATGATTCGATGTGTTCTCTTTGACGGTATAAAACCGAATTCTTTTTATTGAAAAATAATTTCTCTGCTTAGCCTAAGAATTCTTAAGTATATAAGCATATATATAAAAGTATGAAAGAGAGAGAATGTAGTATGTACATATATGTTATACAATAAACATTCACACGCTCGATTATGCAGACGTTGCAATTCGTCCGCATGGCCAGTCTACATGAGTGGCTGATCATATTTCGAGCTTGCTTATGTTTATGTATATGCAACACATATAGCATACACTAACATGTGTCGGCTATATGACCGTTTGCAATAAGAGAATGCTCTATATTGTGTCGGTTACTATTATTATAAGGTTGCATATACTACACCTCCCTTTTTTTAAGAAATAACGTAGTATTAATTAAGTTTAATTTTTTACGTAGTTATTTAAGTAAGTTTAAAGATTTTTTTTTTTTGTGTGGTTTAAATTTAGTTAATTAGTAATTAATAATTTTTTTTTGTAATTTTTCCTTTTCTCCTTTTTTTTTTATTTTGTTTATCAATAAAATTTTTAATAGAATAATTTTCACGACATTATTTGTTAGTTTATTATTATTTTTAATAAAAAAAGTTTTCATTAATTCTGTATTATGAAAATTTTAATCATATAATTTTTATCATTAATTAATTTTTTTTTTTTTTGGTTTTTTTTTTTTTTAATCATTATATCTTTTTAATCTATTCTTATGCACTGTTTGTTTTTAATTCTTACTATCTTTTACTACTATATTGTCGTTACCTTCTATAGTTTCTACGACAAATGGACCTAAATAGTTAGGGTCTAGCTTATGTCCTATCTCGTTTTTTAGCAAAACTTTATCTCCTACTTCTATATTTATTTCTGTTACTGACCTATCATAATATTTCTTATTTTTCGTCTTATGGTTTTCTAACATTATTCTTGCTCTTTTGTAGGCAATTTCTAGTCTAAATTTTATTTCCTTAGCGTAATCGTCTATATTGTATATAGGATCTATTCTATCTATTTTGTTAAAATCTACGAATTGATTTGGTGGCCTTCCAAATACTAGTTCGTATGGACAGTATTCATGCACTGCCGAGGGTGTTGTGTTGTAGCAATAAGTGAAATATTGTATCCAAACATCCCAATCGGACTTATCTGCAGATACGTAAGAACGAATATATTCATTGAACGTTCTATGACTTCGTTCTATTGTCCCTAAGGTCTGGTGGTGATATGCTGTAGAAGTTAAATTTTTAATCTTCATGTACTTGCATATATCTGTTATAATCTGGTTTTTATACTCAGTTCCCATGTCCGAAATGAGTGTTTTCATTGGACCGTACTGAAGTATGAAATGTTCGAATATTGCTTTAGCTACATTACTTGCACTCTTGGATGCAACTGGGATAGCTACTAAGTATTTTGTAAGGTCGCATATTAATGTGACAATATACTCATTTTTACCATCTGATTTTGGTAGCGGACCTATTGTGTCCACTATCATTCTATCAAAAGCCTTTTCTGGTGTTTCTGTTATTATCATTGGAGTTTTTGTATGTGTCGTAGTTTTTGACACTTGGCATTTATGACATCTACGTATGTACTCTTTGATATGGCGTCCCATATTTTTCCAATAGTAGTGTCTTTTAATTTTTGCCATTGTTCTGGTAATCCCTGTATGACCTCCTTGTATTGGATCGTCATGAAATGTAGACAGTATTGCTTCTTTTTCTTTTTCATTTTCATTATTTATTAGGGTCACCGGCTGGAGTAGCGCTACTCTTAATGTTTTCAATATAATATTGCCCATATTTTTAAAAGAATCTATTGAAATAATTTCAAAGATCTTTTCGCTCGGTGCCACTTTGAGTTGGCTGATTTCAAGTATACCGGCTTGCATTTCAAGCCTTTGGAAGAACTGACCTAAGTCGAGAATTCCATTGGTGTACAAATCGCTAACATCAATTCTTGCTATAACTTTCTTTCCATGTTTCAATAAGCATTTGGATTCTGTTATTCGCAAGGTCACTACTTTCCGTACTTCGTCATTCTTGATGACTTCGTATACGTTGAGCCTAGAAGCATTTTGAATACTTTGCTTTGGCAAAAGTTTCTCTTTATTAACTGCGCAGTTTTTCTGTCTACTTTGTTGCCTGGTAGTGACTTTCAGGACTTTTATATTCATATTTTTTAGTTCGGATATAGTTATCCGCGATAGGGCGTCTGCCACAAAGTTGTCTTTTCTCTCTCAAATACTCTACTGTAAATTCATACTCTTTTAATTCTAGCCGTATGCGTGCTAATTTTGAATGGTTTGTTTGCACTGTGAAGTGCTTGCCATATATATATATGGTCGAAAATATGTTATTGGAACATAATTTAGGTACGTTAAATTTCGTGGTCTAAGTATAAACCAATCTTCTGAAGTACTGTAATCTAATTTGCAATTAAAAGTTTTTATGAAATCTAATCTTATTATTCCATCGCATTGGATTGCGAAATCTGAATGAAACAGATGAAATTCGTATGGAATAATATATTTATTATTTATTTTTATTAAGACTTAATCTTATTATTCCATCGCATGGGATTGCGAAATCTGAATGAAACAGATGAAATTCGTATGGAATAATATATTTATTATTTATTTTTATTAAGACTTAGGTTAATAGAATAAACGTTATATATTTTTTTTTCTTTTGAGTATTTGGAGGAACTTGCCCGTTTCCCTGTTCGCTTTGGGTAACTCGGACATTATATTGTTTTGTCCTCGCTGAAATAGTACTGTGCTAGGACTTCCAGTCATTTCAGTGCTGCAATGGATATATTTACCCATTGCATCATTAAAAGCGACGAAGTTACCAGCTTTTAGCACGATTTTTAGCTTTTCGGTCTTGCTCGTTTGTTTCATGTTTAATAGTATGTTTTTGATACGTCAGTGGGATGTTTGTAGCAAGATGTTGCTACTCAATTTCTTTTCTTTGTGTGTCTTTTTAGTTTTGTGGCTCTTCATCTGAATCTTCAATAGTTATAGATTCGGTGGTAGCCATGAATAGTCTATGTACCCATTCTGGTATGCCTTTTCTTTTTTCTCTTTTTACAAGTAGCCTGGTGTAGGCTGTCTTTATGGATATTTCCATAAGTTTTACAATTTTCTCCTCGAACTTACACTTGTTTGATATCCAGTACCGTATTTCCTTGTATTTATAATTTGTTTCTCCTGATTGTATCAGGAAATCAAGGAATGGTACGTATATCGCTAAATATTTTGTTTCTACCTTATTCATTTTGATACCGTGAAGGTTTATAAAAAGAAACAAAATATTTTTTTTTTTTTTAGATTCTGTCTAAATCGTTGGCACGGCTCATGTACCTTTTTCTTAATGTTCGCTTGTACATTAAATAAATTTTCATTAGTAAATTTATTACTGAAACTACTAGCAAAAGTAAGAGGATAATTTGTTGGGTCTCTAAGTGTGTAGTTGGATCTACAAATTCTATTACGTTCTGAACGTTGGCTGTACTATCCTTAATTTTTGAAGATTTTCCTCCCATTTTTGGGTTTCATAAAAAAATATTTAATCCTGAATAGTCTTGAAAGTTTTTATAATTAAAATTTTCATAAAAATGATTTTTAAATTTATTTAATTAGTTTGCGAAAATTATTTTATTCATATTATTTTTTATTAATATATTTTTTTTTTGTTTTTGATAAAAGGAAGAATTATTTTCTTTTCTCTGGCCCTTTTCGCGAATGTTCATGTAATACTAAAAATTTCAATTTCATTTTATTTTATTTTGGACTTATAGATAAACATTTCGCGAAAAGTAAAAACAAATGCAAATGGTCAATAAATTTTTTACTTGACAAATTTTTACTTGATAACTGAGTTAATTATATGTATTTATTTTCAAAAATTATTACTTTGTATGTTTTGCTTTTCATTTTTTTTTTGTCTATTAATTTAATGAAAATTTGTTCTTTAAAGAAAATCTTTTTTTTTTTATATGTTTACATGTATCCCTGCCTATTTTTGTGTGTGGTTTTCAGGCCACACTCTGATTGGACAGCTTTTAATGCCGCACAATTTGACAATAGTTTGTATAATTATTTAAAAAAAAATATGCATCGCAGTGCACTCAAAAAAAAATGTGCGACGCAGCGCATAGTTATAATTATGGTGGGCGCTCTTTGTAGCGCTGTCGGTTCAAACTTTGCTGGCAAGGGCGTCATGGACTTCTGCAGGTGGCACGGGCTTCTCTGTTGGGGTACCGGTGCAGGTGGCACAGGCTTCTTAGGCTCTTCCGTTGGGGTACCGGTGCAGGTGGCACAGGCTTCTATGCTTGGGTACCGGGGCCAGTGGCACAGGTATACTCGCAGAACGGCGAATATAGTGGTCCCTTGCAGTCGTTGGGGCAAACTTTTTTCATTTTGGGGATTTCCTTAGCTGGTTGTGGCGTTTTCTTTATTATTGGCTTTGCCAAGTTTTGTATTTTAGAGTATGTTGATGGGGTACTGGTTGTGACTTTATTTTTCTTTTCTGCCAATTGGCATTTTATAAACTCTACCTCAGCATGTAGTTTCACTGAGGCATTCCAATTGATTTCATTTGGGCTGTTTAGTAGCCTCAAAATTTCAGCTTTTCGCGCTTTCAGTTTATTTGTCACACCAGATTTTTTACCCATCACTCTATGCTGTTGTTTTTAGTTACTTGCTGTTGTTTTTAGTTTTGCTCATTTGTTTTCTTGGCATCATTAATTTAGTCTTTTAAGTTTTTTATTTACACCAACAACACCAACTTCTGCACTTGCACTTGGTTTATTTGCTGCCACTTATTTTTCCTTTTTGCTTTCTATTTTCCATCGTAGGTGTAGTGGGCGGACTGCCTACCACACATTGGCACATAGGCAAATGGAATCCCTCGAAGTAGCCCTCTTCTTGCTGGAGTTAGCATCTCCGGCGGCTGTTATTGCAGTGTTGCAGTGTGTGCGTTTTTTTTTTTTTTTTTTTTTTTTTAATAATTAATAATAAAATTTTTTTTTTATTATTGTTCACTAAAACACATATTCGTGACACTTGTCACGGTCGCCATGTAAAAAGATGATTCGATGTGTTCTCTTTGACGGTATAAAACCGAATTCTTTTTATTGAAAAATAATTTCTCTGCTTAGCCTAAGAATTCTTAAGTATATAAGCATATATATAAAAGTATGAAAGAGAGAGAATGTAGTATGTACATATATGTTATACAATAAACATTCACACGCTCGATTATGCAGACGTTGCAATTCGTCCGCATGGCCAGTCTACATGAGTGGCTGATCATATTTCGAGCTTGCTTATGTTTATGTATATGCAACACATATAGCATACACTAACATGTGTCGGCTATATGACCGTTTGCAATAAGAGAATACTCTATATTGTGTCGGTTACTATTATTATAAGGTTGCATATACTACATAACATTTGCAAGTGTGTAGCAACAGAAATTCACAGCCCACTATAACCATAAAACCCGTTATTCTTCCATCTAATGCGGCCCCAGGTCTACCCGTATTCGGCCAGCAACCCAACGGGAGTTCATGCAAAATTGCATGCAGCAACTTATGCGGAACCAAAACTTCAAAAGCTTATAAACAATAATAAATAATATCAGCATAATAGGCCTCTGGAGTGCTGAAGGCACTTCCAAGCGCAGCCAGGAACTGTCGCTTTTTCTGGACTTTTATGATATTTATATCATAATACAAAAAAAAATTAGCTTTTAAACTGTTATATGCATTTTGTATACGGCGGACACACCAAAGAACCACAGCTACTTTCGCCGATGCCACGGCTATCCTCAGCCGCTCCAAATATCCGATCAAAGCTGCTGAGTAACTGGCAACTCACTTAAATGAAGTTGAAATGTGGTTACCAGACTGCCGAGCATCCGTGTAAAGACACAAAAATCGAACCTCCATAACAAGCCAGTCAGCCAACGTCTTTTCGTTAGGCAGTAGCATGTTGTCTTTTCCATTAGTTGCGCGTTCATCATCCTTGGACCGCAATGACATTGCTGAAGCACGTACTCCCAAAGAATCTAGTACGAAGTACATCTTCATTGATTCATCTAATGCTGTCGTTTCGTCCTTTGCGTTTACATATATGCAACGTGTGCCTTAATTAAGTGCTGGTAGCACTGAGCCGTCTGTATACGCCCGTATATCTGCAACGCACGGCTACTATGTCATTTTTTTCCACTTCTCGCACTTTCAATGGTACGGTCACTTTGACATTGTCTAATCCAATAATTAAACGTGCCTTTACGTTATGATAAAGCGTTTCATTGTGCGCATGCCCTTGAGATCATACCGTGCTGTAATGGGCACAGTCCGCTCTCTTGTATGTAATTTGACTGGAATATACGGACATAACGATTTATTAATATCGATACCATGGACCAAAACTGCAGACTGGTTCTGCTTCACTTCCTCGGCGCTCTGCATCGTTGACTTATTATTGATGCCTTCATATGTTTGATGAAGCAGGGCATTATACATTAACTTGCAATCATCAATTCCACAATTCCTTTTTGTTCTGAAGTTGCTGTACGAAATGGTGATTTACTCTACATTTTACACATGAGCCACTCTCAATACTCGGCTCACAGGAGTATGGCTCCTTATGCAGCTCGTTGTGCAGAGCTTGTCCCCAATCCAGTTTCAAATCGCTTGGTAGTTTCTCCACAAAATCGTACAGCAATGCAGGGTCATGCAAGTATTCCTTGAGGTTGATAGCAACTAATGTCGCGCAGTAATTTTGCACCGCCAGTCCCAACTGTATAACCGAATCAAAATCATTCGAGCGAGCTGGTGGTTCGTCTTTCTTTCCGTTGCAGACTAGAGTAAATAATTTCAGGTTTTCCGTACAGCATCCTTAGTGTTCCAACGGCATATGGAGCAATCTCAGGACACATCAATTTGCCACGAACAACATCCAGAGACGCTTCCCTTAAAGCACTTTGGGAGACGAACTAAATTCTTCTCATTGCTCAATCCACATCTTTCAGTAGATTGCTCGTAGTGGCTGAAAAAGAACAGCCACTCTTCTGGTTCGCCCGAAAAAGTCGGCAGATCTCTACCGAGGACATGGCGCGCAGTTTTCTGATCAGCTGATAGCGTATTTTTCCTCCAATCCGAATTTCCAAATCACATCCCAGTACTTGGTGTGGCATGCTTAGTGATTTCGTTGCTGATATTAGCCGTATTTGCCAAGAAAGGCAAAATTGCTCCTCCAATGGTTGGTGGTGGCGCGGGCGATAACGAGGGCAAAACGTTGCTTCTAGAAGGTGTCGATGTTTTTTGAGCGTCCGAATCCTGGTTGTTAGACACCCTTCCAGTCTGCGGTGCTATAGAGCTCACCGAATATTTTTGGCTCTTAGGATCAGACTCTGCTACTGGTCCATCTTAGTCTTTTACGATGCTGCTGCGTCCATGTTACGCAAAATTAGAGGTTAGGTTGAATTAACCGCAAGTCGGTTCGTTGTTCACGTTTGCAGCAGTTACTCTCTCGGAAAAAGTTCAGGAAGAGCCTCTACGTGGCGCTTTGCTACTTGACCCAGGCAAGTACTCCAATAAGACAATTATTATGCGAAAGAAATATACTCACGTCCGCCCTTTTTGCTTGCCTCTAAACTTGCGCCGTCGCACAGTGGGGCGTCTGCTCGGATAGCTGGCCAAAAATAATTTTTTTCACCATCGCGTTGGGCAAAAGTGAAAAATAAAATCTACAGATAATACTTTAGAAGTTATGAATGCAAAATATTTTTGAAATCCGATTAGAATTGTGGGTGCTACATCAACTTAAAGTGAAGACATTTTTCATGTATGAAAAAAATGTAAAATTTTTACAAAAACTCGCAACTTTGAAACTGAATATTGGTCGAATTAAGCAATTGATGTTGAATATTTTTACTTTATTCAAAAAATAGATCAGTTTTTAGTTATTTGTTGTAAAAAATTGAATGAAATTTGAAATGCTCAGTAAATTGGTGACGTTTTAAAAATACACTAACTTTTCTCATTTTTTCAACTTTAGTGAAGTAGAATCAACAGAGATACACCTAGATACACGATGAAACCATATATGTATATGATAGAAGGAACATTCACCTAGCTAAAAAACTAATGCAACCTCGTGTTAAAAACGCGTTCCAGGCACAAGAAAGAAGAAGAGCGAACGCAAATTTAAGAAAAAGTTATTTGATATTTACATATTAGTTATGTAAACATTGGAGACTATATAAAACAAGTCAAACCTACATTAGATGTTAATGGCTTAAGAAAAAAAATGTAATTTGACGAAAAAAAATGTTAATCCAATTGTTCCTAAGGGAGCTATAGCATATAGTCAACCGATTTGGCTGAAACTTAGCACAGACATTTCCATATGTACTAAACTTTCAAATGTAAAATTTCGGGACAATCGCTTTATAAACACTCATGTTATTGCTTTAAAATTATATTTTTGACCGATCGTTCCTATGGGAGCAATATGATATAGTCAACCGATTCTGATAAAACTTAGTTAATATGTTAAAAAGGATCTTAGACTAATATAATAAAAATTTCGTAATATTCGATTGAAAAACAACAAAGTTATGAAAGCTTAATTTTATTCTCGACCTATCGTTCTTATGGGAGCTATATGATAAATTCAACCGATTCTGATAAAACTTAGTATGTTAAAAAGTATCTTAGACTAAAATAACAAATTTCGTAATATTCGATTGAAAAACAACAAAGTTGTCGAAGCTTAACTTTATTCTTGACCTATCATTCCTATGGGAGCTATAAGATATAGTCAACCGATTCTGATGAAACTTGATAAATATGTTAGAAAGTATATTTAACTAATTGAATTTAAATTTCGTAATATTCGATTGAAAAACAACAAAGTTATGAAAGCTTAATTTTACTCTCGATCTATCGTTCCTATTATGATATAGTTATCCGATCAGGATGATTTTGAGATATACAAAGCCTTCAGCAAAAAGAAGCCTGTGTGCAAAATTTTAGCTCTGTATTATTAAGGGTCTCTGAGGAAACCAAAATTAATATACCCTTGCGAGGTTGTATTTTTTTTGCAATTTCAATAAAAAATTTAAATAAAACACTAAAAAATCTGATTTAGTCATTAAAATTTGTGCTCAAAAAAAAGTTTTTAAGTGAATTTTTCAACTTTGTTCTTGAATATCAAAGCAACAAGTTGAAGCTTAACGAATTAGCTATCATATGCTTTTTAAATTTTGAAAATCGCTTCACTACTTTAGAAGATATGATTTTTGACAAGCGAAATGAGCGATGGCCCCACTGTGTGTGGCCGAAATAAAGGTACAACAGCTAAAGTACACCGCTAAACTGCAAGCACATCCGAATAACCTCAACAAATCACTAACTCGAGTATGTAAGAGAACTCATCTCCAACGAATCGTCCTACCAACCCTTAGGCAAATCATCAGGATCATAGATCAATGTAGCATCCTTCAAATATTAGCTTACTTTTTATATTAAGATTAAACCAGAAATTTGTTGTTAGTCCGATGCACCTAAGGCTGGATTTACAATGCTAACAGAAAAGACGATCCTTTATGCATATTCGTTTCTATAAATTAATTGCTTGGACTTTGTTTTTAAGCGAAAAAGTTCCATTAGTTTTGCTATGCTTTGGCGTTATCCTAGTCCTTTGTTCTTCTGCTCAAAAATCAACAATTTTGGCAATAAATAATTTAATGAAGTTAATTACTATTGCCTTTTAAAATTTACATTAGATTAAACTATAATATTAGTAAACTTTCATTGAGTGAGAAAAGGTAGTGGGTATAATACCTTCTACTTCTACCTACTACTAATTAACTCAAATTAAAAAAGATACACTTGGCGTAATAGGTGCAGCAGCGACTTTACGTGACCGACACATCCCTTGATAAAGCAGAGCTAACCACAACGTAATACCTCACCTCTCGTTAAGCTGTGATAATGCTTTGCATAGGCAAAGGCTTCTAGAAGAAAAATTAAGTGCAAGAAGTCCTTAAAAAGTTCGTCCGGGAACTTCTAATCACATTACAGAACGCACGGACTTTGCCAAAATTAAAGTGTCAAAAAAAAAAAAAAAAATAATAATTATAATTAATGGACAAACAAAGGAAAATTGTCTTTTTTGGTGGAGAAGGGTTCAGACAGTATTTCAGTCGTCTAAAAACCATTTAAAGCACTTGTAAAAGACAGTCAGAAAGGGAAGCTTGAAATTCATGATTTGGACCTGTTTTTTATACAGCGGTACTGGTCTAATTTATATGATCGATGGGATTATGGGTCGCATTGTGGATATGATGGCACGTTGCACCGTGGTTCCGCCAGGGGTCACAAATCAACAAAAGTGATAACAAAGAATAGAAAAAAGTTGCAAGCAAATTGTCTCTAAAACTTTACAATGGCAAAGCTGATTTTTCTGGAAACATAACGGGACTTTCTGAAAATAGAACCAAACGCATGAACACGTGCTTAGCAAACGCAAAAACTTTCAATGCGAAAATCAGTTTCAAGTGGTTCACATGTTCTTGTTGTGAATAAAACTTTATCATCAGAATTTCAAGGTAAATGTGTTTATTTTATTTTAATAAATTATTAAGAACTATATTCTTGCGTTGTCCAAGAATTTGACGGGCAAATCCCAGTCAAACGGCACAGGGACTTGGTGGAGTCTATCCCACCCAGAAGCAAAACCGTCATTCGTTAAGTGTGCTGGCTACGGCTGTGCGGCCAAAGTGAGGAACAGTTTGGGGCAAAAAGGTGGCGTGAAATGGGAATGTGACGCATGCTGAAAAGTGGAAATAGAAATGGGGATATTTATTAGGCAGACCAGGGTCAAGTTAAAGAAACTGTCATCTGGTTTTCGTAAACTTTATGATGAGTTAAACTCTGTGGAGATAGAATTGGACAACTAAAAACTGTTGAATGAGTCGCCAAAGCGTAAGAATACCAGTATAATCTCTCCTTGCATCTGGCGGTACCTAATCCTGTATCGCCCGAGGTACCACAATACCCGTCACTGCCCCAACCAATCCGCCGCACCTCATATCGTTCACTACCAATTTACAATTTTTAGATGTGATCGGACTTCTCGTGTAGGCGGAGGAGTTCTGATTGCTGTCGACTCGGCTTTAACTTCTGACCAGATCCATTCACCAGACACTCTGGAGATTGAGTTTGTAAGTGTTAACTTCAGATTCAAGTCTTTCTCTGTCTACATTACTTGTTCTTGAATAATGTCAAATACAGATATTATAAAAAATACAAGAAGTTGGGACGTTCTTTAGACTTTGCTCTTAACGCAGTTGCTCGCTCCAATTTTATATTGCTTAACAAGCTCCGCTATAACAATTACCTCAAGCGTTGCAAGCACGAGTTTTTCTGTTATCCTAAACAGTTTTATAGCTTTGTGAATTCTAAACGTAAGATGGTTGTCCACCCATCAATGTTATCGTTTGAAAATAATATAGCGGACACTGATCAAGAGATTGCTGATTTGTTCGCTGATTTCTTCACAACAACATATTCCTCAACGGAATACCGAGCGAATCTTCCGTATCCTTATCAGATAAAAAGGTCTAATTTTATTTTTTCGATCTATGAAAGTTCGCTTCTTAGCGTGTTTAATTTAAAAAAACCTGTGTACACACCTGGTCCTGATGGAATACCTGGTTGTGTACTCAGATTTTGTGCTGAGGCTCTATGTAAGCCACATTAAAAACTCTTTTTGTTGTTCGATAGATCTTTTTTTTTATACCCTTGCAGAGGGTATTTTAAAATTGGTCAGATGTTTGTAACGCATAGAAATAAACGTTTCCGACCCCATAAAGTATATATATTCTTGATGAGCATCAACAGCCGAGTCGATTGAGACATGTCCGTCTGTCCGTCCGTCCGTCTGTCTGTTTAGCCAGACGTTTTGGAACTTAAATTTTAACATGAAAAAACTAGTCGATCGGATAAGTATCACAGGAGTTATTAACTAAAACGTGGAGGTACCTAGAGTAAAATAAGCAATTTTCTTTGGCAGCAAAGAAATAAAAACAACATTCCAAGAAATCAGTTTTTCTTCTTTTTTGTTTTTTTGATATTGTTAAACATTTATACCAATTATTTTAAAATTTTTGTTTTTAAATTAAATAATAAAACAGTGAAGATGCAAGGGTATACAAGTTAGCTTCTTGGATATTTTTTAATTAATTTATTACTCAGTGTTTATTCTATTTAAAAGCAAAATTATAGCATGGTGCCTGGGGGGTGGTCGATAGAGGTAGCAGGGAGTCCTTGTGAAACTTCCCAGGGGGAATTGCTTCACAGAGACGTTTAGCTGCCTTGCTCTACTCCGGTGTGCTCCCGCATCCTCCTCTACGCCCCCTTCGCAGCTGGTGCATAGAGGAAACCTCGCCAGGTATTTTTTGAAACACCCGTGGCCGCTGAGGAATTGGGTCAGGCCAAAGTTGACCTGCCCTTGGGTTCGGAAAACCCATCTCCTGATATCGGGAATTAGCTTGTGCCTTTGGGTGAGCCATCCCATCTGGCTTGCCATGTATTCTGGCTTCGCGGTCTTCTTTGCCTGTGATTTCGGTATTCCATTACTTATTGCCTCTGCAATGGACTTGGCCTCCTCCACCAGTAGGTCAACAGGGACAGTGCCGGCGATGATCAGAGCAGCTTCATCAGATACTGTTCTAAATGCGCAGCAGACTCTGAGTGCGCCAAGCCTGTAGGTGGCTTTGATGCCTCTGGCATAGCTTGGGATCAGGATGGCTGGTGCCCAAATTTTCACTGAGTACATTATTATCGATTTTACCACATTGTAGAGAAGTAGTCTCCTCTCCTGTTTTGGACCCCGCGTGTTGCCTCCGCTGTCCTCGCTTGCATGTGTGCCAGATGCTCCCTGAAGCAGAGCCTGGTATCCATCCACACTCCGAGTTAACGGATGGCTCGCCTTGAGGTGATTCTCATTCCTGCCACGTCGACATGTGCCAACTCGACGGCTTTCCTGCTGCTGATTAGGACCGCCTCCGTCTCCGCGGGGGTCCGACCGACTGAGTTGAGCCAGTTTTCTATTGCCGCTATGGAGGCATCGACGGTCTCCTCGGCAGTGCGCAGATCCTTGGCTTCCGCGGAGCATCGACTTCGTCAGCGGTTCCGATGAGCACACATCCTCTCGGAAGTGGAAATCGGAAAATACCGTCGTACATGACGTTCCATAGCAGGGCACCCAAAAACGAGCGATGTGCGATGCATAGTTCTTCCAGCTCCAAAGCTCCAAACGGCTGCGTGTAGGTATTGTGGGACTCCGTGACCCAGGACAGCGTCCTGGTTCCGTCTTGCCATCTCGTTCCCTTTATCACGTTTGAGGCGATGTCCACCACCTTGCTGATTGCGTCCATAGTTAATTTGGCCCTCCGAAATCCGTATTGATTGTTGTTGAGGCCGCCGTTTTCGCTTGTCGCCGCATCGAGTCTACTGTATATGAGTCTCTCCTTTCCCTTTCCCATTGAATCGATCAAGCATATGGGTCTGTACGACGTTGCCTGTTAGAATTTACATTTTTGACGATGGAAGGATTTAGGAATACAAGACAAACTGATGTCACTTTTATACTGATTTCAGCAAGACTTTTGATTCTGTTAATCATAAACTTCTTATATAAAAGTTATATAAAATTGACTTCCCAGCTTTTTATTTAGTTGAATTCATGAGTACCTGATAAAATACAGAAAGTTTTCTTAAAGTACTTATGTTCTAATTCCATCCAAGTAACTTCTTGGGTGCCTCAGGGTGCTCATCTGGGATCATTGCTATTTACCCCATTTATTAACGATCTTCCATCCGTTATAATTCATTCTCGAGTCATCATGTACGCAGATGATGTAAAGCTTTGTCTCTGCTACAGAGACATTATATCTCCTTACGTTTGCAGTCTGACCTCCAAAACTTCCAAACCGAAACACATCTAAATGCAAGGTCATGACTTTTTTCAGAAATACTCCTTAGTTGATTACTTATTTTCTTAATACCATTCCATTAAATAGACCTAACGAGATGATCCACTTGGGAGTACTTATGGAGCATAAATTGAGTTTTAAGTCCCATATATGCACTACTGTCGGTAAAGCCATGGGTGTTCTTGGGTTTGTAAAAAGATGATCAAAGGAATTTACACAACCAAGATTCTTTACACCTCATTGGTTCGTCCAATTTTAGAATATGCGTCTTGCATATGGTCACCCCAATACGAATCACATAAAGCAAGAATAGAATTTGTTCAAAAACAGTTCTTTCTCTTTGCTCTTCGTGGTCTGAACTGGGATCGTAATGTAATTTGCGTATCGTACTCTAATCTAATCGTACTCTAGTAGACTCCTGTTACTTGCCCTTCCATCTCTTATTAATCGTAGCTTAATGCTTGGCGTCATATTCATGCACAAACTCCTTAATGGGGATGTACCAAGTAAATTTAACAGTTCCTAGACTAGAAATCACTTTCACGATGCGCGACTTAGTACTTATTGCATGAACCTTTTCGAGTTCTTTGTTCTGATTACAATCGTCTCTATCATGTAATCAGTTCAGAGCTCTCTACAACTTTCAAACGCGTTTATCTTGAAGCTCGATTTTTGAAAACTGCTGCCAAGATACCTCAAAAACTACTGAACCGATTGGGCTTAAATTTTCAAAATATCTTTTTTATTTGTTAACCTATCTAATGAACTATAATTATTGCGACGCTTTGTTTTTTCTTTTTTTTTTTTGTGGGTACCGCTATTTTTGTAAATACAGCTCTATATGGGAGATCCAACAAATAAATCCTGTTCTTCCTAAGTCCATCGATAGCTAAAGGAGTGAAGTCTAATTGTTTAGTGGTAGAATGTCTACAATTCATTATCCCTTTCATCATTAGATGAAAGAAAACAATTACAAAAATGTTGCAATTGAAAAGTTAAAAATTTTTCAAAAGCATTCGGATTTGTTTGATTTTTAAAATATTTTGTGGAGAGGATTAATAACAGATTTCTTCCAAATTGAAGAAACTGCAAAAAAAAATACATTCCAAAGCTTTTTATATATACCATACATATGTAACTTAATAAGAAGCTTAAACTTAAATAAGAAGAATGGCACCTGACAGCAAAACATTTGTGCGCCGTCGTATGTATACTAAAAAGCCGTAAATCATGTAGGGGGCCAGTCCTAAATCGTGAATTTGCAAAGGACCAATCCTAAACAAAGTTAAATTGGATATTGGTAAAAAAAATTTTAAAATTTGGATGATTTATGGGCAGGGGTCAAGGAAGCGTGGTTTTCGAATCTAGAGGACATTTGTGCCGAAATCTGATGGAAAATATGCGCAGAATATGTCACGCAGTGTTCCTAAATGATAGATTTAGTAGGGGAAGTCGGGATATTTTAATCCAGTTTTTTGTATTTCTAGAAGTTTTCTATTTAAGGGGTTAGGGGTAGTTAGATTTTTAAAAAATCAGAAAAAGTTTTTTTTTGCATTTTCCTAAAATAAAAACGTTGTCTAAAAATTTTAAGTCTATCCGATAAATCTTTTTTTCGAGATATAAGTACCTGCTTTTGTAAGGTCATGTCCACTATGCGCAACATACTTCTGGAACTTTAAAGACGATTTTCTCGAAACTATGTTTTCCAACCCGGTGACTGACTACTCTAGCTCGAAAACCGCTTAGTCGATTTCAATGAAATTTTCACAGCTTTTGAAGAACATTTAAATTTAATCAAAGATAGTTTTTTTTTCGAAAACTAAAAAAAAAAATCAAAGCGCCGTCATTTTCTTATTTTTGATAAAAAATTAAAAACACGAGATTGTTCAAGTCTAAAACTAAGTCTTTTCGTCCGATGGCTTTTGGATAAATTCTTAAGGATCTATCGTGGTCACCGCAAAGTCCTTTTTTTGAGAAAGGGTTTAAACAAACAGCCATAACTTAAAAATTTTTTTTTTTGTTTTTAATGTCTCAAATTAAGTTTAAACGTCAAATATTAATGCTGCATTATTACTTTTTTGAAAAAAAAAAAAAAATTAACTAACCCCTTAATCGAGTTTTACTTTAAATTTGAACGCTGGGTATTGTCCCGGACAATTTCAAAAAATTTAATTTTTCGTAACTTTAAAAATTCTTGGGTTATTGTTTGTGAGCCACTTTCAAAATTGAACAAAAACAACAATTTTTTTTAAGAAAATTTAATTTGTCTCACTAGATAACAAATAATAATTATGAACTAATGAATAATGAAATAAATATAATGAATAAATGTTATAATGAAATAAATTACAAACGTCAGTCTGAAATGCAATTTTTCCAATAACTTGCGGTCATTCTGGAACATTTAAAGTGCACTGCTCGATCGCAGACGTTGCAATGTAAGGTATTTAGCCGATGGCTTACAATTCCCCGAACTCTCATTTTTACAACGTGACTGCCAAAAATAACAATGATGGCAAATAAATGCAAAACTCTGTTAAGATTTTGAAAGCTAATAACATACGAATATATGCGACGATTCACAGGAAAAAAACAATAAAAGGTCACACACGGAGTGTAAATTAGAGAGCAACAAATTTATATTTGTTAATAAAACAAAGCAACAATGAAGGTGCACACACTTGTTCATTATGGAAATTACAGGTTATCGTACAACGAGTCAATAACAGACGTTCGTAGCTGTCATAATTCCATGGGGAAAAGCAGATGGTCTCGTACTAAATATAAAATTTGGAACCTTTTTTTATTTGAAAATAATGTTTGATTTATATACAAATCTATTTATTTAATTTGTGGCCATTATGTGACCAGGTAGATTTTGAGTTTTTTTTTTAAGTTTTTGAATTTTTTATGTATAATTTTGAAATTAATTTTTATTTATTTTTTTTTGCACATTAACTAACTAAATGGGCTAGAAAATACCATCCAACTTTTGTCCCTTGTTATCATTATTCAAAAAGAAAATTAAACTTTAATTTAGGTATTTTTTGTGCCAATTATATGACCATGGCTGTAAATATATATGCGACATATAAAAACAAGCAAGAAATAAATCCAAATATTTTCAGGCTTTTTGACGGGCCGTGTCTATGACTATGTGCAAAATTATTGTACCGAAAATTAAAAAAATGAAGCAAGCAAGTCGTTCCTGCCGACTTTGAGTATACCCTGTACCAACTAGTTATATTAAATAAAATAGAATATCCTCGAAATCGCCATCAATTTCATGCAAAGTTCTCTTAAACATGCAGCAACAGCGAACGCATGCTATCTCGCTCACTCTTGCCTGCCAATGTCGCCTTAAGCGCTTCAGTACAAAACGCATCTTCGATTTATATACCCTGTACCCATAGGGTAAAAGGGTATATTAAAGTCGCTAAAATGTATGTAACAGGCAGAAATATAAATTTCTGACCCCATAAAGTATATATATTCTTGATCAGCATCACTAGCCGAGTCGATTGAGCCATGTCCGTCTGTCCGTCCGTCTGTCCGTCTGTATGAACACCTAGATCTCGGAGACTATAAGAGCTAGAGCTACCAAATTTAGTGTGAACATGCGTCTAATGTCAAAGCGGATCAAGTTTGTTTCAAATTTTAGCCACGCCCACTTCCGCCCCCGCAATTTAAAAAAAACTAATACTAAAGCTGCTTTCAAGATATCGTATTCTCACTTGGTACACTTAATTATATACCCAAACTGGACCAGCTGAGCAAATTTTGTTGAAATCGGACAATAAACATCGGAGATATGCCTATATCCGTTTTGTACTGAAATGCCAAGGCGGCATTGGCAGATAAGAAAGAGCGAGATAGCATGCGTTCGCATGAAAAGGGGAATTTTGTTTTGAATTGATTGCGATTTTGAGGTTGTTCGATCATTTGTCTAGTTACTACGCAGATTAAGAGAGTTTAAAATTTTTGCCACGCCCACTTCCGCCCCCGCAATTCAGAAAAAACTAATTATTAAAACAGTTTTTGAGGAATCACATTCTTATTTGGCACACCTAATAATGTGGCTAATATGCATCATCTGACCAATTTTAGTCGAAATCGGACAAAAATATCGGAGAAATACTAACATTTAATTATATACCCAAACTGGACCAGCTGAGCAAATTTTGTTGAAATCGGACAATAAACATTGGAGATATACCTATATTCGTTTTTTACTGAAATGCCAAGGCGGCATTGGCAGATAAGAAAGAGCGAGATAGCATGCGTTCGCTGCTGCTGCATTAAAAGGGGAATTTTGTTTTGAATTGATTGCTTTTTTGAGGTTGTTCGATCATTTGTCTAGTGACTACGCAGATTAAGAGAGTTTAAAATTTTTGCCACGCCCACTTCCGCCCCCGCAATTCAGAAAAAACTAATTATTAGAGCAGTTTTTGAGGAATCACATTCTTATTTGGCACACCTAATAATGTGGCTAATATGCTTCATCTGACCAATTTTAGTCGAAATCGGACAATAAATATCGGAGAAATACTAATGTGCATTTTGAACAGAATTGCCAAGGCGACACTAGCTGGAAAGAGTGAGCGAGATAGCATGCGTTCGCTGTTGCGGCATGTTAAAGAAAATTTTTTATGAAATTAATCGCTATTTCGAGGGTGTTTGACTCTATTTAATATAATAACTAGTTGGTACAGGGTATACTCAATGTCGGCAGGGACGACTTGCTTGCTTCATTAAATTTATTATTCTTTCTACTCTTTGAAGAAAATCTACATCTATCTACATCCCAATCCATACATTACTATTACTTTACCTTGTACCCATAGGGTGAAAGGATATATTAAAGTCTCCAAAATATATGTAACAGACAGAAGGAAGCTTTTCCGACCCCATAAAGTATATATATTCTTGATCAGCATCATTAGCCAGATGTCCGTCTGTCCGTCCGTATGAACACCTAGATCTCGGACCATAAAAACTAGAGCTACCAAATTTGGAGTGAATATCCGTCTAATGCATAGGCAGATCAAGTTTATTTGAAATTTTTACCACGCCCACTTCCGCTTCCTTCCACTTCCGAATAACTAGCGCTATATAAAATATATCGTATTTTTATTTAGCAGAAATCGGTCAATAAATATCGGAGACATACGTATGTATATGCGTTTTACATTGAACTGCCAAGGGGCGATAATGTCTGGCAAGAGCGAGTGGGATAGCAGGCGGTCACTGTTACCGCGTGTTAAAGGGAATTTTGTATAAAATTGATGGCTGTTTCGAGGATGTTCGATTTTATTTGTTGATACAGGGTAACTTGCTTGCTCCATTTTTTTTTGTTGTTAAAAATTTATTTTTAAAATTACACATTCAGATCTAGTATTATTTTTAAATTATAAACCAGTCATTTTGACAGATTGCCAAAAAATAAGTCAACAATCCCAATTATGACTAATCATGACCATATCAATTCGGCTCATCGGTACAACCCAACCACTACCATTGATTCCAACGCTTCATATGATATTTGACAAGTCCAGCTCTTAGCAATGCATTCGACCATGCATGATTTTTATTGCGTTACGGTAGCAGGGCGTAGCAAAAATATGACAAATAATTAGTCGTCAGTGATCAACCTTCTGAACCGGAGTTTAGAAAAGCATACCTGGCGATATCAGGTTTCTAAGTGCTATATTTTAAAGGTATATACAGCTATGGTCATATAATTGGCACAAAAAAAATTTTATCTTTGGAATTGTTTTTTTCAAAGTTTTTGAAATTTCTTCAGCAGTTGTTTATTTAACTCATGCTTCTTTAGTATTACTGTTATTACTCCCGTTATTTTTTTTCTTTTGTTTCCCATGAATTTCAACTTTAGTGGCACAGCGTAGTTTTTTGGTTGGTCATAGAATTGACACAAGAATTTTGGAATCACTATTTTTTTTCAAAAAATAGTCTCATCGATCAATTTTAGTATTTTTCCTAAAGTTTTGGTTAATATAATACAATTTATAACAAAAGTGGGAAACGGAAACAGCTGAAGTTACGAAATTCTCTTGAAAAATGGTCTAATGGCACTTGCGTTAATAAAAAAGTCCAAATTGCCTAAATCGAAACAAATCCCCGAAGCCAAAGTCCTTCAACCAACCCCCATATTTACAGAGTCATAGTTAGGAAGAGTAAGGCTGATCCTTTAAGATCTGCTCGTGAAATAATGGAGGAGATGAATGCAAAATATGCCTAAACGCAGGAAAAAACAGATCCTGTCAAAGCAAAATTTTGAAAATGCTTACGCTTCCCAAAGGGCCTATAAGGTCAAAGATGTCCAATTCTGCAAAAATGTGCTTTGGAGTGACGAAACTAAAATAAATAGAATAGGACCTGATGGCAAAATCAGGACCTTAATCCTAGGTACACTAAAAAGACCGAGAAGCATGGAGCAGACAGAATTATGTGTTGCGGAGCATTATCTTGACACTATTTATAAATCCTAACAAACACAATGAACCCATATGCCTTTGATAACATGACTGTAAAGTCGATCCTTGCGCAGGACAAAGACCTTAAGCACACGTCTGATGTCGTGAATCAATGGTTTGCAAAGGAGAAGTTTCGGGTTATGGAGTGTCCACCTTAAAGACCACACCTGAATCCAATTAAAAACCTTTGGAACAAAATTGACAAAAGAAAGTTGTAAAAACTTGGACGATTGATGGGCAGGAGTCAAGGAAGCGTAGTATTCGATACCGAAGGACGTTTGCCGAAATCTGGTGGGAAATATGAGCAGGATATGTGACGCAGTAATTTTAAATAATGTTTGTAAAGTTTTGAACTCAATTTTTTTTTTTTATTTATTAACTAAGTGGGCAAGCAAATACCACCCAAGTTTTGTCCCTTGCTATCATTACTTGAAAAGAAAATTAATCTTTTATTTAGGTATTTTTTTTTTGTGCCAATATATAATTGGCTATGGCTGGCTGTGTGTATAAGACATAAAGTAATATTAGGATATCTGAATAAAATGTATCCATTTAAATGTAGTGAACCAATGGTGCATGTGTGTGTGCGTGAGCATTAAAATGAATTGAATTTTATTACGAATTTAATTAATTTGCACCTTTATAGTTATCCGATCTTGTTCAAACTTGGTGTAAGGTGTATGGGTACAAATTGAATTAAGATGCAACAAAGAAAAAACCATATTTATAAAAATCTCGTTTTTGCGGCAATGGGAATCGAACCTGGGTCTTCGTGAAGAAAATTAATATGCGTTCTCCGTGTTTCGTAAAATATAACACATAAGGTGTTCCATGCTGAAACAAACTAATTGGTCCAGTTTGTACTTGTGAGTGTTGTCTTAAATCACAATCCAAGAACTCATCCCCATTTTCGCACATTACATTAATATAGGAACGTTCGAGTTTAGTCACAGCGAACTTCTAGATGTACGGCACAGCAACAATAGAAAAATGCAATTTGTATCGGATTGCATATACACCAAGATTAACAAAAACACTGTGGAATCCAATATAAAGAAGAAAATATACAAAAAAATCAGTAATTTTTCATTCATATTTATCTACCCAAATGTAACTATATGCTTGAAAGGTTCGTGTCTAAGCATACTGTATTTCTGGCGTCTAAAATGTCAATTACTATTGACGAAACCTGCAAGACACCACAGAAAATGGGACATCCAACTTTATTTTACACGAATTCAGGTAGAAGATTAAAAAGGAAATTGGCGTCTGAGCTTGCAAATGAATATAATTGAGACACAAATCTCATTACACATGCTGCAGTAGTCTGCAAAAAAAAAAATGCAGGAAGGACTCTGCTTTTGTTCTTAAAAAAACAATAACAATACCCAAATTTCCAACTGAATCGAGAAAGCAGTACAAAAACCCATTCCACTAACACCCAATGAAGCTTTGGCTTACTTTCTAGAAAATTCACTTACAAAACAGCAATACGTGAACAATAGACTTATGAATAAAAGTCGCCACAGTAACATTTATCCAACCTATAGTGAAGTAATGGAATCTTAATTGGAATGCCGTCCTGTGGATATAAAAGTAACGGAAACGGCAGTCCAAGTATCATTACAAAATCTTTTGGATCACACTCCGTACAGAACAATTAAAATGCAAGCTGATGTTTTAAATCAGTTTCCAAACAGTTCTGAAATCAAACTAATATGCAGCTATGGATTTGTTGGTTCAAGTGGTCATTCTATATACAAGCAAAAGTTCGCTACTGAAACACCTGGCGAACAGCTTTTAGATCTCTCGCTTTTAGATTCTCAAATTAATAATCCTAAACCTTTTGTTTACAAATTGAATGAATGAAAGTCGTGATATAACAGTTACCTATGAAATGTACATGACACTTGTTGATGGCAAAGTGCTAAACTATTTAACTGCAACTAAATCCACTCAATGTTGTCCAATCTGTGGTGTCACTCCTACAAAAATATTAGAAATAAAAGATTTTAGTTCAGAATTTTTTATACCAAAACTTGGAGCGTTGCAGTTTAGAGTAAGTCCACTGCATGCCTGGATCCGGTTTTTCGAATTTGTCTTGAATATATCATATAATATAGAAATAAAAAAAAATGGCATATAAAAGGTGATGATAAGACTGAAATGAGCAATCGGAAAAAATATGGTTAAGAAAAGTTTTGGAACGAAATGGGTCATAAGACTGAAATGAGCAATCGAAAAAAATATGTTTAGGAAAAGTTTTGGATCGAAATGGGTCAACGTATAAGCATGCCAAAGCAGAATGCAAGCGGCAATAGCAATGATGGTAATACTGCAAGGAGAGCTTTTGCTAATAATAAACTACAAGCATCTATTACCAATTTCAGCGAAGATCTTTTAAATAAATTACTTGTCATTTTAATCGCCATTTACACATTTTCTACCATTCATTTATAAAAAACAACAGACAGACCTATGATATATTTGTGTTCTATCATAATCGACCTCAGAGTTGATTATCTAAAAGAAAAATATACTTTCGTGGCACTATAGACAAATAAATCCTAAGAAGAACATGAACAAGAGTCTTTGCCAAGGCAAAGAATGAGGTGCGAAAGTAGTGGGCTTGCATATACTAAATACGTCATATTACTTAACACACAGAAAAAAAATTGATTGGCGGCTTGAACACTAATGAAACTCTTAACTTAGCTCTTTTGAAGGCTAGAAATGCAATTCTATATATTTAGGTTAATATTCAAGTAAATATAATATCTTTAATACAGATCGAGTAACTGGTTTTTCTAAAATTACGGGGCGGAAGAGTGCGTGGCATACTCACTACACTTACCAGCAAACTAAAATTGGTAGCTTTATCTCTTATAGTCTCCGAAACGTACGGACAAAAGGACATATCTCAAACGACTCGGCTAGTGATGCTGATGAAGAACATATATTTTTTATGGGCTCGGGAACACTTCCTTCTGCGTGTTCCATACGAATCCGAGTTAAACCGCCGCTGAGATAAGACGTCTCCACGCATAGTTTCGATTTGCTCATACAAAAAACACAATCTTCAACAGCCAAGCTAAAACTTGAGCCCAAATTTTTTGTCACGAAGTGATGAAACCTCAACGAGCAATATCTTCCCATTCCTAATTAAGAAGTATTTCGATTATTACACTTTCGCAAAAAAAAAGCGACGGAAACCTCTTAATTAAGACAGTCATTAAACACACCACCCAAATATTGAATCATCCTGAACATAAACACTTACTTACTACTACCTAATTTAAACACAAAAACTAAGATTACATTTTATAATGACTTAACAGTCAGTAACGATGACCCAACGATAGCTAATTGTCCAACACATGTTATTACAAGCCTCATACTCTTATCCGATATCCAAAATCCACTTGTAAAAATCTTCCCAGGAAACTTATCCAGTAAACTTAAAGCAAACCTTAAAGATCAAGAAAAACAACAATCAAAGGCAGGTAAACCTAAGACTAACCCAACACTCAAGAAACCTGTTAACATTACTCTATTAGTGACTCTGATGAAAACATGATGTAGATAGAGTTGCAGACGATCGGAGCCCCTCCTCTTCCCCTGGGGATTGCAATCCATCTAAGAGCATCCACTGCATATAAATGTCAACCTCTCCAAACGTGTTAACCCAATTTAATTTGTTTATTATTTGTTTATTTTTTGGATCTCCTATATAGTATATGATCCTAATCTAAAATGAAACCTAGCATCTCAAGGATGCTATTTTAATCTAGTATATATAGAAATGTCTGTGCTAAGTTTTAGCCAAATCGGTCATCTATATGCTATTGCTTCCGTAGGAACAATCAGAGCGAAAATTTTTTTTGTCGAATTACTTTTTTCTCAAGCCACAAACATTAAATACATAGTAGGTTTGACTTTTATTTGTTTTTTAATGATTTTGTCACATTATAAATATGTAACGGTTACAACAGTTTGCAAGGGTATACGAACTTCGGCTCGGCCGAAGTTAGCCCATCCTTCTAATTTTTTGTTTACCATGTTTTCAAGTCGTTTGCTTCGTGATTACCTCTATTATCCGTGATAGCAGATTTTTTTTTTTAGACTTTTTGAAGTAGTGGTAAACATTTTGCTTAAGTTTTCAGTAGAAAATTTAAAATTTCAATTCTGAAAATTGAACGAAGCAAATTTATAATTTGCTCCGACTCCTTATCAGCCCTTAAAGCAATAGAATATGCCTCAGAAATGATAAACCTATTAAAAAGATTTTATCTCCAAATTTTTTTTACTCTGTTCTGATTTAGCAGAAAGGGCTGTCAAAGAATCAAAATACCACCCACTCAGGAATAATTAAAAATAATTTCAAACTGATTTACTTAACAGTTTTGCTGACACATCCACTTGGTATCAGCAAATGAATCCACAAAAAAAAAAAAAAAACAATATAAAGGAATACATCAAAAATAGAAAGCACTAGCCATCCTCCCGCATAGATGAAATAAAAATAATACGCCTTCCATTGGGACACACTAAAGTAACACATCTATACCTAATAGATAGATCAATCCCGACCACGTGTCCCTTCTGTGACTCCACCTCCACCGTAACTATGTAAGTATATTCTATCTGCAGCCGAACGTCTCAGCAGCCTTGGCTTCCTTTGTCGGCCTGTTTCTTTTTACAAATACAGGGTCGATTTGTTTTTAGAGGTATAGAACTTTCAGCTGGCACCACCACTGTTCAAGTTTTTCTTTTTAAGTTTGGCATGGCAATTCATTATGAATCAAATCATCAAATTGGGCCCAAAGCAAGATGGCTGCCGATGAGGAATTTCACAAGCAAAATTTATTCAGCAATGAGTCTTAGTTCTGGCTAAATGGCTACGAGAACAAGCAAAGTTACCGCATTTAATGAAATACAACGGGACGCTCGAACAAGTACATTGTGCTGGTGTATACCTGTGGCGCTCTTATCTTGCTGGTCAAAGTAATTTACATTTTTAATAATGTTTGAATTGTTTTCCTAACACTTGACCACTTAAACCTGAATGGTTCAAAATGCAAAATTTTTGTGTTCATATAAAGGCTTTTTTGTAATTATTCTTTTTATAATATTCCACAAGCATGCTTGCTGAAATCAAAAACTGTCACCTTGTTTCAACACAGAGCATCTCTTTTTACCTAATCCCGTTTTATATTAAAGTACGGATTATTTATTTATTTATTTATTTATTTAATGTCAACTAAACAAAGTGCAATTGACCTAAACTAATTGAACTAATATAATTAAAAAGAAAGGAATAAACTAAAACATAAAGAAGCAGAAAGCGAAAAAAAGGTAGAAATAAAGAAAGTTAGGAGGCAGGAACAGTTCGAAGGAAGGCAAGGATTAATAAACGTAAAGAAGAAGGAGATATGTGAGGAGAAATAAAAAGAGAAAACTCATTATAGTCACTACACACCACTCGAAAAGGGTCATGTAGGCTAAAATTAGAGACGCATGTTCTTAAATTTAAAGGAACAAAATTGCGTGTTGGACGACACGGAACGGCAAAATCTAATTTCCACAATAAAAAGGGAGAGTCTATTTCCCCAGTTAGCAATTTATGAAGAAATACAATTCCGCTGACGAGTCTTCGATTTGATAAAGAGGGCAGATTCAGGAGAAGAAGCCTACTCTGGTAACGAGGGAGGGGCCTAGTTGGCTCCCAGTTTAGACCCCGTAGGGCGAACAATAAAAATTGTTTTTGGACTGATTCAATTCGTTGTTGGTGAATAGAATGTTGAGGACTCCAAACTGGTGAGCAATATTCAAGCACTGGACGTACCAGGGATGTATATAAGATCTTAGTAATATAAGGTTCACTGAACTCCTTGGAACAACGCTTTATAAAGCCTAGCAAAGATGTTGCTTTGTTAGCCACAGATGAAATGTGAAGCAGGAAGTTTAGTTTGGGATCAAAAATAATACCCAAATCTTCAACAGAAAAAACTCTATTTAGGATAGCGCCATTCATTGAGTAATTGGCAAGAAACAGCGAACGACGACAAAATGTCATAGATGAGCATTTCAGTGTGTTGAGATGGAGGTGATTAATCATGCACCACTCACTAAGCTTATTAATATCAGCTTGTAAAATGGAATGAAGAGCTGGATCTTTAAATGATACGCAAAGCTTAACATCATCTGCAAACATAAATACATGAGAGTTATTTAAAACGTTAGGTAAATCATTAATAAACAGAGTAAAGAGTAGTGGGCCCAGATGACTTCCTTGGGGAACACCAGATAAGACATTAACATTTTTGGAAAGCGCAGATCTAAACAAAACTCTTTGAGTTCTATTGGTGAGGTAAGACTTTAACCAAGACAAAAGATAAGCAGAAAATCCTAGCAGATCAAGTTTCTTTAACAGAAGTTTGTGATCGACACTATCAAAGGCTTTGCTAAAATCAGTATAGATGACATCCGTTTGTGATTTATTACGAAAGCCATCATGAACCAATGTACTGAATTCGAGAAGATTTGTAAGTGATGAACGTCCCTTCATAAATCCATGCTGATGGGGAGAAATTATAGATTTGCATTGGTGTTTAAGACTAATCGAAATCAACTCTTCAAAAAGTTTAGGAATAACCGAGAGTTTGGCTATACCTCTATAGTTTGTTACGTCAGATTTGTTCCCCTTTTTAAATAGGGGGATTATAAATGAATTACTCCAAAAAGAGGGAAAGTGTCCAGTTTCTATGGAGAGGGTAAAAAGCCTTAACAGAGGTTCACTTAACGAAAGGGAGCATGTCTTTAGAATACAACTGGGGACGTAGTCTGGACCAGGCAAAAATGACGTCTTCAAATTACAAATTCAATAAACAAATTACGAGAGATTCTTCAGAAATATTAGGCATATAAATAAGGTTGGGTTGGTGCATATAGTACGGGTAAGATCCGGTGGAAGGTAGCGAATTAGAGTAAGTCGTTTGAAAGAAGTTGGCAAAAAAATCGGCTATACTAGAGTCAATATCAGCTGTTTCTGCATTGAAAAAGTATGACGAAGTAGTTGCATTTGAACGCCGTTTAGAATTTACAAATTTATAAAATTGCTTCGGATTATGGAAAAAATCGGCTTTACAACGCGATAAGTAAACATTGTAACATTGTTTGTTCAATAAAAGAAACTTAGACTTTGCTGAGTTGTATCTAATATAATCGATATGTGATTGGGTTTTTTTGAAGCGCTTAAAGTACCTTGATTTAACATTTTTTAAATTTGAGAGGGTACGTGTGAACCAAGGAGGCTTTGTTGAATTGTATTCACATACACTGTTTGGCACACAAACATCAAAAGCAGCATAAAGAGTTGAATAAAAACGTTCAACAGCAGTATCTAAATCGTCACCATTAAATATATTATACCAGTCTGTCCTACTCAGAATAGAGTCAAGGCGGGCAAAGTCAGTTTTGCGAAAACATTTCCGCCAACGAGGTTGAGAAGAGGGGATAATATTAGATGAAGAATTAAGAGCAAGATTAATTTCCAGTGTAGGGTGATATGCATCTCCGGGAAGCGATAAAGGAGGACATCGTTCAATATTAATTGATGAAGAGTCACTGACGAATACCAAGTCAAGAAGTCTGCAAGATGAGTTGGTTATCGAGTTCATTTAAAACAAGGGAAGATCAACCAGCTCACCTAAAAAATCGTTATGTGCTGAAGGGATAAAATATGGAACCTCCAATTGGTTTTGCCACAGCACATGAGGTAAATTAAAGTCACCTAAGATGATTAAATGATCACGATCACGGAGAAAGGAGAAAATATTTTTGAAGATAACTGCATGGTAATTATAAATAGAAATGTCAGACGTTGGAGGAATATAGGAGCAAAATATAAAGACGTTAGTGCTTAGGCAAGTAATCTTAACACAAATCGGTTCAAAATTATGTGGGACATCAATGCTCACCAACTGACTGGGAAGGTCAGATTTAATGGCAACCAGTACGGCTCCACTTCGACGCGCAAGCCTATCATTTCTATAAACCACATATTCACTTGAAAAACTCAGAGCTTAAGACACTTGGTTTGAGCCAAGTCTCAGAAAACGCAATGACATGGGAGGTAAAAGAGATACTGTTTAGATAAAGAGATGTTAGTTTGCTAAGCAGTCCTCTCACATTTTGATAAGATATATTGATTTCAGGAGTTAGGAAATTTAGTTTTTTGATGGTTTTGAAGTAGGTAGAGAGGCAACAGATCTAGTAGGCCGATTGTTAGATACTGTGAACTCATGAACAACAGTATGCTCAGGCCAAAAAGATGAGAATACAATAGAATTGAATAGAGAGTTAGGTACGGAAATCTTAAAAAAAGAAATATCTCTAGCTTTACTAAACTTAAATTTTCTAACTAAAATATCCGAGGCAGGAAAAGCTTTATGGATGAAAGCAATGAGGTCATCTTCAGCAGTGTTGGCATGCAGGCGGGATTGGAGTAATTGGATCGCAAAAATTGGAGTAGTGGTTTCCATATTAGGAGTAAGAGGCATTGCAGAAATATCCACAGAGAGGTTGTTTGATTTTTTCTCTTAGGGGACTCGCTCAAGACTTTCAATGAGATGAAATTTGACTCAAGATCATTGAACTTCTTCACGAAAGAGCTTAAATCAGTGTGAAGACTCTTAAAACCATCACGCGTTTGTCGCATAAATGTTCTCATCTCAAGCTCCACAGTGCGACAACTGTCACATGTCCAGTTAAGTCCGATCCTTTTTCTAATTGTATCTCGGACACGCCCAGTGAGACCGGCACATTTAATATGTGCATAGTTATCACAGAGCCAGCATGAGACATAGAGATCGTCGGCTATGAGTTGTCTCCTGTCACACGTTGAGATGCAGCAAACCAGCATAGTTACAGGCAATCTCACTTAGGTAGTATGCACTGTAGCCGAATAGAAGGGCAAAGCAGATGATAAAAATGATTTCGCTCCAGCAGTAATCAAGCGCAAGAGCCACCGTATATAACTGCACATGTTAATTTGGGTAGTGAGATGCTCAACTTGTTACAGGGCGAAGAGTGCGACAATTAACACTCTTAGTTAAGAGAGAAGCACAAAAAGCGAGCAGCTGTAGACACACAGGAAAAGTCAAAAAAAAAATAATTGAACAATTTAAACTTTATGATGGCAGTCCATATTATAACTTCACTAAAAAGTTTAATAATATTGTTTGAACTCCGAAATATTTTGTGTATAATTAGGCACAAAAATTAAATTCTAAGCGGGGTCTTAGAGCACAATAATTATCGAATTTAAGCGGAGCGGCAAAAAACACGTCTTGCTTCAGTGAAGTAAAGTTTTAATTTTATGTTTCTGATTTAAAGCTACTCTGCTAGACTTCTCTCCATTATCTTTCTTAATCCTAGATGTGTTTAATGCTTGTTCTACTTCTTGGGTATACGTTATTCGCACAAGTTATTGATTTGCCGAAAGTTTTTTCGTTGCGTTTTATATTTGTGTGGTTTGTGCAATACTATCAATTACCGTGTAGAAGTACACGCATATTAGGGAATTTGAAAAAATTAAGTAATATTATGATATAAACGTCTTTAAGTATAATGCGATAAGCCTAAAAAAGACTGCCGACACTTGTGTTTGGTTATGTCAACATATGTTTTTTGATTATAAATTACACCTTAAAAATATGCCAACAATTATTAAAACAAGTTTCATTTTTAAACCTTTTTTAGGTTATGGACGAGAAAGATGTGATAGTTTGCCGACAAGAACTATTACTTTCAGTGAATGTAGCAGTCAAACATCAAAAAATGCTTTCAGGAGTAACACAATATCTGTCATACGTCCTCAGTCGATCAATAGGCATAGTAACAGTCCTCCATTAAATACACCAATAAGATGCTCCGAATCTGACGAATCATCTATTAGTGTTGATGAAACTGATGACAACGGAGGTATCATCCAACACCGGTTGAAGTAAGTCTCTCATGTTTGTTAAAAAATACAAGGGCGTGCTTTATTCAGCAATGTCCACAGTCTGAACTGTAAATTCTCTTTTTGGCGATTCAATCTTGTAATAAGTCAACCGATCGTTCCTATGGAATCTTCTGTGAGGATGATTTCGACAGACTGCCTATATGACCGTTGTTCATTGGATTTATCTTCTTTCATAGGGGCGACGAATGGTGGTGAGCTCCAAGCTTCCTAAAAAATATTGAGAAATTTGGATCAAAGTTTTCGAAATTGCTTTTTTTCTTCATCGGCATTAAATTTTTTAAACTGGACATTTAAATTTTTTGTCTTTGTCGGCATCGCAAATGGGAGATAAAATTTTTAAATGTAAATGTCTTAATTGTTTTCAACAAATTCTCCCAATGATCAATAAGTTTTTACAAATGTTCGACTCTTGATACACTTCCAAAAATGTTTTTTTTTTTTAACTCTTCAACCGCTTCTTCGGTGCTGTTGAAAAGGTTTTTTTTTACAAGAGAGTAAAAAAAATTCACCGATTTGCCGAGAGCTCACATTTGGTTTTGCGAATTTTTTGAAGGCCTTTGGCAAAGAAGTGTTCGAGAATCACTCTGAACTCTACGTTACCCTACCGAGACAGTGGCCTCAGGCTCTATTCTCCCAAAAAAACACGCATTTGCTTAGTTGTTTTACTTGCACCCATTTGCTTCAAAGCGCTAGGATCACCTACACCGTGTTCATGATTCCTCACCTGTCACGATTTTATAGACGTCTTTTAAAGCACCACGGTGGTACTTTTTATTGATTGATAAGTTATGTATATCTACCACTTCAAGGAAGTCGAACATGTTTAGTTGCAAACTCGCTTTTGTATAATTTTTTTTATTTAACCCGCAGAAAAAATTTATTTTCGTGGAATAAGGCTGAAATTACCTAATACGCGATTAATAAATATTATTTGATCATAAACATTTAATCAAAATGATCTGACCATCGCTTTTTGTTTTACTTATTAACAACTAAACTTACACTTCGTTTTTTTTTTCTGCATGGGCTTTGATTTTTTTATGTTGCTCGCTATCGCGACCATTCCTATCGTTTGTACCAGTCTTTGTTGTTGTGTACTTACTAATCTTTCAATTTCTTGGTCTTTTTTTGTGAATACTGCATCTTTAACCCTTGAATTATTACCTCAATTGTATAGCTGTTTTATTATTTATTATATAATTACCCTCTATTTTCGAAATTTTTTTCCGATATTAATCTATTTTTTTTTTCATTAAGGGGTACATGGGTTTCACGGTTTCAAAAAATCGATTTTTTTTTTGTCCTATTAAATTTTAGAATATCTCTATTGTGTTAAAATTTCAAATCGATCCAAGCAATAGTTTCGGAGATACAGCCTTTAGAAGTCGAGTGCTCAAGGCTCAGCGCACCGCGCTCAAAACTTTAAACGCATTTTTCTCAAAACTGTGTTTTCAAAGTCGGTTGGCAAGATTTCTCGAGAACTAACCAACCGATTTTGATGCAATTTTGCACAGGTCTTTGAGATACGATTCTTAAGGAATTGAACGAAGGATTTTTTTTTTTTTCATTTACAACTATTTAAAAAAAAAATGTAGTGAAATTTTTCATTTCATTTCATTTTTCATTTTTCTAACTCAAATAGTTTGTCCGGTGTCTTTTCACGCACGCATATCCTAGATAACGCTTTAAGCCCCAACATTGCCTTTGTGATGGTGTTATCCATGTTAGATGTGCTGGTTTCACGGCCAGCGTAAAAAATAGTATTGGAACTTTGGGGGCATGGACATACTTTTATTAAAACATTGTCGTCTGGTTTTCTAAAACTTCGTGAAGAGTTTTCGTCCATGGAAATTCAGTTTAATAGTTACAAAGAATCAAACGAATCCCCGAAATGGAAGAAGACTATCGGTCGGCATCTCTGCTTCTAGGAGTCCATCATATTCCCTGATAATAGTGCCTCGCATGCTGTGACGATATAGGCTGCATTCTCAAGGGTGTTCCCAATAAATTATTAACAAGAGGAGCTCTTAAATCCTCTTCCGCGTCTGTAGCTTTAGGACAAAATGCTGTTGCGGTTGGCGCATCGACTTCCCTTGCTAGTATTGCACCAAAAAATCAAATCTTTGGCTCGATTATAGACAAAATATCTTGAGAATAATCGTAGCGCCAAACATAACGGTGGAAAAGTTTCATATTCCCACGACAATTCGTCATTCAAAATCAGTGTCCCACCAAATGTCTTTAACCATATTTTACACAGAGACTTTTGACCGGAATATTAAACTGTTATGGATTTTAGGGATAAGAAAGAGAAAAATCGGCTTCCTATTCCCCTGCATAACACAATTAATGGTTCCCCACACTCTGGCTCGTCGGTACTTGCTGGCGGGTCAGAAAACTAATTTTTTCCCTTATTCTAGACTAGACTTCTGGACGTTGACGCGTACAATGCGCAGTACGTTCAAGTGGCCCAAGCGACACCAGGACAATGCCTGTAACGCGCGAACCCTAGCAGAAATCACGCAAAAACGAAGTCGCGTGGACAACGGACGACAACTAAAATAATAATTAAGACTAACTACTAGGTAGATAACTTAAAATACAAATATATGTTAGAGGACTAAAATCTAAAGTTTCTTATCTCTATGTGAACAGTCTAAATTTTGACTTTTATATTCTGGTCTTTTGCCAACATTTTTTTACTTTTATTTGCAATCGAATATTCAGAAATGTTGATGGATCTGTAAAGTCAATAAATGACATTGATGTTGTTTCCAAAAAGTATGCAAAAGGCCCGATAAAGTAAAAATATTATTGATCAGCATCACTTTCCTTAAAGTCGTTTGAGACACGTCCGTCTGTCCGTATAAACACCAAGATCTTGGAGACTGTAAAAGCTAAATTTGGTTCGTTATACGCCCAGTGTGTAGTGCCACGTCAACTTTTTTTTTTTTTGTACGCGCGAATCCCAGCGGGTGCACTAAGTGCCCACAACCTTCCGCCCAACCGACCGAGGGGCGCAAACTGCATGACGTATGGCACGAGTCGCGGGGTACAGTTGACAATAAACAGACAAAAATCGAAAGCTACAGCTATTTGTGAGCTAAATAGGAAATAATAGAAGATTTTAGTACTAATAAGGATAGCTCTGGGCTGATCACACGATAAAGTCGATTATAATCAGACGATAGGACTCGAAAGGGATTATGCAATGCATAGTTAGTAGTACAGTGTGCAAGGGATAAGGGAATATTGTTTCTAGTAGACCTAGATGGTACAGCAAGATCTACTTGGCGCCCCCGAAGTCACATTGATGCATCTAGAAAAGGAAGACTTAAAGAAGACCTTTTGTGTTCTGCTTGTCAGATACTCACGAATCCAACAAAGTAGAATATTTGGGAAGCCATTTGCGTCTAACTTCATGAGTAATAACTTATGGTTAAGAGAGTCAAAATCTTTACTGAAATCAGTATATGTGATTGCATTTTCAAATCCTCTAATCGTCATAGATGTGAATTCTAAAAGGTTAGTAGTTGTAGGTCTACGTTTCACGAATCCATGTTGGGCTCGTGAAATAAAAGAGCTACAAAATTGTTGCAATTAAAAAGTTACAATTTTCTCAGAACCTTTTGGAATAACAGACAACTTGAAAATACCCTTATAGTTTGAAGCATCAAACTTACTACCCTTTTTATGGAGAGGAATTATTAATGATTCCTTCCAAATCAACGGGAAAGCGGAGGTTTCAACGGACAACGAGAATAATTTCTGAATAGGCTAACAAAACGATCAGGACCAGGTGAGCACAGGTTTGACTTGCTTAAGCACGTTGAGAAGCGAACTTTCGTCAATTAAAGGATTGAATATGCAATTTGACTTTTCTAACTCATAAGGATACGGAGAGTTTGAGTGGTATTCCGTTAAGGAATAGGTTGTTTTGAAAAAATCAGCAAACATATCGTCAATGGCCTGATCACTGTCAGCAGTCTTATTTCCAAAAGGTAAAAAGGATGGGCTTATGCTCGTCTTGCGTTTAGCTCTCACAAAGTTGTAAAACTGCTTAGGATCACTGTACAACCGAAGTTAACATCGCCGAAGAAATTTGAACGAGCAATAGCATATTTAGAAAAATCTGATGGACGACCTGCCTTTTTATAACTCTTATAATATCTCGACTTAACATTTCTCATATTGTCCAGCTCTCGAGTGAACCAGGGGGGTTTATTAGACCGAATTGATTTACCGAGAGGAATACAAACTTTACAAACGGAATCAATCATGTTATAGAAATAATGAATAGCAGAGCAACCATGGAGTACAATTGTAAAGATATGACCAATCAAGGTTCCAAATAATATTATTAAGTCTGACAAAGTCAGTCTTACGAAAGCAGCGGTTTCTTGTTACCAGATGGGTATTGTAAGTCGGCGCACAAAAAGAAAAGTCGATAGTTACATCCAAGGTTGGATGAAATTTGTCTTCTGGTAAGAGGAGAGGCTCAATCCTGGGAACGACGCAGTTGGAGGAGTCTAACACAAATACAAGATCAAGTGATCTATTAATTGAATTGCGTATAGGATTAATTTGAGTAAGGGATAACTCAAAAAGACCATCAATGAAGCTACACTGAGGACTCATCAGAAAGAGACCAGGAAATATCTGGTAGATTAATCTGGTAAATTAAAGTCACCAAGAACGATGGGGGTATCTCTATCAGAAAGAAGAAATTGCTTGAATTGCTTCCAAGTGATTATTATATGTGACCAAGAAGTTTGTTATTAGAAGAGGGGGAGGTAGTAGAGGCAGTCGAATCGGAGGCCAATTTCTCTTTTTTGTATATAAGAGGGGGAGGTAGTAGAGGGCAGTCGAATCGGAGGCCAATTTCTCTTTTTCGTCGTATACTCCTTTATAATAAGATGTTACGGCAAAGAATCTCTTCTACAAATTTGGTCAAAAAGATTAGGCAGAACACTTACTATAAATGATGAGATGTCACTGGAATATGAAAACCTAACTTTTTCCACCGCTATGTTTGAGGCCTGAGTTTTTGCACGAATATGGGCTAGGTCGTCGTCAGATGTAGTGTTAGGATCAAGTCTCGAAACAAATATCTGTTTTTTCGGTGGTATACCGACAAGTGAACTCGACGCACCAGACGGCACAGCAATCGCAGCGCTGGGCGCTGAAGATGCTTTACGAGCCCCTCTTGTCAGTATCTGATTGGGAATATCCTTTGGACAGGATATTCGCGAATCACTTGTGTGATTCAATTACCGGGGGAAATTCCAATGGAATCCACATAATTGGATGCAATCGGACTTTTAAACGATATCAGGTGCCGTGAATTCGGTGTGTTTGGGTCATTTAACGTGGTCGGAACAGCGAGAGTAACACACGCTGACGGACCAGGGGACAAATTCCTTGAGGTGGTCTTCTTTCGCTTCGGGTATTCGTTCACTAGTTTAAAACTGTTAAACTGAGTTTCCAATGATGAAAACTCATCCCGAAGCTTCATTAGACCAGCCGACATGTTTTTAAATCCCTCACGAGTGCGCCACATGAATACACGCATCTCTCTCTCGGCATCCCGACACGCTTCACAACTCCATTTCAGGCCCCCACCATTTCCGAGGCTGCCTTTAATTTGACTGTGTAACCAGCACATTTAAAATGCATAACGTTGTCACACAGCCAACAAAACAAAAAATCTTCCTGGGCCTTAAGAGGGTGAGTGCACTTCGTACTTGAGCACACCGACATTGTTAAATTATTTTCAATATTATTAATAGTAAATATTAATATAAGAAAAATAAACTAACAGAAGTAAAAAAGATTTATAAAAAAAATAGGGCGTCTACGAACCAAAAGTCCCACACAAGGGTTAAGGTGCTGCATCTGCTTTCAAGACAAAAGAGAAAAATTTAAGAGCACAGTGAACGCACAACACAAAACAGATCACAAACGCGAGATTAACTAACGCGAGAATAACGGGCGCTAACACATGCAATATATATAAAAAAAAGAGAGCAAGAACACACAAACAACACTTTGTTCGTAAGAGAGCGCGAGTGCATGCAAGTGAAGCACAAACGAAAAAATCAAAGTTTATCAGACACAACAACAAAGCAAAGAGTTTTGCTGTTGGTTTAAAACAAAAAGTAACAATAGCTTTGATTTAATATTTAGCAACAAATCGAAAAGCAAAAACAATTAATTATGCAAAAAATATTTAATTAGTAAAACTTTTAAGCTATTTTAATAAAACAAAAATTCGCGATATAAGCTGAAAAAATTAAAAGTGAGAGCGCCCAGAAAAACACGACCGACAAGGTTGAGAGTTCAAATGATCTTGTTGAGAGTTCAAATGATTACCAAGGACCTTTTTAGATAAAAGTATTGTATTTTTTAAAACTTTTGTGAAGTCACGTTGTGACATAATGTAATGTAATGATAGTAAATTGTCCGTTAGAAAAAAAAAGTAAAAAAAATTTTTTTGAAGAACAAAAAAATTGTTGAATATGGTAACTCATCGTGCTTCTGACTACTACCTGGTTCGAGGCAAGATGTCCTAATATATTATATAATGGAACCCAATTTTGTGGTCGCTGCCAGAGAACTTCATCTAAGTAAATAACAATTTACTAATTTTTTTCCCACAGCCAAACTTCATTTCGAAGGAATTGGAAAGCTGAAGTTAAGGCATTCATGAAGAACCAGGCGAGTTATAGCAGACAACAATTTAACATTTGAGGAAATGTCAACGTTGTTGGTCAAAATAAACGATTATGATCTAATAACGCCTGACCATTTTTTGAAAATGAAAAGGGACTTTTGGAGGAAATGGAAGAAAGAATATTTGCATACTCTCCAACAACGAAAAAAGTCGAGAAAGTCCATAGAAAATATAAATTGATGTCCTTGTAAAAAATGAGAATTGTCATCCTCCCAGAGTTCTCAAAGGGTGGGATAATAAAGTTAGGGTACTGAAATTATATATATACACTGTTGACAGACAAGAGAGGCTGGCTTTGTTAATGGCAAGCTAGTTAAATTCTATACATGCCTTTTAAAATTACCTGGGTGCCAGTAAAGTCTAACATTAATCAAATAATAATGGTACCGGTATACATCGGGTACTTAGTATATAATTTGAGAAATTTATCATCTTATGACCGAATACAAAGCAAAATTTCTTGAAAACGGCTAAACCGGTCAATTTGAAATTTTTACCCGATTCTTATATCTTTGCAAGGGTATAATTATTTTGCTCCAAAATTTGCAACGCATAGAAGGAAGCATTTCCGACTGTATAAAGTATTTATATTCTCGATCAGGACGATCAGATGAGTTGATATAGCCATATCCGTCTGTCCGCCTGTGTGTCCGTCTGTCTGCCTGGATCAACACGATCTCCTCCCGAAACCCTTAAAGCTACAAAGCTGAAAGGCTTCTTTTTATTGCAGGCATTGTATATCATGGAATAATCCCGAACGAATCGATCGGTCGAGAATTGAATTAAATTTCCATAACTTTGTTTTTTTTTTTCAATCGAATATTACGAAGTTTGTTTTTTATAAGTTTAATAATTCATAATTTTTAACACCAAGTTTCATTGGAATCGGTTGTCTATATCATATAGCTTGCATGGGAACGATCCGTCAGGAATATAGTTTTAGAGCAATAACTGGGATGTTTTTAAAGCGATTGTCACGAAATTTACCATTTAGAAGATTAGTGTTTATAAAAATGTCTGTGCTAAGTTACTGATGCTTGTTTTGACCCTTCTTCAAAAAATGGACTTTGCGGTGATCTCAATAGCTCCTTGAGGGTTCTTCAAAAATCCATCGCACAAAAAGAATAAGTTTTATCATTGAATAATCTCGAGCTTAATCGAAGGTTTTTTCTTTTAAAAAAAAATAAAATGTAGGCGTTTAATATTTTTTTTTTGATTTTCGAGAAAAAAAATTGCCGGGAAATCTTTATGAAACATATAAATTTAGTTAAAAATAAAAATCATTCGATTAATCGCGAGATATAACACAAATCAAAAATATTTTTATATTGTTTTTTTTTTTTTTTTTTTCAAAATTCTAACTGCCCAAAACCTTAAGGCACAAAGGGCAAAAATAATAAATTGCTTCTGGACAGAGTTCGCGTTAACTTGGTGGGATCCATTCTGCGGTGACCAAACGCATGATCCATACTCCATGATGGGCAGACCAATAAAATAAAAAGTCTTGGTTGCGTAAAGATTGTGAAAATTTTGACGATCGGGCTTTGGGCGCAAATGCCGATTTACCGGCATAAAGTCGAAAATTATTTTGTTGTATTTTCTTCCTTTTTTTCTTAGTTCCATTATAGAAATGCCTAACCATTTTAAAACCGTTTTTAAAAATATTTTTCGTGCATCCCAAACTTTTTGGCAGCCCTATAAAGTAAGCTGATGTTACGCTAAGTTGTGTATGCCAAAAGATAGCTGCTTAACACGTTATGTAAATTCTTAATATGGTAGAATATGTTATTGTATTCTAATTTCAATTAAGTTAATAATTTTAGAGCTTATTTGGGCAAGTTCTTAATATATCAATAGAACAACTAGTGGCTCAGCGGAAAAATTAATAAATAAAATTTGTGTAAAAGCTTGAAAGTTAAAATTAAAAAGAAAATAAAGAATTTCGCTTCCCATGTCAAAAATCTGCTGACTGGCATTTTTCACAAAAAAAGATCATCACACAATAGTGGCCGACTTCTTGCAGCTTATGGGGGAAGATTGAAAAGATTAAAACCAAAAGGTTTTGCATCTGAAGATCTTTCACTTTCTTTCATTATCTTTCATTATCTTTTATTATTGAGAGTTTCTTCTCTATGTAACAATATATCAACATTAGATTAATGGGAATAAAAAAGAACTGCAATTGAAGTAAATGAATCAGAAACTGTTGCTGAAGTGCCGCTGCAGAACTTGTTCGACCATACTGCTTCAAGAATAATTTCCATTTCTTTAAATTTGGAGTTTATGCCGGTATATCGGCATTTGCGTCCAATGTGCATCGCTTGGCGAAAGCGAGAACACTCATGGCTTTACTGTCAGAGGTGAAAATGAGACGAGGGAAACTTAAATTGTGGTGGGTGAGCACACCCAAATCATTCATCTCGTACAAACCTTCAAGTGGAGTATTATTAAGATAAGACACAGCTAATTAAATGCCATGACGTAACATTTTGATACATTCAGATTTCACAAGTTAATTTCACTCCAAGTTTGAAAGTAGTTTAGATCAGCTTGAAGCCGAGGTGGGGAACTTGAGTTATTAAAATTGAGACTAATGTTAACATCGTCATCGTAAATAAGCACACGAGTTACTATTAAACTGAAGGAAGGTCGTCAATCAAGGGGTTAAAAAACAATGGTCCGCGATGGCTTACTTATGGCACCCCCGAAATCACTTCGATTGTCTTTAAAAGATAAGTTTTGAATATGTGTTTTTGGGTATGGTTGGCCAGAAGACAATCAAGCTAAAGGCTTGGATGGCCAAGTTCGTGCAGTTTGTACAAAACCAGATTAACTTAACTGATTAAATTAATTAAAGGACTCCTCTGCCATTAAAAAAGTGAACTCTAAATGGTTAGTGGTATTAAATCTAATTCATGAACCCATGTCAATTAGATGGAAGAATACAACAAAAGGAAATGTTGCAATATCTTAAGAACTAGAATAATAAAACTCTCAAAGCAAAACTTGGTACCCCATCAGATTTTGGTGAGTACACGGCTTTACTCGAAGAATGGGAAAGGATAGAAGTTTTTAGTAAAGGAATGGAGAGCTCTGAACTGATAACATGATAAAGACGATTGTAATCAGAACAAAGAACTCGAAAAGGTTTTTGCATTAGTTAGTAGCACATCGTGGAAGTGATAGAGGAATATAGTTTCTAGGAGATCTACAAGGAACTGTTAGTTTTACTCGGTTCAATAGCTCGGGAGAGTCAATATCCCCATTAAAGAGCTTGTGCATAAATATGACGCCAAGCATTAATCTACGATTAGAAAGGGAAGGAAGGTCAAGTAAAACTACTACTAGTCTAGAAGGTAAGTTGATATTACGATCCCAGTTCAGACCACAAAGAGCAAAGAGAAGGAACTGTTTTTGAACTGATTCTATTCTTGCTTTATGTGAATCGTATTGGGGTGACCATATGCAGGATGCATATTCCAAAATTGGACGAACCAATGAGGTGTAAAGAACTTTGGTAGTATATGGATCGTCAAATTCCTTTGACCATCTTTTAACAAACCCAAGAACACCCATGGCTTTTCCGACAGTAGTGCTTATATGGGACTTAAAAGTCAATATATGGTCCATAAGTAATCCCAAGTCAATCATCTCGTTAAGTCTGGTTAATGGAACCTTATTAAGAAAGTAGGTAATCAACTGAGGAGTATTTCTGAAAAAAGTCATGACCTTGCATTTAGTTGTGTTTAGGTCCAATAAGTTGTGTTGACACCAAGACTAAAAGTTTTGGAGGTTAGACTGCAACCGTGAGGGGGATATAATGTCTCTGTAGCTGAGACAAAGCTTTACATCATCTGCATATATGAGGACACGAGAATGTATTATAACGGATGGAAGATCGTTAATAAAAAGGGTAAATAGCAGTGGTCCCAGATGACTACCCTGTGGCACCCCCGAAGTTACTTGGAAAGTCCTTGAACTTGAAGACTTGAATAGAACTTTCTGTGTTCTGTATGTCAGGTATTCACGAATCCAACTAATTAAAGGGCTTGGGAAGCCAATTTTGTTTAATTTTAAAAGAAGTGTATGATTAACAGAATCAAAAGCCTTGCTGAAATCTGTATAAATGACATCAGTTTGTCTTGCATTCCTAAATCCTTCAATCGTTAAAGAAGTAAATTCTAATAGGTTAGTGGTAGTAGATCTACGTTTCACAAAACCATGCTGAGATGGTGAAATAATAGATCTACAAAAATGTTGCAGTTGAGAAGTGATTAACTTTTAAAAACCTTTAGGGATGGCGGACAATTTAGAAATACTCCTATAAATAGACGCGTCGGACTTTTTACCGTTTTTATGAAGAGGAATTATATAAGATTCCTTCCATATAGATGGGGAATGACATGATTTAACGGACAACAAAAAAAGTTTTTGAAGTGGCTTACATAGAGCCTCAGCACAAAATCTGAGTACACAACCAGGTATTCCATCAGGACCAGGTGTATACACAGGTTCAAATTAAGCACGATAAGAAGCAAACTTTCATCGATCGAACGACTACAAATACAATTTGACACTTTTATCTGATAAGGATAATGAAGATTCGCTCGGTATTCCGTTAAGGAATATGTTGTTGTAATCGATTGATTAGATTCCGCTGTATTATTTTTAAACTATAATATTGATGGGTAGATAACCATCTTACGTTTAGAAATCACAAAGCTATAAAACTGTTTAAGATCACGGGAGAACTCTAGCTTACAACGCTCGCGGTAATTATTATAGCAGTGCTTGTTAAGCAACATAAAATTGGAGATAAATCCAAAGTAGGATGAAAATTGTCTTCAGGCAACACTAGAGGGTCGGTTCTAGTAACTGCACAGTTGGTGGAATCAAACACAAATATCAGATCTGAGGATCTGCCTATGTTATTTCGCACAGGGTTTATTTGAGCTAATGATAACTCAAAAAGGCCATCAACGAAGCAATGATACTTAGAAGGAAGCAACAAAGCAGATTCATCAGATTGAGACCATGCTATTTCTGGTAAATTAAAGTCATCAAAGACGATTAAGATATCTCTATCAGAAAGCAATGAAGAAATATATCGAATAGAATTTAAGTGTTTTGCATACACCACCATGTCGGATTGTCTCGGGATGTAAGAATAAGTAATGTAGACAGAGCAAGACTTGAATCTGACCTTAACACTAAGAAACTCTATCTCCAGAGTGTCCGGTGAACAGATTGGGTAGAAGTTAAGGCCGAGTCAACAGCAATCAGAACTCCTCCGCCTACACGAGAAGTCCGATCACATCTAAAAATTTAAAATTTTGCGAAAAGAACAGATGCATCGTTAATATCAGGTTTTAACCATGTCTCCGTAAAAACTAAAATTTTAGATTCAAATTCTAGACTATCTAGATAGAGTCTAGGAAGCTTAGATTTAAGTCCTCTCACATTCTGATAGGTCAGATGAAGGGACGGGATTAGTTTTTTGAAACACCAGCAGATGCTGACGTTCCGGAGGAGGAAATATTAGGGGGGATAGTAAGCCTAACTGGACCTCGAGATTTCTTTTTGGCCGTATATTCTTTTACTAAAATGTGATCCGGCCAAAAACTGTTACTACAAATGCAGTTAAACAGTTCAGCGGGAACACTGATTTTAAAAGAAGATATCTCCCTTGAATAATTAAATTTAAATTTATAAATATCTGAATATAACTTAAGACGTCATCCCAAGAATGTTCGGGATCAAGCCTTGAAACAAATATGTGTTTCTTTGGTGGTACGCCAGTTAGAGGCCTAAGTACTTGTGTACCTCTAACTGGACAAGTATTGGCAATATCAATATTATTTGGTATTTCCCCGGACTGGTCGGAAACTACGGCTTGATTCGTCTGCAAAGAGAGACCATTTCCTGGAGAAACGGAAATAGCCTCATCTTTACGCCCACCCTGGGGAACGGGGGTATTAAACGAAATGAGCTGCGGCGGATTGGTTGTGGGCAGCGACGGGCATTGTGGTATCGCGGCTGAGACAGGATTAGGCACCGGCAGATGCAAGGAAAGATTCCGCATACTGGTTTTCTTACGCTCAACAGCTTGTAGCTGCTGAATTCCATCTCCAAAGCGTTAAACTCATCATAAAGTTTACGAAAACCAGATGACAGTTCCTTAAACTTGTCCCTGGTCTGCCTCATAAATACCCGCATTTCTATTTCCACTTCTCGGCATGCGGCCACCTCTTTGCTCCAAACTATCCCTCACTTTGGCCGTGTAGCCAGCACATTTAACGTGCATGACATTGTCACACAGCCAGCAAGTGAGAAACACATTATGGGGCGCAGGGGGGTTCAAACACTTCTTGCTAGAACAGACGGACATAATCGATTAAATTTTTTCTTTAAAAGAGAAAATAAATCTTTAAAGAACAAATGCCAACGAAAAAACTCACTCAGTTTTATTAAGCAAATTCGACACTGGGGTCAAACTTGCAGAGAAAATTAGTGCAGAATCTAAAAGAATTAAGCACTACACAAATACACGAATCACTTGTACGCGAGACAGAGATAGATGCGAGCGCGAATAATAGAAGTCAGAAAACTAGAAAAGAGGAGAGCGGGAGAGCCAACAGCACTGCACATGTAACAACAATGAGTTGGCGAGAGCGGTTTTAAAAACGGTAAGAAGCACAGACGCAAGAGCAAAGATCAACAAGAACAACAACACTGCTGTAAAAAGTTTTGTTGTTATTACAAAGAATAAGTTCAATGCTTTGGTTTTGCGTTTGTTTATTTAAACAAACAAAAAGCGCAAAGTTAACAATTCAATTAACAAAATGTTAAGATTGTTATTGCTATGTAATTAGCTGAATTTTTAGGCAGGCGCGATGAGTTTAAAAACCGAAAATAAAAGAAAATATGCAAGAGCACAGAAAACACGTCAATCCACGATGAGAAGTGAAACGATTGATGAGTTGCTAGGACTATCTCCTAGTCTTCCCCCGCTATGCCAGGAATACTCCTGGCCTACTCTGTGCTAGGAATACTCCTAGTCGATCCTGCCTGTGCCAGGACTACTCCTGTGCTAAGAATACTCCTAGTCTTTTCTGTGGTGCTAGGAATAGCTCCTAGTCTTTAACTAAATGCTAGGAATGGCTCCTAGTCTTTTTATTGATGCTAGGAATAACTCCTAGTCTTTGGTTTTCTGCTAGGAATAACTCCTAGTCTTTATTTCAATGCTAGGAATAACTCCTAGTCTTTATTTCGATGCTAGGAATAACTCCTAGCCTTTATTTCTGCTTGTAGAAACTTGGTCGTAGACTTCCGTCAGGACTCAACTTTGCTAATCTCGCAGACGTTGGTTTTCCCCGTTAATCTCACTTAACTTGGAACTTCACTTCTTGACTTCTTTACTTGTTACTTCGCCTTCAGAACTTTCACTCACGCACTAATTGCCCTTCTGGTCTCAGCCGTGCGTATTTATAGGCATCTTGACGCAATCAGGACGCGTGGGGAACTCCTGAACCGTTACGGGTACTTTTCCATTCGTTTTCTATTTGTCTCGAAACTTTCCATCGCTTGTTCTTTTTGATCGGCTTTCTCTGTCGCTCACCCAGTAGTATAGCTTGCTTATTGCTATGCATGGTGAAATTCTTTTACTTCGTAGTTCGGTTGCCAACGGCGTCTCCTTTTTGCTCTCTCCTGGTCTCGTGTTGGCCCCGCGATTTCCGCCATCACTTTTACCCACCCTGCATCTCTCTTTTCTACAATTAAGAGTAATTTACAATAATAATATAATTACTAATACAAATGAATGACTATGCAGCTATTAACTAAATCTATGAACTTATAAATAAATTAAAATATAAAAATATATAAAATTGAATCGCTATTGATATATAAATATACAATGTATCTGAATAAATAATACTGCCCCCAAACCAACATTAATTAAGCCCTATGGCTGTAACTATATACACTCCTCAATCCTTTGAAGATTCTAAAATTTTTTTTCTTAATTTAAAAAAATTATTTAAAAAATTATTTAAAAAAAAAAAATTTAAAAAAAAAATTAAAATAATTATTTTTAAAAAAAAAAATTTTGTTAAATCTTGAAAATTTTTTAAAAAAATTTCTTTTTGAACTTATCTAATAACTGATGCAGAATTGAGAAAAAAAGTGAGAGAAAAAGTGCTATTTTCATATCAAGAAAATTACACAATTTGTATGTGTAAATACTGCTCCTTTAATTCTTTTTAAACTTTGATTGATCGGGACGGAATAACGGTTTGGTGGATCAATCTGAAAATTTGCAGGGCTATTAAGGGTACATTAAGGTCAAAAAAAAGCTGATGACCGTTGCTCCCTGCCCAATATTTTCAGAGATATAGCCGATTTACCAAATCAAGTGAATAATGCGATTATTTAAACTTTTTTCAGGGGGGTACTGAAGGGGGAAAAAGGACTTCGTCCTAGAATGTCTATACGGAATTTTAAAGCAAATTTACTGCAGATTCCAAAGCTTTCTTCCGATTTCCAATACGACCATTCGTTGTCGAGACATCCTTGATTGAAGATAAAAAGGACCTTTTATGTTCAATTCAGGATATCTCCATGACACATGCACGAAGAAAAAATTTTAAAAGCCAAAAGTGTCGGCAATTAATTAGGCTTTTTGGTCCATGTGATCGATTCAAAAAAAAAAAATTTTCCAAGCCCGTGGAGCACAAGAAAGAAGGAAAAAAAATCGGGAAATTTTTTTTCCGTCATACTTTTCCAGGATGCGTCGAAACCGTAGCCTGGAAATTTTTTTGCTCCACGGATTCGAAAAGTGGAGTCCTAGACCTTCAAAATGCTTTTTTTAAATCTTCGCTACGATGATTTTTCACAAAGATACAGACGGTCAAAAAAAGTGAAAATTTTTGGATTTTTATCTTGCTCCCTTAATTCTTTTAAGGAGTGTATATATTTAATTTCATTATATTCAAATTATACCGCCTCTAAAATTTCTCTTTGTTTTACTTATTGAAGCTACTTTCCAGTGGCTGTCAAACTGTCCCATGAATCGCCGCTGATACACCCACACATGTTAAGTGGCGCTCTCACTTTCATTAAAACTCACTCATACACGTACACCAACGCTCTCTCGGCCCTCACTCCCACGCTATAGGCCGATCATACACTCGCGTCGCCTCCCCCCCCTCTCGGCTCTACACTCTGGCTCTGCGACGCGAGCTGACTCTCCGTTCTCTGAGCGTAGCTTTTGGTTATGTTTGTGTGTGTGTGTGAGTAATTTCGGCAATGCTTAGGCATTGCCGCCCTCCCGCTTCAGCCTACAAGCTGTTCCGAACACTGCTCTCTGAGCGTAGCTTTTAGTTATATGCCACCCTCCCGCTTCAGCCTACAAGCTGTTCGGAATTCTCATGCGTATGTGTGCGTGAGAATTCTTTCGTTTTCCTTGTCATGATGTTTTTCGGCAATGCCTGTGCATTGCCGCCCGCCCGCTTCGGCCTACAAGCCAATTGCTTGAATATTCCTCTGACGTCATTGCGGCCAAAGTCCGATAACATTTCTGCACTGCCGTTGCATTATTTGTTTACGATCATATGTTCGATATTTGTTTACGAGCATATGATCGTTTGGTTTTGTTCTTATGTTTTCTCTGCTCGCTCTTCTGTCTTAGCGACGTTCGATCTTCTCTCTCGTTTTTGTGATCGTGTTTTATACGTTTTGACTGTATGCATGCGTGTTTTATATGTTTTGTTTGTATGCATGTGTGTATGTTTATCTGTGCAAATTTACGTTTTATGTGTCGCCCTTGTGTTGCTAGCGCTTGGCTTATGTTGACAACGCATGCGATGTTGTTAGCTTTTGATGTTGCAAACTCCCGCCATGTTGCTAACACACGATATGTTGCTATCGCGTGTATGCATATATTGGCGGGATGGTCACCATTGTGTTTATCATGTACATATATATATACATTTATTATATATTTCTATATCAATGTGAGGGAGTGAGTATTATTGGGAAATACAATTATGTGTTTTATATATTTGTGTGGTAAGATATAGTATATCTTTCCTCACACCTTATAACTAGTATATTAAGGGGGTCGTCTAGTAAACAATACAACTTATTGTGTATGTTGAAGCATAAAATACTTGCTGGTTCGTTTTTTATTTAAAATGGATTTATTTAATTTCATTCGATCTTGTCTGTTGATCAATAAGCACTTAACTAACTTAGGCAATTAGGAATTCAACATCGGTTCCTTAACAGTGTATATACACATATTAATTATTAATATATAAATCTTTCTATCACATCTTTTTGGAAACCATATATTTTGTAGATTTCGGGGTACCCCGCCCACCAGGGACCCATATAAAAAAAGGAACAATTGTTGCCACGATTCCACCAGTTGGCAGACCAACGTCTAATATGCAAAATCAAATATTTGAATTATGTAGCCTTTACAATAAACTAAACCATTTAATTATATTAAATAAACACGAAGAGAACACCCTTGAGATTGCCATTAATTCAGTGCTAAATTCTATTTAACGTGCAGCATCACCGAACGCATGCTATATCACTCCATCTTGCCAGCCAATTCAGTACATTATTGTCTGCTTTGGGCCAAATTTGGTTAGCTAGTGTAGGTGGTCTACAAGTAGGCTAGTAGCTCTAGAAATTCGTTTTTTTTTCAGTTACGGGGGCTAAAGTGGACGCGGCAAAAATTTCAAACTTGATCTGCCTACACACTAGCCGTATCAACAAACCAAATTTAATAGCTCTTATAGTCTCCAAGATCTCGGTCTTCATACGTACAGACGGACGTGTCTCAAACGACACGGATGATAATGATTATATCAGGATTATGTCTTCTTAATGGGGTCGGAAATGTTTACTTATTCCTGTTACATACTAAGGCTACAGGGTATAAAAATCAGTTTTGCGACTGTTTTTGGGAGTTTATTTAGCTTAAAAAAACTACCAAAGCAATCGACGTTATTTTAGTTCGTCGGATAGGTTTACATACCATAAAGATGTTGTGATCTTATAAATTGTTTTTAGATATTATGGCAGCAGTTTTATGAAATCATGTTCTTAGTAAAACGAGTTTGAAAGTTGTTGTCCGGTAGCGCGCTCTAAGTACACTTACTCAGTTTTACGGCAATAACTTCTAAACGGTTTTCAATTTCAAAAAATCCTTTTTCCCCAGTATTTTACAGATACATAAACATAAATTAAAAAAAAATTATATAATTCTTGGACTCGAGACACTAGACGACCTTCTCAAGCAATGAAAAATTTTATCGAACAGCTGAAGAGAAACATTAAAATATCTCGACTTTACATTTTAAAAAAATTAGTTAACTCACGTGTAAACCATGGCGGTTTGTTAGACAATACATGGGTCACACGTGGAACACAAGCATCAAAAAGCGAAAACATAATATCATAGAAAAAACAAATGGCAGCATTCATATCATTACAGGAGTACAGATAAGACCAGTCTGTGACAAGAATTAGCTCTTTGAGCTTGAAAGTGTTAGTTTTACGAAAGCAACGGGTACGAGATGTCGAACTGGTACCAGCAGTTGGTAACCGAAAAGGTCAATGTACAAAAAAAAAAACGTCGAAAATTGGATGGAAACTGTCTTCAGGGACGACTAAAAGATCAATCCTCGAAACAGTACAGTTAGAAGAATCTAAAATAAATATAAAATCTAGTGATTTCTAATTTTTATTAAGCACTGGATTAACTTGGGTTAAGGATAACTCAAGGAGACATTCAGCAATGTGAGGAGAAGAGCATGAATGAGCCATGAAACTTAAGGTAGATTAAAATCTCTCAGAACGATAAATATGTCTGCATCCGAAAGAAGTGAAGAAACAAAGCGAATAGAATTCGGTGGTATATACGAGCAAGATAGAAAGATATAATATGATTTTAAACAAATTTTGACACTAACAAATTCAATGACAAGAACTGTAGGTGGCAGAACTATTTCAGAAGGAAGAAATGAATTTACGGCAATCAAAACTCCATTTCAGGATATTCGATCACATCTGTAGGTTGAAAATATTGTGGGGAAAACAAAAATGTCTGGCTTTAACTACGTTTCTGCAAAGACCAAGATATGACAGTCAAAAGATCGACTATCTACTAAAAGTTTAGAGAGTTTAAACTTTAGTCCATTAACAGAATAAGGGACGAAATTAGTTTTTTGACCCGACAGTAGCTACTGATGAGCCAGAGGGTAGTGAAGGATCAGTTGTGTTAGGCATGCGAATCGGAGGCCGATTTTTCTTTATCTCAGCCGTATACTTCCTTATAATTAAATATTCTGTCCAAAAACTTTGTGACAAATTTGATCAAAGAAATAAGGTAGGACGTTGGCTTTAAATGACGAAATGTCTATGTTTTTTTTTGCACTTTCGCTTTATTTAATTTCTTTTATATAATCTCACAAATAATAATTATTTTCCTATTAAGCGATTAACAAGTTGTAATTATTTATGGTTTTGAGAGATTTTAATCTACCTGACGTTTGATGGCTTCCATCAGGTGAGTGTTCCTTGTTGATGCCCTCACATTGCTTTATTTACTCCTTGAGTTATCCTTAACCCAAGTTAAACCAGTGCTTAATAAAAATGAGAGATTACTAGCTCTTATGTTTATGTTAGATTCATCTAACTGTACTGTTTCGAGGATTGATCCCTTAGTCGTCCTGAAGACAGTTTCCATCCAACTGTAGACTTAATCATTGATCTACCTTTTCGGTTACCAACTGCTGGTACCAGCTCGACGTCTCGTACCCGTTGCTTTCGTAAAACTAACTTTTTCAAGCTCAATGAGCTAATTCTTGCTACAGACTAGTCTTATCTGTACTCCTGTAATGATAAGAATACTTTTTTCGCTTTTTGATGCTTGTGTTCCACGTGTGACCCATGTATTGTCTAACAAGTCACCATGGTAACTAATTTGAAATACGTGAAGTCTAGATATTATAGAAAGTTCAAAAAATCGGGTCGACCGTCTGATTTCTCTTTTTATGCAGTTGCTCGATCAAATTTTTCAGTGCTTAATACACTATGCTCTAAGGATTACATTAGGTTTTGTAAACTTCAGTTTTCCCGTGATCCTAACCGATTTTATAGCTTTGTTAACGCCCAATGCAAGGTGGTAGTGCACCCGTCCTATTTATGTTATGAAAATAATAAAGCAAACGATGTTATGAAAATAATAAAGCAAACGATGATCCGGCCATTGATCCATGATCCTTTTTCTTTCTGTTTTCGGTAGAGCTGGATTTAAGGTAACCCCTGTCATGTTGCTGGCGTTTATTAAGTATATCTATATATTTATGAGGTACAATACATTACATATATCTTTCCTCACACAACCTTTTCTTCCAAAGAGGATCGAGCTAACTTTTTATGTCCTTATCAGTCTAATTGCGTCTTCAATCCTGTGATCACTGAAAGTTCGCTTCTCAGTATGCTTATTTTTGTAAAGCCCGTGTACTCACCAAGACCCGATGGGATACCTGGTTGCGTTCTCAGGTATTGCGCTGAACCTTTGATTTCCCCAATTCTTAAGTTATTTACCTTGTCCGTTGAAACTTCCTCTTTCCCAACCATTTGGAAGGAATCTTTTATTATCACTTTTAGTAAAGCCATGTGAGTGTTCTTTCTTCTCGAAAGAATTTGACGATCCTTACACAACCAAAACTCTTTTTATGGATCACACCAAGTTAAAATTGAATCTGTTCAAAACAGTTTTTTGATGTTTGCTCTTCGTGGGTTAAACTGGGATCGAAATGTTACCTTGCCCTCGTACTCTAAAAGACTTCTTCCATTGTGGAATAATTAAGATAGTCATAGCTAATTGAAAGGAATATCTATAAAATGACATGACATTACATTTTGACACCAATGTGTCAGTGTGTATTATCAGCAGAATAGTCTAAAATAAGCTAAAACGGCAAAACTGCATATATGTAAATAGCAGCCCTCGTTAATATTTAGAGTAGGGTGTAGCAAAAGGCAACTACATCTCTAAATAATCCTTACGAACCATTTCCATTGATTTTTAACATAATATTGCTTCAATTCTCTCCACTTTCACTTTAAGGTGTTCAGGTTAAAAGGTTTTTATGACAAATCTTGTCAGAGAGGCTTTGCAAAGCACTTTTTTTTTCGAAAAAACAAAAATTTTAACTTCTCTACCATTAAGTTTGTGCCCAGACATGGACTTGTGACATCTTCCAACGCATGGAAATTCGTTTTTTTTTCGTGGAGTACCTACAGAAGGCATCAATAAGCCTTCTTCAACTGCAGAAAGGCAACTTCCCCCTCATTGGGTACGGTAAGTCCGTAATAAGGGGTCTGACAGTTAGAAGTCTCCATTCGGAAGGAAAACTTGAAATCTCCTAAGATCTCACTAACAACTACAGTTCTGTGTTCGCGCGAGCGTGAGGGCAAGCAACAGAAATCAGTCCAAAACCTAAAGCTATCCATTTTGTTGTTAAATGAATCAATAAGTAATGATAAATTTGTTTCGTGGCTTACGAACAATTTAAATTAATTTTATCTTATGAATTTTAAAAACAAAAGTGGAAGAAAACAAACAAAAGCGGAAGCGCTAAAAAAAAGCGGCAATCTTCGTGGAAGTAAAAAGTACAACATTAATTAACTTTCCCTTCTTATATTTCTGGTAGTCTTGTTAAAGCGTGATTGTTTTTTATTTTCTTTTTGTATGGAACCTTACCCTGAGATGTGGGAATGCAAAAAAAAAAAATATATTTATAATTTTTTGCAATGTTATCCTAGTTTTATCTTAATCTAATACGTAACTTAGCATCAGAAGGATGCTTCATTAATCTATGGCCCTGATTATTTGCTAGAGGATTGGAAGGTCGTTTCGTTGGAGACGAGTTCTATCGCATGCTCGGGTTAGTGATTTGGCGAGGGTATTCGGATGGGCCTGCAGCTTAGCGGTGTACTTTAGCTGTTGTACCTTTATTTCGGTTAGTACACTAGGAATATGTAGGTCTTTCTGTAAGTTTTCGTTTCTGATATACCAAGGTGCTGCCGTGATAGTTCTGAGAACCTTGGATTAAGCCCTTTGTATGGTTTCGATGTTGCTCTTGCTTGCGTTTCCCCACAGTGCAGAGCCGTACGTCCAGATGGGTTTTAACACAGCGTTGTAGAGGAGAACTTTGAATTCCAAGCATAGGGGAGACCGTGCGTTGATAAGCCAATGTAGTCCGGTTGCTTTAAGCTTTAGCTGCTTTTTCTTGGCTTCGATGTGCCTACGCCAAGTTAATCTTCTGTCCAGGTGAACTCCAAGATATACTATATCGTCGGATTGAGGCACTGGCACGTTGTTGAGAGTCAATGATGGGCAGTTTCTTCTATTGAGGGTAAACGTAACGTGCTTACATTTCTGTTCATTTACACGGATGCGCCAATCTGCTAGCCAATTTTCAATTTCCTTTAAGTGGGTTGCCAGTTGCTCAGCAGCTTTGATCGGACATTTGGAGCGGCTGAGGATAGCCGTGTCATCGGCGAAAGTAGATGTGGTGAGTGTACGATTTGTTGGTATATCCGCTGTGTACAAAATATATAGTGTTGGACCCAACACGCTGCCTTGAGGTACACCTGCTTTTGATTCGAAGTCATCAGAGGTGAAGCTATTACATCGTACAGCGAATTTTCTGTTGGATAGATAGGATTCCATTAGCCTGTGTGTATATTGTGGAAGCGACTGAAAAACATGCCTCGATTTATATATGAGATTATTTATCTTTTGCATTTTCATTTATCATTTTACAGTACTCGGACTTCAAAGGGTATTATTCTTGAAGAGAATGCTGAAGATTTTGTTATTGGCGACCTAAGTAAATTGAATGGTATTAAAAAACTGACATTTAAAACAAACAAAACCTGTTTTAATTTACATATTTTTTAGGATCCACCAACAACTATATACCAATGACCCCTATTAAAATAGGTGAAAATGAGAACGCAAGTAAAGTCACTGAGTTGAACTGCCTGATATCTCAAAAGGTGGACAAGAGTAGTCTACAGTATAATTTTCCAGAGCATGTGTACGATGAGTGTAGTGAAAATTTTGATAAAGATTTCGAAAGTCGGTAAGTATCAAACAATGTATTTTTGGTTTTTAGAAAAGTATTATTTCAGCACAAAAACACCCTATCAACGTGTATTTTCGAATGAGTCGTTCGGAACGATTAACCCACTCTGCTTTTTCTTTCCTTCTATCCGACCACATAAAGTAATTATGTTTATTGGGGCTAAGAGCGTTTTCTTAGCCTGAGACAAATAACTAGGATGGGCGTGAGTGAAAAATCACTGGAGAAACTATTTGGAATTAGAAAACTGCACAAGGTGTTTGGAGTGAATCTGTTTAATGATAATTGCAGACTGATTGAATAAGTAGAAAGCATAGATGCAAGACAATTGATGCGATCGAGCTTTCGTTTACATGAGCTTTTAGGTATAACAAACATATGAATTACGATTTAAAGTTCAAGTGGAATAACATAGGAATCGAATGATTTAGTCTACGGTATATTAAGCGAGTTTGACCGAACAATATTTTTGATAAGCATTAACAGCCTAGTCAATCTAGCTATATCCATCTGCTTGTCTGTCTGATTCTTTTTTTGGCCTTTAATTTAAATCTAGGTGACTGAAACTTGGTAAACAAGCTCCTTATATGTCTGCGCTGATATAGTGTAAAAATAAGCTCCAATAAAAAATTACGGGTGTAAATCAATAAAAAGTAAAGCCACCTCATTTAATATAAGCAAATTACTTCAGCAAAGAAAAGAAATCCTTTTCACGCATGCAGCATCGTGGGATTGAGTCACTTTTACTTTTTTTTGGCATAAAGTCGAAAAATTTTGTAGCGCCAAATAAAAAATTTGACTTGATATTTGAAGACGGCATACACTTTGTCAAAATTGACGAAAGTTTTCACTTAACTTTAAACTTCAGTTGCAGCCCCACACCTTCTATCCAGTTTTTTGCCGACAAAATGGTAAATAAATGTCAAAGTATGCAAAATATATTATTAAAAGTTTTTAAAATATGCTATCAATGTTGTAGTTGTGAGCTGTTTTTATAATTTTATGTTTTAGAACGAACCCAGTGAAAGTCATGATGTATTTTGGAGTAGAAAAATAATTTCTGCCAATTTGTGCCAAAAAGTAATTATGCAAATGTTTAGTTTAAGGTTCAAACTTGAATGTGTGATTAACTTTTTTTGCCCATTCTCTTCATATTTTGCCTTTTAGTCCAATTTTAAGGTTAGTCATACTGCATTTCTTGGAGTAAGGATTCAAAAAAAGAGAAATGAAAAAGCACTGATTGAGTGGATTATTGGCCAATTACGGCGACATAATATAACAAACGAAATTAAAGCTAAAATCACTGGGAAAATAAGGAGTTCTCATCTGTATGTTATGAAAAATTTTTTGAAATGCAATCGTACGACTGAAGTATTTCCGTGTTTAAAAAGAAGCATTTCCGTATCAATAATTTAACAGATATATTTAACAGGTCAATAGATTTATGTGACCCTTGTTTTCAAGTCTAAATATGAACGGAAGATTAGCTCAAAATAAAAAAACCTTAAAGTTAATTTATACCTTTTGTGTGTTAGCACTCAAATATAAACAGAAATTTCCCATTCTGTATATACACACATATAAGTACTTTAATTATTTTATGCTGTTCACTAATAAATTTCAATAAAGGTTCAGACCGTTTAACGTGGTACGTTAAAAAAAAAAAACATAAAAATTCTATTTTGATCTAACTCATGTGCTTGCAAAATATTAGCCCTCTAGCGTTTATAATGTAGTTTATGACAAAAACAAATCTGTGTCAATGATGGGCAGGTTCGTCTGTTGAGGGTAAACGTAACATGCTTGGATTTTTGTTCGTTTACACGGATCCGCCAGTCTACCAGCCACTTTTCGTTTAAGTGGGTTGCCAGTTGCTCAGCAGCTTTGATCATCGGACGTTTAGAGCGGCTGAGGATAACCGTGTCATCGGCGAAAGTTGATGTGGTAAGTGAAGAGCTTGTTGGTATTTCCGTTATAAATAAAAGATAAAATGTTGGACCCTTCATGCAGCCTGATTTTGAAATTTTTTGATTTTCTTCACTTCACCAAAGTCGGCCGTGTTGTTTTTTCCTCTCTCGCTCTTATCTCATTTTTTATTTAATCCCGCATATAAAATCTCTTTTTCGTGGAATCTAGTGTCGAAATTACATTACGCGATTTAAAAAGTTGCAACTTGTTCTTAAACTTCCTTACTTTAGTAAAGCCCGTGTACTCACCAGGACTTGATGATATACCTGGTTGTGTACTCAGGATTCGCGCTGAAACTTTGATTTACCCAATTCTTAAGTTATTTACTTTATCTGTTGAAACTTCCTCTTTCCCAACCATTTAGATGGAATTCAAATTATTATTCCTTTGCAATAAATCCGTAGCTTCAAATTATAGGGGTACTTCCAAATTGTCTGCTATTCCGATGGCTTTTGAGAAAATTATAACTTCTCAACGCAACGTTTCTGTAGTTCTATACTTAAATCTTCTCAACATAGGTTCTTGAAACGTAGATCTACTACCACTTAACTTTTGGATTTTACTTCTTTAGCGATGAAGGATTCAGGAATGCATTGCAAACTGTGACAACAGTCAGTGTCACAGTCAGTAACAACTTCAGTAAGGCCTTGGATTCTGTTAATCATACACTGCTTTTGTTTAAGCTGCACGTACTAGCCTTCCAAGTCTTTTGCTTAATTGGATTTTTCAATATCTAAATAAACGGACAAAAAAAGTTTTATTTAAAACTTACCCTTCAAAGACCATCAATGTGACCCTGGAGGGTGCCACAAGGTAGCCACTAGGACCACTGCTTTTTGTGCTCTTCATTAATGAACTTCCGTCAGTTGTAATTCACTCTTGTGTGCTTATGTACGCTGACGATGTTAAACTTTGTATTAGTTTTAAAGACTTAAGTTCTCCACGTCTGCTTCAAGTCGATCTTCATAACTTTCGAACATGGTTTTAAAATGTAATGTCATGTCATTTTATAGATTCTCTTTTCAATTAGTGATGTGTTATCTTTATAATACCCTACTAGAACGTTTGAACGAGATTAATGATTTAGGTGTTATCATGGACCACAAATTAAATTTTACTTGTCATATTAATAAAACTGTCAGTAAAGCCATGAGTGTTCTTGGTTTCGTTAAGCGATGGTCGACAGAATTTGACGATCCTTACACTACCAAAACTCTTTTTGTTTCACTGGTCCGCCCCGTTTTAGAGTATAGATCATGTGTTTGGTCTCCACAATATGGATCACACCAAGTAAAAATTGAATCTGTTCAAAAACAGTTTTTAATTTTTGCTCTTCGTGGTTTAAACTGGCATCGAAGCTTTAACTTGCCCTCGTATTCTAAAAAACTTTTTCTAATTGATCTTCTCTCCTTACTTAACCGTAGAGTAATGCTTGGCACTTTGTTTATTCACAAGCTTTTGAATGGACAAATAGAGTGTCCTAATTTACTTAATCAGGTCAATCTATCTGTACCTTGTAGATTAACTCGAAATTATGTCCCTTTAACTTTAACACGCTGCACTTCTTACTATTCTTTACATGAAGCTTGTCGAGTTCTTTGTTTCGACTACGACCGCCTTTATTCTGTATTCGGATCAGAGTTCTCTATACCTATCCTAAAAACTTTTATTATCAAGTTGTGCGTAATTTCTTTGGTGAATGCGAAGCCTATCAGATTAGATCTTGCAGCTTTCGTGGATCAGTTGGCCAGTACGTGGGCTTGTTCGGTGAGGCATAGCCCATTTCGTTTGCTGGGTTAATGGTTGAATTGTACAGCTGTTTGCCTGAGTCCAAAAACGGCGACAGTTCCTGTTTGTGCTTGGAAATGCCGTTTGTAGTGCTGACATTACCTATTATTGTCCATAAGTTTTTAAATCCCTAATAAAATTTATTTATTTAAATACAGAAAAGAACAAATTTTGCAACTCGCGGTGTGTGAGAGAGACAAAAACATTTGCGTTGTGTTCTCGCAGAGACGAAATTGGAAGAGCGAGATGCTTTACGCTTGCTAGGTTGGTGGTGTAATAGTCGCAGAATTACCAAAGGTTGAGGTTAGACCCCCTGTGACAACGTTTAGAATCGTTTTATTTATTTCTTTTTGCTGTTAATCAGCATTCATTTTAAAATTTGGTTCCTATAAAAAAGAAAATAATTAAATAATCTCAAACTGCAAGGCTGGACAAACTTCTGCAAGGATGATTTAACTTCTTTGTTATTTGTTTTTAACCGTCACCGAGTTCGGACGTATTTTTATCGCGCTGAAGAAATATGCAACAACAAAACAAACAACAACAACAATAAATAAAAATAACTAATTTTACTAGCAATGCCAACGTGTAAAGGCACCAACTTGGCCCCTTCTTCGCGAGAATCTTTCCAGCAGAAGCTACAAGAACAACTTCTTCAGCAACAAAACGAGCATCGGCTCTTTATCCTTCGCAACAATGCATATTTCTCAGTAGTGTCTCCGACTACCACAACAACAACAAGCGCTGAATCTAAAAGTGCAAGTACGAGCAAACTACTTACGCCAACCAGCAACAACAACTTGTCTTGGAGCGCCCAATACGCTTCACCCTCAAGTTCGTTTAGTGTTAATTGGGTCATTGGGTTCCCCGACCGCCGTCAGCGCGCTCACAACAACAATCTCATCTACTGCTCCAACAACAACTGTAACAGCCGCAACGTCAACACTTTCAAAATAAACAAAAATAACATTGTTCAACGCAAGGCTTTGGAAGGCAATAGATTTCAATTACTGGCAAATCAGCCGGAATCTCAAGAAGATGTTTCCCATATTAAACCCTCTGAGCCAAGCCACCACCATTCTATATCCGTGGTGCAAACTGCAGGAACTGAAGACTCGTCTCAATGCAACGAAATCTACGTCTCGTATCGAGGGCCCAACACTTAAATCGTCGCAAACAACACCAGGTATTTTATTCTCAAGAGCTGTAAGGTCATCAGCAACTACCCCTGGAGTAACATTTGCATGTGTGCTGCGCACCGGAAATTCACAGCCCATTCCAATGGTAAGTCCGGTTATTATTCCATCTAACGCGGCTCCAAGTCCATCCGTACTCGTCCAGTAGCCCAACGGGATCGAAACGTTGTTGATCTCTCTCAACCAAAATATGACAAACTTCATGACGTTCATGCAAATTGCATGCAAGCACTTATGCGGAACCAAAACTTGCTCATTCAAAAGCTTATGAACAATAGCAAGCAATGTCAGCACTACATATAACTTTAAACCTCTGGGATGCAAAAGGTATTTCCAAGCACAAACGGGAACTGTCACTTTTTCTGGTATCAAATCATATTGATATCATGCTGCTATCGGAAACACACCTAACAAATATAAACACCTTTCAAATATGTACCTAAACATGCATTCTACGGAATAAATCACCCGGACGGCAAGGCGCACGGAGGAACTGGTATTCTAATCAAAAACCGGATTAAACATTGTCTCCACAATGGATTTCCCAAACAATAGCTACAAGCCACTTCCATAAGTTTCCAAACCACTTTCGGCAGTAAAACCGTGCCCACCACGATTTTCGATCTCTGAAAAGGAGTTTACTGACTTCTTCAACACACTCGGAGTACGGATTTATTTATTTGTCCGGGCGAATATACTGTTCCAAGGATATTCCCAACCAGATACTGACAAGCTTCAGTGCCCAGCACTGTGGCTGTTCACTTGTCGGTATACCACCGAAAAAGCAGATATTTGTTTCGAGGCTTGACTCTAACACTACATTAGACGATGCCCATATCCGGGTAAAAACTCAGGCCTCAAACATATGGTGGAAAAATTTAGTTTTTCATATACCCGTGACATCTCGTCATTTAAAGTAAGTGTTCCGCCTAATCTTTATGACCAAATTTCAAGAAGAGATTTTTGGCCGAAACATCTTATTAAAAAGGAGTATACGACGAAAAAGAGAAATCGGCCTCTAATTCGACTGCCCTTTGCTATCTCCTCCTCTTCCAAACTATTGCCTTCTTCTGGTACGTCAGAATCTACTGACGGGGCAAAAAACTAACTTAGACCCTTACTCTGGCCTACCAGAATATTAGAGGACTTAAATCCAAACTGTCTAGACTCTTTGTAGATAGTCTATCCTTTGATTTTCATGTTCTTGCTTTTACAGAGACGTGTCTTAAACCAAATATTGCTGATGCTTCGGTTTTATCCTCTAAATTTTCAATTTATAGAAAAGATCGGATTATTCGCAATGGTGGTGGTGTGTTTATTGCTGTCGATTCAGCTTTTCCATCTGAAATTATTCAGTCCTTTTCCACTCAATATATTAAGTTTATTAGCGTTAAAATTTTATCTTAAATCCTTTTGCACCTATGTAACCTACTTGTGCATTCCACCTTCATCCGATTTAATCACATACATCAGTTTCTTCACTTCTTTCTGATAGAGATTCGCTAATCGTTCTTGGTGACTTTAATAGCTTTTTCTTTTTACCAGAAGACAAATTTCATCCAACCGTGGATGTGACTGTTGACCTTTCTTTTTGTGCACCGACTTACAATACCCATCCGGTAACAAGAAGCCGCTGCTTTCGTAAGACTGAATATATGAATGAATAATAATAATATTATTTTGAACCTTGATTGGTCGTATCTGTACAATTGTCCAACCATGTACTCTGCGATTAATTATTTCAGTAGATCAGTTCGGTCTAACAAACCCCCTGGTTCACTAAAGAGCTGTCCAATTTAAGAAATACTAAGTCGAGGTATTCTAAGAGTTATAAAAGTTATAAAAAACCAAAATTCCCACAATAGGGTTAAAGTGGTGCAATTGCTTTCTAGGAGAACGAGAAAATACTTAAGAGCACCGTGAACGCACAACACAAAACAGATCACAAACGCGAGATTAACTAACGCGAGAATAGCGGGCGCTAACACAAGCAATATATGTGAAAAAGAAAGCAAGCACACACAAATAACACTGTGTACAAAAAAACGCGAGTGCATGCGAGTAAAGCACAAACGAAAAAATCAAAGTATATGAGACACAACAACAAAGCAAAGAGTTTTGTTTTTGGTTAGAAGGAAAAAGTAACAATAGCTTTGATTTAATGTTTAGCAACAAATCAAAAAGAAAGAACGATTAATTGTGATTGATACATAATAAGTAAAGCTTTTAAGCAATTTTAATAAAAAAGAAAAAATTAATAATGAGAGCGCCCAGAAAAACACGACCGGCAAGGTTGAGAGTTCAGACGATTGAGACATAGAGCAATATGGTTTCGTCCAGTAAATTGCAAGCTGATCTTAATATTTTTTAGTGTTGGTGTCAGCACAATCTATTACGTAAATACCATTAAGTGCAAGGTTATGTCGTTCTATAGAACCTCTCCTCAGATGACGACGTATCCCCTGAACAACGTCTTGATGCAATGACTTATTTAGGTGTACTCATGTACCGTAAATTAACCTTCAACTCCCATATCTCCACGATCTTGGTTTTGTTGGCTCCAGGCGTTCTTGGTTTTGTTAAGAGATGGTAGCGGACATACCAACAAGCCCTTCACTTACTACATATACTTTCGGCTATGACACGGCTATCCTCAGCCATTCCAAAGATCCGAGAAAAGTGGCTAGCAGACTGGCGCATCTGTATTAACGAACAAAAGTGCAAGCACGTTACGTTTACCCCCAATAGACGAAATTGCCCGTCACTGACACGTTACAATGTAACCTGTTCCTTAATCAGAAGATGTTGTAATCTAATCAATCTAAGGTTCTCAGAACTATCACTGGAACGCATTGGTATATCCGAAACGAAAACAGACAGAAAGACCTTCCTTGTGTAATAACCGAAATAAAGGTACAACAGCTAATGTACACCGTTAAACTGCAGGCACATCAGAATACCTTCGTCAAATCCTTGACCCGAGTATGCGACACAACTCGTCTCCAACGAAACGACCTTCCAACCCTCTAGCAAATAATGAGGCAGCATCCTTCAGATGCCAGGTTAAGTATTCGATTACGATAAAACTAGAAAATAGTTTTTAGTCTATACATACATAAAAGATGCAACAAATAAATAAACATAAAAAAATTGGAATTTTGTATTATTGAAAATCTGAATGTTTTACTATTTCTATGTAAAATTTTTAGTGCAAGCATAGTCAGGACACTCCTTAATTTTACCGTTTCCAAGAGTTTTTTCAAATTAACAAATTCCACTTCTTCAGGTAATGCTTTCATATTTTGCGTTAATCCAGCTTTACGAAATTAATTAAATTTAGCACAACATGTAATGCAGTTATCAACCAACCATATGTGGAAAATTATTTAGGTGACGTTATTTTTTGACGCACCCCGGTGGGCTCCGTTTTTATTATGTAACGTACCACCTTTCTAAATCTGTTCTTACAATGGTTTACTCCGCAGTAACAGACTAGACTGACTGTATGCCATCAAATATATTGAAATATACTATTGATGCTAGTGGTATCTTCGACCACGGGTTCGCAGAATGGAAAAAGAGATCAGGGCACTTTGTATCGCTCGGAGGGGCGGGATTCTTTCTCCTCTCCCCCCTCTCTCTTTTTTTTTTTTTTTTAATTCATATATTTAATTAAATAATTAATGTGAAAGAGAACAGTAACAACATAGAGTAAGGTAATATTTACAAATAGATACAAAAGTAAGGTAGGAAAGAAGAGTAGGAATGCCAATGAAAATCCTGCGGGACCACTTGGGAGTATTGGATCGCAGGAACATGGCGGGCGGCTTATGCCCCTCCTTCTAAGCGCTGCTTTTCCAGTGCTCGCAGTTTAGTCATCACCTGGGCTGCAATGCTGCATATTGCCGACCAGTGCGTTTGTTTGGCAGTCATTATCGCCACTAAGTTGATAATTGTTAGATGTTCACCAGATGCCAAATGAACCGCCAACCTCTCTGCCTGAAACATGGGACAGACAAAAATAACATGCTTGGGGCTCTCAGTTACTCCAGTTCTGCAATTTTTGCATTCCGGGCTATATTGGTTAAACCTGAAAAGATAGTAGTCCCCAAAACAGCCACTTAGAATCTGTGTCAATTCAAAGGTAACATCTCTGTGTTTGCGTTCTAGCCAAGTCCGAAGATCGGGTATAATTCGAAAGGTCCATCGACCCTTCGAAGAGTGCGAAACCCACAGCATAGACAAGCGATATGTGCTTTCCAGTGACCTTCTATAGGATTTGCACTCCATAGCTTTGGCCCAGGCTGGTGCCCCGTAGAGAATGGTTGACCGCATCACATTTATGAGCAAAAGACAACGCCCTTGCTTTGGTCCTCTGGAGTTCAGCATAATGCGATTTAGTGACCTTCCGAGTTCTGCTGCTCTGACGACTACATATTCAAGATGCTCCTTGGAACTAAGGCGAGTGTCGATCATAACGCCTCAATATTTTATAGCCCGTGCAGATGATATTGTGCAAGTGTCTAGAGTGATGTTTGCACCCCCAACAACTTTCCGACTGCTTATTAGCACTGCCTCTGTCTTTTGATCAGCCAGTTGTAGTCCTGCAGAGAAAAGCCATTGCTTTACCATTTTTATTGCTGTCGCGGTTATGCTCTCGGCTTGCTCCAGGTGTTTGGCCACGACCACAAGTGCCACGTCGTCGGCACGACAAATGCAGCTCCAGTTTGCCGTATTGAAGGCGTTCTTAACGTCTAGTGTAGTGACTAGGCAGTACTTTTTCTGGCCTCCCTTCCTGCGTTGGCCTTCTATAGCCTTGGCAGCAATATCAAGCACAGTTGTTAAGGCACCAATAGTCGACTTGCCTTTAAGGAATCCGAATTGCATTGCAGAAAGATCACCATCAAATTTTAAGGGCATCTTCGAGTCTGCTACTTATTAGTTTCTCGAACAATTTGGCTGCCGAGTCCAGCAGGCAAATGGGCCTATTTGGTTTTGGAATAAGTGATAGATTTTGCCTTTTCCACCTGTCCTGAAATGTAGCTTCCTTCAGGCATGCATTGCAGGTTTCAGCGAATTTATCAGGTTGGAGAGAGGCCGTGAGTTTTAGTGCTCTATTGGGAATAGAGTCTGGGCCTGGTGCCTTGTTGTCTTGTAAAAGAGCAGCTACGTTTTTTACCTCCTTTGCTGTGATAAGACTGTCGACAAGTGGTAAATTTGGCGTGTAATGCCTTTCCGCTATAGACGACGTATCCGGAAAGAGTGTTTCCACAATATTAACCATACGAGATTCCTCTGGCATGGCTGGTTCCGCTGCTCTGAGTTTCTTTAAGGCGACTTTGTACGCCAGTCCCCAGGGGTCGCTTTCAGCGGAGTCGCAGAGTTCGAGAAAGCAAGTTTTCTTGCTCTCCTTGATCGCAATTTTTAATGATCTCCTCCTTTTGGAGAATTCGGACTGTAGTTGCTGAAACTCAGGTTTTCCACGAGCTCTCTGGTAGTCTTTTCTAGCCCTCAAGCACTTCTCGGAACCGAAATGTCATCATTCCACCAGTAGACCGGAGTTCGGTGGCCCCTGCGAACTCTCATGCTGGCATCTCATGCCTTTGTGACTGCCTCAATTAGTGTAAGCAATGAAGCAAAATTAGACGGACTAAAGGTATCGATCCGATAAACCCCTTTCTGTTCGAAGGGAATCACCTGAATTTAATATTGAGTTATTTATGACGCACGAGATGGCCAAATGGTCGCTACCTGTAAGTGGCTGCATGGATTCCAGTGGCAGTGCGGAAAAAGGCGGTGCTCCTTAGCTCCTTAGCCTTTCCTCTTGAGTCGTTAGCTATGTTGTCAGCGAGAGTCTCGAAATTACTTATATTAAGGCTCGGAGCAATGTAGCAAGTATAGCACCATATTTGGCCTATTTTTGCCCGCACGAAGCCATGCGAGGCATGGACATGTTCTATCGCCGGCGCAGTAATGCCACATATCCATATGGCCGCTTTCCTCGAAAGGTCAACTGCCCAAAAGGAGTTATCGGATATTTTATAAGGCTCGCTCAGGACAATGCTATGTCCGTTGAACAAACTTCATAATGATGTTGGTCGCGACTCACCAGACTTGGCCAACGGGCATCTTTTGCTGCCAGCGTAGTGGCTCATTCTCATTTCCGCAGCACAGTTGAAGCATTTGACTTCGCTAGTGCAATTTGCGACTTTATGGTCGGATTGGCCGCATCTCAGACACCAGTTTGTGCTGTTGCATCTTGCTGCAGTATGGCCGAAGTTAAGGCATCTATATCATCTCTTTTGGACTACTCTTGCCCTTATTCTACATCTAGACCACCCTACGCGTAGGGCTTTCTTTTCAAGGAGTACCATCGCCTGATGTTGCGGCAAGCATACTACTGCCATCAAAGACAGTCCGTATTGAAGCATTTTTTCCCAGAACTTGGCATAACTCCTCTTGCAGCTTGTTGGATTCAGATTTGCCATGTAGCTCCAACAATAATTCGCCCTTTTGGGTTTTTCTCGCCCGAGAAACGCTGTCCTTTACCCCATTTAGCCGGCCATCTTCTTATCTAGTGACCATGCTCAGCATTTGGGCATATGATATGCCCTCTTCGCTCTTAATGATGATGCCATCGGGTCTGCCTCTGCGCGCCTGTAGCTTGAATTTGCGCTTATGAGACGCCAATCTCCATTCTTGCGACGGTCCGTGAGTTCTAGCAGATTCTCGAACAAATACAGGACTAGCTGCAATGCTGTTGATGTTATATTCCTTAAGCTTAGCAGCATATGAGGAGGTTGGCTTCCCTCCGCCACTCTGCTTCTTTGGTGGGGTGTTCCTCTGAGCTCGTGACTCATCCCGAGGGCGCTTTGGAGAGTCTGCATGTTTGACGTATGATAAGGAGGTACACCCTTCTTTAGAGACTGGTACAGTTTGTGTAGCCATATCTGCCTTATTGGCGCTTTTGTAGCTTTTGTCTGCGAGAGCCTTGCGACTAATTTGCTCAAGCAGCTCGATCATGCGCTTAATATCTTGCTTAGTGCTAAGATTTACGTGCCTAACCTGGGGCTTGCCGTCATCTTTTTTTTTTAAAGTGTCCTCCAAAGTCGCACAGTGGGGCCTCTGCCCGCATAGCTGACCAAAAATCATTTAAAAAGCGAAATCGGCAGATAATACGTCAGAAGTTATGGATCCAAAATATTTTTGAAATCCGATAAGAATTGTGGGTGCTACATCATCTTAAAGTGAAGACATTTTTCATGTATGAAAAAAATTTTCAATTTTTACAAAAACTGGCAACTTTGAAACTGAATATTGATCGAATTAAGCAACTGATGTTAAATATTTTTACTTTATTCGAAGAGTAGATTAATTTTTAGTTATTTGTTGTAAAAAGTTTAATGAATTTTGAAATACTCAGTAAATTGGAGACGTTTTAAAAATACACTAAATTTTCACATTTTTTCAACTTTAGTGGAGTAGAATCAACAGAGATACACCTAGATACACGATGAAACCATATACATGTGATAGAGGGAACATTCACCTATTAGGCCTATATAGTGTAGTTTCGCGCATTTTTGCAGAAATTTGTCAAAAAGCCAAAAAACTAATGTAACCACGTGTTAAAAACGCGTTCCAGGTACAAGGAAGAAGAAGAGCGCATGCAAATTTGGCAAACTGTTATTTGATATTTACATCTTTATAATGAACCAAAATCATTGGAGAGCTTGTAAAACAAGTCAAACCTACATTAGATGTTAATGGCTTAAGAAAAAATGTAATTTGACAAAAAAAAAGGTTTGGTCTGATTGTTCCTATGGGAGCTATAGCATATAGTCAACCGATTTGGCTGAAACATAGCACAGACATTTCTATATGTACTAAACTTTCAAATAAAAAATTTTGGGACAATCGCTTTATAAACACTCATGTTATTGCTCTAAAATTATATTTTTGACCGATCGTTCCTATGGGAGCAATATGATATAGTCAACCGATTCTGATAAAACTTAGTTAATATGTTAAAAAGGATCTTAGACTAATATAATACAAATTTTGTAATATTCGATTGAAAAAAAAAAACAAAGTTATGAAAGCTTAATTTTATTCTCGACCTATCGTTCCTATGGGAGCTATATGATATAGTTATCCGATAAGAATGATTTCGAGATATGCAATGCCTGCAGCAAAAAGAAGTCTATGTGTAAAATTTCAGCTCTACAGCAGTATGGGTTTTGGAGAATACCAAAATTAATGTACCCTTGCAATGGTATATTTTTTTTTGCAATTTAAATGAAAAATTAAAAAAAAACATTAAAAAATCTTATTTATCTTATCGAATTCAAATAATAAAGTTCATTTGTCATCAAAAAAGCTTTTTTTTAAGGGAATTTTATGGTTGAAATATGCCTAGATATATTTTTTAATTTTGACCTTGAATATCAAAGCAACCCGAGCACGTGGCACCTCGGTATCAACTCCATTGAATAATGCTTTTTAAATTTTGAAAATCGCTTCACTACTTTAGAAGATATGATTTTTGATAAGCGAAATGAGCGATGGCCCTACTGTGCGTCGAAGGAGCTTGCCCAGTTCCTCCAGTTCCTCCAGTTCTGGTTTGAGAGTGCTGATGTTTGCACTCTGATCCTTCTCTATAGTTATAACTGGACTCTTCGCTAGACCAGTCACTGGTTTGCTCGGCGCTGCCGTATTTAGAACCGGTGACTCCCTCAGCATGGGACGTCTTCCAAATACCGCTTCCTCATTTAATAGACCGGACTCCATGTCTTCGAATCGAGATTGGTGATCCATTGTAGCCACGAATTTTTCCATCCATGAAATCCAAGTTTAAAAATTAAAATATTAACTGAGCGCCGCGGTTTCTCGCACAAGAAATTTCCCAGAGGCTCCACCTTCCGGCTAATGCCAGGCGGGTCCCCGTAGTTATCGGCTTTTCCAACACTGGGTGATCAGTTGATCGGAGACGGCGCGTAGAGGCAGAAGAAAAAAAGTCTTTCGCTGCAACAGAAAATACGTCTAGTATAGGATTGGAGGATTTATCTACGCACAAGCCCAATGGTGAGAGGCTATCTATAATTTCCTTCTTTACTTTCCCGACCGTTGCAATTAATGGAGATCATTTACATTAAATTGCCCCTAAATCAACGAATTTACATTAGTATTTCCTTGATTGATTCCACAACATGATGTATGTACTAGGCTTGGTTATAACTATTTATTAAGAACTCATTAAAATCAAAATTAACTGCTTTTCAAACAATATCCATAATCATACATGACTTTATTTCATTACGAGTAAACAACTAAATATATTTCTTGGCGATATTGACTTGCAATTTCCCACAAAATGGATAGATAGATCACAAGATATCGCTGCTGAAGTCGCTGAAAATTCAAAATATTGGCCAAAGTCTATTTTTTTTACAAATGCGTTGTCGTGTGTTATTAATTAATTTTATTATTTTATTAATTAATTTTAAAAAAAACTTGGAGCTTTTTGGCCATACAAATATTTTTTGATCGTTAATAAATCACACCACAATATCTAGAAAAGGCTTTAAAAGCTCTCCAAAGCTTTTAACGGTACTTTTTGTTTTCATAAACACTTAACATGTGTTATTTCGCGCGTGTAATTTGATCTGCTGCATGTAATGTTTTGCAGAAATTTAAATAAAAAATCTATAAAAGCAATCAAACTCAATGTTTTGTTGAAAGGCATGTTTACTTTTGGGATTGCAAGCAATTTTTTTACTCTTACCTTCGTTATGCAATGGTACAGTACGAGAAGTGTGCTGTCTCACTTATTACAAAAAGAACAGAAAGAATCAAATAAAAAAGTATGAGAGCAGTTCAGTTTTTTTGGAGAGCTCACCAAAGTCAGGCGTGTTTTACACGCTATAATTTCAGAAGTGGTCATAGTTAACCCGGTGTAAATACAGTGGAAATCTATATTTTAGCTAAGAAAAAAAAAAAACAATGGATTCAATAAATCCTGATGATTCTTCAAAGTCCCAGTTACAAACCTGGTGCAAAAACCTAGGTTTACCAGATACAGGCACTAAAACTGTGCTAGCCGAACGTTTAAACCAACTAAGCCCTTTAGCGAGAGGGCAACATCTAAAAGATGGGGCTGCTCCTAACGTAGGACCAGGTAAACTCGCAGAAGATCCCCTGAAAAAGATTGCTTAGAGTACCTGAATAGCATTCTACATACGACTGACGATGGCGTCAATCAGACGCAAAGTTTCGAGGCAGACTTATTTCAAGGTCAACAGCAGCGAAAAGTAACGGCAAACGAACAGAACGAAGCATAAAAGGAACAAAACGATGCAGAAAGCGAGACGCAGACAGAAAGAGAGACAGAAAACGAGATCATTCTGAGTGAACAGGCTGAAATATATGAAGACACAAATGAGAAGTCAAATGAAGGGAGTAGCAACGGAGAGCACAAAGAAACAAATGAGAAGTCAAATGAAGAGCGTAGCAACGGAGAGGATAAAGCAACAAATGAAAAGCCAAATGGAGAGTACCAAAAAGAAGAAAACATAGTAAAGTACACATTGAAAAAAAAAGGTGGTACTACTTAGCAAAAAAATTGAATTGGTTCGTTGGGAGAACGAACTTTTGCGCCTTGCTGGCAACCCTGAGTCTGGCAACTCAAGCAGCTGGCTGGCGACGAAGACAGGCGACCAGATCTTGGCCAAAGATGTCAAAGACTTTGTACCCGATTTTGACTCTAATAGAAATGTTTATGGTTGGATATCTCCCGTGCTCCATTTGAAAAGATCATTCAACTTGAACGAAAATAATTTACACTTACTACTTGTCTTCGGCAAACTAACGGGCAAAGCCTTGGAATGGATACACTTAAACCCTAAGTGCTTGAGTCAGCCTGTGGAAACCATATTCGATGCCATGGGAAAAGAAGACTAATATAATAATGAATGTAATAAATAATGTAAAAATTCGTAGAGAGTTTGAAGCACGCAAGTGGTGCATCGGAGAACCGTTCCTGATTTATTTTAACGACTCAGTTGGCCTGGCTGTATGTCGGAGGACGAGATGGTCGAATATATTGTTGACGGGATACCAGACCGTCACTTGCGAGAGATGGCTTGTATGCAACGTTTTGGGTCTAAGGACGTGTTGACAGAATTTGCCAACATAATGCTGCAGCGGGAAAAAACCTGTATCTCTGCCAAATGTTTCCGCAAAGGAGAAGCCTACATTCAGGTGCTATAACTGTAACTGTGTGGGTCACCTAGCAGCCGACTGTATCAAGCCAATAAGAGCAACTGGTGCTTGCTTAGGATGTGGTAAAATGGATCACCATTATTGCCCGCGGCAATATCAGTAAGTTTGGATAATATAAGAATTGTAAAAGTTCACATAGGTAATGATGTATTTTCTCTAGGATGCCTCATAGACTCGGGAAGCGCAGTTAGCTTAATTAAAAAGGAGTTCGTTTCGGATAAAATTAAATTAGAACCCGGTCCAGAACATGCATATTTTGGTTTAAATAAAAGTAAGCTTGAAGTTTTTCTAAGTATTTTGTGTTACGTTGAAATATTGAAAAAAAATGTTTCCGTTCGACTACTGATTGTTTCTAACGAGTCTATGGGAAGTCCAAAACTGTTAGGTAGAGATTTTATGGAAATATGTAAAGCTAAAATTTTATTGCAGCTTGACGATGATCTCTGTAAAGAATCAATGAATCAAAAAATTAAGTTAAGCCATGACTTGAGCAGTGAAGATAATTTTGAAAATCCAATGCTAAATATTGATTGTGACGAGGTTAATTCAAAATATTCTGTTTGCAAAAGTTAAAGTTTTAAAGAAACGACAGTGTTTGAAAACATTTTTTCTAAATTCTATTTGGGAAGAAATCGACCAAATGAACCAAAGGTTAAGTGTGAAATAAGACTCACAAACAATGACATAAGTCTGTTTAGCTGTAATCTAAGACGACTTTCTTATAGCGAAAAGGCTGAATTACAAAAAATAATTGACGAATACTTAAGCAAAGAATACATTAGGCCGAGTGAGTCAGAATATGTTTCTCCAATCGTGCTAGTAAAGAAGACTACAGGTGAACTCAGAATGTGCGTTGATTTCAGAAAATTAAACAAGGCGACTTCAAAAGATAGCTATCCTATTCCACTTATCAATGATCTGCTAGATAGACTTGCAGGAAAAACGTTATTTTCGAAACTCGACTTAAAAAATGAGTTTTTCCATATATATATGCATGAGGATTCAGTGAAGTTTACGGCTTGGTCAGTTTGAATTTTTTCGTATGCCCTTTCGACTCAGAAATGCGCCGTCTACATTTCAAAGGTTTATAAACAGGATATTTGCCGATATGATTAGAGAAGAAAACATTATGGTGGCAAGAAAAGATTTCGATACGCATCTAGAAATTTTAAAAGAAGTATTTAATAGATTAGTTGAAAACAAATTGGAGTTAAGATTAGATAAGTGCGAGTTTCTTCAGACGAATATTAAGGCAAAGGAATTAAAGCTGACGACAAAGGTATACAAGCAGTAAAGGATTTTCCAGTTCCGACTAAGGTCAGCGAAGTTCAAAGTTTTTTGGGATTATGTTCCTATTTCCGTAGGTTTATTAAAGATATTTGCTACTATTGCCAAGCCATTATATGACCTAGTTGGAAAAGACAAAAAGTTCGTGTTTGGAAACATTGAACGTAGTACGTTTGAAAATCTTAAGTTTAAGTTAGTTCAAATGATGAAACCGAACTTCATTGTGACGCAAGCTCTATTGGATTCGGATCAATGTTGCCACAAGGGAAAAGCGATGTTAAATGGCATCCAGTTTTCTATTTTTCCAAAAGGACAACCGATGTGGAATCTAGATATCATAGCTTTGAGTTAAGAAACATTGGCGAAAATTTATTCCTTAAAACGTTTTCGTGTATATTTACAGGGAATGCATTTCAAGATCGCAACAGATTGTAACTTGCTTACATTGACACTTAACAAAGGAGAAGTTGACCCCAGAATAGCCCGTGGGGCTCTAGAGTTAGAAAACTACGAGTACGTGCTAGAACATACATAGGCCGGCAACGCGAATGCAACATGTAGATGCTTTAAGTGGAAGTACTAAAATTATGGTTGTGGAAACTAACTCATTAACATAGTAATATACAAGCACTCACAGAGTATTTTAGGTCGTATATTATGCCAAAGTGCATATCGTCGACTCGTAGAACGTGTTTTACGTATAACGAATTTTCTAGCTTTTTAGAATCTTGTAATATACAACATGTCAAGACCGCAACTGGTTCACAACAGGCGAATGGCCAAGTTGAAAGAATAAATAGAAATTTAGGACCTATGTTGGCAAAATTACTAGCCTCAGAAAAAATGTTAGCTTTGGCCAGGCCATAGAGATGGTAGAGTTTACCATGAATAACACTTTTCATAGGTCATTGGGACAGCATCCAAGTGTCGTACTATTTGGCGTCGGCCAAAAAGGACGACAAGTAGATGAGTTAAAAGACAACTTGTAAGAAGACAGGTCTGTGGAACGAAACTTAGAATCAGTACGAGCAAAAGCTAAAGACAAAGAAAAGAAACTTCAAGATTAATGAATGTCTAGCGAATCGAAAACGACGGGAGCCAAAAGTTTTTAAGCCAGGCGACTATGTAATAGCTATAAACTTCGACACTCACAAAGGTGTATCCAAAAAAATTTGTGCCGAGATTCAAAGGACCCTTTGAAATCGTTAAGTGCCTCGAAAATAATCGATACGTTGTAAGTGACGTCGACGGATTTCAGCACTCAAAGACTCCTTATACGGGAATTTGGTCCATAGCAAATATGAAGCCATGGTTTAATTGGTCAGATGAAACTATTAAAGTTAACGTAAATATAAAGAAAAATTAAAATACAAATGAACAGATAAAAGTAAATACAAACCTAAATATAAATGACAATTCTGTTAAAGAAAAAGTCAGTATGTTAAGCAAAGAAATAAGTAAATTGAAAAACACTATGAATGGCAACAGTACACACAGCTGTAATACGAGAAGCAAAGGTCGTCATAAAAAAGACTAGGATCGTGTGATCCTTACTGTCAGAATGGCCGAATTTTAGCAATATGTAATAGTATTAAGTACTAGGCAGACTTCGTACTGCCTCATCGATAATTAAAGATAATTGATTTTCAAACAAACAAATCGAATCCGTATTTAATAAAAAAGCATTTATTGAATAAAGCATGAAGTTTTATTATATTCGATACATCATGTTGCTTACTTAGAAAACAGAGTTTTCCTGAAATACTGGCTATTTATAAGGATTAAATTTGATATTCACAGACACACACTGTTAAAATACAGTCTGTTAATTAATTTAAAGCTTTCTCATAAACTATTTTTTGTTTTGTTTTGTGGTGCGTAAATAAACAAAGAAGACGGTTTTCTGACGCGCGAACACGCGACGTATAATTGTCCATGCGCGAAACAGGGAAACTCCAAGATGATTCCACAAACTTCTAACGACTGTCCTTGCAATTTATTTATGGTCATCGCAAAGGCCAGACGTACTGGAAATTGTAAGCGTTTAAAATCGAATGGTAAGTCGTTTGGAATCATCGGTAACCGCAGGATCTTCTTTGTATTTTCCTTTTATGATTGTCGCCTCAATGACGTTATTCATAAGTCTTTTCACAGCCAGTCTTGTTCCAGGCAATTCCAGTGAATTTAAGAACTCAGTGGGATAGTTGATTACGTCATCCTGGTTCATTACGGTGTCGACTGATTTGAAGGAAACCAACTGTCCTGGAAGAAAATTCTGAATGGTCGCATTAAGATCCTCGACATCTTTATTTTTCGCTGCTAATATTGCTCGTTCACCCAGCCAAATATGGTTATTGAACTTTTGCGCTATATCTGGGAAAACTCGCTGAATAAGCTCCACTTTTGAGTCGGTGATGCGACAGAAATCTGTAGGTAATGTGATGAATCCGGTCGAGGTGTCCACTGCAACTTTATTATTTTCAATGTCTAACAACTGCTTCGCAAACACATTTGCAGTTTCATTTTGTTCCAAAAATACTCGCATGTTAGTTGTTAAGTGGAGTGTCTTTACGTACTGCCACAAATTTGATGATTTTAGGCATGCATTTAGTTCATCAGCAACAGTTGATCGGGGAATAACTGGAAGAGTCTGACGAAAATCACCTGACAACAGAATCATGGCCCCACCGAAAATATTTTGGTTGTCACGAAGATCTTTCAACGTTCTGTCCAGTGCCTCCAGTGACCTCTTATGGGCCATTGTGCATTCGTCCCAAACAATCAATTTGCATACCTGTAGGATCTTGGCCATTGCGCTATTTTTGGCGATGTTGCAAATTGGTGTTTCGGTGATTTGCATGTTTAGTGGTAATTTCAAGGCAGAATGTGCAGTTCGCCCGCCTTCTAGCAGAGTTGCAGCTATTCCAGATGAAGCCAACGCTAGAGCAACATCTTTTTGCGATCTCATCCTCGCCAAAAGCAATGAAATTAAAAACGTTTTTCCGGTTCCTCCGGGAGCATCAAGGAAACAAATTCCACCAGATCAACTGTTCACAGCTTCTATCAAAGTGTCGTACGCAATTCTTTGTTGTTGATTCAATTGTGGAACCTTTGTACGAACTGTTTCGGCTAATGCTTCAATGTCGTACTGATGTTCTCTTTGCAACTCGTGGTTTAATGCATCGTGCATATGACGATTGGGTGCTGTCATTCCCAAACACGACAATACTTTGCCTTCAGCATAACATAATCCAGTAGATTCACCAGTGTATTTTAACGCTTTACAATATTTACAAATTGTTTTCATTTCTCCAATTGTTACTGATTTGTCGGCATAATAATCAATTGCCGGATCATAGTGGAATGCAGCTCGTTCAAAAATCACAGGAGCACTGCGTCTGCGGATTCGCTCAATTTCAATTTGTCTAGCTTGCTGTCGTTGTGTTTGATGTGCACTAACTCGTTGCATTCTAAGCCTATCTCCTACATTGTCACTCACTAAAGAACGCAATCGTGAGGTAGCTGTTCGCACATTTGATCGACTACGACGACCTAAGTCAGATCGTGTTCTCCTCGGCATCGTAAACAATTTACTTAATCAAAGTCACTTTTAATTAAATTTAAAACCAAAATTGTTCTGGAGTTTTAGCGAGACAAACAAACAGCAATACATAAATTAACGTCTAAAATAATTTTCGATTTTGACATATATATCAACGGTAATCTGATGAAAAAATCTGTTGAACTTTAAAGTCTGCATTTACCGTCATTTAAACAAATTTTCAGTATTTTCTCACCTTTTAAACCTTCCCTGGACTTCCACAATTAATTCAAAACCAAAATTAGCCGAATCGGTTTAGCTGTTCTCGAGTTTTAGCGAGACAAACAAACAGCAATAGGTTTTTTATATATATTGATATCTTACTCTTTCCCCCAGTGCAATATGTTTAGCCTTAAATATATCTTACTCTTTTCTTTGTTACAAATTAGTTTTAAGTTATATCTTACTCTTACTTTCGTTATGCAATGGTACAGTACGAGAAGTGTGCTGTCTCACTTATTACAAAAAAAAACAGAGAATCAAATAAAAAAGAATGAGAGCATTTGCATTTTTTTGGAGAGCTCACCAATGTCAGACGTGTTTTACTCGCTATAATGGGTATGATAGTCAAAGAAACCACACGCGCAGCTCTAGTGAAGAATATAACAACAAGATTCCAAATGAACATTGAAGATGTTCATCATTACATCGGAATTTTTATATATATGTCAATATATCGTTACCCATTTTTTGGACCCATTGAATCCAGTATGAACCGCACAAAATTCGACGCAATTAATCAGCACCTGTCATTGCGTAATGAAAGCCAGAAAATCAAAAATGGTCAACCAGGCTTTGATCCATTGTTTCGCAGTAGAAGATTTGTCGATTATCTTAATCAAGGATTTGACTCAGTGCCAAAACAACCACGCCTTTGTGTTGACGAACAAATGTGTAGCACAAAGATCACTTTCGACAATACATGCCCAATAAGCCACACAAATGGGGTATTAAGCTGTTCGTTTTGTGTGATTCATATGGCTATGCATACCGATTCGAAATATATAGCGAAGCAAGCGATAATATTGTCTTACCTGGTCCCCCAGATCTTGGTGCTTCGGCCAACATTTAGTACGTTCGACCAAAACAGTCAGTGATGTACTTTGGAAGGACAGCAAGGCCGTTCCCTTATTCTGAACTTACGTAGGTGTTAAACCATTTGCTGCGGAAAGTTAAAATGAAAGTCCACTTAAGACTGGCCACACCTGACAGGAAAACAAAGCAAATTAAGATACTGTATAGATATTGATTGGAATATAAGGCACATATGGGCGGCGTCGATCTCATGGATGGACATATGGGCCGTTATCACATCAAAGCTAAAACCAGAGATGCTGCTACTAGAATTTTTTACCATTGTATTAATATGGTAGCAACAATATATTCTTTATAGGCGAATCTAAAAACAAAACGCGGTCAGTGACAAATTGATGCAACTTCCCGATTTTCGTGAGTCAATTGCTGATGGATTGGTGCCGTTTAAAAATAAAAACCGGGCAGGTTGTCCAGTCAGCACCCTATCTGAACAGGGCCAGATACAGTCACCATCTTTGCGAACAGACCGGTCAGCTTTTTCCCAATCAAAACAATTAATCCAGACTCCACGGGCTTAAACTTGGAAAGTAAAAGACGTTGGCTAGATCGGGAAAGTAAAAGACGTTGCAAGCTCTGTAAATCATCACAAACTCAATGCATTTGTGAAAAATGTAATTCACATTTATGCTGCACTTGAACAAAAAATTGTTTCAAAATATACCATACGAATAAATAAATTCAACATATCTATTCAATGCTTTTTTTATATGCTCAAATTCCCAAGAGTGCATTAGACACTTAATACCTTTTTTGCACCTGACAACTAATCAAAACTTGAATTTTTCTGATTTCGTTTTTGAGTTTAGAAGGCCTTATTTACTATAAAAAAATTGTTCTAATTATTTTCCTCCAATAGTTTAGAAAATATCATTAGAGGGGTAAAAGTATATAATACATTCACATTAAATTATTTTAAAATTAACTGATTACTCCCATTGAATCAGGTATTAAATTAGCATATACGCAGAACGAAATGTATGTATGCCTGTTTGCGTACATACGTACATACAATCGTACCTACATATATATACATTTATAATTATTTATTGCTTACAACAGAGTGTAACAAGCTGTGCTGAATGGTTTTTACCAATTTCATGTGAATACACCACTATACTAATGCGGTACAAATAGACATTGCACCACTGTATCTCATAACGAAAATTTTGTAATCATTTATGTTTGCACTTTCCATCGTGACAGTTTTCGCTGTTATAATTCATTGCAAACAAATGGACGTTGGACCACTGCACGCTATGTCCTAGTTTAATTTAATGTTGTTCGCTCATTTAAATTAATGTCAAGAAAATAAACATTGTGCTCTATTTCCAAGTGACGCTAGGTGCTTTTAGTGCGTGAGAGAATTGTACATTTACTATTGCGTTCTCCGTCTTTCACTTATTTATTTCGCACAAAATCTAGTAAAGGTTACCCTACACTATTTGAAAACGGCATACATATGTATATGTATATTTGTCATTGTACCTATCTGCAATCAATTACGACGATTAGTGATTGTTGTTTTCTCTAACAATTCCTCATACAACAAAGATAGCTGCTACCGATACTGTTGAATTTTTATCTTTTTAGCATCATTTTTTTCAAAGTTTTTTACGGCAAATTTTAGTTGTGTAGAAATCCAAGTAAATTAATAACGTCTCACTCGGTCTCCAATAGACTTGCGGTTTGAACTAAGTCTCTCTTATAGCTGTAGCGTAGACCAAGTGAGCACGCTCAACTGTACAAAAAAATACTTACATATTCAGCCATATTAATATGGGATATTACAAATTTTCTACCATATATTTATGGCGAGAGATACTTCGAGATACTTCTTTCTTCATCGTGGGTAGACGTGTTTTTCTGTGCTCCTGCATAATTTCTTTTGTTTCGGTTTTAAACTCACCGCGCCTGCCTAAAAATTCAGCTAATAATTTAGCAATAAATATTGACATTATTCTGTCATTTAAATTTTTGTCATTGCGCTTTTTGTTTATATTAACTATACAAAAGCAAAATCAAAGCATTGAACTTAATATTTGAAAAAACAACAAAACTTTTCAATAACCAGCTAAAAGATTGACAAAGTAAAGTCCTGAAAATCACTACCAGGCAGCAAAGAAGGCAAAATGAATCCTGCTCAGGAAATACAAAAGAGTCTTTGCCAAGGCAAAGTACTTCAAAAGCTTCTATGACAAATGTTAACCAAGTCATTAATAATGACGAGGTACGAAAAGTAGTGGCCTTGCATAAAACAAAAAAATTGTGTTATTTCAAAAACGGAAATAAAATTATTGCAAGAATTGATTTTGGCGACCTATGTACTAATGAACAACTTGACTTAGGTCAATTCTTTCAACGCTTGAAACGCAAGCCGGTATAAATAAAACAAGCCAAATCAATATGTCACCGTGGGAAAAGGTAGAGAAAACATTTTAATTAAAGATAAGAAAAATAAAGCACTAAGAGTTCATAAGGAGAGATTCAAAATTTATAAGTAAAAAAAAAGAAGATATTTTTAAAATAAATAAATGTAAACAACATTCAAAGAAAAAGCGTATACATGCGAAATTTTGTTTTATTAAATATGTATTTTTTATTTTTCCTTTAATTTAAAAAAAAAAAAATTATAATAGCGTAAGAGATACAAAAATATGTTCAAAAAAGACAAGACGATTTTTTTATATTTCAAAAAACTTCATTACATTACCTTATTCTTTAAAAAGGGGAGGTGAAGTGAATCACTATCCAAAATAATTAACACTCTGTTGCCAGCAATAAATAATTACAAATACATACATAAGAACGATTGTATGTACTGTACGTACGCAAATTTGCAATCATACATTTCGTTCTGTGTATATACATACATACATAAATGAACTGTGCTGGGCAAGCTAGCATAAATATGCCGAGCTTGCATTTTGGTTACACCAAGAATGAGTGACCAAACATGTGAGTACACTCTCGCTACTCACTCTCTTTTTATTTTGTAGCTGCCAATAAGCAGCATAAGCATTTTATGTTAACTTTGAGAAGTATTCACAATAAAGAATAAAGGGCGCACAGACGTGCCTCAATACAAAACAAATACTTTGATTGAAATCTAATTTACTAATGTGGAACTATTTGTGGATTGGAAATATTATAATAGTCTTCTGTTGAGGTGGACTCCAAGATATGGAACGTTGTCGGATTAAGGCACTAACACATTGTTCAGTGTCAATGATGGGCGGTTTTGTCTTTTGAGGGTAAATATAACGTGCTTCCATTTTTGTTCATTTACACGGTTGCGAAAGTTCTATGTTGGTCCGAGTCGGTATTTGAAGCTTCGATTGCTAGGATTTCTAGTGTAGTCCCCAGCGAGCACTAATGCTGCGACCTCTGTGATGGTGCGAGATCCCCTGATTACTTACAGGGACTTGCAATCGCGAATGTAGGATGGGATTACTGCATACATTAGGATGGAAAACACTACCGATGTAATCAGCAGTCTGCTTCTCTGCCTCGGCCGTAGGGCCGCAGTAAGCAGTTTGGTTATTCATGATTCGGGTCAGAGCTGTGGTCGCCTTCGCAGCCTTATTAGTCTGTGATCCAACATTACTCCCAAATATTTTATTGCTGGCTTGGATGAGATTGTACATCGATCGACCTGCTGCTTATCAAGACAGCTTCTGTTTTATGCAAAGCAAGAGTGAGTGATATACATGCTGTACTGCGTTATAAATGATGTTGCCATAAAAAAGGCCCTAGAACAGAGCCTTGGAGTACACCGCCGGTAACCGTATATTGCTTCCTTCCGCCTGAGGTATATCGTAGAGCAAAAAAAGTAGCTCCTTACCAGGTTTACTAGGCACTCTGATATATGTAGCGCCTGTAGTTGATTGGATGACTGGCCAGCCAGCAGAATTAAATGCGTTTCGCACGTCCAACGTCGTTACTAGGCAATATTGCTTGCTACCTCCCTGTGGCGTTGCTTGCACTGCGTCTCCTTCTAAAACTAAACTGGCAATCTGAGAGTCCGTAACGCTCCTCCAAATATTTTTCCAGCCGATTGGAAATTAATTTTTCTAAGAATTTTCCTATAAAATCTTAAATACACAATGGTCTGTATGAAGATAGGTCTTCGCCGTCTCCCCCCTTTGTTGGAAGGACTAGCTGTTATATTTTCCATCTTATTGGGGACGTAGGTCTTCGTATGCAGGTTTTGAAAAGCTCAGCAAAGATTGTCGGATAGTGCTCGACCGCGATTTTAACAGCCACTGCTGATGTTCCATCTGGGCCTGGTGCCTTATTTAATTTTCTTGCTCAATGCTTCGATTTCCGAAGCATCTGTAAATTGTGGGCTTTATACATAAGCTTCCGGTTCAAAGTTGGCTGCAAGATATGTAGAAAAAACGTCGGGATCGGTTGGCATTAGTCGTCTTGCCAGTTTCCCCATCACTAGCTTGTATGCTGTCCCAAATGGTTGGGCATCTGCGTCTGCATATAGCTGTTTTCAGCGTGCGGGCTAGCTTTGCCTGATCTGCTTGTTCAGGATGGCCCTTTCGTTTTTGTAGTCTTCAAGCAGCTGAGGATATGTGTTCCTACCGCGTTCCCGTTGCTGTCTGCATCTTGCTCTGTGGTATTGTTGTCCCGCTTCGGCTATTTTCGTGTTCCACCAATGTACATATCGGCTTACGTGTTTTACCTCCTTGCATTTGAATATTGAGAATATTGCATCGATTATTTGTTAGAGTGTTAGCGTCTGAGCATACTTGCTGATGCGTATTGCCTATCATATATACCAGAGTATCTGGGCTCAGTGACTTTGCGTTCCAGCTCTGAAATTTTGGTTTGAATGCCCCATTTGGTATATTCCGTAACGTTCTATTTGCCATATCTTGCGAGATTTCCAGATGCAAAGGTCAGGTCTATTATTGAACCTCTTCCCGCCTAGCTGTATGTATGTTTGTTTCCTACATTCAGTAGGTACAGGTTTAGTGAGGCGAATGCATCCAAGATTATTCCTCCTCTCCTTGAATTTGAAGCGCTTCCCCACTCTGTTGCCCAGGCGTTAAAGTCACCTGCAATTATTATTTTCTAGCTAGCTCCGTCCACCATATCGTCTATGATTTTTTTTTATACGTTTTATTTATTTTGTTGGATCTCTTATTTAACTTTATAAGACTAACAACAATTTTCTAGTTTTATCTTAATCTAATACGTAATCTAGCATTTGAAGAATGCTACATTGGTCTATGCCCCTGATTATTAGTTAGAGGGTTGGAAGGTCTTTTCTTTGGAGACGAGTTCTATCACATACTCGGGTTAATGATTGGGCGAGGGTACTCGGATGTGCCTGCAGTTTAGCGGTGAACTTTAGCTGTTGTACCTTTATTTCGGTTGTTACACTGTTAATATGTAGAACTTTCTGTACGTTTTCATTTCGGATATACCAAGGTGCTCCCGTGATAGTTCTGAGAACCTTGGATTGAGCCCTTTGTATGGTTTCGATGTTGCTGTTGCTTGCGTTTCCCCACAGTGCAGAGCCGTACATCCAGATGGGTTTTAATACCGAGTTGTAGAGAAGAACTTTGAACTCTAAACATAGGGGAGATCGTGCATTGATAAGCCAATGTAGTCCGGTTGCTTTAAGCTTTAGCTGTTTTTTCTTGGCTTCTATGTGCTTACGGCAAGTTAATCTTCTGTCCAGTTGAACTCCAAGATACACAACATCGTCGGATTGACGCACTGGCACGTTGTTTAGTGTCAATGATGGGCAGTTTCTTCTATTGAGGGTAAACGTAACGTGCTTGCATTTCTGTTCATTTACACGGATGCGCCAATCTGCTTTTCAACCTCCTTTAAATGGGTTGCCAGTTGCTCAGCAGCTTTGGTCGGGCATTTGGAGCGGCTAAGGATGGCCGTGTCATCGGCGAAAGTAGATGTGGTAAGTGTAGGGCTTGTTGGTATGTCCGCTGTATACAGAAGATACAGAGTTGGACCTAGCACGCTGCCTTGAGGTACTCCTGCCTTTGATTCGATGTCGTCAGAGGTGAAGCTCTCTTTTATTTTGTATATTAGGCCATCCAGCCAGACTCGGTCGAAGGCTTGGGCGACATCAAAAATAATTGCTGTGCAATATTCTTTTTGCTCGAATGCTGTGCGGATCTCTGAGGTGATACGATTGACTTGTTCAATTGTGCCATGCTTTTCACGGCAGCCAACCTGATGATGTGGTATTATATTTTGGTTTTCCTGGATTGTGTTTATACGGAGCTGTAGGACCTTTTCAAATAGTTTTGAGAGACTTGGCAATAAACTGATGGGTCTGTAAGATGAAGGCTGTGTTTTGTCTTTCCGGGTTTTAAGATCATTATGATTTTTGATTTTTTCCAACTAATGGGAAAGTGACCAGTTTTTAATAGAGAGACTTTTTTTTTGAGAGAGACTTGGCAGTAAACTGATGCGTCTGTAAGATGAAGGCTGTGTTTTGTCTTTTCCGGGTTTTGGGATCATTATGATTTTTGATTTTTTCCAACTAATGGGAGAGTGACCAGTTTTTAATATCGCATAGAAAAGTTTTCAGATGTGTTGCACGGCGCAGATCGGGAGTTCTCTGATAATTTTCGGGGTTATTTTTTTTTCTTGGATTCATATAGTTTTTAATAGTTGCGGAAATTTCCTCCGCTTGAAATTTCGGTGGCTCCCTTTCTGCTGGTGTGCTCAGGGGGGGGGTGCTGAAATGAGTTTAATGACGGGTTTGGCAGAAATACCGTTTTTAGGTGAGCTGCAAAGGTGAGTGCTCTTTCTTCGTCTGATCGGGCCCATTTACCAGTTGAACATCTTAAAGGAGAAATAATCTCAGTTGGAGCAGTCATAGTTGGGTGAGCTTTCCACAGCGGATATTTGGTGCTGGTAGGGCTAAGCTTCTCGATATATTGCCGCTGTGCCCTTGCTTCTTCTTGCCTAAGCGCTTTTGCTAGAATTCGAGAAGCTGTTCTTAGGCGAATTTTTGCTGCCGGGGATCGAGACATTTGCCATTCTCGCCTGAACCAACTTTTATTTGTTACAAGTAGTTCAATTAGCCGGTTGTATGACTTGTGTTTTTCGTAGGTGTATCCGATACATGGGGTAGAAATTTCTGCTGCTGGGCCGAGGTGCAAAACTCGATGTCATCTTCGTAGTCCAGTTTGGGATTCAACTCAACATGGGTACTTATATATTTCTTAAATCTGAGTTCGTTTTATAATTTGTTAGGCCGGATGGGTGCTCTATGACTTGTGGATGTGTTGAAACTGTGAAAATTACTGGCGAGTGGTCAGATGACAATTCTGCTAGTGACTCTGCCGTTATTAAATTGTGCGCAAATCCCCTGGTGATTGCAAAGTCTATTAAATCTTGGAGCTTGCGTGGATCTGATGGCCAGTATGTGGGTTTATCCGGTGACGCATAGTCCATTTTGTTAGTTGGGTTGATGATTGTATTATACAGCTGTTTGCCTTTTGGATTTACCAGGCGGGATCCCCAATGAGTGTGCTTGGCGTTGTAGTCTCCTGCAGCAATAAATCGTACTCCGAGTGTATTGAAGAAATCAGTAAACTCTTTTTCAAAGATTGAGAATCGTGGTAGACAGTAAAGTGCAGCCACGGTTGTACTGCCGAAAGTGGTTTGGAAACTTATTGAAGTTGCTTGTAGGTGTTGTTTGGGAAATCCATTGTGTAGACAGTGTTTAATCCGGTTTTTGATTAGGACACCAGTTCCTCTGTGAGCCTTGCCGTCAGGGTGATTTGTTGCGTAGAATGCATATTTAGGTATTTGAAAGTTGTTTTTGTTGGTAAGGTGAGTCAGTCATATATAGTCATCAATATCATTTGAGTCCAGAAACAGTGACAATTCTTGTTTGTGCTAGGAAATGCCGTTTGCATTCCAAAGTCCTATATGTAGTGCTGACATTATTTATTTTTGTCCAAAAGCTTTTGAATGAGCAGGTTTTGGTTCCGCATAAGTTCCTGCATGCAATTTTGCATGAACGTCATGAAATTTGTCATGTTTTGATTTAGCGAGATCAACAACGTTTCGATCCCATTGGGTTGCTGGCCGAGTGCGGGTAGACTTGGGGCTGCATTGGTTGAGATTGCAGCGGGATTTACAGTTGTAGAGGGCTGTGAGCTTCCGTTGCGCAGCACACTTGCAAATGTTACTCCAGGAGTAGTTGTTGTTGGAGCTGCTGATGACCTTACAGCTCTTGAGAAGAATATTCCCGGTGTGGTTTGCGAGGGAATAAGTGTCCAGCACTAGATACGAGCCGTAGATTTCTTTGCGTTAAGACGGGCCTTCAGTTCCTTATAGACAGGACATCCTCTGTAATTTGCGGTGTGATTTCCACCGCAGTTGCTGCACTTCCTTGTATTGTCGTTTGTTTTATTGTCGGAACAGACACACTCTTGTTGAATTTGTCCACAGCCAACGCAAACTGGGCGAAGACTGCAGAACGACTTTGTATGCCCAAACTCCTGGCAATTGTAGAGGTGCATTGTATAGGGTGATTCCTCTTGTGTGGCTCTTCGACAGTGATTCTGCGGTGTAGCAAAAGTTGTAGATCATATATCGGGTGCACTGCGTTAGTTTTTAATGTTTTATCACACGTGGGCTGTAACTCCACTTTGAACAGGGGTTGTGGTACTTTACTTCTGTTCTTCAGAAGTTCTGCTTCAACGATTTCCTGCGTCGGCACTGTAGGTTCAATGCCTTTGATCACGGCTTAAAGTCCTTTCGCGCTTTTAAGTTGGAATGTGTATTAGTTCACAATTGTTCGTTTTTTGCACTTTGGTCTCTTTTATGTTCCCTGTTAAGTGGAGTCACATAAAAGTTATTCTGACCAACTAGAGCTACCAACTTTGGCACTAGTGAGGTGCAGTTTGCACCACGGATGTAGAATGGTGGCGGTTTGACTTCAGTGGGTTTCTTTTGGGATACTGCTTCTTGGGATTCTGGCTGATTTGACAGTATTTGGAATCTATTGCCTTCAAATGCTTTTCGTTGAACAATATTAGTTTTGTTCATTTTCAGTTTGTTACCGCCTTTTTTGGTTTGTGGACTAAGCTTTCGCTTGTTTATATTAATATATCTGTCCATTCCAGTTGGAACAGATAAGTTTGGATTCAACGTTACTGGTTGAGCAGATTTTGTTGAGGTAGTCTGCTGGTCAGTGATCGAAGCTTTTGCAGACGTTGCGGCTGTTACAGTTGTTGTTCGATCAGTAGAAGCAATTGTTGCTTTTGTGAGCGCGCTGACGGCGGTCGGCGAACCCAATGACCCAATTAACACTTCAGGTGTCAACGAATTTGAGGGTGAAGCGCATTGGGCGCTCCAAGACAAATTGTTGTTACTGGTTGGTGTAAGCAATTTGCTCGTACTTGCACTCTTGGATTCAGCGCTCGCTGTTGTTGTGGTAGTTGGATATACTACTGAGAAATACGCATTGTTGCGTTGCACAGAGAGCCGACGCACGTTGTGTTGTTGGAGAATTTGTTCTTGTAGCTTCTGCTGGCGAAAGTCTAGTGAAGAAGGGCCCGAGTTAATCTCTTTACTCGTTGGCATTACTAGTAAATTTAGTTATTTACTAAGTATTGCTATTTGTATTTACAAATAACAATATAATTGTGATTGGGCGTCTCTGTGGCGACTGAGAGCCCTGTCACTTGTTTTATTTTAATTGTTTGAAGGTTGAAACCGAAGAAATTGCGAAGTGCAATAAAAAGTACGTCCGATCGCGTTGACAGTCGATTGTCGACTATCGTCTATGATGGCCGTAAATTTCTCTATTCCGATGCTTAGAGCAATGTAGCAGCTGTAGATGTATACGCTGTTGGCCTTTGCTTTGACATAGCCTCTACTCTGCTGGTCTCCTCCAGGTGTATTTTTGACTGACTGCAGCTCCAGATTGCAGCTTTATATTTCGCGTTTTGTACCCATTTCATATCCTGTTTATCTTTATAAAGCTCGAAGAGGATTGCTATATCTATGCCCAGCTCTTTGACAGGCAGTCAAGTCAAGTCAAGTCAGGTATTAACAAGTCCTGGGCTGTTTCGCCATGATTGAGATTTAATTGTAAAAGCTTAATCTTGCCGATTGGATTTGGCTGCCTCCTGGTACATTGGGCACGCACTGCTAAGGGTATTGTGTGGTGTGTTTTGCGATTTATTTCTGCAGAGAATGCAGCATGATTTTACGGTAAATGTTTTGGAGGCGTGATCGCCTGCACCGCAGTTAAAATACAGTTTGCATTCGTCATACTTGCTTCGTCTGTACGGGGTTTACCAGGCGGTATCCCCAATGAGGCTGCTTGGCGTTGTAGTCTCCAACAGTAACAAATCGTGCTCCGAGTGTATTAAAGAAGTTAGTAAACTCTTTTTCGAAGATCGAAAGGAGTTGGGGCAGTAGAGTGCAAAGTGGGTTGAACACTTATTGACGGTCCTTGTTTGGCAAATCCATTGTGCAGACGTTGTTTAATCCGGTTTTTGGTTAGGATACCAGTTCCTCCGTGAGCCTTGCCGTTTTTGGTGATTTGTTGCGTAGAATGCATATTTAGGTTTGTGAAAGATGTTTTTATATGTAAGGTGTGTTTCTGATAGCAGCATGATATTAATATCATATAATTCCAGAAACAGTGACAGTTTCTGTTTGTGCTTGGTAACGCCATTTGCATTCCAGAGGTCTATTTGTAGTACTGACATTATTTATTCTTGTCCATAAGTTTTTGAATGAGCAAGTTTTGGTTCCGCGTAAGTTTCTGCATGCAATTTTGCATAAAGGTCAAGAAGCTGGTCATCAAGAACGTTTCGGAAGGACTTGGGACTTGTGGGCTCTGTGGGCAGGTGTAGTAGTTATTGTAGTAGTTGATGACCTTACAGCTCTTGAGAATAATATACCCGGTGTGTTTTGCGAGGGAATAAGTGTTGAGCCCTGTCTAACAAAGTTGTAAGTTTGAGAAACCAATTTCGTTTAACGAGTTGTTATAAATATACATTTCACAAAATCATGGTTAGCTGGTGAAATAATAAAGGTAGGAGAATGCTGCAACCGAGTAATGCTTTTGGAATTGCTGGAATTTGTTAGCCCTTTATGAAGAAAAATAAAAAAGAATTCCTTTTAAACTAATGGAAAAGGTGAACTTTCAGAAATTTCATATAAAAAGGTTTTCACAATAAATAATAAGATCATGTCAAAACCTAAGTTTCCAATGCAAAAGATAATCCCTTTATATAGCTTAATTAACGCCATAAGGTTCGATCAAAGAACAGGATACAAAGAGGAACCTGGTGGCTGATCGAGCCTATCTCTCAAAAGGAAATCTTTTAAAACAGAGATCCAGCAAACTAATGAAGTAATGTCCAATTTTCTAGAATAATATAGGTCAAAAATACTTGAGAGAAATTTTTGACATTAATGAACTCAATTGCTGCATAGGTGCTAAAAAACTGAATTCTGGAATTAAAGGTTCAACACGGATTCGAGTTTATAGTTTTAAGTTAAATCGGAGCGACTGTTATGATCGCTCCGAACACTTTTATTGTTTCTTTGTTAATGATATTAATTATTCTTCAAGTCTAATGCGGCGCGGACCGCAGTGGCAGCGCTGCCTTATGTATATTAGTTCTTTAATATATAATATATAAAATGAACATATATGTATATATGTAAGCAGCGGATATGCCGCAGTGGGAACAGAGCGTGGTCTGCACATTTATATCTTAAGCAAGCGGTCACTGCATGGGACACATGCTGACGCGGCTTGTCTGTAACTCAGTGTACTTGTGGCCGATCATATTTCGGCGCAACAAAAACATAGTGTCGTTGTATTGTAGCGTTTATGTTTATTGGTATATAAGAAGTATACACTGGACATAATGCTGAGCACAGTAAGCTCTCGATATGTGCATATCACAGAATAACGCAACTCCGACATTGTAGGTAGCCGAACTTTTTCTATGAAAAGAAAATTTCATTGATCGGAATATAGTCTTGAATTAAAAATTTGTCTCTTTGGTGGATTACAAGTAGCCGAGCTTGATGAGCTGTTGAGTTGTTTTACAACATTCTTGTGCGTTTTCCTTGGCTTTCTTGTTTTAATTACCCTAGATATGAACTTTTAGCTTTATATATGCTTATTAAAATATAAAGCATAAATTCTCAGAATCGTTTTTTAACAATGCATCAAGAATGTTTGTTTTTTTTTTTGCTGTTGAATATTTATAAAATTGGTATGTATTGGTGTTACCTATATTAATAAATCATTTTACACTATATATATTCTTTATATAAGATAATCACCACACCATTACAAATATTTGTCTGACACATCCACTTATAGTTGTTTTTTGTTTTTTTACGGTATCGTCAACAAAAAAATGCGTTTTATTCGAAACACGATTTTTGAAAACTGTTGCCAATATACCTCACATATCTTTATATCTTTATTACACCTAATGGAAATAAGTATATGTGCTCAAATTTTTCTTTCTATATCTGTATTAAGGGATTAGATCTACTTGTAAGCGCAAAAAATCCTGCATTTTTGAACATTTTTTGTGGCGAGGCTGTTTATTGAATGAAAACAGAAAAGAAAGGATTATATAGAAAATTCAATGAAATTTTAGAATATGTTATGTTTTTCAAAAAATATTAGAACGCGTTGCTTCTGCAGGACATCTCCTGGAGGTCCTCCGAAAACAGGTGTTTAAGATTAAACACGGTAATTGTTAAAACGACATAAAATATACACAATTAAAAGAATAAATAAATTAAAGTATAATTCGAATCCTGCCTAGCGTACGTGACGTGAATATAGTTATGTTTTAGCCGATGCATTCAGCTAGGCATTTAACGATCAACGCAGGCTTGGAATATAAATAGATCTAACACCTGCACATCCGGGTTTCCTGGAACTCATAACCGCAATTAGAATTAAAATTCCACCACCAAATATGTGACCCTTAGAATCTAAGACTAGACCTTTTCTAACAAATATTTTAGAAAATAAAAGTCAGTTTAGATTGTGAATTCAACAAATGAAGATCGGGTTAATTATTTCTTCTCCTCGGAAGCCCTATTCATTTTGGTCCTTCGAGCTCCTCGGAGATCCAATTCATTTTGGTCCTTGGAGTAAAGACTCTCTTGCTTTTCCCCATCAGTGGTAAGAGACAAAGAGGTTGACCAGCTCCTTAAAGTCTGCGATCTAGCTAAGTTATATGCTATGACCAGCTAAAGGTAGCAAAATAATAAACTCCTGTTTTCCCCCACCAGTGGTAAGAAACGGAGTATAATTGAAAATATTTTAAAATATTTAATTCAAAAAAAAAAAAAAAGTGCGTCCGTATTTAGAAGGCAGTTTGCTGTGGAGCAATTGCAGAAATTCGTGTCGGCAAAAATTTGGTGTGGCGTGTTCGAAGCCAATATATCGAACTCTCGTAAAAAAGGAAGGTTCCGCAAAAGAAAATCTCAACTCGCGACTCGCTTCAACATACCGGTGTGAGTGAGCAAATAAAAAAAAAGACAGACTAATAGACAGTTCCAGTCAAGATTGCCAGTGGCAGGAACAGTGTCAAAGAGCCAGTGGAAGTGCCCAGTGACCAGAGTATACGCGGTGGCAGTATACAGTGCAAGTAAGAATCCCGAGAATTCCCAAAGACGTGGGCGCAAAGACGAAGCCCTTGACATCGCTCATCATCACCCATCAAGAAGGAAGGACGACATCAGCAGCAGCAACATCAACAGCAGCAGCAGCAACAGATAAGATACAATAAGAATTATATTTGTTTATATATATTTATACATATATACAATAAGATTTAAATTTATGAAAATTTTGTCAGACAAAACAATTGAGTTGCTACAGAAGCAGTCTAAGTTGATGGAAAGGTTGAGGTTTTTAGAAGGGTTAGATGCTAGTAAAATTAATAAGGAAATTTTAAAGGAAGCAGATGAAATCCAAACAAAGTGGGTAGGTAATCATAGTATGCTATTAAAGATTGGACTGGTCGATCACGATTATTTCAATAATAAAAGAGTTGATGATGGCCATGTGTTAACAAAACGGATAAAAAATAAATCCATAGAACCAAGCAAGGTAGGTGCTAGTAAGTCAACTGTCGTTGAAGAAGACGTTAGACCTAGTACTAGCAAAGAAGCCGCTGGTAGGGTGGATACGGTCAAAGATAAGGATAGTGTAGGTGAAGAAAATGAGTTTGAAGAGAGAGTTCGCCAACTTCGGGAATACCTGGAGAGGGTGAACATTGACGTTGGGGATATTGACAAGAAGTTGGAATTATTTAATTTTATTTTATGTGGCAGAAGGTACAGAAAAAGGTAGAAGATCTGTACGAAAAATTTGTAGCCAACAGTTAGTTCCAAGATGCAACAGAGGAGCTAGAGTTTGATGTGCAAAATACTCTAGGAGCATTGGAAGAAATCATAAATAAACCGGTAGGAATCAAGGTTGAAAATGTCTGTATGAGAGAGGAACTGCCGGTGTTACCGAAAATTCAGGTACCCGCGTTTTTCGGAGAACCGAAAGAGTGGGACCTGTTCGCGGAATTATTTGTAGAACTAATAGATAAAAGAGAGGATCTTAGTCCTGCTCTTAAATTTAATTATTTAAAATCCGCGTTACGGGGAGAAGCGAGGAGCATGGTAGCTCATTTATTGTCGGGTTCGGCCGATAATTAATACCGCTAATAATAATAATAATAATAATAATAATAATAATACCGCTTGGGATTTACTAACCAAGCGGTATGAGAATCATCGAAGGATATTTTCCGAACAGTTAAACCGGATAGTTGACTTACCGGTTGTTAACAATGAGTCCGCTAAGAATATAAAAGGGGTGATTGACTTAATTAATGAGTCAACACACCTTATTAAAATAAAAGCCAATCTGTCCGATGAGGTTGACGTGATATTCGCTCAACTCATATTAAGGAAGTTGGATAAAGAGGGTCTTCAATTGTATGAGAGCCAAGTTAAGAAGACGAAGCAGATACAGCAGTTATCTGACGTCTTAGAATATTTGGAGCAGAGATATTGTTCACTAAGCTCGATAAAAAACGAAGAAAAAAGACCAATGCAAAAGATGGCATATACGGCTTTTAATGAAAACTGTCCGATTTGCAAAGTTGCCGGACACAGCACATTACAGTGCTATAAATTCAAATGCTTGACTCCAAAGGGTCGAACTAGCCAAGAAAGTGCAATTATGCAAAAGGTGCTTGAAACATTCAAGCAATAAGAGATGCGCAAGTGAGGATATTTGCGCAATGTGCGGTAGGGGGCATCACACATTACTCCATGTTGGTAAAAAAAGGGAAATAGTAAATACGTGCGTTACGGCAAAACCGTCGCTGTTGGCTACCACCCTAATAAAAGTAAAGGAAATGAATGGAGGGTGTGAGACCCTAAGAGCCTTAATTGATAGTGGATCACAGAGCACTATTGTTTCTGAGGAAGCTGCTCAAATTCTAAAATTACCGAAAATAAAGGGACACACTGAGATAAGCGGTGTGTCATCACCGAAAACTAGTTCATCAAAGTACAAAATAAAGTTGGCAATAAAAGTCCGAGAACCGTGGAAAAAGCTTCTTAGGGTTGAAGCGATTGTATTGCCTAAATTAATGACAGCCCTTCCAAAGAAAGAAGCAGATGTAGATAAGTCAAAATGGCAATCGTATGTGTTAGCCGATCCCAATTTCAATAAGCCTGGTCGGGTTGACGTGATATTGGGAGTTGATGTATACACCCATATTGTAAAAAGTGGTGTTACAAAAATTGACGGGTTGTTGGGACAGAATACGCAGTTTGGATGGATTGTTTCGGGTAATACAAAGGCAGAAGGAAACAAATCCTTTGTCGCCACAACTATAGGTCTTACAAGATCAAAATGTAAGGAGTATATTGGCAGAAAAACAAAAGTAGAAAAGCAACCAAAAATACAGTTAAATCTCGCCCCCCGGCAGGACCTCGCTTCGGAGCTGTTTCTAAGGCTGGAGCTAAATCTGTGAAATACCAACAAAAAAGAGTTCGAGTCGAGAAAAATAGAAAAGACAAATATAACTATCCCGTTATATGGCCTTTGGAGAAAAGTATCAGTGTTCACAAAGGTCGGGGAAACAAAGTAGGAATGAAGAATTTGGTAAAAAATTGGAAAAATAAAAATCACCATTTTTCTAGATGGCCTTTGAGGAAAATTGAAAGTACTCTCAAAGGTGGGGACAATATAAATAAAGTAAAACTACATGAAGGGTCGATTACAATACCAGTTAGTAATCTTTGTCCGATAAAGTTAACGAAAGCGAAGAAGGGGGAAACTCGAGAAAATAATTCAATTACAAATAAAAAGACTCCACCAGGCCAAAGAAAAAAAAATTAGTTAAAAAGTATATAAACCTTTTTGAGAGCCATGGGATTCTTTGTTGATAGATAGCTAATTATAAAATCCCTTATTTATAGAGTTATCCCGGTACCAGTAGCGTACATAAACAAAAATAGCGAGAATTTAGTATTTGATTTTGAAATAGACTGCCATTATCTCTTGATCCAATCCACCTTAAATAAATGTCAGACGTGGCAATCTAATAAAAGAGTGTGTGAAGGTAGTTGGTCTTGGAGCAGTGCTAATGATAATGTCTGTGAAATAACACCGTTGAAACCAAATAGTCGGTCTAATTATGTCTACAAAACGATAGGTGCCTTAAAATCGTATTTGATCAATTTAGAAAGTAAAAATAGTTGGCTGTTTAAAGTTTCGTTTCATATTAAAGCTAAAGTCCAGTGTGGTAGTGCACAGAAGGAATTGTTACAAGAATGTATGCTATGAATGTATTATAATATTGTGAACCATATAACAGAGTTAAAAATAATTAAAAATTGAATAAAAAGTTTTGAAAGACCACCACTTAGAATTTTTTGGTCTAAACTTTCATCATGTAACTGGTCATGCTTCTTTAGTTATAGCAATTATATTAATTATAGTTGTAACAATATTTATTATAAGAAAAATAAAGATAACTAGAAGGCTTCAAATGATAACGTTTGGCGGCCCTTCGCAGAATGTTTAAGATTAAACAGGGTAATTGTTAAAACGACATAAAATATACACAATTAAAAGAATAGATGAATACATAATGATCGAAGGATTAGTAAAAATTTTAATTTTTGAGAAAATGGTGACTTCTAAAAAAATCGTTTTTTCGAAATTTTTTTTACTTTATGGTGGCTTTAAAAATCAAAATAATTTTCATAATTTTTCCTTTTTCCTTCGATCATTAGCTGGCAAAAATATCTAAGAATATCTGGTAAAAATTTCAATCCAATCGGTTAAGCCAATTCCGAGAAATCTTGCTCGCCGACTTTAAAAACATAGTTTTGAAAAAAACGCAGTTAAAGTTTTGGGAACTATTAAATCGAGTAGAGGTCTTTCCATATATGCTATTTTTTTTAAACTAACATTAACATTCTTAAATACATGTTCATTCGAAATATGCAAAAAAAGAATTTTTATTTTTTTTGAAAATTACAAGAAGATATAACCCCTTAAAACTAACCAAACAATTATTTTTAGTAACACAATTTTTCTATGGACCATTAGGTCCACTATTCGCGGTACCGTTATCACCATTTTGTATGGCATCATACCACTTTTCATAGGAAAGAAGTATATGTATGTGTAATATGACATCAGTCGGTATTTGGCATCGATCGTGGTCACATAAATAAGCTTTGGCAAATCTTTTTTATACCCTGTACCCATAGGGTAAAAGGGTATATTAAAGTCGCCAAAATGTATGTAACAGGCAGAATTAAGCATTTCCGACCCTATAAAGTATATATATTCTTGATCAGCATCAACAGCCGAGTCGATTGAGACATGTCCGTCTGTCCGTCTGTCCGTCTGTCCGTCCGTCCGTCCGTCCGTCCGTCCGTCCGTCCGTCCGTCCGTATGAACACCTAGATCTCAGAGACTATAAAAGATAGAGCATCCAAATTTGGTGTGAACATGCGTCTAGTGTGTACACAGATCAAGTTTATTTCAAATTTTTGCCACGCCCACTTCCGCCCCCGCAAATCGCGAAAACGTATTACTAGAGCTGTATTAAAGATATCGTATTCTTACTTGGCACACCTAATTATATATCAAAACTGGACCAGCTGACCAAATTTAGTCAAAATCGGACAATAAATATCGGAGATATACCTATATGACTTTTGCACTGAATTGCCAAGGCGACATTGGCTGCCAAGAGTGAGCGAGACAGTATGCGTTCGCTGTTGCTGCATGTTATAGAGAATTTTGCATGAAATTTATGGCGATTTCGAGGATATTCTATTTCATTTAATATAACTAGTTGGTACAGGGTATACTCAATGTCGGCAGGGACGACTCGCTTGCTTCATTTTTTTTTAATAATTAAAAACGTAAGTAAACAAAAAAAAACACGCGGACAACTAGACATTACCATATTTTTGTTAAATTGAACTGTAGGATACCACGTGGGACACATTTAAGGGCTGAGGAACGTGGCTTGATTCTAGGCATGAAAGAAAGTGGGGAAACAATTGCAGAAATTGCTTTCCGGGTGAATCGTCATAAGAACACCATAGCAAACTTTTGCGAAAATTTGACCAATTATGGTAAAATCAAGTGTACTGGCCGACCGACGAAAATCCATGAACGCTGTAAGCGGGAAATTTGCCGACTTGCTGCCAAAAAGGAGATGTGCTGCGGCGATATTTGCAGCCATCTGAATCTCAGTGTCCAGAACGTTTAACGTTTGCCGAAAAATACAAATTTTGGACTCACAAGTTCCAAAATGTAATTTTTAAAGACAAGAAAATATTTAATTTAGAAGGTCCAGATGGATGCCACAAGTATTGGAGATTTAAGATTTAAGACAAAGCATACCAAATGGCTTTTGTCCAATATGGCTATAATAGTAAGTTCATTGTTGTCTTCAAAAAGCTGTCAACATCAAGACCAGTTGAACAGCCACCATTGAACATTTTAACTCCGGTCCCGTCAGAAGAGAAAATTGTTATCCGATTTAAAAATTCATTGACTAAATGTCAATAAAAAAAACTTTCGCGATCTTAGGATTTCCCGATCCTGTAATCTTTTTCCTGTTTACAACAAAGTGAGAGAAGCCAAGTCAAAATGTAGACCTTTCATTATTTTTGTTTTTTAACGTTTTATTTGTTTGTTAGACTTTTATATAGGCTTATAAGACTAACAACAATTTTCTAGGTTTATCTTAATCTAACACATAACCTAACATCTGAAAGATTCTACATTGATCTGGGGCCCTGGGTTGGGAGGTCGTTTCGTTGAAGACGAGTTCTTTCACGCAGTCGGGTTAATGATTTGGGCAGAATATTCGGGTGTGCCTGCAGTTTAGCGCTGTACTTCAGCAGTTATAACTTTATTTCAGTTTACGCTAGGAATGTGTAAGTCTTTCTGTACTTTTTTGTTTCAGATATACCAAGCTGCTCCCGTGATACTTCCGAGAACCTTAGATTGTGCCCTTTGTATGGTTTCGATACTGCTTGCGTTTCCCCACAGTACAGAGCCGTATGTCCAGATGGGTTTTAATACCGAGTTGTAGAGGAGAACTTTGAATTCCAGACATAGGGGAGATCGTGCATTGATGAGTCAATGTAATCCGGTTGCTTTAAGCTTCAGCTGCTTGTTTTTCGCTTCGATATGCTTCCGCCAAGTTAATCTTCTGTCGAGGTGAACTCCAAGATATATAACATCGTCAAATTGTGGCACTGGCACGTTGTTGAGTGTCAATGATGGGCAGGTTCGTCTGTAGAGGGTAAACGTAACGTGCTTGCATTTCTGCTCATTTACACGGATTCGCCAATCTGCTAGCCACTTTTCTACTTCCTTTAAGTGGGTTGCCAGTGGCTCAGCAGCCTTGATCGGACATTTGGAGCGGCTGAGGATAGCCGTGTCGTCGGCTAAAGTAGATGTGATGAGTGTAGGGCTTGTTGGTATGTCCGCTGTATACAGAATATAAAGTGTTGGACCCAACACGCTGCCTTGAGGTACTCCTGTTTTTGATTCGAAGTCATTAGAGGTGAAGCTATTACATCGTACGGCAAATCTTCTGTTGGATAGATATGATTCCATATATGTTTAAGATAGATATGATTCCATACACTTTTTAGATGTGTCGCACGGCACAGATCGGGAGTTCTTGGATCATTTTTGGGTTTATTTTGTCATGGCCGGGCGACTTCCTTGGTTTAATATAGTTTTTAATAATTGAAGAAATTTTCTCCGCTTGGGATATCAGTTGCTTACTTTCCATTGGGGTGCGCAAGAAGGGGAGCTGAAAAAAATTTGTTGACGAATTTCGCAGAAAGACTGTTTTTAGATGAGCTGCAAATATGAGTGCTCTTTCTTCGTCTGAATGGGCCCATTTGCCAATTGGGCATTGTATAGGTGAAATTATTTCGGCTGGAGCAGTTATGTTTGGATGTGCTTTCCACAGCGGATATTTGGTGCTGGTAGGGGTGAGCTTCTCGATGTATAGCCGCTGTGTCCTTGCTTCTTCTTGCCTAAGGCGATGTTTTGCTGCCGGTGATCGAGACATTTGCCATTCTCGCCTGAGCCGCCTTTTATCTGTTAGAAGTAGTTCAATTAGCCTTTTTTTTTTCCTGGGTGTGACTTATAATAGGGGTAGATATATCTGCTGCTTCAATAAGCGTCGACTCTAGTGCAGAGGTGCAAAGCTCGATGTCTTCTGTGTCGTCCAGTTTGGAATTTAGATCGATATGGGTGCTTATCTATTTTTTAAATCTCAGCCAGTTTGTTTTCCAATTTGTTAGCCCGAGTGTGTTTCACTATATTAACAAATTAATATAGTGAAAACTCTTGGCGAGTGGTCCGATGACAATTCTGCTAGTGTCTCTGCCGTTATCAAATTATACGCAATTCCCCTGGTAATTGCAAAGCCTATTAGATCTTGAAGCTTGCGTGGATCTGCTGACCAGTACGTGGACTTATTCGGTGAGGCATAGCCCATTTTGTTTGCTGGGTTGATGATTGTGTTATACAGCTGTTTGCCTTTTGGATTTACCAGTCGGGATCCCCAATGAGGGTGCTTGGCGGTGTAGTCTCCTGCAGCAATAAATCGTACTACGAGTATATTGAAGAAATCAGTAAACTCCAGATCGAAAATCGTGGTGGGCACGGTTTTACTGCCGAAAGTGGTTTGGAAACTTATGGAAGTTGCTTGCAGCTATTGTTTAGCAAATCCATTGTGTAGACAGTGTTTAATCCGGTTTTTGATTAGGATGCCAGTTCCTCCGTGAGCCTTGCCGTCTAGGTGATTTGTTGCGTAGCATGCATATTTGGGTATTTGAAAGTTGTTTTTGTTTGTGAGGTATGTTTCTGATAGCAGCATAATATCAATATCATTTGAGTCCAGAAACAGTGACAATTCTTGTTTGTGCTTGAAAATGCCGTTTGCATTCCAAAGTCCTATATGTAGTGCTGACATTACTTGTTATTGTGCATAAGCTTTTGAATGAGCAAGTTCTGGTTCCGCATCAGTATCTGCATGCAATTTTGCATGAACGTCATGAAATTTGTCATGTTTTGGTTGCGCGAGATTAACAACGTTTCGATCTCGTTGGGGTTCTAACCAAGTACGGATGGACTTGGGGCCGCGTTAGATTAGCGGGATCTACCGTTTGAGTGGGCTGTACATTTCCATTGCGTAGCACGCTTGCAAAAGTTACTCCAGTAGTAGTTGTTAATGGAGTCGCTGATGACCTTACAGCTCTTGAGAAAAATATTCCCGGTGTGGTTTGAGAGAGAATTAGTCTCGAGACCTGGATACGCCTTGAGTTCCTTATAAACAGGACATCCTCTGAAGTTCGCTGTGTGTTTACCACCACAGTTGCCCCACTTCCTTGTATTGGTATTTGATTTATCATCGGGGCAGACACAATCTTGTTGAGTTTGTCCGCAGCCAACGCAAACTGGGCGAAGGCTGTAGAACGACTTTGTGTGCCCAAACTCCTGCCAATTAGTGCATTGCACCTAGTGTGTCCTCTTATGCGGCTCTTCGATAGTAATTCTGCAATGTAGCAGAAGTTGTAGACTGTATATAGGGTGCACTGAGTTAGGTTTTAATTTTTTATTACATGTGGGCTGTAGCTCCACTTTGAATAGAGGTTGCGGCACTTTATTTCTGTTCAGTATATTAGAGACGGACTTTACCTCGCAGCCCTTCCCTTCCAATGCTTCGGAACAGTTGGTTCAATGCCTTTGATCACCGCTTGAAGGCCTTTGGCACTCTTTACTTGGAATGTGTAGAAATTTACATTTTCCGTTCTAAAGTACTTTTCAATTCTTCACTTTTGGCCTGCACTTTGGTCTGTTTTATGTTCCCCTTGTTAAGTCTCCAATCACTCACATAAAAGTTGTTTTGACTGACTAGGGCTTCCAATTTTGGCACTAATGAAGTGCAGTAATTGGGAAACTCCTTCTTGAAATTCCGGCTGATTTGCCAATATTTGGAATCTATTGCTTTCCAAAGCTTTTCGTTCAACAATGTTTTTCGACATTTTGGGAGTGTTGCCTCTTTTTGTCGGAGGGCTAAGCTTTCGCTTGTTTGTATTAAATATCTGTCCGTACCAGTTTGTACAGGTGACTTTGGATTCACCGTCACTGGTTGGGCAGTTTTTGTTGAGGTAGTCTGCTGGACGGAGATCGAAGCTATTGCAGACTTTGCTTCTTTTACAGTTGTCGTTGAAGCAGTAGCTGCAATTCTTGTTGTTGTGAGCGCGCTGACGGCGGTCGGCGAACTTTATGACCCAATTAACACTTGAGGTGTAAGCGAATTTGAGGGCGAGATAAAAATACGTCCAAACGCGTTGACGGTTGAGCGACAAAGAGTATAATTTAAATCCAGGAAAATTTTTTTGAGCAGCTTGGCAATACTTTAAGTCTGACCCTTATTGCAAGCTATGGATTTGACGGAACAACTGAACAAAGCTATAAGCAACACTTATTTTGATGTGATTCATTGCTTTCTGACGACTCGTTCTTTGGGACAACAATAATCCCCCTATAATTAATGGACCTTCTTGGAAATGTATTTTGGATGAATCGTACTCCTCAGTCGATTAGATTTTGTAGACAAGTCAAGCTTGAGAAAAGAACTTTCTATAGTCAAATAAAAGATTTGTCTTACTATGTCTGCACCGTTGTAAATAGAATATCAATTTCAGTTAAATATAATCTTCAAATGACACTTTAAGATGGAAAAGTTATAAACATTTTGACTGAGATCTTGCCAATTGTGTCCGATATGTGGAGCGAGTCAAAAAGACTTCATTGAAAATGCTAAAAGGGCTTATAAAATTTAAGCCAAGACATTGAAGCATTAAAATATGGCATAAGTCCTCCACATGGTTGGATTCGATTTTTTGAATTCGTTCTAAAAATCACATGTAGACTGAAACTTAAAAAATAGTACGTGAGAGACGAAAATGGAAAAAAAGAAATGGCGAAATAAAAAAAAAAACAATTCAAAAGCAGATGTGGAATGCTATGGCTCTACATCTGGATAAGACTAAGCAGAATGACAATGGAAATACCAACGACGCACAGTGGGGGCATCTCTCATTTCGCTTATCAAAAATCATATCTTCTAAAGTAGTGAAGCGATTTTCAAAATTTCAAAAGCATTTGATAGCTAATTGTTTAAGCTCTAAATGGATTACCGAGGTGCCACGTGCTCGGGTTGCTTAGATATTCAAGGTCAAAGTTGAAAAATATTTCTAGGCATATTTTACCCAAAAAATTCACTTTAAAAATGCTTTTTTTTATCACAAATGAACTTTATTATATTAGATTTGATGATTAAATCAGATTTTTTAATGTTATGCTTTCACTTTTTATTGAAATTGCAAAAAAAAAAATATACCATTAAAAGGGTATATTCATTTTAGTCTCCCCCAAAACCCTTAATGCTACAGAGCCAAAGTTTTACACATAGTCTTCTTTTAGCTGCAGGCATTGTTTATTTTGAAATCATCCTGATCGGATAACTATATCATATAGCTCCCATGGGAACGATAGGTCGAGAATAAAATTGAGCTTTCATAACTTTTTTTTTTTAATCAATTAATAAGAAATTTGTATTCTATTAGTCTAATATACTTTCTAAGATATTCACCAAGTTTTATCAGAATCGGTTGACTATATCTTATAGCTCCCATAGGAATGATAGGTCGAGAATAAAATTAAGCTTCCATAACTTTGTTGTTTTTCAATCGAATTTTACGAAATTTGTATTCTATTAGTTTAATTTACTTTCTAAAATATTTATCAAGTTTCATTAAAATCGGCTTACTATATCATATAGCTTCCATAGGAACGATCGGTCAAAAATATAGTTTTAGAGCAATAACTTGAGTGATTAAAAAGCGATTGTCCCGAAATTCGATTTGGACGTTTAATTCATATCAAAATATCTCTGCTAAGTTTCAGCCAAATCGGTCAACTATATGCTATAGCTCCCATAGGAACAATCGAATCAAAAAATTTTTTTTTCTCAAATTACATTATTTGCTTAAGATATTAACATCTAAGGTAGGTTTGACTTGTTTTATATGCTTTCTAATGATTTTGTTCCATTACAAATATGTAAATATCAAATAACAGTTTGCCAAATTTGCATGCGCTCTTCTTCTTCCTTGTACCTGGAACGCGTTTTTATCACGAGGTTGCATTAGTTTTTTGGATTTTTGACAAATTTGCGCAAAAAAGCGCAAGACTGCACTATATAGGTCTGATAGGTGAATATTCCCTCTATCACGTGTACATGATTATATCGTGAATCTCCGTGAATCTCTGTTGATTCTACTCCACCAAAGTTCAAAAAATGCGAAAATTCAGTGTGTTTTTGAAACGTATCCATTTTATTATTTATTTTAAATTTTATTGTACTTTTTACAACAAATAACTAAAAATTGATCTACTTTTTGAATAAAGTAAAAATATTTAAGATCAGTTGTTTAATTCGGCCAATATTCAGTTTCAAAGTTGCAAGTTTTTGTAAAAATTTTACATTTTTTTCATACCTGAAAAATGTTTCCACTTTGAGATGATATAAAACCCACAATTCTTATCGGATTTCAAAAATATTTTGGATCCATAACTTCTGAAGTATTATCTGTCGATTTCACTTTTCATTTTTGCCCAACGCGATGGTGAAAAAAATGATTTTCGATCAGCTATCCGGGCAGAGGCCCCACTGTGCGACGGCAATACAGGAAGGAGGGCGTTTTCACGCTGAAAACTTATGTCTTGATGAATTTCTCATTGCCTATTTAAACAATATTTTAATTGCTATTTCTTGCCACCTAACAATTGATCCAACAGAATTTAAAAAATATTGTCAGAAAACCATAACACTATATATGTCCTTGTATCCATGGTTTTCAATGTCAGCAACAGTCCATAAAGTGTTAATACACGGCTACCAAATAAAAGAAGCATCAATCCTTCTTTAGGTGTTTTTGTCGAGAGCGCCTCAGAGGCTCGCAACAAATACTACACACAAGAGTCACAAGAGTGACAGGAGGTTACACGCTCGAAAGAGTACACGACAGAACAATCCTCAGATCCTCTTGTGTCGAGCAATAAACTACCCCTTCCAGCAGACGTATCGAACTTTTGGAATCATCAAACTTGCTATATTTTTGTAACATGAACAATAATAACAATGTCCCCATTTTTGATGCTAACAATAGTGATAGTGATTCAGATTCGAACTCTAAAAATCCGTTTTTAATATAAATTGATGTAGAAGACGACTTTTAAGATCATTTTTAAATGTAAGATACTTATTTGTAGTCATTTTGAATGCATTGTTATTTTTTTACTTATTAATATTAAGGTTATACGTTAAAAAATGAATTAATAACCTTTTGTTGATTTAAACAAGTGCTAGTATTATTAATTACCGTACAAGTAAAAATAAGAGGATACCTATCTCATATGGGCGTGCTCAGATCGGTCTTCAACTTTGATATATTTTTATGTGCATCTACACTATTATATGTACCAAATTTGAAGAACCAGCTTTAAAATTTTAATTTTCGTGGAGTGGTCAAATTATTATTGTGTCCAGCATAATTTTTTGTTTTTTCGAATCCTAACGGGTGCACTAAATGCCCAAAATCTCCAACCAAACTGACAGTCGGGCACAGACAAGAAAATATTCTTCGGTAAAAAAAAAAAAGCGTTAAATATTAGAAGCCACAAAAAATTGTAGTGTTAGTGCCATATTAAACAAAATTTTTAAGAAATAAGAAGTTTGGGATGGCAAACCTAATTATACTTATTACGATTTTTTGCCACAACTGTTATCTCTTTATCAATCTATCAATTTTAAACCATTTTTCTTCTTCTTTTAGGTGTGATCGGCCAACTCGCGCATATTCCATTGGAAGCAGAAATGAGCACTCTAAAATAAGTCAACGTCTTGGACATTTCAATGACGTTGAAAAATCTTCCCCTCGTGTACGTGCGTATTCAGTGGGATCAAGATCAAAAATTTGCCGTTGTGATTTACAAAAATTCGGGGTAATCGATAAGGATAAACATGAGTTATATTCTAACAGAAGTAATATTTCAATCAACGGCTTACAAAGTAAAGTACCAATAGGTGTGCCAGTTACTCGAAAAAATAAATCTACCAGTGCTCCCTTGGTGAACGATGATAAAATGAGCGACTTAATGGAACTTGACTTTTCCAAAGTAATAGCATCACAAAAGGATCACCTAATTAATAACGAACAAAAAAAAAAAACGTTCACCAGAAATGAAAACGACAAATCGTCATTTAATGTAGATGTAATACAAGATGAGTTGTTTAATAATAATTTAATTAACAGTTGTTCACTTTCTGCTGCATATTTGGAAATGAAACCAGTTGGAAATGTGGTTAGCAATTTGGCGGATCTTTCAAGTAAGATAGAAATGCTGCAGATGAAAAATTCGCTTAGTTCACATCCGATTGATGATATTGATAGACATAGTAATAACTATAATTTCTGCAGTGTACTCTCAGAAAACTTGCACAACTCAACGTCGAACGAGATTTGTTTAAATGACACCAAAGTCGATTACAGTGCTCTGCAGGAGGGCGTTGCAAAGCCCAGATTAGTTAATGTGGAAAGGTATAGAAACCATAAATCAAAAGTAAATGAAAAAGTCAGCTTGGAAATAAAAATGGTAAAATTAAATGATAATTTTGATGTCTCTTCTAAACTCCCAGATGAGAAGAAATTAATACATTCAATTAGTAATGAAGATTATACTCAAATTTTAAACAAACCCGAAGTTCTAACTAATTGTAAAGAAGAAGGTGGCTACAAAATGCTTCAGATTAAAAGTGATAGTTCGCTATTACCAACAAAAACGAAACAACGGGTTATTTTTAAAGAGCAAATGGATCAACAACAAAAACGACCAGAAGATGTAAACGTGTCTACTGCGAAAATCTCAGACATTATAAACACCAACAAATGCAATGCAACTTCTGTAACATTAGAATTAAAAACTGCAGAAACAAAAGAAATAAATTCGTCGTCACGACCGCCATCACGTATATCTGAACATGAGCTTTATTATGCAAGTTTAGATCTACCGCAATGTAGCTTTCAAATAGCATCGAAATGTTTAAAACGAGGGTTACGAGAATCTCCACCGGTCGCAGAAGTTTCGGAAACATGCAATTCATATGCAAAAATTGACTTTGATCAATCGGACTCATCTTCTTCATCTTCCAAAATATGTAATGTCTAAAATTTAAAGTTTTTATACATTGTAGTACATAAATACACACTTACATTGAAATATATTGTAAAGTTTTTTGTAAATATTATCCTAAGCTTAAATTAAGAATAAAATGTACAAAATTCGGATTTCGAAATACAATTTATAAATATATATAATATATATATATAGGAAAATATTTTGTTGGATGATAGGAACAAAAGTCATCTAAACTAATTTGAAAAAATCATAAAAACCTCCATACAAAGCAACAAGTTTTTTACAAGAAAGCGTTATAAAGTATTTAAAATCAACATTTATTTCATTTGAAATCCAAAAAACGTAATTGACTACGCTAAAAGAAATGACACAAATGTAACTTTTAGTAGCAATTTGTACAGAAAACTTTTAACTTGTAACTTTTAGTAGCAATTTGTACAGAAAAGGGAAAAATAATAGAAGAAAAAACATATAGTATAAAAAATGAGAAAGTTGAGGTGAACTCTTACATAAGAGAGATCATTGTAATTACTGTTAAATCCGCGATGAGGACGTAGAAAAAAAATTTCAGAGACAAAATTCTTTGTATAAAAAAAGGGAGCGTAAAATTTATTTTCCTTAAATCCATTTTGCTTATTATAAACTTGTAAAAATATAGAATACAAAAAGAAGTCGACTGGAACAATGCGGAACAATGACGAATTTTAACAAGAAACTGTTTTTGAATTGTCGACCCCAAAATGGTAAGTAATAGCCTAGTATGAAACTGGTAATTGGCAAAATAGAGATATCTGATATGGAGGCGATACACCAATTGTAAAACGTATAAATTAACGCATTCCAAAACAAAAAAAAAGGAAATTCAAATGATAAGACAGTGTTAGGAAGGGAACTAATGCCGACTCCAGTAAGGCTAGACAGACTCTTCAAAAGAAATTTTTAAGTTAGATTAGGGATAAGAATAGGGTTTGATTGTTGTGCATAGGGCTAAAGACAGGGAAAAATTGCCGCATCGTTAAAGTTTTCTGAAAGAGTTCTGCGGCTGCCGCTATCGTTACACACTTAGTTTCTTCTTTCTCTTTTATTACATTTCCAGTGACAATTTTTCTTTTTGTCAATTTAAATTTGTAAGTTGCTTAAAAGTGGTCATATGATTCTTTATGTTTAAACACCCACATCGCAATTCTTGTTTACTGGCTGTGTAATTAAGTTAAGTTAAGTGTTTTCTCTACACAGTGTACATATGTGTGGGATAGAGCAAAAGGGTTATTACAAATAAAAATAAAGCTAGGGTTTTTATAAGGGTTACCGTGGTTGGTTGAGTTAACTGTCATCTGGTTTCTGTAAACTCATGCGAATCAAATGCTGTAGCAGCTACAAGCTGTTGATGTGTAAGAACTCCATTTTGAGTCATCTGTCCCGGTAAGTTCACATGATTAAAGTAGCTGTAGTTTCCGAACAGTCTGGACAGTCTTAAATAGTATGGATATTGGTTGAAAAGAAACCTAGTTGTCACAGGTCTCTGACTAGAGTTCCACCAAACACAAGTATGTTTATCGTTTATGTCAATTCTATCTATTGAGTTCAAAATTTTAGTACTTATAGAGACTTAATATAAACTTGATATTAAAGATGCAAATGTTCGTAGTGCAAAATTTTAAATTTAAAGTTTAACTTTACTTATCTTGTTTGCGGTGGAATTTTGGTTGCGGTGAGATAAATTTCAGAGAGATAAATTAACAGACTGCAAGACTACGAAAGTGCCCTTGCAATGCGATTGTTAGACAATAGAATCAACCAAAGCGACTAAAAAAATTCCAGATTCTGGATTTGGCAAATACATATATAAATAAGAACATGTAAATATGTATATATGTATGTATGGTTAAACATTATTAATAGATTTGTTTATTGCCTAATATAAGACAGATTGCAAACAAAATTTAGGTTAAAAAAAATCTCCCAACTGATTGGCTCTCTCATACATTTGTTCACACATGAACCTAGCTATTTCTCTGTTTTATAGGAGTATTATATTATATTCCCTTTTAAAAGTTTGAGTTCCACTGAGGACTCCAGTGTCGTCTCACAGGCCTCCCTGGTTTTTATGTGAGCTAACTAACTTGAAAAATGTGAAATCAAGATATTATAAAAAGTAGTAGAAATCGGGCAGGAATTTCAAATTTGCTCACTTAACAGTTGCTCGCTCCAATTTTAAGTTGCTTAACTCGTAATGGTCCCAAAAATCCAAAAACAGCTTTACAGTTTTGTCAAAACTAAAAGTAAAATGTCTGTCCACCCATCTTGCTTATCTTTTGACAACAAATATTGATTTTTCCATAATGACTTTTTCAACAGATATCAAGCGAATCCTCGGTATCCTTATCACGTATAAAGGTTTAACAGCATCTAATAGTAAAACTTGATGGAATACTAGGCTGTGTACACCAAGTTTGAACAAGATCGGATAATTATTAAGGTTACAAATCAATAATCAAATTTAAATGAAATTAACTTTATTTTAATGCTTACGCACACACATACATATGCAAAAATTCTTCACCACGCGGTGTGTGAGAGAGACAGAAATATTTTAGTTGTGTTCTTACACAGAACGAAATTGAAAGAGCGAGATGCAATGGGTTTGCATATATGTCGAATTAGCTTATGCTAGCAAAGTAATGACGGTGGCGTAGTGTGTAGAGATCGGTGGCACGATGGGCTTCGGCGTTTGATGGTTCAATGCTCGATGAAGAAGTGAAAATTTTTAGGTGTGTTTTTTCTTCTTTTTTGTTTTTTTTTCTGATTTTGTTAAACATTTATACCAATTATTTTGCTGCAAGGGTATACAAACTTCAGCAGAGCCGAAGTTAGCTTCTTTGATACTTGTAAGACAATTCGAAAACTTTTTTATTGTTCGTTAAATCCTCCACTTTTCCATATATTTGCAAAGAATCTTGTGTGGTATACATATTTATAGAGCTATAAAAATTGCGAGAAATCTTAGCCTCAAATTTTAGCTATTAAAAGTAAATTAATTCTCAACATTTTTGTAGTTCTTTTTGAATAACGCTTCCGAAGAGCAAGAAATAGATTGCCTATCTTTTGTTCCGATATGGACTCTACTCCAACAGTGGTTTTCCAATAAAAAAATGGCCAGGCGTTAACACAACATTGTCGTATACATCTTCGCCTGTTGTGTAGCTCCGAAGTGAGGTCCTGCCGGGGGTACAAAATGACACTTTATTTGTTATTTTTCTAGAATGGGAGCAAATTGCACATTGTCGTGCTGCGCCTACAAAATTGGTTCCATTATCTGAATAGATATTAGCGCTACGAACCGTTGAAATGCCGCTAGCAAGGCATCTGTGGCTTTAGTTGCTATACATACAAATTCTGCTATATACCCTTTGTACTTCTTTTGACCACGCTTTTTGGAGCATCTAATGTGGTAAGGTCCAGCATAGTACACTTCGGTATTTTGGCATGGTATGGCCAACAACAACAACAGCTAAATGAGACTATTCTATGGGTGCCTTGTATGAAAGTTTACGTTGGCATTTTGTAATCTGCCCCCAACTCGTAGTAAACTGTCGTGATCTAAAAACGGATGCAAACTCAGAATTGTACTCTTCATATTGATTTCTTTTTTCTGAGTTAACCGAGATATCTTCCTGCTAAATTGCATCGACTGCTGGTGTTTAATAATTAATGTTTTAGCACCGAAGGCTAGACTCTAGAACTCTCAACCTTGCCGGTCGTGTTTTTCTGGGCGCTCTCACTATTAATTTTTTCCTGTTTATATCGTGAATTTTTATTTTGTTAAAATTGCTTAAAAGCTTTTCTAATTAAATATCTATCACAATTAATTGTTCTTGCTTTTCGATTTGTTGCTAAACATTAAATCAAAGCTTTTGTTACTTTTTGTTTTAAACCAACAACAAAACTCTTTGCTTTGTTGTTTGTTGTTTGCTTTGTTGTTGTGTCTTTTTCGTTTGTGCTCTACCTGCATGCACTCGCGATCTCTTTCGTACACAGTAGAGTTGGGCATGGGCTGGGTTTTATCGTGTCACGTCTTGACACCATGGGCGCCCGCGTGCGCGTGTTGAAAAGTTGAATTTTGTCCATGGGCGTGCGTGTTCGTTCAGAGCATCGTGAACACGAAAAAACACGAACATTTTTTTTTATTTAAATTGACAAAAAATACCAAAAATCCCAATGCTGGCTCAATATTTTAAGCTTGTAATCGGTCGGACACACTTTAATGTAATTTACGCGCCGCAGCACCACGCTTGCAAAAAATGGAAAAACTAAGAATTCAAGAAGCAATTAAAAAAAAAGACGCTCGATTTAGGCTTTTAAAGCCTGAAAATGCGAAAAACAGTGTGTGGGAAACATTTCGCATCATTGAGAAGGATGGAGTGCGGATTAACTTTGTTTGCTGTTCAAAGTGCTTAATGGTGTTTGCGTATTTGGCGAAAAACGGAACTGGCGCCTTAATTCGGCATAAATGCTCTATGGTGCAGCCACCAGAGCAAAAAACATTGCATAACTATGCCAAAAAACATATACCAAAGCAAATTTTATCCAATTTGCAAAGAAACAACTGGCATTTGTGCCAAAAGATCTGCTACCTTTAAATGTTACAGAAGGTAAGAACACCTTATGCGTTAGGGCTGCGTTCGATGGTATTGTGAGAGTTGTATATGTAAAATCTTACAAAACTGTAGATCTTAGCAAAAATAACGTGTGAGTATTTAAATTCGTGTTTCTAAAATATATTTATATTTGAAGGCATCAATACGGGCGCAGAATTTGGTAAACAAGACGTGGAAGACCTGATTGTATCCAGGAGAACACTCACAAGGGACATTTTAGAGCAGCAATATAGAGAAATAAAAACTAAGCTGTTGGAGTCCCTGGAAAATGAAGAACTTTCATACACAACTGATATGTGGACGGATCCACACACGCAGAAAAGTTATATTTCGGTCAGAGCACACTATATTACAGAAGAATTTGAGCTTAAGGTAGCTATTCTTGGTATTAAGGAATTTGATCATGAAAAAAAAACGGGAGTTAATATTCTTTCTCAAGTTTCCTTAATTCTGGAAGAGTACAACTTAAAGCTAGGAAGCTCATTCATAGTGACAGACAATGGGGCCAACGTTGTTTCCGCTTTCAGCTCATATAAACGTATGTCTTGTGCATGTCACAACCTAAATTTGGTAATGGATGACGTTTTAGAAAAAAAAACAGTTCATGGTGTTCTAACACTACTGGAGAGTTGTAAAAAATTAGTAAAATATTTTAAACATTCTAAGCTAAATAATAAGTTGTCTAAAACGTTGAAGCAAGATATAAGGACACGTTGGAACTCAAAATATATTATGCTTAACAGCATTTACGAGATGCAACAAGAAGTACAGAATTTACTCCTACAAAAGAATGAGCTTAAAAGAGTGTCCGAAATTGACTTTCATTTGATTGGCTTACTTTTGGCATTTTTAAATCCTTTTAAAGAGTGCTCAGAGCAGTTAAGTGCTGATAAACAGCCAACTATACATATCTATGTACTTTGGTATGAAAAACTTAAAAAACACTGTCAATATTCAATAATGGATTCTGATGTTATGACAGAAATAAAACGTAATACTTTAAATTCGTTAGAAAAACGTTTTCAGCCATCAATTGTGCATTACGTTGGACTTTTTTTATACCCTCCGTTTAAACATATTAGCTTCTTAAATCGAGATCAAAAAGAGCAAGTGCTGGCCACTGTTCTGTAGAATCGCCCCCTAAAAGGAGTACACCACCTACTCATTTATTTGCTGAATTTTTGGACAGTCAACAAACTAATTCGTTAGAAAAACCCGTAGTCGAAAAAGAATTAGAAAACTACAATGCCACTGAATCACCGTCCACTGTGGATGTATTAAGTTTCTGGAAAAACTCGAGTAATAAAGGGCTACGGGTACTAGCCCGAAAGGTATTAAGTATTCCAGCTAGCTCAGCTACGAGCGAAAGGGTGTTTTCAACCTCGGGGCAAATTTTAAATGAGCGACGTAATCGACTTTCGAGCTCCAACCTTGACAAACTATTATTTTTGTACAAAAACTTGTAAATTATGATATATGATTGTTATACATATTGCAAATTGAACGCAAAAACGTGGAAATTTAATAAAATATAAAAAAAATGTAAAACAAAAATCAAGTGAAAAATTTCGTGTTGGGCTGTGTTGGGTCGTGTTTCCAAAATTTTAGAGCGTGCGTGTGTGTGCGTGTTTGGGATTTTCAATTTTGGACCGTGTTGGGCTGGACCGAAAAATTGCAGTCCATGCCCATCTCTAGTACACAGTGTTGTTTTTCTGTTCTTGCTCTCTTTTAATATTTGCTTGTGTTAGCTCCCGTTATTCCCGCGTTAGTTAATCTCGCGTTTGTGATCTGTTTTGAGATGTCCGTTCACTGTGCTCTTAACTTTTTTCTCTTTCATCTTGAAAGCAGATGCAGCACCTTAACCCTTGTGTGGAACTTTTGGTTCGTATACGCCCTATTTTTTTTTATATATAAATCTTTTTTACTCCTGTTAGTTTATTTTTCTATTATTAAGATTATTAGAACGATCAAAGGATTTGAAAGTGCAAACCAAACTGATGTCATTTATACAGATTTCAGTAAGGCTTTTGACTCTGTTAACCATAAGTTATTACTTATAAAGTTAAACGCAATTGGCTTCCCAAATAGTCTACTCTGTTGGATTCGTGTGTATCTGACACGCAGAACACAAAAGGTCTTATTTAAGTCTTCCTTTTCCAGATGCATCAATGTGAGTTCGGGGGTGCCCCAGGGTAGTCATCTTGGTCCGTTGCTGTTCACCCTCTTCATAAATGACCTTCCTTCCGTCTTGCTTCATTCACATGTGCTCATGTATGCAGACGATGTTAAGCTTTGCCTTAGCTATAGCAATATGGTTTCGTCCAGTAGATTGCAAGCTGTTCTTAATAATTTTCAGTGTTGGTGTCAGCACAATGTTTTAAACTTAAATACCACTAATTGCAAGGTTATGTCGTTATATAGGACCTCTCCTCAGATGATGACGTACTCCTTGAACAACACTCCGTTAAAACGCCTTGATGAAATGAATGATTTCGGTGTACTCATGGACCGTAAATTAACCTTCAACTCCCATATCTCTACGATAATAGCTAAAGCCACAGGCGTTCTTGGTTTTGTCAAGAGATGGTCAAAAGAATTCGACGATCCTTACACTACCAAAATTCTCTATTCCTCTTTGGTCCGTCCTATTTTGGAGTACGGATCATGCATATGGTCACCTCAATATGAGTCACCTTTGAGTTCACTGACGGTTAGATACGAAGGATAGTGAAATGAGTTTATTCCGATTTGTTCGTTGGCACGTCTGTGCTCTGGTGTTACTTTATTTAGATTGATTCATATTGTGTTTTAACTTATGCTGCTTGCTGGCAGCTACAAAATAAGAGGGGTGAGACGCGAGAGTGAACTCACATGATCGAACTGCAAGCTCAGCATAATTGGGCTGGCTTGCTAGCACAATTCGTTTGCGTAAGCTTATAAACAGAACGAAATGTATGAATGCAAGTTTGCGTACATACATACAATTGTTCTTATATATAAACTTATTACTATTACTTCCTGCTTGCAACAGAATGTTACAAGCTGTGCTGAAGTCATTTAAAACCGACATGTGAATTCACTACACCTCCCCTTTTTAAAGAATAACGTAATCTAATGAAGTTATTATATATGTGTATATGAAGTAAATGACTTTATAAAGTAATTCGTGTTATTTAAAAAAAAAAAATTGACGTCCGTCAATGAATATATATATTTTTCCCTTACATGTATGCATTTTTTTTTTGTTTTTTTTTTTTTTTTGTAAAGTTTTAAAATAAATTTTTTTTTTTTTTCTTCGCTCCTTTCATTTATATATATAAAAATAAAAATTTGTATATGTGCAAATAACTTTCCTTATTTTCAATGTATACACTTTAGATTTTGTAAATACTAGAGAAAAATTTTTCTGTTTGTTATTTAAAAATTTTTAACCTATCCTTATGCACTCTTTGTGCTTTATTTCTTTTATCTCTTATTAAAATATTATCCTTATCTTCTATTGCTTCTACTCTATATGGGCCTAGATACTTAGATTCTAACTTATGGCCCGTTTCATTCTTAACAAGAACCTTATCTCCTATTTCTATTTCAAAGTTATTTATGTTCCTATCGTATAATTCCTTATTCTTTACCTTATGCTCTTCTAGCATAAGCCTTGCCCTTTTATAGGCTTGCTCTAATCTAAACTTAGCTTCTCTAGCGTAATCATCTACATTATATAATGGATTAATATTAGTTATAGAATTAAATTGTTTTGGCAAATTGTTTTGTTTGCCAAAAACTAACTCATATGGACAATAACCATGTGCCATAGAGGGGGGTCGTGTTAAAACAATATGTAAAATATTGGAGCCAAGCATCCCAGTCAGTTTTATTGACTGATATATATGAACGGATGTATTCATTAAAAGTTCTATGGCTTCTTTCCACTGTTCCCACGGTTTGGTGGTGATGTGCAGTAGACGTTATGTTGTCTATTTTTAGATATTTGCACAGATCGCTTATTATTGAATTTTTATATTCAGTGCCCATGTCCGAAATGAACGTCTTCATTGGACCGTACTTTAATATAAAAATTCAAATATTGCTTTCGCAATTGTATTAGCGTTCTTATTTTGAACAGGGATGGCTACCAAATACTTTGTTAGGTCACAGATCAGGGTTACTGCGTATTCGTTACCGTTTTCAGATTTCGGTAGTGGACCTATAGTATCCACTATTACTCTGTCAAAGGCACTCATAGGCGTTTCTGTTATTGTTAGTGGGGTCTTTGTATGTTTTGTCGTTTTCGGCTTTTGGCATTTTGGACAACTACGTATGTACTCTTTTATTTGACGCGTCATATTTTTCCAATAGTAGTGTCTTTTTATTTTTATTAATGTTTTTGTTATGCCATTATGACCACCTTGGATTGGATTATCATGATTTTCAGACAAAATTGCTTCTTTTTCTTTTTCATTGCTTATTATGGTCACCGGGTTGAGTAGCGCTACTCTTAATGATTTCAATTTATCATTGCCCATTTCTTTAAAAGTATCTATTGAAATAAATTCAAAGATCTTTTCCCACGGTGCCGTTTTGATATGGCTTATTTTTAATATACCGGCTTGCTTTTCAAGCCTTTGAAAGAACTGACCTAAGTCAAGTTTTTCATTAGTATATAGGTCGCCAATATCAATTCTTGCAATAACTTTATTTCCGTGTTTCAAGTAACACAGTTTATTTGTTATATGCAAGGCCACTACTTTTCGTACCTCGTCATTATTTATAACTTGGTAAACGTTGGGCATAGAAGCATTTGGAGTACTTTGCCTTGGCAAAGTCTCTTTTTCTTTTCCTGCGCAGGATTTATTTTGTCTGTACTGTTGCCTGGTAGTGACTTTCAGGACTTTATTTTGAATGTCTTTTAACTCGGTTGTTGTGATCCGAGATAGGGCATCTGCCACGAAATTGTCTTTTCCCTTTAGATACTCAACTGTGAAGTCGTATTCTTCCAGTTCAAGCCGCATGCGAGTCAATTTTGAGCTGGGATTTACCATGGAAAATAAATATGTTAAAGGTCTGTGGTCTGTTTTTATCGTGAAATGCTTGCCATAAAAATATGGTCGAAAATGCGTAATGGCCCAATGAATGGCTGCTAGTTCTTGTTCCGTTGTGCTCTTATTACTTTCACCTTTGGTGAATGAACGCGATGCATAAGCGATTGGAAGTTGGAGTCCATCTCGGTTTTGGGTTAAAACCGCTCCACACGCTTGTTTGCTTGCATCTGTGATTATGCAAAATTCTTTGCTAAAATCAGGATATTGTAATATGGTTGGCCGCATTAAATTTTCTTTAAGATATTGGAATGCATTTTGGCATTCAATTGTCCACTCAAAGGGAACATTCTTTTTACATAATCGAGTTATGTGCCGGGAATAGTCGGCGAAATTTTTAATAAAACGTCTATAATAGTTGCTAAATGCAACGAATCGTCTAGCGCTGTCCGCATCATGTGGGACTGGATAATTCTTAATGACATTATATTTTGTGTCATCAGGTAAAATTCCTTTATCTGTGCACTTATGACCTAGAAAAGTCACTTCGTGCATAAAAAATGAACACTTTTCTGGATGTAATTTAAGGTTGTGTTTCCGACATGTATTGACGACATCATTAAGATTTTTTAGCATGTGCTTTTCGGAACAACCAATGACTATTAAATCATCCATGTAAAGGAATGCTTGGGACGGATCAAGTCCCGAGAATGCGATAGTCATCATTCTCTGAAATGAATTAGGCGCTATCTTTAGACCAAATGGTAATCGCGTGAAGCGATAAGAGCCGTTGCTCGTTGAAAATGACGTTGTATTCCTTGAACTTTCTTCAAGTTCGATTTGGTGGAAACCTGACATTAAGTCAAGACATGAGAAGTATTTAGCTCGACCTAGTTGGTCTAGTATGTCCTCAATTCGAGGAAGAGGAAATTTGTCGGCCAATAATTTTTTATTGATTTGACGATAGTCAATAACTAATCGCCATTTCTTGTCTTCTGAGCCAGGTAATGATTTTTTCGGAACAAGTAGCAGTGGGCTATTATATTCAGACACAGATGGTTCAACTATATTGTTGACTATTAGTTTTCCAACCTGCTTTTGGATTTCTTCCTTTTGACTATGCGGGCTCCGGTAGTTTTTGATATATACCGGTTCTTCGTCTTTTAATCTCAATTTTTGTCTATAAAAATTATTTGTTGTGATTGCTTCGGTCTCAAGGCCAAATACATCACTATATCTGGTGCATAGTTGGGTTAATTGTTCTTTAAATTGGAGCGGAAAATTTTTAGTTAGCTGGGACATTACCATATTTTCCCTAGCTTTAGGAGTGGTTGGAACTACATCGTAGTTCGAAAATGGTTCTGACTTTAAAGTGTTTATCTTTATTATTTTGTCAGAATTGGTTGCATTTAGCAAACGGACAACTGTATTTCCATTTGTTGCCAATGTATTTGCAACGAAAATACCTGGTTGAATTTCCTGATTGGGAATCAACACAACGTCTTCACTCAAGGTGAGATTTATTTGTCGGACTACTTGGGATCTTGCTGGTATGAAAATTGAGGTGTTACCAGAATTGTATGTTATTGGAACATAAATAGGAAATTTTAAATTATCTGGTCTTAGTATTAACCAGTCTTCGGACGCTTTGCAGTCGATTTGGCAGTTGAATCTTTTGATGAAATCAATGCCAATTATACCATCACTTGGTATTGAAAATTCAGACTGTACAACATGAAAGTCGTGTGGGATTATGTATTTAGAGGTTTGAATCTCTAAGGATGCTAGGCCTTTGGACTTTATTGCTCCTTTACCAATGCCTTGAATGCTAATTTTGTGATTCGTGTCGATGTCATTTAGAACATCTGAATCTTCTTTGAGAATTGAAATATCTGCACCAGTGTCGATTAAAAATGTTAATTTTTTATTTGTTTCGACATTGAAAAATGAAACAAATATATTGAGATTAAAATTAATTGCATGCACATGTTTTGTGCTTACTCTTGTGCTTACTCTTGGCATTGTAGTTACCCTGGCTGTTGCCTCTACCACGTTGGTAGTTAGGGTAATACCTGCCTCTATTATTTCTCCCACGCTGGTACAATATGGTACTGGGACTCCCAGTCGTTTGGGTCATGAGACGGATATATTTACCCATAGCATCACTAAAACGACTAAAGTGTCCAGCTTCCAATATAGTACGAACTCGCTCATGCTGACATTGGAGGATTAGCGCCTCCATAGCTTCTTCTGTGGCGAATTCCTCAGCGTTGTCGGGATCTAAACCACGGTCAATGAAAGCGGCTTCAAGTTGCTTCCGCAAACTGTCAAGCTCCATAGCATAGTCTGAAGCAGTTTTACCCTTTTGTTGGGCGTTCATAAGTTTTGCTATTATAACGTCGGTTGATTCACCTCTAACGTTATATTTTAGTTTTTCTATTATGCCCATTATTGTAGTCTCGTTTTGGACTTTGTGGGCAATGGAGCTGGTGATCTTGGACTTTATGGCTTCAATGGCCAAATCCTCCTGGTCTCCTTTAGTTCGTTCGACCAATTTTAATGCCGTAACGAAACGGGTGAGTGAGGTCTTAAAATTTATGTTCTTCCTGTTATATTCGTTATCTTCGTTGAGAACTATCGTTGTATCTAGGTCAGATACTCTGGCGAACTGAATATTGTGTTTTGCCAACGCCGAGACAGATTTGTCTCTACACTCCTTATAGAATGCTTTGGCGGCACACTTATGACCTTCTGTAAGGGAATCGAAATGTTTTTTCAAAAGCAAACGAATTTGCTGAAGAGTGGTTTGAATTATGTCAACGTGCTTGTCAAGTGTATTTGGACTAATTGTCCTATCTTGACTGATACACTTTATTGATTTTAACAGTTCCTCTTTCAGAATTCTGGCTTGTGCGACAATCACTTGCCAGTCGGTCATTCTGTAAATGTTAGAAGGAGAGAAAAAAAAAATTCATCTCACTTTTCTATATATATTTTTTTTTTTTTTAATGTCGTGCTTCATCCATTAAATAAAAGCGAAAAGTACCTGCTGCGTTTGTATAACAGCATATGCTAGGTACTGTGAGGATGAAACACATTGCTACTCTGGTATTTCCTTGGATTGGGAAATTTTCTTCCGTTATATCCAGGTATGTTGTATTAATAGTAGCTAGATCTAATGCCCGTTGAGGTGAGCTACTTTGTTCACTCTTAAAAACCTTTAGTAAATCGCTTTCTATATTTGGGTTCCTATCTCTAATTTTCGCAAAATATTCGTCTAACGACATTTTTCCTTTCCTTTTTTTTTTTTAAAAAACAAAAACTTTTTCTTCTTCTCTTTTTTTTTTTTGTTTATCTAGACTCTATCTAGATCATTCGCCTTACTCAAATATTTCTTTTTCAAGCACCTATTGTGCATTCCGTAAACTTTAATTATCATGTTTATGCTCATTATTATTATTATTACGATCAGTAAAATCGTAACAGTTGTAAGACTTTGTTGTTCTACTTCTACTCTATTGATCACATTGGTAGTGGAATCCACTGTTTTCGTGTCAATTAAATCCATTTTGGGTTTTAGGGAAGCTAATTTGAAGAAATTCGATATTTCGTCTGTAATCAATATGTTTAAAATTTTTCGAAAATCTACCTTCTTTTCAAAATTATCCATAAAAAGTTATGAGACGCTAATCATACCTAAAACGTATACATGATAAAAATAAAGAAAAATTTTTTTTGAAATTTCATTGAATTAAATATTTTTAATTTTTTTTAAAAGGAATGTAATTAGAAATTACATTATATTTTTATATATAAAAAAAAGAGTGTGATATCAATTAGTGATATCCACTAAATGTGATCAATAGATCATGAAAAAAAAATTAATTGATTAAATAATTCATTGCATTGCATATATGAAAAAATATATATATATTCAACTGCTAGTAGCAGTGACAGAGACGTGGAAAGTAGAAGGGATAGTGCATGTGGTTGGCTCACAATTCAGGTTTACATTTCATTAAAAATTTTTACAATGGATACTCCAACCACATGTGTTAGTAATAGCCTATCAATTTGTTAGTTTTTTCAAGCTGCGTTTGCACGCATCGCTTGAGAGTTATAGTTAAAAGTAAATGTATTAATGGGTAGTTATATAAACATAATTTTTTTTTAAATGCGTGAATTTTAATGAAATTTTAAGATTAAAGGCAATATCGGAAATCCGATTTGCGTTACTTCGCACCAGTGCGAAGTTTTCGGTTTAGCTCCTGTAGACTCTCTGTGTAGAGTTGTCGGTCTTCCTCGGAGATTGTGGTTGTTTTTAGCATGTCCTGCACCAATCGTCTCTGGCGCAGGAGGGCAGTTATTTTTCCGCCCCGTTTCTTCCTTCTTTGAGTCGTATTTTTGTGTTGTCGAGCCCGATACTCAGCTATGGTGAGTGGGCGTGGTCCATCGTTTGGATACACCACTAGAGCCTCTTCTAGTGTAGGTGCATCCCTTTGCTCGACAGGAGCAGCACTTTCAAAAGTTGGTTCCTGCTGGTGGTCCGCCATACACCACGTCAGCCATTTATATTAATGTTATATTTTTTTTTGTTGTTGTTGTTATGGTTGTTGTTGCACTTTCTTTGGTTAACTGTTTAATATTTGCATAGTCAAAAAGACAACATCTTTTGTTTTTGTTTGTTGTTGTATTTTTTTTTTTTAATTATTTCCGAGTTACAATATTTTGGCTGTGACGTGTCCTGTCACGGTCGCCATGAAATGAGTTTATTCCGATTTGTTCGTTGGCACGTCTGTGCTCTGGAGTTACTTTATTTAGATTGATTTATATTATGTTTTAACTTATGCTGCTTGTTGGCAGCTACAAAATAAGAGGGGTGAGACGCGAGAGTGAACTCACATGATCGAATTGCAAGCTCAGCATAATTGGGCTGGCTTGCCAGCACAATTCGTTTGCGTAAGCTTATATACAGAACGAAATGTATGCATGCAAGTTTGCGTACACACATACAATTGTTCTTATATATAAACTTATTACTATTATTTCCTGCTTGCAACAGAATGTTACAAGCTGTAGTGAATTCACATGTCGGTTTTAAATGACTTCAGCACAGCTTGTAACATTCTGTTGCAAGCAGGAAATAATAGTAATAAGTTTATATATAAGAACAATTGTATGTATGTACGCAAACTTGCATGCATACATTTCGTTCTGTATATAAGCTTACGCAAACGAATTGTGCTGGCAAGCCAGCCCAATTATGCTGAGCTTGCAATTCGATCATGTGAGTTCACTCTCGCGTCTCACCCCTCTTATTTTGTAGCTGCCAACAAGCAGCATAAGTTAAAATACAATATGAATCAATCTAAATAAAGTAACACCAGAGCACAGACGTGCCAATGAACAAATCGGAATAAACTCATTTCATGGCGACCGTGACAGGACACGATAGTCACTTATTTGCTAAAATATAAAACTATGGATAACTTAACATTGGAAGTTCGTCGGGTCGAGGAATACCCAAAGAATACTTGGATTTGGCTGGACAGAAGCTCTTTTTGTGAGGCGACATTTTATTATTATTAATAACAAATATAAAACCTGGTCCGAAAAAGTGCATATCCACTTCAAAAAAAAAAATAAAACACGATTACGATTCCAAGCTTCATGACCGACCGGCAAACTGAGGAAGTTACATTTGAAAGTGCTGCTCCTGTCGAGCAAAGGGATGCACCCACACTAGAAGAGGCTCTAGTGGTGTATCCAACCGATGGACCGCGCCCACTCACAATAGATGAGTACCGGGCCCGACAAAATAAAAGGCCAACGACTCTAAGAAGGAAGAAGCGGGGCGGAAAAATAACCGTCCTCCTGCGCCAGAGACGATTGGTGCAGGACATGTTGAAAACAACCACGATATCCGAGGAAGACCGACAGCTCTACACAGAGAGTCTACAGGAGATCAACCACAAACTCCGCACTGGTGCGAAGTAACGCAAATCGGATTCCCGATTTTGCCTTTAATTTTAAACATTCATTCATGCAAAAAAAAAAATTTGTTATTATTTTATTTATATAAAACAATCATCTAAATCATTTGAATTTAATTAAACCCTCAAGCCGATGCGTGCAAACGCTGCTTGAAAAATACTAACTAAAAAAATTAGGCTATTACTAACACATGTGGTTGGAGTATGAATTGTAAAATTTTTTATGAAATGTAAACTTGAATTGTGAGCCAACCACATGCCCTATCCCCCCTTCTAACTTCCACGTCTCTGTCACTGCTATAAGCAGTTGAACGTATAAATTCATTTCCGCATGTATGCGTATATAACGTAATGAGTAATTTTTAACTAATTAATTTTTCGATGATCTATTGATCACTTAAAGTGGATATCAATAACTGATATCACACTCCTTTTTCTTTTATATATATATACTACTACAGTTTTTTTTATGTTTATATGCAAATTTAAAGTAAATCCAATTACAGTCTTTAAAGTTCAATTTCTCTTTAGAAAATATTATTTCAAAATATGAAATGCAATGAAATAAAAAAAAAAAATTAATAAAAAAAAAATATATTTTCTATGTATACGCTTCAGACTTAGATTCTTTCAACTTTTATGGGTAGTTTAGAGAAAAAGTTAGATTTTGGAAAAATTTTAAATACAGTAATCATAAATGAAATATCAAATTTCTTTAAGGTAGCTTCCCCAGAACCAAAAATGGGTTTAATTGACACGAAAACGGTGGATTCCACTGCCAATGTGATCAATAGAGTAGAAGAAGAACAACAAGGGCTTACTACTGTTACGATTTTACTGATCGTAATAATAATAATAATGAGCATAAACATGCTAATTAAAGTTTACGGAATGCACAATAGGTGCTTAAAAAAGAAGTATTTGAGCAAGGCAAATGATCTAGATAGAGTCTAGATAAACAAAAAAAAAAAAAGAGAAGAAGAAAAAGTTTTTGTTTTTTTAAAAAAAAAAAGGAAAGGAACAATGTCGTTAGACGAATATTTTGCGAAAATTAGAGATAGGAACCCAAATATAGAACCCGATTTACTAGAGGTTTTTAAGAGTGAACAAAGTAGCTCACCTCAACGCGCATTAGATCTAGCTACCATCAAATTAACATACTTGGATATAACAGGAGAAAATTTCCCAATCCAAGGAAATACCATGTGCTTCATTCTCACAGTACCTAGCATATTATACAAACGCAGCAGGTACTTTTCGCTTTTATTTAATGGATGAAGCACAACATTAAATAAAATAATTAAAAAAAAAAATAATATATAGAAGAACTGAGATGAATTTTTTTTCCCCCTCTCACATTTAAAGAATGACCGACTGGCAAGTAATAGTTGCACAGGCCAGAATTCTAAAAGAAGAACTATTTAGGTCAATTAAGTGTATTACTCAAGATAGGACAATTGGTCCAAACACTCTTAAGAAACACACAAATATTATTCAGACCACATTACAGCAAATTAGATTATTACTAAAGAAACATTTTGATAATCTAACAGAAGGTCATAAGTGTGCCGCCAACGCATTTTACAACGAATGCAAAGACAAGTCTGTCTCGGCGTTAGCAAAACACAATATTGAGTTTGCTGAAGTATCTGACCTGGATACAACGATAGTTCTAAACGAAGACACCTTGCCCAGACAAACAAATTTTAATTGCACAATGGCAGAAAAAATAGCTGCCGATAGGGAATACGTAAGACAAGTGTCGTCTTCGGTCCCTGAGTTCGATGGTCAAAAGACCTCACTCAATCGCTTCGTTACGGCATTAAAAATTGTCGAACGAACTAAAGGAGACCAGGAGGATTTGGCCGTTGAGGTCATTAAGTCCAAAATTACTGGCTCTATCCTGTATAAAGTCCAAAACGAGACTACAATAACAGGTATAATACAGAAATTGAATAATAACGTTAGAGGCGAATCCACTGACGTTTTAAAGGCTAAGTTATTGAATGCCCAACAAAAGGGTAAAACAGCTTCAGAGTATGCTATGGAGCTTGACAATTTGCGGAAGCAACTTGAAGCCGCTTTTATTGACCGTGGTTTAGATCCCGACAACGCTGAGGAATTCGCCACAAAAGAAGCTATGGAGGCGCTAATCCTCCAATGTCAGCATGAGCGAGTTCGTACTATATTGGAAGCTGGACACTTTAGTCGTTTTAGTGATGCTATGGGTAAATATATCCGTCTCATGACCCAAACGACTGGGAGTCCCAGTACCATATTGTACCAGCGTGGGAGAAATAATAGAGGCAGGTATTACTCTAACTACCAACGTGGTAGAGGCAACAGCCAGGGTAACTACAATGCCAACTATAATTCCAACAATTACCGGTCAAACAGAGGACAGTCCCATAACAGGGGACAGTCCCAACACCAATATAATAATAACGCTAGAAGAAACATACCTAGCAGAAATATTCGCGTATCCCACAATGAAACGGGAAACACGCAAAACCCTTTAGATACAGAAGAGTAAGCATAAAACATGTGCATGCAATTAATTTTAATCTCAATATATTTGTTTCATTTTTTAATGTCGAAACAAATAAAAAATTAACATTTTTAATCGACACTGGTGCAGATATTTCAATTCTCAAAGAAGATTCAGATGTTCTAAATGACATCGACACGAATCACAAAATTAACATTCAAGGCATTGGTAAAGGAGCAATAAAGTCCAAAGGCCTAGCATCCTTAGAGATTCAAACCTCTAAATACATAATCCCACACGACTTTCATGTTGTACAGTCTGAATTTTCAATACCAAGTGATGGTATAATTGGCATTGATTTCATCAAAAGATTCAACTGCCAAATCGACTGCAAAGCGTCCGAAGACTGGTTAATACTAAGACCAGATAATTTAAAATTTCCTATTTATGTTCCAATAACATACAATTCTGGTAACACCTCAATTTTCATACCAGCAAGATCCCAAGTAGTCCGACAAATAAATCTCACCTTGAGTGAAGACGTTGTGTTGATTCCCAATCAGGAAATTCAACCAGGTATTTTCGTTGCAAATACATTGGCAACAAATGGAAATACAGTTGTCCGTTTGCTAAATGCAACCAATTCTGACAAAATAATAAAGATAAACACTTTAAAGTCAGAACCATTTTCGAACTACGATGTAATTCCAACCACTCCTAAAGCTAGGGAAAATATGGTAATGTCCCAGCTAACTAAAAATTTTCCGCTCCAATTTAAAGAACAATTAACCCAACTATGCACCAGATATAGTGATGTATTTGGCCTTGAGACCGAAGCAATCACAACAAATAATTTTTATAGACAAAAATTGAGATTAAAAGACGAAGAACCGGTATATATCAAAAACTACCGGAGCCCGCATAGTCAAAAGGAAGAAATCCAAAAGCAGGTTGGAAAACTAATAGTCAACAATATAGTTGAACCATCTGTGTCTGAATATAATAGCCCACTGCTACTTGTTCCGAAAAAATCATTACCTGGCTCAGAAGACAAGAAATGGCGATTAGTTATTGACTATCGTCAAATCAATAAAAAATTATTGGCCGACAAATTTCCTCTTCCTCGAATTGAGGACATACTAGACCAACTAGGTCGAGCTAAATACTTCTCATGTCTTGACTTAATGTCAGGCTTCCACCAAATCGAACTTGAAGAAAGTTCAAGAAATATAACGTCATTTTCAACGAGCAACGGCTCTTATCGCTTCACGCGATTACCATTTGGTCTAAAGATAGCGCCTAATTCATTTCAGAGAATGATGACTATCGCATTCTCGGGACTAGATCCGTCCCAAGCATTCCTTTATATGGATGATTTAATAGTTATTGGTTGTTCCGAAAAACACATGCTAAAAAATCTTAACGATGTCTTCAATACATGTCGGAAACACAACCTCAAATTACATCCAGAAAAATGTTCATTTTTTATGCGCGAAGTGACTTTTCTAGGTCATAAGTGCACAGATAAAGGAATTTTACCTGATGACACAAAATATAATGTCATTAAGAATTATCCAGTCCCACATGATGCGGACAGCGCTAGACGGTTCGTTGCATTTTGCAACTATTATAGACGTTTTATTAAAAATTTCGCCGACTATTCCCGGCACATAACTCGATTATGTAAAAAGATTGTTCCCTTTGAGTGGACAATTGAATGCCAAAATGCATTCCAATATCTTAAAAAAAATTTAATGCGGCCAACCATATTACAATATCCTGATTTTAGCAAAGAATTTTGCATAATCACAGATGCAAGCAAACAAGCGTGTGGAGCGGTTTTAACCCAAAACCGAGATGGACTCCAACTTCCAATCGCTTATGCATCGCGTTCATTCACCAAAGGTGAAAGTAATAAGAGCACAACGGAACAAGAACTAGCAGCCATTCATTGGGCCATTACGCATTTTCGACCATATATTTATGGCAAGCATTTCACGATAAAAACAGACCACAGACCTTTAACATATTTATTTTCCATGGTAAATCCTAGCTCAAAATTGACTCGCATGCGGCTTGAACTGGAAGAATACGACTTCACAGTTGAGTATCTAAAGGGAAAAGACAATTTCGTGGCAGATGCCCTATCTCGGATCACAACAACCGAGTTAAAAGACATTCAAAATAAAGTCCTGAAAGTCACTACCAGGCAACAGTACAGACAAAATAAATCCTGCGCAGGAAAAGAAAAAGAACCTGAGACTTTGCCAAGGCAAAGTACTCCATATGCTTCTATGCCCAACGTTTACCAAGTTATAAATAATGACGAGGTACGAAAAGTAGTGGCCTTGCATATAACAAATAAACTGTGTTACTTGAAACACGGAAATAAAGTTATTGCAAGAATTGATATTGGCGACCTATATACTAATGAAAAACTTGACTTAGGTCAGTTCTTTCAAAGGCTTGAAAAGCAAGCCGGTATATTAAAAATAAGCCATATGAAAACGGCACCGTGGGAAAAGATCTTTGAATTTATTTCAATAGATACTTTTAAAGAAATGGGCAATGATAAATTGAAATCATTAAGAGTAGCGCTACTCAACCCGGTGACCATAATAAGCAATGAAAAAGAAAAAGAAGCAATTTTGTCTGAAAATCATGATAATCCAATCCAAGGTGGTCATAATGGCATAACAAAAACATTAATAAAAATAAAAAGACACTACTATTGGAAAAATATGACGCGTCAAATAAAAGAGTACATACGTAGTTGTCCAAAATGCCAAAAGTCGAAAACGACAAAACATACAAAGACCCCACTAACAATAACAGAAACGCCTATGAGTGCCTTTGACAGAGTAATAGTGGATACTATAGGTCGACTACCGAAATCTGAAAACGGTAACGAATACGCAGTAACCCTGATCTGTGACCTAACAAAGTATTTGGTAGCCATCCCTGTTCAAAATAAGAACGCTAATACCATTGCGAAAGCAATATTTGAATTTTTTATATTAAAGTACGGTCCAATGAAGACGTTCATTTCGGACATGGGCACTGAATATAAAAATTCAATAATAAGCGATCTGTGCAAATATCTAAAAATAGACAACATAACGTCTACTGCACATCACCACCAAACCGTGGGAACAGTGGAAAGAAGCCATAGAACTTTTAATGAATACATCCGTTCATATATATCAGTCAATAAAACTGACTGGGATGCTTGGCTCCAATATTTTACATATTGTTTTAACACGACCCCCTCTATGGCACATGGTTATTGTCCATATGAGTTAGTTTTTGGCAAACAAAACAATTTGCCAAAACAATTTAATTCTATAACTAATATTAATCCATTATATAATGTAGATGATTACGCTAGAGAAGCTAAGTTTAGATTAGAGCAAGCCTATAAAAGGGCAAGGCTTATGCTAGAAGAGCATAAGGTAAAGAATAAGGAATTATACGATAGGAACATAAATAACTTTGAAATAGAAATAGGAGATAAGGTTCTTGTTAAGAATGAAACGGGCCATAAGTTAGAATCTAAGTATCTAGGCCCATATAGAGTAGAAGCAATAGAAGATAAGGATAATATTTTAATAAGAGATAAAAGAAATAAAGCACAAAGAGTGCATAAGGATAGGTTAAAAATTTTTAAATAACAAACAGAAAAATTTTTCTCTAGTATTTACAAAATCTAAAGTGTATACATTGAAAATAAGGAAAGTTATTTGCATATATACATTTTTTTATTTTTATATATATAAATGAAAGGAGCGAAGAAAAAAAAATTATTTTAAAACTTTGCTAAAAAAAAAAAAATGCATACATGTAAGGGAAAAATATATGTATATATTCATTGACGGACGTCAAATTTTTTTTTAAATAACACGAATTACTTTATAAAGTCATTCACTTCATATACACATATATAATAACTTCATTAGATTACGTTATTCTTTAAAAAGGGGAGGTGTAGTGAATTCACATGTCGGTTTTAAATGACTTCAGCACAGCTTGTAACATTCTGTTGCAAGCAGGAAATAATAGTAATAAGTTTATATATAAGAACAATTGTATGTATGTACGCAAACTTGCATGCATACATTTCGTTCTGTATATAAGCTTACGCAAACGAATTGTGCTGGCAAGCCAGCCCAATTATGCTGGGCTTGCAATTCGATCATGTGAGTTCACTCTCGCGTCTCACCCCTCTTATTTTGTAGCTGCCAACAAGCAGCATAAGTTAAAATACAATATGAATCAATCTAAATAAAGTAACACCAGAGCACAGACGTGCCAATGAACAAATCGGAATAAACTCATTTCAAAGCTGTGCTGAAGTCATTTAAAACCGACATGTGAATTCACTACAATAGACTTAATTTTTTTTTTAAACGCAATGAACCTTAATATGTAAGCAGTTACTCTAACCAGTTTATTTATTCACGAACATTTTTATACCCTGTACCCATAGGGTAAAAGGGTATATTAAAGTCGCTAAAATGTATGTAACAGGCAGAAGGAAGCTTTTCCGACCCCATAAAGTATATATATTCTTGATCAGCATCAACATCCGAGTCGATTGAGACATGTCCGTCTGTCCGTCCGTCTGTCACATCCGTCTTATGCCTAGGCAGATCAAGTTTGTTTCAAATTTTAGCCACGCCCACTTCCGCCCCCGTAAATGAAAAAACAAAATTATCTCAACATTTGTAAAAATTCAGAATGAACTTTTTTGTAAAAAAATGTCGAGTTTCGCTCGTTTAACTAATAAAGAACGCGGGAGAATTGTTGCATTGCGTGAAATGGTCATGTAAATTTGCAAAAATGTAGAGAATGTTCGAAAAAATAAGAAAACAGTTAAAAATTATTAAAAGATCTAGAAAAAGGAGTACACCACCTACTCATTTATTTGCTGAATTTTTGGACAGTCAACAAACTAATGAAATATGTACAATCGTACATATTAATGATTTCATTGATTCCATTAATAATTCTTGTTTTTTGGGCACGTCTGTGCTCTTCGTAAGCTTTTATTAGAATGATCCATTTTGTGTGTTAACTTATGCTGCTTGTTGGCAGCTACCAAATAAGAGGGGTGAGACGCGAGAGTGAACTCACATGATCGAACTGCAAGCTCAGCATAATTGGGCTGGCTTGCTAGCACAATTCGTTTGCGTAAGCTTATAAACAGAACGAAATGTATGAATGCAAGTTTGCGTACATACATACAATTGTTCTTATATATAAACTTATTACTATTATTTCCTGCTTGCAACAGAATGTTACAAGCTGTGCTGAAGTCATTTAAAACCGACATGTGAATTCACTACACCTCCCCTTTTTAAAGAATAACGTAATCTAATGAAGTTATTATATATGTGTATATGAAGTAAATGACGTTATAAAGTAATTCGTGTTATTTAAAAAAATTTGACGTCCGTCAATGAATATATATATTTTTCCCGTACATGTATGCATTTTTTTTTTTTTTTTAGCAAAGTTTTAAAATAATTTTTTTTTCTTCGCTCCTTTCCTTTATATATATAAAAATAAAAACTTGTATATATGCAAATAACTTTCCTTATTTTCAATGTATACACTTTAGATTTTGTAAATACTAGAGAAAAATTTTTCTGTTTGTTATTTAAAAATTTTTAACCTATCCTTATGCACTCTTTGTGCTTTATTTCTTTTATCTCTTATTAAAATATTATCCTTATCTTCTATTGCTTCTACTCTATATGGGCCTAGATACTTAGATTCTAACTTATGGCCCGTTTCATTCTTAACAAGAACCTTATCTCCTATTTCTATTTCAAAGTTATTTATGTTCCTATCGTATAATTCCTTATTCTTTACCTTATGCTCTTCTAGCATAAGCCTTGCCCTTTTATAGGCTTGCTCTAATCTAAACTTAGCTTCTCTAGCGTAATCATCTACATTATATAATGGATTAATATTAGTTATAGAATTAAATTGTTTTGGCAAATTGTTTTGTTTGCCAAAAACTAACTCATATGGACAATAACCATGTGCCATAGAGGGGGTCGTGTTAAAACAATATGTAAAATATTGGAGCCAAGCATCCCAGTCAGTTTTATTGACTGATATATATGAACGGATGTATTCATTAAAAGTTCTATGGCTTCTTTCCACTGTTCCCACGGTTTGGTGGTGATGTGCAGTAGACGTTATGTTGTCTATTTTTAGATATTTGCACAGATCGCTTATTATTGAATTTTTATATTCAGTGCCCATGTCCGAAATGAACGTCTTCATTGGACCGTACTTTAATATAAAAAATTCAAATATTGCTTTCGCAATGGTATTAACGTTCTTATTTTGAACAGGGATGGCTACCAAATACTTTGTTAGGTCACAGATCAGGGTTACTGCGTATTCGTTACCGTTTTCAGATTTCGGTAGTCGACCTATAGTATCCACTATTACTCTGTCAAAGGCACTCATAGGCGTTTCTGTTATTGTTAGTGGGGTCTTCGTATGTTTAGTCGTTTTCGACTTTTGGCATTTTGGACAACTACGTATGTACTCTTTTATTTGACGCGTCATATTTTTCCAATAGTAGTGTCTTTTTATTTTTATTAATGTTTTTGTTATGCCATTATGACCACCTTGGATTGGATTATCATGATTTTCAGACAAAATTGCTTCTTTTTCTTTTTCATTGCTTATTATGGTCACCGGGTTGAGTAGCGCTACTCTTAATGATTTCAATTTATCATTGCCCATTTCTTTAAAAGTATCTATTGAAATAAATTCAAAGATCTTTTCCCATGGTGCCGTTTTCATATGGCTTATTTTTAATATACCGGCTTGCTTTTCAAGCCTTTGAAAGAACTGACCTAAGTCAAGTTTTTCATTAGTATATAGGTCGCCAATACAATTCTTGCAATAACTTTATTTCCGTGTTTCAAGTAACACAGTTTATTTGTTATATGCAAGGCCACTACTTTTCGTACCTCGTCATTATTTATAACTTGGTAAACGTTGGGCATAGAAGCATTTGGAGTACTTTGCCTTGGCAAAGTCTCTTTTTCTTTTCCTGCGCAGGATTTATTTTGTCTGTACTGTTGCCTGGTAGTGACTTTCAGGACTTTATTTTGAATGTCTTTTAACTCGGTTATTGTGATCCGAGATAGGGCATCTGCCACGAAATTGTCTTTTCCAACAGAAATTATTTAGTAGTGCTTGCAACAGAAGAAAAAAATTTCATTCTTGGAGATTGTACTTCTAATGGAAATTCCTTTATGAATTTTTTGATCTGGGATCAAAGTCGGACGACATTGTTGTTGGAAGTACTATTACGTTAACGCAAGTGTATGTTTTGGCTGGTTGGGGCTGTTGCCCCTGACGGAAGTGCGGAACAGGGCTTGCCTCTTCTGCATCTTCCGTCAATTATTTGTAATTTTGGTTTATTTAGTAGTCATTGTCATGGAGTGTGTGTAGCAAGGTGTTGCTACTGAATGTTTTTTTTTTTTGTTTGTGATTTAATGTTGTGCTTCATCCATTAAATAAAAGCAAAAAGTACCCGCTGCGTTTGTATAACAGCATATGCTAGGTACAGTGAGGATGAAGCACATGGCTACTCTGCTGTTTCCTTGGATTGGGAATTCTTCTCCCGTTATATCCAGGTATGTTATGTTTATAGTAGCCAGATCCATCGCGCGTTGAGGTGAGCTACTTTGTTCGCTCTTAAAAACCTCTAGTAGATTGGTTACTACATTTGGGTTCCTATCTCTAATTTTTGCGAAATATTCGTCTAATGACATTTTTTCCCTTTTTTTATACCCTTGCAGAGGGTATTATAAAATTGGTCAGATGTTTGTAACGCATGGAAATATACGTTTGCGACCCCATAAAGTATATATATTCTTGATCAGCATCAACAGCCGAGTCGATTGAGACATGTCCGTCTGTCTGTTTGTTCGGGCGTTTTCGAACTTAAATTTTAAGCTACATGATTGAAACATGAAAAGTTAAGTTCCTTAATCGAGGTTAAGTTTAAAAATTAGTCGGATCGGATAATTATAACCAAAGCTATTAACTAAAACGTGGAGGTACCTCGAGTAAAATAAGCAATTTTCCTTGGCAGCAGACAAACAAAAAAAAATTCCAAGAAATCTGCCGTACAAACACAAAAGACGCGAGTTCGAATCCGCGCGGGGTTAAATAAGAATTATATAAAATTATTGTTTTTTTGTTGTTGCATTTAAACTCAATTTTTACCCATTCATCCTACACCAAGTTTGAACAAGATCGGATAATTATTAAGGTTACAAATCAATAATCAAATATAAAAGAAATTAAATTTATTTTAATGCTCACGCACACACATACTTACGTATGCAAAAATTCTTCACCACGCTGTGTGTGAGAGAGAAAGAAATATTTGAGTTGTGTTCTTGCACAGAACGAAATTGAAAGAGCGAGATGCCATGCGTTTGCTATATATGTCGAACTGGCTTAAGTAAGTTAAGTAAGCACGGTGGCGTAGTATGTAGAGTTCTTCTGCGCGATTTCTCGATATTTGGTGCTGGTTCAATTCTCGGTGAAGACGGTGAGATGAAGATATGTGTATTTTCTTCTTTTTTGTTTTTTTTTTTGTTAAACATTTATGCCAATTATTTTAAAATTTTTGTTTTTTAATTAAATAATAAAACAGTGAAGCTGCAAGGGTATACAAACTTCGGCAAGGCCGAAGTTAGCTTCTTTGATATTTTAAAAACAAAAACTTTTTCTTCTTCTCTTTTTTTAAGATTAAAGGCAATATCGGAAATCCGATTTGCGTTACTTCGCACCAGTGCGAAGTTTTCGGTTTAGCTCCTGTAGACTCTCTGTGTAGAGTTGTAGGTCTTCCTCGGAGATTGTGGTTGTTTTTAACATATCCTGCACCAATCGTCTCTGGCGCAGGAGGGCAGTTATTTTTCCGCCCCGTTTCTTCCTTTTTTGAGCCGTATTTTTGTGTTGTCGAGCCCGATACTCAGCTATGGTGAGTGGGCGTGGTCCATCGTTTGGATTAGAGTTGGGCATGGGCTGGGTTTTATCGTGTCACGTCTTGACACCATGGGCGCCTGCGTGCGCGTGTTGAAAAGTTGAATTTTGTCCATGGGCGTGCGTGTTCGTTCAGAGCATCGTGAACACGAAAAAACACGAACATTTTTTTTTATTTAAATTGACAAAAAATACTAAAAATCCCAATGCTGGCTCAATATTTTAAGCTTGTAATCGGTCGGTCACACTTTAATGTAATTTACGCGCCGCAGCACCACGCTTGCAAAAAATGGAAAAACTAAGAATTCAAGAAGCAATTAAAAAAAAAGACGCTCGATTTAGGCTTTTAAAGCCTGAAAATGCGAAAAACAGTGTGTGGGAAACATTTCGCATCATTGAGAAGGATGAAGTGCGGATTAACTTTGTTTGCTGTTCAAAGTGCTTAATGGTGTTTGTGTATTTGGCGAAAAACGGAACTGGCGCCTTAATTCGGCATAAATGCTCTATGGTGCAGCCACCAGAGCAAAAAACAATGCATAACTATGCCAAAAAACATATACCAAAGCAAATTTTATCCAATTTGGCAAAGAAACAACTGGCATTTGTGCCAAAAGATCTGCTACCTTTAAATGTTACAGAAGGTAAGAACACCTTATGCGTTAGGGCTGCGTTCGATGGTATTGTGAGAGTTGTATATGTAAAATCTTGCAAAACTGTAGATCTTAGCAAAAATACCGTGTGCGTATTTAAATTAGTGTTTCTAAAATATATTTATATTTGAAGGCATCAATACGGGCGCAGAATTTGGTAAACAAGACGTGGAAGACCTGATTGTATCCAGGAGAACACTCACAAGGGACATTTTAGAGCAGCAATATATAGAAATAAAAACTAAGCTGTTGGAGTCCCTGGAAAATGAAGAACTTTCATACACAACTGATATGTGGACGGATCCACACACGCAGAAAAGTTATATTTCGGTCAGAGCACACTATATTACAGAAGAATTTGAGCTTAAGGTAGCTATTCTTGGTATTAAGGAATTTGATCATGAAAAAAAACGGGAGTTAATATTCTTTCTCAAGTTTCCTTAATTCTGGAAGAGTACAACTTAAAGCTAGGAAGCTCATTCATAGTGACAGACAATGGGGCCAACGTTGTTTCCGCTTTCAGCTCATATAAACGTATGTCTTGTGCATGTCACAACCTAAATTTGGTAATGGATGACGTTTTAGAAAAAAAAACAGTTCATGGTGTTCTAACACTACTGGAGAGTTGTAAAAAATTAGTAAAATATTTTAAACATTCTGAGCTAAATAATAAGTTGTCTAAAACGTTGAAGCAAGATATAAGGACACGTTGGAACTCAAAATATATTATGCTTAACAGCATTTACGAGACAAGAAGTACAGAATTTACTCCTACAAAAGAATGAGCTTAAAAGAGTGTCTGAAATTGACTTTCATTTGATTGGCTTACTTTTGGCATTTTTAAATCCTTTTAAAGAGTGCTCAGAGCAGTTAAGTGCTGATAAACAGCCAACTATACATATCTATGTACTTTGGTATGAAAAACTTAAAAAACACTGTCAATATTCAATAATGGATTCTGATGTTATGACAGAAATAAAACGTAATACTTTAAATTCGTTAGAAAAACGTTTTCAGCCATCAATTGTGCATTACGTTGGACTTTTTTTATACCCTCCGTTTAAACATATTAGCTTCTTAAATCGAGATCAAAAAGAGCAAGTGCTGGCCACTGTTCTGTAGAATCGCCCCCTAAAAGGAGTACACCACCTACTCATTTATTTGCTGAATTTTTGGACAGTCAACAAACTAATTCGTTAGATAAACCCGTAGTCGAAAAAGAATTAGAAAACTACAATGCCACTGAATCACCGTCCACTGTGGATGTATTAAGTTTCTGGAAAAACTCGAGTAATAAAGGGCTACGGGTACTAGCCCGAAAGGTATTAAGTATTCCAGCTAGCTCAGCTACGAGCGAAAGGGTGTTTTCAACCTCGGGGCAAATTTTAAATGAGCGACGTAATCGACTTTCGAGCTCCAACCTTGACAAACTATTATTTTTGTACAAAAACTTGTATATTATGATATATGATTGTTATACATATTGCGAATTGAACGCAAAAACGTGAAAATTTAATAAAATATAAAAAAAAAGTAAAACAAAAATCAAGTGAAAAATTTCGTGTTGGGCCGTGTTGGGTCGTGTTTCCAAAATTTTAGAGCGTGCGTGTGTGTGCGTGTTTGGGATTTTCAATTTTGGACCGTGTTGGACTGGACCGAAAAATTGCAGTCCATGCCCATCTCTAGTACACAGTGTTGTTTTTCTGTTCTTGCTCTCTTTTAATATTTGCTTGTGTTAGCTCCCGTTATTCCCGCATTAGTTAATCTCGCGTTTGTGATCTGTTTTGAGATGTGCGTTCACTGTGCTTTTAACTTTTTTCTCTTTCATCTTGTATATGTAAAATCTTACAAAACTGTAGATCTTAGCAAAAATAACGTGTGAGTATTTAAATTAGTGTTTCTAAAATATATTTATATTTGAAGGCATCAATACGGGCGTAGAATTTGGTAAACAAGACGTGGAAGACCTGATTGTATCTAGGAGAACACTCACAAGGAACATTTTAGAGCAGCAATATAGAGAAATAAAAACTAAGCTGTTGGAGTCCCTGGAAAATGAAGAACTTTCATACACAACTGATATGTGGACGGATCCACACACGCAGAAAAGTTATATTTCGGTCAGAGCACACTATATTACAGAAGAATTTGAGCTTAAGGTAGCTATTCTTGGTATTAAGGAATTTGATCATGAAAAAAAACGGGAGTTAATATTCTTTCTCAAGTTTCCTTAATTCTGGAAGAGTACAACTTAAAGCTAGGAAGCTCATTCATAGTGACTGACAATGGGGCCAACGTTGAGACATGTCCGTCTGTCCGTCCGTCTGTCACATCCGTCTTATGCCTAGGCAGATCAAGTTTGTTTCAAATTTTAGCCACGCCCACTTCCGCCCCCGTAAATGAAAAAACAAAATTATCTCAACATTTGTAAAAATTCAGAATGAACTTTTTTATAAAAAAATGTCGAGTTTCGCTCGTTTAACTAATAAAGAACGCGGGAGAATTGTTGCATTGCGTGAAATGGTCATGTAAATTTGCAAAAATGTAGAGAATGTTCGAAAAAATAAGAAAACAGTTAAAAATTATTAAAAGATCTAGAAAAAGGAGTACACCACCTACTCATTTATTTGCTGAATTTTTGGACAGTCAACAAACTAATGAAATATGTACAATCGTACATATTAATGATTTCATTGATTCCATTAATAATTCTTGTATTTTGGGCACGTCTGTGCTCTTCGTAAGCTTTTATTAGAATGATCCATTTTGTGTGTTAACTTATGCTGCTTGTTGGCAGCTACCAAATAAGAGGGGTGAGACGCGAGAGTGAACTCACATGATCGAACTGCAAGCTCAGCATAATTGGGCTGGCTTGCTAGCACAATTCGTTTGCGTAAGCTTATATACAGAACGAAATGTATGCATGCAAGTTTGCGTACATACATACAATTGTTCTTATATATAAACTTATTACTATTACTTCCTGCTTGCAACAGAATGTTACAAGCTGTGCTGAAGTCATTTAAAACCGACATGTGAATTCACTACACCTCCCCTTTTTAAAGAATAACGTAATCTAATGAAGTTATTATATATGTGTATATGAAGTAAATGACGTTATAAAGTAATTCGTGTTATTTAAAAAAATTTGACGTCCGTCAATGAATATATATATTTTTCCCTTACATGTATGCATTTTTTTTTTTTTTTTTTAGCAAAGTTTTAAAATAATTTTTTTTTCTTCGCTCCTTTCCTTTATATATATAAAAATAAAAACTTGTATATATGCAAATAACTTTCCTTATTTTCAATGTATACACTTTAGATTTTGTAAATACTAGAGAAAAATTTTTCTGTTTGTTATTTAAAAATTTTTAACCTATCCTTATGCACTCTTTGTGCTTTATTTCTTTTATCTCTTATTAAAATATTATCCTTACCTTCTATTGCTTCTACTCTATATGGGCCTAGATACTTAGATTCTAACTTATGGCCCGTTTCATTCTTAACAAGAACCTTATCTCCTATTTCTATTTCAAAGTTATTTATGTTCCTATCGTATAATTCCTTATTCTTTACCTTATGCTCTTCTAGCATAAGCCTTGCCCTTTTATAGGCTTGCTCTAATCTAAACTTAGCTTCTCTAGCGTAATCATCTACATTATATAATGGATTAATATTAGTTATAGAATTAAATTGTTTTGGCAAATTGTTTTGTTTGCCAAAAACTAACTCATATGGACAATAACCATGTGCCATAGAGGGGGTCGTGTTAAAACAATATGTAAAATATTGGTGCCAAACATCCCAGTCAGTTTTATTGACTGATATATATGAACGGATGTATTCATTAAAAGTTCTATGGCTTCTTTCCACTGTTCCCACGGTTTGGTGGTGATGTGCAGTAGACGTTATGTTGTCTATTTTTAGATATTTGCACAGATCGCTTATTATTGAATTTTTATATTCAGTGCCCATGTCCGAAATGAACGTCTTCATTGGACCGTACTTTAATATAAAAAATTCAAATATTGCTTTCGCAATGGTATTAGCGTTCTTATTTTGAACAGGGATGGCTACCAAATACTTTGTTAGGTCACAGATCAGGGTTACTGCGTATTCGTTACCGTTTTCAGATTTCGGTAGTCGACCTATAGTATCCACTATTACTCTGTCAAAGGCACTCATAGGCGTTTCTGTTATTGTTAGTGGGGTCTTCGTATGTTTTGTCGTTTTCGACTTTTGGCATTTTGGACAACTACGTATGTACTCTTTTATTTGACGCGTCATATTTTTCCAATAGTAGTGTCTTTTTATTTTTATTAATGTTTTTGTTATGCCATTATGACCACCTTGGATTGGATTATCATGATTTTCAGACAAAATTGCTTCTTTTTCTTTTTCATTGCTTATTATGGTCACCGGGTTGAGTAGCGCTACTCTTAATGATTTCAATTTATCATTGCCCATTTCTTTAAAAGTATCTATTGAAATAAATTCAAAGATCTTTTCCCACGGTGCCGTTTTCATATGGCTTATTTTTAATATACCGGCTTGCTTTTCAAGCCTTTGAAAGAACTGACCTAAGTCAAGTTTTTCATTAGTATATAGGTCGCCAATACAATTCTTGCAATAACTTTATTTCCGTGTTTCAAGTAACACAGTTTATTTGTTATATGCAAGGCCACTACTTTTCGTACCTCGTCATTATTTATAACTTGGTAAACGTTGGGCATAGAAGCATTTGGAGTACTTTGCCTTGGCAAAGTCTCTTTTTCTTTTCCTGCGCAGGATTTATTTTGTCTGTACTGTTTCCTGGTAGTGACTTTCAGGACTTTATTTTGAATGTCTTTTAACTCGGTTATTGTGATCCGAGATAGGGCATCTGCCACGAAATTGTCTTTTCCAACAGAAATTATTTAGTAGTGCTTGCAACAGAAGAAAAAAAATTTCATTCTTGGAGATTGTACTTCTAATGGAAATTCCTTTATGAATTTTTTGATCTGGGATCAAAGTCGGACGACATTGTTGTTGGAAGTACTATTACGTTAACGCAAGTGTATGTTTTGGCTGGTTGGGGCTGTTGCCCCTGACGGAAGTGCGGAACAGGGCTTGCCTCTTCTGCATCTTCCGTCAATTATTTGTAATTTTGGTTTATTTAGTAGTCATTGTCATGGAGTGTGTGTAGCAAGGTGTTGCTACTGAATGTTTTTTTTTTTTGTTTGTGATTTAATGTTGTGCTTCATCCATTAAATAAAAGCAAAAAGTACCCGCTGCGTTTGTATAACAGCATATGCTAGGTACAGTGAGGATGAAGCACATGGCTACTCTGCTGTTTCCTTGGATTGGGAATTCTGCTCCCGTTATATCCAGGTATGTTATGTTTATAGTAGCCAGATCCATCGCGCGTTGAGGTGAGCTACTTTGTTCGCTCTTAAAAACCTCTAGTAGATTGGTTACTACATTTGGGTTCCTATCTCTAATTTTTGCGAAATATTCGTCTAATGACATTTTTTTCCCTTTTTTTATACCCTTGCAGAGGGTATTATAAAATTGGTCAGATGTTTGTAACGCATGGAAATATACGTTTGCGACCCCATAAAGTATATATATTCTTGATCAGCATCAACAGCCGAGTCGATTGAGACATGTCCGTCTGTCTGTTTGTTCGGGCGTTTTCGAACTTAAATTTTAAGCTACATGATTGAAACATGAAAAGTTAAGTTCCTTAATCGAGGTTAAGTTTAAAAATTAGTCGGATCGGATAATTATAACCAAAGCTATTAACTAAAACGTGGAGGTACCTCTAGTAAAATAAGCAATTTTCCTTGGCAGCAGACAAACAAAAAAAAATTCCAAGAAATCTGCCGTACAAACACAAAAGACGCGAGTTCGAATCCGCGCGGGGTTAAATAAGAATTATATAAAATTATTGTTTTTTTGTTGTTGCATTTAAACTCAATTTTTACCCATTCATCCTACACCAAGTTTGAACAAGATCGGATAATTATTAAGGTTACAAATCAATAATCAAATATAAAAGAAATTAAATTTATTTTAATGCTCACGCACACACATACTTACGTATGCAAAAATTCTTCACCACGCTGTGTGTGAGAGAGAAAGAAATATTTGAGTTGTGTTCTTGCACAGAACGAAATTGAAAGAGCGAGATGCTGTAATGAGTTATTTCGATTTGGTCGTTGGCACGTCTGTGCTCTGGTGTTACTTTATTTCGATTGATTCATATTGTCTTTTAACTTATGCTGCTTGTTGGCAGCTACAAAATAAGAGGGTTGAGGCGCGCGAGTGAACTCACATGATCGAATTGCAAGCTCAGCATAATTGGGCTGGCTTGCCAGCACAATTCGTTTGCGTAAGCTTATATACAGAACGAAATATATGCATGCAAGTTTGCGTACATACATACAATTGTTCTTATATATAAACTTATTACTATTATTTCCTGCTTGCAACAGAATGTTACAAGCTGTGCTGAAGTCATTTAAAACCGACATGTGAATTCACTACACCTCCCCTTTTTAAAGAATAACGTAATCTAGTGAAGTTATTATATATGTGTATATGAAGTAAATGACTTTATAAAGTAATTCGTGTTATTTAAAAAAAAAATTTGACGTCCGTCAATGAATATATATATTTTTCCCTTACATGTATGCATTTTTTTTTTTTTTTTTTTTTTTTTTTTTTGCAAAGTTTTAAAATAAATTTTTTTTTTTTTCGCTCCTTTCATTTATATATATAAAAATAAAAATTTGTATATGTATATGCAAATAACTTTCCTTATTTTCAATGTATACACTTTAGATTTTGTAAATACTAGAGAAAAATTTTTCTGTTTGTTATTTAAAAATTTTTAACCTATCCTTATGCACTCTTTGTGCTTTATTTCTTTTATCTCTTATTAAAATATTATCCTTATCTTCTATTGCTTCTACTCTATATGGGCCTAGATACTTAGATTCTAACTTATGGCCCGTTTCATTCTTAACAAGAACCTTATCTCCTATTTTTATTTTAAAGTTGTTTATGTTCTTATCGTATAATTCCTTATTCTTTACCTTATGCTCTTCTAGCATAAGCCTTGCCCTTTTATAAGCTTGCTCTAATCTAAACTTAGCTTCTCTAGCGTAATCATCTACATTATATAATGGATTAATATTAGTTATAGAATTAAATTGTTTTGGCAAATTGCTTTGTTTGCCAAAAACTAACTCATATGGACAATAACCATGTGCCATAGAGGGGGTCGTGTTAAAACAATATGTAAAATATTGGAGCCAAACATCCCAGTCAGTTTTATCAACTGATATATATGATCGGATGTATTCATTAAAAGTTCTATGACTTCTTTCCACTGTTCCCACGGTTTGGTGGTGATGTGCAGTAGACGTTATGTTGTCTATTTTTAGATATTTGCACAGATCGCTTATTATTGAATTTTTATATTCAGTGCCCATGTCCGAAATGAACGTCTTCATTGGACCGTACTTTAATATAAAAAATTCAAATATTGCTTTCGCAATGGTATTAGCGTTCTTATTTTGAACAGGGATGGCTACCAAATACTTTGTTAGGTCACAGATCAGGGTTACTGCGTATTCGTTACCGTTTTCAGATTTCGGTAGTGGACCTATAGTATCCACTATTACTCTGTCAAAGGCACTCATGGGCGTTTCTGTTATTGTTAGTGGGGTCTTTGTATGTTTTGTCGTTTTCGACTTTTGGCATTTTGGACAACTACGTATGTACTCTTTTATTTGACGCGTCATATTTTTCCAATAGTAGTGTCTTTTTATTTTTATTAAAGTTTTTGTTATGCCATTATGACCACCTTGTATTGGATCATCATGATTTTCAGACAAAATTGCTTCTTTTTCTTTTTCATTTCTTATTATGGTCACCGGGTTGAGTAGCGCTACTCTTAATGATTTCAATATATCATTGCCCATTTCTTTAAAAGTATCTATTGAAATAAATTCAAAGATCTTTTCCCACGGTGCCGTTCTGATATGGCTTATTTTTAATATACCGGCTTGCTTTTCAAGCCTTTGAAAGAACTGACCTAAGTCAAGTTTTTCATTAGTATATAGGTCGCCAATATCGATTCTTGCAATAACTTTATTTCCGTGTTTCAAGTAACACAGTTTATTTGTTATATGCAAGGCCACTACTTTTCGTACCTCGTCATTATTTATAACTTGGTAAACGTTGGGCATAGAAGCATTTGGAGTACTTTGCCTTGGCAAAGACTCTTTTTCTTTTCCTGCGCAGGATTTATTTTGTCTGTACTGTTGCCTGGTAGTGACTTTCAGGACTTTATTTTGAATGTCTTTTAACTCGGTTATTGTGATCCGAGATAGGGCATCTGCCACGAAATTGTCTTTTCCCTTTAGATACTCAACTGTGAAGTCGTATTCTTCCAGTTCAAGCCGCATGCGAGTCAATTTTGAGCTAGGATTTACCATGGAAAATAAATATGTTAAAGGTCTGTGGTCTGTTTTTATTGTGAAATGTTTGCCATAAATATATGGGCGAAAATGTGTTATGGCCCAATGAATGGCTGCTAGCTCTTGTTCCGTTGTGCTCTTATTACTTTCACCTTTGGTGAATGAACGCGATGCATAAGCGATTGGAAGTTGGAGTCCATCTCGGTTTTGGGTTAAAACCGCTCCACACGCTTGTTTGCTTGCATCTGTGATTATGCAAAATTCTTTGCTAAAATCAGGATATTGTAATATGGTTGGCCGCATTAAATTTTCTTTAAGATATTGGAATGCATTTTGGCATTCAATTGTCCACTCAAAGGGAACATTCTTTTTACATAATCGAGTTATGTGCCGGGAATAGTCGGCGAAATTTTTAATAAAACGTCTATAATAGTTGCAAAATGCAACGAACCGTCTAGCGCTGTCCGCATCATGTGGGACTGGATAATTCTTAATGACATTATATTTTGTGTCATCAGGTAAAATTCCTTTATCTGTGCACCTATGACCTAGAAAAGTCACTTCGCGCATAAAAAATGAACATTTTTCTGGATGTAATTTGAGGTTGTGTTTCCGACATGTATTGAAGACATCGTTCAGATTTTTTAGCATGTGTTTTTCGGAACAACCAATAACTATTAAATCATCCATATAAAGGAATGCTTGGGACGGATCTAGCCCCGAGAATGCGATAGTCATCATTCTCTGAAATGAATTAGGCGCTATCTTTAGACCAAATGGTAATCGCGTGAAGCGATAAGAGCCGTTGCTCGTTGAAAATGACGTTATATTTCTTGAACTTTCTTCAAGTTCGATTTGGTGGAAGCCTGACATTAAGTCAAGACATGAGAAGTATTTAGCTCGACCTAGTTGGTCTAGTATGTCCTCAATTCGAGGAAGAGGAAATTTGTCGGCCAATAATTTTTTATTGATTTGACGATAGTCAATAACTAATCGCCATTTCTTGTCTTCTGAGCCAGGTAATGATTTTTTCGGAACAAGTAGCAGTGGGCTATTATATTCAGACACAGATGGTTCAACTATATTGTTGACTATTAGTTTTCCAACCTGCTTTTGGATTTCTTCCTTTTGACTATGCGGGCTCCGGTAGTTTTTGATATATACCGGTTCTTCGTCTTTTAATCTCAATTTTTGTCTATAAAAATTATTTGTTGTGATTGCTTCGGTCTCAAGGCCAAATACATCACTATATCTGGTGCATAGTTGGGTTAATTGTTCTTTAAATTGGAGCGGAAAATTTTTAGTTAGCTGGGACATTACCATATTTTCCCTAGCTTTAGGAGTGGTTGGAACTACATCGTAGTTCGAAAATGGTTCTGACTTTAAAGTGTTTATCTTTATTATTTTGTCAGAATTGGTTGCATTTAGCAAACGGACAACTGTATTTCCATTTGTTGCCAATGTATTTGCAACGAAAATACCTGGTTGAATTTCCTGATTGGGAATCAACACAACGTCTTCACTTAATGTGAGATTAATTTGTCGGACTACTTGGGATCTTGCTGGTATGAAAATTGCGGTGTTACCAGAATTGTATGTTATTGGAACATAGATAGGAAATTTTAAATTATCTGGTCTTAGTATTAACCAGTCTTCAGACGCTTTGCAGTCGATTTGGCAGTTGAATCTTTTGATGAAATCAATGCCAATTATACCATCACTTGGTATTGAAAAATCAGACTGTACAACATGAAAGTCGTGTGGGATTATGTATTTAGAGGTTTGAATCTCTAAGGATGCTAGGCCTTTGGACTTTATTGCTCCTTTACCAATGCCTTGAATGTTAATTTTGTGATTCGTGTCGATGTCATTTAGAACATCTGAATCTTCTTTGAGAATTGAAATATCTGCACCAGTGTCGATTAAAAATGTTAATTTTTTATTTGTTTCGACATTAAAAAATGAAACAAATATATTGAGATTAAAATTAATTGCATGCACATGTTTTGTGCTTACTCTTCTGTATCTAAAGGGTTTTGCGAGTTTCCCGAACTGTGGTGGGATACGCGAATATTTATATCTTGTATATTTCTCTTGGTATTATTATTGATTCTATATTGGGACTGTCCCCTATTATATGATTGATAATCGTTTTTCTGGTAATTGCCATTGCCGCGGTTATAGTTGGCATTGTAGTTACCCTGGCCATTGCCTCTACCACGTTGGTAGTTAGGGTAATACCTGCCTCTATTACTTCTCCCATGCTGGTACAATATGGTGCTGGGACTTCCAGTCGTTTCGGTCATGCAACGGATATATTTACCCATAGCATCATTGAAATGACTAAAGTGTCCAGCTTCCAATATGATACGAATTCGCTCGTGCTGGCATTGGTGGATTAGTGCCTGCAGTGCTTCTTTTGTAGCGAATTCTTCTGCGATGTCGGGATCTAAACCACGGTCAATAAAAGCGGCTTCAAGTTGCTTTCGCAAATTGTTAAGCTCCATAGCATATTCTGATGCTGTTTTACCCTTTTGTTGGGCGTTCATGAGTTTTGCAGTTATGACATCAGTTGATTCGCCTCTAACGTTATGTTTTAGTTTTTCTATTATGCCCATTATTGTAGTCTCATTTTGGACTTTGTGGGCAATGGAGCCGGTGATTTTGGACTTAATGGCTTCAAGGGCCAAATCCTCCTGGTCTCCTTTAGTTCGTTCGACCAACTTTAATGCCGTAACGAAACGGGTGAGTGAGGTCTTTTGACCGTCAAACTCAGGGACCGAAGACATAACTTGTTTTACGTATTCCCTATCGGCAGCTATTTTGTTTGCCATTGTTAGTGTTATTTTCTGTTAGGGGCGATAAGACTTAACTCTTTTGAGAGTGAACGAGAGATTGAGATGGAGATTTTATCTTACATGTCTATAAATTCAAGAGGGAGAAGATTTTCTCTTATCAATTCTTCTCCCCCTCCTCCTCCTTTTCTTTCACATTTTTCTTCATTTCTGCTTGATCAACGGCTCAATTTTTGAATTAATTGATTCTTCTACGCTTTCCATTTTGTTAAATTGAATTTTGAGATTCTTTCTATTACTAAAGCGTATATATTGAAAACCCTTTTTTTTTTTTTTATAAAAAAAAATTTTAAATGGAATGGAAATTTCATTTGGTATTTCATCATTTATATATATATATATCAAAAAGGAGTGTGATATCAATCAGTGATATCCACTTAAAGTGATCAATAGATCATCGAATGATTCATTACATTGTATAAGCATACATGCAGAAACGAACGTATATATTCAACTGCTTATAGCAGTGACAGAGACGTGGAAAGTAGAAGGGATAGTGCATGTGGTTGGCTCACAATTCAGGTTTACATTTCATTAAAAATTTTTACAATGGATACTCCAACCACATGTGTTAGTAATAGCCTATCAATTTGTTAGTGTTTTTCAAGCAGCGTTTGCACGCATCGACTTGAGGGTTTAATTAAAATTAAATGATTGAGATGATTTGTTATATAAACATAGTAAAGAAAAAATTTTTTTTTTAAATGAGTGAATGAATGATAAATTTTTAAAATTAGTGGCAATATCGGAAATCCGATTTGCGTTACTTTGCACCACGGCAAAGTTCTTCTTCAAGATTCTTTAGACTCTCTTGGTAGAGTTGTCGGTCTTCCTCAGGCAATGTTGTGGTTTTCAACATATCCTGCACCAATCGTCTCTGGCGCAGGAGGGCGATTCTTTTTCCGCCCCGCTTCTTCCTTCTTTGCGTAGATTTATTTATTTGTGTTCGAGCCCGGTACTCAGCAATGGTGAGTGGGCGTGGTCCATCGTTTGGATACACCACTAGAGCCTCTTCTAGTGTGGGTGCATCCCTTTGCTCGACAGGAGCAGCACTTTCAAATGTAACTTCTGTATTGGCCATTCACTTGGCAGTATGTATGTGAACATATTTTGTTGTTGGGAAATTGGTTAGCGAGTGTGTGCTAAACGATGCGAGGTACGACTGTACTGAGCAAATGCAGATTATCTCAGTCGAATAAAAAAAATTCTTTTTTTTTTTTTATTGTATAATCGGGCACTTTTTGTTGTTTCCACATTTCACACACAATTCCAATCAAAGGGTTCTGCAAGGTGACGGTCCTGTCACGGTCGCCATGTAATGAGTTATTTCGATTTGGTCGTTGGCACGTCTGTGCTCTGGTGTTACTTTATTTCGATTGATTCATATTGTCTTTTAACTTATGCTGCTTGTTGGCAGCTACAAAATAAGAGGGGTGAGGCGCGCGAGTGAACTCACATGATCGAATTGCAAGCTCAGCATAATTGGGCTGGCTTGCCAGCACAATTCGTTTGCGTAAGCTTATATACAGAACGAAATGTATGCATGCAAGTTTGCGTACATACATACAATTGTTCTTATATATAAACTTATTACTATTATTTCCTGCTTGCAACAGAATGTTACAAGCTGTGCTGAAGTCATTTAAAACCGACATGTGAATTCACTACAATAAAACTGTTCTTGAATCACTCCATAATATACACCGATTAATCTTTACATCGTGGCTTTCTAAAATTGAACCCTTTAGCCAACATCCCAAAACAGCTGCTTGTAGTTCCAGTCTTGGGATAGACAACATTTTTAGAGGCGCACATCTGGTTTTTCCTGCAACGAAAATAGTCTCGATTTGATCTTCACATTGTATGCGCCAGTATGCCACAGCTGCGAACGCTTCTTCACTTGCGTCAACGAATATATGAAGCTCCATTTTTGTATTAGTTTCCAAGAAACTCGGCGAATAACATCTTTTCATTTTAAACTGATTTACATTAGCTAGTTGAAGAACCCAATTCTTAAATCTGCTGTGCAAGTTGTCTGGTAATAAGTCGTTCCATCCTATACCAGTCCGCCAAACAAGTTGCATTAAAACTTTACCATATATCATGAGATCTGCAAGCATTCCAAAGGGATCGTACACTGACATAACAAGACTCAAAAGTTCTCTCTTAGTAGGACATCTAATTCCGTTTACAATGTCTTGATCAACTCTATTCATCTTGAGGTCAAACACAAATATATCCTTACGACTGTCCCAGTGCATTCCAAGTATTTTATCCGTTTTATCCATGTTTTTAGTGTTTTGAATCGTGCTATCTTTGTCTTCGTTGATTTGATTCAATTTATCCTGTACATCTTTTGAATTCGACACAAATCCTCTGAGAACAAAGTTTGCCATTTTATGTACCTTTATGATTTCACTACTTATCTGAAATACATCCTTTTCTGTTGCATAGCTTGCCACATAGTCGTCCACATAATGTCTGGATTTTATAGCTTCAATTACGGTTCTTTTATAATTTGAAGAGTTCTCTGCATTTATGTTTTTTACATATTGCGCACAACAAGGTGAGCATGTTGCCCCAAACGGCATTACTGTCATCTTATAGGTTTCGATATCCAACGATGGATCACCATGTCTCCATAAAAATCGCAAAGAATCTTGATCGATTTCTCGTACACGTACCTGTAGAAACATTTCTTTTATATCAGCACAAATTGCGAATCTTCCTTGTCTGAATTTGAACAGAATTTGAAATAGTGACGGGTTTTCGTCGGGCCCTTTTAAAAGCTTCGAATTCAATGAAATGTTATCCACGGTGGCAGCAGCATCAAATACCAATCTCATCTTCTTTGGTTTGTTTACATTGTATACTACGAAATGTGGCAGATACCAGGTATATGGGCTTATGATATCCGCTACATCTTTTGTAATTTTTACTGCATATCCTTTATTAACAAAATCCATTATTGCCTTGTCATATTCTGCAACTGTACCAGATTTCTGCACCTTGTTTTCAACTGAATGCAGTCTTTTTTCTGCCATTTTATAGCTGCTTGGGAATCGAATATCTTCATTTGACCACAACAGACCAGTCTCGTATGCTCCCTCAAGTTGTTTCGTTGTTTCCTTTAAGATTCTTTTGGCCCTCTCAATATTTTTTGACTCCACAGGTTTGTTACACAATTTGAAATATTGTGAAATATTCAGTTATTAAATTATTCATCTTTTCTTCTTCAAGTTGTTTAGAAACATGTGTATGAAATACCACTGATAGCAAACGAGGTGATAATTCTTGATAAATACTTGTTGATCCATACACCAGCCAACCTAAAGGAGTTTTAGCTGCAATTAAACCTTCATTAATAATATGACTTTTTAAAGTTGAAATAAGATGGCAATTGTTTAATCCAATTAACAACCTTGGATTACTGCTCTTATATCCCCTAAGAGGAATAGATTTCAGTTGCTTATATTTGTCCCTCAGGCATTCGAGATTCATCGACTGAAGCGGTAACTGCAAATTCGGAACAGAATTACCGTTTAAGTATAACCATTTTCTGTTGTTACCAATTGCCGATCGTATTTTTAGATGACATTCTGTTGATGCGACCTGTGTTGCGTGTTCACCTATCCAGTTTAAGGTTAATTCTGATTTATTTTCCTTAATTCCCATTTCCTCAGATAGTTTCTCTTCTATCAATGTAGCCGATGATCCTTCATCCAAAAATGCGAGCGTTTCTATAACTGCGTTGTTTGGTCCACTGACTTCCACTGGTACGACTTTAAACAATATTTGCGAAGTTGCATTTTGAATTGTATGCGTTGCAACATCACTTGGCTTTGTCGTATCGTTTTCTTTTTCGGCATCATGTTTCGGCCTTTGATAATGCAACGTGCGATGATGAAAACGTTTACAATTATCAATTTTGCATTCTCGTTTCCTAGAACAGGCATCCAATCTGTGTCCAGGCTGCAAACATCCGTAACATATACCAATATTTTTTACAATTATCCATCTCTCATTAGTACGAGCTTTTAAATATTTGTGACATTGATCCAAATAATGATTTCCTTGGCAATTAAGGCATGTCTTGTGTCCTTGTTTCTGATCATACGTTTTGTTGGTAACTTGCATAACTGTCTTCGATCCCTTGATACCTTGCTTAACTGTTGTAACCATAGCTGCTTGAGCGATGCTTCTTGTAATTCCGTCCAGCCAATCGCTAAGATGTCTTAAATCGGGGTATGGTCGTATTAGAGATGCGTATTCCATCCACTGTATACGTTTCGACATGGGCATTTTTGATATTATTTGTTCCATCAAAGTAGGATTCTGCAAATGTGGTATTGCGTTGGAGGACTCTAAGAATATAACCAAGTTTTTAACCTTTGTGGATAAAGTGACTAATTTCTCCAAACAGTTTTATGAAACGGGCGTGATTTCGTTAACTACGTCCAATTGGCTCCGTATAAGTAACTCTGGCCTTCCAAACATAAACTTGAGACGTTCCATTATGTGTCCGATGTTCATTGGGTTTATTAAAAGACCCTTTACTTCTTCTCTGGCAGCTCCCTTTAAGCATTTTTGTAGTCTCATTAAATTATCCAAATTGCTATATCCATAAGCTATCGAAGACTCTTTGAACATAGAGTCAAATACTAGCCAATCCTCCGGTTTTCCATTAAATTCCGGTAAATCAACTACCCTAAAAACTGATGGATAACGTTCTACTCTAAAACCTGCTCTTTCTTGATGCCCTAATCTTCTTGAATGTAAATAACCCATATCATTGCAGCCCCGAATCTGATCGAACTCACCATTTTCGTACTTATTGTCCGAAGCTTCGCCTCTAGCTGCAGTGCTTCTCTCAGCGCCGGTTGCGCGTAGACTATGAATATCGCCCTGTGCGACATAATATTCCTGAGTGCATCTATTTGCGCCGAATCCAGCATCAGCGTCTTGCGGAGCACGGATTGTGCCCCGTCCATGCATGCCACCCTGCATGACATACGATTGTTATCCATATACAGTTGAGCCGAATACAGTATCAGCGTCATTCGAAGCACACATTGTGCCTCGTCCATGCATGCCACCCTGTGTAGCATGCGACAATCCAGTTGCGCCGAATACAGCATCAGCGTCTTTCGACGCACACATTGTGCCTCGTCCATGCATGCCACCCTGTGTAGCATGCGTCAATCCAGTTGCGCCGAATACAGCATCAGCGTCTTTCGAAGCACACATTGTGCCTCGTCCATGCATGCCACCCTGTGTAGCATGCGTCAATCCAGTTGCGCCGAATACAGCATCAGCGTCTTTCGAAGCACACATTGTGCCTCGTCCATGCATGCCACCCTGTGTAGCATGCGACAATCCAGTTGCGCCGAATACAGCATCAGCGTCATTCGAAGCACACATTGTGCCTCGTCCATGCATGCCACCCTGTGTAGCATGCGACAATCCAGTTGCGCCGAATACAGCATCAGCGTCATTCGAAGCACACATTGTGCCTCGTCCATGCATGCCACCCTGTGTAGCATGCGACAATCCAGTTGCGCCGAATACAGCATCAGCGTCATTCGAAGCACACATTGTGCCTCGTCCATGCATGCCACCCTGTGTAGCATGCGACAATCCAGTTGCGCCGAATACAGCATCAGCGTCTTTCGAAGCACACATTGTGCCTCGTCCATCGACAGAAATAACTTCTTCGGTTTGATTTATCATCCATTGACGATGTTCCTTCTGTGTTTTGTGTAGTTCAATGAGGTCTTCCTTCATGGCTGTCATTTGTACAGCCTGTTCCTGATGCCTTTCATCAACTTGTGTCGCCAGTTTCGCTATTTGATCCATTATATTCTGCAGCATAGCTTCATTTGTATTTGGTGAAGCTAACACTACAGTTTCTTCATTTCCATCGGAATCCTCCTCTTCGTCTGCACTTCCCATGGTTGTTTCTTGGCTTGGAGTTGATGTGATAGCTTTATTAAATTTTAACCGCTTTTTTGCACCGCGTGTCTGCATGGCGCCATCCACGCTATTTCATCATAATTCGCAACATTTGCGTGTGTATGTGTGGTTGACGCCGTCAATCTGTGTAATTCTACCGACAGAATTGATTCGACTTGGCAAGATAAATTAAAGAAATTGTTGCACACAAGAATTTCTGTCATCCATTGGTAGAGTTATTTATGCTTTATTTTATAACAAACTTTAGATTTGAATTGAACTTTTTACTTTATGTGCTAAGAACTTAATTTATCGTATTGTCGCCAAGCCAGCCAAAGTCCGATTGCCCGCTTACGTATTTTTTGGTTGTTATCGATAGATTCAGGGCTGCAACTACTCTAACTCTTTTTCAGGGCTTCATCATAACTAATAAACTATTTGCTCCGTAACAGACATTTTAGAGCAGCAATATAGAGAAATAAAAACTAAGCTGTTGGAGTCCCTGGAAAATGAAGAACTTTCATACACAACTGATATGTGGACGGATCCACACACGCAGAAAAGTTATATTTCGGTCAGAGCACACTATATTACAGAAGAATTTGAGCTTAAGGTAACTATTCTTGGTATTAAGGAATTTGATCATGAAAAAAAAAACGGGAGTTAATATTCTTTCTCAAGTTTCCTTAATTCTGGAAGAGTACAACTTAAAGCTAGGAAGCTCATTCATAGTGACTGACAATGGGGCCAACGTTGAGACATGTCCGTCTGTCCGTCCGTCTGTCACATCCGTCTTATGCCTAGGCAGATCAAGTTTGTTTCAAATTTTAGCCACGCCCACTTCCGCCCCCGTAAATGAAAAAACAAAATTATCTCAACATTTGTAAAAATTCAGAATGAACTTTTTTATAAAAAAATGTCGAGTTTCGCTCGTTTAACTAATAAAGAACGCGGGAGAATTGTTGCATTGCGTGAAATGGTCATGTAAATTTGCAAAAATGTAGAGAATGTTCGAAAAAATAAGAAAACAGTTAAAAATTATTAAAAGATCTAGAAAAAGGAGTACACCACCTACTCATTTATTTGCTGAATTTTTGGACAGTCAACAAACTAATGAAATATGTACAATCGTACATATTAATGATTTCATTGATTCCATTAATAATTCTTGTTTTTTGGGCACGTCTGTGCTCTTCGTAAGCTTTTATTAGAATGATCCATTTTGTGTGTTAACTTATGCTGCTTGTTGGCAGCTACCAAATAAGAGGGGTGAGACGCGAGAGTGAACTCACATGATCGAACTGCAAGCTCAGCATAATTGGGCTGGCTTGCTAGCACAATTCGTTTGCGTAAGCTTATATACAGAACGAAATGTATGCATGCAAGTTTGCGTACATACATACAATTGTTCTTATATATAAACTTATTACTATTATTTCCTGCTTGCAACAGAATGTTACAAGCTGTGCTGAAGTCATTTAAAACCGACATGTGAATTCACTACACCTCCCCTTTTTAAAGAATAACGTAATCTAATGAAGTTATTATATATGTGTATATGAAGTAAATGACGTTATAAAGTAATTCGTGTTATTTAAAAAAATTTGACGTCCGTCAATGAATATATATATTTTTCCCTTACATGTATGCATTTTTTTTTTTTTTTAGCAAAGTTTTAAAATAATTTTTTTTTCTTCGCTCCTTTCCTTTATATATATAAAAATAAAAACTTGTATATATGCAAATAACTTTCCTTATTTTCAATGTATACACTTTAGATTTTGTAAATACTAGAGAAAAATTTTTCTGTTTGTTATTTAAAAATTTTTAACCTATCCTTATGCACTCTTTGTGCTTTATTTCTTTTATCTCTTATTAAAATATTATCCTTATCTTCTATTGCTTCTACTCTATATGGGCCTAGATACTTAGATTCTAACTTATGGCCCGTTTCATTCTTAACAAGAACCTTATCTCCTATTTCTATTTCAAAGTAATTTATGTTCCTATCGTATAATTCCTTATTCTTTACCTTATGCTCTTCTAGCATAAGCCTTGCCCTTTTATAGGCTTGCTCTAATCTAAACTTAGCTTCTCTAGCGTAATCATCTACATTATATAATGGATTAATATTAGTTATAGAATTAAATTGTTTTGGCAAATTGTTTTGTTTTCCAAAAACTAACTCATATGGACAATAACCATGTGCCATAGAGGGGGTCGTGTTAAAACAATATGTAAAATATTGGAGCCAAACATCCCAGTCAGTTTTATTGACTGATATATATGAACGGATGTATTCATTAAAAGTTCTATGGCTTCTTTCCACTGTTCCCACGGTTTGGTGGTGATGTGCAGTAGACGTTATGTTGTCTATTTTTAGATATTTGCACAGATCGCTTATTATTGAATTTTTATATTCAGTGCCCATGTCCGAAATGAACGTCTTCATTGGACCGTACTTTAATATAAAAAATTCAAATATTGCTTTCGCAATGGTATTAGCGTTCTTATTTTGAACAGGGATGGCTACCAAATACTTTGTTAGGTCACAGATCAGGGTTACTGCGTATTCGTTACCGTTTTCAGATTTCGGTAGTCGACCTATAGTATCCACTATTACTCTGTCAAAGGCACTCATAGGCGTTTCTGTTATTGTTAGTGGGGTCTTCGTATGTTTAGTCGTTTTCGACTTTTGACATTTTGGACAACTACGTATGTACTCTTTTATTTGACGCGTCATATTTTTCCAATAGTAGTGTCTTTTTATTTTTATTAATGTTTTTGTTATGCCATTATGACCACCTTGGATTGGATTATCATGATTTTCAGACAAAATTGCTTCTTTTTCTTAATGATTTCAATTTATCATTGCCCATTTCTTTAAAAGTATCTATTGAAATAAATTCAAAGATCTTTTCCCACGGTGCCGTTTTGATATGGCTTATTTTTAATATACCGGCTTGCTTTTCAAGCCTTTGAAAGAACTGACCTAAGTCAAGTTTTTCATTAGTATATAGGTCGGCAATATCAATTCTTGCAATAACTTTATTTCCGTGTTTCAAGTAACACAGTTTATTTGTTATATGCAAGGCCACTACTTTTCGTACCTCGTCATTATTTATAACTTGGTAAACGTTGGGCATAGAAGCATTTGGAGTACTTTGCCTTGGCAAAGTCTCTTTTTCTTTTCCTGCGCAGGATTTATTTTGTCTGTACTGTTGCCTGGTAGTGACTTTCAGGACTTTATTTTGAATGTCTTTTAACTCGGTTATTGTGATCCGAGATAGGGCATCTGCCACGAAATTGTTTTTTCCCTTTAGATACTCAACTGTGAAGTCGTATTCTTCCAGTTCAAGCCGCATGCGAGTCAATTTTGAGCTGGGATTTACCATGGAAAATAAATATGTTAAAGGTCTGTGGTCTGTTTTTATCGTGAAATGCTTGCCATAAATATATGGTCGAAAATGCGTAATGGCCCAATGAATGGCTGCTAGTTCTTGTTCCGTTGTGCTCTTATTACTTTCACCTTTGGTGAATGAACGCGATGCATAAGCGATTGGAAGTTGGAGTCCATCTCGGTTTTGGGTTAAAACCGCTCCACACGCTTGTTTGCTTGCATCTGTGATTATGCAAAATTCTTTGCTAAAATCAGGATATTGTAATATGGTTGGCCGCATTAAATTTTCTTTAAGATATTGGAATGCATTTTGGTATTCAATTGTCCACTCAAAGGGAACATTCTTTTTACATAATCGAGTTATGTGCCGGGAATAGTCGGCGAAATTTATAATAAAACGTCTATAATAGTTGCAAAATGCAACGAACCGTCTAGCGCGGTCCGCATCATGTGGGACTGGATAATTCTTAATGACATTATATTTTGTGTCATCAGGTAAAATTCCTTTATCTGTGCACTTATGACCTAGAAAAGTCACTTCGCGCATAAAAAATGAACATTTTTCTGGATGTAATTTGAGGTTGTGTTTCCGACATGTATTGAAGACATCGTTAAGATTTTTTAGCATGTGTTTTTCGGAACAACCAATAACTATTAAATCATCCATATAAAGGAATGCTTGGGACGGATCTAGTCCCGAGAATGCGATAGTCATCATTCTCTGAAATGAATTAGGCGCTATCTTTAGACCAAATGGTAATCGCGTGAAGCGATAAGAGCCGTTGCTCGTTGAAAATGACGTTATATTTCTTGAACTTTCTTCAAGTTCGATTTGGTGGCAACCTGACATTAAGTCAAGACATGAGAAGTATTTAGCTCGACCTAGTTGGTCTAGTATGTCCTCAATTCGAGGAAGAGGAAATTTGTCGGCCAATAATTTTTTATTGATTTGACGATAGTCAATAACTAATCGCCATTTCTTGTCTTCTGAGCCAGGTAATGATTTTTTCGGAACAAGTAGCAGTGGGCTATTATATTCAGACACAGATGGTTCAACTATATTGTTGACTATTAGTTTTCCAACCTGCTTTTGGATTTCTTCCTTTTGACTATGCGGGCTCCGGTAGTTTTTGATATATACCGGTTCTTCGTCTTTTAATCTCAATTTTTGTTTATAAAAATTATTTGCTGTGATTGATTCGGTCTCAAGGCCAAATACATCACTATATCTGGTGTATAGTTGGGTTAATTGTTCTTTAAATTGGAGCGGAAAATTTTTAGTTAGCTGGGACATTACCATATTTTCCCTAGCTTTAGGAGTGGTTGGAACTACATCGTAGTTCGAAAATGGTTCTGACTTTAAAGTGTTTATCTTTATTATTTTGTCAGAATTGGTTGTATTTAGCAAACGGACAACTGTATTTCCATTTGTTGCCAATGTATTTGCAACGAAAATACCTGGTTGAATTTCCTGATTGGGAATCAACACAACGTCTTCACTCAAGGTGAGATTTATTTGTCGGACTACTTGGGATCTTGCTGGTATGAAAATTGAGGTGTTACCAGAATTGTATGTTATTGGAACATAAATAGGAAATTTTAAATTATCTGGTCTTAGTATTAACCAGTCTTCGGACGCTTTGCAGTCGATTTGGCAGTTGAATCTTTTGATGAAATCAATGCCAATTATACCATCACTTGGTATTGAAAATTCAGACTGTACAACATGAAAGTCGTGTGGGATTATGTATTTAGAGGTTTGAATCTCTAAGGATGCTAGGCCTTTGGACTTTATTGCTCCTTTACCAATGCCTTGAATGTTAATTTTGTGATTCGTGTCGATGTCATTTAGAACATCTGAATCTTCTTTGAGAATTGAAATATCTGCACCAGTGTCGATTAAAAATGTTAACTTTTTATTTGTTTCGACATTAAAAAATGAAACAAATATATTGAGATTAAAATTAATTGCATGCACATGTTTTGTGCTTACTCTTGTGCTTACTCTTGGCATTGTAGTTACCCTGGCTGTTGCCTCTACCACGTTGGTAGTTAGGGTAATACCTGCCTCTATTATTTCTCCCACGCTGGTACAATATGGTACTGGGACTCCCAGTCGTTTGGGTCATGAGACGGATATATTTACCCATAGCATCACTAAAACGACTAAAGTGTCCAGCTTCCAATATAGTACGAACTCGCTCATGCTGACATTGAAGGATTAGCGCCTCCATAGCTTCTTCTGTGGCGAATTCCTCAGCGTTGTCGGGATCTAAACCACGTTCAATGAAAGCGGCTTCAAGTTGCTTCCGCAAACTGTCAAGCTCCATAGCATAGTCTGAAGCAGTTTTACCCTTTTGTTGGGCGTTCATAAGTTTTGCTATTATAACGTCGGTTGATTCACCTCTAACGTTATATTTTAGTTTTTCTATTATGCCCATTATTGTAGTCTCGTTTTGGACTTTGTGGGCAATGGAGCCGGTGATCTTGGACTTTATGGCTTCAATGGCCAAATCCTCCTGGTCTCCTTTAGTTCGTTCGACCAATTTTAATGCCGTAACGAAACGGGTGATTGAGGTCTTTTGACCATCAAACTCAGGGACTGAAGACATAACTTGTCTCACATATTCCCTATCGGCAGCTATTTTTTCCGCCATTGTAAAATTTATGTTCTTCCTGTTATATTCGTTATCTTCGTTGAGAACTATCGTTGTATCTAGGTCAGATACTCTGGCGAACTGAATATTGTGTTTTACCAACGCCGAGACAGATTTGTCTCTACACTCCTTATAGAATGCTTTGGCGGCACACTTATGACCTTCTGTAAGGGAATCGAAATGTTTTTTCAAAAGCAAACGAATTTGCTGAAGAGTGGTTTGAATTATGTCAACGTGCTTGTCAAGTGTATTTGGACTAATTGTCCTATCTTGACTGATACACTTTATTGATTTTAACAGTTCCTCTTTCAGAATTCTGGCTTGTGCGACAATCACTTGCCAGTCGGTCATTCTGTAAATGTTAGAAGGAGAGAAAAAAAAAAAATTCATCTCACTTTTCTATATATTTTTTTTTTTTTTTAATGTCGTGCTTCATCCATTAAATAAAAGCGAAAAGTACCTGCTGCGTTTGTATAACAGCATATGCTAGGTACTGTGAGGATGAAACACATTGCTACTCTGGTATTTCCTTGGATTGGGAAATTTTCTTCCGTTATATCCAGGTATGTTGTATTAATAGTAGCTAGATCTAATGCCCGTTGAGGTGAGCTACTTTGTTCACTCTTAAAAACCTCTAGTAAATCGCTTTCTATATTTGGGTTCCTATCTCTAATTTTCGCAAAATATTCGTCTAACGACATTTTTCCTTTCCTTTTTTTTTAAAAAAAAACAAAAACTTTTTCTTCTTCTCTTTTTTTTTTTTTTTATCTAGACTCTATCTAGATCATTCGCCTTACTCAAATATTTCTTTTTCAAGCACCTATTGTGCATTCCGTAAACTTTAATTATCATGTTTATGCTCATTATTATTATTATTACGATCAGTAAAATCGTAACAGTTGTAAGACTTTGTTGTTCTACTTCTACTCTATTGATCACATTGGTAGTGGAATCCACTGTTTTCGTGTCAATTAAACCCATTTTGGGTTTTAGGGAAGCTAATTTGAAGAAATTCGATATTTCGTCTGTAATCAATATGTTTAAAATTTTTCGAAAATCTACCTTCTTTTCAAAATTATCCATAAAAAGTTATGAGACGCTAATCATACCTAAAACGTATACATGATAAAAATAAAGAAAAATTTTTTTTGAAATTTCATTGAATTAAATATTTTTAATTTTTTTTAAAAGGAATGTAATTATAAATTACATTAAATATTTTTATATATAAAAAAAAGAGTGTGATATCAATTAGTGATATCCACTAAATGTGATCAATAGATCATGAAAAAAAAATTAATTGATTAAATAATTCATTGCATTGCATATATGAAAAAATATATATATATTCAACTGCTAGTAGCAGTGACAGAGACGTGGAAAGTAGAAGGGATAGTGCATGTGGTTGGCTCACAATTCAGGTTTACATTTCATTAAAAATTTTTACAATGGATACTCCAACCACATGTGTTAGTAATAGCCTATCAATTTGTTAGTTTTTTTCAAGCTGCGTTTGCACGCATCGCTTGAGAGTTATAGTTAAAAGTAAATGTATTAATGGGTAGTTATATAAACATAATTTTTTTTTAAATGCGTGAATTTTAATGAAATTTTAAGATTAAAGGCAATATCGGAAATCCGATTTGCGTTACTTCGCACCAGTGCGAAGTTTTCGGTTTAGCTCCTGTAGACTCTCTGTGTAGAGTTGTCGGTCTTCCTCGGAGATTGTGGTTGTTTTTAGCATGTCCTGCACCAATCGTCTCTGGCGCAGGAGGGCAGTTATTTTTCCGCCCCGTTTCTTCCTTCTTTGAGTCGTATTTTTGTGTTGTCGAGCCCGATACTCAGCTATGGTGAGTGGGCGTGGTCCATCGTTTGGATACACCACTAGAGCCTCTTCTAGTGTAGGTGCATCCCTTTGCTCGACAGGAGCAGCACTTTCAAAAGTTGGTTCCTGCTGGTGGTCCGCCATACACCACGTCAGCCATTTATATTAATGTTATATTTTTTTTTTGTTGTTGTTGTTATGGTTGTTGTTGCACTTTCTTTGGTTAACTGTTTAATATTTGCATAGTCAAAAAGACAACATCTTTTGTTTTTGTTTGTTGTTGTATTTTTTTTTTTTAATTATTTCCGAGTTACAATATTTTGGCTGTGACGTGTCCTGTCACGGTCGCCATGAAATGAGTTTATTCCGATTTGTTCGTTGGCACGTCTGTGCTCTGGTTTTACTTTATTTAGATTGATTTATATTATGTTTTAACTTATGCTGCTTGTTGGCAGCTACAAAATAAGAGGGGTGAGACGCGAGAGTGAACTCACATGATCGAATTGCAAGCTCAGCATAATTGGGCTGGCTTGCCAGCACAATTCGTTTGCGTAAGCTTATATACAGAACGAAATGTATGCATGCAAGTTTGCGTACACACATACAATTGTTCTTATATATAAACTTATTACTATTATTTCCTGCTTGCAACAGAATGTTACAAGCTGTGCTGAAGTCATTTAAAACCGACATGTGAATTCACTACAATAGACTTAATTTTTTTTTTAAACGCAATGAACCTTAATATGTAAGCAGTTACTCTAACCAGTTTATTTATTCACGAACATTTTTATACCCTGTACCCATAGGGTAAAAGGGTATATTAAAGTCGCTAAAATGTATGTAACAGGCAGAAGGAAGCTTTTCCGACCCCATAAAGTATATATATTCTTGATCAGCATCAACATCCGAGTCGATTGAGACATGTCCGTCTGTCCGTCCGTCTGTCACATCCGTCTTATGCCTAGGCAGATCAAGTTTGTTTCAAATTTTAGCCACGCCCACTTCCGCCCCCGTAAATGAAAAAACAAAATTATCTCAACATTTGTAAAAATTCAGAATGAACTTTTTTATAAAAAAATGTCGAGTTTCGCTCGTTTAACTAATAAAGAACGCGGGAGAATTGTTGCATTGCGTGAAATGGTCATGTAAATTTGCAAAAATGTAGAGAATGTTCGAAAAAATAAGAAAACAGTTAAAAATTATTAAAAGATCTAGAAAAATATGGAAGACAATTCTGGCCCCCCCTCATTGATTGACAACCGGGACAAAAAGCGAATAAAAAATTTAGCGGTTAGAGAAACTATCAGCGCATCTCAAATAAAAAGTTATTTGTCCTTGCCGATATCCACAGGACGTATGGAAAAAATTTTAAAGAGATCGGATAATGTTTCATACGGAAAAAAACTCCTGAATCCTGAGCTTCTGCCAAGGCAAAAGCTACCCGATTACATTTTTCCAATATGTATGAATTTTGGGACACTGAGTGGAGAAATATAATTTTCAGTGACGAAAAAAGTTTAATTTAGATGACCCTGATGGATAACGATATTATTTTCGCGATGGGCGAACCCCCAAACAAGTCCACGTGTCCAGGTACCTTCACGGAGCGCCTTTAATGATTTTGGCAGCGTTTGGCTATAATGGAAAGACTCTGATGTGTTATATATCATATAAAATGAATGCTAAAAATTATGTGGAACTGTTTGAGACTGTCTTAGTGCCATTTGGGGAAAATTATTTCGGTGATACTTGGACTTTCCAACATGATTATGCACCCATCAACACTATAAAGCTCACTAAGAACTATTTCAGGAACTCGATCATTCCAATTTTTGAGTGGTTAGCACGCAGCCTGGACTTAAATCCAATAGAAAATATTTGGGCCATCCTGATTCAACGAGTTTATGCCAACGGAAAGCAGATAGGAAATTTAAAAGATTTAAAAAAAGTCATAATTCAAAAATGGGGAAAATTGGACATCCAAATGCTCCAAAACCTGATTAATTCAATGCCAGCACGTATATTAAAAGTTTTAAACAACAAAGCGTGGTCAACTTAAACTGTATTTATGATTTAAAATCATTTGTTTTCTTATTTTTAATTTTTAGACACAAATTATGAATTTGTCCCACTTATTTATTTCGTTTGAAAATATTTTCTTTAATTTTTTTTTATATTTGTTTAAATTTTTGTTTATTTACTTTAGTTGAAATATACTGACAATTCTTTCAAGTTCATTTAGAAATTTATTTTTTTTAAATATGTTGATCGGTTCAGTTATTATGCTATTCAACGCAGTGTCCCATTTACTTATTGCGCGCACCTTATAAGATTTTTTAAAATTTTCTTTTATTCTCTGGATATGGAGAAATAATTCTTCCCATTCCATGCTTCAGTATGGTTGTTTAAAAAAATTTCTATTATTTCTTATTATTATTTCTTCTATTATTTTTTATATCCTCGTCTGAGTCAATAATTTCTACTGTTTCTATTTCTGACCTAAATATACTATGTACCGATTCTGGTACGTCTCTACCTTTAGGATTCTTTATTAATACCTTACCATATGCTACTTCTATGGATTTTTGCATAAGCTCTACTATGTTTTTCTTAAACTTGTAAATATTTGCTATCCAATACCGTATTTCCTCGACTTGTAATTTGTTTCTCCTAAATCTATCAAGTAGTCAAGGAACGGTATGTAACTTTCTAGACATTTAGTCTCTACTATCTCCATTTAGGAAAAATTCTTTATATTATTATTTTTATATTTCTTTTTTTTTTTTACTCCTGCTCTTCATCTATCAAGTAGAAACGAAACGTACATGTTGCATTTGAAAAGCAACTAATGTAAGGTATCGTTAGGATGAAATTAGTTTCTACTCTACTATTTCCTTGGATTGGGAATTTTTCACCAGTTTTTTCCAAGTAAAATGTCTCAATATCTGGTAACTAAGAGCGCGTTGAGGTGAGTTACTTTTTTCACTCTTAAAAACCTCGATTATGTCGCATACTATACTAGGGTGACTATCCTTTATCCTAATGACATAACTACCTTTTTTTTTTTTTTTTGCGTTTATTTATTTGTTGGATCTCTTATATAGTGTATAAGACTAACAACAATTTCCTAGTTTTATCTTAATCTAATACGTAACCTAGCATCAGAAGGATGCTTCATTAATCTATGGCCCTGATTATTTGCTAGAGGGTTGGAAGGTCGTTTCGTTGGAGACGAGTTCTATCGCATGCTCGGGTTAATGATTTGACGAGGGTATTCGGATGTGCCTGCAGCTTAGCGGTGCACTTTAGCTGTTGTACCTTTATTTCGGTTAGTACACTAGGAATATGTAGGTCTTTCTGTAAGTTTTCGTTTCTGATATACCAAGGTGCTCCAGTGATAGTTCTGAGAACCTTGGATTGAGCCCTTTGTATGGTTTCGATGTTGCTCTTGCTTGCGTTTCCCCACAGTGCAGAGCCGTACGTCCAGATGGGTTTTAACACAGACTTGTAGAGGAGAACTTTGAATTCCAGACATAGGGGAGATCGTGCGTTGATAAGCCAATGTAGACCGATTGCTTTGAGCTTTAGTTGCTTTTTCTTGGCTTCGATATGCTTACGCAAAGTTAATCTTCTGTCGAGGTGAACTCCAAGATATACAACATCGTCGGATTGAGGCACTGGCACATTGTTAAGCGTCAATGATGGGCAGTTTCTTCTATTGAGGGTAAACGTAACGTGTTTGCATTTCTGTTCATTTACACGGATGCGCCAATCTGCTAGCCACTTTTCTACTTCCTTAAGGTGGGTTGCCAGTTGCTCAGCAGCTTTGATCGGACATTTGGAGCGGCTAAGGATAGCCGTGTCATCGGCGAAAGTAGATGTGGTGAGTGTACGATTTGTTGGTATATCCGCTGTGTACAAAATATATAGTGTTGGACCCAACACGCTGCCTTGAGGTACACCTGCTTTTGATTCGAAGTCATCAGAGGTGAAGCTATTACATCGTACAGCGAATTTTCTGTTGGATAGATAGGATTCCATTAGCCTGTGTGTATATTGTGGAAGCGACTGAAAAACATGCCTCGATTTATATATGAGATTATTTATCTTTTGCCTTTTCATTTATCATTTTACAGTACTCGGACTTCAAAGGGTATTATTCTTGAAGAGAATGCTGAAGATTTTGTTATTGGCGACCTAAGTAAATTGAATGGTATTAAAAAACTGACATTTAAAACAAACAAAACCTGTTTTAATTTACATATTTTTTAGGATCCACCAACAACTATATACCAATGACCCCTATTAAAATAGGTGAAAATGAGAACGCAAGTAAAGTCACTGAGTTGAACTGCCTGATATCTCAAAAGGTGGACAAGAGTAGTCTACAGTATAATTTTCCAGAGCATGTGTACGATGAGTGTAGTGAAAATTTTGATAAAGATTTCGAAAGTCGGTAAGTATCAAACAATGTATTTTTGGTTTTTAGAAAAGTATTATTTCAGCACAAAAACACCCTATCAACGTGTATTTTCGAATGAGTCGTTCGGAACGATTAACCCACTCTGCTTTTTCTTTCCTTCTATCTGACCACATAAAGTAATTATGTTTATTGGGGCTAAGAGCGTTTTCTTAGCCTGAGACAAATAACTAGGATGGGCGTGAGTGAAAAATCACTGGAGAAACTATTTGGAATTAGAAAACTGCACAAGGTGTTTGGAGTGAATCTGTTTAATGATAATTGCAGACTGATTGAATAAGTAGAAAGCATAGATGCAAGACAATTGATGCGATCGAGCTTTCGTTTACATGAGCTTTTAGGTATAACAAACATATGAATTACGATTTAAAGTTCAAGTGGAATAACATAGGAATCGAATGATTTAGTCTACGGTATATTAAGCGAGTTTGACCGAACAATATTTTTGATAAGCATTAACAGCCTAGTCAATCTAGCTATATCCATCTGCTTGTCTGTCTGATTCTTTTTTTGGCCTTTAATTTAAATCTAGGTGACTGAAACTTGGTAAACAAGCTCCTTATATGTCTGCGCTGATATAGTGTAAAAATAAGCTCCAATAAAAAATTACGGGTGTAAATCAATAAAAAGTAAAGCCACCTCATTTAATATAAGCAAATTACTTCAGCAAAGAAAAGAAATCCTTTTCACGCATGCAGCATCGTGGGATTGAGTCACTTTTACTTTTTTTTGGCATAAAGTCGAAAAATTTTGTAGCGCCAAATAAAAAATTTGACTTGATATTTGAAGACGGCATACACTTTGTCAAAATTGACGAAAGTTTTCACTTAACTTTAAACTTCAGTTGCAGCCCCACACCTTCTATCCAGTTTTTTGCCGACAAAATGGTAAATAAATGTCAAAGTATGCAAAATATATTATTAAAAGTTTTTAAAATATGCTATCAATGTTGTAGTTGTGAGCTGTTTTTATAATTTTATGTTTTAGAACGAACCCAGTGAAAGTCATGATGTATTTTGGAGTAGAAAAATAATTTCTGCCAATTTGTGCCAAAAAGTAATTATGCAAATGTTTAGTTTAAGGTTCAAACTTGAATGTGTGATTAACTTTTTTTGCCCATTCTCTTCATATTTTGCCTTTTAGTCCAATTTTAAGGTTAGTCATACTGCATTTCTTGGAGTAAGGATTCAAAAAAAGAGAAATGAAAAAGCACTGATTGAGTGGATTATTGGCCAATTACGGCGACATAACATAACAAACGAAATTAAAGCTAAAATCACTGGGAAAATAAGGAGTTCTCATCTGTATGTTATGAAAAATTTTTTGAAATGCAATCGTACGACTGAAGTATTTCCGTGTTTAAAAAGAAGCATTTCCGTATCAATAATTTAACAGATATATTTAACAGGTCAATAGATTTATGTGACCCTTGTTTTCAAGTCTAAATATGAACGGAAGATTAGCTCAAAATAAAAAAACCTTAAAGTTAATTTATACCTTTTGTGTGTTAGCACTCAAATATAAACAGAAATTTCCCATTCTGTATATACACACATATAAGTACTTTAATTATTTTATGCTGTTCACTAATAAATTTCAATAAAGGTTCAGACCGTTTAACGTGGTACGTTAAAAAAAAAAAACATAAAAATTCTATTTTGATCTAACTCATGTGCTTGCAAAATATTAGCCCTCTAGCGTTTATAATGTAGTTTATGACAAAAACAAATCTGTGTCAATGATGGGCAGGTTCGTCTGTTGAGGGTAAACGTAACATGCTTGGATTTTTGTTCGTTTACACGGATCCGCCAGTCTACCAGCCACTTTTCGTTTAAGTGGGTTGCCAGTTGCTCAGCAGCTTTGATCATCGGACGTTTAGAGCGGCTGAGGATAACCGTGTCATCGGCGAAAGTAGATGTGATGAGTGTAGGGCTTGTTGGTATGTCCGCTGTGTACAAAAGATACAGAGTTGGGCCCAGCACGCTGCCTTGAGGTACACCTGCTTTTGATTCGAAGTCATCAGAGGTGAAGCTATTACATCGTACAGCGAATTTTCTGTTGGACAGATAAGATTCCATTAGCCTGTGTGTATATTGTGGAAGCGACGCTTTTATTTTGTATATTAGGCCGTCAAGCCAAACTCGGACAAAGGCTTGGGCGACGCACAGTGGGGCCTTTTCTCATTTCGCTTATCAAAAATCATATCTTCTAAAGTAGTGAAGCGATTTTCAAAATTTAAAAAGCATTTGATAGCTAATTGTTCAAGCTTCAAATGGAGTTATTACCGAGGTGCCACGTGCTCGGGTTGCTTAGATATTCAAGGTCAAAGTTGAAAAATATTTCTAAGCATATTTTACCCATAAAATTCACTTTAAAAACGCTTTTTTGATCACAAATGAACCTTATTATATTAGATTTGATGACTAAGTCATATTTTTTAATGTTTTGTTTTAATTTTTTATTGTAATTGCAAAAAAAAATATACCATTAAAAGGGAATATTCATTTTGGTCTCCCCCAAAACCCTTAATGCTACAGAGCTAAAATTTTACACATAGGCTTCTGTTAGCTGTAGGCATTATATATCTAGAAATCATCCTGATCGGATAACTATATCCTATAGCTCCCATAGGAACGATAGGTCGAGAATAAAAATAAGCTTCCACAACTTTGTTGTTTTTTAATCAATTTATAAGAAATTTGGATTCTGTTAGTGTAATATACTTTCTAACATATTCACCAAGTTTTATCAGAATCGGTTGACTATATCTTATAGCTCCCATAGGAATGATAGGTCGAGAATAAAGTGAAGCCTCCAAAACTTTGTTGTTTTTCAATCGAATACTACGAAATTTGTACCCTATTAGTTTAATATACTTTCTAACATATCTACTAAATTTCATCAGAATCGGTTGACTATATCATATAGCTCCCATAGGAACGATCGGTCAAGAATATAGTTTTAGAGCAATAACTTGAGTGTTTATTGAGCGATTGTCACGAAATTTTCTATTTGGAAGTTTAGTACATATCAAAATGTCTGTGCTAAGTTTCAGCCAAATCGGTCAACTATACGCTATAGCTCCCATAGGAACAATCGGATCCAAAATTTTTTTTTTCTCAAATTACATTTTTTTTCTTAAGCCATTAACATTTAATGTAGGTTTGACTTATTTTATGTGCTCTCCAATGATTTTGTTACATTATAAATATGTAAATATCAAATAACAGTTTGCCAATTTTGCATGCGCTCTTCGTCTTCCCTGCACCTGGAACGCGTTTTTAACGCGAGGTTGCATTAGTTTTTTGAATTTTTGACAAATTTGCGCAAAAAAGCGCAAGACTACACTATATAGGCCTGATAGGTGAATATTCCCTCTATCACGTGTATATAATTATATCGTGAATCTCCGTGAATCTCTGTTGTTTTTCCTTCGCTAAAGTTTAAAAAATGCGAAAATTTAGTGTATTTTTGAAACGTCTCCAATTTACTGAGTATTTCAAATTACATTAAATTTGTTACAACAAATAACTAAAAAATGATCTACTTTTCGAATAAAGTAAAAATTTTCGAGATCAGTTGTTTAATTCGGCCAATATACAGTTTCAAAGTTGCAAGTTTTTTTTAAAATTCAAAATTTTTTTTTTTCATGAAAAATGTCTCCACTTTGAGACGATGTAGCACCCACAACTCTTATCGGATTTCAATAATATTTTGGATCCATAAAATCTGAAGTATTATCTGTCGATTCCACTTTTCATTTTTGCCAAACGCGATGGTGAAAAAAATGATTTTCGGTCAGCTATTCGGGCAGAGGCCCCACTGTGCGACGTCGAGAAAAATTGCTGTACAATATACTTTTTGCTCGAATGCTGTACGGATCTTTGAGGTGATACGGTTGACTTGCTCAATTGTGCCATGCTTTTCACGAAAGCCAAACTGATGACGTGGGATTATATTTTGGTTTACCAGGATTGTATTTATACGGAGTTGTAGGACCTTTTCAAATAGTTTTGAAAGACTTGGATATAAACTGATGGGTCTGTACGATGATGGCTGTGTTTTGTCTTTTCCGGGTTTTGGGATCATTATGATTACTGATTTTTTCCAACTTATTGGAAAGTGACCAGTTTTTACTATCGCGTTGAAAAGTTTGCAGATGTATCGCATGGCACAGATCGGGAGTTTTCGGATCATTTTCGGGGTTATTTTGTCATGGCCGGGCGACTTTCTTGGGTTAAGATAGTTTTTAATAATTGCAGAAATTTCCTCCGCTTGGAAATTCATTCGGTGGCTCGGTTTCCACTGGGCTGCTTAGAGGGGGAAGCTGGATTGAGTTTGTCGACGGGTTTGGCAGAAAAACCGTTTTTAGATGAGCTGCAAAGGTGAGTGCTCTTTCTTCGTCTGAACGGGCCCACTTGCCAGTTGGGCATCGTATAAGTGAAATTATTTCGGCTGGGCAGTTATGGTTGGGTGAGCTTTCCACAGCGGGTATTTGGTGCTGGTGGGGGAAAGCTTCTCGATGTATTGCCGCTGTGCTATTGCTTCTTCTTGTCTAAGCGCTTTTGCTAAGGTTCGGGAAGCTGCCTTTAGGCGATATTTTGCTGCCGGTGATCAAGACATTTGCCATTCTCGCCTGAGTCGTCTTTTAGACTTGACAAGTCGGTTGTTGGACTTGTGGTTTTCCTGGGTGTGGCCAATGTTTGGGGTGGAGATATCAGCTGCTTCAATGAGCATCGACTCTAATGCAGAGGTGCAAAACTCGATGTCTTCTTCGTCGTCCAGTTTGGGATTTAGTTCGATATGGGTGCTTATATATTTCTTAAATCTGAGCCAGTTTGTTTTATAATTTGTTAGTCCGAGTGGGTGCTCTGTTACTTGAGGACATGTTAATACAGTGAAAATTACTGGCGAGTGGTCTGATCACAATTCTGCTAGTGACTCTGCCCTTATTAAGTTGTGCGTAATTTCCCCTGGTGACGAAGTCTATTAGATCTGGGAGCTTACGTGGATCTGTTGGCCAGTACGTGGGCTTTTTCGGTGAGGCGTAGCCCAATTTGTTTGCTGGGTTGATGATTGTGTTATATAGCTGTTTGCCTTTTGGATTTACCAGGCGGGATCCCCAATGAGGGTGCTTGGCGTTGTAGTCTCCTGCAGCAATAAATCGTACTCCGAGTGTGTTGAAGAAGCCAGTAAACTCTTTTTCAGAGATTGAGAATCGTGGTGAACACTACAGGGCAGCCACGGTTGTACTGCCGAAAGTGGTTTGGACACTTATTGAAGTTGCTTGTAAGTATTGTTTGGCAAATCCATTGTGGAGACAGTGTTTAATCCGGTTTTTGATTAGGATGCCAGATCCTCCGTGAGCCTTGCCATCTGGGTGATTTGTTGCGTAGAATGCATATTTAGGTATTTGGAAGTTGTTTTTGTTGGTAAGGTGAGTTTCCGATAACAGCATGTTATCAATATCATTTGAGTCCAGAAACAGTGACAATTCTTGTTTGTGCTTGGAAATGCCGTTTGCATTCCATAGTCCTATATGTAGTGCTGACGTTATTTATTGTTGTCCAAAAGCTTTTGAATGAGCAAGTTTTGGTTCCGCATAAGTTCCTGTTTTGTGTGTTAAGTGTGTCATGTTTTGATTTAGCGAGATCAACAACGTTTCGATCCCGTTAGGTTGCTGGCCGAGTACGGGTGGACTTGGGGCCGCATTGTTTGAGATTGTAGCGGGACTTACAGATGTAGAGGGCTGTGAACTTCCGTTGCGCAGCACGCTTGCAAATGTTACTCCAGGAGTAGTTGTCGTTGGAGCAGATGATGACCTTACAGCTCTTGAGAAGAATATTCCCGGTGTGGTTTGCGAGGGAATAAGTGTCGAGCCCTGGATACGAGCCGCAGATTTCTTTGCGTTAAGACGGGCCTTCAGTTCCTTATAGACAGGACATCCTCTGTAATTTGCGGTGTGATTTCCACCGCAGTTGCTGCACTTCCTTGTATTGTCGTTTGTTTTATTGTCGGAACAAACACACTCTTATTGAATTTGTCCACAGCCAACGCAAACTGGGCGAAGACTGCAGAACGACTTTGTTTGGCCAAACTCATGGCACTTAGTACATTGTAGAGGATGATTCCTCTTGTGAGGCTCCTCGACAGTGATTCTGCGATGTAGCAGTAGTTGCAGGTTGTAGATAGGATGCACTGAATTGGATTTTAATGCTCGTGCATCAGGCTGTAGCTCCACTTTAAACAGAGGTTGTGGGATTTTGTTTCTGTTTAATATATTTGAGACGGACTTCACCACAAAGCCCTTCTCTTCCAATGCCTCTACAATTTCCTGGGGCGGAACCGAGGGTTCAATGCCTTTAATCACGGCTTGAAGACCTTTGGCGCTCTTTAATTGGAATGTGTAGAAGTTTACATTCTCCGTTCTAAAGTACTTTTCTATAGTACGATAGAACTGTTCGTTGTTTGTTTGGACTTTAGTTTCTCTTATGTTCCCCCTGTTAAGTGGGGTCACATAAAAGTTGTCCTTACCTACTAGGGCCACCAACTTAGGCACCAATGAAGTGCAGTTTGCACCACGGATGTAAAATGGTGGTGGCTTGGCTACTGAGGGTTTCGTTTGGGAAACTCCTTCTTGAGATTCCGGCTGATTTGCCAGAATTTGGAATTTGTTGCCCTCCAGAGCTTTACGTTCAGTAATGTTGCTTTTGGACATTTTAGGAGTGTTGCCTCTTTTAGTATGAGGGCTAAGCTTTCGCTTGTTTATATTAATATATCTGTCCATACCAGTCTGAACAGGTGACTTTGGATTTGGCAGATTTTGTTGAGGTAGTCTGCTGGACGGTGATCGAAGGTATTGCAGACGTAGCTGCTCTTACAGTTGTTGTTGGAGCAGTAGCTGCAATTGTTGTTGTTGTGAGCGCGCTGAGGTGTAAGCGAATTTGAGGGTGAAGCGCATTGGGCGCTCCAAGACAAATTGTTGCTGGTTGGTGTAAGCAATAGCTGTTGCTGGCGAGATTCTAGTGAAGATGGGCCCAAGTTGGTCTCTTTACGCGTTGGCATTGCTAGTAAATTTAAATATTTACTAAGTATTATTATTTGTAGTTACAAATAACAATATAAATTGTGATTGGGCGTCTCTGTGGCGACTGAGAGCCCTGTCACTTTAGTTTAACACTGATTTAAATGCTGACACCGATGGACTTGCGGAGCGCGATAAAAAAATACGTCCGAACGCGGTGACGGCCAATTGCGAAAATTTCCATAAGCTCTACTATGTTTTTCTTAAACTTGTAACTATTTGCTATCCAATACCGTATTTCCTCGACTTGTAATTTGTTTCTCCTAAATCTATCAAGTAGTCAAGGAACGGTATGTAACTTTCTAGACATTTAGTCTCTACTATCTCCATTTAGGAAAAATTCTTTATATTATTATTTTTATATTTCTTTTTTTTTTTTACTCCTGCTCTTCATCCATCAAGTAGAAACGAAACGTACATGTTGCATTTGAACAGCAACTAATGTAAGGTATCGTTAGGATGAAATTAGTTTCTACTCTACTATTTCCTTGGATTGGGAATTTTTCACCAGTTTTTTCCAAGTAAATTGTCTCAATATCTGGTAACTAAGAGCACGTTGAGGTGAGTTACTTTTTTCACTCTTAAAAACCTCGATTATGTAGTATGCGACATACTAGGATGACTATCCTTTATCCTAATGAAATAACTACCTAATGCATTCATTTTTTTTTTTCTAATTAGTTATAACAAAATTAATTTTAGGTGGAAACACCATATTTTACTTTTATTGAGTAAATACATTTACGAGAGAAAATTTTTGTTTTGTTTGAAAATATATATTATTTTTTTTTTAAATGTACGTTTATTATTAGTTGCGCATATGTCATGAGATCTTGTCCAAATCGTTACCATGGCTTAAGGCTCTTTTAGTTATGCATCTATGATGTAACTTATATTCTTTGAACAGTACATATTTTTTTTTTTTTTATTAATTAATATTTTATTTGCAATCTGCCTTAGGCTAGGCAATAAACAAATTGACTAAATATGAGTAATAATAGCCGGATGGTTTAAGCTCCAGTGAACTCAATCCATATATCTATATATTTACATATTAATAACTACCTATTTGTTTCTCTATATGGCAGGTCCAAGACATGAGTTCTTTTTAGACGTCTTGTGGTGGTAGAGTTATCTAATAGACTTAATACAACCAGAATGACAACCATTGTTAATAAGAGTACATTTGTCATTCTCAGATCAACATTTAATGAATCTATTTTGTTAATAACATTAGCAGTGAAGTCCACTGTCTTTTTTTTTTTTTACGCGCGAATCCCAAAGGGAGCACTAATTGCCCACACCTCCCGCCCAACCGACCGAGGGGCACAAGCCGCATAACGTACGGCTCGATTCGCGGGTACAATTCACAAGACACAGACAAGAAGCGAAACTATAGCTAGTTATGTGCTAAATGGGAAAGAATAGAAGTTTTTAGTAAAGGAATGGAGGGCTCTGAACTGATTACATGATAAAGACGATTGTAATCAGAACAAAGAACTCGAAAAGGTTCATACATTAGGTAGTTAGTAGCATATCGTGGAAGTGATAGAGGAATATAGTTTCTAGTAGATCTACAAGGAACTGTTAGTTTTACTCGGTTCAATAGCTCGGGAGAGTCTATATCCCCATTAAGAAGCTTGTGCATGAATATGACGCCAAGCATTAATCTACGATTAGTAAGAGAAGGAAGGCCCAGTAAAAGGAGTCTACTAGGGTACGAAGGCAAGTTGATATTTTGATCCCAGTTCAGACCACGAAGAGCAAAGAGATGAATTTGTTTTTGAACTGATTCTATTCTTGCTTCTTGCTATTGGGGTGACCATATGCAGGATGCATATTCTAAAATTGGACGAACCAATGAGGTGAAAAGAATCTTGGTAGTATATGGATCATCAAATTCCTTTAACCATCTTTTTACGAATCCAAGGACACCCATGGCTTTACCAACGGTTGTAGATATATGGGATTTAAAAGTCAATTTATGGTCCATAAGTACTCCCAAGTCGATCATCTCGTTAAGTCTAGTTAATGGAATGTTATTAAGAAAATAGGTAATCAGCTGAGGAGTATTTCTGAAAAAAGTCATGACCTTGCATTTAGATGTGTTTAGATTTAATAAGTTGTGTTGACACCAAGATTGAAAGTTTTGGAGGTCAGACTGAAACCGTGAAGGAGATATAATGTCTCTGTAGCTGAGACAAAGCTTTACATCATCTGCATACATGAGGACACGAGAATGTATTATAACGGATGGAAGATCGTTAATAAAAAGGGTAAATAGCAGTGGTCCCAGATGACTACCCTGTGGCACCCCCGAAGTTACTTGGATGGTCCTTTAACTTGAAGACTTGAATAGAACTTTCTGTGTTCTGTCTGTCAGGTATTCACGAATCCAACTAATCGAATGACTACAAATACAATCAGACCTTTTTATCTGATAAGGATACGACAGATTCGCTCGGTATTCCGTTGAGGAATATGTTGTTGTGAAGAAATCAGCGAACAAATCAGCAATCGCTTAATCAGAGTCCGTTATATTATTTTCAAACGATAACATTGATGGGTGGACAACCATCTTACGTTTGGAATTCACAAAGCTATAAAACTGTTTAGGATCACGGGAAAACTCAAGCTTACAACGCTTGATGTAATTATTATAGCAGTGCTTGTTAAGCAACATAAAATTGGAGCGAGCAACTGCGTAAAGAGCAAAGTCTGAAGAACGTCCCGATTTCTTGTATTTTTTATATCTAGATTTGACATTTTTCAACACAAACCATAATAAGCGAACCAAGAGTATCATAAAACAACGAGATAGCAAGATCCATGTCTGAGCAACTGTGTAAGGATGACCAATGAGCTCATTTAGTTTAATGAAGTTAGTCTTGCGAAAATTTCGAGATTTAATCACAGGACTGACACCAACAATCGGTGCACGAAACGACAGATCTACAGATAAATCCAAAGTAGGATGAAATTTGTCTTCAGGCAAGACTAGAGGGTCGGTTCTAGTAACTGCACAGTTGGTGGAATCCAACACAAATATCAGATCTAAGGATCTGCCTATGATATTTCGCACAGGGTTTTTTTGAGCTAATGATAACTCAAAAATGCCATCAACGAAGCAGTGAGATTTAGAAGGAAATAACAAAGCAGATTCATCAGATTGAGACCATGCTATTTCTCGTAAATTAAAGTCACCAAATACGATTAAGATATCTCTATCAGAAAGCAATGAAGAAATATATCGAATAGAATCTAAATGTTTTGCGTACACCACCATGTCGGATTGTGGCGGGATGTAAGAACAAGTAATGTAGACAGAGAAAGACTTGAATCTGACCCTAACACTAACAAACTCAATCTCCAGAATGTCCGGTGAATGAATTTTGTCAGAAGTTAAGGCCGCAAAATTTTGCGGAAAGAACGGTCTCAGTAAACACTAAAATTTTAAATTCAAATGCTAGACTATCTAAATAGAGTCTAGGAAGCTTAGATTCTCTCACGTTCTGATAGGCCAGATGAAGGGACGAGATTATTTTTTCGGAACACCAGCCGATGCTGATATTCCGGAAGATGAGGAATTAGATGGGATAGAAAACCTAACCGGATCTCGAGTTTTCTTTTTGGCCGTGTATTCTTTTACTAAAATGTAATCCGGCCAAAAACTGCTATGACATATACTGTCAAACAGTTCAACTGGGACACTTATTTTAAAGGAGGATATCTCCCTCGAATATTTAAATTTAAATTTTTCCACCGATATTTTAGCATTATAGTGATGAGCTTGAATTTTTGTCTTAATAAAAGCGAAGACATCATCAGACGAATGTTCGGGATCAAGCCTTGAAACAAATATATGTTTCTTAGGTGGAACTCCAGTTAAAGGCTTATAGGAACGAGGCCGCAAATCAACCGCAGCGTCAGCGACCGCAATTGAATCCGCCTGCGTGTATCAACAGTTATTGATAATTGCCCGGACTTTTCGGAAACTACAGCTTTATTCGTCTGCAAAGAGAGACCATTTCCTGGAGAAACGGAGATAGCCTCGTCCTTGCGACCACCTTGAGAAATGGGGGTGGTAAACGAAATAAGCTGCGGAGGATTTGTCACAGTGAGCAGTGAAGGTGTTTAAGGGGGTATTCTAGTCTAGGATTTTGAAAAAATCGAAAAACTTTTTTTTGCACATTTCGATAGTTTAGGTATTTCAGAATATCTCCCTAAAAAGATTTTTCAAAATTCGAATTGTATCATTTGTCATTTTAGTGACGTAGCACCCAGACCTGTTTCGGCTAATCGTAAAACGTTGAACGCGTTTATTTCGAAACAGTTTTTTTCGATGCAACCGTCATAATATCTCAAGATCTAGTAGTCCGATTTACTTGAAATTTGGCATAAATATTCTTTATACATTCTTTTATGAACCTATAAAAACGAAAAATTTTTCATTTTCAATATTTTTAAAAAAAGTCGCAAATGTTAAAAAATTAGTGGAAAAATCGACCGCATTTTTTAAATAGCCACCATTTCGCGAAAAAATTGTTTTTCCTCAATTTTTTTGGTTCATACCATAATGGCCATTATATAGACCAAAAATGATTCAAAAAAATTTTTTTCAAATGCACAGGAGGATTGATATCGTGACGGTTGTGACGTGTCCTTTTTTTCCCCACCTCTACTTCAAGGACGCATAACTTCCTGAAATTTTTATATTTATTTATTTTTCATTTTTTTATGTACTCTACAAATATGAATAAATAAGTCATAACAAAATCGATAATAAAAATATCAATTGCTTCTTATTTATTTATTCATTAAAAACGCTCCAAATTTGGACTTCTAGACTAGAATACCCCCTTAAGATTAAACACCGTAAACACATAAAATGTATACAATTAAAAGAATAAATAAATTAAAGTAAATTTCGAATCCTGCCTAGCGTACGTGACGTGATCTAACATAGAATAGATTTAGCACCAACACATCCGGGTTTCCGGAATTAATGCATGCATTTATTTTTAAATTTCCACCACCAAATATGTGACCTTTAGAATCTAAGACCTTTCCTAACAAATATTTTAAGGAATAAAAGTCAGTTCAGATTGTGAATTCAACAAATGAAGATCGGGTTATTATTTCTTCTCCTCGGAAGCCCTATTCATTTTGGTCCTTCGAGCTCCTCGGAGATCCAATTCATTTTGGTCCTTCGAGTAAAGACTCTGTTGTTTTTCCCCATCAGTGGTAAGAGACTAAGAGGTTGACCAGCTCGTTAAAGTCTGCGATGTTGCTACGTTATGCGCTAAGACCAGCTAAAGGTAGCAAAATAATAAACTCCTGTTTTCCCCCACCAGTGGTAAGAAACGGAGTATAATTGAAAATATTTTAAAATATTTAATTCAAAATAAAAAAAAAAGTGCGTCCGTATTTAGAAGGCAGTTTGCTGTGGAGCAATTGCAGAAATTCGTGTCGGCAAAAATTTGGTGTGGCGTGTTCGAAGCCAATATATCGAACTCTCGTAAAAAAGGAAGGTTCCGCAAAAGAAAATCTCAACTCGCGACTCGCTTCAACATACCGGTGTGAGTGAGCAAATAAAAAAAAGACAGACTAATAGACAGTTCCAGTCAAGATTGCCAGTGGCAGGAATAGTGTCAAAGAGCCAGTGGAAGTGCCCAGTGACCAGAGTATACGCGGTGGCAGTATACAGTGGAAGTGAGAATCCCGAGAATTCCCAAAGACGTGGGCGCAAAGACGAAGCCCTTGACATCGCTCATCATCACCCATCAAGAAGGAAGGACGATATCAGCAGCAGCAGCAACATCAACAGCAGCAGCAGCAACAGATAAGATAAGATACAATAAGAATTATATTTGTTTATATATATTTATACATATATACAATAAGATTTAACTTTATGAAAATTTTGTCAGACAAAACAATTGAGTTGCTACAGAAGCAGTCTAAGTTGATGGAAAGGTTGAGGTTTTTAGAAGGGTTAGATGCTAGTAAAATTAATAAGGAAATTTTAAAGGAAGCAGATGAAATCCAAACAAAGTGGGTAGGTAATCATAGTATGCTATTAAAGATTGGACTGGTCGATCACGATTATTTCAATAATAAGAAAGTTGATGATGGCCATGTGTTAATAAAACGGATAAAAAATAAATCCATAGAACCAAGCAAGGTAGGTGCTAGTAAGTCAACTGCCGTTGAAGAAGACGTTAGACCTAGTACTAGTAAAGAAGCCGCTGGTAGGGTGGATACGGTCAAAGATAAGGATAGTGTAGGTGAAGAAAATGAGTTTGAAGAGAGAGTTCGCCAACTTCCGGAATACCTGGAGAGGGTGAACATTGACGTTTGGGATATTGACAAGAAGTTGGAATTATTTAAAATCCACAGAAATAAAATTAATTTTATGTGGCAGAAGGTACAGAAAAAGGTAGAAGATCTGTACGAAAAATTTGTAGCCAACAGTTAGTTCCAAGATGCAACAGAGGAGCTAGAGTTTGATGTGCAAAATACTCTAGGAGCATTGGAAGAAATCATAAATAAACCGGTAGGAATCAAAGTTGAAAATGTCTGTATGAGAGAGGAACTGCCGGTGTTACCGAAAATTCAGGTACCCACGTTTTTCGGAGAACCGAAAGAGTGGGACCTGTTCGCGGAATTATTTGTAGAACTAATAGATAAAAGAGAGGATCTTAGTCCTGCTCTTAAATTTAATTATTTAAAATCCGCGTTACGGGGAGAAGCGAGGAGCATGGTAGCTCATTTATTGTCGTTTTCGGCCGATAATTATAATACCGCTTGGGATTTACTAACCAAGCGGTATGAGAATCATCGAAGGATATTTTCCGAACAGTTAAACCGGATAGTTGACTTACCGGTTGTTAACAATAAGTCCGCTAAGAATATAAAAGGGGTGATTGACTTAATTAATGAGTCAATACACCTTATTAAAATAAAAGCCAATCTGTCCGATGAGGTTGACGTGATATTCGCTCAACTCATATTAAGGAAGTTTAATATAGAGGCTCTTCAATTGTATGAGAGCCAAGTTTTGAAGACGAAGCAGATACAGCAGTTATCTGACGTCTTAGAATATTTGGAGCAGAGATATTGTTCTTTAAGCTCCATTAAAAAGGAAGAAAAAAGATCGATGCAAAAAATGGCATATACGGCTTTTAAAGAAAATTGTCCGATTTGAAAAGTTGATGGACACAGCACATTACAGTGCTATAAATTCAAAGGCTTGACACCAATAGAAAGGGTCGAATTAGCCAAGAAAGTGCAATTATGCACAAGGTGCTTGAAACATTCAAGCAATAAAAGATCCACAAATGAGGTTGTTTGCTCAGAATGCAATAGAGGGCACCACACATTACTTCACCTTGGTGAACGAAGGGAAAAGGTGAATACATGTGTAACAGCACAACCCGCATTGTTGGCTACGGCCTTAATAAAAGTAATAGCAGTAAATGGATGGTATGAGACCCTAAGAGCATTGATTGACAGTGGATCACAAACCACTATCGTTTCTGAGGAAGCAGCTCAGATTTCAAAGTTACCAAAAATAAAGGCTTATACAGAAATAAGCGGTGTATCGTCAACAAAAACGTGTACTTCAAAGCATAAAATTAAATTGTCAATAAAAATGCGTAAACCATGGAAAGAGCTTCTTAAGGTGGAAGCAATAGTGTTACCGAAATTAATGAAAGCTCTTCCAATAAAGGCGGCAAATGTAGATATGTTGAAATGGCAGTCGTACGTTTTAGCTGACCCCAATTTTAATATGCCAGGCCGGGTGGATATGATTATGGGGGTAGATGTTTACACCCACATAGTGAAAAGTGGAGTAACTAAAGTTGATGGATTATTGGGCTAAAATACACAGTTTGTATGGATTGTGTCAGGGTGCACCAAATCCAAAGGAAACAGTGCTATAGTGGCGACGGCAATTGTTGTAACAGATTTAGAACGATTTTAGGAGATGGAAGAAGACGAGAAAGAAGATGTGGAAGCCAATACGTGTGAGGAAAATTTTAAGAAGACGACGAGAAATGACACATCGGGAAGGTATGTGGTCACTATGCCATTCAAATGTGACAAGGAGCTGGGCGATTCCAAGGCCCAAGCGATTGCGCGGTTTCTTAACTTAGAGAAAAAATTTCAACGAAACCTAAAACATAAAGAGGAGTATACAAAGTTTATAAATGAATATTTAGAGTTGGGTCATATGATCGAAGCTAATGACGAGGGGTCATATTATCTACCTCATCAAGCTGTAATAAAAGATTCTAGTTTAACCACTAAATTCAGAGTTGTTTTTGATGCCTCCGCAAAAACAACAAATAATAGAAATCTTAATGATATCATGTGGGTCGGTCCCCGACTACAAAAGGATATCTTTGACAAATTTGTGAAGTGGCGCAAATGGCAGTTTGTTGTATCCGCAGACATAGAAAAAATGTATCGCACTGCTGCAGCTCCATATTTAGCGACGTGGGTACTAGCAGAAATAGGTAGCAAATGCAAGGACAAGAAAATAAGTGAAATAATTCAAGATGAATTTTACATGGACGATTTAATGACAGGCGGTGATACCATAGAAGAGGCCAAGTATAAGGTAGAGCAGGTATCTAACGAGCTAGAGAAAGTGGGAATGAATTTGAGAAAATGGATCTCCAATAAGTCCGACATTATTAAAACAGTAAGTGATACGGGCGATAATAAAGTGTTAAGAATCGAGGAAAATGAGTCAGTTAAAACTCTGGGGTTGCAGTGGAAACCACTTAAAGTTGAGTTTAAGTTCAAGATGCACTGTGACGAAGACAGAAAAATTAATAAAAGGGTGGTGTTATCCACGCTTGCAAGAATTTATGATCCTTTAGGATGGTTAGCACCAGTAACAGTGATTGGCAAATTGTTCATGCAAAAGTTATGGTTAGCTGAGCAAACCTGGGATCAAGAGTTGTCCGATAAAGACATGATAGAATGGAAATCCTTTAAAGACAATTTAATAGCATTGCAGGAGATAAGGGTACCGAGATGGATTAAAACTCGGCCTAGTAATGTACTACAGATCCATGGGTTTGCAGACGCCTCAGAAAAAGCATTTGCTGCTGTAGTATATGCTAATTTGGGAGAGTCAGTCACATTGATAGCCAGTAAGAGCAAAGTAAACCCTATAAAAAACAGGAAAACTATTCCAAAATTGGAATTATGTGCAGCTCATCTGTTAGTGCAATTGCTGACAAGAGTCCAGCAGTCTTTTGCAGTTCCGGCAGAGATATACGCGTGGAGCGATTCCACAATCACTCTCTGTTGGATTAGGAATGGTAGTAACAAGGATAAGTTCATCAGGCGTCGGACAGATGATATAAGAAAAATGGGAGAAGTTGTATGGAGCCATGTGAAGTCAGAGGATAATCCTGCTGATGTAGCTTCAAGGGGAATTTGTCCCACTAAATTAAAGAATTGTGATATGTGGTGGAATGGTCCCGATTGGCTTCTAAAATCAAAAGAAAGTTGGCCTAATGAAAAAGTTGAGGACAGTGATTTTATTGTCAGTACAGTTGTTGTTGATACAGCCAACGATATAATGCAAAAACTGGTAGAAAAATATTCGTGTATAAACAAATTGCTCAGAGTAACTGCTTACATATTAAGGTTCATTGCGGTTAAACCAAAAAATGAAGTCTTCCCTTCGTATCTAACCATCAGTAATCTCAAAGGTGCTAAAACATTAATTATTAAACACCAGCAGTCAATGCAATTTAGCAGGGAGATATCTCGATTGACTCAGAAAAAAGAAATCAATATGAAGAGTAAAATCCTGAGTCTGAACCCGTTTTTATATCACGACGGTTTACTAAGAGTTGGGGGCAGATTACAAAATGCCAACGTAAATTTTGATACAAGGCACTCCATTATGTTAGAAAAATCTCATTTAGCAGTGTTGTTAATAAAAAATGCTCATAAGGAAACGCTACATGAAGGGATTAACCTTATGAGAAGTTATATTCAAAGGAAATTTTGAATATTTGGCTTGAGAAATGCACTTAAAAAATATTTGAGAGAATGTGTTACGTGTGCAAGGTATCCCCAGAATACAGCAAAGCAGATAAAGTATAGAGTCACAATGTCGTGGCCATTCCAAAACACCGGAGTGGACTATGCTGGACCTTACCACATTAGATGCTCTAAAAACCGTGGTCAAAAGACATATAAAGGTTATATAGCAGTATTCGTTTGTATGGCAACTAAAGCTATGCACTTAGAAGTAGTGAGTGACTTAACCACTGATGCCTTTTTAGCAGCATTTCGACGATTCATAGCAAGACGGGGCAAATGTGCTAATATATACTCAGATTTTGTGGGCGCTGCAAGAAAACTAGAGGAAGATTTTGTCAAAGCAATGCACGACAATGTGCAAATTGCTCCCGTTCTAGAAAAAGAGCAAATAAAGTAGCATTTTATTCCTCCGGCAGGACCTCACTTCGGACGTATGTGGGAGGCTGGGGTTAAGTCGGTCAAGTACCACCTTAAAAGAGTTATAGGAGACAGCAATTTAACATATGAAGAAATGGCAACGTTATTGTGCCAAATTGAAGCTGTCCTAAACTCACGACAGTTATACACGGCGGGTGAAGATGTAGACGACAATGATGTGTTAACGCCGGGGCATTTTCTGATTGGAAAGCCGTTGTTGGAGACCGTAGAGTCCATATCAGAACAAAAGATAAGCAACCTAGACAGATCGAAATTAATCCAGAAAATGAAAAGGGATTTTTGGATGAAATGGAAAGAAGAATACTTGCATACTCTCCAACAAAGAAATAAATGGAGAAAGTCCTTAGAAAATATGGATAAAGGTCAGGTTGGGCTAGTTAAAGATGAGAACTGTCATCCCGCAAGATGGGCGTTGGGGAAAATTGAAGAAACCCACAAAGGTCGGGATAAAAAAGTTCGGGTAGTGAGATTAAAGCTACAAGAAGGGTCGATTACAAGACCAATTAGTAAAATCTGTCCGCTAGTTGGAGTTCAACAAAGCGAAGAAGAGGAAACTCGGTCACCAAAAACAAGCGGGCGCATGTTGCCAGGAATACCAAAAATGGTCACATTACTAATAATGGCTATGCTAATGCTGCTTTGCCAAGTTTCAAATGCAGCCACAGTGGGCCAAAGCGAGCCAACGGTTTCTGTAAAACAGATCAACACAACAGCCGCGTTATATTTGGATCCGATGGGTGAAGTGGAAATTGTATCATCTTCGTGGGATCCTTTAGTATATTACGATATGACGGCATATTTTGAAATGCTTAATAAGTGTGAAAGGTTAATACTTAAAATGAGGGAAGTGTGTACAAAATTGTTTGGTTTTGAGGACCAATGCAATCTAGTACTAGACAACACTTCTAAGCAGATAAGAGATATTGAAGAGAAAAACAAACTGTTCATGCTTAAAAGTAAGTCGCGACAAAGACGGGCGCCATTTGAATTTGTGGGATCACTGTTCCATATATTATTCGGTATAATGGACGCAGAAGATAGAGAAACCATGGAAGAGAACATGAGAAACTTATTAGCCAATCAAGAAAATTTAAAGGAATTGGAACAGAAGCAGACATCTGTAGTCGATTCTACAGCAAACATTCTCAAGAGTACTACCGATGAGATAAATGAAAATTTCCATAGCATGAACAGGAGGATCGAAAATATGACAGAGCTGCTAAAAGAAAATTTTTACGTGTAAAAAGAATCAATTAACTTTTTTATGATAACAGCAGCTTACCTCCGTTATTGAGGATTCCGAGAAAATTCAGGCAGGAATTATAAGTCTATGATAGATATTAATCATGGAAGGTTTTTTTTTTTTTCGCGCGAATCCCAACGGGAGCACTAATTGCCCACACCTCCCGTCCAACCGACCGAGGGGCGCAAGCCGCATAACGCACGGCTCGAGTCGCGGGGACAATTCACAAAACACAGACAAAAAGCGAAACTATAGCTAGTTACGTGCTAAATGGGAAATGATAGAAGTTTTTAGTAAAGGAATGGAGAGCTCTGAACTGATAACATGATAAAGACGATTGTAATCAGAACAAAGAACTCGAAAAGGTTTTTGCATTAGGTAGTTGGTAGCACATCGTGGAAGTGATAGAGGAATATAGTTTCTAGTAGATCTACAAGGAACTGTTAGTTTTACTCGGTTCAATAGCTCGGGAGAGTCTATATCGCCATTAAGAAGCTTGTGCATGAATATGACGCCAAGCATTAATCTACAATAAGTAAGAGAAGGAAGGCCCAGTAAAAGGAGTCTACTAGGGTACGAAGGCAAGTTGATATTTTGATCCCAGTTCAGACCACGAAGAGCAAAGAGAAGAAACTGTTTTTGAACTGATTCTATTCTTGCTTTATGTGAATCGTATTGGGGTGACCATATGCAGGATGCATATTCCAAAATTGGACGAACCAATGAAGTGTAAAGAACTTTGAAGGTACATATATGGATCGTCAAATTCCTTTGAAATGTTGCAATTGAGAAGTGATTAACTTTTCAAATGCTTTAGGAATAGCGGACAGTTTAGAAATACCCCTATAATTGGATGCTTCGGACTTTTTACCATTTTTATGAAGAGGAATTATATAAGATTTCTTCCATATAGACGGGAAATGACAAGATTTAACGGACAACAAAAAAAGTTTTTGAAGTGGCTTACATAGAGCCTCAGCACAAAATCTGAGTACACAACCAGGTATTCCATCAGGACCAGGTGTGTACACAGGTTTTACTAAATTATGCACGCTAAGAAGCGAACTTTCATCGATCGAAGGACTACAAATACAATTAGACCTTTTTATCTGATAAGGATACGACAGATTTGCTCGGTATTCCGTTGAGGAATATGTTGTTGTGAAGAAATTAGCGAACAAATCAGCAATCGCTTGATCAGAGTCCGCTATATTATTTTCAAACGATAACATTGATGGGTGGACAACCATCTTTCGTTTAGAATTCACAAAGCTATAAAACTGTTTGGGATCACGGGAGAACTCAAGCTTACAACGCTTGAGGTAATTATTATAGCAGTGCTTGTTAAGCAACATAAAATTGGAGCGAGCAACTGCGTAAAGAGCAAAGTCTGAAGAACGTCCCGATTTCTTGTATTTTTTATAATATCTGGATTTGACATTTTTTAAGTTGGATAGCTCATGAGAAAACCAGGGAGGTCGGTGAGACGACACTGGGGTCCTCAGTGGGACACAAACCTTAAAAAGCGAACCAAGAGTATCATAAAACAACGAGATAGCAAGATCCATGTCTGAGCAACTGTATAAGGATGACCAGTCAGTTCTCAGAATGAGCTCATTCAGTTTAACAAAGTTAGTCTTGCGAAAATTACGAGATTTAATCATAGGATTGACACCAACAATCGGTGCACGAAACGACAGATCTATAGATAAATCCAAAGTAGGATGAAAATTGTCTTCAGGCAAGACTAGAAGGTCGGTTCTAGTAACTGCACAGTTGGTGGAATCCAACACAAATATCAGATCTAAGGATCTGCCTATGTTATTTCGCACAGGGTTTATTTGAGCTAACGATAGCTCAAAAAGGCCATCAACGAATCAGTGAGATTTAAAAGGAAGCAACAAAGTAGATTCATCAGATTGAGACCATGCTATTTCTGGTAAATTAAAGTCACCAAAGACGATTAAGATATCTCTATCAGAAAGCAATGAAGAAATATATCGAATAGAATCTAAATGTTTTGCGTACACCGCCATGTCGGATTGTGGCGGGATGTAAGAACAAGTAATGTAGACAGAGAAAGACTTGAATCTGACCTTAAGACTAACAAACTCAATCTCCAGAATGTCCGGTGAATGAATTTGGTCAGAAGTTAAGGCCGAGTCAACTGCAATCAGAACTCTTCCGCCTACACGAGAAGTCCGATCACATCTAAAAATTGAAAATTTTGCGGAAAGAACAGATGCATCGTTAATATCGGGTTTTAACCATGTCTCAGTAAACACTAAAATTTTAAATTCAAATGCTAGACTATCTAAATAGAGTCTAGGAAGCTTAGATTTAAGTCCTCTTACGTTCTGATAGGCCAGATGAAGGGACGAGATTAGTTTTTTGAAACACAAGCCGATGCTGATATTCCGGAAGATGAGGAGTTAGATGGGATAGAAAGCCTAACCGGATCCCGAGCTTTCTTTTTGGCCGTGTATTCTTTTACTAAAATGTGATCCGGCCAAAAACTGCTATGACATATACTGTCAAACAGTTCAACTGGGACACTTATTTTAAAGGAGGATATCTCCCTCGAATATTTAAATTTAAATTTTTCCACCGCTATTTTAGCTTTATAGTGATGAGCTTGAATTTTTGTCTTAATAAAAGCGAAGACATCATCCGACGAATGTTCGGGATCAAGCCTTGAAACAAATATATGTTTCTTAGGTGGAACTCCAGTTAAAGGCTTATAGGAACGAGGCCGCAAATCAACCGCAGCGTCAGCGACCGCGATTGAATCCGCCTGCGTGTATAAACAGTTATTGATAATTGCCCAGACTTTTCAGAAACTACAGCTTTATTCGTCTGCAAAGAGAGACCATTTCCTGGAGAAACGGAGATAGCCTCGTCCTTGCGACCACCTTGAGAAATGGGGGTGGTAAACGAAATAAGCTGCGGAGGATTTGTCACAGTGAGCAGTGAAGGAGATTGTGGAACTACGGCCGAGACGGGATTGGGCAGAGGCAAATGCAAGGACAGATTGCGCATACTAGTTTTCTTACGCTTTGGAGACTCATTTAACAGCTTATAGCTGCTAAATTCGCTCTCCACAGCATTGAACTCATCGCAGAGTTTACGAAAACCAGATGACAATTTCTTCAATCTATCCCTGGTTTGCCTCATAAACACCCTCATTTCGATCTTAACCTCTCGGCATGAGTCACAACTCCATTTGAGCCCCCCTTTTTGCTCCAAACAATCCCTTACTCTGGCCGTGTAGCCAGCACATTTAACGTGCATGACATTGTTACACAGCCAACAGGAAAGAAACGCGTTATGGGGTGAAGGAGGGTTCCAACACTTTTTGCTTGAGCAGACAGACATTTTTTAAGTTTAATTACAACTCAAAAATTTATAAAAAAAATTAAATATCGAAAAGGCCAAAGAAAAAACTCACTCAGATTTATTAAGCAAATTCGACACTGGGGTCAAACTTGCAGAGAAAATTAGTGCAAGAACTAAGAGAACTAAGCACTACACAAATACACGTATCACCTGTACGCGAGACAGATAGATGCGAGCGCGAATAAAAGAAATTAGAAAAAAGAGAGCGGGAGAGCCAACAGCACTGCACATGCAACAACAATGCGTTGGCGAGAGCGGTATTAAAGCGGTAAAAGGTACAAACGCAAGAGCAAAGAATAACAAAAACAACAACACTGCTGTAAAAAGTTTTGTTGCTTTTTCAAATATTAAGTTCAATGCTTTGATTTCGCTTTTGTGTAGTTAATATAAACAAAAAGCGCAATGACAAAAATTTAAATGACAGAATAATGTCAATAGTTATTGCTAAATTATTAGCTGAATTTTTAGGCAGGCGCGGTGAGTTTAAAACCGAAATAAAAGAAATTATGCAGGAGCACAGAAAAACACGTCTATCCACGATGAAGAAAGAAGTATACCGGTTAAACCCAAATATTTTAAAACCAAGCCAATTCAAGACCGAAAGTGCTAATATAAAAGATAGTTTGTCCGAATGGGCACGGAATTAAAAGATATATATACACTGTTGACAGCCAAGGGAATTTTTGTGGACAGGAAGTTAATTATAAACGTAAAAATTCCGTTATTTGGTAGGCACCCATCTATGCTTTACAGAGTGATTCCGGTACCAGTAAGAGTCAACAATAATCAGATGATAATGGTACAGGTCAATAGTGAGTACTTAGTATATAATGTCGAAATAGATTCCTATCATCTTATGACCGAATCCACCTTAAATAAATGTCAGACGTGGCAATCTAATAAAAGAGTGTGTGAAGGTAGTTGGCCTTGGAGCAGTGCTAATGATAATGCCTGTGAATTCACACCGTTGAAACCAAATAGTCAGTCTAATTGTGTCTACAAAACGATAGTTGACTTAAAATCATATTGAATCGAGCTAGAAAGTAGAAGTAGTTGGCTATTTAAGGTCCCACCTTATTCTAAGGACAGAGTCCAGTGTGGTAGTACACAACAGGAATTAGTAGATATTCCTGAACAAGGTATTTTCAGCATTAGATCAGATTGCACAGTTAGAACGGATGATAAATTTTTAGTTGCTCATCACAGTATCCAGTCGAAATCATATCACGCTATCGAGACCTCACACATAGGGGATATAAGAGATGTTCCGAAGATAATCTGGGACCCAGTGGGAGTTAAAACGATAAATCATACAGCAAAATTTGAAAGAATAAAAATTGAATTACAATCTTTGAAAGACCACAACTTAGAATTTTTTGGTCTAAACTTTCATCATGTAACTGGTCATGCTTCTTTAGTAATAGCAATTATATTAATAATAGTTGTAATAATATTTATTATAAGAAAAATAAAGATAACTAGAAGGCTTCAAACGATAACGTTTGGCGGCCCCTCGCAGAATTTTTAAGATTAAACATCGTAATTGTTAAAAAACCACATAAAATATACACAATTAAAAGAATAAATAAATTAAAGTATAATTCGAATCCTGCCTAGCGTACGTGACGTAAATATAGTTATGTTTTAGCCTATGCATTCAGCTAGGCATTTAACGATCAACTCAGGCTTGGAATATAAATAGATCTAACACCAACACATCCGGGTTTCTGGAATTAATGCATACATTTATAATTAAATTTCCACCACCAAATATGTGACCTTTAGAATCTAAGACCTTTCCTAACAAATATTTTAAGAAATAAAAGTCAGTTCAGATTGTGAATTCAACAAATGAAGATCGGGTTAATTATTTCTTCTCCTCGGAAGCCCTATTCAGAAGGAGATTGTGGAACTACGGCCGAGACGAGATTGGGCACAGGCAGATGCAAGGACAGATTGCGCATACTAGTTTTCTTACGCTTTGGAGACTCATTTAACAGCTTAAAGCTGCTAAATTCGCTCTCATCACAGAGTTTACGAAAACCAGATGACAATTTCTTCAATCTATCCCTGGTTTGCCTCATAAACATAGATGCGAGCGCGAAAGAAAGAAGTTAGAAAAAACAGAGAGCGGGAGAGCTAACAGCACTGCACATGCAACAACAATGCGTTGGCGAGAGCGCGAGAGCGGTATTAAAGCGGTGAAAGGAACAAACGCAAGAGCAAAGAATAACAAAAACAACAACACTGCTGTAAAAAGTTTTGTTGTTTTTTCAAATATTAAGTTCAATGCTTTGATTTTGCTTTTGTATAGTTAATATAAACAAAAAGCGCAATGACAAAAATTTAAACGACAGAATAATGTCAATAGTTATTGATAAATTATTAGCTGAATTTTTAGGCAGGCGCACAGAAAAACACGTCTATCCACGAAGAAGAAAGAAATGTATATTTTAAACGTTTCAACAATTTCGGCTGTTAACCTTAAACACTCTTTCACCTTGACAAGGTACAGGAAAGGACATACGAAAGCAAGGCAAACTGATGTCATATGTACTGTGTTCTGTAATTCTGTTAATCATACGCTTCTTCTTCGAAAGTTGAATAGTATTGGGATCCCAATTCCTTTTCTTAGTTGGATTAGTGAAAATCTAACAGAACACAGGTTTTCATCAAGTCGTCATATTCCTGGTCTTCATATGTTACTTCGTGTTGTCTGGGACCATTGCTTTTTAACCTCTTTATCATCGACCGTATTCAGTTATAAATTATTTTCATGCGGTCAGTTGACATTTAGCTTTGCATTAGTTTCAGAGTCACTATTTCTCTTTGTCGGTTGCAATCAATCCTTCAAAATCAACAGTTTTAATGTCTTAAAAACTCAATAAACTTAAGTACAAATTAATGCAAGGTCGTATGATACCCTATTATTTCCATAATGAACAAGTGTGTGCACCGGCATTGGTACTTTGTTTTATTAACAAATAGAAATTGGATGCTCTCGATATATAATTTACACTCTGTGTATGTTCTTATAATTTTTTTTATTCCTGTGAATCGATGGAGGTAATTATGTTTTTAATACTCGTGTGTGTATTAGCTTTCAAAATTATATCCTGATTTTGCATATATTTGTTATTATTGTTGTTTTTGCAGCCATTTTTTAAAAATGTTCCTAACAAAAATCGTTGTTTTTATCCAATTGTAAAAGTGGCTCACAATACCCTGAGTATTTTGAAAATCACGAAAAAAGGTAATTTTGGAAATTGCCTTAGAATCACCCAATTTTTAAATATTCTATTAAACTGTTGTGACAAAATAAAAGCTAGATCTTCATACTACAACACCCAGCACTCAAATTTGAAGTTAAACTTGTTAAAATAGAAAATTTCTGGCAATAAAAAAAGTGGCTCAAAAAATACCCCACCTTCCCCTACATTTTGTAAACGGTCACCTTAGTACGACTCACCACAAGCTTCACAATCGTTATCATACTTTAGTTTTCTAGATAAGCTTGTAACTTATTGCAGATGAGAATTTTAACCTTTTTTTCTTGTTCGATCTCATTGTTTCTAATTTAAACATAAACTTAAAGGAGGTTTCTGCTTTGTTGGGTCCAGAAAATTCAAATGTTTTTTGCAGTTTCTTAAAGTATGATATATATTGTCTATAAATTTGAAGTCGATCTGACAAATTTTTTTTAAAATACACCTGCTTTTGTAAGCACCATGTCCACAATGCGCAAGGTTCTTCTGGAACTTTAAACGGGTTTTTTTAGAAACAGTGCTTTTCGACCTAATGGAAGTGATAACTGGCGCAAGAAACAAGCAATCGCCATGAAATTTTTACACATGTTAACAGATAGTATCTGCGTGGGATAGACCTCGATCATGAATAAAATATTAAAAATTGTTCTCAATTAAAAAAAAAAATTAAGTCAAAAAAAATGTAATAAGGCGAGTACGCTTTATTTATACTGTTTCTTATGGTCTAGTTTACATGGATTGCTTATGCTACAAAATAGTTTAATAAGGCAAGTATGCTTGCCTTGCATTCTAGTGTGTGGAATAGTGTAATTTGATGACAACGCATATGCACTTGCATTGCGTGCCTTCTTAAGTGGTTAAGAGATGTAGCGACCTTTGTATACACTATATGATCACTACACCTCCCTTTTTATTAGAATGAATTTACATCTAAATTTATTCTCTAACTAGCTTTTGCCCGCGGCTTCGCACGCACTGCTACTTCACTCGTGGAAGGCGCATTATATCGTCTTCTGTGTTCTCCGACAGGGACTTTATTTGCATGGATTACGACATTAAAGTCGGGAGTATTTGCTGGAACACTCTCTATCGCAGATCCTGGATGAGGCGAGCCTTACGCTCTAGAGACAATTCTCTGGCTCTCTGAAGTATATGTCTATCTCGAACCTGGCTACGGCGAGCATCACGCTCTACGGAGGATTCTCTTTCACTCTCAGCTCTATTTCTAGCCCGAAGCTGGCTGAGTCGGGCCTCACGCTCTACTGAAGATTCTCTCCCTCTCCCAGCTCTATTTCTATCCCGAAGCTGGCTGATGCGAGCATCACGTTCCGCTGACGTTTCTTCATCTTTTGCTGAACGTGTTATTCTGGCATTCACTGTACTACGACCTATGTTCGAACGACGACGTCTTCCAGACATGATTTTATTATTTCTGTACAAAACCAAAATAATAAACTCAACAACCAAAAATACTTTTTTGAACTTAAATACCTTAAATACTACGGTTCTCAAAATATTTAAAAAATGTGTTTATTTACGACTTCGCATTAGAAATCTTAAAATCAACGATGGTTCTCTAATTTATTAAGCATGTTATTGTACACAAAAACCTTCCTCTTGAATCACTCTATCTGTTAAAAAAACCCACCCAAATCCGTTGTGTAGTTTTAAAGATCTAAGCATACATACATACAGACAGACGCAGGAAGCGAATTTGCTTTATACTATGTATAGATAGTGTATATAAAGTGTAACATTTATTTCTTATTTCTAACAATTTGTATTAAGTATAAATATAAAATTTTTTTTTTTTTTTCATATATATTTTCTTTTCCACGTAGCGTATGTAGTTGACTATTTTAGTTATTATATTTTATTATTCTGTCTAAGTGCGTTTTGAATTCTTTATTTTCGATTTTTAGTGTGCAGTTGTTATTACTATCTATATTGATTACTTGAAATGGACCTTTAAACTTATTTTCTAACCTACGGCCGGCGCTATTAGCTAACAAAACTAAATCTCCTACTGCTATTTTTATTTTGTTTACTGTCTTATCATAATAATTTTTATTTCTTTCCTTCTGTTTTTCTATCATAATCTTAGCTCTGTTTTGTGAAACTTGCAATCTATATTTGATTTCTTTATCATAAGCTTCTATATTATGTAGTGGATCTACTTCATTATTTAATAAAAATTTATAAGGAGTCGGTGTTTTACCGAACACTAGTTGAAATGGACAATAGTCATGAACTATGGATGGGGTCGTATTGTAACTATACGCGTAGTATGTTAATCATTGATCCCAATCGTTTCTCCCTGTTGAAATATATGTTCTGAGGTACTCGTTAAATGTTCTGTGGTTCCTCTCTATAGATCCTAATGTCTGGTGATGGTATGCAGTTGATGTCATGTGTTCAATTTGTAATAGTTTGTAGAGTTCGTCAGATACCTGATTCTTATATTCTGTTCCCATGTCAGTAATAATTTTCTACATGGGTCCATAGATAAGTATGATGTTTTCAAAAATAGCTCTAGCAATATCCTTAGCGCTTTTAGATAGTACTGGTACTACTATCAAGTATTTGGTTAAATCGCATACTGCAGTTACTGCATATTCGAACCCATTGTATGTCTTTGGTACTGGACCTATTGTATCTATCAATACTACGTCAAACGCGTTTTGTGGCGTTGGAGTTAAGATCATAGGTTGTTTTGTCTTGATTCGTGATTGGCATTTTTTGCATTTCTTTACGTATTTTGTAACGTCTTGTCGTAATTTTTTCCAATTATAGTACATTTTGATTTTTTCGATTAATCTTGTTATTCCTGGGTGGCCACCAAAAATTGGATCATCGTGGTACTTTTTAATAATTTCCATTTTTTCTTCGTCATTTTTAAATATTTGTAACCTAGGTGTGAGTGCTATTCTTACTATTTTCATATTGGATCCTTTGTTCTTGAAGTCTATTCTACTGCACTTATTAAATATTCTGTTATTCAATGACAGTTGGTACCTTTTGACGCCTGTATCGTCAGCTAATTTTTCAAGCTGCGAAAAGAATAGTCCTAAGTCTATTTTTTCTTTACTGATCTGACATACTGTGCCTATATATTGCTTTCCTAGGTTTATAGTGATTTCGTTATTTACTGTACGAATTCTGGCACGTTTCTTGACTTCTTTTGACTGAGACGTCTCAGTGATTGCTACTCATATGACGGTATTTTCTTTATCTCTTTTGGAATGTCTTGTGATTTTTTCTTTGCTTGTTGGCGTGTTGTAACCTTGTAAATTGCATTAGTATGTTGAATTATGTTTTTAATGTCTTTAAAGTCAATTCTTGATAAAGCATCTGCTGTGTAATTTTCTTTTCTAGTGCAAAGATATCTATATATTCTGAACATAATTTAGTCATTGTTGTTTTATTTCTTTGCAATCTTTCTAGTTTTTCTCAGTTATTTATTTCTTTTGACTTTGTTCCATATCCTGGATTATCTAAATTTTCTGTTTTGATCGTATCTGGTCGTGATGTCATTATTGGAAGTCTTTATAAATCGGACAAATGCCTGTTTGCTAGTTGTTATTGTATTTGCTATGAATACTCCTTCCTTAATTTCTTGATTTGGTATGAGTATATCGGACTATATTTGTCTGATTGATTCAGCTCGTGCTGGTATAACTATTGCATTTAATGTCGATGCAATATTCATTGGAATGGCTAGATTTTCATGGTACTCATTAGGTCGTAGTACTAACCAATCCTTGTCTTTACTATAGTCAAGGATACAGTTATATTTTTTGAAAAAATCTAAACCTAATATTCCATCCGTTGGTACTGGAAATGAATTGTCGACTATGTAGAAATGAAGTTTTACTAATATGTTGTCTAATTTCAATTCTAGCTGATGATGTCCTATTGTCCGTATTGAGCCTGTTCCTATGCCATGCCTCTTGTAAAATTTCTTGCCATTCAGTCATTTTTTATTAACAGAAAAAACTTTTTTTTTTTTTTTTTGTTTAAATTTTCTCTATTGCTGTGTTTTGGTTAATGTATCGTTTTTTAATTGCGCGTCTATGCATGCTGTATGCTGTAAATATAAACTGCATTATTATAATTGCCGTAAGTATCAACAATACAGAACAAATTTGACCTAAAGTGTTCTCTGGGTCCCATGGAGCTACATGAACTTCATTAACTACATTCGCGTTTGGTCTTTCTACTTTTGATGATTCACCGCCCATATTGAAACCTTATGTTTTGACACAATTGTACAATAAAATTCGATTGCTTCTTGGTTTACTGACCAATATCGTTTTTCGTTTTTCTTTCTCACTACATACGCGGTGTTTTACTTTGTTGTCAAGTGGCCTGCTCATTTGGAGCACGCGTAATATTTTGACTCAGCATAAAATTTCAAGTGGCTTATGTATATTGAGCATGGTATTTATTTTAATAATATGAGTTTGTATATATGTTTGTTTGTGTATTAATTTTGTTTTGTGTATAGTTTTTTGTTTTTGGTTTTTCAAATTTATCTATATATGGTACAGGTAGTTAACTTTAGTCTTTCTTTCTTTGTAAGATTCAATTTTCAATTCATTTAAAACTTGTTTTGATTTTGTTTATAAGAATTTTAATATGAAAGATAATTAAAAAAAAAAATATTTTTTTTTTATTTTGGTTTCATTTATTGTCAAAATTTTTTTTTTTTTTTTTGTGAGGGAAATTTATATTTTTTTTTTTCGAATTGCAAAATGTATTTATTATTTTTTTTTTTTTTCTTTGATGAATAGATATTTGTGTGTTTGTGTGTTTTACATATGTGTTTATATTTGTTATTGTGGCGGCGAACTTCGCTTTTTATCACAAAGGTGCTGTATTAGCACTCTTTTTAATATTATTTAACATTTTTGGTTTTCTTTGGGTTTTTTTTTCTGCTTACTTTGGTTTTTTTTTTTTACTGCTGCTGCCGGCGCTGCTGCTTCCGCCTTTGTTTTTTGGGCGACTGGGCCTTCGGGATTCTAGTTAATTGGTCTTCTTCTCTTTGTTTCCGCAGTGCCTGGGATTTAGCACTTTTCTGGCGGGCGAGGTATTCCTCCACGGTCAATGATCGTGGACCGTCAAGGGGCACTCATCTGGGCAGTTCCGCTTCTGGAAAGGATTTGGTGTCTTCTCTCGTCTTCCGCGTCTTCGCTTTATTAAGCGGTGCCTTGATCCCTTATTTGGAATCTGGCAGGATCGCCATGTAATTATGGAAAGGTTCTTTCTGACGCGAGTGGAACGCGGCGCCAAAAAGTTAGGCGACTTTGAAGTAAGGAGGCAAGCCGATAGCTTGGTTACTCGCAGTTGGATGCGATTAGGCTGACTGACCTCGTAGGGTCGAGGCCGCTTTATTTATACTGTTTCTTATGGTCTAGTTTACATGGATTGCTTATGCTACAAAATAGTTTAATAAGGCGAGTATGCTTGCCTTGCATTCTAGTGTGTGGAATAGTGTAATTTGATGACAACGCATATGCACTTGCATTGCGTGCCTTCTTAAGTGGTTAAGAGATGTAGCGACCTTTGTATACACTATATGATCACTACACACGCACATAAGTGTACAGATTAACAAAGTGACTCATTTTTCTGTTTCAAATTATCCTACAGAATGAGAGGACTTCCATTAGTGAAGTATGTCATGACCGACGAGGCGAAATTTTGGAACGCCCCCTTCCGCCCCTTTTTGATTTTAAGATTTTAAAAAACTTTGTAAGTTAAGAATATTAAGTAATACTTTAATTATTAACAAGATACAAAAGTTTCAACTCAATATATATAATAGTTTCCCCAAAATTTTTGAAAAAAGACCTGTTTTTGAGGTCCCCAAACCAGAAACCCCCCTTAAATTTCAATTAAATCACATTAATTTACCATTTGAAAATTTATAAGAGTTTACCATTTTGTCATTATGAATTCTACGACGAGCAAAAAGCAGAAATTGTTTCTGAACAGATTTAATTCTAATTTGGTGTGACTCATATTGAGGTGACCATATGCAAGATCCGTATTCCAAAATAGGACGGACCAGAGAAGTAAAGAGAATTTCGGATGTGTAAGGATCATCAAATTCCTTCGACCATCTCTTAACAAAACCAAGAACGCCTGTGGATTTAGCGATTATCGTAAAGATATGGGAGTTGAAGGTTAGTTTACCTAAATCGTTCATTTCATCGAGGCGTTCTGGAGTGTTGTTCAGGGAATACGTCGTTATCTGAGAATTTTAATGCTACCAAAAGGACTTTGGTGTTTCACAATAAATGGCGACCGTTGGAGGAAAAATTAACACATTACTGGAAAAAAAAATTAACAAAATATTGAAAAAAAAAAATTAACAAAATATTGAAAAAAAAAATTAACAAAATACTGGAGGAAAAATTAGCACGATATTGGAGGAAAAAATTAACAATAAATGGCGAAGAATAATAAAAAATCTGAGTGAGTAGAGTGAGAGCATGGCTAAGCGAGGTGGAGTGCAAAACAAAATTAAAAAGAGAAAAGCACACATCAAGTGGCCATTATACTCAAATAAAGCACCCCCTCCATGGGCAACAGCCCAAAAGCTGCAGAAAGAGCTTGACTTTTTAAAGTCAATTGTAAAAAATAAACAGCCAACTGCTCAACTTGGAGTCACTCAGAAGAAAAAACCATTCAAAATATCGCAAAGAAACCGCCTGAGCCCATAGGCCCCGGACATCAGCAGCAGAGACAACAGTGTGAAAAGCAGGCCGCTTTTTACGCCATCGATGGAGCATCAGATAGCCAACCGGCGACGACCAGCTGATACTAGAAGAAAATAAGCTGACACAACTAAATAAACAAGATGATTTAAACTCTATATATGTAATAATTCACAAAAGAAAATTTTTTTTTTTAGAAAATAAGTACACAAACAAATTTATACAATTATAAAATAAGAAAATTTGTAAGACCTAAACCCTATCCGCTCTAGAGAAGTATAGCCTGTAAATCTATGCGAAAATTAGGTAGGGTTATGTAAAAGGAAATTGTTATATATATGTATACAAAAGTTTTCTTCAACTTCTCTGAATGTTTTAATGTTTGATAATAAAATAAGTAAATTTGATGAACTAATTGAAGAACCCGATATGGGTGTAATAGATACAAAGACAACAACAATTCGTTTCACTTCTCATCGTGGATTGACGTGTTTTCTGTGCTCTTGCCTATTTTCTTTTATTTTCGGTTTTTAAACTCATCGCGCCTGCCTAAAAATTCAGCTAATTACTTAGCAATAATATTCTTAACATTTTGTTAATTGAATTGTTAACTTTGCGCTTTTTGTTTGCTTAAATAAACAAGCGCAAAACCAAAGCATTGAACTTATTCTTTGTAATAACAACAAAACTTTTTACAGCAGTGTTGTTGTTCTTGTTGATCTTTGCTCTTGCGTTTGTGCTTCTTACCGTTTTTAGAACCGCGCTCGCGCTCTCGACAACGCATTGTTGTTGCATGTGCAGTGCTGTTGGCTCTCCCGCTCTCCTCTTTTCTTTTTTTTCTAACTTCTATTACTCGCGCTCGCATCTATCTCTGTCTCGCGTGTGTTTCATGTATTTGTGTAGTGCTTAATTCTCTTAGATTCTGCACTAATTTTCTCTGCAAGTTTGACCCCAGTGTCAAATTTGCTTAATAAAACTGAGTGAGTTTTTTCGGTGGCATTTGTTCTTTGAAGATTTATTTATTATTTTTAAGTAAAAACTTAATTAATTATGTCCGTCTGTTCTAGCAGAAAGTGTTTGAACCCCCCTGCGCCCCATAATGTGTTTCTCACTTGCTGGCTGTGTGACAATGTCATGCACGTTAAATGTGCTGGCTACACGGCCAAAGTGAGGGTTAGTTTGGAGCAAAATGGTGGCCTCAAATGGGGATGTGACGCATGCCGAGAAGTGGAATTAGAAATGCGGGTATTTATGAGGCAGACCAGGGACAAGTTTAAGAAACTGTCATCTGGTTTTCGTAAACTTTATGATGAGTTTAACGCTTTGGAGATGGAATTCAGCAGCTACAAACTGTTGAACGAGTCCCCTAAGCGTAAGACAACCAGTATGCGGAATCTCTCCTTGCATCTGCTGGTACCTAATCCTGTCTCGGCCGCGATACCACAATCCCCGTCGCTGCCCACAACCAATCCTCCACAGCTCATTTCGTTTAATACCCCCGTTCCCCAGGGTGGGCGTAAAGATGAGGCTATTTCCGTTTCTCCAGGAAATGGTCTCTCTTTGCAGACGAATCAAGCCTTAGTTTCCGACCAGTCCGGGGAAATACCAAATAATATTGATATTGCCAATACTTGTCCAGTTAGAGGTACACAAGTACTTAGGCCTCTAACTGGCGTACCACCAAAGAAACACATATTTGTTTCAAGGCTTGATCCCGAACATTCTTCGGATGACGTCTTAAGTTACATTCAGATAAAACTTCAAGTCTCCAAAATAGCGGTGGAGAAATTTATATTTAATTATTCAAGGGAGATAACTTCCTTTAAATTCAGTGTTCCCGTTGAACTGTTTGACTGAATTTGTAGTAACAGTTTTTGGCCGGATCACATTCTACTAAAAGAACACACGACCAAAAAGAAATCTCGATGTCCAGTCAGGCTTACTATCCCCCCTAATATTTCCTTCTCCGGAACGTCAGCATCTGCAGGTGTTCCAAAAAATAATCTCGTCCCTTCATCCGTCCTATCAGAATGTGAGAGGACTTAAATCTAAGCTTCCTAGACTCTATCTAGATAGTCTAGAATTTGAATCTAAAATTTTAGTTTTTACGGAGACATGGTTAAAACCTGATATTAACGATGCATCTGTTCTTTCCGCAAAATTTTAAATTTTTAGATGTGATCGGACTTCTCGTGTAGGCGGAGGAGTTATGATTGCTGTTGACTCGGCCTTAACTTCTGACCAAATCTGTTCACCGGACACTCTGGAGATAGAGTTTGTTAGTGTCAAGGTCAGATTCAAGTCTTTCTCTGTCTACATTACTTGTTATTACATCTCGCCACAATCCGACATGGCGGTGTATGCAAAACAGTTAGACTCTATTCGACATATTTCTTCATTGCTTTTTGATAGTGATATCTTAATCGTCTTTGGTGACTTTAATTTACCAGAAATAGCATGGTCTCAATCTGATGAATCTGCTTTGTTGCTTCCTTCTAAATCTCACTGTTTCGTTGATGGCCTTTTTGAGTTATCATTAGCTCAAATCAACCCTGTGCGAAATAACATAGGCAGATCCTTAGATCTGATATTTGTGTTGGATTCCACCAACTGGCAGTTACTAGAACCGACCCTCTAGTGTTGCCTGAAGACAATTTTCATCCTAATTTGGATTTATCTGTAGATCTGTCGTTTCGTGCACCGATTGTTGGTGCCAGTCCTGTGATTAAATCCCGTAATTTTCGCAAGACTAACTTCGTTAAACTGAATGAGCTCATTCTGAGAACTGACTGGTCAGCCTTATACAGTTGCTCAGACATGGATCTTGCTATCTCGTTGTTTTATGATACTCTTGGTTCGTTTTTTAAAGTTTGTGTCCCACTGAGGACTACAGTGTCGTCTCACCGGCCTCCCTGGTTTTCTCGTGAGCTATCCAACTTGAAAAATGTTAAATCCAGATATTATAAAAAATACAAGAAGTTGGGACGTTCTTCAGACGTTGCTCTTTACGCAGTTGCTCGCTCCAATTTTATGTTGCTTAACAAGCACAGTTGTATAGCTTTGTGAATTCCAAACGTAAGATGGTTGTCCACCCATCAATGTTATCGTTTGAAAATAATATAGCGGACTCTGATCAAGCGATTGCTGATTTGTTCGCTGATTTCTTCACAACAACATATTCCTCAACGGAATACCGAGCGAATCTGTCGTATCCTTATCAGATAAAAAGGTCCAATTGTATTTGTAGTCCTTCGATCGATGAAAGTTCGCTTCTAAGCGTGCTTAATTTAGTAAACCCTGTATACACACCTGGTCCTGATGGAATACCTGGTTGTGTACTCAGATTTTGTGCTGAGGCTCTATGTAAGCCACTTCAAAAACTTTTTTTGTTGTCCGTTAAATCTTGTCATTTCCCGTCTATATGGAAGAAATCTTATATAATTCCTCTTCATAAAAATGGTAAAAAGTCCGAAGCATCCAATTATAGGGGTATTTCTAAACTGTCCGCTATTCCTAAAGCATTTGAAAAGTTAATCACTTCTCAATTGCAACATTTCAAAGGAATTTGACGATCCATATATATATCTTCAAAGTTCTTTACACTTCATTGGTTCGTCCAATTTTGGAATATGCATCCTGCATATGGTCACCCCAATACGATTCACATAAAGCAAGAATAGAATCAGTTCTAAAACAATTTCTTCTCTTTGCTCTTCGTGGTCTGAACTGGGATCGTAATATCAAATTGCCTTCGTACTCTAGTAGACTTTTTTTACTTGGCCTTCCTGCTCTTACTAATTGTAGATTAATGCTTGGCGTCATATTCATGCACAAGCTTCTTAATGGGGATATAGACTCTCCCGAGCTATTGAACCGAGTAAAACAAACAGTTCCTTGTAGATCTACTAGACTCTATATTCCTTCTTCACTTCCACGATGTGCTACTAACTACCTAATGTATGAACCTTTTCGAGTTCTTTGTTCTGATTACAATCGTCTTTATCATGTAATCAGTTCAGAGCCCTCCATTCCTTTACTAAAAACTTCTATCCTTTCCCATTTAGCACATAACTAACTATAGTTTCGCTTTTTGTCTGTGTCTTGTGAATTGTCCCCGCCACTCGAGCCGTACGTTATGCGGTTTGTGCCCCTCGGTCGGTTGGGCGGGAGGTGTGGGCAATTAGTGCCCCCGTTGGGACTCGCGCGTAAAAAAAAAAAAAAAAAATAAGACAGTGGACTCCACTGCTAATGTTATTAACAAAATAGAGTCATTAAATGTTGATCTGAGAATGACAAATGTACTCTTATTAACAATGGTTGTCATTTTGGTTGCATATGTACTGTTCAAAGAATATAAGTTACATCATAGATGCATAACTAAAAGAGCCTTAAGCCATGGTAACGATTTGGACAAGATCTCATGACATATGCGCAACTAATAATAAACGTACATTTAAAAAAAAAAAATAATATATATTATCAAACAAAACAAAAATTTTCTCTCGTAAATGTATTTACTCAATAAAAGTAAAATATGGTGTTTCCACCTAAAATTAATTTTGTTATAATAACTAATTAGAAAAAAAAAATGAATGCATTAGGTAGTTATTTCATTAGGATAAAGGATAGTCACCTAGTATAGTATGCGACATAATCGAGGTTTTTAAGAGTGAAAAAAGTAATTCACCTCAACGCGCTCTTAGTTACCAGATATTGAGACAATTTACTTGGAAAAAACTGGTGAAAAATTCCCAATCCAAGGAAATAGTAGAGTAGAAACTAATTTCATCCTAACGATACCTTACATTAGTTGCTTTTCAAATGCAACATGTACGTTTCGTTTCTACTTGATGGATGAAGAGCAGGAGTAAAAAAAAAAAAGAAATATAAAAATAATAATATAAAGAATTTTTCCTAAATGGAGATAGTAGAGACTAAATGTCTAGAAAGTTACATACCGTTCCTTGACTACTTGATAGATTTAGGAGAAACAAATTACAAGTCGAGGAAATACGGGCACACAAAGTCCTTCTGCAGCCTTCGCCCAGTTTGCGTTGGCTGTGGACAAACTCAAAAAGATTGTGTCTGCACCGATGACAAATCAAATACAAATACAAGGAAGTGCGGCAATTGTGGTGGTAATCACACAGCGAACTACAGAGGATGCCCCGTTTATAAGGAACTCAAGGCCCGCCTCAACGCGAAGAAATCAACGGCTCGTATCCAGGGATCGACACTAATTCTCTCTCAAACAACACCGGGAATATTCTTCTCAAGAGCTGTAAGGTCATCAGCGACCCCAATATCAACTACTCCTGGAGTAACTTTTGCAAGCGTGCTACGCAACGGAAATGCACAGCCCACTCAAACAATAGATCCCGCTACCATTCAATCTAACGCGGCCCCAAGTCCATCCGTACTTGGCCAGAACCCCAACGGGATCGAAACATTGTTAATCTCGCTCAACCAAAACATGACAAATTTCATGACATTCATGCAAAATTGCATGCAGGAACTGATGCGGAATCAGAACTTGCTTATTCAAAAGCTTATGGACAATAACAAATAATGTCAGCACTACATATAGGCCTCTGGAATGCAAACGGCATTTCCAAGCACAAACAAGAATTGTCACTGTTTCTGGACTCAAATGATATTGATATTATGCTGCTATCAAAAACACACCTCACAAACAAAAATAACTTTCAAATACCCAAATATGTATTCTACGCAACAAATCACCCAGACGGCAAGGCTCACGGAGGAACTGGTATCCTAATCAAAAACCGGATTAAACACTGTCTTCACAATGGATTTGCCAAACAACACCTACAAGCAACTTCAATAAGTGTCCAAACCACTTTCGGCATTACAACCGTGGCTGCACTGTAGTGTTCACCACGATTCTCAATCTCTGAAAAAGAGTTTACTGATTTCTTCAATACACTCGGAGTACGATTTATTGCTGCAGGAGACTACAACGCCAAGCACCCTCATTGGGGATCCCGCCTGGTAAATCCAAAAGGCAAACAGCTGTATAACACAATCATCAACCCAGCAAACAAAATGGGCTATGCCTCACCGAATAAGCCCACGTACTGGCCAGCAGATCCACGCAAGCTCCCAGATCTAATAGACTTTGCAATCACCAGGGGAATTGCGCACAATTTAATAACGGCAGAGTCACTAGCAGAATTGTCATCGGACCACTCGCCAGTAGTTTTCACCATATTAACACAACCACAAATAATAAAGCACCCACTCGGGCTAACAAATTGGAAAACAAACTGGCTCAGATTTAAAAAATACATAAGCACCCATATCGAGCTGAATCCCAAACTGGACGACGAAGAAGACATCGAGCTTTGCACCTCTGCACTAGAGTCGACGCTTATTGAAGCAGCAGATATCTCTACCCCGATTATCAGCCACACGCAGGAAAAACACAAGTCCAACAACCGACTAATTGAACTACTTCTAGCAGACAAAAGACGGCTCAGGCGAGAATGGCAAATGTCTCGATCTCCGGCAGCAAAACAACGCCTAAAGGCAGCTTCGCGAACTCTAGCAAAGGCGCTTAGGCAGGAAGAAGCAAGGACACAGCGGCTGTACATCGAAAAGCTCACGACTACCAGCACCAAATATCCGCTGTGGAAAGCACATCCAACCATAACTGATCCAGCCGAGATAATTTCACCTATACGATGCCCAACTGGCAAATGGGCCCGTTCAGACGAAGAAAGAGCACTCATCTTTGCAGCTCATCTAAAAACGGTCTTTCTGCCAAATCCGTCAACAAACTCTTTTCAGCTCCCCACCTTGCGCACCCCAATGGAAAGTGAGCAACCGAAATTCCAAGCGGAGGAAATTTCTGCAATTATTAAAAACTATCTAAACCCAAGAAAGTCGCCCGGCCATGACAAAATAACCCCAAAAATGATCCGAGAACTCCCGATCTGTGCCGTGCGTTACATCTGCAAACTTTTCAACGCGATAGTAAAAAGTGGTCATTTTCCCATAAGTTGGAAAAAATCAGTAATCATAATGATCCCAAAACCCGGAAAGGACAAAACACAGCCATCATCATACAGACCCATTAGTTTATTGCCAAGTCTTTCAAAACTATTTGAAAAAGTCCTACAACTCCGTATAAATACAATCTTGGTTAACCAAAATATAATCCCTCATCATCAGTTTGGCTTCTGTGAAAAGCATGGCACAATTGAACAAGTCAACCGTATCACCTCAGAGATCCGCACAGCATTCGAGCAAAAAGAATATTGCACAGCAATTTTTCTCGATGTCGCCCAAGCCTTTGACCGAGTCTGGATTGACGGCCTAATATATAAAATAAAAGCGACGCTTCCACAATATACACACAGGCTAATGGAATCTTATCTGTCCAACAGAAAATTCGCTGTACGATGTAATAGCTTCACCTCTGATGACTTCGAATCAAAAGCAGGTGTACCTCAAGGCAGCGTGCTGGGCCCAACTCTGTATCTTTTGTACACAGCGGACATACCAACAAGCCCTACACTCATCACATCTACTTTCGCCGATGACACGGCTATCCTCAGCCGCTTCAAATGTCCGATCAAAGCTGCTGAGCAACTGGCAACCCACCTAAAGGAGGTAGAAAAGTGGCTAGCAGATTGGCGCATCCGTGTAAATGAACAGAAATGTAAGCACGTTACGTTTACCCTCAATAGAAGAAACTGCCCATCATTGACTCTCAACAACGTGCCAGTGCCTCAATCCGACGATGTTGTATATCTTGGAGTTCACCTCGACAGAAGATTAACTTGGCGTAAGCATATCGAACCAAGAAAAAGCAACTAAAGCTTAAAGCAGTCGGACTACATTGGCTTATCAACGCACGATCTCCCCTATGTCTGGAATTCAAAGTTCTCCTCAACAAGTCTGTATTAAAACCCATCTGGACATATGGCTCTGCACTATGGGGAAACGCAAGCAAGAGCAGCATCGAAACCATACAAAGGGCTCAATCCAAGGTTCTCAGAACCATCACGGGAGCACCTTGGTATATCCGTAATGAAAATGTACAGAAAGACCTACACATTCCTAGCGTAATAACATAAATATAGGTACAACAGCTTAAGTACACCGCTAAACTGCAGGCACACCCGAATACCCTGGCCAAATCATTAACCCGAGTACGTGAAAGTACTCGTCTTCAACGAAACGACCTCCCAACCCTCTAGTAATTAATCAGGGCCATAGATCAATGTAGCATCTTTCAGATGTTAGGTTATGTGTTAGATTAAGATAAACCTAGAAAATTGTTGTTAGTCTTATAAGCCTATATAAGAGATCCAACAAACAAATAAAACGTTAAAAAAAAAAAAAGGAAATACGGTATTGGATAGCAAATAGTTACAAGTTTAAGAAAAACATAGTAGAGCTTATGGAAATTTTCGCAATTGGCCGTCACCGCGTTCGGACGTATTTTTTTATCGCACTCCGCAAGTTCATCGGTGTCAGCATTTAAATCAGTGTTAAACTAAAGTGACAGGGCTCTCAGTCGCCACGGAGACGCCCAATCACAATTTATATTGTTATTTGTAACTACAAATAATAATACTTAGTAAATATCTAAATTTACTAGCAATGCCAACGTGTAAAGAGACCAACTTGGGCCCATCTTCACTAGAATCTCGCCAGCAACAGCTACAATAACAACTTCTCCAGCAACAAAACTAGCGTCGCCTATCTATTCAACGCAACAATGCATACTTCTCAGTAGTGTCTCCAACAACCACAACAACAATAAGCGCTGAATCCAAAAGTGCAAGTACGAGCAAATTGCTTACACCAACCAGCAACAATTTGTCTTGGAGCGCCCAATGCGCTTCACCCTCAAATTCGCTTACACCTCAGCGCGCTCACAACAACAACAATTGCAGCTACTGCTCCAACAACAACTGTAAGAGCAGCTACGTCTGCAATACCTTCGATCACCGTCCAGCAGACTACCTCAACAAAATCTGCCAAATCCAAAGTCACTTGTTCAGACTGGTATGGACAGATATATTAATATAAACAAGCGAAAGCTTAGCCCTCATACTAAAAGAGGCAACACTCCTAAAATGTCCAAAAGCAACATTACTGAACGTAAAGCTCTGGAGGGCAACAAATTCCAAATTCTGGCAAATCAGCCGGAATCTCAAGAAGGAGTTTCCCAAACGAAACCCTCAGTAGCCAAGCCACCACCATTTTACATCCGTGGTGCAAACTGCACTTCATTGGTGCCTAAGTTGGTGGCCCTAGTAGGTAAGGACAACTTTTATGTGACCCCACTTAACAGGGGGAACATAAGAGAAACTAAAGTCCAAACAAACAACGAACAGTTCTATCGTACTATAGAAAAGTACTTTAGAACGGAGAATGTAAACTTCTACACATTCCAATTAAAGAGCGCCAAAGGTCTTCAAGCCGTGATTAAAGGCATTGAACCCTCGGTTCCGCCCCAGGAAATTGTAGAGGCATTGGAAGAGAAGGGCTTTGTGGTGAAGTCCGTCTCAAATATATTAAACAGAAACAAAATCCCACAACCTCTGTTTAAAGTGGAGCTACAGCCTGATGCACGAGCATTAAAATCCAATGCAGTGCATCCTATCTACAACCTGCAACTACTGCTACATCGCAGAATCACTGTCGAGGAGCCTCACAAGAGGAATCATCCTCTACAATGTACTAAGTGCCATGAGTTTGGCCAAACAAAGTCGTTCTGCAGTCTTCGCCCAGTTTGCGTTGGCTGTGGACAAATTCAATAAGAGTGTGTTTGTTCCGACAATAAAACAAACGACAATACAAGGAAGTGCAGAAACTGCGGTGGAAATCACACCGCAAATTACAGAGGATGTCCTGTCTATAAGGAACTGAAGGCCCGTCTTAACGCAAAGAAATCTACGGCTCGTATCCAGGGCTCGACACTTATTCCCTCGCAAGCCACACCGGGAATATTCTTCTCAAGAGCTGTAAGGTCATCATCTGCTCCAACGACAACTACTCCTGGAGTAACATTTGCAAGCGTGCTGCGCAACGGAAGTTCGCAGCCCTCTACATCTGTAAATCCCGCTACAATCTCAAACAATGCGGCCCCAAGTCCACCCGTACTTGGCCAGCAACCCAACGGGATCGAAACGTTGTTGATCTCGCTAAATCAAAACATGACACACTTAACACACAAAACAGGAACTTATGCGGAACCAAAACTTGCTCATTCAAAAGCTTATGGACAACAATAAATAACGTCAGCACTACATATAGGACTATGGAATGCAAACGGCATTTCCAAGCACAAACAAGAATTGTCACTGTTTCTGGACTCAAATGATATTGATAACATGCTGTTATCGGAAACTCACCTTACCAACAAAAACAACTTCCAAATACCTAAATATGCATTCTACGCAACAAATCAACCAGATGGCAAGGCTCACGGAGGAACTGGCATCCTAATCAAAAACCGGATTAAACACTGTCTCTACAATGGATTTGCCAAACAATACCTACAAGCAACTTCAATAAGTGTCCAAACCACTTTCGGCAGTATAACCGTGGCTGCACTGTAGTGTTCACCACGATTCTCAATCTCTGAAAAAGAGTTTACTGGCTTCTTCAACACACTCGGAGTACGATTTATTGCTGCAGGAGACTACAACGCCAAGCACCCTCATTGGGGATCCCGCCTGGTAAATCCAAAAGGCAAACAGCTATATAACACAATCATCAACCCAGCAAACAAATTGGGCTACGCCTCACCGAAAAAGCCCACGTACTGGCCAACAGATCCACGTAAGCTCCCAGATCTAATAGACTTCATCACCAGGGGAAATTACGCACAACTTAATAAGGGCAGATTCACTAGCAGAATTGTGATCAGACCACTCGCCAGTAATTTTCACTGTATTAACATGTCCTCAAGTAACAGAGCACCCACTCGGACTAACAAATTGGAAAACAAACTGGCTCAGATTTAAAAAATACATAAGCACCCATATCGAGCTGAATCCCAAACTGGACGACGAAGAAGACATCGAGCTTTGCACCTCTGCACTAGAGTCGACGCTTATTGAAGCAGCAGATATCTCTACCCCGATTATCAGCCACACGCAGGAAAAACACAAGTCCAACAACCGACTAATTGAACTACTTCTAGCAGACAAAAGACGGCTCAGGCGAGAATGGCAAATGTCTCGATCTCCGGCAGCAAAACAACGCCTAAAGGCAGCTTCGCGAACTCTAGCAAAGGCGCTTAGGCAGGAAGAAGCAAGGACACAGCGGCTGTACATCGAAAAGCTCACGCCTACCAGCACCAAATATCCGCTGTGGAAAGCACATCCAACCATAACTGATCCAGCCGAGATAATTTCACCTATACGATGCCCAACTGGCAAATGGGCCCGTTCAGACGAAGAAAGAGCACTCATCTTTGCAGCTCATCTAAAAACGGTCTTTCTGCCAAATCCGTCAACAAACTCTTTTCAGCTCCCCACCTTGCGCACCCCAATGGAAAGTGAGCAACCGAAATTCCAAGCGGAGGAAATTTCTGCAATTATTAAAAACTATCTAAACCCAAGAAAGTCGCCCGGCCATGACAAAATAACCCCAAAAATGATCCGAGAACTCCCGATCTGTGCCGTGCGTTACATCTGCAAACTTTTCAATGCGATAGTAAAAAGTGGTCATTTTCCCATAAGTTGGAAAAAATCAGTAATCATAATGATCCCAAAACCCGGAAAGGACAAAACACAGCCATCATCATACAGACCCATTAGTTTATTGCCAAGTCTTTCAAAACTATTTGAAAAAGTCCTACAACTCCGTATAAATACAATCTTGGTTAACCAAAATATAATCCCTCATCATCAGTTTGGCTTCTGTGAAAAGCATGGCACAATTGAACAAGTCAACCGTATCACCTCAGAGATCCGCACAGCATTCGAGCAAAAAGAATATTGCACAGCAATTTTTCTCGATGTCGCCCAAGCCTTTGACCGAGTCTGGATTGACGGCCTAATATATAAAATAAAAGCGACGCTTCCACAATATACACACAGGCTAATGGAATCTTATCTGTCCAACAGAAAATTCGCTGTACGATGTAATAGCTTCACCTCTGATGACTTCGAATCAAAAGCAGGTGTACCTCAAGGCAGCGTGCTGGGCCCAACTCTGTATCTTTTGTACACAGCGGACATACCAACAAGCCCTACACTCATCACATCTACTTTCGCCGATGACACGGCTATCCTCAGCCGCTTCAAATGTCCGATCAAAGCTGCTGAGCAGCTGGCAACCCACCTAAAGGAGGTAGAAAAGTGGCTAGCAGATTGGCGCATCCGTGTAAATGAACAGAAATGCAAGCACGTTACGTTTACCCTCAATAGAAGAAACTGCCCATCATTGACTCTCAACAACGTGCCAGTGCCTCAATCCGACGATATAGTATATCTTGGAGTTCACCTCGACAGAAGATTAACTTGGCGTAAGCATATCGAAGCCAAGAAAAAGCAACTAAAGCTTAAAGCAGTCGGACTACATTGGCTTATCAACGCTCGATCTCCCCTATGCTTGGAATTCAAAGTTCTCCTCTACAAGTCTGTATTAAAACCCATCTGGACGTACGGCTCTGCACTGTGGGGAAACGCAAGCAAGAGCAACATCGAAACCATACAAAGGGCTCAACCCAAGGTTCTCAGAACCATCACTGGAGCACCTTGGTATATCAGAAACGAAAACTTACAGAAAGACCTACATATTCCTAGTGTACTAACCGAAATAAAGGTACAACAGCTAAAGTGCACCGCTAAGCTGCAGGCCCATCCGAATACCCTGGCCAAATCATTAACCCGAGCATGCGATAGAACTCGTCTCCAACGAAACGACCTTCCAACCCTCTAGCAAATAATCAGGGCCATAGATTAATGAAGCATGCTTCTGATGCTAGGTTACGTATTAGATTAAGATAAAACTAGGAAATTGTTGTTAGTCTTATACACTATATAAGAGATCCAACAAATAAATAAACGCAAAAAAAAAAAAAAAAAGGTAGTTATGTCATTAGGATAAAGGATAGTCACCTAGTATAGTATGCGACATAATCGAGGTTTTAAAGAGTGAAAAAAGTAACTCACCTCAACGCGCTCTTAGTTACCAGATATTGAGACAATTTACTTGGAAAAAACTGGTGAAAAATTCCCAATCCAAGGAAATAGTAGAGTAGAAACTAATTTCATCCTAACGATACCTTACATTAGTTGCTTTTCAAATGCAACATGTACGTATCGTTTCTACTTGATGGATGAAGAGCAGGAGTAAAAAAAAAAAAGAAATATAAAAATAATAATATAAAGAATTTTTCCTAAATGGAGATAGTAGAGACTAAATGTCTAGAAAGTTACTTACCGTTCCTTGACTACTTGATAGATTCAGGAGAAACAAATTACAAGTACAAGGAAATACGGTATTGGATAGCAAATAGTTACAAGTTTAAGAAAAACATAGTAGAGCTTATGGAAAAATCCATAGGAGTAGCATATGGTAAGGTATTAATAAAGAATCCTAAAGGTAGAGACGTACCAGAATCGGTACATAGTATATTTAGGTCAGAAATAGAAACAGTAGAAATTATTGACTCAGACGAGGATATAGAAATAATAGAAGAAAAAAAAATTTTTTTAAACAACCATACTGAAGCATGGAATGGGAAGAATTATTTCTCCATATCCAGAGAATAAAAGAAAATTTTAAAAAATCTTATAAGGTGCGCGCAATAAGTAAATGGGACACTGCGTTGAATAGCATAATAACTGAACCGATCAACATATTTAAAAAAAATAAATTTCTAAATGAACTTGAAAAAATTGTCAGTATATTTCAACTAAAGTAAATAAAAAAAAATTTAAACAAATATAAAAAAAAATTAAAGAAAATATTTTCAAACGAAATAAATAAGTGGGACAAATTCATAATTTGTGTCTAAAAATTAAAACTAAGAAAACAAATGATTTTAAACCATAAATACAGTTTAAATTGACCACGCTTTGTTGTTTAAAACTTTTAATATACGTGCTGGCATTAAATTAATCAGGTTTTGGAGCATTTGGATGAAAGTCCAAGTATCACCGAAATAATTTTCCCCAAATGGCACTAAGACAGTCTCAAACAGTTCCACATAATTTTTAGCATTCATTTTATATGATATATAACACATCAGAGTCTTTCCATTATATCCAAACGCTGCCAAAATCATTAAAGGCGCTCCGTGAAAGTACCTGGACACGTGGACTTGTTTGGGGGTTCGCCCATCGCGAGAATAATATCGTTATCCATCAGGGTCATCTAAATTAAACTTTTTTCGTCACTGAAAATTATATTTCTCCACTCAGTGTCCCAAAATTCATACATATTGGAAAAATGTAATCGGGTAGCTTTTGCCTTGGCAGAAGCTCAGGTTTCAGGAGTTTTTTTCCGTATGAAACATTATCCGATCTCTTTAAAATTTTTTCCATACGTCCTGTGGATATCGGCAAGGACAAATAACTTTTTATTTGAGATGCGCTGATAGTTTCTCTAACCGCTAAATTTTTTATTCGCTTTTTGTCCCGGTTGTCAATCAATGAGGGGGGGCCAGAATTGTCTTCCATATTTTTCTAGATCTTTTAATAATTTTTATTAGTTCTTTATTAGTTAAACGAGCGAAACTCGACATTTTTTTATAAAAAAGTTCATTCTGAATTTTTACAAATGTTGAGATAATTTTGTTTTTTCATTTACGGGGGTGGAAGTGGGCGTGGCTAAAATTTGAAACAAACTTGACCTGCCTAGGCATAAGACGGATGTTCACACCAAATTTGGTAGCTCTAGCTCTTATAGTCTCTGAGATCTAGGTGTTCATACGGACAGACGGACGGACAGACGGACATGTCTCAATCGACTCGGCTGTTGATGCTGATCAAGAATATATATACTTTATGGGGTCGGAAAAGCTTCCTTCTGCCTGTTACATACATTTTAGCGACTTTAATATACCCTTTTACCCTATGGGTACAGGGTATAAAAATGTTCGTGAATAAATAAACTGGTTAGAGTAACTGCTTACATATTAAGGTTCATTGCGTTTAAAAAAAAAATTAAGTCTATCCTTCGTATCTAACCGTCAGTGAACTCAAAGGTGACTCATATTGAGGTGACCATATGCATGATCCGTACTCCAAAATAGGACGGACCAAAGAGGAATAGAGAATTTTGGTAGTGTAAGGATCGTCGAATTCTTTTGACAATCTCTTGACAAAACCAAGAACGCCTGTGGCTTTAGCGATTATCGTAGAGATATGGGAGTTGAAGGTTAATTTACGGTCCGTGAGTACACTGTAGTGAATTCACATGTCGGTTTTAAATGACTTCGGCACAGCTTGTAACATTCTGTTGCAAGCAGGAAATAATAGTAATAAGTTTATATATAAGAACAATTGTATGTATGTACGCAAACTTGCATGCATACATTTCGTTCTGTATATGAGCTTACGCAAACGAATTGTGCTGGCAAGCCAGCCCAATTATGCTGAGCTTGCAATTTGATCATGTGAGTTCACTCGCGCGCCTCACCCCTCTTATTTTTGTAGCTGCCAACAAGCAGCATAAGTTAACACACAAAATGATTCATTCGAATAAAAGTTGACTAAGAGCACAGACGTGCTCGTTAACAAAAACCTTTAATAAATATTGGAATAAATGGAAACAATCAATATGTACTAATATACATATTTCATGGCGACCGTGACAGGACAGTCACCTTGCAGAACCCTTTGATTGGAATTGTGTGTGAAATGTGGAAACAACAAAAAAGTGCCCGATTATACAATAAAAAAGAATTTTTTGATTCGACTGAGATAATCTGCATTTGCTCAGTACAGTCGTACCTCGCATCGCACACACTCGCTAACCAATTTCCCAACAACAAAATATGTTCACATACATACTGCCAAGTGAATGGCCAATACAGAAGTGACGTTCGAAAGTGCTGCTCCTGTCGAGCAAAGGGATGCACCCACACTAGAAGAGGCTCTAGTGGTGTATCCAAACGATGGACCACGCCCACTCACCATTGCTGAGTACCGGGCTCGAAGACAACTAAATAAATCTACGCAAAGAAGGAAGAAGCGGGGCGGAAAAAGAATCGCCCTCCTGCGCCAGAGACGATTGGTGCAGGATAAGTTGAAAACCACAACATTGCCTGAGGAAGACCGACAACTCTACCAAGAGAGTCTAAAGAATCTAGAAGAAGAACTTTGCCGTGGTGCAAAGTAACGCAAATCGGATTTCCGATATTGCCACTAATTTTAAAAATTTATCATTCATTCACTCATTTAAAAAAAATTTTTCTTTACTATGTTTATATAACAAATCATCTCAATCATTTAATTTTAATTAAACCCTCAAGTCGATGCGTGCAAACGCTGCTTGAAAAATACTAACGAAAAAAATTAGGCTATTACTAACACATGTGGTTGGAGTATCTATTGTAAAATTTAATGAAATGTAAACCTGAATTGTGAGCCAACCACATGCACTATCTCTTCTAACTTCCACGTCTCTGTCACTGCTATAAGCAGTTGAATATATACGTTCGTTTCTGCATGTATGCTTATACAATGTAATGAATCATTCTTCGATGATCTATTGATCACTTAAAGTGGATATCAATAACTGATATCACACTCCTTTTTTTATATATATACAATTTTTTTTGTGAATCCAATTACAGTTTTTAAATTTCAATTTCTCTTTAGAACATATTACTTAAACATTTCAAAATATTAAATGCAATGAAATAAAAAAAAAAAAATATTTTCTATGTATACGCTTCAGACTTAGATTCTTTCAACTTTTATGGGTAGTTCAGAGAAAAAGGTAGATTTTGGAAAAATTTTAAATAAAGTAATTATAGATGAAATATCAAATTTCTTTAAAGTAGCTTCCCCAGAACCAAAAATGGGTTTAATTGACACGAAAACGGTGGATTCCACTACCAATGTGATCAATAGAGTAGAAGTAGAACAACAAGGGCTTACAACTGTTACGATCTTATTGATCGTAATAGTAATAATAATGAGCATCAACATGCTAATTAAAATTTACGGAATGCACAATAGGTGCTTGAAGTAACAGAGCACCCACTCGGACTAACAAATTGGAAAACAAACTGGCTCAGATTTAAAAAATACATAAGCACCCATATCGAGCTGAATCCCAAACTGGACGACGAAGAAGACATCGAGCTTTGCACCTCTGCACTAGAGTCGACGCTTATTGAAGCAGCAGATATCTCTACCCCGATTATCAGCCACACGCAGGAAAAACACAAGTCCAACAACCGACTAATTGAACTACTTCTAGCAGACAAAAGACGGCTCAGGCGAGAATGGCAAATGTCTCGATCTCCGGCAGCAAAACAACGCCTAAAGGCAGCTTCGCGAACTCTAGCAAAGGCGCTTAGGCAGGAAGAAGCAAGGACACAGCGGCTGTACATCGAAAAGCTCACGCCTACCAGCACCAAATATCCGCTGTGGAAAGCACATCCAACCATAACTGATCCAGCCGAGATAATTTCACCTATACGATGCCCAACTGGCAAATGGGCCCGTTCAGACGAAGAAAGAGCACTCATCTTTGCAGCTCATCTAAAAACGGTCTTTCTGCCAAATCCGTCAACAAACTCTTTTCAGCTCCCCACCTTGCGCACCCCAATGGAAAGTGAGCAACCGAAATTCCAAGCGGAGGAAATTTCTGCAATTATTAAAAACTATCTAAACCCAAGAAAGTCGCCCGGCCATGACAAAATAACCCCAAAAATGATCCGAGAACTCCCGATCTGTGCCGTGCGTTACATCTGCAAACTTTTCAATGCGATAGTAAAAAGTGGTCATTTTCCCATAAGTTGGAAAAAATCAGTAAACATAATGATCCCAAAACCCGGAAAGGACAAAACACAGCCATCATCATACAGACCCATTAGTTTATTGCCAAGTCTTTCAAAACTATTTGAAAAAGTCCTACAACTCCGTATAAATACAATCTTGGTTAACCAAAATATAATCCCTCATCATCAGTTTGGCTTCTGTGAAAAGCATGGCACAATTGAACAAGTCAACCGTATCACCTCAGAGATCCGCACAGCATTCGAGCAAAAAGAATATTGCACAGCAATTTTTCTCGATGTCGCCCAAGCCTTTGACCGAGTCTGGATTGACGGCCTAATATATAAAATAAAAGCGACGCTTCCACAATATACACACAGGCTAATGGAATCTTATCTGTCCAACAGAAAATTCGCTGTACGATGTAATAGCTTCACCTCTGATGACTTCGAATCAAAAGCAGGTGTACCTCAAGGCAGCGTGCTGGGCCCAACTCTGTATCTTTTGTACACAGCGGACATACCAACAAGCCCTACACTCATCACATCTACTTTCGCCGATGACACGGCTATCCTCAGCCGCTTCAAATGTCCGATCAAAGCTGCTGAGCAGCTGGCAACCCACCTAAAGGAGGTAGAAAAGTGGCTAGCAGATTGGCGCATCCGTGTAAATGAACAGAAATGCAAGCACGTTACGTTTACCCTCAATAGAAGAAACTGCCCATCATTGACTCTCAACAACGTGCCAGTGCCTCAATCCGACGATATAGTATATCTTGGAGTTCACCTCGACAGAAGATTAACTTGGCGTAAGCATATCGAAGCCAAGAAAAAGCAACTAAAGCTTAAAGCAGTCGGACTACATTGGCTTATCAACGCTCGATCTCCCCTATGCTTGGAATTCAAAGTTCTCCTCTACAAGTCTGTATTAAAACCCATCTGGACGTTCGGCTCTGCACTGTGGGGAAACGCAAGCAAGAGCAACATCGAAACCATACAAAGGGCTCAACCCAAGGTTCTCAGAACCATCACTGGAGCACCTTGGTATATCAGAAACGAAAACTTACAGAAAGACCTACATATTCCTAGTGTACTAACCGAAATAAAGGTACAACAGCTAAAGTGCACCGCTAAGCTGCAGGCCCATCCGAATACCCTGGCCAAATCATTAACCCGAGCATGCGATAGAACTCGTCTCCAACGAAACGACCTTCCAACCCTCTAGCAAATAATCAGGGCCATAGATTAATGAAGCATGCTTCTGATGCTAGGTTACGTATTAGATTAAGATAAAACTAGGAAATTGTTGTTAGTCTTATACACTATATAAGAGATCCAACAAATAAATAAACGCAAAAAAAAAAAAAAAAGGTAGTTATGTCATTAGGATAAAGGATAGCCACCTAGTATAGTATGCGACATAATCGAGGTTTTAAAGAGTGAAAAAAGTAACTCACCTCAACGCGCTCTTAGTTACCAGATATTGAGACAATTTACTTGGAAAAAACTGGTGAAAAATTCCCAATCCAAGGAAATAGTAGAGTAGAAACTAATTTCATCCTAACGATACCTTACATTAGTTGCTTTTCAAATGCAACATGTACGTATCGTTTCTACTTGATGGATGAAGAGCAGGAGTAAAAAAAAAAAAGAAATATAAAAATAATAATATAAAGAATTTTTCCTAAATGGAGATAGTAGAGACTAAATGTCTAGAAAGTTACTTACCGTTCCTTGACTACTTGATAGATTCAGGAGAAACAAATTACAAGTACAAGGAAATACGGTATTGGATAGCAAATAGTTACAAGTTTAAGAAAAACATAGTAGAGCTTATGGAAAAATCCATAGGAGTAGCATATGGTAAGGTATTAATAAAGAATCCTAAAGGTAGAGACGTACCAGAATCGGTACATAGTATATTTAGGTCAGAAATAGAAACAGTAGAAATTATTGACTCAGACGAGGATATAGAAATAATAGAAGAAAAAAAATTTTTTTAAACAACCATACTGAAGCATGGAATGGGAAGAATTATTTCTCCATATCCAGAGAATAAAAGAAAATTTTAAAAAATCTTATAAGGTGCGCGCAATAAGTAAATGGGACACTGCGTTGAATAGCATAATAACTGAACCGATCAACATATTTAAAAAAAATAAATTTCTAAATGAACTTGAAAAAATTGTCAGTATATTTCAACTAAAGTAAATAAAAAAAAATTTAAACAAATATAAAAAAAAATTAAAGAAAATATTTTCAAACGAAATAAATAAGTGGGACAAATTCATAATTTGTGTCTAAAAATTAAAACTAAGAAAACAAATGATTTTAAACCATAAATACAGTTTAAATTGACCACGCTTTGTTGTTTAAAACTTTTAATATACGTGCTGGCATTAAATTAATCAGGTTTTGGAGCATTTGGATGAAAGTCCAAGTATCACCGAAATAATTTTCCCCAAATGGCACTAAGACAGTCTCAAACAGTTCCACATAATTTTTAGCATTCATTTTATATGATATATAACACATCAGAGTCTTTCCATTATATCCAAACGCTGCCAAAATCATTAAAGGCGCTCCGTGAAAGTACCTGGACACGTGGACTTGTTTGGGGGTTCGCCCATCGCGAGAATAATATCGTTATCCATCAGGGTCATCTAAATTAAACTTTTTTCGTCACTGAAAATTATATTTCTCCACTCAGTGTCCCAAAATTCATACATATTGGAAAAATGTAATCGGGTAGCTTTTGCCTTGGCAGAAGCTCAGGTTTCAGGAGTTTTTTTCCGTATGAAACATTATCCGATCTCTTTAAAATTTTTTCCATACGTCCTGTGGATATCGGCAAGGACAAATAACTTTTTATTTGAGATGCGCTGATAGTTTCTCTAACCGCTAAATTTTTTATTCGCTTTTTGTCCCGGTTGTCAATCAATGAGGGGGGGCCAGAATTGTCTTCCATATTTTTCTAGATCTTTTAATAATTTTTAACTGTTTTCTTATTTTTTCGAACATTCTCTACATTTTTGCAAATTTACATGACCATTTCACGCAATGCAACAATTCTCCCGCGTTCTTTATTAGTTAAACGAGCGAAACTCGACATTTTTTTATAAAAAAGTTCATTCTGAATTTTTACAAATGTTGAGATAATTTTGTTTTTTCATTTACGGGGGCGGAAGTGGGCGTGGCTAAAATTTGAAACAAACTTGACCTGCCTAGGCATAAGACGGATGTTCACACCAAATTTGGTAGCTCTAGCTCTTATAGTCTCTGAGATCTAGGTGTTCATACGGACAGACGGACGGACAGACGGACATGTCTCAATCGACTCGGCTGTTGATGCTGATCAAGAATATATATACTTTATGGGGTCGGAAAAGCTTCCTTCTGCCTGTTACATACATTTTAGCGACTTTAATATACCCTTTTACCCTATGGGTACAGGGTATAAAAATGTTCGTGAATAAATAAACTGGTTAGAGTAACTGCTTACATATTAAGGTTCATTGCGTTTAAAAAAAAAATTAAGTCTATCCTTCGTATCTAACCGTCAGTGAACTCAAAGGTGACTCATATTGAGGTGACCATATGCATGATCCGTACTCCAAAATAGGACGGACCAAAGAGGAATAGAGAATTTTGGTAGTGTAAGGATCGTCGAATTCTTTTGACAATCTCTTGACAAAACCAAGAACGCCTGTGGCTTTAGCGATTATCGTAGAGATATGGGAGTTGAAGGTTAATTTACGGTCCGTGAGTACACTGTAGTGAATTCACATGTCGGTTTTAAATGACTTCGGCACAGCTTGTAACATTCTGTTGCAAGCAGGAAATAATAGTAATAAGTTTATATATAAGAACAATTGTATGTATGTACGCAAACTTGCATGCATACATTTCGTTCTGTATATGAGCTTACGCAAACGAATTGTGCTGGCAAGCCAGCCCAATTATGCTGAGCTTGCAATTTGATCATGTGAGTTCACTCGCGCGCCTCACCCCTCTTATTTTTGTAGCTGCCAACAAGCAGCATAAGTTAACACACAAAATGATTCATTCGAATAAAAGTTGACTAAGAGCACAGACGTGCTCATTAACAAAAACCTTTAATAAATATTGGAATAAATGGAAACAATCAATATGTACTAATATACATATTTCATGGCGACCGTGACAGGACAGTCACCTTGCAGAACCCTTTGATTGGAATTGTGTGTGAAATGTGGAAACAACAAAAAAGTGCCCGATTATACAATAAAAAAGAATTTTTTTGATTCGACTGAGATAATCTGCATTTGCTCAGTACAGTCGTACCTCGCATCGCACACACTCGCTAACCAATTTCCCAACAACAAAATATGTTCACATACATACTGCCAAGTGAATGGCCAATACAGAAGTGACGTTCGAAAGTGCTGCTCCTGTCGAGCAAAGGGATGCACCCACACTAGAAGAGGCTCTAGTGGTGTATCCAAACGATGGACCACGCCCACTCACCATTGCTGAGTACCGGGCTCGAAGACAACTAAATAAATCTACGCAAAGAAGGAAGAAGCGGGGCGGAAAAAGAATCGCCCTCCTGCGCCAGAGACGATTGGTGCAGGATAAGTTGAAAACCACAACATTGCCTGAGGAAGACCGACAACTCTACCAAGAGAGTCTAAAGAATCTAGAAGAAGAACTTTGCCGTGGTGCAAAGTAACGCAAATCGGATTTCCGATATTGCCACTAATTTTAAAAATTTATCATTCATTCACTCATTTAAAAAAAATTTTTCTTTACTATGTTTATATAACAAATCATCTCAATCATTTAATTTTAATTTATTTAAAAATATATGTGCTATTACTAACACATGTGGTTGGAGTATCTATTGTAAAATTTAATGAAATGTAAACCTGAATTGTGAGCCAACCACATGCACTATCTCTTCTAACTTCCACGTCTCTGTCACTGCTATAAGCAGTTGAATATATACGTTCGTTTCTGCATGTATGCTTATACAATGTAATGAATCATTCTTCGATGATCTATTGATCACTTAAAGTGGATATCAATAACTGATATCACACTCCTTTTTTTATATATATACAATTTTTTTTGTGAATCCAATTACAGTTTTTAAATTTCAATTTCTCTTTAGAACATATTACTTAAACATTTCAAAATATTAAATGCAATGAAATAAAAAAAAAAAAATATTTTCTATGTATACGCTTCAGACTTAGATTCTTTCAACTTTTATGGGTAGTTCAGAGAAAAAGGTAGATTTTGGAAAAATTTTAAATAAAGTAATTATAGATGAAATATCAAATTTCTTTAAAGTAGCTTCCCCAGAACCAAAAATGGGTTTAATTGACACGAAAACGGTGGATTCCACTACCAATGTGATCAATAGAGTAGAAGTAGAACAACAAGGGCTTACAACTGTTACGATCTTATTTATCGTAATAGTAATAATAATGAGCATCAACATGCTAATTAAAATTTACGGAATGCACAATAGGTGCTTGAAAAGGAAATATTTGAGCAGGGCAAATGATTTAGATATGGTCTAAGAAAAAAAAAAAGAGAAGGGAAAAATGTCGCTAAACGAATATTTTGCGAAAATTAGAGATAGGAACCCCAATATAGAAACCGATTTACTAGAGGTTTTTAAGAATGAACAAAGTAGCTCACCTCAACCTCAAATTAGATCTAGCTACCATCAATATAACATACTTGGATATAACGGGAGAAAATTTCCCAATCCAAGGAAACAGTAGAGTAGCCATGTGCTTCATCCTTACGGTACCTAGCATATGCTGTTATACAAATGCAGCAGGTACTTTTTGCTTTTATCTAATGGATGAAGCACAACATTAAAAAAAAAAAGAAGAAAGAGAGAAAAAAAAAATATATATATATATAAGAACTTAGACAAGGAAGGTGTAATAAAATAACACTACATATATGTATATACACGTATTTAAGAATGACCGACTGGCAAGTGATTGTCGCACAAGCCAGAATTCTGAAAGAGGAACTGTTAAAATCAATAAAGTGTATCAGTCAAGATAGGACAATTAGTCCAAATACACTTGACAAGCACGTTGACATAATTTAAACCACTCTTCAGCAAATTCGTTTGCTTTTGAAAAAACATTTCGATTCCCTTACAGAAGGTCATAAGTGTGCCGCCATAGCATTCTATAATGAGTGTAGAGACAAATCTGTCTCGGCGTTGGCAAAACACAATATTCAGTTCGCCAGAGTATCTGACCTAGATACAACGATAGTTCTCAACGAAGATAACGAATATAACAGGAAGAACATAAATTTTACAATGGCGGAAAAAATAGCTGCCGATAGGGAATATGTGAGACAAGTTATGTCTTTAGTCCCTGAGTTTGATGGTCAAAAGACCTCAATCACCCGTTTCGTTACGGCATTAAAATTGGTCGAACGAACTAAAGGAGACCAGGAGGATTTGGCCATTGAAGCCATAAAGTCCAAGATCACCGGCTCCATTGCCCACAAAGTCCAAAACGAGACTACAATAATGGGCATAATAGAAAAACTAAAATATAACGTTAGAGGTGAATCAACCGACGTTATAATAGCAAAACTTATGAACGCCCAACAAAAGGGTAAAACAGCTTCAGAGTATGCTATGGAGCTTGATAATTTGCGGAAGCAACTTGAAGCCGCTTTCATTGACCGTGGTTTAGATCCCGACAACGCTGAGGAATTCGCCACAAAGCTATGGAGGCGCTAATCCTCCAATGTCAGCATGAGCGAGTTCGTACTATATTGGAAGCTGGACACTTTAGTCGTTTTAGTGATGCTATGGGTAAATATATCCGTCTCATGACCCAACGACTGGGAGTCCCAGTACCATATTATACCAGCGTGGGAGAAATAATAGAGGCAGGTATTACTCTAACTACCAACGTGGTAGAGGCAACAGCCAGGGTAACTACAATGCCAACTATAATTCCAACAATTACCGGTCAAACAGAGGACAGCCCCATAACAGGGGACAGTCCCAATACCAATATAATAATAACGCTAGAAGAAACATACCTAGCAGAAATATTCGCGTATCCCACAATGAAACGGGAAACACGCAAAACCCTTTAGATACAGAAGAGTAAGCGCAAAACATGTGCATGCAATTAATTTTAATCTCAATATATTTGTTTCATTTTTTAATGTCGAAACAAATAAAAAATTAACATTTTTAATCGACACTGGTGCAGATATTTCAATTCTCAAAGAAGATTCAGATGTTCTAAATGACATCGACACGAATCACAAAATTAACATTCAAGGCATTGGTAAAGGAGCAATAAAGTCCAAAGGCCTAGCATCCTTAGAGATTCAAACCTCTAAATACATAATCCCACACGACTTTCATGTTGTACAGTCTGAATTTTCAATACCAAGTGATGGTATAATTGGCATTGATTTCATCAAAAGATTCAACTGCCAAATCGACTGCAAAGCGTCCGAAGACTGGTTAATACTAAGACCAGATAATTTAAAATTTCCTATTTATGTTCCAATAACATATAATTCTTATAACAGCTCAATTTTCATACCAGCAAGATCCCAAGTAATCAGACAAATTAATCTCACCTTGAGTGAAGACGTTGTGTTGATTCCCAATCAGGAAATTCAACCATGTATTTTCGTTGCAAATACATTGGCAACAAATGGAAATACAGTTGTCCGTTTGCTAAATGCAACCAATTCTGACAAAATAATAAAGATAAACACTTTAAAGTCAGAACCATTTTCGAACTACGATGTAGTTCCAACCACTCCTAAAGCTAGGGAAAATATGGTAATGTCCCAGCTAACTAAAAATTTTCCGCTCCAATTTAAAGAACAATTAACCCAACTATACACCAGATATAGTGATGTATTTGGCCTTGAGACCGAATCAATCACAACAAATAATTTTTATAAACAAAAATTGAGATTAAAAGACGAAGAACCGGTATATATCAAAAACTACCGGAGCCCGCATAGTCAAAAGGAAGAAATCCAAAAGCAGGTTGGAAAACTAATAGTCAACAATAAAGTTGAACCATCTGTGTCTGAATATAATAGCCCACTGCTACTTGTTCCGAAAAAATCATTACCTGGCTCAGAAGACAAGAAATGGCGATTAGTTATTGACTATCGTCAAATCAATAAAAAATTATTGGCCGACAAATTTTCTCTTCCTCGAATTGAGGACATACTAGACCAACTAGGTCGAGCTAAATACTTCTCATGTCTTGACTTAATGTCAGGTTTCCACCAAATCGAACTTGAAGAAAGTTCAAGAAATATAACGTCATTTTCAACGAGCAACGGCTCTTATCGCTTCACGCGATTACCATTTGGTCTAAAGATAGCGCCTAATTCATTTCAGAGAATGATGACTATCGCATTCTCGGGACTAGATCCGTCCCAAGCATTCCTTTATATGGATGATTTAATAGTTATTGGTTGTTCCGAAAAACACATGCTAAAAAATCTTAACGATGTCTTCAATACGGAAGCACAACCTCAAATTACATCCAGAAAAATGTTAATTTTTTATGCGCGAAGTGACTTTTCTAGGTCATAAGTGCACAGATAAAGGAATTTTACCTGATGACACAAAATATAATGTCATTAAGAATTATCCAGTCCCACATGATGCGGACAGCGCTAGACGGTTCGTTGCATTTTGCAACTATTATAGACGTTTTATTAAAAATTTCGCCGACTATTCCCGGCACATAACTCGATTATGTAAAAAGATTGTTCCCTTTGAGTAGACAATTGAATGCCAAAATGCATTCCAATATCTTAAAAAAAATTTAATGCGGCCAACCATATTACAATATCCTGATTTTAGCAAAGAATTTTGCATAATCACAGATGCAAGCAAACAAGCGTGTGGAGCGGTTTTAACCCAAAACCGAGATGGACTCCAACTTCCAATCGCTTATGCATCGCGTTCATTCACCAAAGGTGAAAGTAATAAGAGCACAACGGAACAAGAACTAGCAGCCATTCATTGGGCCATTACGCATTTTCGACCATATATTTATGGCAAGCATTTCACGATAAAAACAGACCACAGACCTTTAACATATTTATTTTCCATGGTAAATCCTAGCTCAAAATTGACTCGCATGCGGCTTGAACTGGAAGAATACGACTTCACAGTTGAGTATCTAAAGGGAAAAGACAATTTCGTGGCAGATGCCCTATCTCGGATCACAACAACCGAGTTAAAAGACATTCAAAATAAAGTCCTGAAAGTCACTACCAGGCAACAGTACAGACAAAATAAATCCTGCGCAGGAAAAGAAAAAGAGACTTTGCCAAGGCAAAGTACTCCAAATGCTTCTATGCCCAACGTTTACCAAGTTATAAATAATGACGAGGTACGAAAAGTAGTGGCCTTGCATATAACAAATAAACTGTGTTACTTGAAACACGGAAATAAAGTTATTGCAAGAATTGATATTGGCGACCTATATACTAATGAAAAACTTGACTTAGGTCAGTTCTTTCAAAGGCTTGAAAAGCAAGCCGGTATATTAAAAATAAGCCATATGAAAACGGCACCGTGGGAAAAGATCTTTGAATTTATTTCAATAGATACTTTTAAAGAAATGGGCAATGATAAATTGAAATCATTAAGAGTAGCGCTACTCAACCCGGTGACCATAATAAGCAATGAAAAAGAAAAAGAAGCAATTTTGTCTGAAAATCATGATGATCCAATACAAGGAGGTCATAATGGCATAACAAAAACTTTAATAAAAATAAAAAGACACTACTATTGGAAAAATATGACGCGTCAAATAAAAGAATACATACGTAGTTGTCCGAAATGCCAAAAGTCGAAAACGACAAAACATACAAAGACCCCACTAACAATAACAGAAACGCCTATGAGTGCCTTTGACAGAGTAATAGTGGATACTATAGGTCGACTACCGAAATCTGAAAACGGTAACGAATACGCAGTAACCCTGATCTGTGACCTAACAAAGTATTTGGTAGCCATCCCTGTTCAAAATAAGAACGCTAATACCATTGCGAAAGCAATATTTGAATTTTTTATATTAAAGTACGGTCCAATGAAGACGTTCATTTCGGACATGGGCGCTGAATATAAAAATTCAATAATAAGCGATCTGTGCAAATATCTAAAAATAGACAACATAACGTCTACTGCACATCACCACCAAACCGTGGGAACAGTGGAAAGAAGTCATAGAACTTTCAATGAATACATCCGTTCATATATATCAGTCGATAAAACTGACTGGGATGTTTGGCTCCAATATTTTACATATTGCTTCAACACGACCCCCTCTATGGCACATGGTTATTGTCCATATGAGTTAGTTTTTGGCAAACAAAGCAATTTGCCAAAACAATTTAATTCTATAACTAATATTAATCCATTATATAATGTAGATGATTACGCTAGAGAAGCTAAGTTTAGATTAGAGCAAGCCTATAAAAGGGCAAGGCTTATGCTAGAAGAGCATAAGGTAAAGAATAAGGAATTATACGATAGGAACATAAATAACTTTGAAATAGAAATAGGAGATAAGGTTCTTGTTAAGAATGAAACGGGCCATAAGTTAGAATCTAAGTATCTAGGCCCATATAGAGTAGAAGCAATAGAAGATAAGGATAATATTTTAATAAGAGATAAAAGAAATAAAGCACAAAGAGTGCATAAGGATAGGTTAAAAATTTTTAAATAACAAACAGAAAAATTTTTCTCTAGTATTTACAAAATCTAAAGTGTATACATTGAAAATAAGGAAAGTTATTTGCATATATACAAGTTTTTATTTTTATATATATAAAGGAAAGGAGCGAAGAAAAAAAAAAATAATTTAAAACTTAAAAAAAAAAAAAAAAATGCATACATGTAAGGGAAAAATATATATATTCATTGACGGACTTCAAATTTTTTTTTTAAATAACACGAATTACTTTATAACGTCATTTACTTCATATACACATATATAATAACTTCATTAGATTACGTTATTCTTTAAAAAGGGGAGGTGTAGTGAATTCACATGTCGGTTTTAAATGACTTCAGCACAGCTTGTAACATTCTGTTGCAAGCAGGAAATAATAGTAATAAGTTTATATATAAGAACAATTGTATGTATGTACGCAAACTTGCATGCATACATTTCGTTCTGTATATAAGCTTACGCAAACGAATTGTGCTGGCAAGCCAGCCCAATTATGCTGAGCTTGCAATTTGATCATGTGAGTTCACTCGCGCGCCTCACCCCTCTTATTTTTGTAGCTGCCAACAAGCAGCATAAGTTAACACACAAAATGATTCATTCGAATAAAAGTTGACTAAGAGCACAGACGTGCTCATTAACAAAAACCTTTAATAAATATTGGAATAAATGGAAACAATCAATATGTACTAATATACATATTTCAACACCGAAATCATTCATTTCATCAAGGCGTTTTAACGGAGTGTTGTTCAAGGAGTACGTCATCATCTGAGGAGAGGTCCTATATAACGACATAACCTTGCAATTAGTGGTATTTAAGTTTAAAACATTGTGCTGACACCAACACTGAAAATTATTGAGAACAGCTTGCAATCTACAGGACGAAACCATATTGCTATAGCTAAGGCAAAGCTTAACATCGTCTGCATACATGAGCACATGTGAATGAAGCAAAACGGAAGGAAGGTCATTTATGAAAAGGGGGAAAAGCAACGGACCAAGATGACTACCCTGGGGCACCCCCGAAGTCACATTGATGCATCTGGAAAAGGAAGACTTAAATAAGACCTTTTGTGTTCTGCGTGTCAGATACACACGAATCCAACAGAGTAGACTATTTGGGAAGCCAATTGCGTTTAACTTTATAAGTAATAACTTATGGTTAACAGAGTCAAAAGCCTTACTGAAATCTGTATAAATGACATCAGTTTGGTTTGCACTTTCAAATCCTTTGATCGTTCTAGATGTAAATTCTAAAACGTTAGTAGTTGTAGATCTACGTTTCACGAATCCATGTTGGGTTGGTGAAATAATAGGCTACAAAAATGTTGCAATTGAAAAGTTAAAATTTTTTCCAAAGCTTTTGGAATATCGGACAACTTGGAAATACTCCTATAGTTGGAAACATCAGACTTACTACCCTTTTTATGGAGAGGAATTATAAATGATTCCTTCCAAATCAACAGAAAAGCGGAGGTTTCAACGGACAACGAGAATAATTTCTGAATAGGCTTACATAAGGCCTTCTGGTAGGCCAGAATAAGGGACGAAGTTAGTTTTTTGCCCCGTCAGTGGATGCTGACGTACCAGAAGAAGGCAGAAGTTTATTATTAGAAGAAGGGGTGATAGCAGAGGGCAGTCGAATCGGAGGCCGATTTCTCTTTTTCGTCGTTCACTAATTTATAATAAGATGTTCCGGCCAAAAATCTCTTCTACAAATTTGGTTAAAAGGATTAGGCGGAACACTTACTTTAAATGACGAGATGTCATGGGCATATGAAAAAGTAAATTTTTTCACCGCGATGTGTGAGGCCTGAGTTTTTGCCCGGATATGGGCTAAGACATCGTCAGATGTAGTGTTAGGGTCAAGCCTCGAAACAAATATCTGTTTTTTCGGTGGTATACCGACACACCAGCCGGCACAGCAGCCACAGCGCTAGGCGCTGAAGCTACCATGGTTGACAATGCTTTACGAGCCCCTCTTGTCAGTATCTGATTGGGAATATCCTTGGGGCAGGATATTCGCCCGGACAAATCAGAGACTACACCTGATATCGCGGTAACTTGTGTGATCCATTACCGGGAGAAATTCCAATGGAATCTACACAATTCGGTGTGAATTCGGTGTGTTTGGGTCATTAGTCGTGTTCGGAACAGCGAGAATAAGAGACGCGGGCGGACCAGGGGACAAATTCCTAGGGATGGTCGTCTTTTGCTTCGGGGATTCGTTCACTAGTTTAAAACTATTAAACTGAGTTTCCAGTGATGAAAACTCGTCCCGAAGCTTCATAAGACCAGTCGACAGGTTTTTAAATCCCTCATCCCGACACGCTTCACAACTCCATTTCAGGCCGCCAACATTTCCGAGGCTGTCTTTTACTTTGACTGTGTAACCAGCACATTTAAAATGCATAACGTTGTCACACAACCAATAAATATTAATAACAGAAAAATAAAATAACAGAAGTAAAAAGAATTTATATATAAAAAAAAATAGGGCGTATACGAACCAAAAGTTCCACACAAGGGTTAAGGTGCTGCATCTGCTTTCAAGATGAAAGAGAAAAAAGTTAAGAGCACAGTGAACGCACATCTCAAAACAGATCACAAACGCGAGATTAACTAATGCGGGAATAACGGGAGCTAACACAAGCAAATATTAAAAGAGAGCAAGAACAGAAAAACAACACTGTGTACTAGAGATGGGCATGGACTGCAATTTTTCGGTGCAGCCCAACACGGTCCAAAATTGAAAATCCCAAACACGCACACACACGCACGCTCTAAAATTTTGGAAACACGACCCAACACGGCCCAACACGAAATTTTTCACTTGATTTTTGTTTTACTTTTTTTTTATATTTTATTAAATTTCCACGTTTTTGCGTTCAATTCGCAATATGTATAACAATCATATATCATAATTTACAAGTTTTTGTACAAAAATAATAGTTTGTCAAGGTTGGAGCTCGAAAGTCGATTACGTCGCTCATTTAAAATTTGCCCCGAGGTTGAAAACACCCTTTCGCTCGTAGCTGAGCTAGCTGGAATACTTAATACCTTTCGGGCTAGTACCCGTAGCCCTTTATTACTCGAGTTTTTCCAGAAACTTAATACATCCACAGTGGACGGTGATTCAGTGGCATTGTAGTTTTCTAATTCTTTTTCGACTACGGGTTTATCTAACGAATTAGTTTGTTGACTGTCCAAAAATTCAGCAAATAAATGAGTAGGTGGTGTACTCCTTTTAGGGGGCGATTCTACAGAACAGTGGCCAGCACTTGCTCTTTTTGATCTCGATTTAAGAAGCTAATATGTTTAAACGGAGGGTATAAAAAAAGTCCAACGTAATGCACAATTGATGGCTGAAAACGTTTTTCTAACGAATTTAAAGTATTACGATTTATTTCTGTCATAACATCAGAATCCATTATTGAATATTGACAGTGTTTTTTAAGTTTTTCATACCAAAGTACATAGATATGTATAGTTGGCTGTTTATCAGCACTTAACTGCTCTGAGCACTCTTTAAAAGGATTTAAAAATGCCAAAAGTAAGCCAATCAAATGAAAGTCAATTTCGGACACTCTTTTAAGCTCATTCTTTTGTAGGAGTAAATTCTGTACTTCTTGTTGCATCTCGTAAATGCTGTTAAGCATAATATATTTTGAGTTCCAACGTGTCCTTATATCTTGCTTCAACGTTTTAGACAACTTATTATTTAGCTCAGAATGTTTAAAATATTTTACTAATTTTTTACAACTCTCCAGTAGTGTTAGAACACCATGAACTGTTTTTTTTTCTAAAACGTCATCCATTACCAAATTTAGGTTGTGACATGCACAAGACATACGTTTATATGAGCTGAAAGCGGAAACAACGTTGGCCCCATTGTCTGTCACTATGAATGAGCTTCCTAGCTTTAAGTTGTACTCTTCCAGAATTAAGGAAACTTGAGAAAGAATATTAACTCCCGTTTTTTTTTCATGATCAAATTCCTTAATACCAAGAATAGCTACCTTAAGCTCAAATTCTTCTGTAATATAGTGTGCTCTGACCGAAATATAACTTTTCTGCGTGTGTGGATCCGTCCACATATCAGTTGTGTATGAAAGTTCTTCATTTTCCAGGGACTCCAACAGCTTAGTTTTTATTTCTATATATTGCTGCTGTAAAATGTCCCTTGTGAGTGTTCTCCTGGATACAATCAGGTCTCCACGTATTTTTTACCAAATTCTGCGCCCGTATTGATGCCTTCAAATATAAATATATTTTAGAAACACTAATTTAAATACGCACACGTTATTTTTGCTAAGATCTACAGTTTTGTAAGATTTTACATATACAACTCTCACAATACCATCGAACGCAGCCCTAACGCATAAGGTGTTCTTACCTTCTGTAACATTTAAAGGTAGCAGATCTTTTGGCACAAATGCCAGTTGCTTCTTTGCCAAATTGGATAAAATTTGCTTTGGTATATGTTTTTTGGCATAGTTATGCATTGTTTTTTGCTCTGGTGGCTGCACCATAGAGCATTTATGCCGAATTAAGGCGCCAGTTCCGTTTTTCGCCAAATACACAAACACCATTAAGCACTTTGAACAGCAAATAAAGTTAATCCGCACTTCATCCTTCTCAATGATGCGAAATGTTTCCCACACACTGTTTTTCGCATTTTCAGGCTTTAAAAGCCTAAATCGAGCGTCTTTTTTTTTAATTGCTTCTGGAATTCTTAGTTTTTCCATTTTTTGCAAGCGTGGTGCTGCGGCGCGTAAATTACATTAAAGTGTGACCGACCGATTACAAGCTTAAAATATTGAGCCAGCATTGGGATTTTTGGTATTTTTTGTCAATTTAAATAAAAAAAAATGTTCGTGTTTTTTCGTGTTCACGATGCTCTGAACGAACACGCACGCCCATGGACAAAATTCAACTTTTCAACACGCGCACGCAGGCGCCCATGGTGTCAAGACGTGACACGATAAAACCCAGCCCATGCCCAACTCTACTGTGTACGAAAGAGATCGCGAGTGCATGCAGGTAGAGCACAAACGAAAAAGACACAACAACAAAGCAAACAACAAACAACAAAGCAAAGAGTTTTGTTGTTGGTTTAAAACAAAAAGTAACAAAAGCTTTGATTTAATGTTTAGCAACAAATCGAAAAGCAAGAACAATTAATTGTGATAGATATTTAATTAGAAAAGCTTTTAAGCAATTTTAACAAAATAAAAATTCACGATATAAACAGGAAAAAATTAATAGTGAGAGCGCCCAGAAAAACACGACCGGCAAGGTTGAGAGTTCTAGAGTCTAGCCTTCGGTGCTAAAACATTAATTATTAAACACCAGCAGTCGATGCAATTTAGCAGGAAGATATCTCGGTTAACTCAGAAAAAAGAAATCAATATGTAGAGTACAATTCTGAGTTTGTATCCGTTTTTAGATCACGACAGTTTACTTCGAGTTGGGGGCAGATTACAAAATGCCAACGTAAACTTTCATACAAGGCACCCATAGAATAGTCTCATTTAGCTGTTGTTGTTGTTGGCCATACCATTCCAAAATACCGAAGTGTGCTATGCTGGACCTTACCACATTAGATGCTCCAAAAAGCGTGGTCAAAAGACGTACAAAGGGTATATAGCAGAATTTGTATGTATGGCAACTAAAGCCACAGATGCCTTGCTAGCGGCATTTCAACGGTTCGTAGCGCTAATATCTATTCAGATAATGGAACCAATTTTGTAGGCGCAGCACGACAATGTGCAATTTGCTCCCATTCTAGAAAAATAACAAATAAAGTGTCATTTTGTACCCCCGGCAGGACCTCACTTCGGAGCTACACAACAGGCGAAGATGTATACGACAATGTTGTGTTAACGCCTGGCCATTTTTTTATTGGAAAACCACTGTTGGAGTAGAGTCCATATCGGAACAAAAGATAGGCAATCTAGACAGGTGGAAATTGATCCAAAAAATGAAAAGGGATTTTTGGATGAAATGGAAAGAAGAATGTTTGCATACTCTCTAACAAAGAAATAAATGGAGAAAGTCCTTAGAAAATATGGATAAAGGACAGAAACTACTACTTAAAGATGAGGATTATCAACCCGCCAGGTGGCCTTTGGGAAAAATTGAAGAGATCAACAAAAGTCGGGATATTAAAGTGAGGGTAGTAAAATTAAAACTACAGGAAGGGTCGATTACAAGACCAATTAGTAAAACTTGATCTTTGGTTAAGTTAAGCAAAGCGAAGAAGAGAAAATCGGTCACCAAACACAAGATGGCGAGTGTTGCCTGAAATACCAAAAATGGTAACATTAATGATGATAGCTAATGCTACTTTGTCAAAATTTAAATGCATATTCAAAAAAGCCAAAGGTTTCAGTCAAACAGATAAATTAAACAGCTGCGTTATATTAAGATCCGATGGGTGTAGAAGAAATAGTATCACCTTCGTGAGATCTTATAGTATATTACAATATGACGGCATACTTTGAAATGCTTAATAAAGGTGACAGGTTAATACTTAAAATGGAGGAAGTGTGTGCAAGATTGTTTAGTTTTCAGGATCAGTGCAAACTTGTTGTTGCCGCGTAAGCTCATAAGTAACCCTCGCGGCAAGCTCTCTGTTAATCGAACAGCTGATCGAATGACTTGGAGTTTCGCATAGGAGCGAATTTAATATGAACCACAACTAGGAAGCGGTGAAGTGGCGTGATGTGGATGCAAAGGAAGAACAAAAGGGACGAGATGATGGAAAATATCTGGATTGGTACAGACAGTTCAGTTGTCGCTAAGCAGCGAAGTTTAGCACATGTTTTTTAATTACAGTATACTCCTGTATATCATATCATTTATTGTTACACTTGTATACATCCACTTAACGTTTGTCTATGCTATATAAATATTATCCTGAATTGCAATAGCAATAAGTTTTGAAGTTAAATAAAGTAAAATTGAAACGTGAAAAGTGGAGATTCAAAAAAGGTGCCAAACGACAAGACAGCGTCGTAACATTTTAAAAAACATCGTGGCTACAGAACCAACAGTTAAAAAAAAAAAAAATACTGGTTCTGCATCTTGCACAATCAGATTGCACAATCAGAACACGATGGCAAGTTGCCACAGTTGGCAACCGAATTCAGCGATGTTTCCAAATCCATCGAACTCAACCAACGATCTGTCGCTGACGGCGTCACAGATTGCCACTCGGCAAGTAATATCTAAAGATTTACCATATTTTTCAGGTGATCCGACAGAGTGGCCTATGTTTATTGTGAACTACGAGCAATCGACAGAACGCTGTGGGTTCAGCGACCAGGAGAACTTAATTCGGTTGCAAAAATGTTTAAAAGGACTGGCTCTGGAAGCAGTGCGTGGGAAGCTGATGGTGCCCGCTACGGTGAAGCAGGCTATCGAGACTCTTCGGATGCTCTATGGACGACCAGATGCTATTCATCAAACACTGCAGGCAATTTAGAGGGTCTAGTGCCAAAGCCATCCGGCTGTACAAAATTACAGAGCGACTCTAAGCGCCATCGGACTCGTCGAGTACCTGAGTGACCCAACGCTGCTTCGCAGTTTACTGGAAAAATTACCATGCGACATACGGCTGGATTGGGCTCGACACAGTGAAACAGTACTCAAAGCAGACATCTCTGCCTTTGATGACTGGCTTTTCAGGCTAGCAACAGTAGCCAGCAAAGTGATGTCAGTACCGGTGGCCCCGAGTCCAAGCGAGTTGAAAGCAAGCAGCAAGTTTCCCAAAGCCAGACTCATGATACACAACGACACTCGTGCAGTCACGGCAGTGGCGTGTCGTAAGTGTGCGGGAGCACACAAATTGGAAGAATGTAAGAAATTTTTGTCACTTACAGTAAAAGAAAGATGGATGTTCCTAAAGGAGGGCAAATTGTGCTGGAGATGTTTTGGCAAGCATTTTGTAAGACATTGCCCAATTAAAGAGAGGTGCGGCGTAAAGGGCTGTGCCAAGGAACACCATTCTCTGCTACATAGTTCCGGTCGGGAATCAAACACTACGCCTGCAAGTCAGGAGAAAAGCACGACAATTCTGCATACTGGGCAGAACGACAAAGCGCTTTTTCGGTATGTTCCGGTGACGCTGTGCGGACCTGAGAGAGAGGTACAAACGTTCGCGCTTATTGACGAAGGCTCAGCGTGCACACTGATAGAGACAAATATAGCGGAACAACTAGGATTGGAAGGTCCCACTGAGGAGCTATGCCTTCGATGGACTGGTGACATAACACAGAAGGAGCCTGAATCTAAAAGAGTGAATCTGAGCATCGCATCGCATCATAATGGCAAGGTTTCACACAAATATGGCTTAAAGAACGTTCGGACAGTAACTAGTCTGGACCTGCCAGTTCAAACACTGGACGAATCAGTTTTGCAAGCGCATCCGCACTTGCAGAGGTTGCCTATACAAACATATGCGGAAGCACGAGCATCGATAATTATTGGTCTGGATAATGCAAAACTCGGTGTGCCTTTGATAGTAAAAGAGGCGAGAGGGACGGAGTTCATTGCCGCCAAATCAAGGCTCGGTTGGTAGTCAGGAACTGAATCCAAGAGTGATGCACATTTGTGAGTGCAGTAACACGCATCGCTTGGACGAGATGGTAAAGTCAAGCTTTTCAATCGATGCAGTTGGTGTTCGTGCTAGTTCCAACGAAATTCGCTCCGAAGAGGATGAACGAGCATTATCGATTCTGGAAGAAACTTCGAAATTTATTCCGGAAGAGAACAGATGGGAAACAGGACTACTGTGGAGCCATGACGACGTAAATCTGCCGTCGTCTCGGAAAATGGCGATGCAAAGGCTAATATGTCATGAGTCGCGTATGGCTCGAGACAAAGATTTGGAAGAGTTTGTTAATACTCAAATTCGGCGTTACGAACAACAAGGATACGTGCGGAAGACAAACTCCAACGAAGCCAATGAAGATCACAGAACATGGTACTTGCCTATATTCGTAATTACTCACCCGAATAAAGGCAAGTCGAGACTTGTTTGGGATGCTGCAGCTAAAGTCGACGGAGTCGCATTGAACTCGGTGCTTCTCAAAGGTCCGGATCTACTGCCGTCATTGGTGGGCGTGCTGCTCAGATTCAGGCAGAAGCCAATCGCCGTGTGTGGAGATATTCGAGAAATGTTTCATCAGGTGAAGGTGCGACGAGAAGACCAAGCTGCACAACAATTTCTTTGGCGCTACGGAGACCAGAGCAGGGAGCCAGACAGGTATACCATGCAAGTAATGACATTTGGCGCCTCTTGTTCTCCAGCAGCAGCCAACTATATAAAGAACAAGAATGCCAAACGCTTCTTAGAAGAATATCCAGATGCAGTAGAAGCAATCCTCAGGAACACATTCGTAGATGACTGGTTGGAAAGTGGCGAATCAGACGAAGAGATGGCGAAAATGGCAACAACAGTGAAAACCATTCATGAAGGCGGTGGATTTGAGATGCGCGGTTGGATTTCAAATTCCATCAAGGTAACGCGAGCTTTAACGGGAAAGCCAAATAGAAAAAAGCATTGACCACATGGAGTCAACGTACGAAAGAGTTTTTGAATGCATTGGAGACCCCAGTCTGATGTATTCACCTTTACACCAAAATTCGATGAGTCCGTATTTGACGGAAAGGCGACACCGATCAAAAGAAATATGCTGCGTATCGTTATGTCCATATTCGATCCGCTTGCCTTGGTTGGATTTTACATTATACAAGCAAAAATCATACTGCAGGATGTGTGGAGATCATCAGTAGGATGGGATGAACCGATAGCCGAAAGAGAACTCTCACGATGGATGTCTTGGTTACGAGGACTGCCCGGAATTGGAAATCTAAGAATTCCTCGATGTCTGGGCATGGTGAGCAGAGCTGATAATATTGAATTACATATCTTTACAGATGCGAGTATAAACGCGTATGCAGCAGTCGCGATTATACGAGTAAAAATTCAAGCGGAAATAAGCTGTTCGTTAGTAGCCTCCAAGACAAGAGTTGCGCCACTGAAGCCGATATCGATTCCCCGCATGGAGCTTATGGCAGCTATATTGGGTTTAAGATTAGCGAAATTCTTAGCCTCCGAACTGTCAGTGGCAATGCAGCGCCGCGTATTCTGGACCGATTCCAAAAACGTCCTGTACTGGATTAATTCTGATGCGCGAAAATATCATCAGTTTGTGGCCCTGCGTATAGGAGAGATTCTGGAGAGTTCGCAGATGGAAGAATGGAGGTGGGTACCATCTGCACTCAACGTCGCTGACGAAGGAACGAAATGGGGCAAAAATAATCAATTCAATGAAGGAATGAGATGGTTCTCTGGGCCATCATTTTTATATGAAGACGAGTCCTGTTGGCCTTTAACGGAGTTAAGCATTGGTCAACAGAATTTGGAACGACTCAATCTACACGAGCTTAAAGTTACGTCAGAATCCATACTGGCAACTGTCGTACCAGAAATCACGAGATTTAGCAAGTGGGAGAAACTAGGAAGAGCTGTGGAGTACGTTGCACGATTCGTACGTCTGATATTCAAACGAGAACCAACATCAGAAGCAGCGCAAACAATTATGCGCTCAAAGAGTTTGGAAGACGCTTACAACATAATCTACTGGGCAGTGCAAGCTGAGGAGATCGCATCTCTGCAGGAAGGAGGGAGAGTGCCAAAGAGCAGCAGCATCTTCAGGATGTCCCCGTATGTTGACGAAGCCGGCGTTTTGAGAGTTCGAGGAAGAATCTATCAGATTGAAGGGGTCGCTACAAGTGTAAAGCGACCAATAATACTGCCAGGTACGCATGCAATTACTCAATTGCTAGTTGATTATTTCCACAGAAAATACAACCATCAAATGAATGAAGTGGTAATCAACGAGATGAGACAGCTGTACTGCATGTCTGGTTTGCGAGCGCGGGTGCGAGCCGCGAAAAGGAAATGCCAAAGATGTCGAAACCAAAATGCTCGTCCGGAAGCTCCGGAAATGGGCAACCTGCCGCCTGAAAGACTGGAGATCAACGAGCATCTATTTACTAACACTGGAGTCGACTACTTTGGGCCCATGGAAGTCATAGTAGGTCGACGGAGGGAAAAACGTTGGGGCGTGTTGTTTACATGCCTGACGGTGCGTGCCGTACATATCGAACTGGCACACTCTCTATCAACAGACGTATTTTTGTTGGTATTCGAGACATTCGTCGCTAGAAGAGGCGTGCCCAAGCGAATAGTTTCGGATAATGGCACAAACTTTAGAGGAGCTAGCAGGCTGCTAGCAGAGGAGATTGAACGCATTTCAACAGAGGAACTGGAAAAGAGATACCCAGAGATTTTATGGTCGTTTATCCCGCCAGGAGCGCCAAATATGGGCGGTGTCTGGGAAAGAATGATACGATCTGTAAAGTCCGTGCTAACGGATGTATTGGAGGCAAGAAACGTGCATGAGCCAGTGCTACGGGCAGCATTAGCAAGGATAGAAAACGTACTTAACTCTAGACCGTTAACGTACGTGCCACTGGAATCCATAGACGCAGAAGTGCTAACACCAAATCATTTTCTAAGAGGCGCAACAAGCGCAATAAGTCAAAAGAATGAAGATGATAACGCTGGAGCTTTACTTGGTAAGAGTTACCGTATTGCAGGTCAAATTGGAGAACGATTCCGCAAGCTATGGATAAGAGACTACATGCCCTATTTGGTGAGACGAGCCAAATGGTTCGATTCACCAGCGGATCCCCTACAGAAAGGCGACGTCGTAGTAGTGGTCGACGAGACCCATCCTAGAAGCTCTTGGGGGAAGGGCATAATCGTTGATCTATGCAGCGGCAAAGACGGAGTAGCTAGAAGCGCATTGGTGCGTACAGCGACAGGACTTCTAACTAGGCCAATCGTGAAACTGGCCAAACTGGATGTTCGAAAAACAGAGTAACGTTGCACTCCATTGGGTGCAAACTTCAAGAGCAAGACTGAAGTTTCCAAAGGAGGGAATGTTGCCGCGTAAGCTCATAAGTAACCCTCGCGGCAAGCTCTCTGTTAATCGAACAGCTGATCGGATGACTTGGAGTTTCGCATAGGAGCGAATTTAATATGAACCACAACTAGGAAGCGGTGAAGTGGCGTGATGTGGATGCAAAGGAAGAACAAAAGGGACGAGATGATGGAAAATATCTGGATTGGTACAGACAGTTCAGTTGTCGCTAAGCAGCGAAGTTTAGCACATGTTTTTTAATTACAGTATACTCCTGTATATCATATCATTTATTGTTACACTTGTATACATCCACTTAACGTTTGTCTATGCTATATAAATATTATCCTGAATTGTAATAGCAATAAGTTTTGAAGTTAAATAAAGTAAAATTGAAACGTGAAAAGTGGAGATTCAAAAAAGGTGCCAAACGACAAGACAGCGTCGCAGCACTTGTACTAGATAGAAAGTTATTGAAAAGAACAACAAACTGTTCATGTTTGAAAGTAAGTTACGACAAACATGAATTGAATTTGTGGGATCATTTTACCATATATTATAAGGTATAATGGATGCAGAAGATAGAGAAACCTATTAGCCAATCAAGAAAATTTAAAGAAATTGGAACAGAAGCAGACATCTGTAGTCGACTCTACAGCAAACATTCTCAAGATTACTACCGAAGAAAAATAAAAATTTTCATAACATGATCGTGAGAATCGAAAATATGACAGAGCTACTGAAAGAAAATTATTACGTGTACAATGAATCGATTAACATTTTTTTTTAACAACAAAGCATCTTACCACCGTTAGTAAAAACTGCGAGAAAATTTAGGCAGGAATTATAAGTCTTTTGATAGATATTAATCATGGAAGGTTAAACCCAAATATTTTAAAACCAAGCCAATTGAAAGCCGAAATTGCGAACATAAAAGATAGTTTGTCCGAATCGTTAGTTCTACCAGGCAAAAGAACAGACACTGATCTAAAAGATATATATACGTTATTGACAGCCAAGGGAATTTTTGTGGATAGGAAGTTAATTATAAACGTGAAAGCTCCATTATTTATCTCTGCTTTACAGGGTCATCCCGGTACCAGTAAGAATTAACAATAATCAGATGGTGATGGTACAGGTAAATAGCGAGTACTTAGTGTATAATATCGAAATAGACTCCTTTCATCATATGACCGAATGCAACTTAAACAAATGCCAGACAAGGCAATCTAATAAAAGAGTGTGTGAAGGTAGTTGGCCTTGGAGCAGTGCCAACGATAATGCCTGTGAATCACACCGTTGAAACCAAGAAGTCAGTCTTATTGTGTCTACAAAACGATAATTGACTTAAAATCCTATTGGATTGAGCTAGAAAGTTTCACCTTACTCTATTGCTAGAGTCCAGTGTGGTAGTGCACAACAGGAATGAGTAGATATGATATGAACAAGGTATTTTCAGTATTAGATCAGATTGTACCGCTAGAACGGAAGATACGATTTTAGTTGCTCATCACAGTATCTAGTCGAAATCGTATCAAGCTATTGAGACCTCACACATAGGGGTTACTAGCGATGTTTCGAAGACAATCTGGGATCCAGTGGGAGTCAAAATTAAAAATCATACAGCAGAATTTGAAAGAATAAAAATTGAATTTAAACCTTTGAAAGACCACCACATAGAATTTTTTGGTCTAAACATTCATCCTGTAACTGGTCATGCTTCTTTAGTAATAGCAATTACATTAATAATAGTTGTAATTATATAGGTTTACGTTTTCTTCTTCATCGTGGATTGACGTGTTTTTCTGAGCTCTTGCATACTTTCTTTAATTTTCGGTTTTCAACTCATCGCTCCTGCCTATAAAATTCAGCAAATTACTTAGCAATAATATTCTTAACATTTTGTTATTTAAATTGTTAACATTGCGCTTTTTTTTTTTTGTTTAAATACAACTCAATTTTTAACGCAACTTTCTAATTTTCTGACTTCTATTATTCGCGCTCGCATCTATCTCTGTCTCGCGTACAAGTGATTCTGCACTAATAGAAGATTAGATTCTGCACTAATTTTCTCTGCAAGTTTGACCCCAGTGTCAAATTTGCTTAATAAAACTGAGTGAGTTTTTTCGTTGGCATTTGTTCTTTAAAGATTTATTTTCTCTTTTAGAGAAAAAATTTAATTCATTATGTCCGTCTGTTCTAGCAAGAAGTGTTTGAACCCCCCTGCGCCCCATAATGTGTTTCTCACTTGCTGGCTGTGTGACAATGTCATGCACGTTAAATGTGCTGGCTACACGGCCAAAGTGAGGGATAGTTTGGAGCAAAGAGGTGGCCTCAAATGTGGATGTGACGCATGCCGAGAAGTGGAAATAGAAATGAGGATATTTATGAGGCAGACCAGGGACAAGTTTAAGAAACTGTCATCTGGTTTTCGTAAACTTTATGATGAGTTTAACGCTTTGGAGATGGAATTCAACAGCTACAAACTGTTGAATGAGTCCCCTAAGCGTAAGAAACCAGTATGCGAAATCTCTCCTTGCATCTGCCGGTGCCTAATCCTGTCTCGGCCGCGATACCACAATCCCCGTCGCTGCCCACAACCAATCCGCCACAGCTCATTTCGTTTAATACCCCCGTTCCCCAGGGTGGGCGTAAAGATGAGGCTATTTCCGTTTCTCCAGGAAATGCTCTCTTTGCAGACGAATCAAGCCTTAGTTTCCGACCAGTCCGGGGAAATACCAAATAATATTGATATTGCCAATACTTGTCCAGTTAGAGGTACACAAGTACTTAGGCCTCTAACTGGCGTACCACCAAAGAAACACATATTTGTTTCAAGGCTTGATCCCGAACATTCTTGGGATGACGTCTTAAGTTACATTCAGATAAAACTTCAAGTCTCCAAAATAGCGGTGGAGAAATTTATATTTAATTATTCAAGGGAGATAACTTCCTTTAAATTCAGTGTTCCCGTTGAACTGTTTGACTGAATTTGTAGTAACAGTTTTTGGCCGGATCACATTCTACTAAAAGAACACACGGCCAAAAAGAAATCTCGATGTCCAGTCAGGCTTACTATCCCCCCTAATATTTCCTTCTCCGGAACGTCAGCATCTGCAGGTGTTCCAAAAAAATAATCTCGTCCCTTCATCCGACCTATCAGAATGTGAGAGGACTTAAATCTAAGCTTCCTAGACTCTATCTAGATAGTCTAGAATTTGAATCTAAAATTTTAGTTTTTACGGAGACATGGTTAAAACCTGATATTAACGATGCATCTGTTCTTTCCGCAAAATTTTCAAATTTTAAATGTGATCGGACTTCTCGTGTAGGCGGAGAAGTTATGATTGCTGTTGACTCGGCCTTAACTTCTGACCAAATCTGTTCACCGGACACTCTGGAGATAGAGTTTGTTAGTGTCAAGGTCAGATTCAAGTCTTTCTCTGTCTACATTACTTGTTATTACATCTCGCCACAATCCGACATGGCGGTGTATGCAAAACAGTTAGACTCTATTCGACATATTTCTTCATTGCTTTCTGATAGTGATATCTTAATCGTCTTTGGTGACTTTAATTTACCAGAAATAGCATGGTCTCAATCTGATGAATCTGCTTTGTTGCTTCCTTCTAAATCTCACTGTTTCGTTGATGGCCTTTTTGAGTTATCATTAGCTCAAACAAACCCTGTGCGAAATAACATAGGCAGATCCTTAGATCTGATATTTGGGTTGGATTCCACCAACTGGCAGTTACTAGAACCGACCCTCTAGTGTTGCCTGAAGACAATTTTCATCCTAATTTGGATTTATCTGTAGATCTGTCGTTTCGTGCACCGATTGTTGGTGCCAGTCCTGTGATTAAATCCCGTAATTTTCGTAAGACTAACTTCGTTAAACTGAATGAGCTCATTCTGAGAACTGACTGGTCAGCCTTATACAGTTGCTCAGACATGGATCTTGCAATCTCGTTGTTTTATGATACTCTTGGTTCGTTTTTTAAAGTTTGTGTCCCACTGAGGACTACAGTGTCGTCTCACCGACCTCCCTGGTTTTCTCGTGAGCTATCCAACTTGAAAAATGTTAAATCCAGATATTATAAAAAATACAAGAAGTCGGGACGTTCTTCAGACTTTGCTCTTTACGCAGTTGCTCGCTCCAATTTTATGTTGCTTAACAAGCACTGCTATAATAATTACCTCAAGCGTTGTAAGCTTGAGTTTTCCCGTGATCCTAAACAGTTTTATAGCTTTGTGAATTTTAAACGTAAGATGGTTGTCCACCCATCAATGTTATCGTTTGAAAATAATATAGCGGACTCTGATCAAGCGATTGCTGATTTTTGCGCTGAACACCGTAATTGTTAAAACGACATAAACACCTTAACTGTTAAAACGACATAAATAAAAGAATAAACAAATTAAAGTTCAATTCGAATGGAGCCTAGCGCACGTGACGTGAATATATTTATGTTTCAGCCGATGCATTCAGCTAAACATTTAACGATCAACGCAGGCTTGGAATATAAATAGATCTAACACCAATACATCCGGCTTTCCGGAAAATGCTTGCATTTAGATTTATGGGGGTTTCTGATTTGTGGACCTCAAAAGCAGGTCTCTTTTATAAAAATAGACCTGAAATTTAAAAAATTATAAAATGCAAAAGTAATTAACAATTGAACATTAAAGTCCGATTTTTACGTTTTTTTCGACTAAGTTTTTTTTTTTGTATTGACAACAGTTTTTAATATTTTTCCATGATTAAGTTCTATCCCAAGCAGACCTATCTGTTAACATGTGTAAAAAATTTCATGGCGATTGCTCGTTTTTTGCGCCAGCTATCACTTTCATCAGGTCGAAAAACTCTGTTTCGAGAAAAACGCGTTTTAAGTTCCAGAAGAACCTTGCGCATAAAGGACATCGTGCTTAAAAAAGCAGGTGTATCTCGAAAAGATTTGTCGGATCGGCTTCAAATTTTTAGAAAATATTTTTAAAATATCATAATATAAGAAATTGCAAAAAAAGTTTTGATTTTTTGGATCCAACAAAGCAAAAACCTTCCTTAAATTTCCACCACGAAATATGTGACATTTAGAGTCTAAGACCTTTTCTAACAAATATTTTAAGAAATAAAAGTCAGTTCAGATTGTGAATTCAACAAATGAAGTTCGGGTTCATTATTTCTTCTCCTCGGAAGCCCTATTCAGAAGTTTAGTCGTAAATATAGTAAGGCCGCCTTTGGTTTGCAAAGGTAAAATTTACCCGAAGGCTACATCGCAGAGTTTGGTGATTTATCAAAACGAATAGGATACATCTGCAAAAGAATAGTAACTTTCTGGAAAAACTTCAACTGAACAAAATCACTTGTGGCTTAATATCAAAGCAATTGCCTGAATGAAAATAAATTAATTTTATTAAATGTAACATGCCAATATTGCAGCAAACAGCAGAAAAACAAAGCGACGGCGTATAGCTCAACTGGACGTAGTAGATAGTAGATGAGTCCACCGTATCATATTTACGCGATGAGCATATAAAGCACCACCTTTTGACAGCTGATTCATTTGCAGCCCTTTCCCTTTTAATGGAGACCATTATCATTGAATAAAAGACTACAATTATTTATCAGAAACTTCGTTAACAACAAAATTTCTTTTGAGTTTCTCCCAAGCTTTCAAAGTTTATTGAAGTCAAAAAAACGCCCGACCATCTTCTACTAGTTACTTTCGTTCAATCAGGTATCAGTTCAAGAAAGAGACATCTAAACTAAATCGATTAAATAAGAAAAATATTTAAGGGAAAAAATACGACTATTAACACTTGCCGAAATATCCACTTTCAAAACAAAAATTCTGATTACGCATAGTTTGCATCTTAATATGGTAGATAGAAAAGTGTGCAGAAGTGAACTAAACCAGCGGAAATGAACGACGCACAGTGGGGCCTCTGCCCGAATAGCTGACCGAAAATCATTTTTTTCACCATCGCGTTTGGCAAAAATGAAAAGTGGAATCGACAGATAATACTTCAGATTTTATGGATCCAAAATATTATTGAAATCCGATAAGAGTTGTGGGTGCTACATCGTCTCAAAGTGGAGACATTTTTCATGAAAAAAAAAAATTTTGAATTTTAAAAAAAACTTGCAACTTTGAAACTGTATATTGGCCGAATTAAACAACTGATCTCGAAAATTTTTACTTTATTCGAAAAGTAGATCATTTTTTAGTTATTTGTTGTAACAAATTTAATGTAATTTGAAATACTCAGTAAATTGGAGACGTTTCAAAAATACACTAAATTTTCGCATTTTTTAAACTTTAGCGAAGGAAAAACAACAGAGATTCACGGAGATTCACGATATAATTATATACACGTGATAGAGGGAATATTCACCTATCAGGCCTATATAGTGTAGTCTTGCGCTTTTTTGCGCAAATTTGTCAAAAATTCAAAAAACTAATGCAACCTCGCGTTAAAAACGCGTTCCAGGTGCAGGGAAGACGAAGAGCGCATGCAAAATTGGCAAACTGTTATTTGATATTTACATATTTATAATGTAACAAAATCATTGGAGAGCACATAAAATAAGTCAAACCTACATTAAATGTTAATGGCTTAAGAAAAAAAATGTAATTTGAGAAAAAAAAAATTTTGGATCCGATTGTTCCTATGGGAGCTATAGCGTATAGTTGACCGATTTGGCTGAAACTTAGCACAGACATTTTGATATGTACTAAACTTCCAAATAGAAAATTTCGTGACAATCGCTCAATAAACACTCAAGTTATTGCTCTAAAACTATATTCTTGACCGATCGTTCCTATGGGAGCTATATGATATAGTCAACCGATTCTGATGAAATTTAGTAGATATGTTAGAAAGTATATTAAACTAATAGGGTACAAATTTCGTAGTATTCGATTGAAAAACAACAAAGTTTTGGAGGCTTCACTTTATTCTCGACCTATCATTCCTATGGGAGCTATAAGATATAGTCAACCGATTCTGATAAAACTTGGTGAATATGTTAGAAAGTATATTACACTAACAGAATCCAAATTTCTTATAAATTGATTAAAAAACAACAAAGTTGTGGAAGCTTATTTTTATTCTCGACCTATCGTTCCTATGGGAGCTATAGGATATAGTTATCCGATCAGGATGATTTCTAGATATATAATGCCTACAGCTAACAGAAGCCTATGTGTAAAATTTTAGCTCTGTAGCATTAAGGGTTTTGGGGGAGACCAAAATGAATATTCCCTTTTAATGGTATATTTTTTTTTGCAATTACAATAAAAAATTAAAACAAAACATTAAAAAATCTGACTTAGTCATCAAATCTAATATAATAAGGTTCATTTGTGATCAAAAAAGCGTTTTTAAAGTGAATTTTATGGGTAAAATATGCTTAGAAATATTTTTCAACTTTGACCTTGAATATCTAAGCAACCCGAGCACGTGGCACCTCGGTAATAACTCCATTTGAAGCTTGAACAATTAGCTATCAAATGCTTTTTAAATTTTGAAAATCGCTTCACTACTTTAGAAGATATGATTTTTGATAAGCGAAATGAGAAAAGGCCCCACTGTGCGACGTCGAAAAAAAAAGCCCAGAGATGGAGGCATTGGGTCGTCCAACTATGGATATATTGCTAGAAAATCCTTTTAAAATGCAGCTTTGAGCTCCGAAATTACTTGAATTGATGAAAGATTAATTCATAAACGTGCTTTATATGGAAGCCATCGGATCCGGATATAATATCAATGCAGAGAAATTTACTGTACTGGATACTGCGAAAGACTTAAAAACGGTACTATTTACCGGTTATTCCTCATAAGGTGATCCTGCTGTGATAAAGCATGCATTAGTGTCGATTGGAGAGCTATCAGAGGAAGTCCAATAACAATATAACAGGACATAGACAACTTCCTTAAAAACAAAAGTCAACTTTATTAAAATATGTTTTTAATTTATTTACTTTATACTTTTTTTTTGTTCTTAACTTAATTTTTAATTTATTATTTTTGTTTTCCTAATTTGTATTTTGTTAAACATATATTTTTTTGTTTTGATAATTGAAAATACATATATATTTTAATTATACAATTTCGCTTTAAGGTTTGTACCACTTTCGGAGAAGATTTCCCTTGGAGTCGCACGGAGTGCCATGAAATTTCTACTGTACACAGCGCTTTTCTTTGCGTCTTTCAATGTTCACCAAAATGGACCGAAATAGTCTATTCCTGTATATGTAAATGGTCGTTCAAAGCTGGCCAGTCTTGCAGTAGGAACTGTTGCCATTTGTGGCAATGCAGTTGAATTTTTTCATGTGTTGTTTTATATAACACTCGTAGCCGCGGTAAGTAAAATGAGCTTCTGATTAAGTTGACAGTGTGTTCGTAAATAATATGGTAATTTTTCTGGCGATAATCTTTTACGACTAAAAAGGCTACTTTGCTACTTTTGGGAATTAATATGGGGTCACATCCTGCATTTAGACTGTCTACACTAGAGTACCTTTTGAGTGCGCTGATATCGGTTGCATGCGCTATTGATTGTGATTGTTTATATAGCAAAGATTTTGGTGCAGATATGTTTTCAGGAGGCAGAGCTTGGGGCAGCCATTGCAATACTGTTTTAGAGTCGGACCAAGATGAGCATGTATTGACTATGAGACCTCGAGTATTGAGTATCTGCTGTGTTAGTCCTACTCCATTCGTAGTATTAAAAGCTGCTTCAAGGGTGCCACTTTACTTCTGGCTGCTACTGATGACGTGTAGATGTTTTGACCTTGTTCTATGTGAAGATAGGTTACGGCAGCGTAGGCATGTTTGCTTGCATTTACGAATGTGTGAAGAGCCACCCTTATTGCGACGGACAAGAGAGCAGAGTAGTAGTGAGGAAATTTCAATTCTTCTGCTCGGAGTACAACACATTTACATTGTAGTCAAAGCATAAGTGGCGTTTCCGGTAATTCTTTATCACACCCTATTCCAGCGCGCCAAATCCTTAGCAGTAATATTTGAAGGCCGACAGTGTAGCATGATAGCAAACCCAACGGATCGAATATAGACGTCAGTACTTGCAACACTTCTCCTTTTGTCGTGCATACTTCTTCATTGAATACATTCCTTTTCAGTCTTGAGAATTTAAAAATAAACTTGAAAAATCACGGGTCAGGTCCCAATACTGACCAAGCACCTTTTTGGACCCTCCTAGCTCTTTGGGGCATTGATTGATTACCAAGTGTCCTGAAAGGTGTTGGAGCTCCAGTTTCAAATTTTGAATCCACCTTCTGCGTGTATTACTCTAACTAATGTTGCATCTGTTATGTCTTTGTTGTCGTCTCAGAAACTATTGATTAGGTCATCTACATAGTGAGCTTTGGTAATAAACTAAAATGCTCGCTAATGTTTAATTTATCCCTCACTCAAATTAGTCCCGTACACGCAATTCAATTGATAGATCACTTGATCTTGTATTTGTGTTGGACTCCTCCAACTGCCTCATTTCCAGGATTTTACCTCTCGTTTTACCTGAAGACAAATTTCATCCAACCTTGGATGTAACAATCGAACTTTCTTTTTGTGCGCCGACTTACAATACCCATCCGGTAACAAGAAGCCGCTGCTTTTGTAAGATTGACTTTGTCAGACTTAATATTATTATTAGGAACCTGTATCTGTACAATTGTACAACCAATTGTACAACTGTGCTATTCATTATTTCTATAATATGCTTGATTCCGTTTTTTCGGTAGATCAGTTCGGTCTAATAAACCCCCTGGTTCACTCGAGAGCTGTCCAATTTAAGAAATGCTAAGTCGAGGTATTCTAAGAGTCTAAAAAAGACAGTTCGTCTATCAGATTCCTCCGAATATGCTATTGCTCGTTTAAATTTTATGAAGCTTATTCGGCAATGTAATGTAGGATTAAATGGTACACTTGTTTATTCGATTTCGTTAAGCGTCCAAACTCGGACTGATTTTATTGTTAAAGTCAGAAAAGTTCGTAGGCTAAATACATAAGTATATAATATAAGTACAGTGACTCAACTTTTTGATCACGCTTTTTTACCAAAGTGCTATTATAGAGAAAATCTGTGATGTTATTGCTTTTTCAGACAATTTTTCTATTCGGGCAGAAAGTGCAGATATTTTAGATGTTGTAAATCAGATTTAATTAGGGATTTACCTTTTAATCATGAAAATATTGAGCAAAATCCAAGAAAAGGGCCTGTGATCAATTAGTTGACACTACATCAATTTTTTTTCTCTTATTTTTTTAATATTTTCTGTGCCCGCCTTTGGCAGCGAAAACAGCTTGGATGCGATTGGGCATACTATTAACTAAGTTTTGACACACTTCTGGATCAATATTTATCCAAGCAATTTGCACGTTGGCCCACAGATCTTCAGGACTTGACCCCCAACTCGAAATATTGGAAATTGTGCGATTAATCTCGACCTAGAAGTGTTATATTGGGTTGAGGTAACGTAATTGCAGTGGCCAATCGGAAACCTTAATTTGGTTCTTGTTTAACCACTCAGCAGTTTTTTCTCGGCATGAGCTAAGGGTCATTGTCATGTTGGAAAGTGACCTCCGAAAGGGATTTCACCCAATCAGTCGCACTTCCTTTGAGTCCATGACTCAAAATTGAAACATATTGGTCCGCATTCATAAGTCCATCATCCAAAATGGCCTTTCCTACTTTATCAGTGGTCATACAGTCCCACAAACCACCAGATTCCCACGGCCAAACTTCACAGTAGTTTGAATATGGCGACGTTTCAACTTTCCTTTGGCTTTTTCCAGATCCATAGTTTGCCATCCGAATGGTATTTGTTCATATTGGTTTTATCTGACCCTACTACTGTTTTCCAATCTTCAGGAGTGAAATGCTAGGTAAAGTTTAGCCGCAAATTTTGATGCTTCTGTGTCAGTAGACGCTTTTTTATTTTGCCCCGTACATGGTAGCCCTTTTTGCGCAAAACTTTTTACCCTGCTTCGTTGGATATGTGGATCCCGAGATTCTCTCAAACATCAGCATTGATTTCTGATGCAATTTAGATGTCTAACACGATCAATCTGACGTTGAAGCCTCCTCTACACAGCTTTATTCAATATTGGCTTCCTTCCAGGAGTGCTTCATTCAGGCTTCTCTGGCATATTTTTGCAAATTTTTCAGACAGGACTTACTGAAATGGGTAGTTTTCTGGATATTTCATAGTGTAAAACCATTTCCTCTTAAAAATGGACAGTTTCTTTCAAAAAAATTTTTTTAACTTAGAGCCATCTGCCCATGTGGCATAAGAATGCGATATTAACTAAAAAAAGGAAGCTTTCGTGATCAAAAAGTTGAGTCACTGTATATAGCATTATTCTAAGAAAGAGAGAGAGTGTGTGTACATATGTGTTATACAATTAACATTCACACGCTTGCTTATACAGACGCTGCAGTGGCTGATCATATTTCGAGCTTGCTTTTGTTTACGTATATGCACCACATATAGCATACACTAACATGTATCGGCTATATGATACTCTATATTGTGTCGGTTATTATTCTTATTAGAGTGCAAATACTACAAATCACTTTTTTAAGAAATAACGTAAATACGTGTAGTTATTTTATTCAATATATATTTAAATAATAGGGAAAAATTTTGAAAATGTGTAATTTTTTTTTAGTTTTGTAATTTTTCTTTTATTTCATTTTTTTGCTTGTCAATAAAATTTTTTTTTTTTTTTTTACGCGCGAATCCCAACGGGAGCACTAATTGCCCACACCTCCCGCCCAACCGACCGAGGGGCGCAAGCCGCATAACGCACGGCTCGAGTCGCGGGGACAATTTACAAAACACAGACAAAAAGCGAAACTGTAGCTAATTACGTGCTAGATAGGAAAGGATAGAAGTTTTTAGTGAAGGAATGGAGAGCTCTGAACTGATTACATGATAAAGACGATTATAATCAGAACAAAGAACTCGAAAAGGTTCATACATTAGGTAGTTAGTAGTACATCGTGGAAGTGTTAGAGGAATATAGTTTCCAGTAGGTCTACAAGGAACTGTTAGTTTTACTCTGTTCAATAGCTCGGGAGAGTCTATATTCCCATTAAGGAGCTTGTGCATGACTATGACGCCAAGCATTAATCTACGATTAGTAAGAGAAGGAAGGCCAAGTAAAAGGAGTCTACTAGAGTACGAAGGTAAGTTAATATTACGATCCCAGTTCAGACCACGAAGAGCAAAGAGAAGAAACTGTTTTTGAACTGATTCTATTCTTGCTTTATGTGAATCGTATTGGGGTGACCATATGTAGGATGCATATTCCAAAATTGGACGAACCAATGAGGTGTAAAGAACTTTGGTAGTGTATGGATCGTCAAATTCCTTTGACCATCTTTTAACAAACCCAAGAACACCCATGGCTTTTCCGACAGTAGTGCTTATATGGGACTTAAAAGTCAATTTATGGTCCATAAGTACTCCCAAGTCAATCATCTCATTAAGTCTGGTTAATGGAACGTTACTAAGAAAGTAGGTAATCAACTGAGGAGTATTTCTGAAAAAAGTCATGACCTTGCATTTAGATGTGTTTAGGTTTAATAAGTTGTGTTGACACCAAAAGTGAAAGTTTTGGCGGTCAGACTGCAACCGTGAGGTAGATATAATGTCTCTGTAGCTAAGACAAAGCTTAACATCATCTGCGTACATGAGGACACGAGAATGAATTATAACGGATGGAAGATCGTTAATAAAAAGGGTAAATAGCAAAGGTCCCAGATGACTACCCTGAGGCACCCCCGAAGTGACTTGGATAGACCTAGAACTTGAAGACTTGAAAAGAACTTTCTGTGTTCTGTCTGTCAGATGTTCACGAATCCATTTAATTAAACTGCATGGGAAACCAATTTTGTTTAATTTTAAAAGAAGAAGTGTATGATTAACAGAATCAAAAGCCTTACTGAAATCAGTATAAACGACATCAGTTTGCCTTGCATTCCTAAATCCTTCAATCGTTAATGATGTAAATTCTAAGAGGTTAGTGGTTGTAGATCTACGTTTCACAAAACCATGCTGAGATGGTGAAATAATAGATCTACAAAAATGTTGCAATTGAGAAGTGATTAACTTTTCAAATGCTTTAGGAATAGCGGACAATTTAGAAATACCCCTATAATTGGATGCTTCGGATTTTTTACCATTTTTATGAAGAGGAATTATATAAGATTTCTTCCATATAGATTGGAAATGACAAGATTTAACGGACAACAAAAAAGTTTTTGAAGTGGCTTACATAGAGCCTCAGCACAAAATCTGAGTACACAACCAGGTATTCCATCAGGACCAGGTGTGTATACAGGGTTTACTAAATTAAGCACGCTTAGAAGCGAACTTTCATCGATCGAAGGACTACAAATACAATTGGACCTTTTTATCTGATAAGGATACGACAGATTCGCTCGGTATTCCGTTGAGGAATATGTTGTTGTGAAGAAATCAGCGAACAAATCAGCAATCGCTTGATCAGAGTCCGCTATATTATTTTCAAACGATAACATTGATGGGTGGACAACCATCTTACGTTTGGAATTCACAAAGCTATAAAACTGTTTAGGATCACGGGAAAACTCAAGCTTACAACGCTTGAGGTAATTATTATAGCAGTGCTTGTTAAGCAACATAAAATTGGAGCGAGCAACTGCGTAAAGAGCAACGTCTGAAGAACGTCCCAACTTCTTGTATTTTTTATAATATCTGGATTTGAAATTTTTCAAGTTGGATAGCTCACGAGAAAACCAGGGAGACAGGTGAGACGACACTGGAGTTCTCAGTGGAACACAAACCTTAAAAAGCGAACCAAGAGTATCATAAAACAACGAGATAGCAAGATCCATGTCTGAGCAGCTGTATAAGGATGACCAGTCAGTTCTCAGAATGAGCTCATTCAGTTTAACAAAGTTAGTCTTGCGAAAATTACGAGATTTAATCACAGGACTGACACCAACAAGCGGTGCATGAAACGACAGATCTACAGATAAATCCAAAGTAGGATGAAAATTGTCTTCAAGCAAGACCAGAGGGTCGGTTTTAGTAACTGCACAGTTGGTGGAATCCAACACAAATATCAGAACTAAGGAGCTGCCTATGCTATTTCGCACAGGGTTTATTGGAGCTAATGATAACTCAAAAAATCCATAAACAAAGCAGTGAGATATAGAAGGGAGCAACAAAGCAGATTCATCAGATAGAGACCATGCTATTTCTGGTAAATTATAGTCACCAAAGACGATTAAGATATCTCTATAAGAAAGCAATGAAGAAATATATCGAATAGAATCTAAATGTTTTGCATACACCACCATGTCATATTGTGGCGGGATGTAAGAACAAGTAATGTAGACAGAGAAAGACTTGAATCTGACCTTAACACTAACAAACTCAATCTCCAGAATGTCCGGTGAATGAATTTTGTCAGAAGTTAAGGCCGAGTCAACTGCAATCAGAACTCCTTCGCCTACACGAGAAGTCCGATCACATTTAAAATTTGAAAATTTTGCGGAAAGAACAGATGCATCGGGTTTTAACCATGTCTCAGTAAACACTAAAATTTTAAATTCAAATGCTAGACTATCTAGATAGAGTCTAGGAAGCTTAGATTTGAGGCCTCTCACATTTTGATAGGCCGGATGATGGGACGAGATTAGTTTTTTGGAACACCAGCCGATGCTGATATTCCGGAAGATGAGGAATTAGATGGAATAGAAAGCCTAACCGGATCTCGAGTTTTCTTTTTGGCCGTGTATTCTTTTACTAAAATGTGAAAAACTGCTATGTCATATACTGTCAAACAGTTCAACTGGACACTTATTTTAAAGGAGGATATCTCCCTCGAATATTTAAATTTAAATTTTTCCACCGCTATTTTAGCTTTATACTGATGAGCTTGAATTTTTGTCTTAATAAAAGCGAAGACATCATCCGACGAATGTTCGGGATCAAGCCTTGAAACAAATATATGTTTCTTAGGTGGAACTCCAGTTAAAGGCGTATAGGAACCAGGCCGCAATTCAACCGCAGCGTCAGCGACCGCGATTGAATCCGCCTGCGTGTCCGGTATTGCACCTCCAACTGGACTACTATCGGCAATATCAACAGTTATTGATAACTGCCCAGACTTTTCAGAAACTACAGCTTTATTCGTCTGCAAAGAGAGACCATTTCCTGGAGAAACGGAAATAGCCTCGTCCTTGCGACCACCCTGAGAAATGGGGGTGGTAAACGAAATAAGCTGCGGAGGATTTGTCACAGTGAGCAGTGAAGGAGATTGTGGAACTACGACCGAGACGGGATTGGGCACAGGCAAATGCAAGGACAGATTGCGCATACTAGTTTTCTTACACTTTGGAGACTTATTTAACAGCTTATAGCTGCTAAATTCGCTCTCCACAGCATTGAACTCATCGCAGAGTTTACGAAAACCAGATGACAATTTCTTCAATCTATCCCTGGTTTGCCTCATAAACACCCTTATTTCGATCTCAACCTCTCGGCATGAGTCACAACCCCATTTGAGCCCCCCTTTTTGCTCCAAACAATCCCTTACTCTGGCCGTGTAGCCAGCACATTTAACGTGCATGACATTGTCACACAGCCAACAGGAAAGAAACGCGTTATGGGGTGAAGGGGGGTTCAAACACTTTTTGCTTGAGCAGACAGACATTTTTAAATTTAATTACAACTCAAAAATTTTATAATAAAAATTAAATATCAAAAAGGCCAAAGAAAAAACTCACTCAGATTTATTAAGCAAATTCGACGCTGGGGTCAAACTCGCAGAGAAAATTAATGCAAGAACTAAGAGAACTAAGCACTACACAAATACACGTATCACTTGTACGCGAGACAGATAGATGCGAGCGCGAATAAAAGAAATTAGAAAAAAGAGAGCGGGAGAGGCAACAGCACTGCACATGCAACAACAATGCGTTGGCGAGAGCGCGAGAGCGGTATTAAAGCGGTAAAAGGTACAAACGCAAGAGCAAAGAATAACAAAAACAACAACACTGCTGTAAAAAGTCTTGTTGTTTTTTCAAATATTAAGTTCAATGCTTTGATTTTGCTTTTGTATAGTTAATATAAACAAAAAGCGCAATGACAAAAATTTAAATGACAGAATAATGTCAATAGTTATTGCTAAATTATTAGCTGAATTTTTAGGCAGGCGCGGTGAGTTAAAAACCGAAATAAAAGAAATTATGCAGGAGCACAGAAAAACACGTCTATCCACGATAAAGAAAGAAGTATGATATAAACACAAGCAAGTATTTATACCATATCAAAAATAGAAGAAGGAATCATAATAGCTAGTACAATTTCGGATTCCGAAAACACCTTCATAAGAGTCCTAAACATGACCAATTCTAACAAAGTACTAAATCTTGACAAAATCCAATTTGATACCATAGAAAACTATGATATCGTACACAACTCTGAAAACAAAAGCGATAATGAAGTACTTAAAAAATTAAAAAAGAATTGTCCACCACTCTTTAAAAACGCACTCTTGAATTATGCACCAGATACACTGATATATTTGGTTTGGATTACAAACCAATTTCAACCAACAACTTCTATAATCAAAAATTAAGATTGAAACGTGATGAACCGACGTATATTAAGAACTATAGAATTCCACAAAGCCACCAGGCTGAAATAGCAAAGCAGGTAGATAAACTGATCGAAGACAAAATAGTAGAGCCCGCCGTTTCAGAATATAATAGTCCCGCTTATTACTACCGAAAAAACCCTTACCGGGTTCAGAAGAAAAGAGATGGCGTTTAGTAATAGACTATCGTCAAGTTAATAAGAAATTGTTAGCTAATAAATATCCACTTCCAAGAATAGATGATATTCTTGACCAATTGGGTAGAGCAAAATACTTCTCCTGTCTAGATCTTATGTCTGGATTCCACCAAATAGAACTTGAAGATATTAAAGAAACATAACGTCTTTTTCTACAAGCAATGACTCTTATCGTTTCACGCGATTACCATATTGATTGAAAATAGCGGCTAATTCTTTCAAAAGAATGATGACAATTGCATTTTCTGGTCTTGAACCATCCCAGGCATTCTTATATATGGACGATCTAATTGTCATCGGGTGTTCAGAAAATGTTCATTTTTTATGCACGAAGTAACTTTTCTGGGTCATAAGTGAACCGATAAAGGAATTTTACCGGATGACAAGAAATATGATGTCATTAAAAAATATCCAGTCCCAACGGACGCAGACAGCGCTAGAAGATTCGTTGCATTTTGTAACTATTATAGACGTTTTATAAACAATTTTTTCAATTATTCAAGACATATAACTAGACTATGCAAAAAGAATGTTCAAACCGAATGGACAAAAGATTGTCAAAAAGCATTCGAATATCTCAAAGAACAATTAGTCAAACCGACTCTATTGCAATACCCAGATTTCAGCAAAGAATTTTGCATAATAATAGAAGCAAGCAATGAAGCATGTGGAGCAGTCCTAACGCAGAATTACGATGGACTTCAACTTCCAGTTGCCTATGTATCTCGTGCTTTTACAAAGGGCGAAAGCAATAAAAGCACCACAGAACAAGAATTAGCAGCAATTCACTGGGCTATCAATCATTTTCGACCATATATATATGGGACTTTACTGTCAAAACTGGTCATAGACCGTTAACATATTTATTTTCAATGGTCAATCCAAGTTCAAAATTAATTCGTATTAGGCTTGATTTAGAAGAATATGAATTCACTGTGGAATATCTTAAGGGAAAAGATAACTATGTGGCTGATGCCCTTTCCCGGATTACCATATCCGAGTTAAAAGACTTACAATCAAAAGTCCTGAAAGTCACTACCAGGCAACAAAGTAGACAGAAAAATGACTGCGCAGAGAATGAAACGATATTATTGCCAAGGCAAAATAATAAAGATATTCTAAGCTCAACGTACATGAAGTCATAACAAATGACGAAGTACGCAAAGTAGTGACCTTACGATTAACTGAATCAAAATGTTTACTAAAACATGGAAACAAAGTGATCGCAAGAATTGATGTTAGCAACATGTATACCAATGGAATACTTGACTTAGGTCAGTTTTTCCAAAGGCTGGAAAAAGAGGCCGGCATACTAAAACTAAACAAACTCGAGTGAAAAGATCTTTGAATTTATTTCAATAGATACGTTTAAATCAAAGGGCAATAAAATTTTAAAATCATTACGAGTAGCGCTACTCCAACCGGTGACCCATTGTCTACATACCATGATGATCCAATTCAAGGAGGTCATACTGGCATTACTAAAACGCTAGCAAAAGTAAAGAGACATTACTATTGGAAAAATATGACAGGTCATATTAAAGGGTACCTAAGGAAATGTCATAAGTGCCAAACGTCTAAAACAACAATACATACGAATACGCCAATGATCTTAACTGAAACACCAATAAAAGCATTTGATATAGTTTTAGTGGGTACAGTTAATCCACTACCAAAATCAGATTATGGCAATGAATATATAATAGCCTTAATCTGTGATTTACCCAAATATCTAATAGCTATACCCGTTGCAAATAAAAATGCAAACACAATAGCAAAAGCAATATTTGAGAACTTTATACTTAAGTTTGGTCCAATGAAGACGTTCATTTCGGACATGGGTACTGAGTAAAAAATTAAATTATATCAGAATTGTGCAAATACATGAAGATTAAAAATCTTTCATCTACAGCTTACCACCACCAGACGCAAGGAACAATTGAACGAAGTCATAGAACTCTGAATGAAAACATTCGTTCATACATTTCCGTAGATAAATCTGACTGGGATGTTTGGATTCAGTATTTTACATACTGTTTTAACACGACACCATCAGCCGCACACGATTATTGTCCCTATTAACTAGTATTTGGAAGATTACAAAAAAAAATCATAGAATTAGTAATAGTAAGTAATAAATGAAGTTAGTAAAAAAAAGTAATAGATGATTACTCTAAAGAAGTAAAATTTAGATTAGAAATAGCATATAGCTAGAGATATGTTAGAAAAAGCTAAGGCTTATAGAAAATTAAACTATGATAAGAAAGTAATAACTCTTGAATTAAAGGTAGGAGATAAGGTACTATTAAAGAATGAAACAGGTCACAAGTGAGATCCAGTATATTCACAAAATTAGCGAAAATAAAAGATAACAATAATGTTATAATAATAGATAATGAACAAAAGAAACAAAAAGTACATAAGGATAGATTAAAAACATATAAAAGTAATGTTTTCATGAAAACGGTCTGATCAACCAACAAAAAAAAAATTTTCTTATCATTTTATATTTTTAAATGTTTATTTACATATATATTTTATTTGATATTTTTATATCCATTATAATATTAATTTTTCATATATCAATTTTATTACTTTTATTCCATTTATATAATTTTTTTTTACAATTTTTACTGCACATTATCAATTTCAAAAAAAAAAAAAAAAACAAAAAAAAAGAGAAAGAATGCTGTGCGGATCTCTGAGGTGATACGGTTGACTTGCTTAATTGTGCCATGATTTTCACGGAAGCCAAACTGATGATGTGGGATTATATTTTGGTTTACCAGGATTGTATTTATACGGAGTTGTAGGACCTTTTCAAATAGTTTTGAAAGACTTGGCAATAAACTGATTGGTCTGTACGATGATGGCTGTGTTTTGTCCTTTCCGGGTTTTGGGTCATTATGATTACTGATTTTTTCCAGCTTATGGGAAAGTGACCAGTTTTTACTATCGCGTTGAAGAGTTTGCATGGCCGGGCGAATTTCTTGGGTTAAGATAGTTTTTAATAATTACAGAAATTTCCTCCGTTTGGAATTTCGTCTGCTCACTTTCCATTGGAAAGGAAGCTGAAAAGAGTTTGTTGACGGATTTGGCAGAAAGACCGTTTTTAGATGAGCTGCAAAGATGAGTGCTCTTTCTTCATCTGAACGGGCCCATTTGCTAGTTGGGCATCGTATAGGTGAAATTATTTCGGTTGGAGCAGTTATGGTTGGATGTGCTTTCCACAGCGGATATTTGGTGCTGGTAGGGGTGAGCTTCTTGATGTATAGCCGCTGTGTCCTTGCTTCTTCTTGCCTAAGGCGATGTTTTGCTGCCGGTGATCGAGACATTTGCCATTCCCGCCTGAGCCGCCTTTTATCTGTTAGAAGTAGTTCAATTAGTCTTTTTTTTCCTGGGTGTGACTTTTTTTTTCCTCTGTGTGACACACAGATTGAACTCTCAACCTTGCCGGTCGTGTTTTTCTGGGCGCTCTCACTATTAATTCTTTCCTGCTTATATCGCGAATTTTTATTTTGTCAAATTAATTTTTTAATTAAATATCTATCACAATTAATTGTTCTTTCGTTTCGATTTGTTGCTAAACATTAAATCAAAGCTATTGTTACTTTTTGTATTAAACCAACAACAAAACTCTTTGCTTTGTTGTTGTGTCTCATAAACTTTGATTTTTTCGTTTGTGCTTTACCTGCATGCACTCGCGATCTCTTTTGTACACAGTGTTGTTTGTGTGTTCTTGCTCTCTTTTCTATATTTGCTTGTGTTAGCGCCCGTTATTCTCGCGTTAGTTAATCTCGCGTTTGTGATCTGTTTTGTGTTGTGCGTTCATTGTGCTCTTAGTTTTTTCTCTTTCGTCTTGTAAGCAGCTGCGGCATCTTAACCCTTGTGTGGTACTTTTGGTTCGTATACGCCCTATTTTTTTTTATTTAAATCTTTTTTTCTTCTGTTAGTTTATTTTTCTGTTATTAATATTTACTATTAATAAATTTGAAAATAATTTAACAATGTCGGTCTGCTCAAGTAAGAAGTACCCTCACCCTCTTAAAGCCCAGGAAGATTTTTTGCTTTGTTGGCTGTGTGACAACATTATGCATTTGAAATGTGCTGGTTACACAGTCAAAGTAAAGGACAGCCTCGGAAATGGTGGGGGCCTGAAATGGAGTTGTGAAACGTGTCGGGATGCCGAGAGAGAGATGCGTGTATTTATGAGGCGCACTCGTGAGGGATTTAAAAACCTGTCGGCTGGTCTTGTGAAGCTTCGGGATGAGTTTTCATCACTGGAAACTCAGTTTAATAGTTTTAAACTATTAGATTAGAAGATCATCCCTAGAAATTTGTCCCCTGGTCCGCCAGCGTCTCTTACTCTCGCTGTTCCGAATACGACTAATGACTCAAACACACCGAATTCACGGCACTTGATATCGTTTAAAAGTCCGATTGCATCCAATTGTGTGGATTCCATTGGAATTTCCCCCGGTAATGGAATCACACAAGTTATCGCGATCGAAGGATTCAGGAATGCATTGCAAACTGATGTCATTTATACTGACTTCAGTAAGGCTTTTGATTCTGTCAATCATACACTGCTTTTGTTCAAGCTGAACGAACTTGGGATTCCAAGCCTTCTGCTTAATTGGATTTCTCAATATCTTAATAACCGTACACAAAAAGTTTTATTTAAAACTTATCTTTCGAAGACCATCAATGTGACCTCGGGGGTGCCACAAGGTAGCCATCTAGGACAACTGCTTTTTACGCTTTTCATTAATGACCTTCCGTCAGTTGTAACTCACTCTCGCGTGCTTATGTACGCTGATGATGTTAAACTTTGTATTAGTTTTAAAGACTTAAGCTCTCCACGTCTGCTTCAAGTCGATCTTAATAACTTTCAAACTTGGTGTGAAATTAACTTATTAAACCTTAATGTTTCAAAATGTAATGTCATGTCATTTCATAGATCCTCTTTTCAATTAGTGGTATATTATCTCAATAATACCCCACTTGAACGTTTGAACGAGATTAATGATTTGGGTGTACTCATGGACCACAAATTAAATTTTACTCGTCATATTAATATCACTGTCACTAAAGCCATCAGTTGTCTTGGTTTCGTTGAGCGATGGTCGAAAGAGTTTGACGATCCTTACACAAACAAAACTCTTTTTATTTCACTGGGCCGCCCCATTTTGGAGTATGGATCATGTGTTTGGTCTCCACAATATGGATCACACCAAGTTAAAATTGAATCTGTTCAAAAACAGTTTCTAATTTTTGCCCTTCGTGGTTTAAACTGGGATCGCAATGTTAACCTGCCCTCTTATTCTAAAAGACTTCTTCTAATTAACCTTCCCTCCTTACTTAATCGTAGAGTAATGCTTGGTACTTTGTTTATTCATAAACTTCTAAATGGACAAATAGATTGTCCTAATTTACTTAATCAGGTCAATCTATCTGTACCTTGTAGACTAACCCGAAATTATGTCCCTTTAACTTTAACACGCTGTACTTCTAACTATTCTTTGCATGAACCTTTTCGAGTTCTCTGTTCCGACTACAACCGCCTTTATTCTGTTATCGGATCAGAGTTCTCTATATCTATTCTAAAAACTACTATTTTAAATTATCTATCTTTGTCCTGGTGTCGCTTGGACCACTTGAACGTACTGCGCATTGTACGCGTCAACGTCCAGAAGATAAAGTAGACAAAAAGACTGCGCAATTAATATCGAAGAACTTTTGCCAAGGGTAAGTATCAAGATGCTTCTAAGCCCAACATACATAAAATCATTTGTAATGATGAAGTACGAAAATAAATGACCTTCCGTATGACGGAATCAAAATATTTATTAAAGCACGGAAACAAAGTTATAGCAAGAATTGTTGTTAGTGATTTGTATACCAATGGGATCTTCGACTTAGGTCAGTTTTTCCAGAGGCTTGAAATGCAAGCCGGTATACACATAATCTTGAACTAGTTTCAATAGATTCATTTAAAAATATAGGCAACAAATAATTAAAATCTATGAGAGTAGCGCTACTTAGGCCGGTGACCGTCATAAATAATAAAAATGATCAAGAAGCAATACTGCCTACATGCCATGACAATCCAATACAGGGAGGTCATACAGGCATTACAAGGACGCTAGCGAAAATCAAACGACACTACTACTGGAAAAATACGACTTGACTTGTTAAAGAGTACATACGTAAATGTCACAAATTCCAAACATCAAAAACTCAGAAAATTCATGTATAAACTCCCATGATTGTAACTGACACTCCAACAAACTCTTTCGACACAGTAATTGCTGACACAATAGGACCACTTACAAAATCAGAACAAGACAATGAGTATATCGTCACACTCATATGTGATCTGACTAAATACTTAATAGCCATTCCTATTTCAACTAAAAGTGCAAACAATGTGGCTAAAGCAATATTTGAAAATTTCATACTTAAGTACGGTCCAATGAAGACGTTCATTACGGACATGGGCACTGAGTATAAGAACCAACATTTAACAGAGATAAGCAAGTATATGAAAATAGAAAATCTTACATCTACAGCATATTGTAACGAAATTTTCTTTATTTGTTTCGCTTCTGTCGTGGCCGAGCGTTGCAGGACAGGCGAATCTAGGTGTGGGGACTCCAGGGCAATACAACCATAGATGTTTTATGGGCGGATGGCACCAAAATAATCCGATCAGAATTCTCCTTTCTTTCTTTTTAGTCCACAGCTTTTCGTCTCGTCGAACCGAAACCCGAAGAAAGAGTGAAGTTGGCCGCATCCAACTTCTAAAGTTACATCAATAGTTCCCGTGGAGTTGCCAATCCTGAGGTGGCCGATTTGTTATCGGCGGACTTACGAAACGGCGGATTCAAACAGAAACGCCTATCGGTGTTACAATATCATCACCAAATATTAGGAACAACTGAACGAAGTCGCAGAACTTTCAATGCATATATTCGTTCTTATATTTCCACTGACAAATCAGATTGGGATACTCACGGATATTATTCATTTGAATTAGTTTTTGGAAGATTATCAAATCAATTCATAAATTTCAATAAAATAACTAACATAGATAACAATATAGATGATTACCCTAAAGAAATAAAATTTAGACCAGAAATTGCCTATAAGAGAGCAAGAATAATGTTAGAAAACCATAACAGAAAAAATAAGACATTTTATGATAGGTCAGTATCAGAAATAAATATAGAAGTAGGAGACAATTTATAAATGAAGTAGGACATAAACTAGACCCTAACTATTTAGGTCCATTTGTTGTACAAACTATTGAAAATAATGACAATATACTATATTGTATAGGATAGAAAAATAAAAAACAAACAGTGCATAAGAATAGATTAAAAAGGTACAGTGATTTAAACAAAAAAATAATAATATAATTAAATTTTTAATGACAAAATTTATGATTAAAAAAAAAAAAAAACAATAATAAACAAGACAATATTTTTGTGAAAATTATTCTGTTTAAAATTTTATTGACAAGCAAAAAAAATGAAATAAAAGAAATATTACAAAACTAAAAAAAAATTACACATTTTCAAAATTATTTAAATATATATTGAATAAAATAACTACACGTATTTACGTTATTTCTTAAAAAAGCTATTTGTAGTATTTGCACTCTAATAAGAATAATAACCGACACAATATAGAGTAGTCTCTTATTGCAAACGGTCATATAGCCGATACATGTTAGTGGTTGCTATATGTGGTGCATATACGTAAACAAAAGCAAGCTCGAAATCTGATCAGCCACTGCAGCGTCTGTATAAGCAAGCGTGTGAATGTTAATTGTATAACACATATGTACACACACTCTCTCTCTTTCTTAGAATAATGCTAAATACTTATATTATATACTTATGTATTTAGCCTAAGAACTTTTCTGACTTTAACAATAAAATCAGTCCGAGTTTGGACGCTTAACGAAAACGAATAAACAAGTGTACCATTTAATCCTACATTACATTGCCGAATAAGCTTCATAAAATTTAAACGAGCAATAGCATATTCGGAGGAATCTGATAGACGAACTGTCTTTTTTAGACTCTTAGAATACCTCGACTTAGCATTTCTTAAATTGGACAGCTCTCGAGTGAACCAGGGGGTTTATTAGACCGAACTGATCTACCGAAAAAACGGAATCAAGCATATTATAGAAATAATGAATAGCACAGTTGTACAATTGGTTGTACAATTGTACAGATACAGGTTCCTAATAATAATATTAAGTCTGACAAAGTCAATCTTACAAAAGCAGCGGCTTCTTGTTACCGGATGGGTATTGTAAGTCGGCGCACAAAAAGAAAGTTCGATTGTTACATCCAAGGTTGGATGAAATTTGTCTTCAGGTAAAACGAGAGGTAAAATCCTGGAAATGAGGCAGTTGGAGGAGTCCAACACAAATACAAGATCAAGTGATCTATCAATTGAATTGCGTGTACGGGATTAATTTGAGTGAGGGATAAATTAAACATTTATTTTCTGAGACGACAACAAAGCCATAACAGATGCAACATTAGTTAGAGTAATACACGCAGAAGGTGGATTCAAAATTTGAAACTGGAGCTCCAACTCAAAAGCTGTTCTTCAACACCTTTCAGGACACTTGGTAATCAATCAATGCCCCAAAGAGCTAGGAGGGTCCAAAAAGGTGCTTGGTCAGTATTGGGACCTGACCCGTGATTTTTCAAGTTTATTTTTAAATTGTATCAAGACCAAAAAAGGAATGTATTCAATGAAGAAGTATGCACGACAAAAGGAGAAGTGTTGCAAGTACTGACGTCTATATTCGATCCGTTGGGTTTGCTATCATGCCACACTGTCGGCCTTCAAATATTACTGCAAAGGATTTGGCGCGCTGGAATAGGGTGTGATAAAGAATTACCGGAAACGCCACTTATGCTTTGACTACAATGTAAATGTGTTGTACTCCGAGCAGAAGAATTGAAATTTCCTCACTACTACTCTGCTCTCTTGTCCGTCGCAATAAGGGTGGCTCTTCACACATTCGTAAATGCAAGCAAACATGCCTACGCTGCCGTAACCTATCTTCACATAGAACAAGGTCAAAACATCTACACGTCATCAGTAGCAGCCAGAAGTAAAGTGGCACCCTTGAAGCAGCTTTTAATACTACGAATGGAGTAGGACTAACACAGCGGATACTCAATACTCGAGGTCTCATAGTCAATACATGCTCATCTTGGTCCGACTCTAAAACAGTATTGCAATGGCTGCCCCAAGCTCTGCCTCCTGAAAACATATCTGTACCAAAATCTTTGCTATATAAACAATCACAATCAATAGCGCATGCAACCGTTATCAGCGCACTCAAAAGGTACTCTAGTGTAGACAGTCTAAATGCAGGATGTGACCCCATATTAATTCCCAAAAGTAGCAAAGTAGCCTTTTTAGTCGTAAAAGATTATCGCCAGAAAAATTACCATATTATTTACGAACACACTGTCAACTTAATCAGAAGCTCATTTTACTTACCGCAGCTACGAGTGTTATATAAAACAACACATGAAAAAATTCAACTGCATTGCCACAAATGGCAACAATTCCTACTGCAAGACTGGCCAGCTTTGAACGACCATTTACATATACAGGAATAGACTATTTCGGTCCATTTTGGTGAACATTGAAAGACGCAAAGAAAAGCGCTGTGTACAGTAGAAATTTCATGGCACTCCGTGCGACTCCAAGGGAAATCTTCTCCGAAAGTGGTACAAACCTTAAAGCGAAATTGTATAATTAAAATATATATGTATTTTCAATTATCAAAACAAAAAAATATATGTTTAACAAAATACAAATTAGGAAAACAAAAATAATAAATTAAAAATTAAGTTAAGAACAAAAAAAAAGTATAAAGTAAATAAATTAAAAACATATTTTAATAAAGTTGACTTTTGTTTTTAAGGAAGTTGTCTATGTCCTGTTATATTGTTATTGGACTTCCTCTGATAGCTCTCCAATCGACACTAATGCATGCTTTATCACAGCAGGATCACCTTATGAGGAATAACCGGTAAATAGTACCGTTTTTAAGTCTTTCGCAGTATCCAGTACAGTAAATTTCTCTGCATTGATATTATATCCGGATCCGATGGCTTCCAAATGAAGCACGTTTATGAATTAATCTTTCATCAATTCAAGTAATTTCGGAGCTCAAAGCTGCATTTGAAATATTCCTAGCAATATTTCCATAGTTGGACGACCCAATGCCTCCATCTCTGGGCTTATTTTTTCGACGTCGTTCATTTCCGCTGGTTTAGTTCACTTCTGCACACTTTTCTATCAACCATATTAAGATGCAAACTATGCGTAATCAGAATTTTTGTTTTGAAAGTGGATATTTCGGCAAGTGTTAATAGTCGTATTTTTTCCCTTAAATATTTTTCTTATTTAATCGATTTAGTTTAGATGTCTCTTTCTTGAACTGATACCTGATTGAACGAAAGTAACTAGTAGAAGATGGTCGGGCGTTTTTTTGACTTCAATAAACTTTGAAAGCTTGGGAGAAACTCAAAAGAAATTTTGTTGTTAACGAAGTTTCTGATAAATAATTGTAGTCTTTTATTCAATGATAATGGTCTCCATTAAAAGGGAAAGGGCTGCAAATGAATCAGCTGTCAAAAGGTGGTGCTTTATATGCTCATCGCGTAAATATGATACGGTGGACTCATCTACTATCTACTACGTCCAGTTGAGCTATACGCCGTCGCTTTGTTTTTCTGCTGTTTGCTGCAATATTGGCATGTTACATTTAATAAAATTAATTTATTTTCATTCAGGCAATTGCTTTGATATTAAGCCACAAGTGATTTTGTTCAGTTGAAGTTTTTCCAGAAAGTTACTATTCTTTTGCAGATGTATCCTATTCGTTTTGATAAATCACCAAACTCTGCGATGTAGCCTTCGGGTAAATTTTACCTTTGCAAACCAAAGGCGGCCTTACTATATTTACGACTAAACTTCTGAATAGGGCTTCCGAGGAGAAGAAATAATGAACCCGAACTTCATTTGTTGAATTCACAATCTGAACTGACTTTTATTTCTTAAAATATTTGTTAGAAAAGGTCTTAGACTCTAAATGTCACATATTTCGTGGTGGAAATTTAAGGAAGGTTTTTGCTTTGTTGGATCCAAAAAATCAAAACTTTTTTTGCAATTTCTTATATTATGATATTTTAAAAATATTTTCTAAAAATTTGAAGCCGATCCGACAAATCTTTTCGAGATACACCTGCTTTTTTAAGCACGATGTCCTTTATGCGCAAGGTTCTTCTGGAACTTAAAACGCGTTTTTCTCGAAACAGAGTTTTTCGACCTGATGAAAGTGATAGCTGACGCAAAAAACGAGCAATCGCCATGAAATTTTTTACACATGTTAACAGATAGGTCTGCTTGGGATAGAACTTAATCATGGAAAAATATTAAAAACTGTTGTCAATACAAAAAAAAAAAACTTAGTCGAAAAAAACTTTTGCATTTTTGAATTTTTTAAAGTTCAGGTCTATTTTTATAAAAGAGACCTGCTTTTGAGGTCCACAAATCAGAAACCCCCATAAATCTAAATGCAAGCATTAATTCCGGAAAGCCGGATGTATTGGTGTTAGATCTATTTATATTCCAAGCCTGCGTTGATCGTTAAATGTTTAGCTGAATGCATCGGCTGAAACATAAATATATTCACGTCACGTGCGCTAGGCTCCATTCGAATTGAACTTTAATTTGTTTATTCTTTTATTTATGTCGTTTTAACAATTAAGGTGTTTATGTCGTTTTAACAATTACGGTGTTCAGCGCAAAAATCAGCAATCGCTTGATCAGAGTCCGCTATATTATTTTCAAACGATAACATTGATGGGTGGACAACCATCTTACGTTTAAAATTCACAAAGCTATAAAACTGTTTAGGATCACGGGAAAACTCAAGCTTACATCGCTTGAGGTAATTATTATAGCAGTGCTTGTTAAGCAACATAAAATTGTAGCGAGGAACTGCGTAAAGAGCAAAGTCCGAAGAACGTCCCGAGTTCTTGTAATTTTTTATACCCTTGCAGAGGGTATTATAAAATTGGTCAGATGTTTGTAACGCATAGAAATATACGTTTCCGACCCCATAAAGTATATATATTCTTGATCAGCATCAATAGCCGAGTCGATTAAGACATGTCCGTCTGTCCGTCTGTCCGTCTGTCTGTTTCTATCAAGTTTTAGACCAAAAATTTTTAAGCTACATAGTTGAAACATGAAAAGTTAAGTTCCTTAATCTATGAAGTATGAAAAGTGTGAAAATGAGTAGGATCGGATAATTATCACCAGAGCTATTAACTAAAACGTGGAGGTACCTCGAGTAAAATAAGCAGTTTTCTTTGGCAGCAAAGAAACAAAAACAAATTCCAAGCAATCACACACACACATACATATGCAAAAATTGGTCACCACGCGGTGTGTGAGAGACACAGAAACATTTGCGTTGTGTTGTTGTTCAAGTTGGATAGCTCACGAGAAAACCAGGGAGACAGGTGAGACAACACTGGAGTTCTCAGTGTAACACAAACCTTAAAAAGCGAACCAAGAGTATCATAAAACAACGAGATAGCAAGATCCATGTCTGAGCAACTGTATAAGAAAGACCACTCAGATCTCAAAACGAGGTCATTTAGTTTAACGAAGTTAGTCTTGCGAAAATTACGTGATTTAATCACAGGACTGACACCAACAATCGGTGCACGAAACGACAGATCAACAGATCCAACAACAGAACAACAAATCCAAAGTAGGATGAAAATTATCTTCAGGCATGACTAGAGGGTCGGTTCTAGTAACTGCCAGTTGGTGGAATCAAACACAAATATCAGATCTAAGGATCTGCCTATGTTATTTCGCACAGGGTTTATTTGAGCTAATGATAACTCAAAAAGGCCATCAACGAAACAGTGAGATTTAGAAGGAAGCAACAAAGCAGATTCATCAGATTGAGACCATGTTATTTCTGGTAAATTAAAGTCACCAAAGACGATTAAGATATCACTATCAGAAAGCAATGAAGAAATATGTCGAATAGAGTCTAAGTGTTTTGCATACACCGCCATGTCGGATTGTGGCGGGATGTAAGAACAAGTAATGTAGACAGAGAAAGACTTGAATCTGACCTTAACACTAACAAACTCAATCTTCAGAATGTCCGGTGAATGAATTTGGTCAGAAGTTAAGGCCGAGTCAACTGCAATCAGAACTCCTCCGCCTACACGAGAAGTCCGATCACATCTAAAAATTGAAAATTTTGCGGAAAGAACAGATGCATCGTTAATATCGGGCTTTAACCATGTTTCAGTAAACACTAAAATTTTAAATTCAAATGCAAAACTATCTAAATAGAGTCTAGGAAACTTAGATTTAAGTCCTCTCACGTTCTGATAGGCCAGATGAAGGGACGAGATTAGTTTTTTGGAACACCAGCCGATGCTGATATTCCGGAAGATGAGGAGTTAGATGGGATAGAAAGTCTAACCGGATCCCGAGCTTTCTTTTTGGCCGTGTATTCTTTTACTAAAATGTGATCCGGCCAAAAACTGCTATGTCATATACTGTCAAACAGTTCAACTGGACACTTATTTTAAAGGAGGATATCTCCCTCGAATATTTAAATTTAAATTTTTCCACCGCTATTTTAGCTTTATACTGATGAGCTTGAATTTTTGTCTTAATAAAAGCTAAGACATCATCCGACGAATGTTCGGGATCAAGCCTTGAAACAAATATATGTTTCTTAGGTGGAACTCCAGTTAAAGGCTTATAGGAACCAGGCCGCAAATCAACCGCAGCGTCAGCGACCACGATTGAATCCGCCTGCGTGTCCGGTATTGCACCTCCAACTGGACTACTATCGGCAATATCAACAGTTATTGATAATTGCCCGGACTTTTCGGAAACTACAGCTTTATTCGTCTGCAAAGATAGACCATTTCCTGGAGAAACGGAGATAGCCTCGTCCTTGCGACCACCTTGAGAAATGGGGGTGGTAAACGAAATAAGCTGCGGAGGATTTGTCACAGTGAGCAGTGAAGGAGATTGTGGAACTACGGCCGAGACGGGATTGGGCACAGGCAGATGCAAGGACAGATTGCGCATACTAGTTTTCTTACGCTTTGGAGACTCATTTAACAGCTTATAGCTGCTAAATTCGCTCTCCACAGCATTGAACTCATCGCAGAGTTTACGAAAACCAGATGACAATTTCTTCAATCTATCCCTGGTTTGCCTCATAAACACCCTCATTTCGATCTCAACCTCTCGGCATGAGTCACAACCCCATTTGAGCCGCCCTTACTCCCTTACTCTGGCCGTGTAGCCAGCACATTTAACGTGCATGACTTTGTCACACAGCCAACAGGAAAGAAACGCGTTATGGGGTGAAGGAGGGTTCAAACACTTTTTGCTTGAGCAGACAGACGTTTTTTAAATTTAACTACAACTCAAAATTTTATAAAAAAAATTAAATATCGAAAAGGCCAAAGAAAAAACTCACTCAGATTTATTAAGCAAATTCGACACTGGGGTCAAACTCGCAGAGAAAATTAGTGCAAGAACTAAGAGAACTAAGCACTACACAAATACACGTATCACTTGTACGCGAGACAGATAGATGCGAGCGCGAATAAAAGAAATTACAAAAAAGAGAGCGGGAGAGCCAACAGCACTGCACATGCAACAACAATGCGTTGGCGATAGCGCGAGAGCGGTATTAAAGCGGTAAAAGGTACAAACGCAAGAGCAAAGAATAACAAAAACAACAACACTGCTGTAAAAAGTTTTGTTGTTTTTTCAAATATTAAGTTCAATGCTTTGATTTTGCTTTTGTATAGTTAATATAAACAAAAAGCGCAATGACAAAAATTTAAATGACAGAATAATGTCAATAGTTATTGCTAAATTATTAGCTGAATTTTTAGGCAGGCGCGGTGACTTTAAAACCGAAATAAAAGAAATTATGCAGAAGCACAGAACAACACGTCTATCCACGATGAAGAAAGAATATATATTTTAAACAGAATAATTTTCACAAAAATATTTTCTTGTTTATTATTGTTTTTTTTTCTAATCATAAATTTTTTCATTAAAAATTTAATTATATTATTATTTTTTTGTTTAAATCACTGTACCTTTTTAATCTATTCTTATGCACTGTTTGTTTTTTATTTTTCTATCCTATACAATATAGTATATTGTCATTATTTTCAATAGTTTGTACAACAAATGGACCTAAATAGTTAGGGTCTAGTTTATGTCCTACTTCATTTATAAATTGTCTCCTACTTCTATATTTATTTCTGATACTGACCTATCATAAAATGTCTTATTTTTTCTGTTATGGTTTTCTAACATTATTCTTGCTCTCTTATAGGCAATTTCTGGTCTAAATTTTATTTCTTTAGGGTAATCATCTATATTGTTATCTATGTTAGTTATTTTATTGAAATTTATGAATTGATTTGATAATCTTCCAAAAACTAATTCAAATGAATAATATCCGTGAGTATCCCAATCTGATTTGTCAGTGGAAATATAAGAACGAATATATGCATTGAAAGTTCTGCGACTTCGTTCAGTTGTTCCTAATGTTTGGTGATGATATTGTAACACCGATAGGCGTTTCTGTTTGAATCCGCCGTTTCGTACGTCCGCCGATAACAAATCGGCCACCTCAGGATTGGCAACTCCACGGGAACTATTGATGTAACTTTAGAAGTTGGATGCGGCCAACTTCACTCTTTCTTCGGGTTTCGGTTCGACGAGACGAAAAGCTGTGGACTAAAAAGAAAGAAAGGAGAATTCTGATCGGATTATTTTGGTGCCATCCGCCCATAAAACATCTATGGTTGTATTGCCCTGGAGTCCCCACACCTAGATTCGCCTGTCCTGCAACGCTCGGCCACGACAGAAGCGAAACAAATAAAGAAAATTTCGTTACAATATGCTGTAGATGTAAGATTTTCTATTTTCATATACTTGCTTATCTCTGTTAAATGTTGGTTCTTATACTCAGTGCCCATGTCCGTAATGAACGTCTTCATTGGACCGTACTTAAGTATGAAATTTTCAAATATTGCTTTAGCCACATTGTTTGCACTTTTAGTTGAAATAGGAATGGCTATTAAGTATTTAGTCAGATCACATATGAGCGTGACGATATACTCATTGTCTTGTTCTGATTTTGTAAGTGGTCCTATTGTGTCAGCAATTACTGTGTCGAAAGAGTTTGTTGGAGTGTCAGTTACAATCATGGGAGTTTATACATGAATTTTTTTGAGTTTTTGATGTTTGGAATTTGTGACATTTACGTATGTACTCTTTAACAAGTCAAGTCGTATTTTTCCAGTAGTAGTGTCGTTTGATTTTTGCTAGCGTTCTTGTAATGCCTGTATGACCTCCCTGTATTGGATTGTCATGGCATGTAGGCAGTATTGCTTCTTGATCATTTTTATTATTTATGACGGTCACCGGCCTAAGTAGCGCTACTCTCATAGATTTTAATTATTTGTTGCCTATATTTTTAAATGAATCTATTGAAACTAGTTCAAGATTATGTGTATACCGGCTTGCATTTCAAGCCTCTGGAAAAACTGACCTAAGTCGAAGATCCCATTGGTATACAAATCACTAACAACAATTCTTGCTATAACTTTTTTCCGTGCTTTAATAAATATTTTGATTCCGTCATACGGAAGGTCATTTATTTTCGTACTTCATCATTACAAATGATTTCATGTATGTTGGGCTTAGAAGCATCTTGATACTTACCCTTGGCAAAAGTTCTTCGATATTAATTGCGCAGTCTTTTTGTCTACTTTGTTGCCTGGTAGTGACTTTCAGGACTTTGTTGTGCATTTCTTTTAATTCGGTTACTGATATCCGTCATAGGGCATCTGCCCCAAAGTTGCCTTTCCCCTTAAGGTATTCTACCGTGAAGTCGTATTCTTCAAGATCTAGTCTCATTCTGATTAATTTTGAACTAGGATTTGTCATTGAAAATAAAGAAGTAAGTGGCCTATGATCTGTTTTAATAGTGACCATATATGTGTGGTCGAAACTGTGTTATGACCAAGTGGATTGCTGCTAACTCTTGTTCTGTTGTTGATTTGTTGCTTTCACCTTTAGTAAATGAGCTTGTAGCGTATGCAACTGGGAGTTGTTTATCTGCATATTTTTGTGTTAGTACAGCTCCACACGCGTGTTTACTTTCGTCTGTTATTATACAAAATTCTTTGCTGAAATTTGGGTATTTTAATAAAGTTAAATAAAAAAAATATTTTTTAAATATTCAAATGCGTTCTGGCAATCATTAGTCCATTCAAATTTTACAGACTTCTTACATAATCTTGTTATGTGACGTGAATATTCTGCGAAGTTTTTAATAAATCGTCTGTAATAATTGCAAAATGCAACGAATCTTCTAGCGCTTTCTGCGTCTGTAGGGACTGGGTATTTCTCTCATATTTGTTGTCATCAGGCAAAATACCTTGATCAGTACACTTGTGACCCAAAAACGTCCCTTCGTGCATGAAGAAACTACATTTTTCCGGATGTAACAATAGGTTGTGTTTCCTACATAAGTCAAAAATGTTTGTTAGATTTTTGATCATGTGATTTTCGGAACAACCGATGACAATTAAGTCATCCATATACAAGAATGCGTGCGAAGCGATAAGAAAATACTATGGTCATAATTCTTTGGAAAAAATTTGGCGCCATTTTAAGAGCATAAGGTAGTCTTGTGAATTGATATGAGCCATTGTTTGTTGAAAATGAAGTGATTTCTCCAGACTGTTATTTTAGCCCTATTTGAAGGAATCCCGACTTAAGTCGAGGCATAAAAAATATTTGGGGGAATTTGTTGGACAATAATATTTTGTTTATTTGGCGGTAATCTACAACTAATCGCCATCTTTTATTTTCATTTCCTGGGAGACCTTTCTTGGGTACGAGAAGTATTGGACTATTGTACTCCGAAATTGATGGTTCATCGACTTTATCCTGAATGAGTTTTTCGACCTCTTTATTTATTAAGTCTTTATGACCATGCGGTATTCTATAGTTTTTTATGTACACTGGTTTTGTATCCTTTAACCGTAATTCTTGCTTATAAAAGTTATTTGTTGAAATAGATTCGGTTTCTATTCCGAAAATGTCTGTATACTGTGTGCATAGTTCTGTGAGCTTAGTTTTGAACAATTGTGCGAAGTTCTTTGTCAGTTTTTTCATTACGTCTTTGTGTCTATTATTTTTAATATCTTGGACTATGTCAAAGTCATTTAATGTTTCGATTTGGATTTCCTTTAAATTTATAATTTTGGTTGAACTTGTTGTATTCACTATTCGGATAAAAATATTATCTTTATTGGAAATTGCATTTCCAATTTGGAATAAAAATTTAGTTTAACCGTCAACGCGATCGAACGTATTTTTTTCGCGCTCCGTAAATTCTTTGCTGTCAACCTACAAACAATTCAAAAAAATCCAGTGACAGAGCTCTCAGTCGCCACATAGACGCCCAATCACAATTATATTGTTATTTGTGAATACAAATAGCAATGCTTGGTAAATAACTAGATTTACTGGTAATGCCAACAGGTAAAGAGATTAATTCAGGCCCTTCTTCACTAGATTCTCGCCAGCAGAAGCTACAAGAACAAATTCTTCAGCAACAAATCGAGCGTCGGCTCTCTTTACAACGCAACAATGCATATTTCTCAGTAGTGTCTACGACTGCCGCAACAACAACAATATTGGCAAATCAGCCGGAATCTCAAGAAGGAGTTTCCCAAAATAAACCCTTTGTAGCCAAGCCACCACCCGTTTTGCAAACTGCATTTCATTAGAGCCAAAATTGGTAGCCCTAGTCAGTCAAAACAACTTTTATGTGAGTGAGTGGAGACTCAACAAGGGGAACATAAAACAGACCAAAGTGCAGGCCAAAAGTGAAGAATTTTATCGTACCATTGAAAAGTACTTTAGAACGGAAAATGTAAATTTCTACACATTCCAACTAAAGAGTGCCAAAGGCCTTCAAGCGGTGATCAAAGGCATTGAACCAACTGTTCCGAAGCATTGGAAGGGAAGGGCTGCGAGGTAAAGTCCGTCTCTAATATACTGAACAGAAATAAAGTGCCGCAACCTCTATTCAAAGTGGAGCTACAGCCCACATGTAATAAAAAATTAAAACCTAACTCAGTGCACCCTTTATACAATCTACAACTTCTGCTACATTGCAGAATTACTATCGAAGAGCCGCATAAGAGGACACACTAGGTGCAATGCACTAATTGGCAGGAGTTTGGGCACACAAAGTCGTTCTACAGCCTTCGCCCAGTTTGCGTTGGCTGCGGACAAACTCAACAAGATTGTGTCTGCCCCGATGATAAATCAAATACTAATACAAGGAAGTGGGGCAACTGTGGTGGTAAACACACAGCGAACTACAGAGGATGTCCTGTTTATAAGGAACTCAAGGCCCAAGAAATCAGCGGCTCGTATCCAGGTCTCGAGAGTAATTCTCTCTCAAACCACACCGGGAATATTTTTCTCAAGAGCTGTAAGGTGATGACCTTATCGCTGATGAGCGACTCCTTTAACAACTACTACTGGAGTAACTTTTGCAAGCGTGCTACGCAATGGAAATGTACAGCCCACTCAAACGGTAGATCCCGCTAATCTAACGAGGCCCCAAGTCCATCCGTACTTGGTTAGAACCCCAACGAGATCGAAACGTTGTTAATCTCGCGCAACCAAAACATGACAAATTTCATGACGTTCATGCAAAATCGCATGCAGATACTGATGCGGAACCAGAACTTGCTCATTCAAAAGCTTATGCACAATAACAAGTAATGTCAGCACTACATATAGGACTTTGGAATGCAAACGGCATTTTCAAGCACAAACAAGAATTGTCACTATTTCTGGACGCAAATGATATTGATATTATGCTGCTATCAGAAACATACCTCACAAACAAAAACAACTTTCAAATACCCAAATATGCATGCTACGCAACAAATCACCCAGACGGCAAGGCTCACGGAGGAACTGGCATCGTAATCAAAAACCGGATTAAACACTGTCCACACCTCTACATCTCTTTAAGTGTTCAAACCACTTTTGGTAGTACAACCGTGGATGCACTTTACTGCCCACGACGATTCTCAATCTCTAAAAAAGAGTTTACTGATTTCTTCAATACACTCGGAGTACGATTTATTGCTGCAGGAGACTACACCGCCAAGCACCCTCATTGGGGATTCCGCCTGGTAAATCCAAAAGGAAAACAGCTGTATAACACAATCATCAACCCAGCAAACAAAATGTGCTATGCCTCACCGAATAAATCCACGTACTGGTCAGCAGATCCACGCAAGCTCCAAGATCTAATAGGCTTTGCAATTACCAGGGGAATTGCGTACAATTTGATAACAACAGAGACACTAGCAGAATTGTCATCGGACCACTCGCCAATAGTTTTCACTATATTAACAAATCCACAAATAATTAAGCACCCACTCGGGCTAACAAATTGTAAAACAAACTGGCTGAGATTTAAAAAATAGATAAGCACCCATATCGATCTAAATTCCAAACTGGACGACAAAGAAGACATCGAGCTTTGCACCTCTGCACTAGAGTCAACGCTTATTGAAGCAGCAGATATCTCTACCCCTATTATTTTTTTTTTTTACGCGCGAATCCCATCGGGTGCACTAAGTGCCCACAACATCCCGCCCAACGGCACGAGTCGCGGGGAACAGTTGACAAAAAACAAACAAGTAACGAAAGCTACAGCTATTTACGAGCTAAGTAGGAGATGATAGAAGATTTTAGTACTGATAAAGAGAGCTCTGGGCTGATCACACGATAAAGTCGATTATAATCAGCCGACAGGACTCGAAATGGATTATGCAATGCATAGTTAGTAGTACAGTGTGCAAGGGATAAGGGAATATAGTTTCTAGTAGGTCTAGATGGTACAAAAAGATCTACTTGGTGTAATAACACAGGCTAGTCAATATCACCAATTAGGAGCTTGTGCATAAAGATAACACCAAGTATTAATCTACGGTTAGTAAGAGAAGGAAGGTTAATTAAAAGAAGTCTACTAGAGTACGATGGCAGGTTGACATTGCGATCCCAGTTAAGACCACGAAGAGCAAAAAGCAGAAATTGTTTTTGAATAGATTCAATTCTAATTTGGTGTGACTCATATTGAGGTGACCATATGCATGATCTGTACTCCAAAATAGGACGGACCAAAGAGGTATAGAGAATTTTGGTAGTGTAAGGATCATCGAATTCTTTCGACCATCTTTTGACAAAACCAAGAACGCCTGTGGCTTTAGCGATTATCGTACAGATATGGGAGTTGAAGGTTAATTTACGATCCATGAGTACACCTAAATCATTCATTTCATCAAAGCGTTCTAATGGAGTGTTGTTCAAGGAATATGTCATCATCTGAGGAGAGGTCCTATAGAACGACATTACCTTGCACTTAGTGGTGTTTAAGTTTAAAAGATTGTGCTGACACCAACACTGAAAATTATTAAGATCAGCTTGAAATCTACTGGACGAAACCATATTGCTATAGCTAAGGCAAAGCTTAACATCGTCAGCATACATGAGCACATGTGAATGATGCAAGACGGAAGGAAGATCATTTATGAAAAGGGTGAACAGCAACGGACCAAGATGACTACCCTGGGGCACCCCCGAAGTCACATTGATGCATCTGGAAAAGGAAGACTTAAATAAGACCTTTTGTGTTCTACTTGTCAGATACTCACGAATCCAACGGAGTAGAATATTTGGGAAGCCAATTGCATTTTACTTTTTAAGCAATAACTTATGGTTAACAGAGTCAAAAGCCTTACTGAAATCTGTATATATGACATCAGTTTGCTTTGCACTTTCAAATCCTTTGATCGTCCTAGATGTAAATTCTAAAAGGTTAGTGGTTGTTGATCTACGTTTCACGAAACCGTGTTGGGCTGGTGAAATTATAGAACTACAAAAATGTTGCAATTGAAAAGTTAAAATTTTTTCAAAAGCTTTTGGAATAGCGGACAACTTGGAAATACCCCTATAGTTAGAAACATCAGACTTACTACCCTTTTTATGGAGAGGGATTATAAATGATTCCTTCCAAATCAACAGAAAAGCGGAGGTTTCAACAGACAACGAGAATAATTTCTGAATAGGCTTACATAACGATTCAGCGCAAAATCTGAGTACACAACCAGGAATCCCATCGGGACCTGGCGCATACACAGGTTTGACTTGCTTAAGCACGGTGAGAAGCGAACTTTCGTCAATTAAAGGATTGAATATGCAATTTGACTTTTTTAACTCATAAGGATACGGAGAGTTTAAGTGGTATTCCGTTAAGGAATAGGTTGTTTTGAAAAAATTAGCAAACATATCGGCATAGGCCTGATCACTGTCTGCAGTCTTATTTCCAAAAGGTAAAAAGGATGGGCTTATGCTCGTCTTGCGTTTAGCTCTCACAAAGTTGTAAAACTGCTTAGGATCACTGTACAACCGAAGTTAACATCGCCGAAGAAATTTGAACGAGCAATAGCATATTTAGAAAAATCTGATGGACGACCTGCCTTTTTATAACTCTTATAATATCTCGACTTAACATTTCTCATATTTTCCAGCTCTCGAGTGAACCAGGGGGGTTTATTAGACCGAATTGATTTACCGAGAGGAATACAAACTTTACAAACGGAATCAATCATGTTATAGAAATAATGAATAGCAGAGCAACCATGGAGTACAATTGTAAGATATGACCAATCAAGGTTCCAAATAATATTATTAAGTCTGACAAAGTCAGTCTTACGAAAGCAGCGGTTTCTTGTTACCGGATGAGTATTGTAAGTCGGCGCACAGATAGAAAGGTCAATAGTTACATCCAAGGTTGGATGAAATTTGTCTTCAGGTAAAACGAGAGGTTCAATCCTGGAAACGACGCAGTTGGAGGAGTCCAACACAAATACAAGATCCAGTGATCTATCAATTGAATTGCGTACAGGATTAATTTGAGTAAGGGATAAATCAAACAGACCATCAATAAAGCAATGTGACGAGGAGGGCAACAACACTGAGGACTCATCAGAAAGCGACCAGGAAATATCTGGTAAATTAAAGTCACCGAGAACAATGAGGGTATCTCTATCAGAAAGAAGTGAAGAAACTGCTTGAATTGCTTCCAAGTGATTATTATATGTAATTAAGTCGGAAAGAGGTGGAATGTAAGAGCAAGTAACATAAGTGCAAAAAGATTTAAGTGAAATTTTGACACTAATAAACTCAATTTCATGAGCGGAAGTTAACTGAATAATTTCAGATGGAAAAGCTGAATCAACAGCAATAAGCACACCACCACCATTGCGGATAATCCGATCTTTTCTATAAATTGAAAATTTAGTGGATAAAACCGAAGCGTCAGCAATATCTGGTTTGAGCCACGTCTCTGTAAAAGCAAGAACATGAAAATCAAAGGATAGACTATCTACAAAGAGTCTAGACAGTTTAGATTTAAGTCTTCTAAAATTCTGGTAGGCCAGAATAAGGGACAAAGTTAGTTTTTTGGCCCGTCAGTAGATGCTGACGTACCAGAAGAAGGTAGAAGTTTATTATTAGAAGACGGGGTGATAGCAGAGGGCAGTCGAATCGGAGGCCAATTTCTCTTTTTCGTCGCATACTCCTTTATAATAAGGTGTTCCGGCCAAAAATCTTTTCTACAAATTTGGTCAAAAAGATTAGGCGGAACACTTACTTTAAATGACGAGATGTCATGGGCATATGAATAAGTAAATTTTTTCACCGCTATGTTTGAGGCCTGAGTCTTTGCCCGGATATGGGCTAAGACATCGTCAGATGTAGTGTTAGGGTCAAGCCTCGAATCAAATATCTGTTTGATGGGTGGTATACCACCAAGTGAACTCGACACACCAGCAGGCACAGCAGCCACAGCACTGGGCGCTGAAGCTACCGCGGTTGACAACGCTTTACGAGCCCCTCTTGTCAGTATCTGATTGGGAATATCCTTGGGGCAGGATATTCGCCCGGACAAATTAGATACTACACCTGATATCGCGATAACTTGTGTGATTCCATTACCGGGGGAAATTCCAATGGAATCCACACAATTGGATGCAATCGGACTTTTAAACGATATCAAGTGCCGTGAATTCGGTGTGTTTGAGTCATTAGTCGTATTCGGAACAGCGAGAGTAAGAGACGCTGGCGGACCAGGGGACAAATTTCTAGGGATGATCTTCTAATCTAATAGTTTAAAACTATTAAACTGAGTTTCCAGTGATGAAAACTCATCCCGAAGCTTCACAAGACCAGCCGACAGGTTTTTAAATCCCTCACGAGTGCGCCTCATAAATACACGCATCTCTCTCTCGGCATCCCGACACGTTTCACAACTCCATTTCAGGCCCCCACCATTTCCGAGGCTGTCCTTTACTTTGACTGTGTAACCAGCACATTTCAAATGCATAATGTTGTCACACAGCCAACAAAGCAAAAAATCTTCCTGGGCTTTAAGAGGGTGAGGGTACTTCTTACTTGAGCAGACCGACATTGTTAAATTATTTTCAAATTTATTAATAGTAAATATTTATAACAGAAAAATAAACTAACAGAAGAAAAAAAGATTTAAATAAAAAAAAATAGGGCGTATACGAACCAAAAGTACCACACAAGGGTTAAGATGCCGCAGCTGCTTACAAGACGAAAGAGAAAAAATTAAGAGCACAATGAACGCACAACACAAAACAGATCACAAACGCGAGATTAACTAACGCGAGAATAACGGGCGCTAACACAAGCAAATATAGAAAAGAGAGCAAGAACACACAAACAACACTGTGTACAAAAGAGATCGCGAGTGCACGCAGGTAAAGCACAAACGAAAAAATCAAAGTTTATGAGACACAACAACAAAGCAAAGAGTTTTGTTGTTGGTTTAATACAAAAAGTAACAATAGCTTTGATTTAATGTTTAGCAACAAATCGAAACGAAAGAACAATTAATTGTGATAGATATTTAATTAAAAAATTAATTTGACAAAATAAAAATTCGCGATATAAGCAGGAAAGAATTAATAGTGAGAGCGCCCAGAAAAACACGACCGGCAAGGTTGAGAGTTCAATCTGTGTGTCACACAGAGGAAAAAAAAAGTCACACCCAGGAAAAAAAAGACTAATTGAACTACTTCTAACAGATAAAAAGCGGCTCAGGCGAGAATGGCAAATGTCTCGATCACCGGCAGCAAAACATCGCCTTAGGCAAGAAGAAGCAAGGACACAGCGGCTATAAATCAAGAAGCTCACCCCTACCAGCACCAAATATCCGCTGTGGAAAGCACATCCAACCATAACTGCTCCAACCGAAATAATTTCACCTATACGATGCCCAACTAGCAAATGGGCCCGTTCAGATGAAGAAAGAGCACTCATCTTTGCAGCTCATCTAAAAACGGTCTTTCTGCCAAATCCGTCAACAAACTCTTTTCAGCTTCCTTTCCAATGGAAAGTGAGCAGACGAAATTCCAAACGGAGGAAATTTCTGTAATTATTAAAAACTATCTTAACCCAAGAAATTCGCCCGGCCATGCAAACTCTTCAACGCGATAGTAAAAACTGGTCACTTTCCCATAAGCTGGAAAAAATCAGTAATCATAATGATCCCAAAACCCGGAAAGGACAAAACACAGCCATCATCGTACAGACCAATCAGTTTATTGCCAAGTCTTTCAAAACTATTTGAAAAGGTCCTACAACTCCGTATAAATACAATCCTGGTAAACCAAAATATAATCCCACATCATCAGTTTGGCTTCCGTGAAAATCATGGCACAATTAAGCAAGTCAACCGTATCACCTCAGAGATCCGCACAGCATTCTTTCTCTTTTTTTTTGTTTTTTTTTTTTTTTTTGAAATTGATAATGTGCAGTAAAAATTGTAAAAAAAAATTATATAAATGGAATAAAAGTAATAAAATTGATATATGAAAAATTAATATTATAATGGATATAAAAATATCAAATAAAATATATATGTAAATAAACATTTAAAAATATAAAATGATAAGAAAATTTTTTTTTTGTTGGTTGATCAGACCGTTTTCATGAAAACATTACTTTTATATGTTTTTAATCTATCCTTATGTACTTTTTGTTTCTTTTGTTCATTATCTATTATTATAACATTATTGTTATCTTTTATTTTCGCTAATTTTGTGAATATACTGGATCTCACTTGTGACCTGTTTCATTCTTTAATAGTACCTTATCTCCTACCTTTAATTCAAGAGTTATTACTTTCTTATCATAGTTTAATTTTCTATAAGCCTTAGCTTTTTCTAACATATCTCTAGCTATATGCTATTTCTAATCTAAATTTTACTTCTTTAGAGTAATCATCTATTACTTTTTTTTACTAACTTCATCTATTACTTACTATTACTAATTCTATGATTTTTTTTTGTAATCTTCCAAATACTAGTTAATAGGGACATTAATCGTGTGCGGCTGATGGTGTCGTGTTAAAACAGTATGTAAAATACTGAATCCAAACATCCCAGTCAGATTTATCTACGGAAATGTATGAACGAATGTTTTCATTCAGAGTTCTATGACTTCGTTCAATTGTTCCTTGCGTCTGGTGGTGGTAAGCTGTAGATGAAAGATTTTTAATCTTCATGTATTTGCACAATTCTGATATAATTTAATTTTTTACTCAGTACCCATGTGCGAAATGAACGTCTTCATTGGACCAAACTTAAGTATAAAGTTCTCAAATATTGCTTTTGCTATTGTGTTTGCATTTTTATTTGCAACGGGTATAGCTATTAGATATTTGGGTAAATCACAGATTAAGGCTATTATATATTCATTGCCATAATCTGATTTTGGTAGTGGATTAACTGTATCCACTAAAACTATATCAAATGCTTTTATTGGTGTTTCAGTTAAGATCATTGGCGTATTCGTATGTATTGTTGTTTTAGACGTTAGGCACTTATGACATTTCCTTAGGTACCCTTTAATATGACCTGTCATATTTTTCCAATAGTAATGTCTCTTTACTTTTGCTAGCGTTTTAGTAATGCCAGTATGACCTCCTTGAACTGGATCATCATGGTGTGTAGACAATGGGTCACCGGTTGGAGTAGCGCTACTCGTAATGATTTTAAAATTTTATTGCCCTTTGATTTAAACGTATCTATTGAAATAAATTCAAAGATCTTTTCACTCGAGTTTGTTTAGTTTTAGTATGCCGGCCTCTTTTTCCAGCCTTTGGAAAAACTGACCTAAGTCAAGTATTCCATTGGTATACATGTTGCTAACATCAATTCTTGCGATCACTTTGTTTCCATGTTTTAGTAAACATTTTGATTCAGTTAATCGTAAGGTCACTACTTTGCGTACTTCGTCATTTGTTATGACTTCATGTACGTTGAGCTTAGAATATCTTTATTATTTTGCCTTGGCAATAATATCGTTTTATTCTCTGCGCAGTCATTTTTCTGTCTACTTTGTTGCCTGGTAGTGACTTTCAGGACTTTTGATTGTAAGTCTTTTAACTCGGATATGGTAATCCGGGAAAGGGCATCAGCCACATAGTTATCTTTTCCCTTAAGATATTCCACAGTGAATTCATATTCTTCTAAATCAAGCCTAATACGAGTTAATTTTGAACTTGGATTGACCATTGAAAATAAATATGTTAACGGTCTATGACCAGTTTTGACAGTAAAGTCCCATATATATATGGTCGAAAATGATTGATAGCCCAGTGAATTGCTGCTAATTCTTGTTCTGTGGTGCTTTTATTGCTTTCGCCCTTTGTAAAAGCACGAGATACATAGGCAACTGGAAGTTGAAGTCCATCGTAATTCTGCGTTAGGACTGCTCCACATGCTTCATTGCTTGCTTCTATTATTATGCAAAATTCTTTGCTGAAATCTGGGTATTGCAATAGAGTCGGTTTGACTAATTGTTCTTTGAGATATTCGAATGCTTTTTGACAATCTTTTGTCCATTCGGTTTGAACATTCTTTTTGCATAGTCTAGTTATATGTCTTGAATAATTGAAAAAATTGTTTATAAAATGTCTATAATAGTTACAAAATGCAACGAATCTTCTAGCGCTGTCTGCGTCCGTTGGGACTGGATATTTTTTAATGACATCATATTTCTTGTCATCCGGTAAAATTCCTTTATCGGTACACTTATGACCCAGAAAAGTCACTTCGTGCATAAAATATGAACATTTTCTGAACACCCGATGACAATTAGATCGTCCATATATAAGAATGCCTGGGATGGTTCAAGACCAGAAAATGCAATTGTCATCATTCTTTTGAAAGAATTAGCCGCTATTTTCAATCCATATGGTAATCGCGTGAAACGATAAGAGTCATTGCTTGTAGAAAAAGACGTTATGTTTCTTTAATATCTTCAAGTTCTATTTGGTGGAATCCAGACATAAGATCTAGACAGGAGAAGTATTTTGCTCTACCCAATTGGTCAAGAATATCATCTATTCTTGGAAGTGGATATTTATTAGCTAACAATTTCTTATTAACTTGACGATAGTCTATTACTAAACGCCATCTCTTTTCTTCTGAACCCGGTAAGGGTTTTATCGGTAGTAATAAGCGGGACTATTATATTCTGAAACGGCGGGCTCTACTATTTTGTCTTCGATCAGTTTATCTACCTGCTTTGCTATTTCAGCCTGGTGGCTTTGTGGAATTCTATAGTTCGGTTCATCACGTTTCAATCTTAATTTTTGATTATAGAAGTTGTTGGTTGAAATTGGTTTGTAATCCAAACCAAATATATCAGTGTATCTGGTGCATAATTCAAAAGTGCGTTTTTAAAGAGTGGTGGACAATTCTTTTTTAATTTTTTAAGTACTTCATTATCGCTTTTGTTTTCAGAGTTGTGTACGATATCATAGTTTTCTATGGTATCAAATTGGACTTTGTCAAGATTTAGTACTTTGTTAGAATTGGTCATGTTTAGGACTCTTATTAAGGTGTTTTCGGAATCCGAAATTGTACTAGCTATTATGATTCCTTCTTCTATTTTTGATATGGTATAAATACTTGCTTGTGTTTATATCATACTTCTTTCTTTATCGTGGATAGACGTGTTTTTCTGTGCTCCTGCATAATTTCTTTTATTTCGGTTTTTAACTCACCGCGCCTGCCTAAAAATTCAGCTAATAATTTAGCAATAACTATTGACATTATTCTGTCATTTAAATTTTTGTCATTGCGCTTTTTGTTTATATTAACTATACAAAAGCAAAATCAAAGCATTGAACTTAATATTTGAAAAAACAACAAGACTTTTTACAGCAGTGTTGTTGTTTTTGTTATTCTTTGCTCTTGCGTTTGTACCTTTTACCGCTTTAATACCGCTTTCGCGCTCTCGCCAACGCATTGTTGTTGCATGTGCAGTGCTGTTGGCTCTCCCGCTCTCTTTTTTCTAATTTCTTTTATTCGCGCTCGCATCTATCTGTCTCGCGTACAAGTGATACGTGTATTTGTGTAGTGCTTAGTTCTCTTAGTTCTTGCACTAATTTTCTCTGCGAGTTTGACCCCAGTGTCGAATTTGCTTAATAAATCTGAGTGAGTTTTTTCTTTGGCATTTTCGATATTTGATTTTTTTATAAATTTTTGAGTTGTAATTAAATTTAAAAAATGTCTGTCTGCTCAAGCAAAAAGTGTTTGAACCCTCCTTCACCCCATAACGCGTTTCTTTCCTGTTGGCTGTGTGACAATGTCATGCACGTTAAATGTGCTGGCTACACGGCCAGAGTAAGGGATTGTTTGGAGCAAAAAGGGGGGCTCAAATGGGGTTGTGACTCATGCCGAGAGGTTGAGATCGAAATGAGGGTGTTTATGAGGCAAACCAGGGATAGGTTGAAGAAATTGTCATCTGGTTTTCGTAAACTCTGCGATGAGTTCAATGCTGTGGAGAGCGAATTTAGCAGCTATAAGCTGTTAAATAAGTCTCCAAAGTGTAAGAAAACTAGTATGCGCAATCTGTCCTTCCATTTGCCTGTGCCCAATCCCGTCTCGGTCGTAGTTCCACAATCTCCTTCACTGCTCACTGTGACAAATCCTCCGCAGCTTATTTCGTTTACCACCCCCATTTCTCAGGGTGGTCGCAAGGACGAGGCTATTGCCGTTTCTCCAGGAAATGGTCTCTCTTTGCAGACGAATAAAGCTGTAGTTTCTGAAAAGTCTGGGCAGTTATCAATAACTGTTGATATTGCCGATAGTAGTCCAGTTGGAGGTGCAATACCGGACACGCAGGCGGATTCAATCGCGGTCGCTGACGCTGCGGTTGATTTGCGGCCTGGTTCCTATACGCCTTTAACTGGAGTTCCACCTAAGAAACATATATTTGTTTCAAGGCTTGATCCCGAACATTCGTCGGATGATGTCTTCGCTTTTATTAAGACAAAAATTCAATTTAAATATTCGAGGGAGATATCCTCCTTTAAAATAAGTGTCCAGTTGAACTGTTTGACAGTATATGTCATAGCAGTTTTTGGCCGGATCACATTTTAGTAAAAGAATACACGGCCAAAAAGAAAACTCGAGATCCGGTTAGGCTTTCTATCCCATCTAATTCCTCATCTTCCGGAATATCAGCATCGGCTGGTGTTCCAAAAAACTAATCTCGTCCCATCATCCGGCCTATCAAAATGTGAGAGGCCTCAAATCTAAGCTTCCTAGACTCTATCTAGATAGTCTAGCATTTGAATTTAAAATTTTAGTGTTTACTGAGACATGGTTAAAACCCGATGCATCTGTTCTTTCCGCAAAATTTTCAATTTTTAAATGTGATCGGACTTCTCGTGTAGGCGGAGGAGTTCTGATTGCAGTTGACTCGGCCTTAACTTCTGACAAAATTCATTCACCGGACATTCTGGAGATTGAGTTTGTTAGTGTTAAGGTCAGATTCAAGTCTTTCTCTGTCTACATTACTTGTTCTTACATTCCACCATAATCCAACATGGGTTTCTGTTTGCTTTCTGATAGAGATATCTAATCGTCTTTGGTGACTTTAATTTACCAGAAATAGCACGGTCTCAATCTGATGAATCTGCTTTGTTGCTTCCTTCTAAATCTCACTGCTTTGCTGATGGCCTTTTTGAGTTCTCATTAGCTCAAACAAACCCTGTGCGAAATAACATAGGCAGATCCTTAGATCTGATATTTGTATTGGATTCCACCAGCTGCGCAGTTACTAGAACCGACCTTCTAGTCTTGCGTGAAGACAATTTTCATCCTACTTTGGATCTATCTGTTGATCTGTCGTTTCGTGCACCGATTGTTGGTTTCAGTCCTGTGATTAAATCACGTAATTTTCGCAAGACTAACTTCGTTAAACTAAATGAGCTCGTTTTGAGATCTGAGTGGTCTTTCTTATACAGTTGCTCAGACATGGATCTTGCTATCTCGTTGTTTTATGATACTCTTGGTTCGCTTTTTAAGGTTTGTGTTACACTGAGAACTCCAGTGTTGTCTCACCTGTCTCCCTGGTTTTCTCGTGAGCTATCCAACTTGAAAAATGTCAAATCCAGATATTATAAAAAATTACAAGAACTCGGGACGTTCTTCGGACTTTGCTCTTTACGCAGTTCCTCGCTACAATTTTATGTTGCTTAACAAGCACTGCTATAATAATTACCTCAAGCGATGTAAGCTTGAGTTTTCCCGTGATCCTAAACAGTTTTATAGCTTTGTGAATTTTAAACGTAAGATGGTTGTCCACCCATCAATGTTATCGTTTGAAAATAATATAGCGGACTCTGATCAAGCGATTGCTGATTTTTGCGCTGAACACCGTAATTGTTAAAACGACATAAACACCTTAATTGTTAAAACGACATAAATAAAAGAATAAACAAATTAAAGTTCAATTCGAATGGAGCCTAGCGCACGTGACGTGAATATATTTATGTTTCAGCCGATGCATTCAGCTAAACATTTAACGATCAACGCAGGCTTGGAATATAAATAGATCTAACACCAATACATCCGGCTTTCCGGAATTAATGCTTGCATTTAGATTTATGGGGGTTTCTGATTTGTGGACCTCAAAAGCAGGTCTCTTTTATAAAAATAGACCTGAACTTTAAAAAATTAAAAAATGCAAAAGTAATTAACAACTGAACATTAAAGTCCGATTTTTCCGTTTTTTTCGACTAAGTTTTTTTTGTATTGACAACAGTTTTTAATATTTTTCCATGATTAAGTTCTATCCCAAGCAGACCTATCTGTTAACATGTGTAAAAAATTTCATGGCGATTGCTCGTTTTTTGCGCCAGCTATCACTTTCATCAGGTCGAAAAACTCTGTTTCGAGAAAAACGCGTTTTAAGTTCCAGAAGAACCTTGCGCATAAAGGACATCGTGCTTAAAAAAGCAGGTGTATCTCGAAAAGATTTGTCGGATCGGCTTCAAATTTTTAGAAAATATTTTTAAAATATCATAATGTAAGAAATTGCAAAAAAAGTTTTGATTTTTTGGATCCAACAAAGCAAAAACCTTCCTTAAATTTCCACCACGAGATATGTGACATTTAGAGTCTAAGACCTTTTCTAACAAATATTTTAAGAAATAAAAGTCAGTTCAGATTGTGAATTCAACAAATGAAGTTCGGGTTCATTATTTCTTCTCCTCGGAAGCCCTATTCAGAAGTTTAGTCGTAAATATAGTAAGGCCGCCTTTGGTTTGCAAAGGTAAAATTTACCCGAAGGCTACATCGCAGAGTTTGGTGATTTATCAAAACGAATAGGATACATCTGTAAAAGAATAGTAACTTTCTGGAAAAACTTCAACTGAACATAATCACTTGTGGCTTAATATCAAAGCAATTGCCTGAATGAAAATGAATTAATTTTATTAAATGTAACATGCCAATATTGCAGCAACAGCAGAAAGACAAAGCGACGGCGTATAGCTCAACTAGACGTAGTAGATAGTAGATGAGTCCAACGTATCATATTTACGCGATGAGCATATAAAGCACCACCTTTTGACAGCTGATTCAGTTGCAGCCCTTTCCCTTTTAATGGAGACCATTATCATTGAATAAAAGACTACAATTATTTATCAGAAACTTCGTTAACAACAAAATTTCTTTTGAGTTTCTTCCAAGCTTTCAAAGTTCTACTAGTTACTTTCGTTCAATCAGGTATCAGTTCAAGAAAGAGACATCTAAACTAAATCGATTAAATAAGAAAAATATTTAAGGGAAAAAATACGACTATTAACACTTGCCGAAATATCCACTTTCAAAACAAAAATTCTGATTACGCATAGTTTGCATCTTAATATGGTAGATAGAAAAGTGTGCAGAAGTGAACTAAACCAGCGGAAATGAACGACGTCGAAAAAATAAGCCCAGAGATGGAGGCATTGGGTCGTCCAACTATGGAAATATTGCTAGGAATATTTCAAATGCAGCTTTGAGCTCCGAAATTACTTGAATTGATGAAAGATTAATTCATAAACGTGCTTCATTTGGAAGCCATCGGATCCGGATATAATATCAATGCAGAGAAATTTACTGTACTGGATACTGCGAAAGACTTAAAAACGGTACTATTTACCGGTTATTCCTCATAAGGTGATCCTGCTGTGATAAAGCATGCATTAGTGTCGATTGGAGAGCTATCAGAGGAAGTCCAATAACAATATAACAGGACATAGACAACTTCCTTAAAAACAAAAGTCAACTTTATTAAAATATGTTTTTAATTTATTTACTTTATACTTTTTTTTTGTTCTTAACTTAATTTTTAATTTATTATTTTTGTTTTCCTAATTTGTATTTTGTTAAACATATATGTTTTTGTTTTGATAATTGAAAATACATATATATTTTAATTATACAATTTCGCTTTAAGGTTTGTACCACTTTCGGAGAAGATTTCCCTTGGAGTCGCACGGAGTGCCATGAAATTTCTACTGTACACAGCGCTTTTCTTTGCGTCTTTCAATGTTCACCAAAATGGACCGAAATAGTCTATTCCTGTATATGTAAATGGTCGTTCAAAGCTGGCCAGTCTTGCAGTAGGAATTGTTGCCATTTGTGGCAATGCAGTTGAATTTTTTCATGTGTTGTTTTATATAACACTCGTAGCCGCGGTAAGTAAAATGAGCTTCTGATTAAGTTGACAGTGTGTTCGTAAATAATATGGTAATTTTTCTGGCGATAATCTTTTACGACTAAAAAGGCTACTTTGCTACTTTTGGGAATTAATATGGGGTCACATCCTGCATTTAGACTGTCTACACTAGAGTACCTTTTGAGTGCGCTGATAACGGTTGCATGCGCTATTGATTGTGATTGTTTATATAGCAAAGATTTTGGTACAGATATGTTTTCAGGAGGCAGAGCTTAAGGCAGCCATTGCAATACTGTTTTAGAGTCGGACCAAGATGAGCATGTATTGACTATGAGACCTCGAGTATTGAGTATCCGCTGTGTTAGTCCTACTCCATTCGTAGTATTAAAAGCTGCTTCAAGGGTGCCACTTTACTTCTGGCTGCTACTGATGACGTGTAGATGTTTTGACCTTGTTCTATGTGAAGATAGGTTACGGCAGCGTAGGCATGTTTGCTTGCATTTACGAATGTGTGAAGAGCCACCCTTATTGCGACGGACAAGAGAGCAGAGTAGTAGTGAGGAAATTTCAATTCTTCTGCTCGGAGTACAACACATTTACATTGTAGTCAAAGCATAAGTGGCGTTTCCGGTAATTCTTTATCACACCCTATTCCAGCGCGCCAAATCCTTTGCAGTAATATTTGAAGGCCGACAGTGTGGCATGATAGCAAACCCAACGGATCGAATATAGACGTCAGTACTTGCAACACTTCTCCTTTTGTCGTGCATACTTCTTCATTGAATACATTCCTTTTTTGGTCTTGATACAATTTAAAAATAAACTTGAAAAATCACGGGTCAGGTCCCAATACTGACCAAGCACCTTTTTGGACCCTCCTAGCTCTTTGGGGCATTGATTGATTACCAAGTGTCCTGAAAGGTGTTGAAGAACAGCTTTTGAGTTGGAGCTCCAGTTTCAAATTTTGAATCCACCTTCTGCGTGTATTACTCTAACTAATGTTGCATCTGTTATGGCTTTGTTGTCGTCTCAGAAAATAAATGTTTAATTTATCCCTCACTCAAATTAATCCCGTACACGCAATTCAATTGATAGATCACTTGATTTTGTATTTGTGTTGGACTCCTCCAAGTGCCTCATTTCCAGGATTTTACCTCTCGTTTTACCTGAAGACAAATTTCATCCAACCTTGGATGTAACAATCGAACTTTCTTTTTGTGCGCCGACTTACAATACCCATCCGGTAACAAGAAGCCGCTGCTTTTGTAAGATTGACTTTGTCAGACTTAATATTATTATTAGGAACCTGTATCTGTACAATTGTACAACCAATTGTACAACTGTGCTATTCATTATTTCTATAATATGCTTGATTCCGTTTTTTCGGTAGATCAGTTCGGTCTAATAAACCCCCTGGTTCACTCGAGAGCTGTCCAATTTAAGAAATGCTAAGTCGAGGTATTCTAAGAGTCTAAAAAAGACAGTTCGTCTATCAGATTCCTCCGAATATGCTATTGCTCGTTTAAATTTTATCAAGCTTATTCGGCAATGTAATGTAGGATTAAATGGTACACTTGTTTATTCGTTTTCGGTAAGCGTCCAAACTCGGACTGATTTTATTGTTAAAGTCAGAAAAGTTCTTAGGCTAAATACATAAGTATATAATATAAGTATTTAGCATTATTCTAAGAAAGAGAGAGAGTGTATGTACATATGTGTTATACAATTAACATTCACACGCTTGCTTATACAGACGCTGCAGTGGCTGATCAGATTTCGAGCTTGCTTTTGTTTACGTATATGCACCACATATAGCATACACTTACATGTATCGGCTATATGACCGTTTGCAATAAGAGACTACTCTATATTGTGTCGGTTATTATTCTTATTAGAGTGCAAATACTACAAATAGCTTTTTTAAGAAATAACGTAAATACGTGTAGTTATTTTATTCAATATATATTTAAATAATTTTGAAAATGTGTAATTTTTTTTTAGTTTTGTAATATTTCTTTTATTTCATTTTTTTTGCTTGTCAATAAAATTTTAAACAGAATAATTTTCACAAAAATATTGTCTTGTTTATTATTGTTTTTTTTTTTTTTAATCATAAATTTTGTCATTAAAACTTTAATTATAATATTATTTTTTTGTTTAAATCACTGTACCTTTTTAATCTATTCTTATGCACTGTTTGTTTTTTATTTTTCTATCCTTTACAATATAGTATATTGTCATTATTTTCAATAGTTTGTACAACAAATGGACCTAAATAGTTAGGGTCTAGTTTATGTCCTACTTCATTTACAAATTGTCTCCTACTTCTATATTTATTTCTGATACTGACCTATCATAAAATGTCTTATTTTTTCTGTTATGGTTTTCTAACATTATTCTTGCTCTCTTATAGGCAATTTCTGGTCTAAATTTTATTTCTTTAGGGTAATCATCTAAATAACTAACATAGATAACATAGATAACAATACTATGTTATCTATGTTAGTTATTTTATTGAAATTTATGAATTGATTTGATAATCTTCCAAAAACTAATTCAAATGAATAATATCCGTGAGTATCCCAATCTGATTTGTCAGTGGAAATATAAGAACGAATATATGCATTGAAAGTTCTGCGACTTCGTTCAGTTGTTCCTAATATTTGGTGATGATATTGTAACACCGATAGGCGTTTCTGTTTGAATCCGCCGTTTCGTAAGTCCGCCGATAACAAATCGGCCACCTCAGGATTGGCAACTCCACGGGAACTATTGATGTAATTTTAGAAGTTGGATGCGGCCAACTTCACTCTTTCTTCGGGTTTCGGTTCGACGAGACGAAAAGCTGTGGACTAAAAAGAAAGAAAGGAGAATTCTGATCGGATTATTTTGGTGCCATCCGCCCATAAAACATCTATGGTTGTATTGCCCTGGAGTCCCCACACTAGATTCGCCTGTCCTGCAACGCTCGGCCATGACAGAAGCGAAACAAATAAAGAAAATTTCGTTACAATATGCTGTAGATGTAAGATTTTCTATTTTCATATACTTGCTTATCTCTGTTAAATGTTGGTTCTTATACTCAGTGCCCATGTCCGTAATGAACGTCTTCATTGCACCGTACTTAAGTATGAAATTTTCAAATATTGCTTTAGCCACATTGTTTGCACTTTTAGTTGAAATAGGAATGGCTATTAAGTATTTAGTCAGATCACATATGAGTGTGACGATATACTCATTGTCTTGTTCTGATTTTGTAAGTGGTCCTATTGTGTCAGCAATTACTGTGTCGAAAGAGTTTGTTGGAGTGTCAGTTACAATCATGGGAGTTTATACATGAATTTTTTTGAGTTTTTGATGTTTGGAATTTGTGACATTTACGTATGTACTCTTTAACAAGTCAAGTCGTATTTTTCCAGTAGTAGTGTCGTTTGATTTTTGCTAGCGTTCTTGTAATGCCTGTATGACCTCCCTGTATTGGATTGTCATGGCATGTAGGCAGTATTGCTTCTTGATCATTTTTATTATTTATGACGGTCACCGGCCTAAGTAGCGCTACTCTCATAGATTTTAATTATTTGTTGCCTATATTTTTAAATGAATCTATTGAAACTAGTTCAAGATTATGTGTATACCGGCTTGCATTTCAACCCTCTGGAAAAACTGACCTAAGTCGAAGATCCCATTGGTATACAAATCACTAACAACAATTCTTGCTATAACTTTGTTTCCGTGCTTTAATAAATATTTTGATTCCGTCATACGGAAGGTCATTTATTTTCGTACTTCATCATTACAAATGATTTCATGTATGTTGGGCTTAGAAGCATCTTGATACTTACCCTTGGCAAAAGTTCTTCGATATTAATTGCGCAGTCTTTTTGTCTACTTTATCTTCTGGACGTTGACGCGTACAATGCGCAGTACGTTCAAGTGGTCCAAGCGACACCAGGACAAAGATAGATAATTTAAAATAGTAGTTTTTAGAATAGATATAGAGAACTCTGATCCGATAACAGAATAAAGGCGGTTGTAGTCGGAACAGAGAACTCGAAAAGGTTCATGCAAAGAATAGTTAGAAGTACAGCGTGTTAAAGTTAAAGGGACATAATTTCGGGTTAGTCTACAAGGTACAGATAGATTGACCTGATTAAGTAAATTAGGACAATCTATTTGTCCATTTAGAAGTTTATGAATAAACAAAGTACCAAGCATTACTCTACGATTAAGTAAGGAGGGAAGGTTAATTAGAAGAAGTCTTTTAGAATAAGAGGGCAGGTTAACATTGCGATCCCAGTTTAAACCACGAAGGGCAAAAATTAGAAACTGTTTTTGAACAGATTCAATTTTAACTTGGTGTGATCCATATTGTGGAGACCAAACACATGATCCATACTCCAAAATGGGGCGGCCCAGTGAAATAAAAAGAGTTTTGTTTGTGTAAGGATCGTCAAACTCTTTCGACCATCGCTCAACGAAACCAAGACAACTCATGGATTTATTGACAGTGATATTAATATGACGAGTAAAATTTAATTTGTGGTCCATGAGTACACCCAAATCATTAATCTCGTTCAAACGTTCAAGTGGGGTATTATTGAGATAATATACCACTAATTGAAAAGAGGATCTATGAAATGACATGACATTACATTTTGAAACAACCTTGTGGCACCCCCGAGGTCACATTGATGGTCTTCGAAAGAAAATTTTTAAATAAAACTTTTTGTGTACGGTTATTAAGATATTGAGAAATCCAATTAAGCAGAAGGCTTGGAATCCCAAGTTCGTTCAGCTTGAACAAAAGCAGTGTATGATTGACAGAATCAAAAGCCTTACTGAAGTCAGTATAAATGACATCAGTTTGCAATGCATTCCTGAATCCTTCGATCGCTAAATAAGTAAACTCTAAAAGGTTAGTGGTAGTAGATCTACGTTTCATAAACCCATGTTGAGAAGATGAAAGAATAGAACTACAGAAATGTTGCAGTTGAGAAGTTATAATTTTCTCAAATGCCTTCGGAATAGCAGACAATTTGGAAATACCCCTATAATTAGAAGCTACGGATTTATTACCCTTTTTATGCAAAGGAATAATAAAAGATTCTTTCCAAATGGTTGGAAAAGAGGAAGTTTCAACGGACAAAGTAAATAACTTAAGAATCGGGGAAATCAAAGTCTCAGCGCAAAACCTGAGTACACAACCAGGTATCCCATCAGGTCCTGGTGAGTACACAGGCTTCACTAAAGTAAGCACGCTGAGAAGCGAATCTTCATCGATCACAGGATTAAAGACGCAATTAGACCTTTTCAGCTGATAAGGATATGAAAGTTAGCTCGATGATCTTTGGAGGAATAGGTCGTTTTGAAAAAATCAACAAACATATCGGCAATGGCCTGATCATCGTCTGCTTTATTATTTTCAAAACATAAATAGGACGGGTGCACTGCCACCTTTCGTTTGGCGTTAACGAAGTTATAAAATTGCTTAGGATCACGGGAGAACTGAAGTTTACAACGCCTAATGTAATCCTTATAGCATAGTGTATTAGAACTAAAAAATTCGATCGAGCAACAGCATAGAGAGAGAAATCAGACGGTCGACCCGATTTTTTGAACTTTCTATAATATCTAGACTTTACATTTTTCAAATTAGTTAACTCACGTGTAAACCATGGCGGTTTGTTAGTCAATACATGGGTCACACGTGGAACACAAGCATCAAAAAGTGAAAACATAGTATTATAGAAAAAACAAATGGCAGCATTCATATCATTACAGGAGTACAGATAAGACCAGTCTGTGGCAAGAATTAGCTCATTAAGCTTGAAAAAGTTAGTTTTACGAAAGCAACGGGTACGAGACGTCGAACTGGTACCAGCATTTGATAACCGAAAAGGTAGATCAATAGTTAAGTCCAAAGTTGGATGGAAACTGTCTTCGGGGACGACTAAAGTATCACTCCTCGAAACAATACAGTTAGAAGAATCTAACATAAATATAAGATCTAGTGATCTCTCATTTTTGTTGCGCACTGGATTAACTTGGGTTAAGGATAACTCAAGGAGACCGTCAACAAAGCAATGTGAGGAGGAGGCATCAACAAGGAAGACTCACCTGATGGAAGCCAAGAAGCGTTAGGTAGATTAAAATCTCCCAGAACAACAAATATGTCTGCATCCGAGAGAAGTGAAGAAACAAATCGAATAGCTTCTAAATTGCTAGCATATACCGTCATGTCAAAATTCGGTGGAATATACGAGCAAGTTAAAAATACAGAATATGATTTCAAACAAATTTTGACACTAACAAATTCAATGTCAAGAACGGCAGGTGGCAGAACTATTTCTGAAGGAAGAGATGAATTTACGGCAATCAAAATTCCACCACCATTTTTGGAGATTCGATCGCATCTGTAGGTTGAAAAAATTGTGGGAAAAACAGAGGCATCAGAAATGTCTGGCTTTAACCATGTTTCTGTAAAGACCAAGATGTGAAAGTCAAAAGATTGACTATCTACAAAAAGCTTAGAAAGTTTAGATTTTAGTCCTCTAACATTCTGATAGGCCAGAATAAGGGACGAAATTAGTTTTTTGACCCGCCAGCTACTGACGAGCCAGAGGGTAGGGAAGGATTAGTTGTGTTAGGCAGACGAATCGGAGGCCGATTTTTCTTTTTCTTAGCCGTATACTCCTTTATAACTAAATGTTCCGGCCAAAAATCTTTGTGACAAACTTGGTCAAAGACATTTGGTGGGACACTGATTTTAAATGACGAAATGTCACGGGTGTACAATGTTTGGCGCCACGACTTTTGCCCGGATATGGGCTATGACATCATCTGATGTAGTACTGGGGTCGAGCCGCGAAACAAAGATTTGCTTTTTTGGTGGAATGGCTACAAGAGATCTCAATGCCCCAGTCGCAACCGCAGCAACAGCATTTTGCACTGGAACTGGTGAGGCAGATGACGCTTTGAGAGCTCTTCTTGTTAAAATTTTATTTGGAGGGAGAGGATATTCGTCCGGACACATCGGAAACTACAACCGATATCGAGTCAGCTTGCGGGGCACTATTACCAGGGGAAACGTCAATCGCCCCCGCAACTGCAGCTACTGCTGGACTCCTAAATGATATCAGTTGCTGAGCATTTGGAGTTAATGGGTCAATCAACGATGCCGGAGCCGGAGGAAGCAGAGATGCCGGAGGATCGGGAGAGAAAATCCGAGGGATAGTCTTCTTCCGCTTCGGTGACTCGTTCAATAGTTTATAACTATTAAACTGAGTTTCCAGAGACGAAAACTCATCACGAAGTTTCAGAAAGCCAGCCGACAGGGACTTAAAGCCCTCTCTCGTCCGCCGCATAAATAGACGCATATCCATTTCTACGCCCCGGCACGCTTCACAACTCCATTTTAGTCCCCCGCCGTTACCAATACTATCCTTTACTTTGGCTGTGTAACCCGCGCATTTGACATGCATAATGTTATCGCACAGCCAGAACAAAAGATAATCATCTTGGACTTTTTTGGGGATGGGGGCACTTTTTTGAAGAGCAGACAACCATTGTAAGTTAAATTAATAAAAAAATTAAAGTAGCAACAAATAAATAAATAAATCAAAAAGTTTATAAGAGAGGCAATTAAAAATGAGTAATATAAAATATAAGGGCTATACGCACCAAGAAATAACACAAGTGTTAAAGTTTATTATGCACAAGAAAAAAAATAAAAAAACTGAAGAGGCAGAAGTTAAGAGAAGTTAGTAAACACACAACAACAAAGACGGGTACAATCGCGAGAGTAACGGTCGCGATCGCGGGCAACGTAAAAACGCGAGAGCAAGCTCCACACAAACAACGTTGGTTTTACTAGAGCCTTTTTAAAATATTCAAATGCGTTCTGGCAATCATTAGTCCATTCAAATTTTACAGACTTCTTACATAATCTTGTTATGTGACGTGAATATTCTGCGAAGTTTTTAATAAATCGTCTGTAATAATTGCAAAATGCAACGAATCTTCTAGCGCTTTCTGCGTCTGTAGGGACTGGGTATTTCTCTCATATTTGTTGTCATCAGGCAAAATACCTTGATCAGTACACTTGTGACCCAAAAACGTCCCTTCGTGCATGAAGAAACTACATTTTTCCGGATGTAACAATAGGTTGTGTTTCCTACATAAGTCAAAAATGTTTGTTAGATTTTTGATCATGTGATTTTCGGAACAACCGATGACAATTAAGTCATCCATATACAAGAATGCGTGCGAAGCGATAAGAAAATACTATGGTCATAATTCTTTGGAAAAAATTTGGCGCCATTTTAAGAGCATAAGGTAGTCTTGTGAATTGATATGAGCCATTGTTTGTTGAAAATGAAGTGATTTCTCCAGACTGTTATTTTAGCCCTATTTGAAGGAATCCCGACTTAAGTCGAGGCATAAAAAATATTTGGGGGAATTTGTTGGACAATAATATTTTGTTTATTTGGCGGTAATCTACAACTAATCGCCATCTTTTATTTTCATTTCCTGGGAGACCTTTCTTGGGTACGAGAAGTATTGGACTATTGTACTCCGAAATTGATGGTTCATCGACTTTATCCTGAATGAGTTTTTCGACCTCTTTATTTATTAAGTCTTTATGACCATGCGGTATTCTATAGTTTTTTATGTACACTGGTTTTGTATCCTTTAACCGTAATTCTTGCTTATAAAAGTTATTTGTTGAAATAGATTCGGTTTCTATTCCGAAAATGTCTGTATACTGTGTGCATAGTTCTGTGAGCTTAGTTTTGAACAATTGTGCGAAGTTCTTTGTCAGTTTTTTCATTACGTCTTTGTGTCTATTATTTTTAATATCTTGGACTATGTCAAAGTCATTTAATGTTTCGATTTGGATTTCCTTTAAATTTATAATTTTGGTTGAACTTGTTGTATTTACTATTCGGATAAAAATATTATCTTTATTGGAAATTGCATTTCCAATTTGGAATAAAAATTTAGTTTAACCGTCAACGCGATCGAACGTATTTTTTTCGCGCTCCGTAAATTCTTTGCTGTCAACCTACAAACAATTCAAAAAAATCCAGTGACAGAGCTCTCAGTCGCCACATAGACGCCCAATCACAATTATATTGTTATTTGTGAATACAAATAGCAATGCTTGGTAAATAACTAGATTTACTGGTAATGCCAACAGGTAAAGAGATTAATTCAGGCCCTTCTTCACTAGATTCTCGCCAGCAGAAGCTACAAGAACAAATTCTTCAGCAACAAATCGAGCGTCGGCTCTCTTTACAACGCAACAATGCATATTTCTCAGTAGTGTCTACGACTGCCGCAACAACAACAATATTGGCAAATCAGCCGGAATCTCAAGAAGGAGTTTCCCAAAATAAACCTTTTGTAGCCAAGCCACCACCATTCTATACCCGTTTTGCAAACTGCACTTCATTAGAGCCAAAATTGGTAGCCCTAGTCAGTCAAAACAACTTTTATGTGAGTGAGTGGAGACTCAACAAGGGGAACATAAAACAGACCAAAGTGCAGGCCAAAAGTGAAGAATTTTATCGTACCATTGAAAAGTACTTTAGAACGGAAAATGTAAATTTCTACACATTCCAACTAAAGAGTGCCAAAGGCCTTCAAGCGGTGATCAAAGGCATTGAACCAACTGTTCCGAAGCATTGGAAGGGAAGGGCTGCGAGGTAAAGTCCGTCTCTAATATACTGAACAGAAATAAAGTGCCGCAACCTCTATTCAAAGTGGAGCTACAGCCCACATGTAATAAAAAATTAAAACCTAACTCAGTGCACCCTTTATACAATCTACAACTTCTGCTACATTGCAGAATTACTATCGAAGAGCCGCATAAGAGGACACACTAGGTGCAATGCACTAATTGGCAGGAGTTTGGGCACACAAAGTCGTTCTACAGCCTTCGCCCAGTTTGCGTTGGCTGCGGACAAACTCAACAAGATTGTGTCTGCCCCGATGATAAATCAAATATGAATACAAGGAAGTGGGGCAACTGTGGTGGTAAACACACAGCGAACTACAGAGGATGTCCTGTTTATAAGGAACTCAAGGCCCAAGAAATCAGCGGCTCGTATCCAGGTCTCGAGAGTAATTCTCTCTCAAACCACACCGGGAATATTTTTCTCAAGAGCTGTAAGGTGATGACCTTATCGCTGATGAGCGACTCCTTTAACAACTACTACTGGAGTAACTTTTGCAAGCGTGCTACGCAATGGAAATGTACAGCCCACTCAAACGGTAGATCCCGCTAATCTAACGAGGCCCCAAGTCCATCCGTACTTGGTTAGAACCCCAACGAGATCGAAACGTTGTTAATCTCGCGCAACCAAAACATGACAAATTTCATGACGTTCATGCAAAATCGCATGCAGATACTGATGCGGAACCAGAACTTGCTCATTCAAAAGCTTATGCACAATAACAAGTAATGTCAGCACTACATATAGGACTTTGGAATGCAAACGGCATTTTCAAGCACAAACAAGAATTGTCACTATTTCTGGACGCAAATGATATTGATATTATGCTGCTATCAGAAACATACCTCACAAACAAAAACAACTTTCAAATACCCAAATATGCATGCTACGCAACAAATCACCCAGACGGCAAGGCTCACGGAGGAACTGGCATCGTAATCAAAAACCGGATTAAACACTGTCCACACCTCTACATCTCTTTAAGTGTTCAAACCACTTTTGGTAGTACAACCGTGGATGCACTTTACTGCCCACGACGATTCTCAATCTCTAAAAAAGAGTTTACTGATTTCTTCAATACACTCGGAGTACGATTTATTGCTGCAGGAGACTACACCGCCAAGCACCCTCATTGGGGATTCCGCCTGGTAAATCCAAAAGGAAAACAGCTGTATAACACAATCATCAACCCAGCAAACAAAATGTGCTATGCCTCACCGAATAAATCCACGTACTGGTCAGCAGATCCACGCAAGCTCCAAGATCTAATAGGCTTTGCAATTACCAGGGGAATTGCGTACAATTTGATAACAACAGAGACACTAGCAGAATTGTCATCGGACCACTCGCCAATAGTTTTCACTATATTAACAAATCCACAAATAATTAAGCACCCACTCGGGCTAACAAATTGTAAAACAAACTGGCTGAGATTTAAAAAATAGATAAGCACCCATATCGATCTAAATTCCAAACTGGACGACAAAGAAGACATCGAGCTTTGCACCTCTGCACTAGAGTCAACGCTTATTGAAGCAGCAGATATCTCTACCCCTATTATTTTTTTTTTTACGCGCGAATCCCATCGGGTGCACTAAGTGCCCACAACATCCCGCCCAACGGCACGAGTCGCGGGGAACAGTTGACAAAAAACAAACAAGTAACGAAAGCTACAGCTATTTACGAGCTAAGTAGGAGATGATAGAAGATTTTAGTACTGATAAAGAGAGCTCTGGGCTGATCACACGATAAAGTCGATTATAATCAGCCGACAGGACTCGAAATGGATTATGCAATGCATAGTTAGTAGTACAGTGTGCAAGGGATAAGGGAATATAGTTTCTAGTAGGTCTAGATGGTACAAAAAGATCTACTTGGTGTAATAACACAGGCTAGTCAATATCACCAATTAGGAGCTTGTGCATAAAGATAACACCAAGTATTAATCTACGGTTAGTAAGAGAAGGAAGGTTAATTAAAAGAAGTCTACTAGAGTACGATGGCAGGTTGACATTGCGATCCCAGTTAAGACCACGAAGAGCAAAAAGCAGAAATTGTTTTTGAATAGATTCAATTCTAATTTGGTGTGACTCATATTGAGGTGACCATATGCATGATCTGTACTCCAAAATAGGACGGACCAAAGAGGTATAGAGAATTTTGGTAGTGTAAGGATCATCGAATTCTTTCGACCATCTTTTGACAAAACCAAGAACGCCTGTGGCTTTAGCGATTATCGTACAGATATGGGAGTTGAAGGTTAATTTACGATCCATGAGTACACCTAAATCATTCATTTCATCAAAGCGTTCTAATGGAGTGTTGTTCAAGGAATATGTCATCATCTGAGGAGAGGTCCTATAGAACGACATTACCTTGCACTTAGTGGTGTTTAAGTTTAAAAGATTGTGCTGACACCAACACTGAAAATTATTAAGATCAGCTTGAAATCTACTGGACGAAACCATATTGCTATAGCTAAGGCAAAGCTTAACATCGTCAGCATACATGAGCACATGTGAATGATGCAAGACGGAAGGAAGATCATTTATGAAAAGGGTGAACAGCAACGGACCAAGATGACTACCCTGGGGCACCCCCGAAGTCACATTGATGCATCTGGAAAAGGAAGACTTAAATAAGACCTTTTGTGTTCTACTTGTCAGATACTCACGAATCCAACGGAGTAGAATATTTGGGAAGCCAATTGCATTTTACTTTTTAAGCAATAACTTATGGTTAACAGAGTCAAAAGCCTTACTGAAATCTGTATATATGACATCAGTTTGCTTTGCACTTTCAAATCCTTTGATCGTCCTAGATGTAAATTCTAAAAGGTTAGTGGTTGTTGATCTACGTTTCACGAAACCGTGTTGGGCTGGTGAAATTATAGAACTACAAAAATGTTGCAATTGAAAAGTTAAAATTTTTTCAAAAGCTTTTGGAATAGCGGACAACTTGGAAATACCCCTATAGTTAGAAACATCAGACTTACTACCCTTTTTATGGAGAGGGATTATAAATGATTCCTTCCAAATCAACAGAAAAGCGGAGGTTTCAACAGACAACGAGAATAATTTCTGAATAGGCTTACATAACGATTCAGCGCAAAATCTGAGTACACAACCAGGAATCCCATCGGGACCTGGCGCATACACAGGTTTGACTTGCTTAAGCACGGTGAGAAGCGAACTTTCGTCAATTAAAGGATTGAATATGCAATTTGACTTTTTTAACTCATAAGGATACGGAGAGTTTAAGTGGTATTCCGTTAAGGAATAGGTTGTTTTGAAAAAATTAGCAAACATATCGGCATAGGCCTGATCACTGTCTGCAGTCTTATTTCCAAAAGGTAAAAAGGATGGGCTTATGCTCGTCTTGCGTTTAGCTCTCACAAAGTTGTAAAACTGCTTAGGATCACTGTACAACCGAAGTTAACATCGCCGAAGAAATTTGAACGAGCAATAGCATATTTAGAAAAATCTGATGGACGATCTGCCTTTTTATAACTCTTATAATATCTCGACTTAACATTTCTCATATTTTCCAGCTCTCGAGTGAACCAGGGGGGTTTATTAGACCGAATTGATTTACCGAGAGGAATACAAACTTTACAAACGGAATCAATCATGTTATAGAAATAATGAATAGCAGAGCAACCATGGAGTACAATTGTAAGATATGACCAATCAAGGTTCCAAATAATATTATTAAGTCTGACAAAGTCAGTCTTACGAAAGCAGCGGTTTCTTGTTACCGGATGAGTATTGTAAGTCGGCGCACAGATAGAAAGGTCAATAGTTACATCCAAGGTTGGATGAAATTTGTCTTCAGGTAAAACGAGAGGTTCAATCCTGGAAACGACGCAGTTGGAGAAGTCCAACACAAATACAAGATCCAGTGATCTATCAATTGAATTGCGTACAGGATTAATTTGAGTAAGGGATAAATCAAACAGACCATCAATAAAGCAATGTGACGAGGAGGGCAACAACACTGAGGACTCATCAGAAAGCGACCAGGAAATATCTGGTAAATTAAAGTCACCGAGAACAATGAGGGTATCTCTATCAGAAAGAAGTGAAGAAACTGCTTGAATTGCTTCCAAGTGATTATTATATGTAATTAAGTCGGAAAGAGGTGGAATGTAAGAGCAAGTAACATAAGTGCAAAAAGATTTAAGTGAAATTTTGACACTAATAAACTCAATTTCATGAGCGGAAGTTAACTGAATAATTTCAGATGGAAAAGCTGAATCAACAGCAATAAGCACACCACCACCATTGCGGATAATCCGATCTTTTCTATAAATTGAAAATTTAGTGGATAAAACCGAAGCGTCAGCAATATCTGGTTTGAGCCACGTCTCTGTAAAAGCAAGAACATGAAAATCAAAGGATAGACTATCTACAAAGAGTCTAGACAGTTTAGATTTAAGTCTTCTAAAATTCTGGTAGGCCAGAATAAGGGACAAAGTTAGTTTTTTGGCCCGTCAGTAGATGCTGACGTACCAGAAGAAGGTAGAAGTTTATTATTAGAAGACGGGGTGATAGCAGAGGGCAGTCGAATCGGAGGCCAATTTCTCTTTTTCGTCGTATACTCCTTTATAATAAGGTGTTCCGGCCAATAATCTTTTCTACAAATTTGGTCAAAAAGATTAGGCGGAACACTTACTTTAAATGACGAGATGTCATGGGCATATGAATAAGTAAATTTTTTCACCGCTATGTTTGAGGCCTGAGTCTTTGCCCGGATATGGGCTAAGACATCGTCAGATGTAGTGTTAGGGTCAAGCCTCGAATCAAATATCTGTTTGATGGGTGGTATACCACCAAGTGAACTCGACACACCAGCAGGCACAGCAGCCACAGCACTGGGCGCTGAAGCTACCGCGGTTGACAACGCTTTACGAGCCCCTCTTGTCAGTATCTGATTGGGAATATCCTTGGGGCAGGATATTCGCCCGGACAAATTAGATACTACACCTGATATCGCGGTAACTTGCGTGATTCCATTACCGGGGGAAATTCCAATGGAATCCACACAATTGGATGAAATCGGACTTTTAAACGATATCAAGTGCCGTGAATTCGGTGTGTTTGAGTCATTTAACGTGGTCGGAACAGCGAGAGTAAGAGACGCTGGCGGACCGGGGGACAAATTCCTAGGGATGGTCCTCTTTCGTTTCGGGGATTCGTTTAATAGTTTAAAACTATTAAACTGAGTTTCCAGTGATGAAAACTCATCCCGAAGCTTCATAAGACCAGCCGACAGGTTTTTAAATCCCTCACGAGTGCGCCTCATGAATACACGCATCTCTCTCTCGGCATCCCGACACGCTTCACAACTCCATTTGAGGCCCCCACCATTTCCGAGGCTGTCTTTTACTTTGACTGTGTAACCAGCACATTTCAAATGCATAACGTTGTCACACAGCCAACAAAGCAAAAAATCTTCCTGGGCTTTAAGAGGGTGAGGGCACTTCTTATTTGAGCAGACCGACATTGTTAAATTATTTTCAAATTTATTAATAGTAAATATTTATAACAGAAAAATAAACTAACAGAAGAAAAAAAGATTTAAATAAAAAAAAATAGGGCGTATACGAACCAAAAGTACCACACAAGGGTTAAGATGCCGCAGCTGCTTACAAGACGAAAGAGAAAAAATTAAGAGCACAATGAACGCACAACACAAAACAGATCACAAACGCGAGATTAACTAACGCGAGAATAACGGGCGCTAACACAAGCAAATATAGAAAAGAGAGCAAGAACACACAAACAACACTGTGTACAAAAGAGATCGCGAGTGCACGCAGGTAAAGCACAAACGAAAAAATCAAAGTTTATGAGACACAACAACAAAGCAAAGAGTTTTGTTGTTGGTTTAATACAAAAAGTAACAATAGCTTTGATTTAATGTTTAGCAACAAATCGAAACGAAAGAACAATTAATTGTGATAGATATTTAATTAAAAAATTAATTTGACAAAATAAAAATTCGCGATATAAGCAGGAAAGAATTAATAGTGAGAGCGCCCAGAAAAACACGACCGGCAAGGTTGAGAGTTCAATCTGTGTGTCACACAGAGGAAAAAAAAAGTCACACCCAGGAAAAAAAAGACTAATTGAACTACTTCTAACAGATAAAAGGCGGCTCAGGCGAGAATGGCAAATGTCTCGATCACCGGCAGCAAAACATCGCCTTAGGCAAGAAGAAGCAAGGACACAGCGGCTATAAATCAAGAAGCTCACCCCTACCAGCACCAAATATCCGCTGTGGAAAGCACATCCAACCATAACTGCTCCAACCGAAATAATTTCACCTATACGATGCCCAACTAGCAAATGGGCCCGTTCAGATGAAGAAAGAGCACTCATCTTTGCAGCTCATCTAAAAACGGTCTTTCTGCCAAATCCGTCAACAAACTCTTTTCAGCTTCCTTTCCAATGGAAAGTGAGCAGACGAAATTCCAAACGGAGGAAATTTCTGTAATTATTAAAAACTATCTTAACCCAAGAAATTCGCCCGGCCATGCAAACTCTTCAACGCGATAGTAAAAACTGGTCACTTTCCCATAAGCTGGAAAAAATCAGTAATCATAATGATCCCAAAACCCGGAAAGGTCAAAACACAGCTATCATCGTTCAGACGCATCAGTTTATTGCCAAGTCTTTCAAAACTATTTGAAAAGGTCCTACAACTCCGTATAAATACAATCCTGGTAAACCAAAATATAATCCCACATCATCAGTTTGGCTTCCGTGAAAATCATGGCACAATTAAGCAAGTCAACCGTATCACCTCAGAGATCCGCACAGCATTCTTTCTCTTTTTTTTTTGTTTTTTTTTTTTTTGAAATTGATAATGTGCAGTAAAAATTGTAAAAAAAATTTATATAAATGGAATAAAAGTAATAAAATTGATATATGAAAAATTAATATTATAATGGATATAAAAATATCAAATAAAATATATATGTAAATAAACATTTAAAAATATAAAATGTTAAAAAAATTTTTTTTCGTTGGTTGATCAGACCGTTTTCATGAAAACATTACTTTTATATGTTTTTAATCTATCCTTATGTACTTTTTGTTTCTTTTGTTCATTATCTATTATTATAACATTATTGTTATCTTTTATTTTCGCTAATTTTGTGAATATACTGGATCTAACTTGTGACCTGTTTCATTCTTTAATAGTACCTTATCTCCTACCTTTAATTCAAGAGTTATTACTTTTTTATCATAGTTTAATTTTCTATAAGCCTTAGCTTTTTCTAACATATCTAGCTATATGCTATTTCTAATATAAATTTTACTTCTTTAGAGTAATCATCCATTACTTTTTCTTACTAACTTCATCTATTACTTACTATTACTAATTCTATGAATTGTTTTGGTAATCTTCCAAATACTAGTCAATAGGGACAATATTCGTGTGCGGCTGATGGTGTCGTGTTAAAACAGTATGTAAAATACTGAATCCAAACATCCCAGTCAGATTTATCTACGGAAATGTATGAACGAATGTTTTCATTCAGAGTTCTATGACTTCGTTCAATTGTTCCTTGCGTCAGGTGGTGGTAAGCTGTAGATGTAAGATTTTTAATCTTCATGTATTTGCACAATTCTGATATAATGATGTCTTCGCTTTTATTAAGACAAAAATTCAAGCTTATCTCTATAAAGCTAAAACAGCGATATTCTCCTTTAATATAAGTGTCCAGTTGAACTGTTTGACAGTATATGACATAGCAGTTTTTGGCCGGATCACATTTTAGTAAAAGAATACACGGCCAAAAAGAAAACTCGAGATACGGTTAGGCTTTCTATCCCATCTAACTCCTCATCTTCCGGAATATCAGCATCGGCTGGTGTCCCAAAAAACTAATCTCGTCCCATCATCCGGCCTATCAAAATGTGAGAGGCCTTAAATCTAAGCTTCCTAAACTCTATCTAGATAGTTTTGCATTTGAATTTAAAATTTTAGTGTTTACTGAGACATGGTTAAAACCCGATGCATCTGTTCTTTCCGCAAAATTTTAAATTTTCAGATGTGATCGGACTTCTCGTGTAGGCGGAGGAGTTCTGATTGCAGTTGACTCGGCCTTAACTTCTGACAAAATTCATTCACCGGACATTCTGGAGATTGAGTTTGTTAGTGTTAAGGTCAGATTCAAGTCTTTCTCTGTCTACATTACTTGTTCTTACATCTTACACAATCCGACATGGTGGTGTACGCAAAACATTTAGATTCTATTCGATATATTTCTTCATTGCTTTCTGATAGAGATATCTTAATCGTCTTTGGTGACTTTAATTTACCAGAAATAGCATGGTTTCAATCTGATGAATCTACTTTGTTTCTTCCTTCTAAATCTCACTGCTTTGTTGATGACCTTTTTGAGTTATCATTAGCTCAAACAAACCCTGTGCGAAACAACATAGCCAGATCCTTAGATCTGATATTTGTATTGGATTCCACCAACTGTGCAGTTACTAGAACCGACCCTCTAGTCTTGCGTGAAGACAATTTTCATCCTACTTTGGATCTATCTGTTGATCTGTCGTTTCGTGCACCGATTGTTGGTGTCAGTCCTGTGATTAAATCACGTAATTTTCGCAAGACTAACTTCGTTAAACTAAATGAGCTCGTTTTGAGATCTGAGTGGTCATCCTTATACAGTTGCTCAGACATGGATCTTGCTATCTCGTTGTTTTATGATACTCTTGGTTCGCTTTTTAAGGTTTGTGTTACACTGAGAACTCCAGTGTTGTCTCACCTGTCTCCCTGGTTTTCTCGAGAGCTATCCAACTTGAAAAATGTCAAATCCAGATATTATAAAAAATACAAGAAATCGGGACGTTCTTAAGACTTTGCTCTTTACGCAGTTGCTCGCTCCAATTTTATGTTGCTTAACAAGCACTGCTATAATAATTACCTCAAGCGTTGTAAGCTTGAGTTCTCCCGTGATCCTAAACAGTTTTATAGCTTTGTGAATTCTAAACGTAAGATGGTTGTCCACCTATCAATGTTATCGTTTGAAAATAATATAGCGGACTCTGATCAAGCGATTGCTGATTTGTTCGCTGATTTTTTCACAACAACATATTCCTCAACAGAATACCGAGCAAATCTGTCGTATCCTTATCAGATAAAAAGGTCTAATTTTATTTGTAGTCCTTCGATCGATGAAAGTTCGCTTCTTGGCGTGCTTAATTTAGTAAAACCTGTGTACACACCTGGTCCTGATGGAATACCTGGTTGTGTACTCAGATTTTGTGCTGAGGCTCTATGTAAGCCACTTCAAAAACTTTTTTTGTTGTCCGTTAAATCTTGTCATTTCCAATCTATATGGAAGAAATCTTATATAGTATAATTCCTCTTCATAAAAATGGTAAAAAATCCGAAGCGTCCAATTATAGGGGTATTTCTAAATTGTCGCCATCCCTAAAGCTTTTGAAAAGTTAATCACTTCTCAATTGCAACATTTTTGTAGATATAGTATGCATGTAGATCTATTAGCATGGGCTTGTGAAACGTAGATCTACTACCACTTACCTATTAGAATTTACTTCTTTAACGATCGAGGGATTTAGGAATGCAAGACAAACTGTTGTCATTTATACTGATTTCAGCAAGGCTTTTGATTCTTTTAATCATACACTTCTTCTTTTAAAATTAAACAAAATTGGTTTCCCATGCAGTTTAATTAGTTGGATTCGTGAATACCTAAACGACAGAACACAGAAAGTTCTATTCAAGTCTTTAAGTTCTAGGTTCAACCAAGTTACTTCGGGGGTGCCTCAGGGGGTGCCTTGCTTCGTTTAATTTTGGAATATGCATCCTGCATATGGTCACCCCAATACGATTAACATAAAGCAAGAATAGAATCAGTTCAAAAACAGTTTCTTCTCTTTGCTGTTCGTGGTCTGAGTATCAACTTACCTTCGTACTCTAGTAGACTTTTTTTAGTTGACCTTCCTTAACTTACTAATCGTAGTGTTATTGAATTTTATAATTTATAAAAATGTTTGCCTCTAGAACATAAACTAGTGACATAGGGCTGTCGCAACCAACACTTGAAATTGGGTGGATTCGGAGAGATCATGCAAATGGGGGCCAAAGACACAGCGATGCTCACCCGTTGATTGCAGAGTAGTGAATAGACAAGAGTTCCTTGAATACTGATTTTATTAAGAAAAAGGTCGAGTTTATATACACGATTCTAGGATCTAGGGGGTCACATGTATATACATTTGGGGGTCTTATTCATAGTGTAAATGTGATTGTGTGTGTGAACATAATGTGGGGGACAATTTTGTGTTGTATAAAAATATAGTGTGAGTACAGTGTATATGAAAATATGTAGGGGTTAGTTCTATTCTAAGCAAAGCCTGCATTGGTCTTTACTGTGAGAAATTCATAGTTTGCATTTTAAGCATGCATTTACAACAACATACTCCCGGCCGTTGAACGACTGTTCAACATTACTTAAATGTTGATTTCGTAGTTTCCAACAGCGATGTGTAGATTGAGTCGGTTGACTACCAGTTGGCGTCTGGGTACCAGTTGTGGGAGGGGTCATCTGTTGAAGGCCAATAGCAATCCTGGCTTCTTGTCTTCCGTTGGTACACCGAATTTTGATAACATATAGCAGCACTAATGTTATGAATATTATTAGCGCTATGTATGAAGCAATGTTATGATGTTGAATAGGCCCTTGACTAGATTTTAGGTCATATGGTAACTTTATTTTGAATCTGGGCCATAATTGACTACTGAGTTTGTCAAGTTCATTGTAGCTTAGCTGAACATTGGTAGAATCCGTTTCATTAGTTGAGTTCATCATCATAGTGGAGAAATTCCCAAACCGGGCATTCCCAAACCGGGCAACCGCAAAGTGCAACTTGGATCAAGTGTTAATAATCCTCCTTGACTTATGGTGATGCTTGAACTGTTGTCATCGCAGACTGCAGATAACTCCATTGGCGACATTGTAGCAAAAATCCAATGGTTCTTGTAGTACATATTGATCCAGACGAAAGTCATGCTTGTGTATTTGATTTGACACATATTTGAAGTTTTGTTGTTGAACAACTGGAATTCACAATTACTGTTGATTGAGAACACAGATTGTTTATTTTGACATATGAATTCTTCATTTGTGACTTGATGGCATTGTTTTAATTCAGTTGCTGTTAATCCAAGAAACTGATCTCTGTGCTTATTGACCGCTATCATGGGAATTTGAATATCCATCGTCATAATTCCTTTATTGCTGATTGCTGGTATAGGAACTAGATTGTATAATTCAAATACTTGTGCTAAGAGCAATGGTAGCGTTACTTTGAATATTACGCGCTTCTTTACAATGCTCCCTTCTGCCTTCATCATTTTATATAATTGTAGAACATCATCGTCTGTGGCAGGAAGTATGTGTCCTGGTGGGAGATGATTTTTTAACTCTTTTAAGTGTTGTTCAAGTTGTTTAGGCGAGAGTAACAACGGGCTAATTTGGTCATGATGAACGTCAGTGAGTACATGGGCAACCTCTGATTGTACTCGTTGCAAATTTGAAGCAATCACCGAAAGTTGTGTTGTTATCGTGAGATACCATTGAAAAGTCTTGACAGAATCACAATGTGCTTGAGATATATCGAGTAGTTGCTGCTCCATTAAATTCAATCGCTTCTCAATAATCGCCTCATCACGCTTGAAGATGTTGATTGTTGAATCAAGTATAGATGTTTGATTCTTTAAGAGTGTTACCAAGTATTCCTCATTTGTTTTCACCTTTTTAATAGTATTGGACATTTTTTTTGCATATTCCGAGTCCAATACTCCATATAGACTCCTGGCAATGTTGCCAATAAAATCAAATGGTGCTCTACGATTTCGTCCTATGTGCAAGAGATCGTTTTCCATTCTCAGTTCCTCTTCCACATGTTGGAAATGTTTGTACATTGCAGAACAGGCTTGACTTGGTTTTAATCGGGAACACATTTCCCCAATCTTTTTTATTCCGAAAGAAAATGTGTTCATATCGTCCCAATAAGGATCCAAATTATAATACACAATGATTGTCCAGTCAGCTACAGCAAATCTGGACGTTCCAATTTTTTCATAGTAAATGCCAGGTTTGGCATCAAATTGGGTCACATTTACTGATTGGGCCAATGCCAATCGTAACAATAGCAACATCATTAATAACGTTAGAGGTAACGATGCTAAGATTCGTCTTTTTGGGCTTTGCCTTGTTGTAGTATCCTTAAGCCCGTCTTCTTGGGAATCATCGGCGTCGTCGTCATCCAGTTGATGCTTTTCTCCTGGTTCTGGTGTTCTTAATAGGGGAGCTAATTTATGAATAGCTCGTTTGTAAATTCCAGATGCCGTTTTTACGTCAACCACACGAATATAACCATCAGGTCCAGGATATAATTTTATAATCCTCCCCAATGGTCATTGAAGAATGGGTACATTATCTTCTTTGAGGATCACCATCATGCCTTCTTTCACATTGTTAAAAGGCTTCTTCCACTTCGCGGAGTTTTGTAATCCTTGCAGATACTCCTGTGACCATTGTGTCCAAAAGGTATGTTTTAATCGTTGCACCAGCTCCCATTGTTCTGGCAACGATTTCTGTCTGATTGGCTCTGGATCGGGTTGAGCCACCAATGGTTCTCCAATGAGTAAATGTCCTGGTGTGAGCGCAGTAAGATCATTAGGATCACTTGAGTTGAGTTGCTTCAATGTTCACAATAATTGTTGACATTTGTTCAAACGTCAAATTGGCTGTGGAAACATTTTTTAGCAACAAATGTTTTGCTGATTTTACAGCTGCCTCCCATAAACCTCCAAAATGAGGTGACCGTGGGGGAATAAATTTAAATTGAACTCCTTTCTGGTTACAGAATTCCATACTCAATTCAATTCCACTCAATTCCTTCAATTGGTTGTTAGCTCCAACGAAGTTTGTTGCGTTGTCACAGTACAACGTTTGGCATTTTCCTCTTCGTCCAATGAAGCGTTGTAATGCTCCAATAAATGAGGATGTTGATAAGTCTCCAACCAATTCCAGGTGTACTGCCTTTGTTGCAAAACATACAAACACAGCAATGTATGCCTTATCTGGACGTTTTCCTCTTATTTTGTGATGAATCCAGAAGGGTCCGCAGTAATCCACACCAGAGATGAGGAACGGTCTATTTTGAGATACGCGGTGTTCAGGTAACTCTCCCATTATTTGTTTAAAGAGTTTTGGCCTGAATCTTGTGCAGGATACACAATTTTGTATCACATTCCGTATCATCAATTTCACTTTTACAATATGATATTGTTGTCTGGCAATACCTCGTAATGCATCTTGTCCACAATGCATGTTGACTTCATGTAATTTGCGCAGAATCATTTTGACAACGGTATTATTATAAGGCAACAGATATGGATTCCTTGTGTCTCTTGAAACTGGAGCTTGTTGTAGTCTGGTCGCTACTCGAATAACCGAATTTTCATCAAGCACCAAAGGTAATGATGATAAATTACTCTTCTTGCCCATAGGTTGCTCTGGACGATTTCTGAGATGACGAAGCTCATACTCAAATTCACCTTCCTGAATTTGTTTGATTATAATTATTCGAGCTTGTTCCAACTCATCCAATTCCAGTTGAACAGTCTTCCTTCTGTTTTGTGCTTTGCAGAACCGTAATACGTATGCAATAATTCTTTGCATACGATATACCGAGTTTTTGTGGTTTATGTTATAAATCCACCCATCATGCCTTCCAGAAGCAGGAATGCTACTCGACATTGGCATACTGAATACTTTGGTTTTCCGCTCTGAAGTATCAGTCACATGTTCTGATGCTTTGAATGGAGCTGGCCAGCGAGATTGTGGCCCATGTAGGTATAATGGTCCATATAACCATAAATTGTTTGATGTTAGCTGAGATGCCGATATTCCTCTTGATCTGCAGCATTTAGAGCTGATGATACATGCCTCCATTGTGTTGGTTTGGAAACAGCATGTTGTTTTAACCAGCTCCTGCCTGATTTGTAGTGCTTCTGCCAAGCTGTCTGCTCCTGAAAGGCAATCATCCACATAAAAGTCATTTTTTAATGTAGTTGCTCCTGAGGCCCACTTTTCCTCGTTTTTAGTTGCCAAATACTCCAAACTTTTTGTTGCGAGGTAAGGTGCCGAAGTTGTTCCATAGGTAACTGTCTTCAAGCGATAATATTTCAATTTTTTATTTGGGCTGTCTCTCCAAACAATCATTTGATTGAATTGATCATCTGGATTTACCCATATCTGTCGGTACATTTTTTCTATGTCCGCAGTGAAAACATATTTATGCGTCCTAAACCTCAGTAGGATGAAAACAGTTGACTTTGTACCACTGGTCCTGGGTACAAGATATCATTCAGAGATTTTCCTGTTGATGTCTTACATGAAGCATCAAATACCACCCTTAATTTGGTTGTGGTACTATCAGGTTTAAGAACACAATGATGAGGTATGAAATAATGCTGCCTTGGTAATCTTTCTGGCAACACTTCCTTCATGTGTCCAAGCTGTTCATATTCTTTCATGAACTTTATATATTCTGCCTTTATTTCTGGGCTCATCCTGGTTTCCAGTGATAGGAATCTCCTAACAGCCACATCACGAGACTCCCCCAGGGATGAAGAGTCTTCAGCAAATGGCAGTTTAACAACCAATCTTCCATCTGCAGCTTTATGTAAATTGTCCAAGAAGTGCTTTTCGCAATATTCTTCCTCTGGACTTTTGTATATTTTTTCCGGTTCCAAGGTATCCAGTTTCCAGAATCGCTCCAAAAGTTCATCAGGCTTAATAGCCACCATACAAGTTGTAGGTGCAGATGTAGCCATATTTATTTTTCCGGCAATGATCCAACCAAATTCTGAATTTTGAAGAGTTGGACACTTATTTTGTTTTACTTGTCCAGGTAGTAAAATTGAGAAATGGTGATCTGCTCCTAGTAATAAGTCAATTTTACCAGTTTTGTTGAAGTTGGGATCCGCTAGAGGTATGCTTTTTGGCAGGTCAAACTTTTGCGTTATTGCTTCTGTGGGTTGATCTGCGACAATGTGCGGTAAAACAAAGGCTTCCACTCTTGTACTGAAATCGGTGTACCAACGGAAGACAAGAAGCCAGGATTGCTATTGGCCTTCAACAAATGACCCCTCCCACAACTGGTACCCAGATGCCAACTGGTAGTCAACCGACTCAATCTACACATCGACCTGTTGGAAACTACGAAATCAACATTTAAGTAATGTTGAACAGTCGTTTAACGGCCGGGAGTATGCTGTTGTAAATGCATGCTTAAAATACAAACTATGAATTTCTCACAGTAAAGACCAATGCAGGCTTTGCTTAGAATAGAACTAACCCCTACATATTTTCATAAACACTGTACTCACACTATATTTTTATACAACACAAAATTGTCCCCCACATTATGTTCACACACACAATCACATTTACACTATGAATAAGACCCCCAAATGTATATACATGTGACCCCCTAGATCCTAGAATCGTGTATATAAACTCGACCTTTTTCTTAATAAAATCAGTATTCAAGCAACTCTTGTCTATTCACTACTCTGCAATCAACGGGTGAGCATCGCTGTGTCTTTGGCCCCCATTTGCATGATCTCTCTGAAGTCCACCCAATTTCAAGTGTTGGTTGCGACAGCCCTATGTCACTAGTTTATGTTCTAGAGGCAAACATTTTTATAAATAATAAAATTATAAAATTCAATAACATTTTGAAATCGGTGTATTCTGATTTCACACATACATTTACTCTTGATCTGCTGAGTTGTGGTTGTCCTCCTACTCCTTCAATTCTTAGCGATGCCTTTTCTATTTTTAAAGATAATTGTTTTACTAATCTCTCTTAGATTGACTTTGGAGCCACTGTCTAATAGCGCACGAAATTCTCCTTCTCGCTCATTGGTCCCTTTAACAATTACCCTGGCTGTCGCTAGTAGGGTATAATTTTTATTACTTCCATATGTGGACGCAGCTGAGGACGTTGTTGTTACATTTGGTTTCAAGTTGTTATTTCCCAAATGTAACAATGTATTATGTTTTTTATCGCATTTTAAACATCCCTTTCAGGTACAAGCCTTTGACATGTGGTCGGTTTTAAAACAATTGACACACATTCTCTGTCTCTGTACCCAGTTTAACCGTTCTGCTGGAGATTTAGTTTTAAATTTATCACACTGAAACAGTTTGTGATTTAACTTACTGCAGAACGGACATGAAGATGAGTTTGTGCCAGACGCTGGTGCACATATTTTTTGCCTTTCCCTGGACTGCTTGGTACCAATCGCCTCTAGGGCAAGGAAACGTTGTTCCAAAAATGCAAGGAATTCTTTGGTCTTTTGCAATTCCCTTGTATCGGAAAGGGATTGTTCATATAGAGTGTGGGTAAGTCTATCCAATTTTCTTGTCATATGGAATATTATAATAGAATCCCAAGTTTCTGAGTCAATGCCTATATTCTTTAAGGCTTGCAATGATTCATGAATATTATCATGAAGATTCTTTATTGACAGGGCGTCGTTTCCAATGTTTGGATGATCAAATAATTTTTCGAACACTGCTGTAACCAAGACCCGTTTATTGTTAAATCGTTCTTGCAACATTTTCCATGCAGTGTCATAATTGACTTCTGTTAATTCAAGGTGCCTAATTAATCTTTCGGCATCCCCTGATAGATTTGCTTTTAAATACCACATCTTTTGTACAGCGGGTATGTTTGATTCATGAACCATTTTCTTAAAAATGTCATGAAATTGTTGCCATTTCAAATAATTTCCATCAAATTTTGGAATTGAAATTTTTGGCAACTGTAGTGACGACGTTGTCACATCATGTGCAGGTGGAACACAAAATTTCAGTATCGCCTTTTCTGCCATTATGAATGTTTCCAAATTGTATCCAGCTTCGACTGGATCTACTGCAAGTTTATACATCTCATAGTGCAGTTGTCCTATCTGCTGCCATAAGTTTTCTACAACTGTTTTGTAGTTCATTTTTTCTTCAGGAATTATTTGCTTTAATGTCCTGGAAAGTGTTGCTAGCAAAGCGCCTTGCTTTCTGATCAATGGTTGAATGTTAATGCGATCTTCATCTTTTTGATGGGCCAATTTGCTTTCTTCAATTTTTGCCCTTTGTAGTTTCCAGTCCTTTATTACTTCTTCTGTTAATTCTTTTAATTTTGAATAATATTCCTTTTTGAAGTAATCGTGACCGGATGGCTCGTATCCCAACGATTCCAATAAATCAGTGTGGGCTTTGTCAAATTCATCCCAAAGATCTTCAATCGTCTCAATTTTATTATCATAATAGAGAACTTTTGATTTTCTTGAGGCAGAGTCCTTTTTGACATTTCTGATGACATTTTGAATCTCTTCACCTCGCTCAAACTGTTGTTCGCATATTTTATCCATTTTACTTTATGTACTTTGATCCGTTGGAAGTATATTTTTTAGTCAATTGACAAGGTACGCTCCGACTCGCACCGATTAGTGATCAAAGTACTAGTAAATAAAGTTAAATTGAACAAGTATAAAGTTTTAAAAATTTTTTATTTTATTTAATATAAATGTATATAATGAATCGTAGAACCTTCGACTGCTTGGTCTCCGTGTTTTCCAGATGATTCAATTGATTGGGTACGCCTTGTCCCACGTTGCAGAACTCCAAATTTGGAGTATCCGATTATACTCTGCTGTCGTTCTAGTCCCCAAATTGGCTAGGTGACAAAGTGCTGATAATTTCAGTTGTCCGACAAACAGAAGTTTTTATGGTCGCCAAGTTGACCTGTTGTACACTAATAGTCGCCAAGTTGACTCAAATGTACTTTTTTCCAGGGTCCGTAACAGTTATAAGTGAAACTCAAAAAAATCAATTATAATTGTTAAACAATGATTTATATTCATTTAATCCAAAAATAATTGTTATTTTTGATTTTTAAAATATTTCTCCCGAATAACTTTTATTTTTGATTTTTATTTTTTTCCTCATACCATAACTGTTATTCGTAATAAAAAATATATAAATTATTTTTAACTCTTATTTTTGAGAAAAAAAAAATATAAATCATTTTTAACCATAGCTCGCAAATAACTGTCGACCGTTTCTCGTTGTCTGCAAATAAGTGTCTTTTACTGACTCTTTATGAAAAGACTCAGCGAGCAACCGATTTATCGGCTCTTAAATGAGATCGCTCGCGCTCGGAGCGAAACCGTTTTGTTCTATACTTTTTTGTTCTGGTTGTTCCAAGACCGTTTCGTCGTGTTTAGTGAAGCAAAAAGTCTTTTGCGTATGTATTGGTATACATTCACACGCATAGGCAAGCAAATCGAGAGCGCAGAAAGAAAAACGGTCAACAGTTATTTGCGAGCTATGTTTTTAACTCTTATTTTTGAGAAAAAAAAAATATAAATCATTCATAATTTTTATTTTTGAAAAAAAAAAAAATCATTTCTTGATTTTTATTTTTGAGAAATAAAAATAAAAATCATGAATGCGTTATATAAAAATAAAAATCATGAATGATTTATATTTTTTTTCTCAAAAATAAGAGTTAAAAATGATTTATATTTTTTTTTTCTCAAAAATAAGGGTTAAAAATAATTTAAATTTTTTTTATTACAAATAACAGTTATGGTATGAGGAAAAAAATAAAAATCAAAATTAAAAGTTATTCGGGAGAAATATTTAAAAAATTTTTTTTAATAAAAATTATGTTACTCATGATTTTTTGAAGAAAATTTTAAAAATAACAATTATTTTCGGTCCCTGCTTTTTTCCGCTGTGATTCTAGTCGCCAAATTGACTAGGTGACAAAGTGCTGACACAGTCAGTTGTCTCACAAGCAGATATAGTTTTTAGTTATGGTGTGCAATACCGTCGCCAAGTTGATATGCACAAATGCAATGATATCCAAATTAATCAATTGCTTCGTAAATATCGGGACCCCGGATTGTTGCTAGCCTGCAAAACCGTGCCCTCGCTAAGGAATATCAATATTTTCCAAAGCGTTGTATTAAAAGAGCAAATGATCGACAAGTTGACCAAAATTCCTTATATGCGTGTTATTGAGAAAATTAGTCTGAGTTGACAAAATTCTCACACTTTGACTGTTACACCAAAATGTTTTATTTTTTTAAATTGTGAACGCCAAAGTCGGGGGTCACCAAAATTTTATTGAATTTTATTATTTATAAAAATGTTTGCCTCTAGAACATAAACTAGTGACATAGGGCTGTCGCAACCAACACTTGAAATTGGGTGGACTTCGGAGAGATCATGCAAATGGGGGCCAAAGACACAGCGATGCTCACCCGTTGATTGCAGAGTAGTGAATAGACAAGAGTTGCTTGAATACTGATTTTATTAAGAAAAAGGTCGAGTTTATATACACGATTCTAGGATCTAGGGGGTCACATGTATATACATTTGGGGGTCTTATTCATAGTGTAAATGTGATTGTGTGTGTGAACATAATGTGGGGGACAATTTTGTGTTGTATATTCTAAGCAAAGCCTGCATTGGTCTTTACCGTGAGAAATTCATAGTTTGTATTTTAAGCATGCATTTACAACAACACGTAGATTAATGCTTGGCGTCATATTTATGCACAAGCTCCTTAATGGGGATATAGACTCTCCCGAGCTATTGAACCGAGTAAAACTATCAGTTCCTTGTAGACCTACTAGAAACTATATTCCTCTAACACTTCCACGATGTACTACTAACTACCTAATGTATGAACCTTTTCGAGTTCTTTGTTCTGATTATAATCGTCTTTATCATGTAATCAGTTCAGAGCTCTCTATTCCTTTACTAAAAACTTCTATCCTTTCCTATCTAGCACTTAATTAGCTATAGTTTCGCTTTTTGTCTGTGTTTTGTGAATTGTCCCCGCGACTCGAGCCGTGCGTTATGCGGCTTGCGCCCCTCGGTCGGTTGGGCGGGAGGTGTGGGCAATTAGTGCTCTCGTTGGGATTCGCGCGTAAAGTACTAAGCTTTATTTGTCGGACAAGTTCGGAACGTGATGGTAATACTGTTGTGTTATTTTCAATAGTGTGTACTATTGGAATTCTAATTGGAAAATGGAGATTATTGGGTCTCAATGTAAGAGAATCTGTATCGTTTTGAAACTCTGACAATTGAACTTTTTTAAAAAATCCATACCTATTATTCCATCACATGGTATGGGAAACTCTTGTTGGACTAAGTGGTAGTTGTGAGGCATTACATACCTACCGCTAGTAAGTTCGACAAAAGCTAGTACTTTAGAATTAATAGTTCCTTCACCAATTCCGCTAATTTTTGTTTTAATAGAATAGTTGACATTCTGTAAGTTATCTGAATCTTGTCTCAATATTGAGATATCTGCACCAATATATAGCAAAAATGTGAGTTTTATTTTTGTTTCCCCATTTTTTAATTGTATATATACACCCGACGCAACAAAAAAAGCCGCACTAGCAAAATTTTTACTTATTTCAAGTCAATTGTAGAAAAAAGTATAAAAATTAACAAAACCTTCCGATAAGTTAATTTCATATGGTTTATGGGTTAGTTTTCTAGCATATGGTAGATAATTCCATGTTTAGACTTTGACTTAAACATTTTAGGTTATAACCGTCAAAAAAAAAAAAAAATTATAAAATCGAAAAATAATTTTACAATGTTATAATGATTTTTTCCACTTTAGTTATCAACAAATATTTGCTACTAACATTTTTTGTTTTATTTTGATTTTTGGAAAAGTGCAATTTAACCACTAACGGATTATCCTTATATTTTGGTAACTGCGTAGAAAAGTTAAACTTATTTATATTTTCCAGTATTAACAAAATCTAGTCTTAGATTCGGCTTCGGTTTGTATTTTAAATTGCATCCTCAAGCAAAAATATAAGGATAATCCCTGTTAGTGGGTAAATTGCACTTTTCCGAAAATCATTTATCTCGTTCAGAGCCGCCCACCCCCAATATCCTTGTGTCCAGGAAGATTCAACTTGGACATTTTTGAAAGAAGGACTCATCATCATTAAAGTTCTGTATAATTTGCTTTAGTTTTCTAGAAATTCAAGTGGTTTTTCTTGATTTTTCTTGCAAAGACTCCAAAATTTTTAAATAAGTTTTTGGCATAAAAGTCGCGCAATTGAAAAGAAACTAAAAACAATGATTTAATGAAAAGGAATAATAAAAAATATTTGCTTTAATGAAATTTCATTTAAATATTTTGTCATTTCGATTGCTTTTGTGCCCAACAGGACCAAAGTAGTAAAAATGGCAATGTGGAGTATAACGAAATTAAAAAAAAAAAATTAGCAGTTTTTGAGACTACAAAGTAAAACAAAAAATGTTAAAAGCAAATATTTGTTGATAAATAAAGTGGAAAAAATCATTACAACATTGTAAAGTTATTTTTTGTTTTTATAAATTTTTTTTTTTTTGCTGTAATAACCTAAAAAGTACGAAAATTAGAGGAAAATCTTCAAATTATTCAAAAAAATGTTTAAGTCAAAGTCTAAACATGGAATTATCTACCATATGTTAGAAAACTAACCCATGATCATTTTGATACTTTTTTCTACACTTGACTTGAAATAAGTGAAAATTTTGCGAGTGCGGCTTTTTTTGTTGCGTCGGGTGTATATTGTAATTGAGATTATTGTAACTGCCCCGGCCTCTGCCATTGTTATAGCTATTGCCGCGGAATCGGTTTCCACCGCCGGTTATAATTTACTTGCCAGTTCCTATAGACTAGTACGTTATTTGATCGGCCGGTTGCTTCTGTGCATGCATTTACAAATTTGGCAACAACATCATTCATGTTGTTAAATGTGCCGGCCTGCATTATCGTTTTTACTTGTAGCACAGTTTTGTGTTATGGCCTTTATGTCCGAAGTCATGCTATATTTGTCGGCCAATTCTTGGTTTACCCTTTCACTAATATAAGCTCCTTGTAGGCTTTAAGTGAGGATTTCAACCTCATGGGTGTATTGGCCCGCTGTTTTATTTTTCTGCTGCAAAATGAGCATTTTGGCTTTAATGACCTCCACAGACTCTCCTTTGACTGTTCTTGATAGTTTTTCTATAATTTCAGGTACTGTCTCTTCAGTACTTATTAGGTTTCTTGCGTGGCCTTTTAATCTTGTTTTTATTATATTTACGGCTGTTGTTTCTGTTCACGCCAGAAAGGGTTACCAGCAGGGGAATGAAGAGGGATTTAGCCACTATCCCCGAACGGGCATACTAGTATAATTACTAAACTAAGTTCTAAGGAAAACTCCATCTTGCGAAGTTGTTTTTTTTTTCTCCCCGGTATATCCAATCGTCATCCGCGATTTCTTGGCCCCGTAAACTTACAAAAAGTAACTTATATTCTATAACGCCTCATATAATTGTGTCCCGGTACTTATGTGCAATAAATTGGCCTGTGTTTAACCAAGTTACCGCGCGTCTTCAATTCATTCCTTCAACAATTGGGTAATATGTCTGGGCTCTCAGATCAGAAGCTTCGCCCCTCCACAATCATTGGTCCTTCGAGTCGGATCTCCTTCCACACGCCCCAGCTTCGCATCGGTGGAGAATCTGATAAGTAGAAACATTCCTATTACCATTCCATTTATTTTCCAATACATACATATAGCGACTTTTCACTCTAATTTGTGTGGACATTCAATTATATTTTCCTCATCTATCCTGATCACGTAGCTTAGCCTAGCATTTTTGCCACTTTCATCACATTTTGCCTTTGATTTTTTTCCATTCGCGTACCAACTACACACACACATACATAAGTGAATACAAGTGCAAGCTGCAATTAAAAAGTGCTTTAGTTTTCGTGTTTGGCCCAAGATCACCAACAAACTTACCTGTAAACGACTTCGTCGTTCCAAAAAAACCTCAAGAAAAAAGAATTAACTTGAAAGTGCGCCCACACTTACATGCACACATACATATGTATGTATGTGTATCCATCCATACATAAATCGGTGTGCCGGCAGTTGCATATAACGGTAGAATTCAACATTTCGGCATTTATTTTTCCGAGATTTTCCTCACTAACTTTCCGAACTTCCAGCATTCGCACTTCACTTGCACTTTAATTTCTCCGGCAAACGCGTTAAAATTAATTAAAGAGTCAAAATTTCCAATGTAAACAAACCACCAATTGGCAGCACAGCTGATGCCCAATAGTGGTGGCCCTTGACGATCACGAAATCACGACTTCAATCACCGTCACGATAGTTGCTTCTCCAGCAATAAGTTAAATAAAAATTAACTTTCTCAAGTGAAAATAAATAAATTTCAGAATAAATATTAAAAAAAAAAATTATTCCACTTCCGAATAAATAATTTCGGCATTTTCGTGTGTGTGTGACTAATAATTTCCGTCAAATTTCCCCAAAAAGTTTGCGCCGTTTCCGCGTTTCGTATTTCCAGCGAAATCGATTCAAAATATTCCGGTTTTTCATTTTTATAATTAATTTTCCCAAAATTTTAAATCTAATGAAATACCGTGCAATAGCACAGGGCATTCCAGCCACGGACAAATCTTAGCGGCTTTTCGACCCGCTTGCAGCAAATAAAATCATCTGAACAAATAAATCCGAAAAGCTGCAATCGAAATAGCGATTAATGATTTTGGACCGTTTCCACTGGACCACATAAACTACAGTCGCCACACAAATCACATTTTAAAATTATTTATTCTAATTTTTAGGGATTTCATCTTCAAAATATATATTTTTATTTATTGTTATTCCATTCGTCGATTTGCCGACGCACCCGTTCGGTTTCCAAATTCGATATCATACAGTCCACTATGGTCAAATTCGTTGACCAACACGATATCCTTCGTGACTTGTTCTAGTCCAATAAAGTTATGCCCACAGATCCTGCTAAAAGCAGCCACCAAACCGATCGTCAAGCAGTGCCTCGAAGGTCCACGTCGCCATCCATGCCGCTATCTAATTCCAAGGTATCCCGCAATACCGACACCGTTAAGCGTTCCTCCAACGCTCAATCATCACCAGGCCTTTCCGGCACTACTCCCAAAAGAGCATCCGTCTGCAGTCACATTCCCTCGCCAGCGCATTTTGACTCTAGCTCCCATTCAATTCCACGTGTCACGGTTTCCGCTCTCACCTCCAAAACAATAACCCGATCTAAGTCCCAGCGACTGTCCGAAGCAACTAACATATCCGTGAACCACTTTATCGCCGCTTGTGACGGTCTGACCGACTTCGAGGTCAACACAATGGGCTCCCTCGACGGTGACGTCCCATTATTTTCGATGAAAATGGACTTGGAGGCGACAAAAGTCTTGTGGAGCAGAGTCGAATCCGAGTACTTATCATGTACCAGAGCCCTTACGGCTGACGCGAGCGAAGAAAGCAAGACCTATTTGGTGACGGTGCAATCCAAATATGCATACGTATATATGGTGTACGTACGGTGTGGTAGCACCTTAGGAGAACGCATAGTGCGACTCCAGTCATCCAGTACAACTCTTGCGTCCCAGAACGCCCCTGAAATCTGAGAACAGCACGCCCATGCTGGCTATCTGCTACCTCCGTGTGAGGTGGACGTGTTCACGGGCGACTATAATCAGCGACCTGTTCACAGCCTTGTATGTGAACAATCCGAGGTTGGCACCAGTTGAAAAGCTGTATCATCTGGTGTCCAAAACGCGCGGCGAGGCAAAGGCAATTGTTTCCAGTTCCCCACTCACTAACGACGGTTTCCATGCGGCTTGGGAGAATCTTCAAGCTCGGTTTGAAAACAAGAGACAGCTTGTTGCCAGCCAGATGAAGATTCTCTTTAACCTTCCAGCAGTCGTTCACGAGACTTGCGCCGCCATGAAAGTATCCAGACCACCATCCAAGGGTGCTTACCACGCTCACGCGATCCGGTGTTAGCACGGAGAACAGGGACGTTTTGTTGGTGGCGCTTTGTACATCCAAACTGCCCAACGCCACCATCGCATTATGGGAACAATCCATCCCAAACAAGACTTCCTCTCATCCTGGTCCGACCTGAACAAGTTTCTAATAGATCGGTATCGCGTTCTAGAAATGTTGGAAGGTCGAAAGCACACTCCTGCGCTACAAGTAATCCCAGCAGCCGTCCGCAAATCTGGGCCTGTCAACAAGGTCTCCTGCCAATTGTGTGGCGGAGAGAACCATCCGATCCGCGTCTGTCCAAAATTTGCAGATATGCCCGTGCAAGAACGAGTGGCGGCAATTAAACATTTAAAGTTACGTCTCAATTGCTTTGCATGTGGCCATCCATTGCGAAAGTGTCCTAGTGTCCATAATTGCCGCAGGGGCCAGGAGCGGCACCACAGACTCTTGCATCGCATCAACATTTCCACAGTGACGACTTCCAGTGTGCAGCCACCAACAACAAATCCTCGGCGACAACAAACAAACTCTCTCCCTGCAGAGTCAGTTGAGCGCCCAAATCCGAGCAATGGCCTTAAGAAGTTAATTTTGGTAATTTTACGACATCAAGGTGCCGAATTCCATGCACGCGCCTTGATAGATACCGGATCTGAAGGAACATTCCTATCCAAGAGGATGTTCGACCTGGTGAGACCCCGGTTCCGTGTCACTGACGCTGAAATCAGTGGCATCTCCAGTTGTGTTGCCAACGCTCACAAAGTGTGTGAACTAAAAATCTCTTCTCCTAGAGATCCTTCCAAGCACGTGGAAGCGAACGCTTTCGTCTTGCCCAACCTTCCTTCCTTCCGTCCTGCCCGGTTCCCATTAAGATAAAGGAGAGCATTCCGCGTCTTCCTTTAGCAGATCCACATTTCCACGAAAGTTCTCCAGTAGACTTAATAATCGGTGTGGATCTTTTCCCTCGCGTTTTAGGAAAGCGTATCGAAAAGGCCATCTGCGAGTCCCTCCTTGCTCTGGAGACGATATTCGGGTGGATTCTGTGCGGTCCCACAGTTGAGCCGACCACTGGGTCCACGTCTGCAGCTCAAATTTCCTCGTCTCTAAAAACCGCTCGTCCTTGCCTCGAAGGAAGCGGTGGACTTCATCGAGAGAAATCCTACCTGTGTAAGGTTTGCGGAGGAGTTCATGCGCTCCGCAAATGTCGGCAGTTTCTTAATCTCTGCGTGACAAGGCGACTACAGGCAGTATTAGAGCCCAAATACTGTCCTAACTGCCTCGCCCACGAGCACTCCACAGGATTGTGTAGAAGTAAATCGGGCTGTCGCCGGTGTGGTGAGAAACACCATACCCTCCTCCATCCCACGGCATCCGTAGCACGACGATGAGCTTTTCAGAGGAATCTACCGCAACGGGGCTCGTCGAACTCCAAATGCGCACCCCGAGCGCCCACGAGGCATACCTCTATCCTGAGGTCATCCAATCCAGTAGAACTCCTTTAGTTCGGCGCTTACCAGTCCACCCGGGCTATTGCAACTTGTTGCAAGGGGGGCGGTATGTTCACGCAAGAAAGGGTGACCAGCAGGGGAATGAAGAGAGATTTTGCCACTATCACCTAACGGGCACACTAGTATAATAACTAAGCTAAGTTCTAAGGAAAACTCCTTCTTGAGAAATTGTTTTTTTTCTCCCCGTTATATCCAATCGTCATCCGAGATTTTTTGGCCCCGTAAACTTACAAAAAGTAACTTATATTCTATAACTTATGTGCAATAAATTGGCCTGTGTTTAACCAAGTTACCGCGCGTCTTTAATTCATTCCTTCACCAAATGGGTAATAAGTCTAGGCTCTCAGATCAGAAACTTCGCCCCTCTACAATCAATTGCCAAGTCTCTCAAAACTATTTGAAAAGGTAATACAGCTCCGTATAAACACAATCCAGAAAAACCAAAATATAATACCACATCATCAGTTTGGCTTCCGTGAAAATCATGGCACAATTGAGCAAGTCAAGCGTATCACCTCAGAGATCCGAACAGCATTCGAGCAAAAAGAATATTGCACAGCAATTTTCCTAGACGTCGCCCAAGCCTTTGACCGAGTTTGTCTTGATATATAAAATAAAAGCGACGCTCCTACAATATACACACAAGCTAATGGAATCTTATCAATTCAACCGAAAATTCGCTGTACGATGTAATAGCTTCACCTCTAATGACTTTGAATCAAAAGCAGGAGTACCTCAAGGCAGCGTGTTGGGTCCAACACTTTATATTCTGTACACAGCGGACATACCAACAAATCGTACACTCATCACATCTACTTTCGCCGAAATGTCCAAATGTCCGGTCAAGGCTGCTGAGCAACTGGCAACTCACTTAAAGGAAGTAGAAAAGTGGCGAAACAGAAATGCGAGCACGTTACGTTTACCCTCTACAGACAAACCTGCCCATAGTTGACATTGAACAATGTGACAGTGCCTCAATCCGTCGATATAGTATATCTTGGAGAAGATTAACTTGGCGGAAGCATATCGAAGCTTAAAGCAACTGGATTACACTGGCTCATCAATGCACGATCTCCCATATGTCTGGAATTCAAAGTTCTCCTCTACAACTCGGTATTAAAACCCATCTGGACATACGGCTCTGCTCTGTGGAGAAACGCAAGCAATATCGAAACCATACAAAGGGCACAATATAAGGTTCTCAGAACTATCACGGGAGCACCTTGGTATATTAGAAACGAAAACGTACAGAAAGATTTACACATTTACGAAATAAAGTTATAACAGCTGAAGTACACCGCTAAACTGCAGGCACACCCGAATACCCTGGCCAAATCATTAACCCGATTGCGTGAAAGAACTCGTCTCCAATGAAACGACCTCCCAACCCTCTAGCAATTAATCAGGGCGATAGATCAATGTAGCATCTTTCAGATGTTAGCTTATTTTTTAGATTAAGATAAAGAAACTCGAGAAACTGAAAGAACTCGTCTCCAATGAAACGACCTCCCAACCCTCTAGCAATTAATCAGGGCCATAGATCAATGTAGCATCTTTCAGATGTTAGCTTATTTTTTAGATTAAGATAAACCTAGAAAATTGTTGTTAGTCATATAAGCCTATATAAGAGATCCAACAAACAAATAAAACGTTAAAAAAAAAATTGACGGACGACTTTAGCACTAGCTGGAAGCACTACAGCGTTATTATCACAAGTATGTGTAATTGGTATATATATTTGATAGTTGAGATTGTTTGGCCGAAGTATAAGAGTATCACTGGAATGTGTGAAATATAATTGGAAGTTGAATTTTTTAATGAATGCCAATTATACCGTCGCTCGGAATCGGAAAGTTTTTTCCTGAATTTAATTCTACAAATGTCAAACCTATTGAAAAACTGATCCTTCCCCTATTCCTGAAATTTTTGTTGTTGTATTAACATTTTCGAAAATGTCGACATTTTCTTTTAATAGTGGGATGACTGCACCAGTATTAATTAGTAAGATGAATTCGCTACCTGATTTTTCACTTTTTCAGTTTCACATATATGTATGTTTAAATTAAGGTTAATATTTTGTACTTTTAAATGTCTTAATTGACAATTGACTGTCACCGCGATCGGACGTACTTTTTATTGCACTCCGCGAGTTCTTCGGTGTCAGCGCAATAAAACAACGCTAAAACAACAAAGTGACAGGGCTCTCAGTCGCCACAGAGACGCCCAACTATAATTATATTGTTATTTGTATCTACAAATAGCAATACTTAGTAAATAACTAAATTTACTAGTAATGCCAACGCGTCAAGAGATTAACTCGGGCCCTTCTTCACTAGACTCTCGCCAGCAGAAACTACAAGAACAAATTCTTCACCAACAAAACGAGCGTCGGCTCTCTGTGCAACGCAACAATGCGTATCTCTCAGTAGTATCTCCAACTACCACAACTACAACGAGCGCTGAATCCAAAAGTGCAAGTACGAGCAAATTGCTTACACCAACCAGCAACAACAATTTGTCTTGGAGCGCCCAATGCGCTTCACCATCAAATTCGCTGACACCTGAAGTGTTAATTGGGTCATCGGGTTCGCCGACCGCCGTTAGCGCGCTCACAACAACAACAATTGCAGCTACTGCTCCAACAACAACTCTAAAAGCAGCAACGTCTGCATACCTTCGATCACCGTCCAGCAGACTACCTCAACAAAATCTGCCCATCCAGTGACGATGAATCCAAAGTCACCTGTTCAGACTGGTATGGACAGATACATTAATATAAACAAGCGAAAGCTTAGCCATCAGACAAAAAGGGGCAACACTCCCAAGATGTCGAAAAATAGCATTGTTGAACAAAAAGCATTGGAAACCAATAGATTCCAAATATTGGCAAATCAGCCGGAATCTCAAGAAGGAGATTCCCAAATTCAACCCTCTGTAGCCAAGCCACCACCATTCTATATCCGTGGTGCAAACTGCACTTCTTTGGTGCCGAAATTGGTAGCGCTAGTTGGTCAAAACAACTTTTATGTGACACCAATCAATAGGGGTAACATAAAAGAGACCAAAGTTCAAGCCAAAAGTGAAGAATTCTATCGTACTATTGAAAAGTACTTTAGAAAGGAAAGTGTGAATTTCTACACATTCCAACTAAAGAGTGCCAAAGGCCTTCAAGCGGTGATCAAAGGCATTGAACCAACGGTTCCGACTCAGGAAATAGTTGAAGCATTGGAAGAGAAGGGCTTTGAGGTAAAGTCCGTCTCAAACATACTGAACAGAAATAAAGTGAAGCAACCTCTATTCAAACTGGAGTTACAGCCCACATGTGATAAAAAAACTTAAACCCAACACAGTGCACCCTATTTATAATCTTCAACTTCTGCTACATCGCAGAATTACTGTCGAAGAGCCGCATAAGAGGACACACCCGGTACAATGCACTAATTGCCAGGAGTTTGGGCACACAAAGTCCTTCTGCAGCCTTCGCCCAGTTTGCGTTGGCTGTGGACAAACTCAAAAAGATTGTGTCTGCACCGATGACAAATCAAATACAAATACAAGGAAGTGCGGCAATTGTGGTGGTAATCACACAGCGAACTACAGAGGATGCCCCGTTTATAAGGAACTCAAGGCCCGCCTCAACGCGAAGAAATCAACGGCTCGTATCCAGGGATCGACACTAATTCTCTCTCAAACAACACCGGGAATATTCTTCTCAAGAGCTGTAAGGTCATCAGCGACCCCAATATCAACTACTCCTGGAGTAACTTTTGCAAGCGTGCTACGCAACGGAAATGCACAGCCCACTCAAACAATAGATCCCGCTACCATTCAATCTAACGCGGCCCCAAGTCCATCCGTACTTGGCCAGAACCCCAACGGGATCGAAACATTGTTAATCTCGCTCAACCAAAACATGACAAATTTCATGACATTCATGCAAAATTGCATGCAGGAACTGATGCGGAATCAGAACTTGCTTATTCAAAAGCTTATGGACAATAACAAATAATGTCAGCACTACATATAGGCCTCTGGAATGCAAACGGCATTTCCAAGCACAAACAAGAATTGTCACTGTTTCTGGACTCAAATGATATTGATATTATGCTGCTATCAAAAACACACCTCACAAACAAAAATAACTTTCAAATACCCAAATATGTATTCTACGCAACAAATCACCCAGACGGCAAGGCTCACGGAGGAACTGGTATCCTAATCAAAAACCGGATTAAACACTGTCTGCACAATGGATTTGCCAAACAACACCTACAAGCAACTTCAATAAGTGTCCAAACCACTTTCGGCAGTACAACCGTGGCTGCACTGTAGTGTTCACCACGATTCTCAATCTCTGAAAAAGAGTTTACTGATTTCTTCAATACACTCGGAGTACGATTTATTGCTGCAGGAGACTACAACGCCAAGCACCCTCATTGGGGATCCCGCCTGGTAAATCCAAAAGGCAAACAGCTGTATAACACAATCATCAACCCAGCAAACAAAATGGGCTATGCCTCACCGAATAAGCCCACGTACTGGACAGCAGATCCACGCAAGCTCCCAGATCTAATAGACTTTGCAATCACCAGGGGAATTGCGCACAATTTAATAACGGCAGAGTCACTAGCAGAATTGTCATCGGACCACTCGCCAGTAGTTTTCACCATATTAACACAACCACAAATAATAAAGCACCCACTCGGGCTAACAAATTGGAAAACAAACTGGCTCAGATTTAAAAAATACATAAGCACCCATATCGAGCTGAATCCCAAACTGGACGACGAAGAAGACATCGAGCTTTGCACCTCTGCACTAGAGTCGACGCTTATTGAAGCAGCAGATATCTCTACCCCGATTATCAGCCACACGCAGGAAAAACACAAGTCCAACAACCGACTAATTGAACTACTTCTAGCAGACAAAAGACGGCTCAGGCGAGAATGGCAAATGTCTCGATCTCCGGCAGCAAAACAACGCCTAAAGGCAGCTTCGCGAACTCTAGCAAAGGCGCTTAGGCAGGAAGAAGCAAGGACACAGCGGCTGTACATCGAAAAGCTCACGCCTACCAGCACCAAATATCCGCTGTGGAAAGCACATCCAACCATAACTGATCCAGCCGAGATAATTTCACCTATACGATGCCCAACTGGCAAATGGGCCCGTTCAGACGAAGAAAGAGCACTCATCTTTGCAGCTCATCTAAAAACGGTCTTTCTGCCAAATCCGTCAACAAACTCTTTTCAGCTCCCCACCTTGCGCACCCCAATGGAAAGTGAGCAACCGAAATTCCAAGCGGAGGAAATTTCTGCAATTATTAAAAACTATCTAAACCCAAGAAAGTCGCCCGGCCATGACAAAATAACCCCAAAAATGATCCGAGAACTCCCGATCTGTGCCGTGCGTTACATCTGCAAACTTTTCAACGCGATAGTAAAAAGTGGTCATTTTCCCATAAGTTGGAAAAAATCAGTAATCATAATGATCCCAAAACCCGGAAAGGTCAAAACACAGCTATCATCGTTCAGACGCATCAGTTTATTGCCAAGTCTTTCAAAACTAGTTGAAAAGGTACTACTACTCCGTATAAATACAATCCTGGTAAACCAAAATATAATCCCACATCATCAGTTGGGCTTCCGTGAAAAGCATGGCACAATTGAGCAAGTCAACCGGAATCTTATCTATTCAACAGAAAATTCGCTGTACGATGCAATAGCTTCACCTCTGATGACTTCGAATCAAAAGCATGTGTACCTCAAGGCAGCGTGTTGGGTCCAACACTTTATATTCTGTACACAGCGGACATACCAACAAGCCCTGCACTCATCACATCTACTTTCGCCGATGACACGGCTATCCTTAGCCGCTCCAAACGTCCGATCAAAGCTGCTGAGCAACTGGCAACCCATTTAAAGGAAATTGAAAAGCAGATTGGCGCATCCGTGTAAATGAACAGAAATGCAAGCACGTTACGTTTACCCTCAATAGAGCAAACTGCCCATCATTGACGCTCAACAACGTGCCAGTGCGTCAATCCGACGATGTTGTGTATCTTGGAGTTCACCTGGACAGAAGATTAACTTGGCGTAAGCATATCGAAGCCAAGAAAAAGCAACTAAAGCTCAAAGCAATCGGTCTACATTGGCTTATCAACGCACGATCTCCCCTATGTCTGGAATTCAAAGTTCTCCTCTACAACTCTGTATTAAAACCCATCTGGACATATGGCTCTGCACTATGGGGAAACGCAAGCAAGAGCAACATCGAAACCATACAAAGGGCTCAATCCAAGGTTCTTAGAACCATCACGGGAGCACCTTGGTATATCCGAAATGAAAATGTACAGAAAGACCTACACATTCCTAGCGTAATAACCGAAATAAAGGTACAACAGCTTAAGTACACCGCTAAACTGCAGGCACACCCGAATACCCTGGCCAAATCATTAACCCGAGCATGCGATAGAACTCGTCTCCAACGAAACGACCTTCCAACCCTCTAGCAAATAATCAGGGCCATAGATCAATGTAGCATCTTTCAGATGTTAGGTTATGTGTTAGATTAAGATAAACCTAGAAAATTGTTGTTAGTCTTATAAGCCTATATAAGAGATCCAACAAACAAATAAAACGTTAAAAAAAAAAAAAAAAAAAAATGTCTTAAGGGAATTATTGGTTTTCCGGATCACTTTGCACAACCCGTATTTTTTAATTGCTATTGTTGTGGCTGCTATTTGAATTGCCTCGGCCTCTCTAAAGTTTCTTCTGGTTTGGCTTTGTCCTCTATAGGAACTATAGGAACTATTATTTCTAGTATTTCGGAACCCGTTATATTGGTAAACGCCTCTTCCACGGTAGTTACCTCGGTTTCCTCGTTGGTTTTAAAATTGATCATTTTGGTTTTGGGTGTAATAAATGACGCATCCTGTCATTTATTTAGATCAACATTCAGTTAAATTTAAAAAAAACGGCTTTATTTTTGGGAGCTTCCGCTCTCGGTGAAGTCTGATTTTATTCTTATTCTATTGTTTTTCTTCAATACTGAATTTGGCTTAAGCTTAGGTACAAAAAGTCTTAGTCAGTTATTGTGAGTGTTACTGTATGTATGTTGCAATCACACTGTAAAGTGCATGTTCAGCATTTTACATTTGCCTCTGTCGTCCAACATTGCATTAGTTGATCGAGCTTCGAGTGCTCTAGTTTTCTTTATATATTTATGTGGTTGCTTCATACGAATATAGTACACCTCCCTTTTTAGAGAAATGATGTAATATTCTATGTCATTTTTTGTTGGTTATTATTGTATTGTGTGCAATGTATTTTGTAGTGATAATGTAATGTGGTGTTCAAAAAATGTTTCTTTCTCTTTTTTTTTTTGTTTTTTTTTTCTTTTGAAATTGATAATGTGCAGTAAAAATTGTAAACAAAATTTATTTAAATGGAATAAAAGTAATAAAATTGATATATGAAAAATTAATATTATAATGGATATAAAAATATCAAATAAAATATATATGTAAATAAACATTTAAAAATATAAAATGATAAGAAAATTTTTTTTTCGTTGGTTGATCAGACCGTTTTCATGAAAACATAACTTTTATATGTTTTTAATCTATCCTTATGTACTTTTTGTTTCTTTTGTTCATTATCTATTATTATAACATTATTGTTATCTTTTATTTTCGCTAATTTTGTGAATATACTGGATCTCACTTGTGACCTGTTTCATTCTTTAATAGTACCTTATCTCCTACCTTTAATTCAAGAGTTATTACTTTCTTATCATAGTTTAATTTTCTATAAAACTTGGCTTTTTCTAACATATCTCTAGCTATATGCTATTTCTAATATAAATTTTACTTCTTTATAGTAATCATCTATTACTTTTTTTTACTAACTTCATCTATTACTTACTATTACTAATTCTATGATTTTTTTTTGTAATCTTCCAAATACTAGTTAATAGGGACAATAATCGTGTGCGGCTGATGGTGTCGTGTTAAAACAGTATGTAAAATACTGAATCCAAACATCCCAGTCAGATTTATCTACGGAAATTTATGAACGAATGTTTTCATTCAGAGTTCGATGACTTCGTTCAATTGTTCCTTGCGTCTGGTGGTGGTAAGCTGTAGATGTAAGATTTTTAATCTTCATGTATTTGCACAATTCTGATATAATTTGATTTTTTACTCAGTACCCATGTCCGAAATGAACGTCTTCATTGGACTTAAGTATAAAGTTCTCAAATATTGCTTTTGCTATTGTGTTTGCATTTTTATTTGCAACGGGTATAGCTATTAGATATTTGGGTAAATCACAGATTAAGGCTATTATATATTCACTGCCATAATCTGATTTTGGTAGTGGATTAACTGTATCCACTAAAACTATATCAAATGCTTTTATCGGTGTTTCAGTTAAGATCATTGGCGTATTCGTATGTATCAGGGACCGAAAATAATTGTTATTTTTAAAATTTTCTTCAAAAAATCATGAGTAACTTAATTTTTATTTAAAAAAGTTACTTTTTACTGTTATTCCTGATTTTTAAAATATTTCTCCCGAATAACTTTTAATTTTGATTTTTATTTTTTTCCTCATACCATAACTGTTATTTGTAATAAAAAAAATATAAATTATTTTTAACTCTTATTTTTGAGAAAAAAAAAATATAAATCATTTTTAACTCTTATTTTTAAGAAAAAAAGATAAATCATTCATGATTTTTATTTTTATATAACTCATTCATGATTTTTATTTTTATTTCTCAAAAATAAAAATCAAGAAATGATTTTTTTTTCTCAAAAATAAAAATCATTTCTAAGTTATTGATGATTTCTGTTTTCCCACTCCAAAAATACTACTCAACCCGTAAGAATATGCTTTAATTCACGACTTTGACTATTGGTAAACAACAATAATTATTACGGTACATGTGAAACGGTTGTTGGTATAGTCAGTGGCGGATCAAAAGGGTAATCGATATTTTCAATGAAAACCCATAGAAGAATAAGTACGCCTCTGTAATAGTAAGACTTAATAACAGTTCAGCAATCATGGGCTCGACTGCCAAATGAATTACTATTCTGTTGATTTCGGTTGAGTTGTTGTTGCGTTCCGCAGGGGAAGTTAGAGCTCTTTTTCGACCCTTAAAATTTTTTCCATATGCCTCCGAATCTTTTAAATATATATTAAGAGTTTTGGAGCTACGCTCTATCTTCTTGCTAATTATTCAATTTGATAGTCCTTGAAGTGGAAGAAGATAATTTATCAACTCTAAGAAACGTGAACTCAGTCTATTTCAGTGGCCAATCAAAAGCTATGACCAGCAGTGTATATCTGATAAAAACCGAACTTTATAACAGCCGTTTCACATGTACCGTAATAATTATTGTTGTTTATCAATAGTCAAAGTCGTGTATTAAAGCATATTCTTACGGGTTGAGTAGTATTTTTGGAGTGGAAAAACAGAAATCATCAATAACTTAGAAATGATTTTTATTTTTGAGAAAAAAAGATAAAAATCAAGAAATGATTTTTATTTTTTTTTTCAAAAATAGAAATTATGAACGATTTATATTTTTTTTTTTCTCAAAAATAAGAGTTAAAAACATAGCTCGCAAATAACTGTTGACCGTTATTCTTTCTGCGCTCTCGTTGCGAGCACAACCGAAATACTTCATACTCTCTCGCTCTGAGCAAGAGACTCATGCTGTCTTCATTTGTGTTTTCTGTTGAGTTCTTTTCTTTGAGCGCTTTGTATATCGGTCTTTCAATGAGCAGTGCGTAAAGAGCGAAGCGAGAAACGCTCGCACAATGAGACTCAGCAAAAGACCGATTGACCGAAAAACTCAACGCAAACGGTCTTTACGGTTTACTCACACACTCAATCCACGATCGCATATCATATATTTCGTTTGACAATCAGACACTTAACGATTTGCTTGCCTATGCGTGTGAATGTATACCAATACATACGCAAAAGACTTTTTGCTTCACTAAACACGACGAAACGGTCTTGGAACAACCAGAACAAAAAAGTATAGAACAAAACGGTTTCGCTCCGAGCGCGAGCGATCTCATTTAAGAGCCGATAAATCGGTTGCTCGCTGAGTCTTTTCATAAAGAGTCAGTAAAAGACACTTATTTGCAGACAACGAGAAACGGTCGACAGTTATTTGCGAGCTATGGTTAAAAATGATTTAAATTTTTTTTTTTCTCAAAAATAAGAGTTAAAAATAATTTATATTTTTTTTATTACGAATAACAGTTATGGTATGAGGAAAAAAATAAAAATCAAAAATAAAAGTTATTCGGGAGAAATATTTTAAAAATCAAAAATAACAATTATTTTTGGATTAAATGAATATAAATCATTGTTTAACAATTATAATTGATTTTTTTGAATTTCACTTATAACTGTTACGGACCCTGGTATGTATTGTTGTTTTAGACGTTTGGCACTTATGACATTTCCTTAGGTACCCTTTAATATGACCTGTCATATTTTTCCAATAGTAATGTCTCTTTACTTTTGCTATCGTTTTAGTAATGCCAGTATGACCTCCCTGAATTGGATCATCATGGTATGTAGACAATATTTTTTCTATATCTTTCTCGTTTCTAATATGGGTCACCGGTTGGAGTAGCGCTACTCGTAATGATTTTAAAATTTTATTGCCCTTTGATTTAAACGTATCTATTGAAATAAATTCAAAGATCTTTCCACTCGAGTTGTTTAGTTTTAGTATGCCGGCCTCTTTTTCCAGCCTTTGGAAAAACTGACCTAAGTCAAGTATTCCATTGGTATACATGTTGCTAACATCAATTCTTGCGATCACTTTGTTTCCATGTTTTAGTAAACATTTTGATTCAGTTAATCGTAAGGTCACTACTTTGCGTACTTCGTCATTTGTTATGACTTCATGTACGTTGAGCTTAGAATATCTTTATTATTTTGCCTTGGCAATAATATCGTTTCATTCTCTGCGCAGTCATTTTTCTGTCTACTTTGTTGCCTGGTAGTGACTTTCAGGACTTTTGATTGTAAGTCTTTTAACTCGGATATGGTAATCCGGGAAAGGGCATCAGCCACATAGTTATCTTTTCCCTTAAGATATTCCACAGTGAATTCATATTCTTCTAAATCAAGCCTAATACGAATTAATTTTGAACTTGGATTGACCATTGAAAATAAATATGTTAACGGTCTATGACCAGTTTTGACAGTAAAGTCCCATATATATATGGTCGAAAATGATTGATAGCCCAGTGAATTGCTGCTAATTCTTGTTCTGTGGTACTTTTATTGCTTTCGCCCTTTGTAAAAGCACGAGATACATAGGCAACTGGAAGTTGAAGTCCATCGTAATTCTGCGTTAGGACTGCTCCACATGCTTCATTGCTTGCTTCTATTATTATGCAAAATTCTTTGCTGAAATCTGGGTATTGCAATAGAGTCGGTTTGACTAATTGTTCTTTGAGATATTCGAATGCTTTTTGACAATCTTTTGTCCATTCGGTTTGAACATTCTTTTTGCATAGTCTAGTTATATGTCTTGAATAATTGAAAAAATTGTTTATAAAACGTCTATAATAGTTACAAAATGCAACGAATCTTCTAGCGCTGTCTGCGTCCGTTGGGACTGGATATTTTTTAATGACATCATATTTCTTGTCATCCGGTAAAATTCCTTTATCGGTTCACTTATGACCCAGAAAAGTTACTTCGTGCATAAAAAATGAACATTTTCTGAACACCCGATGACAATTAGATCGTCCATATATAAGAATGCCTGGGATGGTTCAAGACCAGAAAATGCAATTGTCATCATTCTTTTGAAAGAATTAGCCGCTATTTTCAATCCATATGGTAATCGCGTGAAACGATAAGAGTCATTGCTTGTAGAAAAAGACGTTATGTTTCTTTAATATCTTCAATTTCTATTTGGTGGAATCCAGACATAAGATCTAGACAGGAGAAGTATTTTGCTCTACCCAATTGGTCAAGAATATCATCTATTCTTGGAAGTGGATATTTATTAGCTAACAATTTCTTATTAACTTGACGATAGTCTATTACTAAACGCCATCTCTTTTCTTCTGAACCCGGTAAGGGTTTTTTCGGTACTAATAAGAGAGGACTATTATATTCTGAAACGGCGGGCTCTACTATTTTGTCTTCGATCAGTTTATCTACCTGCTTTGCTATTTCAGCCTGGTGGCTTTGTGGAATTCTATAGTTCTTTATATACGTTGGTTCATCACTTTTCAATCTTAATTTTTGATTATAGAAGTTGTTGGTTGAAATTGGTTTGTAATCCAAACCAAATATATCAGTGTATCTGGTGCATAATTCTAAGAGTGCGTTTTTAAAGAGTGGTGGGCAATTCTTTTTTAATTTTTTAAGTACTTCATTATCTCTTTTGTTTTGAGAGTTGTGTACAATATCACAGTTTTCTATGGTATCAAATCGGAATTTGTCAAGGTTTAGTACTTTGTTAGAATTGGTCACGTTTAGGACTCTTATGAAGGTGTTTTCGGAATCCGAAATTGTACTAGCTATTATGATTCCTTCTTCCATTTCTTGACATGGTATAAATACTTATTTGTGTTTAGTACTAAGCTTTATTTGTCGGACAACTTCGGACCGTGATGGTAATACTGTTGCGTTATTTTCAATAGTATGTACTATTGGAATTCTAATTGGAAAATGAAGATTATTGGGTCTCAATGTAAGAGAATCTGTATCGTTTTGAAAGTCTAACTGACAATTGAATTTTTTTAAAAAATCCATACCTATTATTCCATCACATGGTATGGGAAACTCTTGTTGGACTAAGTGATAGTTGTGAGGTATTACATACCTGCCGGTAGTAAGTTCTACAAAAGCTAGTCCTTTAGAATTAATTGTTCCTTTACCATATCCGCTAATTTTCGTTTTTATTGAACAGTCGATACTCTGGAAATTATCTGAATTTTGTTTCAATATTGAGATATCTGCACCAGTGTCTAACAAAAATGTGAGGTTTATTTTTGTTTCCTTATTTTTTAGTTGTATATATATATTGTAATTGAGATTGATTGTGTGAATATACGCATTCGAACATCTTAAGGGTGTTGTTCGTTTTCCAAGTTACTTTGTGTAACTCGGTCATGATTTCTATTGTTATTGTTTTGCTGGCCGTTGTTTCGGTAGTAGTTATTCCTACCTCGGGTGTTACCACGGTTATTACCACCGCGATTATTGTAGCTGCCCCGGCCTCTGCCATTGCTATAGCCGCGGAATCGATTTCCACCGCCGCGGTTATAATTTACTTGCCGGTTCCTATAGAATAGTACGTTATTTGATCGGCCGGTTACATTGTGCATGCATTTACAAATTTGCCAACAACATCATTCATGTTGTTAAATGTGCCTGCCTGCATTATTGTTTTTATTTGTTCTATAACACAGTTTTGTGTTATGGCCTTTATGGCCGAAGTCATGCTATATTTGTCGGCCAATTCTTGGTTTACTCCTTCACTAATTACTGGTTTACTCCTTGTAAGGCTTTAGTGAGGATTTCCACCTCATGGGTGTCCACAAACTCTCCTTTGACTGTTCTTGATAGTTTTTCTATAATTTCAGCTACTGTCTTTTCAGTACTTATTAGGTTTCATGCGTGGCCTTTTAATCTTGTTTTTATTATATTTACGGCTGTTTTTTCTGTTCACGCCAGAAAGGGTTACCAGCAGGAGAATAAAGAGGGATTTTGCCACTATCCCCGAACGGGCATACTAGTATAATTACTAAGCTAAGTTCTAAGGAAAACTCCATCTTGAGAAGTTGGTTTTTTTCCTCCCCGTTATCCAATCGTTATCCGAGATTTCTTGGCCCCATAAACTTACAAAAAGTAAATTATATTCTATAACGCCTCATATAATTGTGACCCGGTACTTATGTGCAATAAATTGTCCTGTGTTTAACCAAGTTACCGCGCGTCTCTAATTCCACCACCACACTTGGGTAATAAGTCTGGGCTCTATATCACTTGTCAGAAGCTTCGCCCCTCTACAAACAGTTTCGAATTCGCCTTTTATTGAATCCACAAGGATCAATGCATCTAAGAAACTTCGTAAATCGTCTGGGCTTCCATCATAATTTGGTATTAGCGGTGACGCTAACTTCATGAATTCTGCCATTGTTTGTGCCATGGTTGTTTGGGGTCTATTGTGAACTTTATGTTCAACTGTATCATCTAGCGATTCTATATCACTATCTACTTCTAAATCGGAGTCAGTTTGTTTTGACTCATCTAGATTTTCTGATTGGTTAGGATTGAAACTAGCCAATTTGTCTAACTCTAAAGGCACATTTATTTTGATATTCCTCCTATGACACTGATTTATTAGTCTTGTGTTGTGATCTTATTACTTTAAGACATCTGTTCCTGTGATCTGTAGTTAGTTTATTCTCAAACTTATTTATTATCTTCACTATATTGTTATATTCCCATACAATAATTATAGTGTGGTGTGTTAGCGTTTCGACTTTTAGTGTTGTATCTTTATTTATACATTTATAGGATTTTTCAAAAACAACGCTAACAAGCCCCATTCTTTAATTTCATGTGTATAACAAATAGTAGTATTTTTTTTTTATTTACTTATTCAAGAAATTGTAATTATGCATTAATTTCCTATCTTTGCAAACGCACGTAAAAAGTGTTTGCTATTCCTAATATGGCATGGTCTTCTCTAACTGACTTTACCCTTACGTATGGTAGGGTTTCTAGAATAATTGGTTTCTCTTGCTTGCTACAATGTATTAGTGGGCTAAAATTATTTTAAAAAATATATTAAAATATATATAAACTAGAAGGATGGGCTAACTTCGGCCGTGCCGAAGTTCGTATACCCTTGCAAACTGTTATTTAACAATTACACATTTATAATGTGACAAAATCATTAGAAAGCATATGAAACAAGTCAAACCTACATTAAATGTTCGTAGCTTGAGAAAAAAAGTAATTCGACAAAAAAAAATTTTTTTGGTCCGATTGTTCCTATGGGAGCTATAGCATATAGATGACCGGTTTTGCTGAAACTTAGCATAGACATTTATATATATACTAAACTTCCAAAAACCAAGTTTCGTGACAATCACTTTCAAAACACCCAAGTTATTGCTCTGAGACTATATTTTTGACCGATCGTTCCTATGGGAGCTATATGATATAGTCAGCCGACTCTGAAAAAACTTGGTGGATTTGTTTAAAGGTGTATTAAACTTATGAACACCAAATTTCGTAACAGTTGATTGAAAAACAACAAAGTTATTGAAGTGTAATTCTATTCTTGACCGATCGTTCCTATGGGAGCTATATGATATAGTCATCCGATCGGGATGATTCCGAGATATACAATTCCTGCAGCAAAAAGAAGCCTGGGTGCAAAATTTCAGCTCTGTAGCTTTAAGGGTCTCGGAGGAGAAGCTGTTGATCCAGACAGACGGACAGACGGACATGGCTATATCAACTCAGCTCGTCGTTCTGATCAAGAATATATATACTTTATATAGTCGGAAACGCTTCCTTCTATGCGTTGCAAACTTTTGACCAAAATTAATATACCCTTGCAAGGGTATAAAAATATATATATATATATATAAAATATATTAAAATATATTAAAATTGTTATATTAAAATTATTTTGACATTATTAACTACATTAGCAGTATTATCCTTAGCTTGGTTCTCTTCACCAAACCAATCCATTTTGAAAAATAATTCCTATCGATCTAATGTACCTAATCTATTACCTAGCTGGTAACAAAATGTTTTCAAAAAAATGGTAACTCTGTTATTTTGAGTAATTTTTTATATATATACATACATATACATATATAAGAAATAGTAAATGAGTTTAGGAAAATTTCGAAAAATGATAATCTTTTTGCATGTAAAAAGGAAAATTTATTCCATTTAGTTGAAATTAAAAATTTTTTTGAATATTTTTTTTTTTATTTTGCTTGCTAACGCGAGAAAGAAAAAAAATTTTTTTTTGTGTGTGACATGGAAATAAAGTTAGAGCCATGTGGTTGGCTCACAATTCAGGTATACATTTCATTAATTTTTACATTACATACTCCAACCACATGTGTTAGTAAAGCCTATTATTTCTTTTTTTAGTAATTTGCAAACAGTGGTTTCGCGCAGCGTTTGCCTTATAGATAATATTTATTATTTCTATGGTAAACTAGGCTTAGCATTTAAGCAGCCTGCTTACGTTGCTTCGCACCAGGGCAAAGTTGTTTTTCTGCTTCACTAAGACGCTCTTTGTAGTGTTGTCGGTAATTTTCCGATAGGTTTGTCTTCAGCATGTCCAGTATGAGTTTTCTTTCCCTCAATGCTTTGGTGATGCGCCCGCCCCTCTTCCTTCTTTGTTTTGTCTTGGGCTGACGTCTTGCTTTGTACTGCTCTATTGTTAGAGGACGTGGTCTCGCGGTTGGATACACCTCCAGGTACTCCTGGATGGAAGGTGGATCCCTTTGATCGACAGGAGCAGAATCGTTTTCCTCGCTGGTCACTGTGTTTGTTGCAGTTTTTTGGTCTTTACTGCGGGTTAATCTTACTTGTTTGACCATTTGCGGGATTTGGTGCACAGTTTTTTTATCATTAATTTTTCTTTATTTGTTTATTTGTTTGGTCTTTGTTTTTTTTTTTTTTTGTTTTAATTGACCATTTACAATTCTTTTTCCTCTGTTATAGTTGTTTCTTCCACTCCTGTCCACCGGTGCGCGACACTTGTCACGGTCGCCTTGTAATAAAAGACGTATCCTGTCATTTACTTAGATCAACCATCAGTTAAAATTAAAAAAAAAGGCTTTATTTTTGGGAGCTTCTGCTCTCGGTGAAGTCTGATTTTATTCTCATTCAATTGTTTTTCTTCAATACTGAATTTGGCTTAAGCTTAGGTTCAAAAAGTCTTAGTCAGCTATTATGAGTGTTACTGTATGTATGTTGCAATCACACTGTACAGTGCATTAGTTAGTTGATAGAGTTTCGAGTGCTCTAGTTTTGTTTATATATTTATGTGGTTACTTTATACGTTTGTATGTATGTTTACAAATGAGTGTGAAATGCTCTACAGAATATAGAACATGGGGCTGTCTTTGAAGAAAGAACCGAACAGGGTTTGCCTCTTCAGCGGCTACCGTACAAGTGTTTACAAATTTCGAAATGGCTTCATTCATGTTCTTGAATGTGCCTGACCGCATAACATGTTTTACTTCAGTTAAGGTGCAGTTTTGAGTCATGGCCTTTACAGCAAGCGTTGTTTGCTGTTCTGTAGACATGCGATTATCGATGCAAGCTCCTTTAAGAGTTTTTGTCAATGTTTCCACCTCTTGGGTGTATTGGTTGGCAGTCTTGTTTTTTTGTTGGAGAATTAATAATTTTGCAGAGATTACCTCTATAGATTCTCCTTAAACATTTTCGGTTAGTTTGTTGCTAATGGCAACTATTGTTTGCTCATTGGTAATTAATTTTCTAGCGTGACCTTTTAATTTTTTTTTTATTATTCTTACTGCAATTGCTTCGTGAGTACCTTTCATGGTGTCAACCTAGTCGAGACCATCTAGGAAACTTTGAAGGTTTTCAGTATTTCCATCGAACTCTGGTATTAGAGTTGATGCGAGTTTTAAAAACTCAGGCACAGATTGTTCATTGGCCATTGTCGGATTGTCAGAGGGTGTTTGTAGAGAAGGTGTTGCTTCTGACGGCTTTTCGATTTCTTGCGATTTCAATTTATTTGCGATGTCAGATTCTTCGCTCATTTGTTCAGATTCCTCTGGACTATTTGTGGCTAGAATTGACTCGTCAAATTTAGCATCCGCATTTAATGCGTTTGGAACGTAAATATAAAGATTATGCCTATCCGATATTGTTCTAAGTTGAGTTCTTAGTCGGTCAAGATTCTCTTTTGCTTGTAGCAAGTGCAAATTATTTAAACGACTGAATACTTCCGCAAATAGTTTATTGATTGTGTTGAATTCATGTGTCAGAATTCGAATATGTTTCAGCTTTGTTTTGTTTTTTATTTGGATGGCATTTAAACGACTTCTCGAATTCTATTCTATGTTCGTTCACGATCTGAACAATTTTTGGCCATTCCATGGTGTACTTTATTTAAAAAGTTGGACTTTACATACTATAAAACCATCTTCTTCGAAAACTCGAATGTTAACATATGGTAACATAGACATTGCCTTTACCTTGTTTACACATGATTGACTTGTGTCGCAATGTATAAGTGGACTGAAATACAAGTTATACCCGTCCATGTAAAGGCATTCGAATTCATATATGGAAATGTAGCCTTCTTGTTCTCTAACTAGGGTGATTTTGACAAATCACTTCCCTTTCTCTAATTCTGGTTTGCAATTCTCTTTCCTTTTTGGTCATTAGACACCAATCCATTTTTATTGTTATGAAAATTAATATTATGATAAGTACCGAGAAGGTATAAAAATATTTCTTTTTTTTTAGATTCTGTCTAATTTGTTGGCACGGCTCATGTACCATTTTTCAATGTTCTTTTATACATAAGATAAATTTTCAGAAGCAAGTTTATTACTGAGACTGCTAGCAAAAGTGAAAGGATAAGTAGCTGGGACTCTAGGTGGTAAGTCGGGTCTACCAATTCGATGACGTTCTGCACATTGGCTGTACTATCCTTAATTTTAGAAGTTTTGCCTCCCATTTTTGAATTTCATTTTCATAAAAAAAAATTTAATCTCGAATTTGATAAAAGTATTTCGGATGCAAAAAAAAAATTATTTCCGAAATTTATTAATGTGGAATTAAAGTTTGAAAAATTTATTACATATTTAATTAAAGTCTTAATAAATAAGAAATAAAAATTTTTTTTTTGAACTCAATTAAGGGGTTATATCTACTTGTAAGCCCAAAAAATCGTGCTTTTTTGAAAATTTTTTGTGACGGGGCTGTTTATTGAATGAAAACATAAAAGAAAGGATCATATAGAAAATTCAATGAAATTTTAGAATTTGTTACGTTTTTCAAAAAAAATTGGAACGCGTAGCTCCTGCAGGACATCTCCTGGAGGTCCTCCAAAAAAAGGTGTATTGCGGTGAGTAGGATATCTCTGGTCCTAATTATCCGAATTGTAAAAATCCAAAGGATTTGTAAAGAGAACAGATGAATACAGGTAATAATCGAAGGATTAGTCAAAATTTCGATTTTTAACAAAATGGCGGCTGCCTAAAAACAAAAACCGTTTTTTGTCGACAATTTTTTGACTTTGAAGTGGCTTAAAAAATCGAAATAATTTTCAGAATCCTTTTTCCTTCGATCATTACCTGTCAAAAATATCTAAGAATATCGTGTGAAAATTTTAGTCCAATCGGTTTAGCCGATTCCGAGAAATCTTGCTCACCGACTTTGAGAACATAGTTTCGAGAAAAACGCTGTTAAAGTTTACAGAACCGTTAAATCTAAGTTAAAACGCGCGTATGCGTCTTCACATATTAGCTAATTTCTTTGAAACTGATTGCCGGATCGATGTGAAATTTTTACACAATATTTTTAAATATATGTTCATTCAATATATGCAAAAAAAATTTTTAATTTTTTTGAAATTTATAAGTAGATATAACCCCTTAAGGTTTGTTGTATATAAAAATTATTTTTGCCTTTATTTAAAGAAAATTATTATATTAAAATTTTTTTTTTTTATTGTTTTATTAAATTTATTTATATAATGAAAATTATTATATTTAAACTTATTTTCATTGTCTGTTTTTATTTAAAATTTCCTTTTTTTTTAAACATAAAAAAAAATTTTTTAAATTTGGAAAAAAAGGAAATTTTAAATAAAAACAGACAATGAAAATAAGTTTAAATATAATAATTTTCATTATATAAATAAATTTAATAAAACAATAAAAAAAAAAAATTTAAATATAATAATTTTCATTAAATAAAGGCAAAAATAATTTTTTATGGTGTTTAAATAAAAAAATTTCTATTTCCTGATCGATCAACGCAGTGACCTCCTAGTCTATTGGGCGAATGGCTTTGTGGGCCATACTCTATACGGGGCAAAGCAATTGTCGCTTAGTGTGACATTTTTTACATATGTATTTTTGCAAACAATTTATTTTAGGAAGGTTTATTATTTTGTTGGGCGCTCTTTGTAGCGCTATCGGATTCTTCTAGGGAGACTTGGCTTGTTCTCACTCAGGCTGTTGGATGGGGCGCCGGTGCCGGTCTTCTTTATGGATGTTGTAGCCGCTCTTTAGTTGGCTAGGACCGGTGTTAGTCATCGCACAGGCTAGTGTGTTGGGGCGCCGGTGCCGGTCTTCTTTATGGTGCAAGTGTATTTGCACATGGGCGTTGATAATGGTCCGGGACAATCCCTCGGACACTCCTCTTCTGATTTTTTGTATGTCTTCTCCTGTGGTGGATTTGTTTTAGTTTTAATCGATATGTTTTTTATCTTTCGAGTGTTAGTAGAGGACAGGTCAATGGACTTTTTATACCCTTGCAGAGGGTATTATAAAATTGTTCAGATGTTTGTAACGCATAGAAATATACGTTTCCGACCCCATAAAGTATATATATTGATCAGCATCAACAGCCGAGTCGATTGAGACATGTCCGTCTGTCTGTTTGTTCGTCGCTTTTCGAACTTAAATTTTAAGCTACGTAGTTGAAACTTGGTGGTTAGCATTCTTAAAGGTGTAGTTAGACAAAGTATGAAAATCGGTCGGATCGGATTACTATATGATATATCCAATATCGGAATAATAGGGTTCCAATTAAAAATTTTTTATTTTTCTTTTGGAAATAAAATCTTATTTGTACCAAAACACTACCCACCAAGTTTGACTCAAATCGGATAATTATTACGGCTACAAATCAATAAAACAATTCATCCATATAAGCTATTTACTCCAGCAACAAAAAATTTCAAAGAAATCTGCCGTACAAACACAAGAGACCCGAGTTCGAATCCGCGCGGCACCAAATAAGAAATATATAAAATTATTGTTTTTTTGTTGTTGCATTTAAATTTAATTTGTATCCAAACACTATACACCAAGTTTGAACTAAATCGGATAATTATAAGGGTTACAAATCAATAATCAGATTTGAATGAAATTAAATTTATTTTAATGCTCACGCACACACATACATATGCAAAAATTCAACCACCACGCGGTGTGTGAGAGAGACAGAAATATTTTAGTTGTGTTCTTACACAAAACGAAAATGAAAGAGCGAGATGCAATGGGTTTGCATATATGTCGAATTAGCTTACTTCAGCTAAGTAAGGACGGTGGCTTAGTATGTAGAGATCGGTGGCACGATGGGCTTCGGTGTTTGATGGTTCAATGCTCGGTGAAGAAGTGAAAATTTTTAGGTGTGTTTTTTCTTCTTTTTTGTTTTTTTTTGATTTTGTTAAACATTTATACCAATTATTTTGCTGCAAGGGTATACAAACTTCGGCAGAGCCGAAGTTAGCTTCTTTGATATTTCTTATTGATTTGCTGAGTCGACTCAATGTAGTCGAACTCAGTTTGCAATTTTACTGTAGCTGCCCAAAATAGCGGGTGGTTGGAAGCTAACCCAGCGAACTTCGTACCGCCTAACAGTCAAAGAATGTCGTGTTAACTTTTAGCTGAACTAATTTAGCCTTTGATGAACTTAATACACTAATACAAAACAATATTAATATGATGAATGAGAATAAAAATTAAAAATAATTAAGTTTTCCAAACTCATGTCAGAAAAAAATCATTGAAAACTATGTTGTTCAGGTTGAGATACACTCTGATTAATTTATTAATCGGATTTTCATTCAAGCACCTTGTGGTAAACGACATTCTTCGTTTTTTGACCAGGTGCAAGAACAAATAATGCGTATGGTTTGCAGACAAGTGAGCATTTGAGTATCGATGCGTGAATCACATTGCTCATCAGTTTTCTTATCACCAAACGCGTTCCATTGCACAGTTTTGGTTGGTTTAAATTTCTAAACATGATAACTACCGAGCCAACCTTCAGCTGTAAATTGTGCGGTGGTAAACCAGGCGCATCCAGGAGTTCAAAAATTCAGTTGGATAATTAGTGACTTCTTCTTCGTTTGTTACACTGAAATGATATGTTTTCGCTATCGCCATGAACCAAGTATTTTTATCCAAAGTAAAAGATAATCGAATTGTGTGCTTTGGCACGTCTGTGCTCTTGTGTCAGTTTATTCAGAATGAATCATTTAGTGTGCTAAATTATGCTGCTTGTTGGCAGCTACAAAAATAAGAGGGGTGAGGAGCGAGAGTGAACTCACATGTTTGGTCACTCATTCTTGGTGTGACCGAAATGCAAGCTCAGCATATTTAGGCTGGCTTGCCAGCACAATTCATTTACGTAAGCATATATACAGAACGAAATGTATGTATGCAAGTTTGCGTACATACATACAATTGTTCTTATATATATATTTATAATTATTTATTGCTTGCAACAGAGTGTTACAAGTTGTGCTGATTAATTATAATAACGACATCTGAATTCACTACACCTCCCCTTTTTAAAGAATAACGTAATCTAATGAAATTATTATATATAAAAAAAATATATATATGACGTCTGTCTTTGAATATATATTCTTATATGTATGCATTTTTTTTGAAATTGTATTATTATTTTTTTTTTGATTTTCACTCTCTCTTTTTTTTTATAAAAATTAAAATTTGTATATATGTATACAATTTTTTTTTTTTATTTATTTATTTTTTTTCAAATGTATACGCTTTAGATTTTTTTTTTTTGAAGTTATTTGAAAATTTTTAACCTGTCCTTATGCACTCTTTGTGCTTTATTTCTTTTATCTCTAATTAAAATATTGTCCCTATCTTCTATTGATTCTACTCTATATGGGCCTAGATACTTAGATTCTAACTTATGGCCCGTTTCATTATTTAAAAGAACCTTATCTCCTATTTCTATTTCGAAGTTATTTATTTTCCTATCATATATATCCATATTCTTAGCCTTATGCTGTTCTAGCATAATTCTTGCCCTTTTATAGGCCTGTTCTAATCTAAACTTAGCTTCTCTAGCGTAGTCATCTATGTTATATAAAGGACTAATACTATTTACTGAATTAAAGTGTTTTGGCAAATTGCTTTGTTTACCAAAAACTAGCTCATATGGACAATAACCATGTGCCATAGAGGGGGTCGTATTGAAACAATAGGTAAAATATTGCAGCCAAACATCCCAGTCAGTTTTTTCGACTGATATATATGAACGGATGTATTCATTAAAAGTTCTATGACTTCTTTCCACTGTTCCCACGGTTTGGTGGTGATGTGCAGTAGACGTTATGTTGTCTATTTTGAGATATTTGCACAGATCGCTTATTATTGAATTTTTATATTCAGTGCCCATGTCCGAAATGAACGTCTTCATTGGACCGTACTTTAATATAAAAAATTCAAATATTGCTCTCGCAATGGTATTAGCGTTCTTATTTTGAACAGGGATGGCTACCAAATACTTTGTAAGGTCGCATATTAGTGTTACTGCGTACTCGCTACCATTTGCAGATTTCGGTAGTGGACCTATAGTATCCACTATTACTCTGTCAAAGGCACTCATAGGCGTTTCTGTTATTGTTAATGGGGTCTTGGTATGTTTAGTCGTTTTCAACTTTTGGCATTTCGGACAACTACGTACGTACTCTTTTATTTGACGCGTCATATTTTTCCAATAGTAGTGCCTTTTTATTTTTATTAATGTGTTTGTTATGCCATTATGACCTCCTTGTATTGGATTATCCTGATTTTCAGACAAAATTGCTTCTTTTTCTTTTCCATTATTTATTATAGTCACCGGGTTGAGTAGCCCTACTCTTAATGATTTCAATATATCATTGCCCATTTCTTTAAAAGTATCTATTGAAATAAATTCAAAGATCTTTTTCCACGGTGCCGTTTTGATATGGCTTATTTTTAGTATACCGGCTTGCTTTTCAAGCCTTTGAAAGAACTGACCTAAGTCAAGTTTTTCATTAGTATATAGGTCGTATTTCCGTGTTTCAAGTAACACAATTTATTTGTTATATGCAAGGCCACTACTTTTCGTACCTCGTCATTATTTATAACTTGGTAAACGTTGGGCATAGAAGCATTTGGAGTACTTTGCCTTGGCAAAGTCTCTTTTTCTTTTCCTGCGCAGGATTTATTTTGTCTGTATTGTTGCCTGGTAGTGACTTTCAGGACTTTATTTTGAATATCTTTTAACTTGGTTATTGTTATCCGAGATAGGGCATCTGCCACGAAATTGTCTTTTCCAATTGAAATTGTTTAATAGTGAAATGTTGACCATATATGTGTGGTCGAAAATGTTTTAAAGCCTGTTGAATTTGCTGCTAACTATTGTTGATTTGTTGCTTTCACCTTTAGTGAATGAGCGTGAAGCATATGCAATAGTACAGCTTCACACGCGTGTTTATTTGGACGATGTCTTAGTACATATTTTGACAATTTATTATTTATTACTTTTAATAAAAAAAAAAATTCATAATTGGAGTTTGTACTTCTCACGGAAATTCCCTTATCGATTTGAGAAGGAATAAAATCGGACGACATTATAATAGGTTAGAAGTACTATTTCATTACCGCAAGTGTATGGCTGGTTGGTTGGGGCTGTTGCCCCTGACGGAAGTGCGAAACAGGGCTTGCCTATTCTGCATCTTCCGTCAATTATTTTTAAATTGGGGGGTTATTTAGTAGTCATTGTCGTGGAGTGTTTGTAGCAAAGTGTTGCTGCTGAATGTTTTTTTTTCGTGTTTTTAGTTTGTTGGATCTTCATCTGAATCCTCTATAGTTATGGATTCGATGGTAACCATGAAAAGTCTGTATGTCTTTCTGGTATGTCTTTTCTTGTTTTTCTCTTAACAAGTACCCTTATGAATTTTTCCATAAGTTCTACAATTTTCTCCTCGAACTTATAATTGTTGGATATCCAGTACCGTATTTCCTTGTATTTATAATTTGTTTCTCCTGATTGTATCAGGAAATCAAGGAACGGTACGTATGTATATCCCTAAATGCTTTGTCTCTACCTAATCCATTTTAATATAGAGAAAAGAATAAACATTTCTTTATTTTTCCGGTTTTCATGGGTTTTTTTTTTTTATTAATTGATTCTTTTTTTTTTTTTGATTATTTTTCTTCAACCTAATAGCTGTGCGTGTTTTTTTTTTTTTTAATTGCTTTTTTTTTGAAAAAAAATTTTTTTTTTTTTGTGTGTATCTAGACTCTATCTAGATCATTCGCCTTACTCAAATATTTCCTTTTCAAGCACCTATTGTGCATTCCGTAAATTTTAATTAGCATGTTGATGCTCATTATTATTACTATTACGATCAATAAGATCGTAACAGTTGTAAGACCTTGTGTCTCTACTTCTACTTTATTGATCACATTGGCACTGTTATCGTGTCAATTAAACCCATTTTGTGGAAGCTACTTTAAAGAAATTTGATATTTCATCTAACTATAAAGGTAGATTTTGGAAAAATTTTAAATAAAGTAATTACTTTTTTTAAAATTTTTCCAAAATCTACCTTTTTCTCTAAACTATCCATAAAAGTTAAAAGAATCTAATCAAATCTTAAACGTATACATAGTAAAGAAAAGATTTTTTTTTTTGATTTCATTGAATTTAATATTTTGAATTTGAGATTACTTCTTTCTTCATCGTGGATAGACGTGTTTTTCTGTGCTCCTGCATAATTTCTTTTATTTCGGTTTTAAACTCACCGCGCCTGCCTAAAAATTCAGCTAATAATTTAGCAATAAATATTGACATTATTCTGTCATTTAAATTTTTGTCATTGCGCTTTTTGTTTATATTAACTATACAAAAGCAAAATCAAAGCATTGAACTTAATATTTGAAAAAACAACAAAACTTTTTACAGCAGTGTTGTTGTTTTTGTTATTCTTTGCTCTCTCGCGCTATCGCCAACGCATTGTTGTTGCATGTGCAGTGCTGTTGGCTCTCCCGCTCTCTTTTTTCTAATTTCTTTTATTCGCGCTCGCATCTATCTGTCTCGCGTACAAGTGATACGTGTATTTGTGTAGTGCTTAGTTCTCTTAGTTCTTGCACTAATTTTCTCTGCGAGTTTGACCCCAGTGTCGAATTTGCTTAATAAATCTGAGTGAGTTTTTTCTTTGGCCTTTTCGATATTTAATTTTTTTATAAATTTTTGAGTTGTAATTAAATTTAAAACATGTCTGTCTGCTCAAGCAAAAAGTGTTTGAACCCTCCTTCACCCCATAACGCGTTTCTTTCCTGTTGGCTGTGTGACAATGTCATGCACGTTAAATGTGCTGGCTACACGGCCAGAGTAAGGGATTGTTTGGAGCAAAAAGGGCGGCTCAAATGGGGTTGTGACTCATGCCGAGAGGTTGAGATCGAAATGAGGGTGTTTATGAGGCAAACCAGGGATAGATTGAAGAAATTGTCATCTGGTTTTCGTAAACTCTGCGATGAGTTCAATGCTGTGGAGAGCGAATTTAGCAGCTATAAGCTGTTAAATGAGTCTCCAAAGCGTAAGAAAACTAGTATGCGCAATCTGTCCTTGCATTTGCCTGTGCCCAATCCCGTCTCGGCCGTAGTTCCACAATCTCCTTCCCTGCTCACTGTGACAAATCCTCCGCAGCTTATTTCGTTTACCACCCCCATTTCTCAAGGTGGTCGCAAGGACGAGGCTATCTCCATTTCTCCAGGAAATGGTCTCTCTTTGCAGACGGATAAAGCTGTAGTTTCCGAAAAGTCCGGGCAATTATCAATAACTGTTGATATTGCCGATAGTAGTCTAGTTGGAGGTGCAATACCGGACACGCAGGCGGATTCAATCGCGGTCGCTGACGCTGCGGTTGATTTGCGGCCTGGTTCCTATAAGCCTTTAACTGGAGTTCCACCTAAGAAACATATATTTGTTTCAAGGCTTGATCCCGAACATTCGTCGGATGATGTCTTAGCTTTTATTAAGACAAAAATTCAAGCTCATCACTATAAAGCTAAAATAGCGGTGGAAAAATTTAAATTTAAATATTCGAGGGAGATATCCTCCTTTAAAATAAGTGTCCCAGTTGAACTGTTTGACAGTATATGTCATAGCAGTTTTTGGCCGGATCACATTTTAGTAAAAGAATACACAGCCAAAAAGAAAGCTCGGGATCCGGTTAGGCTTTCTATTCCATCTAACTCCTCATCTTCCGGAATATCAGCATTGGCTGGCGTTCCAAAAAACTAATCTCGTCCCTTCATCTGGCCTATCAGAACGTGAGAGGACTTAAATCTAAGTTTCCTAGACTCTATTTAGATAGTTTTGCATTTGAATTTAAAATTTTAGTGTTTACTGAGACATGGTTAAAGCCCGATATTAACGATGCATCTGTTCTTTCCGCAAAATTTTCAATTTTTAGATGTGATCCGACTTCTCGTGTAGGCGGAGGAGTTCTGATTGCAGTTGACTCAGCCTTAACTTCTGACCAAATTCATTCACCGGACATTCTGGAGATTGAGTTTGTTAGTGTTAAGGTCAGATTCAAGTCTTTCTCTGTCTACATTACTTGTTCTTACATCCCGCCACAATCCGACATGGCGGTGTACGCAAAATATTTAGATTCTATTCGATATATTTCTTCATCGTCTTAATCGTCTTTGGTGACTTTAATTTACCAGAAATAGCATGGTCTCAATCTGATGAATCTACTTTGTTGCTTCCTTCTAAATCTCACAGCTTCGTTGATGGCCTTTTTGAGCTATCATTAGCTCAAATAAACCCTGTGCGAAATAACATAGGCAGATCCTTAGATCTGATATTTGTGTTGGATTCCACCAACTGTGCAGTTACTAGAACCGACCCTCTAGTCTTGCCTGAAGACAATTTTCATCCTACTTTGGATTTATCTGTAGATCTGTCGTTTCGTGCACCGATTGTTGGTGTCAGTCCTGTGATTAAATCTCGTAATTTTCGCATGACTAACTTTGTTAAACTGAATGAGCTCATTCTGAGAACTGACTGGTCATCCTTATACAGTTGCTCAGACATGGATCTTGCTATCTCGTTGTTTTATGATACTATTGGTTCGCTTTTAAAGTTTGTGTCCCACTGAGGACTACAGTGTCGTCTCACCGACCTCCCTGGTTTTCTCGTGAGCTATCCAACTTGAAAAATGTTAAATCCAGATATTATAAAAAATACAAGAAGTCGGGACGTTCTTCAGACTTTGCTCTTTACGCAGTTGCTCGCTCCAATTTTATGTTGCTTAACAAGCACTGCTATAATAATTACCTCAAGCGTTGTAAGCTTGAGTTTTCCCGTGATCCTAAACAGTTTTATAGCTTTGTGAATTCCAAACGTAAGATGGTTGTCCACCCATCAATGTTATCGTTTGAAAATAATATAGCGGACTCTGATCAAGCGATTGCTGATTTGTTCGCTGATTTCTTCACAACAACATATTCCTCAACGGAATACCGAGCGAATCTGTCGTATCCTTATCAGATAAAAAGGTCTAATTGTATTTGTAGTCCTTCGATCGATGAAAGTTCGCTTCTTAGCGTGCTTAATTTAGTAAAACCTGTGTACACACCTGGTCCTGATGGAATACCTGGTTGTGTACTCAGATGTTGTGCTGAGGCTCTATGTAAGCCACTTCAAAAACTTTTTTGTTGTCCGTTAAATCTTGTCATTTCCCGTCTATATGGAAGGAATCTTATATAATTCTTCTTCATAAAAATGGTAAAAAGTCCGAAGCGTCCAATTATAGGGGTATTTCTAAATTGTCCGCTATTCCTAAAGCATTTGAAAAGTTAATCACTTCTCAATTGCAACATTTTTGTAGATCTATTATTTCACCATCTCAGCATGGTTTTGTGAAACGTAGATCTACAACCACTAACCTCTTAGAATTTACATCATTAACGATTGAAGGATTTAGGAATGCAAGGCAAACTGATGTCGTTTATACTGATTTCAGTACGGCTTTTGATTCTGTTAATCATACACTTCTTCATCTAAAATTAAACAAAATTGGTTTTCCAGTCAGTGTAATTAGCTGGATTCGTGAATACCTGACAGACAGAACACAGAAAGTTCTTTTAAAGTCTTCAAGTTCTAGGTCTATCCAAGTCACTTCGGGGGTGCCTCAGGGTAGTCATCTCGGACCTTTGCTATTTACCCTTTTTATTAACGATCTTCCATCCGTTATAATACATTCTCGTGTCCTCATGTACGCAGATGATGTTAAGCTTTGTCTCAGCTACAGAGACATTATATACCCCTCACGGCTGCAGTCTGACCTCCAAAACTTTCAGTTTTGGTGTCAACACAACTTATTAAACCTAAACACATCTAAATGCAAGGTCATGACTTTTTTCAGAAATACTCCTCAGTCGATTATCTACTTTCTTAATAACGTTCCATTAACCAGACTTAATGAGATGATTGACTTGGGAGTACTTATGGACCATAAATTGACTTTTAAGTCCCATATAAGCACTACTGTCGGAAAAGCCATGGGTGTTCTTGGGTTTGTTAAAAGATGGTCAAAGGAATTTGACGATCCATATACTACCAAAGTTCTTTACACCTGCATATGGTCAACCCCAATACGATTCACATAAAGCAAGAATAGAATCAGTTCAAAAACAGTTTCTTCTTTTTGCTCTTCGTGGTCTGAACTGGGATCGTAATATCAACTTACCTTCGTACTCTAGTAGACTTGTTTAACTTGACCTCCTTCCCTTACTAATCGTAGATTAATGCTTGGCGTCATATTTATGCACAAGCTCCTTAATGGGGATATAGACTCTCCCGAGCTATTGAACAGAGTAAAACTAACAGTTCCTTGTAGACCTACTAGAAACTATATTCCTCTAACACTTCCACGATGTACTACTAACTACCTAATGTATGAACCTTTTCGAGTTCTTTGTTCTGATTATAATCGTCTTTATCATGTAATCAGTTCAGAGCTCTCTATTCCTTCACTAAAAACTTCTATCCTTTCCTATCTAGCACGTAATTAGCTATAGTTTCGCTTTTTGTCTGTGTTTTGTGAATTGTCCCCGCGACTCGAGCCGTGCGTTATGCGGCTTGCGCCCCTCGGTCGGTTGGGCAGGAGGTGTGGGCAATTAGTGCTCCCGTTGGAATTCGCGCGTAAAAAAAAAAAAAAAAAAAAAAAATGATTGAGATGATTTTTATATTAACATAGAAAAAAAAATTTGATTGAATGAATGAATGTTATAATTAAAGGCAAAATCGGAAATCCGATTTGCGTTACTTTGCACCACTGCAAAGTTGGACTTTTATTGTTTTGAACTCTCTATGTAGAGTTGTCGGTCTTCATTGTATTGTAACATTCTGTTGGGCGCTCTTAGAAACGCTGTCGGCTCACTTTCTTTCCTTGATCTGGCTTGAAACGCCAGACGGTGCCGATGCTGGCTGCACAGGCTTGTTTCCATGCAAAATGTGGCATATGGAAAACTCTTGGATGGCACTTGGCTGGAACAGTTGAATGGAGTTTTTTTTTTTTTTTTGATTTTCTTAGTTTTCCCAAATTTTTAATTTTTTTGAAATTTACAAATAGATATAACCCCTTAAGGTTTGTTGTATATAAAAATTATTTTTGCCTTTATTTAAAGAAAATTATTATATTTAAATAATTTAAACTTTGAACTGATTAGTTCATGTGGATCATATTCACGTTCACGTTCTAATTCTCTATTAAATGCGTCATTTATTCCGCGGTCTGGCGCTGGCATTCCTAACTAACAAACTGCCGCATATGAGGTAACTCATATCTTCGATCAAGAGCAAGGCCTAGTTATGCATGATTCGTCTGATTCGCCTCAAGATCGGGATTTCTTGAGCTGACACGAATTCGATGTAAAATGTCTTCTGACATGTTATCTTTGTATTTGTTCCACAGGTCACGTGGGTTCGATGGGAAGCATGTCGATATGATCATTGCAAATAATGTGCGTATCTGACTTGGAGATGCAGAAATAATTGCTTCAGCGATTGTCGTGTCCCAATGAGTATCGTTTTCAAGCAAATTCAACTCTTGACATGCTGCACGAAATGTGGGACACACTATACCATTAACAGTTCGTAGTGATTCAAATGATGTTGGCCCTCGAACATGTACCAGCAACATCCCCAAATAGAAACATTCATCATTCTTTGGATGAACTATGTAAATACGACCTAGAGCATCAACAGAACGCATATCTTAATGACCAGAAACTGCATCGCCTTGCTTCCGACGTTGAAATTTCTTCGACGTAGCGTTCCAAGTGTAATAACTTGGCATTTCCGAGCATAGCAACGTTCGTTGATATTATTGGATGTTTGGATACAAAAACCGCCATGTCACTTGGCATTTCCGAGCATAGCAACGTTCGTTGATATTATTGGATGTTTGGATACAAAAACCGCCATGTCGCTCCCTTTCGTGATGCAGCTTCAAACTTATATTTGATTAAAGGTAATTAATAAGCGTATTTTTTCAATTTTTTAAAATTATTTTTTATCATAAACTTTAGAATCTATCCGATCAGGGTCCGTAACAGTTATAAGTGAAACTCAAAAAAATCAATTATAATTGTTAAACAATGATTTATATTCATTTAATCCAAAAATAATTGTTATTTTTGATTTTTAAAATATTTCTCCCGAATAACTTTTATTTTTGATTTTTATTTTTTTCCTCATACCATAACTGTTATTCGTAATAAAAAAAATATAAATTATTTTTAACTCTTATTTTTGAGAAAAAAAAAAATATAAATCATTTTTAACCATAGCTCGCAAATAACTGTCGACCGTTTCTCGTTGTCTGCAAATAAGTGTCTTTTACTGACTCTTTATAAAAAGACTCAGCGAGCAACCGATTTATCGGCTCTTAAATGAGATCGCTCGCGCTCGGAGCGAAACCGTTTTGTTCTATACTTTTTTGTTCTGGTTGTTCCAAGAACGTTTCGTCGTGTTTAGTGAAGCAAAAAGTCTTTTGCGTATGTATTGGTATACATTCACACGCATAGGCAAGCAAATCGTTAAGTGTCTGATTGTCAAACGAAATATATGATATGCGATCGTGGATTGAGTGTGTGAGTAAACCGTAAAGACCGTTTGCGTTGAGTTTTTCGGTCAATCGGTCTTTTGCTGAGTCTCATTGTGCGAGCGTTTCTCGCTTCGCTCTTTACGCACTGCTCATTGAAAGACCGATATACAAAGCGCTCAAAGAAAAGAACTCAACAGAAAACACAAATGAAGACAGCATGAGTCTCTTGCTCAGAGCGAGAGAGTATGAAGTATTTCGGTTGTGCTCGGAACGAGAGCGCAGAAAGAATAACGGTCAACAGTTATTTGCGAGCTATGTTTTTAACTCTTATTTTTGAGAAAAAAAAAATATAAATCGTTCATAATTTCTATTTTTGAAAAAAAAAATAAAAATCATTTCTTGATTTTTATCTTTCATTTCTTGATTTTTATCTTTTTTTCTCAAAAATAAAAATCATTTCTAAGTTATTGATGATTTCTGTTTTTCCACTCCAAAAATACTACTCAACCCGTAAGAATATGCTTTAATACACGACTTTGACTATTGATAAACAACAATAATTATTACGGTACATGTGAAACGGCTGTTATAAAGTTCGGTTTTTATCAGATATACACTGCTGGTCATAGCTTTTGATTGGCCACTGAAATAGACTGAGTTCACGTTTCTTAGAGTTGATAAATTATCTTCTTCCACTTCAAGGACTATCAAATTGAATAATTAGCAAGAAGATAGAGCGTAGCTCCAAAACTCTTAATATATATTTAAAAGATTCGGAGGCATATGGAAAAAATTTTAAGGGTCGAAAAAGAGCTCTAACTTCCCCTGCGGAACGCAACAACAACTCAACCGAAATCAACAGAATAGTAATTCATTTGGCAGTCGAGCCCATGATTGCTGAACTGTTATTAAGTCTTACTATTACAGAGGCGTACTTATTCTTCTATGGGTTTTCATTGAAAATATCGATTACCCTTTTGATCCGCCACTGACTATACCAACAACCGTTTCACATGTACCGTAATAATTATTGTTGTTTACCAATAGTCAAAGTCGTGAATTAAAGCATATTCTTACGGGTTGAGTAGTATTTTTGGAGTGGGAAAACAGAAATCATCAATAACTTAGAAATGATTTTTATTTTTGAGAAAAAAAAATCATTTCTTGATTTTTATTTTTGAGAAATAAAAATAAAAATCATGAATGAGTTATATAAAAATAAAAATCATGAATGATTTATCTTTTTTTCTTAAAAATAAGAGTTAAAAATGATTTATATTTTTTTTTTCTCAAAAATAAGAGTTAAAAATAATTTATATTTTTTTTATTACAAATATGGTTATGGTATGAGGAAAAAAATAAAAATCAAAATTAAAAGTTATTCGGGAAAAATATTTTAAAAATCAGGAATAACAGTAAAAAGTAACTTTTTAAATTAAAAATTAAGTTACACATGATTTTTTGAAGAAAATTTTAAAAATAACAATTATTTTCGGTCCCTGCTTAAAACCATCCCTCGTTTGTCGCATAAATGTTCTCATCTCAAGCTCCACAGTGCGACAGCTGTCGCATGGTCAGTTAAGTCCAATCCTTTTTCTAATTGTGTCTCGGACACTCGGACAGAGCGAACATGAGACATAGAGATCGTCGGCTATAAGTTGTCTCCTGTCACACGTTGAGATGCAACAAGCCAGCATAGTTACAGGTAATCTCACTTAGGTAGTGTGCACTGTAGCCGAATGGAGGGGCAAAGCAGATTATAAGAATTATTTCGCTTCAGAAGTAATCAAAGCGCAAGAGCCACCGTAAATAACTGCACTTGTTAATTTGGGTAGTGAGATGCTCATGTTATTACAGGGCGAAGAGTGCGACAATCAACACTCTTAGTTAAGAGAGAAGCACAAGAAGCGAGCAGCTGTAGACACACAGGAAAAGTCCAACAAAATAATTTAACAATTTAAACTTTATGATAGCAGTTTATATTATAACTTCACTTAAAAGTTTAATAATATTGTTTGAACGCCGAAATACTTTGTTTATATTTAGGCACATAAATTAAATTCTAAGCGGTCTTAGAGCACAAAAATTTTTCGTATTTAAGCGAAGCGGCAAAAAACACGGCTTGCTTCAGTGAAGTATGAAACAGAATGACTTATTCTCCTCTATTTTTAATAATTTACTATCGCCTGTATTACTTACTGTTTCAATGATATCGGACTTATATGAGATCCATTTTCTCAAATACATTCCCACTTTCCCTCGTTTTTTAGATACCTGCTCTACCTAATACTTGGCTTCCTCTATGGTATCACCTCCTGTCATTAAATCGTCCATGTAAAATTCATCTTAAATTATATCACTTATGTTCTTGTCCTTGCTATTGCTACCTATTTCTGCTAATACCCTTGAGGCTAAATAGCTGCAGCAGTACCGTACGTCACTGTTGCCAACCTGTAGCTTTTCAATTTTCTTTGTGGTGATTTTCTCCACAAAATATGTAAATATTTTTTATCGTCCGAATCAATATTAATTTAGCGATACAATTTTTCTATGTCTGCGGATATTACAAACCGCCATTGCGCCACTTTTCAGTTATGTCAAAGATATCCTTTTGAAGTCGGGGACCGACCCACATGATATCATTTAGACTTTTATTATTTGTTGTTTTTGCGGAGGCGTCAAAAACAACTCTTAATTTAGTGGTTAGACTAGAATTTTTTTTTACAGCTTGATGAGGTAGGTAATATGACCCTTCGTCACTAGCTTCCATCATATGACCCAACTCTAAATATTCATTTATAAACTTTGTTTACTCCTCTTTTTTAATAAAATGAAGCAAGCAAGTCGTCCCTGCCGACATTGTGTATACCCTGTACCAACTAGTTATTATATTAAATGAAGTCAAACACCCTCGAAATAGCGATTAATTTCATAAAAAATTTTCTTTAACATGCCGCAACAGCGAACGCATGCTATCTGGCTCACTCGTGGCAGCCAATGTCGCCCTAAGCGCTTCAGTACAAAACGCATTAACGTATATCTCCGATATATATTATCCGATTTCGGCTGAAATTGGTCAGATGATGCATATTAGCCACATTATTAGGTGTGCCAAATAAGAATCTGATTCTTTAAAAACTGCTCTAATAATTAGTTTTTTCTGAATTGCGGGGGCTGAAGTGGGCGTGGCAAAAATTTTAAACTCTCTTGATCTGCGTGGTCACTAGGCAAATGATCGAACAACCTCAAAATCGCAATCAATTCAAAACAAAATTCCCTTTCACATACAGCAGCAGCGAACGCATGCTATCTCGCTCTTCCTTATCTGCCAATGTCGCCTTGGCATTTCAGTACAAAACGGATATAGCCATATCTCCGATGTTTATTATCCGATTTCAATAAAAGTTGGTCAGCTGGTCCAGTTTGGGTATATAATTAGGTGTACCAAGTAAGAATACGATATCTTGAAAGCAGCCCTAGTTATCGTTTTTTTTCAATTGCGGGGGCGGAAGTGGGCGTGGCTAAAATTTAAAACAAACTTGACCTGCTTTGGCATTAGACGGATGCTCACACCAAATTTGGTAGCTCTAGCTCTTATAGTCTCTGAGATCGAGTGTCTCATACGGACAGACGGACAGACGGACGGACAGACGGACATGTCTCAATCGACTCGGCTGTTGTTGCTGATCAAGAATACATATGTATACTTTATGGGGTCGGAAACGCTTCCTTCTGTTACATACATTTTAGCGACTTTAATATACCCTTTTACCCTATGGGTACAGGGTATAAAAAACGCGCAATCACTTGGACCTTGGAATCGCCCAACTCCTTGTTATATTTAAATGGCATTGTGGCCTCATACCTTTCCGATGTCTTATTTCTCATCGTCTTCTTAACATTTTCCTTACACATCTTCTTTCTCGTCTTCTTCTATCTCCGAAAATCGCTCTAAATCTGTTACATCAATTGTCGTCGCCACTATAGCACTGTTTCCTTTGGATTTGGTACACCCTGCACAATCCATCCAAACTGTGTGTTTCGTCCCAATAATCCATCAGCTTCAGTTACTCTGCTTTTAACTATATGGGTGTATACATGTACCCCCATGATCATGTCCACCCGGCCTGGCATGTTAAAATTGGGGTCAGCATAATATCTACATTTGCAGCCTTTATTGGAAGAGCTTTCATTAATTTCGGTAACACAATTACTTCCACCATGGTTCACGAATTTTTATTGACAACTTAATTTTGTGCTTTGAAGTACATGTTTTTGTTGACGATACACCGCTTATTTCTGAATGTGCCTTTATTTTTGGCAATTTTAAAATTTGAGCTGCTTCCTCAGACACAATAGAACTTAGGGTCTCATAACCTCCATTCACTGCCTTTACTTTTATTAAGGCAGTAGCCAACAACGACGGTTGTGCCGTTACACATGTACTAATCTCTCCCCTTCGTTCACCAAAGTGGAGTAATGTGTGGTTTCCCCTATTGCATACTGAGCAAACAACCTCATTTGTGGATCTTTTATTGCTTTAATGTTTCAAGCACCTTGTGCATAATTGCACTTTCTTGGCTAATTCGACCCTTTCTATTGGTGTCAAGCCTTTGAATTTATAGCACTGTAATGTGCTGTGTCCATCAACTTTTCAAATCGGACAATTTTCTTCCTTTTTAATGGAGCTTAAAGAACAATATCTCTGCTCCAAATATTCTAAGACGTCAGACAACTGCTGTATCTGCTTCGTCTTCAAAACTTGGCTCTCATACAATTGAAGAGCCTCTATATTCAACTTCCTTAATATGAGTTGAGCGAATATCACGTCAACCTCATCGGACAGATTGACTTTTATTTTAATAAGGTGTGTTGACACATTAATTAAGTCAATCACCCCTTTTATATTCTTAGCGGACTCATTATTAACAACCGGTAAGTCAACTATCCGGTTTAACTGTTCCGAAAATATCCTTCGATGATTCTCATACCGCTTGGTTAGTAAATCCCAAGCAGTATTATAATTATCGGCGGAACCCGACAATAAATGAGCTACCAGGCTTCTCGCTTCTCCTCGTAACGCGGATTATAAATAATAAAATTTAAGAGCAGGACTAAGATCCTCTCTTTAATTCTAAAAATAATTCCGCGAACAGGTCCCACTCTTTCGGCTCTCCGAAAAACGTGGGTACCTGAATTTTCGGTAACAGTTCCTCTCTCATACAAACATTCTCAACTTTGACTCCTACCGGTTTATTTATAATTTCTTCCAATACTCCTAGAGTATTCTGTACATCAAACTGTAGCTCCTCTGTTGTATCCTCAAACTCATTATTAGCCACAAATCTTCTACCTTCTTCTGTACCTTCTGTCACATAAAATTAATATTATTTCAGTGGATTTTAAATATCTCTACTTTCTTGTCAATGTCAGCAACATTAATGTTAACCCTCTTCAGGTATTCCCGAAGTTGGTGAACTCCCTCTTCAAACTCATTTTCCTCACTTACACCTTCCTTAGCTATGACCGTATCCACCCTAGTAGCGGCTTCTCTACTAGTACTAGGCCTAACGTCTTCTTCAACGACAGTTGACTTACTAGTATTTACATTGCTTGGTTCTACGGCTTTATTTTTTATCCTTTATACTAATATATGACCTTCATCAACACTCTTATTATTGAAGTAACCGTGATCGACTGGTTTACATTTTAATAGCATGCTATGATTACCTACCCACTTTGTTTGGATTTCATCTACCTCATTTAAAATTTCCTTTTTTATCTTACCAGCATCTAACCCTTCTAATAACCTCAACATTTCCATCAATTTGGCCTGCTTCAGTAGCAACTCAATTGTCTTGTCTGACAACATTTTAATAAATTTAAATCTTTTTGTGTATATGTATGTATAAATATATATAAACAAATATAATTCTTATTGTATCTTATCTGTTGCTGCTGCTGATGTCGCCCTTCCTTCTTGATGGGTGATGAGCGATGTTAAGGGGCTTCGTCTGTAAGCCCTCGATTCACGGGATACTCATTTCCACAGTACACTGCCACAGCGTATACTCTGGTCACTGGGCACTTCAACTGGGCACTTTGACACTGTTCCTGCCACTGACAATCTTGACTGGAACTGTCTATTAGTCTGTCTTTTTTTTTTTTTTTTGGTCACACACACCGGAATGTTGAAGCGAGTCGCGAGTTGAGATTTTCTTTTGCGGAACTTTCCTTTTGTACGCGAGTTCGATATATTGGCTTCGAACACTGCAATTGCTCCAGCAAACTGTCTTTTAAATTCGGACTCAATTTTTTTAATTTTGAATTAAATATTTTTAAACATTTTCAGTTATACTCCGTTTCTTACCACTGGTGGGCGAAAATAGGACTTTTTTATTTCGCTACCTTTAGCTGGTCTTACCATTTACCGTTGCTAGATCGCAGACTTTAAAGAGCTGGTCAACCTATTTTTCTCTTTCCATTGGTAAGGGAAAACAACAAGTCTTTGCTCGAGGGACCAAAATGAGGAGAAGAAATAATTAACCCGATCTTCATTTGTTGAATTCACAATTTGAAGATTCTAAAGGTCACATATTTGGTGGTGGAAATTTAATTCTAAATGCAAGCATTAATTCCTGAAAGCCGAATGTGTTGGTGTTAGATCTATTTATATTCCAAGCCTGCGTTGATCGTCAAATGCCTAGCTGAATGCATCGGCTGAAACATAAATATATTCACGCAATCGCAATGTATTCGAATTGTTTTTTAATTTGTTTATTGTTTTATATGTGTATATTTTATGTCGTTTTAACAATTACGGTGTTTAATCTTAAACAACATCTATTGGCAAACTTTGGCAGTTCATTCTAACAAATTTCATAAAAATATTATACACAAATACTATGACATACATACCATTTGTTTAATTTTGTGGGATCACAACTAAGACTTTAACTAAACACGAAACACACAAAAAATATAAAGTTCATCAAAACTAATTTTCAAGAAGAATTTCTTTGTTAATATTAAGTTATAAATTCATAATAAATACCTTCAACTTAAAATTCCATTTTAAATTATTAAATTTGAACTACTCAACCAAACGTTTGACCACTTCAAAGTTTGCATTTGGTGTGACAAAAAAAAATGTCAATGCTATTTTTTGAAAGGCCCGTAGAATTTCCGGAAAAAACCTGGTTTGCCATCAAAAAGTTTGAGCATTTTAGAGACAATTTGAGTGCATTGGTCATTTCATTTTGTGATTGACTTTTCGATTTTTGGCCTGTGATTTCTTTAGATTCAACAGACGACGAAGCTTTTGCGCCAAATCAGCTGTTTCTGGGCTCAGCTAGTGGCTACTAACTAATGGCAGAGGAAACTGCTGGCCTAAGGCTACGATGGCAACAGACGCAACTGTTGCCATTGGAGATATTGTCGTAATCGTAGACGACAACCTTCCAAGAAACTTGTGGTTGAGATGCCGCATTACCGAAGTCGTTACCGCTAAAGATGGTCACGTGCGCAAAGCTGCTGTGGGAACTTCGCACTGGTCGATGGTTCGCATCTACGCAAACATTGCTGAACACTGGGAAAAGCGCGTGGAGTGATCGATAGGCAGGAAACCCTGGCAAACACCCAGTACACGATGAAACGATAAACATGTGATAGAGGGAACATTCACCTATTAGGCCTATATAGTGTAGTCTTGCGCATTCAAAAAGCCAAAAAACTAATGCATCCTTTCCGATGTCTTATTTCTCATCGTCTTCTTAACATTTTCCTTACACATCTTCTTTCTCGTCTTCTTCTATCTCCGAAAATCGCTCTAAATCTGTTACATCAATTGTCGTCGCCACTATAGCACTGTTTCCTTTGGATTTGGTACACCCTGCACAATCCATCCAAACTGTGTGTTTCGTCCCAATAATCCATCAGCTTCAGTTACTCTGCTTTTAACTATATGGGTGTATACATCTACCACTATGATCATGTCCACCCGGCCTGGCATGTTAAAATTGGGGTCAGCATAATATCTACATTTGCAGCCTTTATTGGAAGAGCTTTCATTAATTTCGGTAACACAATTACTTCCACCATGGTTCACGAATTTTTATTGACAACTTAATTTTGTGCTTTGAAGTACATGTTTTTGTTGACGATACACCGCTTATTTCTGAATGTGCCTTTATTTTTGGCAATTTTAAAATTTGAGCTGCTTCCTCAGACACAATAGAACTTAGGGTCTCATAACCTCCATTCACTGCCTTTACTTTTATTAAGGCAGTAGCCAACAACGACGGTTGTGCCGTTACACATGTACTAATCTCTCCCCTTCGTTCACCAAAGTGGAGTAATGTGTGGTTCCCCCTATTGCATACTGAGCAAACAACCTCATTTGTGGATCTTTTATTGCTTGAATGTTTCAAGCACCTTGTGCATAATTGCACTTTCTTGGCTAATTCGACCCTTTCTATTGGTGTCAAGCCTTTGAATTTATAGCACTGTAATGTGCTGTGTCCATCAACTTTTCAAATCGGACAATTTTCTTCCTTTTTAATGGAGCTTAAAGAACAATATCTCTGCTCCAAATATTCTAAGACGTCAGACAACTGCTGTATCTGCTTCGTCTTCAAAACTTGGCTCTCATACAATTGAAGAGCCTCTATATTCAACTTCCTTAATATGAGTTGAGCGAATATCACGTCAACCTCATCGGACAGATTGGCTTTTATTTTAATAAGGTGTGTTGACACATTAATTAAGTCAATCACCCCTTTTATATTCTTAGCGGACTCATTATTAACAACCGGTAAGTCAACTATCCGGTTTAACTGTTCCGAAAATATCCTTCGATGATTCTCATACCGCTTGGTTAGTAAATCCCAAGCAGTATTATAATTATCGGCGGAACCCGACAATAAATGAGCTACCAGGCTTCTCGCTTCTCCTCGTAACGCGGATTATAAATAATAAAATTTAAGAGCAGGACTAAGATCCTCTCTTTAATTCTAAAAATAATTCCGCGAACAGGTCCCACTCTTTCGGCTCTCCGAAAAACGTGGGTACCTGAATTTTCGGTAACAGTTCCTCTCTCATACAAACATTCTCAACTTTGACTCCTACCGGTTTATTTATAATTTCTTCCAATACTCCTAGAGTATTCTGTACATCAAACTGTAGCTCCTCTGTTGTATCCTCAAACTCATTATTAGCCACAAATCTTCTACCTTCTTCTGTACCTTCTGTCACATAAAATTAATATTATTTCAGTGGATTTTAAATATCTCTACTTTCTTGTCAATGTCAGCAACATTAATGTTAACCCTCTTCAGGTATTCCCGAAGTTGGTGAACTCCCTCTTCAAACTCATTTTCCTCACTTACACCTTCCTTAGCTATGACCGTATCCACCCTAGTAGCGGCTTCTCTACTAGTACTAGGCCTAACGTCTTCTTCAACGACAGTTGACTTACTAGTATTTACATTGCTTGGTTCTACGGCTTTATTTTTTATCCTTTATACTAATATATGACCTTCATCAACACTCTTATTATTGAAGTAACCGTGATCGACTGGTTTACATTTTAATAGCATGCTATGATTACCTACCCACTTTGTTTGGATTTCATCTACCTCATTTAAAATTTCCTTTTTTATCTTACCAGCATCTAACCCTTCTAATAACCTCAACATTTCCATCAATTTGGCCTGCTTCAGTAGCAACTCAATTGTCTTGTCTGACAACATTTTAATAAATTTAAATCTTTTTGTGTATATGTATGTATAAATATATATAAACAAATATAATTCTTATTGTATCTTATCTGTTGCTGCTGCTGATGTCGCCCTTCCTTCTTGATGGGTGATGAGCGATGTTAAGGGGCTTCGTCTGTAAGCCCTCGATTCACGGGATACTCATTTCCACAGTACACTGCCACAGCGTATACTCTGGTCACTGGGCACTTCAACTGGGCACTTTGACACTGTTCCTGCCACTGACAATCTTGACTGGAACTGTCTATTAGTCTGTCTTTTTTTTTTTTTTTGGTCACACACACCGGAATGTTGAAGCGAGTCGCGAGTTGAGATTTTCTTTTGCGGAACTTTCCTTTTGTACGCGAGTTCGATATATTGGCTTCGAACACTGCAATTGCTCCAGCAAACTGTCTTTTAAATTCGGACTCAATTTTTTTAATTTTGAATTAAATATTTTTAAACATTTTCAGTTATACTCCGTTTCTTACCACTGGTGGGCGAAAATAGGACTTTTTTATTTCGCTACCTTTAGCTGGTCTTACCATTTACCGTTGCTAGATCGCAGACTTTAAAGAGCTGGTCAACCTATTTTTCTCTTTCCATTGGTAAGGGAAAACAACAAGTCTTTGCTCGAGGGACCAAAATGAGGAGAAGAAATAATTAACCCGATCTTCATTTGTTGAATTCACAATTTGAAGATTCTAAAGGTCACATATTTGGTGGTGGAAATTTAATTCTAAATGCAAGCATTAATTCCTGAAAGCCGAATGTGTTGGTGTTAGATCTATTTATATTCCAAGCCTGCGTTGATCGTCAAATGCCTAGCTGAATGCATCGGCTGAAACATAAATATATTCACGCAATCGCAATGTATTCGAATTGTTTTTTAATTTGTTTATTGTTTTAAATGTGTATATTTTATGTCGTTTTAACAATTACGGTGTTTAATCTTAAACAACATCTATTGGCAAACTTTGGCAGTTCATTCTAACAAATTTCATAAAAATATTATACACAAATACTATGACATACATACCATTTGTTTAATTTTGTGGGATCACAACTAAGACTTTAACTAAACACGAAACACACAAAAAATATAAAGTTCATCAAAACTAATTTTCAAGAAGAATTTCTTTGTTAATATTAAGTTATAAATTCATAATAAATACCTTCAACTTAAAATTCCATTTTAAATTATTAAATTTGAACTACTCAACCAAACGTTTGACCACTTCAAAGTTTGCATTTGGTGTGACAAAAAAAAATGTCAATGCTATTTTTTGAAAGGCCCGTAGAATTTCCGGAAAAAACCTGGTTTGCCATCAAAAAGTTTGAGCATTTTAGAGACAATTTGAGTGCATTGGTCATTTCATTTTGTGATTGACTTTTCGATTTTTGGCCTGTGATTTCTTTAGATTCAACAGACGACGAAGCTTTTGCGCCAAATCAGCTGTTTCTGGGCTCAGCTAGTGGCTACTAACTAATGGCAGAGGAAACTGCTGGCCTAAGGCTACGATGGCAACAGACGCAACTGTTGCCATTGGAGATATTGTCGTAATCGTAGACGACAACCTTCCAAGAAACTTGTGGTTGAGATGCCGCATTACCGAAGTCGTTACCGCTAAAGATGGTCACGTGCGCAAAGCTGCTGTGGGAACTTCGCACTGGTCGATGGTTCGCATCTACGCAAACATTGCTGAACACTGGGAAAAGCGCGTGGAGTGATCGATAGGCAGGAAACCCTGGCAAACACCCAGTACACGATGAAACGATAAACATGTGATAGAGGGAACATTCACCTATTAGGCCTATATAGTGTAGTCTTGCGCATTCAAAAAGCCAAAAAACTAATGCATCCTTTCCGATGTCTTATTTCTCATCGTCTTCTTAACATTTTCCTTACACATCTTCTTTCTCGTCTTCTTCTATCTCCGAAAATCGCTCTAAATCTGTTACATCAATTGTCGTCGCCACTATAGCACTGTTTCCTTTGGATTTGGTACACCCTGCACAATCCATCCAAACTGTGTGTTTCGTCCCAATAATCCATCAGCTTCAGTTACTCTGCTTTTAACTATATGGGTGTATACATCTACCACTATGATCATGTCCACCCGGCCTGGCATGTTAAAATTGGGGTCAGCATAATATCTACATTTGCAGCCTTTATTGGAAGAGCTTTCATTAATTTCGGTAACACAATTACTTCCACCATGGTTCACGAATTTTTATTGACAACTTAATTTTGTGCTTTGAAGTACATGTTTTTGTTGACGATACACCGCTTATTTCTGAATGTGCCTTTATTTTTGGCAATTTTAAAATTTGAGCTGCTTCCTCAGACACAATAGAACTTAGGGTCTCATAACCTCCATTCACTGCCTTTACTTTTATTAAGGCAGTAGCCAACAACGACGGTTGTGCCGTTACACATGTACTAATCTCTCCCCTTCGTTCACCAAAGTGGAGTAATGTGTGGTTCCCCCTATTGCATACTGAGCAAACAACCTCATTTGTGGATCTTTTATTGCTTGAATGTTTCAAGCACCTTGTGCATAATTGCACTTTCTTGGCTAATTCGACCCTTTCTATTGGTGTCAAGCCTTTGAATTTATAGCACTGTAATGTGCTGTGTCCATCAACTTTTCAAATCGGACAATTTTCTTCCTTTTTAATGGAGCTTAAAGAACAATATCTCTGCTCCAAATATTCTAAGACGTCAGACAACTGCTGTATCTGCTTCGTCTTCAAAACTTGGCTCTCATACAATTGAAGAGCCTCTATATTCAACTTCCTTAATATGAGTTGAGCGAATATCACGTCAACCTCATCGGACAGATTGGCTTTTATTTTAATAAGGTGTGTTGACACATTAATTAAGTCAATCACCCCTTTTATATTCTTAGCGGACTCATTATTAACAACCGGTAAGTCAACTATCCGGTTTAACTGTTCCGAAAATATCCTTCGATGATTCTCATACCGCTTGGTTAGTAAATCCCAAGCAGTATTATAATTATCGGCGGAACCCGACAATAAATGAGCTACCAGGCTTCTCGCTTCTCCTCGTAACGCGGATTATAAATAATAAAATTTAAGAGCAGGACTAAGATCCTCTCTTTAATTCTAAAAATAATTCCGCGAACAGGTCCCACTCTTTCGGCTCTCCGAAAAACGTGGGTACCTGAATTTTCGGTAACAGTTCCTCTCTCATACAAACATTCTCAACTTTGACTCCTACCGGTTTATTTATAATTTCTTCCAATACTCCTAGAGTATTCTGTACATCAAACTGTAGCTCCTCTGTTGTATCCTCAAACTCATTATTAGCCACAAATCTTCTACCTTCTTCTGTACCTTCTGTCACACAAAATTAATATTATTTCAGTGGATTTTAAATATCTCTACTTTCTTGTCAATGTCAGCAACATTAATGTTAACCCTCTTCAGGTATTCCCGAAGTTGGTGAACTCCCTCTTCAAACTCATTTTCCTCACTTACACCTTCCTTAGCTATGACCGTATCCACCCTAGTAGCGGCTTCTCTACTAGTACTAGGCCTAACGTCTTCTTCAACGACAGTTGACTTACTAGTATTTACATTGCTTGGTTCTACGGCTTTATTTTTTATCCTTTATACTAATATATGACCTTCATCAACACTCTTATTATTGAAGTAACCGTGATCGACTGGTTTACATTTTAATAGCATGCTATGATTACCTACCCACTTTCTTTGGATTTCATCTACCTCATTTAAAATTTCCTTTTTTATCTTACCAGCATCTAACCCTTCTAATAACCTCAACATTTCCATCAATTTGGCCTGCTTCAGTAGCAACTCAATTGTCTTGTCTGACAACATTTTAATAAATTTAAATCTTTTTGTGTATATGTATGTATAAATATATATAAACAAATATAATTCTTATTGTATCTTATCTGTTGCTGCTGCTGATGTCGCCCTTCCTTCTTGATGGGTGATGAGCGATGTTAAGGGGCTTCGTCTGTAAGCCCTCGATTCACGGGATACTCATTTCCACAGTACACTGCCACAGCGTATACTCTGGTCACTGGGCACTTCAACTGGGCACTTTGACACTGTTCCTGCCACTGACAATCTTGACTGGAACTGTCTATTAGTCTGTCTTTTTTTTTTTTTTTTGGTCACACACACCGGAATGTTGAAGCGAGTCGCGAGTTGAGATTTTCTTTTGCGGAACTTTCCTTTTGTACGCGAGTTCGATATATTGGCTTCGAACACTGCAATTGCTCCAGCAAACTGTCTTTTAAATTCGGACTCAATTTTTTTAATTTTGAATTAAATATTTTTAAACATTTTCAGTTATACTCCGTTTCTTACCACTGGTGGGCGAAAATAGGACTTTTTTATTTCGCTACCTTTAGCTGGTCTTACCATTTACCGTTGCTAGATCGCAGACTTTAAAGAGCTGGTCAACCTATTTTTCTCTTTCCATTGGTAAGGGAAAACAACAAGTCTTTGCTCGAGGGACCAAAATGAGGAGAAGAAATAATTAACCCGATCTTCATTTGTTGAATTCACAATTTGAAGATTCTAAAGGTCACATATTTGGTGGTGGAAATTTAATTCTAAATGCAAGCATTAATTCCTGAAAGCCGAATGTGTTGGTGTTAGATCTATTTATATTCCAAGCCTGCGTTGATCGTCAAATGCCTAGCTGAATGCATCGGCTGAAACATAAATATATTCACGCAATCGCAATGTATTCGAATTGTTTTTTAATTTGTTTATTGTTTTAAATGTGTATATTTTATGTCGTTTTAACAATTACGGTGTTTAATCTTAAACAACATCTATTGGCAAACTTTGGCAGTTCATTCTAACAAATTTCATAAAAATATTATACACAAATACTATGACATACATACCATTTGTTTAATTTTGTGGGATCACAACTAAGACTTTAACTAAACACGAAACACACAAAAAATATAAAGTTCATCAAAACTATTTTTCAAGAAGAATTTCTTTGTTAATATTAAGTTATAAATTCATAATAAATACCTTCAACTTAAAATTCCATTTTAAATTATTAAATTTGAACTACTCAACCAAACGTTTGACCACTTCAAAGTTTGCATTTGGTGTGACAAAAAAAATGTCAATGCTATTTTTTGAAAGGCCCGTAGAATTTCCGGAAAAAACCTGGTTTGCCATCAAAAAGTTTGAGCATTTTAGAGACAATTTGAGTGCATTGGTCATTTCATTTTGTGATTGACTTTTCGATTTTTGGCCTGTGATTTCTTTAGATTCAACAGACGACGAAGCTTTTGCGCCAAATCAGCTGTTTCTGGGCTCAGCTAGTGGCTACTAACTAATGGCAGAGGAAACTGCTGGCCTAAGGCTACGATGGCAACAGACGCAACTGTTGCCATTGGAGATATTGTCGTAATCGTGGACGACAACCTTCCAAGAAACTTGCGGTTAAGATGCCGCATTACCGAAGTCGTTACCGCTAAAGATGGTCACGTGCGCAAAGCTGCTGTGGGAACTCCGCACTGGTCGATGGTTCGCATCTACGCGAACATTGCTGAACACTGGGAAAAGCGCGTGGAGTGATCGATAGGCAGGAAACCCTGGCAAACACCTAGATACACGATGAAACGATATACATGTGATAGAGGGAACGTTCACCTATTAGGCCTATATAGTGCAGTCTTGCGCATTTTTGCGGAAATTTGTCAAAAAGCCAAAAAACTAATGCAACCTCGAATTAAAAACGCGTTCCAAGTACAAGGAAGAAAAAGAGCGCATGCAAATTTGGCAATCTGTTATTTGATATTTTAATATTTATAATGTAAAAAAAAATCGTTAGAGAGCATCTAAAAACAAATCAAACCTACATTAAATGTTAATGGCTTGAGAAAAAATGTAATTCGACCAAAAAAAAATTTTTCATCCGATTGTTCCTACGGGAGCTATAGCATATATGAAACTTAGCACAGACATTTCTATATGTAGGGGAAGTGCGCCGGTTGTGTGCACCGTTTTTTTTTTTGCCTTTTTTCTTTTGACCAAATGCATATTATGCAAACGTGTTTGTACAAATTAAAAGGTAAAAGGCTTAAGTAACTGCCAGTAAAGGAACTTAATTGTTTCCTTCAAATAAAAAAAATTTATTAAGAATTTAGTGAAGTGACAATTTTTTGGGGAAAAAAAAAATTTGTATCCGGTTGTGGGCACCCTTAAGAGATCGGCTAAAAATGAAAAAATACGAAGCATAACCTCTGCAAATAAAAAGAAAATCAAAATTTATTTGTTTCAAATGCCTTTAGTAGCATAAATAACAAGAAAATTGCACTTTTTCACATTAGTACCAGCTCGACGTCTCGTACCCGTTGCTTTCGTAAAACTAACTTTTTCAAGCTCAATGAGCTAATTCTTGCCACAGACTGCTGTTGCTTTTACTGCTTAATACACTATGCTATAAGGATTACATTAAGCGTTGTAAACTTCAGTTCTCCCGTGATCCTAAGCAATTTTTTAACTTCGTTAACGCCAAACGAATAGTGGCAGTGCACCTGTCCTATTTATGTTTTGAAAATAATAAAGCAAACGATGATCAGGCCATTGCCGATATGTTTGCTGATTTTTTCAAAACAACCTATTCCTTCAAAGAGATCGAGCTAACTTTTTATATCCCTATTAATTGGAAAAGCTCTAATTGCGTCTTTATTCCTGTGATCGATGAACATTCGCTTCTCAATGTACTTACTTTAGTGAAGCCCGTTTACTCACCAGGACCTGATGCGATACCTGGTTGTTTTATTTAAAACTTATCTTTCGAAGACCATCAATGTGACCTCGGGTGTGCCACAAGGTAGCCATCTAGGACCATTGCTTTTTACGCTCTTCATTAATGACCTTCCGCCAGTTGTAACTCACTCTCGCGTACTTATGTACGCTGATGATGTTAAACTTTGTATTAGTTTTAAAGACTTAAGTACCCCACGTATGCTTTAAGTCGATCTTGATAACTTTCAAACTTGGTGTGAAATTAACTTATTAAAACTAAATGGTTTAAAATGTAATGTCATGTCATTTCATAGAATCTCTTTGCAATTAGTGGTGTATCAATAATACCCCATTTGAACGTTTGAACGATATTAATGATTTGGGTGTACTCATGGACCACAAATTAAATTTTACTCGTCATATTAATATCACCCACTGAAGTCAAACCGCCACCATTCTACATCCGTTGAGCAAACTGCATTTCACTAGTGCCAAAGTTGGTAGCTTTAGTTGGTCAGAATAACTTTTATGTGACTCCAGTTAACAGAGGGAACATAAGAGAAAGTTAAAAACAAACAATTATTTCGTACTATAAAAAAGTACTTTCGGTCCGAAAATGTGAACTATTACACATTCCAACTTAAAAGCGGGAAAGGACTTCAAGCCGTGATCAAAGGCATTGAACCTACAGTCCAGACGCAGGAAATTGTTGAAGCATAAGAAGAGAAGGGCTTTAAGGTAAAGTCCGTCTCAAACATATTGAACAGAAGTAAAGCACCACAACCTCTGTTCAAAGTGGAGTTACAGCCCACGTGTGATAAAACATTAAAAACCAACGCAGTGCACCCGATATATAATCTACAACTCCTGCTACACTGCAGAATCACTGCCGAAGAGCCACACAAGAGGAAACACCCTCAACAATGCGCTAATTGCCAGGAGTTTGGGCATACAAAATCATTCTGCAGCCTTCGCCCAGTTTGCGTTGGCTGTAGACAAACTCAACAAGATTGTGTCTGCCCCGACGACAAATCAAATAACAATACAAGGAAGTGGGGCAAGTGGTGGAAAACACACAGCGAACTACAGAGGATGTCCTGTTTATAAGGAACTCAAGGCCCAAGAAATCAACGGCTCGTATCTAGGGCTCGACACTAATTCCCTCTCAAACCACACCGGGAATATTTTTCTCAAGAGCTGTAAGGTCATCAGCGACTCCATTAACAACTACTCCTGGAGTAACTTTTGCAAGCGTGCTACGCAATGGAAATGTACAGCCCATTCAAACGGTGCATCCCGCTACCATTCAATCTAACGCGGCCCCAAATCCATCCGTACTTGGCCAGAACCCCAAAGGGATCGAAACATTGTTAATCTCGCCCAACCAAAACATGACAAATTTCATGACGTTCATGCAAAATTGCATGCAGGAACTAATGCGGAATGAATAAATATTATTCAAAAGCTTATGGACAATAACAAAGAATGTCAGCACTTCATATAGGCCTCTGGAATGCAAACGGCATTTCCAAGCACAAACAAGAATTGTCACTGTTTCTGGACTCAAATGATATTGATATTATGCTGCTATCAGAAACATACCTCACAAACAAAAACAACTTTCAAATACCCAAATATGCATTCTACGCAACAAATCACCCTGACGGCAAGGCTCACGGAGTTACAAGTATCCTTATTAAAACCGGATCGAACACTCACTCCAGAATGGATTTGAAAAACAATACCTACAAGCAACCTCTTTAAGTGTCCAAACCACTTTTGGTAGTACAACCGTCGCTGCACATTATTGCCCACCACGCTTCTCGATCTCTGAAAAAGATTTTAATGACTTCGTTAACACACTTGGAGTGCGATTTATTGCTGCAGGAAACTACAACGGCATCCCGCCTGGTAAACCCCAAAGACAAACAGATGTATAATACAATCATCAACCCAGCTAACAAAATGGGCTATGCCTCACTGGATAAACCAACATACTGGCCATCAGATCCACGCAAGCCCCCAGATCTAATAGACTTTGCAATCACCATTGCATTTGCGCACAATTTAATAACGGCAGAGTCACTAGCAGAATTGTCATCTGACCATTCGCCAGTAATTTTCACAGTTCCACCACATCCACAAGTCATAGAGCTCCCATCCGGCCTAACAAAATATAAAACAAACTGGCTCAGTTTTAAGAAATATATAAGTACCCATGTTGAGTTGAATCCCAAACTCGACGATGAAGATGACATCGAGTTTTGCACCTTGGCTCTAGAGTCGATGCTTATTGAAGCAGCAGAAATCTCCACCCCATGTATCGGATACACCTAGGAAAAACACAAGTCATACAACCGGCTAATTGAACTACTTGTAATAAATAAAAGACGGCTCAGACGAGAATGGCAAATGTTTCGATCCCCGGTAGCAAAAATTCGCCTATAAACGGCTTCTCGAATTCTAGGAAAAGCGCTTAGGCAAGAAGAAGCAAGGGCACAGCGGCAATATATCGAGAAGCTTAGCCCTACCAGCACCAAATATCCGCTGTGGAAAGCACACCCAACTATGACTGCTCCAACTGAGATTATTTCTCCTTTAAGATGTTCAACTGGTAAATGGGCCCGATCAGACGAAGAAAGAGCACTCACCTTTGCAGCTCACCTAAAAACGGTGTTTCTGCCAAACCCGTCATTAAACTCATTTCAGCTCCGCCCCCTGAGCACTCCAGGAGAAAGGGAGCCACCGAAATTTCAAGCGGAGGAAATTTCCGCAACTATTAAAAACTATATGAATCCAAGAAAGTCGGCCGGTCATGATAAAATAACCCCGAAAATGATCAGAGAACTCCCGATCTGCGCCGTGCAACACATCTGCAAACTTTTCAATGCGATATTCAAAACTGGTCATTCTCCCATTAGTTGGAAAAAATCAAAAATCATAATGATCCCAAAACCCGGAAATGACAAAACACAGCCTTAATCTTACAGACGCATCAGTTTATTGCCAAGTCTCTCTCAAAAAAAAGTCTCTCTATTAAAAACTGGTCACTTTCCCATAAGTTGGAAAAAATCAAAAATCATAATGATCTTAAAACCCAGAAAAGACAAAACACAGCCTTCATCTTACTGACCTATCAGTTTATTGCCAAGTCTCTCAAAACTATTTGAAAAGGTCCGCCAGCTCCGTATAAACACAATCCTGGAAAACCAAAATATAATACCACATCATCAGTTTGGCTTCCGTGAAAAGCATGGCACAATTGAGCAAGTCAACCGTATTACCTCAGAGATCAGCACAGCAATCGAGCAAAAAGAATATTGCACAGCAATTTTTCTTGACGTCGCGCAGGCCTACGATCGAGTCTGGCTGGACGGCCTAATATACAAAATAAAAGCGACGCTCCCACAATACACACACAGGCTAATGGAATCATATCTATACAGCAGAAATTCGCCGTACGATGTAATAGCTTCACCTCTGACGACATCGAATCAAAGGCAGGAGTACCCCAAGGCAGCGTGCTAGGTCCAACTCTGAATCTTCTGTATACAGGGGACATACCTACAAGCCCTACACTTACCAGATCTACTTTCGCCGATGACACGGCCAAATGCCCGATCAAAGCTGCTGAGCAACTGACAACCCATTTAAAGGAGGTTGAAAAGTGGCTAGCAGATTTAGCAGATCCGTGTAAATGAACAGAAATGCAAGCCGTTACGTTTACGACGAACCTGCCCATCATTGACACTGAACAACGTGCCAGTGCCTCAATCCAACGATGTTGTGTATCTTGGAGTTCAACTGGACAATTAACTTGCCGGAAGCACATCGAAGCCAAGAAAAAACAGCTAAAGCTTAAAGCAACCGGACTACATTGGCTTATCAATGCACGATCTCCCCTATGTTTGGAGTTCAAAGTTCTTCTCTACAACTCGAAGCTAAAACCCATCTGGATGTACAGCTCTGCATTGGGGAAACGCAAGCAAGAGCAATATCGAAACCATGCAAAGGGCGCTATCTAAGGTCAGAACTATCACGGGAGCACCTTGGTATATCCGAAACGAAATACCCCGAAATAAAGGTACAACAGCTAAAGTACACCGCTAAACTACACGCACACCCGAATACCCTGGCAAAATCATTAACCTGAGTACGTGAATGAACTCGTCTCCAAAGAAAAGACCTTCCAACCCTCTAACTAATAATCAGGGCTATAGATCAATGTAGCATCCTTCAAATGCTAGCTAACGTATTAGATTAAGATAAAACTAGAAAATTGTTGTTAGTTTTATAAAGTTAAAAGAGAGAGTCTACAAAATAAATAAACCGTTAAAAAAAAAAAGTTATAATATCACTGTCGGTAAAGCCTTGTGCTCTTGGTTTCGGTTAGCGGTTGTCGAAAGAATTTGATGATCCTCACACAACCAAAACTCTTTTTATTTCACTGATCCGCCCCATTTTGGAGTATGGATCATGTGTTTGGTCTCCACAATATGGATCACACCAAGTTAAAATTGAATCGGTTCAAAAACAGTTTTTAAATTTTGCTCTTCGTGGTTTAAACTGGGATCGAAACTTTAACTTGCCCTCGTATTCTAAAAGACTTCTTCTAATTGATCTTTTCTCCTTACTTAACCGTAGCGTAATGCTTGGTACTTTGTTTATTCACAAGCTTCTAAATGGACAAATAGATTGTCCTAATTTACTTAATCAGGTCAGTCTATCTGTACCTTGTAGATTAACTCGAAATTATGTCCCTTTAACTTTAACACGCTGTACTTCTAACTATTCTTTGCATGAACCTTTTCGAGTTCTCTGTTCCGACTACAACCGCCTTCATTCTGTAATCGAACCAGAGTTCTCTATACATATCCCAAAAACTTGTATTTTAAGTTACCTGTCTTGTAGTTAGTCTTAATTATTATTTTAGTTGTCGACCGTTGTCCACGCGACTTCGTTTTGTCGCATTGTCCTGGTGTTGCTTGGGCCACTTAAACGTACTGCGCATTGTACGCGTCAACGTCCAGAAGATAAAAGCTAACGTCATGAACTGTGTAGCGTTAGCGGCATGTTACACAAAGTTGTAGCTGTAAAGAAAGAGGGTCTTGACGATAAGGTCTTTGCGGCCGTTTCTCATGACTCACTGGACGCTATTTTTCGTTGTGACGAAGCGTCGGTTTGACGCTTTGCCACAAAATCGTGATATTTTCACAACTGGTAAGAAAACCGTCAAAATTTGATCGTCTTTCGATATTCCGATTAAAATTTACAACTAAAGATTTCAGGTTGCTTGCCAATTCAATGATTACTTTAAGTTTTTCTAAAGACAAATTATCATTAGACTTTAGAAGTGATGTCGTATTATTTGTAGAAATTTTAGTTTAACATTCGGATGGCTTGGATTTTTTGGATGTCCAGGTGCGTTGTCCAACAACAAAAGTGATATAAAGTCTAAATTTTTCTTTTTAAATATTTTTCACATCGTGTTAGATGGAGGTTTGTAGCGTGCTAAAAGAGGGACGGTAGCAAATCTGCAATCGTGTAAGACCGAGATAGTGTTAAATGAGGTGTGGTGTATTCACATGTCATAGTTAAAACCAATCAGCACAACTTGTAACACTCTGTTGCAAGCAATAAATAATTAGAAATATTGATATTTATGAGAACAATTGTATGTATGTACGCAAACTTGCATGCATACATTTCGTTCTTATATATATACTTACATAAATGAACTGTGCTGGCAAGCCAGCCTAAATATGCTGAGCTTGCATTTTGGTCCCACCAAGAATGAGTGACCAAACATGTGAGTACACTCTCGCCTCATATACTTTTTGTAGCTGCTAATAAGCAGCATAATCATTTTTATATATAGGTGTAATTTCATTCAAAATAAAGTTGAGAGAGTACAGACGTCCCATGTGTAATAAGTTTTGTTATAAAATTGAAATACTCTGACTTGTTTGTTAGTGTAGCAATTAGTTTTCCCATCACTAGGTACATTCACATACATACATGCAAAGTTCCTGTCTAGTCACTACATTAGACGTCAAGAACGCCTTTAACACGGCAAACTGGAGCTGTATTCTTCAGGCACTTAAGGCTTTTAAAGTTCCGGAATACTTAATTCTGTTGGTAGAGGACTACTTTCGAGGCAGAATACTGCAATACATCACCGAAAGCGGCGTTCGTAAACATATAGTACGTGGGGGTGTTCCACAGGGATCCATTCTTGGCCCTTTACTATGGAGTGTCATGTATGACGGCATTCTTCGTATACAATTGCCAAACGAGGCGAAACTTATAGGCTTCGCCGACGATGTGGCACTCGTGGTTGTGGCGAAACACCTTCATGAAGCCGAGAGCACAACAGCGACAGCAATTAAAATGGTAAAGCAATGGCTTTTCTCTGCTGGACTACAACTGGCTGACCAGAAAACTGAGGCAGTGCTAATAAGTAGTAGGAAAGTTGTCGAGGTGGCAAATATCACTCTAGACACTTGCACAATATCATCTTCACGGGCAATAAGGTACTTGGGCGTTATGATCGATACTCGCCTTAGTTTCAAGGAGCATCTTGAACATGTAGGCGTCAGAGCAGCTGAATTTGGAAGGTCTCTTAATCGTATTATGCTGAACTTCAGAGGACCAAAGCAAGGGCGTCGTCTTCTGCTTATGAATGTGATGCGGTCAACCATTCTTTACGGGGCACCAGCCTGGGCCAATGCGATGGAGTGCAAATCCTATAGAAGGCCACTGGAGAGTATATATCGCTTGTCTGCGCTGCGAGTATGCTGTGGCTTCCGCACTATCTCGGATGATGCTGCTTTATTCATTGCGGGAATGACGCCAATATTGACCTGCTAGCCCAGGAAGCGAAAAAGGTATACACCCAAACCAGGGACCCCTCTCAAAAAAGGGAAATCAAAGCTGCAGTGCGTGGAGAAAGTTGGGAAGCGTGGCAGATCCGCTGGGAAAACTCCTTGAAGGGTCGTTGGACCTTCCAAATTATTCCCGATCTTCGGACGTGGCTTGAACGGAAACACGGAGATGTTACATTTGAATTAACTCAGATGCTAAGTGGCCACGGCTGTTTTGGGGAGTATCTCTTCAGGTTCAACCATCAATCTAGCCCGGAATGCAAAAACTGCGAAAATGGAGTAGCGGAGAGCCCCGAGCATGTAATTTTTGTCTGCCCCATGTTCCAGGCAGAGACATTGGCTTGTGGTGAAGCTCTTACTATCAATAACTTAGTGGCGATAATGACGGCCAACCAGTCGGCAGTGCAGCTCTGCAGCTTTGCAGCTCAGGTGATGGCCAAACTGCGAGCACTGGAAAAGCAGCGCACAGTAGGAGGGGCATAAGCCGCCCGCCATGGTCCTGCGATGCAATACTCCCAAGTGGTCCCGCAGGATTTCCATTGGTATTCATACCTCCATTATCCCCGCTTACCACTTTCTATTACCTCATATACTTTCTTGTAAATACCTTTTGCTTCATTTTGTTACTTCTTTCTCCTACTTTATGTTTCTATCAAGTAAATAAATGAAATAAAAAAAAAAAAAAAAAAAAAAGTTCCTAGTTTGAAAAACAAGGACAGCGTGCAAAAAGAAAGGAGTAAATATAAGTGTATGTGTGTGTCGGTTATGAGGCACCAAGTATTCCCCATCCTCAATTTCTAGGAATTTTAATTAGTCAACGTGTGGTAAGGGCTAAAAAAATATTCAGTTAATAAAAATTATAATGAGCTATGAATTCTGTTGTGACACTAGGGCTAACCCACTAACTCCTCTATACTCTCCCTTATCCCTAATCCTACGTCCATGTCTGGTAGTTAGTGCATGTTTCTCCTTCGGCATCGGCATCCGGGTTGCACGCTAACCGATAACAGCGAGAATGTCTCGTGTATATGTAGTGTCGTTATAAGTAGGTGTCCGGGTTACACCCTAACCGACTTTTGTTCATGTCTCATTTTGTTATCGTTCATATTGCAGTGTAGTTATAAGTCGGTCCGGGTTACATCCTAACCGACATGTATGTCTATGTCTTTTGTACTATCGTTCCTCTCCTTTCCATGTGTGGGCATGTTTCTTTCTCCTTTCCCTCTTACTCTTTTCCCTTCGGGCAATCGCCTGCGATACTCAAGTACAGCAATATTAACAACTAAATTTGCCGCTCATACACATCTCTGGTCTCGGCATTTCATTACAAATGTTCTGTATTGGAAAACCCTGGGGACACTGAGATTTGTACCCCAGCTGAAAAAACTTCCTTACATCGTAAAGGGAAAGAAAAAAAACATTTCCCTTGTGTTGAAAAAAATTGATCATTTTGTATTGTATATTTTTCGTTTTCATTTGTAGCTGGCAAAAAATTAGGTAAAACTACAAGAACAGCTCAACAAGGAATTTAAACAAAGCGGGAACACTAAGCTATTACTCTTTACGGCCGATGCCGTGCTTTGCTTTAGAATGCCAAGAAATACACGTATCACAGCCAAATTTGTATTTGCTCATAAAAAACGTTGCAGACTGCATTATCTAACCTGGTTTTCAATAAATATTAACGGTGATAAATAATAATGATTAAGCACGATACGCTGCCAAAGAAGCATAGTAGGCAAACAATTTGTATGCTGATTGATTTGCTAAAAATGTATACATATACATATTTTTTCATATTCTGACGTTCGTTCTTAAAGGGACTCGGTGGTATAGGATTTTGAAAAAAATTTTTTTTACATATTATGAAAGTATAGTATTTCAAAAATATACTGTAAAAATTTGGAGGCGAAATTCCGAGTACATCTATACTTAAAAGCCATTACAAGGCCAGGTAGTAGAACTATGGTTTGGGCTCCTTGAAACTTTAAACGCTAAAAACAAGAAAGCGGTTCGACCGATTTGTCTGAAATTTTAACAGGTCATTCTGAACAGTACTAGCTCTGGTTGGTAATGGAAAAAAAAGTTTCCGAAAAATATTTCTATTTTTTTGATATAAAAAACGTTGCAAAAAAGAGTCGTTTTCAGAATCGTAGGTTGAATCACGCGCGATTTTTTTGATTTTTATACCCTTGCAGAGGGTATTATAAAATTGGTCAGATGTTTGTAACGCATAGAAATATACGTTTCCGACCCCATAAAGTATATATATTGATCAGCATCAACAGCCGAGTCGATTGAGACATGTCCGTCTTTTGGAATTAAAATCTTATTTGTACCAAAACACTACCCACCAAGTTTGACTCAAATCGGATAATTATTACGGCTACAAATCAATAAAACAATTCATCCATATAAGCTATTTACTCCAGCAACAAAAAATTTCAAAGAAATCTGCCGTACAAACACAAGAGACCCGAGTTCGAATCCGCGCGGCACCAAATAAGAAATATATAAAATTATTGTTTTTTTGTTGTTGCATTTAAATTTAATTTGTATCCAAACACTATACACCAAGTTTGAACTAAATCGGATAATTATTAAGGTTACAAATCAATAATCAGATTTGAATGAAATTAAATTTATTTTAATGCTCACGCACACACATACATATGCAAAAATTCAACCACCACGCGGTGTGTGAGAGAGACAGAAATATTTTAGTTGTGTTCTTACACAAAACGAAATTGAAAGAGCGAGATGCAATGGGTTTGCATATATGTCGAATTAGCTTACTTCAGCTAAGTAAGGACGGTGGCTTAGTATGTAGAGATCGGTGGCACGATGGGCTTCGGTGTTTGATGGTTCAATGCTCGGTGAAGAAGTGAAAATTTTTAGGTGTGTTTTTTCTTCTTTTTTGTTTTTTTTTTTTATTTTGTTAAACATTTATACCAATTATTTTGCTGCAAGGGTATACAAACTTTGGCAGAGCCGAAGTTAGCTTCTTTGATATTTTTTTATTCTAGTACCCGCTATAACCATACTTATACTAGTTAAAACGCTGTCTTATTTTTTTTTTGATCAGAAGGCGAGACAAAATCATCTGCACCAACGAGATCCAATTATTTAGATAGGAGGATTTCAGCGCCATTTTTTGAATATAAATAAAAAAAAATTTCTTAACTTAATTTTCATTTTTCTGTAGTTCATAAGTAATAAAATAAGTAGAAAAAAATTTGACACCATTACACATTCTTTATATAAAAAAAAAAAATTGAAAATATTTTAATTTTGAGGCCGCTAGAGCACCAGGTCCCTTTAACGTAATTTTCGCTTTCTTTTCGTTTACAATTTTTTTATATTTATATTTTAAAATGGAATTTTAAAAAATAGATTAAAACGTTAAAAGCTTCATGGTTTTTACTGTCAATACGATAGGACAAAAATTGTGAGGGTCTATTTTTCTTTTTGATTTCAATCTAATTTTATTTACCTGTTAAAACGAGTTTCAGAGTGCAAAACGCATATCAGAGTATTTCCAAGCACTAAGCCTTTGCGAAATAATCTTCATTAGCTGCATAATCAATTCTTTATCAAATTAGCAGTATCAAGTTATTTTAAGTCTTAAAATTTTAATTAACCTATAACCTTAACCGTTGCAATACTTTTTGCACAATATTTTTACTCTTTTCTATGTGTCGAAAGATCAACTTCAATACAGTTCACGTTGTCAGATAAAACAGCATTTGCTTGGGTTGCTTCCTCTACGTGTCCAATTATAAAAGCCTGTTGATGCCCACCTGTAAGTAAATTGAATTCTTTACAGAATAAATCTGCTGCCAATGGTGAAATACAAATCAGTAGGCCACCGGATGTCTCCACTGATCTTCCAGCGGCTAATTTACGATGTTGACCAGTTAACTGTCCAAATGCTAAAACATTCTTTATAATCGGTAACTTATTAATTTTAAATAAAACGGTATCATTTTGAAATTCCGCTAGATTTTTGGCATGACCCAAAAGACCAAATCCTGTTATATCGGTTGCACAGTGCGCTTCGAATTTATGCATTAAAATAGCCGCTGTAAAGAACACAATCATATTATTAAATAAATTTAAATAGAAGAGGTTTTATGGGTTTTTCAAACTTTTTATTTACAAAAATATTTTTGCAAATAATGATATTTAGTTCGGCTTGTATGATTCTACAACTCTAAACTTAATCGCCGATGTTTTTTATACTCCTGCAAAGGGTATAATAATATTGGTCAAATGATTATAATTCATAAAGAAATACGTTTACGACCCCTTAAATTATATATATTCTTGAACAACAACAATAGCCGAGTAGATCTAGCCGTGTTTTTTTTTTAATTCATTTATTTAAGATAAAAAGAAGCAAGAATAAGAAATAAGAAATACATATATACAGGTAAAGGGGATTTGACATATTTATTCTGCGGAACTGCCTAGTGGTATTGCGTCGCAGGACTATGGCTGGCCTCTCATGGCCCTCCAATATTGCGCTGCAGTTTGGCACTCGAAGTTTTTTAGTGACTACAGCCGCAAAAGTGCAGACTGCTGACCAATTGGCCTGAGATTCGGTCATAAGGCTTATTAAATTCGCTGCCGAAGGTGTAGCTCCAAGAATTTCCTGGAGTTTCTGCCGCTCTGATTGAAATAGAGAACAGCTAAAGAGAATGTGTTCCGCGTTTTCTATTATGCCATTTCTGCACGTGGGGCATTCAGATGAGGTATCATGACCAAAGCGATGAAGATACGCTCTGAAGCAGCCATGGCCGCTGAGTATTTCTGTCAGCTCAAAGGTGACCTCGCCTTGACTTCTACAGAGCCACACACTTAGATATTTTATAAGTGAGTACATCCATCTGCCTTTGTTCGACGCCGTCCATCGGGCTTGCCATTCCGCTATGCCTGCTCTTCTTGCACTCTCGGTTATCTCCCTCTTAGTGGCCGGTGTCCAATCCCCGTTTTGGCGTTTTTCGAAAATAGTTTGAGCTTCTCTAGCCAGTAGGTCAATTAGCGTCATTCCAGCAATGACCAGGGCAGCCTCATCCGAGATTCTCATGAAGCCGCGAAAAACTCGTAGAGCCCCGATACGATACGTTGCTACTTGGCCACGTCTATAGGATTTTGTTTTCATGGCCTCAGCCCAAACTTGAGCGCCATATAGCATTATTGATCGCACGACGTTTATCCACAGCATCCTTTGAGCTTGGCTTGGTCCCCTTATGTTTAGCAGCATTCTATTTAGTGATCTTCCTAGACCAGCTGCTTTGTTATTGGCATGCGCCAAGTGCTCTTTAAAGGAGAGTCTGGTGTCCACAAAGACCCCCGGGTAACGGATTGACCTTGCTGAGTAGATATCGCAAGAATCTAAGCTGATTTTTGCTACTTCGACTTTCTTGCGGCTACTGATCAACACCGCCTCAGTTTTTTGGTCTGCAAGTTGAAGCCCTGCGTTTTCCAACCATCTTTTAACTGTGCATATTGACTGCTCCGTTTTGTTCTCGGCTTCGCTTAGATCCTTTGCGACTGTATCCAGAGCTATGTCATCAGCAAATCCTATGATATGCCACTCTGGTGGGAGATGTATGCGCAAGATGCCGTCATACATTATGTTCCACAGCGTGTGGACAGTGTGTACGACGTGCACAGTGTGTACACCGGCTTTTGTGTTGTATAGTAGAACACGTTCCCGAAAGTTGTCCTCAACTATGTTGATGAGATGACCTGGCAAACGAAACCGCTCCAGGGGATTAATTATTGGACTCCAATTTGCAGTATTGAAAGCGTTTTTAACATCTACTGTGGTTACCAGACAGTACTTTTTTCCTCCGCCTTTCCAGCGCTGACCCGCGGCATTCGCTGCAATGTCATTTACAGTTTTTAATGCGTGTATTGTGGATTTGGCTTTCCGAAACCCAAATTGCATGGGTGATAGATCACCAGCATCTAATATAGCAAACTCAAGTTTTGCGCGTATAATTTTGTCCAATATTTTGGCGGCTGAGTCCAGTAGACATATTGGCCTATAGCCTGAAGGATCATCCAGTGTCTTGTTTGGTTTTGGTAAGAGCACTAGGTTTTGCTTTTTCCAAATATCTGGAAATTTGCATTCGCCCAAACATTTGCTAAAAACCTCAGCAAATTTATCCGGGTATAGGCAAACAGCTAGTTTGAGCGCTTTATTTGGAATGGCATCAGGCCCTGAAGCCTTTTGGTCTTTCAAATTAGATGCAGCTATTAGCACCTCCTGAATGCTCACCTCACAATCGTGACTCGGTGGGATCACGCGGTCGATTCTCGGTTAATATTTGAAGTGCCAGGGAAGAGCGCTTTGACAATATCATCCATGCGGTGTTCGGGTGGATCCGCAGGCTTTACTGCTTTTAGTTTTTTGGCAGCAACTTTGTGTGCCGTGCCCCATATGTCTTTTGCCGCCTCATCGCATAGATCGAGAAAACATTTGCTTTTGCTCTCCTTGATCGCTCGCTTAAGTGATTTTCGTGTTTCCTTGTATTTTTGCTGCAAAACGTAGAAGTTTTCGTTACCTCGCGCCCTCTGATAAGTGCGTCTAGCGCTAAGGCACTTTCTTCTGGCTTCCGCAATGACATTGTTCCACCAGTATACAGGCGATTTATGTTTACTGTGGCCTCTTCGGATGACCATGCTGCTGTCGCAAGCTGCCGTCACGGCTTTCACCAGTATTTGGGCGTAATTATTTGCATCGCCAAACATTTCCGGGATCTGCAGTGCCTCGGTAAAAGCTAGTATGCTCAGGGTGTCTACTTTGTACATTTTCTGCTTTTGCGGTCTTATTAGGTGCTGAGCTAAAGTGCACAGTATGGCAGAGTGATCACTAGCAGTATAGTGGATGCAGAGTTCCCATTTAATGCATTTGAACATGTGCCTGCTCGTAAATGAAATGTCGATGACCGATCCATATTCGGCTCTGCTGAAAGTGTACTCTGTACCTGTGTTTAGTATGCCCAGGTCGAGTGTAGCTAAGGCTTCCAGTGGAGTGCGTCCCCTTTGATTAGACGTGGTACTACCCCATTCCTCTAACCACGCGTTGAAGTCACCTGCAATAAAAATTTAATTTTTTTCCCTAGCATCCATGGCAATGTTGTCTAGGATAGTCTCGAATTCATGTAGTTGCAGGCTTGGTGGTAAGTAACAGCTATACAATCAAATATCTCCCATTTTTGCGCGTACAAATCCATTCGACGAATATATAGCCTCTAAAGCTGATGCGCGTCTTGCACACGTCCAGATCGCCGCTTTGCCAGTAGAATCGGCTGCCCAAGAAAGCCCGTTTTGGTTTGTATATGGCTCGCTTAAAATCGCTACATCAACATCTAACTCTCGTACAGTTTGCAGCAACAGATCCTGTGCCGCCTCACAGTGATTTAAATTTAACTGCAGCAGTTTCATAGATTTCGATTTGGGTCATCTTCTGTCTGAGTCAATGGGCAACGTTTGCTACCAGTGAAATGATCTGTGGTTTTTAGCTTTTTGACCAGTGCTGCCGCATGTAAAGCACCAGTTTGTGCGATCTACCGTGCTACTGCAGTTTGATGCTACATGGCCAAAGGCTAGGCATTTGTAGCAGCGTTTTTTTGACTGTCTTTCTTTGATTCGGCAGCTTGACCAGCCCACTTTAAGTCTCTTCAGTTTAAGCAGGGCAGAAGCTTTTGCATGCGGCATACTTAATATGGCCATTTGTGTGTCGCCGAAAGTTTGCCGAAGACTTCTTACCTGAGCCTCGCCAGGTCGTTGCTAGTCGACAATTTGATTGCCGCTAGTATATCCTCTTTAGTGCCATGCCTCTTTCTAGCCATGCCTCATCGCCGACTGATCTGACTGAGGCTTGTGATCCCAAGACTTGGCTGATTTCGTCCTTTATCTTGCTACTTACTGTCCCACCTGAGTCATTTAGCTCGAGCAGTAATTCTGCTCTAGCTGTTTCTCACACCCGTTTTACGCATTCTTTTACATCATTTAGCTTGCCGTCTTCTCTTCATGTAACCATTCCGTTTTTGGGGAAATCTGCAGCTTTGTCATGCGTGCAAAAGCCTGCTTTGTGCTCATGTTGATGTAACGCACCAGTGGTTTGCCGTCTTCCTTTTTGTTGAAAAGATTTGCCATCTCGTGAAGAAGTTTCCCCAGCTCCTCCAGTTCCTGAATTTGTGTGGATACCTGGACGCAACCAACACTGAGGTTTTCTTCTAGGCCTTCTTTGTTTTGCGAATACTTAGCTGCTGCCAGATCATTTTGGCGGTCATTTGCTGCCGTCGTGGTCAGCGGGGACTCCCTCAGTCTAGATCTTCTTCCGAAGACCGCTTCTTCGCTTAACACATCTGCATCTGCATCCAGACGAAATTGTTGGTCCATGGAAGCCACGAATTTTTCCATTCTATTTTGTAGCTAACGGAAAAATTGAATCGGTTGCAATTTGAATTTGAAAAAGCACAGTGGCGCCACCTGCCGTGTTAGGGCCAGGGGCCCCTTTTGACTTCTCCGCTAGTCAACACTGGATCCAAACAGCTGATCAGTGGCAGTTGGAAGAAGAAACGGAAATTATAAGAAATAATTCCAGTAGCGTGGATAATACATTTTGCACCCACACAGTCAAAAATGAGAGTGAGAGATGCGAATAAAGCAGAGGTGATAGGAGGAGAAAGTCCCGCTCACCCCTCGATCCAAAGGTCACGCAAAAAACTGTCCAGCCACAAGAATCGTGTCGAGCATCTCCTGCCGATCTCGCAACACAAAGTGAGTCTTGCTTGCCCTAGTTACACCTTCTGAAAGACTTTTGACTTGCAGGTGCTGAGTCAGAACTAGGATTTCTGGGTCTTACTCTCAAAGGCCACGGAGCGACCTCAAAAACGATGACTGTCCCGCACAAGTAAAAAGTCAACTCCAACCCTAGCCGTGTCCATCGGTCTGTTTGCGCTTTACAGATAAGCTTTCAGATGTTTGGAAAGTGTAAGAGTTGTTCAAATTGCACTTTTATAAGATATAGTAAGTTTTATTTTCCTTGGCCTCTAAAACTTATTTGTACCATTCACCAAGATTGGTAATTATTGTGGGTAAAAACGAATTAAATATATCTTCCAAACCAATAATATGTACATATATCGTAGACCAAGTTTGATTAAAATAGAAAACGTATTATGGTTAAAAATCAGAGAGAGAGTAAAAAATATTTGTATTATGTTCTTACAGAGAACGTAATTTAAAGAGCGAGATGCTCTGCGTTTGCTATGTAGGCTGAAAAAGCGGACTCAACATTCGTTGATTTGGAGGTGCAGTAGGAGAAGCAGTCGTACAATCAAAAAAATAATTATATAGGCGGAGGCGGGTTATTTTGAGCAACTTTTCTGTATTGCCACAGAGTTTCTATTTAATCAAATTTTACTTCAAGTTTGAACGCTGGGTGTTGTAGTATGAAGACACATCTTTCTTTTGGTCACAACAATTTAATGGAATACTTGAAAATTATGTGATTCCCAGACAATTTTGAAAAATATAATTTGTTGGAACTTTCAAAATTAAATAAAAACAACAATTTTCGTTAGGAAAATTTTATTTGTCTCACTATATAACAAATAAATATAGAAATGCAATTTTTGCAAGTCCAATAACTAACGGTCATTCTGGAACATTTCAAGTGCACTGTTCGATTGCAGACTTAGCAATGTATGGCAGACTTAGCAACGATGGCTCACAATTCCCCGAACCCTCATTTTTACAACATGGAAAATAACAACAATGGTAACTACATGGGAAATTCCGTTAATTTTGAAAGATAATCTACGCTCGAATATTAAAAACATAGCATTGGCAAAAAGCAGAGCGTTGTGCAAAAAGCAATCTGATTGAATATAGTATATTTAATAAGTCTTACTTACTCTAGTCTGGACTCTCAGACCACTACCAAACAACTGTACTAACAGCACGCTTCTATCTACCTTAACTTATACATACATGGCAAGAGTACCACAAGTAATAGAGTAGAAAAGAAACACGCAAAAACGAAGTCTTGCATTCGTTGTGAGCGGCTGTACAATTTGCATTTATGCTTTATGCGATGTTTGCTTATTACGGTGGGGCGAAGTAAATTAAGTTGCGGGCATAAATTTCGGCAACATTCCCCTCCCAGTAAGCGGACTCATCTGGAGGAGCTTACTCCCTTATTGCCGACATCAAGGACTGCCAACACCAATCTACGCCTGCACTTTCGCACTTCTTACTTGGCCATCTGCTGCAGTGGTGACGTCGGTGACGCGACCTTTCGTTCAAACGTTTCGATTCTGGTTTTCATCGACTATTAATACGATGTCTCCTTTCTCGATAGGCTTCACCTTTTCATGCCACTTGCCCCTTTGAGTAATGTTGGGTAGCACCTCCTTAACCTATCGGTTCCAAAATTGGTTGGCAAACATCTCGCTCTGGCGCAGGGTCCACTTGTAGTCGATCTTGTCAGCTTCGCAAAACGGCTTTTCACCACTTGACGACCCAAGCAGCAGGTGATTCGGCGTTATAGCTTCTTGGTCTTCGTGATCGAGAGATACATGTGTTAACGGTCTGGAGTTGACCGTCATTTCCACCTCCGACATTGCAGTGAGCAGACTTTCATCAGTAAACTTCTGGTTTGGAATTATGCGATACAGTACGCATTTGATAGAACGCACCAAACGCTCCAGGCGCCACCCATATGTGGAACCGATGGCGGGTTGAAATACCAGTCTATTCCTCGCTTCGCTAGTTGTTGATGCATCTCTGAGTCGTCTAGTTGAAGATTTTCGTGCCGTTATCACTGTAGACTTCTTTCGGTATTCCGCGACGTGCTATGTGACGGCGCAAACTCATCAGACATGAGTTTGTGGAGAGACTATGGACGATCTCGATGCTTATTGCTCGCATTGTGAGGCAAGTTGTTATCATGCCCCAGCGCTTTAACGCCTTCCGTCCTTCGATGACTGTGAGCGGGCCAAAATAGTCAACGCCCACATAGGTGAACACCGGCTTAAAGGCAGCCGACCTGGCTCTTGGCAACGGTGCAATTAGTGCTGGTACAGGTTTGGTATTCTCCAACTTACATCTTTGAAAGCTTCGGCGTAGTCCTTAAAGAAGAGGTCTTAGTTTTAGAATATAAAATTTTTGCCTCACCTCATTCACGGTCGTTTCGTGATTTATGTGGTAATATTTTTCGTGATAGTGGCGGACTATCAGCGTGGTTGCCCAATGCTGGGGTGACAAAGCAATCCTTCCTTTTGGAGCGTTGGGGAAACGGCTTGCACGGTCGCTTATGCACAGTACGCCATGCTCATTTATATAGAGTTGTAGCCTCCACAGCGGGCTGCTGCGGCATACGCTTTTCCCCTTCTCAACAGCTGCATCTTCTGTGGCGATCCTGCCCGGCCATGTTGCCGGCGGCGATTTGACAAACTCAGGTCCCTTGAACCATCGTTTGTATGCTTTTGGCGTATGTTGGCTTTTGGTGGCAACATCTGCAACATTAAGCTTGCTCGGCACCCATCTCCAGTTGTTGATATCTGTGAGCTCCGAGATTTCTGCTATTCTGAACATGACATACTGCTGATATCGTCGGGGATCTCCGTTCAGCCATGCCAATACAGTTTTCGAGTCTGTCCATAAATAACATTCCTGAATATCGATGTCGTGTTGCACAACAATGTTTCGCATCAGCCTTGCTCCTGTCACTGCGGCTTGCAGCTCTAAGCGTGGAATAGACAGTGGTTGCAACGGTGCGACTTTAGATTTAGCTGAAACGAGACTCAAAAGTGTATTATTTTTGTGCTCAATCCTGAAAAAAGACACAGCGGCATAAGCGTCTTCTCCAGCATCTACGAATATGTAGAGTTGAACTTTGCAATCTTCGGCTCTCCACTGTAGAAAATAACATCTCGGAATTCGAACTTCGGCAATCAGTGGAAGAAATGATAGCCACCTCTGCCACATATCATGGAGGTCTGGTGACAGTTCTTCGTACCATTCGATTTTTGATCGCCACACTGTTGGAGCAAGGTTTTAAGATACATCATGATGCAGGATACAAAACCCATTGGGTCAAAGACTGACATCAAAACTTGCAGAACTTCTCTTTTTGTTGGCACAATATTCGTTGTTATTATGTTGCGCTTTAGACGTACAAATTTTTAGGCATATGTGAATGCGTCTTGATCTGGGTTCCATTGTATACCCAATATCTTATCGTGGACGTTGAACTCTTCCCTGTTGAAAAATTGTTTTTCATCTTGGATTGTAGCCTCGTTGAGGTCTGATAAGACTTTTTTTGAATTGGAGCACCACTTGTGCATGTGAAAACTTCTCGAACGTCTTTGGCCAGAGCAACAGCTTCCTCTGCTGAGTGACAAGAATCGATGTAGTCCTCCACATAATGGTACTTGCGTATGGCTGTTGATGCAGATGGGAACTCCTTTTCATGTTTTGTGGCGTTCAGGTCACGGACATTATGCGCTATGCAGGGTGAGCACGTATCTCCGAACGTAAGCACATTTAATTGAAAAACTTCAACAGTATCCGTCTCCTTGTTGAGCCACAAGAAACGCTGTGCTTTCGCGTCTTCTTCTCGAACAGCAATGCGATGAAACATTTCTGCGATGTCTCCACTTATTCCGACAGCTCGCATCCTAAAGTTGTACATAAGCTGGAGCAGTGGTACCAGGAGATCGGGACCCTTCATCAGAAAATCGTTAAGAGCTGCTCCCGATGATTTGGCTGCGGCATCCCACACCAATCTCACTTTGTCAGGTTTGTGTGGATTACCAACAGTAAATATAGGCAGATACCATACGTCGTCTTGTTTGGTCATCTAACCTTTTGACATATCCTTTGTCAATGAGATGTTGTATTTATTTGTTCAAGTCCGTAGCAAGTTGGGGATCGCTTTTCATTTTTCTTTGGAGTCAAAATAGCCTTCTTTTTGCCGTTACAAGACTGTCAGGAAATTGTCGAAAGTCTTCCTTCCAAAGTAATCCTGAGGTATAATTTCCCGCGTTGTAATTTGTTGTATTTTCCCAAATGCTTCAATGCTCTTCGTTCCTCTGGTGATTTTGTTATGAATGTTTTGCTTAACCATTTTATGCAGGTCCTGGTCACAGAGGCACCTATGAAGGTTAAGTTTATTGCCGGCTCCTCCAAATATAGTCCATCCCAGTCACGTCTTTGCAGCAATGGGTTGCTGCCACTTGCCCTCGCGCACCTTTTGCGAAGTTATGAGATTTGGGTTGTTGATGCCGATAATCATTTTTGGGACTATCTTTGTATAGCTCGGTAATGGTAGGTTTCTTAGATGTGGATATGTATTTTTTAATTGATCCGCTATCATCGTCTCCGCATGCAGACCTAGGGACTTGACTGTGTGAACATCATTTATTTTAAATGATTTATTTCCTCGTCCATGCTTGAAGATTTTTAAACTCAACCGCTTGGATTGCGGCTCATCTCGTCTCACATTTCCAGTCCAGTTGATGCATAGAGGGCTGGGAACACCTTTTTCGTACAGCTCCATGGCTAGGCTTTCCTCCATCAGCGTTAAAGTCGAATCATCATCCATGAAAGCATAAACATCGATTAACTTCGATTTTCCATGCAAGGTGACTGGAACGATTCTGAAAAAACTTTCTGTTGTGTTAGTTGATGACTCACGATGGTTATGCGGGACACTCGTTGTCGCTTCATTGTGGAGGAGACTGTGGTGCTTTGCCTTGCAGCCGTTTGTGTTGCATAAAGTTTGTCTCCAACATTCTCCTTTGTGTCCTTTCAAGCACTGGTAGCATAAGCGATGAGCCTTGATCGCATCCCACCTCTCTTTCACACTCATTCGTCTAAATTTGCCGCACGATACCACTTTGTGATCTTCTGGACAAATCACACATGGGGCTCCTTTATGACGGCGGCGGTGTGGGTGAGCAGCCCTGCTTGGATTCCTGTGGTCGCTTCGGGAGTAATATTGGGCGTAGATACTCGACATGCGACTTCAGCTAGCTCGTACAACCAATCCGCAAGATTCTCCAGATTTGGGCAGCTTATTGGTTTCGAATGAAGTGCCCAGTTAAGCATCATTTCAGGCCCCAACTTTTGGATGAGCTCTTGTAGCAAGGTTGGATTATTTAGATGCGCGTCTAGCTTGCTTGCTTTCAATGTAACACACATATTTTTAACCGCAAACGCGAACTCAATTAGTGGTTCAAGTTTACCCTTCGGCGATGGTAAATTGCGAACGTTCTCTATAAGATGCTTCATATAAGTTCTGCACGACCAAAGTACATTTTTAGAGTGCTTATGACATTAGGTAACATCTCCGGAAACGTCAAACTATCGCGCACGGCATCGAGTGATTTTCCTTTCAGACATATCTGCAAGCGAAGCGTGTTCTCCTCGTTGCTGTATCCGGCGATTCGAGTGCTGGTCTCATAGGAGCTAAAGAACAAAGGCCAATCTTTAGGGTCTCCATTAAAGATTGGTAGGTCCCACGGCATAGATTGACAAGCAGCTATTTGTTGCTGCGTTATGCCAGCGGCAACGCGTGGCATGGTTTGGGCTCTTGTACTTGCTGCCTGTGGAGTGCTGTTACCACTAGGATTCATCATGGCTATTTGTCCGCAAACTCCAGTATTTGGCATGTGATGATCAGTTGCTGCTCCACCTAACTGCACGTGGTTAGTCAGTAGGGCATACTTGCGCCTTAAATATTCTCTTTCGAGGCACATTTCCTCTTCCAAATGTTGTAGAAGCAGCTGATGATCTTCCTGCATCGCTTCCTCCGCCACATGTTGGTTGGTTGCCTCGGGCTGGCTAGCCCTGACACGTGACTCGGCTTCAGTACATACTGACTCGGGCTTGGAAGTGAGGTTATGTTCTTCTGTGACTCCAACGGCCTGGCGACGACGTGAAGCTCGACGTGGCACTGTTATCCGCTCCGCAACATGTGCAATGAAATTGGCCTGCACACCTGGAGCATGACTGTCTGGAGCGCTGCACAATCTACAGCTGTTGTTTGGAATCATCTTTGTTGCTTATTTTCCGCTGTAACTGCAGCGGCAATGAATTCCTTTCCTGATGGATTGGCTCAAACTCTGTCCCGTAGGGAGTCAAATTGGAATCCGATCATCTTTAGGTGTCCGAAGTACTTTAAACTTTCTTCACCGTAGGATTTTCACAGAAAATTCCGAATAATTTCGGCTAGGTTTTTAGCCTCGCTTTTATTTATTTCAATCGGCTAGCGGAAAATTTAAAATTCTGAAATACATTTTAAGTTTACATTTTTTCTTAATATTTAACAAGTCTTACTCTAGTCTGGAGTCCAAGGCCGCTAGCAAACAACTGTACCAACAGCACGCTTCTATCTACCTTAACTTATACATACATGGAAAGAGTACCACAAGAAATAGAGTAGAAAAGAAACACGCACAAAACGAAGTCTTGCATTCGTTGTGAGCGGCTGTCCAATTTGCATTTATGCTTTATGCGATGTTTGCTTATTACGGTGGGGCGAAGTAAATTAATGTGTAATATATGAGGGAAGGTGGGGTATTTTGGGCCACGGGGAATCGTGAACCAGCGCCATTTTTTTTCCCCCAATGAATTATGACAGGTGCGAATGACTGTTATCGACTCGTCTTATGATACCCTATAATTTCCATAATGAACAAGTGTGGGCACCGGCATTGGTACTTTGTTTTATTAACAAATAGAAATTGGATGCTCTCGATGTATAATTCACACTCCGTAAATGTCCTTATATTTTTTTTATTCCTGTGAATCGACGGAGGTAACTATGTTTTTAATATTCGTGTGTATATTAGCTTTCAAAATTATAACGGGATTTTCCATGTATTTGTTATTGTTGTTGTTTTTTGCAGCCATTTTCTAAAAATGAGGGTTCGCGGAATTGTGAACCTTTTTTCTTGGGGAATTAAGAGCCACTTGTTTCTTGCCATATAACGACATTTTTAATGTGTTGAATGCTTGTGTATGGAAAACATGCCGAAAAAATTGAATCGGCGAAATACCATACATTGCAACATCTGCGATCGTGCAGTGCACTTGAAAAGTGCCAGAATAACTGAAAGTTATTGGACTTGCATAAATTGCATTTCAGGCTGACGTGTGTAATTTTCTTCACTACAACAACTAATTTTTCAATTATTATTTGTATTTTAGTGAAATAAATAAAATTTTCCTAACATAAATCATTGTTTTTATTCAATTTTAAAAGTGGTTCACTATACCCCGAGAATTTTGAAAATCACGAAAAAAGGTATTTTTGGAAATTGCCTTAGAATCACCTAATTTTCAAATATTCCATTAAACTGTTGTGACCAAATGAAAGCTAGATCTTCATACTATAACACCCAACACTCAAATTTGAAGTAAAACTTGTTTAAATAGAAAATTTCTGGCAATAAAAAAAAGTGGCTCACAATACCCCGCCTTCCCCTATGTAAATATTCTGTATGGAAATTCAGAATTAGGACCCTATTTGCAGAATTAGATGTGTTAAAAGTTATTGATTACAAAATGCCTGATGTATTGAATGATAATTGGAAAAAAGCAGAGCGATGATTAAAAAGCGCTCTGATTGAATATAGTATATTTACTATTTACGTTGTGCAAAAAGCACTCTGATTGAATATAGTAAATATACTACTATAGTATATATATATATATATTTATATATAGTATAAAGCTGTCAAGAGAGATGCAACAACTGAAAGTCATTTTAATATTTTCGATGAATTAGTCAGTGAATTATTAACGGCAGGCGCAAGCATAGATGAGATGGATAAAATGTCACATTGGTTGGTGACCTTGCCTTCGTCATACAATGACGTTATAACAGCAATTGAAACTTTATCAGAGGTAAATTTGACATTAGTTTTTGTAAAAAATAGATTGCTAGACCTTGAAATAAAAATTAAAAATGACAACAATGATACTAGCTGTAAAGTTATGAAGCCATTTGTTCAAAGGAATAACAATAATTATAGAATTAAAAACAACACATTTAAAACCAAATAAACCATTCAAGGGCAAATTTAGAAGTGATCTTAAATGCCATTACTGCGGTAAGATAGGACATTTTAAAAAGGATTGTTTTTATTATAAACAAATAATAAATGAATAAAATAAAGAAAATAAACAAGTTCAACTTGCAACATCACACCATGGTTTTGCAATCATGCTTAAGCGAGTTGAAGCAATACATTTGGATTCATTTTGGATTCGGGCACAAGCGATAAATGGTGCTTCCACTTCAAAAAATGGAGTTGTAGCTGCGAAAAATTTAAGTATGTCAAATAATGTACCTGTTGTTCAATTTCATACGTACACTGCGAGTGCGAAATATAAAAATAATTACCGACTATGACATGGGAGGTTGGGTCATATAAACAGGGGTGAATTGCTCGATATCAAAAGAAACAATTTGTTCAGTGACAGTAGTCTTCTTGACAATGTAGAGCTATCAGATGAGATTTGTGAATCTTGCGTAAATGGAAAACAAGCGAGGTTGCCGCTTAAGAAATTTAAGGATAAATTGAATTAATAAAATAAATGGTAAAAAGTACATTCAGATGTTTGTGACCCTATTATTCCAGTTGCCGTAATTGATAAAAACTGCTATGTAGTATTTGTTGATCAATTTACACATTACCGTGTAACTTATTTAATTGAATTCAAGTCCGATGTTTCAAGATTATGTAGCAAAGAATGAGTCCCATTTTAATCTCAGAATTGTTAATTTGTTCATTGACAATGGTAGAGAATATCTATCAAGAGAGATGCGGGATTTTTTTTATAAAAAGGGGATTTCTTATCATTTAACAGTGTAACACCTCAACTAAATGGTGTTTCCGAACGAATGATACGAACCATTACTGAGAAAGCTTGCGCTATAGTTAATGGTGCAGAATAAGATAAAAGTTTATGGGGTGAAGCAGTGTTAAGTGCAATATACTTAATCAAACGAGTGGTGGCACAACAGAAAGCCTAATTTAAAACACTTGAGAGTTTTTGGATGCACTATGTATGTGCTCAATAAAACTAAAAGAGGAAAATTTGATGAAAAATCATTTAAAACTATTCTTGTGGGTTACGAACCAAATGGTTTTAAGTTGTGGGATACTATTCATATTTTATTTATCGTTGCAAGGGACGTAGTCGTAGATGAAACCAATATGGTTATTCTAGAGCGCTAGAATGTAAAACAGGCTTCCTGAATGACAGTAAGAATGATGAATATATCCTGAATGATAGTAAGAAAAGAAGTCAAGTAAAGTTCCTGAATGAGAGTAAGGACCACAATGAGATAAATTTTCCGAAAGATAGTACGCAAATTAAAATACGCAAAATAAAAGAATTCCTGAAAATGATAAATTAAATTTTCGAATGAAAGTAAAAGAAGAAAGCAAACTGATTTCCTGAATGAGAGTAAGGAATGCGATAAATTAAATTTTCCGAATGAAAGTAAGATAAGAAAGCAAATTGATATCTTGAATGAATGTTAGGAATTGTATATCCCGAATAAGAGTACGGATAGTGAGATAGCTGAACAGCCAGATAATGGCAGTGACTTGAATAAAGTGAGGGATACTAATGTAATGGGCAGAAAAAGTGAGCGACTAAAGGCCAAGCCTAGAAAATCCTATAATGAATACGAAGATAGCCTGGACAAATTTATTTTAAATGCTCATACGGTTTTAAATGATGTCTCGAGTTCCTTAGATGAGATAAAATACAGGAACGATAAGACTGATTGGGCTCATGAAATAAAGAACACCTGGACAATTATGAAGAATCCAGATAAAAAGAATATTGTCGATAGTAGATGGGTATTTTCTATGAAGTATAATGAACTTGGAAATCCCATAAAATACAAAGCTAGATTGGTTACAAGAGGATTTACTCAAAAATACCAAGTTTATTAAGAAGAAACTTTTGCACCCATTGCTAGAATTTCAAGTTTCCGATTCACTAGCAGTTCAGTATGATTTGAAACTTCATCAAATGGATGTAAAGACAGCCTTCTTGAATGGTACATTAAATGAGGAAATATATATGCGACTTCCTTAAGGTGTGCAAAGTAATGGCAATAATGTATGTAAATTAAATATGGCAATTTTCGGGCTCAAACAAACAGCTCGATGCTGGTTTGAAGTTTTTGAACAATCGTTAAAAGAATATATGTTTGTAAACTCTCCGGTAGATCGCTGTATATATATTCTTGACAAAGGTGATATAAAGGAAAACATATATGTCCTGCTATATGTTGATTTAATGGAAAAGTTTAGAATAAAGTTAACATGAATGCTTGCAATGCAGTAAGTACCCCAGACTTAGCTACAGCAGTGAATATCTTAAGCAGATATAGTAGCAAAAATAGTTTTGAGTTATGGCAACGTTTGAAAAAGGTTCTTAGATAAAGGGCACTAAAAATATGAAATTGATATTTAAGAAAAATGAAGTATTCGATAATCCTGACACCTCGGTATGGCCTCTATATGCAAACTTTGATCGGGCGTAAAATATGTAAAAAAGGTTCAATCGGTTTGGATCTTTTTCGCGTTGTCTACCAAGTATTTAGTATTAAAATACCGCCTAGTTTGGTGTAACCTTAGCTTTTGAGGTGAAAAAAAAAATATCAAAGAAGCTAACTTCGGCCCTGCCGAAGTTTGTATACCTTTGCAGTTTTAGACTGTTTCATTATTTTATTTGAGCACAAAATTTTAAAATGATTACAATAAATATTTCAGAAAATAAAAAAAAACGAGCAAAAAAGATTTTTTATAGTTCGCCCTAACAGGGAGTCGAACCAACACCTATGACTAATGTGCGACAGATCTCTAACTGCTACGCCATTGAGCTAATTGCTTGTGATTCAGCTATTTCGACAGACATGCCAAACGCTTGGCTTCTCGCTTTTTGAAGTTCGTTTTGTGCAAGAACACAACGCAAATATTTCACCATACCGCATGGTGAATGTTTTTGCACATGTTTTTTTTATATAAGGAATTACATTTAATTAATTTGCACCTTTATTGTTATCCGATTTTGTTCAAATTTTTTATAGGGCGTTTGGGTGCAAATTAAAAATAAATGCAATAACAAAAAAACAATAATTTTATATAATTCTTATTTGGTCCGGCGCGGTTTCGATCGGTCGATTCGGTCTTTTGTGTTTGTACGGCAGATTTCTTGGAATTTGTTTTTGTTTCTTTGCTGCCAAAGAAAATAGCTTATTTTACTCGAGGTACCTCCACGTTTTAGTTAATCACTCCGGTGCTAATTATCCGATCCGACTAATTTTCAAACTTGGTCTGGATAATCGATTGAGGAACTTAAATGTTTCAACCATGTAGCTTAAAATTTAAGCTCGAAAACGCCTGAACAAACAGACGGACGGACATGTCTAAATCGACTCGGCTGTTGATGCTGATCAAGAATATTTATACTTTATGCGGTCGGAAACGTTTATTTCTATGCGTTACAAACATCTGACTAATTTTATAATACCCTCTGCAAGGATATAAAAAAATAAAAAGTGAAAAACGTCGAAAATGACTGAATCTGATAAAGGTGCCATATTAGCTTTACGATCGGAAAGTTTAAGCCTCCGCGATATAACCGCTAAAATTGGCTTTAGTAAATTTTCTGTCGGGGATTTTCTAAAGAATTTTGAAAAAACCGGAACGCTGAAGCGAAATCCTGGGACAGGAAGAAAAAAGAAGACCAACGACCAGGAAGACCGTATTCTGAAACGCTTAAGTATGGCCAATCGATTCAAAACTGCAGAAGATATTAGATTCGAGTTTGTTCAGTCGGAAGGAGTCGATATTAGCACTCGAACAGTACGAAGACGGCTTCAGGATGCAGGACTTAATGCGCACAGACCAGCAAAAAAACCGGTTTTGACCGCTCAAATGCGCGAAAAACGGCTAGAATGGGCTAAAGAGCACGAAGCTTGGATCTTAAACGATTGGAGAAACGTGATCTTTTCAGATGAGTCCAAAATAAACCTTTTTGGTTCCGATGGTATGGCTTACGTGAGACGTAAAGTCGGAGAATGATTCAAAAATGAATGCCTACGACGGACGGTCAGGCATGGTGGATCCCGTATGACAGTAAGAATGATGAATATATCCTGAATGATAGTAAGAAAAGAAGTCAAGTAAAGTTCCTGAATGAGAGTAAGGACCACAATGAGATAAATTTTCCGAAAGATAGTACGCAAATTAAAATACGCAAAATAAAAGAATTCCTGAAAATGATAAATTAAATTTTCGAATGAAAGTAAAAGAAGAAAGCAAACTGATTTCCTGAATGAGAGTAAGGAATGCGATAAATTAAATTTTCCGAATGAAAGTAAGATAAGAAAGCAAATTGATATCTTGAATGAATGTTAGGAATTGTATATCCCGAATAAGAGTACGGATAGTGAGATAGCTGAACAGCCAGATAATGGCAGTGACTTGAATAAAGTGAGGGATACTAATGTAATGGGCAGAAAAAGTGAGCGACTAAAGGCCAAGCCTAGAAAATCCTATAATGAATACGAAGATAGCCTGGACAAATTTATTTTAAATGCTCATACGGTTTTAAATGATGTCTCGAGTTCCTTAGATGAGATAAAATACAGGAACGATAAGACTGATTGGGCTCATGAAATAAAGAACACCTGGACAATTATGAAGAATCCAGATAAAAAGAATATTGTCGATAGTAGATGGGTATTTTCTATGAAGTATAATGAACTTGGAAATCCCATAAAATACAAAGCTAGATTGGTTACAAGAGGATTTACTAAAAAATACCAAGTTTATTAAGAAGAAACTTTTGCACCCATTGCTAGAATTTCAAGTTTCCGATTCACTAGCAGTTCAGTATGATTTGAAACTTCATCAAATGGATGTAAAGACAGCCTTCTTGAATGGTACATTAAATGAGGAAATATATATGCGACTTCCTTAAGGTGTGCAAAGTAATGGCAATAATGTATGTAAATTAAATATGGCAATTTTCGGGCTCAAACAAACAGCTCGATGCTGGTTTGAAGTTTTTGAACAATCGTTAAAAGAATATATGTTTGTAAACTCTCCGGTAGATCGCTGTATATATATTCTTGACAAAGGTGATATAAAGGAAAACATATATGTCCTGCTATATGTTGATTTAATGGAAAAGTTTAGAATAAAGTTAACATGAATGCTTGCAATGCAGTAAGTACCCCAGACTTAGCTACAGCAGTGAATATCTTAAGCAGATATAGTAGCAAAAATAGTTTTGAGTTATGGCAACGTTTGAAAAAGGTTCTTAGATAAAGGGCACTAAAAATATGAAATTGATATTTAAGAAAAATGAAGTATTCGATAATCCTGACACCTCGGTATGGCCTCTATATGCAAACTTTGATCGGGCGTAAAATATGTAAAAAAGGTTCAATCGGTTTGGATCTTTTTCGCGTTGTCTACCAAGTATTTAGTATTAAAATACCGCCTAGTTTGGTGTAACCTTAGCTTTTGAGGTGAAAAAAAAATATCAAAGAAGCTAACTTCGGCCCTGCCGATGTTTGTATACCTTTGCAGTTTTAGACTGTTTCATTATTTTATTTGAGCACAAAATTTTAAAATGATTACAATAAATATTTCAGAAAATAAAAAAAAACGAGCAAAAAAGATTTTTTATAGTTCGCCCTAACAGGGAGTCGAACCAACACCTATGACTAATGTGCGACAGATCTCTAACTGCTACGCCATTGAGCTAATTGCTTGTGATTCAGCTATTTCGACAGACATGCCAAACGCTTGGCTTCTCGCTTTTTGAAGTTCGTTTTGTGCAAGAACACAACGCAAATATTTCACCATACCGCATGGTGAATGTTTTTGCACATGTTTTTTTTATATAAGGAATTACATTTAATTAATTTGCACCTTTATTGTTATCCGATTTTGTTCAAATTTTTTATAGGGCGTTTGGGTGCAAATTAAAAATAAATGCAATAACAAAAAAACAATAATTTTATATAATTCTTATTTGGTCCGGCGCGGTTTCGATCGGTCGATTCGGTCTTTTGTGTTTGTACGGCAGATTTCTTGGAATTTGTTTTTGTTTCTTTGCTGCCAAAGAAAATAGCTTATTTTACTCGAGGTACCTCCACGTTTTAGTTAATCACTCCGGTGCTAATTATCCGATCCGACTAATTTTCAAACTTGGTCTGGATAATCGATTGAGGAACTTAAATGTTTCAACCATGTAGCTTAAAATTTAAGCTCGAAAACGCCTGAACAAACAGACGGACGGACATGTCTAAATCGACTCGGCTGTTGATGCTGATCAAGAATATTTATACTTTATGCGGTCGGAAACGTTTATTTCTATGCGTTACAAACATCTGACTAATTTTATAATACCCTCTGCAAGGATATAAAAAAATAAAAAGTGAAAAACGTCGAAAATGACTGAATCTGATAAAGGTGCCATATTAGCTTTACGATCGGAAAGTTTAAGCCTCCGCGATATAACCGCTAAAATTGGCTTTAGTAAATTTTCTGTCGGGGATTTTCTAAAGAATTTTGAAAAAACCGGAACGCTGAAGCGAAATCCTGGGACAGGAAGAAAAAAGAAGACCAACGACCAGGAAGACCGTATTCTGAAACGCTTAAGTATGGCCAATCGATTCAAAACTGCAGAAGATATTAGATTCGAGTTTGTTCAGTCGGAAGGAGTCGATATTAGCACTCGAACAGTACGAAGACGGCTTCAGGATGCAGGACTTAATGCGCACAGACCAGCAAAAAAACCGGTTTTGACCGCTCAAATGCGCGAAAAACGGCTAGAATGGGCTAAAGAGCACGAAGCTTGGATCTTAAACGATTGGAGAAACGTGATCTTTTCAGATGAGTCCAAAATAAACCTTTTTGGTTCCGATGGTATGGCTTACGTGAGACGTAAAGTCGGAGAATGATTCAAAAATGAATGCCTACGACGGACGGTCAGGCATGGTGGATCCCGTATGGTGTAGGGATGCTTTTCCTACTTTGGAGTTGGAGATCTGGCATTAATTGATGGAACAGTAAACGCCAAAAAGTACCAACAAATTTTGGACGAGCACCTACCTTGTACCATCAATTAAGGAGAATCTTTCGTATGCCGATGATATCATTTTTCAGGACGATTCTGCACCTTGCCATCGTGCAAAATCGGTAAGTCATATTTTTTTTAATTACTTTATTTATTGTATAAATAAAAACCTAAATTCTTAAATTTCCAACATTTTTTCTTCTTTATAGATTACAAAATATTTAAAGCGATTGGAAAAATCTTCATTGGATTGTCCAGCCAATAGTCCTGATTTAAATCCTATTGAGAATCTTTGGCATATTTTAAATGTTAAAATAACGAAGAAGAAACCTAGAATAATATTCAATGAAAAAAATAATATTTTAAATAATTTGTAACTCACTTAAAAATAAAAAAAAATTTGTTTCTGTTCCCTAGTTTTTAAAATATTATCAATAATTATACCCTTGGGTAAAAGGGTGTATTAAACTCGACAGAAATATACATTTTCGACCCCGTAAAGTATATATATTCTTGATCAGCATCACTAACCGAGACGTTTGAGACATGCCAGTCTGTCCGTATGGATGAGCATCGAGATCTTGGAGACTATAAGAGCTAGAGTTACCAAGTTTGATTTGTAGATCCGTCTAGTGTGTACACAGATCAAGTTTTTTTCAAATTTTTGCCACGCCTACTTCCTCCTCCAGAATTTCGAAAAATCGTATATTTTTGCCATATTAAAAATATAGCTTTTTTTTACCACATCTAATAATATAGCCAAAATGGCAAGACTGACCGAGATAGCATGCGCTCGCTGTTGCGAGGAAATTGATGGCGATTTCGATGGTGTTCGACTTTATTTAATCTAACTAGTTGGTACAGGGTATACTCAATGTCGGTAGGGACGACTTGCTTGCTTCATTTTAATGTAAGATTTTTTCTAAATGAAACATCACTGGAATCTAAAAAAAATTTGTTTTGGGTAGCAAATTCATTCATTTAATAAGTTTAATACAAATTTTCTTGAAACAATTCACACAATTTTTAAAAATTTACGAAATTTTTTAGCGTGTCCGGATTTCTTTTTCCTCTACTGTAGATTTCGACTGGGGTGGCAATGAGACTGATAGAAAAAGTACAATGGCCAATTTGTTCGAAATGTTCGGTTGAAATATTATTTGTTGAACTGCGAAGAAACAGAACACTGTAGCAGCCTCATCAACTGAAGCTGAGTATATGTCACTATTTGAAGCCTGTAATGGCAAAACGATAATTGTAATGGTTCTTAGAGACGCGGTTGAGACGCGGCGCCGATTATAAGGCGACTTTTAGAATGAGGAGACAAGCCGATTGGTTTTGATACTCGCAGTTGGATGCGATTAGACTGACTGACCTCATAGGGTCGAGGCCGCTTTATTTATACTGTTTCTTATGGTCTAGTTTACATAGATTGCTTATTCTACGAAATAGTTTACTAAAGCAAGTATGCTTGCAGTGCATATGTGAAATAGTGTAAAATGGTGACAACGCATATGCACTTGCATTGCGTGCCTTCTTAAGTGGTTTAATAAGTGGTTTAAGATGTAGTGACCTTTGTACACACTATACGATCATTACACCTCCGTTTTTATTAAAATGAATTTACATTTGCATTTAAATTTATTCTCTAATAGTGTATATAAAGTGTGAAGTGTAATTTTTTTTTTCTTATTTCTAACAATTTATATTGAGTGTAACTTTTTTTTTTTTTTTGATTTATATTTATTTACACTTAACGTATGTAGTTGAGTATTTTTAGTTATAATATTTTATTATTCTACCCAGGTGTGTTTTAAATTCTTTATTTTCGATTTTTAGTGTGCAGTTGTTATTACTATCTATATTGATTACTTGGAATGGACCTTTAAATCTATTTTCTAACTTATGGCCGGCGCTATTAGCTAACAAAACTAAATCTCCTACTGCTATTTATACCCTGTACCCATAGGGTAAGAGGGTATATTAAAGTCGTTAAAATGTATGTAACAGGCAGAAGGAAGCGTTTCCGACCCCATAAGGTATATATATTCTTGATCAGCATCAACAGCCGAGTCGATTGAGACATGTCCGTCTGTCCGTCTGTCCGTATGAGCCACTCGATCTCAGAGACTGTAAGAGCTAGAGCTACCAAATTTGGTGTGAGCATCCGTCTAATGTCAAAGCAGGTCAAGTTTGTTTCAAATTTTAGCCACGCCCACTTCCGCCCCCGCAAATGAAAAAAGAAAATTTTAAAATCAATTTACAAGAGCTGTAATAAAGATATCCAATTGTTATTTGGGAGACATAATTATATAGTCAAAATGCACTAACTGACCAAATTCAAATCGGACAATAAACATCGGAGATATAGCCATTTGCATTTTGTACTGAATTGCCAAGGCGACATTGGCAGATATGAAAGAGCGAGATAGCATGCTTTCGCTGCTGCTGCATGTTAAAGGGAATTTTGTTTTGAATTGATTGCGATTTTGAGAGTGTTCGAACTTTTGTTTAGTGCCTACGCAAATCAAGAGTTTAAAATTTTTGCCACTCCCACTTCCGCCCCCGCAATTAGGAAAAAACGATTTACTAGAGAAGTTTTAAAGCAATCACATTCTTATTTGGCACACCCAACAATGTGGCCAAAATGCATTATCTGACCAAATTTAGTTGAAATCGTACAATAAATATCGAAGATATACGAATATGCATTTTGAACTGAATTGCCAAGGCGACACTAGCTGGAAAGAGTGAGCGAGATAGCGTGCGGTAGCTGTTGCTGCATGTTAAAAGAAATTTTGAATTAAGTTGATGCCGATCTTGATTTAATATAACTAGTTGGTACAGGGTATACTCAATGGCGGCAGGGACGACTTGCTTGCTTCATTTTTTTATTTTGTTTACTGTCTTATCATAATAATTTTTATTTCTTTCCTTCTGTTTTTCTATCATAACCTTAGCTCTGTTTTGTGAAACCTGTAATCTATATTTAATTTCCTTATCATAAGCTTCTATAGTTCAAATGGACAATAGTCATGAACTGTGGATGGGGTCGTAATGTAACTATACGCGTAGTATGTTAACCATTGATCCCAATCATTCCTCCCTGTTGAAATATAGATTCTGAGGTATTCAGTAAATGTTCTGTGGTTCCTCTCTATAGATCCTAATGTCTGGTGATGGTATGCTGTTGATGTTATGTGTTCAATTTGTAATAGTTTGTAGAGTTCGTCAGATACCTGATTCTTATATTCTGTTCCCATGTCAGTAATAATTTTCTTCATGGGTCCATAAATAAGTATGATGTTCTTTACATATTTTGTAATATCTTGTCGTATATTTTACCAATTGTAGTGCCTTTTGATTTTTCCGATTAATCTTGTTATTCCTGGGTGGCCACCAAAAATTGGATCATCGTGGTACTTTTTAATTATTTCCATTTTTTCTTCGTCATTTTTAATTATTTGTAACCTCAATGTGAGAGCTATTCTTACTATTTTCATATTGGATCCTTTGTTCTTGAAGTCTAATATACTGCAGTTATTAAATATTCTGTCATTTAATGACAGTTGGTACCTTTTGATGCCTGTATCGTCAGCTAATTTTTCAAGCTGCGAAAAGAATAGTCCTAAGTCTATTTTTTCTTTACCGATCTGACATACTGTGCCTATATTTTGTTTTCCTAGGTTTATTATGATTTCGTCATTTACTGTACGAATTCTGGCACGTTTCTTGACTTCTTTTGACTGAGACGTCTCAGTGATAGCTAACTCATATGACGGTATTTTCTTTATTTCTTTCGGAATGTCTTGTAATATTTTCTTTGCCTGTTGGCGTGTTGTAACCTTGTAAATTGTATCGGTATGTTGAGTTAAGTTCTTAATATCTTTGAAATCTATTCTCGATAAAGCAAGCGTCTGCTGTGTAATTTTCTTTTCCCCGTAGATACTCTATTGTGAAGTCATATTCTTCTAAATCTAATCTCATTCTTGTTAATTTCGAAGATGGGTTTTTCATTGAGAATAAGTATGATAGTGGTCTATGGTCACTTTTTACTAAAAATTTTCTACCGTATATATATGGTCTGAAATATGTTATTGCCCAGTGGATCGCCGCTAATTCCTGTTCTTTTGTTGATTTATTACTTTCTCCCTTTGTAAATGACCGTGATGCATAAGCTATAGGCAATTGTATGCCATTGTATTATTGGCTTAACACCGCACCACATGCTAATTTACTTGCATCGGTGGTGATGCAGAATTCCTTTTTAAAATCGGGATATTGTAAGATTGATGGGCTTAATAAAGATTTCTTTAAGTATTGAAATGATTTTTCACAATCCTCGTTCCATTGGAAGGTTACCCCCTTTTTGCATAGTTGTGTTAACTCTCTTGAATATTCGGCAAAATTCGGAACGAATCTTCTGTAATAGTTACAGAATGCCACAAATCTTTTTACTTCTTCTGCGTTTTTTGGTTGTGGGTAGTCTAATGCTAATTTACTTGCATCAGTGGTGATGCAGAATTCTTTTTCAAAATCGGGATATTGTAAGATTGATGGGCTTAGTAAAGATTTCTTTAAGTACTGAAATGATTTTTCGCAATCCTCGTTCCATTGGAAGGTGACTCCCTTTTTGCATAGCTGTGTTAACTTTCTCGAATATTCGGCAAAATTTGTAACGAATCTTCTCTAATAGTTACAGAATGCCACAAATCTTTTTACTTCTTCTGCGTTTTTTGGTTGTGGGTAGTCTATTATAATTTGAAATTTACTATCATCTGGCAATATGCCAGAGTCGGTGCATTTGTGTCCAAGATATGTCACTTCGTGACGAAAAAATGAACACTTGTCCGGATGCAATTTTAGATTGTATTTTCGGCAGGTCTGAAAAACATCTTTAAGATTTTTCAACATGTGTTTTTCTGAACAACCCAATACAACTAAATCATCCATATATAAAAATGCTTGGAACGGTTCAAGTCCCGAAAATGCTATTGTCATCATTCTTTGGAATGAGTTGGGTGCTATTTTTAGACCAAATGGTAATCTTTTGAATCTGTATGATCCCTTATCAGTTGAGAACGAAGTTAAATCTCTTGACTCTTCTTCTAACTCTATTTGGTAAAATCCTGATGTAAGATCCAAACATGAAAAATATTTAGCTCTGCCTAACTGATCTAGAATATCGTCTATTCTTGGCAAAGGAAATTTATCTGCGACCAATTTTTTATTTAGATTTCTGTAATCTACCACTAATCTCCATCTTTTATTCTCATTGCCTGGTAATGATTTTTTGGGCACTAACAGTATTGAACTGTTGTACTCCGAAGCTGAGGGTTCTATTATATCGTCCTTTAATAATTTATCAACTTGTTTCCTTACTTCTATCTTGTGTGTCTCTGGGATTCTGTAGTTCTTGATGTATGTTGGCTCGTCTGTTTTAGGTCTTAGTTTTTGTCGGTAAAAATTGTTCGTTGTGTAGTGTATTCACATGTTATAATTAAAATCATTCAGCACAGCTTGTTACACTCTGTTGCAAGCAATAATTATAAATATACATTTATATATAAGAACAATTGTATGTATGTACGCAAACTTGCATGCATACATTTCGTTCTGTATATATGCTTACGTAAATGAACTGTGCTGGCAAGCCAGCCTAAATATGCTGAGCTGGCATTTTGGTCGCACCAAGAATGATTGACCAAACATCTGACTACACTCTCGCCTCACACATATATATATATATATTTTTGTAGCTGCCAATAAGCAGCATAAGCTTTTATATGTAGCTTAAGAAACATTCTGAATAAAACCACATAAGAGCACAGACGTGCTATAAAAATATATTCTACATGTACGAAAGTACATTTTTACATGGCGACCGTGACAGGACCCGATAGTCACTTATTTGCTAAAATATAAAACTATGGATAACTTAACATAGGAAGTTCGTCGGGTCAAGGAATACCCTAAGAATATTTGGATCTTGCTGGCAGGAATACCCAAAGAATACTTGGATTTGGCTGGACAGAAGCTCTTTTTGTGAGGCGACATTTTATTATTATTAATAACAAATATAAAACCTGGTCCAAAAAAAGTACATATCCACTTCAAAAAAAAAATAAAACACTATTACGATTCCAAGCTTCATGACCGACCGGCAAACTGAGGAAGTTACATTTGAAAGTGCTGCTCCTGTCGAGCAAAGGGATGCACCCACACTAGAAGAGGCTCTAGTGGTGTATCCAACCGATGGACCGCGCCCACTCACAATAGATGAGTACCGGGCCCGACAAAATAAAAGGCCAACGACTCTAAGAAGGAAGAAGCTGGGCGGAAAAATAACCGCCCTCCTGCGCCAGAGACGATTGGTACAGGACATGTTGAAAACAACCACGATATCCGAGGAAGACCGACAGCTCTACACAGAGAGTCTACAGGAGATCAACCTCAAACTCCGCACTGGTGCGAAGTAACGCAAATCGGATTTCCGATTTTGCCTTTAATAATAACATTCATTCAAATTTTTTTTACTATGTTAATATAAAAATCATCTCAATCATTTAAATTTAATATAACTCTCATGCGATGCGTGCAAACGCTGCTTGAAAACTACTAACAATTTATGAAAGGCTAATACTAACACATGTGGTTGGAGTATATTTTGTAAAATTTTTTTTTAATGACATGTAAACCTGAATTGTGAGCCAACCACATGAACTATCACCCCTTCTACTTTCCACGTCTCTGTCACTGCTACTAGCAGTTGAATATATATTTTTTTATTTTCATATATGCAATACAATGAATTGTACAATCAATTGATTTTTTTTTTCCTTTGATCTATTGATCACTTTTAGTGGATATCACTAATTGATATCACACTCCTTTTTTTATATACATATATATATATATATATGTAATGAAAATTACATTGAATTTTATATATATATATAATATATATATATATTTTTTTATTTATATATATATATATATATATATATATATATATATAAAATTCAATGTAATTTCCATTACATTTAAAATTAAAATTTAAAATTTAAACATTTAAAATATTTTTTTTTGTTATTTATACGTTTTTGATATAGATAGATAGAGTTAACTAATTTTATGGATGATTCGGTAAAGAAAAAAACCGATTTTCAAAATAATATAAATACCTTACTGATAAACGGGACTTCAAATTTTTTCAAGGTAGCTTCCCCAAAACCAAAAATGGGTTTAATTGACACGAAAACAGTGGACTCCACTGCCAACGTGATCAATAAAGTAGAGGTAGAAACTCAAGGCTTAACAACCATTACGATCTTATTAATCGTAATAGTAATAATACTAAGTGCCAACTTTTTAATTACAGTCTATAGAATGCACAATAGACTTAGATAAGGTTTAAAAAAAAGAAAAATTTTTGAATTAATAAAAATAAACAAAGAAAAAAAAATGACAACACTAGACGAATATTTCGCGAAAATTAGAGATAGGAACCCAAATGTAGTAACCAATCTACTAGAGGTTTTTAAGAGCGAACAAAGTAGCTCACCTCAACGCGCGTTGGATCTGGCTACTATTAATACAAAATACCTGGATATAACGGAAGAAAATTTCCCAATCCAAGGAAATACCAGAGTAGCAATGTGTTTCATCCTTACAGTACCTAGCATATGCTGTTATACAAACGCAGCAGGTACTTTTCGCTTTTATTTAATGGATGAAGCACGACATTAAAAAAAAAAAAAATATATACAGAAAAGTGAGATGAATTTTTTTTTCTCTCCTTCTAACATTTAAAGAATGACCGACTGGCAAGTGATAGCAGCACAAGCCAGAATTCTAAAAGAAGAACTGTTTAGGTCAATTAAGTGTATTACTCAAGATAGGACAATTGGTCCAAACACTCTTGAGAAACACACAAATATTATACAGACCACATTACAGCAAATTAGATTATTACTAAAGAAACATTTTGATAATCTAACAGAAGGTCATAAGTGTGCCGCCCAAGCATTCTATATAGAGTGTAGAGACAAATCTGTCTCGGCGTTAGCAAAACACGATATTCAGTTCGCTAGAGTATCTGACCTAGATACAACAATAGTTCTTAACGAAGATACCGAGAATAGCCAGAAAACAATAAATTTTACAATGGCAGAAAAAATAGCTGCCGATAGGGAATACGTAAGACAAGTGTCGTCTTCGGTCCCTGAGTTCGATGGTCAAAAGACCTCACTCAATCGCTTCGTTACGGCATTGAGAATTGTCGAACGAACTAAAGGAGACCAGGAAATGACTGGGAGTCCCAGTACCATATTGTACCAGCGTGGGAGAAACAATAGAGGCAGGTATTATCCTAACCACCAACGTGGTAGAGCCTATAGCCAGTGTAACTACAATGCCAACTATAACCGCGGCAATGGTAATTAACAAAATAATAATTACCGATCAAATAACAGGGAACCGAACCAATACAGAAATAACAATGGTAATAACAATAATAATGCTAGAAGAAACATACCTAGCAGAAATATCCGCGTATCCCACAATGATTCGGGAAACACGCAAAACCCTTTAGATACAGAAGAGTAAGCACAAAACATGTGCATACAATTAATTTTAATCTCAATATATTTGTTTCATTTTTTCATGTTAAAACAAATAAAAAATTAACATTTTTAATCGACACTGGTGCAGACATTTCAATTCTCAAAGAAGATTCAGATGTTCTAAATGACATCGACACGAATCACAAAATTAACATTCAAGGCATTGGTAAAGGAGCAATAAAGTCCAAAGACCTAGCATCCTTAGAGATTCAAACCTCTAAATACATAATCCCACACGACTTTCATGTTGTACAGTCTGATTTTTCAATACCAAGTGATGGTATTGTAGTGTATTCACATGTCATAATTAAAACCATTCAGCACAGCTTGTAACACTCTGTTGCAAGCAATAAATAATTATAAATATACATTTATATATAAGAACAATTGTATGTATGTACGCAAACTTGCATGCATACATTCCGTTCTGTATATATATGTTCACATAAATGAACTGTGCTGGCAAGCCAGCCTAAATATGCTGAGCTTGCATTTTGGTCCCACCAAGAATGAGTGACCAAACATGTGAGTACACTCTCGCCTCACACATACATATATATACATTTTGTAGCTGCCAGTAAGCAGCATAAGCATTTTAAGTACAAGATTGAATTATTCAAAATAAAGAACCAAGAGAGCACAGACGTGCCTCCCATCCAAATAATACTATTGACTCTTTGGGGACATATTATATGGCGACCGTGACAGGACACTCACATTGAAGGACGTTACCTGTATGAACCTCATATAGAATGGAATCCTCAATTTCCATTTGAAATTAAAATATGGAGCTGCCGAGTTGAAAGAAAAAAAAAAACCCATCTACGCTATAAAAAAAAAAAAACGACAAAGAAAGACCACGTAATTATATCAATTGGAAATGTGTGCACACAAGCGGCGCAATTTGAAAATATGCATACATGTGACGTGGTAACAGCATAAGTGCTTGAATATACCATAAAAAAAAAAATATCCACAATTGTGTTAAGCTCTATCACCTATTCACACGTCAACAAGTAAGAAAAAAAAAAAAAAAATACAAATATATATGAACACACTATTACGCGTATGGCCGACCCCCAAGAATTAACATTCGAAAGTGCTGCTCCTGTCGAGCAAAGGGATCCACCCACACTAGAAGAGGCTCTAGTGGTGTATCCCACCGATGGACCACGCCCACTCACAATAGCTGAGTACCGGGCTCGCCAGAACAAAGATACAACGCAAAGAAGGAAGAAGCGGGGCGGAAAAAGAATTGCCCTCCTGCGCCAGAGACGATTGGTGCAGGATATGTTGAAAACTGCAACATTGCCTGAGGAAGACCGACAACTCTACACAGAGAGTCTGCAGGAGATTAACCACAAGCTCCGCACTGGTGCGAAGTAACGCAAATCGGATTTCCGATATTGCCTCAAATTATAAAAAAAAAATTTTTCATTTCACTCATTTTAAAAAAAAAAAAATTTATGTTTATATAACTTCCCATTTCATACATTTACTTTTAACTATAACTCTCAAGTCGATGCATGAAAATGCTGCTTGAAAACTACTAACGAAAAACAATAGGCTATTACTAACACATGTGGTTGGAGTAAATATTGTAAAAATTTTTATGAAATGTAAACCTGAATTGTGAGCCAACCGCATGAACTATCCCCCCTTCTACTTTCCAAGTCTCTGTCACTGCTACTAGCAGTTGAAAATAAATTTTTATATGCATAAAACTTCATGACTAATTACTTGATCACTTGATCACAAATCAATATTTTTGATATCACTCTCTCTTTTCATTGTAATAGAAGAATAGAATATTTCACGTAATGTCCATTGCGTTTGAAAAGTTCACAAAATAATTTCAATTTTTCTTTTCAAAATAAAATTAAATTAACTAAACTCAAATTTATACGCTTGAAAGCTTTTTGATAGGACTAAATTTTTTTTTTGTTTTATGGATAGTAAACAAAAAGATCTTCATGAATCTATAAATACGTTAATAATAGACAGGATATCGACTTTCTTTAAATTAGCTTCCCCAAACCCAAAAATGGGTTTAATTGACACGAAAACAGTGGATTCCACTGCCAATGTGATCAATAAAGTAGAAGTAGAACAACAAGGGCTTACAACTGTTACGATTTTACTGATCGTAATAGTAATACTAATGAGCATCAACATGCTAATTAAAATTTACAGAATGCACAATAGGTGCTTAAAGAAAAAGTATACTAGCAGGGCAAACGATTTAGATAAAGTTTAAAAAAAAAAGGAGAGGAAAAATTTTGCTTTGCAATAACAAAAAAAAAAAGAAAAAATATGTCGTTAGATGAATATTTCGCGAAGATTAAAGATAGGAACCCGGGTATAGAAACTAATTTACTAGAGGTTTTTAAGAGCGAACAAAGTAGCTCACCTCATCGCGCACTAGATCTAGCTACTATTAATATAACATACCTGGATATAACGGGAGAAAATTTCCCAATCCAGGGAAATAGCAGAGTAGCAATGTGCTTTATCCTTAGAGTACCTAACATATGCTGTTATACAAACGCAGCAGGTACTTTTCGCTTTTATCTAATGGATGAAGCACAACACAAGGAATAAAAATATAAAACGCATATTTAGAGAATGACCGACTGGCAAGTGATCGTTGCACAAGCCAGAATTCTGAAAGAGGAACTGTTAAAATCGATCAAGTGTATAAGTCAAGATAGGGCAATTAGTCCGAATACACTTGACAAGCACGTCGATATAATTCAAACCACGCTTCAGCAAATTCGTTTGCTACTGAAAAAACATTTCGATTCCCTTACAGAAGGTCATAAGTGTGCCGCCAAAGCATTCTATAACGAGTGTAGAGACAAATCTGTCTCGGCGTTGGCAAAACACAATATTCAGTTCGCCAGAGTATCTGACCTAGATACAACGATAGTTCTCCACGAAGATAGCGAATATAACAGGAAGAACATAAATTTTACAATGGCGGAAAAAATAGCTGCTGAGAGGGACTACGTGAGACAAGTTATGTCTTCAGTCCCTGAGTTTGATGGTCAAAAGACCTCACTCACCCGTTTCGTTACGGCATTAAAATTGGTCGAACGAACTAAAGGAGACCAGGAGGATTTGGCCATTGAAGCCATAAAGTCCAAGATCACCGGCTCCATTGCCCACAAAGTCCAAAACGAGACTACAATAATGGGCATAATAGAAAAACTAAAATATAACGTTAGAGGTGAATCAACTGACGTTATAATAGCAAAACTTATGAACGCCCAACAAAAGGGTAAAACAGCTTCAGAGTACGCTATGGAACTTGACAATTTGCGGAAGCAACTTGAAGCCGCTTATATTGACCGTGGAATAGATTCCGACAACGCTGAGGAATTCGCTTCAAAAGAAGCTATGCAGGCAATGATCAAGCAATGCCAGCATGAGCGAATTCGCACAATATTAGAAGCCGGTTACTTTAGTCATTTTAATGACGCAATGGGTAAGTATATCCGTTGTGTCACCGAAATGACTGGAAGTCCCAGTACAATATTGTACCAGCGTGGGAGAAATAATAGAGGCAGGTATTATCCTAACCACCAACGTGGTAGAGGCAACGGCCAGGGTAACTACAATGCCAACTATAACCGCGGCAATGGTAATTATCAAAATAATAATTACCAATCAAATTACAGAGGACCAAGCCAATATAGAAACAATAATAATAACAATAATAATGCTAGAAGAAACATACCTAGCAGAAATATTCGCGTATCCCACAACGAAACGGGAAACACGCAAAACCCTTTAGATACGGAAGAGTAAGCACAAAAAATGTGCATACAATTAACTTCAATCTCAATATATTTGTTTCATTTTTTAATGTCGAAACAAATAAAAAATTAACATTTTTAATCGACACTGGTGCAGATATTTCAATTCTCAAAGAAGATTCAGATGTTCTAAATGACATCGACACGAATCACAAAATTAACATTCAAGGCATTGGTAAAGGAGCAATAAAGTCCAAAGGCCTAGCATCCTTAGAGATTCAAACCTCTAAATACATAATCCCACACGACTTTCATGTTGTACAGTCTGATTTTTCAATACCAAGTGATGGTATAATTGGCATTGATTTCATCAAAAGATTCAACTGCCAAATCGACTGCAGAGCGTCTGAAGACTGGTTAATACTAAGACCAGATAATTTAAAATTTCCTATTTATGTTCCAATAACATACAATTCTGGTAACACCTCAATTTTCATACCAGCAAGATCACAAGTAGTCCGACAAATTAATCTCACCTTGAGTGAAGAAGTTGTGTTGATTCCCAATCAGGAAATTCAACCAGGTATTTTCGTTGCAAATACATTGGCAACAAATGGAAATACAGTTGTCCGTTTGCTCAATGCAACCAATTCTGACAAAATAATAAAGATAAACACTTTAAAGTCAGAACCATTTTCGAACTACGATGTAGTTCCAACCACTCCTAAAGCTAGGGAAAATATGGTAATGTCCCAGCTAACTAAAAGTTTTCCGCTCCAGTTTAAAGAACAACTAACCCAACTATGCACCAGATATAGTGATGTATTCGGACTTGAGACCGAATCAATCACAACAAATAATTTTTATAAACAAAAATTGAGATTAAAAGACGAAGAACCGGTATATATCAAAAATTACCGGAGCCCGCATAGTCAAAAGGAAGAAATTCAAAAGCAGGTTGGAAAACTAATAATCAACAATATAGTTGAACCATCTGTGTCTGAATATAATAGCCCTCTGCTACTTGTTCCAAAAAAATCATTACCTGGCTCGGAAGACAAGAAATGGCGATTAGTTATTGACTATCGTCAGATCAATAAAAAATTATTGGCCGACAAATTTCCTCTTCCTCTAATTGAGGACATACTGGACCAACTAGGTCGAGCAAAATATTTTTCATGTCTTGACTTAATGTCAGGCTTCCACCAAATCGAACTTGAAGAAAGTTCAAGAAATATAACGTCATTTTCAACAAGCAACGGCTCATATCGCTTCACGCGATTACCATTTGGTCTAAAGATAGCGCCTAATTCATTTCAGAGAATGATGACTATCGCATTCTCGGGACTAGATCCGTCCCAAGCATTCCTTTATATGGATGATTTAATAGTTATTGGTTGTTCCGAAAAACACATGCTAAAAAATCTTAACGATGTCTTCAACACATGTCGGAAACACAACCTTAAATTACATCCAGAAAAATGTTCATTTTTTATGCGCGAAGTGACTTTTCTAGGTCATAAGTGCACAGATAAAGGAATTTTACCTGATGACACAAAATATAATGTCATTAAGAATTATCCAGTCCCACATGATGCGGACAGCGCTAGACGGTTCGTTGCATTTTGCAACTATTATAGACGTTTTATTAAAAATTTCGCCGACTATTCCCGGCACATAACTCGATTATGTAAAAAGAATGTTCCCTTTGAGTGGACAATTGAATGCCAAAATGCATTCCAATATCTCAAGAAAAATTTAATGCGGCCAACCATATTACAATATCCTGATTTTAGCAAAGAATTTTGCATAATCACAGATGCAAGCAAACAAGCGTGTGGAGCGGTTTTAACCCAAAACCGAGATGGACTCCAACTTCCAATCGCTTATGCATCGCGTTCATTCACCAAAGGTGAAAGTAACAAGAGCACAACGGAACAAGAGCTAGCAGCAATTCACTGGGCCATTACGCATTTTCGGCCATATATTTATGGCAAACATTTCACAATAAAAACAGACCACAGACCGTTAACATATTTGTTTTCCATGGTAAATCCTAGCTCCAAATTGACTCGCATGCGGCTTGAACTGGAAGAATACGACTTCACAGTTGAGTATCTAAAGGGAAAAGACAATTTCGTGGCAGATGCCCTATCTCGGATAACAATAACCGAGTTAAAAGATATACAAAATAAAGTCCTGAAAGTCACTACCAGGCAGCAATACAGACAAAATAAATCCTGCGCAGGAAATGAAAAAGAGACTTTGCCAAGACAAAGTACTCCAAATGCTTCAATGCCCAACGTTTACCAAGTTATAAATAATGACGAGGTACGAAAAGTAGTGGCCTTGCATATAACAAATAAATTGTGTTACTTGAAACACGGAAATAAAGTTATTGCAAGAATTGATATTGGCGACCTAGATACTAATGAAAAACTTGACTTAGGTCAGTTCTTTCAAAGGCTTGAAAAGCAAGCCGGTATATTAAAAATAAGCCATATCAAAACGGCACCATGGGAAAAGATCTTTGAATTTATTTCAATAGATACTTTTAAAGAAATGGGCAATGATATATTGAAATCATTAAGAGTAGCGCTACTCAACCCGGTGACCATAATAAATAATGAAAAAGAAAAAGAAGCAATTTTGTCTGAAAATCATGATGATCCAATACAAGGAGGTCATAATGGCATAACAAAAACTTTAATTAAAATAAAAAGACACTACTATTGGAAAAATATGACGCGTCAAATAAAAGAGTACATACGTAGTTGTCCAAAATGCCAAAAGTCGAAAACGACTAAACATACAAAGACCCCATTAACTATAACAGAAACGCCTATGAGTGCCTTTGACAGAGTAATAGTGGATACTATAGGTCCACTACCGAAATCTGAAAATGGTAACGAATACGCAGTAACCCTGATCTGTGACCTTACAAAGTATTTGGTAGCCATCCCTGTTCAAAATAAGAACGCTAATACTATTGCGAAAGCGATATTTGAATATTTTATATTAAAGTACGGTCCAATGAAGACGTTCATTTCGGACATGGGTACTGAATATAAAAATTCAATAATAAGCGATCTGTGCAAATATCTAAAAATAGACAACATAACGTCTACTGCACATCACCACAAAACAGTGGGAACAGTGGAAAGAAGTCATAGAACTTTTAATGAATACATCCGTTCATATATATCAGTTGATAAAACTGACTGGGATGTTTGGCTCCAATATTTTACATATTGTTTCAACACGACCCCCTCTATGGCACATGGTTATTGTCCATATGAGTTAGTTTTTGGCAAACAAAACAATTTGCCAAAACAATTTAATTCTATAAATAATATAAATCCATTATATAATGTAGATGATTATGCTAGAGAAGCTAAGTTTAGATTAGAGCAAGCCTACAAAAGGGCAAGGCTTATGCTAGAAGAGCATAAGGTAAAGAATAAGGAATTATACGATAGGAAAATAAATAACTTTGAAATAGAAATAGGAGATAAGGTTCTTCTAAAGAATGAAACGGGCCATAAGTTAGAATCTAAGTATCTAGGCCCATATAGAGTAGAATCAATAGAAGATAGGGACAATATATTAATTAGGGATAAAAGAAATAAAGCACAAAGAGTGCATAAGGATAGGTTAAAAATTTTTAAATAAATTAAAAAAAAAAGATATATATATAAATTTTTATAGATCTAAAGCGTATACATTTGAAAGTAGATAAAAAAAAAAAGACAAAAAAAAAATATTATACATATATTAATTTTTCAAAAAAAAAAAAGAGTGAAAATCAAAAAACAAAAAAAAAAAAAATTTTTAAATAAAAAAAAAAAACCAAACATATAAGAATATATATTCAACGACAGACGTAATTTTTTTTTAAAATAACTTCATTATATTTCGTTATTCTTTAAAAAGGGGAGGTGTAGTGTATTCACATGTCATAATTAAAACCATTCAGCACAGCTTGTAACACTCTGTTGCAAGCAATAAATAATTATAAATATACATTTATATATAAGAACAATTGTATGTATGTACGCAAACTTGCATGCATACATTCCGTTCTGTATATATATGTTCACATAAATGAACTGTGCTGGCAAGCCAGCCTAAATATGCTGAGCTTGCATTTTGGTCCCACCAAGAATGAGTGACCAAACATGTGAGTACACTCTCGCCTCACACATACATATATATACATTTTGTAGCTGCCAGTAAGCAGCATAAGCATTTTAAGTACAAGATTGAATTATTCAAAATAAAGAACCAAGAGAGCACAGACGTGCCTCCCATCCAAATAATACTATTGACTCTTTGGGGACATATTATAGTATAATCGGCATTGATTTCATCAAAAGATTCAATTGCCAAATCGACTGCAAAGCGTCTGAAGACTGGTTGATACTAAGACCAGATAATTTAAAATTTCCTATTTATGTTCCAATAACATACAATTCTGGTAACACCTCAATTTTTCTACCAGCAAGATCCCAAGTAGTCCGACAAATTAATCTCACTTTGAGTGAAGACGTTGTGTTGATTCCCAATCAGGAAATTCAACCAGGTATTTTCGTTGCAAATACATTAGCAACAAATGGAAATACATTTGTCCGTTTGCTAAATACAACCAATTCTGACAAAATAATAAAGATAAACACGTTAAAGTCAGAACCATTTTCGAACTACAATGTAGTTCCAACTACTCCTAAAGCTAGGGAAAATATTGTAATGTCCCAGCTAACTGAAAAATTTCCGCTCCAATTTAAAGATCAATTAACAAAATTGTGCACCAAATATAGTGATGTATTCGGACTTGAGACCGAACCAATCACAATAAATAATTTTTACAAACAAAAATTGAGATTAAAAGACGAAGAACCGGTATATATCAAAAACTACCGGAGCCCGCATAGTCAAAAGGAAGAAATTCAAAAGCAGGTTGGAAAACTAATAATCAACAATATAGTTGAACCATCTGTGTCTGAATATAATAGCCCTCTACTACTTGTTCCAAAAAAATCATTACCAGGCTCAGAAGACAAAAAATGGCGATTAGTTATTGACTATCGTCAAATCAATAAAAAATTATTGGCCGACAAATTTCCTCTTCCTCTAATTGAGGACATACTGGACCAACTAGGTCGAGCAAAATATTTTTCATGTCTTGACTTAATGTCAGGCTTCCATTAAATCGAACTTGAAGAAAGTTCAAGAAATATAACGTCATTTTCAACGAGCAACGAGCCAAAATGCATTCCAATATCTTAAGGAAAATCTAATGCGGCCAACCATATTACAATATCCTGATTTTAGCAAAGAATTTTGCATAATCACAGATGCAAGCAAGCAAGCGTGATGAGCGGTTTTAACTCAAAACCAAGACGGACTCCAACTTCCAATCGCTTATGCATCGCGTTCATTCACCTTGAAACACGGAAATAAAGTTATTGCAAGAATTGATATTGGCGACCTATATACTAATGAAAAACTTGACTTAGGTCAGTTCTTTCAAAGGCTTGAAAAGCAAGCCGGTATATTAAAAATAAGCCATATCAAAACGGCACCGTGGGAAAAGATCTTTGAATTTATTTCAATAGATACTTTTAAAGAAATGGGCAATGAAATATTGAATTCATTAAGAGTAGCGCTACTCAACCCGGTGACCATAATAAATAATGAAAAAGAAAAGGAAGCAATTTTGTCTAAAAATCATGATGATCCAATCCAAGGTGGTCATAATGGCATAACAAAAACTTAATGAAAATAAAAAGACACTACTATTGGAAAAATATGACGCGTCAAATAAAAGAGTACATACGTAGTTGTCCAAAATGCCAAAAGTCGAAAACGACTAAACATACTAAGACCCCATTAACACTAACAGAAACGCCTATAAGTGCCTTTGACAGAGTAATAGTGGATACTATAGGTCCACTACCGAAATCTGAAAATGGTAACGAATACGCAGTAACACTAATATGCGACCTAACAAAGTATTTGGTAGCCATCCCTGTTCAAAATAAGAATGCTAATACCGTTGCGAAAGCGATTTTTGAATTTTTTATATTAAAGTACGGTCCAATGAAGACGTTCATTTCGGACATGGGCACTGAATATAAAAATTCAATAATAAGCGATCTGTGCAAATATTTAAAAATAGACAACATAACGTCTACTGCACATCACCATCAAACAGTGGGAACAGTGGAACGAAGTCATAGAACTTTCAATGAATACATCCGTTCATATATATCAGTTGATAAAACTGACTGGGATGTTTGGCTCCAATATTTTACATATTGTTTCAACACGACCCCCTCTATGGCACATGGTTATTGTCCATATGAGCTAGTTTTTGGCAAACAAAGCAATTTGCCAAAACACTTTAATTCAGTAAATAATATTAGTCCTTTATATAATGTAGATGATTACGCTAGAGAAGCTAAGTTTAGATTAGAACAAGCCTATAAAAGGGCAAGGCTTATGCTAGAACAGCGTAAGGCTAAGAATAAGAAGATATATGATTGGAAAATAAATAATTTTGAACTAGAAATAAAAGATAAGGTTCTTTTAAAAAATGAAACGGGCCATAAGTTAGAACCTAAATACATAGGCCCATATAGAGTAGAATCAATAGAAGATAGGGACAATATTTTAATTAGAGATAAAAGAAATAAAGCACAAAGAGTGCATAAGGATAGGTTAAAAATTTTTAAATAAAAAAAAAAAAATATGTAATTTTTTTTTTTTATAAATCTAAACGTATACACATAAAAAAAAAAATTTTTTTATACAATATAAATAACAATTTTTATTTATATTTTTTTGTATTCAAAAAAAAGAGGGAGTGGAAATTAAAAAAAAAAAAAAAAAAAGAAATCACCATATATAGACGTAATATTTTTTTAATTTTTCTCGATATACACAATAACTACATTATATTAAGTTATTCTTTAAAAAGGGGAGGTGTAGTGTATTCACATGTTATAATTAAAATCATTCAGCACAGCTTGTATCACTCTGTTGCAAGCAATAATTATAAATATACATTTATATATAAGAACAATTGTATGTATGTACGCAAACTTGCATGCATACATTTCGTTCTGTATATATGCTTACGTAAATGAACTGTGCTGGCGAGCCAGCCTAAATATGCTGAGCTTGCATTTTGGTCGCACCAAGAATGATTGACCAAACATGTGACTACACTCTCGCCTCACACACATATATATATATATATTTTTGTAGCTGCCAATAAGCAGCATAAGCTTTTATTTGTAGCTTAAGAAACATTCTGAATAAAACCACATAAGAGCACAGACGTGCTATAAAAACACAATTATTATTTGGAATCATTGAATATATTCTACATGTACGAAAGTACATTTTTACAGTTGTTATCTTTTGTTTTTCTAGTGCAAAGATATCAATAAATTGAATAAATTTTATAAATTATATCATCGTTCAATAATTTGTCAACTTGTTTCTTTACTTCTATTTTATGTGTTTCTGGGATTCTGTAGTTCTTGATGTATGTTGGCTCGTCTGTTTTAAGTCTTAATTTTTGTCTGTAGAAATTATTTGTTGTTATTTTCTCCGTTTCTAGTGCAAAGATATCTATGTATTCTGAACATAATTTAGTCAATGTTGTTTTTACTCTATCTGGAAAATTTCTTTGCAATCTTTCTAATTTTTGTTTGTTATTTATTTCCTCCTGACTTTGTTCCACCTCCTGGATTATCACATAATCATCTAAATTTTCTGTTTTAATTGTATCCTTTCGAATTATTATGTTATTATTGGAAGTGTTTATAAATCGGACAAATGTCTGTTTGCTAGTTGCTAGAGTATTTGCTATGAATACTCCTTCCTTAATTTCTTGATTTGGTATAAGTATATCGGACGATGTATTGTTTATATGTATTTGTCTAATTGATTCAGCTCGTGCTGGTATAACTATTGCATTTAGTATCGACGCGTTATTCATTGGAATGGCTAGATTTTCATGGTACTCGTTTGGTCGTAGTACTAACCAATCCTTGTCCTTAGTATAGTCAAGGATACAGTTATATATTTTAAAAAAATCTAAACCTAATATTCCATCCGTTGGTATTGGAAATGAATTGTCGACCATGTAAAAATGATGTTTTACTAATATGTTGTCTAATTTCAATTCTAGTTGATGATGTCCTATTGACCGTATTGAGCCTGTTCCTATTCCCTTGAGACTGATATTATTTTGTGTTTTGAACTGTATTGATCCTTTTTTCCTGATTTTAATTATGGAGACGTCTGCTCCAGTATCTATTAAAAATGACGCTACCTTGGAATCATGGTTCGAAATGAAGCATCCCATGGTAAGGTTAATATTACCTGTTTTGACTTCACCTTGTTTTTGGTGATATCTAGGGGAATCTCCGAGTTTTCCGGTGCCGTTATGGTTCGTATATTTCTATCTCTGGTATAGCTGCGGTTGTTTCTGTTTTGATTATCATAGGAGTTTCTGTTATTGATATGATGGCCTCTATTTGAGTTTCCTCTCCTGTTATTGCCTCGGTTGTTTCTATTCTGGTTATCATTGTAGTTTTCTTGATAATCGCTTCTATAATTATTGTAATCGTTTCTACCTCTATCGTTGTATCTTGCTTGTCCACGTCCACGAGACATTCCGCGATTATTGTATCCACCGTATCGGTAGATCGCGCCTCGCTCAGGTTGTACTTCGTCTGTTCCCTCAATGAACGCGGTCATTGTTTCTTCTAGAGTCTCGTGAGGTATCGATCGGAATACTGTCCGGGTTTCCTTATCTAAAGTATTGTCCATCATACTTTTTACAGTCCAACTGACTGTGTATTTTTCTGCCTTGTCTGAAGGGATACCATCGGTGATGTATGCCCTTTTTAAAGATTGTGCCAGCTTCATTACTTCTGTCGTGTAGTCTAATGCCGATTTATTAGTTTGCTTCACTCTCTGTATCTTTGCATTAAGACTTTCTATTGAGTCTCCCTTTACCTTCCTTTTGAGCGTTTCGATTATCTCACTTATTGTCTTTACTTCTGATACTGCGTCGGCTGCTATTCCGCTAAGCCGAGTTTTAATAAATCTAACAGCTGTCGTCTCATTGTCTCCTTTTATTTCATCTAGTGCTATTAGTACGCTGGATAGCTTGGCCGGGTTCCCGTCACACTCCGCTACCACAAGCTTGGAAGCTGTATTTATTGTTGTCTCTTTGGACATTATGGGATTTGTGTATGGGTTTGCAATGTATGAGTTTTCTAATTCAGTGTCCGTATTGTCACTGTCTTCGTCTGTTTCGCCTAGATCAAGTTCTATTCTGTGCTTTGCTAGTGCTTTATTTGCTCTGTCACTGCAATCTTCATAGAATGCTATTGCTGCTACTTGATGTGCCTGAGGTAGGTCTTTTCTAAAGATTTTCCTTATTTGCCTTGGTTGTTGTTTTATTAATTTGGCATGTTTTATTAACGTTTCTCTTTTTATCTTCCTATCTTGTGTTATACATTTGATGGATTTATCTATATTATCTTTGTAATGCCGTGTCTCTTTTAAAATTTCTTGCCATTCGCACATTTTTTATTGAAATTAATAAATTTTTTTTTTTTCCTTTTTTTGTTAAATTTTTTTTACTGTTGTGTTTTGGTTAATATACCGTTTTTTAATTGCGCGTCTATGCATGCTATATACCGTAAATATAAACTGTATTATTATTATTGCCGTAAGTATCAACAACACAGAACGAATTTGACCTAAAGTATTTGCTGGGTCCCATGGTGCTACATGAACTGCATTTACTACGTTCGCGTTTGGTCTTTCTACTTTTGATGATTCACCGCCCATATTGAAACCTTATGTTTTGACACAATTGCACAATAAAATTCGATTGCTGCTCGGTTTACTGACCTACATATGTGTATTGTTTTTCTTTCTCACTACATACGCGGTGTCTTGCTTTGTTGTCAAGTGGCCTGCTCATATGGAGCACGCGTAATTTTTGACTCAGCATGAAATTTCAAGTGTTTTATGTATATATTGGGCATGGTATTTATTTTAATAATATGTGTTTGTATATATGTATATATTTGTTTGTGTATATAATATTTTTGTTTTGTATATAGTATAGTGTGGGCAGTCTTTTTTTTTTTTTTTTTTTTGTTTGTAAGTTTTAATTTTACTTTGTATTTTTAAAAATTTGTTTTGAGCTTAATTATTTTAATTTATTTAAAGGGAATTTAAATTTTAACAGAGTCTTTTTTATTTTTTTTATTTTATTTTTCAAGCTATGCAAAATTATTATTTTTTTTTAAATTTAATGAGGAAAATTTATTTTTTTTTTTTTTTGAATTGCAAAAATGTCTTCATTTTTCTTTTGATGAATAGACGTTTGTGTGTTTATGTATCTTACATTTGTGTTTTTATATTTGTTATAGTGGCGGCGAAAATCGCTTATTACCACAAAGGTGCTGTGTTAGCACTCTTTTTATTATTCAACATTATTATTTTTTTTTTTTTTTTGCTTACCTTGTTTTTATGTTTTTATTGCTGATGCTGTCGCTGCTGCTGCTGTTGCTTCCGTTTTTGTTGTTCTCCCTGGTGCTCGACTTCTAGAGCATGAATCTTCGTCCAAACGACTTGCGCGTCGTTCCACGGTATGGGTGGGTTCCGCTGGTCCAGTTCCAGTAATGATGCCCTCTTTCGCCGGTATCTGGCGAGATATCCGCCTCGTCTTTAGGGCGTTTGGACTTTTGGAATTTTAGTTAATTGGTCCTCTTCTTTTTGTTTCCGTAATACCTGAGATTTGGTACTTTTCTGGCGAGCGAGATATTCCTCCACGGTCAATGGTCGAGGACCGTCAAGGGGGCACTCCTTTAGCGCCTTCTTTACTGCCTCCAGATGCGTTACGCTCAGCTGGGCAGTTCCACTTCTGGATAGGATTTGGTCTTCTCTCGTCTTTTTGCGTCTTCGCTTCTTGAAGCGGTGCCTTGATCCTTATTACGAATCTGGCAGGATCGCCATGTAATGGCAAAGAGATGATTGTAATGGTTCTTAGAGACGCGGCTGAGACGCGGCTGAGACGCGGCGCCGATTATAAGGCGGCTTTTAGAATGAGGAGACAAGCCGATTGGTTTTGATACTCGCAGTTGGATGCGATTAGACTGACTGACCTCGTAGGGTCGAGGCCACTTTATTTATACTGTTTCTTATGGTCTAGTTTACATAGATTGCTTATTCTGCGAAATAGTTTACTAAAGCAAGTACGCTTGCAGTGCATATGTGAAATAGTGTAATATGGTGACTACGCATATGCACTTGCATTGCGTGCTTTCTTAAGTGGTTTAATAAGTGGTTTAAGATGTAGAGACCTTTGTATACACTATACGATCATTACAAGCCATGAAAGTAGCTTTGTGGTAAAAGCCTCTTCTAAGCAGTGTAAATATTAAACTTGAGAAGCCAATTAAGATTTATGAAGATAACCAAGGCTGTATCAGCGAAGCGAACAATCCCTCACAAAAGAGCTTAACACATTGTTATTACATATCATTTTGCTATAGAACAAGTAAAGTTTACTATGAGTTGTCTTGAGTATATTTCTTCAGAGAACCAACTTGCTGATATCTTCACTAAAGCTCTAGCTGCTGGAAGATTTGAGAAGCTGCACGATAAGTTCGGACTACTACAAGACGTCTAAATTTGCGGATTGATGCTCTATATTGAAATTGGTTTATCACTTTAAGTTTTTTAATGTTAAATTTTAGGGGGATCGGATCCGGTTTTTGTCTCGCTTTCCCCTCATCCTTGCAGTGAATGCTGGAATAAGAATAAGAATAAGAATAGAATAAGAAAAGTATGTAACTACAAATGAATGTAAATCTTTAGTTTGCCATTTATATTTTTATATTTTAACAATGTTATTTTTGAGGGGGCGTGTTGGAATACAAATATTCTAACAATCAAAAAGCACATTATGTAACACCATTTAAGGTTTTATATAGGAGGCAGAGTCTGGGCACACAAAAGGCAGACTTCCTTCTACTGCTGGTATTGCAAGTGAAAATATAAAGAAATATAAATACATATATATAAAACTAAATAATTTATCACAGTGTTGTGATCTGACATTTATAAATGTCCGCACAAATTGTAGAAATCTATATCCCTTACTGAAACCATATGCCGACGATGGTGCACAGCAATGGTTCTTTGCGTGAAAGAAGACATTCTAAGTTATTTCTTAAATGGTCAAGAAGATATTATTATTAATTGGTAGATGTTAGCTTCTAAGATTTAACATGACGTCGCATGTGAGCATGTCAATTAACTTAATTAAACCCTTACAAAATGATACGAAACGCATACATATATGAAAGAAAATATAGTGGTGTTTTCGTTTTAATGTAATGTAAAATTTACTAATATTAACTATATTACATAGCTCCCCTAGGAACGATCGGACCAAAATAAATTTTGAATGTACAGATACAAGTGAATACTCAAAACCCTTACTCTCTGATCTCGTGTATCCCTGCACCTCTTGGGAAGAGAATCATTCATGTCTGTGAACAGCAGAGCTAGTCTTCTAAAGTTGCAACATTGCTAAAGGATGTAAAATAAAATAAAGAAGTTAAGATTATTCTGATTCGGCTACATTATCACAAAATGTCTGATGATCTCAATAAAATTTCTACTGCAAGTTAAAAAAATTGGCTAGAAGCTTTGGGTCTGAAGTCCAAAGGCACCAAGACGGAATTGATAGCGAGACTTCTAGGCCAGAAGAAAAACGGCGAGGTGTAGAAAACGTGCACATAATGGACAACGTTGGAAGTCACATAGCAGCAGCAATAGAGAAAAGAAACTCTTTTAGAATATAACGGAGGTGCTGATGGATTAGTCAACTGGTCCATGTGTCCATGTTATAAGAACTTGGCGATCAACATCATCATTTGTTTTGCATTAACAAACTAAAGGGCATCGCACTGCAGTGGCTTTGGAAAAAAACTTTCAAACACAGATGTGCGACGTGGTTTTGAGGCTCGCATCTGGCAGCCTGTCGAAAGATTTGCTATATATTTTGAAGACAAGATCAGGCTATCACAAGGCATCAGCATGGAGCAGGAAGAGGTACTGGACTTTATGATTGGGGGTATTCCGATAGAGGGCATCTGCATACAGGTGCGTATTTGATGTTTCGTCAAACCGGCTCGAATACTACGAGCATTTGCAAAAATCCAACTACCAGTTAAGAAGAAAGATGAGCGGGGCAGCAATGAGCTCAAAGATTCAAGATGTCACAATTGCTATTGGAAGCCATTTAACAACTGACTGCAGGAAACCAAAACGAGTTCGTAGATCTTGTTATGGGTGTGGCTCCATGGAACACGTGATGACACATCGTTTGGAGAAGAAGGATGCTAAAAAAATTACGTAAGATATATTTAGATATATTTAAAGACTTTAATATCCAAGTAGTACTTTCAGAGTGCCTCATAAAATATGGCAGCCCTATCTCATCTATTTAAAATAACAAAAGTTAATAATGGAGTAAAGCTAGAGAATAATTTAAAAAACTATTTTGGACTTAATGGAAGTCAATTAAAAATATTTGGAAAATTATTATGTTAAGTTGTGATTCATTATGAGTTAAATCATATGATAAATATAACAGAGTTAGAATATTCGAATAAAATTGTTGGAAAAGTATTAGAATAAAAGTTACCATTACCTTCAATAGATGATTTACTAGATCGATATTCATAAAGCTTGACTTGAATAATGGCAATTTTCATGTGTTTGTAGACAAAGAGTCTATTAAATTTACTTCCTCTGTTACACCGTTAGGACAATACGAATTCCTTAAAATACCAATGGGTTTAAAAAATGCGTCGCACGTATTTCAACGATTTATAAATAGTATATTTGCAGACATGATAAGAGAAAACAAAATAATTATATTCATGGGTGATCTTAAGTTCGCTAGTAAGAATTTAGAAGAACATTTAGAAACATTAGAAGAAATAGTTAGAAGATTGGGTCGAAATAAATTGGAGCTAAGAATGGACAAATGTGAATTTATTGAGGCTGGTGTAAAATATTCCTAATAAACGGAAAAGGGATACAGGCAGATGAAAAAGGTCTGGAAGCGGTAAAGAATTTTCCAACACCAGACAAAACACAAACTGTTCAAAGTTTTTTAGGTCTTCGTTCTTGTTTTCGAAGATTCATTAAGAACTTCTTTTGGAAGCGGAACCGCTTGATGATTTATTAAAGAAAGACAAGCAAGTTTTGGCGAATAAGAGTGGAGCTTTTTTCGAATTTAAAAAAGAAATCATAAGCTTCGTTATATTCAATATACAATCACAAAGATGAGATTGAACTTCACTATGACGCTAGTGCGTTAAGTTTTGGGGCAGTGCTTTTACAAAGAGAAGATAAAAAGTTACACCTTATTTTTTACGTTACCAAACCCACGACAGCAACGGAATCAAAATATCACAGTTTTGATCTCGAGACATTTGCAATAATAAATGTGTTGCTTAGGTTTAGAATCTATGTGCAATATGAACGCGATTTAACATAGTAGGGGAAGGTGGGGTATTTTGAGCCAAGGGGAAACGTGAACCAGCGCCATTTTTTTCCCAGTGAATTTTGACAGGTGCGAACTAGAGAGCTGCATGAATGGCAAAAAAGGCACATTCGAATTAACTCAGCTTAAAATGAGTTGAGTTGAATTGAATGCGAAACGTCATGAATTTGAGTAAATGAATGCGCTCGCGAAAGACTCGGTCGCACAACATTTAACCGACAATAGACGAATTGAATGAGTGAGAATGCCGAAGAAATTTTCAACGGCAAAAGAATTCATTCGAATGCCAAAAAAAAAAATTTTTTGTTTTTGTTTTCTGTAGGATAGAAAAGATAGGAAGACATGCTTTAGTGCTGCGAACGAAATGATGTCTGTGCTATAACTCGAGTTCATTCGGGTGTCTTCGGCTCTGCCAAATATTTCATTTCGTTTTAAGCTTCATTCATTCTAACTCATTTCTTTACTCATACGCATTCATTCAATTGTATGCTCGCACTCACTCAATTCAATTCAATTCGAATCCATTAAATTTTTCTAGTGAGTGGAGTCGTGCAGCTCTCTAGTGCGAACGACTGTTATCAACTTTTCGTATGATACCCTATAATTTTCCTGTGAATCGACGTGTGTATATTAGCTTTCAAAATTATATCGGAATTTAGGATGTATTTTCTATTGTTGTTGATTTTTGCCGCCTCTTTGTAAAAATGAGGGTTCGGGGAACTGTGAGCCATTTTCTTGGGTAATTATGAGCCACTTGTTTCTTGACATTTTACGACATTTCTTAATGTGTTGAATGTTTGTGTTGCCGAAATTTATGCCTTTACCTTCGACCAACTGTAAACATAAATGTAAAATGTACAGCCGGTCACAATGATTCAAAGACTTCGTTTTGTGCGTGTTTCTTTTCTATTCTATTTCTTGCGGTACTTTTTCCACTACCCAAAAAATATCAAAGCTGGATTTCAGGCGGCTTGCATTTGTCCATTTAATCCACTTTATTAAATGACTATGATAATCAGCGCCGCAATGATTTTCCTGATCTGTGCCTTCAACAAACGATAGACCGTCAACAAGCGCAGGAGCTTCGACAAGTAGTGCATCTTCGACGGTCTCTGTTTATTCGGACAAAGATCTTCTCAGAGTATTGCAGTCTATCCTACTATTAAAAGCTAGCACGCCAGCTAAGAAATCGAATCGTGGCCGTAAAGCAATGAAAGCTACTGTTTTGATATCGCTAGAAGTTGTAAGTGAGCTCCGAGAGAAGGCAGAGAAAAAACAGGAACAAAAAAAAAAAGAAAATGAACCAGCATCAAAAATGAGGAAAGTTCATGGCAAATCCAAGAAAGAAGGCGAGGAAGATGATTTGGCGAATTATAAAACACTAGTAAAGTAGCAGTCAAATATGATAAGCATTAAAATAGCCACATGATCACCTCAAGCACATGGTTAAGTTGAGAGGATTAATAAAAGTTTGGGACCTACGATACCTAAACTTACCGAATTTGCGAATAGATTGCATTGGAATATGGTAGTGAAAAATATAGAGTTTTTGCTAACCCTTTCGGGACTGTGGGGATAAAACGTCCTAGCAATTTTTTAAATTTCTGGAACTTTTTGTTATACCCGCTTCTTTGTTCAACTGAAACTGGTCAGCAGTTTGGAGCCAGTGTTGACCAGCGGAGATGGCAAAAGGGGCCCTGACCCTAACACGGCAGGTGGTGCCATTGGTAATTTTCAAATTTAAACTGCAATCGATTTTTTTTTTTTCGTTAGCTTCAAAATAAGAATGGAAAAATTCTACGCCTCTTTGGATTAACAATATCGTCTGGATGCAGATGCAGAAGCGCTAAGCGAAGAGACTGTCTGCGGAAGAAGATCCAGATTGAGCGTCTCCCCGCTGATCACGACGGTGCCAGGAGACCCCTAAACTGGTCTAGCAGGAGCAGCGTGTTTGCCGCGAGAGAATGAAAGCCAAGAAGAAACCACGAGTGCTGACTGCTGATTGTGACTAGGCTCCCACTCAAATTCAGGAATTAAAGAAGCTGGGGATACTTCTGCACGAGATTTCAAATCTCATCAAATTTCAAGGAAGACGACAAACCTCTGGTGCGTCATATTAATATTATTGATTTTATTTATACCCACTGCAAGGTTTAAAACAAATGCTTAATACTAACTGCCTAAGTATCCTAGCGGATCCTAGCTATACTAGACTATTTATTGATAAACTGACAACATTTTTTTGGTGAACAAAATTTTTCAAACCGCCTGACAATCCGAACCGCAGATCTTGGAGCGCAAAGCAGGCTATTGCATGCATGAAAAAGCTGAATGATGTACTTTGGAAAATTCATGCCGCAGATTTCCCCGAAAATTGGGCAAAAAAAACCAAATCCTCAAACTGATATCTATGAAATTGTTGCAGATAAACTTAAACCACTGCGAGGCGGCACAGGATCTGTTGCAGCAAACTGTAATAGAGTTAGATGTACACAAAGCGAAAGACGTTAATTTCTTTCTACAAAGTAGCTGAAAAAAGCTAAAGGCTGTAAAGCCTGCGGAACCGTCCGAACATCGCATAGGAGTTATTGTCAAAGCGCTCTTCCCTGACACAATATGCCACCGAAAAGGTGGCGTACTTTCTTCACTTTAACGAAGTCGGTCGTGTTTTTTTTTGCGCTCTCGGTTTTATCTAACTTTTATTTAATCCCGCATATAAAAATTCTTTTTCGTGAAATCTAGTCCGAATTAATAAATTACGCGATTTCAAAATTGTAACTTGTTCTTAAACACTCACTCAAAGCTATTATTATTTATTGCTTTATTTAATAACAAAACTCAAAGTTTTGTTGTTTTGTCTACATAGACTTTGATTTTCTGTTTTTTATCCCTTTTAGTTACATTCGCGCTCTCGCCTTCACATCAGTGTTGTTGTTTGTGTGGTGCTTGCTCTCGCGTTTTTACGTTGCTTGTGATCGCGACCGTTACTCTCGCGTTTGTGCCAGTCTTTGTTGTTGTGCGTTATTACTTATTCTCTTAATTTCTTTCTCTTCAATTTTCTATTCTTAATATTAAAACTTTAACACTTGTGTTACTACTTGGTTCGTATACATTGCTCATTTTTAAATTACCCCTTTTTTTTTTAATTTTTTGCGATTTATTATTTTTTTTTTTTTTTTTTCATCAATAAAAATAATAATAAACAATTCAATTTACAACGGTTGTCTGCTCTTCCAAAAAGTGCCGTCATCCCCAAAAACTCCAAGATTACTATCTTTTATGCTGGCTTTGCGATAAGATTATGCATGTTAAATGCGCTGGTTACACAGCCAGAGTAAAAGATAGTGTAGAAATAAATATGCGTCTATTTCCGCGGCGGACGAGAGAGGGATTTAAATCCTTGTCGGCAGGTTTTATTAAACTTCGTGATGAGTTTTCATCTCTGGAAACTCAGTTTTATAGTTATAAACTATTAATGAATCACCGAGGTGGAAGAAGCCGGCATCTATATTTCTTCCGGCTCCGGCATCGTTGAAGGACCCCTTAACTCCAAATGCTTAGCAACTGATATCGTTTAGGAGTCCAGCAGTATCTGCAGTTGCGGGGACGATTAACATTTCCCCTGGTAATAGTGCCTCGCAAGCTGATTCGATATCGGTTGTGGTTTCCGATATGTCCGGGAGAATATCCTCTAACAGGGATATTCCCAATAAAGTTTTAGCTAGAAGAGCTCCCAAAGCGTCATCTGCCTCAGCAGTTGGGGCTGACGCATCGAGACCTCTTGTAGCCATTCCACCAAAAAAGCAAATCCTTGTTTCGCGTCTCGACCCAAATACTTCATCAAATAATGTCATAGCCCATATCCGGGCAAAACATAGTGGTGGAAAAGTTTGGTTTTTCATATACCCGTGAGATCTCGTCACCAAATGTATTTGACCAAATTTGTCACAAAGATTTTTGGCCGGAACTTCTGTTTTTCCTACAATATTTTCAACCTATAGATGCGATGGAATCTCCAAAAATGGTGGTGCAGTTTTGATTGCCGCAAATTCATCTCTTCCTTCAGAAATAGTTTTGCCACCTGCTGTTCTGGACATTGAATTTGTTAGTGTCAAAATTTGTTAAAAATCATATTCTGTCTTTCTAACTTGCTCGTATATTCCTCCGAGCTCTGACATGACGGTATATGCTAGCCCCTTAGAAGCAATTTGCTTTGTTTCTTCATTTCTCTCGGATGCAGACATATTTATTGTTGTGGGAGATTTTAATCTACCTGACGTTTCATGGCTTCCATTAGGTGAGTCTTCCTTGTTGATGCCCTCCTCCTCACATTGCTTTGTTGACGGTCTCCTTGAGTTATCCTTAACCCAAGTTAATCCAGTGCTTAATAAAAATGAGAGATAACTAGACCTCCATTATTCTTTAGACTTAACCATTGATCTACCTTTTCGGTTACCAACTGTTGGTACCAGTTCGACATCTACCCGTTGTTTTCATAATACAAACTTTTTCAATGTCAAGGTCAATGTGCTAATTCTTGCCATAGACTGGTCTTATCTGTACTCCTGTAATGATATGAATGCTGCCATTTGTTTTTTCTATAATACTATGTTTTCGCTTTTTAATGCTTGTATTCCACGTGTGACCCATGTATTGTCTAACAAGTCGCCATGGTTTAAAAAATGTGAAGTCTAGATATTATAGAAAGTTCAAAAAATTGGGTCGACCGTCTGATTTCTCTCTTTATGCTGTTGCTCGATCAAATTTTTTAGTGCTTAATACACTATGCTATAAGGATTACATTAGCCGTAGTAAACTTCAGTTCTCCCGTAACCGATTTTATAACTTCGTTAACGCCAAATGCAAGGTGGCAGTGCACCCGTCCTATTTATGTTTTAAAATTAATAAAGCAAACGATGATCAGGCCATTGCCGATATGTTTGTTGATTTTTTCAAAACGACATATTCTTCCAAAGATCATCGAGCTAACTTTTCATATCCCTATCAGTTGAAAAGGTCTAATTGCGTCTTTAATCCTGTGATTGATGAAGATTCGCTTCTCAGCGTGCTTACTTTAGTGAAGCCTGTGTACTCACCAGGACCTGATGGGATACCTGGTTGTGTACTCAGGTTTTGCGCTGTGACTTTGATTTCCCCGATTCTTAAGTTATTTACTTTGTCCGTTGAAACTTCCTCTTTTCCAACAATTTGGAAAGAATCTTTTATTATTCCTTTGCATAAAAAGGGTAATAAATCCGTAGCTTCTAATTATAGGGGTATTTCCAAATTGTCTGCTATTCCGAAGGCATTTGAGAAAATAATAACTTCTCAACTGCAACATTTCTGTAGTTCTATTCTTTCTTCTTCTCAACAAGGGTTTATAAAACTTAGATCTACTACCAATAACCTTTTAGAGTTTACTTCTTTAGCGATCGAAGGATTCAGGAATGCATTGCTTTTTACGCTCTTTATTAATGACTTTCCGTCAGTTGTAACTCACTCTCGCGTACTTATGTACGCTGATGATGTTAAACTTTGTATTAGTTTTAAAGACTTAAGTACCCCACGTATGCTTTAAGTCGATCTTAATATTTTTCAAACTTGGTGTGAAATTAACTTATTAAAACTCAATGTTTCAAAATGTAATGTCATGTCATTTCACAGATCCTCTTTGCAATTAGTGGTGTATTATCTCAATAATACCCCACTTGAACGTTTGAACGAGATTAATGATTTGGGTGGACTCATGGACCATGGAATTTTACTCGTCATTTTAATATCACTCACTGTCAATAAAGCCATGAGTGTTCTTGGTTTCGTTAAACGATGGACGAAAGAATTTGACGATCGTTTCATCCTATTATATGAACGGTTCGTTAGAGCGCGAGTTAAACGCGGCGCCAATTGGAGGGCGACTTGAAGAAAAAGAGGCAAGCCAATTGTTAGTTTCTCGCAGATAGATGCAATTAGGCTGACTGACGTATTAGGGTCGAGGCCGCTTTATTTAAACCATTTCTTACGGTCTAGTTTACATGGAATGCTTATGCTACAAAATAGTTCAATAAGGCAAGAATGCTTGCCTTGCATTGTTATATATTGTAATCTGATGACTACGCATATGCACATGCATTGCGTGCCTTCTTAAGTGGCATAGAGATGTAACGACCTTTGTATACACTATATGATCACTACATCTCCCTTTTTCTGTAATAGTGTATGTAAAGTGTGAAGTGTAAAAAAATTTTTTTTCATTATTATTATTATATTTTTTTTCACGTAACGTATGTAGTTGATTATTTATTCATTATATTTTATGATTCTATGAGTTTTAAATTCTTTCTTATCGATTTTTAGTGTGCAGTTGTTATTATTATCTATCTTTATTACTTGAAATGGACCTTGAAACTTATTTTCTAACTTATGGCCGGCGCTATTAGCTAACAATACTAAATCTCCTATTGCTATTTTTATTTTATTTACCGTCTTATCATAATAATTTTTATTTCTCTCTTTTCGTTTATCCATCATAATTATAATATAATTGTGTGACATTTTTAGTCTACTGAAGTCATACTGGATCTACTTCATTTGATAATACAAATTTGTAAGGAGTCGGTATTTTACCGAAGACTAGTTTAAATGGACAATAGTCATGAACTGTGGATGGGGTCGTATTGTAACTATACGCGTAGTATTTTAACCATTGATCCCAATCATTCCTTCCTGTTGAAATATATGATCTGAGGTATTCATTAAATGTTCTGTGATTTCTCTCTATTTATCCTAATGTCTGATGATGGTAAGCAGTCGATGTCATATGGTCGATCTGCAGTAATTTGTAGAGTTCGTCAAATACCTGATTCTTATATTCTGTTCCCATTCCGGTAATGATTTTCTTCATGGGTCCATAAACAAGTATGATATTTTAAAAAATAGCTCTGGCAATATCCTTTGCGCTTTTAGATGCTACCTGTGCTACTATCAAGTATTTGGTTAAGTCGTATACTGCAGTTACTGCGAATTCGAACCCATAGTACGTTTTTGGTAATGGACCTATCGTGTCTATCAAAACTATATCAAACGCGATTTGTGGCGTTGGAGTTAAGATGATAAGTTGTTTCGTCTTCTTTCTAGATTTATTTAACTAGCATTTTTCGAATTTCTAATTCGTAACGACTTGTCTTAATTTTTTCCAGTTGTAGTACATTCTGATTTTTCTGATGAATCTTGTTATTCCTGGGTAGCCACCAAAAATTTTATTGTCATGATATTTTTTAAATATTTCCATTTTTTCTTGGTAATTTTTTTTATCCATTTTTTCTTCGTAATTTATTTTTTTTTTTAACCTGGGCGTGAGTGCAATTTTTAACTTTTTCATATTGGATCCCTTATCCTTGAAGTCTATTATACTGCAGTTATTAAATATACTGTCATTCAATCACAGTTGGTACCTTTTGATGTATCATCAGCTAATTTTTAAAGCTGCGAAAAGAATAGTCCTGGTGCATTCTTCATTGAAATGGCTAGATTTTCATGGTAATCGTTGGGTGTTAGCACCAACCAATCCTTATCTTTAGCATAGTCAAGGATACAACTATGTTTTTTGAAAAAATGTAAAACTAATATTAAATCCGTTGGTATTGGAAATGAGTTTTCAAGATTAAGATTGTTTTGTGTTCTGAATTGCGTTGTTCCTACTTTTTTTCATTTTAATTATGGAGACATCTGCTTCTGCATCTATTAAAAATGAAGCTACCTGGGAATCATGGTTTAAACAGCTCGAAATGAAGCAAACCATGGTGAGGTTAATATTGGCTGCTTCGACTTCACATTGTTGTTTTTCAATTAGACATCTAGGGGAATTTCTAAGTTTTTCGGTGCCGTTATGGCTCGTATATTTCTATCTTCTGTACTGTTTTGGTTGTTGTTACAGTTTCTATTATTGTTGTAATTGCGTCTATTTGCATTTAATCTCTTGTTGTAATTCCAGTTTAATTTATTATTGTTCCTGTTTCCTCGGTAACCACCTCTATAATTAGTATTATTGTTCCGACCTCTGTTATTGTAACTTGACTTGACGCGTTCACGAGATTTTCCGCGATTATTGTATCCACCATATTGGTAGATCGTGCCACGCTCGGGTTGTACCTCGTCTGTTGCTTCAAAGAACGTGGTCATTGTTTCTTCTAGTGTCTTGTGAGGTATGGACGCGAACACTGTCCGGGTTTCTTTGTCTAAGGTGTTATCCTTCATACTCTTTACAGTCAAACTGACTGTGTATTTCTTTGCTTTATCCGATGGTATGCCATCCGTGATGTATTCCCGTTTTAAAGCCTGTGCCCTTTCACTTATCGTGGTAATTTCTGCAACTGCATTGGCTATTTCTCCGCTAAGCCAAGTTTTGATAAGCCTTACTGCTGTTGCCTCATGGTCTCCTTTTATTTCATCTATTGCCTCTAAAGCTATTAACACTCCAGTTAGCTTGGCTGGGTTTCCGTCGCATTCAGCTACCATCAGTTTGGCGGCTATACTAATCACTTCTTCTTTTGTCAATTTGGTAGCTATAGACGAATTCTCTAAGTCAGTATCTGTACTATCGACATCCTCGTCAGTTTCGTATAGGTCTAGTTTTAACCTAACTATTTCTATTCTGAGTTTCGTAAGCGCTTTAGTCGCTTTCTCACTGCAATCTTCATAAAATGCTATTGCTGCTGCTTGTTGTGCCTGAGGTAGGTCTTTTTTAAAAGTCTTTCTTATTTCCCTTAATTGCTCTTTTAATCTTTCTATCCTGCGTAATACATTTATATCTACATATATATATTTTCTTTATAGTGCCGTGCCTCTTTTAGAACTTCCTGCCACTCAGTCATTTTTTTTCTTGTTTTTTTTTTTTAATTTTTTCTATTGCTGTGTTTTGATTGATATTATACTTTTTGATAGCCCGTCTGTGCATGCTATATACAGTAAATATGAATTGCATTATTATAATAATTGTAGCAAGCGCAATATCGAATGAATTTGACCTACATGAACCTCGCTAATAACATTAGCGTTGGGATCTTTTATTTTTGATGTTTCACCGACCATATTAAATTCTCGAAATTTTGTCACAACTGCACAATAAAATTGGCCTACGTCTCGGTTTACTGATCTAGATTGTATTGTTTTTCTGTTTTTCTATTCTCAATACATACGCGGTGGTCTTTACTTTCTTGTTAAGTGGCCTACTCATATGGAGCAAGCGTAATATTTTGACTCAGCCTAAAAAATTCAAGTATCTAGTATTGAACATATTATTTACTTTAGTGTGTAAAAAGAGATGATTTTGTATATTTGTGTATGGTGAGGTAATTTTTTGTTTTATCTATGTAAATAGTTTTTCTTGTAAATATTTTCTTATGTATTAAAATTCTGTTTCTTATATATTCGGTTAGTGAAGAACCAGTAGAAATTTTCCTTATATATTTGAAGATTTTTTTTTATTAATAAATATCTTTAAAAGTGTGTTTTAAAAAAATTTTTTTTTTTTTTACGTGCGGATCCTAGTGGGTGCACTAAGTGCACACAACCTCCCGCCCAACCGACCCAGGCACGAGTCGCGGGGAACAGTTGACAATAAACAGAGAAATAACGAAAGCTACAGTTATTTACGAGCTAAATAGGAAATTATAGAAGATTTTAGTACTGATAAAGAGAGCTCTGGGCTGATCACACGATAAAGTCGATTATAAACAGCTGACAGGACTCAAAAGGGATTATGCAATGCATAGTTAGTAGTACAGTGTGCAAGGGATAAGGGAATATAGTTTCTAGTAGTCCTTGATAATACTGAAATATCTATTTGGTATAATAACTCGGGCGAGTCAAGCATTATTCTACGGTAGGTAAGTACGATGGCAGGTTGACATTGCAATCCCAGTTAAGACCACGAAGAGCAAAAAGCAGAAATTGTTTTTGAATAGATTCAATTCTAATTTGGTGTGACTCCTATTTAGGAGACCATATGTATGTAAAATAGGACGGACCAAAGAAGTATAGAGAATTTTGGTAGTGTAAAGATCATCGAATTCTTTCGACCATCTCTTAACAAAACTAAGAACGCCTGAGGCTTTAGCGATTATCGTAGAGATATGGGAGTTGAAGGTAAATTTACGGTCCATGAGTACACCTAAATCATTCATTTCATCAAGGCGTTCTAATGGAGTGTGGTTCAAGGAATACGTCGTCATCTGAGGAGAGGTCCTGTAGAACGATATAACCTTGCACTTAGTGATGTTTAAGTTTAATAGATTGTGCTGACACCAACACTGAAAATTAGTAAGATCAGCTTGCAATCATTTTGCTATGACTAAGGCAAAGCTGAACATTGTCTGCATACACGAGGACATGGGATTGAGGCAAGGCGCAAGGAAGATCATTTATGAAGAGGCTGAACAGCAAGAAACCAAGATGAATTGATGTGAATTCTAAAAGGTTAGTGGTTGTAGATCGACGTTTCACGAATCCATGTTGGGCTGGTGAAATAATAGAGCTACAAAAATGTTGCAATTGAGAAGATACAATTTTTCAAAAGCTTTTGCAATAGCAGACAACTTGGAAATACCCCTATAGTTTGAAGCATCAGACTCACTCCCCTTTTTATGGAGGGGAATTATAAATGATTTCTTCTAAATCAACGGAAAAGCGGAGGTTTCAACGGGCAACGAGAATAATTTCTGAATGGGCTAACAAAACGATTCAGCACAAAATCTGAGTACTCACCCATGAATCCCATCAGGACCAGGTGAGCACAGGTTTGACTTGCTTAAGCTCGCTGAGAAGCGAACTTTCGTCAATTAAAGAATTGAATATGCAATTTGACTTTTTTAACTCATAAGGATACGGAGAATTTGAGTGGTATTCCGTTAAGAAATAGGTTGTTTTGAAAAAATCAGCAAACATATCGGCAATGGCCTGATCACTGTCTGCAGTCTTATTTCCAAAAGTTAAACAGGATGGGCTCATGCTCGTCTTGCGTTTAGCGCTCACAAAGTTGTAAAACTGCTTAGGATCACTGTAAAACTGAAGTTTACATCGCCGAAGAAATTTGAACGAGCAATTGCATATTTAGAAAAATCTGATGGACTACCTGCCTTTTTATAACTCTTATAATATCTCGACTTAACATTTCTTAAATTTGACAGCTGCCGAGTGAACCAGGGGGTTTATTAGACCGAACTGATCTACCGAGAGGAGTACAAACTTTAAAAACGGAATCAAGCATATTATAGAAATAATGAATAGCAAAGTCCATGGTTGTACAATTGTACAGATTGACCAATCAAGGTTCTTAATAATAATATTAAGTCTGACAAAGTCAGTCTTACAAAAGCATCGGCTTCTTGTTACCGGATGGGTATTGTAAGTCGGCGCACAAAAAGAAAGTTCGATTGTTACATCCAAGGTTGGATGAAATTTGTCTTCAGGTAAAACGAGAGGTTCAATCCTGGAAACGACGCAGTTGGAGGAGTCCAACACAAATACAAAATCAAGTGATCTATCAATTGAATTGCGTGTACGGGATTAATTTGAGTAAGGGATAAATCAAACAGACCATCAATGTAGCAATGCGACGAGGGCAACAATACTGAGCACTCATCAGAAAGGGAGCAGAAAATATCTGGTAAATTAAAGTCACCAAGAACAATGAGGTTATCTCTATCATTAAGAAGTGAAGAAACTGCTTGAATTGATTCCAAGTGATTATTATATGTGATTAAGTCGGAAAGAGGTGGAATGTAAGAGCGAGTAACATAAGTGCCAAAAGATTTAAGGGAAATTTTGACACTAATAAACTCAATTTCATGAGTGAAAGAGGACTGAATAATTTCAGATGGAAAAGCTGAATCGACAGCAATAAACACACCACCACCATTGCGGATATTCCGATCTTTTCTATAAATTGAAAATTTAGTGGATAAAACCGAAGCGTCAGCAATATTTGGTTTAAGCCACATCTCTGTAAAAGCAAGAAAATGAAAATCAAAGGACAGACTATCTACAAAGAGTCTAGACAGTTTGGATTTAAGTCCTCTAATATTCTGGTAGGCCAGAAAAAGGGCCTAAATTAGTTGTTTGCCCCGTCAGTAGATGCTGACGTACCAGAAGAAGGCAATAGTTTGGAAGAGGAGGAGATAGCAAAGGGCAGTCGAATCGGAGGCCGATTTCTCTTTTTCGTCGAATACTCCTTCATAATAAGATGTTCCGGCCAAAAATCACTTCTACAAATTAGGTTAAAAAGATAAGGCGGAACACTTACTTTAAATGACGAGATGTCATGGGTATATGAAAAACTAAATTTTTCCACCGATATGTTTGAGGCCTGAGTTTTTGCCCGGATATGGGCTAAGACATCGTCAGATGTAGTGTTAGGGTCAAACCTCGAAACAAATATCTGCTTTTTCGGTGGTATACCGACAAGTGAACTCGACACACCTGCTGTCAATGCTTTACGAGCACTTCTTGTCAGTATCTGATTAAGAATATCCTTGGGATAGCATATTCGCCCGGACAAATCAGAGACTACACCTGATATTAAGGTAACATTTGTGATTCCATTACCGGGAGAGAGTCCAATGGAATCCACACAATTGGATGCTACCGGACTTTTAAACGATATCGGGTGCCGTGAATTCGGTGTGTTTGGGTCATTTAACGTGGTTCCTGCGGGTGGTCTTCTTTCGCTTCGGGGATTCGTTCACTAGTTTAAAACTATTAAACTGAGTTTCCAATGATGAAAACTCATCCCGAAGCTTCATTAGACCAGCCGACAGATTTATAGATCCCTCACGTGTGCCTCATAAATACACGCGTCTCCATCTCGGCATCACGGCACGCTTCACAACTCCATTTCTGGCCCCCACCATTTCCAAGGCTGGGTTATACTTTTACTGTGTAACCAGCACATTTAAAATGCATAACATTATAATACAGCCCACAAAGCAAAAAATATTCCTGGGCTTTAAGAGGATGAGGCCACTTTTTATTTGAGCAGACAGACATTGTTAAATTAATTTCAATTTTAGAGGAAATTAAAGGAATTATTAAAAAAAAAATTGGGCGTATACAATCCAAGATTCCCACAGTAGGGTTAAAGTGCTGGAATTGCTTTCTAGAAGAAAGAGAAAATGCTTAAGAGCACCGTAAACGCACAACACAAAACAGATCACAAACGCGAGATTAACCAACGCGAGAATAACGGCGCTAACACAAGCAAAATATTGAAAAAAAGAGAGCAAAAATATACAAACAACACTGTGTACGAGAGAGCGCGAGTGCATGGAAGTAAAGCGCAAACGAAAAAATCAAAGTTTATGAGACACAACAAGAAAGCAAAGAGTTTTGTTGTTGGTTTAAAACAAGAAGTAACAATAGTTTTGATTTAATGTTTAGCAACAAATCATAAAGAAAGAACAATTAATTGTGATTGATATATAATTAGTAAAGCTTTTAAGCAATTTTAATAAAGAAAAAAATTAATAGTGAGATTTTTTTATTTATTTAAATAAATTGAAAAGTTGTTTTTATTTAAATATATTGAAAGGTTGTTTTTGATTTCATTTTCATTTATTTAAATATATTGAAAAGTTGTTTTTAATATAAATGAAATGAAGCAAGCAAGTCGTCCCTGCCGACGTTGAGTATACCCTGTACCAACATAAAAAAACCTTCGAAGTAGCCATCAATTTCATACAAAATTTTCCTTTACATGCAGCTACAGCGAACGCATGCTATCTCGCTCTTTCTTGTCTGCCAATGTCGCCTTGGGATTTCAGTGCAAAACGGATATAGGCATATCTCCGATGTTTTTTGTTCGATTTCGACAAAATTTGGTCAGCTAGTCCAGTTTTGGTATATAATTAGGTGTGCCAAGTAAGAATACGATATCTTTTGTACAGCTCTAGTTATTCGCTTTCCCGATTTGCGGGGGTGGAAGTGGGCGTGGCAAAAATTTTAAACAAACTTGATCTGTGCATGTATTAGACGCATGTTCACACCAAATTTGGTGGCTCTAGCTCTTATAGTCTCCGAGATCTAGGTGTTCATACGGACGGACGGACGGACATCTGGCTAATGATGCTGATCAAGAATGTATATACTTTATGGGGTCGGAAAAGCTTCCTTCTGTCTGTTACATATATTTTGGAGACTTTAATATATCCTTTCACCCTATGGGTACAAGGTAAAGTAATAGTAATGTATGGATTGGGATGTAGATAGATGTAGATTTTCTTCAAAGAGTAGAAAGAATAATAAATTTAATGAAGCAAGCAAGTCGTCCCTGCCGACATTGAGTATACCCTGTACCAACTAGTTATTATATTAAATAGAGTCAAACACCCTCGAAATAGCGATTAATTTCATAAAAAATTTTCTTTAACATGCCGCAACAGCGAGCGCATGCTATCTCGCTCACTCTTTCCAGCTAGTGTCGCCTTGGCAATTCTGTTCAAAATGCACATTAGTATTTCTCCGATATTTATTGTCCGATTTCGACTAAAATTGGTCAGATGATGCATATTAGCCACATTATTAGGTGTGCCAAATAAGAATGTGATTCCTCAAAAACTACTCTAATAATTAGTTTTTTCTGAATTGCGGGGGCGGAAGTGGGCGTGGCAAAAATTTTAAACTCTCTTAATCTGCGTAGTCACTAGACAAATGATCGAACAACCTCAAAAAAGCAATCAATTCAAAACAAAATTCCCCTTTTAATGCAGCAGCAGCGAACGCATGCTATCTCGCTCTTTCTTATCTGCCAATGCCGCCTTGGCATTTCAGTAAAAAACGAATATAGGTATATCTCCAATGTTTATTGTCCGATTTCAACAAAATTTGCTCAGCTGGTCCAGTTTGGGTATATAATTAAATGTTAGTATTTCTCCGATATTTTTGTCCGATTTCGACTAAAATTGGTCAGATGATGCATATTAGCCACATTATTAGGTGTGCCAAATAAGAATGTGATTCCTCAAAAACTGTTTTAATAATTAGTTTTTTCTGAATTGCGGGGGCGGAAGTGGGCGTGGCAAAAATTTTAAACTCTCTTAATCTGCGTAGTCACTAGACAAATGATCGAACAACCTCAAAATCGCAATCAATTCAAAACAAAATTCCCCTTTTCATGCGAACGCATGCTATCTCGCTCTTTCTTATCTGCCAATGCCGCCTTGGCATTTGAGTACAAAACGGATATAGGCATATCTCCGATGTTTATTGTCCGATTTCAACAAAATTTGCTCAGCTGGTCCAGTTTGGGTATATAATTAAGTGTACCAAGTGAGAATACGATATCTTGAAAGCAGCTTTAGTATTAGTTTTTTTTAAATTGCGGGGGCGGAAGTGGGCGTGGCTAAAATTTTAAACAAACTTGATCTGCTTTGACATTAGACGCATGTTCACACCAAATTTAGTAGCTCTAGCTCTTATAGTCTCCGAGATCTAGGTGTTCATACAGACGGACAGACGGACGGACAGTCGGAAGGACATGGCTCAATCGACTCGGCTAGTGATGCTGATCAAGAATATATATACTTTATGGGGTCAGAAATTTATATTTCTGCCTGTTACATACATTTTAGCGACTTTAATATAGCCTTTTACCCTATGGGTACAGGGTATAAAAATCGAAGATGCGTTTTGTACTGAAGCGCTTAAGGCGACATTGGCAGGCAAGAGTGAGCGAGATAGCATGCGTTCGCTGTAGCTGCATGTTTAAGAGAACTTTGCATGAAATTGATGGCGATTTCGAGGATATTCTATTTTATTTAATATAACTAGTTGGTACAGGGTATACTCAAAGTCGGCAGGGACGACTTGCTTGCTTCATTTTTTTAATTTTCGGTACAATAATTTTGCACATAGACATAGAAACGGCCCGTCAAAAAGCCTAAAAATATTTGGATTTATTTCTTGCTCCCTTAATTCTTTTGAGGAGTGTATGTATGTTTTTATATGTCGCATATATATTTATAGCCATGGTTATGACCAATTATATGGCCAATTATATGTAATTGGCACAATAAATACCTAAATTAAAGTTTAATTTTCTTTTTGAATAATGATAACAAGGGACAAAAGTTGGATGATATTTTCTAGCCCATTTAGTTAGTTAATGTGCAAAAAAAAATAAATAAAAATCAATTTCAAAATTATACATAAAAAATTCAAAAACTTAAAAAAAAAACTCAAAATCTACCTGGTCACATAATTGCCACAAATTAAATAAATAGATTTGTATATAAATCAAACATTTAGTACGAAACCATCTGCTTTTCCCCATGGAATTATGACAGCTACGAAAGTCTGTTATTGACTCGTTGTACGATAACCTGTAATTTCCATAATGAACAAGTGTGTGCACCTTCATTGTTGCTTTGTTTTATTAACAAATATAAATTTGTTGCTCTCTAACTTACACTCCGTGTGTGACCTTTTATTGTTTTTTTCCTGTGAATCGTCGCATATATTCGTATGTTATTAGCTTTCAAAATCATAACAGAGTTTTGCATTTATTTGCCATCATTGTTATTTTTGGCAGTCACGTTGTAAAAATGAGAGTTCGGGGAATTGTAAGCCATCGGCTAAATACCTTACATTGCAACGTCTGCGATCGAGCAGTGCACTTTAAATGTTCCAGAATGACGGCAAGTTATTGGAAAAATTGCATTTCAGACTGACGTTTGTAATTTATTTCATTATAACATTTATTCATTATATTTATTTCATTATTCATTAGTTCATAATTATTATTTGTTATCTAGTGAGACAAATTAAATTTTCTTAAAAAAAATTGTTGTTTTTGTTCAATTTTGAAAGTGGCTCACAAACAATAACCCAAGAATTTTTAAAGTTACGAAAAATTAAATTTTTTGAAATTGTCCGGGACAATACCCAGCGTTCAAATTTAAAGTAAAACTCGATTAAGGGGTTAGTTAATTTTTTTTTTTTTTTCAAAAAAGTAATAATGCAGCATTAATATTTGACGTTTAAACTTAATTTGAGACATTAAAAACAAAAAAAAAAATTTTTAAGTTATGGCTGTTTGTTTAAACCCTTTCTCAAAAAAAGGACTTTGCGGTGACCACGATAGATCCTTAAGAATTTATCCAAAAGCCATCGGACGAAAAGACTTAGTTTTAGACTTGAACAATCTCGTGTTTTTAATTTTTTTTTCAAAAATAAGAAAATGACGGCGCTTTGATTTTTTTTTTTAGTTTTTGAAAAAAAAAACTATCTTTGATTAAATTTAAATGTTCTTCAAAAGCTGTGAAAATTTCATTGAAATCGACTAAGCGGTTTTCGAGCTAGAGTAGTCACCGGGTTGGAAAACATAGTTTCGAGAAAATCGTCTTTAAAGTTCCAGAAGTATGTTGCGCATAGTGGACATGACCTTACAAAAGCAGGTACTTATATCTCGAAAAAAAGATTTATCGGATAGACTTAAAATTTTTAGACAACGTTTTTATTTTAGGAAAATGCAAAAAAAAACTTTTTCTGATTTTTTAAAAATCTAACTACCCCTAACCCCTTAAATAGAAAACTTCTAGAAATACAAAAAACTGGATTAAAATATCCCGACTTCCTCTACTAAATCTATCATTTAGGAACACTGCGACACATATTCTGCGCATATTTTCCATCAGATTTCGGCACAAATGTCCTCTAGATTCGAAAACCACGCTTCCTTGACCCCTGCCCATAAATCATCCAAATTTTAAAATTTTTTTTACCGATATCCAATTTAACTTTGTTTAGGACTGTTCCTTTGCAAATTCACGACCTTAGATATGTGTATAGGGTCATAGTCCTGCATGAGGATCCATTTTACAGTGATGTTATCAAAGGCATATGGGTACATTGTATGTATTCTTAAATATTTCCAAATACTGAAATTTGTCCATATAACCCTTACGAACAATACCACACCAAAACATCATCTTGGCCCCCTACATGATTTACGGCTTTGTAGTATACATATGACGGCGCACAAATGTTTTGCTGTCAGGTGCCATTCTTCTTATTTTATAATTCGCCAAATCATCTTCCTCGCCTTCTTTCTTGGATTTGCCATGAACTTTCCTCATTTTTGATGCTGGTTCATTTTCTTTTTTTTTTTGTTCCCGTTTTTTCTCTGCCTTCTCTCGGAGCTCACTTACAACTTCTAGCGATATCAAAACAGTAGCTTTCATTGCTTTACAGCCACGATTCGATTTCTTAGCTGGCGTGCTAGCTTTTAATAGTAGGATAGACTGCAATACTCTGAGAAGATCTTTGTCCGAATAAACAGAGACCGTCGAAGATGCACTACTTGTCGAAGCTCCTGCGCTTGTTGAAGGTCTATCGTTTGTTGAAGGCACAGATCAGGAAAATCATTGCGGCGCTGATTATCATAGTCATTTAATGAAGTGGATTAAATGGACAAATGCAAGCCGCCTGAAATCCAGCTTTGATATTTTTTGGGTAGTGAAAAAAGTACCGCAAGAAATACGAAAAGTTGATAACAGTCGTTCGCACTAGAGAGCTGCACGACTCCACTCACTAGAAAAATTTAATGGATTCGAATTGAATTGAATTGAGTTAGTGCGAGCATACAATTGAATGAATGCGTATGAGTATAAGTGCGCATTAAGTCTCATACCTACAGCATCCAAAGAAATGAGTTAGAATGAATGAAGCTTAAAACGAAATGAAATATTTGGCAGAGCCGAAGACACCCGAATGAACTCGAGTTATAGCACAGGCATCATTTCGTTCGCAGCACTAAAGCATGCCTTCCTATCTTTTCTATCCTACAGAAAACAAAAACAAAAAAATTGTTTTTGGCATTCGAATGAATTCATTTGCCGTTGAAAATTTCTTCGGCATTCTCACTCATTCAATTCGTCTATTGTCGGTTAAATGTTGTGCGACCGAGTCTTTCGCGAGCGCATTCATTTACTCAAGTTCATGACGTTTCGCATTCAATTCAACTCAACTCATTTTAAGCTGAGTTAATTCGAATGTGCCTTTTTTGCCATTCATGCAGCTCTCTAGTTCGCACCTGTCAAAATTCACTGGGAAAAAAATGGCGCTGGTTCACGTTTCCCCTTGGCTCAAAATACCCCACCTTCCCCTACTATGTTAAATCGCGTTCATATTGCACATAGATTCTAAACCTAAGCAACACATTTATTATTGCAAATGTCTCGAGATCAAAACTGTGATATTTTGATTCCGTTGCTGTCGTGGGTTTGGTAACGTAAAAAATAAGGTGTAACTTTTTATCTTCTCTTTGTAAAAGCACTGCCCCAAAACTTAACGCACTAGCGTCATAGTGAAGTTCAATCTCATCTTTGTGATTGTATATTGAATATAACGAAGCTTATGATTTCTTTTTTAAATTCGAAAAAAGCTCCACTCTTATTCGCCAAAACTTGCTTGTCTTTCTTTAATAAATCATCAAGCGGTTCCGCTTCCAAAAGAAGTTCTTAATGAATCTTCGAAAACAAGAACGAAGACCTAAAAAACTTTGAACAGTTTGTGTTTTGTCTGGTGTTGGAAAATTATTTACCGCTTCCAGACCCTTTTCATCTGCCTGTATCCCTTTTCCGTTTATTAGGAATATTTTACATCAGCCTCAATAAATTCACATTTGTCCATTCTTAGCTCCAATTTATTTCGACCCAATCTTCTAACTATTTCTTCTAATGTTTCTAAATGTTCTTCTAAATTCTTACTAGCGAACTTAAGATCACCCATGAATATAATTATTTTGTTTTCTCTTATCATGTCTGCAAATATACTATTTATAAATCGTTGAAATACGTGCGACGCATTTTTTAAACCCATTGGTATTTTAAGGAATTCGTATTGTCCTAACGGTGTAACAGAGGAAGTAAATTTAATACACTCTTTGTCTACAAACACATGAAAATTGCCATTATTCAAGTCAAGCTTTATGAATATCGATCTAGTAAATCATCTATTGAAGGTAATGGTAACTTTTATTCTAATACTTTTCCAACAATTTTATTCGAATATTCTAACTCTGTTATATTTATCACATCATTTAACTCATAATGAATCACAACTTAACATAATAATTTTCCAAATATTTTTAATTGACTTCCATTAAGTCCAAAATAGTTTTTTAAATTATTCTCTAGCTTTACTCCATTATTAACTTTTGTTATTTTAAATAGATGAGATAGGGCTGCCATATTTTATGAGGCACTCTGAAAGTACTACTTGGATATTAAAGTCTTTAAATATATCTAAATATATCTTACGTAATTTTTTTAGCATCCTTCTTCTCCGAACGATGTGTCATCACGTGTTCCATGGAGCCACACCCATAACAAGATCTACGAACTCGTTTCGGTTTCCAGCAGTCAGTTGTTAAATGGCTTCCAATAGCAATTGTGACATCTTGAATCTTTGAGCTCATTGCTGCCCCGCTCAGCTTTCTTCTTAACTGGTAGTTGGATTTTTGCAAATGCTCGTAGTATTCGAGCCGGTTTGACGAAACATCAAATACGCACCTGTATGCAGATGCCCTCTATCGGAATACCCCCAATCATAAAGTCCAGTACCTCTTCCTGCTCCATGCTGATGCCTTGTGATAGCCTGATCTTGTCTTCAAAATATATAGCAAATCTTTCGACAGGCTGCCAGATGCGAGCCTCAAAACCACGTCGCACATCTGTGTTTGAAAGTTTTTTTCCAAAGCCACTGCAGTGCGATGCCCTTTAGTTTGTTAATGCAAAACAAATGATGATGTTGATCGCCAAGTTCTTATAACATGGACACATGGACCAGTTGAATAATCCATCAGCACCTTCGTTATATTCTAAAAGAGTTTCTTTTCTCTATTGCTGCTGCTATGTGACTTCCAACGTTGTCCATTATGTGCACGTTTTCTACACCTCGCCGTTTTTCTTCTGGCCTAGAAGTCTCGCTATCAATTCCGTCTTGGTGCCTTTGGACTTCAGACCCAAAGCTTCTAGCCAATTTTTTTAACTTGCAGTAGAAATTTTATTGAGATCATCAGACATTTTGTGATAATGTAGCCGAATCAGAATAATCTTAACTTCTTTATTTTATTTTACATCCTTTAGCAATGTTGCAACTTTAGAAGACTAGCTCTGCTGTTCACAGACATGAATGATTCTCTTCCCAAGAGGTGCAGGGATACACGAGACCAGAGAGTAAGGGTTTTGAGTATTCACTTGTATCTGTACATTCAAAATTTATTTTGGTCCGATCGTTCCTAGGGGAGCTATGTAATATAGTTAATTTTAGTAAATTTTACATTACATTAAAACGAAAACACCACTATATTTTCTTTCATATATGTATGCGTTTCGTATCATTTTGTAAGGGTTTAATTAAGTTAATTGACATGCTCACATGCGACGTCATGTTAAATCTTAGAAGCTAACATCTACCAATTAATAATAATATCTTCTTGACCATTTAAGAAATAACTTAGAATGTCTTCTTTCACGCAAAGAACCATTGCTGTGCACCATCGTCGGCATATGGTTTCAGTAAGGGATATAGATTTCTACAATTTGTGCGGACATTTATAAATGTCAGATCACAACACTGTGATAAATTATTTAGTTTTATATATATGTATTTATATTTCTTTATATTTTCACTTGCAATACCAGCAGTAGAAGGAAGTCTGCCTTTTGTGTGCCCAGACTCTGCCTCCTATATAAAACCTTAAATGGTGTTACATAATGTGCTTTTTGATTGTTAGAATATTTGTATTCCAACACGCCCCCTCAAAAATAACATTGTTAAAATATAAAAATATAAATGGCAAACTAAAGATTTACATTCATTTGTAGTTACATACTTTTCTTATTCTATTCTTATTCTTATTCCAGCATTCACTCCAAGGATGAGGGGAAAGCGAGACAAAAACCGGATCCGATCCCCCTAAAATTTAACATTAAAAAACTTAAAGTGATAAACCAATTTCAATATAGAGCATCAATCCGCAAATTTAGACGTCTTGTAGTAGTCCGAACTTATCGTGCAGCTTCTCAAATCTTCCAGCAGCTAGAGCTTTAGTGAAGATATCAGCAAGTTGGTTCTTCCAGCAGCTAGAGCTTTAGTGAAGATATCAGCAAGTTGGTTCTCTGAAGAAATATACTCAAGACAACTCATAGTAAACTTTACTTGTTCTATAGCAAAATGATATGTAATAACAATGTGTTAAGCTCTTTTGTGAGGGATTGTTCGCTTCGCTGATACAGCCTTGGTTATCTTCATAAATCTTAATTGGCTTCTCAAGTTTAATATTTACACTGCTTAGAAGAGGCTTTTACCACAAAGCTACTTTCATGGCTTGTAATGATCGTATAGTGTATACAAAGGTCTCTACATCTTAAACCACTTATTAAACCACTTAAGAAGGCACGCAATGCAAGTGCATATGCGTAGTCACCATATTACACTATTTCACATATGCACTGCAAGCGTACTTGCTTAAGTAAACTATTTCGCAGAATAAGCAATCTATGTAAACTAGACCATAAGAAACAGTATAAATAAAGTGGCCTCGACCCTACGAGGTCAGTCAGTCTAATCGCATCCAACTGCGAGTATCAAAACCAATCGGCTTGTCTCCTCATTCTAAAAGTCACCTTATAATCGGCGCCGCGTCTCAGCCGCGTCTCAGCCGCGTCTCTAAGAACCATTACAATCATCTCTTTGCCATTACATGGCGATCCTGCCAGATTCGTAATAAGGATCAAGGCACCGCTTCAAGAAGCGAAGACGCAAAAAGACGAGAGAAGACCAAATCCTATCCAGAAGTGGAACTGCCCAGCTGAGCGTAACGCATCTGGAGGCAGTAAAGAAGGCGCTAAAGGAGTGCCCCCTTGACGGTCCTCGACCATTGACCGTGGAGGAATATCTCGCTCGCCAGAAAAGTACCAAATCTCAGGTATTACGGAAACAAAAAGAAGAGGACCAATTAACTAAAATTCCAAAAGTCCAAACGCCCTAAAGACGAGGCGGATATCTCGCCAGATACCGGCGAAAGAGGGCATCATTACTGGAACTGGACCAGCGGAACCCACCCATACCGTGGAACGACGCGCAAGTCGTTTGGACGAAGATTCATGCTCTAGAAGTCGAGCACCAGGGAGAACAACAAAAACGGAAGCAACAGCAGCAGCAGCGACAGCATCAGCAATAAAAACATAAAAACAAGGTAAGCAAAAAAAAAAAAAAAATAATAATGTTGAATAATAAAAAGAGTGCTAACACAGCACCTTTGTGGTAATAAGCGATTTTCGCCGCCACTATAACAAATATAAAAACACAAATGTAAGATACATAAACACACAAACGTCTATTCATCAAAAGAAAAATGAAGACATTTTTGCAATTCAAAAAAAAAAAAAAAAATAAATTTTCCTCATTAAATTTAAAAAAAAATAATAATTTTGCATAGCTTGAAAAATAAAATAAAAAAAATAAAAAAGACTCTGTTAAAATTTAAATTCCCTTTAAATAAATTAAAATAATTAAGCTCAAAACAAATTTTTAAAAATACAAAGTAAAATTAAAACTTACAAACAAAAAAAAAAAAAAAAAAGACTGCCCACACTATACTATATACAAAACAAAAATATTATATACACAAACAAATATATACATATATACAAACACATATTATTAAAATAAATACCATGCCCAATATATACATAAAACACTTGAAATTTCATGCTGAGTCAAAAATTACGCGTGCTCCATATGAGCAAGCCACTTGACAACAAAGCAAGACACCGCGTATGTAGTGAGAAAGAAAAACAATACACATATGTAGGTCAGTAAACCGAGCAGCAATCGAATTTTATTGTGCAATTGTGTCAAAACATAAGGTTTCAATATGGGCGGTGAATCATCAAAAGTAGAAAGACCAAACGCGAACGTAGTAAATGCAGTTCATGTAGCACCATGGGACCCAGCAAATACTTTAGGTCAAATTCGTTCTGTGTTGTTGATACTTACGGCAATAATAATAATACAGTTTATATTTACGGTATATAGCATGCATAGACGCGCAATTAAAAAACGGTATATTAACCAAAACACAACAGTAAAAAAAATTTAACAAAAAAAAGAAAAAAAAAAATTTATTAATTTCAATAAAAAATGTGCGAATGGCAAGAAATTTTAAAAGAGACACGGCATTACAAAGATAATATAGATAAATCCATCAAATGTATAACACAAGATAGGAAGATAAAAAGAGAAACGTTAATAAAACATGCCAAATTAATAAAACAACAACCAAGGCAAATAAGGAAAATCTTTAGAAAAGACCTACCTCAGGCACATCAAGTAGCAGCAATAGCATTCTATGAAGATTGCAGTGACAGAGCAAATAAAGCACTAGCAAAGCACAGAATAGAACTTGATCTAGGCGAAACAGACGAAGACAGTGACAATACGGACACTGAATTAGAAAACTCATACATTGCAAACCCATACACAAATCCCATAATGTCCAAAGAGACAACAATAAATACAGCTGCCAAGCTTGTGGTAGCGGAGTGTGACGGGAACCCGGCCAAGCTATCTAGCGTACTAATAGCACTAGATGAAATAAAAGGAGACAATGAGACGACAGCTGTTAGATTTATTAAAACTCGGCTTAGCGGAATAGCAGCCGACGCAGTATCAGAAGTAAAGACAATAAGTGAGATAATCGAAACGCTCAAAAGGAAGGTAAAGGGAGACTCAATAGAAAGTCTTAATGCAAAGATACAGAGAGTGAAGCAAACTAATAAATCGGCATTAGACTACACGACAGAAGTAATGAAGCTGGCACAATCTTTAAAAAGGGCATACATCACCGATGGTATCCCTTCAGACAAGGCAGAAAAATACACAGTCAGTTGGACTGTAAAAAGTATGATGGACAATACTTTAGATAAGGAAACCCGGACAGTATTCCGATCGATACCTCACGAGACTCTAGAAGAAACAATGACCGCGTTCATTGAGGGAACAGACGAAGTACAACCTGAGCGAGGCGCGATCTACCGATACGGTGGATACAATAATCGCGGAATGTCTCGTGGACGTGGACAAGCAAGATACAACGATAGAGGTAAAAACGATTACAATAATTATAGAAGCGATTATCAAGAAAACTACAATGATAACCAGAATAGAAACAACCGAGGCAATAACAGGAGAGGAAACTCAAATAGAGGCCATCATATCAATAACAGAAACTCCTATGATAATCAAAACAGAAACAACCGCAGCTATACCAGAGATAGAAATATACGAACCATAACGGCACCGGAAAACTCGGAGATTCCCCTAGATATCACCAAAAACAAGGTGAAGTCAAAACAGGTAATATTAACCTTACCATGGGATGCTTCATTTCGAACCATGATTCCAAGGTAGCGTCATTTTTAATAGATACTGGAGCAGACGTCTCCATAATTAAAATCAGGAAAAAAGGATCAATACAGTTCAAAACACAAAATAATATCAGTCTCAAGGGAATAGGAACAGGCTCAATACGGTCAATAGGACATCATCAACTAGAATTGAAATTAGACAACATAATCCAAACTATGGAACAAAGCCAAAAAGAAGTAAATAACAGAGAGAAACTGGAAAGATTGCAAAGAAATTTCCCAGATAGAGTAAAAACAACAATGACTAAATTATGTTCAGAATACATAGATATCTTTGCACTAGAAACGGAGAAAATAACAACAAATAATTTCTACAGACAAAAATTAAGACTTAAAACAGACGAGCCAACATACATCAAGAACTACAGAATCCCAGAAACACATAAAATAGAAGTAAAGAAACAAGTTGACAAATTATTGAACGATGATATAATTGAACCCTCAGCTTCGGAGTACAACAGTCTAATACTGTTAGTACCCAAAAAATCAATACCAGGGAATGAGAATAAAAGATGGAGATTAGTGGTAGATTACAGAAATTTAAATAAAAAATTGGTCGCAGATAAATTTCCTTTGCCAAGAATAGATGATATTTTAGATCAGTTAGGTAGAGCCAAATATTTTTCATGTTTAGATCTTACATCAGGATTTCACCAAATAGAGTTAGAAGAAGAATCAAGAGATTTAACTTCTTTCTCAACTGATAAGGGATCATACAGGTTCAAAAGATTACCATTTGGTCTAAAAATAGCACCCAACTCATTCCAAAGAATGATGACAATAGCATTTTCGGGACTTGAACCGTCCCAAGCATTTTTATATATGGATGATTTAGTTGTATTGGGTTGTTCAGAAAAACACATGTTGAAAAATCTTAAAGATATTTTTCAGACCTGCCGAAAATACAATCTAAAATTGCATCCGGACAAGTGTTCATTTTTTCGTCACGAAGTGACATATCTTGGACACAAATGCACCGACTCTGGCATATTGCCAGATGATAGTAAATTTCAAATTATAATAGACTACCCACAACCAAAAAACGCAGAAGAAGTAAAAAGATTTGTGGCATTCTGTAACTATTAGAGAAGATTCGTTACAAATTTTGCCGAATATTCGAGAAAGTTAACACAGCTATGCAAAAAGGGAGTCACCTTCCAATGGAACGAGGATTGCGAAAAATCATTTCAGTACTTAAAGAAATCTTTACTAAGCCCATCAATCTTACAATATCCCGATTTTGAAAAAGAATTCTGCATCACCACTGATGCAAGTAAATTAGCATTAGACTACCCACAACCAAAAAACGCAGAAGAAGTAAAAAGATTTGTGGCATTCTGTAACTATTACAGAAGATTCGTTACAAATTTTGCCGAATATTCGAGAAAGTTAACACAGCTATGCAAAAAGGGAGTCACCTTCCAATGGAACGAGGATTGCGAAAAATCATTTCAGTACTTAAAGAAATCTTTACTAAGCCCATCAATCTTACAATATCCCGATTTTGAAAAAGAATTCTGCATCACCACTGATGCAAGTAAATTAGCATGTGGTGCGATGTTAAGCCAGGAATACAACGGCATACAATTGCCAGTAGCTTATGCATCACGATCATTTACAAAGGGAGAAAGTAATAAATCAACAATAGAGCAGGAATTAGCAGCGATCCACTGGGCAATAACATATTTCAGACCTTACATATACGGTAGAAAGTTTTTAGTAAAAAGTGACCATAGACCACAATCATATTTATTCTCAATGAAAAACCCATCCTCAAAATTAACACGAATGAGATTAGATCTAGAAGAATATGACTTCACAGTAGAGTATCTAAGGGGAAAGGAAAATTACACAGCAGACGCTTTATCAAGAATTGACTTTAAAGACATTAAAAACATAAGTCAACTTACTAATACAATTTACAAGGTTACAACACGCCAACAAGCAAAGAAAAAATCACAAGACATTCCAAAAGAGATAAAGAAAATACCGTCATATGAGTAGCAATCACTGAGACGTCTCAGTCAAAAGAAGTCAAGAAACGTGCCAGAATTCGTACAGTAAATAACGAAATCATAATAAACCTAGGAAAGCAATATATAGGCACAGTATGTCAGATCAGTAAAGAAAAAATAGACTTAGGACTATTCTTTTCGCAGCTTGAAAAATTAGCTGACTATACAGGCGTCAAAAGGTACCAACTGTCATTGAATAACAGAATATTTAATAAGTGCAGTAGAATAGACTTCAAGAACAAAGGATCCAATATGAAAATAGTAAGAATAGCACTCACACCTAGGTTACAAATATTTAAAAATGACGAAGAAAAAATGGAAATTATTAAAAAGTACCACGATGATCCAATTTTTGGTGGCCACCCAGGAATAACAAGATTAATCGAAAAAATCAAAATGTACCATAATTGGAAAAAATTACGACAAGACGTTACAAAATACGTAAAGAAATGCGAAAAATGCCAATCACGAGTCAAGACAAAACAACCTATGATCTTAACTCCAACGCCACAAAACGCGTTTGACGTAGTATTGATAGATACAATAGGTCCAGTACCAAAGACATACAATGGGTTCGAATACGCAGTAACTGCAGTATGCGATTTAACCAAATACTTGATAGTAGTACCAGTACTATCTAAAAGCGCTAAGGATATTGCTAGAGCTATTTTTGAAAACATCATACTTATCTATGGACCCATGTAGAAAATTATTACTGACATGGGAACAGAATATAAGAATCAGGTATCTGACGAACTCTACAAACTATTACAAATTGAACACATGACATCAACTGCATACCATCACCAGACATTAGGATCTATAGAGAGGAACCACAGAACATTTAACGAGTACCTCAGAACATATATTTCAACAGGGAGAAACGATTGGGATCAATGATAAACATACTACGCGTATAGTTACAATACGACCCCATCCATAGTTCATGACTATTGTCCATTTGAACTAGTGTTCGGTAAAACACCTACTCCTTATAAATTTTTATTTAATAATGAAGTAGATCCAGTATATAATATAGAAGCTTATGATAAAGAAATTAAATATAGATTACAGGTTTCACAAAACAGAGCTAAGATTATGATAGAAAAACAGAAGAAAAGAAATAAAAATTATTATGATAAGACAGTAAACAAAATAAAAATAGCAGTAGGAGATTTAGTTTTGTTAGCTAATAGCGCCGGCCATAAGTTAGAAAATAAGTTTAAAGGCCCATTTCATGTAATCAATATAGATAGTAATAACAACTGCACACTAAAAATAGAAAATAAAGAATTCAAAACGCATTTAGACAGAATAATAAAATATAATAACTAAAACACTCTACTACATACGTTACGTGGAAAAGAAAAAAATATATATATAAAACGAAAAAAAAAAATTTTTTTTACTTATACTTAATGCAAATTGTTAGAAATAAGAAATAAATGTTACACTTTATATACACTATTAGAGAATAAATTTAGATGTAAATTCATTCTAATAAAAAGGGAGGTGTAGTGATCATATAGTGTATACAAAGGTCGCTACATCTCTTAAACACTTAAGAAGGCACGCAATGCAAGAGCATATGCGTTGTCATCAAATTACACTATTCCACACACTAAAATGCAAGGCAAGCATACTTGCCTTATTAAACTATTTTGTAGCATAAGCAATCCATGTAAACTAGACCATAAGAAACAGTATAAATAAAGCGGCCTTGACCCTACGAGGTCAGTCAGCCAGTCAGCCTAATCGCATCAACTTGCGAGCAACTCCAAATCGACTTGCCTCCTTATTTCAAAGTCGCCTTCCTTTTGTCGCCGCGTTTCCAACCGCGTCCTAGAACCTTCCCGCATAAATTACAGCAGACTTTAAAGTTCAACAGATTTTTTCATCAGATTACCGTTGATATATATGTCAAAATCGAAAATTATTTTAGACATTAATTTATGTAAATCTATATCTATATATATAAAAATCTATTGCTGTTTGTTAGTCTCGCTAAAACTCGAGAACAACTGAACCGATTCGGCTAATTTTGGTTTTGAATTAATTGTGGAAGTCCAGGGAAGGTTTAAAAGGTGAGAAAATACTGAAAATTTGTCTAAATGATTTGCAGGCCATACCGTGAGTTTTTCTTTAAATATTTTTTTGACAATTAATAAAGATTGGTATTTTTCTGTCACATCACAGACTCAAAAGTGAAGCTTATTCAGCGAGTTTTCCCAGATATAGCGCAAAAGTTCAATAACCATAATTGGCTGGGTGAACGAGCAATTTTAGCAGCGAAAAATAAAGATGTCGAGGATCTTAATGCGACCATTCAGAATTTTCTTCCAGGACAGTTTGTTAATTAAATCATTCGACACCGTAATGAACCAGGATGTCGTAATCAACTATCCCACTGAGTGCTTAAATTCACTGGAATTGCCTGGATTACCACCTCACAATTTGCAGTTAAAAGTAGGATCAGTTGTCATCATGCTGCGTAACATTAATCAACCTCGACTATGCGATGGAACAAGACTGGCTGTGAAAAGACTTATGAATAACGTCATTGACGCGACAATCATAAAAGGAAAATACAAAGAAGAGGATGTCTTGATCCCGCGGATACCCATGATTTCAAACGATTTACCATTCGATTTTGAACGCTTACAATTTCCAGTACGTCTGGCCTTTGCGATGACCATAAATAAATCGCAAGGACAGTCGTTAGAAGATTGTGGAATCAACTTGGAGTTTCCATGTTTCTCGCGTCGGAAAACCGTCTTCTTTGTTTATTTACGCACCACAAAACAAAACAAAAAATATAGTTTATGAGAAAGCTTTAAATTAATTAACTGACTGTATTTTAACAGTGTGTGTCTGTGAATATCAAATTTAAATTTAGCTAGTATTTCAGGAAAACTCTGTTTTCTAAGTATGCAACATGATGTATAGAATATAATAAAACTTCATGCTTTATTCAATAAATGCTTTTTTATTAAATACGGATTCGATTTGTTTGTTTTAAAATCAATTATCTTTAATTATCGATGAGGCAGTACGAAGTCTGCCGGCACACTAGTCTTAAATAAATGAAATAAAAGAAAAAAAACAACATAGCTTCATTCTGCTACAATAGCTTCCATAGATTTGAGTGTTTTAACTCTTTCACTGCATGGGATTACCTGTGAAACCAAATTTTGAAAAATACTGAAGGTACTTAAAAGTAAAAGTTTTTATTATAAAATAAACATGTCGAGGAAAGCATACATGTTTTGTGAAGTCAAACTCAATCTAATACAATCTACTCTAATCTAAAATTCCCTGAATATGAAGAACTTTGCTTGTAGTGCAAAATATTGAGCAGAAAGGGAATTATTCTGATCATCAAAAATAAAAATAAATTACCAAAATTTGAAACTTACCTAAAACTAAAAAAAAAATATCAAAAAAGCTAACTTCGGCTCTGCCGAAGTTTGTATACCCTTGCAGCAAAATAATTGGTATAAATGTTTAACAAAATCAGAAAAAAATATCAAAGAAGCTAACTTCGGCCTTGCCGAAGTTTGTATACCTTTGCAGCTTCACTGTTTTATTATTTAATTAAAAAACAAAAATTTTAAAATAATTGGTATAAATGTCACCGTCTTCACCGAGAATTGAACCAGCACCAAATATCCAGAAATCGCGCAGAAGAACTCTACATACTACGCCACCGTGCTTATTTAACTTACTTAAGCCAGTTCGACATATATAGCAAAAGCATGGCATCTCGCTCTTTTAATTTCGTTCTGTGCAAGAACACAACTCAAATATTTCTGTCTCTCTCACACACCGCGTGGTGAAGAATTTTTGCATACGTGCATATGTATGTGTGTGCGTGAGCATTAAAATAAAATTAATTTCTTTCATATTTGATTATTGATTTGTAACCTTAATAATTATCCGATCTTGTTCAAACTTGGTGTAGGGTGAATGGGTAAAAATTGAGTTTAAATGCAACAACAAAAAAACAATAATTTTATATAATTCTTATTTAACCCCGCGCGGATTCGAACTCGCGTCTTTTGTGTTTGTAGGGCAGATTTCTTGGAATTTTTTTTTGTTTGTCTGCTGCCAAGGAAAATTGCTTATTTTACTCGAGGTACCTCCACGTTTTAGTTAATAGCTCTGGTTATAATTATCCGATCCGACTAATTTTTAAACTTAACCTACATCATCGATTAAGGAACTTAACTTTTCATGTTTCAATCATGTAGCTTAAAATTTAAGTTCGAAAACGCACGAACAAACAGACAGACGGACAGACGGACATGTCTCAATCGACTCGGCTGTTGATGCTGATCAAGAATATATATACTTTATGGGGTCGCAAACGTATATTTCTATGCGTTACAAACATCTGACCAATTTTATAATACCCTCTGCAAGGGTATAAAAACAAAAAAGAAGAAAAAACACATCCAAAAATTTTCACTTTTTCACCGAGCATTCAACCATCAAACACCGAGCGAGTCCATCGTGCCACCGATCTCTACATACTACGCCACCGTCCTTTCTTACCAAGCATAAGCTAATTCGACATATATGCAAACCCATTGCATCTCGCTCTTTCAATTTCGTTCTGTGTAAGAACACAACTAAAATATTTCTGTCTCTCTCACACACCGCGTGGTGAAGAATTTTTGCATATGTATGTGTGTGCGTAAGCATTAAAATAATGTTAATTTCATTGAAATTTGATTATTGATTTGTAAACACAAACATCTGACCAATTTTATAATACCCTCTGCAAGGGTATAACAAAGGATTTTTAAAGTGAAAGTATGCGATGACACAGCTATCCTCAGCCGCCCTTAATGCACGATCAAAGCTGTAGAGCAACTGGCTATCCATTTAAAGGAAGTTGAAAAATGGCTAGCAGACTTGCGTTTTTAACGAACAAAAATGCAAGCACGTTACTTTTACCCTTAATAGACGAACCTGGCAATCATTGATAGTGAATAACGTGAAAGTGCTTGGAGTCTACCTCTAAAGATGACTAACTTGGTGGCTTAAAAAATATCTTATTTTCAGAATCATCATTATTACTCCGATCATTAACTGGCATAGTGTCTTGGCGAACCAGTATAAAAGTACATAAACAATTTTTTGATCCGATTGTTTCAATGGGAACTATAGCATATAGTCTACCGATTTGGCTAAAACTTGACACAGTCATTATTATCTATTCTTAACTGTTAAATATCAAAATTCGACAATTGCTTTTAGAACAACCAAGGTTTTGCTCTAAATCTATAGTCTTGACCGACCGTTTCTGAGATAGCTATATTATATAATCATCCGATCGGGATGCTGCCGAGATAAACAATGCCTGCAGCGAAAAGAAGCCTGGGTGCAAAATTTCAGATGTGTAGCTTTAAGGATCTCGGAGGAGTTCATGCAGGAGTTCATGTTCACAGCTTATCGTGCTGATCAAGAATATATATACTTTATGTAGTCGGAGATACTTCCTCCAAAGCGTTGCAAACTTCCAACTAAAATTAATATTCCCTTGCAAGGGTATAAAAGAAGTATGTATATTTGCAATTTTCTGAAAACCGGATGCTGTGAATTTTTTTAGCTGTTTTAAAATGTTAAAAGTATTTAGAGTACAATGTTGCAACTACATACATATGTACTTCCAAAAGTATGCTAGTCATAAAACACCCGGGAAATTAAAGACTTTTAAAATATTTACTTGGAGAGTATTTACTCTTCGCTTGCATGTTCTCACCATTCCGATTCAAATATGTCATTGATTCGACTGCCATTTGAAATACTTCAATAATATCAGAATCCGAGAATTTTGACAGCAATGCTTTGTAGTTTTCGTTTTTTTCATGCTGCCAAATAAGAGCATTTGTTGCTAACTGTGTTCCAAGCGGTTTTGTCAGTATCAAAGCATCTCCAGCACGTCCATTTGATGGGCTGGCAGAATCAATTTTAAATAAGTATTTACATATGTAAGTATTAAGTGTCATATATTAACTCACAAAATAATCTCTGCTTTTTGACACACACTAGAAGCGAAGCCACCGACTATGCACCAAGGATTTATATGAAGGTTTCTAATTTTAATAGTCGTTTGTATTCCATTCAATGATATTGCATTTTGGAAACCTTTTATAATCAGTGGAATAATTATGTTGCGTTGGCTTAGAGTAAAACTAGTTGGTATACTGATTATCAATTCCACAACTTCAACGTCAGTTACTCCAATAGCATATATGTCGCTAAGAATATTGGCTAACGCAATGCGCCCCATTATTTCGGGATCATCAACAAGTGGGTAAAAAAAATCAACTGTTTCAACTAGCAACAAGCCCTCATGGCGAGTAAGCGGTAAAACGGCGCAATCCATTCCAGAACCTATCCAAATACATTTTATTACACATTCATGAAAACACACATGAAAATTACTAACCTATGAAGTTGTTGTTTCGATTAAAACGATTATTTGTTATTTCTGTTCCCCTGATATATCTTCGTAGTACGTCTTGGGGGATTTTGCAACCTCACCCTCTTAATATGGAATACTTGGTTAGCTGGAAATTGGAATCCAGAGCACTTTTTTCAATAGCAAACATTGGGAAATAACTCAACTAACAAACTAACGGATTTTCAGTCTATCCACATTAACAGTTTATATGTGAGGAAAACATCGAGGAACTATCAATGGATCGGTAGTCTTGTAAAATATCGATGTTTGCTCTCAAATCTCTCTCTTTTCTCAAATTTTTTTTCAACACCTTTGTTAAGTGTTTCAAATTAGCGTCGATCAGATAGGAACGGTGGAATTTTAAAACACTTCTTAATTTTTTATTTATTGATCATTTCCTTGTATAACTACTTACAAAAAAAAAAAAAAAAACTATTAAATTATAAAAAATTCATAATTTATAATCTATTGATTGTATTCATTTTTTAGTGGTCTTGGTTATACAAGCTATAAAAAATTTACAAGAGAAAAATCGGCTTCTTACCATTGGCCCTCCCGCCATAGCTCCCTTCACAGGCATATGCATGGTTTGCCAGTTTATGCTCCACATATTCGTCTATATTTCTACCAAATTTGAAGAAAATCATTGGCAGGACTTTTGAGAAAAACGCTTATCAGTCCATCAACCTATGGTTTTTCCCCATACAATATGCGACAAAAAAAAATTAAGTTGCGATTGCTGGCAATGTAACGGACTTCACAGAGAATGTACATCTTTCAAGAGTATGTAACATAAATTTTATCAAAATCATAGGCGGCGTTTTTGAGAAAAAGTCCCAAATATGTGGTCTAAAGTATATGTGCTGGTACCAGTGATAGAGAAAAAACTAGGGATGGTGTGAAATCGACGCATATTTAAGTTTGAATGAATGTATACATTAACGGGTGTACAGTGGCTCATTGCTTAAATGACCCTCCTAAGATAACAATATTAAATCTAGAATACATGTTAAATGAAGAAAGTTAACAAAATACACACATATGTATGCATACATAAAACCCACAGACTTCTGTTATTTGACAATATCGGGTAGCCACCCCCTTACATTGTGGAAGTATGGCTGAAAGTATGTATCTATTTCTACATAAAAACTTTGCAAACATGTACATTAACACCACACACTAACTTTGCAGTCATTGTTGTCAAAGGGCGTAGGTAGGGAAAAGTTCTTTATATGCTACAATCAAATGTCTTCCATCATTGTATACATTTATAAAGAAAAACATTTTGACGAAAAGGTTATAAAAGCATGATGATCAATTTGTGTACATATATATATATATATATATATATATTATTTCGGCCCCTCTTTATGAAAACAAACCTATGCAACTGAATCTTTTGAATCTTTTTTTGGCGGGGAGGTATAGAATGACTGTCTTTGCACTAAACATAAAATTATTTTTACCAAGAAGTGAATTAATTTTTTGATATATTTTGCACTCTTGTTCAAATAATTGCCTAAAATAACATAAAAAGTATGCTTGTCATTTATCAAGAATTAACTGTAAAACAAAGTTCGATATTGAATGCTATACAGTGGCATTGTAGATGAAAAAATTGGCTTAAAATTAGCAGCCAACTATTCGTATTTCAACAAAATATAATTTATTGGTATATCTTATTAAAATTTGTTATATATTGTGGAGACTCTCATGTGCATGAAACTTTACGTAATTTAATCATATGTGTACACTGTGCGATGCCGTACAGCATCGAAGCATATTAGCTATAAGAATAACTAAAGAAACGCACATGGGTAGAGTATATATGGCTTCGCCCCAAGAGAACAATTAGAACAATTTTCATTTATATCGACATTTGTTTTGGCGGGCTAACGATAATTTAAAGGCAAAAATATAGTATAAATAAAAAATGCATATAAATTCTTGTTTTATCATTCGCATATAAGATTTGATTAAAACTCTATCAGAGTAGACAGCTTTATGCTTAAATAATATTTAAAAAGTTATGGATGAATAAGGTTAGCTACGAACGTTCTCTGGCCACATTAAATCTTTGCCCCCTTTACTCAATGATGGCATATTTAAACGATGGCAGCAACATTTTTCAATTTAAGTTTTCTCAAAATTTCTGTATATAGAAAATTATTCTTAATATAATGGACTACCGTATATGGCCGACAAACTCTGAAAAAGTTAGCGACGATCGGTGTTGGCCAACTTAAATATTTGCCCCCTCTACTCGATGCCGGCATTTTTTATCGATGCTGGCAATATTTTTTAATGTAGGTTTTTTCAAAATTTCTGCGGTAGATTTTGATAAAAATACAGCAGAATATATAAAAATTTATGTTTAATATAATGCACTACCGTGCAAATGCCGACAAACTCGGAAAAAGTCAGCAGCGATCGGTGTTGGCCAACATTGCATATACTGTCTAACACTGGTTCTTTGGGTTGGTTCCGGCTCCGGAATTGGCGGCACTCTTATCAATGATTTTTAGCCACTTGAGGCACCCCCACATTTGGGTGTTTTTCTCAAAATATCTGCGTTAGATTTTGATAAAACTTTCTGAAATCCATCATGAAAGTTGACCAATTAATATGGTATAGCGTGCATTGGACAAACTCTGTGAGACTCAAAATGTCGCCAGCAACCACGTCATGATCTTTTTGACCATTTTGTATGGAGGAAAACCAGAGGTTTGTTCACTGATAAGCAATTTTCTCAAAAAAGCTGCGGTAGATTTTTCTCAAATTTGGTGGGGAAATAACTGAATATGTGGAGCATAAGCTGGCATAAGGAGCATAAGCTCCATTTATGCCGACAAACTCTGTGAAGGGAGATATGCTACAAAATGTAAAGAGTCAATTTTTCACATGCAAATTATTAATACCTGCAATGACCCAAATCGCCTGCACACGAATTAAAACAATAGATTATGCATTTCTTAACAATTCTGCAGTTTATTTTGTTTAAAAAAGTGCTAATTGTCCAGATAATTAAAAATAAAAATATAAAAAATGTTCCAGAATTCCACCGATCCGATCGTCGCTAACTGACCGTCGATAATTTTACTAACATCTTGTATATATATATGGGGTGGAGTGGTGGAATTTTTTTTTTTAAATTACTTGGACAATTATGTCCGTCAAAATAGCCACGATGAGATAGCTAGGATCGGAACGGTGGAATTTCGGAACAAACTATAAAATTGTTAAGAATGCAATAATCTATTGTTTGTATTCATTTTTGGGCGATTTTAATTATGCTGGGTATAAAAAAATTACATGTGAAAAATCGACTTCTCACAATTGGCCCCATAGCTGCCTTCGCAGAAAATGTACAGATACGAACGGTATGCCAGTTAAAGCTCCACATATTCATCTATATTTCCACCAAATTTGAAGAAAATCATTGGCAGGATTTTTGAGAAAATCGCTTATCAGTCCACCAACCTATGGTTTTCCCCCATACAAAATGCGACAAAAAAATTGAGTTGCAGTTTCTGTCCCGTTATGGCTTCACAGAGAATGTAGGGCAATGCACGAAGCATGGGGCTATTTGTACATGTTTCAAGAGTAAATAACATAAATTTTATCAAAATCATAGGCGGCGTTTTCAATGAAAAGCCCCAAGTATGTGGGTGCCTCGGATGCAAAGATCTTACTGATAAGGGTGGCGCCCAGTTCGAAACCTGAACCAGTGTGGAACCAAAGTGGAACCTGTGTTGGTACCAGTGTTTAAAGATGAAACAAGGGATGCAGTGATATCGTGGCTAACTTTTCTAGAAAATGTAGGAATATGCACGATAGTGCATATTATTGAGTATAATTTTCTATATATTTCAGCCAATTTTCATCAAAATCATTGGCAGGAATTTTGAGAAAATCAATTTTTAATTTGTTGATAAATATCAAACTTAAATACGGGTAGCAGCGCCATGTCAATATGTGATATAAATGGACAAATTTTGTAAAACCATCGATTTGCACAATGATATACTCCTTTCGATTGTTTTTGCCACTTAATTTTCCGGAAATATCTATATGCAACGTATGCCAATTTATGCTAATCTTAGGGACTCAACTTAAACTTTTCCCGATGCTGATTTTGTCACCCTACAAGTGATACAGTTTTCTACGAACCTTCGAACGTACTTGGCCATGCATAAAAACCAGTAATGTTCATAGACCTTATCGAGAGTTTTTTTCCAGCCTAAATGTAATATTGATTCGTGTACTTGGTTTATGATAGACCACCTAAAGACTCGGGGAATGACTTGCAAACAGCGAGTTCTACAATTTTTTTTAATCTTTCTATAAAGAACGTTAGCTCTAACTTCATAAGTAGTGGCTAAATCATCAGAAAGCTCGCCATCTTCCAATTTTCTAATTCTATGCAAAATGTCTTGATCTCGCTGTTGTTCTGCTTGAATCCAATTTTATGAAATTTCAATCAATTCTACGCGCTTTTCTATGACTTTGTTCATTTCTTCTTTATTCTTAGCAAGCAAAGGATTTCGTGACAGAAAATCAACATGAGCCATACGTTTGCCTTCCCGATATTGTATGTCGAAATCAATTGCTTGAATAAATGACCACCAACGATACACTCTAGATGTCAGCTCTATTTTCGTTCGTGAAGCCTTTAACGAATTGCAATCCGTAACTATGAGGAATTTACTACCATGCAGATAATGTCTAAAATGTTTCACCGCATTAACTACCGCCAATGTTTCTAACTCGTATGACGTGTATTTCGATTCACACAAACTGGTAGTCTTACTAAAATATTCAACGACACATGGTTTATTTTCTATCCGGTGTAAGAGTATGGAGCTCCATATCCTATTACACTGGCATCTGTATGCAGCTCTATGGGATACTGCGGATCGAATATTACCAAAACTGGCTTACTCGTCAAAATATCGACTATTTGCTTGCGCACTGTCTCATGTTCTATTTTCCACTCAAAATTAGTTTTAGTTGTGAGAAAATAAAGGGGTTTCATTAACTGAGAGAATCCCGGCACAAATTGTCGAAAATACGAAGCCAGTCCTATGAATTGTCTTAATGTTGTCGTTGACTTAGGAGATGGTAATGCTCTTAATGCTTCAATTTTACGTAGATTGGGACGAATCTCACCAGCTTGTACCTAGTATCCTAGGTATTGAACAGACTCCTTCAAAAATGAGCATTTTTCACCATTAAATGTGAAACCAGCCTTGGTCGAAATGTCTAAAACAGTCTCTAATCTTGTAAGTGCCTCCTCCTTAGTCTGGGCCACAATCATTATATCGTCCATATACACGATAACGTAAGAGTGAGCCAAATCACCTATTGCTTTCATTACGGCTCTATGGAAAACAGGCGGTGCGTTTTTTAAACCGAACGGCATTGCCAAAAACTCAAATTGTCTATCTGGAGTAACAAACGCAGTGTACTCAACGGAGTCAACATGCAATGGAACCTGGTAGTATCCACACGCCATGTCCAGACAAGTGATGTATTTAGCTCCGCGCAGTCTAGCTATCTGATCAGAAATTAACGGCAGGGGAAACTTGTCGGCAACAGTATTTCTATTAAGTTCCCGATAATCCACACAGAGTCTAACTGATCCATTTTTCTTCTTTACTAAGAGTGCAGGACTAGCAAAGGGTGAACTGCTCGGCCTAATTACATTGTAATCAATTAGAATAGCATTTGATAGGCTTCATCTTAGCACGCTTGGCATTTGAATTTTCGTCTGGGAAATTTGGTCGTTTTTTTCCGAATGAGAAAACTTGTAATTCGGACTGCAAATCTCGCCTGCCAGTAATGTTGCCAGTGTAAGCCAGTCGTTGCAGTCTGCCATCATAGTTTGCTAAATGCCCAAGCACTACCGACGCAGCAATTTCCTCGTGGCTCATGTTACGCCATTTTGTCATCAGTGACGTCATTTGCCGACTCGCATACACAGCCAGACACTCATCCGTATTTGGACGACCGTTCAGCAAGTTTAAAATTGTTGCCGCCGGTGTCTCAGTTGATTCGTACCTCTGCTTGAAAAGCTGTCTGAATTGTTGCCACGTGATGCCTGGGTAACAGATCTGGGATAACCACTGCGACGCGTTCCCTTTTAGAGATTTCGACAACGCCAAGATTAACGCTCTGCCTTGTAGCGGTGTTTCGTTTAAAATTATGTCCACCGTAGCACACCACTGCAAAGCGTCAGCACCTGCCAATTCCGAGTTAAATTTCGGCAGGGCCGGGCCGCCATTTTGTCGAGGCTCCAAGCTGTCATCCCGCTCAAATACATAGCCACTTATTCACTAATACTCTAACATCTGCATGACTAAGCAGTTAATGTCAACTTTCATGACTCAGTAGTCAATGTCGAATTAACATGACAATACTTACTACTAAACTTACATGACAGAAGTCACTGCAACTGTACCAAATGTTACCAGCCTAATATTACAACTATGACGTATGAGACTGAAGTAGAGAGGGACAGCCGAGTCATCAACTAGGCAAAGAGATAAGACCACATACCAAAAGGTATGCCAGACAGTGCAATACCCAATTTCATTTCCGACATATACATATACAATGGTGGAAAACATTGGAATATAAAAAAAAATTTCCCTACCGACGCCTCTGATAACAACGACTGCAAAGTGCGTGTGTAGTGTTAAAGTAGATGTTTGCAATGTTTTTACATAGAAATACATACATACATACTTTCAGCCACACATATGCATGCACAGTGCCTAATAGCTTAAATGACCCATCCAAGAAAACAATATTAAATCTAAAATTCAATTTAAATAAAGAAAGGTATCAACATACAAATGTATGCATACATAAAACCCACAGATCACTGTTGTTTGACAATATCGGGATGAAAGTATGTGCATTAACACTAAACACGCACTTTGCAGTCGTTGTTATCAGAGGCGTCGGTAGGGAAAATTTTTTTTATATGTTACATTCCAATGTTTTCCACCATTGTATATGTATACATATATACATATGTATAAAAAAAAAACATTTCGACGAATAGGTTATAAAAGCAAGATGATAAATTTTTGTACATACATATTTTACTTCAGCCCCTCTTCATAAAAACATTCCTATGGCCCTAAATACCGAATCTTTTTTTGGCGGGAGGTAAAGAATGACTGCACACTGAACAAAAAATTATTTCCACCGAGAAGTGAATTAATTCTTTATTAAATTTTGCACCTTTGTTCAAATAATTGAATACAATAACACAGAAAGTGTGCTTGTCAATTTATAAAATTTAACAATAAAATAATGTCCGATATTGAAAACTATTTAGTGGCATTGTGGAAGAAAAAATTGGCTTAAAATTAGCAGCCAACTATTCGAGTAATATGGTATTTCAACCAAATTTAATTTATTGGTATATCTTATTAAAATTTCTTAAATATTGTGAAGACTCTCATATACATGAAACTTTATGTAATTTAATGACTTGTGTTCACTGTGCGATGCCGTACAGCTGAAGGCATATTAGCTATAAGAATAACTAAATGAACGCACAGCGTAGAGGATTTAAGACTTCGTCTTAAGAGACCAATATTGCTATCAGGGCTAAGAACTTTTTCATTTATATGCATATTGTTTGGGCGGACAACGATAACTTTAAGGAAAAAATAATTCATTTATATTTTTCTCAAAATTCCTGCCAATGATTTCAATGAAAGTTGGCTGAAATATAAAAAAAACATTCTCTATATTGTCTAGAAAAGTTATTCACGATTTAACTGCATCCCTTGCCAAGTCATATTGACATGGCGCTGCTGCCCGTATTTAAGTTTGACATTTATCAACAAATTAAAAATTGATTTTCTCAAAATTCCTGCCGTGCATATTCCTACATTCTCTAGAAAAGTTAGCCACGATATCACTGCATCCCTTGTTTCATCTTTTAACACTGGTACCAACACAGGTTCCACTTTGGTTCCACACTGGTTCGAAAACTGGTTCAGGTTTCGAACTGGGCGCCACCCTTATCAGATCCTTTGCATCCGAGGCACCCACATACTTGGGGCTTTTTCTTGAAAACTCCGCCAATGATTTTGATAAAATTTATGTTATATACTCTTAAAACATGTACAAATAGCCCCAAGCTTCGTGCATTGCCCTACATTCTCTGTGAAGCCATAACGGGACAGAAACTGCAACTCAATTTTTTTGTCGCATTTTGTATGGGGGAAAACCATAGGTTGGTGGACTGATAAGCGATTTTCTCAAAAATCCTGCCAATGATTTTCTTCAAATTTGGTGGAAATATAGATGAATATGTGGAGCTTTAACTGGCATACCGTGCATATCTGTACATTCTCTGCGAAGGTAGCTATGGGGCCAATTGTGAGAAGTCGATTTTTCACATGTAATTTTTTTATACCCAGCATAATTAAAATCGCCCAAAAATGAATACAAACAATAGATTATTGCATTCTTAACAATTTTATAGTTTATTTTGGTCGAAAAAGTTTTTAAATAAAGAAATAAACAAAAAAGTAAAAAGTGTTCCAAAATTCCACCGTTCCGATCGTGGCTATCTCATCGTGGCTATTTTGACGGACATTGGACAATTAACCACGTTTGTTTACAAAAATAAAATAATCTGCAGAATTGTTAAGAAATACATAATATATTGTTTTAATTTGTGTGTAGGCGGTTTTTGTATTGTGTTTATATATCCCCACCAAATTTGACAAAAATCTACAGCAGCTTTTTTGAGAAAATTTATTATTGGTAAACTATCCTCTGGTTATCCTCCACACAAAATGATAAAAAAAAAATTCACGTTGATTGCCGGAAACATTTTATGCTTCACAGAGTTTGTCGGGCGATGCATGCTGTACAAAAATAATTGGTCAACTTTTATGATTGATATCAGAAAGTTTTAGGAAAATCTGTTGCAGAAATTTTGAGAAAAAGACTCAAATGTGAAGGTGTCTGAAGGTTATTAGGGTGCCGTGAACTTCGGATCCGGAACCAGCCCAACGAACCAGTGTTAGCTAGTATATGCAATGTAACCAGAAAACGTTCGTCGCTAACTTATTTGAGTTCGTCAGTAAATGCGCTGAAGTGCGTTAGATTATGATCCAGACACAAAGGAATGATTAATTAATATTAAAAGGTATCCACATTGATTAAGTGTACCTTCTATTGGCACAAAGTCGCCAAATCCCTCTACGACTTGCACCCCCAAAACATGACGGTGCCTCCTTTTGAATCAATTGATAGGTTGCAATGTTTTTTCTATTTGTTTTTGGCGAAAAATGTATGAAACGCTTGCGAAGTGAGCCCTGGCACTGAAATGCAACTTCATCTGTCCACTAAACCGTGCAACCTATCAATTGATTCAAAAGGATGCACCTTCATGTTTTGGGGGTGCATGTTGTATGAGGGATTTGGCGACTTTGTGCCAACAGAAGGTACACTTAATCAATGTGGATACCTTTTAATATTAAATAATCATTCCTTTGTGTCTGGAGACAGGTTATTTCCTATCAGAGACTAGAATCTACAACATGACAATGCCCCATGTCATAAAAGATCAACACCAACCAAATTTTTAAGGGACCTGAATATGGATGTTCTTCCTTGGCCTGCGGGAAGCCAGATGTAAACGTTATATGAATGTGTATGTTCATTCAACAAGGACCAATGAACAATCGATAAATATCGAAATCGGGATGATACCAGCATTGAAATGAGAGAAATTTTGGTCAAAATTAACAATTGACGTTGCCCGATCTTTGGATAAATCAATTCCAGCCATATTGCAGGTAGTAATCGATGCTAAAGGTGGAAACACAAAATACTAAATAAATAAAAAAAAATAATTTTTTATAACAACAAAAAAGAAAAAAAACACTTTTTTCAGTTTTGTGATAATACTTTTAATGCAATAAATAAGTGCGTAAATACTTTTGCCAACTTTTTATCATTGTTCATTTGCTTCAAATTATCTCAATGTACCGTTATTTTTTCTATTTCTGCTTTCATTGGATTCTTAAAAGATCAAGGTTCAAAACATAGAATGTTTTGTTGTTGTAACTCACTTACAACAAAAACAAAATATCTTCGATAAGTAAAGTTGCAGGTAAAGCTATAGATGGTACAATCAATTTGGTCAGATGTTTTTAGTGCATACAAATAGTAAATATGTAGCATGACATGGTCAGCCATATATGAATATTATTTGTTTCACAGTCTGTCTGTTTCTTCTTTCTTTTTATACATTAAATTCTGAGCTACTTAGATATTTTGCGGGTGTATGTCCTATTAAAATATTCAATCAAATTTTAAAATTTGAAAAATTTTGTGTAAATCAATTTAGTGAAGCTTCAATATACTCAATTTACTTCAGCAATGAAATATATTAAATAAACCAGCCTTATAATCACGAAAAAACGAGGTTCGAATCTTTGCAGGGTGTAAAAAAGTACATGTACAAATATTGTTCCGTTCAATATCTGTCTAAAAGGTCCGTTTTACAAATTTTTATATGTATGTCGGAGCGGGAACAGAGTATTGCCTAAATAGCATATTTTTTGATACCCTTTTGTAACATTGACGCCTAGAGATTATTCTAAGTTTGACATTGCGTACTGTAATTTTAATTTGTCGTTTGATACTGTGTTGTAATTGGTGAGTCTTTCAGGTGACCCTGGATTTGGGTGTCACATAACGTGCAACTGAGCGACATGACAGCTGGGGTCATCGAGTGTGCTTTCGTGCTAGGTAGAGGTAGAGTAATTCACTTACTTTTGCGAGAGCCTACCGAAAGCATCAAATTTCACTTAGCTGCAGTTTATTAAAATATTTAAAATTAAATGGCTGAAGATGTAAAAAAGCAAGTCTTAATAAATATCTCCCAAATTATTCTGGTTTCACTAAAACCCGTTTTTCGTTGTTTCAACTGTTTTGTTTTTCTCCTTATATAAATAAATATTTAGAAAACTATAGAAAAATTAAAGTTAAGTAGTTAATAAATTTATTAAGAGGTTTATCTATTGTACTAGTAATTTTCAAAAAAATTAATTTTTTTTTGCATTTATTGAATGTATATCTTATATTAAAGAATATTGTGTATATATCGAGCGCGATTTTTTGGGCTCACAAGAAGATAGAACCCCTTAAGTGTTTTAACTTGTATGTTGCTCTGTTGGAATAGGGTTTTATTATAATATAAAATGAAACTAACGCTATACATTAATAACATTCCCGTTCTATTTTAATGTTTCATGTTTACTGAAAATTAAATTCGACTAGATAAATTGCATTAGTTGGAACATTAAAATATTTCATACTTTATTTATATATTGAAGTAACATACGCCCAGTATAAATAATTTGAATCAAAATGTCAATAGAAACGCCTTGCGAGCAGTCCTATGATGATTTGCGTCGGTACCGTCGTAAACAAAAAATACTAGATGGAGCAAAAACTCGTCTTGAAAAATTAAGTAGACGAATAAGTGGTGGGGCTTTGGAAATAGACTCGTGCACGGGTACTTAAATATTGTTTTTTACTGTAAGTGAATAAACGTACAATTTTTGTTGCAGATTCTCATTCGACTGGAACTGGTCATTATTCGGATCCAGAAGTAGAACCAAATGTACAAATTGAAAGAAACTTACACAGTTTATTTTTTGAAGACAGGCAGGATAAACCGCTTTCTCCTCAGTTCGGCTACTCAAATATATTTACAAAAAGCAGGGTGCATATATTTTTAGGATCTTGCATTGCTTTCGCGTTTTCTCTATATATTAAAAAACATTTCCTCTTTCTTTCCATTTGCTTGGTTATGATTGAACTTATTTTATTTCGACCCCAACCGCATACTAAAGAATTCGTTACATTTTTGTTGCCGTTTATACTCCTATTTATGGACTCATTTATGGTACAAAACTTTAACCGAATTTGGTCAACGTTGTCAGTGTTGAAATCTGTTTTGGTGGATTTGGCCGTGAATATTGTAGTTATATGTGGAAGCAGTTTTATATTAGCTTATTTGACTGAAAACTACTCCATAAAGATTATATAATCTTATGTACATACATATGTTGATATGAATATAAATATACTAGTTTATGTATACATACATTTAAACCATACATAGTAAAAGTTTTAATTATTCATTTAAACACTGTCCTGACAATTAATAAAATAATTAAGATTTATACCAATTAATAGAACAGAAAGTGATTAGAAAGTTTTCAGCATCCGTCAATGGGAAAAAATGTAAAGACTCAGTATCAGTAGTTGTCTGGTATAGAAGGACAATATGATAGAGTGCACGAAATGCTAATACATACCTGTAATTGAACTTAATACTGATCCCGTTCGTCCGTTTACTAATGTTTTATAGTTTTTGAAAAATATACATACATAAATATGTTTTTAGAATACACATATTAATCACAAGTTGAACAACTATAACGGTCTTTAGTAAACTGTATAAGTGTCTGTATTATTGGTTAAATAAGAACCACATCTATGCATGGATATTATTACAATCATAAATACCAACTTTGCATACGTAAAGGGGATCATCCATCAGATCTGCTTCAAATATACTTATGATTATAAATCTAACTTCTAACTTTGTATATGTATAGGGGATCGTCCATTAGATCTGCTCAAATATACTTATTTTTATATATTGAAGGTTAAGCTGCTTAAGGGTATCATAAAATTGTTAAAATACATATTCCTAATTCACTCCTCATGGAAAACGGAATATGTGCACAAAATTTGTTGTCTGTATCTCTAATAAAACTAACCACACATTTATTTTTTGTACACACAATTTTTTATTTAATCCAGCTGCAACAATGTTTTTGAACAATTCTGCTTTCATCGTTTTGTGTATCCTCATGCCACACTACATACATATATAGAAGTATATATGCAATATGACATTAGTAGTCATTTGGCAGCAATCGCGTTCACATAAACATATTTTGGTAGGTCTTATATATTATAAAAATTTGGTTTAATTTGTTTTAAATTATTTAAAATGTATGTAGGTACAATTGTAAATAAGTATTGTTAGACTTTAGGATGCCGATGAAATGAAAGAAAGCGGCAAAGCTATTGCTAGAATTGCTTCCCGCGTGAACCGTCATACGAACACGTGCAAGCTTTTTCAAAAATTCAACCAGATATGTTACGATATTTGCTTTTATCTGAATCTTAACATGTCTATCATAAGACCCGTTTGGCATTTGCCGAAAAATATACATTTGGGAATTGCTTGTTTATAAATGTTTTTTTTTTTGATAAGATAAATTTAGTTTAGACAGTCCCGATGGATGCCACAGCATTGGCGAGATAAACGACAACCAAGACAAACACGACACAAACGCAATTTTGGATATGCTGAAAAGTCCCGAAGATGCTTTATTTTGATTAAAACAAATGCATATACAGTTTCTTGATCAAGTGCTTATTGTTTCCTTTAAAAATTTTTATTCCGAGGATTTCATTTTTAACAGGACAATGTTGCTTCATACACGGCAAATTCTATTTCAATTCAACTCACGAGACATAATAATGTTTTAGAGTGGCGAGCTTTAAGCCCAGACCTGATTCCAATTGAGGTCCTCTGGGGTATTTTATCGGCTAAAGTTTATTAAAATAGGCTTCAATAAAGCATGTGAGGAATATAAAATACATATAAAAACAAAGCAAAGCGCTAGCAACACGAAAACAAACGAAACGTAGAAAACACGCATGCACACAAACAAAACATATATGTAATCCTCACATATATATTAGAATGCAAATAACACATACAAAGCATACATACAAGAGAGAAAAATGCAGAACATGATTGTAAACAAGTAACGCAACGGCAAAGGCGGTGCGAAAAGAAGTCATGAAACTTTAGCCGTGATGACGTCAGAGAGCTCCAAAAATTATGTGCAAGGCCTAAGCATTGAAAACAATTGAAAGCACTGAGAATTCTCACACATACATATGCGTAATAAATTGGTTGAGTTTGTGGACGAGCGCAGGCGGGTGGCAATGCATAAGCATAGTCGAAATAATTCTCTCACATACAACTGTGTGCTCGCGAACGAAAGTGCACAGCAAACACACGCACATATGTTCTTGAAAGCTACTCACAGAAAGCAGTAAATCGTCGCTCGACCCAGGTGTGAACCCGAGATGGAGGGAGGGCAGGCGACACGATTGCACGAGAGAGTAAAAGCCGGGAGATCGTTAGTGGGCATGTGTGGGTTGCTTAAGCTGAGCGTGGAGCGCTCGTTGTGCATACATGCGTTAAGCGACGGCGAATCAAAAGCAAGTTTGGCAGCCACTGTGAAATGACTGCAGCAAATGTATCAAAGGGAGGTGTTGGAGGCAGCAATAATTTGATGTATATATTATTGGTATACATTAAGTTTACAAATTTATATTTATGATAAGCTTTTGGTAATTACTAATTATTGCAGCACTATGTTAAAAGGATAAATCTCGGTTAATGTTTCATATATGGGTAACCAAAAGTCATATGTTATTTTACATTAACTATCGAGGGATAAATATTTATATATATTGATAATTATTTGTAATGGGCGGGGCAGCAATCAGTTGTATATATTTATTTGTTTTTTATGGTTGTATAGCTAGCATATTATATTATTATATTTAATTATTAATTAGGATGAACGTTTTAGTTCTTAAGTTTTATTTAAACATATGGATGCATTTTATATAAAATCGTTGGTGGCGGAAAGTTGTTAAGAAGTAAACGAATGGAAAATTACTGGCGACGGGACAGGAGTTAACTACGCATCCTGATTGGGTCAAGATGCCTATAAATACGCACGGTTGAGACGTAAAGTGAAGTCAACAAGTGGAGTGGAGACGCATATAGTGAAGCTATAAAATCCGAGTCCTGGCAGAGTCCTGGTGCTAAGAAAGGGGTAATTAAAGGCACCAGAAAAAGACTAGGACTAAGACTAAGAGAGACTATTTCAGGCACAAATTAAAAGACTAGGAGTAACTCCTAGCATAAATTAAAAGATTAGGAGTTTTTCCTAGCATAAATTATAGGTCTTGGAGCATAAATTAAAAGACTAGGAGTTATTCCTTGCAACAAGAAAAAGGGAGCTATTCCTAGCATATTTTAAAAGACTAGGAGATATTCCTAGCATAATTCGGGAAAATAGTAGTTGACAGGATAAATAGGCAAGACCAGGGTATTCCAGGCAACACATAATTGCCACCATTTCCACAAGTTAGCTACTGGATCATCCGGACAACCTTTTCCCACAGCAATACATCCAAGTCTTACTCCAAAAGTTGTCGCTACCGACAAAAACAGTCAAAACATTAAAATACCAACTAAACACTTAAAGAACTCAAATAAAACCAAGAATTGCATCTTCAAAATAACCGAAAACAATTTTATTTCAACAGCGAATTTGTTGTGCCGAACCTCGACACCTGAAATCAGGCTGTGCCGAAAAAACAGGACGAAAAAAGGATTATTAACGCCCAACGTGCCTAACTGGTGAAAAGGATAATAAATTTTTTTTTTAATTTTATTTCAGCAACAACAATTTTGAATAACAAAATATTTTTTTGTGTTGTTCGATTGTTTTCGCAAAGAGAAAAATAAAAGTAAACAAAACCGCTAGAATTCCTCGAGCAAGTCGAATGGTCAGCAGATATGTACGGGCTAAATATAAACATGATACCCAGAGCTATGACAGAATTAGTGAAGGATAAAGCCCTTAAATGGTAAGTGGCAAACAGTAGACACTGGACATCGTGGGAGGAATTTACGCTTGTATTTAAAAAGTATTTCCTACGGAGGCGCTAGTTTAGTAAATTGGCAGATCAGGTAAAGGCTAGAAAACAACAAAGGAACGAGTCATTCAGTTCAATACAATTCATTGCGGATAATTGCACACCAGATTTGAGAGTTTTCATAAGCCCACAAACATAATAACGCTGGACAACCTAATGCAGCTAGCCAATGAATTTGAAATGCTGGATCAGGAGAGACGCAAGTTCCACCGGGAGGCACAAAAGAAGCACCGCATATAACTTTGCATTAAACAAGACGTCCGATAGCGTTAGACAGACAAGACATAATGTGCAGGCGATGTTTAAATGAAGAGCCACCGGTACCAGCACAAAGACGATTCGTCAATAATAACTCTCAAGGATGGATTCTGAATCTAACACAGGCTTGCAAGAGGTGCGGTGGAGCTTGTCACTGTGCGAGAGACTGTAACAACAGAAATCTGTTGTTCTGTTGGGTGTGTGGGAGGATCGGAAAGCGGTCCATGAATTACTGTATAGCGACGGGAAACGCAAAGCGGTTCCAGCCTACAAGGGGCAAAAAGGGATTGGCGACAGCAGTTCCTCGAACCTACTAAAACTATTAGAAGAAGAGAGCCAACTATCAGCGGAGTTGATCAACATCGAGGGAATACAATCGCAGGCAACGATTGAATCAGGGGCCACCAGCAGCTTTGCCAGCCAGGGTCTGGTGGAAAACTTGGGAAGCAAGAAAACAAGTACGACTGGCAGACGGGGCGACCAAAGAAATAGTGTAGCATGTTCTGTAATACCAAGTGGTCACGGTACACAGAACAAAATGTATAATAAACAAAATGTAACACTTTGTTACTACATTAATATATACCACTCCAAGTACCAAACATTCTTGGTCATAAGTATATGGAGTTTTACATTGCTGAGTCGACAATTATAACACGCGCGACCAGCAATGTAACATGATACATCCTCAACTCTTGCATATACATATATATAGTTTACGTAAGCATTTTATACATAAGCAGACCGCTCCTCTGCCGGCAACACTGGCAGCGCAGCTACGCGGTCTTAGCTAAGCAAACCCTTTGTTTAAGAACTAAGATTCATTCAAGATAAGTAAGTTCAACATAATGAATTCACTAAAAAGCATTTGAACAAAAAACATTCCTAAGAGAAGTTTTAAAAAGCGCTAAGAATGAGCAACAATTACAATCAAATAACAAAGATATAAAAACTATACACATATATTTTGTGTTGACTGTTATTGGGAATATGCAACAAGGAGAATAATACAATTATAATAACCCACCACATGGCGACCGTGACACTGGTCAACGGACCAGGAGAATTTGCGCTGGAGAAAACTTAATACAACACACCTAATCTCTAAGCCATGGCATGACTATTTTAATACAACACAAACAAAGGAAAGTGATCTGAAAAAAAATATCAGCAACAGAGGATTTAACTGAGAACGGAGGAGAAGGAAAAATGAATGAAGAGAATTTTCTAAATCCAACCAAAAAAACCAAAAAGGAAAACTGAGTCAGTGCAAAATAAGATAAACAAGAGAATAGCACACATAAAGTGGCTATTATACTCAAATCAAGCACCCCCTCCATGGGCAATTGCCCACAAATTACAAAAATAACTTGACTTTTTAAAGTCAACAATTGAAAATAAAAAGCCAATATCTCACACTCACTCAGAAATAAATATATTGAAAACAACAAATTCTCAACCTAAAATCCCTTCTCAAGTTAAGCTACATAAATTAAGTACACACATATATAAACATACATTTATAGAAAATAAGAAAAATTGTAAGAGCCAGTGTAAAATTGAGCGAAACCTTATCTGTCCGATAGCAGTATGGCCTGTAAAGCCATACGAACCATTAAGTAGGGTCATGTAAAAGGAAATTTTTTTTCCTGAAGAAAAACTTTCTTTGAACTTCTTGAATGTTTAATAACAAAATTAGTAAATTTGATGATGTAATTGAAAAGCCCAAAATGGGACTAATTGTTACAAAGACAGTGGACTCCACTGCTAACTTAATTAATAAAATAGAGTTATCAAATATTGATTTGAAACTAACGAAAGTACTTTTATTAATAATTGTGGTCATTATGAGTGCATATGTGTTGTATAAAGCATATAAGTTACACAATAAATGCGTAACAAAAAGATCCTTAAGCCGTGCTAATGATCTTGATAGGATCTAAACCACACATGCATCAATTAGTATAGAAGTACGTTTCAATAATTGTTATCAAAAGGAAAATTAAAAAAAAAATTTTGTCAAAAATCTATTTCTTTTTGTTCTTAATAAAATACCACATTTCTTATTAAATAATAATTATTTTTTTTATACGTTTTATTTATTTTGTGGATATTTTTTTAACTTTATAAGACTAACAACAAATTTCTATTTTTATCTTAATCTAATACGTAGTCTAGCATTTGAAGGATGCTGCATTGATCTATGGCCCTGGATATTAGTTAGAGGGTTAGAAGGTCTTTTCTTTGGAGACGAGTTCTATCACATAATCGGGTACATCCAGCACCGAGTTGTAGAGGAGAACTTTGAACTCCAAACATAGGGGAGATCGTGCATTGATAAGCCGATGTAGTCCGGTTGTTTTAAGCGTTAGCTGCTTTTTCTTGGCTTCGATGTGCCTACGCCAAGTTAATCTTCTATCCAGTTGAACTCCAAGATACACAACATCGTCGGATTGAGGCGCTGCCTTGGCGTACTCCTGCCTTTGATTCGATGTCGTCAGAGGTGAAGCTAAAACATCGTTCGGCGAACTTTCTGTTGGATAGATATGATTCCATTAGCCTGTGTGTGTAATGTGGGAGCGTCGCTTTTATTTTGTATATAAGGTCATCCAGCCAGACTCGATCGAAGGCTTGGGCGACGTCTAGGAAAATTGCTGTGCAATATTCTTTTTGCTCGAATGCTGTGCGGATCTCTGAGGTGATACGCTTGACTTGCTCAATTGTGCCATGCTTTCCACTCAAGCCAAACTGATGATGTGGTATTATATTTTGGTTTTCCTGGATTGTGTTTATACGGAGCTGTATTACCTTTTCAAATAGTTCTGAGAGACTTGGCAATTGATTGTAGAGGGGCGAAGTTTCTGATCTGAGAGCCCAGACTTATTAACCAATTGGTGAAGAAATGAATTAAAGACGCGCGGTAACTTGGTTAAACACAGGCCAATTTATTGCACATAAGTTATAGAATATAAGTTACTTTTTGTAAGTTTACGGGGTCAAGAAATCTCGGATGACGATTGGATATACCTAAGTTCCTTAGAACTTAGCTTAGTAATTATACTAGTGTGCCCGTTCGGTGATAATGGCAAAATCTCTCTTCATTCCCCTGCTGGTCACCCTTTCTGGCGTGAACATACCGCCCCCCTTGCAACAAGTTGCAATTGCCCGGGTGGACTGGTAAGGATGGGGAGCAGCAACGTTCTGGAGCGCCGAACTAAAGGAGTTCCGCCCGAACTGGACACATAACTGGATTGGATGACCTCAGGATAGAGGCATGCCTCGTGGGCGCTCGGGGTAAGCATTTGGAGTTGGACGAGCCTCGTTGCGGTTTCCCACCACACCGGCGACAACCCGATTTACTTGTACACAATCCTGTGGAGTGCTCGTGGGCGAGGCAGTTAGGACAGTATTTGTGCTCTAATACTGCCTGTAGTTCTGTTCTTGGAGACGCGGAAATTTGAGCTGCCAATTCAGACGGGGAACCAGTGGTCGCCTCAACTGTGGGACCGCACAGAATCCACCAGAATATCGTCTCCAGAGCAAGGAGGGACCCGCAAATGCCTTTTTCGATGCGCTTTCCTAAAACGAGGGGGAAAAGATCCACACCGATGATTAAGTCTACTGAAGAACTTTCGTGGAAATGTGGATCTGCCAAAAGAAGACGCAGAATGCTCTCCTTTATCTTTGTGGGAACTGGGCAGGACGGAATCGCGTTAGGAAGGTTAGGCAAAACGAATGCGTTCGCTTCCACGTGCTTGGAAGGATCTCTAGGAGAAGAGATTTTTAGTTCACACACTTTGTGAGCGTTGGCAACACAACTGGAGATGCCACTGATTTCAGCGTCAGTGACATGGAACCGGGGTCTCACCAGGTCGAACATCCTCTTGGATAGGAATGTTCCTTCAGATCCGGTATCTATCAAGGCGCGTGCATGGAATTCGGCACCTTGATGTCGTAAAATTACCAAAATTAACTTCTTAAGGCCATTGCTCGGATTTGGGCGCTCAACTGACTCTGCAGGGAGAGAGTTTGTTTGTTGTCGCCGAGGATTTGTTGTTGGTGGCTGCACACTGGAAGTCGTCACTGTGGAAATGTTGATGCGATGCAAGAGTGTGTGGTGCCGCTCCTGGCATACGCGACAATTATGGACACTAGGACACTCTCGCAATGGATGGCCACGTGCAAGACAATTGAAACATAACTTTAAATGGTTAATTGCCGCCAATCGTTCTTGCACGGGCATATCTGCGAATTTTGGACAGGAGCCAAAGGGGGCGACTGCAGTCGCTCTATGCGTTCTCCTAATTTAGAACCGCATCGTACGTACACCATGTACGCGTATTCATACTTCGATTTCACGGTCATCAAATTGGTGCGGCACTCCTTACCCGCGTCGGCCGTGAGGCTTTTGGTACATGATAAGTACTCGGATTCGACTCTGCTCCACAGGACCTTTTTCTGCTCCAAGTGCATTCTCATGGTATGTACTTGCACTTCCTCCTCGAGGGAGCCCAGGGTATTGGCCTTGAATTCGATCAGGCCGTCACAAGCGGCGACAAAGTGATTCATGGACATTTCGGCGGCGGATAGTCGTTGAGACTCGGAACGGGTTCGTAATTTAGACGCGGGAGCGAACACCGTGACACGTGGAATTGATTGGGAGCTAGAGTCTGAGTGCGCGGGCGAGGGAATGCGACTGCAGACGGATGCTCTTTTGGGCGTAGTGCCGGAAAGGCCTGGTGCTGATTGAGCGTTGGAGGAACGCTTGACGGTATCGGTATTGCGGGATACTTTGGAAATAGATAGCGGCGTGGATGGCGACGTGGATCGACGAGGAACTGCTAGACGATCGATTTTGTGGCTGCTTTTAGCAGGATCTGTGGGCATAGCTGGATTTTACTAGAACGAGTCACGAAGGATATCGTGTTGGTCAACGAATTTGACCGTAGTGGACTGTAATATTGTGATATGCACATATCGAGAGCTTACTGTACTCAGCATTTTGTCCAGTATATACTTCTTATATACCAATAAACATAAATGCTACAAAGCAACGACACTTTGTTTTTGTTGCGCCGAAATATGATCGGCCACGAGTACCCTAACTTACAGACAAGCTGCGTCAGCATGTGTCCCATGCATTGACCGCTTGCATAAGATATAAATGTGCAAACCACGCTCTGTTCCCACAGCGGCATATCCGCTGCTTACATATAAGATATACATATATGTTCCTTTTACATATTATATGTTAAAGAACTAATATACATAGGGCAGCGCTGCCACTGCTGTCCACGCCGCATTAGATTTAAAGAATAATAAAGATTCATTAAGAAAAAAACAATAAAAGTGTTCGGAGCGATGATAACTGTCACTCCGATTTAACAACCACAATTAATACTATTAATACTTGGCCCATGGCAAATAAACTCCAAGACAAATTCTTCCATATCTAAAATCAATACGGTTCACAATACATGGCGACCGTGACGCAGGTCAGAAGACCTGAGGACCTGCTGAAAATAAAGGATTAAATGGCTAAAAAGGAAACCGAAGAAAATCTGAGTGAGTAGAGAGAGAGAGAGAGAGAGAGTAATGGCAAACAGAGGAGGGGTGCAAAAGAAAATAAAAAAAGAATAGCACACATAAAGTGGCTATTATACACTAACCAAGCACCACCTCCATGGTCAGTTGCGCAAAATTTGCAACAAGAATGTTCGACTATTCGATCAGTAAATTTGATGACATATCCGAAATACCCAAAATGGGGTTAATCGATTGGATTCCACTGCAAATGTAATAAACAAAATTGAGTCATCAAATAATGATTTAAAGTTTACTAATGCATTGTTACTAATAATTGTATCAATTATGTGTGCATATATAATTTATAAAGCATACACGTTGCATAATAAATGTATCGATAAGATCTAAATAAGTATGCGCACCAGCAATCATAACGCCAATGCATTAAAAAATTTCAATGGTCGAAGAAAAATAAAAAAAAAAAAACTCAAATTTTCTTTGCGCACCAGCAATCATAACGCCAATGCATTAAAAAATTTCAATGGTCGAAGAAAAATAAAAAAAAAAAAACTAAAATTTTCTCAATAACGTTTCATATTTTCGCAATAAATGAGAAAAAAAAAATCATTTTAACAAATTCAAAGTTAACAATTCAAAAATATTATTCTATAAAAGCATTCATAAAAATAATCAAAAGAAAAAGAGCTAATTTTTAATGTTTTAGAAAGTATATATATGTTTCAATAGAATCGAATAAAATTAAAATTATGAAATTACAAAAAATAACTAAAGCACTATGAGATCAGAAATAGGCAAATTGTCAATATTTATCTGCCAATTTAATGTCAGATATGGAGTGGCAACAGATACGTGATACATTACAGGAGATAAAGAAAAAGTTTGATAAATCATAGAAATGTGTTTCACAAAACAGAAATATACTAACTGACACTATAAACAAGCATGCAGAGATATTAGTAAAGTGTTTTAATGAAGCACGAATTCTTTTACACAACAACAGAGAAAAGTTAAGTCAAACCCACTGGTCATCAGTATCTAAATTATTAGTCAAATTTCGATCAAATTTGGTATCGGTACAAAGAAGATATAATTTAGACATATCAATACCAACAATTCTAAATACCCCTTTATTAGTTGAAAATAGGGAAGAATTCAATAAGGACCAGGAGGATATAGATTCATCAGAGGAGTATGAATCAGAAAATAAAACTGATACTGAAGTGCGGTGATAAAGCTACCCGTAGTAGATAATTGGCCAGATACTGACAAAAATTCGAAGCTAGTAGAAGAAAAATTAGTAATCATGGGGCTAACCAATGTCGAATTTATGAACATTGGATTTCGACGGTAAAGCTGAAAACCTACGTAGCTTCCTAGATGCATTGGACATAATACAATCAATAAAAGATACAAATGAACTATTAGCTGTTTCCATAATTAAACCAAAACTTAAAGGACAGGCTAGAAATATAATAAGCACTGAGAATTCGATAGATCAAATAATCAGAAAACTCAAAGCTAACGTTAAGGGAGAGTCCATTGACACTATATCTGCAAGAATATACCCAGGAAATTGAAAAATTAGCTAAGTCTCTATAGGGAGTATATATTGAAAATGAATATACTCTAGAACAAGCTAAATCATTAAGTACCAAACAAGTTGTACAAGCAATGAAGAAAAATTGCTCAAATAAAAAAATTAAAACAGTTATGCGTTGTCGTCCATTCAAAAATGTGGACGAAGTAAAAGCTGCATATATTGAAACCTCTAATGATATAGCCGAAGAAACAAATAGGTACTATTATGTATTACCAAAATTACTCACATCGCGGTGGAAATCGCAGTCGTGGTAGGTATATAGGTCGTAATTATAACAGAGGCGGCCAACGGTATAACAACAATAATAACAGCAATTACAACAAAACCAACTCTAAAGGCGGCTCGAAAAGAGGCGGCTCAAATAGAGAAAACAGACATAGCAATCAAGTACGAATTACACAAAGTAATTCGGAAAACACACAAACCCCCTTGAGCAACTGATCAGTAAAGTCTATAGTATAAACCTAAATCTCAGCAGCCTTATAAAAATACACAACCAAAAAAATAATAAGCCACTAACACTACTAGTAGATACTGGAGCTAACATATCAATCCTTAAAGATAATAGCTTATGTTCCACAATAAATCAAAATTTTAAAACAAACATAACAGGAATTGGTCAGGAAACAATAAAATCAATTGGACTAGCTACAATTGATTTACTTTTCGATTATTTCATAATCAGTCACGGTTTCCAAGTAGTCCATAATGAATTTCCGGTACCATGTGACGGAATTCTGGGACTTGACTTCATTCGAAAATTCAATTGCATCCTAGATTATCACAATGATGAATTAATACTTAAACCGCAATCGCTTACATACTAAATACATGTACCACTATTACACAATGATATCGACAATTCAATATTGCTACATGCAAGGTCATGCAAGAAGTTTTGAGAAAAATCACACTACAAACAAATGAGGATACTGTATTAATACCAAATCAGGAAATTCATCCTGGGGTATTAATAGCTAACAGCATCGTAACAGGTAATAATGCAATAATTCGTATCTTGACTACAAGAAGTGAAAATATAAATATTAAAAATCCAAACATTGCATCAATAGAAAATCATTAAATTAAATCATTTAGTAATAACAAAATCAATAGAACAAATGAAGTCTTAAGTAAATTAAAGTTCCCAGATCATGTAAAACCAGAACTTACTGAGTTGTGCACCGAATACAGTGACATATTTGATCTCGAATCAGAACCAATCTCAAGTAATAATTTCTACAAGCAAAAACTAAGGTTAGCAGACAAAACCCCAGTAAACATAAAAAACTATAGAAATGCAGAAACAGAAAAGCCAGAAATAAATAGACAGGTAGAAAAGTTGATAAAAGATGGTATAGTAGAACCATCTATATCCGAATATAATAGCCCACTTCTGTTAGTCCTAAGAAGTCACTACCAGATTCGAAAGAAAAAAAATGGCGTCGAGTAGTGGATTATCGGCAAATAAATAAAAAACTTCTAGCAGATAAATATCCATTAGCTAGAATTGAAGAAATACTAGATCAACTAGGAAGAGCAAAATATTTCTCGTGTCTGGACCTTATGTCTGGATTTCATCAAATAGAACTCGAAAACAAATCTCGAAATATAACATCATTTTCTACGAGCACTGGCTCATATCGCTTCACGCGATTACCCTGTGGTCTAAAAGTAGCTCCAAACTCATTTATGAGAATGATGCAACTTGCTTTCTCTGGTCTAGAAGCATCGCAAGCATTTCTCTATATGGATGATTTAGTTGTAATCGGCTGTTCCGAACAGCACATGTTCAAAAATCTTACGAGTATTTTTGCACTTTGTAGAAAACACAATCTTAAACTAAACCCAAAGAAATGTTCATTCTTTATGGAGGAGGTAACATTCCTTGGCCATAAATGTACAGATCATGGCATCCTTCCGGATGATAAAAAGTATGATGTAATTAAGAACTATCCAACTCCAACGGATACAGACAGTACAAGAAGTTTTGTCGCTTTTTGTAACTACTATAGAAGATTAATTAAGAATTTCGCACAATACTCACGTAACCTGACAAGATTGTGCAAGGAGAATGTCCAATTCCAATGGACTAAAGAATGTGAAGAATCATTTAAACATCTAAAAAAAACATTAATGAAGCCAACATTGTTGCAATACCCTGATTTCAGCAAAGAATTTTGCATAACCACAGATGCAAGTAAATATGCATGTGGTGCAGTATTATCACAAGACTGCAACGGAGCGCAACTACCAGTTGCTTTTGCATGGAGATCCTTCACACAGGGAAAAAGTAATAAATCGACTACTGAACAGGAATTAGCAGCATTACACTGGGCAATAAAACATTTCAGACCTTATATATATGGAAGGCATTTCTTAGTAAAAACAGATCATAGACCACTAGTATATTTATTTTCAATGGAGAATCCTACTTCAAAGCTGACTAGAATGAGATTAGACTTAGAAGAGTATCAATTTACAGTTGAATACCTCAAGGGGAAGGACAACCACGTTGCGGATGCATTATCTCGCATAAATATAGAAGACTTAATTACAATGAACAGAAACATATTGATGGTACAAACAAGATCATGAAAAAGACAGGAAAACATCTGCGCAGATGAAAAAATTAAAATGCATGAAAAAATATATGAGCCCAATGTCTACTAAGTCGTTAGCAGTAGCGACGCAAAGAAATTTGTTAAAAATAAAAATGAATAATTTCAAGTGCTTGCTCAAAAGAGGAAAGCAGATTATTTCACAAATTTCAGTTAAAGATTTATATTCTAATGAAAAATTCGATTTAGGTCAATTTTTTCAAAGGCTTATTTCAGAAGCCGGGATACACAAAATCATTAACTTACAGATGTCACCAAGTGAACAAATTTTCGAATTTGTCACTTTAAATGAATTTAAAAATAAGGGCAATGAAAATTTAAAAAATATAAAAATAGCCGTATTACAAAAGGTGACACAAGTAGACAAAAATGACGAAAGTCAAATTAATGCAATCCTGTTGAACTATCACAACGATCCAATAGAAGGAGGCCATACAGGGATTATGCGTACCCTATTAAAAATAAAGAAACTATATTATTGGCCCAAAATGACACAAATGATTAAAAATTATGTTAAAACGTGTTTAGACTGCCAAAGAGCTAAAACTACAACACATACAAAAGCACCTATGATTATAACCAATACCCCAAACACAGCCTTTGACACTGTTTTAATTGATACCGTCGGACCATTACCTCGAACAGACAATGCCAATGAGTATGCGATAACTATAATATGCGACCTTACAAAATATCTAGTTGCAATACCAGTAAAAGATAAAAGCGCAAAAACAAAGCAATATTTGAATCGTTTATACTAAAGTACGGTCCTATGAAGACGTTCATAACGGACATGGGTACTGAGTATAAAAACTCACTTATTAACGACTTGTGCAAATATATGAAAATCAATAATATATTATCAACAGCACACCACCACCAGACTTTAGGAACAGTAGAGAGAAGTCATCGAACATTCAACGAATACATTCGTTCATACATCTCTATTGAAAAAGATGATTGGGATGAATGGTTGAATTACTTTACATATTGTTTCAACACTACCCCATCAACGGTACATAGTTACTGTCCGTATAAGCTTGTTTACGGTAGATTACCTAGAAAATTCATGGAATTTAATTCTTTAACTAAAATAGATCCTTTATACAATTTAGACGACTACGCAAGAGTTTAAATTTAAATTACAATTAGCATATACAAGAGCAATGTCAATGATAAAGAAAGAAAAACATAAACGTAAAATTGAATATGATAAAAAGATTAATGAGTTATGATGCACTACAATATCCTTTGATCCTTTGGCAGGGGGAAGATGGATACCATTTTAATATCAAAATGGTAAATCAAGTAACAGGTAAATGAATTGAACAAGATTAAATATTTTTAAATTCAATTCATCTAAGTAACAATTTAAACATTTATCATTTTTGATTGCAGGTGCTGAAACCAACAAAAAAGTTAGTGCTATGAATTTCTATTCATACACACTCAAGTTCCGTCAAGGTGAAGTAAATCATATTTTGATGTGTCAACGACTTTTTCATCAGTTTGCAGTTAACATGTATGTCAAAATTGAGACTGAACGATTAACATACATCCGTTTGAACCAACGACGGCTACGGTCAGAGGAATACATCCATCTCCGCGATGCTATAAATTCTGATGGCAATGTGAATAATGTAGGAAGAATGACAATTTTGCCAGCTACTTATATAGGAAGCCCACGCCACATGCATGAATATGCACAGGATGCTATGTCATATGTTAGGCATTATGGGCGCCCAGACTTATTTGTTACATTCACATGTAACCCAAAATGGTCCGAAGTCGAGAAAAAACTACTACATAGCCAAACACCAGTTGATAGACATGACATAACTGCCAGAGTTTTTAAACAAAAATTAAAATCTTTCATGAATTTCTTAATAAAGCATTGTGTGTATGGCCGAGTCCGTTGTTGGATGTACTCTGGAGAATGGCAAAAGCGCGGATTGCCACATGCGCACATTTTAGTCTGGTTAGTGGACAAAATAAGGCCAGATGAGATTGATTCCATAATTTCAGCTGAAATTCCAGATGAAACAGATGACCCAAAATTGCATGCAGTAGTTACCAAAAACAATAATACATGGACCTTGCGGACATTTCAACTACAATTCACCCTGTATGGTCGACGGTAGGTGTTCCAAGCGATACCCAAGAGACCTGCTTGCTGAAACCATAACGGGAAATGATGGATACCCATTGTATCGTCGGCGATCAGTTGCGGACAGTGGGCGATCGGTAGTTGTGAAGGTAAGAGGACAAAATGTTGATGTAGACAATCGTTGGATTGTGCCATACTCGCCAATATTGTCCAAAGCTTTTGAGACTCACATCAATGTGGAATATTGTAATTCTGTGAAGTCGATAAAGTACATATGTAAATATGTTAATAAAGGTAGTGATATGGCTGTCAATGCAAATGATGAAATATCACAGTACCAGATGGGTCGCTATGTAAGTAGCAACGAAGCTATTTGGCGTATCTTTTCATTTGCGATCCATGAAAGACACCCTACAGTAGTCCATTTGGCAGTCCATTTAGAAAATGGTCAACGAGTTTATTTTAATGAATCTAACGCGGCAGACAGGGCGGCACATCCACCGTCGACAACATTAACAAGTTTCTTCACAGTCTGTCAAACTGATGATTTTGCTCACACTTTGCTGTATGCTGACATGCCACGCTATTACACATGGAACGCATCATCGAAATCGTTTCAGCGTCGAAAAAAAGGAACACCAGTTGAAGGACATCCAAATGTATTTGCTTCAGATGCTCTGGGTCGCATCTACACAGTACATCCAAATAACGATGAATGTTATTATTTGCGGTTGTTGTTGGTGAACGTTCGTGGTCCGACATCGTTTAAACAACTGAGAACAGTTAATGGACAGCTGTGTGCGACTTACCTTGAGGCATGTCAACTATTACATTTACTTGAGAACGATTCGCACTGGGATGATACGCTCAAGGATTCCGTAATATCTTCGTCGCCGCATCAAATTCGTACATTGTTTGCGATTATCATATCGACATGTTTCCCCTCGAATCCAAAAGATTTGTGGGTTAAGTATAGAGATGACATGTCTGAGGATGTTTTGCATCGTGTGCGCCGTCAAATCCTACACTACAAATGACTGAAGAAATTTACAATGACACATTGATCATGATAGAAGATATGTGTTTATTGATGGCAAATAAAGTATTGTCGTGTTCGGGAACGACAGCACCCAATCGTCATATGCACGATGCATTAAACCACGAGTTGCAAAGAGAACTTCAGTACGACATTGAAGCATTGGCCGAAACAGTTCGTACAAATGTTCCACAATTAAATCAACAACAAAGAATTGCGTACGACACTGTGATAGAAGCTGTGAACAGTGGATCTGGTGGAATTTATTTCCTTGATGCTCCCGGAGGAACCGGAAAATTTCATTACTTTTGGCGAGGATCAGATCACGAAATGATGTTGCTCTAGCGTTGGCTTCATCTGGAATAGCTGCAACTCTGCTAGAAGGCGGGCGAACTGCACATTCTGCCTTGAAATTACCACTAAACATGCAAATCACGGAAACACCAATTTGCAACATCGTCAAAAATAGCGCAATGGCCAAGATCCTACAGGTATGCAAATTGATTGTTTGGGATGAATGCAGAATAGCTCATAAGAGGTCACTGGAGGCACTGGACAGAACGTTGAAAGATCTTCGTGACAACCAAAATATTTTCGGTGGGGCCATGATTCTGTTGTCAGGTGATTTTCGTCAGACTCTTCCAGTTATTCCCCGATCAACTGTTGCTGATGAACTAAATGCATGCCTTAAATCACCAAATTTGTGGCAGTACGTAAAGACACTCCACTTAACAACTAACATGCGAGTATTTTTGCAACAAGATGAAACTGCAAATGTGTTTGCGAAGCAGTTGTTAGACATTGGAAATAATAAAGTTGCAGTGGACACCTTTGTTTATTTACGCACCACAAAACAAAAAATCCGTATTTAATAAAAAAACATTTATTAAATAAAGCATGAAGTTTTATTATATTCGATACATCATGTTGCTTACTTAGAAAACAGAGTTTTCCTGAAATACTGGCTAAATTTAAATTTGATATTCACAGACACACAGTGTTAAAATACAGTCTGTTAATTAATTTAAAGCTTTCTCATAAACTATATTTTTTGTTTAGTTTTGTGGTGCGTAAATAAACAAAGAAGACGGTTTTCCGACGCGCGAACATGCGACGTATAATTGTCCATGCGCGAAACATGGAAACTACAAGTTGATTCCACAAACTTCTAACGACTGTCCTTGCGATTTATTATTTATTTATTTATGGTCATCGCAAAGGCCAGACGTACTGGAAATTGTAAGCGTTCAAAATCGAATGGTAAATCGTTTGAAATCATCGGTATCCGCGGTATCAAGACATCCTCTTCTTTGTATTTTCCTTTTATGATTGTCGCCTCAATGACGTTATTCATAAGTCTTTTCACAGCCAGTCTTGTAAGAACTCAGTGGGATAGTTGATTACGTCATCCTGGTTCATTACGGTGTCGACTGATTTGAAGGAAACAAACTGTCCTGGAAGAAAATTCTGAATGGTCGCATTAAGATCCTCGACATCTTTATTTTTCGCTGCTAATATTGCTCGTTCACCCAGCCAATTATAATTATTGAACTTTTGCGCTATATCTGGGAAAACTCGTTGAATAAGCTCCACTTTTGAGTCTGTGATGTGACAGAAATCTGTAGGTAATATGATGAATCCGGTCGAGGTGTCCACTGCAACTTTATTATTTCCAATGTCTAACAACTGCTTCGCAAACACATTTGCAGTTTCATCTTGTTGCAAAAATACTCGCATGTTAGTTGTTAAGTGGAGTGTCTTTACGTACTGCCACAAATTTGGTGATTTAAGGCATGCATTTAGTTCATCAGCAACAGTTGATCGGGGAATAACTGGAAGAGTCTGACGAAAATCACCTGACAACAGAATCATGGCCCCACCGAAAATATTTTCGTTGTCACGAAGATCTTTCAACGTTCTGTCCAGTGCCTCCAGTGACCTCTTATGAGCTATTCTGCATTCATCCCAAACAATCAATTTGCATACCTGTAGGATCTTGGCCATTGCGCTATTTTTGACGATGTTGCAAATTGGTGTTTCCGTGATTTGCATGTTTAGTGGTAATTTCAAGGCAGAATGTGCAGTTCGCCCGCCTTCTAGCAGAGTTGCAGCTATTCCAGATGAAGCCAACGCTAGAGCAACATCATTTCGTGATCTGATCCTCGCCAAAAGTAATGAAATTTTCCGGTTCCTCCGGGAGCATCAAGGAAATAAATTCCACCAGATCCACTGTTCACAGCTTCTATCACAGTGTCGTACGCAATTCTTTGTTGTTGATTTAATTGTGGAACATTTGTACGAACTGTTTCGGCCAATGCTTCAATGTCGTACTGAAGTTCTCTTTGCAACTCGTGGTTTAATGCATCGTGCATATGACGATTGGGTGCTGTCGTTCCCGAACACGACAATACTTTATTTGCCATCAATAAACACATATCTTCTATCATGATCAATGTGTCATTGTAAATTTCTTCAGTCATTTGTAGTGTAGGATTTGACGGCGCACACGATGCAAAACATCCTCAGACATGTCATCTCTATACTTAACCCACAAATCTTTTGGATTCGAGGGGAAACATGTCGATATGATAATCGCAAACAATGTACGAATTTGATGCGGCGACGAAGATATTACGGAATCCTTGAGCGTATCATCCCAGTGCGAATCGTTCTCAAGTAAATGTAATAGTTGACATGCCTCAAGGTAAGTCGCACACAGCTGTCCATTAACTGTTCTCAGTTGTTTAAACGATGTCGGACCACGAACGTTCACCAACAACAACCGCAAATAATAACATTCATCGTTATTTGGATGTACTGTGTAGATGCGACCCAGAGCATCTGAAGCAAATACATTTGGATGTCCTTCAACTGGTGTTCCTTTTTTTCGACGCTGAAACGATTTCGATGATGCGTTCCATGTGTAATAGCGTGGCATGTCAGCATACAGCAAAGTGCAAAATCATCAGTTTGACAGACTGTGAAGAAACTTGTTAATGTTGTCGACGGTGGATGTGCCGCCCTGTCTGCCGCGTTAGATTCATTAAAATAAACTCGTTGACCATTTTCTAAATGGACTGCCAAATGGACTACTGTAGGGTGTCTTTCATGGATCGCAAATGAAAAGATACGCCAAGTAGCTTCGTTGCTACTTACATAGCGACCCATCTGGTACTGTGATATTTCATCATTTGCATTGACAGCCATATCACTACCTTTATTAACATATTTACATATGTACTTTATCGACTTCACAGAATTACAATATTCCACATTGATGTGAGTCTCAAAAGCTTTGGACAATATTGGCGAGTATGGCACAATCCAACGATTGTCTACATTATGTCCTCTTACCTTCACAACTACCGATCGCCCACTGTCCGCAACTGATCGCCGACGATACAATGGGTATCCATCATTTCCCGTTATGGTTTCAGCAAGCAGGTCTCTTGGGTATCGCTTGGAACACCTACCGTCGACCATACAGGGTGAATTGTAGTTAAAATGTCCGCAAGGTCCATGTATCATTGTGTTTGGTAACTACTGCGTGCAATTTTGGGTCATCTGTTTCATCTGGAATTTCAGCTGAAATTATGGAATCAATCTCATCTGGCCTTATTTTGTCCACTAACCAGACTAAAATGTGCGCATGTGGCAATCCGCGCTTTTGCCATTCTACAGAGTACATCCAACAACGGACTCGGCCATACACACAATGCTTTATTAAGAAATTCATGAAAGATTTTAATTTTTGTTTAAAAACTCTGGCAGTTATGTCATGTCTATCAACTGGTGTTTGGCTATGTAGTAGTTTTTTCTCGACTTCGGACCATTTTGGGTTACATGTGAATGTAACAAATAAGTCTGGGCGCCCATAATGCCTAACATATGACATAGCATCCTGTGCATATTCATGCATGTGGCGTGGGCTTCCTATATAAGTAGCTGGCAAAATTGTCATTCTTCCTACATTATTCACATTGCCATCAGAATTTATAGCATCGCGGAGATGGATGTATTCCTCTGACCGTAGCCGTCGTTGGTTCAAACGGATGTATGTTAATCGTTCAGTCTCAATTTTGACATACATGTTAACTGCAAACTGATGAAAAAGTCGTTGACACATCAAAATATGATTTACTTCACCTTGACGGAACTTGAGTGTGTATGAATAGAAATTCATAGCACTAACTTTTTTGTTGGTTTCAGCACCTGCAATCAAAAATGATAAATGTTTAAATTGTTACTTAGATGAATTGAATTTAAAAATATTATTTAATCTTGTTCAATTCATTTACCTGTTACTTGATTTACCATTTTGATATTAAAATGGTATCCATCTTCCCCCTGCCAGAAGATTAAAGGATATTGTAGTGCATCATAACTGCTGTGTGTTTCAGATACGTTTTAAATCACTATTAAGACGATGAAGCACAATATCTCTTTATTGTAAAATTTCTCCCACAATGACAACAGGCACTTCATCAATGGTAGGTGAATTGAATCTCCTTGTGTGTTCAACGGCAGTTGTTTTGTCAGCTCGAATAATAATATTATGGCTATCAGATAGCATCCGATCCAATGCTAGTTTGAACATGTTTACTAAATTGTTATACTGATGAAGAAACATTTGTAATTGTTGGACAATGGTTCTCTTCACTGTTGTATTGTGAGCACAACGACTATTAATTTCCGTATCTGAATTGCCCATAAAATAAATTTGTAAAAATTGATGATCTGCATCAGGTAGTGGTAACAGAGTTCCCAGTAAGTGATAAATTTGTCCATGTATCTGAATTTTTAAAAATTTGTCCATTAATTATTTCCGATATAAAAATTTTAGTACAAACTTGAAAATAATACCTTGAAAGTGGGCATGAAATTGCCTTGCATAATATGTGTAGCACCAAATGATGTCATCTGGAAACAGTTGTTATATTTCTGAATGTTGGTCAAGAAGTGCTTAGAATCATTTCCAATCCCGGATACTAAAGAGCGTAAAGGATCTGGTGGTGGGACCAATTGTGGCAATTTTACTTTGCCTTCAGCACAACATAATCCAGTAGATTCACCAGTGTATTTTAACGCCTTACAATATTTAAAAATTGTTTTCATTTCTCCAATTGTTACCGATTTGTCGGCACAATAATCAATTGCCGGATCATAGTGGAATGCAGCTCGTTCAGGAATCACAGGAGCACTGCGTCTGCGGATTCGCTCAATTTCAGTATGTCTAGCTTGCTGTTGTTGTGATAGATGTGCACTAACTCGTTGCATTCTAAGCCTATCTCCTACATTGTCACTCACTAAAGAACGCAATTCTGACAAACAATACGATTATTTTCTTGATCTGTCTGTCTATGGTCATCAGTGCGGTCAGCACGTGAGGTAGCTCTTCGCACATTTGATCGACTACGACAACCTAAGTCAGATCGTGTTCTCCTCGGCATCGTAAACAATTTACTTAATTAAAGTCACTTTTAATTAAATTCAAAACCAAAATTGTTCTCGAGTTTTAGCGAGACAAACAAACAGCAATAGATTTTTATATATATAGATTTACATAAATTAATGTCTAAAATAATTTTTGATTTTGACATATATATTAACGGTAATCTGATGAAAAAATCTGTTGAACTTTAAAGTCTGCATTTACCGTCATTTAGACAAATTTTCAGTATTTTCTCACCTTTTAAACCTTCCCTAGACTTCCACAATTAATTCAAAACCAAAATTAGCCCAATCGGTTCAGCTGTTCTCGAGTTTTAGCGAGACTAACAAACAGCAATAGATTTTTATATATATAGATTTTATTTATTTTCACTTGAGAATGTTAATTTTTATTTTATTTATTGCTTAAGAAGCAACTATCGTGACCGTGATCGAAGTCGTGATTTGTGATTTCTTTTTTAATTTCAACTTGCACTTGCACTCACGTATGCATATGGATATGTATATGTGTAGATAATTTCGTCGGGATTGGAAACAATAAAAAATCGAAAGGAATGAATTGGAATTGCTAGGATAAGCTACTAAATCAGGATAGATGAATTAAAGACAATGGAATGTCCACACAAATTAGAGTAAAAAGTCGCTATGGGAAACTTTTCACTACAGGTATGTATGTATGTATGTATGTATATGTATTGGTGAATAAATGGAATGGCAATAAGAATGTTTCTACTTATCAGATTCTCCACCAAATAAATAAATAAATAAATAAATAAACTATCAACCTTACTATATTTTACAAGCACTGGCAACTAAGGGCTTAGACAACTCATCTACCGAGGACTGCAAGCGGCCAGTAAATCTATTGAATCGCCTGGTATCGGAACCATAATTTTAAATTTCGAAATCTCGGATACGTATTAGGATATACCGGGAAAAAAAAACAAACTTCTCAAGGTGGAGTTTTCCTTAACTTGCATAATAATTATGTTAGTGTGTCTTTCCTCTGCTGGTCACCCTTTCTGGCGTGAACATACCTCCCCCCTTGAAACAAGTTGCAATAGTCCGGGTGGACTGGTAAGGATGGGGAGCAGCAACGTTCTGGTGCGCCGAGCTAATGGAGTTCCGCCCGAATTGGACACATCATTGGATTTCGTGACCTCAGGATAGAGGTATGCTTCGTGGGCGCTCGGGGTAAGCATTTGGAGTTGGACAAGCCACGTTGCGGTAGTGATACGGAACCGAGGTCTCACCAGATCGAACATCCTCTGGGACAGGAATGTTCCTTCAGACTCGGTGTCTATCAAGGCGCGTGCATGCAATTCGGCACCTTGATGACGTATAATTACCATGACTGTACCCAGCAAACCTTTACGAGACGTGGATATTCGGAACTTCTGAAGGCCATGGCTTGGATTTGGGGTCTCAACTGTCTCTGTAGGGAGAGATTTTGCTGTTTGTTGTCGCCGAGGATTTGTTGTTGGTGGCTGCACACTGGAAGTAGTCACTGTGGAAATGTTGATGCAATGCAAGAGTGTGTGGTGCCTCTCCTGGCATACGCGGCAATTATGGACACTAGGACACTCTCGCAATGGATGGCCACGTACAAGACAATTGAGACATAACTTTAAATGTTTAATTGCCGCCACTCGTTCTTGCACGGGTATATCTGGGAATTTTGGACAGACGCGGATCGGATGGTTCTCTCCGCCACACAATTGGCAGGAGACCTTGTAGACAGTGACGGTAGTGGTCAAAGACTGGAATCTAGTCGGAGGCCCAGATTTGCGACGGCTGCTGGATTACTTGTAGGAGGAGTGGACAGAAGTGGGTTTTCGACCTTCCAACATTTCTAGAACGCGATACCGATCTATTAAAAAGTTGTTCAGGTCGGACCAGCATGAGAGGTCAGTCTTGTTTGGAATGGATTGTTCCCATAATGCGATGGTTGCGTTGGGCAGTTTGGATGTATAAAGCGCCACCAACAAAACGTCCCTGTTCTCCGTGCTAACACCGGATCGCGTGAGCGTGGTAAGCACCCTTGGATAGTGGTCTGGATACTTTCATGGCGGCGCAAGTCTCGTGAACGACTGCTGGAAGGTTAAAGAGAATCTTCATCTGGCTGGCAACAAGCTGTCTTTTGTTTTCAAACCGAGCTTGAAGATTCTCCTAAGCCGCATGGAAACCATCATTAGTGAGTGGGGAACTGGAAACAATTGCCTTTGCCTCGCCGCGCGTTTCGGACACCAGATGATACAGCTTTTCAACTGGTGCCAACCTCGGATTCTTGACATACAAGGCTGTGAACAAGTCGCGGAACGTGGGCCACTGATTATAGTCGCCCGTGAACACGTCCACCTCACACGGAAGTAGCAGATAGCCAGCATGGTCGTTCAGGTTTCGGGGGCGTTCTGGGACGCAGGAGTTCTAGTGGACGACTGGAGTCGCTGTATGCGTTCTCCTAAGGTGCTACACCATATATACGTATGCATATTTGGATTGCACCGTCAGCAAATTGGTCTTGCTTTCTTCGCTCGCGTCAGCCGTAAGGGCTCTGGTACATGATAAGAACTCGGATTCGACTCTGCTCCACAGGACCTTTGTCTGCTCCAAGTGCATTTTCATCGAAAACAATGGCGTGTCACCCTCGAGGGAGCCCACTGTGTTGACCTCGAAATCGGTCAGACCGTCACAAGGACAGTCGCTGGGACTCAGATCGGGTGGGAGCGGAAACCGTGACGCGTGGAATCGATTGGGAGCTAGAGTCGGAGTGCGCGGGCGAGGGAATGCGACTGCAGACGGATGCTCTTTTGGGCGTAGTGGCGGAAAGGACTGGTGATGGTTGAGCGTTGGAGGAACCCTTGACGGTGTCGGTATTGCGGGATACCTTGGAATTAGATAGCGGCGTGGATGGCGATGTGGATCGACGGGGCACTGCTAGACGATCGATTTTGCGGCTGTTTTTAGCAGGATCTGTGGGCATAGCTGGTTTGGACTAGAACGAGTCACGAAGGATATCGTGTTGGTCAACGAATTTGACCGTAGTGGACTGTATGATATCGAATTTGGAAACCGAACAGATGCGTCGGCAAATCGATGAGTTGAATAACAATAAATTAAAATATATATTTTGTAGATGAAATCCAAGAGAAAATGAGAATACATAATTTAAAAATGTGATTTGTGTGGTGACTGTAGCTTATGTGGTCCAGTGGAAACGGTCCAAAACCATTGAGCGCTATTTCGATTGCAGCTTTTTGGATTTATTTCTTCAAAGGATTTTATTTGCTGCAGGTGGGTCGAAAAGCCGCTAAGATTTGGCTGGGCTGGAATGCCCCATGCTTTATATTCCACGGTATTTTATTAGATTTAAAACTGTGGAAAATTAATTGTAAAAATCAAAAACAGGAATATTTCAAATCGATTTCGCTTGAAATACGAAACTTTTTGTGGAAATTTGTCAACAAAATTAAATTTTATTTACGGAAATTATTAGTCACACACACACGAAAAAGCCGAAACTGTTAATACGGAAGTGGAATAATTTTTTTTAAATATTTGTTCTGAATTTTATTTATTTTCACTTGAGAAAGTTAATTTTTATTTTATTTATTGCTGGAGATGCGATTATCGTGACGGTGATCGAAGTCGCGATCGTGATCGTCACGGGCCACCACTAATGGACATCAGCTGTGCTGACAATTGGTGGTTTATTTACTTTTGGGAATTCGCAAATTTTTATTAATTTTGCGCTATTAGTTAAACAATTGATGTGAAAGTGAAAAGCAAGTGCCGAAAAATTTATAAAATTGGTGCGGGAAACCAATGAAAAAACATATACCGCGACTGTAATGTTTTATATACACAAGTAGGTAAATGCCAGTGCACCTGTGTATGTGTTTATGTTGCATATGTACATATGTATATTAGTTGTATCTGAAAACTTTCGAGTGGATTTTTTTGTAGTTTCTGGAGACGCGGTGCACTTGTTGGAGCTAATTTACAGGTAAGATCGGTCTCGTGAAATTCGGCCAAATATGGGAAACTAACGCACTTTTAATTTTCAGCTTGCACTTGCACTCACGTATGCATATGGATATGTATATGTGTAGATAATATTGTCGGGATTGAAAACAATAAAAAATCGAACGGAATGGACTGGAATTGCTAGGATAAGCTACTAAATCAGGATTGATGAATTAAAGACAATGGAATGTCCTCACAAATTAGAGTGAAAAGTCGCTATGGAAATGAGCGGGAAACTTTTCACTACAGGTATGTATGTATGTATGTATGTATATGTATTGGTGAATAAATGGAATGGCAATAAGAATGTTTTTACTTATCAGATTCTCCACCGATGCGAAGCTGGGGTGTGTGGAAGGTGATCCGACTCGAAGGACCAATGATTGTAGAGGGGCGAAGCTTCTGATCTGAGAGCCCAGACATATTACCCATTTGTTGAAGGAAATTAAAACGCGCGTTACCTCGATTTAACACAGGCCAAGTTTATTGTAAAGCAATACACGGACCGGGTCACAACCAACATAAGGCGTTATCGGATAGAAAAATCTTGTTGAAAGTTACGAGGCCAAGAAAATCTCGGATGCGTTGGTAGTTGCCGGGGATGAAAAACCAACTTCTCAAGATGAAGTTTTTCAAAGAACTTGCTTAATAATTAAGTCAGTGTGCCCGTTCGGGGATAGTGGCAAAAGCCCTCTTCATTCCCCTGCTGGTCACCCTTTCTGGCGTGAACAGCCTTTTTGAGTTATCATTAGCTCAAATAAACCCTGTGCGAAATAACATAGGCAGATCCTTAGATCTGATATTTGTGTTGGATTCCACCAACTGTGCAGTAACAGTCTTGCCTGAAGACAATTTTCATCCTACTTTGGATTTATCTGTAGATCTGTCGTTTCGTGCACCGATTGTTGGTGTCAGTCCTGTGATTAAATCTCGTAATTTTAGCAAGACTAACTTTGTTAAACTGAATGAGCTCATTCTGAGAACTGACTGGTCATCCTTGTACAGTTGCTCAGACATGGATCTTGCTATCTCGTTGTTTTATGATACTCTTGGTTCGCTTTTTAAGGTTTGTGTCCCACTGAGGACTCCAGTGTCGTCTCACTGACCTCCCTGGTTTTCTCGTGAGCTATCCAACTTGAAAAATGTTATAAAAAATACAAGAAGTTGGGACGTTCTTCAGACTTTGCTCTTTACGCAGTTGCTCGCTCCAATTTTATATTGCTTAATAAACACTGCTATAATAATTACCTCAAGCGTTGTAAGCTTGAGTTTTCCCGTGATCCTAAACAGTTTTATAGCTTTGTGAATTCTAAACGTAAGATGGTTGTCCACCCATCAATGTTATCGTTTGAAAATAATAATCTGTCGTATCCTTATCAGATAAAAAGGTCTAGTTGTATTTGTAGACCTTAATTTAGTAAAACCAGTGTACACACCTGGTCCTGATGGAATACCTGGTTGTGTACTCAGATTTTGTGCTGAGGCTCTATGTAAGCCACTTCAAAAACTTTTTTGTTGTCCGTTAAATCTTGTCATTTCCCGTCTATATGGAAGGAATCTTATATAATTCTTCTTCATAAAAATGGTAAAAAGTCCGAAGCGTCCAATTATAGGGGTATTTTTAAATTGTCCGCTATTCCTAAAGCATTTGAAAAGTTAATCACTTCTCAATTGCAACATTTTTGTAGATCTATTATTTCACCATCTCAGCATGGTTTTGTGAAACGTAGATCTACAGTCACTAACCTCTTAGAATTTACATCATTAACGATCGAAGGATTTAGGAATGCAAGGCAAACTGATGTCGTTTATACTGATTTCAGTAAGGCTTTTGATTCTGTTAATCATACACTTCTTCATCTAAAATTAAACAAAATTGGTTTTCCAGTCAGTGTAATTAGCTGGATTCGTGAATACCTGACAGACAGAACACAGAAAGTTCTTTTAAAGTCTTCAAGTTCTAGGTCTATCCAAGTCACTTCGGGGGTGCCTCAGGGTAGTCATCTGGGACCTTTGCTATTTACCCTTTTTATTAACAATCTTCCATTCGTTATAATTCATTCTCGTGTCCTCATGTACGCAGATGATGTTAAGCTTTGTCTCAGCTACAGAGACATTATATACCCCTCACGGCTGCAGTCTGACCTCCAAAACTTTCAGTTTTGGTGTCAACACAACTTATTAAACCTAAACACATCTAAATGCAAGGTCATGACTTTTTTCAGAAATACTCCTCAGTTGATTACCTACTTTCTTAATAACATTCCATTAACTAGACTTAGCGAGATGATCGACTTGGGAGTACTTATGGACCATAAATTGACTTTTAAGTCCCATATATCTACAACCGTCGGTAAGGCCATGGGTGTTCTTGGATTCGTAAAAAGATGGTCAAAGGAATTTGATGATCCATATACTACCAAGATTCTTTACACCTCATTGGTTCGTCCAATTTTAGAATATGCATCCTGCATATGGTCACCCCAATACAATTCACATTAAGCAAGAATAGAATCAGTTCAAAAACAGTTCCTTCTCTATGCTCTTCGTGGTCTGAACTGGGATCAAAATATCAACTTGCAACTCGTACTCTAGTAGACTCCTTTTACTTGGCCTTCCTTCTCTTACTAACCGTAGATTAATGCTTGGCGTCATATTCATGCACAAGCTTCTTAATTGGGATATAGACTCTCCCGAGCTATTGAACCGAGTAAAACTAACAGTTCCTTGTAGATCTACTAGAAACTATATTCCTCTATCACTTCCACGATGTGCTACTAACTACCTAATGCATGAATCTTTTCGAGTTCTTTTTTCTGATTACAATCGTCTTTATCATGTAATCAGTTCAGAGCTCTCTATTCCTTTACTAAAAACTTCTATCCTTTCCCATTTAGCACGTAACTAGCTATAGTTTCGCTTCTTGTCTGTGTTTTGTGAATTGTCCCCGCGACTCGAGCCGTACGTTATGCGGCTTGCGCCCCTCGGTCGGTTGGGCGGGAGGTGATAAAAAAAAAAAAAAAAAAAATTGACTTGGGAGTACTTATGGACCATAAATTGACTTTTAAGTCCCATACTACTGTCGGAAAAGCCATGGGTGTTCTTGAGTTTGTTAAAAGATGGTCAAAGGAATTTGACGATCCATATACTTCCAAAGTTCTTTACACCTCATTGGTTCGTCCAATTTTAGAATATGCATCCTGCATATGGTCACCCCAATACGATTCACATAAAGCAAGAATAGAATCAGTTCAAAAACAGTTCCTTCTCCTTGCTCTTCGTGGTCTGAACTGGGATCGTATTATCAACTTACCTTCGGATTCTAGTAGACTTCTTTTACTTGACCTTCCTTTCCTTACTAATCGTAGATTAATGCTTCTCGTCATATTTATGCACAAGCTTCTTAATGGGGATATAGACTCTCCCGAGCTATTGAACCGAGTAAAACTAACAGTTCCTTGTAGACCTACTAGAAACTATATTCCTCTAACACTTCCACGATGTACTACTAACTGCCTAATGTATGAACCTTTTCGAGTTCTTTGTTCCGATTATAATCGTCTTTATCATGTAATCAGTTCAGAGCTTTCTATTCCCTTACTAAAAAGTTCTATCCTTTCCTATCTAATACGTAATTAGCTATAGTTTCGTTTTTTTTTTTCTTTTTGACTAAAACGAGTCACGAAGGATATCGTGTTAGTCAACGAATTTGACCGTAGTGGACTGTATGATATCGAATTTGGAAACCGAACAGATGCTTCGGCAAATCGATGAGTTGAATAACAATAAATTAAAATATATATTTTGTAGATGAAATCCAAGACAAAATGAGAATACATAATTTAAAAATGTGATTTGTGTGGTGACTGTAGCTTATGTGGTCCAGTGGAAACGGTCCAAAACCATTAAGCGCTATTTCGATTGCAGCTTTTTGGATTTATTTCTTCAGAAGATTTTATTTGCTGCAGGTGGGTCGAAAAGCCGCTAAGATTTGGCCGTGGCTGGAATGCCCCGTGCTTTATTATTATTATTATTATTAAAGTATAGGATATAGTTATAAACTATCAACCTTACTATATTTTACAAGCACTGGCAACTAAGGGCTTCGGCTTAGACGAAAAACTACATCCATACACTAGCCTGGGATTCAAACCCGGATCCTCGTTGTTCAGTTGACTAAATGACTGGGTCACTTAGACAACTCATCTACCGAGGACTGCAAGCGGCCAGTAAATCTATTGAATCGCCTGGTATCGGAACCACAATTTTAAATTTCGAAAATAGAAAAATAACAATGAGAGATGTTTTGTATGCCCATCATTAAATATGAACTTATCGATCGTGTAGAATATATGTAAACTATGTAAGTTTACGGGGCCAAGAAATCTCGGATACGTATTAGGATATACCGGAAAAAAAAACAAACTTCTCAAGGTGGAGTTTTCCTTAACATGCAAAATAATTATGTTAGTGTGTCTTTCCTCTGCTGGTCACCCTTTCTGGCGTGAACATACCGCCCCCCTTGAAACAAGTTGCAATAGTCCGGGTGGACTGGTAAGGATGGGGAGCAGCAACGTTCTGGAGCGCCGAGCTAATGGAGTTCCGCCCGAATTGGACACATCATTGGATTTCGTGACCTCAGGATAGAGGTTTGCTTCGTGGGCGCTCGGGGTAAGCATTTGGAGTTGGACAAGCCACGTTGCGGTAGTGATACGGAACCGAGGTCTCACCAGATCGAACATCCTCTGGGACAGGAATGTTCCTTCAGACTCGGTGTCTATCAAGGCGCGTGCATGCAATTCGGCACCTTGATGACGTATAATTACCATGACTGTACCCAGCAAACCTTTACGAGACGTGGATATTCGGAACTTCTGAAGGCCATGGCTTGGATTTGGGGTCTCAACTGTCTCTGTAGGGAGAGATTTTGCTGTTTGTTGTCGCCGAGGATTTGTTGTTGGTGGCTGCACACTGGAAGTAGTCACTGTGGAAATGTTGATGCAATGCAAGAGTGTGTGGTGCCTCTCCTGGCATACGCGGCAATTATGGACACTAGGACACTCTCGCAATGGATGGCCACGTACAAGACAATTGAGACATAACTTTAAATGTTTAATTGCCGCCACTCGTTCTTGCACGGGTATATCTGGGAATTTTGGACAGACGCGGATCGGATGGTTCTCTCCGCCACACAATTGGCAGGAGACCTTGTAGACAGTGACGGTAGTGGTCAAAGACTGGAATCTAGTCGGAGGCCCAGATTTGCGACGGCTGCTGGATTACTTGTAGGAGGAGTGGACAGAAGTGGGTTTTCGACCTTCCAACATTTCTAGAACGCGATACCGATCTATTGAAAAGTTGTTCAGGTCGGACCAGCATGAGAGGTCAGTCTTGTTTGGAATGGATTGTTCCCATCATGCGATGGTGGCGTTGGGCAGTTTGGATGTATAAAGCGCCACCAACAAAACGTCCCTGTTCTCCGTGCTAACACCGGATCGCGTGAGCGTGGTAAGCACCCTTGGATAGTGGTCTGGATACTTTCATGGCGGCGCAAGTCTCGTGAACGACTGCTGGAAGGTTAAAGAGAATCTTCATCTGGCTGGCAACAAGCTGTCTTTTGTTTTCAAACCGAGCTTGAAGATTCTCCTAAGCCGCATGGAAACCATCATTAGTGAGTGGGGAACTGGAAACAATTGCCTTTGCCTCGCCGCGCGTTTCGGACACCAGATGATACAGCTTTTCAACTGGTGCCAACCTCGGATTCTTGACATACAAGGCTGTGAACAAGTCGCGGAACGTGGGCCACTGATTATAGTCGCCCGTGAACACGTCCACCTCACACGGAAGTAGCAGATAGCCAGCATGGTCGTTCAGGTTTCGGGGGCGTTCTGGGACGCAGGAGTTGTAGTGGACGACTGGAGTCGCTGTATGCGTTCTCCTAAGGTGCTACACCATATATACGTATGCATATTTGGATTGCACCGTCAGCAAATTGGTCTTGCTTTCTTCGCTCGCGTCAGCCGTAAGGGCTCTGGTACATGATAAGAACTCGGATTCGACTCTGCTCCGCAGGACCTTTGTCTGCTCCAAGTGCATTTTCATCGAAAACAATGGCGTGTCACCCTCGAGGGAGCCCACTGTGTTGACCTCGAAATCGGTCAGACCGTCACAAGGACAGTCGCTGGGACTCAGATCGGGTGGGAGCGGAAACCGTGACGCGTGGAATCGATTGGGAGCTAGAGTTGGAGTGCGCGGGCGAGGGAATGCGACTGCAGACGGATGCTCTTTTGGGCGTACTGGTGATGATTGAGCTTTGGAGGAACGCTTGACGGTGTCGGTATTGCGGGATACCTTGGAATTAGATAGCGGCGTGGATGGCGATGTGGATCGACGGGGCACTGCTAGACGATCGATTTTGCGGCTGTTTTTAGCAGGATCTGTGGGCATAGCTGGTTTGGACTAGAACGAGTCACGAAGGATATCGTGTTGGTCAACGAATTTGACCGTAGTGGACTGTATGATATCGAATTTGGAAACCGAACAGATGCGTCGGCAAATCGATGAGTTGAATAACAATAAATTAAAATATATATTTTGTAGATGAAATCCAAGAGAAAATGAGAATACATAATTTAAAAATGTGATTTGTGTGGTGACTGTAGCTTATGTGGTCCAGTGGAAACGGTCCAAAACCATTGAGCGCTATTTCGATTGCAGCTTTTTGGATTTATTTCTTCAAAGGATTTTATTTGCTGCAGGTGGGTCGAAAAGCCGCTAAGATTTGGCTGGGCTGGAATGCCCCATGCTTTATATTCCACGGTATTTTATTAGATTTAAAACTGTGGAAAATTAATTGTAAAAATCAAAAACAGGAATATTTCAAATCGATTTCGCTTGAAATACGAAACTTTTTGTGGAAATTTGTCAACAAAATTAAATTTTATTTACGGAAATTATTAGTCACACACACACGAAAAAGCCGAAACTGTTAATACGGAAGTGGAATAATTTTTTTTAAATATTTATTCTGAATTTTATTAATTTTCATTTGAGAAAGTTAATTTTTATTTTATTTATTGCTGGAGATGCGATTATCGTGACGGTGATCGAAGTCGCGATCGTGATCGTCATGTGCTGACAATTGGTGGTTTATTTACTTTTGGAAATTCGCAAATTTTTTTTAATTTTGCGCTATTAGTTAAACAATTGATGTGAAAGTGAAAAGCAAATGCCGAAAAATTTATAAAATTGGTGCGGGAAACCAATGAAAAAAAAGATACCGTAATGTTTACTGTAATGTTTTATATACACAAGTAGGTAAATGCCGGTGCTCCTGTGTATGTGTTTATGTTGCATATGTACATATGTATATTAGTTGTATCTGAAAACTTGCGAGTGGATTTTTTTGTAGTTTCTGGAGACGCGGTGCACTTGTTGGAGCTAATTTACAGGTAAGATCGGTCTCGTGAAATTCGGCCAAATATGGGAAACTAACGCACTTTTAATTTTCAGCTTGCACTTGCACTCACGTATGCATATGGATATGTATATGTGTAGATAATATTGTCGGGATTGAAAACAATAAAAAATCGAACGGAATGGACTGGAATTGCTAGGATAAGCTACTAAATCAGGATAGATGAATTAAAGACAATGGAATGTCCACACAAATTAGAGTGAAAAGTCGCTATGGAAAAGAGCGGGAAACTTTTCACTACAGGTATGTATGTATGTATGTTTGTATATGTATTGGTGAATTAATGGAATGGCAATAAGAATGTTTCTACTTATCAGATTCTCCACCGATGCGAAGCTGGGGCGTGTGGACGGAGATCCGACTCGAAGGACCAATGATTGTAGAGGGGCGAAGCTTCTGATCTGAGAGCCCAGAAATATTACCCAATTGTTGAAGGAATGAATTGAAGACGCGCGGTAACTTGGTTAAACACAGGCCAATTTATTGCACATAAGTACCGGGACACAATTATATGAGGCGTTATAGAATATACTAGCTTTTGCCCGTGGCTTCGCACGCACTGCTACTTCACTCGTGGAAGGCGCATTATATCGTCCTCTGTGTTCTCCGACAGGAACTTTATTTGCATGGATTACGACATTAAAGTCGGGAGTACTTGCTGGAACACTCTCTATCGCAGATCCTGGATGAGGCGAGCCTCGCGCTCTAGAGACAATTGTCTGGCTCTCTGAACTATATGTCTATCTCGATCCTGGCTACGGCGAGCCTCACGCTCTACTGAAGATTCTCTCTCTCTCTCTCTCAGCTCTATTTCTATCCCGAAGCTGGCTGATGCGAGCATCACGTTCCGCTGACGTTTCTTCATCTCTTGCTGAAGGTGTTCTTCTGGCATTCACTGTACTACGACCTATGTTCCTATATTTCTGTACAAAACCAAAATAATAAACTCAACAACCAAAAATCATTTTTTGAACTTAAATACCTTAAATACTACGGTTCTCAAAATATTTAAAAAATGTGTTTATTTACGACTTCGCATTAGAAATCTTGAAATTATCAATGGTTCTCTAATTTATTAAACATGTTATTGTACACAAAAACCTTCCTCTTGAATCACTCTATCTATTAAAATAAAGCAAGCAAGTCGTCCCTGCCGACATTGTGTATACCCTGTACGAACTAGTTATTATATTAAATGAAGTCAAACACCCTCGAAATAGCGATTAATTTCATAAATAATTTTCTTTAATATGCCGCAACAGTGAACGCATGCTATCTCGCTCACTCTTGCCAGCCAATATCGCCCTAAGCGCTTCAGTACAAAACACATCAACGTATATCTCCAATATTTATTGTCCGATTTCGACTAAATTTAGTCAGATGATGCACTTTGGCCATAATATTAGGTGTGCCAAATAAGAATGTGATTCCTTAAAACTGCTCTAATAATTAGTTTTTTCTGAATTGCGGGGGCGGAAGTGGGCGTGGCAAAAATTTTAAACTCTCTTGATCTGCGTAGTAACTAGACAAATGATCGAACAACCTCAAAATCGCAATCAATTCAAAACAAAGTTCCCTTTTACATGCAGCAGCAGCGAACGCATGCTATCTCGCTCTTCCTTATCTGCCAATGTCGCCTTGGCATTTCAGTACAAAACGGATATAGCCATATCTCCGATGTTTATTGTCCGATTTCAACAAAAGTTGGTCAGCTGGTCCAGTTTGGGTATATAATTAGGTGTACCAAGTAAGAATACGATATCTTGAAAGCAGCCCTAGTTATCGTTTTTTTTAAATTGCGAAGGCGGAAGTGGGCGTGGCTAAAATTTGAAACAAACTTGATCAGCTTTGACATTAGACGGATGCTCACACCAAATTTGGTAGCTCTAGCTCTTATAGTCTCTGAGATCGAGTGGCTCATACGGACAGACGGACGGACGGACGGACGGACAGACGGACGAACAGATGGACAGACAGACAATCGACTCGGCTGTTGATGCTGATCAAGAATATATATACTTTATGGGGTCGGAAACGCTTCCTTCTGCCTGTTACATACATTTTAGCGACTTTAATATACCCTTTAACCCTTTGGGTACAGGGTATAAAAAACCGCATCCAAATCCGTTGTGTAGTTTTAAAGATCTAAGCATACATGCATACAGACAGACGCAGGAAGCGACTTTGCTTTATACTATGTATAGAAGTTACTTTTTGCAAGTTTACGGGGCCAAGAAATCTCGGATGACGATTGGATATACCGGGGAGGAAAAAAACCAACTTTTCAAGATGGAGTTTTCCTTAGAACTTAGCTTAGTAATTATACTAGTGTGCCGGTTCGGTGATCGCCGAGGATTTGTTGTTTGTGGCTGCACACTGGAAGTCGTCACTGTGGAAATGTTGATGCGATGGAAGAGTGTGTGGTGCCACTCCTGGCATACGCGGCAATTATGGACACTAGGACACTCTCGCAATGGATGGCCACGTGCAAGACAATTGATACATTTTTTTTTTTTTTTTTTGCGTTTATTTATTAATTGTTGGATCTCTTATATAGTGTATAAGACTAACAACAATTTCCTAGTTTTATCTTAATCTGATACGTAACCTAGCATCAGAAGGATGCTTCATTAATCTTTGGCCCTGATTATTTGCTAGAGGGTTGGAAGGTCATTTCGTTGGAGACGAGTTCTATCGCATGCTCGGGTTAATGATTTGGCGAGGGTACTCGGATGGGCCTTCAGCTAAGCGGTGTACTTTAGCTGTTGTACCTTTATTTCGGTTAGTACACTAGGAATATGTAGGTCTTTCTGTAAGTTTGCATTTCTGATATACCAAGGTGCTCCCGTGATAGTTCTGAGAACCTTGGATTGAGCCCTTTGTATGGTTTCGATGTTGCTCTTGCTTGCGTTTCCCCACAGTGCAGAGCCGTACGTCCAGATGGTCAACTAACCAATTCGGATTTTGAAAGGCTTATTCTACATTGGATGCCATCAGACGTGTGGTGGATATCGCTACAAAAGCAATCGGCGGCTCAAGGTGGAAAGGAGGGACAAAGGAATACTGCCTGGTTGTTACATTGGATGTCCGTAACGCCTTCAATACGGCGGACTGGGGCTGCATTCTTGATGCTATCCAACGCTTCGGAGTGCCACCCTATTTGTGCGCCATCATCAGGAGCTTTTTTAAGGAGAGGCAGCTTCTCCTAAGTACTACCGAGGGTCCCATTGATCGTCTTGTGACCGCTGGAGTTCCTCAGGGCTCTGTCCTTGGGCCACTCCTGTGGAATATAAAGTATGATGGATTGCTACGCTTATCGATGGATTCGAGCACCGAACTAGTTGGTTACGCAGACGATGTGGCTGTGGTAATCGTTGCCAAGGAGCTGCGTAATGCTGTGGCTGCGGCGAACGTGGCCATATCGGTTATTACAAACTGGCTGCGCTCGGTAGCCCTGGAGCTTGCAGCACAGAAGACAGAGGCAGTCCTTATCAGCTCAAGGAAGTTGGTTGTGCAAGCCAATATAGTCGTGGATGGTACACCAGTAGTCTCAAAGTGGGCCATTAAATATCTGGGAGTCTGGCTGGACACTAGGATGAGTTTTCGCGAGCACCTGCAGCATGTACAAACAAAGGCGGCAGAGTCTGGTGGAGCATTATTCAGAATCATGCTGAATACTCGTGGACCAAAGCAGGAGCGCAGATTATTGCTGATGAGCGTAGTACAGGCAATTATTCTGTACGCAGCGGAGATCTGGTGCACGGCAATGCAAACGAGGAGCTACAGCAGAGGCATTAAGGCGACATATCGCCTATGTGCTCTCAGGGTCTGCTGCGGTTTCAGAACGTTGTCTGATGAGGCGGCGCTGGTCATAGCGGGCATGATACCCATTGATTTGCTGGCAACCGAAGCAAAATTGATAGCTGACGCAATTAGGGTTGGTATACCAAAGATGCAGGCTCGTGCGGACGCAAGGACAAGGAGTCTGGAGACCTGGCAGACTAGGTGGGACTCATCCACCAAAGGCAGGTGGACTCACAGGCTCATCCCAAAAATTGACGCGTGGCTAAGCAGGAGCCATGGACAAGTTAACTTTGCCATGACTCAACTCCTAAGTGACCACGGGTGTCTTGGTCAGTACCTCCGAAGATTTGGCCACGCTACATGCAGTAACTGTCTGGCGTGTGGCGACGGGGTTATAGAGGACGCAAGCCATGTTCTCTTTGTTTGCAGCAGATTTCATAACGAGAGGCTACATATGGAGGCAGTGGCTGGGTGCAGGCTTACCGCTGACAATCTGGTGGAGCGTATGTTGGCTGATACTAGTATTTGGGCGGCAGTCAGCAAATTCTCAGGATCAGTGACGTCGGAACTGCGAAGGACAGAAAGAGAGAGGGCGACATAGAGGATGCGAAGGCTTCTGCGAAGCAATTCCCCCAGGGACGTCCCGCAGGGTCCCGCATTGTATACTATGATGGCTATTTCTATTGTTCTGTAATTCCTATGACCATTTTGTTGATTTTTGTTCTATTTCTTGTTGAATCTTTTGATTGTTATACAGTTGCAATAAATGAATTAAAAAAAAAAAAAAAAAAAACAGAGTTGTAGAGGAGAACTTTGAATTCCAAGCATAGGGGAGATCGAGAGTTGATAAGCCAATGTAGTCCGATTGCCTTAAGCTTTAGTTGCTTTTTCTTGGCTTCGATATGCTTACGCCAAGTTAATCTTCTGTTGAGGTGAACTCCAAGATACACAACATCGTCGGATTGAGGCACTGGCAAGTTGTTGAGCGTCAATGATGGACAGTTTCTTCTATTGAGGGTAAACGTAACGTGCTTACATTGCTGTTCATTTACACGGATGCGCCAATCTGCTAGCCAATTTTCAATTTCCTTTAAGTGGGTTGCCAGTTGCTCAGCAGCTTTGATCGGACATTTGGAGCGGCTAAGGATAGCCGTGTCATCGGCGAAAGTAGATGTGGTGAGTGTACGATTTGTTGGTATATCCGCTGTATACAAAATATAAAGTGTTGGACCCAACACGCTGCCTTGAGGTACACCTGCTTTTGATTCGAAGTCATCAGAGGTGAAGCTATTACATCGTACAGCGAATTTTCTGTTGGATAGATAAGATTCCATTAGCCTGTGTGTATATTGTGGAAGCGACGCTTTTATTTTGTATATTAGGCCGTCAAGCCAAACTCGGTCAAAGGCTTGGGCGACGTCGAGAAAAATTGCTGTTCAATATTTTGCTCGAATGCTGTACGGATCTCTGAGGTGATACGGTTGACTTGTTTAATTGTGCCATGCTTTTCAGGAAGGCCAAACTGATGATGTGGGATTATATTTTGGTTTACCAGGATTGTAATTATACAGAGTTGTAGGACCTTTTCAAATAGTTTTGAAAGACTTGGCAATAAACTGATGGATCTGTACGATGATGGCTGTGTTTTGTCTTTTCCGGGTTTTGGAATCATTATGATTACTGATTTTTTCCAACTCATTGGAAAGAGATCAGTTTTTACTATCGCGTTGAAAAGTTAGCAGATGTATCGCACGGCACAGATCGGGAGTTCTCGGATCATTTTCGGGGTTATTTTGTCATGGTCGTTCGACTTTCTTGGGTTATGATAGTTTTTAATAATTGCAGAAATTTCCTCCACTTGGAATTTCGGTTTCTCGGTTTCCACTGGGGTGCTTAGAGGTGGAAGCTGGAATGAGTTTGTTGACGGGTTTGGCAGAAAAACCGTTGTTGGTGCTTGGTTTAAATAAATATAAGTACACAAAACACCACTACATTCTACACAAATATTACCCCAATTATATTAAGTAAATAATTCCCATATTGTACACACATGTGACCCATAATTAATAAGTAAATCTCGGGTAACCCTCTCATAGCAGTTATTGGCTATCAATTCATTGAGTACCCCTGCTAGGGTCAGCAATAATCAATAAGTTGCTGACCTAGCAGCTACATAATGAAAGGTGGAGCTAAAATGACCTATGCAGCGGGGCCTATATAAGTAGAGTCTAGTTCTTAGGCTAATTAGAATTCAATATCTGTAAGCAACGGGTGTGCATCGCTGTGTCTTTGGCCCCCAGTTACAATATAGATTCTCTAACCTTCGTGGTCCACCCAATTCACTTTGGACGACTAGAATCACAGCAGAAAAAATATACATATAAGACCGAGTCCATTCAACAACATTCTAAGCTAATGTGCTGTGTTGTTGATAAAATATAAAGGAATTGAGTCCACAAAATATTTATACATTCTGCGGATTTGACAAATAAATCAGTATTGTGTCAATTGGTCAACTTGGCGACCATAACCACGACAGAAAAGTTTAAATATTATTATTACACAATTATTGTGGAGCAATTCTACGCTGTCAGCAGTTTAGCGGGCAACAAACCCAAAGTAAACCCCTTATGCGGCAGGTATTGACCTATGTCACTGTAGAAGACAAATCAGCATAAATTTATTTTGCATTGCAATAATAAATTAAAAGTGGATTGGGTAAATTAAATATTTACTAGAACAATCGCCGGACCAAAATTAAGGTCTAAAGAGCACTAGTGCATAATCTTGACCACATATTAAGTGCGAGTCGGAGCGTACTTTTGTCTTGAACATAAACAAATACTCCCAACTGGTCAAGGTTAGCTAATATCATGGAGGAGATATACGCTCAACAAACAGAACGGGGAGACGCCATTCAGTCGACGATCCGTAATTACAAAAAGGATTCTCCCGCAAGGAAGACGAAGACGTCATACTTCGCAGAAAAAATTGAATTGATGGAGTACATGTGGGAGAACTTTGACAAAGGTCATCAGGAGTTGATGGAAAAATTGAATCATCAACCATCTGACCATGAATACTTCAAAAAAGAGTACCACCTCAAAATGAAAAAGACGGTGGACGAAATCATAAAAATTTGGAAGGCTGAGATACTCAAACTGGAAGAGGAATCAGAGGCCAATCAGAAAGGAGAGCGGCTAAAGATAAAGCCACTGATGCGCCAACAGAAGGCAATGATTGCATCACTACTCCGAATTTAGAATCAGATAACATCTGAAGGAAAGGTTCACTACAAGCCGATCATTGAAAAACAGTGGAAAGAGATTGAACAGTAGCAGAACCAGTGAGCGTTGGATATGACTTCGATGCGTATGTGGACGCCGAGAAGATAGTGCTCAACTTTGCCATAACAGCAGAAAAGGAGGTGCCTGTACAAGCAGGGTCGGCACTCCAGTTACCAAAAATATCCATCCCAAAGTTTGATGGAAACTATTTGAAATGGCAACAATTTCATGACATCTTTGCAAAGATGGTGCATGAATCAAACGTGCCTGCGGTCCAAAAAATGTGGTACCTAAAGGCAAATCTTTCCGGAGAAGCGGAAAGGTTAATAAGGCATCTGGAATTAACAGAAGCCAATTATGACACGGCTTGGAAAATGCTGCAAGAACGATTCAGCAATAAGCGTGTGTTGGTTACGGCAGTTTTCGAAAAGTTATTTGATCATCCTAACATTGGAAACGACGCCCTGTCAATAAAGAATCTTCATGATAATATTCATGAATCATTGCAAGCCTTAAAGAATATAGGCATTGACACAGAAACTTGGGATTCCATTATAATTTTCCATATGACGAGAAAATTGGATAGACTTACCCACACTCTATATGAACAATCCCTCTCCGATACAAGGGAATTGCAGAAGACTAAGGAATTCCTTGCATTTTTGGAACAACGGTTCCTTGCCCTAGAGGCGATTGGTACCAAGCAGACCAGAGAAAAGCAAAGAATATGTGCATCAGCGTCTGGCACGAACTCATCTTCATGTCCGTTTTGTAGTAAGTTGAATCACAAACTGTTTCAGTGTGATAAATTCAAAACTAAATCTACAGCAGAACGGTTAAACTGGGTACAGAGACAGAGAATGTGTGTCAATTGTTTTAAAACCGACCACATGTCAAAGGCTTGCACCTGGAAGGGATGTTTGAAATGCGATAAAAAGCACAATACATTGTTACATTTGGGAAACAACAACTTGAAACCAAATGTAACAACAACGGCCTCGGCTGCGTCCACATATCAAAGCAATAAAAATTATACCCTACTGGCGACAGCCAGGGTAATTGTTAAAGGGACCAATGAGCGAGAAGAAGAATTTCGTGCGCTCTTAGACAGTGGCTCCCAAGTCAATCTAATATCAGAGAGACTAGTAAAACAATTATCTTTAAAAATAGAAAAGGCATCGCTAAGAATTGAAGGAGTAGGAGGACAACCACAACTCAGCAGATCCAGAGTAAATGTACTAGTAAAATCAAAATACACCGATTTCAGTACAAGAGTGGAAGCCTTTGTATTGCCGCACATTGTCGCAGATCAACCCACAGAAGCAATAACGCGAAAGTTTGACTTGCCGAAAACCATACCTCTAGCGGATCCCAACTTCAACAAGACCAGTAAAATTGATTTACTACTAGGAGCAGATCACCATTTCTCGATTTTACTACCTGGACAAATAAAACAAAATAAGTGTCCAACTCTTCAAAATTCAGAATTTGGTTGGATCATTGCCGGAAAAATAAATATGGCTACATCTGCACCTACAACTTGTATGGTGGCTACTAAGCCTGATGAACTTTTGGAGCGGTTCTGGAAACTAGATACCTTGGAACCAGAAAAAAAAAAACAAAAGTCCAGAGGAAGAATATTGCGAAAAGCACTTCTTGGACAATTTACATAAAGCTTCAGATGGATGATTGGTTGTAAAACTGCCATTTGCTGAAGACTCTTCATCCCTGGGGGAGTCTCGTGATGTGGCTGTTAGGAGATTCCTCTCACTGGAAACCAGGATGAGCCCAGAAATAAAGGCTGAATATGTAAAATTCATGAAGGAGTATGAACAGCTTGGACACATGAAGGAAGTGTTGCCAGAATGATTACCGAGGCAGCATTATTTCATACCTCATCATTGTGTCCTTAAACCTGATAGTACCACAACCAAATTAAGGGTGGTATTTGATGCTTCATGTAAGACATCATCAGGAAAATCTTTAAACGATATCTTGTACCCAGGACCAGTGGTACAAAGTCAACTATTTTCAATTCTATTGAGGTTTAGGACACATAAATATGTTTTCACTGCGGACATAGAAAAAATGTACCGACAGGTATGGGTAAATCCAGATGATCAATTCAATCAAATGATTGTTTGGAGAGACAGCCCAGATAAAAAATTGAAATTTTATCGCTTGAAAACAGTTACCTATGGAACAACTTCGGCACCATACCTCGCAACAAAAACTCTGGAGTATTTGGCAACCAAAAACAAGGAAAAGTGGGCCTTAGGAGCAACTACATTAAAAAATTATTTTTATGTGGATGATTGCCTGTCAGGAGCAGACAGCTTAGCAGAAGCACTACAAATCAGACAAGAACTGGTTAAAATCCTTAAACCAGCCGGATTCAATTTGAGAAAATGGTGCTCAAACAATACTCAGCTATTGGAGGACATCCCGAAGGACGATATATGCAGCAGTATTAATTTAGGTGATGCATTGGAACAATTAAGTGTGAAAACTTTAGGCATAATTTGGATGCCTAAAGAAGACACGCTGAGAGGAATCACAAGACGTGTAATCCTCTCAGAAATAGGGCAAATATTTGATCCATTGGGACTATTTGCGCCTGTGGTAGTACGTGCCAAAATCCTACTGCAACACATCGCGTTCATAAAATTGGAAATGGATGCCGAGTTGCCAGCTAATCTAGAAAATCAGTGGGAGGCATATCGTGCGGATTTGCAAGAATTAAATCAAATGCAAATGCCCAGGCACATATACGACAGAAAGGTGCCAACTACGCGTCAAATACACACTTTTGTAGACGCTTCAGAAAAGGCATATGGAGCTGCTGTATACATCCGGGCTACATACAAAAACGGACAGATTTCCGTGAGACTATTATGTGCAAAGTCACGAGTAGCTCCATTGGAAAAGCAATCGTTACCGCGTCTTGAGCTATGTGCAGCAGTGCTGGGAGCAGAACTTACAAACAGAGTTCGACACGATCTCCAAATGGAAGCAGAAAATGTTGAAGCCGTTCTATGGTCAGACTCAACAGTTGTATTATCATGGATTAACTCTCGGGCTTCTAATTTTCATACGTTTGTGGCAAACAGACTCACAAAAATACATGCTGTCTCCAATCCAACACAATGGCGGCATGTATCGTCAGCCCTGAACGCTGCAGATGTACTATCAAGAGGGATACCGGCATCTCAATTAAGTACGCACAATTTATGGCTATATGGACCATTATTCTTGCACGGGCCACGAACCCGCTGGCCAGCACCTTTCAAACCATCGGAACACATGGCTGATACGGCAGAACGGAAAACCAAGATATTCATCATGGCAGTAGTGAACAACAAGGCTCAAAACGAAATGGATAATACGTGGATATACAAAATAAACCACAAGAATTCATTCTACCGACTGCAGCGAATCGTCGCATACGTTCGCAGGTTTATCAGCAAGCTTAACAGGCGTGCAACAACACAGCTTGAAGTAGAGGAATTGGGGGAAGCACGCAGGATCATCATCAAACAGATCCAAGAATGGAGTACGCTTTTGAGTTGCGTCACCTGAGACAACGTCCAGAACAACCACTCCACAGTAAAAGTCCTGTGGCAACATTACCACTAATATTGGACGAATACTCTACCATTAGAGTAGCAACTAGATTGCAACAAGCTCCCGTACCAAGGGACACACGGAACCCGTATTTACTTCCTTACGGGGATCCTATTGTAAAGATGATCTTGCAGAAGCTACACGAAGAAAACATGCATTGCGGGCAAAAGGGCCCTTCGTGGTATTGCTCGACAGCATTATCACATTATCAAGATCAAGTCAATGATCAGAAATATAATTCAAAACTGTGTAAGGTGCACAAGATTTCGGCCCCAACTATTTAAACAAGTCATGGGAGATCTACCGGAGCATCGAGTCTCACAAGCTCGACCATTCCTTAACGCAGGTGTTGACTACTGCGGACCTCTCTGGATTTACCACAAAGTGAGAGGAAAAAGGCCAGACAAGGCATACATAGCTGTGTTCGTATGCTTTGCCACGAAAGCTATACATTTGGAACTGGTGAGCGACTTATCCACATCCTCATTTTTGGGCGCCCTACAGCGCTTCATAGGAAGACGCGGAAAATGTCAAACACTCCATTGTGACAATGCTACAAACTTTGTAGGAGCGCACAACCAATTGAAAGAACTGACTGAGTCAATCCACTCCGAGAAGGCCTCAAGTGCTATTTTTGAATTTTGCATCCAAAAAGGAGTACAGTTCAAATTCATTCCGCCACGTTCACCACATTTCGGAGGCTTATGGGAGGCAGCAGTAAAATCAGCCAAACACCTGATCCTCAAGAACGTGTCAACAGCCAATTTAACATTCGAACAGTTGTCAACAATCATTGTTAATGTGGAAGCAGTACTTAACTCACGGCCATTAACTCCAAACTCAAATGACCCAAACGATTTAACCGCCCTGACGCCAGGTCACCTGCTTATTGGCGAACCATTAGTAGCACAGCCAGATGCAGAAACGGTCCAAAGGAGATCGTTACCCGAACAATGGGAGTTAGTTCAGAGGTTGAAACACACCTTCTGGACACAATGGTCACAAGAGTACCTGCAGGAATTACAGAGTGCTTCCAAGTGGAAGAAACCATACAACAATGTTAAGGAAGGAATGATGGTGATCCTAAAGGAAGACAACGTGCCAATGCTACAATGGCCGATTGGACGAATCATCAAGAAATACCCTGGTCCCGATGGATACGTAAGGGTGGTGGATGTAAAAACTGCTAAAGGAATCTTCAAACGAGCAATTCACAAATTGGCTCCACTACTTCCAAACGTAGAGCCAGGCGAAAAGCGAAATGTTGGACAGTCCAGATGAAGATAATGGGCAAACAACAAAGAGCATGGAGGAGCATGGCGAACCAAAGCCAAAACGCATCGCTACAACACTACCAACTCTAGCAATAACAATTTTAATGATGTTATTTATGCTACCACTGGCTCTGGCGCAGTCAGTAAACACAACACAATTTGACGATAAACCAGGCATATACTACGAAAAAATTGGAACATCCCAATTTACTGGATCTGACTGGACCATTATTGCGTATTATGATTTAAATACGTATTTGGAAGAAATTGAGTCATAAGCCAACGGACTAAAACTAGTAGGAGACATGTGTCCACAACTATCTCCACCAGAACCATGTTTTGCGATGCAACGCCACTTGCATCAGATCTTCGACGAAATAATCACAGGAAATGAATTTCTGCACATTAAGCGGATGAAACGAGCTCCATTGGAAATCGTTGGGTCCATCGCCAAAGGAATATTTAGCATTCTGGACTCAGAACACGCTGAAGAAATGTCACAAAAAATCAAGAAAGTGAAGGTCAATGAAGAATATTTACTGACATTGATGCGGAATCAGACATCAATCATTGACTCAACCATAAATATATTTAAAAGAGATGAAGAAACTGTCAAGAAGCGCTTCAAACAATTAGATCAACAAATGAGTGACCTATCAAATACAGTATCAGATGCAGTAAAGTTACTCCAGTGGTACATTACCATGACCACTCAACTGTCTTTGATAGCGGCAAACTTGCAACGCATACAGGCAGAGTTTACCCATGTGCTAACCGATATCCACCACAACCAAATTAGCCCACTTCTACTGTCTCCAAAGCAACTACACCAGCAGGCCGCACAATTAAGAGCTCATCTTCCACCCGGATTGGCGTTGCCAGGATCGGACACTGACATAATGCCATTATACAAACTCATGAAGGCGGAGGGAACCATAGTGAAGGATCATGTGATCTTCAAGATCACCTTGCCTCTTGTGTCCACCGAGACCCTGGAATTATATAACTTAATTCCCATTCCTGCAATCGGTCATCATGGGATCATGATCATGGATGTTGAAATCCCAATTATCGCAGTGAATAGACACAGAGACCAGTACATTGGTCTGTCAACAAAGGACCTGGCACAATGCTACCCAATGAAGGAAGAAGAATACATTTGTTTCGACAAACAAACAACTTTCACTACTAATAGTAGCTGTGAGTTTCAATTGTTTAGAGAAAAGACTTCATCAATGTGCCATATCAAGCAAACCAACAAGCCGTTTGTATGGTACGACCTGCATTAAAAAATCGCTGGATATTTGCGACAATATCGCCGATGGAATTATCAGCAGTATGCGATGACAACATGATCAGCGTGACCATTAATCAAGGAGGCCTTCTAGTTATGGATCCAGGGTGCACATTAAAACACCCTGCACTTCACGTTTCTGGTCACCGTGTGGAAACCACCGGATTGCTGAAATTATCGTATGCACGATTTGGTAACTTCTCATCTAGCACAGAACCAAATAAAAAGAAAGCCACCTTTATAAACAACACTTTGCAATTAGGCTCTCAGGAACTAGAGAGTTTAAGCAATCAACTATTAGCTACGACCCAGATGAAACTTCCAAATGAACTTGAAGTACCCCACCACCACCATTACATATCATATGCAGCGCTAGCAACATCCATAATATTACTGGTTGCATATGTAATAAAGGTGTGGAGTACAAAGAGACCCGTCAACCTTCAACCAGGCCAACATGAGATGACCCAACAGAAGGAAGGAAGAGAATCTAACAAACTACAGGCATCCAGTTCACAGGAATTCGAGATCAACATAGAGTAATGTTGAACAAGTGTTCAACGGCCGGGAGTATGTTGGTGCTTGGTTTAAATAAATATAAGTACACAAAACACCACTACATTCTACACAAATATTACCCCAATTATATTAAGTAAATAATTCCCATATTGTACACACATGTGACCCATAATTAATAAGCAAATCTCGGGTGATCCTCTCATAGCAGTTATTGGCTATCAATTCATTGAGTACCCCTGCTAGGGTCAGCAATAATCAATAAGTTGCTGACCTAGCAGCTACATAATGAAAGGTGGAGCTAAAATGACCTATGCAGCGGGGCCTATATAAGTAGAGTCTAGTTCTTAGGCTAATTAGAATTCAATATCTGTAAGCAACGGGTGTGCATCGCTGTGTCTTTGGCCCCCAGTTACAATATAGATTCTCTAACCTTCGTGGTCCACCCAATTCAAGTGTTGGTTGCGACAGCCCTATGCCACTAGATTATGTTCTAGGGGCATCTTTATTATAAATAATAAAAATATAAATAAATATACATATATATATATACCCTGCAATTTGATTTGCGTTTTTATTTGAAACAACCGTTTTTAGATGAGCTGCAAAAGTGAGTGCTCTTTTTTCGTCTGAACACTTGCCAGTTGGGCATCGTATAGGTGAAATTATCTCGGTGGGGGCAGTTATGGTTGGGTGAGCTTTCCACAGCGGATATTTGATGCTGGTGGGGGAAAGCTTCTCGATGTATTGCCGCTGTGCTATTGCTTCTTCTTGTCTAAGCGCTTTTGCTAAGGTTCGAGAAGCTGCCTTTAGGCGATATTTTGCTGCCGGTGATCGAGACATTTGCCATTCTCGCCTGAGTCGTCTTTTCTCTGTTACAAGAAGTTCAATTAGTCGGTTGTTAGACTTGTGTTTTTCCTGGGTGTGGCCAATGTTTGGGGTGGAGATATCAGCTGCTTCAATGAGCATCGACTCTAGTGCAGAGGTGCAAAACTCGATGTCTTCTTCGTCGTCCAATTTGGGATTTAGCTCGATATGGGTGCTTATATTTGTCTTAAATCTGAGCCAGTTTGTTCTATAATTTGTTAGTCCGAATAGGTGCTCTGTTAGTTGAGGATATGTTAATACAGTGTAAATTACTGGCGAGTGATCTGATGACAATTCTGCTAGTGAGTCTGCCCTTATTAAGTTGTGCGTAATTCCCCTGGTGACTGCGAAGTCCTTTAGATCTGGGAGCTTACGTGGATCTGTTGGCCAGTACGTGGGCTTTTTCGGTGAGGCGTAGCCCAATTTGTTTGCTGGGTTGATGATTGTGTTATATAGCTGTTTGCCTTTTGGATTTACCAGGCGGGATCCCCAATCAGGGTGCTTGGCGTTGTAGGCTCCTGCAGCAATAAATCGCACTCCGAGTGTGTTGAAGAAGTCAGTAAACTCTCTTTCAGAGATTGAGAATCGTGGTGGACAGTAGAGTGCAGTCACGGTTGTACTGCCGAAAGTGGTTTGGACACTTATTGAAGTTGCTTGTAGGTATTGTTTGGCAAATCCATTGTGGAGACAGTGTTTAATCCGGTTTTTGATTAGGATGCCAGATCCTCCGTGAGCCTTGCCATCTAGGTGATTTGTTGCGTAGAATGCATATTTAGGTATTTGGAAGTTGTTTTTGTTGGTAAGGTGAGTTTCCGATAACAGGATGATATCAATATCATTTGAGTCCAGAAACAATTCTTGTTTGTGCTTGGAAATGCCGTTTGCATTCCATAGTCCTATATGTAGTCCAGACATTATTTATTGTTGTCCAAAAGCTTTTGAATGAGCAAGTTTTGGTTCCGCATAAGTTCCTGCATGTAATTTTGCATGAACGTCATGAAGTTTGTCATGTTTTGATTTAGCGAGATCAACAACGTTTCGATCCCGTTGGGTTGCTGGCCGAGTACAGGTGGACTTGGGGCCGCATTGTTTGAGATTGTAGCGGGATTTACAGATGTAGAGGGCTGTGAACTTCCGTTGCGCAGCACGCTTGCAAATGTTACTCCAGGAGTAGTTGTCGTTGGAGCAGCTGATGACCTTACAGTTCTTGAGAAGAATATATAGGATGCACTGCATTGGATTTTAATGCTCGTGCATCAGGTTGTGGGATTTTGTTTCTGTTTAATATATTTGAGACGGACTTCACCTCAAAGCCCTTCTCTTCCAATGCCTCTACAATTTCCTGAGGCGGAACCGAGGGTTCAATGCCTTTAATCACGGCTTGAAGACCTTTGGCACTCTTTAATTGGAATGTGTAGAAGTTTACATTCTCCGTTCTAAAGTACTTTTCTATAGTACGATAGAACTGTTCGTTGTTTGTTTGGACTTTAGTTTCTCTTATGTTCCCCCTGTTAAGTGGGGTCACATAAAAGTTGTCCTTACCTACTAGGGCCACCAACTTAGGCACCAATGAAGTGCAGTTTGCACCACGGATGTAAAATGGTGGTGGCTTGGCTACTGAGGGTTTCGTTTGGGAAACTCCTTCTTGAGATTCCGGCTGATTTGCCAGAATTTGGAATCTGTTGCCATCCAGAGCTTTGCGTTCAGCAATGTAGCCTTTGGACATTTTAGGAGTGTTGCCTCTTTTAGTATGAGGACTAACCTTTCGCTTGTTTATATTAATATATCTGTCCATATCAGTCTGAACAGAAGAATTTGGATTCACCGTCACTGGATGGGCAGATTTTGTTGAGGTAGTCTGCTGGACGGTGATTGAAGCTATTGCAGACTTTGCGGCTGTTGAAGTTGTCGTTGAATCAGTAGATGCAATCGTTGTTGTTGTGAGCGCGCTGACGGCGGTCGGCGAACCCAATGACCCAATTAACATTTCAGGTGTAAGCGAATTTGACGATGAAGCGCATTCGGCGCTCCAAGACAAATAGTTGCACTTTTGGATTCAGCGCTTGTTGTTGTTGTGGTGGTCGGAGACACTACTGAGAAGTATGCATTGTTGCGTTGAATAGATAGGCGACACTCGTTTTGTTGCTGGAGAAGTTGTTCTTGTAGCTGTTGCTGGCGAGATTCTAGTGAAGATGGCCCCAAGTTAGTCTCTTTACACGTTGGCATTGCTAGTAAACTTAGATATTTACTAATTATTATTATTTGTAGTTACAAATAACAATATAAATTGTGATTGGGCGTCTTTGTGGCGACTGAAAGCCCTGTCACTTTAGTTTAGCGTACGGCTGCTGGATTACTTGTAGGAGGAGTGGGCAGAAGTGGGTTTTCGACCTTCCAACATTTCTAGAACGCGATACCGATCTATTAAAAAGTTGTTCAGGTCGGACCAGGATGAGAGGTCAGTCTTGTTTGGGATGGATTGTTCCCATAATGCGATGGTGGCGTTGGACAGTTTGGATGTACAAAGCGCCACAAAGAAAACGTCCTTGTTCTCCGTCGTATCACCGGATCGCGTGAGCGTGGTAAGCATGGTGGTCTGGATACTTTCATGGCGGCGCAAGTCTCGTGAACGACTGCTGGAAGCTTAAGGAGAATCTTCATCTGGCTGGCAACAAGCTGTCTTTTGTTTTCAAACCGAGCTTGAAGATTCTCCCAAGCCGCATGGAAACCATCATTAGTGAGTGGGGAACTGGAAACAATTGCCTTTGCCTCGCCGCGCGTTTTGGACACCAGATGATACAGCTTTTCAACTGGTGCCAACCTCGGATTCTTCACATAAAAGGCTGTAAACAAGTCGCGGAACGTGGGCCACTGATTATAGTCGCCCGTGAACACGTCCACCTCACACGGAGGTAGCAGATAGCCAGCATGGTCGTTCGGATTTCGGGGGCGTTCTGGGACGCAGGAGTTGTAGTGGACGACTGGAGTCGCTGTATGCGTTCTCCTAAGGTGCTACACCATATATACGTATGCATATTTGGATTGCACCGTCACCAAATTGGTCTTGCTTTCTTCGCTCGCGTCAGCCGTAAGGGCTCTGGTACATGATAAAAACTCGGATTCGACTCTGCTTCACAGGACCTTTGTCTGCTCCAAGTGCATTTTCATCGAAAACAATGGCGTGTCACCCTCGAGGGAGCCCACTGTGTTGACCTCGAAATCGGTCAGACCGTCACAAGGACAGTCGCTGGGACTCAGATCGGGTGGGAGCGGAAACCGTGACGCGTGGAATCGATTGGGAGCTAGAGTCGGAGTGCGCGGGCGAGGGAATGCGACTGCAGACGGATGCTCTTTTGGGCGTACTGGTGATGATTGAGCTTTGGAGGAACGCTTGACGGTGTCGGTATTGCGGGATACCTTGGAATTAGATAGCGGCGTGGATGGCGATGTGGATCGACGGGGCACTGCTAGACGATCGATTTTGCGGCTGTTTTTAGCAGGATCTGTGGGCATAGCTGGTTTGGACTAGAACGAGTCACGAAGGATATCGTGTTGGTCAACGAATTTGACCGTAGTGGACTGTATGATATCGAATTTGGAAACCGAACAGATGCGTCGGCAAATCGATGAGTTGAATAACAATAAATTAAAATATATATTTTGTAGATGAAATCCAAGACAAAATGAGAATACATAATTTAAAAATGTGATTTGTGTGGTGACTGTAGCTTATGTGGTCCAGTGGAAACGGTCCAAAACCATTGAGCGCTATTTCGATTGTAGCTTTTCGGATTTATTTATTCAGATGATTTTATTTGCTGCAGGCGGGTCGAAAAGCCGCTAAGATTTGGCCGTGGCTGGAATGCCCCATGCTTTATATTCCACGGTATTTTATTAGATTTAAAACTTTGGAAAATAAATTTAAAAAAAAAAAAAAAAACAGGAATATTTTAAATCGATTTCGCTTGAAATACGAAACTTTTTGTGGAAATTTGTCAACAAAATTAAATTTTATTTACGGAAATTATTAGTCACACACACACGAAAAAGCCGAAACTGTTAATACGGAAGTGGAATAATTTTTTTTAAATATTTATTCTGAATTTTATTAATTTTCATTTGAGAAAGTTAATTTTTATTTTATTTATTGCTGGAGATGCGATTATCGTGACGGTGATCGAAGTCGCGATCGTGATCGTCATGTGCTGACAATTGGTGGTTTATTTACTTTTGGAAATTCGCAAATTTTTATTAATTTTGCGCTATTAGTTAAACAATTGATGTGAAAGTGAAAAGCAAATGCCGAAAAATTTATAAAATTGGTGCGGGAAACCAATGAAAAAAAAGATACCGTAATGTTTACTGTAATGTTTTATATACACAAGTAGGTAAATGCCGGTGCTCCTGTGTATGTGTTTATGTTGCATATGTACATATGTATATTAGTTGTATCTGAAAACTTGCGAGTGGATTTTTTTGTAGTTTCTGGAGACGCGGTGCACTTGTTGGAGCTAATTTACAGGTAAGATCGGTCTCGTGAAATTCGGCCAAATATGGGAAACTAACGCACTTTTAATTTTCAGCTTGCACTTGCACTCACGTATGCATATGGATATGTATATGTGTAGATAATATTGTCGGGATTGAAAACAATAAAAAATCGAACAGAATGGACTGGAATTGCTAGGATAAGCTACTAAATCAGGATAGATGAATTAAAGACAATGGAATGTCCACACAAATTAGAGTGAAAAGTCGCTATGGAAAAGAGCGGGAAACTTTTCACTACAGGTATGTATGTATGTTTGTATATGTATTGGTGAATTAATGGAATGGCAATAAGAATGTTTCTACTAATCAGATTCTCCACCGATGCGAAGCTGGGGCTTGTGGAAGGAGATCCGACTCGAAGGACCAATGATTGTAGAGGGGCGAAGCTTCTGATCTGAGAGCCCAGAAATATTACCCAATTGTTGAAGGAATGAATTGAAGACGCGCGGTAACTTGGTTAAACACAGGACAATTTATTGCACATAAGTACCGGGACACAATTATATGAGGCGTTATAGAATATACTAGCTTTTGCCCGTGGCTTCGCACGCACTGCTACTTCACTCGTGGAAGGCGCATTATATCGTCCTCTGTGTTCTCCGACAGGAACTTTATTTGCATGGATTACGACATTAAAGTCGGGAGTACTTGCTGGAACACTCTCTATCGCAGATCCTGGATGAGGCGAGCCTCGCGCTCTAGAGACAATTGTCTGGCTCTCTGAACTATATGTCTATCTCGATCCTGGCTACGGCGAGCCTCACGCTCTACTGAAGATTCTCTCTCTCTCTCTCAGCTCTATTTCTATCCCGAAGCTGGCTGATGCGAGCATCACGTTCCGCTGACGTTTCTTCATCTCTTGCTGAAGGTGTTCTTCTGGCATTCACTGTACTACGACCTATGTTCCTATATTTCTGTACAAAACCAAAATAATAAACTCAACAACCAAAAATCATTTTTTGAACTTAAATACCTTAAATACTACGGTTCTCAAAATATTTAAAAAATGTGTTTATTTACGACTTCGCATTAGAAATCTTGAAATTATCAATGGTTCTCTAATTTATTAAACATGTTATTGTACACAAAAACCTTCCTCTTGAATCACTCTATCTATTAAAATAAAGCAAGCAAGTCGTCCCTGCCGACATTGTGTATACCCTGTACGAACTAGTTATTATATTAAATGAAGTCAAACACCCTCGATATAGCGATTAATTTCATAAATAATTTTCTTTAATATGCCGCAAACAGTGAACGCATGCTATCTCGCTCACTCTTGCCAGCCAATATCGCCCTAAGCGCTTCAGTACAAAACGCATCAACGTATATCTCCAATATTTATTGTCCGATTTCGACTAAATTTAGTCAGATGATGCACTTTGGCCATAATATTAGGTGTGCCAAATAAGAATGTGATTCCTTAAAACTGCTCTAATAATTAGTTTTTTCTGAATTGCGGGGGCGGAAGTGGGCGTGGCAAAAATTTTAAACTCTCTTGATATGCGTAGTCACTAGACAAATGATCGAACAACCTCAAAATCGCAATCAATTCAAAACAAAGTTCCCTTTTACATGCAGCAGCAGCGAGCGCATGCTATCTCGCTCTTTCTTATCTGCCAATGCCGCCTTGGCATTTCAGTACAAAACGGATATAGGTATATCTTCGATGTTTATTGTCCGATTTCGACAAAATTTGGTGAGTTGGTCCAGTTTGGGTTTACCAAGTAAGAATACGATATCTTGAAAGCAGCCCTAGTTATCGTTTTTTTTAAATTGCGAAGGCGGAAGTGGGCGTGGCTAAAATTTGAAACAAACTTGATCAGCTTTGACATTAGACGGATGCTCACACCAAATTTGGTAGCTCTAGCTCTTATAGTCTCTGAGATCGAGTGGCTCATACGGACAGACGGACGGACGGACGGACGGACGGACGGACGGACGGACGGACAGACGGACGAACAGATGGACAGACGGACATGTCTCAATCGACTCGGCTGTTGATGCTGATCAAGAATATATATACTTTATGGGGTCGGAAACGCTTCCTTCTGCCTGTTACATACATTTTAGCGACTTTAATATACCCTTTAACCCTTTGGGTACAGGGTATAAAAAACCGCATCCAAATCCGTTGTGTAGTTTTAAAGATCTAAGCATACATGCATACAGACAGACGCAGGAAGCGACTTTTCTTTATACTATGTATAGAAGTTACTTTTTGTAAGTTTACGGGGCCAAGAAATCTCGGATGACGATTGGATATACCGGGGAGGAAAAAAACCAACTTTTCAAGATGGAGTTTTCCTTAGAACTTAGCTTAGTAATTATACTAGTGTGCCGGTTCGGTGATCGCCGAGGATTTGTTGTTTGTGGCTGCACACTGGAAGTCGTCACTGTGGAAATGTTGATGCGATGGAAGAGTGTGTGGTGCCACTCCTGGCATACGCGGTAATTATGGACACTAGGACACTCTCGCAATGGATGGCCACGTGCAAGACAATTGATACATTTTTTTTTTTTTTTTTTTGCGTTTATTTATTAATTGTTGGATCTCTTATATAGTGTATAAGACTAACAACAATTTCCTAGTTTTATCTTAATCTGATACGTAACCTAGCATCAGAAGGATGCTTCATTAATCTTTGGCCCTGATTATTTGCTAGAGGGTTGGAAGGTCATTTCGTTGGAGACGAGTTCTATCGCATGCTCGGGTTAATGATTTGGCGAGGGTACTCGGATGGGCCTTCAGCTTAGCGGTGTACTTTAGCTGTTGTACCTTTATTTCGGTTAGTACACTAGGAATATGTAGGTCTTTCTGTAAGTTTTCATTTCTGATATACCAAGGTGCTCCCGTGATAGTTCTGAGAACCTTGGATTGAGCCCTTTGTATGGTTTCGATGTTGCTCTTGCTTGCGTTTCCCCACAGTGTAGAGCCGTACGTCCAGATGGTCAACTAACCAATTCGGATTTTGAAAGGCTAATTCTACATTGGATGCCATCAGACGTGTGGTGGATATCGCTACAAAAGCAATCGGCGGCTCAAGGTGGAAAGGAGGGACAAAGGAATACTGCCTGGTTGTTACATTGGATGTCCGTAACGCCTTCAATACGGCGGACTGGGGCTGCATTCTTGATGCTATCCAACGCTTCGGAGTGCCACCCTATTTGTGCGCCATCATCAGGAGCTTTTTTAAGGAGAGGCAGCTTCTCCTAAGTACTACCGAGGGTCCCATTGATCGTCTTGTGACCGCTGGAGTTCCTCAGGGCTCTGTCCTTGGGCCACTCCTGTGGAATATAAAGTATGATGGATTGCTACGCTTATCGATGGATTCGAGCACCGAACTAGTTGGTTACGCAGACGATGTGGCTGTGGTAATCGTTGCCAAGGAGCTGCGTAATGCTGTGGCTGCGGCGAACGTGGCCATATCGGTTATTACAAACTGGCTGCGCTCGGTAGCCCTGGAGCTTGCAGCACAGAAGACAGAGGCAGTCCTTATCAGCTCAAGGAAGTTGGTTGTGCAAGCCAATATAGTCGTGGATGGTACACCAGTAGTCTCAAAGTGGGCCATTAAATATCTGGGAGTCTGGCTGGACTCGAGGATGAGTTTTCGCGAGCACCTGCAGCATGTACAAACAAAGGCGGCAGAGTCTGGTAGAGCATTATCCAGAATCATGCTGAATACTCGTGGACCAAAGCAGGAGCGCAGATTATTGCTGATGAGCGTAGTACGGGCAATTATTCTGTACGCAGCGGAGATCTGGTGCACGGCAATGCAAACGAGGAGCTACAGCAGAGGCATTAAGGCGACATATCGCCTATGTGCTCTCAGGGTCTGCTGCGGTTTCAGAACGTTGTCTGATGAGGCGGCGCTGGTCATAGCGGGCATGATACCCATTGATTTGCTGGCAACCGAAGCAAAATTGATAGCTGACGCAATTAGGGTTGGTATACCAAAGATGCAGGCTCGTGCGGACGCAAGGACAAGGAGTCTGGAGACCTGGCAGACTAGGTGGGACTCATCCACCAAAGGCAGGTGGACTCACAGGCTCATCCCAAAAATTGACGCGTGGCTAAGCAGGAGCCATGGACAAGTTAACTTTGCCCTGACTCAACTCCTAAGTGACCACGGGTGTCTTGGTCAGTACCTCCGAAGATTTGGCAACGCTACATGCAGTAACTGTCTGGCGTGTGGCGACGGGGTTATAGAGGACGCAAGCCATGTTCTCTTTGTTTGCAGCAGATTTCATAACGAGAGGCTACATATGGAGCCAGTGGCTGGGTGCAGGCTTACCGCTGACAATCTGGTGGAGCGTATGTTGGCTGATACTAGTATTTGGGCGGCAGTCAGCAAATTCTCAGGATCAGTGACGTCGGAACTGCGAAGGACAGAAAGAGAGAGGGCGACATAGAGGATGCGAAGGCTTCTGCGAAGCAATTCCCCCAGGGACGTCCCGCAGGGTCCCGCATTGTATTTCTCTTGTTCTGTAATTCCTATTACCATTTTGTTGATTTTTGTTCTATTTCTTGTTGAATCTTTTGATTGTTATACAGTTGCAATAAATGAATTAAAAAAAAAAAAAAAAAAAAAAAACAGAGTTGTAGAGGAGAACTTTGAATTCCAAGCATAGGGGAGATCGAGAGTTGATAAGCCAATGTAGTCCGATTGCCTTAAGCTTTAGTTGCTTTTTCTTGGCTTCGATATGCTTACGTCAAGTTAATCTTCTGTCGAGCTGAACTCCAAGATACACAACATCGTCGGATTGAGGCACTGGCAAGTTGTTGAGCGTCAATGATGGACAGTTTCTTCTATTGAGGGTAAACGTAACGTGCTTACATTGCTGTTCATTTACACGGATGCGCCAATCTGCTAGCCAATTTTCAATTTCCTTTAAGTGGGTTGCCAGTTGCTCAGCAGCTTTGATCGGACATTTGGAGCGGCTAAGGATAGCCGTCTCATCGGCGAAAGTAGATGTCATGAGTGTACGATTTGTTGGTATATCCGCTGTATACAAAATATATAGTGCTGGACCCAACACGCTGCCTTGAGGTACACCTGCTTTTGATTCGAAGTCATCAGAGGTGAAGCTATTACATCGTACAGCGAATTTTCTGTTGGATAGATAAGATTCCATTAGCCTGTGTGTATATTGTGGAAGCGACGCTTTTATTTTGTATATTAGGCCGTCAAGCCAAACTCGGTCAAAGGCTTGGGCGACGTCGAGAAAAATTGCTGTTCAATATTTTGCTCGAATGCTGTACGGATCTCTGAGGTGATCCGGTTGACTTGTTTAATTGTGCCATGCTTTTCAGGAAGGCCAAACTGATGATGTGGGATTATATTTTGGTTTACCAGGATTGTATTTATACGGAGTTGTAGGACCTTTTCAAATAGTTTTGAAAGACTTGGCAATAAACTGGATGGATCTGTACGATGATGGCTGTGTTTTGTCTTTTCCGGGTTTTGGAATCATTAAGATTACTGATTTTTTCCAACTTATTGGAAAGTGATCAGTTTTTACTATCGCGTTGAAAAGTTAGCAGATGTATCGCACGGCACAGATCGGGAGTTCTCGGATCATTTTCGGGGTTATTTTGTCATGGCCGTTCGACTTTCTTGGGTTATGATAGTTTTTAATAATTGCAGAAATTTCCTCCACTTGGAATTTCGGTTTCTCGGTTTCCACTGGTGTGCTTAGAGGGGGAAGCTGGAATGAGTTTGTTAACGGGTTTGGCAGAAACACCGTTTTTAGATGAGCTGCAAAAGTGAGTGCTCTTTTTTCGTCTGAACACTTGCCAGTTGGGCATCGTATAGGTGAAATTATCTCGGTGGGGGCAGTTATGGTTGGGTGAGCTTTCCACAGCGGATATTTGATGCTGGTGGGGGAAAGCTTCTCGATGTATTGCCGCTGTGCTATTGCTTCTTCTTGTCTAAGCGCTTTTGCTAAGGTTCGAGAAGCTGCCTTTAGGCGATATTTTGCTGCCGGTGATCGAGACATTCGCCATTCTCGCCTGAGTCGTCTTTTCTCTGTTACAAGAAGTTCAATTAGTCGGTTGTTAGACTTGTGTTTTTCCTGGGTGTGGCCAATGTTTGGGGTGGAGATATCAGCTGCTTCAATGAGCATCGACTCTAGTGCAGAGGTGCAAAACTCGATGTCTTCTTCGTCGTCCAGTTTGGGATTTAGCTCGATATGGGTGCTTATATTTGTCTTAAATCTGAGCCAGTTTTTTCTTTTTTATAATCGGAACAAAGAACTCGAAAAGGTTCATACATAAGGTAGTTAGTAGTACATCGTGGAAGTGTTAGAGGAATATAGTTTCTAGTAGGTCTACAAGGAACTGTTAGTTTTACTCGGTTCAATAGCTCGGGAGAGTCTATATCCCCGTTAAGGAGCTTGTGCATAAATATGACGCCAAGCATTAATCTAGGATTAGAAAGGGAAGGAAGGTCAAGTAAAAGAAGTCTACTAGAGTACGAAGGCAAGTTGATATTACGATCCCAGTTCAGACCACGAAGAGCAAAGAGAAGGAACTGTTTTTGAACTGATTCTATTCTTGCTTTATGTGAATCGTATTGGGGTGACCATATGCAGGTTGCATATTCTAAAATTGGACGAACCAATAAGGTGTAAAGAACCTTGGTTGTATATGGATCGACAAATTCCTTTGACCATCTTTTAACAAATCCAAGAACACCCATGGCTTTTCCGACAGTAGTGCTTATATGGGACTTAAAAGTCAATTTATGGTCCATAAGTACTCCCAAGTCAATCATCTCATTAAGTCTGGTTAATGGAACGTTATTAAGAAAGTAGGTAATTAACTGAGGAGTGTTTCTGAAAAAAGTCATGACCTTGCATTTAGATGTGTTTAGGTTTAATAAATTGTGTCGACACCAAGATTGAAAGTTTTGGAGGTCAGACTGCAACCGTGAAGGTGATATAAAATCTTTGTAGCTGAGACAAAGCTTTAAATCATCTGCATACATGAGGACACGAGAATGTATTATAAAGGATGGAAGATCGTTAATAAAAAGGGTGAATAGCAGTGGTCCCAGATGACTACCCTGAGGCACCCCCGAAGTTACTTGGATGGTCCTTGAACTTGAAGACTTGAATAGAACTTTCTGTGTTCTGTCTGTCAGGTATTCACGAATCCAACAAATTAAAGGGCTTGGGAAGCCAATTTTGTTTAATTTTAAAAGAAGAAGTGTATGATTAACAGAATCAAAAGCCTTGCTGAAATCAGTATAAATGACATCAGGCTGTCTTGCATTCCTAAATCCTTCGATCGTTAAAGATGTAAATTCTAATAGGTTAGTGGTAGTAGATCTACGTTTCACAAACCCATGTTGAGATGGTGAAATAATAGATCTACAAAAATGTTGCAATTGAGAAGTGATTAACTTTTCAAATGCTTTAGGAATAGCGGACAATTTAGAAATACCCCTATAATTGGATGCTTCGGACTTTTTACCATTTTTATGAAGAGGAATTATATAAGATTCCTTCCATATAGACGGAAAATGACAAGATTTAACGGACAACGAAAAAAGTTTTTGAAGTGGCTTACATAGAGCCTCAGCACAAAATCTGAGTACACAACCAGGTATTCCATCAGGACCAGGTGTGTACACAGGTTTTACTAAATTAAGCACGCTAACAAGCGAACTTTCATCGATTGAAGGACTACAAATACAATTAGACCTATTTATCTGATAAGGATACAAAAGATTCGCTCGGTATTCCGTTGAGGAATATGTTGTTGTTGCTATATTATTTCCAAACGATAAGATTGATGGGTGGACCTCCATCTTACGTTTAGAATTCACAAAACTATAAAACTGTTTAGGATCACGGGAAAACTCAAGCTTACAACGCTTGAGGTAATTATTATAGCAGTGCTTGTTAAGCAACATAAAATTGGAGCGAGCAACTGCGTAAAGAGCAAAGTCTGAAGAACGTCCCGATTTCTTGTATTTTTTATAATATCTGGATTTGACATTTTTCAAGTTGGATAGCTCACGAGAAAACCAGGAAGGTCGGTGAGACGACACTGGAGCCCTCAGTGGGACACAAACCCTAAAAAGCGAACCGAGAGTATCATAAAACAACGAGATAGCAAGATCCATGTCTGAGCAACTATATAAGGATGACCAGTCAGTTCTCAGAATGAGCTCATTCAGTTTAACAAAGTTAGTCTTGCGAAAATTACGAGATTTAATCACAGGACTGACACCAACAATCGGTGCACGAAACGACAGATCTACAGATAAATCCAGAGTAGGATGAAAATTGTCTTCGGGCAAGACTAGAGGGTCGGTTCTAGTTACTGCACAGTTGGTGGAATCCAACACAAATATCAGATCTAAGGATCTGCCTATGTTATTTCGCACAGGGTTTATTTGAGCTAATGATAACTTAAAAAGGCCATCAACGAAGCAGTGAGATTTAGAAGGAAGCAACAAAGCAGATTCATCAGATTGAGACCATACTATTTCTGGTAAATTAAAGTCACCAAAGACGATTAAGATATCTCTATTAGAAAGCAATGAAGAAATATATCGAATAGAATCTAAATGTTTTGCGTCCACCGCCATGTCGGATTGTGGCGGAACGTAAGAACAAGTAATGTAGACAGAGAAAGACTTGAATCTGACCTTAACACTAACAAACTCAATCTCCAGAATGTCCGGTGAATGAATTTGGTCAGAAGTTAAGGCCGAGTCAACTGCAATCAGAACTCCTCCGCCTACACGAGAAGTCCCATCACATCTAAAAATTTAAAATTTTGCGGAAAGAACAGATGCATCGTTAATATCGGGTTTTAACCATGTCTCAGTAAACACTAAAATTTTAAATTCAAATGCTAGACTATCTAGATAGAGTCTAGGAAGCTTAGATTTAAGTCCTCTCACGTTCTGATAGGCCAGATGAAGGGACGAGATTAGTTTTTTGGAACACCAGCAGATGCTGATATTCCGGAAGATGAAGAATTAGATGGGATAGAAAGCCTAACCGGATCTAGAGTTTTCTTTTTGGCCGTGTATTCTTTTACTAAAATGTGATCCGGCCAAAAACTGCTATGACATATACAGTCGAACAGTTCAACTGGAACACTTATTTTAAAAGAGGATATCTCCCTCGAATATTTAAATTTAAATTTTTCCACCGCTATTTTAGCATTATAGTGATGAGCTTGAATTTTTGTCTTAATAAAAGCTAAGACATCATCCGACGAATGTTCGGGATCAAGCCTTGAAACAAATATATGTTTCTTAGGTGGAACTCCAGTTAAAGGTTTATAGGAACCAGGCCGCAAATCAACCGCAGCGTCAGCGACCACGATTGAATCCGCCTGCGTGTCGGGTATTGCACCTCCATCTGGACTACTATCGGCAATATCAACAGTTATTGATAATTGCCCGGACTTCTCGGATACTACAGCTTTGTTCGTCTGCAAAGAGAGACCATTTCCTGGAGAAACGGAGATAGCCTCTTCCTTGCGACCACCTTGAGAAATGGGGGTGGTAAACGAAATAAGCTGCGGAGGATTTGTCACAGTGAGCAGTGAAGGAGTTTGTGGAGCTACGGCCGAGACGGGATTGGGCACAGGCAAATGCAAGGACAGATTGCGCATACTGGTTTTCTTGCGCTTTGGAGACTCATTTAACAGCTTATAGCTGCTAAATTCGCTTTCCACAGCATTGAACTCATCGTAGAGTTTACGAAAACCAGATGACAATTTCTTCAATCTATCCCTGGTTTGCCTCATAAACACCCTCATTTCAATCTCAACCTCACGGCATGAGTCACAACCCCATTTGAGCCCCCCTTTTTGCTCCAAACAATCCTTTACCCTGGCTGTGTAGCCAGCACATTTAACGTGCATGACGTTGTCACACAGCCAACAGCAAAGAAATACGTTATGGGGTGAAGGGGGGTTCAAACACTTTTTGCTTGAGCAGACAGACATTTTTTAATTCAATTAATACTCAAAAATTTTATAAAAAAAATTAAATATCAAAAAGGCCAAAGAAAAAACTCACTCAGATTTATTAAGCAAATTATTAATTCAAACTCACAGAGAAAATTAGTGCAAGAACTAAGAGAACTAAGCACTACACAAATACACGTATCACTTGTACGCGAGACAGAGATAGATGCGAGCGCGAATAAAAGAAATTAGAAAAAAAGAGAGCGGGAGAACCAACAGCACTGCACATGCAACAACAATGCGTTGGCGAGAGCGCGAGAGCGGTTTTAAAGCGGTAAAAAGTACAAACGCAAGAGCAAAGAATAACAAAAACAACAACACTGCTGTAAAAAGTTTTGTTGTTTTTTTCAAATATTAAGTTCAATGCTTTGATTTTGCTTTTGTAAAGTTAATTAAACAAAAAGCGCAATGACAAAAATTTAAATGACAGAATAATGTCAATAGTTATTGCTAAATAATTAGCTGAATTTTTAGGCAGGCTCGGTGAGTTTAAAACCGAAATAAAAGAAATTATGCAGAAGCACAGAAAAACACGTCTATCCACGATGAAGAAAGAAACGATGTATGTTTGTTCTATAATTTGTTAGTCCGAATAGGTGCTCTGTTACTTGAGGATATGTTAATACAGTTCAATGCTTTGATTTTGCTTTTGTAAAGTTAATTAAACAAAAAGCGCAATGACAAAAATTTAAATGACAGAATAATGTCAATAGTTATTGCTAAATAATTAGCTGAATTTTTAGGCAGGCTCGGTGAGTTTAAAACCGAAATAAAAGAAATTATGCAGAAGCACAGAAAAACACGTCTATCCACGATGAAGAAAGAAACGATGTATGTTTGTTCTATAATTTGTTAGTCCGAATAGGTGCTCTGTTACTTGAGGATATGTTAATACAGTGTAAATTACTGGCGAGTGATCTGATGACAATTCTGCTAGTGAGTCTGCCCTTATTAAGTTGTGCGTAATTCCCCTGGTGACTGCGAAGTCCTTTAGATCTGGGAGCTTGCGTGGATCTGTTGGCCAGTACGTGGGCTTTTTCGGTGAGGCGTAGCCCAATTTGTTTGCTGGGTTGATGATTGTGTTATATAGCTGTTTGCCTTTAGGATTTACCAGGCGGGATCCCCAATGAGGGTGCTTGGCGTTGTAGGCTCCTGCAGCAATAAATCGCACTCCGAGTGTGTTGAAGAAGTCAGTAAACTCTCTTTCAGAGATTGAGAATCGTGGTGGACAGTAGAGTGCAGTCACGGTTGTACTGCCGAAAGTGGTTTGGACACTTATTGAAGTTGCTTGTAGGTATTGTTTGGCAAATCCATTGTGGAGACAGTGTTTAATCCGGTTTTTGATTAGGATGCCAGATCCTCCGTGAGCCTTGCCATCTAGGTGATTTGTTGCGTAGAATGCATATTTAGGTATTTGGAAGTTGTTTTTGTTGGTAAGGTGAGTTTCCGATAACAGGATGATATCAATATCATTTGAGTCCAGAAACAATTCTTGTTTGTGCTTGGAAATGCCGTTTGCATTCCATAGTCCTATATGTAGTCCAGACATTATTTATTGTTGTCCAATAGCTTTTGAATGAGCAAGTTTTGGTTCCGCATAAGTTCCTGCATGCAATTTTGCATGAACGTCATGAAGTTTGTCATGTTTTGATTTAGCGAGATCAACAACGTTTCGATCCCGTTGGGTTGCTGGCCGAGTACGGGTGGACTTGGGGCCGCATTGTTTGAGATTGTAGCGGGATTTACAGATGTAGAGGGCTGTGAACTTCCGTTGCGCAGCTCGCTTGCAAATGTTACTCCAGGAGTAGTTGTCGTTGGAGCAGCTGATGACCTTACAGCTCTTGAGAAGAATATTCCTGGTGTGGCTTGCGAGGGAATAAGTGTCGAGCCCTGGATACGAGCCGTATATTTCTTTGCGTTAAGACGGGCCTTCAGCAGCGGGCTAGCAGTAGTTGCAGGTTGTAGATAGGATGCACTGCATTGGATTTTAATGCTCGTGCATCAGGTTGTGGGATTTTGTTTCTGTTTAATATATTTGAGACGGACTTCACCTCAAAGCCCTTCTCTTCCAATGCCTCTACAATTTCCTGAGGCGGAACCGAGGGTTCAATGCCTTTAATCACGGCTTGAAGACCTTTGGCGCTCTTTAATTGGAATGTGTAGAAGTTCACATTCTCCGTTCTAAAGTACTTTTCTATAGTACGATAGAACTGTTCGTTGTTTGTTTGGACTTTAGTTTCTCTTATGTTCCCCCTGTTAAGTGGGAACATAAAAGTTGTCCTTACCTACTAGGGCCACCAACTTACGCACCAATGAAGAGCAGTTTGCACCACGGATGTAAAATGGTGGTGGCTTGGCTACTGAGGGTTTCGTTTGGGAAACTCCTTCTTGAGATTCCGGCTGATTTGCCAGAATTTGGAATCTGTTGCCATCCAGAGCTTTGCGTTCAGCAATGTAGCCTTTGGACATTTTAGGAGTGTTGCCTCTTTTAGTATGAGGACTAAGCTTTCGCTTGTTTATATTAATATATCTGTCCATACCAGTCTGAACAGAAGAATTTGGATTCACCGTCACTGGATGGGCAGATTTTGTTGAGGTAGTCTGCTGGACGGTGATTGAAGCTATTGCAGACTTTGCGGCTGTTGAAGTTGTCGTTGAATCAGTAGATGCAATCGTTGTTGTTGTGAGCGCGCTGACGGCGGTCGGCGAACCCAATGACCCAATTAACATTTCAGGTGTAAGCGAATTTGACGATGAAGCGCATTCGGCGCTCCAAGACAAATAGTTGCACTTTTGGATTCAGCGCTTGTTGTTGTTGTGGTGGTCGGAGACACTACTGAGAAGTATGCATTGTTGCGTTGAATAGATAGGCGACACTCGTTTTGTTGCTGGAGAAGTTGTTCTTGTAGCTGTTGCTGGCGAGATTCTAGTGAAGATGGCCCCAAGTTGGTCTCTTTACACGTTGGCATTGCTAGTAAACTTAGATATTTACTAATTATTATTATTTGTAGTTACAAATAACAATATAAATTGTGATTGGGCGTCTCTGTGGCGACTGAAAGCCCTGTCACTTTAGTTTAGCGTACGGCTGCTGGATTACTTGTAGGAGGAGTGGGCAGAAGTGGGTTTTCGACCTTCCAACATTTCTAGAACGCGATGGTGGCGTTGGACAGTTTGGATGTACAAAGCGCCACAAAGAAAACGTCCCTGTTCTCCGTCCTAACACCGGATCGCGTGAGCGTGGTAAGCACCCTTGGATAGTGGTCTGGATACTTTCATGGCGGCGCAAGTCTCGTGAACGACTGCTGGAAGGTTAAAGAGAATCTTCATCTGGCTGGCAACAAGCTGTCTTTTGTTTTCAAACCGAGCTTGAAGATTCTCCCAAGCCGCATGGAAACCATCATTAGTGAGTGGGGAACTGGAAACAATTGCCTTTGCCTCGCCGCGCGTTTCGGACACCGGATGATACAGCTTTTCAACTGGTGCCAACCTCGGATTCTTGACATACAAGGCTGTGAACAAGTCGCGGAACGTGGGCCACTGATTATAGTCGCCCGTGAACACGTCCACCTCACACGGAGGTAGCCGATAGCCATCATGGTCGTTCAGGTTTCGGGGGCGTTCTGGGACGCAGGAGTTGTAGTGGACGACTGGAGTCGCTGTATGCGTTCTCCTAAGGTGCTACACCATATATACGTATGCATATTTGGATTGCACCGTCACCAAATTGGTCTTGCTTTCTTCGCTCGCGTCAGCCGTAAGGGCTCTGGTACATGAAATACTGGAAATCCAGTAAGCGAGAACGGTCACACTCCGGTGACCAGCAAGTTCTATGAGAAACTCCATTTGAGTTAGTTGGTTTTTTTTCATCCCGGTAACTACCATCGCATCCGAGATTTTCTTGGCCTCATAATTCTCTATAAGTTTTTTCTTCAATCGTTAACGCCTTATCTCAACATTGTGACCCGGTCCGGTACTTATTATAAATAAATTGGCCTGTGCTGTGCAAACGAGTTAACGCGCTTTTGATTCATAATCCATACCCTTTTCTGGTAATAGAAGTGGGCTCTACCCATTGGAACTCTTCACCCCACCACAAACATTGGTCCTTCCATCCGGATATCCTTCCGCTCGCCCCAGCATCGCATCGGTGGAGAATTCTGATAAGTAGAAACGTTTTTATTACCATTTTTTTTCCCACACATATACATATACATACATACATACCTGCCCCGCTCTTTCCATAGCGACTTTTCATTCGACATTGTATGGATATTTCTTTGTGCATGTGATCTCTTTTCATCTCTTCAGCTTATCCTAGCATTTTATGTGCATTTTAGCCTTTTTATTTATAATTTTTCTTCCATTCGCGATCCGCATATTCCTCCGCATACACACATACATACATGTAAGTGCATAGAAGTGAAGCGCAAGTGCAATCTAAGAAATTAAAATTAAAATGCTTTAGTTTTTCTTACTCGGCTCAAGATCACTAACCAACTCACCGGTAAATAACTTGGCCATAATTCCGACCAGTGCTCCAGAAATTAATTCGCGAGTTTTAATTCGACACATACAAATATATATGCATATGCGCCCACACTAACATATATATATCCAAATATATCCATTTTTGTGGCGGCATTTGCATACACCGGTGTAATTAAAACTTTTCGGCACTGATTTTCTAGATTTTCCGCGCATTGATTTTCCGATTTCCACATTGCACTTCACTTGCACTTTCGTTGTTTGTTAAACGCGTACAAAAATTTAATAAAAGTGATAAAATTCGCACCACAATTATTGTCTTATTGCCGGCCCAGCTGATTGCTTCTATTAGTGCTGGCCCGTGACGAGCGCGATCACGACTTCGATCGCCGTCACGATAGTTGTTCCTCTCACGATAAATAAAATATATACGAATTTTTAAGGTGAAAAGAGTCCACAAAATTGAAAAATACATTTATATATAAAAAAATTCAAGAATAATTTTTCCGCGCCAAATATTAATTTTGGCCCCAGTGCGCGCAAGTGTGAAAAATAATTTCCGTCAAAGAAAATTTAATTTATTATTTTCTCTCACGATAAAATTCCAAAATAAATTGTGCCCTGTCCCGCTGCGACTTGCAAAGCGAAATTTAGTCCAAAAATTCCGGTTTTCCATTTTTTCATAATTTTCGAAATTTTTCAAAACCACAAAATACCGTGTAATTCGATTCCAAGGGCGTTTCTGACACGACCAAATTTCGAAATAAATAGTGCCTTCTCCGGCTTTAAGTCGTAAGCGAAATCGATTCCCAAATTCCGGCTACCAATTTTTCCATAATTTTCGAAATTTTTCAAAATCACAAAATACCGTGTAATTCGATTCCAAGGGCGTTTCTGACACGACAAAATTTCGAAATAAATTTTGCCTTCTCCTGCTTTAAGACGTAAGCGAAATCGACTCCAAAATTCCGGTTACCGATTTTTCCATAATTTTCGAAATTTTTCCAAATATAAAATACCGTGTAATTTTAATAACAGGGCATTCCAGTCACCGCCAAAGCTTAGCGCCATTTCGACTAACGTGCAGCATCTAAATAAATTAAAACAAACAATCCAAAAAGGCTGCCGCCGAAATAACGTTTAATGTTTTTTAAACCGTTTCCACTGGTCCACATAAATCCTACGTAACACCAAGCGCTTTTTTTTTCCAAAAAATTATTTATTTTCAATTTTGTTTTTGATTTATCTTTCATATTTTTATCTATACATAGTATAAAGCAAAGTCGCTTTCTGTGTCTGTCTGTATGTATGTATGCTTAGATCTTTAAAACTACACAACGGATTTGGATGCGGTTTTTTTTAATAGATAGAGTGATTCAAGAGGAATGTTTTTGTGTACAATAACATGCTTAATAAATTAGAGAACCATTGATAATTTCAAGAAGTCGTAAATAAACACATTTTTTAAATATTTTGAGAACCGTAGTAGTTAAGGTATTAAAGTTCAAAAAAGAACCGAATAGAATAAGTATTTTTGGTTGTTGAGTTTATTATTTTGGTTTTGTACAGAAATAATAAAATCATGTCAGGAAGACGTCGTCGTTCGAACATAGGTCGTAGTACATTGAATGCCAGAAGAACACGTTCAGCAAGAGATGAAGAAACGTCAGCGGAACGTGATGCTCGCATCAGCCAGCTTCGGGCTAGAAATAGAGCTGAGAGAGAGAGAATCCTCCGTAGAGCGTGAGGCTCGCCGTAACCAGGATCGAGATAGACATATAGTTCAGAGAGCCAGAGAATTGTCTCTAGAGCGTGAGGCTCGCCGTATCCAGGATCGAGGCAGACATCGAATACAGAGAGCCAGAGTAACTAATTCATGGGTAAACAAAGAAAATTCTGCCATGAATTACGATCCTTCGATTCCTTACAAAGACGATCGTATAGTATCAATTGGTACCATGTCATTAGTGTGTGAACATTGCTCGGCATTGAAATTCAAGGACGAATCGAAAGGCATGTGTTGCTTGCAAGGAAAAATAAAATTAGAAGAAATTCTACCTCCACCTGAACCACTTCACTCTCTACTTACGGGTGACGATCCGAAATCCAAACAATTCATGCGCAATATACGCCGTTATAATAACGCATTTCAAATGACCTCTTTCAAGAGTAATCAAGTCGTTGAGCGGGGTTTCATGCCTACATTTAAAATTCAAGGGCAAGTGTATCACTTAGCAGGGAGCTTGCTACCACTTCGACCCGATGCTCACAAATTTCTGCAAATTTATTTTATTGCAGATCCAGACGCACAAGCATCAACGCGGTATTCAAGTGTCGCACAGCCAATTGATAGAGATTTGATTAGATCTCTCCAAGATATGTTACATTCGCAGTCTTTTAAAACTGCGATAGAGAGTGTTCCAGCAAGTACTCCCGACTTTAATGTCGTAATCCATGCAAATAAAGTTCCTGTCGGAGAACACAGAGGACGATATAATGCGCCTTCCACGAGTGAAGTAGCAGTGGTGATAGCCGGACAGCAATTTGACAAAAGAGATATTGTGTTGCATAGTCGTGATGATAATTTGCAAAAAATTTCAGAGTTACACAGATCTTATGACAGCTTGCAATATCCTTTGATGTTATGCCGTGGAGAAGATGGTTATGCCATTAATGTTTCTCAAGTTGACCCAATCAGTGGACTAACTCTGCGTAAAACAGTGTCATGTATGAACTACTATTGCTACCGGATAATGACAAGACGAAACAATTTCAATTCCTTGCTTAGGTATGGAATGTTAACAAATCAATATTTAGTCGATCAATATGCGAAAATTGAATCCGAGAGATTGGCCTACATCCGTAACAATCAAACTAAATTGAGAGCTGAAAATTATGTTCATCTTCAGGATGCTTTACAGGCGAATGAACACAGCAACGGTATTGGACAGTTGGTTATACTACCTTCATCATTCACAGGTGGACCTCGATATTTACATGAAAAATCGCAGGACGCAATGACTTACGTCAGACATTACGGTAAACCTGATTTATTTATAACAGCAACATGTAACCCAAATTGGCCAGAAATCAAAGAAAACATTAATCCCAACTTAACTCCACAAGACAGATACGATATAGTTAACAGAGTCTTCCATTTAAAAGTACACAAACTCCTGCACCTCATTAACAAGTCTCATATTTTCGGTTCGCCACGCTGTCACATGTACACAATAGAATGGCAGAAACGTGGTCTGCCACATGTACATCTGCTGGTGTGGTTAGTAAACAAAATTAAACCAAATCAAATTGACAACGTAATTTCAGCTGAATTACCGGACAAAGAAGAAGATCCTGAACTGTTCGAAATCGTAAAGAAAAACATGGTACACGGCCCGTGCGGGACTTTAAACCCAAACTCTCCACGCATGCGAGATTCCAAATGCAGCAAAAAATTTCCGAAGTCGTTCCAAATTCAAACGTCTACCAGCGATGATGGATATCCCAAATATCGTCGACGATCGCCAGAACAGGGTGGGCAAAGTGCCACCTTTCGAAACCACGATATTGATAACCGATGGATCGTTGCATATAATCCGCTTCTTTTGAAAATTTTTGATGCGCACATCAACGTCGAGTTGTGCAGTTCAATAAAGTCAATCCAATACGTTACTAAATACATTAATAAAGGTAGCGACCAAGCCACTTTCAGCATACAATCATCAAATGAAGTAGAAAAATATCAGTCTGGACGTTACATCTGCAGCTCCGAAGCTGTATGGAGGATTTTATCATTCGAAGTGCACGACCGGGCTCCCACAATTGTCCACCTAGCAGTTCATTTAGAAAACGGACAAAGAGTATATTTCACTGAGAACAATATACAAGAAGTTGTTAATAACCCGCGGGACACAACATTGACCGCATTCTTCAAGTTATGTGCTCAAGATGATTTCGCGAAAACACTAACATATGACAGAGTTCCATGTTACTATACATGGAACCAAAGTAATTCTAAAACCTTTCAACGGCGAAAACAAGGTACTGCGGTCGATGGTTTCCCCGGAGTAAAAAAAACGGATGCTCTTGGCAGAGTCTATGTGATTCATCCCCACAACAGCGAATGCTTTCATCTGAGAATGTTACTGCATATTGTAAAAGGCCCGACATCCTTTGCACACCTAAGAACTGTACAAGGTGTTGTTTACAATACTTATCAAGCAGCATGCAAAGCTCTGGGGCTTTTGGAAAACGATTCTCACTGGGAAAACACATTATCGGAAGCAGCTACTTGCAGTTCAGCTACATCACTAAAATATTTATTTGCCATCATAGTAGCGTTTTGTCAGGTAACTGATTCTGTTAATCTGTGGAATAAATTTCAAGAAAGTATGGCCATTGATATTTTGATACGTCGACGGCGAGTGTTAAACTCGGATGACGTACAATATGATCAAAGCATATTTGACAAAGCATTATATGAATTGAACAAAGTAGTGCAATTACTTTCAAGTAAATCGATCAAGGATTTTGGGTTACCGATGCCTGCTAATAATACTAACTCAGAATCAACGAATAGTGCCGAATACACAAGAGAAACATCATACGATCAAACGATACTTTTACAAAATATAGCTCAAGATGAGCCACGATTAAACAACGATCAGAAATATGTATTCACTACATTACTATCCTCAATTGATAACAATGAAGGGAAAATGTTTTTCCTTGATGCCCCGGGAGGTACAGGAAAAACATTTTTAATCAATCTGCTTTTAAGAAAAGTGAGATCTAAAGGAAAAATTGCATTAGCTGTAGCGTCGTCTGGCATAGCCGCTACGCTTTTGGAAGGAGGTCGAACCGCACACTCTACATTCAAGCTTCCGCTGAAAATCGCCACCGATGATAATAACAGCGTCTGTAGTGTTTCTAAACAGAGCAATACAGGAAAATTGATGCGTGACTGCTCCGTAATAGTCTGGGACGAAGCTACTATGTCAAATAAAACGTCTGTGGAAGCACTGGATACGACAATACGCGATTTGCGCAGCAATAATTCACCTATGGGTGGATGTACGATTCTGTTCTCAGGAGACTTTCGTCAAATCCTACCAGTTGTGACTCGAGGAACACGTGCGGACGAAATAAATGCTTCCCTAAAGCGATCTTACCTTTGGCCACACGTCAATAAATTAGAGCTTAACATTAATATGAGGGTTTCGTTAACTTCACGTGGGAACAGGCTTTTTCCAGAGATGCTGCTAAAAGTTGGCAATGGAGAGTTAACACAAAGTGATGGAAAGATAAACCTAGAAAACCTTTGTGTTTTGAAAGACAACATCCAAGAGTTGGTCGACAATGTCTATCCCGACATTGATAACATATGTTGTAAGCCTATATCTTGGTTTAAAGAAAGAGCGATTTTGTCTCCAACTAACGAAGAAGTAGACAATATAAATAACTTGATTCATTCAAAGATTGATGCGCCGACGCAAATATACTACTCGGTCGATACTGTTCTCGATTTAGAAGAAGCTGTTCATTTTCCTAATTCTTTGAACCCGTCTGGACTTCCCCCTCACAAAATGCTGTTAAAAGTAGGTTGTCCTGTTATTTTATTAAGAAACCTGAATCCACCTAAACTTTGCAATGGTACGCGTTTGTTGGTAAAATCACTGAAAACTTTCATAATAGAGTGCACAATACTCACAGGATGTGGTACTGGGGAAGTTGTATTGATTCCACGAATTCCTCTGATACCATCGGATTTACCGTTCCAATTTAAACGCCTACAGTTTCCGGTAAAGACATGTTTGCAATGACCATAAATAAATCGCAGGGTCAAACCTTCAACGTTGCGGGTTTAGATTTGAGCGTTGAGTGTTTTTCACACGGCCAATTGTATGTCGCTCTTTCAAGAGTAATCTCTAAGGAAAACATGTTTGTATTGTCTAATGACAAGAAAGCTGTGAACGTTGTATATAGAGAGATCCTGTAGTATATTAAATGTAAAAGTCAAATAAAAAGGGAAAATCTAAAAAATAAATAAGTAAAAATGAAAAAAAAAAAGTAAAAATGTAGTTTATGAATTCAGATATCCCAAAGATAGTAGGAAATCTTCACAGTACAGGGAAAGAATTAAAATTCTTTTACTACAAGTTTAACGCGTGCGAAGCCGCGGGCAAAAGCTAGTTTATTTATAAAAACACAAAAAAATATATATATCCATATTTCACCCTTCGATTGCCGACACATCCGTTCGGTCCCCATACAGTCCACTGTCAAAGATTCCTTGATCGACACGATATTCTTCGTGGCTCGTTTTTGCCCCATCCGACTATGCCCACCGATCCTGCTAAAAGCAGCAACAATTCCGATCGCCTCGCAGTGCCTCGTCGCTCCCCTTCGCTATCCACACCGCCACCTAATCAAAAGGTACCTCGTACGTTCGACCCCGTCAAACGGAGTTCTTCCAGTTTCTCACACCTTGAGTCCGCGCCAAGCGTCTCCGGCGCTACACCTAAAAGTGCTTCCGTACTCAGCCGCACTTCCTCGCCCGCACTTTCTGATGCCAGCGCACTTCCAATTCCAAGTGTTACGGTGTCCGCTCCAGCGTTTAAAATAAGAACCCGTTATGCCTCAATTGTTTTGCACGGGGTCACCAGCTGCGAGAGTGTCCGAGTGCTCACAACTGCCATATATGCAAGGAGCGGCACCACACTCTACTCCATCGCGTCAGCGCCTCTGCAGTGGCGCCTCCCAGTGGGCAGCCCACAACCACAAACCCCCCGGTCGAATCCATTGAACGGCCAACTTCAAGCCACAGTCTGCAAAATTTTCTGGTATCCTCACCCCGTAAGGGCTTGCTGGGGACTGCCATGGTGGTGCTACGTCATTTAGAAGCGGAATTTTACGCTCGAACCCTGATAGACACCGGATCCGAAGGGACATTCCTATTCGAGAGGATGTTCAATTTGGTTCGACCACAATACCGAGTCATTGATGCTCAAATCAGTGGCATTTCCAACTGTGTGGCCGCCAGCGCCCAGAAATTATGCCAGCTAAAGATCGCTTCTCGTAGCGATCCCTCAAAACAAGTGGAAACGTCCGCATTCGTCCTCCCAAATTTAGCTGGAGCCCTTCCCTCCTGTCCGTTTCCACACAGGGTGGATGGAAATATTCCTGACCTGCCATTCTCAGACCCGCAGTTCCATCAGAGTTCGTCGATTGATCTATTGATCGGTGTCGACCTTTTCCCGCACATTCTGGGCGAGCGAATCAAAAAGGATATTTGCGGTTCCCTCGTCGGTATTAAAACCATATTTGGCTGGGTTCTCTGCGGCCCCATGGACTCCGTCACTCCTGCGACAAAGGTCTTCGCTGCCGAGGTTTCCATCACACCCACCAACGCCAACTTGGATAAACTCCTCACCAAGTTTTGGGAGGTGGAAGATCTTCCAGCAAAACTGGAAAAGGAAGCTGATAAAAAGTGCGAGCTGCATTTTTGGGAAACCACGAAGAGAAGAGCAGATGGCAAATATGAGGTTTCTCTACCGTTCAAGGATCCTGAGAACATCGACTTGGGGCATTCAAGACCGATCGCCATGGCTCAGTTCCTCAGGAATGAAGCGCGGTTGGGAAAGAATCCTGAGCTGAAAGCCCGATATGGAGAAGTTCTTCAGGAATATGTAACATTGGGGCATATGATCCGCGTGCCCCCTCCTACCGACTCAAAGAATTTCTACCTGCCTCATCACGCGGTGTTCAAGCCCGACAGCACCACGACCAAAATCCGCGTCGTTGTCAATGCGTCTAGTCCATTCACCAGAGGTGTCAGTTTGAACGACGTCCTGCATACCGGTCCCACTCTGCAAGCAGACCTTACCGTACAGATCATTAAATGGCGTTTTTTCCGTTACGTCTTTAATGCCGACATCACCCAAATGTATCGGCAAATCTTTGTTTCCGCAGAACACACTCCTTTCCAGCGCATCCTCTATCGAGATCAAGACGGCCAGCTCCAAGATACGTGGATGATGTTCTTGCTGGGTCCCATACTAAGAAGGAGTCGCGTGAGGCGATTCAAGAACTCCAAGGCGCCCTGACCTCCGCTGGTTTCCCTCTCCGGAAATGGACATCGAATGAAAAAGATGTGTTGGCAGCCATCCCACGAGAGCATTTATTTAATGCCGACTTCTTTGAGCTAGAGGATGCAAGCACCGCCAAAACGCTGGTCATCCGCTGGAAAGCTACGCAGGATCATTTCTTCTTCGTGACTGCTGACCCACCGTTGCAAGCGTCCGTCACCAAGAGGGAGGTCCCACATCGCCAAGTTGTTCGATCCAGCAGGATGGTTGGCCCCCTTCGTAGTCCGGGCAAAAATATTCATGCAGCAGCTTTGGCTGACCGAGCTTGGCTGGGATGACGCTCTACCGCCGTCCCTCTTACAAGAATGGCACGATTTCCTGCAGGATTTCCCAGGCCTCGGTCATATTCGCATTCCGAGGTGGGTGGAAACCAGACCTGACTTCGACTGGCAACTCCATGGTTTTTGCGATGCGTCTCAGCGAGCCTACGGTGCCGCGCTCTACGTCCGCGTGACGCATCATGACCACGTGAGCGTCCACCTCCTTACTGCGAAGACTCGGGTTGCTCCAGTGAGGAGTGTCTCTCTGCCCCGGCTAGAATTGTGCGGCGCTGTGCTCCTAGCTGACTTGTATACAGCGGTAATTCCTGACCTGCCGATTCGTAACGCCCAATCCTTCTTCTGGACTGATTCCAACATCGTTCTGGCCTGGCTCAACAAACCACCGTGCAATTGGTCGACCTTTGTTGCGAATCGAGCGTCATCCATTTCCAGCAACACTATGGTGGGTGACTGGACTCATGTGCGGTCCGAGGACAATCCAGCTGATCTAGCAAGCCGAGGGGTGACGGCAGCAGACTTGTCGGTAAGCCAATTGTGGTGGCACGGTCCGGAGTGGCTCCGACTACCCCGTGAGTACTGGCCTGCATCTCCTTGCACGGTCCCCGAAACAGAAGTGGAGCAACGAACCCACTGCCACATCGTCACCACGTCCAATAAAATCGAGATCATAGAACGTTTTCCGATTTCGGTCGAGCTCTAAGGGTGATCGCCTATGTCCGGAGGTTCCTCAGCAGGAGGAAGTCTCTTCTCCCAACACTAACTCTCACCCAACAGGAGTTATTCGAGGCCGAAAAGGCCTTAGTTCTAGCTACTCAACAACGTGAGTATCCGACAGAAATCCGATGTCTGTCAAAGGTTCAACCAATTCCCTCATCGAGCTCGCTTGCAAGCTTGCATCCGTTTCTCGACCAGCACGGTGTCCTGCGTGCCAGCGGTCGATTGTGAGCATCCGAATCTCTAAGTTACGATGAACGTCATCCAATTCTACTCCCGTAAGGCGCTCATCTAACCCAGCTCATCATCCGATTCACGCACCGTATTACGTTGCATGGAGGCAACCAATTGATGATCCGATTCCTTCGGGCTAAGTTAGATAACTTTCTCCAGACCCTACCTAAGAACTGTTCTCCACACCTAAGAACTGTACAAGGTGTTGTTTACAATACTTATCAAGCAGCATGCAAAGCTCTGGGGCTTTTGGAAAACGATTCTCACTGGGAAAACACATTATCGGAAGCAGCTACTTGCAGTTCAGCTACATCACTAAAATATTTATTTGCCATCATAGTAGCGTTTTGTCAGGTAACTGATTCTGTTAATCTGTGGAATAAATTTCAAGAAAGTATGGCCATTGATATTTTGATACGTCGACGGCGAGTGTTAAACTCGGATGACGTACAATATGATCAAAGCATATTTGACAAAGCATTATATGAATTGAACAAAGTAGTGCAATTACTTTCAAGTAAATCGATCAAGGATTTTGGGTTACCGATGCCTGCTAATAATACTAACTCAGAATCAACGAATAGTGCCGAATACACAAGAGAAACATCATACGATCAAACGATACTTTTACAAAATATAGCTCAAGATGAGCCACGATTAAACAACGATCAGAAATATGTATTCACTACATTACTATCCTCAATTGATAACAATGAAGGGAAAATGTTTTTCCTTGATGCCCCGGGAGGTACAGGAAAAACATTTTTAATCAATCTGCTTTTAAGAAAAGTGAGATCTAAAGGAAAAATTGCATTAGCTGTAGCGTCGTCTGGCATAGCCGCTACGCTTTTGGAAGGAGGTCGAACCGCACACTCTACATTCAAGCTTCCGCTGAAAATCGCCACCGATGATAATAACAGCGTCTGTAGTGTTTCTAAACAGAGCAATACAGGAAAATTGATGCGTGACTGCTCCGTAATAGTCTGGGACGAAGCTACTATGTCAAATAAAACGTCTGTGGAAGCACTGGATACGACAATACGCGATTTGCGCAGCAATAATTCACCTATGGGTGGATGTACGATTCTGTTCTCAGGAGACTTTCGTCAAATCCTACCAGTTGTGACTCGAGGAACACGTGCGGACGAAATAAATGCTTCCCTAAAGCGATCTTACCTTTGGCCACACGTCAATAAATTAGAGCTTAACATTAATATGAGGGTTTCGTTAACTTCACGTGGGAACAGGCTTTTTCCAGAGATGCTGCTAAAAGTTGGCAATGGAGAGTTAACACAAAGTGATGGAAAGATAAACCTAGAAAACCTTTGTGTTTTGAAAGACAACATCCAAGAGTTGGTCGACAATGTCTATCCCGACATTGATAACATATGTTGTAAGCCTATATCTTGGTTTAAAGAAAGAGCGATTTTGTCTCCAACTAACGAAGAAGTAGACAATATAAATAACTTGATTCATTCAAAGATTGATGCGCCGACGCAAATATACTACTCGGTCGATACTGTTCTCGATTTAGAAGAAGCTGTTCATTTTCCTAATTCTTTGAACCCGTCTGGACTTCCCCCTCACAAAATGCTGTTAAAAGTAGGTTGTCCTGTTATTTTATTAAGAAACCTGAATCCACCTAAACTTTGCAATGGTACGCGTTTGTTGGTAAAATCACTGAAAACTTTCATAATAGAGTGCACAATACTCACAGGATGTGGTACTGGGGAAGTTGTATTGATTCCACGAATTCCTCTGATACCATCGGATTTACCGTTCCAATTTAAACGCCTACAGTTTCCGGTAAAGACATGTTTGCAATGACCATAAATAAATCGCAGGGTCAAACCTTCAACGTTGCGGGTTTAGATTTGAGCGTTGAGTGTTTTTCACACGGCCAATTGTATGTCGCTCTTTCAAGAGTAATCTCTAAGGAAAACATGTTTGTATTGTCTAATGACAAGAAAGCTGTGAACGTTGTATATAGAGAGATCCTGTAGTATATTAAATGTAAAAGTCAAATAAAAAGGGAAAATCTAAAAAATAAATAAGTAAAAATGAAAAAAAAAAAGTAAAAATGTAGTTTATGAATTCAGATATCCCAAAGATAGTAGGAAATCTTCACAGTACAGGGAAAGAATTAAAATTCTTTTACTACAAGTTTAACGCGTGCGAAGCCGCGGGCAAAAGCTAGTTTATTTATAAAAACACAAAAAAATATATATATCCATATTTCACCCTTCGATTGCCGACACATCCGTTCGGTCCCCATACAGTCCACTGTCAAAGATTCCTTGATCGACACGATATTCTTCGTGGCTCGTTTTTGCCCCATCCGACTATGCCCACCGATCCTGCTAAAAGCAGCAACAATTCCGATCGCCTCGCAGTGCCTCGTCGCTCCCCTTCGCTATCCACACCGCCGCCTAATCAAAAGGTACCTCGTACGTTCGACCCCGTCAAACGGAGTTCTTCCAGTTTCTCACACCTTGAGTCCGCGCCAAGCGTCTCCGGCGCTACACCTAAAAGTGCTTCCGTACTCAGCCGCACTTCCTCGCCCGCACTTTCTGATGCCAGCGCACTTCCAATTCCAAGTGTTACGGTGTCCGCTCCAGCGTTTAAAATAAGAACCCGTTATGCCTCAATTGTTTTGCACGGGGTCACCAGCTGCGAGAGTGTCCGAGTGCTCACAACTGCCATATATGCAAGGAGCGGCACCACACTCTACTCCATCGCGTCAGCGCCTCTGCAGTGGCGCCTCCCAGTGGGCAGCCCACAACCACAAACCCCCCGGTCGAATCCATTGAACGGCCAACTTCAAGCCACAGTCTGCAAAATTTTCTGGTATCCTCACCCCGTAAGGGCTTGCTGGGGACTGCCATGGTGGTGCTACGTCATTTAGAAGCGGAATTTTACGCTCGAACCCTGATAGACACCGGATCCGAAGGGACATTCCTATTCGAGAGGATGTTCAATTTGGTTCGACCACAATACCGAGTCATTGATGCTCAAATCAGTGGCATTTCCAACTGTGTGGCCGCCAGCGCCCAGAAATTATGCCAGCTAAAGATCGCTTCTCGTAGCGATCCCTCAAAACAAGTGGAAACGTCCGCATTCGTCCTCCCAAATTTAGCTGGAGCCCTTCCCTCCTGTCCGTTTCCACACAGGGTGGATGGAAATATTCCTGACCTGCCATTCTCAGACCCGCAGTTCCATCAGAGTTCGTCGATTGATCTATTGATCGGTGTCGACCTTTTCCCGCACATTCTGGGCGAGCGAATCAAAAAGGATATTTGCGGTTCCCTCGTCGGTATTAAAACCATATTTGGCTGGGTTCTCTGCGGCCCCATGGACTCCGTCACTCCTGCGACAAAGGTCTTCGCTGCCGAGGTTTCCATCACACCCACCAACGCCAACTTGGATAAACTCCTCACCAAGTTTTGGGAGGTGGAAGATCTTCCAGCAAAACTGGAAAAGGAAGCTGATAAAAAGTGCGAGCTGCATTTTTGGGAAACCACGAAGAGAAGAGCAGATGGCAAATATGAGGTTTCTCTACCGTTCAAGGATCCTGAGAACATCGACTTGGGGCATTCAAGACCGATCGCCATGGCTCAGTTCCTCAGGAATGAAGCGCGGTTGGGAAAGAATCCTGAGCTGAAAGCCCGATATGGAGAAGTTCTTCAGGAATATGTAACATTGGGGCATATGATCCGCGTGCCCCCTCCTACCGACTCAAAGAATTTCTACCTGCCTCATCACGCGGTGTTCAAGCCCGACAGCACCACGACCAAAATCCGCGTCGTTGTCAATGCGTCTAGTCCATTCACCAGAGGTGTCAGTTTGAACGACGTCCTGCATACCGGTCCCACTCTGCAAGCAGACCTTACCGTACAGATCATTAAATGGCGTTTTTTCCGTTACGTCTTTAATGCCGACATCACCCAAATGTATCGGCAAATCTTTGTTTCCGCAGAACACACTCCTTTCCAGCGCATCCTCTATCGAGATCAAGACGGCCAGCTCCAAGATACGTGGATGATGTTCTTGCTGGGTCCCATACTAAGAAGGAGTCGCGTGAGGCGATTCAAGAACTCCAAGGCGCCCTGACCTCCGCTGGTTTCCCTCTCCGGAAATGGACATCGAATGAAAAAGATGTGTTGGCAGCCATCCCACGAGAGCATTTATTTAATGCCGACTTCTTTGAGCTAGAGGATGCAAGCACCGCCAAAACGCTGGTCATCCGCTGGAAAGCTACGCAGGATCATTTCTTCTTCGTGACTGCTGACCCACCGTTGCAAGCGTCCGTCACCAAGAGGGAGGTCCCACATCGCCAAGTTGTTCGATCCAGCAGGATGGTTGGCCCCCTTCGTAGTCCGGGCAAAAATATTCATGCAGCAGCTTTGGCTGACCGAGCTTGGCTGGGATGACGCTCTACCGCCGTCCCTCTTACAAGAATGGCACGATTTCCTGCAGGATTTCCCAGGCCTCGGTCATATTCGCATTCCGAGGTGGGTGGAAACCAGACCTGACTTCGACTGGCAACTCCATGGTTTTTGCGATGCGTCTCAGCGAGCCTACGGTGCCGCGCTCTACGTCCGCGTGACGCATCATGACCACGTGAGCGTCCACCTCCTTACTGCGAAGACTCGGGTTGCTCCAGTGAGGAGTGTCTCTCTGCCCCGGCTAGAATTGTGCGGCGCTGTGCTCCTAGCTGACTTGTATACAGCGGTAATTCCTGACCTGCCGATTCGTAACGCCCAATCCTTCTTCTGGACTGATTCCAACATCGTTCTGGCCTGGCTCAACAAACCACCGTGCAATTGGTCGACCTTTGTTGCGAATCGAGCGTCATCCATTTCCAGCAACACTATGGTGGGTGACTGGACTCATGTGCGGTCCGAGGACAATCCAGCTGATCTAGCAAGCCGAGGGGTGACGGCAGCAGACTTGTCGGTAAGCCAATTGTGGTGGCACGGTCCGGAGTGGCTCCGACTACCCCGTGAGTACTGGCCTGCATCTCCTTGCACGGTCCCCGAAACAGAAGTGGAGCAACGAACCCACTGCCACATCGTCACCACGTCCAATAAAATCGAGATCATAGAACGTTTTCCGATTTCGGTCGAGCTCTAAGGGTGATCGCCTATGTCCGGAGGTTCCTCAGCAGGAGGAAGTCTCTTCTCCCAACACTAACTCTCACCCAACAGGAGTTATTCGAGGCCGAAAAGGCCTTAGTTCTAGCTACTCAACAACGTGAGTATCCGACAGAAATCCGATGTCTGTCAAAGGTTCAACCAATTCCCTCATCGAGCTCGCTTGCAAGCTTGCATCCGTTTCTCGACCAGCACGGTGTCCTGCGTGCCAGCGGTCGATTGTGAGCATCCGAATCTCTAAGTTACGATGAACGTCATCCAATTCTACTCCCGTAAGGCGCTCATCTAACCCAGCTCATCATCCGATTCACGCACCGTATTACGTTGCATGGAGGCAACCAATTGATGATCCGATTCCTTCGGGCTAAGTTAGATAACTTTCTCCAGACCCTTCACGTATACTGGTCTTGATTTCGCTGGTCCCTTTGAGATCAAAAATAAACAGGAAGGGCATGCCTAATTACGAAAGGATACGTGTGTGTCTTCGTGCGTTTCAGTACCAAGGCCATCCACCTTGAAGCTACGTCCGATCTGACGACAGAAAAATTCCTGGCGGCCTTTTCCCTCTTCGTATCGCAAAGACGATGCCCGCAGCGTATTTATTCCGACAATGGCAAAACATTCGTTATTGCGTCAAAGGCCTTGGAGAAGGATTTTCTGGAAGCAACCAAACGCCGCATCCTGAATTCCCATGATCAGCAGATCGTATCCTGTAATTTCATTCCACCCAGCGCTCCGCAAATGGGTGGCCTCTGGGAGGCGGGGGTAAAGAGTTTTAAGGCTCTGTTTTACAAATCCACAGCCAATGTGCGCTACACCTTCGAGGAACTCTCTACCCTGCTGTGCCGGATAGAGGCGTGCCTGAACTCGCGTCCCATTTCGGCCATGAGTGAAGATCCGGAGGATCTTTTGGCCTTGAGTCCTGGTCCTGGTGGGTGGCGCCCTAGTATCCATCGCAGAGCCAGCGATCATGGAGGAGCCCATGTCCTTGATTAATCGCTGGCAACGGCTGAAGGCTCTTCACCACCATTTCTGTCAGCGGTGGAAGGACGAGTACCTCAAGGAGCTACATAAGCGAAACAAATGGAAGCTCCCCAGCCGAAATCTCCAAGTTGGCGACCTCGTAATCATTTATGAGGACAACTTACCGCCCACAGAGTGGCGGTTGGGGCGAGTAGAACTCGTCCATCCTGGCGCTGACGGCTTAGTACGAGTCGTCGATGTTCGCACTTCACGAGGTTCCATCAAAAGGCCGGTCGCAAAGCTCATCCTGCTTGTCAGCGACTTCGACCCCGCTTCCTCCCAGTAACGAAGCGGTTGCGACTTTTTTCTTCTCATTGTCCTTTTTCTCCTCCTAATATGATCGTTCGCTTCGTGTGCCACTTTAATTGTTTTCTGCCATGCTTAATCCTCGTTTTTTGTTCCTTTCTTCTCCTAGAATCCACGTTGTTTTTCTCACAGCAAGTCATGGCTCCCCGAGGTCCTCGTTCCGACCGCTCCGAGGCCCACCAAGGTCGCGAGACAAGTGCCTATCGGTGCCGAGTCTGCCGCGGAGTCCACGCGCTCCGGCAGTGCAAGCGTTTCTTAAACCTGCGCGGAGAGAAGCGGCTCAGGGCAGATCTCATTAATAAATACTGCCCCAACTGTCTAGCGCACGAGCACTCTTCCGGGTCGTGTCGGAAGATTGGCGGATGTCGGCGTTGTGGAGAGGCGCATCACACCCTTTTGCACTCCACAGAGTATTCCAAGCGGAAACGGGCACCTCAACACGCCGAAAGAGGAACTGCTAGCAGGGCGTCGCCCTCACCGGCCCGAGCTCGCAGCTCATCCAAGCCCAGCAGAGCCAGACCCAACGGCAGGTCATCCGGCTCCAGGCGATCCAAGTCAGCCGGCAGCTCTCCCCGAGAACTGACGTTATCTTCGCTGCTGCAGCTGAAGGTGACAACGGTGATGCCGACCGCCGTGGTTAAAATCGGCAACGGTCGCAAGGAGTTCGAGACTCGGGTCCTTTTGGACGCCTGCACGTCAGCGAGTCGCATCAGCGCATCCTATGCGGCTGCTCTCGGGTTAGCGGTCACTCCAGTAAGTGAGAACGGTCACACTCCGATGACCAGCAAGTTCTATGAGAAACTCCATTTGAGTTAGTTGGTTTTTTTTCATCCCGGTAACTACCATCGCATCCGAGATTTTCTTGGCCTCATAATTCTCTATAAGTTTTTTCTTCAATCGTTAACGCCTTATCTCAACATTGTGATCCGGTCCGGTACTTATTATAAATTGGTCTGCGCTGTGCAAACGAGTTAACGCGCGTTTAATTCATCATCCATACCCTTTTCTGGTACTAGAAGTGGGCTCTACCCATTGGAACTCTTTGCCCCACCACAAACAGATAATTTAAAAATGTGATTTGTGTGGTGACTGTAGTTTATGTGGTCCAGTGGAAACGGTCCAAAACCTTTGAGCGCTATTTCGATTGCAGCTTTTTGGATTTATTTCTTCAGAAGATTTTATTTGCTGCAGGTGGGTCGAAAAGCCGCTAAGATTTGGCCGTGGCTGGAATGCCCCGTGCTTTATTATTATTATTATTATTAAAGTATAGGATATAGTTATAAACTATCAACCTTACTATATTTTACAAGCACTGGCAACTAAGGGCTTCGGCTTAGACGAAAAACTACATCCATACACTAGCCTGGGATTCGAACCCGGATCCTCGTTGTACAGTTGACTAAATGACTGGGTCACTTAGACAACTCATCTACCGAGGACTGCAAGCGGCCAGTAAATCTATTGAATCGCCTGGTATCGGAACCATAATTTTAAATTTCGAAAATAGTAAAATAACAATGAGAGATGTTTTGTATGCCCATCATTAAATATGAACTTATCGATCGTGTAGAATATATGTAAACTACGTTGAGAGAATTCAATTTAAATATACAGGTTGATAAATGTGACCTTCAAAAGAAAGAAACAGAGTTCCTAGGTCACATATTGTCCACAGAGGGTATCCAATCCGTAAAAATAGCGTCCGTCATCCACAACTTAAAACTACCTACAACCTCAAAACAGATAAAATCCTTCGTAGGATTGACAGGATTTTATAGGAAATTTATTAAGGATTACGCAAAAATCGCTTTTCCTATGTCCAGATATCTGAACAAATTCGAAAATTTGAACGTAAACGACCCAAATTACATAGCAGCATTAGAAAAATTGAAAACACTCGTGACCAACAGTGCTATACTAAGGTACCCCAATTTCCTCAAGAAGTTCAAAGTCACAACAGATGCCAGCAATTTTGCATTAGGTGCGGTAATTTCTCAAGACGGTCATGCTATAGCCTATCATCCAGAACTCTTAACCAACACGAACGCAACTATGCAGCCATAGAAAAAGAGCTTTTGACCATAGTATGGGCCGAGAGTTTGATCTCGAAATCGACCACCAACCACTTGAGCTGGTAATGGCAAAATACACCGATAAGGATACAATCCCAAGACTCAAAAGATGGCTTATAAGTCTAGGAGAATATAATTTCTACTTAGACTACATAAAAGGGAAAAATAACCACATTGCCGACTTTCTCAGCAGAATCAGAGACGACTAAATACACATAGGGGAAGACGTACCCATCGAAAATGCAACCCTTAATACCAATGGAACAGAGAACGCTTCCCTAGAAATCCAAACAGTACACTCATAGGAGGAAGACCGAGTTTACATTACTAAGTTCGGACTCCATAAAATCTTAGAAGGAGAATATTCAGGCAACAAAAAATAAAATTCGTAAAATGCACCAAACTAGCAGTAGACAGAGAATTGCCCGAAACACTGCAAAAACAGATAGCCCTCTTTCACAAAAACGAAAGCGATCATTGCGGCTTGGACGCAACTTAATAAAAATTTAAATCAGAAATTTATAATCCAAAATTAAAGGAGTTCATTATTATTAGTAACTAGTAACTAGTAAAGAGTAATTAGATAGAAAACAAATTCGTCCATACAGAAACCCCGAATACATGAAACCAAGTAGTTCACGTGTACACTTCTTAAATTCGAAACAACATTTTATAGTCTTTATAGACAAGTTCTCAAAAGTCGCAACATGGTTTTCACTATCGGATCGTAACAGCACAACGATAGTTCAAAACAAGCAACAATTCCGCGCCACAAAAGGCAAAGTAGACCTAATTCGTCATTGATAACGAATTTCAAAACACAAAAGTATTAGAATTCCTGCAAGAAGAAGGAATAGCGTATCATTCACAAAACCAAACAGCCATACGGGTAACACTGATGTAGAAAGATTGACTAAAACACTAATGGAGAAAATACGAACTTTAAATCTAGCCGAAAAGAGACCTACCGTAGAGATAATGCCAATAGCAACATGGCAAAATTAATCATAAAGAACTTTAAAAGAGACTAATAGACCAAAAAACAAACAGAACTAACAAACTAAACAAAAATAGGGAACTATACACTGAAGGTTTAATAAAAAGGAACCAAAATTTAGAAAAGCTAAAATTACAAACACACACACTACAAATATTATGTGAGGACACGAATTAGCTTCGCATCACCACAATTATTTGTTGGATACGCATGCGGGATATGCATTTTTTGCTTTTATATACTTCACCCAGATATATTATATTTAAGCGAGTCATGAATTTGCCGAACTCGATTTAGGGCAGTAATTAGGTCACATTAGATTAATAAACCAGTAATATGTCGATAATGAGTCGATAGGAAAAGCTCAAATCGGAGCAGGGAGTGTAACCAAAGCTTTCACTCACTTTTGTCACTTTTGGCGAACTCTGGTAGTGGACGGACGTGTGTGCGGAAATTAAATCGACGGGCAAAAGAGTGAAGAAAGAGTACAAGTGAAAAGTGATAAAAAGACAAGTTTTTGTGAAAAGAGAAGACAAGATCGGTGATAGAGACACGTGTTAGAAAGAGGCAACAAAAGGAAAAGATATATCGGTGAACAATTTCAAATAACAATTTTGCTTAAAAAAATATTTTTGAAAACCACGTTCCCGGCTACAACAAATCAATGGCGCAAGCAAATTCTGAGTAAGCATTGGGGTAGATTGATTGTGGGATAGACCTGGTGCAGTCCAGTCGCCATTTTTGTGAAAGAATATAATATTTATTGAAAAGTTTTTTATAAAGAAAGGAAAGAAAAAAATATAAAAAAGAATAAAAATTAAACAAAAAGAATTGAAGTAAAAATATAGGAGATTGAAGTGCTTTTTTGTTTGCATGTGGTAATAATGGTTTATATCTCCTTTCTTGACCCAGTAATCCCAGAGCTAGTAGAGGACGACTCTCCCTACTAGTTCTAGCCTGACTCACAATTCCCAGAGTTAGTAGGGGACGAGTCTCCCTGATGGTTTCTGACCTGACAAACTAATCCTCGAGATAGTTTTGGACTATCTCCCCGACCAGTCTCTGACTAATCATCTCGGTCCCGTCCCTATCTAGTAGCGCCTTTTTACTAAAACGATTAACCACACGACTAAGCTGAACGTGGAACACTCTCCCGTTGGCCACGGTTGTTTCCCCGTCCCCTATTTAACCCGTAGGTTGAATCTCAGGGAGATCTAACCCGTGCGTGGATTCTTTTCCGCCCAGGCTCGGAATATCCGTGACTTCCTACCGCTCTCCTCTTCGTGGGAGCCCGTGGTGGATCGCAGTCTCCACGGGCAGAGTAGTGACCCACTAACCGGAAGCAGGGTCCCCTTTTCGTTCCCCCTTTCCCATAACCAGAGTAACACAGGGTTCATCGGTCGTTCCGTCCCGGGACGAAGATTGCTTTTCCCCACCCGGATTACTAGTTCCCGACACCCATTTGACCGTGTCTGAGCTTCGGCAGAACCCAAGGGTCTGAATCCCGATACGCCGTGACCCTGCGTCGTGAGGATTCCCATTAGTTGCTATGAAAGGTTAGCCGGTCTGACCTCGCCCCGTCAGTCGAAAGCCTCGGCAAATAAAAATGTCTTGCTTGTGGACCCTTATGACTGAGAGTGGTACCCCGACCTAAGAAGGTTTCTTACAATTAAAAGACCAATGAAATTTTCAAACAACACTTTGCCTACTTTGCCCTTGCCTACTGGTAGCTGCGATAACGGCACTTATCAATCTAACACCGGGATTCGTTCAGATACGAAAGACACAGCAGATCTCATCAACAACTCCAAAATACTTTTACACATAATTAATAATTAATAGTAAATTATCATATTTATTATATTTTTATTTACACATAAAAACAACACTAAGATATTATTAAAAGACGATAGATATCGACTGTTGCAAAATCAAACTAATACGCAATAATTGCAAAAGAAAGAAAAAAATAAATAAGTGTAAAAATATCCATTAATATAACGCTAACAAACATAATTCAGATAACACCCAGCACAAATCACATTAAAAAAAGAATCAACATGAATTTAGAAGGTATTTATTAATGAAGAACAAGACTTATAGACAAAAAATATTAAAGAAGCTAACTTCGGCTTTGCCGAAGTTTGTATACACTTGCAGCTTTACTGTTTTTTTATTTCATGTAAAAAACAAAAATTTTAAAATAAATAGTAATATAGCAAACACAGGCCATCTCGATCTTTTAATTTCGTTCTGTGCAAGAACGCAACGCAAATATTTCTGTCTCTCGCACACACCGCGTGGTGAAGAATTTTTGCATTAATGCGTGAGCATTAAAATAAATTGACTTTCTATCAAATTTGATTATTGATTATTGTAACCTTAATAATAATTATCCGATCTAGTTCAAATTTGGTGTATAGTGTATGAGTACAAATAAAATTAAAACGCAACAACCAAAAAACATTTTATGTATTTCTTATTTGTATTTTTTATGTATTTCTTATATGGCACGCGTAGTCGATCGAGGATCTCTTGTGTTTGTACGGCAGATGTGTTTGACAGTTTTTGTTGCTGGAGTATATTGATTATATGGACGATTTGTTTTATTGATTTGTTGCCGTAATAATTATCCGATTTGAGTCAAACTTGGTGGGTAGTGTTTTGGTACAAATTGGATTTATATTCCAAAGAAAAAAAATTTTTAATTTGAACCATGTTATTCCGATATCGGATATATCCAATGGAAATCCGATCCGACCGATTTTCAAACTTTATCTACCTACACCTTTAAGAAAGCAAACATCTGACCAATTTTATAATACCCTCTGCAAAGGTATAAAAAAAAATAAAAAGAATAAAATAACAATAACAATAAAACAATTAAAGTACTTAGGTTAAGTAAAAACTGCATAACCCAAAGTAATTGTAAAATGATTAAAGACACTCATTCTAATTTGAAATTGAGAACGAAGAAAAACAAGAATTAAGTTTTCCAGAAAAGCAAACATTTAAAGACAGGAGTTATACATGCGAACCCTACTTCCTAAAAATAGGCTGACCAAAAATAAGAGGCGTTAATGTCTCTAACATATATTACATATATTTTATGTGTTACGGTGTTTTTACCGTAATCCGAACCTGAGTCTGCGTAACACACATAAAGCTATTTGTTCAGAAAGAAAAGAATTGTCAAACCTAGAAATAAGAAAAAACTTGAAAGAAAAAAAATAAAATATGCAGTAAAGCGCATAACACAAAACAGGTTCTTCAATAAACCTTATCAACGAAAACTTCTTTAATTTCCCCGAAACTTCAGGAAAATTAAAAGTCTAGGCGATAAAAGGCGTATTTGAGCTTACTACAAACGTTTCCTTTGCAACCAGCAAACTATGTCAAACAACCAAAAAATTTTATTGTCATGAATTTTCAACTACGTACGATATACTATTAGGTAGAAATTAGATCAAAGCAAGTCAAGCCCTTATTGACTATAACAATAATAGTGTGACACTTTCAAATCACAAAATCTATTTTAAGTTCACCAACAATGAAGAGGAGACATTAGGAACTGGTTCCTTTCCCCCAGTGGATTTTGACTACTGTCTACGTCACAACCGACGCACATAGGTAGATTTTGCAAAATTAGGCGGCCATGATGCACATTGTTAGGAGATACTTCCGAGAAACTAACCTCATCATTCCCACCTTTCAAAATAGCGCCCGCGCCGAATTACAGGTAGTCAAACTTCGACTATCATTCACAGTGTTCATATTTAATTCTCGCCGTTTTCAGTGAAACATTTTTCCAAAGTCCATATTTATTTTTGCAAAGTTACTATCAAAGTAATTGTGATGGATATCAATAGTCCAGATATGTATCTTTATGTGTTATGTAGTACTCACCAATTTTAAGAATTTTTTGCATACGTTAGCATTGTTATAAAAGACCACATTTTTTGAGACAGATTTTCCCTGTCCGTCCCTGTAATATTTCTTAATTTAATAATGTATGCATAGTTTCAATAATTATATGAAGTTATAGTTGGCCACCTATAGCCACCTATTCACGAAATACAGTTAGTCAAAGTTTTTGCGCGCCGATAAGAAAAAAAAAATCGAGACAGCACAGTGGTTGTGGCCGTAGCCCAAAAATCAAAATATCAATCACAAAATATTTTGCCAAAATGTACACAAATTGTATAACAACCTTGATGGCAAACCGGATTTGTCTGGAAACCTAACGAGACTTGCGAAAAATTCCATTGTAAACATGAACGTTTTCATGTTTGAAGTCGGACTATGTTTTGCTTGCTTTTCGCCACAACAAAAACGCTTTTCAAATGGATAGTACGTATGACAGAGTACTCCAGAAAAATATTATTTAGAATGAATTTTGAAGTTGAAGGTATTTACTTTAATTTATTCTTATTGGAAGATTAAATTGACCAATTAAATATTTTTTGTGTATTTTTGAATAACCTAACCTTTTTTGTGTATTTTGTGAACGTCTTTTTCATGTTTACTTAAAGTTTTAGCTGTGTTACCCCCGGCTCCCCTCATTGTGAGTGGTATCACTGTGTTTGTCAATGTTTTAAGGTAATAAAAATGAAAATGGTTGCTGCTAATAGTTTTTTGCTTTCGTTTTCGTCATTTGTGTTTGTTTATTATTTTTTGTTTTGTATAATATTTTTTTTTATAATTTTTATTTTTGGACATTTCGCTTTTGGTTGTATAGGTGCGTCTTGTAATTGCGTAGGTTTATCTAGTGCCTCTGGTGTGAGAGAAGTGACGAGAAGGTATTTATTTGACCTGATGCAAGGTCAAAATTTACGAACCATGGAACAAAAAATATATTTTTAAGTTCTTTTGTTCCCTTGCAAGTTGTTTGTGGAAAAGACTATAAAAATATTGTTTGGCAAAATCTCAAACCTTCTTCGCCGCGCTTTTGTCGGCCGATTCGGTTCGTGAAAGAAACCACTGATGTAACCAAGGATGAAATAAAATTTGTGGAGAATGCTTGCAAAGCTCTTGCGTCGACCGAAGTATCTATAAATCAGAATGTTTTTAGATTTAATCATATTATGAAGATGACCATGGTTGATGGAAAAGTGTGTAACTCGGCAACTAACACAACCTCAACAAGTCGGTGTTACATATGTGGTGCCACATCAAAGAACTTCAATGATTTAAGTAACAAAAATGTTGTATGTCCTGAAGCATTAGAATTTGGAGTTTCAATATTACACGCCAGGATAAGACTCTTTGAAAGCATTTTACACCTGGCATATAAATTGCCAATAAAAAAATATAGAGCGAGTAAGACAACTGAAGAAAAAACATTAGAAAAACAGAGAAAAAAAATAATACAAGAACGATTTCGATTAGAAACTGGACTATTGGTAGACATGCCTAAAGCCAACTTTGGCAACACAAATGATGGAAATACTAGTAGGCGGTTTTTCGAAAACACTTATTTGGCATCTGACATTACAGGAATAAACCATGAACTTATATATAGATTTAAAGTTATTTTAGAAGCCATTTCCAGTGGCTTCAAAATTAATACTGCCAAATTATACTTCCTTCTTCATTATACTTCTTTCTTCATCGTGGATAGACGTGTTTTTCTGTGCTCCTGCATAATTTCTTTTAGATCGGTTTTAAACTCACCGCGCCTGCCTAAAAATTCAGCTAATAGTTTAGCAATAAATATTGACTTTATTCTGTCATTGAAATTTTTGTCATTGCGCTTTTTGTTTATATTAACTATACAAAAGCAAAATCAAAGCATTGAACTTAATATTTGAAAAAACAACAAAACTGTTTACAGCAGTGTTGTTGTTTTTGTTATTCTTTGCTCTTGCGTTTGTACCTTTTACCGCTTTAATACCGCTCTCGCGCTCTCGCCAACGCATTGTTGTTGAATGTGCAGTGCTGTTGGCTCTCCCGCTCTCTTTTTTCTAATTTCTTTTATTCGCGCTCGCATCTATCTGTCTCGCGTACAAGTTCTCTTAGTTCTTAATTCTCTTAGTTCTTGCACTAATTTTCTCTGCGAGTTTGACCCCAGTGTCGAATTTGCTTAATAAATCTGAGTGAGTTTTTTCTTTAGCCTTTTTGATATTTAATTTTTTTTATAAAATTTTTGAGTTGTAATTAAATTTAAAAAATGTCTGTCTGCTCAAGCAAAAAGAGTTTAAACCCCCCTTCACCCCATAACGCGTTTCTTTCCTGTTGGCTGTGTGACAATGTCATGCACGTTAAATGTGCTGGCTACACGGCCAGAGTAAGGGATTGTTTGGAGCAAAAAGGGCGGCTCAAATGGGGTTGTGACTCAAGCCGAGAGGTTGAGATCGAAATGAGGGTGTTTATGAGGCAAACCAGGGATAGATTGAAGAAATTGTCATCTGGTTTTCGTAAACTCTGCGATGAGTTCAATGCTGTGGAGAGCAAATTTAGCAGCTATAAGCTGTTAAATGAGTCTCCAAAGCGTAAGAAAACTAGTATGCGCAATCTGTCCTTGCATTTGCCTGTGCCCAAGCCCGTCTCGGCCGTAGTTCCACAATCTCCTTCACTGCTGACTGTGACAAATCCTCCGCAGATTATTTCGTTTACCACCCCCCTTTCTCAGGGTGGTCGCAAGGACGAGGCTATATCCGTTTCTCCAGGAAATGTTCTCTCTTTGCAGACGAATAAAGCTGTAGTTTCGGAAAGGTCCGGACAATTATCAATAACTGTTGATATTGCCGATAGTAGTCCAGTTGGAGGTGCAACGGACACGCAGGCGGATTCAATCGCGGTCGCTGACGCTGCGGTTGATTTTCGGCCTGGTTCCTATAAGCCTTTAACTGGAGTTCCACCTAAGAAACATATATTTGTTTCAAGGCTTGATCCCGAACATTCGTCGGATGATGTCTTAGCTTTTATTAAGACAAAAATTCAAGCTCATCACCATAAATCTAAAATAGCGGTGGAAAAATTTAAATTTAAATATTCGAGGGAGATATCCTCCTTTAAAATAAGTGTCCCAGTTGAACTGTTTGACAGTATTTGTCATAGCAGTTTTTGGCCGGATCACATTTTAGTAAAAGAATACTCGGCCAAAAAGAAAACTCGAGCTCCGGTTAGGCTTTCTATCCCATCTAACTCCTCATCTTCCGGAATATCAGCATCGGCTGGTGTTTCAAAAAACTAATCTCGTCCCTTCATCTGGCCTATCAGAACGTAAGAGGACTTAAATCTAAGCTTCCTAGACTCTATTTAGATAGTCTAGCATTTGAATTTAAAATTTTAGTGTTTACTGAGACATGGTTAAAACCCGATATTAACGATGCATCTGTTCTTTGCGCAAAATTTTCAATTTTTAGATGTGATCGGACTTCTCGTGTAGGCGGAAGAGTTCTGATTGCAGTTGACTCGGCCTTAACTTCTGACCAAATTCATTCACCGGACATTCTGGAGATTGAGTTTGTTAGTCTTAAGGTCAGATTCAAGTCTTTCTCTGTCTACATTACTTGTTCTTACATCCCGCCACAATCCGACATGGCGGTGTACGCAAAACATTTAGATTCTATTCGATATATTTCTTCATTGCTTTCTGATAGAGATATCTTAATTAAATTAATTAATTAAAGTCACCAATAATTTACCAGAAATAGCATGGTCTCAATCTGATGAATCTACTTTGTTGCTTCCTTTTAAATCTCACTGCTTCGTTGATGGCCTTTTTGAGCTATCGTTAGCTCAAATAAACCCTGTGCGAAATAACATAGGCAGATCCTTAGATCTGATATTTGTGTTGGATTCCACCAACTGTGCAGTTACTAGAACCGACCTTCTAGCCTTGCCTGAAGACAATTTTCATCCTACTTTGGATTTATCTGTAGATCTGTCGTTTCGTGCACCGATTGTTGGTGTCAATCCTGTGATTAAATCTCGTAATTTTTGCAAGACTAACTTTGTTAAACTGAATGAGCTCATTCTGAGAACTGACTGGTCATCCTTATACAGTTGCTCAGACATGGATCTTGCTATCTCGTTGTTTTATGATACTCTTGGTTCGCTTTTTAAGGTTTGTGTCCCACTGAGGGCTCCAGTGTCGTCTCACCGACCTCTCTGGTTTTCTCGTGAGCTATCCAACTTGAAAAATGTCAAATCCAGATATTATAAAAAATACAATAAATCGGGACGTTCTTCGGACTTTGCTCTTTACGCAGTCGCTCGCTCCAATTTTATGTTGCTTAACAAGCACTGCTATAATAATTACCTCAAGCGTTGTAAGCTTGAGTTTTCCCGTGATCCTAAACAGTTTTATAGTTTTGTGAATTCTAAACGTAAGATGGTTGTCCACCCATCAATGTTATCGTTTGAAAATAATATAGCGGACTCTGATCAAGCGATTGCTGATTTGTTCGCTGATTTCTTCACAACAACATATTCCTCAACAGAATACCGAGCGAATCTGTAGTATCCTTATCAGATAAGGTCTAATTGTACTTGTCGATCGATGAAAGTTCGCTGCTTAATTTAGTAAAACCAGTGTACACACCTGGTCTTGTTGGAATATTTGGTTGCGTACTCTGATTTCGTGCTGAGGCTCTATGTAAGCCACTTAAAAAACTTTATTTTGTTGTCCGTTAAATCATGTCATTTCCCATCTATATGGAAGGAATCTTATATAATTCCTCTTCATAAGAACGGTAAAAAGTCTGACGCGTCTAATTATAGGGGTATTTCTAAATTGTCCGCCATCCTTAAAGCTTTTGAAAAGTTAATTACTTCTCAATTGCAACATTTTTGTAGATCTATTATTTCACCATCTCAGCATGGTTTTGTGAAACGTAGATCTACAAACACTAACCTCTTAGAATTTACATCATTAACGATTGAAGGATTTAGGAATGCAAGGCAAACTGATGACGTTTATACTGATTTCAGTAAGTCTTTTGATTCTGTTAATCATACACTTCTTCTTTTAAAATTAATCAAAATTGGTTTCCCATGCAGTTTAATTAGGTGGATTCGTGAATACCTGACAGACAGAACACAGAAAGTTCTTTTCAAGTCTTCAAGTTCTAGGTCTATCCAAGTTACTTCGGGGGTGTCTCAGGGTAGTCATCTGGGACCTTTGCTATTTACCCCTTTTATTAACGATCTTCCATCCGTTATAATTCATTCTCGTGTCCTCATGGTGATACGTGCCAAGTATCGTCTGATACATCAGTGACGATATCATTATGTATTCCAATTACATGTGGTCTTTTGCACACTCTTGGGTCTATAAAGTCGAGCCTTGAGACTGGTAGGGTCTGCTGCCTGCACATTTTTAATGAATAATATTACGTTGATGCTGTCTGAATAAGAAGAGCGTACGTTGCCGCGAATCGCAAAATTGATTATTAGAAAATCAGATGACAATCTTCAAAAACTCCTTAGTTTATAACGCATTCAATGCATTAGAGCCGCCAACACCTTTTCTTAAAATTCATTAAAGTTGCTTTTAATTTTAGCTATAACATTTATTTGCAACAAATTATTAATTGTTTAAATATATGGTGTTTCAAAAATGATACTATCGATAGTATCGAATTTTTACTCTCAAAATATCCAATGGCGCTACGATCGATAGTTTCCTAGCTCTATTGTACACTACAAGCCTGAATAATTTGCTATGTCTTACATGACCTTGATTAGCCTGAAAACACTTCATTGCATATCTTTTTACATATATATATATTGAATTTTCTACCTTTTCCCGAACTCGAGCTTTCATCAAATATGGACATTGCTTAGCCGCAACATTATTTAAAAAATTACTTTGGCAAAAGTGTCTCTGAATAACCTCTAAAACTTCTCTTGCTCTCAATTTGTATTGTTTTGCCTGTCGTTCACAAGCTATTGCGATACTCTTTTTTATATCTCCGCGTAATAAAGTCTCTTACAAGTGTCATAGCAAGTTCAACGCATTGGCTTGGGGTGAGTAATCGGCGGCAGACAACTGTTTGATCCCTAATAATAATCCTGTAAAATCCTTTGCTTTAAACTTAGCGCCATTGTCACTTACCATCGTCTAAGTATCCAAATAAGCAATAACTAAAATCAGGGGGTATTATACTGTCCATTATCCTACACATTGTTTGAACCACGTTGCATAATCCAAATGGCATAACCCTTAATTCTTGATCTCTACACCAGCCACTACTCTACACCCAAAATTAGCTGTTATCTAATGAATATCTATATATATAAAAATCAATTGCTGTTTGTTAGTCTCGCTAAAACTCGAGAACAGCTGAATCGATTCGGCTAATTTTGGTTTTGAATTAATTGTGGAAGACCAGGGAAGGTTTAAAAGGTGAGAAAAAATCGAATAATTGACGGGAAAATCCTCAAAACAGCATTTTTCTATTTCCCATACAAACGTTTTCTTTTATTTTAATGCTCACGCACACACATATATATGCAAAAATTCTTCACCACGCGGTGTGTGAGAGAGACAGAAATATTTGAGTTGTGTTCTTGCACAGAACGAAATTGAAAGAGCGAGATGCCATGCGTTTGCTATATATGTCGAACTAGCTTAAGTAAGTTAAGTAAGCACGGTGGCGTAGTATGTAGAGGTCGGCCGCACGATGGCTCGATGTTTGGTGGTGGTTCAATTCCCGGTGAAGACGGTGGTATGAAAGCTTTTATGATGTGTTTCTTCTTCTTTTTTGTTTTTTTTTTTTTTTGATTTTGTTAAACATTTATACCAATTATTTTAAAATTAAATAATAAAACTGCAAGGGTATACAAACTTCGGCAAGGCCGAAGATAGCTTCTTTGATATTTTTAATTACTTTGGTGATCCTTTGTGATAGTGACATTCCAAGTAATGTGCTCTTTTTTGTGATAGTGCCACTTTACTGCTAAATGAGTGGGAAATTTTCTCACCTTGATTAATTATAATTTTCGATGCCGAGGAGAAGTCGACCTGACCTAGGTCGTCACAGTCAATCAAATGTGCGAAGAGCTACCTCACGTGATATACAAATATCAAGAAAATAGTCGTATTGATATGTCAGAAGTAGATAGGCTTAAAATGCATTTAATAAAAACGGATTCGCTTTGTTTGTTTTAAAATTAATTTATACAAAGATTAGGTCTTTTATTTATCGATTGAGGCAGTACGAAGTCTGCCGGGACTCCAGTTATAGATATAATATAGTATAATCTTACATACGTTCTTAAATGTTAAATTCACTTTAAGGTAACCCACTGCGGAAGGCTCTCTGCCGTCTGGAGTTTTTACGCCTGAAACAATCTTCTTAAACTGCTTGTAACTTTGCCAATTTTACTCTGATTGGAGCATTCTTTTTATTGGGGAACTCTTTTGTTTGGCTATTATTTATAACGGAACCATCCGTTGAAAAGGTTCGAATAGCCCCTTCTGTTGCATGTAAGTCTTGCACTGTGGCTTGTATATAACAGAATACATATAGTCCTTTCCTCTGGACGCTGCCTTGTAAATCGTACAGTGGTACTCTGCTTCCAAAAACATGTTTTTTTGCGCGGATTCCGCTTTGTCTATATTGTTCTGTGGTCTACGTCCTATACATGCCATTTTAACTTTAAAACAAAGAAAAAATTATTTTTTTTCAGTATTTGTTTTGCTTCCTTTTTAACTTTTAAATATTCGTCGTAATTGCTTACTTTAAATTCCCTTTCAGTGTCTGATCCAAAGTTAATGTAAAACAGTTTTAAATATGCAGTGTCAGTGCAGCGTCAATTGACCATCAATTTTACAAATATACAAAAATAGGTTAATTAATTAAAAAATATGTAAACACAAAGTGAGCTTGTGGTAGTCCATTGCCGAAGCGTATTATTTCAGACTTTTGCCAAATTTAGCCATCGTTTAAAGCTAACAGCAGCAGCTTCCTCATATCATTACAATATGTATCACGAAACACTCCAACTTCTTAACTTGTGCTAGTAGAAATTTTGCAACTTGTTCATCAAATGACATAAGATAAGTAAACTATTAGAAATGTAAAAAACCGGGTTGTGGAAAAATGATTGTATACTATTACTTAAATATGAGGGTCAGCATGGTTTGCACAGCGCTAGATTCGCGGTCACTGCTACCAATCTACTTTGTCAATTCAGTTTCTCACTAAATCCCTTTGAACATCCAAGTAAATCACACAGCCATGACAAAAAAAATCAAGAAAGAATGTTCAGCCAGCGAAGAAGCGTCAGCTTTGCAACCAAGTTTGGGTACTGTTCTATGCAAGCCTCGGCTAGTGAGCCTCGATAAAATGGCCACCTGGCTCTGTCAAAATTTAACTCTGAAGCGGCTGGTGCTACCGCAATGCAGTGATGTGCTACGGCTTTAATCCTTGCGTTGTCAAAGTCCTTGAAAGGAAACGCATTGCAGTGGTTATCCACTGTTATTATATGTTGCTCAGGCATCACTTGAAAACAATTCATACAGCTTTTCGAGCAGAAGTATGAAAATACTGTCACAACAATTTTAAACTTGCTGAACAGTCGCCCAATACGGATGAGAGTCTTCCTGTGTATGCGAGTCGGCAAATGACGTCACTGATGATGTTGTATCGCTAAGTAGAATTGGTAATGGTAGTACTGTTTGCTTTATTCAAATTAATGAAAGTTGCTTCGAAATATTATCACATGTGGTACAAAAAGATAATTTTGAGAATAGGATTGTAATTGGACGTAAGATTTAGCAAAAATAAATTCTGCTATTATATCAATTGACGGTTTTTAAATAATTAAAGACAAAACTGTTAACGTTTGCGCGGTAGCAAATTACGAGTATGACTTTAATACAGAAGTAAACAAAAATGAACAGAAAAAAACTCAGGCTAAAGTAAACATGAAAAACACAGCTAACTATAAAAAACTTACATTTGAGAAAAACAAAGAGAAGGTAGTCAAGTTCAGTGAGGGAGACTATGTTTTACTTAGTAATAGTGAAAGACTACAGACAAAGCTTGTTACGTTTAAGAAGGCAAAATGTACAAGTCAAAGTCTATGACAAGTGGACCCCAATGTTAATAATCACATGATACTTTACGAAGAATGCCAGATGGGCAGGTTCCAAGCGAGCTGGATATCGACGGAGTTGAGTATGATTCATCTGATGACACAGTTGAAAGAGACTGTTAAGAAACGAGTGAAACAGACCATACTGTCTTAGTGGATAAGATATTAGAAGGACGATGAGTTGAGAAAGTTCGTCGTGTGTTGTGTGCTACGTGGTGCTGCCTTGCCTAGGATTCTTTAACGAAAAGCGAAAGTGTTTATTAACGATAATGTAAAGCAAATGAGAAGTAGAACAACTGAAATCCGTTTAGAAAGTTAAGCAAAATTTATGAATGTGAATTATGAATGTTAAGTTGAAAACTAAGTTATGTTTAAGAAAGTTGAACTGTTGAAAGAGACAGTAAAGAGAACATCAGTGGATGTGAAACTGTTGAAGGAGACAGTAAAGGGAACACAAGTGGTAATGAAATTGTTGAAAGAGACAGTAATGAGAGCACCAGTGATTATGAAACTGTTGAAAGAGACAGAAAAGAGAATACCAGTGGGTGTGAGACTGTTGAAAGAGACAGAAAAGAGAAACTCGGTGAAGGGTAAACTGTTGAAAGAGATATTATTAAATGAAGGATCGATAAAGTCACTTAAAATACTGGTGATAAAACAAGCACAACCGCAAAAAGAAAGTTTTGTCGTGGCGTGTGGCGCATTTGATGTTGGGTAATGGTAATGTTAATAATATACGGATATATTTCATTGATTATTTGAGTTAAAAGGGTATTGTTGGTGCAATTGGTACAAAAAAAATAAGTTGGAATATTAAATTAAGTTTGAGATAAATTGGAAATTTGTAAAGCAAAGTGCCTGTATAATACGACTCGGGGACGTGTAGTAGTCAGGATGGCCGAGTAGGAGATGAAATAGGGTATTGCACTGTCTGGCATACATTATTAACACCGTATGTGGTCTTATCTCTCTATCTAGTTTATGACTCGGACAATACTCTTCTGAGTATTGTCATGTTAATTTGACATTGACTACTGAGTCATGGAAGTTTGAAACTACCTGCGTAGTCATGCAGGTGTTGTAGTATCTGACTGTGTATTTGAGCGGGATGACAGCCCGGACATACAATTTTTTTTTTGTGTCTTTTATTTTATTCTTAAAACTTATCTTCTTGCGTTTAGTCTAACTATACGTGAAATTAAATTCATTCTTCTCTCGCTTAACTCTTCCATGCCATTTAACATTTCAAAATTATGTATTCAATTATTTTAACATTGCGGTATCTCCATGTAGTATTGTGATTAATTACTTACAAATATAATGAAGCAAGCAAGTCGTCCTTCCCTGTACCTAGTAGAGATATTTAATGTAGACAAATACTCTCGAAGTCGCCAGCAATCTAATATGAAATTCGCCTTACATACAGTAAGGGTGCATGCTATCTCGCTCATTCCTGCCTGGTAATGCCGCCCTTGTATTCCTTGTATTCGTCTCTCGTGGATGGAGAACTTTCACTCGAACTTTACTCGACCCTTTGGGGAACTTATGTCTTTATTATCAACATCCAACTCTTGGGGATCACTTCCCTCACCATTAAAACTTCAATTAAAAAAATGACTCCTTAAGTTTAGGATCTAATTTAGTTTGGTATCTCTTTTCGTCTCTTAGAAGGACGGAATCACCAACACTGCATGTCATAACAGCTGCTTTACCTTTGTGGAATTTATCTAATTTATTTTTCGCGAGGTGGAACAAATCACAATGGTCTAGACAGTTTTCATATAAGCATCTCTTTGAGAACTTGCTGTTGATACACTACTAGCTGTGCAATTTATTACAAGATGTATTTCCCTGAGAGCATCTTGTCAGGACCGGTGACAAGATTCCAACAAATTAAGTAAGCATTTAAGCGTATTATATCTGTCTGCAACCGTGTTCGAATTTAACTCTCGGTTTTCTTGTTGGCGGCCAGCATAGGACTTGCAAATGGGCGAATAATAATATTACATGTTAGCAACAAACTTAACTTAACAAGACTGTTGGTGTAAATGCATGCTTAAAATACAAACTATGAATTTCTCACAGTAAAGACCAATGCAGGCTTTGCTTAGAATAGAATTAACCCCTACATGTTTTCATATATACTGTACTCACACTATATTTTTATACAACACAAAATTGTCCCCCACATTATGTTCACACACACAATCACATTTACACTATGAATAAGACCCCCTAGATCCTAGAATCGTGTATATAAACTCGACCTTTTTCTTAATAAAATCAGTATTCAAGCAACTCTTGTCTATTCACTACTCTGCAATCAACGGGTGAGCATCGCTGTGTCTTTGGCCCCCATTTGCATGATCTCTCCGAAGTCCACCCAATTTCAACTGTTGGTTGCGACAGCCCTATGTCACTAGTTTATGTTCTAGAGGCAAACATTTTTATAAATAATAAAATTATAAAATTCAATAACATTTTGGTGACCCCCGACTTTGGCGTTCCCAATTTAAAATGAAGCAAGCAAGTCGTCCCTGCCGACATTGAGTATACCCTGTACCAACTAGTTATATTAAATAAAATAAAATATCCTCGAAATCGTCATCAATTTCATGCAAAATTCTCTTTAACATGCAGCAACAGCAAACGCATGCTGTCTCGCTCACTCTTGCCAGCCAATGTTGCCTTGGCATTTCAGTGCAAAACTCATATAGGTATATCTCCGATATTTATTGTCCGATTTCGACAAAACTTGGTGAGCTGGTCCAGTTTGGGCATATAATTAGGTGTGCCAAGTAAGAATACGATATCTTTAATACAGCTCTAATATACGTAATACGTTTTCGCGAATTGCGGGGGCGGAAGTGGGCGTGGCAAAAATTTGAAACAAACTTGACCTGTGTATGCATTAGACGCATGTTCACACCAAATTTGGTGGCTCTAGCTCTTATAGTCTCCGAGATCTAGGTGTTCATACGGACGGACGGACAGACGGACAGACGGACGGACAGACAGACATGTCTCAATCAACTCGGCTGGTGATGCTGATCAAGAATATATATACTTTATGGGGTCGCAAATGCTTCCTTCTGCCTGTTACATACATTTTAGCGACTTTAATATACCCTTTTACCCTATGGGTACAGGGTATAAAAATAAAACATTTTGGTGTAACAGTCAAAGTGTGAGAATTTTGTCAACTCAGACTAATTTTCTCAATAACACGCAAATAAGGAATTTTGGTCAACTTGTCGATCATTTCCTTTTTTAATACAACGCTTTGGAAAATATTGATATTCCTTAGCGAGGGCACGGTTTTGCAGGCTAGCAACAATCCGGGGTCCCGACATTTACGAAGCAATTGATTAACTTGGATATCATTGCATTTGTGCATATCATTTATGTCAACTTGGCGACGGTATTGCACACCATAACTAAAAACTACATCTGCTTGTGTGACAACTGACTGTGTCAGCACTTTGTCACCTAGTCAATTTGGCGACTAGAATCACAGCGGAAAAAAGTACATTTGAGTCAACTTGGCGACTATTAGTGTACAACAGGTCAACTTGGCGACCATAAAATCTTCTGTTTGTCGGACAACTGAAATTATCGGCACTTTGTCACCTAGCCAATTTGGGGACTAGAACGACAACAGAGTATAATCGGATACTCCAAATTTGGATTTCTGCAACGTGGGACAAGGCGTACCCAATCAATTGAATCATCTGGAAAACACGGAGACCAAGCAGTCGAAGGATTCTACGATTCATTATATACATTTATATTAAATAAAATAAAAAATTTTTAAAACTTTTTACTTGTTCAATTTAACTTTATTTACTAGTACTTTGATCACTAATCGGTGCGAGTCGGAGCGTACCTTGTCAATTGACTAAAAAATATACTTCCAACGGATCAAAGTAAAATGGATAAAATATACGAACAACAGTTTGAGCGAGGTGAAGAGATTCAAAATGTCATCAGAAATGTCAAAAAGGACTCTGCCTCAAGAAAGTCAAAAGTTCTCTATTATGATAATAAAATTGAGACGATTGAGGATCTTTGGGATGAATTTGACAAAGCCCACACTGATTTATTGAAATCGTTGGGATACGAGCCATCCGGTCACGATTACTTCAAAAAGGAATATTATTCAACATTAAAAGAATTAACAGAAGAAGTAATAAAGGATTGGAAACTACAAAGGGCAAAAATTGAAGAAAGCAAATTGGCCCATCAAAAAGATGAAGATCGCATTAACATTCAACCATTGATCAGAAAGCAAGGCGCTTTGCTAGCAACACTTTCCAGGACATTAAAGCAAATAATTCCTGAAGAAAAAATGAACTACAAAACAGTTGTAGAAAACTTATGGCAGCAGATAGGACAACTGCACTATGAGATGTATAAACTTGCAGTAGATCCAGTCGAAGCTGGATACAATTTGGAAACATTCATAATGGCAGAAAAGGCGATACTGAAATTTTGTGTCCCACCTGCACATGATGTGACAACGTCGTCACTACAATTGCCAAAAATTTCAATTCCTAAATTTGATAGAAATTATTTGAAATGGCAACAATTTCATGACATTTTTAAGAAAATGGTTTCCTTGCCCTAGAGGCGATTGGTACCAAGCAGTCCAGGGAAAGGCAAAAAGTATGTGCATCAGCGTCTGGCACAAACTCATCGTCATGTCCGTTCTGCAGTAAGTTAAATCACAAACTGTTTCAGTGTGATAAATTTAAAACTAAATCTGCAGCAGAACGGTTAAACTGGGTACAGAGACAGAGAATGTGTGTCAATTGTTTTAAAACCGACCACATGTCAAAGGCTTGTACCTGGAAGGGATGTTTGAAATGCGATAGAAAACACAATACATTGTTACATTTGGGAAACAACAACTTGAAACCAAATGTAACAACAACGGCCTCAGCTGCGTCCACATATGGAAGCAATAAAAATTATACCCTACTGGCGACAGCCAGGGTAATTGTTAAAGGAACCAATGAGCGGGAAGGAGAATTTCGTGCGCTCTTAGACAGTGGCTCCCAAGTCAATCTAATATCAGAGAGACTAGTAAAACAATTATCTTTAAAAATAGAAAAGGCATCGCTAAGAATTGAAGGAGTAGGAGGACAACCACAACTCAGCAGATCTAGAGTAAATGTACTTGTAAAATCAAAATACACCGACTTCAGTACAAGAGTGGAAGCCTTTGTATTGCCGCATATTGTCGCAGATCAACCCACAGAAGCAATAACGCAAAAGTTTGACCTGCCGAAAACCATACCTCTAGCGGATCCCAACTTCAACAAGACTAGTAAAATTGATTTACTACTAGGAGCAGATCACCATTTCTCGATTTTACTACCTGGACAAGTAAAACAAAATAAGTGTCCAACTCTTCAAAAATCAGAATTTGGTTGGATCATTGCCGGAAAAATAAATATGGCTACATCTGCACCTACAACTTGTATGGTGGCTACTAAGCCTGATGAATTTCTGGAGCGGTTCTGGAAACTAGATACCCTGGAACCAGAAAAAATATACAAAAGTCCAGAGGAAGAATATTGCGAAAAGCACTTCTTGGACAATTTACATAAAGCTTCAGATGGAAGATTGGTTGTAAAACTGCCATTTGCTGAAGACTCTTCATCCCTGGGGGAGTCTCGTGATGTGGCTGTTAGGAGATTCCTATCATTGGAAACCAATGGATGAGCCCAGAAATAAAGGCTGAATATGTAAAATTCATGAAAGAATATGAACAGCTTGGACACATGAAGGAAGTGTTGCCAGAAAGATTACCGAGGCAGCATTATTTCATACCTCATCATTGTGTTCTTAAACCTGATAGTACCACAACCAAATTAAGGGTGGTATTTGATGCTTCCTGTAAGACATCATCAGGAAAATCTTTAAACGATATCTTGTACCCAGGACCAGTGGTACAAAGTCAACTATTTTCAATCCTATTGAGGTTTAGGACACATAAATATGTTTTCACTGCGGACATAGAAAAAATGTACCGACAGGTATGGGTAAATCCAGATGATCAATTCAATCAAATGATTGTTTGGAGAGACAGCCCAAATAAAAAATTGAAGTATTACCGCTTGAAGACGGTAACCTATGGAACAACTTCGGCACCATACCTCGCAACAAAGAGTCTGGAGTATTTGGCAACCAAAAACAAGGAAAAGTGGGCCTCAGGAGCAACTACATTAAAAAATGATTTTTATATGGATGATTGCCTCTCAGGAGCAGACAGTTTAGCAGAAGCACTGCAAATCAGACAACAACTGGTTAAAATCCTTAAACCAGCCGGATTCAATTTGAGAAAATGGTGCTCAAACAATCCACAGCTATTGGAAGACATCCCGAAGGACGATATATGCAGCAGTATTAATTTGGGTGATGCATTGGAACAATTGAGTGTAAAAACTTTAGGCATAATTTGGATGCCTTCAGAAGACACGCTTTGCGGAAAGGCCCAGTTACATACTCGAGGGATAACAAGACGCGTTCTATTATCTGAAATAGGACAAATATTTGACCCTTTGGGACTATTTGCACCTGTTGTAGTACGCGCTAAAATCTTACTGCAACATATTGCATCTGAAAAATTTGAGATGGATGCCACTTTACCTGCTAATTTGGAGAAACAGTGGGAATTGTATCGTGCGGATCTGCAAGAGCTAAATAAAATGCAAATGCCCAGGCACATATATAATGGAAAGGTGCCATCTACACGTCAGATCCACACCTTCGTAGATGCATCAGAAAAGGCGTATGGAGCTGCTGTATACGTTCGGGCCACATACAAAAATGGTCAGATCTCCGTGCGTTTGCTGTGTGCAAAGTCACGAGTAGCTCCACTGGAAAAACAATCATTGCCACGTCTTGAGTTATGTGCAGCAGTGCTTGGAGCAGAACTCACGGACAGAGTTCGACACGATCTCAGGATGGAAGCGGAAAATGTTGAAGCTTTCTTGTGGTCAGATTCAACAATTGCACTGTCATGGATTAATTCTCGGGCATCTCAGTTCCATACATTTGTGGCCAACAGGCTTACAAAAATACATGCTGTTTCCAAACCGACACAATGGAGGCATGTATCATCAGCTCTAAATGCTGCAGATGTCCTATCAAGAGGAATATCGGCATCTCAGCTAACATCAAACAATTTATGGTTATATGGACCATTATATCTATATGGACCACAATCTCGCTGGCCAGCACCATTTAAAGCATCAGAACATGTGACTGATACTTCAGAGCGGAAAACCAAAGTATTCAGCATGCCAATGACAAGTAGCATTCCTGCTTCTGGAAGGGATGATGTGTGGATTTATAACATAAACCACAAAAACTCAGTATATCGTATGCAAAGAATTATTGCATACGTATTACGTTTCTGCAGAGCACAAAATAGAAGGAAGACTGTTCAACTGGAATTGGATGAATTAGAACAAGCTCGAATAATCATAATCAAACAAATTCAGGAAGGTGAATTTGAGTATGAGCTTCGTCATCTCAGAAATCGTCCAGAGCAACCTATGGGCAAGAAAAGTAACTTATCATCATTACCTTTGGTGCTTGATGAAAATTCGGTTATTCGAGTGGCGACCAGACTACAACAAGCTCCAGTGTCAAGGGACACAAGAAACCCTTATCTTCTTCCGTATAATAATATCATTGTCAAAATGATTCTGCGCAAACTACATGAAGACAACATGCATTGTGGACAAGATGCATTACGAGGTATTGCCAGACAACAATATCACATTGTGAAAGTGAAATTGATGATACGGAATGTGATACAAAATTGTGTATCCTGCACAAGATTCAGGCCAAAACTCTTTAAGCAAATAATGGGAGAGTTACCTGAACACCGCGTATCTCAAAATAGACCGTTCCTCATCTCTGGTGTGGATTACTGCGGACCCTTCTGGATTCTTCACAAAATAAGAGAAAAACGTCCAGACAAGGCATACATTGCTGTGTTTGTATGTTTTGCAACAAAAGCAGTACATCTGGAATTGGTTGGAGATTTATCAACATCCTCATTTATTGGAGCATTGCAACGCTTCATTGGACGAAGAGGAAGATGCCAAACGTTGTACTGTGACAAAGCAACAAACTTCGTTGGAGCCAACAACCAATTGAAGGAATTGAGTGATACGATATACTCTGACATGGCAACTGGTTCAATTATGGAATTCTGTAACCAGAAAGGAGTTCAATTTAAATTTATTCCCCCGCGGTCACCTCATTTTGTAGGTTTGTGGGAGGCAGCTGTAAAATCAGCAAAGCATTTATTGCTAAAAAATGTTTCCACAGCCAATTTGACATTTGAACAATTGTCAACAATTATTGTGAACATTGAAGCAATATTGAATTCACGGCCATTAACTCCAAATACAAATGATCCTAATGATCTTACTGCACTCACACCAGGACATTTGCTCATTGGAGAACCATTGGTGGCTCAACCTGATCCAGAGCCAATCAGGAAGAAATCGTTGCCAGAACAATGGGAGCTGGTGCAACGATTAAAACATACCTTTTGGATGCAATGGTCACAGGAGTATCTGCAAGGACTGCAAAACTCCGCGAAGTGGAAGAAGCCTTATAATAATGTGAAAGAAGGCATGATGGTGATCCTCAAAGAAGATAATGTACCCATTCTTCAATGGCCATTGGGGAGGATTATAAAATTATATCCTGGTCCTGATGGCTATATTCGTGTAGTTGACGTAAAAACGGCTTCTGGAATTTACAAACGAGCTATTCATAAATTAGCTCCCCTACTAAAAACACCGGAACCAGGAGAAAAGCATCAACTGGATGACGACGACGCCGACGATTCCCAAGAAAACGGGCTTAAGGATACTACAACCAGGCAAAGCCCAAAAAGACGAATTTTAGCATCGTTACCTCTAACGTTTCAAAAATCGGTGTATCAACGGAAGACAAGAAGCCAGGATTGCGATTGGCCTTCAACAGATGACCCCTCCCACAACTGGTACCCAGATGCCAACTGGTAGTCAACCGACTCAATCTACACATCGACCTGCTGGAAACTACGAAATCAACATTTAAGTAATGTTGAACAGTCGTTCAACGGCCGGGAGTATGTTGGTGTAAATGCATGCTTAAAATAAAAACTATGAATTTCTCACAGTAAAGACCAATGCAGGCTTTGCTTAGAATAGAATTAACCCCTACATATTTTCATATATACTGTACTCACACTATATTTTTATACAACACAAAATTGTCCCCCACATTATGTTCACACACACAATCACATTTACACTATGAATAAGACCCCCTAGATCCTAGAATCGTGTATATAAACTCGACCTTTTTCTTAATAAAATCAGTATTCAAGCAACTCTTGTCTATTCACTACTCTGCAATCAACGGGTGAGCATCGCTGTGTCTTTGGCCCCCATTTGCATGATCTCTCCGAAGTCCACCCAATTTCAACTGTTGGTTGCGACAGCCCTATGTCACTAGTTTATGTTCTAGAGGCAAACATTTTTATAAATAATAAAATTATAAAATTCAATAACAAAGACTAAGTCTATAGGGTAGACGTTATACAGTTTAGGGTTAATTAATCGAATTTACGTTTCACAAGTGCAATGGAATAATTTTCATGCAATTTCATTACCAACATCGCACAATTTAATATCAAGACTGGTAAGGTCAACTGATTCCCTATCTACTGAACAAATATTTACAGTTTTGGCTTTTAAAATTTCAAACTTAGTTGCCGATATAGTGATATAAAATCCCTGATTAATTATTTTAAGACCAATGACAATGTTACTTTTTGAATACTTATCTTCTTTTAAATAAAATAATGTTTGGAATGTTTTTTCGTTTATAGTAACCTGGCTTAAAATCTGTTAGGTGCTGTATATGCCAGCATTGCCAATGCCTTTTAACATCATACTATAAAAGAGCTTACCAGAAAATTTTCTGCTAATCTTCTTATTTATAAGCGAACATTCTGACATTGGGAAAATCTCACCACTCTGCGTCGTAGTTCCCGTTAACTCTGGAAAGTAAAATAAAGTCACCGTCTTCTGTTTTCCGCAGAAATGAAACGTAATTGTAAATATTCTCCCCTTTTTGGGGTCAGGTGCTTATCCAGAATGGTCTTCCCTGTCTACATTTTTTTTTGAAAGGTGAAAGCCCTTAATTCAGCTTGTAGGTCTAATTCGCACCTTAGATGTGAAAGCAGTTTGATGCGATTTGACTCGTTATCCATGTTGCTAGATGCACGAGTAATGTTAACACGGCTATTTTCTCATTTTATTTTTTGTGCCAATTTGCAAGATAATCGCCGTTAGTTGCGCAATATGGCTGCATTGACAACGCGTCTGTCACAATATTTATTATTTCGAAATCATACTGCTGCAATTCCAATGGTCATCTTGCAATCTGCGCTGTAGATGCTGTTCAGCTATTTCAATGCCATATGATCCAATACAACTTTGAAGTGGTAGCCTTCTAAATATGGTTTTAGTTTTCTCACTGCCCAAACTATCGCCAAACATTAATTTTCTGATGCCGAATAGTTTTGATCTGCTTAGTTTATTGACGTCAGTGTTCTGAGTCAGAATTACCCCTACTAAGTAAGCGCTTGCATCAGTCTGAACATTGTTATGAAGTCTGGGCAAGTCAACACAGGGTCGGCGACTAACTTGTCTTTTACCATGTCGAACGCTCTTTAGTGTTTCTCCTCCCATTCCCATTTGGTCTTCTTTTTCAACAATGAATTCAATGGTTGCAATAGTGTTGCAAATCCTGGCACGAACTGCCTGTACCATGATGCCACGCCTTTCGGTGGCTTTAATTCTGATATGAACGCAACCTTGTCCGGATCCGTGCCGATTTCTAGTTCGGTTACTCGCTGTAAATTTGCCCCTTTCAGTCTTTTAAAGGCTTCCTGCAGGTGTGCCTTGTGTTCCTCTACGGTCTGACTGACAATTAAATCGTCTTGGTAAGCGAAGGGGTTGGCATCATTTGAGGTCCAATTACCTTATCCAAAGCTCACTGGAATGTCGCGGAGGCTGAGTGCAATCACTTTCCACTGGTAGAGCCCTTTAATTGATACCGTAAGTGTCGTCATTTTCCAACGGATTTTGCCAGTCCCCATCCTTCAAATCCAAGCTGCTGATGTACTTTGCCTCACGTAATTGGTCTAATATATATTCGATTCTCGGCATTGGATATGATTGATTGATTTTGTACTTATTTGTATTCAATCAACGCATAGCCTGTTTGTTCTTTTTCACTATTACGATTGGTACCGACTATTTGAATGCACGATGTATCCAATGGCCATCAACTCGTCGGCCTTTTCGTTTATAAATCTTGCATTTTTGGATTAATGAAATCTCCAACTTCAATTTCTGGCGCATCTGTTATGCTTGCTGTCGAGATACTTTCCGTCAGCTTAACATTTATCCTGCTTCGGGGTGGGATTTTTATTGCGTGTCCTGCACACTTGATGGTTGCTTCCATTTCTTTTATAAAATTCTAGCCCAAAACTATTCTTCCCGCCTGGAAGAACTAGGAATGGCATGTCAACTTTCTTGTTTCTGAACTGCACATTCGCAGACCCATTGTCACACTATTGTATTAGGTGGGTTATTATAATTGCATATTCCCAATAATAGTCAACAAAACATATATGTGTATAGTTTTTATATCTCTTTTATTTGATTGTAATTGCGCGTTTTTAGCGCTTTTTAAAAGATCTTTTAGGAATGCTTTTTGTTCAAATGCTTTTTAGTGAATTCATTATGTCGAACTTACTTATCTTGAATGAATCTTGGTTCTTAAACAAAGGGTTTGCTTAGCTAAGACCACGTAGCTGGGCTGCCAGTGACGCCGGCAGAGGAGCGGTCTGCTGATGTATAAAATGCTTACGTAAACTATATATATGTATATGCAAGAGTTGAGGATGTATCATGTTACATTGCTGGTCGCGCGTGTTATAATTGTCGACTCAGTAATGTCCAACTCCATATACTTATGACCAAGAATGTTTGCTACTTGGAGTGGTATATATTAATGTAGTAACATAGTGTTACATTTTGTTCATTATATTATATATGTGTTTCACTGTACACAGGTAGTTGCCACGAGGTCTAGTTGCCCGCGGGGAATCGTCGGATCAATCTTGGTGAGCGGTGGTAATCCCTTGGGCGAAATTAATTTCTTCCATCCTACTTAGAGTAGCAGAAGGGTGCCCAGTCCAAAGATGGCTTCACCGACCACGGTGATTTGTAAGACCTTAGACACTCTGTAAGGTTGCCTTATATTCTGGATGGTGAGTAACTCATAGCCGTGATGTTTATTAGGGCAGCTGGCAACACCATAAGGTGTGACATCGATCGACTGGTATATGTCCGCCCCTTGACGGCTATCGTCTCGTTTTCCAATTGTACAATAAATGTACCTTCTAGATGTCGCACAGTGGGGCCTCTGCCCGGATAGCTAACCAAAATTCATTTTTTCCACCATCGCGTTGGGCAAAGTGAAAATTAAAATCGACAGATAATACTTTAGAAGTTATGGATCCAAAATATTTTTGGAATCGGATAAGAATTGTGGGTGCTGCTACATCATCTCAAAGTGGAGACATTTTTCATGTGTGAAAAAAATGTACTAATTTTACAAAAACTCTCAATTTTGAAACTGAATATTGGTCGAATTAAGCAACTGATGTTGCTATTTTTTTACTTTATTCGGAAAGTAGATGAATTTTTAGTTGTTTGTTGTAAAAAATTTAATGAATTTTGAAATACTCAGAAAATTGGAGATGTTTCAAAAATACACTACATTTTCGCTTTTTTTCAACTTTAGTGAAGTAGAATCACCAGAGATACACCTAGATACACGATGAAACCATATACATGTGATAGAGGGAACATTCACCTATCAGACCTATATAGTGCAGCTTTGTGCTTTTTTGGGGAAAGTTGTCAAAAAGCCAAAAAACTAATGCAACCTCGCGTTAAACTCGCATTCCAGGTACAAGGAAGAAGAAGAGCGCATGCAAATTTGGCAAACTGTTATTTGATATTTACATATTTATAACGTAACAAACTCATTGGGCATATTAAACAAATCAAACCTACATTAGATATATTTTAGAAAGTATATTAAACTAATAGAATATAAATTTCGTAATATTCGATTGAAAAACAACAAAGTTGTGGAACCTTAACTTTATTCTCGACCTGTCATTCCTATGGGAGCTATAAGATATAGTCAACCGATTCTGATGAAACTTGATATGTTAGAAAGTATATTTAACTAATTTAATTTAAATTTCGTAATATTCGATTGAAAAACAACAAAGTTATGAAAGCTTAATTTTATTCTCGAACTGGGAGCTATATGATACAGTTATCCGATAAGGATGATTTCGAGATATACAATGCCTGCAGCAAAAAGAAGCCTATGTGTAAAATTTCAGCTCTGTAGCATTTAAGGGTTTTGGAGAAGAACAAAATTAATGTACCCTTGCAACGGTATATTTTTTTTATAATTTTTTTTTAATAAAGTTCGTTTGTCATCAAAAAAAACGTTTTTTAAGTGAATTTTATGGGTCAAATATGCCTAGAATGCAGCTCTAAATGCTGCAGATGTCCTATCAAGAGGAATATCGGCATCTCAGCTAACATCAAACAATTTATGGTTATATGGACCATTATATCTACATGGACCACAATCTCGCTGGCCAGCACCATTTAAAGCATCAGAACATGTGACTGATACTTCAGAGCGGAAAACCAAAGTATTCAGCATGCCAATGACAAGTAGCATTCCTGCTTCTGGAAGGGATGATGTGTGGATTTATAACATAAACCACAAAAACTCAGTATATCGTATGCAAAGAATTATTGCATACGTATTACGTTTCTGCAGAGCACAAAATAGAAGGAAGACTGTTCAACTGGAATTGGATGAATTAGAACAAGCTCGAATAATCATAATCAAACAAATTCAGGAAGGTGAATTTGAGTATGAGCTTCGTCATCTCAGAAATCGTCCAGAGCAACCTATGGGCAAGAAAAGTAACTTATCATCATTACCTTTGGTGCTTGATGAAAATTCGGTTATTCGAGTGGCGACCAGACTACAACAAGCTCCAGTGTCAAGGGACACAAGAAACCCTTATCTTCTTCCGTATAATAATATCATTGTCAAAATGATTCTGCGCAAACTACATGAAGACAACATGCATTGTGGACAAGATGCATTACGAGGTATTGCCAGACAACAATATCACATTGTGAAAGTGAAATTGATGATACGGAATGTGATACAAAATTGTGTATCCTGCACAAGATTCAGGCCAAAACTCTTTAAGCAAATAATGGGAGAGTTACCTGAACACCGCGTATCTCAAAATAGACCGTTCCTCATCTCTGGTGTGGATTACTGCGGACCCTTCTGGATTCTTCACAAAATAAGAGAAAAACGTCCAGACAAGGCATACATTGCTGTGTTTGTATGTTTTGCAACAAAAGCAGTACATCTGGAATTGGTTGGAGATTTATCAACATCCTCATTTATTGGAGCATTGCAACGCTTCATTGGACGAAGAGGAAGATGCCAAACGTTGTACTGTGACAAAGCAACAAACTTCGTTGGAGCCAACAACCAATTGAAGGAATTGAGTGATACGATATACTCTGACATGGCAACTGGTTCAATTATGGAATTCTGTAACCAGAAAGGAGTTCAATTTAAATTTATTCCCCCGCGGTCACCTCATTTTGTAGGTTTGTGGGAGGCAGCTGTAAAATCAGCAAAGCATTTATTGCTAAAAAATGTTTCCACAGCCAATTTGACATTTGAACAATTGTCAACAATTATTGTGAACATTGAAGCAATATTGAATTCACGGCCATTAACTCCAAATACAAATGATCCTAATGATCTTACTGCACTCACACCAGGACATTTGCTCATTGGAGAACCATTGGTGGCTCAACCTGATCCAGAGCCAATCAGGAAGAAATCGTTGCCAGAACAATGGGAGCTGGTGCAACGATTAAAACATACCTTTTGGATGCAATGGTCACAGGAGTATCTGCAAGGACTGCAAAACTCCGCGAAGTGGAAGAAGCCTTATAATAATGTGAAAGAAGGCATGATGGTGATCCTCAAAGAAGATAATGTACCCATTCTTCAATGGCCATTGGGGAGGATTATAAAATTATATCCTGGTCCTGATGGCTATATTCGTGTAGTTGACGTAAAAACGGCTTCTGGAATTTACAAACGAGCTATTCATAAATTAGCTCCCCTACTAAAAACACCGGAACCAGGAGAAAAGCATCAACTGGATGACGACGACGCCGACGATTCCCAAGAAAACGGGCTTAAGGATACTACAACCAGGCAAAGCCCAAAAAGACGAATTTTAGCATCGTTACCTCTAACGTTTCAAAAATCGGTGTATCAACGGAAGACAAGAAGCCAGGATTGCGATTGGCCTTCAACAGATGACCCCTCCCACAACTGGTACCCAGATGCCAACTGGTAGTCAACCGACTCAATCTACACATCGACCTGCTGGAAACTACGAAATCAACATTTAAGTAATGTTGAACAGTCGTTCAACGGCCGGGAGTATGTTGGTGTAAATGCATGCTTAAAATAAAAACTATGAATTTCTCACAGTAAAGACCAATGCAGGCTTTGCTTAGAATAGAATTAACCCCTACATATTTTCATATATACTGTACTCACACTATATTTTTATACAACACAAAATTGTCCCCCACATTATGTTCACACACACAATCACATTTACACTATGAATAAGACCCCCTAGATCCTAGAATCGTGTATATAAACTCGACCTTTTTCTTAATAAAATCAGTATTCAAGCAACTCTTGTCTATTCACTACTCTGCAATCAACGGGTGAGCATCGCTGTGTCTTTGGCCCCCATTTGCATGATCTCTCCAAAGTCCACCCAATTTCAACTGTTGGTTGCGACAGCCCTATGTCACTAGTTTATGTTCTAGAGGCAAACATTTTTATAAATAATAAAATTATAAAATTCAATAACAAAGACTAAGTCTATAGGGTAGACGTTATACAGTTTAGGGTTAATTAATCGAATTTACGTTTCACAAGTGCAATGGAATAATTTTCATGCAATTTCATTACCAACATCGCACAATTTAATATCAAGACTGGTAAGGTCAACTGATTCCCTATCTACTGAACAAATATTTACAGTTTTGGCTTTTAAAATTTCAAACTTAGTTGCCGATATAGTGATATAAAATCCCTGATTAATTATTTTAAGACCAATGACAATGTTACTTTTTGAATACTTATCTTCTTTTAAATAAAATAATGTTTGGAATGTTTTTTCGTTTATAGTAACCTGGCTTAAAATCTGTTAGGTGCTGTATATGCCAGCATTGCCAATGCCTTTTAACATCATACTATAAAAGAGCTTACCAGAAAATTTTCTGCTAATCTTCTTATTTGCGTCGTAGTTCCCGTTAACTCTGGAAAGTAAAATAAAGTCACCGTCTTCTGTTTTCCGCAGAAATGAAACGTAATTGTAAATATTCTCCCCTTTTTGGGGTCAGGTGCTTATCCAGAATGGTCTTCCCTGTCTACATTTTTTTTTGAAAGGTGAAAGCCCTTAATTCAGCTTGTAGGTCTAATTCGCACCTTAGATGTGAAAGCAGTTTGATGCGATTTGACTCGTTATCCATGTTGCTAGATGCACGAGTAATGTTAACACGGCTATTTTCTCATTTTATTTTTTGTGCCAATTTGCAAGATAATCGCCGTTAGTTGCGCAATATGGCTGCATTGACAACGCGTCTGTCACAATATTTATTATTTCGAAATCATACTGCTGCAATTCCAATGGTCATCTTGCAATCTGCGCTGTAGATGCTGTTCAGCTATTTCAATGCCATATGATCCAATACAACTTTGAAGTGGTAGCCTTCTAAATATGGTTTTAGTTTTCTCACTGCCCAAACTATCGCCAAACATTAATTTTCTGATGCCGAATAGTTTTGATCTGCTTAGTTTATTGACGTCAGTGTTCTGAGTCAGAATTACCCCTACTAAGTAAGCGCTTGCATCAGTCTGAACATTGTTATGAAGTCTGGGCAAGTCAACACAGGGTCGGCAACTAACTTGTCTTTTACCATGTCGAACGCTCTTTAGTGTTTCTCCTCCCATTCCCATTTGGTCTTCTTTTTCAACAATGAATTCAATGGTTGCAATAGTGTTGCAAATCCTGGCACGAACTGCCTGTACCATGATGCCACGCCTTTCGGTGGCTTTAATTCTGATATGAACGCAACCTTGTCCGGATCCGTGCCGATTTCTAGTTCGGTTACTCGCTGTAAATTTGCCCCTTTCAGTCTTTTAAAGGCTTCCTGCAGGTGTGCCTTGTGTTCCTCTACGGTCTGACTGACAATTAAATCGTCTTGGTAAGCGAAGGGGTTGGCATCATTTGAGGTCCAATTACCTTATCCAAAGCTCACTGGAATGTCGCGGAGGCTGAGTGCAATCACTTTCCACTGGTAGAGCCCTTTAATTGATACCGTAAGTGTCGTCATTTTCCAACGGATTTTGCCAGTCCCCATCCTTCAAATCCAAGCTGCTGATGTACTTTGCCTCACGTAATTGGTCTAATATATATTCGATTCTCGGCATTGGATATGATTGATTGATTTTGTACTTATTTGTATTCAATCAACGCATAGCCTGTTTGTTCTTTTTCACTATTACGATTGGTACCGACTATTTGAATGCACGATGTATCCAATGGCCATCAACTCGTCGGCCTTTTCGTTTATAAATCTTGCATTTTTGGATTAATGAAATCTCCAACTTCAATTTCTGGCGCATCTGTTATGCTTGCTGTCGAGATACTTTCCGTCAGCTTAACATTTATCCTGCTTCGGGGTGGGATTTTTATTGCGTGTCCTGCACACTTGATGGTTGCTTCCATTTCTTTTATAAAATTCTAGCCCAAAACTATTCTTCCCGCCTGGAAGAACTAGGAATGGCATGTCAACTTTCTTGTTTCTGAACTGCACATTCGCAGACCCATTGTCACACTATTGTATTAGGTGGGTTATTATAATTGTATTATTCTCCTTGTTGCATATTCCCAATAATAGTCAACAAAACATATATGTGTATAGTTTTTATATCTCTTTTATTTGATTGTAATTGCGCATTTTTAGCGCTTTTTAAAAGATCTTTTAGGAATGCTTTTTGTTCAAATGCTTTTTAGTGAATTCATTATGTCGAACTTACTTATCTTGAATGAATCTTGGTTCTTAAACAAAGGGTTTGCTTAGCTAAGACCACGTAGCTGGGCTGCCAGTGACGCCGGCAGAGGAGCGGTCTGCTGATGTATAAAATGCTTACGTAAACTATATATATGTATATGCAAGAGTTGAGGATGTATCATGTTACATTGCTGGTCGCGCGTGTTATAATTGTCGACTCAGTAATGTCCAACTCCATATACTTATGACCAAGAATGTTTGCTACTTGGAGTGGTATATATTAATGTAGTAACATAGTGTTACATTTTGTTCATTATATTATTTATGTGTTTCACTGTACACAGGTAGTTGCCACGAGGTCTAGTTGCCCGCGGGGAATCGTCGGATCAATCTTGGTGAGCGGTGGTAATCCCTTGGGCGAAATTAATTTCTTTCATCCTACTTAGAGTAGCAGAAGGGTGCCCAGTCCAAAGATGGCTTCACCGACCACGGTGATTTGTAAGACCTTAGACACTCTGTAAGGTTGCCTTATATTCTGGATGGTGAGTAACTCATAGCCGTGATGTTTATTAGGGCAGCTGGCAACACCATAAGGTGTGACATCGATCGACTGGTATATGTCCGCCCCTTGACGGCTATCGTCTCGTTTTCCAATTGTACAATAAATGTACCTTCTAGATGTCGCACAGTGGGGCCTCTGCCCGGATAGCTAACCAAAATTCATTTTTTTCACCATCGCGTTGGGCAAAGTGAAAATTAAAATCGACAGATAATACTTTAGAAGTTATGGATCCAAAATATTTTTGGAATCGGATAAGAATTGTGGGTGCTGCTACATCATCTCAAAGTGGAGACATTTTTCATGTGTGAAAAAAAATATACTAATTTTACAAAAACTCTCAATTTTGAAACTGAATATTGGTCGAATTAAGCAATTGATGTTGCTATTTTTTTACTTTATTCGGAAAGTAGATGAATTTTTAGTTGTTTGTTGTAAAAAATTTAATGAATTTTGAAATACTCAGAAAATTGGAGATGTTTCAAAAATACACTACATTTTCGCTTTTTTTCAACTTTAGTGAAGTAGAATCACCAGAGATACACCTAGATACACGATGAAACCATATACATGTGATAGAGGGAACATTCACCTATCAGACCTATATAGTGCAGCTTTGTGCTTTTTTGGGGAAAGTTGTCAAAAAGCCAAAAAACTAATGCAACCTCGCGTTAAACTCGCATTCCAGGTACAAGGAAGAAGAAGAGCGCATGCAAATTTGGCAAACTGTTATTTGATATTTACATATTTAAAATGTAACAAACTCATTGGGCATATTAAACAAATCAAACCTACATTAGATATATTTTAGAAAGTATATTAAACTAATAGAATATAAATTTCGTAATATTCGATTGAAAAACAACAAAGTTGTGGAACCTTAACTTTATTCTCGACCTGTCATTCCTATGGGAGCTATAAGATATTGTCAACCGATTCTGATGAAACTTGATATGTTAGAAAGTATATTTAACTAATTGAATTTAAATTTCGTAATATTCGATTGAAAAACAACAAAGTTATGAAAGCTTAATTTTATTCTCGAACTGGGAGCTATATACAGTTATCCGATAAGGATGATTTCGAGATATACAATGCCTGCAGCAAAAAGAAGCCTATGTGTAAAATTTCAGCTCTGTAGCATTTAAGGGTTTTGGAGAAGAACAAAATTAACGTACCCTTGCAACGGTATATTTTTTTTATAATTTTTTTTTAATAAAGTTCGTTTGTCATCAAAAAAACGTTTTTTAAGTGAATTTTATGGGTCAAATATGCCTAGAAATATTTTTCAACTTTGACCTTGAATATCAAAGCAACCCGAGCACGTGGCAACTCGGTAGTAACTCCATTTGAAGCTTAAATAATTAGCTATCGAATGCTTTATAAATTTTAAAATCGCTTCACTACTTTAGAAGATATGATTTTTGATAAGCGAAATGAGCGATGGCCCCACTGTGCGTCGTTCTTCGGTGCCAGTGTAGACCGTCCCGTTGAAACAAGTGAGGATAATCGTACCCTCATCCGATCTATTATCTTCTGCAATTTCTTCTTTATTAAATAATTATTGATAATTTGAATTCAGTCAACCCCTGATAATTAATTCTAGACGTCCTATCTAGAAAAAGTTGTTGTATCTGTCTACCGCCATGTACACGAGTTCGACGACTTTCAAATTCGGGAACTCACTCTTGAGGCACCTATAAAACTCTATGAATGTTTTTTTTTTTTTTTTTTAATTTGTTTATTTATTTGCAATCTGTCAGTAAGACAATCAGCAAGTGTTCAGGGGGGTACATTAACGGTTGGTGTTTGCTGTGTTTAGCTTAATATAATTATATTACAATTTGTGATAATTATACAACAATTTGAGATATAAATTGTGGTTTGGTGTGTTCAGTTTAGTAAATAATGTAACAATATAAAAGATAAATTGGTGGTTAATAGTTCAACAATATGTGATATAAGTTGGGGTTTGCTGTGTTCAGCTTAATAAAAAATGTAACAATATCAGAGATAAATTGATGATAATATGATAACAGAGACTTAGTGTTTAATTTATTTAAAGGTAGTGTAGTAATATGCGTGGGGAAAAAGAAAATTTAAATATGGGTACTGCCCTAGTTGTTGCCTCTCAGGGGCACGTCTAGTAGATGGCATTTCTTTAGGCGATAGGTGGCGGTGCTGTTGTCCAAAAGGTTTATGGCCATAGGGTTAGCAAGATTTTCCAGTCTATCCAGATGAGCTTTGGAGAGCCTTGACACCTCATCCAGGACCCATGGGACCCCAAGTTCTTTATGGATTTCTTTATTAGAGTGCAGGAAATGGGCGTTAGAAATTGTTCTGAGTGCCTTATTTTGGAATTTTTGTATGATCTCATAATTAGATCAGCTAGCTGTACCCCAAATCGCGGCACCGTACGTCCAAATGGGTTTTATAATGGTGTTGTAAACCAGCAGTTTGACTCTCAGTGGGAGCGTAGATCTTTTGCCGAGAATCCATAGATGTCTTCTTAGCCTTTCATTGAGCTGCTTTTTCTTTCTAATCAGGTGCTCATGCCAGTTGAGCCTTCTGTCATGTACGATGCCAAGGTACTTGGCAGTATCTCCGCTTGGTATAATGGAGCCGTCAAGCTGAACAGATGGGCAGTTTCCTCTTCTAAGGGCAAAAGTGGCTTGTATGGACTTTTCTGTGTTGACCAATATATTTTTGCGCTTAAGCCACGTATTGGTCATGTTCAGCTGCAGTTGCAGGCTATTCGTAGCTTCCTGTGGTGAGGTGTCACTAGCTAAGAATACTGTGTCATCAGCATAAGTCGCTGCAAGGACTCCTGGATTTGATGAGATGGGCATGTCTGCTGTGTATAATGTGTATAGTACAGGGCCCAGTACGCTTCCCTGGGGGACACCAGCTCTAATATCCATTATATTAGATTTTTCATCACCGTATCTGACGTAAAAGCTTCTTCTTAGTAGGTAAGATTTTAAGAGTACATAGTAGGGAGCTGGGAGAATACGTTTTAGCTTGTAGAGTAGCCCGGTGTGCCAGACCCTGTCGAATGCCTGCTTGATGTCCAAAAATATTGCAGTGCAGTATTTTTTCTCCTCAAATGTTTTTCCGATTCTTGCAGCTATTCGGTGGCATTGTTCTGGGGTGCCATGATTTTCCCTGAAGCCAAACTGGTAATCTGGGATCAAACCGGCCTCCTCCAAAATTAGACGGACTCTGCGCAAAAATAGTCTGTCGACTATTTTGGAGAGAACCGCCAATAAACTAATGGGTCTATATGAGGCGGGATTGGCTACAGGTTTCCCAGGTTTTTGAATCAGAATTATTTCGGCACATTTCCACTGGGAGGGGAAATGTCCTAGTTGGAAACATTTATTTGTTATTTTAAGGAGAAACTTAACTCCGTTGGGTGGCAGGGCTTTGATTGATGGGACGTCTATACCATCGTATCCGGGGGATTTTGTTGTTTTAAGTTTCCCGATCTCATAGACTAATTCATCAGTTTTCACCGTGGGGATGGGAAAGTCCAACTGGTAGGGTGCATCAAGATTCCGCTGTTTCTTCTTCCTCCTGAGAAAGTCTCGTAGAGATGTTCGGCGAAGGTAGCCGATCTTTCGCTGTCAGATCGACACCAGGCCCCGTTGTTGCTTTTGATAGGTTCCTTCCTTTTTACAGGTCTTTTAATATCCATAGTCAACCGCCATAAGTTGTATTGGGAGTCGCCAGGCTCTACGTTCTCCAGATAAGATTCCAAGGATTGCCTTCTGAGCTTATTCAATAAGTCCTTGAGTGTTTTGGCAGCTTTATTGAACAGTGTTTTATCTCTTGAACTTCTTGTATTGTGCCGTGTGCAACGGAGACGTCTCTTCTCAGCAACCAAAGCAGCCACCTCGGACGACCATAGATGAATATCCCTGTTAGGGACGCTGTTTTTACTGGAATTCCTAGTGTTAGGTGTGGCATAAGCAGCAGCATGGTGTATTTGCACATTCAGATGTTCAACAGCATTATTCACATCTTCTTCAGTAGAAATCTCAGTCATCGGGTCCAAGTGGTTTTCAAGCCAGTATTGGTAGCGCAAAATGTTTGTGTTCTTTTTGAACAGTCTACTCCTTGGAGATTTAGTGCTGGCTGGTATGTTAAGTAGAAACCTAACAGCGCAGTGGTCAGAACATAAATCCAGCACATTGCTGGTTGCAATTTTGTGGCTAGAAATTCCTTTGGATACAGATACATCCAAGATGTCGGGAATCTTATTGGTATCTGTGGGCCAATATGTTGGCTCTCCAGATGAGTGAAAGGTGAGGCCGCTGTCAGTTATACATTTATAGAGGGCTCTACCTTTTGGATTGCAGATTCGTGAGCCCCAACAGATATGTTTGGCATTAAAGTCTCCTCCAGCTAAGAATCGAGTACCGAGACTGTTAAACAAGCTGAAGAACATAGCATCTCCAACTAGATGCCTAGGTGGACAGTAGACAGCTGCGATTGTTGTGTCACCAGTTGGGCTAATGACTCTGATCCTGGAGCACTGGGCCCATGACTCTTGGAATGCCGGGAGTTCGATGTAGTTGATTCCAGACTTGATGATGATAGCTGATCCGCCTCAAGCTGTACCGTTGGGGTTGTTGACAGAGATGACGTCATAGCCGCTGATAGTGAAAAATGATTGACTGGTGAAATGTGTTTCTGTTACAAGAAGGATGTCAATATGCTCGATATACGGGTGGTGTAGTATTTTGGATTGACCTTGGTTTGGGAAGGTAAGTCTCCTTTGCCTTCAGGTAAACTTTGCAGCCCTTATATGAGGCGGTATGATTGCCCTTGCAGCGGGCACAGCAGGGTGGATCGTTCTTTGGTTTGAGGCATTCAGTGGAGTTATGCCCACCACCACACTTGACACAGATGTGCATAAGCCGACAATTCTTTTGTGAGTGATCGAAGCCTTGACATCTAAAGCACTGAATTAGATCTGTGGTTTTACGAGGTGGCTCAATATTAACTACGCAGTTACATAGACGCTTTATGCCAAAAACATCCTTGTTATTGCTAGCCGGTTCCAAGTTGACGAAAAACATTGCTAATGGCTTTTTGGTGCTACGGCTGATAGCATTTTTAATGTCAAGTCCCCTGACATTATGGCTATTGATAGCCAGGGCTTCTTTAATGTCCAGGGGAGTAGTGCTGTGGTGTAGACCTTTGACCACGATTCTGTATGAACGTTCGTCTTTGGGTTGGAACGTCTGGTATAGAATATCATTTTCGTTAAGATAGCAAATTCGAAAAGCTCTCCTTGTCCTGTAGATTTATTCTGACGCGTCCATCTCTGTCAGATTTATAATCAAAATTGTCTTTAATAAGACTTTTAATGTCTACAACATCAGGGATGAATATGGGAGGTGGCTTTATTATACGCTCTTTAACAGTGGGTGGATCAGTCATTGGAGAATCATCTTCACAATCACTGTCATCAGATAGAATGGCAAACCTGTTAGATTTCATGTTCTTTAATGCCGACGACGTGGTAGGCTGATTAGTTTTACGCAATGGGGTTTTAAGTTTAAGTTCTCCTGGCTCGGAGGAGGAACTGGAGTCTACATCAGAATTTCGATCACCATGGGTGGCCTTTGCAGACAGTTTTATAGCCTTAGCCTGTTTGGCTGTAGGAATTTCATTACCTATGTGTGCTGTTGGCTTCAGCTGCCACTTTGGTTTAGATTTCTCGCGTAACACCATATTACTGCCAGTAAAGGCCGGCGCCGCCCAAGAGTATGTGACGCTTTTTGCGCCTTTTTTGCAGCCCACAAATATGCAACACTTTTCGAATATTTTCACACCCTGAAAGAGTGCTACAAATTAAATGTTTTTCCTGATTGGCAGGCCAATCAGAACTGAATAACTATTTCTGTTGCCCAAAGTCACCAGAAAATCCAGCTCGTAGGTACTTTTTATTGCTGTCTTTATTTTGTTTCTCACTTCTATACTTCTTTACCGTTACTACACAATAGTTACGCACAATATAATTCTCCGCAAACACGTCCGACACGTTAGGCAGATTGATCTCGACTGGGCATAAATATGACGACAAGCATTAATCTACGGTTAGTGAGGGAAGAAAGGTCGAGTAAAAGACGTCTACTAGAGTACGAAGGTAAGTTGATAATACGATCCCAGTTCAGACCACGAAGAGCAAAGAGAAGGAACTGTTTTTGAACTGATTCTATTCTAGCTTTATGTGAATCGTATTGGGGTGACCATATATCTTCTGGACGTTGACGCGTACAATGCGTAGTACGTTCAAGTGGTCCAAGCGACACCAGGACAAAGCCTGTTACGCGCGAACCCTATCAGACAGCATGCAAAAACGAAGTCGCGTGGACAACGGACGACAACTAAAAGAATAATTAAGACTAACTACTAGATAGATAATTTAAAATAGTAGTTTTTAGAATAGATATAGAGAACTCTGATCCGATTACAGAATAAAGGCGGTTGTAGTCGGAACAGAGAACTCGGAAAGGTTCATGCAAAGAATAGTTAGAAGTACAGCGTGTTAAAGTTAAAGGGACATAATTTCGGGTTAGTCTACAAGGTACAGATAGATTGACCTGATTAAGTAAATTAGGACAATCTATTTGTCCATTTAGAAGTTTATGAATAAACAAAGTACCAAGCATTACTCTACGATTAAGTAAGGAGGGAAGGTTAATTAGAAGAAGTCTTTTAGAATAAGAGGGCAGGTTAACATTGCGATCCCAGTTAAACCACGAAGAGCAAAAATTAGAAACTGTTTTTGAACAGATTCAATTTTAACTTGGTGTGATCCATATTGTGGAGACCAAACACATGATCCATACTCGAAAATGGGGCGGCCCAGTGAAATAAAAAGAGTTTTGTTTGTGTAAGGATCGTCAAACTCTTTCGACCATCGCTCAACGAAACCAAGACAACTGATGGCTTTATTGACAGTGATATTAATATGACGAGTAAAATTTAATTTGTGGTCCATGAGTACACCCAAATCATTAATCTCGTTCAAACGTTCAAGTGGGGTATTATTGAGATAATATACCACTAATTGAAAAGAGGATCTATGAAATGACATGACATTACATTTTGAAACATTAAGGTTTAATAAGTTAATTTCACACCAAGTTTGAAAGTTATTAAGATCGACTTGAAGCAGACGTGGAGAGCTTAAGTGTTTAAAACTACTACAAAGTTTAACATCATCAGCGTACATAAGCACGCGAGAGTGAGTTACAACTGACGGAAGGTCATTAATAAAAAGCGTAAAAAGCAGTGGTCCTAGATGGCTACCTTATGGCACCCCCGAGGTCACATTGATGGTCTTCGAAAGATAAGTTTTAAATAAAACTTTTTGTGTACGGTTATTAAGATATTGAGAAATCCAATTAAGCAAAAGGCTTGGGATCCCAAGTTCGTTCAGCTTGAACAAAAGCAGTGTCAGTATAAATGACGTCAGTTTGCAATGCATTCCTGAATCCTTTGATCGCTAAAGAAGTAAACTCTAAAAGGTAAGTGGTTGTAGATCTACGTTTCATAAACTCATGTTGAGAAGAAGAAAGAATAGAACTACAGAAATGTTGCAGTTGAGAAGTTATAATTTTCTCAAATGCCTTCGGAATAGCAGACAATTTGGAAATACCCCTATAATTAGAAGCTACGGATTTATTACCCTTTCTATGCAAAGGAATAATAAAAGATTCTTTTCAAATGGTTGAAAAAGAGGAAGTTTCAACGGACAAAGTAAATAACATAAGAATCGGGGAAATCAAAGTCTCAGCGCAAAACCTGAGTACACAACCAGGTATCCCATCAGGTCCTGGTGAGTACACAGGCTTCACTAAAGTAAGCACACTGAGAAGCGAACTTTCATCGATCACAGGATTAAGGACGCAATTAGACCTTTTCAGCTGATAAGGATAAGAAAAGTTAGCTCGATGATCTTTGGAGGAATAGGTCGTTTTGAAAAAATCAGCAAACATATCGGCAATGGCCTGATCATCGTTTGCTTTATTATTTTCAAAACATAAATAGAACGGGTGCACTGCCACCTTTCGTTTGGTGTTAACGAAGTTATAAAATTGCTTAGGATCACGGGAGAACTGAAGTTTACAACGCCTAATGTAATCCTTATAGCATAGTGTATTAAGCACTGAAAAATTCGATCGAGCAACAGCAGAAAGAGAGAAATCAGACGGTCGACCCGATTTTTTAAACTTTCTATAATATCTAGACTTCACATTTTTCAAATTAGTTAACTCTCGTGTAAACCATGGCGGTTTGTTAGACAATACATGGGTCACACGTGGAACACAAGCATCAAAAAGTGAAAACATAGTATTATAGAAAAAACAAATGGCAGCATTCATATCATTACAGGAGTACAGATAAGACCAGTCTGTGGCAAAAATTAGCTCATTAAGCTTGAAAAAGTTAGTTTTACGAAAGCAACGGGTACGAGACGTCGAACTGGTACCAGCATTTGATAACCGAAAAGGTAGATCAATAGTTAAGTCCAAAGTTGGATGGAAACTGTCTTCGGGGACGACTAAGGGATCAATCCTCGAAACAGTACAGTTAGAAGAATCTAACATAAATATAAGATCTAGTGATCTCTCATTTTTATTACGAACTGGATTAACTTGGGTTAGGGATAACTCAAGGAGACCGTCAACAAAGCAATGTGAGGAGGAGGGCATCAACAAGGAAGACTCACCTGATGGAAGCCATGAAACGTCAGGTAGATTAAAATCTCCCAGAACGATAAATATGTCTGCATCCGAAAGAAGTGAAGAGACAAAGCGAATAGCTTCTAAATGGCTAGCATATACCGTCATGTCAGAACTCGGTGGAATATACGAGCAAATTAGAAATACAGAATATGATTTTTAACAAATTTTGACACTAACAAATTCAATGTCAAGAACAGCAGGTGGCAGAACTATTTCTGAAGGTAGAGATAAATTTACGGCAATCAAAACTCCACCACCATTTTTGGAGATTCGATTGCATCTATAGGTTGAAAATATTGTGGGAAAAACAGAGGCATCAGAAATGTATGGCTTTAACCAGTTTCTGTAAAGACCAAGATGTGAAAGTCAAAAGATTGACTATCTACAAAAAGCTTAGAAAGTTTAGATTTTAGTCCTCTAACATTCTGATAGGCTAGAATAAGGGACGAAATTAGTTTTTTGACCCGCCAGCTACTGACGAGCCAGAGGGTAGGGAAGGATTAGTTGTGTTAGGCAGACGAATCGGCCGATTTTTCTTTTTCGTAGCCGTATACTCCTTTATAACTAAATGTTCCGGCCAAAAATCTTTGTGACAAATTTGGTCAAAGGCATTTGGTGGGACACTGATTTTAAATGACGAAATGTCACGGGTGTATGAAAACCTAAACTTTTCCACCACAATGTTTGGCGACACGACTTTTGCCCGGATATGGGCTATGACATCATCTGATGTAGTATTGGGGTCGAGCCGCGAAACAAAGATTTGCTTTTTTGGTGGAATGGCTACAAGAGATCTCAATGCGCCAGTCGCAACCGCAGCAACAGCATTTTGCACTGGAACTGCTGAGGCAGATGACGCTTTGTTGTTCTTTTCTCTTCTTGTTAAAATTTTATTGGGAATATCCCTGGGAGAGGATATTCGTCCGGACACATCGGAAACTACAACCGATATCGAGTCAGCTTGCGGAGCACTATTACCAGGGGAAATGTCAATCGTACCCGCAACTGCAGCTACTGCTGGACTCCTAAATGATATCAGTTGCTGAGCATTTGGAGTTAATGGGTCAATCAACGATGCCGGAGCCGGAGGAAGCAGAGATGCCGGCGGATCGGGAGAGAAATTCCGAGGGATAGTCTTCTTCCGCTTCGGTGACTCGTTTAATAGTTTATAACTATTAAACTGAGTTTCCAGAGACGAAAACTCATCGCGAAGTTTCAGAAAATTAGCCGACAGGGATTTAAATCCCTCTCTCGTCCGCCGCATAAATAGACGCATATCTATTTCTACGTCCCGGCACGCTTCACAACTCCATTTTAGGCCCCCACCGTTTCCAATACTATCCCTTATTCTGGCTGTGTAACCAGCGCATTTAACATGCATAATGTTATCGCACAGCCAGCACAAAAGATAATCAGCTTGGATTTTTTGGGGATGGGGGTACTTTTTTGAAGAGCAGTCAACCATTGTAAGTTAAATTAAGAAAAAAATTAAAGTAGCAACAAATATATAAATAAATCAAAAAGTTTATAAGAAAGGCAATTTAAAATGAGTAATATAAAATATAAGGGCTATACGCACCAAGAAATAACACAAGTGTTAAAGTTTATTATGCACAAGAAAAAAAAACTGAAGAGTCTGAAGTTAAGAGAAGTTAGTAAACACATAACAACACAGACGGGTACAATCGCAAGAGTAACGGTCGCGATCGCGGGCAACGTAAAAACGCGAGAGCAAGCACCACACAAACAACAACACTAATGTGTCTCGAGAGCGCGAATGCAATTAAAAGGGATCAAAAACACAAAATCAAAGTCTATGTAGACTTAGAGAGATTCAGGAATGCATTGCAAACTGATGTCATTTATACTGACTTCAGTAAGGCTTTTGATTCTGTCAATCATACACTGTTTTTGTTCAAGCTGAACGAACTTGGGATTCCAACCCTTTTGCTTAATTGGATTTCTCAATATCTTAATAACCGTACACAAAAAGTTTTATTTAAAACTTATCTTTCGAAGACCATCAATGTGACCTCGGGGGTGCCATAAGGTAGCCATCTAGGACCACTGCTTTTTACCCTTTTCATTAATGACCTTCCGTCAGTTGTAACTCACTCTCGCGTGCTTATGTACGCTGATGATGTTAAACTTTGTATTAGTTTTAAAGACTTAAGCTCTCCACGTCTGCTTCAAGTCGATCTTAATAACTTTCAAACTTGGTGTGAAATTAACTTATTAAACCTTAATGTTTCAAAATGTAATGTCATGTCATTTCATAGATCCTCTTTTCAATTAGTGGTATATTATCTCAATAATACCCCACTTGAACGTTTGAACGATTAATGATTTGGGTGTACTCATGGACCACAAATTAAATTTTACTCGTCATATTAATATCACTGTCTTGGTTTCGTTAAGCGATGGTCGAAAGAGTTTCACGATCCTTACACAACCAAAACTCTTTTTATTTCACTGGCCCGCCCCATTTTGGAGTATGGATCATGTGTTTGGTCTCCACAATATGGATCACACCAAGTAAAAATTGAATCTGTTCAAAAACAGTTTCTAATTTTTGCTCTTCGTGGTTTAAACTGGGATCGAAATGTTAACTTGCCTTCCTATTCTAAAAGACTTCTTTTAATTAACCTTGCCTCCTTACTTAATCGTAGAGTAGTGATTGGTACTTTGTTTATTCATAAGCTTCTAAATGGACAAATAGATTGTCCTAATTTACTTAATCAGGTCAATCTATCTGTACCTTGTAGACTAACCCGAAATTATGTCCCTTTAACTTTAACACGCTGTACTTCTAACTATTCTTTGCATGAACCTTTCCGAGTTCTCTGTTCCGACTACAACCGCCTTTATTCTGTAATCGGATCAGAGTTCTCTATAACTATTCTAAAAACTACTATTTTAAGTTATCTATCTAGTAGTTAGTCTAAATTATTATTTTAGTTGTCGTCCGTTGTCCACGCGACTTCGTTTTTGCATGCTGTCTGATAGGGTTCGCGCGTAACAGGCTTTGTCCTGGTGTCGCTTGGACCACTTGAACGTACTGCGCATTGTACGCGTCAACGTCCAGAAGAATAAAACAACAAAACTTTAAGTTTTGTTATTAAATAAAGCAATAAGTAATAATAGCTTTGAGTGAGTGTTTAAAAACAAATTACAATTTTTAAATCGCGTAATTTATTAATTCGGCACTAGATTCCACGAAATAGAATTTATTATATGCGGGATTAAATAAAAAATTTGTTAAAAGCGAGAGCGCAAAAAAAACACGACCGACTTCGTTGAAGTGAAGATAATTTCCAAAATTGGACGAACCAATGAGGTGTAAAGAACTTTGGTAGTATATGGATCGTCAAATTCCTTTGACCATCTTTTAACAAACTCAAGAACACCCATGGCTTTTCCGACAGTAATGCTTATATGGGACTTAAAATTCAATTTATGGTCCATAAGTACTCCCAAGTCAATCATCTCATTAAGTCTGGTTGATGGAACGTTATTAACAAAGTAGGTAATCAGCTGAGGAGTATTTCTGAAAAAAGTCATGACCTTGCATTTAGATGTGTTTAGGTTTAATAAGTTGTGTTGACACCAAAACTGAAAGTTTTGGAGGTCAGACTGCAACCGTGAGGGAGATATAATGTCTCTGTAGCTGAGATAAAGCTTAACATCATCTGCGTACATGAGGACACGAGAATGAATTATAACGGATGGAAGATCGTTAATAAAAGGGGTAAATAGCAAAGGTCCCAGATGACTACCCTGAGGCACCCCCGAAGTGACTTGGATAGACCCAGAACTTGAAGACTTGAAAAGAACTTTCTGTGTTCTGTCTGTCAGGTATTCACGAATCCAGCTAATTAAACTGCATGGGAAACCAATTTTGTTTAATTTTAAAAGAAGAAGTGTATGATTAACAGAATCAAAAGCCTTACTGAAATCAGTATAAACGTCATCAGTTTGCCTTGCATTCCTAAATCCTTCAATCGTTAATGATGTAAATTCTAAGAGGTTAGTGGTTGTAGATCTACGTTTCACAAAACCACGCTGAGATGGTGAAATAATAGATCTACAAAAATGTTGCAATTGAGAAGTGATTAACTTTTCAAAAGCTTTAGGGATGGCGACAATTTAAAAATACCCCTATAATTGAATGCTTCGGACTTTTTACCATTTTTATGAAGAAGAATTATATAAGATTCCTTCCATATAGGTGGAAAATGACAAGATTTAACGGACAACAAAATAAAGTTATTTAAGTGGCTTACATAGAGCCTCAGCACGAAATCAGAGTACGCAACCAAATATTCCATCAAGACCAGGTGTGTACACTGGTTTTACTAAATTAAGCAGCGAACTTTCTTCGATCAACGGACTACAAGTACAATTAGACCTTATCTGATAAGGATACGAAAGGATTCGCTCGGTATTCCGTTGAGGAATATGTTGTTGTGAAGAAATCAGCGAACAAATCACCAATCGCTTGATCAGAGTCCGCTATATTATTTTCAAACGATAACATTGATGGGTGGACAACCATCTTACGTTTAGAATTCACAAAGCTATAAAACTGTTTAGGATCACGGGAAAACTCAAGCTTACAACGCTTGAGGTAATTATTATAGCAGTGTTTATTTAGCTATATAAAATTGGAGCGAGCAACTGCGTAAAGAGCAAAGCCTGAAGAACGTCCCGACTTCTTGTATTTTTTATAATATCTGGATTTGACATTTTTCAAGTTGGATAGCTCACGAGAAAACCAGGGAGGTCAGTGAGACGACACTGGAGTCCTCAGTGGGACACAAACCTTAAAAAGCGAACCAAGAGTATCATAAAACAACGAGATAGCAAGATCCATGTTTGAGCAACTGTACAAGGATGACCAGTCAGTTCTCAGAATGAGCTCATTCAGTTTAACAAAGTTAGTCTTGCGAAAATTACGAGATTTAATCACAGGACTGACACCAACAATCGGTGCACGAAACGACAGATCTACAGATAAATCCAAAGTAGGATGAAAATTATCGTCAGGCATGACTAGAGGGTCGGTTCTAGTAACTGAATAGTTGGTGGAATCCAACACAAATATCAGATCTAAGGATCTGCCTATGTTATTTCGCACAGGGTTTATTTGAGCTATTGATAACTCAAAAAGGCTGTTCACGCCAGAAAGGGGAATGAAGAGGGCTTTTGCCACTATCCCCGAACGGGCACACTGACTTATTTATTAAGCAAGTTCTTTGAAAAACTCCATCTTGTCAAGTTGGTTTTTCATCCCCGGCAACTACCATCGCATCCGAGATTTTCTTGGCCTTTCAACAAGATTTTTCTATCCGATAACGCCTTATATTGGTTGTCACCCGGTCCGTGTATTGCTTTACAATAAACTTGGCCTGTGTTAAATCGAGTTAACACGCGTTTTAATTTCCTTCAACAAATGGGTAATAAGTCTGGGCTCTCAGATCAGAAGCTTCGTTCCTCTACAAACATTTTTCCTTCGAGCCGGATATCCTTCCACACGCCCCAGCTTCGCATCGGAGGAGAATCTGATAAGTAGAAACATTCTTATTGCCATTCCATTTACTCACCAATACATATTCAACTCATCGACTTGCCGACGCATCTGTTCGGTTTCCAAATTCGATATCATACAGTCCACTACGGTCAAATTCGTTGACCAACACGATATCCTTCGTGACTCGTTCTAGTCCAAACCAGCTATGCCCACAGATCCTGCTAAAAACAGCCGCAAAATCGATCGTCTAGCAGTGCCCCGTCGATCCACATCGCCATCCACGCCGCTATCTAATTCCAAGGTATCCCGCAATACTGACACCGTCAAGCGTTCCTCCAACGCTCAATCATCACCAGGCCTTTCCGCCACTACGCCCAAAAAAGCATCCGTCTGCAGTCGCATTCCCTCGCCCGCGCACTTCGACTCTAGCTCCCAATCAATTCCACGCGTCACGGTTTCCGCTCCCACCCGATCTGAGTCCCAGCGACTGTCCGAAGCAACTGACATGTCCGTAAACACCTTTATCACCGCTTGTGACGGTCTGACCGATTTCGAGGTCAACTCAGTGGGCTCCCTCGAGGGTGACACGCCATTGTTTTCGATGAAAATGCACTTGGAGCAGACAAAGGTCCTGTGGAGCAGAGTCGAATCCGAGTTCTTATCATGTACCAGAGCCCTTACGGCTGACGCGAGCGAAGAAAGCAAGACCAATTTGGTGACGGTGCAATCCAAATATGCATACGTATATATGGTGTAGCACCTTAGGAGAACGCATACAGCGACTCCAGTCGTCCACTACAACTCCTGCGTCCCAGAACGCCCCCGAAATCCGAACGACCATGCTGGCTATCTGCTACCTCCGTGTGAGGTGGACGTGTTCACGGGCGACTATAATCAGTGGCCCACGTTCCGCGACTTGTTTACAGCCTTTTATGTGAAGAATCCGAGGTTGGCACCAGTTGAAAAGCTGTATCATCTGGTGTCCAAAACGCGCGGCGAGGCAAAGGCAATTGTTTCCAGTTCCCCACTCACTAATGATGGTTTCCATGCGGCTTGGGAGAATCTTCAAGCTCGGTTTGAAAACAAAAGACAGCTTGTTGCCAGCCAGATGAAGATTCTCCTTAAGCTTCCAGCAGTCGTTCACGAGACTTGCGCCGCCATGAAAGTATCCAGACCACCATGCTTACCACGCTCACGCGATCCGGTGATACGACGGAGAACAAGGACGTTTTCTTTGTGGCGCTTTGTACATCCAAACTGCCCAACGCCACCATCGCATTATGGGAACAATCCATCCCAAACAAGACTGACCTCTCATCCTGGTCCGACCTGAACAACTTTTTAATAGATCGGTATCGCGTTCTAGAAATGTTGGAAGGTCGAAAACCCACTTCTGCCCACTCCTCCTACAAGTAATCCAGCAGCCGTACGCTAAACTAAAGTGACAGGGCTTTCAGTCGCCACAGAGACGCCCAATCACAATTTATATTGTTATTTGTAACTACAAATAATAATAATTAGTAAATATCTAAGTTTACTAGCAATGCCAACGTGTAAAGAGACCAACTTGGGGCCATCTTCACTAGAATCTCGCCAGCAACAGCTACAAGAACAACTTCTCCAGCAACAAAACGAGTGTCGCCTATCTATTCAACGCAACAATGCATACTTCTCAGTAGTGTCTCCGACCACCACAACAACAACAAGCGCTGAATCCAAAAGTGCAACTATTTGTCTTGGAGCGCCGAATGCGCTTCATCGTCAAATTCGCTTACACCTGAAATGTTAATTGGGTCATTGGGTTCGCCGACCGCCGTCAGCGCGCTCACAACAACAACGATTGCATCTACTGATTCAACGACAACTTCAACAGCCGCAACGTCTGCAATAGCTTCAATCACCGTCCAGCAGACTACCTCAACAAAATCTGCCCATCCAGTGACGGTGAATCCAAAGTCTTCTGTTCAGACTGGTATGGACAGATATATTAATATAAACAAGCGAAAGGTTAGTCCTCATACTAAAAGAGGCAACACTCCTAAAATGTCCAAAGGCTACATTGCTAAACGTAAAGCTCTGGAGGGCAACAGATTCCAAATTCTGGCAAATCAGCCGGAATCTCAAGAAGGAGTTTCCCAAACGAAAACCTCAGTAGCCAAGCCACCACCATTTTACATCCGTGGTGCAAACTGCTCTTCATTGGTGCGTAAGTTGGTGGCCCTAGTAGGTAAGGACAACTTTTATGTTCCCACTTAACAGGGGGAACATAAGAGAAACTAAAGTCCAAACAAACAACGAACAGTTCTATCGTACTATAGAAAAGTACTTTAGAACGGAGAATGTGAACTTCTACACATTCCAATTAAAGAGCGCCAAAGGTCTTCAAACCGTGATTAAAGGCATTGAACCCTCGGTTCCGCCTCAGGAAATTGTAGAGGCATTGGAAGAGAAGGGCTTTGAGGTGAAGTCCGTCTCAAATATATTAAACAGAAACAAAATCCCACAACCTGATGCACGAGCATTAAAATCCAATGCAGTGCATCCTATCTACAACCTGCAACTACTGCTAGCCCGCTGCTGAAGGCCCGTCTTAACGCAAAGAAATATACGGCTCGTATCCAGGGCTCGACACTTATTCCCTCGCAAGCCACACCAGGAATATTCTTCTCAAGAGCTGTAAGGTCATCAGCTGCTCCAACGACAACTACTCCTGGAGTAACATTTGCAAGCGAGCTGCGCAACGGAAGTTCACAGCCCTCTACATCTGTAAATCCCGCTACAATCTCAAACAATGCGGCCCCAAGTCCACCCGTACTCGGCCAGCAATCCAACGGGATCGAAACGTTGTTGCTCTCGCTAAATCAAAACATGACAAACTTCATGACGTTCATGCAAAATTGCATGCAGGAACTTATGCGGAACCAAAACTTGCTCATTCAAAAGCTTTTGGACAACAATAAATAATGTCTGGACTACATATAGGACTATGGAATGCAAACGGCATTTCCAAGCACAAACAAGAATTGTTTCTGGACTCAAATGATATTGATATCATCCTGTTATCGGAAACTCACCTTACCAACAAAAACAACTTCCAAATACCTAAATATGCATTCTACGCAACAAATCACCTAGATGGCAAGGCTCACGGAGGATCTGGCATCCTAATCAAAAACCGGATTAAACACTGTCTCCACAATGGATTTGCCAAACAATACCTACAAGCAACTTCAATAAGTGTCCAAACCACTTTCGGCAGTACAACCGTGACTGCACTCTACTGTCCACCACGATTCTCAATCTCTGAAAGAGAGTTTACTGACTTCTTCAACACACTCGGAGTGCGATTTATTGCTGCAGGAGCCTACAACGCCAAGCACCCTCATTGGGGATCCCGCCTGGTAAATCCTAAAGGCAAACAGCTATATAACACAATCATCAACCCAGCAAACAAATTGGGCTACGCCTCACCGAAAAAGCCCACGTACTGGCCAACAGATCCACGTAAGCTCCCAGATCTAAAGGACTTCGCAGTCACCAGGGGAATTACGCACAACTTAATAAGGGCAGACTCACTAGCAGAATTGTCATCAGATCACTCGCCAGTAATTTACACTGTATTAACATATCATCAAGTAACAGAGCACCTATTCGGACTAACAAATTATAGAACAAACTGGCGCAGATTTAAGACAAATATAAGCACCCATATCGAGCTAAATCCCAAACTGGACGACGAAGAAGACATCGAGTTTTGCACCTCTGCACTAGAGTCGATGCTCATTGAAGCAGCTGATATCTCCACCCCAAACATTGGCCACACCCAGGAAAAACACAAGTCTAACAACCGACTAATTGAACTTCTTGTAACAGAGAAAAGACGACTCAGGCGAGAATGGCGAATGTCTCGATCACCGGCAGCAAAATATCGCCTAAAGGCAGCTTCTCGAACCTTAGCAAAAGCGCTTAGACAAGAAGAAGCAATAGCACAGCGGCAATACATCGAGAAGCTTTCCACCACCAGCATCAAATATCCGCTGTGGAAAGCTCACCCAACCAAAACTGCCCCCACCGAGATAATTTCACCTATACGATGCCCAACTGGCAAGTGTTCAGACGAAAAAAGAGCACTCACTTTTGCAGCTCATTTAAAAACAGTGTTTCTGCCAAACCCGTCAACAAACTCATTCCAGCTTCCCCCTCTAAGCACACCAGTGGAAACCGAGAAACCGAAATTCCAAGTGGAGGAAATTTCTGCAATTATTAAAAACTATCATAACCCAAGAAAGTCGAACGGCCATGACAAAATAACCCCGAAAATGATCCGAGAACTCCCGATCTGTGCCGTGCGATACATCTGCTAACTTTTCAACGCGATAGTAAAAACTGATCACTTTCCAATAAGTTGGAAAAAATCAGTAATCATAATGATTCCAAAACCCGGAAAAGACAAAACACAGCCATCATCGTACAGATCCATCAGTTTATTGCCAAGTCTTTCAAAACTATTTGAAAAGGTCCAACAACTCCGTATAAATACAATCCTGGTAAACCAAAATATAATCCCACATCATCAGTTTGGCTTTCGTGAAAAGCATGGCACAATTAAACAAGTCAACCGTATCACCTCAGAGATCCCTACAGCATTCGAGCAAAATATTGAACAGCAATTTTTCTCGACGTCGCCCAAGCCTTTGACCGAGTTTGGCTTGACGGCCTAATATACAAAATAAAAGCGTCGCTTCCACAATATACACACAGGCTAATGGAATCTTATCTATCCAACAGAAAATTCGCTGTACGATGTAATAGCTTCACCTCTGATGACTTCGAATCAAAAGCAGGTGTACCTCAAGGCAGCGTGTTGGGTCCAACACTATATATTTTGTATACAGCGGATATACCAACAAATCGTACACTCACCACATCTACTTTCGCCGATGACACGGCTATCCTTAGCCGCTCCAAATGTCCGATCAAAGCTGCTGAGCAACTGGCAACCCACTTAAAGGAAATTGAAAATTGGCTAGCAGATTGGCGCATCCGTGTAAATGAACAGCAATGTAAGCACGTTACGTTTACCCTCAATAGAAGAAACTGTCCATCATTGACGCTCAACAACTTGCCAGTGCCTCAATCCGACGATGTTGTGTATCTTGGAGTTCACCTCGACAGAAGATTAACTTGGCGTAAGCATATCGAAGCCAAGAAAAAGCAACTAAAGCTTAAGGCAATCGGACTACATTGGCTTATCAACTCTCGATCTCCCCTATGCTTGGAATTCAAAGTTCTCCTCTACAACTCTGTTTTTTTTTTTTTTTTTTTTAATTCATTTATTGCAACTGTATAACAATCAATAGATTCAACAAGAAATAGAACAAAAATCAACAAAATGGTCATAGGAATTACAGAACAAGAGAAATAGCCATCATAGTATACAATGCGGGACCCTGCGGGACGTCCCTGGGGGAATTGCTTCGCAGAAGCCTTCGCATCCTCTATGTCGCCCTCTCTCTTTCTGTCCTTCGCAGTTCCGACGTCACTGATCCTGAGAATTTGCTGACTGCCGCCCAAATACTAGTATCAGCCAACATACGCTCCACCAGATTGTCAGCGGTAAGCCTGCACCCAGCCACTGCCTCCATATGTAGCCTCTCGTTATGAAATCTGCTGCAAACAAAGAGAACATGGCTAGCGTCCTCTATAACCCCGTCGCCACAAGCCAGACAGTTACTGCATGTAGCGTGGCCAAATCTTCGGAGGTACTGACCAAGACACCCGTGGTCACTTAGGAGTTGAGTCATGGCAAAGTTAGCTTGTCCATGGCTCTGTGAGTCCACCTGCCTTTGGTGGATGAGTCCCACCTAGTCTGCCAGGTCTCCAGACTCCTTGTCCTTGCGTCCGCACGAGCCTGCATCTTTGGTATACCAACCCTAATTGCGTCAGCTATCAATTTTGCTTCGGTTGCCAGCAAATCAATGGGTATCATGCCCGCTATGACCAGCGCCGCCTCATCAGACAACGTTCTGAAACCGCAGCAGACCCTGAGAGCACATAGGCGATATGTCGCTGTTATTGAATCCCCAGGTATCACGTCGGGGTCACCAAAATGTTATTGAATTTTATAATTTTATTATTTATAAAAATGTTTGCCTCTAGAACATAAACTAGTGACATAGGGCTGTCGCAACCAACACTTGAAATTGGGTGGACTTCGGAGAGATCATGCAAATGGGGGCCAAAGACACAGCGATGCTCACCCGTTGATTGCAGAGTAGTGAATAGACAAGAGTTGCTTGAATACTGATTTTATTAAGAAAAAAGTCGAGTTTATATACACGATTCTAGGATCTAGGGGGTCACATGTATATACATTTGGGGGTCTTATTTCCTCTGTGAACTGTCCTCATTTTGGGGGTTTTATTTAGCTGGCAGATTTCAACTAATTTTAAGCAACAACAATGATCATATTTTTGGACTAGGTCTTAATGATGATGGCCCTCCTTCTTGACAAAGCGTAGACCACAGTAGCCGCAGGTGTGATTGCCGGGTTTGTCCAGATTAATGTACACCTTTGGATGGCCTAATGGTCCATCGCCACCATCACAGTATACAACGCGTTCGGTGCTTTCAATGGGAGCCGCTTCATCAATCAGTTTAATGCCCCAGTTCTCGTTCACGTAGCGCTTTGCATTTGTGAAACGCACATTGCGGTAGTCATCCTTGTCAAAGACCTGGCCAGTGTGTGTGACCTTCTCGATGTCACTGCGGGAGCTGCTATGACGCACGGCCACCATTGGCTTCAGCAATTGCTGGCCAGAACGTCCAATTTTGGTTAAATTGTTTATCAATTGTTTGCTTGCCATTTTCGTTAACCAAAATAGTGTAAATGTGATTGTGTGAGTGTGAACATAATGTGGGGGACAATTTTGTGTTGTATAAAAATATTGTGTGAGTACAATGTAAATGAAAATATGTAGGGGTTAATTCTATTCTAAGCAAAGCCTGCATTGGTCTTTACTGTGAGAAGTTCATAGTTTGTATTTTAAGCATGCATTTACACCAACAGTCGCCTTAATGCCTCTGCTGTAGCTCCTCGTTTGCATTGCCGTGCACCAGATCTCCGCTGCGTACAGAATAATTGCCCGTACTACGCTCATCAGCAATAATCTGCGCTCCTGCTTTGGTCCACGAGTATTCAGCATGATTCTGGATAATGCTCTACCAGACTCTGCCGCCTTTGTTTGTACATGCTGCAGGTGCTCGCGAAAACTCATCCTAGTGTCCAGCCAGACTCCCAGATATTTAATGGCCCGCTTTGAGACTACTGGTGTACCATCCACGACTATATTGGCTTGCACAACCAACTTCCTTGAGCTGATAAGGACTGCCTCTGTCTTTTGTGCTGCAAGCTCCAGGGCTACCGAGCGCAGCCAGTTTGTAATAACCGATATGGCCACGTTCGCCGCAGCCACAGCATTACGCAGCTCCTTGGCAACGATTACCACAGCCACATCGTCTGCGTAACCAACTAGTTCGGTGCTCGAATCCATCGATAAGCGTAGCAATCCATCATACTTTATATTCCACAGGAGTGGCCCAAGGACAGAGCCCTGAGGAACTCCAGCGGTCACAAGACGATCAATGGGACCCTCGGTAGTACTTAGGAGAAGCTGCCTCTCCTTAAAAAAGCTCCTGATGATGGCGCACAAATAGGGTGGCACTCCGAAGCGTTGGATAGCATCAAGAATGCAGCCCCAGTCCGCCGTATTGAAGGCGTTACGGACATCCAATGTAACAACCAGGCAGTATTCCTTTGTCCCTCCTTTCCACCTTGAGCCGCCGATTGCTTTTGTAGCGATATCCACCACACGTCTGATGGCATCCAATGTAGAATTAGCCTTTCAAAATCCGAATTGGTTAGTTGACCATCTGGACGTACGGCTCTGCACTGTGGGGAAACGCAAGCAAGAGCAACATCGAAACCATACAAAGGGCTCAATCCAAGGTTCTCAGAACTATCACGGGAGCACCTTGGTATATCAGAAATGAAAACTTACAGAAAGACCTACATATTCCTAGTGTACTAACCGAAATAAAGGTACAACAGCTAAAGTACACCGCTTAGCTGAAGGCCCATCCGAGTACCCTCGCCAAATCATTAACCCGAGCATGCGATAGAACTCGTCTCCAACGAAATGACCTTCCAACCCTCTAGCAAATAATCAGGGCCAAAGATTAATGAAGCATCCTTCTGATGCTAGGTTACGTATCAGATTAAGATAAAACTAGGAAATTGTTGTTAGTCTTATACACTATATAAGAGATCCAACAATTAATAAATAAACGCAAAAAAAAAAAAAAAAAAATGTATCAATTGTCTTGCACGTGGCCATCCATTGCGAGAGTGTCCTAGTGTCCATAATTGCCGCGTATGCTAGGAGCGGCACCACACACTCTTGCATCGCATCAACATTTCCACAGTGACGACTTCCAGTGTGCAGCCACAAACAACAAATCCTCGGCGATCACCGAACCGGCACACTAGTATAATTACTAAGCTAAGTTCTAAGGAAAACTCCATCTTGAAAAGTTGGTTTTTTTCCTCCCCGGTATATCCAATCGTCATCCGAGATTTCTTGGCCCCGTAAACTTACAAAAAGTAACTTCTATACATAGTATAAAGCAAAGTCGCTTCCTGCGTCTGTCTGTATGCATGTATGCTTAGATCTTTAAAACTACACAACGGATTTGGATGCGGTTTTTTATACCCTGTACCCAAAGGGTTAAAGGGTATATTAAAGTCGCTAAAATGTATGTAACAGGCAGAAGGAAGCGTTTCCGACCCCATAAAGTATATATATTCTTGATCAGCATCAACAGCCGAGTCGATTGAGACATGTCCGTCTGTCCATCTGTTCGTCCGTCTGTCCGTCCGTCCGTCCGTCTGTCCGTATGAGCCACGCGATCTCAGAGACTATAAGAGCTAGAGCTACCAAATTTGGTGTGAGCATCCGTCTAATGTCAAAGCTGATCAAGTTTGTTTCAAATTTTAGCCACGCCCACTTCCGCCTTCGCAATTTAAAAAAAACGATAACTAGGGCTGCTTTCAAGATATCGTATTCTTACTTGGTAAACCCAAACTGGACCAACTGACCAAATTTTGTCGAAATCGGACAATAAACATCGAAGATATACCTATATCCGTTTTGTACTGAAATGTCAAGGCGGCATTGGCAGATAAGAAAGAGCGAGATAGCATGCGCTCGCTGCTGCTGCATGTAAAAGGGAACTTTGTTTTGAATTGATTGCGATTTTGAGGTTGTTCGATCATTTGTCTAGTGACTACGCAGATCAAGAGAGTTTAAAATTTTTGCCACGCCCACTTCCGCCCCCGCAATTCAGAAAGAACTAATTATTAGAGCAGTTTTAAGGAATCACATTCTTATTTGGCACACCTAATATTATGGCCAAAGTGCATCATCTGACTAAATTTAGTCGAAATCGGACAATAAATATTGGAGATATACGTTGATGCGTTTTGTACTGAAGCGCTTAGGGCGATATTGGCTGGCAAGAGTGAGCGAGATAGCATGCGTTCACTGTTGCGGCATATTAAAGAAAATTATTTATGAAATTAATCGCTATTTCGAGGGTGTTTGACTTCATTTAATATAAAAAACTAGTTCGTACAGGGTATACACAATGTCGGCAGGGACGACTTGCTTGCTTTATTTTAATAGATAGAATGATTCAAGAGGAAGGTTTTTGTGTACAATAACATGTTTAATAAATTAGAGAACCATTGATAATTTCAAGATTTCTAATGCGAAGTCGTAAATAAACACATTTTTTAAATATTTTGAGAACCGTAGTATTTAAGGTATTTAAGTTCAAAAAATGATTTTTGGTTGTTGAGTTTATTATTTTGGTTTTGTACAGAAATATAGGAACATAGGTCGTAGTACAGTGAATGCCAGAAGAACACCTTCAGCAAGAGATGAAGAAACGTCAGCGGAACGTGATGCTCGCATCAGCCAGCTTCGGGATAGAAATAGAGCTGAGAGAGAGAGAGAGAATCTTCAGTAGAGCGTGAGGCTCGCCGTAGCCAGGATCGAGATAGACATATAGTTCAGAGAGCCAGACAATTGTCTCTAGAGCGCGAGGCTCGCCTCATCCAGGATCTGCGATAGAGAGTGTTCCAGCAAGTACTCCCGACTTTAATGTCGTAATCCATGCAAATAAAGTTCCTGTCGGAGAACACAGAGGACGATATAATGCGCCTTCCACGAGTGAAGTAGCAGTGCGTGCGAAGCCACGGCCAAAAGCTAGTATATTCTATAACGCCTCATATAATTGTGTCCCGGTACTTATGTGCAATAAATTGTCCTGTGTTTAACCAAGTTACCGCGCGTCTTCAATTCATTCCTTCAACAATTGGGTAATATTTCTGGGCTCTCAGATCAGAAGCTTCGCCCCTCTACAATCATTGGTCCTTCGAGTCGGATCTCCTTCCACAAGCCCCAGCTTCGCATCGGTGGAGAATCTGATAAGTAGAAACATTCTTATTGCCATTCCATTAATTCACCAATACATATACAAACATATATACATACATACCTGTAGTGAAAAGTTTCCCGCTCATTTCCATAGCGACTTTTCACTCTAATTTGTGTGGACATTCCATTGTCTTTAATTCATCTATCCTGATTTAGTAGCTTATCCTAGCAATTCCAGTCCATTCCGTTCGATTTTTTATTGTTTTCAATCCCGACAATATTATCTACACATATACATATCCATATGCATACGTGAGTGCAAGTGCAAGCTGAAAATTAAAAGTGCGTTAGTTTCCCATATTTGGCCGAATTTCACGAGACCGATCTTACCTGTAAATTAGCTCCAACAAGTGCACCGCGTCTCCAGAAACTACAAAAAAATCCACTCGCAAGTTTTCAGATACAACTAATATACATATGTACATATGCAACATAAACACATACACAGGTGCACCGGCATTTACCTACTTGTGTATATAAAACATTACAGTCGCGGTATATGTTTTTTCATTGGTTTCCCGCACCAATTTTATAAATTTTTCGGCATTTGCTTTTCACTTTCACATCAATTGTTTAACTAATAGCGCAAAATTAATAAAAATTTGCGAATTCCCAAAAGTAAATAAACCACCAATTGTCAGCACAGCTGATGTCCATTAGTGGTGGCCCGTGACGATCACGATCGCGACTTCGATCACCGTCACTATAATCGCATCTCCAGCAATAAATAAAATAAAAATTAACTTTCTCAAGTGAAAATAAATAAAATTCAGAATAAATATTTAAAAAAATTATTCCACTTCCGTATTAACAGTTTCGGCTTTTTCGTGTGTGTGTGACTAATAATTTCCGTAAATAAAATTTAATTTTGTTGACAAATTTCCAGAAAAAGTTTCGTATTTCAAGCGAAATCGATTTGAAATATTCCTGTTTTTTTTTTTTTAAATTAATTTTCCAAAGTTTTAAATCTAATAAAATACCGTGGAATATAAAGCATGGGGCATTCCAGCCACGGCCAAATCTTAGCGGCTTTTCGATGATTCCGATGATCGATGATTTTTCGAGGATCCGGGTTCGAATCCCAGGCTAGTGTATGGATGTAGTTTTTCGTCTAAGCCGAAGCCCTTAGTTGCCAGTGCTTGTAAAATATAGTAAGGTTGATAGTTTATAACTATATCCTATACTTTAATAATAATAATAATAATAAAGCACGGGGCATTCCAGCCACGGCCAAATCTTAGCGGCTTTTCGACCCACCTGCAGCAAATAAAATCTTCTGAAGAAATAAATCCAAAAAGCTGCAATCGAAATAGCGCTCAAAGGTTTTGGACCGTTTCCACTGGACCACATAAACTACAGTCACCACACAAATCACATTTTTAAATTATCTGTTTGTGGTGGGGCAAAGAGTTCCAATGGGTAGAGCCCACTTCTAGTACCAGAAAAGGGTATGGATGATGAATTAAACGCGCGTTAACTCGTTTGCACAGCGCAGACCAATTTATAATAAGTACCGGACCGGATCACAATGTTGAGATAAGGCGTTAACGATTGAAGAAAAAACTTATAGAGAATTATGAGGCCAAGAAAATCTCGGATGCGATGGTAGTTACCGGGATGAAAAAAAACCAACTAACTCAAATGGAGTTTCTCATAGAACTTGCTGGTCATCGGAGTGTGACCGTTCTCACTTACTGGAGTGACCGCTAACCCGAGAGCAGCCGCATAGGATGCGCTGATGCGACTCGCTGACGTGCAGGCGTCCAAAAGGACCCGAGTCTCGAACTCCTTGCGACCGTTGCCGATTTTAACCACGGCGGTCGGCATCACCGTTGTCACCTTCAGCTGCAGCAGCGAAGATAACGTCAGTTCTCGGGGAGAGCTGCCGGCTGACTTGGATCGCCTGGAGCCGGATGACCTGCCGTTGGGTCTGGCTCTGCTGGGCTTGGATGAGCTGCGAGCTCGGGCCGGTGAGGGCGACGCCCTGCTAGCAGTTCCTCTTTCGGCGTGTTGAGGTGCCCGTTTCCGCTTGGAATACTCTGTGGAGTGCAAAAGGGTGTGATGCGCCTCTCCACAACGCCGACATCCGCCAATCTTCCGACACGACCCGGAAGAGTGCTCGTGCGCTAGACAGTTGGGGCAGTATTTATTAATGAGATCTGCCCTGAGCCGCTTCTCTCCGCGCAGGTTTAAGAAACGCTTGCACTGCCGGAGCGCGTGGACTCCGCGGCAGACTCGGCACCGATAGGCACTTGTCTCGCGACCTTGGTGGGCCTCGGAGCGGTCGGAACGAGGACCTCGGGGAGCCATGACTTGCTGTGAGAAAAACAACGTGGATTCTAGGAGAAGAAAGGAACAAAAAACGAGGATTAAGCATGGCAGAAAACAATTAAAGTGGCACACGAAGCGAACGATCATATTAGGAGGAGAAAAAGGACAATGAGAAGAAAAAAGTCGCAACCGCTTCGTTACTGGGAGGAAGCGGGGTCGAAGTCGCTGACAAGCAGGATGAGCTTTGCGACCGGCCTTTTGATGGAACCTCGTGAAGTGCGAACATCGACGACTCGTACTAAGCCGTCAGCGCCAGGATGGACGAGTTCTACTCGCCCCAACCGCCACTCTGTGGGCGGTAAGTTGTCCTCATAAATGATTACGAGGTCGCCAACTTGGAGATTTCGGCTGGGGAGCTTCCATTTGTTTCGCTTATGTAGCTCCTTGAGGTACTCGTCCTTCCACCGCTGACAGAAATGGTGGTGAAGAGCCTTCAGCCGTTGCCAGCGATTAATCAAGGACATGGGCTCCTCCATGATCGCTGGCTCTGCGATGGATACTAGGGCGCCACCCACCAGGACCAGGACTCAAGGCCAAAAGATCCTCCGGATCTTCACTCATGGCCGAAATGGGACGCGAGTTCAGGCACGCCTCTATCCGGCACAGCAGGGTAGAGAGTTCCTCGAAGGTGTAGCGCACATTGGCTGTGGATTTGTAAAACAGAGCCTTAAAACTCTTTACCCCCGCCTCCCAGAGGCCACCCATTTGCGGAGCGCTGGGTGGAATGAAATTACAGGATACGATCTGCTGATCATGGGAATTTAGGATGCGGCGTTTGGTTGCTTCCAGAAAATCCTTCTCCAAGGCCTTTGACGCAATAACGAATGTTTTGCCATTGTCGGAATAAATACGCTGCGGGCATCGTCTTTGCGATACGAAGCGGGAAAAGGCCGCCAGGAATTTTTCTGTCGTCAGATCGGACGTAGCTTCAAGGTGGATGGCCTTGGTACTGAAACGCACGAAGACACACACGTATCCTTTCGTAATTAGGCATGCCCTTCCTGTTTATTTTTGATCTCAAAGGGACCAGCGAAATCAAGACCAGTATACGTGAAGGGTCTGGAGAAAGTTATCTAACTTAGCCCGAAGGAATCGGATCATCAATTGGTTGCCTCCATGCAACGTAATACGGTGCGTGAATCGGATGATGAGCTGGGTTAGATGAGCGCCTTACGGGAGTAGAATTGGATGACGTTAACTATATATATAACTATATCCTATACTTTAATAATAATAATAATAATAAAGCACGGGGCATTCCAGCCACGGCCAAATCTTAGCGGCTTTTCGACCCACCTGCAGCAAATAAAATCTTCTGAAGAAATAAATCCGAAAAGCTACAATCGAAATAGCGCTAATGGTTTTGAACCGTTTCCACTGCACCACATAAGCTACAGTCACCACACAAATCACATTTTTAAATTATGTATTCTCATTTTGTCTTGGATTTTATCTACAACATATATGTTTTAATTTATTGGTATTCAACTCAAATATTGTGGCAGAGATTATCATCCGATCCGCGTATGGCCAAAATTTGCAGATATGCCCGTGCAAGAACGAGTGGCGGCAATTAAACATTTAAAGTTATGTCTCAATTGTCTTGCACGTGGCCATCCATTGCGAGAGTGTCCTAGTGTCCATAATTGCCGCGTATGCTAGGAGCGGCACCACACACTCTTGCATCGCATCAACATTTCCACAGTGACGACTTCCAGTGTGCAGCCACAAACAACAAATCCTCGGCGATCACCGAACCGGCACACTAGTATAATTACTAAGCTAAGTTCTAAGGAAAACTCCATCTTGAAAAGTTGGTTTTTTTCCTCCCCGGTATATCCAATCGTCATCCGAGATTTCTTGGCCCCGTAAACTTACAAAAAGTAACTTCTATACATAGTATAAAGCAAAGTCGCTTCCTGCGTCTGTCTGTATGCATGTATGCTTAGATCTTTAAAACTACACAACGGATTTGGATGCGGTTTTTTATACCCTGTACCCAAAGGGTTAAAGGGTATATTAAAGTCGCTAAAATGTATGTAACAGGCAGAAGGAAGCGTTTCCGACCCCATAAAGTATATATATTCTTGATCAGCATCAACAGCCGAGTCGATTGAGACATGTCCGTCTGTCCATCTGTTCGTCCGTCTGTCCGTCCGTCCGTCCGTCCGTCTGTCCGTATGAGCCACGCGATCTCAGAGACTATAAGAGCTAGAGCTACCAAATTTGGTGTGAGCATCCGTCTAATGTCAAAGCTGATCAAGTTTGTTTCAAATTTTAGCCACGCCCACTTCCGCCTTCGCAATTTAAAAAAAACGATAACTAGGGCTGCTTTCAAGATATCGTATTCTTACTTGGTAAACCCAAACTGGACCAACTGACCAAATTTTGTCGAAATCGGACAATAAACATCGAAGATATACCTATATCCGTTTTGTACTGAAATGTCAAGGCGGCATTGGCAGATAAGAAAGAGCGAGATAGCATGCGCTCGCTGCTGCTGCATGTAAAAGGGAACTTTGTTTTGAATTGATTGCGATTTTGAGGTTGTTCGATCATTTGTCTAGTGACTACGCAGATCAAGAGAGTTTAAAATTTTTGCCACGCCCACTTCCGCCCCCGCAATTCAGAAAGAACTAATTATTAGAGCAGTTTTAAGGAATCACATTCTTATTTGGCACACCTAATATTATGGCCAAAGTGCATCATCTGACTAAATTTAGTCGAAATCGGACAATAAATATTGGAGATATACGTTGATGCGTTTTGTACTGAAGCGCTTAGGGCGATATTGGCTGGCAAGAGTGAGCGAGATAGCATGCGTTCACTGTTGCGGCATATTAAAGAAAATTATTTATGAAATTAATCGCTATTTCGAGGGTGTTTGACTTCATTTAATATAAAAAACTAGTTCGTACAGGGTATACACAATGTCGGCAGGGACGACTTGCTTGCTTTATTTTAATAGATAGAATGATTCAAGAGGAAGGTTTTTGTGTACAACATGTTTAATAAATTAGAGAACCATTGATAATTTCAAGATTTCTAATGCGAAGTCGTAAATAAACACATTTTTTAAATATTTTGAGAACCGTAGTATTTAAGGTATTTAAGTTCAAAAAATGATTTTTGGTTGTTGAGTTTATTATTTTGGTTTTGTACAGAAATATAGGAACATAGGTCGTAGTACAGTGAATGCCAGAAGAACACCTTCAGCAAGAGATGAAGAAACGTCAGCGGAACGTGATGCTCGCATCAGCCAGCTTCGGGATAGAAATAGAGCTGAGAGAGAGAGAGAGAATCTTCAGTAGAGCGTGAGGCTCGCCGTAGCCAGGATCGAGATAGACATATAGTTCAGAGAGCCAGACAATTGTCTCTAGAGCGCGAGGCTCGCCTCATCCAGGATCTGCGATAGAGAGTGTTCCAGCAAGTACTCCCGACTTTAATGTCGTAATCCATGCAAATAAAGTTCCTGTCGGAGAACACAGAGGACGATATAATGCGCCTTCCACGAGTGAAGTAGCAGTGCGTGCGAAGCCACGGCCAAAAGCTAGTATATTCTATAACGCCTCATATAATTGTGTCCCGGTACTTATGTGCAATAAATTGTCCTGTGTTTAACCAAGTTACCGCGCGTCTTCAATTCATTCCTTCAACAATTGGGTAATATTTCTGGGCTCTCAGATCAGAAGCTTCGCCCCTCTACAATCATTGGTCCTTCGAGTCGGATCTCCTTCCACAAGCCCCAGCTTCGCATCGGTGGAGAATCTGATAAGTAGAAACATTCTTATTGCCATTCCATTAATTCACCAATACATATACAAACATATATACATACATACCTGTAGTGAAAAGTTTCCCGCTCATTTCCATAGCGACTTTTCACTCTAATTTGTGTGGACATTCCATTGTCTTTAATTCATCTATCCTGATTTAGTAGCTTATCCTAGCAATTCCAGTCCATTCCGTTCGATTTTTTATTGTTTTCAATCCCGACAATATTATCTACACATATACATATCCATATGCATACGTGAGTGCAAGTGCAAGCTGAAAATTAAAAGTGCGTTAGTTTCCCATATTTGGCCGAATTTCACGAGACCGATCTTACCTGTAAATTAGCTCCAACAAGTGCACCGCGTCTCCAGAAACTACAAAAAAATCCACTCGCAAGTTTTCAGATACAACTAATATACATATGTACATATGCAACATAAACACATACACAGGTGCACCGGCATTTACCTACTTGTGTATATAAAACATTACAGTCGCGGTATATGTTTTTTCATTGGTTTCCCGCACCAATTTTATAAATTTTTCGGCATTTGCTTTTCACTTTCACATCAATTGTTTAACTAATAGCGCAAAATTAATAAAAATTTGCGAATTCCCAAAAGTAAATAAACCACCAATTGTCAGCACAGCTGATGTTCATTAGTGGTGGCCCGTGACGATCACGATCGCGACTTCGATCACCGTCACTATAATCGCATCTCCAGCAATAAATAAAATAAAAATTAACTTTCTCAAGTGAAAATAAATAAAATTCAGAATAAATATTTAAAAAAATTATTCCACTTCCGTATTAACAGTTTCGGCTTTTTCGTGTGTGTGTGACTAATAATTTCCGTAAATAAAATTTAATTTTGTTGACAAATTTCCAGAAAAAGTTTCGTATTTCAAGCGAAATCGATTTGAAATATTCCTGTTTTTTTTTTTTTTTAATTAATTTTCCAAAGTTTTAAATCTAATAAAATACCGTGGAATATAAAGCATGGGGCATTCCAGCCACGGCCAAATCTTAGCGGCTTTTCGACCCACCTGCAGCAAATAAAATCATCTGAATAAATAAATCCGAAAAGCTACAATCGAAATAGCGCTAATGGTTTTGAACCGTTTCCACTGCACCACATAAGCTACAGTCACCACACAAATCACATTTTTAAATTATGTATTCTCATTTTGTCTTGGATTTTATCTACAACATATATGTTTTAATTTATTGGTATTCAACTCAAATATTGTGGCAGAGATTATCATCCGATCCGCGTATGGCCAAAATTTGCAGATATGCCCGTGCAAGAACGAGTGGCGGCAATTAAACATTTAAAGTTATGTCTCAATTGTCTTGCACGTGGCCATCCATTGCGAGAGTGTCCTAGTGTCCATAATTGCCGCGTATGCCAGGAGAGGCACCACACACTCTTGCATTGCATCAACATTTCCACAGTGACTACTTCCAGCGTGCAGCCACCAACAACAAATCCTCGGCGACAACAAACAGCAAAATCTCTCCCTACAGAGACAGTTGAGACCCCAAATCCAAGCCATGGCCTTCAGAAGTTCCGAATATCCACGTCTCGTAAAGGTTTGCTGGGTACAGTCATGGTAATTATACGTCATCAAGGTGCCGAATTGCATGCACGCGCCTTGATAGACACCGAGTCTGAAGGAACATTCCTGTCCTAGAGGATGTTCGATCTGGTGAGACCTCGGTTCCGTATCACTACCGCAACGTGGCTTGTCCAACTCCAAATGCTTACCCCGAGCGCCCACGAAGCAAACCTCTATCCTGAGGTCACGAAATCCAATGATGTGTCCAATTCGGGCGGAACTCCATTAGCTCGGCGCTCCAGAACGTTGCTGCTCCCCATCCTTACCAGTCCACCCGGACTATTGCAACTTGTTTCAAGGGGGGCGGTATGTTCACGCCAGAAAGGGTGACCAGCAGAGGAAAGACACACTAACATAATTATTTTGCATGTTAAGGAAAACTCCACCTTGAGAAGTTTGTTTTTTTTTCCCGGTATATCCTAATACGTATCCGAGATTTCTTGGCCCCGTAAACTTACATAGTTTACATATATTCTACACGATCGATAAGTTCATATTTAATGATGGGCATACAAAACATCTCTCATTGTTATTTTTCTATTTTCGAAATTTAAAATTATGGTTCCGATACCAGGCGATTCAATAGATTTACTGGCCGCTTGCAGTCCTCGGTAGATGAGTTGTCTAAGTGACCCAGTCATTTAGTCAACTGAACAACGAGGATCCGGGTTTGAATCCCAGGCTAGTGTATGGATGTAGTTTTTCGTCTAAGCCGAAGCCCTTAGGTGCCAGTGCTTGTAAAATATAGTAAGGTTGATAGTTTATAACTATATCCTATACTTTAATAATAATAATAATAATAAAGCACGGGGCATTCCAGCCACGGCCAAATCTTAGCGGCTTTTCGACCCACCTGCAGCAAATAAAATCTTCTGAAGAAATAAATCCAAAAAGCTGCAATCGAAATAGCGCTTAATGGTTTTGGACCGTTTCCACTGGACCACATAAGCTACAGTCACCACACAAATCACATTTTTAAATTATGTATTCTCATTTTGTCTTGGATTTCATCTACAAAATATATATTTTAATTTATTGGTATTCAACTCAAATATTGTGGCGGAGATTATCATCCGATCCGCGTATGGCCAAAATTTGCAGATATGCCCGTGCAAGAACGAGTGGCGGCAATTAAACATTTAAAGTTATGTCTCAATTGTCTTGGACGTGGCCATCCATTGCGAGAGTGTCCTAGTGTCCATAATTGCCGCGTATGCCAGGAGAGGCACCACACACTCTTGCATTGCATCAACATTTCCACAGTGACTACTTCCAGTGTGCAGCCACCAACAACAAATCCTCGGCGACAACAAACAGCAAAATCTCTCCCCACAGAGACAGTTGAGACCCCAAATCCAAGCCATGGCCTTCAGAAGTTCCGAATATCCACGTCTCGTAAAGGTTTGCTGGGTACAGTCATGGTAATTATACGTCATCAAGGTGCCGAATTGCATGCACGCGCCTTGATAGACACCGAATCTGAAGGAACATTCCTGTTTTGTTTGGAAAGTCTATTAGTTTCCATTCTAACGTTCCTAAATAGGGGATCTCTCTTGGGGATAGAGTAGTTCTAATGTATTTAATTCTATTACTCTCTTTCTAAGGTGTCTAGTCTCATGAAGCTAGCTGTTACGCCGGTATCCACCAGACATCTAATCTGTCCTTTTCCTATTGTTATTAGTATTATGGGTAATGTTGACTTGATGCATACATCAAAAAATTTAGTTCTTCTGGTGTTTGTAATTCTGTCTCGTCAAAGGTGCCTATATCCATCGGAATCGGACCACTTCTTTGTGTATCAATACTCATGTGTGATACTTTAGTTTGGCCTGAGTCATTACTTTTCGGATAATGGTTTGTATTTTGGTTGTGTCTATTAAAGTTGTTGCCGTTTCTCTGGTGTTTGTGTGTTGGAGTTGTAGTTACGATAGGGTGTGATTGGTTTCGTAGGTTGTGTTAATGTAGTTTGTTCCATGCTGGTTATTTTTATACCCTGTACCCATAGGGTAAAAGGGTATATTAAAAACGCTAAAATGTATGTAACAGGCAGAAGGAAGCGTTTACGACCCCATAAAGTATGTATACGTATTCTTGATCAGCATCAACAGCCGAGTCGATTGAGACATGTCCGTCTGTCCGTATGAACACCCAGATCTCGGAGACTACAAGAGCTAGAGCTACCAAATTTGTTTTAAATTTTAGCCACGCCCATTTCCGCCCCCGCAAATCAAAAAAGAAAACTTTAAAATGAATTTACAAGAGCTGTATTAAAGACATTCGAATTCTTATTTGGTGGACATAATTATATAGTCAAACTGCACTAACTGACCAAATTTCGTTCAAATCGGACAATAAACATCGGAGATGTAGCCATTTGCATTTTGTACTGAATCGCCAAGGCGGCATTGGCAAATAAGAAAGAGCGAGATAGCATGCGTTCGCTGCTGCTGAATGTTAGAGGGAACTTCGTTTTTAATTGATTGCGATTTCGAGAGTATTTGAAATTTTTTTTAGTGCCTACGCAAACTAAGATAGTTTAAAATTTTTGCCACGCCCACTTCCGCCCCCGCAATTTAGAAAAAACGAATTACTAGAGCAGTTATGAAGGAACATTCTTATTTGGCACATCTAACAATGTGGCCAAAATGCAACATCTGACCAAATTTAGTCAAAATCGGACAATAAATATAGGAGATATACGAATGTGCGTTTTGTACTGAACCAACAAGTGCGACACTAGCTGTGCCAGGTGTGAGCGAGGTAGCATGCATTCGATGAAAATTTTGAATTAAATCAAAGGAGATCTCGAGGGTGTTGGACTTTATTTAATACAACTACTGACGACTGACGGCACTGACGACTTGCTTGCTTCATTGTTAGTGTTGTTGTAGTTTTGGACAGTACTCTTTTGGGTATTAGGTTTTCTATATTCAAATATTATGGCCCTAGGGTCTTCGAGTACTTTGATGAATGAATATTTTATTAAATGCTCGTTTATTAAAATGCCTTGTTTGAAATGAATTCTGAAAGGTGTATCAATTTTGTTAAGTAATATATTATTTAGATCTCTGTCGACTTTATCATTTTTATAAATTGGTTTGGTTTATCTTCGTCGAACAGATAGATTTTATTTATTTCGCTTTTAGCGTACTCAAATTCGTTAAAAAGTTCTCTTGGGTTGCTTACTTTTATGTTTCCACATTTCTCGAAAGGACACCCTGGGTCGCATTTGCTCCTTCAGTTTATGCTTGATTTCTTCCCACGTTGGGTTGAGACCCAGCTGCATCACGAATCTTGCTGCTGTTCCAGAAACATTTTCGTTAGCTATAATGTTGGTCCTATAGGTAATGAGAGTGTCGTCTCCCTCGCATGATGCCATCACAAACTCGACAAAGTTTATGAAGGCCATGGACGTTAGCTGATTGTCTAGTTACCTTAGCTGGCAAAATTGTTTGGATGACATCTTTTTTCGACGTCCATGGTTCTCGCTCCGTTTGCAGTGGTTGTTGTTGCCACTGTCATTGTGCAGATTCTTGCCTCAATTTGGAAATCTCCGTTTCCTGTGCGAAAATTGTATCGCGAAGTTGTTGTAGTTCTTGTTCCGATATCATCATCTGTAGATTCCTGCGCTCGAATTTGTTCTTTTTAGTCAAGTGTTTTGTTATGCTCGTAGTTTTGTAATTTATTTTTGTACTGTATATTTTCAATAAGTATTTTTTTAGCTTTAGCCAAACTCAAAGTTTGGGTGATTTTTGTAATTCACTGCCAAACTACTAAACGATTCTTCAGAATTGTTTTATGTAAATGTTTAACACGAGAACGGGATAAGGACGACTCAAACATCGATAAACTTTATTTCACTATCACTATTTTAGGTTAGACAATTCTTTTTTTTCTGAACAGAACTCAGGTTCAGATTACGGTAAAAATATCGCTTTTTTAATAGTTCGTAAACAAATAAAATATGGGACAAAACCAATTTGAAAAGAGTTCGAACCTGAGTATGCACTAGCACACAGTGCCTTACAAAAATGTGAACATAACAATAATTATTTATAAAATATACGCGTGTGTCCCGCCTGCATGCTAACACTGCTGAAGATGACCTCATTGCTTTCATCCATAAAGCATCTCCTGCCTCGGATATTATAGTTAAAAAATTTAAGTTTAGTAAAGCTAGAGATATTTCTTCATTTAAGATTTCCGTCTCTAACTCTCTATTCAGTTCTATTGTATCCTCATCTTTTTGGCCTGAGCATACTGTAGTTCATGAGTATCTAACAATCGTCCTACTAGATCTGTTGCCTCTCTACATACTTCAAAACCATCAAAAAACTAAATTTACTAACTCCTGAAATCAATATTTCTTATCAAAATGTGAGAAGACTGCTTAGCAAACTAACATCTCTTTATCTAAACAGTATCTCTTTTACCTCCCATGTCATTGCGTTTTCTGAGACTTGGCTCAAACCAAATGTCTTCAGCTCTGAGTTTTTTTCAAAAGAATATGTGCTTTATAGAAATGATAGACCTGCGCGTCGAGGTGGAGGCGTTCTGGTTGCCATCAAATCTGACCTTTCCAGTAAGATAGTGAGCATTGACGTCCCATACAATATCGAAATAATTTGTGTTGAAATTTCTTGCCAAAACACAAATGTCTTTATAATTTGCTGCTATATTCCTCCAACGTCTGACATTTCTGTTTATAATCACCATGCAGTTATCTTCAAAAATATTTTCTCTTCTCTCCGTGATCGTTATCACTTAATCATCTTAGGTGACTTTAATCTACCTCATGTGCTGTGGCAAACCCAACGATGTCGTCCTTTATCGCTTCCCGAAGATGCATATCACCCTACACTGGAAATTAATCTTGCCCTTAATTCTTCATCTAATATTATCCCCCCTTCTCAACCTCGTAGGCGGAAATGCTTTCGCAAAACTGGCTTTGCCCGCCTTGACTCTATTCTGAGTAGGACTGACTGGGAAAAAAGGGAACAAATCTTCTGTTTGGTCAAAAAGTTTAGGAACTAAACTTTTTAGGAACTAAACTTTTTGAGGAACTAATTTCGATTAATCTTAAACACCAATGCAAATCTATAATTTCTCCCCATCAGCATGGATTTATGAAGGGACGTTCATCACTTACAAATCTTCTCGAATTTAGTACATTGGTTCATGATGGCTTTCGTAATAAATCACAAACGGATGTCATCTATACTGATTTTAGCAAAGCCTTTGATAGTGTCGATCACAAACTTCTGTTAAAGAAACTTGATCTGCTAGGATTTTCTCCTAATCTTTTGTCTTGGTTAAAGTCTTACCTCACCAATAGAACTCAAAGAGTTTTGTTTAGATCTGCGCTTTCCAAAAATGTTAATGTCTTATCTGGTGTTCCCCAAGGAATTAATCTGGGCCTACTACTCTTTACTTTGTTTATTAATGATTTACCTAACGTTTTAAATAACTCCCAGGTATTTATGTTTGCAGATGATATTAAGCTTTGCGTATCATTTAAAGATCCAGCTCTTCATTCCATTTTACAAGCTGATATTATTAAGCTTAGTAAGTGGTGCATGATTAATCACCTCCATCTCAACACACTGAAATACTCATCTATGACATTTTGTCGTCGTTCGCCGTTTCTTGCCAATTACTCCATGAATGGCGCTATCCTAAATAGAGTTTTTTCTGTTGAAGATTTGGGCATTATTTTTGATCCTGAACTAAACTTTCTGTTTCACATTTCATCTGTGGCTAACAAAGCAACATCTTTGCAAGGCTTTATTAAGCGTTGGTCCAAGGAGTTCAGTGATCCTTATATTACTAAGGTATACATCCCTGGTACGTCCAGTGCTAGAATATTGCTCACCAGTTTGGAGTCCTCAATATTCCATTCACCAACAACGAATTGAATCGGTCCAAAAACAATTTTTATTGTTCGCCCTACGTGGTCTATAATGGGAGCCAACTTGGCCCCTCCCTCATTACCAGAGTAGGCTTTTTCTCCTGATTCTGCCCTCATTATCAAATCGGAGACTCGTCAGCGGAATTGTATTTCTCCATAAATTGCTATCTTGGGAAATAGACTCTCCCGTTTTATTAGGGAAACTAGATTTTGCTGTTCCATGTCGTCCAACGCGTAATTTTGTTCCTTTAAATTTAAAAACATGCGTCTCAAATTTTAGCCTACATGACCCTCATCGAGTGGTGTGTAGTGACTACAATGAGTTTTCCCTTTTTATTTCTCCTCACGTATCTCCTTCTTCTTTACGTTTATTAATCCTTGCCATCCTTCGAACTGTTCCTGCCTCCTAATTTTCTTTATTTCTACCTTTTTTCGCATTCTGCTTCTTTTTGTTTTTAGTTTACTCCTTTGTTTTTAATTATATTAGTTTAACTAGCTGACCCGGCGAACTTCGTACCGCCTTAGCATGACATGAGTGATTTTAATTTCATTTTGAACCATTGCAGTGATATCGTGGCGATCAATGGATGATTGGCTAGTAAATAATTCTTGTTGAATTTCTGTCCACTTTGGATTGTTAATTTACCTTTAACTAGACTTATCATCTTCATTGAAAAATGATAGCCGTCTTCACCTTGCCAAAATAAGAAGGATATTGTAAGGCACTATATGATCGATGTGTTTTAGACACACGCTGAAGCTGATCGTTCCGCCGATATAAAACAATGTCTCGGTTTTCTAAATTTTCACCCACAATGACAATAGCCACTTCATCAATTGTTGGCACATTAAAACGTCCAGCATGATGTCCTGCAGGCGCCTTATCGGCTCTGATAACAATTTTGTAATTATCAGATGGCATGCGGTCTAATGCAGTTGTGAATAATGCAACTAATTCATTGTGTTGATGGAAAAATCTTTGAAGTTGTTCCACAATGTATCTTTTCACTGAGTTGTTGTGTGCGCAACGCTGATCGACTTCTCTTGCTGAATTGCCCATAAAATATATTTGCAAAAATGTATAGTCTTGACAGACATTGGCAATAAGGAACCTGTTCGATGATATATTTGACCCTGAATCTGCAAGACTATAAATATATTGTATAGCAAATTTTACCACCATGTGGCTCGCAAAATACTGCCACAATACTTTACATCCATGAAAGCTGTAGGTAGAAGACGTAAAAAACTTCCTTGCCATTATAATTACTTACTTTGAAAGTAGGCATAAAATTGTCTTGAATAACCTTTGTTGCCCCAAATGATGCTATTTGAAAGCAATTATTGTTCTGCTGGATTTGAGTCAAAAAATGATAAGAATCTGGACCAATTCCAGATACCAATGAACGTAGTGTCTCTGGTGGCGGTACCAATGGCGTCAATTTGACTTGGCCGCTGGCGCAACACAATCCAGGGGCTTCATTTTTGAATTTCAATGCCTTGCAATGTGGACACACTATACTCATTTGTCCAATAGCAACAATTTTTGCTGAACTGTAATCAATTGCCACATTATAACTGAATGCAGCTCTGTGGGGATTAAACACAAAATTTCTATCTTCATTTCGATTCCGTTCAAGTTCATTTCGCGCTTCGCGTTGTTCATCAGTTTGATTTGCTCTTATATATCTTTGACTTGACGTATTTCAAGTTCTCCGGCCTAAGCTTGTACGTCTGGTCGCTGGCATTGTTAAAAACGAAAATTCAATTGCAAATACTATAATTTTATGAATAAGCTTTTGTGGTTTTCAAATCGAACTTTTTCTTTATTTGACTCAAACTGATTTCTGTAAACAAATCGATTTTTATAAGGTTGCTACGGCTATTTTGTGATGTCTTGCCAAAAATTTATAGATAATATGCTTAAAAAACATGGCATGAGAGATTTTCTTAATATTTTTTAACGTAAGAACCTTCTCCTAATAATAACAAATACAACAAAAAAAAGAATTAGTAAAATCGGTCGAGACATTCACGTGTGATGCCGTGACCAGGGAAAACGGCTTTCTTTTTTATATACATAGATTAGTTTAAGTCAATTGCACTTTGTTAAGTTGACGTTAAATAAATAAATAAATAAATAAATAAATAAACACTTATTGTCCACACCCCCCGCCCAACCGACTGAGGGGCGCAAACCGCATAACGCACAGCTCCAGAAAACAAAGACAAAAGCGAAAGTATAACTACAAGGTGGCGCAAAAGAAATCACCCTATTGAAAGATGCTCTCATTTTTGCAAATGGCCACCAATGTCAAATCTGTTTTGACATTTGTGGACTAGACAGATACAGAATACAAGTGTATAAGCCATGGAGCGATACACTCCCCAAGAACGCGGAATAATTGTGTCTATTTTTTTGCGTAACAATTCGTCCGTGGTGTTGGCGTAGCGCGAATTCCGTCGCCGATTTCCCGGCCGTCCGACACCGACTGCGCAAAGACTGCGCCGTTTAGCCACTAACCTTAAAGAGTATGGAACCACACGAGACGTTACCGAGAGTGGCCGGCCCCGGAGCACCCGTTCTGCCGTGAATATCGCCGCTGTAGCCGAGGACGTCGAAATGAGCTCCGATACATCGACCAGACGACGTGCCACGCAATTGGGCCTCAGCCGGCGGTACCCGCAACGAATTTTGGTAAAAGATTTGAATACGTTCCCCTACAAAGTTCAGACCGTGCATCAGCTGCTGCCTGCCGACCGCCAAACGCGCGTAACTTATGCCCAAGCTATCCTCAATCTCGACACCGAAGTGGACGATTTTTCGACCAAAATCATAAAGAGCGATGAGGCTCATTTTCACCTCAGCGGGTACGTGAACAAGCAAAATTATCGCTTCTAGGGAACCGAAAATCCGCGAGTGATGCACGAGGAGCCATTACACCCGCTCAAAGTGACTGCGTGGTGCGCTGTTCACGCTGGAGGAGTCATCGGGCCATTTTTTTTCGAGAACGCCACGGATCAAACGACAACAGTGGACGGTGCGCGCTATAGGGCAATGTTGACCGAGTTTTTTCTGCCCGAACTAGACGAATTAGGACTGGTGGACATGTGGTTCCAACAGGACGGAGCAACAGCACACACTGCACGAGCCACAACCGACATTCTGAAGGACGCGTTTCCGGGTCGCTTAATTTCGCGTTTTGGCGATTTGCACTGGCCCGCCAGTGTCTGTCTGATAAATTTGTTCCGAGGCTGACTGACGATCTGACTGAACAGTCCATTCGTTCTTTTCTTTTTTCTTTTGGACTTTGACGCGTACAGTGCGCAGTACGTTCGAATGGCCCAAGCGTTACCAGGACAATGCCTGTTATTCGCGACGTAATTAAAAGATAGCTAACTTAGAATACAAGTTTTTAGGATAGGTATAGAGAACTCTGATCCAATTACAGAGTAAAGGCGGTTGTAGTCGCACCAGAGAATGTTAAAGGGAGATAGTTTCGGGTTAGTCTACAAGGTACAGATAGATTGACCTGATTAAGTAAATCAGACAAATCCAATTTGTCCATTCGAAAGCTTATGAATAAACAAAGTAACCAACATTACTTTACGGTTCAGTAAGGTGGGAAGGTTAATTAAAAGAAGTCTTTTAAAAAGCGAGGCAAGTTAACATTTCGATCCCAGTTTAAACCACGAGTAGCAAAAATTAGTAACTGTTTTTAAACAGATTCAATTTTAACTCGGTATGATCATATTGTGGAGACCAAAATTCAAATTCTTTCGACCATCGCATAGGGATTTGAAGTAGACGTGAAGCATTTAAGTCTTTAAAACTAATACAAAGTTTAACATCATCAGCGTACATGGGCACGCGAGAGTGAGTTACAGCTGTTGGAGGGGCATTAATGAAGAGTGTAAAAAGTAATAGTCTTAGACGACTAGCTTGTGGCACCCCCGAGGTCACATTGATGGTCTTCGAAAGAAGAAGTGTCCGGTTTTTTAGATATTGAAAAATCTAATTAAGCAGAAGGCTTGGAAGGCCAAGTTCGTTCAGTTTGAATAAAAGCAGTGTATGATTGACAGAATCAAAGGCCTTACTGAAGTCAGTATAAATGACAACACTTTGCAATTCATTCCTGAATCCTTCGATCGCTAAAGAAGTAAATTCTAATATGTTAGTGTAAGTAGATCTACGTTTCACAAACCCATGCTGAAATGGTGAAATAGTAGATCTATAAAAATGTTGCAAATAAAAAGTTATAATTGTCTCAAATGGCTTCGGAATAGCAGACAATTTGGAAATATCCCTTTAATTTAAAGCAACGGGTTTACTACCCTTTTTATAAAAGATTCATACCAATGATTGGGAAAAAGAAAGTTTCAACGGACAAAGTAAATAATCTTAGACTTGGGGAAATCAAAGTCTCAGCACAAAACCTGAGGACACAATCAGATATCCCATCATCCTGGTGAGTACACGGGCTTTACTAAAGTAAGCACACTGAGGAGCGAACCTTCATCGATCACAGGATTAAAGACGAATTAGACCTTTTCAACTGATAGGAAAATGAAAACCAATCGTTTCACTTTTCATCGTGGATTGACGTGTTTTTCTGTGCTCTTGCATAATTTCTTTTATTTTCGGTTTTAAACTCATCGCGCCTGCCTTAAAATTCAGCTAATTACTTAGCAATAATATTCTTAACATTTTGTTATTTGAATTGTTAACTTTGCGCTTTTCGTTTGTTTGCTTAAACAAACAAACGCAAAACCAAAGCATTGAACTTATTCTTTGTAATAACAACAAAACTTTCTACAGCAGTGTTGTTGCTTTTGTTGATCTTTGCTCTTGCGTTTGTACTTCTTACCGTTTTTAAAACCGCTCTCGCCAACGCATTGTTGTTGCATGTACAGTGCTGCTGGCTCTTCCGCTCTCTTCTTTTCTTTTTATTTGCGCTCGCATCTATCTCTGTCTCGCGTACAAGTGATTTGTGTATTTGCGTAGTGCTTATATCTCTTAGATTCTGCACTAATTTTCTATGCAAGTTTGACACCAGTGTCGAATTTGCTTAATAAAACTGAGTGAGTTTTTTCGTTGGCATTTGGTCTTTAAAGATTTATTTTCTTTTTAAAGTAAAAACTTAATTGAATATGTCCGTCTGTTCTAGCACTTGCTGGCTGTGTGACAATGTCATGCACGTTAAATGTGCTGGCTACACGGCCAAAGTGAGGGATAATTTTTAGCAAAGAGGAGGCCACAAATGGGGATGTGGCGCATGCCGAGAAGTGAAAATAGAAATAGGGGTATTTATGAGGCAGACCAGGGACAAGTTTAAGAAACTGTCATCTGGTTTTCGTAAACCTTATGATGTTTAACGCTTTGGAGATGGAATTCAACAGCTACAAACTGTTGAATGAGTCCCCTAAGCGTAAGAAAACCAGTATGCGGAATCTCTTCTTGCATCTGCCGGTGCCTAATCCTGTCTCGGCCGCGATACCACAATCCACGTCGCTGCCCACAACCAATCCGCCGCAGCTCATTTCGTTTAATACCCCAGTTCCCCAGGGTGGGCGTAAAGATAAGGCTATTTACCAGGAAATCTCCAGGAAATGGTCTCTCTATGCAGACGAATCAAGCCGTAGTTTCCGATCCACCAAAGAAACTCATATTTCTTTCAAGGCTTGATCCCGAACATTCTTCGGATGACGTCTTAAGTTACATTAAGGCAAAAGTTCAAGTCTCCAAAATAGCGGTGGAGAAATTTAAATTTATTTATTCAAGGGAGAAATCTTCCTTTAAAATCAGTGTTCTCGTTGAACTGTTTAACTGCATTTGTAGTAACAGTTTTTGGCCGGATCACATATTAGTAAAAGAATATATGACCAAAAAGAAATCTCCAGGTCCAGTTAGGCTTACTATCCCCCCTAATATTTCCTCCTCCGGAACGTCAGCATCTGCTGGTGTTCCAAAAAACTAATTTCGTCCTTTTATCTGACCTATTAAATGTGAGAGGACTTAAATCTAAGCTTCCTAGACTCTAACTAGATAGTCTAGAATTTGAATATAAAATTTTAGTATTTACGGAGACATGGTTAAAACCCGATATTAACGATGCATCTGTTCTTTCCGAAAATTTTTCAATTTTTAGATGTGATGGAGTTCTGATTGCAGTTGACTCGGCCTTAACTTCTGACCAAATTCATTCACCGGACATTCTGGAGATTGAGTTTGTTAGTGTTAAGGTCAGATTCAAGTCTTTATCTGTCTACATTACTTGTTCTTACATCCCGCCACAATATGACATGGTGGTGTACGCAAAACATTTAGATTCTATTCGATATATTTCTTCATTGCTTTCTTATAGAGATATCTTAATCGTCTTTGGTGACTTTAATTTACCAGAAATATCATGGTCTCAATCTGATGAATCTGCTTTGTTGCTCCCTTCTATATCTCACTGCTTTGTTTATGGATTTTTTGAGTTATCATTAGCTCCAATAAACCCTGTGCGAAATAGCATAGGCAGATCCTTAGTTCTGATATTTGTGTTGTTCTGGTCTTGCTTGAAGACAATTTTCATCCTACTTTGGATTTATCTGTAGATCTGTCGTTTCATGCACCGGTTGTTGGTGTCAGTCATGCGATTAAATCTCGTAATTTTCGCCAGACTAACTTTGTTAAACTGAATGAGCTCATTCTGAGAACTGACTGGTCATCCTTATACAGTTGCTCAGACATGGATCTTGCTATCTCGTTGTTTTATGATACTCTTGGTTCGCTTTTTAAGGTTTGTGTTCCACTGAGAACTCCAGTGTCGTCTCACTGGCCTCCCTGGTTTTCTCGTGAGCTATCCAACTTGAAAAATTTCAAATCCAGATATTATAAAAAATACAAGAAGTCGGGACGTTCTTCAGACGTTGCTCTTTACGCAGTTGCTCGCTCCAATTTTATGTTGCTTAACAAGCACTGCTATAATAATTACCTCAAGCGTTGTAAGCTTGAGTTTTCCCGTGATCCTAAACAGTTTTATAGCTTTGTGAATTCTAAACGTAATGCTATCGTTTGAAAATATTTCAGCGGACTCTGATCAAGCGATTGCTGATTTGTTCGCTGATTTCTTCACAACAACATATTCCTCAACGGAATACCGAGCGAATCTTCCGTATCCTTATCAGATAAAAAGGTCTACTTGAATTTGTAGTCCTTCGATCGATGAAAGTTCGTTTCTTAGCATGATTATTTAGTAAAACCTGTGTACACGCCTGGTCCTGATGGAATACCTGGTTGTGTACTCAGATTTTGTGCTGAGGCTCTATGTAAGCCACTTCAAAAGCATTTTTTGTTGTCCGTTAAATCATGTAATTTTCCACCTTTATGGAAGGAATCTTATATAATTCCTCTTCATAAAAATGGTAAAAAGTCCAAAGCATCCAATTATAGGGGTATTTCTAAATTTTCCGCTATTCCTAAAGCATTTGAAAAGTTAATTACTTCTCAACTGGAACAAATTTGTAGATCTATTATTTCACCATCTCAACATGGTTTTGTGAAACGTAGATCTACTACCATTAATCTATTAGAATTTACATCTTTAACTATCGAAGGATTTAGGAATGCAGGACAAACTGATGCCATTTATACTGATTTCAGTAAGGCTTTTGATTCTGTTAATCATACACTTCTTCTTTTAGAATTAAACAAAATTGACTTCCCAAGCCCTTTAATTTGCTGGATTCGTGAATACCTGACAGACAGAACACAGAAAGTTCTATTCAAGTCTTCAAGTTCAAGGACCATACAAGTAGCTTCGGGGGTGCCTCAGGGTAGTCATCTGGGACCTTTGCTATTTACCCTTTTTATTAACGATCTTCCATCCGTTATAATTCATTCTCGTATGCTCATGTATGCAGATGATGTAAAGCTTTGTCTCAGCTACAGAGACATTATATCTCCTTCACGGTTGCGGTCTGATCTCCAAAACTTTCAATCTTGGTGTCAACACAACTTATTAAACCTAAACACATCCAAATGCAAAGTCATGACTTTTTTCAGAAATACTCCTCAGTTGATTACCTATTTTCTTAATAACATTCCATTAACTAGACTCAACGAGATAATCGACTTGGGAGTACTTAAGGACCATAAATTGACTTTTAAGTAATATATATCTACTACGGTCGGTAAAGCCATGGGTGTTCTTGGATTCGTAAAAAGATGGTCAAAGGAATTTGACGATCCATATACAACCAAGATTCTTTACACCTCGTTGGTCCGCCCAATTTTCACCCCAATACGCATCATATCAAGCAAGGAAAGAATCTGTTCAAAACCGTTCTTTCCTTTTACTCTTCGTGGTCTGAACTGGGATCGTAATAGTAATCTTCCTTGTCTTATTAATCGTTGATTAATGCTTGGCGTCATATTAATGCACAAGCTTTTTAATGGGGATATAGACTCACCTGAGTTATTGAACCAAGTAAATTTAACAGTTCCTTGTTGACCTACTAGAAACTATATTCCTCTATCACTTCCGCGATGTACGAATAACTACTTAATGCATGAACCTTTTCGAGTTCTTTGTGCTGATTATAATCGTCTTTAACATGTAATCAGTTCAGAGCTCTCTATTCCTTTACTAAAAACTACTAATCCCGACGGGAGCACTAATTGCCCACATCTCCCGCCCAACCGACGGAGGGGCGCAAGCAGCATAACGCACGGCTCGAGTCGCGGGGACAATTTACAAAACACAGACAAAAAGCGAAAAAATAGCTAGTTACGTGCTAGATAGGAAAGGATAGAAGTTTTTAGTAAAGGAATAAAGAGCTCCGAACTGATTACATGATAAAAACGATTATAATCAGAACAAAGAACTCGAAAAGGTTCAAAGATAAGGTAGTTAGTAGTACATCGTGGAACAGTTAGAGGAATATAGTTTCTAGTAGGTCTACAAGGAACTGTTAAATTTACTCGGTTCAATAGCTCATGTGAGTCTATATCCCCATTAAGAAGCTTGTGCATGAATATGACGCCAAGCATTAATCAACGATTAATAAGACAAGGAAGATTACTATTACGATCCCAGTTCAGACCACGAAGAGTAAAAGGAAAGAACGGTTTTGAACAGATTCTTTCCTTGCTTGATATGATGCGTATTGGGGTGAAAATTGGGCGGACCAACGAGGTGTAAAGAATCTTGGTTGTATATGGATCGTCAAATTCCTTTGACCATCTTTTTACGAATCCAAGAACACCCATGGCTTTACCGACCGTAGTAGATATATATTACTTAAAAGTCAATTTATGGTCCTTAAGTACTCCCAAGTCGATTATCTCGTTGAGTCTAGTTAATGGAATGTTATTAAGAAAATAGGTAATCAACTGAGGAGTATTTCTGAAAAAAGTCATGACTTTGCATTTGGATGTGTTTAGGTTTAATAAGTTGTGTTGACACCAAGATTGAAAGTTTTGGAGATCAGACCGCAACCGTGAAGGAGATATAATGTCTCTGTAGCTGAGACAAAGCTTTACATCATCTGCATACATGAGCATACGAGAATGAATTATAACGGATGGAAGATCGTTAATAAAAAGGGTAAATAGCAAAGGTCCCAGATGACTACCCTGAGGCACCCCCGAAGCTACTTGTATGGTCCTTGAACTTGAAGACTTGAATAGAACTTTCTGTGTTCTGTCTGTCAGGTATTCACGAATCCAGCAAATTAAAGGGCTTGGGAAGTCAATTTTGTTTAATTCTAAAAGAAGAAGTGTATGATTAACAGAATCAAAAGCCTTACTGAAATCAGTATAAATGGCATCAGTTTGTCCTGCATTCCTAAATCCTTCGATAGTTAAAGATGTAAATTCTAATAGATTAATGGTAGTAGATCTACGTTTCACAAAACCATGTTGAGATGGTGAAATAATAGATCTACAAATTTGTTCCAGTTGAGAAGTAATTAACTTTTCAAATGCTTTAGGAATAGCGGAAAATTTAGAAATACCCCTATAATTGGATGCTTTGGACTTTTTACCATTTTTATGAAGAGGAATTATATAAGATTCCTTCCATAAAGGTGGAAAATTACATGATTTAACGGACAACAAAAAATGCTTTTGAAGTGGCTTACATAGAGCCTCAGCACAAAATCTGAGTACACAACCAGGTATTCCATCAGGACCAGGCGTGTACACAGGTTTTACTAAATAATCATGCTAAGAAACGAACTTTCATCGATCGAAGGACTACAAATTCAAGTAGACCTTTTTATCTGATAAGGATACGGAAGATTCGCTCGGTATTCCGTTTAGGAATATGTTGTTGTGAAGAAATCAGCGAACAAATCAGCAATCGCTTGATCAGAGTCCGCTGAAATATTTTCAAACGATAGCATTACGTTTAGAATTCACAAAGCTATAAAACTGTTTAGGATCACGGGAAAACTCAAGCTTACAACGCTTGAGGTAATTATTATAGCAGTGCTTGTTAAGCAACATAAAATTGGAGCGAGCAACTGCGTAAAGAGCAACGTCTGAAGAACGTCCCGACTTCTTGTATTTTTTATAATATCTGGATTTGAAATTTTTCAAGTTGGATAGCTCACGAGAAAACCAGGGAGGCCAGTGAGACGACACTGGAGTTCTCAGTGGAACACAAACCTTAAAAAGCGAACCAAGAGTATCATAAAACAACGAGATAGCAAGATCCATGTCTGAGCAACTGTATAAGGATGACCAGTCAGTTCTCAGAATGAGCTCATTCAGGTTAACAAAGTTAGTCTTGCGAAAATTACGAGATTTAATCACAGGACTGACACCAACAATGGGTGCATGAAACGACAGATCAACAGATAAATGTACTGGTTACACAGCCAGAATAAGGGATAGTATTGGAAACGGTGGGGGCCTAAAATGGAGTTGTGAAGCGTGCCGGGACGTAGAAATGGATATGCGTCTATTTATGCGGCGGACGAGAGAGGGGTTTAAATCCCTGTCGGCTGGTTTTCTGAAACTTCGCGATGCGTTTTCGTCTGTGGAAACTCAGTTTTATAGTTTTAAACTATTAAACGAGTCACCGAAGCGGAAGAAGACTATCCCTCGGAATTTCTCTCCCGATCCGCCGGCATCTCTGCTTCCTCCGGCTCCGGCATCGTTGATTGACCCATTAACTCCAAATGCTCAGCAACTGATATCATTTAGGAGTCCAGCAGTAGCTGCAGTTGCGGGTACGATTGACATTTCCCCTGGTAATAGTGCTCCGCAAGCTGACTCGATATCGGTTGTAGTTTCCGATGTGTCCGGACGAATATCCTCTCCCAGGGATATTCCCAATAAAATTTTAACAAGAAGAGAAAAGAACAACAAAGCGTCATCTGCCTCAGCAGTTCCAGTGCAAAATGCTGTTGCTGCGGTTGCGACTGGCGCATTGAGATCTCTTGTAGCCATTCCACCAAAAAAGCAAATCTTTGTTTCGCGGCTCGACCCCAATACTACATCAGATGATGTCATAGCCCATATCCGGGCAAAAGTCGAGGCGCCAAACATTGTGGTGGAAAAGTTTAGGTTTTCATACACCCGTGACATTTCGTCATTTAAAATCAGTATCCCACCAAATGTCTTTGACCAAATTTGTCACAAAGATTTTTGGCCGGAACATTTAGTTATAAAGGAGTATACGGCTAAGAAAAAGAAAAATCGGCCTCCGATTCGTCTGCCTAACACAATTAATCCTTCCCTACCCTCTGGCTCGTCAGTAGCTGGCGGGTCAAAAAACTAATTTCGTCCCTTATTCTGGCCTATCAGAATGTTAGAGGACTAAAATCTAAACTTTCTAAGCTTTTTGTGGATAGTCAATCTTTTGACTTTCACATCTTGGTCTTTACAGAAACGTGGTTAAAGCCAGACATTTCTGATGCCTCTGTTTTTCCCACAATTTTTTCAACCTATAGATGCGATCGAATCTCCAAAAATGGTGGTGGAGTTTTGATTGCCGTAAATTCATCTCTTCCTTCAGAAATAGTTCTGCCACCTGCCGTTCTTGACATTGAATTTGTTAGTGTCAGAATTTGTTAAAAATCATATTCTGTATTTCTAACTTTCTCATATATTCCACCGAATTCTGACATGACGGTATATGCTAGCCATTTAGAAGCTATTCGCTTTGTCTCTTCACTTCTTTCGGATGCAGACATATTTATCGTTCTGGGAGATTTTAATCTACCTGACGTTTCATGGCTTCCATCAGGTGAGTCTTCCTTGTTGATGCCCTCCTCCTCACATTGCTTTGTTGACGGTCTCCTTGAGTTATCCCTAACCCAAGTTAATCCTGTTCGTAACAAAAATGAGAGATCACTAGATCTTATATTTATGTTAGATTCTTCTAACTGTACTGTTTCGAGGATTGATCCCTTAGTCGTCCCCGAAGACAGTTTCCATCCAACTTTGGACTTGACTATTGATCTACCTTTTCGGTTATCAAATGCTGGTACCAGTTCGACGTCTCGTACCCGTTGCTTTCGTAAAACTAACTTTTTCAAGCTCAATGAGCTTATTCTTGCCACAGACTGGTCTTATCTGTACTCCTGTAATGATATAAATGCAGCCATTTGTTTTTTCTATAATACTATGTTTTCACTTTTTGATGCCTGTGTTCCACGTGTGATCCATGTGTTGTCTAACAAACCGCCATGGTTTACACGTGAGTTAACTAATTTGAAAAATGTAAAGTCTAGATATTATAGAAAGTTTAAAAAATCGGGTCGACCGTCTGATTTCTCTCTTTCTGCTGTTGCTCGATCGAATTTTTCGGTGCTTAATACACTATGCTATAAGGATTACATTAGGCGTTGTAAACTTCAGTTCTCCCGTGATCCTAAGCAATTTTATAACTTCGTTAACACCAAACGAAAGGTGGCAGTGCACCCGTCCTATTTATGTTTTGAAAATAATAAAGCAAACGATGATCAGGCCATTGCCGATATGTTTGCTGATTTTTTCAAAACGACCTATTCCTCCAAAGATCATCGAGCTAACTTTTCATATCCCTATCAGTTGAAAAGGTCTAATTGCGTCTTTAATCCTGTGATCGATGAAGATTCGCTTCTCAGCGTGCTTACTTTAGTGAAGCCCGTGTACTCACCAGGACCTGATGGGATACCTGGTTGTGTACTTAGGTTTTGCGCTGAGACTTTGATTTCCCCGATTCTTAAGTTATTTACTTTGTCCGTTGAAACTTCCTCTTTTCCAACCATTTGTAAGGAATCTTTTATTATTCCTTTTCATAAAAAGGGTAATAAATCCGTAGCTTCTAATTACAGGGGTATTTCCAAATTGTCTGCTATTCCCAAGGCATTTGAGAAAATTATAACTTCTCAACTGCAAAATTTCTGTAGTTCTATTCTTTCATCTTCTCAACATGGGTTTATGAAACGTAGATCTACTACCACTAACCTTTTAGAGTTTACTTCCTTAGCGATCGAAGGATTCAGGAATGCATTGCAAACTGATGTCATTTATACTGACTTCAGTAAGGCTTTTGATTCTGTCAATCATACACTGCTTTTGTTCAAGCTGAACGAACTTGGGATTCCAACCCTTTTGCTTAATTGGATTTCTCAATATCTTAATAACCGTACACAAAAAGTTTTATTTAAAACTTATCTTTCGAAGACCATCAATGTGACCTCGGGGGTGCCACTAGGTAGCCATCTAGGACCATTGCTTTTTACACTTTTCATTAATGACCTTCCGTCAGTTGTAACTCACTCTCGCGTGCTTATGTACGCTGATGATGTTAAACTTTCTATTAGTTTTAAAGACTTAAGTTCTCCACGTCTGCTTCAAGTCGATCTTAATAACTTTCAAACTTGGTGTGAAATTAACTTATTAAACCTTAATGTTTCAAAATGTAATGTCATGTCATTTCATAGATCCTCTTTTCAATTAGTGGTGTATTATCTCAATAATACCCCACTTGAACGTTTGAACGAGATTAATGATTTGGGTGTACTCATGGACCACAAATTAAATTTTACTCGTCATATTAATATCACTGTCAATAAAGCCACACTCATGGCTTTTAATCCTTGGTTTTGTTAAGCGCTGGTCGAAAGAATTTGACGATCCTTACACAACCAAAACTCTTTTTATTTCACTGGTCCGCCCCATTTTGGAGTATGGATCATGTGTTTGGTCTCCACAATATGGATCACACCAAGTTAAAATTGAATCTGTTCAAAAACAGTTTCTAATTTTTGCTCTTCGTGGTTTAAGCTGGGATCGAAATGTTAACCTGCCCTCTTATTCTAAAAGACTTCTTCTAATTAACCTTCCCTCCTTACTTAATCGTAGAGTAATGCTTGGTACTTTGTTTATTCATAAGCTTCTAAATGGACAAATAGATTGTCCTAATTTACTTAATCAGGTCAATCTATCTGTACCTTGTAGATTAACCCGAAATTATGTCCCTTTAACTTTAACACGCTGTACTTCCAACTATTCTTTACATGAACCTTTTCGAGTTCTCTGTTCCGACTACAACCGCCTTTATTCTGTAATCGGATCAGAGTTCTCTATATCTATTCTAAAAACTACTATTTTAAGTTATCTATCTAGTAGTTAGTCTTAATTATTATTTAAGTTGTCGTCCGTTGTCCACGCGACTTCGTTTTTGCATGCTGTCTGATAGGGTTCGCGCGTAACAGGCTTTGTCCTGGTGTCGCTTGGACCACTTGAACGTACTGCGCATTGTACGCGTCAACGTCCAGAAGAATTAAAATGCAAAGTAGGATGAAAATTGTCTTCAGGCAAGACTAGAGGGTCGGTTCTAGTAACTGCCAGTTGGTGGAATCCAACACAAATATCAGATCTAAGGATCTGCCTATGTTATTTCGCACAGGGTTTATTTGAGCTAATGATAGCTCAAAAAGGCCATCAACGAAGCAGTGAGATTTAGAAGGAAGCAACAAAGTAGATTCATCAGATTGAGACCATGCTATTTCTGGTAAATTAAAGTCACCAAAGACGATTAAGACGATGAAGAAATATATCGAATAGAATCTAAATATTTTGCGTACACCGCCATGTCGGATTGTGGCGGGATGTAAGAACAAGTAATGTAGACAGAGAAAGACTTGAATCTGACCTTAACACTAACAAACTCAATCTCCAGAATGTCCGGTGAATGAATTTGGTCAGAGAAGTCCGATCACATATAAAAATTGAAAATTTTGCGGAAAGAACAGATGCATCGTTAATATCGGGCTTTAACCATGTCTCAGTAAACACTAAAATTTTAAATTCAAATGCAAAACTATCTAAATAGAGTCTAGGAAGCTTAGATTTAAGTCCTCTCACGTTCTGATAGGCCAGATGAAGGGACGAGATTAGTTTTTTGGAACGCCAGCCGATGCTGATATTCCGGAAGATGAGGAGTTAGATGGGATAGAAAGCCTAACCGGATCCCGAGCTTTCTTTTTGGCCATGTATTCTTTTACTAAAATGTGATCCGGGCAAAGATGTTATGACATATACTGTCAAACAGTTTAACTGGGACACTTATTTTAAAGGAGGATATCTCCCTCGAATAATTAAATTTAAATTTTTCCACCGCTATTTTAGCTTTATAGTGATGAGCTTGAATTTTTGTCTTAATAAAAGCTAAGACATCATCCGACGAATGTTCGGGATCAAGCCTTGAAACAAATATATGTTTCTTAGGTGGAACTCCAGTTAAAGGCTTATAGGAACCAGGCCGCAAATCAACCGCAGCGTTAGCGACCATGATTGAATCCGCCTGCGTGTCCGGTATTGCACCTCCAACTGGACTACTATCGGCAATATCAACAGTTATTGATAATTGCCCGGACTTTTCGGAAACTACAGCTTTATTCGTCTGCAAAGAGAGACAATTTCCTGGAGAAACGGAGATAGCCTTATAGTTTCGGTTTTATCTGTGTTTTGTGGATTGGCCTGCGACTAGAGCCATACGTTTTAGCCTTACTGCTTTTTCTTGGCTTCGATATGCTTAGTTAAGTCTAAGTTAGTCTTCTGTAGGATGGCACTAGTGAAGAGCAGTTTGCACCACGGATGTAAAATGGTGACGTTTTGCCTTTAGAGGGTTCCTTTTTACTCCTTCCTGATATTCGGTTAATTTGCCAGTGATTGGATCTATTGCCTTTCAAAGTTTGCGTTGAAGATTCTTAGTTTTGTTAATTTTCGGCCTTTTTTTGGTTTGCGGGCTAAGCTTTCGATTGTTTATGTAAATAAAAACAGTTGAGTTTGGATTCGACGTCACTGCCTCGGCAGATTTTTTTTTGCGCTGACCTGTTGGGAGCTATTTGATGCTATTGCAGACGTTGCGGCTGTTACAGTTGTAGTTGAAGCAGTAGATGCAATTGTTGTGTCGGTCTGCGAACCCAACGGCCCAATTAACACTTGTAAGAGAAGTTAAGGGTCAAACGGACGAGCTAACTTCGACCGTGTCGAAGTTTGTATACCCTTACAAACTGTTATTTGATAGTTACACATTTATAATGTGGCAAAATCTTTAGAAAGCTTATAAAACATCTTACGTCTTAGAGTTATTAGATTATTTATTTGAAATTTTTTGAGGCTGGCGTGATTTTTGGGACTTGCCTAAATTGGGCTGATCGTTTCTGATTGGTCCCTTCGAAGTGCATAGGATAGTGGTTTACCATGAAAAAGTTCTATTACGCCTTTTATCGTCTGGACGTTCAATTTTTTTGAGGTTTCAGACAAATTTAAGAAGTTTTAGTTGATAAGGTTTATTGAAGAACCTGTTTATTGTCAATAAGATGTAGGGGTTTCGTCCGTTTAATCTGTCTAATGACAATTTTCGGACCAGTCCATTTTACTCTGTCCGCCACCTGATGGTCTTATTCGTTTTGTAGGTGCGTTCAATACGTTATTTATGTATGTATTTCTTATTTTTAGATTTGTTGTACTTCGCCAATTTTATATTTTATTTTTATCTTATTTTTTTGTCTGTTATTTATATATTTCTTTTTCTTTTTTTTTAATTTGTTGTTTTTCGCCAATTCTATACTTTTTTGGTTTTTTATTTTTTGTTATTTATTTCTTTTTTTTGCATTGTTGCATTTGTTGCATTTCTTATTTTTAAGTTTTTGGTTTTAATTTATTTCTTGCTTCTTCTTGCACGAAGATGCTTTTGCGGATAAAACAAGTTGATTAGTGTCTTCTGGTATATTTATTGTGGGGACTCTATTTGTAGAGGTACTGCACTTTTCAATTTTTGAGTTTTTATCTAAATCTAAAAATTAGAAATAAATAAGTAACAAAAAAGAAAATAAGAAAGAAACAAAAAAAAACAAAAATTTTATTAAAAAATGTGCAAGAAAAATTTAAATAAAAATGAAATATCAGCGACCAATAATAAAACAAATCTCAGAAATAAATAAATTATCAAATTGGTTCCGTCAACCAACTTGGAAATGGTGAAAAATACCTATACATTATTCAAATTTATTAGTCGTACTGACTACATACTTTCCATGTATTTTACAACATGTGTATCAGCGGTTAGGTCTAGCGTACCTTGGGAATAACTAATTTGACGAACTGGGCCGAACTACGGGATCAGCTCACATTGAAAAACAAATCGCAGACATCCAACCACACCTTATTGGTACAGTGGTGACCTTTAACCGGGATCGTTTGAGTTCCGCTTCGCGCCCGTATCTGCCGCAATATAAGTGGTCCATACACCTGCGGGACGTACAAAAACATCTTAGAGATTGTCATGAGGAGTTAAACCACAAACCTGCTAGCTGAAAGGCCGGCGCTACATCACCGTCGGACCCAAAAAAAAGGTTTTTTTTCCCAAAGTTGAGTTTAGAAAGGCCACTACACCGAGAAGGGAAGCGGGGGTTATTTCTTCCTCTTTCCACGGCCCCCGATCAGCTGATCCGAACAAGTGTTGTTCAGCGAGATAACAAGGGTCCCCCTGGCCTTAGCCGGCAGGTGGCGCCTCCGGATTTTTTTTTTTTTTTTAATTCAAAAAGTAACGCATCTAGTGGCGGTTGCCTACTAGTTTTTAAATTTTTCAGCGAGCGAAATGGAAAAATTTTCGGCATCCATGGACCATATTTCACGCCCTGAAGGCGTTGACGCTGATCCAACTAGCGAAGAGGCATTATTCGGTAGGCGCTCCAGGCTGAGAGAGTCACCAATCATCCTTCCATCCAGAGCCATTCCTAGCCCTGAATTGCCAGCGAAAAGGCGCCCACTAGTTACAGGAATTGCTGAGCTAGATGAATTGGGCAAACTTCTAGAGGAGATGGATACCACTTTTAATAAAAAGAGGAAGGCACAGCGCCTGTGAGACACGTCAATCTGAACACGAAACAGGCTATCACGCGGATGGCAGCACTTCATGAACAGCTTTGCCTGAAACTGCAAGCAGGTGAGATCCCCAAAATAATCGAAAACGGAAAACCTCGGAATGAAAGAGCTACCTAGTGAGGGTAAAAATACGGCCATACACGCCCGCAGTGATACACCCAAACGCCCGAGAGAAGAACCGGTGGAGCAGCAGCGTAACACACCACCCAAACCGCAACGAGGCAGATTGCACACAAAGCCCTCATATGCAGCGCAGGTAAGGGTTGAGCAAACCAGCTCACATACCAACAATGAGCTAATAAAAACACAAGAAGTAGCACCCTCCGAGTGGCAACAGGTTACCCGAAGGCGCGTTAGCAAGCACCAAAATCGCGGAAGCAGGCCAGAAGCTATACTTATAAATCCCAATGAAGGCTGCTCCTATGCCCAAATCCTCGGCATAGTCACTAGGAGACAGGACGGGAAACTGAGCAACGTAAAAGACAACCTAAAGCTGGTAAGGAAAACAGTATAGTCACTAGGAGACAGGACGGGAAACTGAGCAACGTAAAAGACAACCTAAAGCTGGTAAGGAAAACAGGCAGGGGAGAGCTGTTGCTCGAATTAAATAAGGAAGTCGGTGGCAACAACAGCAACAGGTTAAAGGAGGAGATCAGCAAAGTCTTGGCTTCACAAGCATCAGTACGCGCAGTCGTTGATGAGGTATGGATGGAGATAAGAGACATTGATTGTCTGACCACCGAGGACGATATCCTTGCGGTAGTAAAAACCGAAATTGGGAGCGAAACAAACCAAGTGTCGGTTAAAAATGTTCGTCCAACTTTTGGCGATACACAGTTGGCCATACTACATATATAAGCAATAAAGAAAATGCGATGATAGCCAAAAAACACATAAAAATAGGTTGGACAAGCTGTCTCATACGTGAGCGACAGTCTCAGAGACGCCGCTACAAATGCCTCAATTTTGGGCATATTGCAGCCAAATGCAAAAGAACTGTTGACCGCACCAATTGGTGCTTGAGGTGCGGAAAAACTGACCACAAGGCAGCTTAATGCATAAACCAGCCGGTTTGCTTCAACTGTACGGCCAAAAAATGTGAAGACTACGCCACAGCGTCTTCTCCTGGGCTACAGACTCATCCGGATAAGTGGCAATTTGGTCATGTGGCAAGGAAACACATGTGTTGGAGCATGTACAAGCCGCAAACTGCTATGTATGAGCATTTCTGGTTATACAGTTGCTACCTACCACCAAGCCTCTTTCTTAGAGATTTTGAGAATATTATTGATAACCTAGCGGCAGACATCAGAGGTAAGCAAAACGTCGATTTCAATGCCTGGTTAGAGGGTATCAGATCATCCAATCCCAGAGGACGCAGCCTACTTGAAACATTTGCTAGTTTTGACTTGGCAGTGCTAAACTTGGGTACAGCTTTCACCCTCAACAGAGCTGGATATGGCTCAATTATCGATGTCACTTTCGCCAGCGAGCAAATGGTTCGTAAAATCGGATGGGAATTATGTAAACAGCATACCGCCAGCGATCACTCTGCTATTTTGTGCACCATAGGGAGTGCCAGTAATAGAAGTAAGCCACCGCAACATAGAAGAAAAATGAACAAAGCAGGCAGCCTAAATCCTGAAATTTTCGCTTCGGCACTAGATATCCCGCCAATGACTGGCGATGCAAATACATGAGCTGAAACACTCATACGAGCTGTGACAGAAGCCTGCGATGCCAGCATGGTAACCCATAGGAGTCATAGCCGACACCATGCTCTGGTGTAATGAAGACATTTCTGAGGACAGAAGAAAATGCCTACGTGCCAGGCGTAACTACCAGAGAGCGCGGGCACGGAAAACTTCACCAGGCTACAGTTGGAGTATACCACCAGGCGTAAGGAACTCAAAAACATGATCAAAGGGAGTAAAAAAATGTTTTCTGGCTCTTTGCGACGAAGCAGAAAATGACATTTGGGGTCTTGCATACAAAGTTGCTATGAAAAAATTAAAAGGAACAAAACCAGCAGCACCGCATGCGCTACATTGTGGAAACATTATTTCCCAATACATCCAGTATGGAGCCCAAAAACACTATGTAAGCCTCCCCACCTGACGCTTGCATTGTTAACACGGAAGAGATTACCTCGATTATTGCGCAATTGCAAGATAACAAGGCATTGGGCCGAGACGGAATCCCAAACATAGCACTAAAGTTAGCGGTCCGTTTGCAACCTAACAAATTTGCAGAAGATTTCAGCAGATGCATTGCATAGTACACGATTCCAAATATTTGGAAAAAACAGGATCTGGTGCTGATTCCAAAGCCCAAAAAACCGTTAGACGACCCATCGGCGTATAGGCCAATATGCTTACTGGTCTCAGTTGCCAAAATATTCGAAAGGCTGCTGAGCACAAGAATAGAAGCTGCTATTAAACGAACTGGTGATCTTTCGCCGAGATAACTTGACTTGCGGAAAGCGAAGTCTACACTCCACGCCATTGCAACAGTAAAAACGCGTTCAACACGTAGAAGCACTAAGCACGTTTCAGGTCCCAGATCACACAACAAGCATCGTAAAAGATTACTGCCGAAACAGGATTTTGCAATATAATACACAAAGCGGTACTCAGCTACATGAGGTTCAGGGAGGTGTTCCACAGGGCTCAGTGCTGGGTCCCCTATTGTGGAACATTATGTATGACAGTATTCTGCGCATCCAACTCCCACTGGAGTGCAGTGTAGTCGGCTTCGCTGATAATGTGTGGCGCTAGTTGTTGTGGCCAAACATCTACATGACGCAAAGGAAAGAACTATTTCTGCTGTTGGCATTGCCAAGCGTTGGCTCACAACTGCGGGTCTGCAACTGGCGGACGAAAAAACGGAGTCGGTTCTCATCAGTAGTCGCAAGAAAGTGGAAGTAGCCAAAATAACACTGGACGTGCACGATCCAATCAGCCAGATCAATTAAGTATCTTGGCGTTTTATTGGACACACGACTCTCATTCAGGGAGCATCTCGAACGAACCAGCAACAAAGCTTCGGAAATAGGCCAATACCTTTTGCTTTTTTACTTTTGCTCAATTAAAGAGGTCCAAAGCAAGGTCGCCGCATACTCTTGATGCTCCAGTCTGGGCAGAGGCGATGAACCAGAAATCGTACAGGAGAGGACTCGAGTCTACATATCGCCATGGTGCCTTACGAGTGTGCTGCGGCTTTAGGACCATCTCGGAGAATTCGGCTCCTGTAAATGCGAGTATGCTGCCATTAAAGCTGCTCACAATTAAAGAGAAGAGCCAGACCATCAAGTTGACTCCGCTGATCAGACAAGAAATAAAAAAAGCGGCTAGAAGCGCAAGCCTAAATGCTTGGCAGAGAAGTTGGGAAGCTTCGCGGAAAGGTAGATGGACGTATAACCTCATCCCAGACATTAAAGCATGGTACAACAGGAGTCATGGAGAAGTCACGATTTACCTGACACAGCTCCTAAGTGTCCACGGCTGAGAGGAAACCCCGGATCACGCGTTCTTCAAGTGCCCGAGGTTTCAAACGGAGAGGCACAACCTCGAGACGACAACGGGTCCAACACCCACTGCATCGACCATAGTCCCGATGATGCTGGCCACCCGTGAGGCATGGTCAGCAGTATGCGTTTTTGCGAGCCAAGTGCTAGAGAGAGAGCGGAACTCTTGAGGGGCATAAGTTGCCCACCAAAGACCTTGCGATGCAATGCTTCCAAGCAGTCCCGCAGTATATCGATGGTTTTCCTTTCTTTTTCTTTTACTACTAGCCTCTTCCTCCCTCTTTATCTATTATATATACTTAAACTACATTTGTTTAACCTCCAATATATTTTATAAACATTGTTAAGTTTTACTCCTGCCTCTATTAACCTCTTTTTTCTTTTCTAAATATAATACATAAATTAAAAAAAAAGCCTTATTGGAGAACTTTCGCAGCACCTCCTATAAAGGCAACGCTCGGAACTTCCTGGACGAAGCAGAAGGACGGAAACAAATGTTAACGAGTAAGATAGAATTAGAAAACGATACATATGCAAAAACTCTATATAATAGATATTATACACTCCTCAAAAGAATTAAGGGAGCAAGATAAAAATACAAATATTTTTAGTTTTTTTGACGGACCGTAAAGCATTTTGAAGGTCTAGGACTCTACTTTCCGAATTCGTGGAGCAAAAAATATCCAGGACACGGTTTCGACGCATCCTGGAAAAGTATGACTGAAAAAAATTCCCATTTTTTTTCCTTCTTTCTTCGGCTCCATGGGGTTGGAAAATTTTTTTTTTGTGAATCGATCACATGGACCAAAAAGCCTGATTGATTGCCGACACTTTTGGTTTTTTAAATTTCTCCTTCGTGCATGTGTCATGGAGATATCCTGAATTGATCATAAAAGGTCATTTTTATTTTTAATTAAGGATATCTCGACAACGAATCGTATTGGAAATCGAAAGACAGTTTTGGAATCTGCAATGAATTTGCTTCAAAATTCCGTAACGAAGTCACGTCCTTTTTTCCCCTCCAGTACCCCCCTACAAAAAGTTAAAAAAATCGCATTTTTCACTTAATGTGGAAAATCGGCTGTATCACTGCAAATACTGAGCAGGGAGCAACGGTCGTCAGTTTTTTTTTTCCTTAAGGTACCCTTAATAACCATACAAATTTTCAGATTGATCTACCAAACCGTTATTCCGTCCCGATCAGTCAAAGTTTGAAAAGAAATAAAGGAGCAGGACAAATTGTGTAATTTTCTTGATATCAAAAAAACATTTTTTTCTCGAAAAAAATTCTTAGTTTTTTATCAGTTACTGCATGAGTTCAAACAAAAAAAAAAGACAACAAAAAATTTTGAAAATTTAAAAAAAAAAAATAAATAATTTTCTCAAAAAAAAAAAAACAAATTTTTAAATTCAAAAAAATATTTTGAAAATATAAATAAAAAAGTTTGTTTCACGAAAGCAAGCACTTTATTAACTTGGGTCAAGCAGACCGTCATCAAAGCAATGTGAGGAGGAGGGCATCAACAAGGAAGACTCATCAGATTTAAGCCATGAAACACCATGAATCAGGTAGATTAAAATCACCCAGAAAGATAAATATGTATGTCCGCATCCGAAAGAAGTGAAGAAACAAAGCGAATAGCTTATAAGTGGCTGGCATAAACCGTCATGTCAGAATTCAGTGGAATATATGAGCAAGTTAGAAAGACAGAATATGATTTCAGACAAATTTTGACACCACAAAATTTAATGTCGAGAACAGCAGAGTCGGAACTGTTTCAGAATGAAGGGATGCATTAACGGCAATCAAAATTCCACCACCATTTTTGGATATTCGATCGCGTCTATACGTTGAGAATGTTATGTTGTCCAGCTATTGCTGGACTCCTAAACGATATCAGTTGCTAAGCATTTGAAGTTAGGGGGTCGTTCAACGATGCCGGATCCGGAAGAAATAGAGATGCCGGCGGATCGGGATAGAAATTCCTAGGGATAGTCTTCTTCCGCTTCGGTGACTCGTTTAATAGTTTAAAACTATAAAACTGAGTTTCCACAGACGAAAACTCATCACGAAGTTTCATAAAACCAGCCGACAGGGATTTAAATCCCTCTCTGCACGCTTCACAACTCCACTGTGTAGCTAGCGCATTTGACATGCATAATTTTATCACAAAGCCAACACAAAAGACAGTCCTCTAGGAGTTTATTGGGATGAAGGCACTTTTTCGAAGTGCAGACAACCATTGTAAATTTAATTATTTAATTTTATTGATGAAAAAATAAATAAATAATAAATTACAAAAATGTGAATAAATTTAAAAAGAGAGGGTAATTTAAAATGTGCAAAAAAAAAAAGAACTATACGAACCAAGAAATAAGATAAAAGACAGTAAAGTTAAAAGTTAAAGATTTATAAATCGCAAGAAAAACTGAAGAGAAAGAAATTAAGAGAATTAGTAAACACACAAGAACAAAGACTGACACAAACGCGAAAGTAACGGTCGCAATCGCGGGCAATGTAAGAACGCAAGAGCAAGCACCACTTAAACAACAACACTAATGTGTACGCAAGAGCACGAATGGGATTAAAAGAGAAAAAACACAAAATCAAAGATTTTGCAGGAAAAACAACAAAACTGTAGGTTTTGTTATTAAATAAAGCAATAAGTAATAATAGCTTTGAGTAAGTGTTTAAGAACAAGTTACAATTTTTAATTCGCGTAATTTTTTAATTCGTTGCTAGATTCCCCGAAAATGAATTTATGTATGCGGGATTAAATAAAAAATAAGATAAAACCGAGAGCGCAAAAAAACACGACCGTATTTGGTCGTTGGTAGTTTGAATTGATTGCTAGAGGTTTTCTGATAGGGCGTTTGGGGATTTACTGGTTGATAAGGTGTTGGGTTATTATTGGGTTGAGGTACGAACGGATCATAACGTGGTTGGAAAAATGTAGGGAATCTTTGTGTGTTGTTTGTAGTTTGATGGGGGATTTTAAATGATTTCTCAATTGTAGGTTGTTATTGGGTTGACTTTTTCTGGTAAAAATGTTTTCAGTGTTCGCAAATCTGGGATATTAGTGTTTACAATTCTTAAATACACTCCTCAAAAGAATTAAGGGAGCAAGATAAAAATCCAAATATTTTCAGTTTTTTTACCGGACCGTATCTTTGTGAAAAATCATTGTAGCGAAGATTTAAAAAAAGCATTTTGAAGGTCTAGGACTCTACTTTCCGAATTCGTGGAGCAAAAAAATATCCAGGACACGGTTTTGACGCATCCTGGAAAAGTATGACGGAAAAAAATTCTCGAGTTTTTTCCTTCTTTATTCGGCTTCATGGGGTTGGAAAATTTTTTTTTTGTGAATCGATCACATGAACCAAAAAGCCTGATTGATTGCCGACACTTTTGGTTTTTTAAATTTCTTCTTCGTGCATGTGTCATGGAGATATCTTGAATTCATATAAAATCATAAAAGGTCATTTTTATCTTTAATCAAGGATATCTCGACGATGAGAAAAAAAAAATGTTTTTTTCATATCAAGAAAATTACACAATTTGTATGTGTAAATACTGCTCCTTTATCAAAGTTTGAAAAAACTTTAATTTCTTCATAAACTTCACTTCACTGAAGCAAGACGTGTTTTTTGCCGCTCCGCTTAAATTCGATAATTATTGTGCTCTAAGACCGCTTAGAATTTAATTTTTGAGCCTAATTATACACAAAATATTTCGGAGTTCAAACAATATTATTAAACTTTTTAGTGAAGTTATAATATAAACTTGCCATCATAAAGTTTAAATTGTCTAATTATTTTTTTTGGACTTTTCCTGTGTGTCTACAGCTGCTCGCTTTTTGTGCTTCTCTCTTAAGTAAGAGTGTTAATTGTCGCACTCTTCGCCCTGTAACAAGTTGAGCATCTCACTACCCAAATTAACAAGTGCAGTTATATACGGTGGCTCTCGCGCTTGATTACTGCTGAAGCTTAAACATTTTTATCATCTGCTTTGCCCTTCTATTCGGCTACAGTGCATACTACCTAAGTGAGATTGCCTGTAACTATGCTGGCTTGCTGCATCTCAACTTGTGACAGGAGACAACTCATAGCCGACGATCTCTATGTCTCATGCTATGCACATATTAAATGTGCCGGTCTCACTGGGCGTGTCCGAGATACAATTAGAAAAAGGATCGGACTTAACTGGACATGTGACAGTTGTCGCACTGTGGAGCTTGAGATGAGAACATTTATGGGACAAACGCGTGATGGTTTTAGGAGTCTTCATGCTGACTTAAGCTCTTTCGTGAAGAAGTTCAATGATCTTGAGTCAAATTTCATCTCATTGAAAGTCTTGAGCGAGTCCCCTAAGAGAAAAAAATCAAACAACCTCTTTGTGGATATTTCTGCAATGCCTCTTACTCCTAATATGCAAACCACTATTCCAATTTTTGCGACGCCTCTTATTGTCGATATGCCTTCGGATGTAAATCGTCACACCAACTTTACGGAGAGCGATGCTGCCGAAACAATTGCTGACGGGAATGATGCTCTAACTTCTGTTGTAACAGCTGATAATATCATTGTTGTAACTGCTCCAAATGGTGCCGCTGAGGCCATCGAAATTGCTAGCACATCTGCTCCTTCTAACTCAATAGTTCCAGCCGTTACCCCAATCAATACCTTGGGCACTAGCACTGCGGCAACGTCTACGGCTTCTGTTGCTACTTATTCAACTACCGTCGCTGCTTCTACTTGCTCTATTACAGCAATTGCGCCGAAGAAGCATATTTTTGTGTCCCGCCTGCATGCCAACACTGCTGAAGATGATCTTATTGCTTTCATCCATAAAGCTTTTCCTGCCTCGGATATTTTAGTTAGAAAATTTAAGTTTAGTAAAGCTAGAGATATTTCTTCATTTAAGATTTCCGTACCTAACTCTCTATTCAATTCTATTGTAGCCTCATCGTTTTGGCCTGAGCATACTGTTGTTCATGAGTTCACAGTGTCTAACAATCGGCCTACTAGATCTGTTGCCTCTCTACCTACTTCAAAACCATCAAAAAACTAAATTTCCTAACTCCTGAAATCATTATATCTTATCAAAATGTGAGAGGACTGCTTAGCAAATTAACATCTCTTTATCTAAACAGTATCTCTTTTACCTCCCATGTCATTGCGTTTTCTGAGACTTGGCTCAAACCAAATGTCTTAAGCTCTGAGTCTTTTTCAAGTGAATATGTGGTTTATAGAAATGATAGACCTGCGCGTCGAGGTGGAGGCGTTCTGGTTGCCATCAAATCTAACCTTTCCAGTGAGATGGTGAGCATTGACGTCCCATACAATATCGAAACAATTTGTATTAAAATTACTTGCCCAAACACTAATATCTTTATTATTTGCAGCTATATTCCTCCAACGTCTGACATTTCTATTTACAATCACCATGCAGTTATCTTCAAAAATATTTTCTCTTCTCTCCGTGATCGTGATCACTTAATCATCTTAGGTGACTTTAATTTACCTCATGTGATGTGGCAAAAAAAATTGGAGGTTCCATATCTTATCCCTTCAGCACATAACGATTTTTTAGGTGAGCTGTTTGATCTTCCCTTGTTTCAAATGAACTCGATAATCAATTCATCTAGCAGACTTCTTGACTTGGTATTCGTCAATGACTCTTCATCAATTAATATTGAACGATGTCCTCCTTTATCGCTTCCCGAAGATGCATATCACCCTACACTGGAAATTAATCTTAATTCTTCATCTAATATTATCCCCTCTTCTCAACCTCGTTGGCAGAAATGTTTTCGCAAAACTGACTTTGCCCGCCTTGACTCTATTCTGAGTAGGACAGACAGGCATAATATATTTAATGGTGTCGATTTAGATACTGCTGTTGAACGTTTTTATTCAACTCTTTATGCTGCTTTTGATGTTTGTGTGCCAAACACTGTATGTGAATACAATTCAACAAAGCCTCCTTGGTTCACACGTACCCTCTCAAATTTAAATAATGTTAAATCAAGGTACTTTAAGCGCTTCAAAAAAACCCAATCACATATCGATTATATTAGATACAACTCAGCAAAATCTAAGTTTCTTTTATTGAACAAACAATGTTAAAATGTTTACTTATCGCGTTGTAAAGCCGATTTTTTCCATAATCCGAAGCAATTTTATAAATTTGTAAATTCTAAACGGCGTTCAATTGCAACTACTTCGTCATACTTTTTCAATGCAGAAACAGCTGATATTGACTCTAGTATAGCCGATCTTTTTGCCAACTTCTTTCAAACGACTTACTCTAATTCGCTACCTTCCACCGGATCTTACCCGTACTATATGCACCAACCCAACCTTATTTATATGCCTAATATTTCTGAAGAATCTCTCGTAATTTGTTTAGCCTCTTTGAAGTCGTCATTTTTGCCTGGTCCAGACAACGTCCCCAGTTGTATTCTAAAGACATGCTCCCTTTCATTAAGTGAACCTCTGTTAAGGCTTTTTACCCTCTCCATAGAAACTGGACACTTTCCCTCATTTTGGAGTAATTCATTTATAATCCCCCTATTTAAAAAGGGGAACAAATCTGACGTAACAAACTATAGAGGTATAGCCAAACTCTCGGTTATTCCTAAATTTTTTGAAGAGTTGATTTCGATTAATCTTAAACACCAATGCAAATCTATAATTTCTCCCCATCAGCATGGATTTATGAAGGGACGTTCATCACTTACAAATCTTCTCGAATTCAGTACATTGGTTCATGATGGCTTTCGTAATAAATCACAAACGGATGTCATCTATACTGATTTTAGCAAAGCCTTTGATAGTGTCGATCACAAACTTCTGTTAAAGAAACTTGATTTGCTAGGATTTTCTCCTAATCTTTTATCCTGGTTAAAGTCTTACCTCACCCATAGAACTCAAAGAGTTTTGTTTAGATCTGCGCTTTCCAAAAATGTTAATGTCATATCTGATGTTCCCCAAGGAAGTCATCTGGGCCCACTACTCTTTACTCTGTTTATTAATGATTTACCTAACGTTTTAAATAACTCCCATGTATTTATGTTTGCAGATGATGTTAAGCTTTGCGTATCATTTAAAGATCCAGCTCTTCATTCCATTTTACAAGCTGATATTAATAAGCTTAGTGAGTGGTGCATGATTAATCACCTCCATCTCAACACACTGAAATTCTCATCTATGACATTTTGTCGTCGTTCGCCATTTCTTGCCAATTACTCCATGAATGGCGCTACCCTAAATATAGTTTTTTCTGTTGAAGATTTGGGTATTATTTTTGATCCCAAACTAAACTTCCTGCTTCACATTTCATCCGTGGCTAACAAAGCAACATCTTTGCTAGGCTTTATAAAGCGTTGGTCCAAGGAGTTCAGTGATCCTTATATTACTAAGATCTTATATACATCCCTGGTACGTCCAGTGCTTTCATTTTGCTCACCAGTTTGGAGTCCTCAATATTCTATTCAACAACAACGAATTGAATCAGTTCAAAAACAATTTTTATTGTTCGCCCTACGGGGTCTAAACTGGGAGCCAACTAGGCCCCTCCCTCGTTACCAGAGTAGGCTTCTTCTCCTGAATCTGCCCTCTTTATCAAATCGAAGACTCGTCAGCGGAATTGTATTTCTTCATAAATTGCTAACTGGGCAAATAGACTCTCCCTTTTTATTGGGGAAATTAGATTTTGCCGTTCCGTGTCGCACAACACGCAATTTTGTTCCTTTAAATTTAAGAACATGCGTTATTATAGTCTACATGACCCTCTTCGAGTGGTGTGTAGTGACTACAATGAGTTTTCCCTTTTTATTTCTCCTCACGTATCTCCTTCTTCTTTACGTTTATTAATCCTTGCCTTCCTTCGAACTGTTCCTGCCTCCTAACTTTCCTTATTTCTACCTTTTTTTCACCTTCTGCTTCTTTATGTTTTAGTTTATTCCTTTCTTTTTAATTATATTAGTTTAATTAGATTAAGTCAATTGCACTTTGTTTAGTTGACGTTAAATAAATAAATAAATAAATAAATAAAAACTTTGACTGATCGGGACGGAATAACGATTTGGTGGATCAATCTGAAAATTCGCAGGGTTATTAAGGGTACATTAAGGTAAAAAAAGCTGGAGGGGAAAAAAGGGCTTTGTCCTGGAATGTCTACACGGAAGTAAATTCATTGCAGATTCCAAAACTGTCTTTCGATTTCCAATACGATTCGTTGTCGAGATATCCTTGATTAAAGATAAAAATGACCTTTTATGATCAATTCAGGATATCTCCATGACACATGTACGAAGAAGAAATTTAAAAAACCAAAAGTGTCGGCAACTAATTAGGCTTTTTGGTCCATGTGATCGATTCACAAAAAAAAAAATTTTCCAACCCCATGGAGCCGAAGAAAGAAGGAAAAAAATCGAGAATTTTTTTCCGTCATACTTTTCCAGGATGCGTCAAAACCGTGTCCTGGATATTTTTTGGCTCCACGAATTCGGAAAGTAGAGTCCTAGACCTTCAAAATGCTTTTTTTAAATCTTCGCTACAATGATTTTTCACAAAGATACGGTCCGGTAAAAAAACTGAAAATATTTGGATTTTTATCTTGCTCCCTTAATTCTTTTGAGGAGTGTATTTAAGAATTGTAAACACTAATATCCCAGATTTGCGAACACTGAAAACATTTTTACCAGAAAAAGTCAACCCAACCTACAATTGAGAAATCATTTAAAATCCCCCATCAAACTACAAACAACACACAAAGATTCCCTACATTTTTCCAACCACGTTATGATCCGTTCGTACCTCAACCCAATAATAACCCAACACCTTATCAACCAGTAAATCCCCAAACGCCCTATCAGAAAACCTCTAGCAATCAATTCAAACTACCAACGACCAAATACGGTCGTGTTTTTTTGCGCTCTCGGTTTTATCTTATTTTTTATTTAATCCCGCATACATAAATTCATTTTCGGGGAATCTAGCAACGAATTAAAAAATTACGCGAATTAAAAATTGTAACTTGTTCTTAAACACTTACTCAAAGCTATTATTACTTATTGCTTTATTTAATAACAAAACCTACAGTTTTGTTGTTTTTCCTGCAAAATCTTTGATTTTGTGTTTTTTCTCTTTTAATCCCATTCGTGCTCTTGCGTACACATTAGTGTTGTTGTTTAAGTGGTGCTTGCTCTTGCGTTCTTACATTGCCCGCGATTGCGACCGTTACTTTCGCGTTTGTGTCAGTCTTTGTTCTTGTGTGTTTACTAATTCTCTTAATTTCTTTCTCTTCAGTTTTTCTTGCGATTTATAAATCTTTAACTTTTAACTTTACTATCTTTTATCTTATTTCTTGGTTCGTATAGTTCTTTTTTTTTGCACATTTTAAATTACCCTCTCTTTTTAAATTTATTCACATTTTTGTAATTTATTATTTATTTATTTTTTTTATCAATAAAAATAAATAATTAAATTTACAATGGTAGTCTGCACCTTGAAAAAGTGCCCTCATTCCCATAAACTCCTAGAGGACTGTCTTTTGTGTTGGCTTTGTGATAACATTATGCATTAAAGGATAGTATTGGAAACGCTGGGGGCCCAAAGTGGAGTTGTGAAGCGTGCAGAGAGGCATTAAAATCCCTGTCGGCTGGTTTTATGAAACTTCGTGATGAGTTTTCGTCTGTGGAAACTAAGTTTTATAGTTATAAGCTATTAAACGAATCACCGAGGTGGAAGAAGACTATCCCTAGGGATTTCTATCCCGATCCGCCGGCATCACTATTTCTTCCGGCTCCGGCATCAATGAACGACCCCTTAACTTCAAATGCTTAGCAACTGATATCGTTTAGGAGTCCAGCAATACCTGCACTTGCGGGGACGATTGACATTTCCCCTGGTAATAGTGCCTCGTAAGCTGATTCGATATCGGTTGTGGTTTCCAATGTGTCCGGGCGAATATCCTCTCCCAGGGATATTCCCAATAAAGTTTTAACTAGAAGAGCTCTCCAAGCGTCATCTGCCTCAGCAGTTTCAGCGCAAAATTCTGTTGCTGCAGTTGGGGCTGGCGCAATGAGAGCGACCCCAATACTTTATCAGATGATGTCATAGCCCATATCCGGGCAAAAGTCGTGGCGCCAAACATACAGGTGGAAAAGTTTAGGTTTTCATACACCCCTGAAATCTCGTCAATTAAAATTAGTGTCCCACCAAATGTCTTAGACCAAATTTGTCACAAAGATTTTTGCCCGGAACATTCAGTTATAGCGGAGTATTCCGCTAAGAAAGAGAGAAATCGGTTTCTGATTCGCCTGCCTAAGACAACTAAACCTTCCTTAGTTCCTTAGTCTTTACAGAAACATGGTTAAAGCCAGACATTTCTGATGCTTCTGTTTTTCCCACAACATTCTCAACGTATAGACGCGATCGAATATCCAAAAATGGTGGTGGAGTTTTGATTGCCGTTAATGCATCCCTTCATTCTGAAACAATTCCGACTCTGCTGTTCTCGACATTGAATTTGGTGGTGTCAAAATTTGTCTGAAATCATATTCTGTCTTTCTAACTTGCTCATATATTCCACTGAATTCTGACATGACGGTTTATGCCAGCCACTTATAAGCTATTCGCTTTGTTTCTTCACTTCTTTCGGATGCGGACATACATATTTATCTTTCTGGGTGATTTTAATCTACCTGATTCATGGTGTTTCATGGCTTAAATCTGATGAGTCTTCCTTGATGATGCCCTCCTTCTCACATTGCTTTGATGACGGTCTGCTTGACCCAAGTTAATAAAGTGCATGCTTTCGTGAAACAAACTTTTTTATTTATATTTTCAAAATATTTTTTGAGTTTAAAAAATTTAAGTGTCGGCAACTAATCAGGCTTTTTGGTCTACGTGATCGATTCACAAAAAAAAAATTTTCCAACCCCATGGAGCCGAACAAAGAAGGAAAAAAAATCCGGAATTTTTTTCCGTCATACTTTTCCAGGATGCGTCGAAACCGTGTCCTGGATATTTTTTTGCTCCACGATTTCGAAAAGTAGAGTCCTAGACCTTCAAAATGCTTTTTTTAAATCTTCTGTAGTGAATTCACATGTCGGTTTTAAATGACTTCAGCACAGCTTGTAACATTCTGTTGCAAGCAGGAAATAATAGTAATAAGTTTATATATAAGAACAATTGTATGTATGTACGCAAACTTGCATGCATAGATTTCGGTCTGTATATAAGCTTACGCAAACGAATTGTGCTGGCAAGCCAGCCCAATTATGCTGAGCTTGCAATTCGATCATGTGAGTTCACTCTCGCGTCTCACCCCTCTTATTTTGTAGCTGCCAACAAGCAGCATAAGTTAAAACACAATATGAATCAATCTAAATAAAGTAACACCAGAGCACAGACGTGCCAACGAACAAATCGGAATAAACTCATTTCATGGCGACCGTGACAGGACACGTCACAGCCAAAATATTGTAACTCGGAAATAATTAAAAAAAAAAAGAGAAGAAGAAAAAGTTTTTGTTTTTTTTAAAAAAAAAAGGAAAGGAAAAATGTCATTAGACGAATATTTCGCGAAAATTAGAGATAGGAACCCAAATGTAGTAACCAATCTACTAGAGGTTTTTAAGAGCGAACAAAGTAGCTCACCTCAACGCGCGATGGATCTGGCTACTATTAATACAAAATACCTGGATATAACGGGAGAAGAATTCCCAATCCAAGGAAACAGCAGAGTAGCCATGTGCTTCATCCTCACTGTACCTAGCATATGCTGTTATACAAACGCAGCGGGTACTTTTTGCTTTTATTTAATGGATGAAACACAACATTAAATCACAAACAAAAAAAAAAAACATTCAGTAGCAACACCTTGCTACACACACTCCATGACAATGACTACTAAATAAACCAAAATTACAAATAATTGACGGAAGATGCAGAAGAGGCAAGCCCTGTTCCGCACTTCCGTCAGGGGCAACAGCCCCCAACCAGCCAAAACATACACTTGCGTTAACGTAATAGTACTTCCAACAACAATGTCGTCCGATTTTGATCCCAGATCAAAAAATTCATAAAGGAATTTCCGTTAGAAGTACAATCTCCAAGAATGAAATTTTTTTTTTTCCCTCTTCTAAATTAAGATAATAAATAATAAATTGTCTGAAAAGGTACCCAAATCGTCCAAATAAGCTGTACTAACATAAAAATTTGAGATAAAACAACTCCCAGTTGCATATGCTTCACGCTGAAAGCAACAAATCAACAATAGTTAGCAGCTATTCAATGAGTTTTAAAATCACTTTCGACCATATATTTATGGTCAACACTTCACTACTAAATAATTTCTGTTGGAAAAGACAATTTCGTGGCAGATGCCCTATCTCGGATCACAATAACCGAGTTAAAAGACATTCAAAATAAAGTCCTGAAAGTCACTACCAGGTAACAGTACAGACAAAATAAATCCTGCGCAGGAAAAGAAAAAGAACCTGAGACTTTGCCAAGGCAAAGTACTCCAAATGCTTCTATGCCCAACGTTTACAAAGTTATAAATAATGACGAGGTACGAAAAGTAGTGGCCTTGCATATAACAAATAAACTGTGTTACTTGAAACACGGAAATAAAGTTATTGCAAGAATTGATATTGGCGACCTATATACTAATGAAAAACTTGACTTAGGTCAGTTCTTTCAAAGGCTTGAAAAGCAAGCCGGTATATTAAAAATAAGCCATAACAAAACGGCACCGTGGGAAAAGATCTTTGAATTTATTTCATTAGATACTTTTAAAGAAATGGGCAATGATAAATTGAAATCATTAAGAGTAGTGCTACTCAACCCGGTGACCATAATAAGCAATGAAAAAAAAAGAAGCAATTTTGTCTGAAAATCATGATAATCCATTACAAGGAGGTCATAATGGCATAACAAAAACTTTAATAAAAATAAAAAGACACTACTATTGGAAAAATAAGACGCGTCAAATAAAAGAGTACATACGTAGTTGTCCAAAATGCCAAAAGTCAAAAACGACAAAACATACTAAGACCCCAATAGTAATAACAGAAACGCCTATGAGTGCCTTTGACAGAGTAATAGTGGATACTATAGGTCCACTACCGAAATCTGAAAATGGTAACGAATACGCAGTAACCCTAATATGCGACCTAACAAAGTATTTGGTAGCCATCCCTGTTCAAAATAAGAACGCTAATACCATTGCGAAAGCAATATTTGAATTTTTTATATTAAAGTACGGTCCAATGAAGACGTTCATTTCGGACATGGGCACTGAATATAAAAATTCAATAATAAGCGATCTGTGCAAATATCTAAAAATAGACAACATAACGTCTACTGCACATCACCACCAAACCGTGTTAACAGTGGAAAGAAGTCATAGAACTTTTAATGAATACATCCGTTCATATATATCAGTCGATAAAACTGACTGGGATGTTTGGCTCCAATATTTTACATATTGTTTTGACACGACCCCCTCTAAGGCACATGGTTATTGTCCATATGAGCTAGTTTTTGGCAAACAAAGCAATTTGCTAAAACAATTTAATGCCATAAATAATATAAGTCCATTATATAATGTAAATGATTACGCTAGAGAAGCTAAGTTTAGATTAGAGCAAGCCTATAAAAGGGCAAGGCTTATGCTAGAAGAGCATAAGGTAAAGAATAAAGAACTATACGATAGAAAATAAATAATTTTGAAATAGAAATAGGTGACAGGGTTCTTTTGAAAAATGAAACGGGCCATAAGCTAGAACCTAAGTATCTAGGCCCATATAGAGTAGAAGCAATAGAAGATAGGGATAATATTTTAATTAGAGATAAAAGAAATAAAGCACAAAGAGTGCATAAGGATAGGTTAAAAATTTTTAAATAACAAAAAGAAAAATTTTTCTCTAGTATTTACAAAATCTAAAGTGTATACATTGAAAATAAGGAAAGTTATTTGCATATATACAAATTTTTATTTTTATATATATAAAGGAAAGGAGCGAAGAAAAAAAAAATATTTTAAAACTTTGCTAAAAAAAAAAATGCATACATGTAAGGAAAAAATATATATATTCATTGACGGACGTCAAATTTTTTTTTTAAATAACACGAATTACTTTATAACGTCATTTACTTCATATACACATATATAATAACTTCATTAGATTACGTTATTCTTTAAAAAGGGGAGGTGTAGTGAATTCACATGTCGGTTTTAAATGACTTCAGCACAGCTTGTAACATTCTGTTGCAAGCAGGAAATAATAGTAATAAGTTTATATATAAGAACAATTGTATGTATGTACGCAAACTTGCATGCATAGATTTCGGTCTGTATATAAGCTTACGCAAACGAATTGTGCTGGCAAGCCAGCCCAATTATGCTGAGCTTGCAATTCGATCATGTGAGTTCACTCTCGCGTCTCACCCCTCTTATTTTGTAGCTGCCAACAAGCAGCATAAGTTAAAACACAATATGAATCAATCTAAATAAAGTAACACCAGAGCACAGACGTGCCAACGAACAAATCGGAATAAACTCATTTCACTTCGCTACGATGATTTTTCACAAAGATACGGTCCGTCAAAAAAACTGAAAATATTTGGATTTTTATCTTGCTCCCTTTATTCTTTTGAGGAGTGTATAATATGTATTACATAGAGTTTTTGCATATGTATCGTTTTCTAATTCTATCTTACTCGTCAACATTTGTTTCCGTCCTTCTGCTTCGTCGCCTTTATAGGGGGTGCTGCGAAAGTTCTCCTATAAGGCCTTTTTTTTAAATTTATGTATTATATTTAGAAAAAAAAAAAGAGGTTAATAGAGGCAGGAGTAAAACTTAACAATGTATATAAAATATATTGGAGGTTAAACAAATGTAGTTTAAGTATATAATATAGATAAAGAGGGAGGAAGAGGCTAGTAGTAAAAGAAAAAAAAAAGGAAAACCATCGATATACTGCGGGACTGCTTGGAAGCATTGCATCGCAAGGTCTTTGGTGGGCAACTTATGCCCCTCAAGAGTTCCGCTCTCTCTCTAGCACTTGGCTCGCAAAAACGCATACTGCTGACCATGCCTCACGGGTGGCCAGCATCATCGGGACTATGGTCGATGCAGTGGGTGTTGGACCCGTTGTCATCTCGAGGTTGTGCCTCTCCGTTTGAAACCTCGGGCACTTGAAGAACGCGTGATCCGGGGTTTCCTCTCAGCCGTGGCCACTTAGGAGCTGCGTCAGGTAAATCGTGACTTCTCCATGACTCCTGTTGTACCATGCTTTAATGTCTGGGATGAGGTTATACGTCCATCTACCTTTCCGCGAAGCTTCCCAACTTCTCTGCCAAGCATTTAGGCTTGCGCTTCTAGCCGCTTTTTTTATTTCTTGTCTGATCAGCGGAGTCAACTTGATGGTCTGGCTCTTCTCTTTAATTGTGAGCAGCTTTAATGGCAGCATACTCGCATTTACAGGAGCCGAATTCTCCGAGATGGTCCTAAAGCCGCAGCACACTCGTAAGGCACCATGGCGATATGTAGACTCGAGTCCTCTCTTGTACGATTTCTGGTTCATCGCCTCTGCCCAGACTGGAGCATCAAGAGTATGCGGCGACCTTGCTTTGGACCTCTTTAATTGAGCAAAAGTAAAAAAGCAAAAGGTATTGGCCTATTTCCGAAGCTTTGTTGCTGGTTCGTTCGAGATGCTCCCTGAATGAGAGTCGTGTGTCCAATAAAACGCCAAGATACTTAATTGATCTGGCTGATTGGATCGTGCACGTCCAGTGTTATTTTGGCTACTTCCACTTTCTTGCGACTACTGATGAGAACCGACTCCGTTTTTTCGTCCGCCAGTTGCAGACCCGCAGTTGTGAGCCAACGCTTGGCAATGCCAACAGCAGAAATAGTTCTTTCCTTTGCCTCATGTAGATGTTTGGCCACAACAACTAGCGCCACACATTATCAGCGAAGCCGACTATACTGCATTCCGGTGGGAGTTGGATGCGCAGAATACCGTCATACATAATGTTCGACAATAGGGGACCCAGCACTGAGAACTGTGGAACACCTACCTGAACCTCATGTAGCTGAGTACCGCTTTGTGTATTATATTGCAAAATCCTGTTTCGGAAGTAATCTTTAACGATGCTTGTTGTGTGATCTGGGACCTGAAACGTGCTTAGTGCTTCTATGATGCGACACCAGTTTGCCGTGTTGAACGCGTTTTCAACGTCCAGGGTAGTTATTAGGCAGTACTTCTTACTCCCACCTTTCCAGCGTTGTCCTTCAATTGCTTATTTTGCAATATCGACTACTGTTGCAATGGCGTGGAGTGTAGACTTCGCTTTCCGCAAGTGAAGTTATCTCGGCGAAAGATCACCAGTTCGTTTAATAGCAGCTTCTATTCTTGTGCTCAGCAGCCTTTCGAATATTTTGGCAACTGAGACCAGTAAGCATATTGGCCTATACGCCGATGGGTCGTCTAACGGTTTTTTGGGCTTTGGAATCAGCACCAGATCCTGTTTTTTCCAAATATTTGGAATCGTGCACTATGCAATGCATCTGCTGAAATCTTCTGCAAATTTGTTAGGTTGCAAACGGACCGCTAACTTTAGTGCTATGTTTGGGATTCCGTCTCGGCCCAATGCCTTGTTATCTTGCAATTGCGCAATAATCGAGGTAATCTCTTCCGTGTTAACAATGCAAGCGTCAGGTGGGGAGGCTTACATAGTGTTTTTGGGCTCCATACTGGATGTATTGGGAAATAATGTTTCCACAATGTAGCGCATGCGGTGCTGCTGGTTTTGTTACTTTTAATTTTTTCATAGCAACTTTGTATGCAAGACCCCAAATGTCATTTTCTGCTTCGTCGCAAAGAGCCAGAAAACATTTTTTTACTCCCTTTGATCATGTTTTTGAGTTCCTTACGCCTGGTGGTATACTCCAACTGTAACCTGGTGAAGTTTTCCGTGCCCGCGCTCTCTGGTAGTTACGCCTGGCACGTAGGCATTTTCTTCTGTCCTCAGAAATGTCATCATTACACCAGAGCATGGTGTCGGCTATGACTCCTACGGGTTACCATGCTGGCATCGCAGGCTTCTGTCACAGCTCGTATGAGTGTTTCAGCTCATGTATTTGCATCGCCAGTCATTGGTGGGATATCTAGTGCCGAAGCGAAAATTTCAGGATTTAGGCTGCCTGCTTTGTTCATTTTTCTTCTAAGTTGCGGTGGCTTACTTCTATTACTGGCACTCCCTATGGTGCACAAAATAGCAGAGTGATCGCTGGCGGTATGCTGTTTACATAATTCCCATCCGATTCTACGAACCATTTGCTCGCTGGCGAAAGTGACATCGATAATTGAGCCATATCCAGCTCTGTTGAGGGTGAAAGCTGTACCCAAGTTTAGCACTGCCAAGTCAAAACTAGCAAATGTTTCAAGTAGGCTGCGTCCTCTGGGATTGGATGATCTGATACCCTCTAACCAGGCATTGAAATCGACGTTTTGCTTACCTCTGATGTCTGCCGCTAGGTTATCAATAATATTCTCAAAATCTCTAAGAAAGAGGCTTGGTGGTAGGAAGCAACTGTATAAACAGAAATCATCTATTTGTGCTCGTACGTAGCAGTTTGCGGTCAGTTTGTAGCGGCGTCTCTGAGACTGTCGCTCACGTATGTTTTTTGGCTATCATCGCATTTTCTTTATTGCTTATATATGTAGTATGGCCAACTGTGTATCGCCAAAAGTTGGACGAACATTGGTTTGTTTCGCTCCCAATTTCGGTTTTTACTACCGCAAGGATATCGTCCTCGGTGGTCAGACAATCAATGTCTCTTATCTCCATCCATACCTCATCAACGACTGCGCGTACTGATGCTTGTGAAGCCAAGACTTCGCTGATCTCCTCCTTTAACCTGTTGCTGTTGTTGCCACCGACTTCCTTATTTAATTCGAGCAACAGCTCTCCCCTGCCTGTTTTCCTTACCAGCTTTAGGTTGTCTTTTACGTTGCTCAGTTTCCCGTCCTGTCTCCTAGTGACTATGCCGAGGATTTGGGCATAGGAGCAGCCTTCATTGGGATTTATAAGTATAGCTTCTGGCCTGCTTCCGCGATTTTGGTGCTTGCTAACGCGCCTTCGGGTAACCTGTTGCCACTCGGAGGGTGCTACTTCTTGTGTTTTTATTAGCTCATTGTTGGTATGTGAGCTGGTTTGCTCAACCCTTACCTGCGCTGCATATGAGGGCTTTGTGTGCAATCTGCCTCGTTGCGGTTTGGGTGGTGTGTTACGCTGCTGCTCCACCGGTTCTTCTCTCGGGCGTTTGGGTGTATCACTGCGGGCGTGTATGGCCGTATTTTTACCCTCACTAGGTAGCTCTTTCATTCCGAGGTTTTCCGTTTTCGATTATTTTGGGGATCTCACCTGCTTGCAGTTTCAGGCAAAGCTGTTCATGAAGTGCTGCCATCCGCGTGATAGCCTGTTTCGTGTTCAGATTGACGTGTCTCACAGGCGCTGTGCCTTCCTCTTTTTATTAAAAGTGGTATCCATCTCCTCTAGAAGTTTGCCCAATTCATCTAGCTCAGCAATTCCTGTAACTAGTGGACGCCTTTTCGCTGGCAATTCAGGGCTAGGAATGGCTCTGGATGGAAGGATGATTGGTGACTCTCTCAGCCTGGAGCGCCTACCGAATAATGCCTCTTCGCTAGTTGGATCAGCGTCAACGCCTTCAGGGCGTGAAATATGGTCCATGGATGCCGAAAATTTTTCCACTTCGCTCGCAGAAAAATTTAAAAACTAGTAGGCAACCGCCACTAGATGCGTTACTTTTTGAATTAAAAAAAAAAAAAAATCCGGAGGCGCCACCTGCCGGCTAAGGCCAGGGGGACCCTTGTTATCTCGCTGAACAACACTTGTTCGGATCAGCTGATCGGGGGCCGTGGAAAGAGGAAGAAATAACCCCCGCTTCCCTTCTCGGTGTAGTGGCCTTTCTAAACTCAACTTTGGGAAAAAAAACCTTTTTTTTGGGTCCGACGGTGATGTAGCGCCGGCCTTTCAGCTAGCAGGTTTGTGGTTTAACTCCTCATGACAATCTCTAAGATGTTTTTGTACGTCCCGCAGGTGTATGGACCACTTATATTGCGGCAGATACGGGCGCGAAGCGGAACTCAAACGATCCCGGTTAAAGGTCACCACTGTACCAATAAGGTGTGGTTGGATGTCTGCGATTTGTTTTTCAATGTGAGCTGATCCCGTAGTTCGGCCCAGTTCGTCAAATTAGTTATTCCCAAGGTACGCTAGACCTAACCGCTGATACACATGTTGTAAAATACATGGAAAGTATGTAGTCAGTACGACTAATAAATTTGAATAATGTATAGGTATTTTTCACCATTTCCAAGTTGGTTGACGGAACCAATTTGATAATTTATTTATTTCTGAGATTTGTTTTATTATTGGTCGCCGATATTTCATTTTTATTTAAATTTTTCTTGCACATTTTTTAATAAAATTTTTGTTTTTTTTTTGTTTCTTTCTTATTTTCTTTTTTGTTACTTATTTATTTCTAATTTTTAGATTTAGATAAAAACTCAAAAATTGAAAAGTGCAGTACCTCTACAAATAGAGTCCCCACAATAAATATACCAGAAGACACTAATCAACTTGTTTTATCCGCAAAGCATCTTCGTGCAAGAAGAAGCAAGAAATAAATTAAAACCAAAAACTTAAAAATAAGAAATGCAACAAATGCAACAATGCAAAAAAAAGAAATAAATAACAAAAAATAAAAAACCAAAAAAGTATAGAATTGGCGAAAAACAACAAATTAAAAAAAAAAGAAAAAGAAATATATAAATAACAGACAAAAAAATAAGATAAAAATAAAATATAAAATTGGCGAAGTACAACAAATCTAAAAATAAGAAATACATACATAAATAACGTATTGAACGCACCTACAAAACGAATAAGACCATCAGGTGGCGGACAGAGTAAAATGGAAAATTGTCATTAGACAGATTAAACGGACGAAACCCCTACATCTTATTGACAATAAACAGGTTCTTCAATAAACCTTATCAACTAAAACTTCTTAAATTTGTCTGAAACCTCAAAAAAATTGAACGTCCAGACGATAAAAGGCGTAATAGAACTTTTTCATGGTAAACCACTATCCTATGCACTTCGAAGGGACCAATCAGAAACGATCAGCCCAATTTAGGCAAGTCCCAAAAATCACGCCAGCCTCAAAAAATTTCAAATAAATAATCTAATAACTCTAAGACGTAAGATGTTTTATAAGCTTTCTAAAGATTTTGCCACATTATAAATGTGTAACTATCAAATAACAGTTTGTAAGGGTATACAAACTTCGACACGGTCGAAGTTAGCTCGTCCGTTTGACCCTTAACTTCTCTTACAAGTGTTAATTGGGCCGTTGGATTCGCAGACCGACACAACAATTGCATCTACTGCTTCAACTACAACTGTAACAGCCGCAACGTCTGCAATAGCATCAAATAGCTCCCAACAGGTCAGCGCAAAAAAAAATCTGCCGAGGCAGTGACGTCGAATCCAAACTCAACTGTTTTTATTTACATAAACAATCGAAAGCTTAGCCCGCAAACCAAAAAAAGGCCGAAAATTAACAAAACTAAGAATCTTCAACGCAAACTTTGGAAGGCAATAGATTCCAATTACTGGCAAATCAGCCGAATATAAGGAAAAAGTAAAAAGGAACCCTCTAAAGGCAAAACGTCACCATTTTACATCCGTTGTGCAAACTGCTCTTCACTAGTGCCATCCTCCTGGCACTAGTGAAGAGTCACAACTTTTTTGTGACTCCACTCAATTGAGGGAACATAAGAAAGACCAAAGTGCAAACCAAACCACATTAAAACTTAAGAGCACCAAAGGTCTTCAAGTCGTGATTAAAGGCACTGAACCAACGGTTTCGACTCAGGAAATAGAGAAGCATTGATTGAGAAGGGTTTTGAGGTTTAGTGTGCCTCAAATATTCTGAACAGAAACAATGTGTCACAACTTCTGTGTAAAGAGGAGTTACAGGAGTTTGGCCACACAAAGTCGTTCTACAGCTTTCGCCCAGTTTGCGTTGTCTGTGGTCAAGTTCAACACGACTGTGTCTGTCCCGGCAGTAAAACAAATGTAATTAAAAGGAAGTGCAGCAACTGTAGTGGAAATCACACAGCGAGTTACTTTTGCGTTGCATGGAACAACAAATCACCCAGACAATCCTAATCGAAAGCGGATCAAACATTGTCTCCACAATGGATTTGCCACATTTCTCGATCTCTCAGAAAAGAGTTTACTTACTTCTTCAATAAGCCCACGGGATAAGCCAACGTACTGGCCAACAGATCCACGTAAGCTCCTAGATCTAATAGACTTCACAGTCACCAGGGGAATTACGCACAACTTGATAGCCACTAGCATAATTGTCATCATACTACTCGCTAGTAATTTTTACTGTATTAACACATCCGCAATTGAGCTAACAAATTATAAACAAACAGGCTCTGATTGAAGAAATATATAAACTGGACGATATCTTTATCGATATAACATTTTTTACCTCCGAATTAGATTCGATGCTCAATGAAGCAGCAGATATCACCACCCCATATACAGCTCAGGCAGGAATGGCAATACCTCGGTCACCGGCAGCAAAATATTGAGTGAAGATAGCTTTTTGAACTCCAGCAAAAACGCTTGGGCAAGAACAGGCAAGGTTACATAGGCTTACTCCTACAAGCACCAAATATCCGCTGTGGAAAGCTCATCCAACCGAGATAATTTCACATATACAATGTCCAACTGGCAAATGGGCCCGCACAGATGAAGAAAGAGCACCTTCTGCCAAATCCGTAATTAAACTAATCTCAGCTTCCCCCTCTAAGCAGCCTAGTAGAAAGTGAGCCTCCGAAATTCTGCGATTATTAAAAACTATCTTAACCCAAGAAAGTCGAGTGGTCATGAAAAAATAAGTCCGAAAATGAACTCCCATATCACCTCAGAAATCCGCACAGCATTCAAACAAAAAGAATATTGCACAGCAGTTTTCTGAGACGTCGCCCAAGCCTTCGATCGAGTCTGGCTTGACGGCTTCATATATAAAATAAAAGCGATGCTCCCATATTACACATAGGTTAATGGAATCATATCTATCCAAGAGAAAATTTGACGTATAATGTAATAGATTCACATCTCTCTGATGACTTCAAATCAAAAGCAGGAGTAGCTCAAGGCAGCGTGCTGGGTCCAACACTTTATCTCTTTGTACAACGGAGATACCAACAAGTCCTACACTTACAACATCTTCTTTCGTCGGCTATCCTCAGCCGCTCCAAATGTCCGATCAAGGCTGCTAAGCAACGTGCAACCTACCAATAGGAAGTTGAAAAGTTCCGTTCCGTTTACCATCAATATTAGTGCCTCAATCCGACGATGTTGTATATCTTGTAGTTCACCCCGACAGAAGACTAACTTAGTGTAAGCATATCGAAGCCAAGAAAAAGCAGTAAGGCTAAAACGTACGGCTCTAGTCGCGGGGACAATCCACAAAATACAAACAAAACCGAAACTATAACTAGTTCCGAACTAAATGTGAAAGCATAGTAGTTTTTAGCAAAGGAATAGAGAGCTCTGAACTGATTACACGTTAAAGACGATTATAATCAGCACAAAGAACTCGAAAAGGTTTATGCATTAAGTAGTTATTCCTACATCGTGGAAGTGATAGAGGAATATAGTTTCTAGTAGGTCAACAACTTACGAGAATGTATTATATCGGATGGAAGATCGTTAATAAAAAGGGTGAATAGCAGTGGTCCCAGATGACTACCCTGAGGCACACCCGAAGCTACTTGTATGGTCCTTGAACATGAAGACTTGAATAGAACTTTCTGTGTTCTGTCTGTCAGGTATTCACGAATCCAGCAAATTAAAGGGCTTGGGAAGCCAATTTTGTTTAATTCTAAAAGAAGAAGTGTATGATTAACAGAATCAAAAGCCTTACTGAAATCAGTATAAATGGCATCAGTTTGTCCTGCATTCCTAAATCCTTCGATAGTTAAAGATGTAAATTCTAATAGGTTAGTGGTAGTAGATCTACGTTTCACAAAACCATGCTGAGATGGTGAAATAATAGATCTACAAATATGTTGCAGTTGAGAAGTAATTAACTTTTCAAATGCTTTAGGAATAGCGGACAATTTAGAAATACCCCTATAATTGGATGCTTTGGACTTTTTACCATTTTTATGAAGAGGAATTATATAAGATTCCTTCCATATAGGTGGAAAATGACATGATTTAACGGACAACAAAAAATGTTTTTGAAGTGGCTTACATAGAGCCTCAGCACAAAATCTGAGTACACAACCAGGTATTCCATCAGGACCAGGTGTGTACACAGGTTTTACTAAATAATCACGCTAAGAAGCGAACTTTCATCGATCGAAGGACTACAAAGACAATTAGACCTTTTTATCTGATAAGGATACGACAGATTTGCTCGGTATTCCGTTGAGGAATATGTTGTTGTGAAGAAATCAGCGAACAAATCAGCAATCGCTTGATCAGAGTCCGCTAAAATATTTTCAAACGATAGCATTACGTTTAGAATTCACAAAGCTATAAAACTGTTTAGGATCACGGGAAAACTCAAGCTTACAACGCTTGAGGTAATTATTATAGCAGTGCTTGTTAAGCAACATAAAATTGGAGCGAGCAACTGCGTAAAGAGCAACGTCTGAAGAACGTCCCGACTTCTTGTATTTTTTATAATATCTGGATTTGACATTTTTCAAGTTGGATAGCTCACGAGAAAACCAGGGAGGCCTGTGAGACGACACTGGAGTTCTCAGTGGGACACAAACCTTAAAAAGCGAACCAAGGGTATCATAAAACAACGAGATAGCAAGATCCATGTCTGAGCAACTGTATAAGGATGACCAGTCAGTTCTCAGAATGAGCTCATTCAGTTTAACAAAGTTAGTCTTGCGAAAATTACGTGATTTAATCACAGGACTGACACCAACAATCGGTGCACGAAACGACACATCTACAGATAAATTCAAAGTACGATGAAAATTGTCTTCAAGCAAGACCAGAGGGTCGGTTTTAGTTACTGCATAGTTGGTGGAATCCAACACAAATATCAGATCTAAGGATCTGCCTATGTTATTTCGCACAGGGTTTATTTGAGCTAATGATATCTCAAAAAGGCCATCAACAAAGCAGTGAGATATAGAAGGGAGCAACAAAGCAGATTCATCAGATTGAGACCATGCTTTTTCTGGTAAATTAAAGTCACCAAAAACAATTAAGATATCACTTTATCACTTTAAGAGTAAAAATATCGAATAGAATCTAAATGTTAAGTATACATTTCCATGTCGGATCGTGGCGGGATGTAAGAACAAGTAATGTAGACAGAGAAAGACTTGAATCTGACCTTAACACTAACAAACTCAATCTCCAGAGTGTTCGGTGAATGGATTTGGTCAGAAGTTAAGGCCGAGTCAACAGCAATCAAGAAGAAGCAATCAGCAAGAACTCCTCCACCTACACGAGAAGTCCGAGCCTAAAAATTTAAAATTTTGCGGAAAAAACAAATGCATCGTTAATTAGAGGTTTTAACCGTGTCTCGGTAAACACTAAAATTTTAAATTCAAATGCTAGACTATCTAGGTAGAGTCTAGGAAGCTTAGATTTAAGTCCTCTCACATTCTGATAGGTCAGATGAAGGGACGAGATTAGTTTTTTGGAACACCAGCCGATGCTGATATTCCGGAAGATGAGGAATTATTGTATTCTTTTACTGAATGTGATCCGGCCAAAAGCTGCTATGACATATACAGTCAAACAGTTCATCCGGGACACTTATTTTAAAGGATGATATCTCCCTCGAATATTTAAATTTAAATTTTTCCACCGCTATTTTAGCGTTATAGTGATGGGCTTGAATTTTTGTCTTAATAAAAGCTAAGATGTCATCCGACGAATGTTCGGGATCAAGCCTTGAAACAAATATTTGTTTCTTAGGTGGAACTCCAGTTAAGGGCTTATAGGAACCAGGACGCAACGTCAGCGACTACAATTGAATCCGCCTGAGTGCCCCGTATTGCACCTCCAACTGGACTACTATCGGCAATATCAACAGTTATTGACAGAGATAGATGCGAGCGCGAATAAAAGAAATCAGAAAAAAAGAGAATGCGAAAGCGGTTTTAAAGCAGCAAAAAAATACAAACGCAAGATTAAAGATTAACAAAAACAACAACACAGCTGTAAAAAGTTTTCTTGTTTTTCGAAGATTAAATTTAATGCTTTGGTTTTGATCTTGCATAACCAAAACGCGCAATGACAAAAATTTAAATGACAAAATACTGTCAATAGTTGTTACTTAATTAATAGCTGAATTTTTAGCCAGGCGCGGTGAGATTAAAACCGAAATAAATGAAATTATGCAAGTGCACAAAAAATCACATCTATCCACGATGAAGAAAGAAGCGATTATTTATTTATTTCTTTAAAGTCAACTTAACAGATGCAATTGACTTAAACTAATTAAAATATTATAATACAAAACTAAGGAGTAAAATAAGTAAAGATGAGGGAGAAATAATAAGGGAAAACTCATTATAGTCACTACACAAAACTCCAAGAGAGTCATGAAGACTAAAGATCACATGATCCTTCACTATGGGTTCCTCCGCCTTCATGAGTTTATATAATGGCATTATGTCAGTGTCCGAGCCGGGTGGAAGATGAGCTCTTAATTGTGCTGCAAGCTGGTGTAGTTGTTTTGGGGACAGTAGAAGTGGGCTAATCTGGTTGTGGTGGATATCAGTTAACACATGGGTAAATTCTGCCTGTATGCGTTGCAAGTTTGCCGCTATCAAAGACAATTGAGTGGTCGTGGTAATGTACCATTGGAGCAACTTTACTGCATCTGATACTGTATTTGATAGGTCACTCATTTGCTGTTCCAATTGTTTGAAGCTTTTCTTGATAGTTTCTTCATCTCTTTTAATTATGTTTATAGTTGAGTCAATAATTGATGTTTGATTTCGCATCAATGTCATTAAATATTCTTCATTGACTTTTATCTTTTTGATCTTTTGTGACATTTCTTCAGCGTATTCTGAGTCCAGAATGTCAAATATTCCTTTGGCGATGGACCCAACAATTTCCAATGGAGCTCATTTCATTCGCTTAATGCGCAGAAATTCGTTTCCTGTTATTATTTCGTCAAAGAGGTGATGCAAGTGCCGTTGCATCGCAAAACATTGTTCTGGTGGAGAAAGTTGTGGACACATGTCTCCTACTCGTTTTAATCCGTTGGCATATGACTCAATTTCTTCCAAATACGCATTTAAATCATAATACGCAATAATGGTCTAGTCAGATCCAGTAAATTCGGATGTTTCAACTTTTTCGTAGTATATGCCTGGTTTATCATCAAATTGTGTTACGTTTACTGACTGCGCCAGAGCCAGTGGTAGCATAAATAACATCATTAAAATTGTTACTGCTAGAGTTGGTAGTGCTGTAGCGATGCGTTTTGGCTTTGGTTCGCCGTGCTTCTTCATGTTCTTTGTTGTTTGCCCATTATCCTCATCTGGACTGTCAAACTTTCGCTTTTCGCCTGGCTCTGCGTTTGGAAATAGTGGAGCCAATTTGCGAATCGCTCGTTTGAAGACCATCGGGACCAGGGTATTTCTTGATGACTCGTCCAATTGGCCATTGTAGCACCATCATTCCTACCTTGACATTGTTGTACGGTTTCTTCCACTTGGAAGCACTCTGGAGTTCCTGCAAGTACTCTTGTGACCATTGTGTCCAGAAAGTGTGTTTCAACCTCTGAACTAACTCCCATTGTTCGGGTAGTGATTTCTTTTGGACCGTTTCTGCATCTGGCTGTGCTACTAATGGCTCGCCAATAAGCAGGTGACCTGGCGTCAGGGCGGTCAAATCGTTTGGGTCGTTTGAGTTTGGTGTTAATGGCCGTGTGTTGACCAATGCTCCCACATTAACAATAATTGTTGACAGCTGTTCGAATGTTAAATTCTCTGTTGACATATTCCTAAGGATCAGGTGTTTGGCTGATTTTACTGCTGCCTCCCATAAGCCTCCGAAATGTGGTGAACGTGGTGGAATGAATATGAACTATACTCCTTTTTGAATGCAAAATTCAAAAATAGCACTTGAGGCCTTCTCGGAGTGGATAGCTTCAGTCAGTTCCTTCAATTGGTTGTGAGCTCCTACAAAGTTTGTAGCATTGTTACAATGGAGCGTTTGACATTTTCCTCGTCTTCCTATGAAGTGCTGTAGTGCGCCCAAAAATGTAGTGCAGAATCATCTTTACAATAGGATCCCCGTACGGAAGCAAATATGGGTTCCTTGTATTCCTTGGTACGGGAACTTGTTGCAATCTAGTTGCTACTCTAATGATGGAGTTTTCGTTCAATATTAGTGGTAATGTTGCCACAGAGCTTTTACTATGGAGTGGTTGTTCTGGACGTCGCCTTAGGTGACGCAACTATGGCGATTAATGGCGGGTTTTGCTGCAAACAATTTGTAGCAACTTTTGTAAAGAACGTCAGTATTGTTTAAATAATGGCTACTACTAATTTAAAACAAAGCCCGCCATTTTCCATGCTTCCCGACTTGGCACTGCGGCACAATCATATTCCCGAATTGGAGCGTTACCCGATAATAAATCTAAAGAACGAAGTAATTAATCACTCAGGTCAACGCTTTTTTGTCGGCCAGAGATTTATTCCAGTGAATGAGAGCATGTTGAAGCGTATTACGCGAACATACTTCGACACTGGCTTTTGGGAGTCCCTAGCCGAGGCCGGAAATGAGAAAATCCGGGAACAAGCTCCGTGGATAGCAAAAGCCGGCGAGGAAGTCGCTCAATTGCTATCTCTACTTACCTCACTGAAAGTAAAGGTGTTTCCTTACATTCCGGAAGTATGTGAGGATAGGATAGCCCAGTATGCGGAAACCGGTGAATGGTTAACGACCGATGTAAGATGCATTGCCTGGCATCGGCATTGCTACAAACTAGCCGTGGTCGGTGGAGAGGATGTTGTACGCATCTATGTGAAAAGTACCAATGCCACGCCCCCTGTGTTAAAGAGTCCGTCACAAACACAAATTACGTGTTTGGAATGGCGCCCGTTGTGCCCCTCGGAGATTGTTATTGGCTGCCGTCAAGGATTGTGCTTTTGGGTGGTTGACAACAATGTCCATTTGGGACGCACCACCATGCCAAATCAGATTTTTAAACATCCCGCCAATTTACCCATCACTCTGCAGTGGAATAAGGATGGCACTCAATTGGCCACCGCATCTATTGGCGATCGTTCCATTCTCATTTGGCAACCGGACAATGGCCAAATGCAACCACTAAAACGTTTGGGTCCACCCGGTTCCTTGGTCAAATGGTCACCAGATAACGATTGGCTCTTTGCCGGCAGAGTGGATCGTGTATTTCGGGTATGGAATTGCTATAATCACTGGACATCTGAACGCTGGGTATGCGGCAATGGTGGAAATGTTCAAACGGCTTGCTGGTCACCCTGTGGACGTTTTCTGCTATTTGTTAGCTCCACAGAGCCCATCTTGTATCGTTTGCAGTTTGTACAACAACATTTATTGAAATCCACTACTGATCACAAGGAAGTAATGCCCATTGCCGATCAAAATGCTTGCAGTCTGGACGGTAATCAAACATTCATCGGAACTCCTGTCCAACAGCTGGCCTGGGATCCTCATGGCAACTATTTGGTGATGAATATTTGAATATTTATACAGAAATTTGATTTACAAATATCGGCTGCATATTATCTTAGCGGCGAATCTCCAACAGAGTATCCTAGTTATATTTGCTTTCAACCGTTGTATAAAGAGAATGATAGATCTGTATTGACTATTGCCTGGTCATCGGGACGCATTCATTTGATTGATTTAGTTTTAATATATATATATTTTTTTAATTGATTTTTATAATAAAAGCAATGTTACATACAAACAAAAAAAAAAAAAAAAAACTCATAAGCGTATTCCGATTCTTGGATCTGTTTGATGATGATTCTGCGTGCTTCCCCCAATTCCTCTACTTCAAGCTGCGTTGTAGCAAGCCTGTTAAGCTTGCTGCTGAACCTGCGAACGTATGCGACGATTCGCTGCAGTCGGTAGAATGAATTCTTGACCATGGCCCGAGCAAGTATAATGGTCCATATAGCCATAAATTGTGCGTGCTTAGTTGAGATGGCGGTATCCCTCTTGATGGAACATCTGCAGCGTTCAGGGCTGACGATACATGCCGCCATTGTGTTGGATTTGAGACAGCATATATTTTTGTGAGTCTGTTTGCCACAAACGTATGGAAATTAGATGCCCGAGAGTTAATCCATGACAATAAAATTGTTAAATCTGACCATTCAACATTTTCTGCTTCCTTTTGGAGATCGTGTCGAACTCTGTTTGTAAGTTATGCACCAAGCACTGCTGCACATAGCTCAAGACGCGGCAATGAAGTCTTTTCCAATGGAGCTACCCGTGACTTTGCGCATAGTAGTCTCACGGAAATCTGTACGTTTTTGTATATAGCCCGGATGTACACGGCAGCTCCATATGCCTGTGACTTTGCGCATAGTAGTCTCACGGAAATCTGTCCGTTTTTTTATGTAGCCCGGATGTACACGGCAGCTCCATATGCCTTTTCTGAAGCATCTACATCTGACGCGTAGTTGGCACCTTTCTGTCATATATGTGCCTGGGCATTTGCATTTGATTCAATTCTTGCAAATCCGCACAACATGCCTCCCACAGATTTTCCAGAGTAGCTGGTAAATCAGCATCCATTTCCAATTTTATGGACGCAATGTGTTGCAGTATATCAATGGATCAAATATTTGCCCTATTTCTGATAGGATTACACGTCTTGTAATTCCTCTCATGTGTCGCTGGGCCTTTCCACAAAGCATGTCCTCTTTAGGCATCCAAGTTGTGCCTAAAGTTTTCAAACTTAATTGTTCCAGTGCATCACCTAAATTAATGCCGCTGCATATGTCGTCCTTTGGGATGTCCTTTAGTAACTGTGCATTGTTTGGGCACCATTTTCTCAGATTGAATCCGGCTGGTTTAAGGATTTTAACCAGCTCTTGCCTGATTTGCAGTGCTTCTGCCAAGCTGTCTGCTCCGGTAAGGCAATCATCCACATAGAAGCCATCTTTTAGTGTTGTTGCTCCAGCGGCAAATTTTTCCTTATTTTTAATTGCCAAATACTCCAAACTTTTTGTTGCGAGGAACAGAGCCGACGTTGTTCCATATGTGACTGCCTTCGAGAATATTTTAGTTTCCCGTTTGGGCTGTATCTCCAGACAATCATTTGGTTGAATTGATCATCTGGACTAATCCATACCTGCCGGTACATTTTCTCTATCTCCGCAGTAAAGACATATTTATGTGTCCTAAGCCTCAGTAGGATTGAAAACAGCTGACTTTGTACCACTGGTCCTGGGTAGTACTATCAGGTTCAAGTACACAATGATGACGTTCGAAGTAATGCTGCTTTGGTATTCTTTTTGGCAATACTTCTTTCATGTGTCCAAGCTGTTCATATTCCTTCATGAATTTCACATATTCCGCCTTTATTTCTGGGCTCATCCTCTTTTCCAGTGATAGGAATCTCTTAACAGCCACATCACGAGACTCCCCCAACGATGAAGAGTCTTCAGCAAATGACAGTTTTACAACCAATCTTCCATCTGCAGCTTTATGTAAGTTGTCCAAAAAATGCCTTTCGCAATATTCTTCCTCGGGACCTTTGTATATTGTTTCAGTTTCCAGAATTGCTCCAACAGTTCATCAGGCTTGATCGCCACCATACAAGTAGCAGTTGCAGATGTAGCAATATTTATATTCCCAGCAATGATCCAATCAAATTCTGAGTTTTGGAGAGTTGGACACTTATTTTGTTTTACTTGTCCAGGTAGTAGAATTGAGAAATGGTGATCTGCTCCTAGTAATAAATCGATTTTACTAGTTTTGTTGAAGTTGAGATCCGCCAGGTGTATGTTTTTCGGCAGGTCAAACTTCTGAGTTATTGCTTCCGTGGGTTGATCTGCTACAATGTGCGGTAACACAAATGCTTCAACTCTTGTACTGAAATCGGTGTATTTTGATTTCACAAGTACATTTACTCTGGATCTGCTGATCTGTGGTTGCCCTCCTACTCCTTTTATTTTCAATGATAATTGCATTGAAAATAATAATATCTAGGAGCGCACGAAATTCTCCTTCTCGCTCATTGGTTCCTCTTACAATTACCCTAGCTGTCGCTAGTAAGGTGTAATTTTTCTGGCTTCCATATGTGGACGCCGCTGAGGCCACGCTTGTTATATTTGATTTCCAGTTGTTGTTTCCCAAATGTAATAAGGTATTGTGTTTTCTTTTGCATTTCAAGCATCCCTTCCAGGTACAAGACATGTGGTCGGTTTTAAAACAATTGTCACACATTCTCTGTCGCTGTACCCAGTTTAAACGTTCTGCTGCAGATTTAGTTTTGAATTTATCACACTGAAACAGTTTGTGATTCAACTAACTACAGTATGGACATGACGATGAGTTTGTGCCAGACGCACATATTTTTTGCTTTTCCCTGGTCTGCTTGGTATCAATCGCCTCTAGGGCGAGGAAACGTTGTTCCAAAAATGCAAGGAACTCCTTGGTCTTCTGCAATTCCCTTGTATCGGAAAGGGATAGTTCATATAAAGTGTGGGTAAGTCTATCCAATTTTCTCGTCATATGGAAAATTATTATGGAATCCTAAGTTTCTGTGTCAATGTCTATATTCTATAAGGCTTGCAATGATTCCTGAATATTGTCATGAAGATTCTTTATTTAAAGGCGTCATTTCCAATGTTTGGGTGATAAAATAATTTTTCGAAAACTGCCGTAACCGACACACGCTTATTGCTGAATCATTCTTGCAGCATTTTCCAAGCCGTGTCATAATTGACTTCTGTTAATTCCAGATGCCTTATTAACCTTTCCGCTTCTCCGGAAAGATTTGCCTTTAGGCAGGCACGTTTGACTCATGCACCATCTTTGCAAAGATGTCATGAAATTGTTGCCATTTCAAATAGTTTCCATCAAACTTTGGGATGGATATTTTTGGTAATTGAAGTGGCGACCCTGCTTGTACAGGCACCTCCTTTTCTGCTGTTATGGCAAAGTGGAGCACTAACTTCTCGGCGTCCACATACGCATCGAAGTCATATTCAATGCTCACAGGTTGTGCTACTGCCTTATATATTTCAAAGTGGATTAGTTCAATCTGTTTCCACTGTTTTTCAATGATCGGCTTGTAGTGAACTTTTCCTTCAGATGTTATCTGACTTAAAATTCGGAGTAATGATGCAATCATTGCCTTCTGTTGGCGCTCTTTAGCCGCTCTCCTTTCTGATCGGCCTCTGATTTCTCTTCCAGTTTGAGTATCTGAGCCTTCCAGATTTTTATGATTTCATCCACCATCTTTTTTATATTGGGGTGGTGCTCTTTTTTGAAGTCATGGTCTGATGGTTGATGATTCAATTTGTTCATCAACTCGTGATGACCTTTGTCAAAGTTCTCCCAAAGGCACTCCATCAATTCAATTTTTTCTGCAAAATATGACACCTCCGACTGTCTTGCGCGAGAATCCTTTTTGTAATTACGGATCGTCGACTGAATGACGTCTCCCCGTTCTATTTGTTGAGCGTAGATCTCCTCTATGATATTAGCTAATCTTGACCCGTTGGGAGTATTTGTTTATGTTCAAGACAAAAGCACAATCAGTCACTTTTAACTATTTTTTACTTTATTATTGTAATGTACAATAAATTTATGCTGACTTGTCTATCACAGTGACATAGGTCAGTACCTGCAGCATAAGGGGTTTACTTTTAGGTTGCCCGCTAGACTGCTGACAGTGTAGAATAGCTCCACAAAAATTGTGTAATAATAATATAATGATTATTATATTATTTTATTTTAAACTTTTTCTGGCGTGGTTCTGGTCACCAAGTTTGATCAATTGACAAAATACTGATTCACTTCTCAAACCCGTGGAGTCAATTACTTTAAATTTTTTTCAACAATACAGCACGATAGCTTAGAATGTTGTTGCATGGACTTGGTCTTATTAATTTTTTATATATGTATATTTTTCCGCTGTGATTCTAGTCGCCAAATTGACTAGGTGACAAAGTGCTGACTCGGTCAGTTGTCTCACAAACAGAAGTAATTGTTTTCTATGTACTACAGTCGCAATGTTGACTTCTATGCACAAATGCAATTATCACCAAGATCAATTGCTACGAATTTTCGGGACCCCGGATTGTTGCCAGACTGCAAAACCGTGCCCTCGCAAAGAAATATCAATTTTTTCCAAAGCGTAATATTAATAAGACAATTAAATTGGTCGCATTGTTGACCAAAGTCCTTTTTGCGCGTTGTTTAAATTGGTCGCCTTGTTGACCAAAGTTGGGGTCACCAAAATGTTTCAAATAAAAACGCAAGTAATATTGCAGGGTATATATATGTATATTTATTTGTATTTTTATTGACTATAATATAGATGCCCCTAGATCATAATCTAGTGGCATAGGGCTATCGCAACCAACACTAAAATTGGGTGGACACAAAAGTTGAGAATTGTATTTATAGTTGGGGGCCAAAAACACAGCGATGCACACCCGTTGCTTACAGATATTGAATTCTAATTAGCCTTAGAACTAGACTCTACTTATATAGGTCCCGCTGCATAGGTCATTTTAGCTCCACCTTTCATTACGTAGCTGCTAGATCAGCAACGTATTGATTATTGCTTACCCTAGCAGGGCTACTCAATGAATTGATAGCCGATAACTGCTATGAGAGGGTTACCCGAGATTCACTTATTAATTATGGGTCACATGTGTTTACAATATGGGAATTATTTGCTATTATTTAGTTATTATAATTGGGGTAATATTTGTGTAGAATGTAGTGGTGTTTTGTGTACTTATGTCTTTTTACACCAAGCACCAACAGATATCTTCTGGACGTTGACGCGTACAATGCGCAGTACGTTCAAGTGGTCCAAGCGACACCAGGACAAAGCCTGTTACGCGCGAACCCTATCAGACAGCATGCAAAAACGAAGTCGCGTGGACAACGGACGACAACTTAAATAATAATTAAGACTAACTACTAGATAGATAACTTAAAATAGTAGTTTTTAGAATAGTTATAGAGAACTCTGATCCGATTACAGAATAAAGTCGGAACAGAGAACTCGGAAAGGTTCATGCAAAGAATAGTTAGAAGTACAGCGTGTTAAAGTTAAAGGGACATAATTTCGGGTTAGTCTACATGGTACAGATAGGTTGACCTGATTAAGTAAATTAGGACAATCTATTTGTCCATTTAGAAGCTTATGAATAAACAAAGTACCAAGCATTACTCTACGATTAAGTAAGGAGGGAAGGTTAATTAGAAGAAGTCTTTTAGAATAAGAGGGCAAATTAACATTTCGATCCCAGTTTGAACCACGAAGAGCAAAAATTAGAAACTGTTTTTGAACAGATTCAATTTTAACTTGGTGTGATCCATATTGTGGAGGGCGGCCCAGTGAAATAAAAAGAGTACACCCAAATCATTAATCTCGTTCAAACGTTCAAGTGGGGTATTATTGAGATAATATACCACTAATTGAAAAGAGGATCTATGAAATGACATGACATTACATTTTGAAACATTAAGGTTTAATAAGTTAATTTCACACCAAGTTTGAAAGTTATTAAGATCGACTTGAAGCAGACGTGGAGAGCTTAAGTCTTTAAAACTAATACAAAGTTTAACATCATCAGCGTACATAAGCACGCGAGAGTGAGTTACAACTGACGGAAGGTCATTAATGAAAAGCGTAAAAAGCAGTGGTCCTAGATGGCTACCTTGTGGCACCCCCGAGGTCACATTGATAATCTTGGAAAGATAAGTTTTAAATAAAACTTTTTGTGTACGGTTATTAAGATATTGAGAAATCCAATTAAGCAAAAGGGTTGGAATCCCAAGTTCGTTCAGCTTGAACAAAAGCAGTGTATGATTGACAGAATCAAAAACCTTACTGAAGTCAGTATAAATGACATCAGTTTGCAATGCATTCCTGAATCCTTCGATTGCTAAAGAAGTAAACTCTAAAAGGTTATTGGTAGTAGATCTAAGTTTTATAAACCCTTGTTGAGAAGAAGAAAGAATAGAACTACAGAAATGTTGCAGTTGAGAAGTTATTATTTTCTCAAATGCCTTCGGAATAGCAGACAATTTGGAAATACCCCTATAATTAGAAGCTACGGATTTATTACCCTTTTTATGCAAAGGAATAATAAAAGATTCTTTCCAAATGGTTGGAAAAGAGGAAGTTTCAACGGACAAAGTAAATAACTTAAGAATCGGGGAAATCAAAGTCTCAGCGCAAAACCTGAGTACACAACCAGGTATCCCATCAGGTCCTGGCGAGTATACGGGCTTCACCAAAGTAAGCAAGCATCGATCACAGGATTAAAGACGCAATTAGACCTTTTCAACTGATAGGGATATGAAAAGTTAGCTCGATGATCTTTGGAGGAATGACCTATTCCTTTTTTTTTTTTTTGAAAAAATCAGCAAACATATCGGCAATGGCCTGATCATCGTTTGCTTTATTATTTTCAAAACATAAATGGGACGGGTGCACTGTTACCTTACGTTTGGCGTTAACGAAATTATAAAATTGCTTAGGATCACGGGAGAACTGAAGTTTACAACGCCTAATGTAATCCTTATAGCATAGTGTATTAAGCACTAAGAGAGAAATCAGACGGTCGACCCGATTTTTTGAACTTTCTATAATATCTAGACTTCACATTTTTCAAATTAGTTAACTCACGTGTAAACCATGGCGGTTTGTTAGACAACACATGGATCACACGTGGAACACAGGCATCAAAAAGTGAAAACATAGTATTATAGAAAAAACAAATGGCAGCATTTATATCATTACAGGAGTACAGATAAGACCAGTCTGTGGCAAGAATTAGCTCATTGAGCTTGAAAAAGTTAGTTTTACGAAAGCAACGGGTACGAGACGTCGAACTGGTACCAGCATTTGATAACCGAAATGGTAGATCAATAGTCAAGTCCAAAGTTGGATGGAAACTGTCTTCGGGGACGACTAAGGGATCAATCCTCGAAACAGTACAGTTAGAAGAATCTAACATAAATATAAGATCTAGTGATCTCTCATTTTTGTTACGCACAGGATTAACTTGGGTTAGCAATGTGAGGAGGAGGGCATCAACAAGGAAGACTCACCTGATGGAAGCCACGAAACGTCAGGTAGATTAAAATCTCCCAGAACGATAAATATGTCTGCATCCGAAAGAAGTGAAGAGGCAAAGCGAATAGCTTCTAAATGGCTAGCATATACCGTCATGTCAGAACTCGGTAGAATATACGAGCAAGTTAGAAATACAGAATATGATTTCAAACAAACTTTGACACTAACAAATTCAATGTCAAGAATGGCATGTGGCAGAACTATTTCTGAAGGAAGAGATGAATCTACGGCAAACAAAACTCCACCACCATTTTTGGAGATTCGATCGCATCTATAGGTTGAAAAAATTGTGGGAAAAACAGAGGCATCAGAAATGTCTGGCTTTAACCACGTTTCTGTAAAGACCAAGATATGAAAGTCAAAAGATAGACTATCTACAAAAAGCTTAGAAAGTTTAGATTTTAGTCCTCTAACATTCTGATAGGCCAGAATAAGGGACGAAATTAGTTTTTTGACCCGCCAGCTACTGACGAGCCAGAGGGTCAAAAGATAGACTATCTATAAAAAGCTTAGAAAGTTTAGATTTTAGTCCTCTAACATTCTGATAGGCCAGAATAAGGGACGAAATTAGTTTTTTGACCCGCCAGCTACTGACGAGCCAGAGGGTATGGAAGGATTAGTTGTGTTAGGCAGACGAATCGGAAGCCGATTTTTCTTTTTCTTAGCCGTATACACCTTTATAACCAAATGTTCCGCCCAAAAATCTTTGTGACAAATTTGGTCAAAGACATTTGTTGGGACACTGATTTTAAATGACGAGATGTCACGGGTGTATGAAAACCTAAACTTTTCCACCTGTATGTTTGGCGCCACGACTTTTGCCCGGATATGGGCTATGACATCATCTGATGTAGTATTGGGGTCGAGCCGCGAAACAAAGATTTGCTTTTTTGGTGGAATGGCTACAAGCGATCTCAATGCGCCAGTCGCAACCGCAGCAACAACATTTTGCACTGGAACTGCTGAGGCGGATGACGCCTTGAGAGCTCTTCTAGTTACTACTTTATTGGAAATATCCCTGGGAGTGGATAGTCGCCCGGACTCATCGGAAACTACAACCGATATCGGGTCAGTTTGCGGGGCACTAGTACCAGGGGAAATGTCAATCGTCCCCGCAACTGCAGTCACTGCTGGACTCCTAAACGATATCAGTTGCTAACCATTTGGAGTTATGGGGTCGTTCGACGATGCCGGAACCGACAGAAACAGAGATGCCGGCAGATCGGAAGAGAAATTCCGAGGGATAGTCTTCTTCCGCTTCGGTGATTCGTTCAGTAGTTTATAACTATTAAACTGAGTTTCCAGAGACGAAAACTCATCACGAAGTTTCAGAAAGCCAGCCGACAGGGACTTAAAGCCCTCTCTCGTCTGCCGCATAAATAGACGCATATCCATTTCTACGTCCCGGCGCACTTCACAACTCCATTTTAGTCCCCCGCCGTTACCAATACTATCCTTTACTTTGGCTGTGTAACCCGCGCATTTGACATGCATAATGTTATCACACAGCCAGCACAAAAGATAGTCGTCTTGGACTTTTTGGGGATGAGGGCACTTCCTCGAAGAGCAGACAACCATTGTAAATTTAATTGTTTATTATTATTTTTACTGATAAGAAAAAAATAAATAATAAATGGCAAAAAATTAAAAAAGAAATTTAAAAATGAGCAATGTATACGAACCAAGTAGTAACACAAGTGTTAAAGTTTTAATTTTTAGAAGAAAAAACTGAAGAGAAATTAAGAGAGTTAGTAATAACACACAACAACAAAGACTGACACAATCGCGAGAGTAACGGTCACGATCGCGGGCAATGTAAAAACGCGAGAGCAAGCACTACACAAACAACAACACTAATGTGTATGCGAGAGCGCGAATGCAAGAAAAGAGATCAAAAACTCAAAGTCAAAGACTATGCAAGCAAAACATCAAAACTGTAAGTTTTGTTATTAAGTGAAACAATAAGTAATAATAGCTTTGAATAAATGTTTAAGAACAAGTTACAATAAGCTATTCGCGTAATAAGTAAAATAATTGCGGGATTAAATAAAAAGGTTGGATAAAAGCGAGAGCGCAAAAAAAACACGACCGACTTCGTTGAAGTGAAGAAAGTAGAGATGCCATTAAAAATATTATACCAGTCAGTCCTTATCAGAATAGAATCAAGGCGGGCAAAGTCAGTTTTGCGAAAACATTGAACTTTCTATAATATCTAGACTTCACATTTTTCAAATTAGTTAACTCACGTGTAAACCATGGCGGTTTGTTAGACAACACATGGATCACACGTGGAACACAGGCATCAAAAAGTGAAAACATAGTATTATAGAAAAAACAAATGGCAGCATTTATATCATTACAGGAGTACAGATAAGACCAGTCTGTGGCAAGAATTAGCTCATTGAGCTTGAAAAAGTTAGTTTTACGAAAGCAACGGGTACGAGACGTCGATCTGGTACCAGCATTTGATAACCGAAAAGGTAGATCAATAGTCAAGTCCAAAGTTGGATGGAAACTGTCTTCGGGGACGACTAAGGGATCAATCCTCGAAACAGTACAGTTAGAAGAATCTAACATAAATATAAGATCTAGTGATCTCTCATTTTTGTTACGCACAGGATTAACTTGGGTTAGCAATGTGAGGAGGAGGGCATCAACAAGGAAGACTCACCTGATGGAAGCCACGAAACGTCAGGTAGATTAAAATCTCCCAGAACGATAAATATGTCTGCATCCGAAAGAAGTGAAGAGGCAAAGCGAATAGCTTCTAAATGGCTAGCATATACCGTCATGTCAGAACTCGGTAGAATATACGAGCAAGTTAGAAATACAGAATATGATTTCAAACAAATTTTGACACTAACAAATTCAATGTCAAGAACGGCATGTGGCAGAACTATTTCTGAAGGAAGAGATGAATCTACGGCAAACAAAACTCCACCACCATTTTTGGAGATTCGATCGCATCTATAGGTTGAAAAAATTGTGGGAAAAACAGAGGCATCAGAAATGTCTGGCTTTAACCACGTTTCTGTAAAGACCAAGATATGAAAGTCAAAAGATAGACTATCTACAAAAAGCTTAGAAAGTTTAGATTTTAGTCCTCTAACATTCTGATAGGCCAGAATAAGGGACGAAATTAGTTTTTTGACCCGCCAGCTACTGACGAGCCAGAGGGTCAAAAGATAGACTATCTACAAAAAGCTTAGAAAGTTTAGATTTTAGTCCTCTAACATTCTGATAGGCCAGAATAAGGGACGAAATTAGTTTTTTGACCCGCCAGCTACTGACGGGCCAGAGGGTATGGAAGGATTAGTTGTGTTAGGCAGACGAATCGGAAGCCGATTTTTCTTTTTCTTAGCCGTATACACCTTTATAACCAAATGTTCCGCCCAAAAATCTTTGTGACAAATTTGGTCAAAGACATTTGTTGGGACACTGATTTTAAATGACGAGATGTCACGGGTGTATGAAAACCTAAACTTTTCCACCTGTATGTTTGGCGCCACGACTTTTGCCCGGATATGGGCTATGACATCATCTGATGTAGTATTGGGGTCGAGCCGCGAAACAAAGATTTGCTTTTTTGGTGGAATGGCTACAAGAGATCTCAATGCGCCAGTCGCAACCGCAGCAACAACATTTTGCACTGGAACTGCTGAGGCGGATGACGCCTTGAGAGCTCTTCTAGTTACTACTTTATTGGAAATATCCCTGGGAGTGGATAGTCGCCCGGACTCATCGAAAACTACAACCGATATCGGGTCAGTTTGCGGGGCACTAGTACCAGGGGAAATGTCAATCCTCCCCGCAACTGCAGTCACTGCTGGACTCCTAAACGATATCAGTTGCTAACCATTTGGAGTTATGGGGTCGTTCGACGATGCCGGAACCGACAGAAACAGAGATGCCGGCAGATCGGAAGAGAAATTCCGAGGGATAGTCTTCTTCCGCTTCGGTGATTCGTTCAGTAGTTTATAACTATTAAACTGAGTTTCCAGAGACGAAAACTCATCACGAAGTTTCAGAAAGCCAGCCGACAGGGACTTAAAGCCCTCTCTCGTCTGCCGCATAAATAGACGCATATCCATTTCTACGTCCCGGCGCGCTTCACAACTCCATTTTAGTCCCCCGCCGTTACCAATACTATCCTTTACTTTGGCTGTGTAACCCGCGCATTTGACATGCATAATGTTATCACACAGCCAGCACAAAAGATAGTCGTCTTGGACTTTTTGGGGATGAGGGCACTTTCTCGAAGAGCAGACAACCATTGTAAATTTAATTGTTTATTATTATTTTTACTGATAAGAAAAAAATAAATAATAAATGGCAAAAAATTAAAAAAGAAATTTAAAAATGAGCAATGTATACGAACCAAGTAGTAACACAAGTGTTAAAGTTTTAATTTTTAGAAGAAAAAACTGAAGAGAAATTAAGAGAGTTAGTAATAACACACAACAACAAAGACTGACACAATCGCGAGAGTAACGGTCGCGATCGCGGGCAATGTAAAAACGCGAGAGCAAGCACTACACAAACAACAACACTAATGTGTATGCGAGAGCGCGAATGCAAGAAAAGAGATCAAAAACTCAAAGTCAAAGACTATGCAAGCAAAACATCAAAACTGTAAGTTTTGTTATTAAGTGAAACAATAAGTAATAATAGCTTTGAATAAATGTTTAAGAACAAGTTACAATAAGCTATTCGCGTAATAAGTAAAATAATTGCGGGATTAAATAAAAAGGTTGGATAAAAGCGAGAGCGCAAAAAAAACACGACCGACTTCGTTGAAGTGAAGAAAGTAGAGATGCCATTAAAAATATTATACCAGTCAGTCCTTATCAGAATAGAATCAAGGCGGGCAAAGTCAGTTTTGCGAAAACATTTTCGCCGACGAGTTTGAGAAGAGCGGATAATATTACCTGAAGAATTAAGAGCAAGATTAATTTGTAGGTAGTGTAGGGTGGTATGAATCTTCAGGAAGCGATAAAGAAGGGCATCGTTCAATATTTATTGATGAAGAATCACTGACGAATACCAAGTCAAGAAGTCTGTTAGATGAGTTCAATATAAGGTTCAATTGAAACATGGGAAAGTCAAAAAAGTCACCTAAGAAAACATTATGTGCTGAAGGGATTAGATAAGGAACATCCAGTTGGGTTTGCCACGACACATGTGGGTAATTAAAGTCACCCAAGATGCTTAAGTGATCACGATCACGGAGAGAAGAGAAAATATTTTTGAAGACAACTTCGTGGCAATTATTAACAGAAATGTCAGACGTTGGAAGAATATAGCAGCAAATTGAAAAGACATTAGTGTTTTGGCAAGTAATTTCAACACAAATTGTTTCGATATTATATGGGACGTCAATGCTCACAATCTCACTGGGAAGGTCAGATTTAATGGCAACCAGTACGCCTTTACCTCGACGCGCAGGTCTGTAAACCACATATTGACTTGAAAAACACTTAGAGCTTAAGACGTTTGGTTTGAGCCAAGTCTCAGAAAACGCAATGACGTGGGAGTTAAAAGAGATACTGTTTAGATAAAGAGATGTTAGTTTGCTAAGCAGACCCCTCACTTTTTGATAAGTAATATTGACTTTAGGAGTTAGTAAATTTAGTTTTTTGATATCGTTGAAGTAGGTAGAGAGGCAACAGATCTAGTAGGATGGTTGTTAGATACTGTGAACTCATGAACAACAGTATGCTCAGGCCAAAAAGGTGAGGACACAATAGTATTAAATAGTGAGTTCGGGACAGAAATCTTAAATGAAGAAATATCTCTAGCCTTACTAAACTTAAATTTTCTAACAAGGATATCCAAGTCAGGAAATGCTTTAGGAATGAAAGCAATGAGGTCATTTTCAGCAGTGTTTACATGTAGGCAACTTCAGCTGTAGACATTGGAGCATTAGTAGCAGCAGCAGAACCATTTTCGAAGGCTTCAGTTACATCATTTGGGGCATTAACTTCAATTCTATTTCCAGATAATGCCGCGGCAGCAATACTATCGTCTCCGTCAACAAACATTTTGGCAGCATCGCTTTCCACAATATTAGTGCAACGGATTACTTCCGACGGCATATCGACTGTAAGAGGCGTCACAAATACTGGTGTTGTTGTTTTAGTATTAGGAGTGGCAGGCATTGGATGGCATTGGATATGCATGTTAAATGCGCCGGTTATACAGCCAGAGTAAGGGATACTATTGGAAACGGTGGGGACCTAAAGTGGGTTGTGAAGCGAGCCGGGATGTAGAAATGGATATGCGTCTATTTATGCGGCGGAAGTGTTTTTTTTACATTTATTTACTCGTGAATATTACTTAATTTAATATCATTATATTTACAAATAAGAGAAAGATCTATTTTGAGAAGTGAGATAGTAACCGTGATGATGGTAGACTGGCCTCTGAGGGACTGCTGTGAGGCATTGTTTCACAGAGGCAAGGATTCCCATTATGATGCTGCCGCTCGCTGGCGCTCTGCTGACCGCAGATTAATCATTGCAGCCCGGCTATTCACCATACCTGGTACCAAATTGGAGACCGTCAGAGTGACCCCAGCAATGGAACACATAGTGCATATATACTGTGCAGTAGGTAGCTTGGTCGTGTCCGAAGCGATGCAGATATTGTCTGAAACAGCCATGGCCGCTTAGGATCTGGGTCAGGTGGAAGTTCACAGCCCCGTGTTACCTATTCGTCCACAAGGTGATGTCTGGAATGACTCTATGAGTCCATCTCCCCTTCCGCGACTCATTCCTTCTCGACTGCCAGCATGACAGGCTATCATTTCTAGCTGCAATCCTTGCGTCCTTCTTATGTTCTCCGGAGGATACTGCAATGGTGGCAACAGTTTCCTTTGCCAGTAGATCTATTTTGATCATACCTGCTATAATCAAGGCTGCATTATCTGAGACCGTTCGAGAAGCGCTGGTTACACGAAGCGGGCACAGGCGATAGGTGGATCGGATGCCTCTGCTGTAACTTTCAATGGTTAGGGCAGTTGCCCACACTCGAGCTGCATACAGGATAATTGATTTGACTACGCACATGAGTAGCGGTCTCCTCTCCTGCTTGGGGGCGCGCGTGTTAAGCATAATTCTGGAGAGAGCTCGTCCAAATTCCAATGCTTTCACCTGTATATTTGCCAGATGCTCCTTGAAGCAGAGGCGTGTCTCGAGCCAAACTCCTAGGTATCGAATGGCTTTTTTTGATTCGACTACAGTGCCATCTACTGTTTTCTACTTTTTTCCTGCTACAGCTTCGGTTTTGCGAGCAGCTAGTAAGAAACCGACTGAGCGCAGCCTGCTGGTAATTTGCTCTAGAGTGTCATTGGCCGCAGTCTCCACGGTGAAAACTACTTTATCTACTACCACCAATGCGACGTCGTCCGCATATCCAATTATACCTACTTGGTAGAGTCAGTCTTAGGATTTCGTCATACATAGTGTTCCACAATAATGATCCCAATACAGATCCTTGGGGGACACCTGCAGAGACCCCACGAGTTGCTGTACCATTTGACGTATTGTAGCTCAGCAGCCTATTTTTGAAAAAGCTGTGTATGATAGCGTGAAGATAAAGTGGAACGCCAAAGTTCACCATCGCGACTAGGATGCATCCCCATTCAGCAGTGTTGATCGTGTTTTTTACATCCAATGTAATAACTAGGCAATACTTCTTCGTGCCTCCTTTCCATCGGGCGCCTTCAATTGCCGAGATTTGCGAAAGCCGAATTAGTTTGATGAGAGGTCACCGCCTGCCTGAATCACACTCATCAGTCTGTCAGTTATTAATTTTTCTAAGATCTTTCAAATCGAATTGATTAGGCATATCGGCCTGTAGGAATAGGAATCACTATCTGGTTCTCCTGGCTTTATAATCAGAACAAGATATTGAGTTTTCCACTGTGTTGAAAATAAACCTTCTTTCAGGCAATGTGAGAGAGTCGTTGCGAAAGCCTCTGGGCGCAGCGAAATGGCCAGTTTAAGGGCACGATTTGGGATGCTGTCTGGACCAGGAGCCTTGCCTGGTTTAAGCCAGCTGGAAAGACCAGCATGAGATTGAGACAGGTTCAATATCATAAGGGCCGGCAACAGTTGGACGGTTGGCAGCTAATGTGTCAGGGCGCTGAGGAAACAAATCATCAATTTTTTTTACCTCTCGGCGTATTCCTTTGGAGCTATTTTTTTGTCAGCATTTATCCGTTTCACAGCAATCTTGAACGCCCTTCTCCAAGGGTCATTTTCTGCCGAGTCGCACAGTTGCAAGAATGCCTCTTTTTTGGAGTTGGAAATTGCGCGTCTAAGGGACTTTCTGGCGTTGCTGAATTCTACATGTTTTTTACTAGCATGTGTATACCGTCGGCGTTAGGCAAGACATGCCTTTCATATCTCGCTGATGGTATCGTTCCACCAGAACACCGGTTGGTGATGCCTCCTATATGTCTTGCTGTGGCGCATGCTAGCATTACAGGCAGTGTTTACCATGCGCACAAGCCTCTCCACCATTACGTCTGCCGATGCAATAGAGATTTCTGTATTAGACAACGACGCTGAGAATGCCGCAACGTTTAACGTGTCAACACTGTAGTTCTTGCCGAAACAGAATTGTGTGCAGGTTGACCCTCCGACTGAGAAGAATATTGCCTCGTGATCGCTTGCAGTGCAAATGTTTTCAAGAGCCCATTTGGCCAATCTCAGTAGGCTGGAACTAACTTATGTTAAATCGATTATTGATGAGCCCATACCTGGACTGCTGTAGATATATTGGGACCCTCTGTTGAGCAACACAACATCAAGTGGCGCAAGTGCCTCCAGAAAAATACGCCCTCTGGTATTGGTAGTAGAGCTGCCCCAGGCCAAGGCGCACGCATTGAAGTCGCCTGCAATTATCACAGGGTGGCGTAAAGTTGCGGAAATAGTCAAGACTGATACTTGGTGGCAGGTAGCAGCTATAGATCCAGTATCCGCCAATGTAAGCCCTAACAAAGTGTTCTCTCGCCTTGACAGAGCCCAGAGTTGGAGATGTCATCCCGCAGCCCCAAATTACTGCTTTATCTGATGAACTCCTGGACCAACAGTTATCCGGTTTATGTTTATGGAGCTCGCTAATAATAGCAACATCTAACGCGTGTTCTCTCACCGATTGTGAGAGGAGATCCTGCGCCGCTTCGCAGTGATTAAGATTTATTTGTAAAAGCTTAATCATGCTCTATTTTTACTACGCCTTGTTGCGGTACAGCGTTGGCTGTTGGCTATATGAGACACCTGGTCACCTGATTGTACAATCTTTTATTTTGTGGTCTTGTGCACCACATTTCAGATACCAGCCAGTCCTGTCGACTGGATCGGAACATTACGCTGCGGCGTGACCCGTTCTTAGGCACCTATAGCACCTAATTGGCGGGGTATTGGGCCCTATACGGCACATCGTCCAAGCTATTTTCAATTTGCCAACCTTTAGAATCTGCTCTGCAGTTGTAGCTGGGATGCATAACGTCGCTCTCTGAGTTAAGGCGTATGCAGGCCGAATTCCTTTAATTGCGTCAAGGCCAACTGTAACTTCCATCTGCTGATTCAGAGCGCAAATGATGTCCTCCGTGGACTTCATTTTGTCAAGATCGTTGATCTCAAGCCGGACTTCCTAGTGCAAGCCCGATGTTATCTTTTATCTGTAGTAGGCTTTTTGTTCCCGTCTCTTTTAGTTCCAACAGCAGAGCGCCATTAGCTGTATGCCTCACCTAGCGGAAATTCTCACCTATAGCCTTAATTTATTCGTCTTGGCTTCTGGTTACCATCTTTAGCATGTCGCTGTATGAAATGTTGTTTTTTTCCCTGCAACAGTATAGCATCAGTGCGCTGCCTTTGGTGTGGTAGGCTCTTGGGCTTCGATTTAACATCCTGCCACACATTATTGCCGTTTGCAGTACTTTTGTCGTGGTTCTTACTCTCGCTTTTTACATTAACAGGTTTATTATGTTTCGCCCGTATCTTGTTTGCTGCTTTACTGACACCTGGCTGAGGAGAACATTGAGTCTCCCTACTGCAAAGACTTGAACGTGGCTTAAGAGACTTGAAAGCCGTAAGAGCGGACTTGTTCAGCACATAAATCCGCTGTGCTTGGTCTTTCATTTCTTTTTTGAGGTACCTTGCAGTCCTCAAGCTTTTTGCCAGCTCTCCTGGTTGTTACACGAGGGATCTCAACAAGATTTCCAGGTCGGTGTTCTCTACGCTATTTGTTCACTAGGTACATCTCGGTGGGGCTCTCTTTCAGGATTCGTCGGGCTCTCTGACCCATACAGTGGGCTTTGAACATTGCTGTGGCGGCAATGTAGCAATGGACGACGAGCGAAGGCCGCTTGTTAAGGTGCTTGCCCGCCATAGCCGTGGCAGTGGCAGACCTCGCTGTTATTTCGGACTTTGAAATTTTTAATTTGCTGGCCAGAAGTTACATTGTGCGACCTAAAAGTTTGCACCACTTATTGATGCGGTATCGCTCACTGATGCAAGCTGGGTACTTTGAGCTTGAAGAGCGCGATAAATAATTCAGCTGCTATTGAAGTCTCTTACCACCACTATTGACCAGCTTTTTTCAGTTGGATGACAAAATTGGCGGCAGAGCAAGAGAAAACTTTTACTTTGTTACCCACACCGATTAAGGAGGCAAGTGAGAGGCGGGAAAAGAAGGTGCAGACTCCGCACCTTCCCCTGCACCACGCCCGGCTTCGGGCCACAAGGAAAGATACTGCTTTTGTAACAAGGGATGCTGGACCCAGGCCTATTGGTGTGGCGGGTACGTAGGGCTTCCACTCAGGGACTCTTCATCGAAAGTCTTGACTTTTTTGAATTTCAGAAACCCTTAGCTCTATTGAAAGTACGGGATGATTAGGAAAACGCGACCGCACCCAGTAAGTTACTTTCTCTCTGCGGCGGACGTGTAGCGCTGGCTGTTTGTTATTGGAGTAGGTTGCCTACTTTTAGGCTGAAAGGTTATTGATGTTGTCAGCAATCAGTAAGGGTTAGCAACAGAGACGAGCTTGTCAGAGCCTAAGAGAAATGTTGCTAACAGATCTCTCTTGTACCGAAAATGGATGTTTTTGCAAAGAAATTCTAGGAAGGTCACCTCCTAAGCTAGAGGCAATGGGTCCCTGAGTCGAATCCGAGAGCTCGTAAAGGCCAGTTTAGTTTGGCTAATGTAATAGTTTCCGCAAAAGGGAAAAAGAATCAAAAAGGAAATTGGAAATTGTAAAAGTGGTTTGAAAAAAAAAGAATAAGATAAAAATATCACAAACGTCAATTATCAAGTATTCCAAAAATGAAATTTGCAAAGTTAAATTGTCTTGAAAGAGAGTAAAATAAAAAATCACTTAGACCTCAAATATTCATCGGATAATAAGAACTCATCCAGGGTAAGTGCTGAGAGCCGAACTAATTTTTGAAAATAGCAAAGGTAGCCAACTTCGATCATGTAGTTAAAACTTTGGCATTGCTTTTCTTTTTTTTTTCGTCTTATCATTTAGGAGGCAGCCGCTGAGCTGATTTGTATCATAAAAAATTACGACGATCAGTGGCCACAGTACAGGCGAGGGGAATATCCAAGTCGAAGCGAGCGAGAAGGGGAATAATTAGAGTCAAAGGCGCTGCAGACTGCGACGATCGGCCTGGGACCTCTCAGTTTGGTTTGCGTGGCCGGCGGTAGCGAACGTTCTCCGATAAAAGAGAGAGGTAGAGGAAAGGCAAAAAAAAAAAAAAAAAAAACCCCCGAGACGATTTACTTTAATTTTTAATTTTTAATATAAGTTGCCAAACTGGCTGATTTCTCTGATGGTTGCAAATTTACAATCAAAAGAAAAAAACTGCATTTGAGAAAAAAATGCTGAATTAATCTCGTGAAAAAACTTTTGCCCTCTCTCCTTTCTTTTTGGCGTGATTTTTCCTTTCTTTATTGTGTCTCTCAAGCATTTTTTCCAGCGAAAATTAAGAAAGTAAGAAAAAAAAAATAACAGTGATCCAGAATGGAAGCGCTTTCATCGTTGGATTTGGATAAAAAAGGGGGAGTCAACTTTTTTTTGATATATGTATTGTATTGCCTTCAATTATGTGCCCTCCTTATTACGAACAAAATACATGAAAAAAAAAAAACGAAAAAAAGGCGGGTTAAATGTGAAAGAGACTAAGGATAATTGAGAGAGAATCGAAAAAAAAAGATAAAGCAGGTCAAAGAAAGGAAGCAAGGTAAAAAGAAAATACTGAAGAAAGTGATAGAGAGCTTCGTGTCAAATAATTTAAAGCAAATAAACAAAATCGAAAATACCCTTACAAAAAAAAAATGATTGAATTGTGGTAAAAAAATTTTTTGTATAAATCGCCATAACTAAAAAGTTTTAAAAGTTTTATATGAACCTATTTGAAGATTACATTAAGAAGGCAATTTAAGCTCAGGTGATCAATATTGACTGACACTTGGTGGCAGGTAGCAGCTATAGATCCAGTATCCGCCAATGTAAGCCCTAACAAAGTGTTCTCTCGCCTTGACAGAGCCCAGAGTTGGAGATGTCATCCCGCAGCCCCAAATTACTGCTTTATCTGATGAACTCCTGGACCAACAGTTATCCGGTTTATGTTTATGGAGCTCGCTAATAATAGCAACATCTAACGCGTGTTCTCTCACCGATTGTGAGAGGAGATCCTGCGCCGCTTCGCAGTGATTAAGATTTATTTGTAAAAGCTTAATCATGCTCTATTTTTACTACGCCTTGTTGCGGTACAGCGTTGGCTGTTGGCTATATGAGACACCTGGTCACCTGATTGTACAATCTTTTATTTTGTGGTCTTGTGCACCACATTTCAGATACCAGCCAGTCCTGTCGACTGGATCGGAACATTACGCTGCGGCGTGACCCGTTCTTAGGCACCTATAGCACCTAATTGGCGGGGTATTGGGCCCTATACGGCACATCGTCCAAGCTATTTTCAATTTGCCAACCTTTAGAATCTGCTCTGCAGTTGTAGCTGGGATGCATAACGTCGCTCTCTGAGTTAAGGCGTATGCAGGCCGAATTCCTTTAATTGCGTCAAGGCCAACTGTAACTTCCATCTGCTGATTCAGAGCGCAAATGATGTCCTCCGTGGACTTCATTTTGTCAAGATCGTTGATCTCAAGCCGGACTTCCTAGTGCAAGCCCGATGTTATCTTTTATCTGTAGTAGGCTTTTTGTTCCCGTCTCTTTTAGTTCCAACAGCAGAGCGCCATTAGCTGTATGCCTCACCTAGCGGAAATTCTCACCTATAGCCTTAATTTATTCGTCTTGGCTTCTGGTTACCATCTTTAGCATGTCGCTGTATGAAATGTTGTTTTTTTCCCTGCAACAGTATAGCATCAGTGCGCTGCCTTTGGTGTGGTAGGCTCTTGGGCTTCGATTTAACATCCTGCCACACATTATTGCCGTTTGCAGTACTTTTGTCGTGGTTCTTACTCTCGCTTTTTACATTAACAGGTTTATTATGTTTCGCCCGTATCTTGTTTGCTGCTTTACTGACACCTGGCTGAGGAGAACATTGAGTCTCCCTACTGCAAAGACTTGAACGTGGCTTAAGAGACTTGAAAGCCGTAAGAGCGGACTTGTTCAGCACATAAATCCGCTGTGCTTGGTCTTTCATTTCTTTTTTGAGGTACCTTGCAGTCCTCAAGCTTTTTGCCAGCTCTCCTGGTTGTTACACGAGGGATCTCAACAAGATTTCCAGGTCGGTGTTCTCTACGCTATTTGTTCACTAGGTACATCTCGGTGGGGCTCTCTTTCAGGATTCGTCGGGCTCTCTGACCCATACAGTGGGCTTTGAACATTGCTGTGGCGGCAATGTAGCAATGGACGACGAGCGAAGGCCGCTTGTTAAGGTGCTTGCCCGCCATAGCCGTGGCAGTGGCAGACCTCGCTGTTATTTCGGACTTTGAAATTTTTAATTTGCTGGCCAGAAGTTACATTGTGCGACCTAAAAGTTTGCACCACTTATTGATGCGGTATCGCTCACTGATGCAAGCTGGGTACTTTGATCTTGAAGAGCGCGATAAATAATTCAGCTGCTAATGAAGTCTCTTACCACCACTATTGACCAGCTGTTTTCAGTTGGATGACAAAATTGGCGGCAGAGCAAGAGAAAACTTTAAATTTGTTACCCACACCGATTAAGGAGGCAAGTGAGAGGCGGGAAAAGAAGGTGCAGACTCCGCACCTTCCCCTGCACCACGCCCGGCTTCGGGCCACAAGGAAAGATACTGCTTCTGTAACAAGGGATGCTGGACCCAGGCCTATTGGTGTGGCGGGTACGTAGGGCTTCCACTCAGGGACTCTTCATCGAAAGTCTTGACTTTTTTGAATTTCAGAAACCCTTAGCTCTATTGAAAGTACGGGATGATTAGGAAAACGCGACCGCACCCAGTAAGTTACTTTCTCTCTGCGGCGGACGTGTAGCGCTGGCTGTTTGTTATTGGAGTATGTTGCCTACTTTTAGGCTGAAAGGTTATTGATGTTGTCAGCAATCAGTAAGGGTTAGCAACAGAGACGAGCTTGTCAGAGCCTAAGAGAAATGTTGCTAACAGATCTCTCTTGTACCGAAAATGGATGTTTTTGCAAAGAAATTCTAGGAAGGTCACCTCCTAAGCTAGAGGCAATGGGTCCCTGAGTCGAATCCGAGAGCTCGTAAAGGCCAGTTTAGTTTGGCTAATGTAATAGTTTCCGCAAAAGGGAAAAAGAATCAAAAAGGAAATTGGAAATTGTAAAAGTGGTTTGAAAAAAAAAGAATAAGATAAAAATATCACAAACGTCAATTATCAAGTATTCCAAAAATGAAATTTGCAAAGTTAAATTGTCTTGAAAGAGAGTAAAATAAAAAATCACTTAGACCTCAAATATTCATCGGATAATAAGAACTCATCCAGGGTAAGTGCTGAGAGCCGAACTAATTTTTGAAAATAGCAAAGGTAGCCAACTTCGATCATGTAGTTAAAACTTTGGCATTGCTTTTCTTTTTTTTTTTCGTTTTATCATTTAGGAGGCAGCCGCTGAGCTGATTTGTATCATAAAAAATTACGACGATCAGTGGCCACAGTACAGGCGAGGGGAATATCCAAGTCGAAGCGAGCGAGAAGGGGAATAATTAGAGTCAAAGGCGCTGCAGACTGCGACGATCGGCCTGGGACCTCTCAGTTTGGTTTGCGTGGCCGGCGGTAGCGAACGTTCTCCGATAAAAGAGAGAGGTAGAGGAAAGGCAAAAAAAAAAAAAAAAAACCCCCGAGACGATTTACTTTAATTTTTAATTTTTAATATAAGTTGCCAAACTGGCTGATTTCTCTGATGGTTGCAAATTTACAATCAAAAGAAAAAAACTGCATTTGAGAAAAAAATGCTGAATTAATCTCGTGAAAAAACTTTTGCCCTCTCTCCTTTCTTTTTGGCGTGATTTTTCCTTTCTTTATTGTGTCTCTCAAGCATTTTTTCCAGCGAAAATTAAGAAAGTAAGAAAAAAAAATAACAGTGATCCAGAATGGAAGCGCTTTCATCGTTGGATTTGGATAAAAAAGGGGGAGTCAACTTTTTTTTGATATATGTATTGTATTGCCTTCAATTATGTGCCCTCCTTATTACGAACAAAATACATGAAAAAAAAACGAAAAAAAGGCGGGTTAAATGTGAAAGAGACTAAGGATAATTGAGAGAGAATCGAAAAAAAAAGATAAAGCAGGTCAAAGAAAGGAAGCAAGGTAAAAAGAAAATACTGAAGAAAGTGATAGAGAGCTTCGTGTCAAATAATTTAAAGCAAATAAACAAAATCGAAAATACCCTTACAAAAAAAAAATGATTGAATTGTGGTAAAAAAATTTTTTGTATAAATCGCCATAACTAAAAAGTTTTAAAAGTTTTATATGAACCTATTTGAAGATTACATTAAGAAGGCAATTTAAGCTCAGGTGATCAATATTGACTGACACTTGGTGGCAGGTAGCAGCTATAGATCCAGTATCCGCCAATGTAAGCCCTAACAAAGTGTTCTCTCGCCTTGACAGAGCCCAGAGTTGGAGATGTCATCCCGCAGCCCCAAATTACTGCTTTATCTGATGAACTCCTGGACCAACAGTTATCCGGTTTATGTTTATGGAGCTCGCTAATAATAGCAACATCTAACGCGTGTTCTCTCACCGATTGTGAGAGGAGATCCTGCGCCGCTTCGCAGTGATTAAGATTTATTTGTAAAAGCTTAATCATGCTCTATTTTTACTACGCCTTGTTGCGGTACAGCGTTGGCTGTTGGCTATATGAGACACCTGGTCACCTGATTGTACAATCTTTTATTTTGTGGTCTTGTGCACCACATTTCAGATACCAGCCAGTCCTGTCGACTGGATCGGAACATTACGCTGCGGCGTGACCCGTTCTTAGGCACCTATAGCACCTAATTGGCGGGGTATTGGGCCCTATACGGCACATCGTCCAAGCTATTTTCAATTTGCCAACCTTTAGAATCTGCTCTGCAGTTGTAGCTGGGATGCATAACGTCGCTCTCTGAGTTAAGGCGTATGCAGGCCGAATTCCTTTAATTGCGTCAAGGCCAACTGTAACTTCCATCTGCTGATTCAGAGCGCAAATGATGTCCTCCGTGGACTTCATTTTGTCAAGATCGTTGATCTCAAGCCGGACTTCCTAGTGCAAGCCCGATGTTATCTTTTATCTGTAGTAGGCTTTTTGTTCCCGTCTCTTTTAGTTCCAACAGCAGAGCGCCATTAGCTGTATGCCTCACCTAGCGGAAATTCTCACCTATAGCCTTAATTTATTCGTCTTGGCTTCTGGTTACCATCTTTAGCATGTCGCTGTATGAAATGTTGTTTTTTTCCCTGCAACAGTATAGCATCAGTGCGCTGCCTTTGGTGTGGTAGGCTCTTGGGCTTCGATTTAACATCCTGCCACACATTATTGCCGTTTGCAGTACTTTTGTCGTGGTTCTTACTCTCGCTTTTTACATTAACAGGTTTATTATGTTTCGCCCGTATCTTGTTTGCTGCTTTACTGACACCTGGCTGAGGAGAACATTGAGTCTCCCTACTGCAAAGACTTGAACGTGGCTTAAGAGACTTGAAAGCCGTAAGAGCGGACTTGTTCAGCACATAAATCCGCTGTGCTTGGTCTTTCATTTCTTTTTTGAGGTACCTTGCAGTCCTCAAGCTTTTTGCCAGCTCTCCTGGTTGTTACACGAGGGATCTCAACAAGATTTCCAGGTCGGTGTTCTCTACGCTATTTGTTCACTAGGTACATCTCGGTGGGGCTCTCTTTCAGGATTCGTCGGGCTCTCTGACCCATACAGTGGGCTTTGAACATTGCTGTGGCGGCAATGTAGCAATGGACGACGAGCGAAGGCCGCTTGTTAAGGTGCTTGCCCGCCATAGCCGTGGCAGTGGCAGACCTCGCTGTTATTTCGGACTTTGAAATTTTTAATTTGCTGGCCAGAAGTTACATTGTGCGACCTAAAAGTTTGCACCACTTATTGATGCGGTATCGCTCACTGATGCAAGCTGGGTACTTTGATCTTGAAGAGCGCGATAAATAATTCAGCTGCTAATGAAGTCTCTTACCACCACTATTGACCAGCTGTTTTCAGTTGGATGACAAAATTGGCGGCAGAGCAAGAGAAAACTTTAAATTTGTTACCCACACCGATTAAGGAGGCAAGTGAGAGGCGGGAAAAGAAGGTGCAGACTCCGCACCTTCCCTACCTATTTGAAGATTACATTAAGAAGGCAATTTAAGCTCAGGTGATCAATATTGAATAACACTATATAAGTTTAATTTTTCTAAATCATTTGAAACTATTTTAGAAGCAACAGTGTATTTGGGGCTGGTATAATTATTGATCATAAGCAACTCATTAAAATGTGATCTAAGTTTAATAATTATTAATTTGGCTTATAAGGTTAACGTTTTATTTATGGGACTCCCGTGGACCATGTAGCTGTCAATTTAAGCTATGTTTAGGGGCCATCAAATTTATCTTACTTTTGACAAATTGGTCCGAGATGGCCAAGGCAGGGAGGGCAAATCCTTAACTACAGCAGAGGGTTGAGTTGAGTCGACAGAACGTTGTCAAGGCAGGTTATTCAAAAATTCATTCGGTTATGAATTTTCTCATCCGGTTCAGCAATTTGTCTTGCACGCTTTTGTAAATCCTTTTCTTTTTTTTTCTGAATAAAAGAGGTAAAGAAAGCCCATCTGATCGAGGGCAAGGAGACCACCACCTATAGATGCTATCGAACATCCAGAAAAGGTGGTGGAGTTTTGATTGCCGTTAATTCATCTCTTCCTTCCGAAATAATACAGCCACCTGCTGATCTTGACATTGAATTTTTCAGTGTCAAAATTTGTTTAAAATCATGTTCTGTTTTTCTAACTTTCTGACATGACGGTATATAATAGCCACTTATAAGCTATTCGCTTTGTTTCTTCACTTCTTTCGGTTGCAGACATTTTTATCGTTGATGATCAGCCATTGCCGATATGTTTGCTGATTTTTTCAAAACAACCTATTCCTCCAAAGAGCATCGAGCTGACTTTTCATATCCCTATCAGTTGAAAAGGTCTAATTGCGTCTATAATCCTGTGATTGATGAAAACTCACTTCTTAGTACTCAGGTTTTGTGCTGAGACTATGATTTCCCCAAATCTTAAGTTATTTACTTTGTCCTTTGAAACTTCCTCTTTCCCAATCATTGGTATGAATCTTTTACAAAAAGGTTAATAAATCCGTTGCTTTAAATTATAGGGGTATTTACAAATTGTCTGCTATTCCGAAAGCATTTAAGAAAATTATAACTCCTCAACTGCAACATTTCTGTAGTTCTATTCTTTCTTCTTCTCAACATGGGTTTATGAAACATAGATCTACTATCACTAACCCTATGGAGTTTACTTCTTTAGCGATCAAAGGATTCAGAATGCATTGCAAACTGATGTCATTTATACTGACTTCAGTAAGGCCTTTGATTCTGTCAATCATACACTGCTTTTGTTCAAGCTGAACGAACTTGGCTTTCCAAGCCTTTTGCTTAATTGGATTTTCCCATATCTAAATAACCGGACACATAAATGTTTCTTTAAAACTTATCTTTTAAAGACCATCAATATGACCTCGGGGGTGCCACAAGGTAGCCATCTACGCCCCTCCGTCAGCTGTAACTCACTTTCGCGTGCTTATGTACGCTGACGATGTTAAACTTCGTATTAGTTTTAAAGACTCAAGTACCCCACGTCTGCTTCAAGTTGATCTTAATAACTTTCAAACTCAATGTTTCAAATGTAATGTCATGTCTTTTTATGAATCTTCCTTTCAATTAGTGATGTATTATCGTAATAATACTCCACTTGAACGTTCGAACGAGTTTAATGATTTGGGTGTACTCATGGACCACAGATTACATTTCACTCGTCATATTTATATCACTGTCAGTTCTTGGTTTCGTGAAGCGATGGTTAAAAGAATTTGACGATCCTTACACAACCAAAACTTTTTTTATTTCACTGGTCCGCCCCGTTTTGAAGTATATATCTTGTGTGTGGTCTCCACAATATGGATCACACCAAGTTAAAATTAAATCTGTTTAAAAACAGTTTCTAATTTTTTCTCTTCGTGGTTTAAACTGGGATAGAAATGTTAACTTGCCCTCGTATTCTATTACCGTATTACCGCAGAAAAATATAGAGCAAATTATTCCAGATTATTATAGCCTTGCAGTGAGTATTGTAAAATTGTTCAGATGTTTGTAATATTGTTGATCAGCGTCAATAGACGAGTCGATCTAACCTTGTCCGTCTGTCTGTTTCCATCATTTTGTAGACCGTAAATTTAAGCTACAAGGTTGAAACATAGAAAGTTAAGTTCCTTAATCGATTAAGCAGGTTAAGTTTAAAAATTAGTCGGATCGAAATATTTTCACAGGAGTTGTTTCAACAAAAACGCATAGTCGCTTTATGATTATATATTTATTTATTATTTTTTTATTTATAATATAGATGCCCCAAGAACATAATCTATTGGTAGAGGGCTGTCGCGACCAACACTTGAATTGGGTGGACCACGAAGAATGAGAATTGTATTTATAGTTGGGGGCCAAAAACACAGCGATGCACACCCGTTGCATACAGATATTGAATTCTGATTAGCCTAAGAACTAGACTCTACCTTTATAGGCCCCGCTGCATAGGTAATTTTAGCTCCACCTTTCATTGTGCAGCTGCTAGGTCAGCAACGCATATCATTATTGCTGAATGAATTGATATCCAATAACTGCTATTAGAGGGTTACCCGAGATTACTTGTTAATTTTGGGGCACATGTCAATACAATTTGGGAATTATTTACTATTATTTAGTCATTGCAATTGGGGCAATATTTGTGTCAAATGTAGTGGATCAAAATGGAATGACCGATTATATTAATAATATTTAAACTGGGATAATTATATCAAAAGGGCTTAGTTTAATCAAGTCAGGACGGTGGCGTGGTATGTAGAGATCGGTTACACGATGGCAATGGTGTAATGGTGTTGGTTCGATTCTCGGTGAAGACGTGAACATTTTTAGGGTTTTTTTTTATTTTGTATTTTTTTTAACATTTATACCAATTGTTTTAAAATTTTTGTTTTAAATAAAATAATAAACCAGTGAAGCTTCTTTGATATTCTTTTTTCCTAAAATAAAAAAAGGCCAAGGAAGTTGCTTTTTACTGTAGGGTTTGTTTGCAGGCAAAGTACGCTAGACATCCAGCAGAGCATCCCATCTGCGAGACTTTTATTCCAATGGAATGGAGAAACTTTACACGTTGATTTGTATTCTACAGACTCAGTATACTTTCTATCCACTTGTCCAAGTTCGCAGTAAAGCAGCATCTTGTACAATATTGGATGTAATAATAAACCTTATGAAGCTGTTATAAGTGGGTTCTCTCAAACATGAAGAAGATTCTTTGGCTAAAATTTAATGTGAAATTAAGTTTCGTTACAAAATTTTTCGAACCATATTGATGCACTCCTGGAAAAGTACACTCTATGCATTCTATGTCCTCAACGATAATAAAACTCTTGTTTTGATTAAGTATCATAACAAATTAGAGCTTACAGGTATAGACAAAGTGGTGGAAGTTGTTGTAACGTTATTTTATTTTTTGAATTGGGGAAAATAAATGAGAAATTGCTTAAGCGCCAACAACATGGCATGCGATAGCAACACAGTCAAAGCGCTAGCAACACAAAAGATATAAAACACGCATGCACACAAACAAAAGATATAAAAAACACACATGCACATAAGCAAAACGTATAAAACACGCATTCACACAAACAAAACATATAAAGCATACAAGCTAAGCACACGAGCCACCGACATATTTGGAAATAATGCACACACACGCACACGAGAGGAAATGCAAGACGTCGCCAAAACCGAAGAGAAAAAAACAAAAACAATGACAAAAGCCAAAACGATGTCAAAAAACAAAACATAGAACATATGATCGTAAACAGATAACGCAACGCCGCACTATGGGGTATTTGACCGCTTTTTGCGCACTTTTTTCATTTTTTGAAAGTTTATGCATTCAAAAAATTTTGATGATGAATAGATAAATAATAGATAAAAGATCAAAGGTCAATGTTGCATACTTGTTTTTTGTCGTTGTTCAACACTATTGAGCAAACAGCTGCTAAAAACACGTGTTTTGCAGAAAACGAGTTTGCTTGATACAGTGAAAATTTTATGCTTAACTTTCAGGGTGGATATTGGAAAAATGTAAAATGTTGTTGAAAAAATTAATGATGGAATTAAATAAGTAGTGTTTCTACTACGTATGTATAAGAAAATCGCCTTTGTAAAAATTGGCAGTGAGTGTTGAAATATTTGAAAAAAATTGGGGGTTACTTTAAGAAAAATTTTGTCAGGAAATGTCAACTTTGAGGACAGTTACAAAAAAATGTCCACCAGTGTCCAGTCTAAAACTTCCAGAATTTGGTAGTCTGTGCAATTCTTGTTCAAGTAAAGCTAGTCACAATAGCCACAAACAGCCACAAATTGTGCAATTTGGTTTTTTAGTGCCTAACCTCACTTTCCCCCAGAGGAAAAATTTTTCCATGTGACACAAATAGACGAAAAAAACTGAGACTATCGAAGTTATTTTAAAATTGCTGCATGGGCAAGTGGATGATGGTGTTAAAAATATATTAGATAAGGAATTAAGGCAGAAATGTCGAAAGCCTTGCTGTAAATTGTGTCAGAAATGGCGAGAACATAGGTCCAATTTAAACATGCTCAAAAGATACTGAAGTGGTTAGTATGATGAAAAAATGTCTTGGACGATCAGAAAAAGCTTTAACAATTGTATTAGTCGGGTTGAAGAACCAATATTAACATTTTTGGACTCAGAAAAAGGGGGGCAGATGAAAAAAGTCAGGTCAAATAGCAAAAACTGTATTAGCAGATTTAAAAATGGCATCTTGGCATAATGATAACTGATCCTGCAACAATTTGAAATACACATACTTGCAAGAAATCCTTAAAGGACTAAAATTTTCTGTAGTTTTCCTACTAGACTGTTTTTCTGTTTTTTTCAAACTTTAAAGACGTAGTTAAATTATCAGAAAAAGGAACATAGGTCGGACTCCAAAAACCTCTTCAATCATATTATCATATCATATCATATCATATCATATCATATCATATCATATCATATCATATCATATCATATCATATCATATCATATCATATCATATCATATCATATCATATCATATCATATCATATCATATCATATCATATCATATCATATCATATCATATCATATCATATCATATCATATCATATCATATCATATCATATCATATCATATCATATCATATCATATCATATCATATCATATCATATCATATCATATCATATCATATCATATCATATCATATCATATCATATCATATCATATCATATCATATCATATCATATCATATCATATCATATCATAATCAAAACGATTATATAGCATACTTTTTGGGGAAAAACAGGTTTTATGGCCAGGGGCGGTTATTGCCACGCCTATTTAACCAAATTGTATTTATTACGTTAGTCAACAAATACATATTGAAAGCGATGCATAGAAACCAACTTTTGAATAAAGTGCGCAAAAAACCGTCAAATTCCCCATAGTGCGCCGGTGTAAAAGAAGTCGAATCAGAGGCCAGTTTGACAGCCACTGAGAAATGGCTGCAACAAATATATCAAAGGTAGGTTTTGAAGGCGGCAATATTCAAATACATAATATATTTAAATTATATTAATATGTGATGTAATGTTTGTTTAGAGATTAGGGATGAATATTATTTATTGCAGCCACAGGTTTACAGGATGAATTTTATTCAATGTTTATAAACATATATGTGGATTTATTATTTATTATTTCATATCATGGGCGGGAACCAGTTCTTTATATTTATTTATTGCTTATTTATATTTATTTATTTTGTTAAAAATTTTATTTATTATTATTGTTGTATTATGTATATTTTAGATTACTCTTAGTTATGTAAAAGGGAGGAGGGAACAAAAGTGATATGAAAGTATGCGGGCAATGGAAAGTTTTCAAACCAAAACGAAAGCGAATGGAAAAGTACCCGTAACGGGCCAGGAATTCACCACGCGTCCTGATTGGGCCAAGATGCCTATAAATACAAACGTCTGAGACCAGAAGGGCATGTATCTAGTGAGTGTCGTGTATTTGGAGTGTGACCGTAAGTGAAGTAAAAACGCGAAGAACAATAAGTGAAGTTGCCAAGGGATGGCAATGATAGCAGAAAGTATTTAATGAGTCTTGGCAGAGACCTGGGGCCAAACAAAGGTTATTGAGCGCAGTGAAATAAAGACTAGGAGTTATTCCTAGCGATATAGAAAAGACAAGGAGTTATTCCTAGCAAATAGAATAGACTAGAAGCTCTTCCTAGCAATAGACTAGGAGTTATTCCTAGCACAGTTAGTCCTGGCACAGTCAGGGTCGACTACGAGTATTCCTAGCACAATTTAGGGAAGACCAGGAGAAGCCTAGGAGTTATTCCTTGCAACATTTTAGGAGAGTAGCAGTCGTCGGGGTAGAAAGACAAAACCAAGAGTATTTCTGGCGGTCTACAAAGTATCTGCGAAAATAGTCATTTTCGCAGATACTTTGTATCATATATATAATGATTGGCCACTGGATGATCCGGGCATTGATTTACAACAATAATTCTCCCAGCTAATTTCAAAAGTTGCCGCTACCAACCAAACCAACCAAATCCTGCAAAATACCACATAAACATTTAAAACTTCAATAAATATAAAAATTGCATCCTCAACAACAATAAAATATCTTACTATTTCATCAGCGCACATATAAATTTGTTATGCAGAACCTTGTAATGAACAAGATTATTTCAAAAAGCAAAATATCGTTAAAAATTCAAGGGTGTTCAAACATTTGTCTAGTGCCTACGGAATTAAGATAGTTTAGAATTTTTGCCAAGCCCACTTCCGCCCCCGCAAATAGAGAACACATAGCATACCTAATTATATAGCCGAACTGCATAATCTGACCTAATCTTGTTCAAATCGGACAATAAATATCGGAAATTTAGCCATTTGCATTTTGTACTGAATTGCCAAGCAAACATTGGCAGATGAAAAAGAGCGAGATATATTTCTTCACTTCAACGAAGTCAGTCGTGTTTTTTTTGCGCTCTCGCTTTGATCTAATTTTTATTTAATCCCGGATATAATAAATTCTATTTCGTTAATCTAGTGCCGAATTAATAAATTACGCAATCTATAAATTGTAATTTGTTCTTAAACACTTACTCAAAGCTATTATTACTTATTGCTTTATTTAATAACAAAACTCAAAGTTTTGTTGTTTTGTCTACATAGACTTTGATTTTGTGTTTTTGATCCCTTTTAATTGCATTCGCGCTCTGGCGACACACTAGTGTTGTTGTTTGTGTGGTGCTTGCTCCCGCGTTTTTACGTTGCCCCCGATCGCGACCGTTACTCTCGCGATTGTACCCGTCTTTGTTGTTGTGTGTATACTAACTCTCTTAACTTCTGTCTCTTCATTTTTTTTATTCCTTGTGCATATTAAACTTTAACACTTGTGTTATTTCTTGGTGCGTATAGCCCTTATATTTTATTACATTGCTCATTTTAAATTGCCTCTCTTTATAAACTTTTTGATTTATTTATTTATTTGTTCTTATTTAAATTTTTTTTATTAATTAAACTTAAAATGGTTGTCTGCTCTTCAAAAAAGTGCCCCCATCCCCAAAAAATCCAAGATGATTATCTTTTGTGCTGGCTGTGCGATAACATTATGCATATTAAATGCGCTGGTAACACAGCCATAATAAGGGATAGTATTGGAAACGGTGGGAGCCTACAATGGAGTTGTGAAGCGTGCCGAGACGTAGAAATGGATATGCGTCTATTTATGCGGTGGACGAGAGAGGGGTTTAAATCCCTGTCGACTGGTTTTCTAAAACTTCGTGATGAGTTTTCGTCTCTGGAAACTCAGTTTAATAGTTATAAACTATTAAACGAATCACCGAAGCGGAAGAAGACTATCCCTCGGAATTTCTCTCCCGATCCGCCGGCATCTCTGCTTCCTCCGGTTCCGGCATCGTTGATTGACCCATTAACTCCAAATGCTCAGCAACTGATATCATTTAGGAGTCCAGCAGTAGCTGCAGTTGCGGGGACGATTGACATTTCCCCTGGCAATAGTGCCCCGCAAGCTGACTCGATATCGGTTGTAGTTTCCGATGTGTCCGGGCGAATATCCTCTCCCAGGGATATTCCCAATAAAATTTTAACAAGAAGCGTGATGACGCTACAACTAGGCAGATGTGCCTCAGCAGTTCCAGCGCAAAATTCTGTTGCTGCGGTTGCGACTGGCGCATTGAGATCTCTTGTAGCCATTCCACCAAAAAAGCAAATCTTTGTTTCGCGGCTCGACCCCAATACTACATCAGATGATGTCATAGCCCATATCCGGGCAAAAGTCGTGGCGCCAAACAGAGTGGTGGAAAAGTTTAGGTTTTCATACACCCGTGACATCTCGTCATTTAAAATCAGTGTCCCAACAAATGTCTTTGACCAAATTTGTCACAAAGATTTTTGGGCGGAACATTTGGTTATAAAGGTGTATACGGCTAAGAAAAAGAAAAATCGGCTTCCGATTCGTCTGCCTAACACAACTAATCCTTCCATACCCTCTGGCTCGTCAGTAGCTGGAGGGTCAAAAAACTAATTTCGTACCTTATTCTGGCCTATCAGAATGTTGGAGGACTAAAATCTAAACTTTCTAAGCTTTTTGTAGATAGTCTATCTTTTGACTTTCATATCTTGGTCTTTACAGAAACGTGGTTAAAGCCAGACATTTCTGATGCCTCTGTTTTTCCCACAATTTTTTCAACCTATAGATGCGATCGAATCTCAAAAAATGGTGGTGGAGTTTTGTTTGCCGTAGATTCATCTCTTCCTTCAGAAATAGTTCTGCCACATGCCGTTCTTGACATTGAATTTGTTAGTGTCAAAATTTGTTTGAAATCATATTCTGTATTTCTAACTTGCTCGTATATTCTACCGAGTTCTGACATGACGGTATATGCTAGCCATTTAGAAGCTATTCGCTTTGCCTCTTCACTTCTTTCGGATGCAGACATATTTATCGTTCTGGGAGATTTTAATCTACCTGATGTTTCATGGCTTCCATCAGGTGAGTCTTCCTTGTTGATGCCCTCCTCCTCACATTGCTTTGTTGACGGTCTCCTTGAGTTATCCTTAACCCAAGTTAATCCAGTGCTTAATAAAAATGAGAGCTCACTAGATCTTATATTTATGTTAGATTCTTCTAACTGTATTGTTTCGAGGAGTGATACTTTAGTCGTCCCTGAAGACAGTTTCCATCCAACTTTGGACTTGATTATTGATCTACCTTTTCGGTTACCAACTGCTGGTACCCGTTGCTTTCGTAAAACTAACTTTTTCAAGCTCAATGAGCTAATTCTTGCCACAGACTGGTCTTATCTGTACTCCTGTAATGATATGAATGCTGCCATTTTTTTTTTTTCTATGAAAACATAGTAGTTTTCGCTTTTTGATACTTGTGACCCATGTATTGTCTAACAAGTCGCCATGGTTTAGACGTGAGTTCACTAATTTGAAAAATGTGAAGTCTAGATATTATAGAAAGTTCAAAAAATTGGGTCGACCGTCTGATTTCTCTCTTTCTGCTGTTGCTCGATCGAATTTTTCAGTGCTTAATACACTATGCTATAAGGATTACATTAGGCGTTGTTAACTTCAGTTTTCCCGTGACCCTTAGCAATTTTATACATCGTTAACGCCAAACGTAAGTGCACCCGTCCCATTTTTGTTTTGAAAATAATAAAGCTAACGATGATCAGGCCATTGCCGATATGTTTGCTGATTTTTTCAAAACAACCTATTCCTCCAAAGAGCATCGAGCTAAAACTGCTTAGGATCACTATAAAACTGAAGTTTACGTCGCCGAAGATAATCCTTATAGCATTTTGTATTTAGCTTCATGAAATTTGAACGAGCAATAGCATATTTATAAAAATCTGATGGACCTGCCTTTTTATTACTTTTATAATATCTCGACTTAACATTTCTTAAATTGGACAGCTCCCGAGTGAACCATGAGGTTTATTAGATCGAACTGATCTACCGAGAGGAATACAAACTTTAAAAACGGAATCAAGCATATTATAGAAATAATGAATAGCAGAGTCCGTGGTTGTCGATTCAGCTTTTCCAGCTGAAATTATTCAGTCCTCTTACGCTCATGAAATTGAGTTTATTAGTGTCAAAATTTCACTTAAATCTTTTTGCACTTATATTACTTGCTCTTACATTCCACCTCTTTTCGAGTTAATTACATATAATAATCACTTGGAAGCAATTCAAGCAGTTTTTCTGATAGAGATACCCTCATAGTTCTTGGTGACTTTAATTTACCAGATATTTCCTGGTCCCTTTCTGATGAGTCTCCAGTGTTGTTGCCCTCCTCGTCACATTGCTTCATTGATGGTCTGTTTGATTTATCCCTTACTCAAACTAATCCTGTACTCAATTCAATTAATAGATCACTTGATCTTGTATTTGTGTTGGACTCCTCCAACTGTGTCATTTCCAGGATTGAACCTCTCGTTTTACCTGAAGACAAATTTCATCCAACCTTGGATATAAGTATTGACTTTTCTATTTGTACGCCGACTTACAATACCCATCCGGTAGCAAGAATCCGCTGCTTTCGTAAGACTGACTTTGTCAGATTTAATAATATTATTTGGAACCTCCACCATTGCGGATAATCCGATCTTTTCTATAAATTGAAAATTTAGTGGATAAGACCGAAGCATCAGCAATATCTGGTTTATGCCACGTCTCAGTAAAAGCAAGAACATGAAAATCAAAGGATAGACTATCTACAAAGAGTCTAGACTGTTTCGATGTAAGTCCTCTAACATTCTGGTAGTCCAGAATAAGGGACGAAGTTAGTTTTTTGGCCCGTCAGTAGATGCTGACGTACCAGAAAAAGGCAGAAGTTTGTTATTATAGCTGGTCATATGGTCACCTCAATATGAGTCACACCAAATTAGAATTGAATCTATTCAAAAACAATTTCTGCTTTTTGCTCTTCGTGGTCTTAACTGGGATCGCAATGTCAACCTGCCATCGTACTCTAGTAGACTTCTTTTAATTAACCTTCCTTCTCTTACTAACCGTAGATTAATACTTGGTGTTATCTTTATGCACAAGCTCCAAATTGGTGATATTGACTCGCCTGTGTTATTACACCAAGTAGATCTTTTTGTACCATCTAGACCTACTAGAAACTATATTCCCTTATCCCTTGCACACTGTACTACTAACTATGCATTGCATAATCCATTTCGAGTCCTGTCGGCTGATTATAATCGACTTTATCGTGTGATCAGCCCAGAGCTCTCTTTATCAGAACTAAAATCTTCTATCATTTCCCACTTAACTCATAAATAGATGTAGCTTTCGTTATTTGTCTGTTTTTGTCAACTGTTCCCCGCGACGCGTGCCGTATGTCATGCGGTTTGCGCCCCTCGGTCGTTTGGGCGGGAGGTTGTGGGCACTTAGTGCACCCACTGGGATTCACATGATTTGCTTAAGTTTTTGGAAACCCGATGTGATAGACTTTAGCTCAGCAAAGCTGCATACCAGTCAGTCAGCATGTTTGCTGACTGGCAGGCTGGTATGATGCTTGCCAATTCAGGTAACTGTGCCAAATGTTTTAGTAATGAACATATACTGACGAGAGCTTATCTATCAAGCAACATTACACCTTCATGAAAGACAAACATACATATATACTTCAACTGTTTGAAGCGAGGTCATCGAGTAAGCGCTTCTGAATCAAAGGCTTCTTGCAAGCTTCGCAAACGCCGCCATCATTCACTGCTGCATTCCGAGTAACAAGCAGCTCCAGCAAGCATGCAGAAGCAAACGTTCGAACTTCAGCATTCACCGTCTCGGATTGCCGTTTTTGGGATATCTGCTATAAGGGCGGAAACAAACAAAACTTTCTGCTCTCTTCTACTCACGTCTCAAGTATCAAAACACTATGACAAACCCTCCGCAGCTTATTTCGTTTACCACGCCCATCTCTCAAGGCGGTCGCAATGATGAGGCCATCTCCATCTCTCCGGGAAATGGTCTCTCTTTGCAGACGAATAAAGCTGTAGTTTCCGAAAAGTCCGGGCAATTATCAATAACTGTTGATATTGCCGATAGTAGTCCAGTTGAGGGTGCAATACCGGGACACGCAGGCGGATTCAATCATGGTCGCTGACGCTGCGGTTGATTTGCGGCCTGGTTCCTATAAGCCTTTAACTGGAGTTCCACCTAAGAAACATATATTTGTTTCAATAATGCTAAAATAGCGGTGGAAAAATTTAAATTTAAATATTCGAGGATGATATCCTCCTTTAAAATAAGTGTCCCAGTTGAACTGTTTGACTGTATCGTTCAAAGCAGTTTCAAACATGTTAGTAAAAGAATACACGGCCAAAAAGAAAACTCGAGATCCGATTAGGCTTTCTATCCCATATAATTTCTTATCTTCCGGAAGATCAGCATCGGCTGGTGTTCCAAAAAACTAATCTCATCTCTTCATCTGGCCTATCAGAACGTGAGAGAACTTAAATATAAGCTTCCTAGACTCTATCTTGATAGTCTAGCATTTGAATTTAAAATTTAACTGTTTACTGAGACATGGTTAAAACCCGATATTAACGCAAAATTTTCAATTTTTATATGTGATCGGACTTCTCGTGTAGGCGGAGGAGTTCTGATTGCTGTTGACTCGGCCTTAACTTCTGACCAAATCCATTCACCGGAAATTCTGGAGATTGAGTTTGTTAGTGTTAAGGTCAGATTCAAGTCTTTTTCTGTCTACATTAATTGTTCTTACATCCCGCCACGATCCGACATGGCGGTGTACGCAAAACATTTAGATTCTATTCGATATATTTCTTCATTGCTTTCTGATAGAGATATCTTAATCGTCTTTGGTGACTTTAATTTACCAGAAATAGCATGGTCTCAATCTGATGAATCTTCTTTGTTGCTTCCTTCTAAATCTCACTGCTTCGTTGATGGCCTTTTTGAGTTATCATTAGCTCAAATAAACCCTGTGCGAAATAACATAGGCAGATCCTTAGATCTGATATTTGTGTTGGATTCCACCAACTGGCAGTTACTAGAACCGACCCTCTAGTCTTGATAAGATAATTTTCATCCTACTTTGGATTTATCTGTAAATCTGTTGTTTCGTGCACCGATTGTTGGTGTCAGTCCTGTGATTAAATCTCGTAATTTTCGCAAGACTAACTTCATCAAACTAAATGAGCTAATTTTGAGAACTGATTATTCATCCTTATACAGTTGCTCAGACATGGATCTTGCTATCTCGTTGTTTTATGATACTCTTGGTTCGCTTTTTAAGGTTTGTGTCCCGCTGAGGACTCCAGTGTCGTCTCACCGACCTCCCTGGTTTTCTCGTAAGCTTGAAAAATGTCAAATCCAGATATCATAAAAAATACAAGAAGTCGGGATGTTCTTCGGACTTTGCTCTTTACGCAGTTGCTCGCTCCAATTTTATGTTGCTTAACAAGCACTGCTATAATAATTACCTCAAGCGTTGTAAGCTTGAGTTTTCCCGTGATCCTAAACAGTTTTATAGCTTTGTTAATTCTAAACGTAAGATGGATGTCCACCCATCAATGGTATCGTTTGAAAATAATATAGCGGACTCTGATCAAGCGATTGCTGATTTGTTCGCTGATTTCTTCACAACAATATATTCCTTAACGGAATACCGAGCAAATCTGTCGTATCCTTATCAGATAAAAAGGTCTAATTGTATTTGTAGTCCTTCGATCGATGAAAAATTGCGTCTTAATTTAGTAAAACCTGTGTACACACCTGGTCCTGATGGAATACCTGGTTGTGTACTCAGATTTTGTGCAGAGGCTCTATGTAAGCTACTTCAAAAACTTTTTTGTTGTCCGTTAAGTCATGTTATTGCCCATCTATATGGAAGGAATCTTATTTAAATTCTCTTCATAAGAACGGTAAGAAGTCTGACGCGTTTAATTATAGGGGTATTTCTAAATTGTCCGCCATCCCTAAAGCTTTTGAAAAGTTAATTACTTCTCAACTGCAACATTTTTGTAGATCTATTATTTCACCATCTCAGCATGGGTTTGTGAAACGTAGACCTACTACCACTAATCTATTAGAATTTGCATCTTTAACGATCGAAGGATTTGGGAATGCAAGACAAACTGATGTCATTTATACTGATTTCAGCAAAGCTTTTTATTCTGTTAATCATACACTTCTTCTTTTAAAATTAAACAAAATTGGCTTCCCAAGCCCTTTTATTTGTTGGATTCGTGAATACCTGACAGACAGAATACAGAAAGTTCTATTCAAGTCTTCAAGTTCAAGGACCATCCAAGTAACTTCGGGGGTGCCTCAGGGTAGTCATCTGGGACCACTGCTATTCACCCCTTTTATTCACCCTTTATATCCGTTAAAATACATTCTCGTGTCCTCATGTATGCAGATGATGTAAAGCTTTGCTTAGCTGCAGAGACATTATATCACCTTCACGGTTACAGTCTGACCTCCAAAGCTTTGAATCTTGGTGTCGATACAACTTATTAAACCTAAACACATCTAAATGCAAGGTCATGACTTTTTTCAGAAATACTCCTCAGTTGATTACCTATTCTCTTAATAACATTCCATTAACTAGACTTAACGAGATGATTGACTTGGGAGTACTTATGGACCTTAACTGACTTTTAAGTCCCATATATCTACTACCGTCGGCAAAGCCATGGGTGTTCTTGGATTCGTAAAAAGAGGTCAAAAGAATTTGATGATCCATATACAACCAAGGTTCTTTACACCTCATTGGTTCGTCCAATTCTAGAATATGCCATCACCCCAAAACTATTCACATAAAGCAAGAATAAAATCAGTTCAAAAACAGTTCATTCTCTTTGCTCTTCGTGGTCTGAGCTGGGATCTTAATATCAACTTTCTTTCGTACTCTAGTAGACTTCTTTTACTTGACCTTCCTTCCCTTACTAACCGTAGATTAATGCTTGGCGTCATATTTATGCACAAGCTCCTTAATGGGGATATAGACTCTTTCGAGCTATTGAACCGAGTAAAACTAACAGTTCCTTGTAGACCTACTAGAAACTATATTCCTCTAACTGTTCCACGATGTACTACTAACTCGAGTTCTTTGTTCTGATTATAATCGTTTTTATCATGTAATCTGTTCGGAGCTCTCTATTCCTTTACTAAAAACTTCTATCCTTTCCTATCTAGCACGTAACTAGCTATTTTTTCGCTTTTTGTCTGTGTTTTGTGAATTGTCCCCGCGACTCGAGACGTGCGTTATGCGGCCTGCGCCCCTCGTTCGGTTGGGCGGGAGGTGTGGGCAATTAGTGCTCCCGTTGGGATTCGCGCGTAAAAAAAAAAAAAAACTAAGTTAATATGAAGGCGCACGCACTAGGAAAGATCAGTTCAACATTGGCTCGTCAAAATATAAGAGCATTATGCAATGCGTAGTTAGTAGTTCAGTGTGTAAGGAATAAGGGAGTATAGTTTCTAGTGGGCCTAGATGGTAATAATTCAGGCGAGTCAATATCACCAATTAGGAGCTTGTGCATGAAGATAACACCAAGCATTGTTCTACGGTTAGTAAGAGAAGGAAGGTTAATTAAGAGAAGTCTACTAGAGTACTATGGCAGGCTGACATTGCCATCCCAGTTAAGACTACGAAAAGCAAAAAGCAGAAATTGTTTTTGAATAGATGCAATTCTAATTTGGTGTAACTCATGTTGAGGTGACCATATGCAATATCCGTACTCCAAAATAGGACCGACCAGAGAAGTAAAGGGGATTTTGGTTGTGTAAGGATCATCGAATTCCTTGGACCATCTTTTAACAAAACCAACCTAAAGAACGACATAACCTTGCACTTAGTGGTATTTAACATTAAAAGATTGTGCTGACACCAACACTGAAAATTATTAAGATCAGCTTGGAATCTACTGGACGAAACCATATTGTAATAGCTAAGGCAAAGCTTAACATCGTCTACATACATGGGCACATCTGTTGCAAGACTGAAGGAATATAGTTTATGAAAAGGGTGAACAGCAACGGACCAAGATGACTACCCTGGGGCACCCCCGAAGGCACAGTGATGCATCTAGAAAAGGAATGCTGAGGCCAGAGTTTTAGCGCGTTTTAGCTAAGACTAATGTAAGGGTTGAGCCTCGAAAAATCCAGGAAAATTTTTTGCTTTGTAGGCTTTAGCAGGGAGAGGGCACTTTTTGTTCGAGCAGACAGACTTTGTTAAATAATTTTCAATTTTTATTAATAATAAATATTAATAATAGAAAAAACTAACAAAAATAAAAGGGATCAATTACGAACCAAATTAAGCAAGCAAGTCGTCCTGCCGACATTGAGTATACTCTGTACCATTAAATTATATAAAATGGAATAAAACACCCTCGAAATAGTCTATCTTGCTCACTCTTACCAGCCAATGCCAATTGCAGTTTCAGTACAAAACGCATATGTGTATATCTCCGATATTTATTGTCCGATTTGGACAAAATTAGTTTATCTGGTGCAGTTTGGCTATATAATTAGGTGTGCTAAATAAGAATACGATATCTTTAATATAGCTATAGTAATTCGTTTTTCTCCATTCAAACAAACTTCATCTGCCTATACATTACACATTACATCTTCACACCAAATTTGGTGGCTCTAGCTCTCATAGTCTCCGAGATCTAGGTGTTCGCTGGTGATGCTGATCAAGAATATATATACTTTATGGGGTCAGTAATGTATATTTCTGCCTGTTACATACATTTTAGCGACTTTTATATAACTATTTACCCTATGCGTACAGGGTATAAAAACCACACAAGGGTTAAAGTTCTGCAAGTACTTTTCAAAAGAAAGAGAAAATTATTAAGAGCAACTAAACGTAAAAAGAACGCACAACACCAAAACAAATTACAAACGCGAGAACAACGGGAGCGCACATAAGAAATATATGTAAAAAGAGAGCAAGAACACACAAACAACACTGTATACGAAAGAAAGCGCGAGTGCATGCAAGTAATGCAGAAACGAATAAATCAAAGTGTATGAGACACAACAATAGAGCAAAGAGTTTTGTTGTTGGTTTGAAACAAAAGGTAACAATTGCTTTGTTACTATCTCAGCTGAGTGTTGGAAATCAGACTAATTAGCAAAAGATGTTTTTTCTTAATTAATGTTTTTTCATTCTGTCAAACATAAACATAAGATTAATGGATCGTTAGTGTCCATAGCTCTTTGAAAAACGAAAAACATATTAGACATATACATTGTTTTCACTCTTCATCGTGGATTGACGTGTTTTTCTGTGCTCTTGCATACTTTCTTTTATTTTCGGTTTTAAACTCATCGCGCCTGCCTAAAAATTCAGCTAATTACTTAGCAATAATATTCTTAACATTTTGTTATTTCAATTGTTAATTTTGGGCTTTTTGTTTGTTTATTGCATTGAACTTATTCTTTGTAATAACACAAAACTTTTTACAGCAGTGTTGTTTTGGTTTTTGTTGATCTTTGCTCTTGCGTTTGAACTTCTTACCGTTTTTAAAACCGCTCTCGCCAACTCATTGTTGTTGCATGTGCAGTGCTGTTGGCTCTCCCGCTCTCCTCTTTTCTAATTTTATGATTTTCAATTTTTAGATGTGATCGGACTTCTCGTGTAGGCGGAGGAGTTCTGATTGCTGTTGACTCGGCCTTAACTTCTGACCAAATCCATTCACCGGAAATTCTGGAGATTGAGTTTGTTAGTGTTAAGGTCAGATTCAAGTCTTTTTCTGTCTACATTACTTGTTCTTACATCCCGCCACAATCCGACATGCCGGTGTAAGCAAAACATTTAGATTCTATTCGACATATTTCTTCATTGCTTTCTGATAGAGATATCTTAATCGTCTTCGGTGACTTTAATTTACCAGAAATAGCCTGGTCTCAATCTGATGAATCTGCTTTGTTGCTTCCCTCTATATCTCACTGCTTCGTTGATGGCCTTTTTAAGTTATCATTAGCTCAAATAAACCCTGTGCGAAATAACATAGGCAGATCCTTAGATCTGATATTTGTGTTGGATTCCACCAACTGGCAGTTACTAGAACCGACCCTCTAGTCTTGATAAGATAATTATCATCCTACTTTGGATTTATCTTGTAATGTAAAGACTGGTTCGTCAAGACGCGGTTGAGACGCGGCGCCGATAGTAAGGCGGCTTTTAAATAAAGAGACAAGCAGATAGGTTTCTGATGTTCGCAGTTGGATGCGATTAGCCTGACTGACCTCGTAGGGTCGAGGCCGCTTTATTTATACTGCTTCTTATGGTCTAGTTTACATAGATTGCTTTTTCTAAGAAATAGTTTACCAATGCAAGTATGCTCGCATTGAATATGTCAAATAGTGTAATATGATGCCAATGCATATGCACTTGCACCGCGTGTCTTCTTAAGTGGTTTAAGATGTGGTGACCTTTGTATACACTATATGATCACTATACCTCCCTTTTTTATTAGAATGAATTTACATTTGTATTTAAATTTATTCTCTAATAGTGTATATAAAGTGTAAAGTGTATTTCTTATCTCTAACAATTTATATTTTATATGTATATAATTTTTTTTTTTTTTTTTTTTTGATATATGTATATATATATTTACTTACACGTAACGTATGTAGTATAGTATTTTAATTATTATATTTTATTATTCCATCTATGAGCGTTTTAAATTCTTTGTTTTCGATTTTTATTGTGCAGTTGTTATTACTATCTATATTAATTACTTGGAATGGACCTTTAAATCTATTCTCTAACTTATGACCGGCGCTATTAGTTAATAAAACTAAATCTCCTACTGCTATTCTTATTTTGTTTACTGTTTTATCATAATAAATTTTGTTTCTTTCCTTATGTTTTTCTTTTTCATAGTCTTAGCTCTATTTTGTGAAACTTGTAGCCTATATTTAATTTCCTTATCATAAGCGTTTATATTATATAATGGATCTACTTCGTTGTTTTATAAAAATTTATAAGGAGTCGGTATTTTACCGAACACTAGCTCAAATGGACAATAGTCGTGAACTGTGGATGGCGTCGTATTGTAACTGTACGCGTAGTATGTTAACCATTGATCCCAATCTTTCCTCCCTATTGAAATATAGGTTCTGAGGTATTCATTAAATGTTTTGTGGTTCCTCTCTATAGATCCTAATGTCTGGTGATGGTATGCTGTTGATATTATGTGTTCAATTTGTAGTAGTTTGTAGAGTTCATCAGATACCTGATTCTTATATTCTGTTCCCATGTCAGTAATAATTTTCTTCATGGGTCCATAGATAAGTATGATGTTTTCGAAAATAGCTCTAGCAATATCCTTAGCGCTTTTAGATAATACCGGTGCTACTATCAAGTATTTAGTTAAATCGCAGACTGCGGTTACTGCGTATTCGAACCCATTGTATGTCTTAGGTAATGGACCTATTGTATCTATCAATACTACATCAAACGCGTTTTGTGGCGTTGGAGTTATGATCATAGGTTCTTTTGTCTTAATTCGTGCTTTATTTAATTGTAATTTTTCGCATGTCTTTACATATTTTATAACATCTTTACGTAAATTTTTCCAATTATAGTACATTTTGATCTTGTTATTCCTGGGTGGCCACCAAAAATTGGATCATCATGGTACTTTTTGATAATTTCTGTTTTTTCTTCGTCATTTTTAATTATTTATAACCAAGGTGTGAGTGCTATTCTTGCTATTTTCATTTTGGATCCTTTATTCTTGAAGTCTATTATACTGCAGTTATTAAATATTCTGTCATTCAATGACAGTTGGTACCTTATGATGCCTGTATCGTAATTTTTCAAGCTGCGAAAAGAATAGTCCTAAGTCTATTTTTTCTTTACCGATCTGACATACTGTGCCTATATATTGCTTTCCTAGGTTTATTATGATTTCGTCATTTATTGTACGAATCCCGGCACGTTTCTTGACTTCTTTTGACTGAGACGTCTCAGTGATAGCTAACTCATATGACAGTATTTTCTTTATCTCTTCTGGGATGTCTTGTAATATTTTCTTTGCTTGTTGGCGTGTTGTAACCTTGTAAATTGTATTAGTATGTTGAGTTATGTTCTTAATATCGTTGAAGTCTATTCTCGATAAAGCGTCTGCTGTGTAATTTTCTTTTCCCCGTAGATACTCTACTGTTAAGTCATATTCTTCTAAATCTAATCTCATTCTTGTTAATTTTGAAGATGGGTTTTTCATTGAGAATAAATATGATAGTGGTCTATGGTCACTTTTTACTAAAAATTTTCTACCGTATATATATGGTCTGAAATATGTTATTGCCCAGTGGATCGCTGCTAATTCTTGTTCTATTGTTGACTTATTACTTTCTCCCTTTGTGAATGATCGTGATGCATAAGCTATCGGCAATTGTATGCCGTTGTATTCCTGGCTTAACACCGCACCACATGCTAATTTACTTGCATCAGTGGTGATGCAGAATTCTTTTTCAAAATCGGGATATTGTAAGATTGATGGGCTTAGTAAAGATTTCTTTAAGTACTGAAAAGATTTTTCACAATCCTCGTTCCACTGGAATGTTACTCCCTTTTTGCATAGTTGTGTTAACTTTCTTGAATATTCGGCAAAATTCGGAACGAATCTTCTGTAATAATTACAGAACGCAACAAATCTTTTTACTTCTTCTGGGTTTTTTGGTTGTGGGTAATCTATTATGATTTGAAATTTGCTATCATCTGGCAATATGCCAGAGTCGGTACATTTGTGACCCAGATATGTCACTTCGTAACGGAAAAATGAACATTTATCTGGATGCAATTTTAGATTGTATTTTCGGCAGATCTGAAAAACATCTTCAAGATTCTTCAACATGTGTTTTTCTGAACAACCCAATACAACTAAATCATCCATATATAAAAATGCTTGGGACGGTGCAAGTCCCGAAAATGCTATTGTCATCATTCTGTGGAATGAGTTGGGTGCTATTTTTAGACCAAATGGTAATCTTTTGAATCTGTATGATCCCTTATCAGTTGAGAACGAAGTTAAATCTCTTGGCTCTTCTTCTAACTCTATTTGGTGGAATCCTGATGAAAGATCTAAACAGAAAAAATATTTAGCTCTACCTAATTGATCTAAAATATCGTCTATTCTTGGCAAAGGAAATTTATCTGCGACCAATTTTTTATTTAAATTTCTGTAATCTACCACTAATCTCCATCTTTTAATTTCATTCCCTGGTAGTGATTTTTTGGGTACTAACAGTATTGGACTGTTGTACTCCGAAGCCGAGGGTTCTATTATATCGTCGTTTAATAATTTATCTACTTATTTCTTTACTTTGTGTGTCTCTGGGATTCTGTAGTTCATGATGTAGGTTGGCTCGTCATTTTTAAGTCTTAGTTTTTGTCTGTAGAAATTATTCGTTGTTATTTTTTCCTTTTCTAGTGCAAAGATATCAATAAATTCTGAACATAATTTAGTCAGTGTTGTTTTTACTCTATCTGGAAAATTTCCCTGCAATCTTCCTAATTTTTCTTTGTTATTTGTTTCTTCCTGACTTTGAATTCTGAATTATCTCATAATCATCTAAATTTTCTGTTTTAATTGTATCCGTTCGAATTATTATGTCGTTATTGGAAGTGTTTAGTTGCTAGTTGTTATTGTGTTTGCTATGAATACCCCTTCCTTAATTTCTTGATTTGGTATAAATATATCGGACGATGTATTGTTTATATGTATTTGTCTAATTGATTCAGCTCGTGCTGGTATAACTATTGCATTTAATGTCGATGCAATTTTCATTGGAATGGCTAGATTTTCATGGTACTCGTTTGGTCGTAGTACTAACCAATCCTTGTCCTTAGCATAGTCAAGGATACAGTTATATTTTTTAAAAAAATCTAAACCTAATATTCCATCCGTTGGTATTGGGAATGAATTGTCGACTATGTAAAAATGATGTTTTACTAATATATTGTCTAATTTCAATTCTAGTTGATGATGTCCTATTGTCCGTATTGAGCCTGTTCCTATTTCATTAAGACTGATATTTTCCTGATTTTAATTATGGAGACATCTGCTCCTGTATCTATTAAAAATGAAGCAAGCAAGTCGTCCCTGCCGACATTGTGTATACCCTGTACCAACTAGTTATTATATTAAATGAAGTCAAACACCCTCGAAATAGCGATTAATTTCATAAAAAAATTTCTTTAACATGCCGCAACAGTGAACGCATGCTATCTCGCTCACTCTTGCCAGCCAATGTCGCCCTAAGCGCTTCAGTACAAAACGCATTAACGTATATCTCCAATATTTATTGTCCGATTTCGACTAAATTTAGTCAGATGATGCACTTTGGCCATAATATTAGGTGTGCCAAATAAGAATGTGATTCCTTAAAACTGCTCTAATAATTAGTTTTTTCTGAATTGCGGGGGCGGAAGTGGGCGTGGCAAAAATTTTAAACTTTCTTGATCTGCGTAGTCACTAGACAAATGATCGAACAACCTCAAAATCGCAATCAATTCAAAACAAAGTTCCCTTTTACATGCAGCAGCAGCGAGCGCATGCTATCTCGCTCTTTCTTATCTGCCAATGCCGCCTTGGCATTTCAGTACAAAACGGATATAGGCATATTTTCGATGTTTATATTCCGATTTCGACAAAATTTGGTCAGTTGGTCCAGTTTGGGTATATAATTAGGTTTACCAAGTAAGAATACGATATCTTGAAAGCAGCCCTAGTTAACGTTTTTTTTAAATTACGGGGGCGGAAGTGGGCGTGGCTAAAATTTGAAACAAACTTGAACTGCTTTGACATTAGACGGATGCTCACACCAAATTTGGTAGCTCTAGCTCTTATAGTCTCTGAGATCGCGTGGCTCATACGGACAGACGGACAGACGGACATGTCTCAATCGACTCGGCTGTTGATGCTGATCAAGAATATATATACTTTATGGGGTCGGAAACGCTTCCTTCTGCCTGTTACATACATTTTAGCGACTTTAATATACCCTTTTACCCTATGGGTATAGGGTATAATGATGCTACCTTGGAATCATGGTTTAAATAGCTCGAAATGAAGCATCCCATGGTAAGGTTAACATTAGCTACTTTGACTTCACATTGTTTTGTTGTTTTAGATATCTAGGGGAATCTCCGAGTTTTCCGGTGCCGTTATGGCCCGTATATTTCTATCTCTGGTATAGCCGCGGTTGTTTCTGTTTTGATTATCATAGGAGTTTCTGTTATTGCCATAATGGCCTCTATTTGAGTTTCCTCTCCTGTTAATGCCTCGGTTGTTTCTATTGTGGTTATCATTGTAGTTTCCTCGATACTCGCCTCTATCGTTGTAATCGTTTCTACTTCTATCGTTGTATCTTGCTTAGCCACGTCCACGAGACGCTCCGCGATTATTGTATCCACCGTATCGGTAGATCGTGCCTCGCTCAGGTTGTACTTCGTCCGTTGCCTCAATGAACGCGGTCATTGTTTCCTCTAGAGTTTTGTGCGGTATCGATCGGAACACTGTCCGAGTTTCCTTGTCTGGAGTATTGTCCATTTTACAGTCCAACTGACTGTGTATTTCTCTGCCTTGTCTGACGGGATACCATCGGTGATGTATGCCCTTTTTAAAGCTTGTGACAGCTTCATTACTTCTGTCGTATAATCCAATGCCGATTTATTGGTTTGTTTCACCCTCTGTATCTTTGCGTTAAGACTTTCTATTGAGTCTCCCTTCACTTTTCTTTTGAGTGTTTCTATTATCTCACTTATAGTGTTTACTTCTGCTACCGCGTCGGCTGCTATCCCGGTGAGCCGAGTTTTAACAAATCTAACCGCTGTCGTTTCATTTTCTCCTTTTATTTCATCAATGGCCTCTAGTGCTATCAGTACACTGGATAGCTTGGCCGGGTTTCCATCATACTCTGCTACAGCTTGGCAGCTGTATTTATTGTTGTCGCTTCGGACATTGTGGGAGATATGTATGGATCTTCAATATGTGAGTTTTCTAATTCAGTGTCCGTATTGTCACTGTCTTCGTCTGTTTCGCCTAGATCAAGTTCTATTCTGTGCCTTGCTAGTGCTTTATTTGCTTTGTCACTGCAGTCCTCATAGAATGCTATTGCTGCTACTTGATGTACCTGAGGTAGTTCTTTTCTAAAGATTTTCCTTATTTGCCTTAGTTGGTGTTTTATTAATTTGGCATGTTTTATTAACGTTTCTCTCTTTATCTTCCTATCTTGTGTTATACATTTGATGGATTTATCTATATTATCTTTGTAATGCCGTGTCTCTTTTGAAATTTCTTGCCATTCGCACATTTTTTATTGAAATTAATAAATTTTTTTTTTTTCTTTTTTTTGTTAAATTTTTTTTACTGTTGTGTTTTGATTAATATACCGTTTTTTAATTGCGCGTCTATGCATGCTATATACCGTAAATATAAACTGTAATATTATTATTGCCATAAGTACCAACAACACGGAACGAATTTGACCTAAAGTATTTTCTGGGTCCCATGGTGCTACATGAACTTCTTTTACTACGTTCGCATTTGGTCTTTCTACTTTTGATGATTTACCGCCCATATTGAAACCTGATGTTTTGCACAATTGCACAATAAAATTCGATTGTTTTACGGTTTACTGACCTATATATATGTGTATCGGTTTTCTTTCTTACTACATACGCGGTGTTTTGCTTTGTTGTCAAGTGGCCTACTCATATGGAGCACGCGTAATATTTTGACTCAGCATGAAATTTCAAGTGTTATATGTATATATTGGGTATGGTATTTATTTTAATAATATGTGTTTGTATATATGTTTGTTTGTGTATATAATATTTTGATTTTGTATATAGTTTTCTTATTTGTATAGTGAGGGTAGTTTTTTTTTTTTTAGTTTTCTAGTTGTAAATTTTTTTTTTTTCTTCTTTTTCTTTGTTTGTAAGTTTTAATTTTCCTTGGTATTTGGAATTTATTTCAAAATTTGATTTGATTTAATTGAAGGGAATTTAAATTTTAAAAAATATCTTTTTTTTTTTGATTTTATTTTCCATGCTATGCAAAATTATTAATTTTTTTTTTGTAATTTTAATTTTGGAAAAAAAAAAATTTTTTTTTCGAATTGCAAAAATGTATTTATTTTCTTTTTTTTTTTTTTGAGGAATGGATGTTTGTGTATTTTACATTTGTGTTTTTATATTTGTTATAGTGGCGGAGAACTTCGCTTTTTACCACAAAGGTGCTGTATTAGCACTTTGCTGTGCTTACTTTGGTTTTATGGATTTATTGTTGCTGCTGTCGCTGGTGCTCGTCTTCTAGCGCATGAATCTTTGTCCAGACGACTTGTGCGTCGTTCCACGGTATGGGTGGGTTCCGCTGGACCAGTTCCAGTAATGATGCCCTCTTTCGCCGGTATCTCGCGAGGTATCCTCCTCGTCTTTTGGTCGTTTGGACCTTTGGAATTTTTGTTAGTTGGTCCTCCTCTTTCTGTTTCCGTAGTGCCTGAGATTTGGCACTCTTCTGGTGAGCGAGGTATTCCTCCACGGTCAATGGTCGAGAACCGTCAAGGGGGCACTCCTTTAGCGCCTTCTTTACTGCCTCCAGATGCGTTGCGCTCATCTGGGCAGTTCCACTTCTGGATAGGATTTGGTCTTCACTCGTCTTTTGCGTCTTCGCTTCTTGAAGCGGTGCCTTGATCCTTATTAGGAATCTGGCAGGATCGCCATGTAATGTAAAGACTGGTTCGTCAAGACGCGGTTGAGACGCGGCGCCGATAGTAAGGCGACTTTTTAATAAAGAGACAAGCAGATAGGTTTCTGATGTTCGCAGTTGGATGCGATTAGCCTGACTGACCTCGTAGGGTCGAGGCCGCTTTATTTATACTGTTTCTTATGGTCTAGTTTACATAGATTGCTTATTCTAAGAATTAGTTTACCAATGCAAGTATGCTTGCATTGCATATGTCAAATAGTGTAATATGATGCCAATGCATATGCACTTGCACCGCGTGTCTTCTTAAGTGGTTTAATAAGTGGTTTAAGATGTGGTGACCTTTGTATACACTATATGATCATTACAATCTGTTGATCTGTCGTTTCGTAAACCGATTGTTTGTGTCAGTTTTTTTTTTTGGCAAGACTAACTTCATCAAACTAAATGAGCTAATTTTGAGAACTGATTGATCATCCTTATACAGTTGCTCAGACATGGATCTTGCTATCTCGTTGTTTTATGATACTCTTGGTTCGCTTTTAAGTGTTTTTAAGTTTTTTGTGTCCCACTGAGGACTCCAGTGTCGTCTCACCGACCTCCCAGGTTTTCTCGTAAGCTTAAAAAATGTCAAATCCAGATATTATAGAAAATACAAGAAGTCGGGACGTTCTTCGGACTTTGCTCTTTACGCAGTTGCTCGCTCCAATTTTATGTTGCTTAACAAGCACTGCTATAATAATTACCTCAAGCGTTGTAAGCTTGAGTTTTCCCGTGATCCTAAACAGTTTTATAGCTTTGTTAATTCTAAAAGTAAGATGGATTCTCTTAATAACATTCCATTAATTAGACTTAACGAGATGATTGACTTGGGAGTACTAATGGACCTTAACTGACTTTTAAGTCCCATATATCTACTACCGTCGGCAAAGCCATGGGTGTTCTTGGATTCGTAAGAAGGTGGTCAAAAGAATTTGATGATCCATGTACAACCAAGGTTCTTTACACCTCATTGGTTCGTCCAATTCTAGAATATGCCATCACCCCAATACGATTCACATAAAGTAAGAATAAAATCAGTTCAAAAACAGTTCATTCTCTTTGCTCTTCGTGGTCTGAACTGGGATCATAATATCAACTTGCCTTCGTACTCTAGTAGACTCCTTTTACTTGGCCTTCCTTCTCTTACTAATCGTAGATTAATGCTTGGCGTCATATTCATGCACAAGCTTCTTAATGGGGATATAGACTCACCTGAGCTATTGAACCGAGTAAATTTAACAGTTCCTTGTAGACCTACTAGAAACTATATTCCTCTATCACTTCCACGATGTACTACTAACCACCTAATGCATGAACCTTTTCGAGTTCTTTGTTCTGATTATAATCGTTTTTATCATGTAATCAGTTCAGAGCTCTCTATTCCTTTACTAAAAACTTCTATCCTTTCCCATTTAGCACGTAACTAGCTTCGCTTTTTGTCTGTATTTTGTGGATCGTCCCCGCGACTCGAGCCGAGCGTTATGCGGCTTGCACCCCTCGGTCGGTTGGGCGGGAGGTGTGGGCAATTAGTGCTCCCGTTGGGATTCGCGCGTAAAAAAAAAAAAAAAAAAAAAACAAAATTGTCTGCTCTTTTTTCGATCATGCATCCTCCTGACAATTTTGTAAAACTTGTTGCCTGCCTCTGGCGCATTTTCACCCATTCAGAGAGAACGCAGCAATAATTGGTATTCTATGAACTAATATTTTGTGGAATGTGGCTATCATTGGCATTCTCAGTTTCGACCAAAAAATCAGCTTTAAATCTTTGTCATGGCACTCTCGAACATGCCATATTTTTTTAGCCTCCAGTCAATGTAGAGGTATAACACCATATTGAAGAGATTCCGGCTTCGGATTAAAAGTTTCAGAATTCATATCTGTTCGTTTCATCATCAATTACGACTTTAATTCTGCAAAATGATAGCATATAAGTGTTTTTGGTAAATCCATTTTCAATTGTAAATGTAAAAGCTTTATCAAGTGTATGCGGAATAGTACCCTGGACTAAATATTTTTTCCTTAGTTTACTTGCATTTCCGTTCTCTTATTCCTTTTATACCATTTAATATTTATATTTTGCCAATATTAAAGCAGCAAGCACAAGTAAAGATGTGTTGGGCTTTTTCTTCTATGAAAGCTCTAACGCACATTTTCTTTTTATTCGATCATTTTCATCAGTACAAGATAAAACAAAGTGGATGTCCTACTTTTTTGGGGGGAAATCGCGAAATTTTGGGTTTGAAAAAGAAGAGACTTTAACAAACACGACCCAAATAATAGTTAAAGTTATGGTCGCCTAAAACAACACAAACAAAAACAAATTAAAGTAATGACAAAACACATTTACAAAAAAATGCATAAACAAACATGTAATACAAACCTGGATTTACTTTTTTTCCATTGTTTTTATACCTTTGCAGAGGGTATTATAAAATTGTTCAGCTGTTTGCAATGCATAGAAATGTACGTTTCCGACCTCAAAAAAAGTTTGTGTATTCTTGATCAGCATCAATACCCCAGTCCATATCCATGTCCGTTTGTCTTTTCCACCTGAAATATTAAGCTACGTAGTTGAAACATGATAGTAAAGTTTCTAATAGGTGTATGCAGGTCGAATTTGTAAATTTGTCGGACTGGATATGATATGATACTATATGATTGTTTAAGAATAAACACCGTAATTGTTGAAGCGGTATAAAATAATACATTTAAATATTCATTGAAAATGGCAATTGGCCGTCACCGCGTTCGGACGTATTTTTTATCGCGCTCCGCAAGTTCATCGGTGTCAGCATTTAAATCAGTGTTAAACTAAAGTGACAGGGCTCTCAGTCGCCACAGAGACGCCCAATCACAATTTTATATTGTTATTTGTAACTACAAATAATAATACTAAGTAAATATCTAAATTTACTAGCAATGCCAACGTGTAAAGAGACCAACTTGGGCCCATCTTCACTAGAATCTCGCCAGCAACAGCTACAAGAACAACTTCTCCAGCAACAAAACGAGCGTCGCCTATCTATTCAACGCAACAATGCATACTTCTCAGTAGTGTCTCCAACAACCACAACAACAATAAGCGCTGAATCCAAAAGTGCAAGTACGAGCAAATTGCTTACACCAACCAGCAACAATTTGTCTTGGAGCGCCCAATGCGCTTCACCCTCAAATTCGCTTACACCTCAAGTGTTAGTTGGGTCATTGGGTCAATTTCCTAGTTTTGTCTTAATGTAATACGTAACATAGCATCAGAAGGATGCTTCATTAATCTATGGCCCTGATTATTTGCTAGAGGGTTGGAAGGTCGTTCCGTTGGAGATAAGTTCTATCGCATGCTCGGGTTAATGATTTGGCTAGGGTATTCGGATGTGCCTGCAGTTTAGTGGTGTACTTTAGCTGTTGTACCTTTATTTCTGTTACTACACTAGGAATATGTAGGTCTTTCTAAGGCACTGGCACGTTGTTCAATGTCAATAATGGGCAGGTTTGTCGGTTAAGGGTAAATGTAACGTGCTTGCAGTTCTGTTCATTTACACGGATGCGCCAATCTGGCACTTTTCAACTTCCTTTAAGTGGGTTGCTAGCTGCTCAGCAGCCTTGATCGGACATTTGGAGCGGCTGCGAATAGCCGTGTCATCAGCGAAAGTAGATGTGGTGAGTGTAGGGCTTGTTGGTATGTCCGCTGTGTACAAAATATAAAGTGTTGGACCCAACACGCTGCCTTGAGGTACACCTGCTTTTGATTCGAAGTCATCAGAGGTGAAGCTATTACATCGTACAGCGAATTTTCTGTTGAATAGATAAGATTCCATTAGCTTGTGTGTATATTTTGGAAGCGTCGATTTTATTTTATATATTAGGCCATCAAGCCAGACTCGGTCAAAGGCTTGGGCGACTTCGAGAAAAATTGCTGTACAATATTTTGCTCGAATGCTGTGCGGATCTCTGAGGTGATACGGTTGACTTGCTCTGATGACTCTGATGACTTGCGATGATGGCTGTGTTTTGTCCTTTCCGGGTTTTGGGATCAGTATGATTACTTATTTTTTCCAAGTTATGGGAAAGTGACCAGTTTTTGATTTCGCATTGAAAAGTTTGCAAATGTGTTGCACGACGCAGATCGTTATTGAAGAAATTTCCTCCGCTTGAAATTTCGGGGACTCACTTTCCAGTGTGGTGCTAAGAGGGGAAGTTGAAATGAGTTTGTTGGCGGATTTGGCAGAAAGACCGTTTGATGAGTGCTCTTTCTTCGTCTGTTAGTTATAATTGGGTGAGCTTTCCATAGCGGATATTTGGTGCTGGTGGGGCTAAGCATCTCGATGTATTGCCGCTGTACTATTGCTTCTTCTTGTCTAAGCTCTTATGCTAGAGTTCGTGAAGCTGCCTTTAGGCGATGTTTTGCTGCCGGTGATCGAGACATTTGCCATTCTCGCCTGAGTCGTCTTTTATCTGTTACAAGAAGTCCATTTAGTCGGTTGATAGACTTGTGTTTTTCCTGGGTGTGGCCAATTATTGGGGTGGAGATATCAGCTGCTTCAATGAGCATCGAATCTAATAGAGAGGTGCAGAACTCGATGTCTTCTTCGTCGTCCAGTTTGGGATTCAACTTGATATGGATCCTTAAATATTTCTTAAATCCGATCCAGTTTGTTTTATGATTTGTTAGTCCGAGTAGGTGCTCTGTTACTTGGGGATATGTTAATACAGTGAAAATTACTAGCGAGTGATCTGATGACATTTCTGCTAGTGACCTTCCCCTTTTCAAGATGTACGTAATTCCCCTGGTGATAACTTTATAAAAATATGTTTCGGCCAAAAATTTTTTCTACAAATTTGGTCAAAAACATAGGCGGTGCACTTACTTTAAATGACAAAATATCATGGGTAAAAGAGAAACCTACATTTTTTCACCGCTATGTTTGAGGCCTGAGTTTTAGCCCGGATATGTGCTAAAACTAATGTTAGGGTTAAAAAAACCGCAGTCACAGCTCTGTGCATTAAAACTACCGTGCCTGCCAATGCTTTTCGAGCTGCTCTTGTCACTAAACGATTGGGAATATCCTTAGGACAGGATGTTCGCTCGGACGAATCGGAGACTACACCTGATATCGTGGTAACTTCTGTGATTCCGTTTTCGCGAGAGATTCGAATCCACACAATTGGATGCTATGGATTTTTTAATGATATCAGGTGCTGTGAACTTGGTGAGTTTGGGTCATTTACCGTGGTCAGAACAGCGAGAGTACGAGATGCAGGCGGACCAGAAGACTAATTCCTAGAGATTGTCTTCTTTCGCTTCGGGGATTCGTTTAATAGTTTGAAACTATTAAAATGAGTCTCCAATGATGAAAACTTAAACTTATAAGGAATCTTTAAGAAACCAGCCGTTAACCGCCCACCATTTCCGAGGCAACCTTTTATGTACGATGACTACTGCTTTAGCAGGGAGAAGGCACTTTTTGTTGGAGCAGACCGACTTTGTTAAACAACTTTCAATTTTTCTTAATAATAAATATTAATAATAGAAAAAAACTAACAAAAATAAGAGGGATCAATTAAGAAAAAATGGCGTGTACGAACCAAATGAATCAAGCAAGTCATCCCTGTCGACGTTCAAGTGGCTCAAACGACACTAGGACAATGCCTGTTACGTTAATAATAATAAAGGCTAACTACAAGATAAATTAAAATACAAGTTTTAGGATAGGTATAGAGAACTCTTATCCGATTACAGAATAAAGGCGGTTGTAGTCGGAACAGAGAACTCCAAAAGGTTCATGTAAAGTGAATAGAATTTCCAAGGAGCTCGAAGGACCATAATGAATAGGGCTTCCGAGGAGAAGAAATAATTAGCCCGATCTTCATTTGTTGAATTCACATTTTGAACTGACTTTTATTCCTTAAAATATTTGTTAGTAAAGGTCTTAGATTCTAATACTTGGTGATACTTGGTGGGGGAAATTTAATTCTAAATGCATGCATTAATTCTGGAAACCCGGAGTTGTTTTTTTTTTTTTTTTTTTTTTTTTTACGCTCGAATCCCAACGGGAGCTCTAATTGCCCACATCTCCTGCCCAACCAACCAAGAGGCGCAAGCCGCATAACGCACGTCTCGAGTCGCGGGGACAATTCACAAAACACAGACAAAAAGCGAAACTATAGCTAGTTACGTTCTAGATAGGAAAAGATAGAAGTTTTTAGTAAAGGAATCGAGAGCTCTGAACTGATAAAGACGATTATAATCGGAACAAAGAACTCGAAAAGGTTCATACATAAGGTAGTTAGTAGTACATCGTGGAAGTGTTAGAGGAATATAGTTTCTAGTAGGTCTACAAAGAACTGTTAGTTTTACTCGGTTCAATAGCTCGAAAGAGTCTATATCCCCGTTAAGGAGCTTGTGCATAAATATGACGCCAAGCATTAATCTACGATTAGTAAGGGAAGGAAGGTCAAATAAAAGAAGTCTACTAGAGTACGAAGGCAAGTTGATATTACGATCCCAGCTCAGACCACTTAGATCAAAGAGAAGGAACTGTTTTTGACCAGATTCTATTCTTGCTTTGTGTGAATCGTATTGGGGTGACCATATGCAGGATGCATATTCCAAAATTGCACGAACCAATGAGGTGTAAAGAACATTGGTTGTATATGGATCATCAAATTCTTTTGACCACCTTCTTACGAATCCAAGAACACCCATGGCTTTACCGACGGTAGTAGATATATGGGACTTAAAAGTCAATTTATGGTCCATAAGTACTCCCAAGTCAATCATCTCGTTAAGTCTGGTTAATGGAATGTTATTAAGAAAGTAGGTAATCAACTGAGGAGTATTTCTGAAAAAAGTCATGACCTTGCATTTAGATGTGTTTACGTTTAATAAGTTGTGTTGACACCAAGACTGAAAGTTTTGGAGGTCAGACTGCAACCGTGAGGGAGATATAATGTCTCTGTAGCTGAGACAAAGCTTAACATCATCTGCGTACATGAGGACACGAGAATGAATTATAACGGATGGAAGATCGTTAATAAAAGGGGTAAATAGCAAAGGTCCCAGATGACTACCCTGAGGCACCCCCGAAGTGACTTGGATAGACCTAGAACTTGAAGACTTGAAAAGAACTTTCTGTGTTCTCTCTGTCAGGTATTCACGAATCCAGCTAATTAAACTGCATGGGAAACCAATTTTGTTTAATTTTAAAAGAAGAAGTGTGTGATTAACAGAGGCAAAAGCCTTACTGAAATCAGTATAAACGACATCAGTTTGTCTTGCATTCCCAAATCCTTCGATCGCTAAAGATGTAAATTCTAATAGGTTAGTGGTAGTAGATCTACGTTTTACAAACCCATGCTGAGATGGTGATATAATAGATCTACAAAAATGTTGCAATTGAGAAGTGATTATTTTTTCAAATGCTTTAGGAACAGCGGACAATTTAGAAATACCCCTATAATTGGATGCGTCGGACTTTTTACCATTTTTATGAAGAGGAATTATATAAGGTTCCTTCCACATTGCCGGGAAATGACAAGATTTAACGGACAACAAAAAAGTTTTTGAAGTGGCTTACATAGAGCCTCTGCACAAAAACTGAGTACACAACCAGGTATTCCATCAGGACCAGGTGTGTACACAGGTTTTACTAAATTAAGACGCAATATTTCATCGATCGAAGGACTACAAATACAATTAGACCTTTTTATCTGATAAGGATACGGAAGATTCGCTCGGTATTACGTTGAGGAATATGTTGTTGTGAAGAAATCAGCGAACAAATCAGCAATCGCTTGATCAGAGTCCGCTATATTATTTTCAAACGATAACAGGTAATTATTATAGCAGTGCTTGTTAAGCAACATAAAATTGGAGCGAGCAACTGCGTAAAGAGCAAAGTCCGAAGAACATCCCGACTTCTTGTATTTTTTATAATATCTGGATTTGACATTTTTCAAGTTGGATAGCTCACGAGAAAACCAGGGAGGTCGGTGAGACGACACTGGACTCCTCAGTGGGACACAAACCTTAAAAAGCGAACCAAGAGTATCATAAAACAACGAGATAGCAAGATCCATGTCTGAGCAACTGTATAAGGATGACCAATCAGTTCTCAAAATGAGCTCATTTAGTTTGATGAAGTTAGCCTTGCGAAAATTACGAGATTTAACCACAGGACTGACACCAACAATCGGTGCACGAAACGACAGATCTACAGATAAATCCAAAGTAGGATGAAAATTGTCTTCGAGCAAGACCAGAGGGTCGGTTCTAGCAACTGCACAGTTGGTAGAATCCAACACAAATATCAGATCTAAGGATCTGCCGATGTTATTTCGCACAGGGTTTATTTGAGCTAATGATAACTCAAAAAGGCCATCAACGAAGCAGTGAGATAGAAGGAAGCAACAAAGTAGATTCATCAGATTGAGACCATGCTATTTTTTGGTAAATTAAAGTCACCAAAGACGATTAAGATATCTCTATCAGAAAGCAATGAAGAAATATATCGAATAGAATCTAAATGTTTTGCGTACACCGCCATGTCGGATTGTGGCGGGATGTAAGAACAAATGATGTAGACAGAAAAAGACTTGACTCTGACCTTAACACTAACAAACTCAATCTCCAGAATGTCCGGTGAATGAATTTGGTCAGAAGTTAAGACCGAGTCAACTGCAATCAGAACTCCTCCGCCTACACGAGAAGTCCGATCACATATAAAAAGTGAAAAATTTGCGGAAAGAACAGATGCATCGTTAATATCGGGTTTTAACCATGTCTCGTAAACACTAAAATTTTAAATTCAAATGCTAGACTATCTAGATAGAGTCTAGGAAGCTTAGATTTAAGTCCTCTCACATTCTGATAGGTCAGATGAACGGACAAGATTATTTTTTTGGAATGCTGACGTTCCGGAGGAGGAAATATTAGGGGGAACTGGACGTCAAGATTTCTTTTTGGCCGTATATTCTTTTACTAAAATGTGATCCGGCCAAAAACTGTTACTACAAATGCAGTTAAACAGTTCAGCGGGAACACTGATTTTAAAGAAGGATATCTCCTTTGAATAGTTAAATTTAAATTTCTGCACCGCTATTTTGGAGACTTGAACTTTTGTCTTAATGTAACTTAAGACGTCATCCGAAGAATGTTCGGGATCAAGCCTTGAAACAAATATGAGTTTCTTTGGTGGTACGCCAGTTAGAGGCCTAAGTACTTGTGTACCTCTAACTGGACAACTATTGGCAATATCAATATTATTTGGTATTTGCCCGGACTGATCGGAAATTACGGCTTGATTCGTCTGCAAAGAGAGACCATTTCCTGGAGGAACGGAAATAGCCTTATCTTTACGCCCACCCTGGGGAACTGGGGTATTAAACGAAATGAGCTGCGGCGGATTGGTTGTGGGCAGCGACGGGGATTGTGGTATCGCGGCCGAGACAGGATTAGGCACCGGCAGATGCAAGGAGAGATTCCGCATACTGGTTTTCTTAAGCTTAGGGGACTCATTCAACAGTTTGTAGCTGTTGAATTCCATCTCCAAAGCGTTAAACTCATCATAAAGTTTAGGAAAACTAGATGACAGTTTCTTAAAGTTGTCCCTGCTCTGCCTCATAAATATCCTCATTTCTTTTTCCACTTCTCGGCATGCGTCACATCCCCATTTGAGGCCACCTCTTTGCTCCAAACTATTCCTCACATTTAACGTGCATGACATTGTCACACAGCCAGCAAGTGAGAAACACATTATGGGACTCAGGGGGGTTCCAACATTTCTTGCTAGAACAGACGGACATAATCAATAAAATTTTTTCTTTAAAAGAGAAAATAAATCTTTAAAGAACAAATGCCAACGAAAAAACTCAATCAGTTTTATTAAGCAAATTCGACACTGGGATCAAACTTGCAGAGAAATTTAGTGCAGAATCTAAGAGAATTAAGCACTACACAAATACACGAATCACTTGTACGCGAGACAGAGATAGATGCGAGCGCAAATAATAGAAGTCAGAAAATTAGAAAATTATTAGCACATGCAACAACAATGAGTTGGCGAGAGCGGTTTTAAAAACGGTAAGAAGTACCTACAAACGCAAGAGCAAAGATCAACCAAAACAACAACACTGCTGTAAAAAGTTTTATTGTTATTACAAAGAATAAGTTCAATGCTTTGGTTTTGCGTTTGTTTATTTAAACAAACAAAAAGCGCAAAGTTAACAATTGAAATAACAAAATGTTAAGAATATTATTGCTAAGTAATTAGCTGAATTTTTAGGCAGGCGCGATGAGTTTAAATTGTATGTCGTTTTAATAATTACGGTGTTTAATCTTAAATATTTTTAATTATTTAATTAATTAATTAATTAAATTAATTATTTAAATAATTCATTAATTAATTATTTAAATAATTAATTTAATTAATTAATTAATTTTTTTAAACTCTGTCATATGGTTCACAATATTAATTTTCATTGCATACATCGTTGTATCATTTACTTCTGTGCACTACCACACTGGACTCTAGCTTTAAAATGAAACGAAACCTTAAACCGCCAACTACTTCTACTTTCTAAATTGACCAAATACGATTTTAAGTCAACTATCGTTTTGTAGACATGTAGCCGACGGTAGTCTGTCTCTTAGATTGCCACGTCTGACATTTGTTTAAGGTGGATTTGCTCAAAAGATAATGGCAGTCAATTTCAAAATCGTACACTTAATTCTTGCTGTTTATATGTATGTACCCTACTGGTATCGCGGATAACTCTATAAAGAAGGGAATTTTTAATTAGCTACCTATCAACAAAGAATCCCATGGCTCTCCACAAGTTTTATATACTTTTTAACTATTTTTTCTTCTTCTGCCTGGTGGAGTCTTTTTATTTATAACTGAATACATTTCTCGAGTTTTCCCCTTCTTCGCTCTCCTTAACTTTATCGGACAAAGATTATTTACTGGTCTTGCAATCGAACCTTTCTGTAGTTTTATTTTATTTATATTGTCTCCACTTTTGAGAGTACTTTCAATTTTCTTCAAAGCCCATCTAGAAAAATTGTCATTTTTATTTTTAAAATTTTGTACCAAATTCTCATTCCTACTTTGTTTTCCCGACCTTTGTGAGCACTAATATTACTATATGTAATATACTAATAATTGTCTCCAAAGGCCATCTAATGGGATGATTATTTTTATCTTTTTTATTTTTTTCCACTCGAACTCTTTTTTGTTGGTATTTCACAGATTTAACCCCAGTCTCAGAAACACCTCCGAAGCGAGGTCCTATCGGAAGGCGAGATTAAATCACATTTACTGTTGCTTTTTTACTTTTATTTTCCTTCCAATACTCCATATATTTTGGTCTTGTCATACCTATAGTTGTGGCAAAAACAGAATACTCCATATATTTTGGTCTTGTCATACCTATAGTTGTGGCGACAATAGAATTATTTCTTCCGACTTTGTATTTCCCGAAACAATCCATCCAAACTGCGTGTTCTGTCCCAACAACCCGTCTATTTTTGTTACACCACTTTTTGGGTGTATACGTCAACTCCCAATATCACGTCAACCCAACCAGGCTTATTGAAATTTCGATCGGCTAACACATACGATTGCCATTTTGACTTATCTCTTCTTTCTCTGAAAGAGCTGTCATTAATTCAGGCAGCACAATCGCTTCAACATTAAGAATTTTTTTCCACGGTTCTCGCACTTTTATTGCCAAGTTTATTTTTTTACTTTGATGTACTAGTTTTCGGTTAGGACACCATTCACTGCCTTAACTTTTGTCAGGGCGGTAGCCAACAACGACGGTTGTGGCGTAACACACGTATTTACCATTTCCCTTTTTTCAAATACTCCAAGACGTCAGATGATCCTCGCTTCTTCCCGTAAATAATTAAATTTAAGAGCAGGACTAAGATCCTCTGTTTTATCTATTAATCCTAAAAACAACTCCGTGAAGAGTTTCCACTCTTTCGGTGGGTACCTGAATTTTCGGTAACACCGGCACTTTCTCTCTCATACAAACATTCTCAACTTCGACTCCTACCGGTTTATCTTAATTTCTTCCAATGCTCCTAGAGTATTAAACTCTAGCTCCTCTATTGCATCTTAGAACTCACTGTTCGCTACAAATTTTTCGTACAGATCTTTTACCTTTTTCTGTACCTTCTGCCACATAAAATTAGTTTTATTTCTATGGGTTTTAAATATTTCTACCTTCTTGTCAATGTCACCTACGTCAATGCTCATCTTTCCATGTATTCTCAAAGTTGGCGAACTCTCTCTTCAAACTCATTTTCTTCACTAACACTTCCCTTATCAATGACCGTATCCGCCCTAGCAGCGGTTTCTTTACTAGTACTAGGTCTAACGTCGTCTTCAACGACAGTTGACTTACTAGTATCTACATTGCTTGGTTCTACGGCTTTATTTTTTATCCTTTTTATTAATGTATGCCCATCATCAACTGTCTTATTATTGGTTTACATTTCAATAGCATGCTATGATTACCTACCCACTTTGTTTCGATTTCATCTACCTTCCTTATTAATTTTACTAGCATCTAACCCTTCTAGAACCGATATTAACGGCTGGATAAATTTTAATTAAGAAAAATAATCGCGTGCTAAACAATCAGAAAACAACAGAAAGGAAGACATTAGAGTATACGTATATAAATATATGTTCAGGAAAAGACCGTGATGTTGCCCGCCATTCCTTTATCGTTCATTTCCGCTACTCCCCGCCAGCGATCCCAAAAATCTTTGGCCCTGCTAAGCTCCTGACTCCAAAAAGAAAAATATTCAAAATTTAAAAATGCATTATAATTGAGTGTTCACCATTTAAATATGTATATACAAGAATTCATTTATGTTAGTAACCGATAACTAAATCATTTTAAGTATCGAGAAATGCTTACTTCTATTCGTAATTTACTTTGCAAAACGAATCCAACTTGGCCTAGTTCAACCCGCGATCAGCTGTTTATTATGCTTGCACTTTGTCTTTTTGGTTAGGGCATAGACCATGATTAGCCTTAGTATTCCTTTTTTTTTAATATGAATATATAATAAGAATAATATGAATATATAGGTAGAATTAAACAACTAAATTTACCATGTTTTTTTCTTGTTGTACTCACAGTTATACACACCCCGCGATAAAAGATCTTTCAAGCGGTAGTGGCTTCTCTACTACTACGGACTTTCAAAATTACAACTTTGTATGGAGATATAAATACACTAGAGCTTGGCTTTGATCTTGGCGAATTCGGATTTGAGTTCCGGAAAGGAAATTCTTAATGTAACTTAACTCTTATTATACAATTCATTATCGTTTAAACAGTTCACAAAAAACCTCTGTTTCATATAGCATTTACTAAATTTTTTTTTCACTTTCTTTGGTTAGTATTTAGTTCATACTATTGACCTCTCTCAACCTTTGGACTTTGCCTTAGGACACGGACGGCAAATAAAAAAACTAAGGGGCCAATAGCGCCAAAAAAAAAGTATCGGCATTCACGCTAGCATAAAAATTATTCGCACTATTGGCACGAATCTGTAACACCCGAACGGACTTTACTGGCAATATAAACACAGAAAAAAAATTATTAATACGACCGCAAAAACACAAAAATTGATGGCTTATGCCGCTACATTAGCTGTAAGTCGCTTAGCGGGGTCTCCCCCAACAACCAGCTAACACTTCGCCACTGCCCGTTCAGAATTTGGTGTGTGAAAGTCTCAAGTTCTCCTCGTCTTTTACCCGGCACCTCTCTCGCCTCTCGAAGGCGAGAGACGGGTTTTCCCCGGTTTAGCAGCACTTCCCGTTGCCCTTTGAATTTGTAAAATTCGTGTAAATTCACAAGCCTTTTTTTTTTATTCACTTGTATAGAAGAAACAGATAGATAGATAAATGAATTTAAATATATAAATAACAATTAACAATAATTCAAGTTAGGAAGAGAGAAAGGAAGGATATAGTTACCAAAGAAAACAATCCTGTGACTTCTGGTGTGTATTGCATCGCAGGATGCTGGCAGGCCATCTACGGCCCACTTGTGCTACGCTCTCTTTCCAACCGCCGTAGCCTGGACATCTCCTTCGTCGCGAAACTGCACACTGAGGACCAGCTTTCGCGTCTCTCCAACATGCTGGACACCAAATTACTAGGCGCCCTCTGGCTCAAGAAGCATAAGTGCTCCTTAAAGCAGAGCCGCGTGTCTATCAAGACACCCAGGTACTTTATTGACCTCGCAGATTCTATGACACAAGATTCAAGATGAATTTTTCCTGTCCCTACTGTCTTTCTGCTAAAGATTAGGACAGTTTCAGTTATTGAAGGGCTAACTGTAGTCCTGCAGCGGCCAGCCATTGCTTCACCATACCAACAGCAGTGGCAACAACTAAGGCCATTTCGTCTGCAAAGCCTATAATGTAGGATTTCTCGGGTAGCTGCAGTCGAAGTATGCCGTCATACATGACATTCCAGAGTAGCGGACCCAAGACAGAACCCTGAGGAACGCCACCACGCACAGTGTATGTTTTCGCTCTACTGATTGTGCTATACTGTGGAACGCGATTCCGAAAGTAGTCTTCGGTTATCAGAACAAGGTATTCTGGGACTTAAAGTGGGATAGAGCCTGTAGAATGTAGCTCCAAATCGCCGAGTTAAAGGCGTTCCTGACATCTAGCGTGGTTACCAGGCAGTATTTTTTTGTCCACCCTTCCAGCGTTGTCCTTTTATGGCCTTGGCAGCAGTGTCGACAACTAAGGAGAGTGCGTCCACTGTCGATTTTGATTTCCTAAACCCAAACTGTCTGGGAGTGAGTTCTCTATTTGCATTAAGAGCTTCCTCAATCTTGACACAAATGATTTTTTCTAGGATTTTTGCCACTGAGTCGAGTAGTCAGATAGGTCTGTAGGCTGACGGATCCTCTAGTGGTTTATTAGGCTTAGGAATCAGAACAAGGTTCTGAACTTTCCATTAGTTCAGGAAGAAGCAATCCTCCAAAAATTTGTTGATCACTTCAGCAAATTTCGGTATATCATCTGGGCCAGGGGACTTATTCACCTGTATATGAGAGGCTGCATTAACGACCTCTTCGGTACTAACAGGGCGCTCAACTATGACCAGCCTATATTGTACTCTTTGTTCCACAGCTGAAGTGCAAGGCAATAATGTTTCCACAATGTGTTGCAAACGGTCTTCATCTGGAACAGCTAGATTCGTTACCCTAAGTTTTTTGAGTGCCACCTTATAGGCCAATCCCCAAATATCGTTGTCTGCTGAGTCACAGAGATCCATAAACGCCTTGAGGTTACTGGCGTTTATCCGATTTTTTAGTTCACCACGTTTAACTACATATTGCTATTTTAAGTGCTGAAAGTTGGGCCTGCCTCTAGCGAGTGCTAGCGAGGCATCGCTGATGCCAGGAGTGAGTGCAACGCTTCGCTTATAAGCACTCACTCCTGGCATCAGCGATGCTTTCCTACCACCGATAAAATGGAGCACGATGTCTGATATGAACATTCTGGAATCGCATGCATGCGTAAATGCTTGTATTAGCAGCTGTGAGCTACAAGCTGCATTACCTACCAATTCAGGAATTGGCAAAGTCGCAGCAAATATGTTTGGGTTAAAAGCTTCAATCCTATACCTACTCTTTTTGTCACACTGCTCATGAGTGTTTTGGGTAGGCCGCCTGCCTATGTAGCATATGATAACGTGGTGATCGCTTCCGGTGTAGTGTCTGCAAAGATTCTAAGTCGCGTGCTGGGACAGGTTGCTACTAGCGAATGTCACGTCTATAACAGAGCCGTATCCCGCCCGATTGAAGGTGTGCTCCTCTCCTGAGTTGAGAATAGCCAAATCATCGGATGAGGAAGGCTTCTAAGAGGATTCGACCCCTGGCGTTAGTGGATTTGCTGCCCCATTCTACCGCCCAGGCATTAAAGTCACCCGCAATCAGTAACTTATGCATTTCTCTGGCTTCCGCTGCGATACTATCCACCAAATTTTCGAATTCGCTGATTTTTACGCTAGGAGTAGTATAGCAGCTAATCAGCCACAGATCTCCAATTTTGGCTCTAACGAAGCCTTGCGCAGAACAAACATATTGCGGCCTTTCTCGTGCTGTCGACTGCCCACATGTTACCAGTGCCCGTTTTGTAGGGTTCGCTAAGGATTGCTATATCTACATCTAGATCTCTTACCGTTTGTTTCAATAAGTTTTGGGCCGCTGCGCAGTGATTTAAATTCAGATGCATTAACTACATCTTAGGGCTGGTGGTGGATCTCGAGCATTAACTAGGGGGCAGCTTTTCCTCGAAACAGTACAGCCATTCACAAGGCTGCTGGCGGCTGTATGTTGGGAGAATGGTTTATTTTCTGCGGTCTAACAAGACGTTTAATTAAGATTAAATTTCTAAGGCACTAAAATTTTAATTACCCGGTGGTCTTTTATACCCAGACTATTATTTAATAGTTCAATAACGTGAGGACTCCTTTCCCCCTAATTTCGGCACTTTTAATTTTTTCCTTAGCTTCGGGGTTATTAGACCCAAAACTTGTAAAAAAAATTTTTTACGAAAAATATAACGTCTTTGGTCAAAAATTAAAATGACTAGGTCATTTTACCTGGGCGCAGCCATACTCCATTGGTTCCCTGCTCTCTCACTAGAACTCTTCGCCCCTCTCTGTGATACAACCTAGCCTCTAATCGGTTATAGGTCTTTACCACCCCCAACACCACAAAACCTTTCCTAAGTGGTAAGGACGTAATACCCACACCACAACTAAAAAAGAATGAGATTAAGTAAACGCTTTTCAATTCTTTTGCTTATTTTCAGCTTTTTTCCTTAGGCTCAAAGAAAAAATCTTGGCATCTTTTAGGCGCTACTTTTAAATATGCATATATTTCAGTGACACATTAATAAGTTTTACATGAAACTTTTTGTGTCCAGTTATTAAGATATTGAAAAAGCCAAGTAGGCAAAAGGCTTGGAAGGCCTAGATCGTTCAGCTTGAACAAAAGCAGTGTATGATTGACAGAATCAAAGGTCTTATTGAAGTCATTATTAATGATTTCAGTTCGCAGATCTACGTTTCATGAACTCATGTTGAGAAGATGAAAGAATAGAACTACAGAAATGTTTCACTTGTTATAATTTTATCAAAAGCCTCAAGGATTAAGGATCTAGTGATCTTTCATTTTTATTAAGCACTGGATCAACTTGGGTTAAGGATAACTCAAGGAGAACGTCAACAAAGAAATGTGAGGAGGAGGGCATCAACAAGGAAGGCTGACCTGATGGAAGCCATGAAACGTTAGGTAGATTAAAACCTGCCGGAACGATAAATATGACTGCATCCAAAAGAAGTGAACAAAACAAAGCGAATAGCTTACAAGTGGCTAGCATAAACCGTAATGATAGAATTCAGTGGAATACACAAGCAAGTTAGAAAGACAGATATTGATTTCAAACAAATTTTGACACTAACAAATTCAATGTCAAGAACAGCAGATGGCGGAACTATTTCACAATGAAGGGATGAATTTACGGCTATCAAAACTCCACCACCTTTCTGGATCTTCGATCCTATCTATAGGAGGAAAATGTTGTGAGAAAAACAGAAGCATCGGAAATGTCTGGCCTTAACCACGTTTCTGTAAAGTCAAAGATATGAAAGTCAAAAGATTCACTATATACAAAAAGGTTAGTGTTCACGCCAAAAAGTGTGACCAGCAGGGGGAAGCGGAGAGCTTTTTGTCTCTATCGCCGAACGGGTACACTCGACCGATGATGGGCATGTTCTACGGCTAAAACCATCTTGCTAAGTTGGGTTTTTCATCCCCGGGGCCACTTTCCTACATAGTATTGTATATTCTGTCACGCACCATACAATTGTGTACCTTAACGTAAATAAAAAAACTGTGATGTGACCGCGCGTTATTTATTCTCCTAGAACTGGTAATAGTATTAGGCTCTACGCCATCAAGGCTTCGCCTCACTACAACCATTGGTCGTTCGAGCGGGATATTCTTCCACACGCCCCAGCTTCGCATCGGTGGACAATCTGATAACTAGTGTGAGAGTCAATTATTGCCCGTGTACATTTTTTCTTTCGCACCACTGTAATTAAGCTCAACTTAGACTCAGCTTGAGTGAAAGCTCAAAAATGAGTGGAACCTGGAAGTCAAGCTCTAAGCTAAGCTCACTCCCACGCAAATGAGTGCTTTGGGTTCTGAGTGACTTTTCAGTGCATTCAAGACTAAGAAACTGAGCAGTAGTGGGTATAATACGGCCAAGTAAAAATTTATTAAGTGACCACGGTGGAAAATTTCCAAAGACCACGAGGTCTTAAGTTTTTAATCCAAGTTTTATAAAGTTTTAATAAACCCATCGGCCCATCCTAAAAAGTGAATATTTTGTCTGCATGCACCAGACTTTTGTTGGCCGGATTATTTTCTAAAAATTGTGCTATTTCCAAAAAAATTAACCATTGAGGTTAAGCACCCGCCAAGGTATTTGACTTATATAACATTTTTTTTTCTGACTTATTATAGTCATAATATTTAATTCTCTTTGGTCCAGTTTTTATAAAAAAAAAATCACGCCAAAGGATGGGCGAAAAAAAATAAGTTTTTCCTCCCAATGAGGTTTTTTCATTGACGTTGATGACGTCATCCACCACGTGTGACGGCCAGTCACTTAGAAAATTTTCTCCGTAAAATTTTTCCGGCATAAACCAGGATTCATTCGAAGTCCCTATCTTTTAAAAAGCCGTCTGGATTGCTTAAATATCTGCACTACAACAATGAGGTTTATTTATTAAAATAAAACGACATCGGCGAAAAGTATCATCTGTAAAAAACGTACATCACTATCACTTATCTCGGTTCGAATTGGAATAATCCCCAGTCGATTCACCTGGGAGTCTTAATTAATTTTAGCCTGGTATTGGCTAATTCAGTTCATACAACTTGGAGGAGTTCTGTTGGATAATTCCAACCAACGATTACATAAGCGACAACCCGTGCGCTTAATGGAAGAAACTATCAGCGAACATGAAGATCGGCTGTAACCATTTTAGTCTGGTCTTGCCAGATTTTCTCTTCCTAAATATTTAAATTTAGTTTGTATAAATTTGCTATTTGTATTCTATATATTTTTTTTTAATTTTTCGTGGAACAATTATACTTACAAATACCTTCCCATACTTATAGTTATGCGTGCAGTTTATCACCTTTACATAAATTCTATTTGAAAATACTTTAAACAGCTAATTCTAAAGCTCATCAACCGTCATCAGGCCTGCTGACATCGTTGGACTTTGGTCGTAAGTACGGCATAGCCGCAAACTTTATTAATTAAAATGCAACCAGGGTAATATTGCACCCTCAATATGGTGATAACTGTCCTCATACTTAAATAAGTTTAAAAATTCCAAATTATAATATTTAAAAATTCAAACTATTATTAGTTCAAAAAAAACTCAAATTTGACAATTTACAAATTCAAACTTAATTATTTTGCGAACCTGAAGTATTAATGAATAATACCATGGATTATGGTATTTGAAAGTTTTTATAAGTAACATGCATAATTAAAATTCTACATTTAATTAACCATCAAATAATATTATGTCCATCTAAGCATTATTAAATTTAATTTTTTTAATTTCTTTAAACTTCTTAAATACTTCGCGCCAATTCTCGAATATTTTTATAATTCGAAATTAATAATGAATTCAATTATTTTCGTGTATTCTCTAAATTTTTTTTTTGATATACTCTAATCTCAATTTTGCTTTATATTAACTCTAATATTCGCGACAATGAGTTATTCTATCATGAAGATAAACTATCTAGATCTTTCTTGAATAAATTGTATTTTTTGTAATGGAGTAATACGACTCGTGATTCCTTAGGGGTGATGCAGGTGTAATAACAATGACGTGAATCGTGTTTGGGATTTTCCAGATTTATTAGGCGCTGAAAGGAAAATCATGGTAGGGCGGGTAGAGAGCGCGACTACGCGAACATCTTCGTAGTCAAACTATTCACAGCGACTGTTCTTCTTGTTCTTTTAATTCTATTCTGTCTTTGCATTTCATTTTAGGGACTTTCTTTTTTAAGAATAAATTGTGTAAGTGGGTTGGGCATAATTGATCAAAGAACCCCCCCAGCCGATTGTTTTGCTAGCCGCACTAAGAGTCCCGCGGATCGGTTATGCCATCGCCGATATCTTGCACAAGTGACGTACAATTTCAGGTGATTTCCCTTTGCTTTTCTTCGAGTATTTGGGGTTTGATTCAGAGCTGGGTTTCGTTACATATTTTTAATGGCGCCCAACTTGTGGCTGTACGTTACACTAGAAACATTCTTATTGCCATTCCATTTATTCATACACATAAATACATACCTACATACCTGTAGTGAAAAGTTGTAACGATCATTTTTCGTTCTATCGTTCGGCAGAGCCGGATTTCAGGTGTCGAGGTTCGGCACAACAAATTTATATGTGAGCTGGTAAAATAATAAGATTTTGTTGTTGAAATTTTGAGTATGCAAATCGGTGGTTTTATTAATTATTTGGTTTATGTTGAATAATTATATATAGGTATTATCGTGTGGTTTTTGGCTGGCAGTGGCAGAGATTGATGTCAGTGGTTACTGCTGATGATGCGCGTCCAATATTTGGAAACTTTGATGACCAAGCGAGAATAACTTTAGCAGATGATTTGGTTATGTTGCCAGGAATACTCCTGGTCTTGCCTTTCTATCCTAATTACTGCTACTCTCCTAAACTTGCTAGGAATATCTCCTAGTCTTCCCCCACTATGCCAGGAACACTCCTGGTCTTGCCTATTCTGTGCTAGGAATACTCCTAGTCGATCCTGCCTGTGCCAGGACTACTCCTGGTCTTCCTAACTGTGCTAGGAATACTCCTAGTCTTTCCTTTATTGCTAGGAATAGCTCCTAGTCTTTGATTATATGCTAGGAATAACTCCTAGTCTTTTGACTAATTGCTAGGAATAACTCCTAGTCTTTGCTTCGATGCTAGGAATAACTCCTAGTCTTTAATTCGATGCTGGGAATATCTCCTAGTCTTTAATTTGATGCTAGGAATATCTCCTAGTTTTTAATTTGATGCTAGGAATATCTCCTAGTCTTTAATTCTGCTTGTAACCGTCGATTTCCGCAAGGACTCAATTCCACTAATCTCGCAGACGTCGTTCTTCTTTGTTAATTTTACTTAATTTGGAACTTCACTTCTAGACTTCACTTTTGATTTCTTCACTTGTTACTTCGCTTTTCATAACTTTCACTCACGCACTAATTATTTCTCTGGTCTCAGCCGTGCGTATTTATAGGCATCTTGACCCAATCAGGACGCGTGGTGAACTCCTGACCCGTTACGGGTACTTTTCCAACCGTTTTCGCTTTGTCTCGAAAACTTTCCATTGCTTGTTCCTTTCGATCGGCTTTCTCTGCCGCTCATCCAGCATAGCTCGCTTGTTGCTATGCATGGTGAAATTCTTTCACCTTGTATGCGTCGCCTATTGTTCTGCTGAACTCCCTTGTTGAACGCCTTGGTTGCCAACGGCGTCTCCTTTTTCGCTCTCTCCTGGACTTGCACTGGCCCCGCGATTTCCGCCACCGCCACCACTTTTATCCACCATGCATCTCTCTTTGCTACAATTAAGAGTAATAATATAATTTCTAATATAATATATGTAAATTACAAACTAAACGCCTACACAAATGGATTAATAAATGATTTAAATAGCTACGAAAATATATAAATGTAATAAAGTTAAACATTAATGATAATATAAATGTACAATATTGATATATAAATAATAATAGCCCCCAAATAATATTTATCAACCCCCTCTTTGGCCATAAATATATATTTAGTTTAATTAATTCAAATTAAACCGCCTTCATAAGTGTCTCTTCGTTTTAGTTATTGCAGCCACTTTCCAGTGGCTGTCAAACTATCCATCAATTTGCCGCTGACATACCCACACATGCTAAGCAGCGCTCTCACGTCCATTAAAGCTGAACCATACACGCACAGCAACGCTCTCTCGGCCGTTACTCTCCCGCTCATGAGCCGATCGTACCATCTGACGCCTCCCCTCCCTCTTGGCTCTTTACTCTGACGTGAGCCGACTCTCTGCTCACTGAGCGTAACTTCTGGTTTCGTTTGTGTGTATGGGTGGATAATTATTGTCTCGGCAATGCTTATGCATTGCCGCCCTCCCGCTTTAGCCTACAAGCTGTTCCGAAAGCTGCTCTCTGAGCGTGGCTTTCGGTTAATTTCGCATGGGTGAGTGTGTGTTTGTTATTTCGGCAATGCTTATGCATTACCGCCCTCCCGCTTCAGCCTACAAGCTGTTTGGAACTCTCACGCGTATGTATGCGTGAGAATTCATTCGTTTCTCTTGCTTTGTTATTTTCGGTAATGCTTATGCATTCCGCCCACCCGCGTCAGCCTACAACCTAATTGCTGGTGTATTCCTCTGACGTCATCGCGACCAAAGTCCGATGACATTTCTATTTCGCCGTTGCATTATTTGTTTACGTTCATATGTTCAATGTTTGTTTACGAGCATATGATCATTTGGCTTGTCTCTCATGCATTCTCAGCTTGCTCTCTCTCGTTTTTGTTTGGTCTTTGTAGGCATGCGTGTTTCATATGTTTTGCTTGTATGCATACGTATATGTATATTTGTGTGCATGAACATTTTATGTTTCTCCCTTGTGTTGCTAGCGCTAAGCTTATGTTGACGGCGCCTGCGATGTTGCTAGCTTTTGATGTTGCCAACTCTCGTCATGTTGCTAACACACAATATGTTGCTAACGCACACATATATTTCGATAAAATGTGAGGGAGTGAATTTTATAAATAAACATATCTTATGTGTTTCATGTATTTGTGTGGTAAGATGTGGTATATCTTTCCTCACAAAGTTTCCCGCTCTTTTCCATAGATGGATATTATATTTTTTTCATCTATACTGATCTCGTAGCTTATCCTAGCATTTTTGCCCATTTTATCACGTTTTGCATACATAAGTAAGTGCCCCCCGGTGCGTCACATCAACATGAGCACAAAACAGGCTATTGCAATTTGCAAAAAAGGAAAATGGCAACTGAGAACTCTCCAAAACCTCAATACCAAGGCAGAAGCAGGCTACAGTCAGTCCAAAACGAGACTCCAACGCGACCCAGAGACCCACATGCTGCTCAGTTCAAAGATCAGATGCGCAATCCTGATCTTAACGTCGAAAACAGGCAGAAAAACGCTGCAGTTTATCAAAAATGTCAACTTGTAGCTCATAGAAAATAAAAAAAGAAACACAACCTCGCAAAGGTATGACGGAGGCAATATTCAACAAGCCAAATTAAAACTGTTCATATGCACAAATACTCAGAATAGTCACCCAAAGAGAATATGGTAAGCTGAACGACGTCAAAGCATGCGTAAAACGAGTGAGAAAAACAGCTACAGGAGAACTACTGCTCGAGCTAAACAATTCAGGAGGGAAAGCAAGCAGTAAGATAGAGGACGAAATCAGCCAAAGCCTGGGATCACAAGCCTCAGTGACGCAGCATGTCTTGAACTAAGTTATCTAGATTTTCTAGCCACCAAAGAGGACATAATCGCCGCAATTAGAGCATCAACGAACAACGAATTTGGCGAGGTTCAGGTAAGAAGCCTTCGGCAACCTTTTGGCGACACTCAAATGGCAATTTTAGGCATGCTGCATGCAAATGTCTCTGCCCTGCTTAAATTGAAGAGGCTCAAAGTTGGCTGGTCACGTTCCCGATTCAAAGAGAGACAGGCAAAGAGACACTGCTACAAATACCTAGCTTTTGGTGATGTAGCATCAAACAAAAATTGGTGCTTTACATGCTGCAGCACAGATCACAAATTCGATGGTACTGACAGAATATCGTCCAAACCGAAACCTATTGAACAGCTGCAGATAAACCTAAACCACTGCGAGGCGGCACAATATCTGTTGCTGCAAACTGTACGAGAGCTAGATGTAGATATAGCGATATTAAGTGAGCCATACAAAACTCAAAACGAGCTTTCTTGGGCAGTGGACTATACTGGTAAGGCGGCGATCTGGACGTGTGGAAGACGGGCACCAGCGTTGGAGGCCATATATCTTGTATATGGATTTGTACGCGCAAAAATGGGCGATTCTTGGTTTTAGAGCTGATACCTACCACCAAAAATGCAACTTTACGAGTTCGAGGCTATCCTAGACAATATTGCCACTGATGCTAGGACTAAAAATGAAATATTCATTGCATAAATATCCAAAGTCACCTGTTCAGACTGGTATGGACAGATATATTAATATAAACAAGCAAAAGCTTAGCCCTCATTCAGAAAGAGGCAACACTCCTGTTTCGAATAAAAATGCAAGTAATATTGCACGGTATATATATGTATATTTATTTATATTTTTATTGATTATAATAAAGATGCCCCTAGAACATAATCTAGTGGCGTAAGGCTGTCGCAACCAACACTTGAATTGGGGGGACCACGAAAGTTGAGAATTGTATAGTAATTGGGGGCCAAAGACACAGCGATGCACACCCGTTGCTTACAGATAGTGAATTCTAATTAGCCTAAGAACTAGAGACTCTACTTATATGGGTCCCACTGAATAGGTCATTTTATCCACCTTTAATTACGAAGCTGCTAGGTCAGCAACGTATTGATTGCAGGGGTACTCAATGAATTGATAGCCAATAACTACTATGAGAGTTGTTACGGTGCGAATTAATTACGCCCCGCGCCAACATAGTTAATTATAAGTACGCCCCTGACCCTTTATCCGAAAGTCCCGTTTTATAAAATTGCTCTCTTTGCGCCTGCTTTTTCGGCTCAACTGCAGTCGCTGCGACGGCGCAAGTTGAGAGTTATTTTGGCAAGCAGAAAGGGTAGACGTGAGTGAAAAGAAACACAAATATTTCAGCATAGCATACGTATAACGAATCCTTACTTGTATACCGGTACAAACCCAAAACCATACCTGTACATACCTAAGGGAATAAACTTAATATACAAGTACTTGATAGAAATAACTGTTTTTATTTTTGGAGGAGCTCATCGTCCGCCGGCGAGCCAACATTCTGAAATATTTTCTTGGCTCCAGAAATATATTCTTGGATCTGAAATATTTCTTGGCTCCAGAAATATTCGTGCGCAGCAGAATATTTCTTTCGCATAAGAACCGTTGTGTTGGAGTACTTGCCTGGCGTCAAGTACCAGAGTGCCACGTGGAGATTCTTCCAGAACTTTCTCCTTGAGAGCAATTGCGGCAGACGTGAACAACGAACCGACTTGCTGAGAGAGGAAGCGAGAGAGAGGTAGAGAAACACGTGAATAATTTGCGGTTAATTCAACCTAACCACAATTGTTGCGTAACATAGACGCAGCAGCACAATGAAAGACCAAGATGGACAAGCAGCAGTGACTGATGCTAAGAGCCAAGAAAATTTGGTGAGCTCTATAGCATCGCAGGCTGGAAGGGTGTCTAACAACCAGGAGTCGGATGCTCAAACAACATCGACACCTTCTAGAAGCAACGCTTTGCCTTCGTTATCGCACAACGCGATTCTTGACGGAATGTTTGCTACTCGCATGGGAGATTGTACAACGATTGAACGGCCAATGTGACCGATTCTTCGGCATGGGCTGCGCCGGCGCCACCACCAACCGTTGGAGAAGCAAGTTTGCCTTTCTTGGCAAATACGGCTAATTTCAGCAACGGATTTACTAAGCATGCCACGTCAAGTACAGGGCTCCGATTTGGAAATACGGATTGGAGAAAAAATACGCTATCAGCTGATCAGCTGATAGCTGCGCGCCAGGTCCTGAGTAGAGATCTGCCAACATTTCCGGACAAACCAGAAGAGTGGCTGCTGTTTATTAGCCACTACGAGCAATCCACTGAAAGATGTGGAATGAGCCACGAGGAGAATTTAATTCGTCTTCAAAAGTGCCTTAAGAGAGCGGCTTTGGATGCCGTCCGTGGCAAATTGATGTGTCCTGAGATTGTTCCTTACGCTGTTGGAACACTAAGGATGCTGTATGGCAGACCTGAAATTATTTGCTCAAGTGTGCAACGGAAATTAAGAGATGAACCACCAGCCCGATCGAATAATTTGGATTCGGTAATACAGTTGGCTCTGGCAGTGCAGAATTGTTGTGCGACATTAGTTGCAATCAACCTCAAGGATTACTTGCATGACCCTGCATTGCTGGGCGATCTTGTGGATTGGGGACGTCATCGTTTTGCTTTATCTGGATGTGTTGTCAACTTGTCGAACTTTGACAACCGGCTATTTGGCGTCGCAATGTGTGCTTCTATGGTTACGCCGTATTCTTCACCCTCCAGAGAAGCTACAAGGAAGACAAAGGAAAACGTATTTCTGCACAACGAGCTACATAACGAGCCTTACTCCAGTCAGCCAAGGATTGAGAATAGTTCATGTGTAAAATGTAGAGGAAATCACCACCTGGCAGCCTGCCACCAATTTCGAGAGATGAGCAAAAAAAAAGAAGGGATTTCGTAAAGCAGAGACGGCTTTGTTTTTGCTGTTTTGGACAGCATATTGTAAGCAACTGTAGAGCCAAAAGGAATTGCGGAATTAAGGATTGCAAGTTAATGCATTGTACCGATCCTTTTTCGTCCTGTTATTTAGCAGAGCCGGATTTCAGGTGTCGAGGTTCGGCACAACAAATTTATATGTGCGCTGGTGAAATAATAAGATTTGTTGATGAAATTTTGAATATGTAAATCAATGGTTTTATTAATAATATGGTTGATATTAAATAATTATTTGTAAGTATTATTGTGTGGCTTTTTGGCTGGCGGTGGCAAGGATTAATTTCTGTGTTTGCTGCTGCTGATGCACGTCCGAGATTTGGGAAACTTTGATGATCAAGCGAGAATAACTTTAGCAGGTATTTTGGTTATGTTGTGTAAAATTATGATCAATAATTAAACGTTTTGATTCTCTTGACGGTATATATATGTGTCGGCTATATGACCGTTTGCAATAAGAGAATACTCTATATTGTGTCGGTTATTATTATTATAAGGTTGCATATACTACACCTCCCTTTTTTAAGAAATAACGTAGTATTTAATTAAGTTTAATTTTTTACGTAGTTATTTAAGTAAGTTTAAGTAATTTTTTTTTTTTTTTTAATTCAGTTATCTAGTAAAAAAAAAATTTTTTTTTTACTTGTAATTTTTTTTTTTGTTTATCAATAAAATTTTAAACAGAATAATTTGCACAACATTATTTGTTAGTTTATTATTATTTTTAATAGAAAATTTTTTTTCATTAATTCTGTATCATAAATTTTGTATGAAAATTTTAATCATATAATTTTTATTATTTTTTTTTTTTAATCATTATATCTTTTTAATCTATTCTTATGCACTGTTTGTTTTTTATTCTTACTATCTTTTACTACTATATTGTCATTACCTTCTATAGTTTCTACAACAAATGGGCCTAAATAGTTAGGGTCTAGCTTATGGCCTACTTCGTTTTTTAGCAAAACTTTATCTCCTACTTCTATATTTATTTCTGTTACTGACCTATCATAATATTTCTTATTTTTTTTCTCATGGTTTTCTAACATTATTCCTGCTCTTTTGTAGGCAATTTCTAGTCTAAATTTTATTTCCTTAGCGTAATCATCTATATTGTATATAGGATCTATTCTATCTATTTTGTTAAAATCTATGAATTGATTTGGTGGTCTTCCAAATACTAATTCGTATGGACAGTATTCATGCACTGCCGAGGGTGTTGTGTTGTAGCAATAAGTGAAATATTGTATCCAAACATCCCAATCGGACTTATCTGCAGATACGTAAGAACGAATATATTCATTGAACGTTCTATGACTTCGTTCTATTGTCCCTAAGGTCTGGTGGTGATATGCTGTAGAAGTTAAATTTTTAATCTTCATGTACTTGCATATATCTGTTATAATCTGGTTTTTATACTCAGTTCCCATGTCCGAAATGAGTGTTTTCATTGGACCGTACTGAAGTATGAAATGTTCGAATATTGCTTTAGCTACATTACTTGCACTCTTTGATGCAACTGGGATAGCTACTAAGTATTTTGTAAGGTCGCATATTAATGTGACAATATACTCATTTTTACCATCTGATTTTGGTAGCGGACCTATTGTGTCCACTATCATTCTATCAAAAGCTTTTTCTGGTGTTTCTGTTATTATCATGGGAGTTTTTGTATGTGTCGTAGTTTTTGACACTTGGCATTTATGACATCTACGTATGTACTCTTTGATATGGCGTCCCATATTTTTCCAATAGTAGTGTCTTTTAATTTTTGCCATTGTTCTGGTAATCCCTGTATGACCTCCTTGTATTGGATCGTCATGAAATGTAGACAGTATTGCTTCTTTTTCTTTTTCATTTTCATTATTTATTAGGGTCACCGGCTGGAGTAGCGCTACTCTTAATGTTTTCAATATAATATTGCCCATATTTTTAAAAGAATCTATTGAAATAATTTCAAAGATCTTTTCGCTCGGTGCCACTTTGAGTTGGCTGATTTCAAGTACACCGGCTTGCCTTTCAAGCCTTTGGAAGAACTGACCTAAGTCGAGAATTCCATTGGTGTACAAATCGCTAACATCAATTCTTGCTATAACTTTCTTTCCATGTTTCAATAAGCATTTGGATTCTGTTATTCGCAAGGTCACTACTTTCCGTACTTCGTCATTCTTGATGACTTCGTATACGTTGGGCCTAGAAGCATTTTGAATACTTTGCCTTGGCAAAAGTTTCTCTTTATTAACTGCGCAGTTTTTCTGTCTACTTTGTTGCCTGGTAGTGACTTTCAGGACTTTTATATTCATATTCTTTAGTTCGGATATATTTATCCGCGATAGGGCGTCTGCCACAAAGTTGTCTTTTCTCTCTCAAATACTCTACTGTAAATTCATACTCTTTTAATTCTAGCCGTATGCGTGCTAATTTTGAATGGTTTGTTTGCACTGTGAAGTGCTTGCCATATATATATATGGTCGAAAATATGTTATTGGAACATAATTTAGGTACGTTAAATTTCGTGGTTTAAGTATAAACCAATCTTCTGAAGTACTGTAATCTAATTTGCAATTAAAAGTTTTTATGAAATCTAATCTTATTATTCCATCGCATTGGATTGCGAAATCTGAATGAAACAGATGAAATTCGTATGGAATAATATATTTATTATTTATTTTTATTAAGACTTAATCTTATTATTCCATCGCAAGGGATTGCGAAATCTGAATGAAACAGATGAAATTCGTATGGAATAATATATTTATTATTTATTTTTATTAAGACTTAGGTTAATAGAATAAACGTTATATATTTTTTTTCTTTTGAGTATTTGGAGGAACTTGCCCGTTTCCCTGTTCGCTTTCGGTAACTCGGACATTATATTGTTTTGTCCTCGCTGAAATAGTACTGTGCTAGGACTTCCAGTCATTTCAGTGCTGCAATGGATATATTTACCCATTGCATCATTAAAAGCGACGAAGTTACCAGCTTTTAGCACGATTTTTAGCTTTTCGGTCTTGCTCGTTTGTTTCATGTTTAATAGTATGTTTTTGATACGTCAGTGGCATGTTTGTAGCAAGATGTTGCTACTGAATTTCTTTTCTTTGTGTGTCTTTTTAGTTTTGTGGCTCTTCATCTGAATCTTCAATAGTTATAGATTCGGTGGTAGCCATGAATAGTCTATGTACCCATTCTGGTATGTCTTTTCTTTTTTCTCTTTTTACAAGTAGCCTGGTGTAGGCTGTCTTTATGGATATTTCCATAAGTTTTACAATTTTCTCCTCGAACTTACAATTGTTTGAGATCCAGTACCGTATTTCCTTGTATTTATAATTTGTTTCTCCTGATTGTATCAGGAATTCAAGGAATGGTACGTATATCGCTAAATATTTTGTTTCTACCTTATTCATTTTGATGCCGTGAAGGTTTATAAAAAGAAACAAAATATTTTTTTTTTTTTTTTTTAGATTCTGTCTAAATCGTTGGCACGGCTCATGTACCTTTTTCTTAATGTTCGCTTGTACATTAAATAAATTTTCATTAGTAAATTTATTACTGAAACTATTAGCAAAAGTAAGAGGATAATTTGTTGGGTCTCTAAGTGTGTAGTTGGATCTACAAATTCTATTACGTTCTGAACGTTGGCTGTACTATCCTTAATTTTTGAGGATTTTCCTCCCATTTTTGAATTTCATAAAAAAAATTTAATCCTGAATAATCTTGAAAGGTTTAAAAATTAAAGTTTTCATAAAAATGATTCTTGAATTTATTTAATTAGTTTTGCGAAATTTATTATATTCACATTAATTTTTATTGATGTTTTTTTTTTTTGAAAGATAAAAGGAAGAATTATTTTCTTTTACTCTGGCCCTTTTCGCGAATGCTCATATAATATTAAAAATTTCAATTTCATTTTATTTTCTTTTGGACTTATAGATAAACATTTCGCGAAAAGTAAAAACAAATGCAAATGGTCAACAAATTTTTACTTGATAACTGAGTTAATTATATGGATTAATTTTCAAAAATTATTGCTTTGTAAGTTTTGCTGTTCATTATTTTTTTTTTATTAATTTAATGGAAATTTCACTTTTAATTCAAAAGAATTGTTTTTTTTTTTTTTTTACATGTATCCCTGCCTATTTTTGTGTGTGGTTTTCAGGCCACACTCTGATTGGACAGCTTTAATGCCGCACAATTTTACATCGTTTTGTATAATTATCAAAAAAAAAATTGTGCATCGCAGTGCACTCAAAAAAAATGTGCGACGCAGCGCATAGTTATTTTATTTTGTTGTGGTGGGCGCTCTTTGTAGCGCTGTCGGTTCGGCTGCCGGGGGGCTGGCACAGGCTTCTTTGGTGGGGGACCGGTGCAGGCGGCACAGGCTTCTCTATTGTGGAACCGGTTCAGGCGGCATAGGTATATTCGCAGAACGGCGAATATAGTGGTCCCTCGCAGTCGTTTGGGCAGGCTTTCATCAGCTTTGGGATTTCCTTTGCTGGTTGTGGCGTTGTTTTTAATTTTGGCTTTGCCAAGTTTTGTATCGCAGAGTCTGTTGATGGGGTGCTGGATGTGACTTTATTTTTGTTTTCAGCCAATTGGCTTTTTATAAATTCTACCTCTGCATGTAGCTTCACTGAGGCATTCCAATTAATTTCATTTGGGCTGTTTAGTAGCCTCAAAATTTCAGCTTTTCTTGCTTTCAATTTCTTTGTCACACCAGATTTTCTACACATCACTCTACTTTTTTTTTGTTTTTAGTGTAAATTATTTATTTTCTTGGCATCCATTACTTTTGCCTTTTGAGTTTTTTCATTTTTATCCAAAAACACCAACTTCAGCACTTGCACTTTTATTATTTGCTGCCAATCTATTTGCCTTTTTGGCTTTCTTTTTTTTCCCTCGTAGGTGTAGTGGGCGGTCTGCCTACCACACATTGGCACATGGGCAAATGGAATCCCTTGAAGTAGCCATCATTGTATTCCTTCTTTGCTGGAGTCAGCACCTCCAGCGGCTGTCGTTGCAGTGTTGAAATGTGTTTTTTTCTTTTTTTATATAATTTTAATTTTTAGTTAATAATAATTTTTTTTTTTTTATTAATTCACAAAACACATTCGTGACACTTGTCACGGTCGCCATGTAAAATTATGATCAATAATTAAACGTTTTGATTCTCTTGACGGTATAAAACCGAATGAATCTTTATTCAGAAATAATTTCTTAGCTTAGCCTAAGAATTCTTAAGTATATAAACATATATATAAACGTATGAAAGAGAGAGAGTGTAGTATGTACATATATGTTATACAATAAACATTCACACGCTCGATTATGCAGACGTTGCAATTCGTCCGCATGGCCAGTCTATGTGAGTGGCTGATCATGTTTCGAGCTTGCTTATGTTTATGTATATGCAACACATATAGCATACACTAACATGTGTCGGCTATATGACCGTTTGCAATAAGAGAATACTCTATATTGTGTCGGTTATTATTATTATAAGGTTGCATATACTACAGTTGCCAGGAATACTCCAGGTCTTGCCTTTCTATCCTATCGACTGCTATTCTCCTATAATTTGCTAGGAATATCTCCTAGTCTGCCCCCACTATGCCAGGAATACTCCTGGTCTTGCCTACTCTGCGCTAGGAATACTCCTAGTCGATCCTGCCTGTGCCAGGAATACTCCTGGTCTTCCTATCTGTGCTAGGAATACTCCTAGTCTTTCCTATAGTGCTAGGAATAGCTCCTAGTCTTTGCCTGGCTGCTAGGAATAACTCCTAGTCTTTTCTGCTGATGCTAGGAATACTCCTAGTCTTTTTATTGGCGCTAGGAATAACTCCTAGTCTTTTTTGCTGATGCTAGGAATACTTTGCTTGACCACCGATTCCCCCCAGGACTCACTTCTAATGATCTCGCAGGATGTCGTTCTTTTCTGCCGATTTTACTTGATTTTTAACTTCGCTTATAGACTTCACTTTTTGTTTCTTCACTTGGTACTTCGCTTTCAATAACTTTCACTCACGCACTGGTTATCCCTCTGGTCTCAGCCGTGCGTATTTATAGGCATCTTGACCCAATTAGGACGCGTGGTGAACTTCTGACCCGTTACGGGTACTTTTCCATCAGTTTTCGTTTTATCTTGAAAACTTTCCATCGTTCGTTTCCTTTTTGATCGGCTTTCTCTGCCGCTCATCCAGCATAGCTTTCTTGTTGCTATGCATGGTGAAATTTTTTCACCTCGTATGCGTCACCTCCTAATTAGCTGCATTCCCAGCCTCGGTTGCCAACGGCGTCTCCTTTTCGGCTCTCTCCTGGTCTCACGCTGGCCCCGCGATTTCCGCCACCGCCGCCACTTTTATCGACCATGCATCTCTCTTTTTATACTTAAGAGTAAATAACAATTTTTCCTAATACAATATAATAAATTTAATATAACTGATTAATTAAATGATATATATGGCCATATTGAATAAATATAAGAAAATATAAATAACTATAAACTAATAACCCATACTGAAAATATAAATGTAAATTACATATAAATAAACGATAATGTTTCCCAATTAACATTAATTCACCCCTTTTTGTTGTAATTTAATTTGATTTTATTCAAATTAACCGCCTTCATAAATCTCTCTTCGTTTTAGTTATTGAGAATTCGTTTTAGTTGTTGCAGCCACTTTCCAGTGGCTGTCAAACTATCCATCAATTTGCCGCCGATACACCCACACATGTTAAGCGGCGCACTCTCGGCCGTTACTCTCCCGCTCACGAGCCGATCGTATACTCTGAGCGCAATTCTTGGTTTCGTTTTTCGGCAATGCTTATGCATTGCCGCCCTCCCGCTTTAGCCTACAAACTACCGCTCTCTGAGCGTAGCTTCGGTTGTGTTCGTGTGTATGTGTAAGTTTAATATTTCGGCAATGCCTATGCATTGCCGCCCTCCCGCTTTAGCCCACGAGCTGTTCATAGTTCTCATGCGTGAGAATTTTTCTTTTCTTTTTGTTCTTCTTATTTTCGGTAATGCTTTATGCATTCCGCCCGCCCGTATCAGCCTACAACTTAACTGCTGGTGCATTCCTCTGACGTCATCGCAACAAAGTCCGATGACATTTCTATTCCGCCGTTGCATTATTTGCTTACGATCATATGTTCGATGTTTGTTTACGAGCATATGATCGTTTACTTTGACTCTCACGCATTCTCAGCTCGCTCTCTCGTTTTATTTGTGTCGTTGTAGACATGCGTGTTTTATATGTTTCAGTTGTATGCATGCGTGTTTTATATGTTTTAGTTGTATGCATGCGTATATGTATATTTGTGTACATGAATATTTTAAATTTCCCACGTATGTTGCTGGCGCTCAGCTTATGTTGCTAAGCTCTCGCCATGTTGCTAACATACGTTTGCACATATTGGCTGGGCGTGCCACATTATGTACATCATGTACACTCATATTTCGCTAAAATGTGAGGGAGTGATTTATAAATAATATAGCTTATGTGTTTCATGTATCTGTGTGGTAATATGTATTATTAAGCATATATTATGTATTTCATGTATTTGTGTGGTAAGATGTATTATATCTTTCCTCACATTCCCCCCTTTCTTCGGGAGACCAATGCTTCCCCTCCCTCTACATTTATGTTTATGTCGCTTATTAATTCTGTTTTTTTTTCATTTATATGTATTATTCATATATTATTTTTTTTTTGTTTGCTTTTAAGAAATTTTTTTTTTGTTTGGCTCGGCTCGCATCTTTTTTGTTGGCCATTGGAGGAATATTCCCAAAATTCCATGTTTTTCTCCTAAGCCTAACTTATTCCCTACACTTCAATATTTTCTCCTAACCTACCGTATTTAATTGACTAACCTTAATCCTAGAGCACCTCCTCCAACACCCGTGCTCTTTCCCTCGCCATCCGAATGCGGTATCGCATTCGGCCGACCCACATTACTTGCGACTGACGGGATCCCCCGCCCATCGCCTGTACCGCAACTACGATGGCGAGTGGCCACTCTACCTCCTCAATCTCGCGCCACCGTTGCTGCCTCGTAGGCAATGGCACCGACCGCTGCCTATTTAACATCGGCCTCTTTGGTGCTTACCGCTCGTCGGGTGCCGACATTTGTCGCGCCAGTCGCCGCGGGTCCCGTGTGGGTTGTTCCGTGTGCCCTTTTTGGCCCTGGGAGGCTATCGGCTGTTGCTGTTGTTGTGGCTGAGGCCCTTTTTGGCCCAGGCAGGCATCAGTCTGTTGGTGGTGTTGCGCCGGTTCCGCCCATTCGTAAACGGTGGTGGCCCGGTGTATCCACACGTCGCCCTGGCGCACCGACTCCATCCACTGGTCACGCCGTGGTGGCCCAGGGATGTTGTCGGCGGCCGCTTCATTCATCGTGGGCTCCTCCTGCCAGTATTCTGGCTCCGGAGACTCCTCGACGCTGCTGTGCGGCTCGCAATATTCGTGCCAGAATTCTGGATTTACATCCGGCTCCGGTGGTGTAGTGCCCTCCGGCATACAATATTCGGCATAAAATGCCTGATTTACGCTTATGTGAGGCGTTGGTGGCCTTGCTGGTTGCCACTGCTCCGCCTCCTCGTCGCTCTCAGATGACACATCAATGACCTCATGTATCACTTCCTCCTCCGCCTGTCTCCCTACACGCATTCCCATCCTCTCCAATTCTTCCTCCACTTCGGCAAATAGCCCCGCCAGGCTGTCGGCGACTATGCCCTCATCCTCCTCTATCTCTTCCTCCACCACCATTTCATCCTCTTCCTCTTCATCCTCACTCCCCACGTCCTCTTCGTCTCCCTCGTCGGAAGAGATGACGATGACCGGCCCATCAGGTACCGGCTCATCGCCATCGGACTCCTCTTCCGACACTTCCTCTTCCGGGACATATGGCGATGCCATTAATTGCAAAGCCTCTTCATCAATTTCCTTTTGCATCTTACGTCCACTCATGGTGCTTGATTTTTCTAAAGTGATTTTAGTTTCCAGCAGCGTTGACCGCGAAACCTCGCATTGCCTCTGCTCAAACGCTGCTTATGCATTTTCGGCTCTTGTTGTAATTCGTGTGCATTATCGCCCACGCATCCACGAGTGCATTTCGTATGTACTCACAACGGTGCGTGTGAGTGCTCTCTCGTAGATTCTCCGCTTTCTCAATTTGTATACGCCTTTTGAATGCCATTTCTCTTTTATGCATATTGACTGCGTGCGTGCATTTCACACCTACACTATGCGTGTGAGCGCTCTCTCGCGAATTCGCTGCACCTGTTGTGGTTATACTTTCTCAATTTATATACGATTTTGGTATTGCGGATGCAATTTCTCTTTTCTTTTATGCGTATTCGTATAAATCGACCAATCGCGGATCTTCATTTCCTTGCTCTCTTTACTTCTTTTTTTTTTTTAATATATCATCTGAGTGCATGCGATCCCTACAGTTTTAGAGCCATTGTCTTTTTCGAATTTTCTGCATATGATGATGTTGCTGTACCCTTCTGATTTTGTTGTGTTTTTATACATGTATATATGTATTTCTTTGTTTTCTTTTTTTTTTTCTTGAGTTTTATATTTGCATATATATATATATTGTATTGTATATATAGCATGATATGCTCAAACAACTGTATATATATGTATTGTATGTATAGTATACTTTGTTATTTTGATATTCTTCTGTATATCTCTTATTTTATACATACCAATATGTTTACAAAAACAAATATACATGTATAAAAATTATTTTCGTGGCATTTTCTCCTTGTCCTTTTCCAGAATTATATTTCTTGTTGGTCATCTGTGTTTGCCCCTGGCATTGCCTGCGCTTTTAATTCGCTTATGTGGGCCGTTCTTGATTTTCCGCTCACTATATGTATCAATTTACATATTACAGGTGATGTAAATCCTTTTATCTTATATGGCCCTCCATATCGCGGCGCCAATTTTGCCGCAAATCCTTCCGCTGCATTTGACAGGTAATGTTCCTTTGCCCATACTATATCTCCGATTCGTGGCCTCCATTCTCGTCGTCTCAGGTTGTAATGCCTTGCCTGGTCTTGTGCCGCCTTTTCCAGATTTCTACGTACTAGCGTACCTATCTCTTTACTACGCTTTTCCATATCTTGAAGTTTGTGGTCCGGCTTGCCTGTTCCTGTCGTTAGCGTATCATATATTGCTCCAGGCAATCTCGACTCTCTTCCCTGAGTTATGGTCATTGCTGTATATCCTGTTGCATCTGACACGCTGGAGTTCACGGCCAGCATTAGTTCAGGCCACAATTCGTCCCATCTTCGCTGGTTCCCTTCTGCAAATTGGGCGATCATTGTTTTGACCGTTCTGTTTGTCCTTTCAGTTGGATTTTCTTGTGGCGTATAGCGTGCTGTTAATTGGTGGGTGCATCCCCATTCCTGTAGCATTTTTTTAAATATTTTGCTTACAAATTGTACACCATTATCTGTTATTACTACCTTCGGTACCCCGAATCTGCATAGTACTCGTTCTCTGAACGCCTTGACCAAGTTTTCTGCTGACGCTTTCCTCATTGGTATTAATTCAGTCCATTTTGAGAATCTGTCTATTATTACAAGTAAAACAGAATTGCCATGTTTTGATCTTGGTAGTGGACCGACAAAATCTGCGCACACGGTTGCCCATGGTTCTTCGGGAATTTGGGTCAACATACGTCTAGCTGCCTGTTGTTGACTTGATTTATACATTTGGCAACTTTCGCATTTATTTACGTATGTACAAATGTCCCTTTGCATTCCCGGCCAGTAGTATCTTGCCGCCACTCGCGCAATTGTTTTCCTTGAGCCTGTATGTCCTGCCGTCGGAGTGTTGTGGTTTTCATTTATTACCTGCTGTCTCAGTGTTTTTGGAACGCACAGTTTCCACGCTACTACGTCTTCGTTGCCCGCTCTGTGAGGTATGTTGCGATACAATTGCCCGTTCTCGGATAAGTAATCTGTATACTTTTGCGGATTGCTTTTAATCTTTTTATACATTTCACTTATCCATTCACATCCATTGTTCGCTTGCCTGACTCTTATGCTGTTGTCTTCCATTCGTCGACACGTCTCCAATGGCTGCCTTGACAGTGCATCTGCCACAATGTTTAATTTGCCTCTGCGGTACGTTATTTCGAAGTCGTATTGCTGCAATTCCAATGCCCACCTTGCGATTCGCCCTGTAGGACTTTCAATACTATTCAGCCACTTAAATGCCATGTGATCTGTTACCACTTTGAAATGGTAACCTTCCAAGTATGGTTTTAGTTTTCTGACTGCCCATACTATTGCCGAGCATTCCTTTTCTGTGGCTGAATAGTTTTCTTCTGCCTGATTTAGAGTCCTACTGGCATAGGATATGACTCGTTCCCCTTCCTCCGTGTTCTGTGTCAGAATTGCCCCTACTCCGTAATTGCTTGCATATGTTTGGAGTACGAACATCTTTGAGAAGTCTGGGCAAGTCAATACTGGATCGGCTACTACTTTTTCTTTCACAATATCGAATGCCTCCTGGTGTTTCTCTTCCCATATCCATTTCGTTTTCTTCTTTAACAGGGAGTTCAACGGTTGCACCAGTGTTGCGAATCCTGGAACGAATCTTCTGTACCATGATGCCACGCCTAGGTATTGCCGAAGCTCTTTCGTGTTCTTCGGAGGCTTTAATTCGGCTATAGCAGCTACCTTATCCGGATCTGTACCAATTCCCTGCTCTGTTACTCGATGGCCTAGGAATCGTAGTTCTTTTCGAAAGAATTGGCATTTCTCTGGATTTATCCGCAGGTTTGCTTCTTTCAGCCTCCTGAACACTTCTCGTAGGTGTGCCTTGTGTTCCTCTACGGTTCGACTAATATTAATAATTATTATATCGTCTTGGTAGGCAAATGCATGCGGCATCATTTCTGGTCCTATCACCATATCCAAAGCCCTCTGAAATGTTGCTGAGGCCGAGTGTAACCCAAATGGCATTACTTTCCATTGGTACAGTCCTTTGCCGGGTACAGTAAACGCCGTCATTTTCCTGCTGTTTACTTCCAACGGGATTTGCCACTATCCATCCTTCAAATCTAGACTGCTGATATACCTCGCCTCTCGCAACTGATCCAATATGTAGTCTATTCTTGGCATTGGGTACGCGTCCTTTATTGACTTTGCATTTATTTGTCTGAAGTCAACACACAGCCTCCACTTCCCCGTCTGCTTCTTCTTCACCATTACTATTGGTGAGCTCTACGGGCTGTTTGACCGCTCGATGTATCCCATTGCCATTAACTCATCGACCTTTTCATTTATGATGCCTTGCATCTTCGGGTTCTTTGGGTAATATCTTTGCTTTATTGGCTTATCATCGCACATTGTGATTGTGTGCATGCCTACGTTTGACGTTCCTGTTATTTTCGCCAATTCTGCCAGTTATTGTTTTATAAAATCCCCCACTTCCGTTTCTGGTGCATCTGTTACTATTGCAGTTGATATTCTTTCGGTCAGCTTACCGTTCAATCTACACCTTGGAGGGATATTTATTGCATGGCCTGCACACTTAATCGTAGCTCCCATCTCTTTTATGAAATTCCAGCCCAACACTATAGCGTCGATTCCACCTGGGAGAACTAGAAATGACATTTTAATTCTCTCGTTCCCAAGCTGCACGTTCGCGATCCATTGCCATGTTATTTCTTTGGTCGCGCCGTCAGCTAGTCGTACTTGTTTTCTTGTTTGGGTGAGATATGCCTGTTTTCCTAACTTCTCCACTAGGCCTTGGCTGACAAAGCTGCTGGTGGCACCTGAGTCCACCGTTGCCTGCATTGACATTCCCTCGATGCTAATCTCCGCTGATAGTTGGCTCTCTTCTTCTAATAGCTTTTGTATTAGTTTCTGGGAGCTGTCGGCACCGGTCCCTGCTCGCCCCTTGTAGGCTGGAACCGGTTTGCGTTTCCCGCCGCCATACAGCAGTTTATTGATCGTTTCCCGATCCTTCCACACACCCAACAGAATAGTAGTTTTCTGTTGTTGCATTCTCTGGCCCAGTGTCCCGCGCCGCCACATCGCCTGCACGCCTGTGATGGGTTTTGAATCCATCCTTGGGCGTCATTGTTCGCAACCCTTCTTTGTGCTGGCACCGGTGGTTCATCATCCAGACATCGCCTGCACATTGTGTCTCGTCTGTCCTGTACCATTGGCCGTCTTGAGATGTGCATCGGAATATTGAACCGCTCTTTTTGAGCCTCTCGGTGGAATTTACGCCTTTCTTGTTCCAACATTTCGAACTCATCAGCCAGCTGCATTAAGTCATCCAGCGTTCGTATGTGGTGTGGGCTTATGAATACTCTAAGGTCCGGATTGCAGTTCTCTAAAATTATTTCTAGCTGCTCATTTTCCGGGCATTTCAATGGTCGCATCATTGTTTGCATTTCGACCATGAAATCCTTAAATGCTTCGTTCCACATTTGTTTTCTAGCCTTTACTTGGTCCGCTAGTTTATTAAAGTAACCCCTCGGTAGGAAATACTTTTTTAATGCCACTGTGAACTCCTCCCATGATGACCAATGCCTATTGTTCGCGACGTACCACTTAAGAGCTTTGTCTTTCAAAAGTGGCTCTCGGTATCAAATTTATGTCTAGCCCGTACATGTCGGCTGACCATTCGACTTGCTCGAGGAATTCTAATGGTTTTGAACCACCGTCGAACCTGAATGTCCACTCTCTTACTTGCTTGGCTACCCTCGGGTACTCACTTGTCGAGACGGATGTTTTGCCTTTATGGTCTTCTGAATCCCTTTTGTGCATTTTTGGGTCTTCATATAATGTTTGTTGTTGTTTTTGTGGACCCTCCAATGCACCGACACTTCCCCATCTGGGCGGTGTTAGTGTTGGAACTGCCAATTTTGCTAAGTCCACCGCCGGAGTAGCTTTTGCTACTTTTGCAAACTTTCCTGCCATTTTAGCAATCCATTCTTGCCATATTGAGTCTTCCTCGTGTGCTTCTACCCAGTCTCCAAATTGTTTCCGCATTTCCTCGACGGTTCCGGTCATCGAAATTCCACATGTTCCGCCTGCTTTTATCAACTCCTCCTTCTTCATGTAGTATATCCACGATTTTGTCATTTTGTACTACTCTCGGTTTGTACTTTCGCCGCAACAGAAAAATAAATCTATTTTGTATTGTTTTCTTTGGAACAAAAGGATATTTCGCAGCGAAATTATATTTTACTCTGTGTGGATTTTGCAGAACTAATTAATGATTCTGTTACCGTTTATTCGAGCCGTTTTTGCATATCACGATGTATAAAAAAAAAATTGTAAATTTTTTTTTTTTTTGATTTGTTATTTATATTTTTCAACTTTGTCTTTGTTATCCTTTTCACCAGTTAAGCACATTGGGCGCCAGTTGTAACGATCCTTTTTCGTCCTGTTATTCGGCAGAGCCGGATTTCAGGTGTCGAGGTTCGGCACAACAAATTTATATGTGCGCTGGTGAAATAATAAGATTTGTTGTTGAAATTTTGAATATGTAAATCAATGGTTTTATTAATAATATGGTTGATATTAAATAATTATTTGTAAGTATTATTGTGTGGCTTTTTGGCTGGCGGTGGCAAGGATTAATTTCTGTGTTTGCTGCTGCTGATGCACGTCCGAGATTTGGGAAACTTTGATGATCAAGCGAGAATAACTTTAGCAGGTATTTTGGTTATGTTGCCAGGAATACTCCAGGTCTTGCCTTTCTATCCTATCGACTGCTATTCTCCTATAATTTGCTAGGAATATCTCCTAGTCTGCCCCCACTATGCCAGGAATACTCCTGGTCTTGCCTACTCTGCGCTAGGAATACTCCTAGTCGATCCTGCCTGTGCCAGGAATACTCCTGGTCTTCCTATCTGTGCTAGGAATACTCCTAGTCTTTCCTATAGTGCTAGGAATAGCTCCTAGTCTTTGCCTGGCTGCTAGGAATAACTCCTAGTCTTTTCTGCTGATGCTAGGAATACTCCTAGTCTTTTTATTGGCGCTAGGAATAACTCCTAGTCTTTTCTGCTGATGCTAGGAATACTTTGCTTGACCGCCGATTCCCCCCAGGACTCACTTCTAATGATCTCGCAGGATGTCGTTCTTTTCTGCCGATTTTACTTGATTTTTAACTTCGCTTATAGACTTCACTTTTTGTTTCTTCACTTGGTACTTCGCTTTCAATAACTTTCACTCACGCACTGGTTATCCCTCTGGTCTCAGCCGTGCGTATTTATAGGCATCTTGACCCAATTAGGACGCGTGGTGAACTTCTGACCCGTTACGGGTACTTTTCCATCAGTTTTCGTTTTATCTTGAAAACTTTCCATCGTTCGTTTCCTTTTTGATCGGCTTTCTCTGCCGCTCATCCAGCATAGCTTTCTTGTTGCTATGCATGGTGAAATTCTTTCACCTCGTATGCGCCACCTCCTAATTAGCTGCATTCCCAGCCTCGGTTGCCAACGGCGTCTCCTTTTCGGCTCTCTCCTGGTCTCGCGCTGGCCCCGCGATTTCCGCCACCGCCGCCACTTTTATCCACCATGCATCTCTCTTTTTATACTTAAGAGTAAATAACAATTTTTCCTAATACAATATAATAAATTTAATATAACTGATTATTAAATGATATATATGGCCATATTGAATAAATATAAGAAAATATAAATAACTATAAACTAATAACCCATACTGAAAATATAAATGTAAATTACATATAAATAAACGATAATGTTTCCCAATTAACATTAATTCACCCCTTTTTGTTGTAATTTAATTTGATTTTATTCAAATTAACCGCCTTCATAAATCTCTCTTCGTTTTAGTTATTGAGAATTCGTTTTAGTTGTTGCAGCCACTTTCCAGTGGCTGTCAAACTATCCATCAATTTGCCGCCGATACACCCACACATGTTAAGCGGCGCTCTCTCGGCCGTTACTCTCCCGCTCAATGCTTATGCATTGCCGCCCTCCCGCTTTAGCCTACAAACTACCGCTCTCTGAGCGTAGCTTCGGTTGTGTTCGTGTGTATGTGTAAGTTTAATATTTCGGCAATGCCTATGCATTGCCGCCCTCCCGCTTTAGCCCACGAGCTGTTCATAGTTCTCATGCGTGAGAATTTTTCTTTTCTTTTTGTTCTTCTTATTTTCGGTAATGCTTTATGCATTCCGACCGCCCGTATCAGCCTACAACTTAACTGCTGGTGCATTCCTCTGACGTCATCGCAACAAAGTCCGATGACATTTCTATTCCGCCGTTGCATTATTTGCTTACGATCATATGTTCGATGTTTGTTTACGAGCATATGATCGTTTACTTTGACTCTCACGCATTCTCAGCTCGCTCTCTCTCGTTTTATTTGTGTCGTTGTAGACATGCGTGTTTTATATGTTTCAGTTGTATGCATGCGTGTTTTATATGTTTTAGTTGTATGCATGCGTATATGTATATTTGTGTACATGAATATTTTAAATTTCCCACGTATGTTGCTGGCGCTCAGCTTATGTTGCTAAGCTCTCGCCATGTTGCTAACATACGTTTGCACATATTGGCTGGGCGTGCCACATTATGTACATCATGTACACTCATATTTCGCTAAAATGTGAGGGAGTGATTTATAAATAATATAGCTTATGTGTTTCATGTATTTGTGTGGTAATATGTATTATTAAGCATATATTATGTATTTCATGTATTTGTGTGGTAAGATGTATTATATCTTTCCTTACAGCATAATGCCTTGCTTCATCAAATATTTGAAGGCGTCAATAAGCAGTCGACGATGCAGAGCGCCGAGGATGTGAAGCAGAACCAGTCTGCAGCTTTATTTCGGTACATTCCAGTCAAATTATATGGAGGAGAGCAAACTGTGTCCACTTACGTCCTCGTCGATGAAGGAGCCGCTTGCATGGTCCTGCCCAAATCCTATGTTTGAAATGGACGGGCGATGTAACCAAAACTGAAACTTTATCAAAGAATGTCAGTGTTGGAGTATCAGCAAGAGGTGTGGATGCAGCACGGTATTATCTCAAGGGCGTGAGTTACCTACACCGAGTAGGTAGTAGTAGTAGTACACCACACCAACGAATTTACCTTCAACTACACAAACCACAGACAATACATCAAAAAGGGCAACAAATAACACATACATATATAAATACATACATATATAAATACATATATACACACATAGTTTTGTAAGCATTAACTGAAGCTAAGAACGGCATGTTGGCCGAATAAATTGATTCTGTTGTTGAACGTCAAACAAGGCGGATGTCTAATTTTTTTCATAAAACTAAAATGAAACTAAATGAATATTTAAAAAAAAGAAAGGTTACACTTGGCTCGACCACGACAAACTTGGCCAAGATGTTAACTGGCGCAGCCTGACGACTTCAGGGACGGGAAAAAGTGCCCCGAAGGAACTTACGTTCATGCATAAGTATCAAAACAAAACAAAAAAAAAAAACAAAAACAAAAAAAAAACAACAAAAAAAAATATTTTAAAGCAACAAAGATATAAACAATGATATATCATAAACATCATGAATCGTATCATATCATATTATAAATATTTCATTAATAATGCATAAATTGTTGCCTAATCGTGCTAAAGGTGATTAAGTGCACTAAACCAGTGCATTTAGTGATTGAACCAGCTGTATCGGACAGAGCGATAAAGGCAACAAAACATGTACACATCTATGTAAATATATATATGCATAAATCGTCAATGTGTGCTATGCACTCCGTGATATTGATGTTGGTGTTGACCTTGAGTTTCACTCGAATTTAAAATATTTGCACATACACACATGTATATGGGTACCAGCTGCGTAACAGGCGACATTGTCTTTTGCTACATTTTGCATGTCTTGTCAAAGTTGCAAAGTTACAAAGTTGCTTTGCGACAAGTGTCTCTATTTCATCATCTCGGTGGTCTGCTTGCGTCGCGAGTCGCACTTTTTTTTGTAGCTTTACATGTCGCGTTAGAGCAGAACGACAACGATGTCGCGACAGTCAGAATTGCTGCTGAGTTGCGTCGCAAATTTTAGAGTGCGGTTGTAGCTTCTTAACCTTTTTGGCATCACTTTTTATTCGTTTATTCGAGCCGTTTTTGCATATCACGATGTATAAAAAAAAAATTGTAAATTTTTTTTTTTTTGATTTGTTATTTATATTTTTCAACTTTGTCTTTGTTATCCTTTTCACCAGTTAAGCACATTGGGCGCCAGTTGTAACGATCCTTTTTCGTCCTGTTATTCGGCAGAGCCGGATTTCAGGTGTCGAGGTTCGGCACAACAAATTTATATGTGCGCTGGTGAAATAATAAGATTTGTTGATGAAATTTTGAATATGTAAATCAATGGTTTTATTAATAATATGGTTGATATTAAATAATTATTTGTAAGTATTATTGTGTGGCTTTTTTGGATTCATTTCTGTGTTTGCTGCTGCTGATGCACGTCCGAGATTTGGGAAACTTTGATGATCAAGCGAGAATAACTTTAGCAGGTATTTTGGTTATGTTGCCAGGAATACTCCAGGTCTTGCCTTTCTATCCTATCGACTGCTATTCTCCTATAATTTGCTAGGAATATCTCCTAGTCTGCCCCCACTATGCCAGGAATACTCCTGGTCTTGCCTACTCTGCGCTAGGAATACTCCCAGTCGATCCTGCCTGTGCCAGGAATACTCCTGGTCTTCCTATCTGTGCTAGGAATACTCCTAGTCTTTCCTATAGTGCTAGGAATAGCTCCTAGTCTTTGCCTGGCTGCTAGGAATAACTCCTAGTCTTTTCTGCTGATGCTAGGAATACTTTGCTTGACCGCCGATTCCCCCCAGGACTCACTTCTAATGATCTCGCAGGATGTCGTTCTTTTCTGCCGATTTTACTTGATTTTTAACTTCGCTTATAGACTTCACTTTTTGTTTCTTCACTTGGTACTTCGCTTTCAATAACTTTCACTCACGCACTGGTTATCCCTTTGGTCTCAGCCGTGCGTATTTATAGGCATCTTGACCCAATTAGGACGCGTGGTGAACTTCTGACCCGTTACGGGTACTTTTCCATCAGTTTTCGTTTTATCTTGAAAACTTTCCATCGTTCGTTTCCTTTTTGATCGGCTTTCTCTGCCGCTCATCCAGCATAGCTTTCTTGTTGCTATGCATGGTGAAATTCTTTCACCTCGTATGCGCCACCTCCTAATTAGCTGCATTCCCAGCCTCGGTTACCAACGGCGTCTCCTTTTCGGCTCTCTCCTGGTCTCGCGCTGGCCCCGCGATTTCCGCCACCGCCGCCACTTTTATCCACCATGCATCTCTCTTTTTATACTTAAGAGTAAATAACAATTTTTCCTAATACAATATAATAAATTTAATATAACTGATTATTAAATGATATATATGGCCATATTGAATAAATATAAGAAAATATAAATAACTATGAACTAATAACCCATACTGAAAATATAAATGTAAATTACATATAAATAAACGATAATGTTTCCCAATTAACATTAATTCACCCCTTTTTGTTGTAATTTAATTTGATTTTATTCAAATTAACCGCCTTCATAAATCTCTCTTCGTTTTAGTTATTGAGAATTCGTTTTAGTTGTTGCAGCCACTTTCCAGTGGCTGTCAAACTATCCATCAATTTGCCGCCGATACACCCACACATGTTAAGCGGCGCACTCTCGGCCGTTACTCTCCCGCTCACGAGCCGATCGTATACTCTGAGCGCAATTCTTGGTTTCGTTTTTCGGCAATGCTTATGCATTGCCGCCCTCCCGCTTTAGCCTACAAACTACCGCTCTCTGAGCGTAGCTTCGGTTGTGTTCGTGTGTATGTGTAAGTTTAATATTTCGGCAATGCCTATGCATTGCCGCCCTCCCGCTTTAGCCCACGAGCTGTTCATAGTTCTCATGCGTGAGAATTTTTCTTTTCTTTTTGTTCTTCTTATTTTCGGTAATGCTTTATGCATTCCGCCCGCCCGTATCAGCCTACAACTTAACTGCTGGTGCATTCCTCTGACGTCATCGCAACAAAGTCCGATGACATTTCTATTCCGCCGTTGCATTATTTGCTTACGATCATATGTTCGATGTTTGTTTACGAGCATATGATCGTTTACTTTGACTCTCACGCATTCTCAGCTCGCTCTCTCTCGTTTTATTTGTGTCGTTGTAGACATGCGTGTTTTATATGTTTCAGTTGTATGCATGCGTGTTTTATATGTTTTAGTTGTATGCATGCGTATATGTATATTTGTGTACATGAATATTTTAAATTTCCCACGTATGTTGCTGGCGCTCAGCTTATGTTGCTAAGCTCTCGCCATGTTGCTAACATACGTTTGCACATATTGGCTGGGCGTGCCACATTATGTACATCATGTACACTCATATTTCGCTAAAATGTGAGGGAGTGATTTATAAATAATATAGCTTATGTGTTTCATGTATTTGTGTGGTAATATGTATTATTAAGCATATATTATGTATTTCATGTATTTGTGTGGTAAGATGTATTATATCTTTCCTTACAGCATAATGCCTTGCTTCATCAAATATTTGAAGGCGTCAATAAGCAGTCGACGATGCAGAGCGCCGAGGATGTGAAGCAGAACCAGTCTGCAGCTTTATTTCGGTACATTCCAGTCAAATTATATGGAGGAGAGCGAACTGTGTCCACTTACGTCCTCGTCGATGAAGGAGCCGCTTGCATGGTCCTGCCCAAATCCTATGTTTGAAATGGACGGGCGATGTAACCAAAACTGAAACTTTATCAAAGAATGTCAGTGTTGGAGTATCAGCAAGAGGTGTGGATGCAGCACGGTATTATCTCAAGGGCGTGAGTTACCTACTCGGTCACCACACCAACGAATTTACCTTCAACTACACAAACCACAGACAATACATCAAAAAGGGCAACAAATAACACATACATATATAAATACATACATATATAAATACATATATACACACATAGTTTTGTAAGCATTAACTGAAGCTAAGAACGGCATGTTGGCCGAATAAATTGATTCTGTTGTTGAACGTCAAACAAGGCGGATGTCTAATTTTTTTCATAAAACTAAAATGAAACTAAATGAATATTTAAAAAAAAGAAAGGTTACACTTGGCTCGACCACGACAAACTTGGCCAAGATGTTAACTGGCGCAGCCTGACGACTTCAGGGACGGGAAAAAGTGCCCCGAAGGAACTTACGTTCATGCATAAGTATCAAAACAAAACAAAAAAAAAAACAAAAACAAAAAAAAACAACAAAAAAAAATATTTTAAAGCAACAAAGATATAAACAATGATATATCATAAACATCATGAATCGTATCATATCATATTATAAATATTTCATTAATAATGCATAAATTGTTGCCTAATCGTGCTAAAGGTGATTAAGTGCACTAAACCAGTGCATTTAGTGATTGAACCAGCTGTATCGGACAGAGCGATAAAGGCAACAAAACATGTACACATCTATGTAAATATATATATGCATAAATCGTCAATGTGTGCTATGCACTCCGTGATATTGATGTTGGTGTTGACCTTGAGTTTCACTCGAATTTAAAATATTTGCACATACACACATGTATATGGGTACCAGCTGCGTAACAGGCGACATTGTCTTTTGCTACATTTTGCATGTCTTGTCAAAGTTGCAAAGTTACAAAGTTGCTTTGCGACAAGTGTCTCTATTTCATCATCTCGGTGGTCTGCTTGCGTCGCGAGTCGCACTTTTTTTTGTAGCTTTACATGTCGCGTTAGAGCAGAACGACAACGATGTCGCGACAGTCAGAATTGCTGCTGAGTTGCGTCGCAAATTTTAGAGTGCGGTTGTAGCTTCTTAACCTTTTTGGCATCACTTTTTATTCGTTTATTCGAGCCGTTTTTGCATATCACGATGTATAAAAAAAAAATTGTAAATTTTTTTTTTTTTGATTTGTTATTTATATTTTTCAACTTTGTCTTTGTTATCCTTTTCACCAGTTAAGCACATTGGGCGCCAGTTGTAACGATCCTTTTTCGTCCTGTTATTCGGCAGAGCCGGATTTCAGGTGTCGAGGTTCGGCACAACAAATTTATATGTGCGCTGGTGAAATAATAAGATTTGTTGATGAAATTTTGAATATGTAAATCAATGGTTTTATTAATAATATGGTTGATATTAAATAATTATTTGTAAGTATTATTGTGTGGCTTTTTGGCTGGCGGTGGCAAGGATTAATTTCTGTGTTTGCTGCTGCTGATGCACGTCCGAGATTTGGGAAACTTTGATGATCAAGCGAGAATAACTTTAGCAGGTATTTTGGTTATGTTGCCAGGAATACTCCAGGTCTTGCCTTTCTATCCTATCGACTGCTATTCTCCTATAATTTGCTAGGAATATCTCCTAGTCTGCCCCCACTATGCCAGGAATACTCCTGGTCTTGCCTACTCTGCGCTAGGAATACTCCCAGTCGATCCTGCCTGTGCCAGGAATACTCCTGGTCTTCCTATCTGTGCTAGGAATACTCCTAGTCTTTCCTATAGTGCTAGGAATAGCTCCTAGTCTTTGCCTGGCTGCTAGGAATAACTCCTAGTCTTTTCTGCTGATGCTAGGAATACTCCTAGTCTTTTTATTGGCGCTAGGAATAACTCCTAGTCTTTTCTGCTGATGCTAGGAATACTTTGCTTGACCGCCGATTCCCCCCAAGACTCACTTCTAATGATCTCGCAGGATGTCGTTCTTTTCTGCCGATTTTACTTGATTTTTAACTTCGCTTATAGACTTCACTTTTTGTTTCTTCACTTGGTACTTCGCTTTCAATAACTTTCACTCACGCACTGGTTATCCCTCTGGTCTCAGCCGTGCGTATTTATAGGCATCTTGACCCAATTAGGACGCGTGGTGAACTTCTGACCCGTTACGGGTACTTTTCCATCAGTTTTCGTTTTATCTTGAAAACTTTCCATCGTTCGTTTCCTTTTTGATCGGCTTTCTCTGCCGCTCATCCAGCATAGCTTTCTTGTTGCTATGCATGGTGAAATTTTTTCACCTCGTATGCGCCACCTCCTAATTAGCTGCATTCCCAGCCTCGGTTGCCAACGGCGTCTCCTTTTCGGCTCTCTCCTGGTCTCGCGCTGGCCCCGCGATTTCCGCCACCGCCGCCACTTTTATCCACCATGCATCTCTCTTTTTATACTTAAGAGTAAATAACAATTTTTCCTAATACAATATAATAAATTTAATATAACTGATTATTAAATGATATATATGGCCATATTGAATAAATATAAGAAAATATAAATAACTATGAACTAATAACCCATACTGAAAATATAAATGTAAATTACATATAAATAAACGATAATGTTTCCCAATTAACATTAATTCACCCCTTTTTGTTGTAATTTAATTTGATTTTATTCAAATTAACCGCCTTCATAAATCTCTCTTCGTTTTAGTTATTGAGAATTCGTTTTAGTTGTTGCAGCCACTTTCCAGTGGCTGTCAAACTATCCATCAATTTGCCGCCGATACACCCACACATGTTAAGCGGCGCTCTCTCGGCCGTTACTCTCCCGCTCAATGCTTATGCATTGCCGCCCTCCCGCTTTAGCCTACAAACTACCGCTCTCTGAGCGTAGCTTCGGTTGTGTTCGTGTGTATGTGTAAGTTTAATATTTCGGCAATGCCTATGCATTGCCGCCCTCCCGCTTTAGCCCACGAGCTGTTCATAGTTCTCATGCGTGAGAATTTTTCTTTTCTTTTTGTTCTTCTTATTTTCGGTAATGCTTTATGCATTCCGCCCGCCCGTATCAGCCTACAACTTAACTGCTGGTGCATTCCTCTGACGTCATCGCAACAAAGTCCGATGACATTTCTATTCCGCCGTTGCATTATTTGCTTACGATCATATGTTCGATGTTTGTTTACGAGCATATGATCGTTTACTTTGACTCTCACGCATTCTCAGCTCGCTCTCTCTCGTTTTATTTGTGTCGTTGTAGACATGCGTGTTTTATATGTTTCAGTTGTATGCATGCGTGTTTTATATGTTTTAGTTGTATGCATGCGTATATGTATATTTGTGTACATGAATATTTTAAATTTCCCACGTATGTTGCTGGCGCTCAGCTTATGTTGCTAAGCTCTCGCCATGTTGCTAACATACGTTTGCACATATTGGCTGGGCGTGCCACATTATGTACATCATGTACACTCATATTTCGCTAAAATGTGAGGGAGTGATTTATAAATAATATAGCTTATGTGTTTCATGTATTTGTGTGGTAATATGTATTATTAAGCATATATTATGTATTTCATGTATTTGTGTGGTAAGATGTATTATATCTTTCCTTACAGCATAATGCCTTGCTTCATCAAATATTTGAAGGCGTCAATAAGCAGTCGACGATGCAGAGCGCCGAGGATGTGAAGCAGAACCAGTCTGCAGCTTTATTTCGGTACATTCCAGTCAAATTATATGGAGGAGAGCGAACTGTGTCCACTTACGTCCTCGTCGATGAAGGAGCCGCTTGCATGGTCCTGCCCAAATCCTATGTTTGAAATGGACGGGCGATGTAACCAAAACTGAAACTTTATCAAAGAATGTCAGTGTTGGAGTATCAGCAAGAGGTGTGGATGCAGCACGGTATTATCTCAAGGGCGTGAGCTACCTACTCGGTCACCACACCAACGAATTTACCTTCAACTACACAAACCACAGACAATACATCAAAAAGGGCAACAAATAACACATACATATATAAATACATACATATATAAATACATATATACACACATAGTTTTGTAAGCATTAACTGAAGCTAAGAACGGCATGTTGGCCGAATAAATTGATTCTGTTGTTGAACGTCAAACAAGGCGGATGTCTAATTTTTTTCATAAAACTAAAATGAAACTAAATGAATATTTAAAAAAAAGAAAGGTTACACTTGGCTCGACCACGACAAACTTGGCCAAGATGTTAACTGGCGCAGCCTGACGACTTCAGGGACGGGAAAAAGTGCCCCGGAGGAACTTACGTTCATGCATAAGTATCAAAACAAAACAAAAAAAAAAAACAAAAACAAAAAAAAACAACAAAAAAATATATTTTAAAGCAACAAAGATATAAACAATGATATATCATAAACATCATGAATCGTATCATATCATATTATAAATATTTCATTAATAATGCATAAATTGTTGCCTAATCGTGCTAAAGGTGATTAAGTACACTAAACCAGTGCATTTAGTGATTGAACCAGCTGTATCGGACAGAGCGATAAAGGCAACAAAACATGTACACATCTATGTAAATACATATATGCATAAATCGTCAATGTGTGCTATGCACTCCGTGATATTGATGTTGGTGTTGACCTTGAGTTTCACTCGAATTTAAAATATTTGCACATACACACATGTATATGGGTACCAGCTGCGTAACAGGCGACATTGTCTTTTGCTACATTTTGCATGTCTTGTCAAAGTTGCAAAGTTACAAAGTTGCTTTGCGACAAGTGTCTCTATTTCATCATCTCGGTGGTCTGCTTGCGTCGCGAGTCGCACTTTTTTTTGTAGCTTTACATGTCGCGTTAGAGCAGAACGACAACGATGTCGCGACAGTCAGAATTGCTGCTGAGTTGCGTCGCAAATTTTAGAGTGCGGTTGTAGCTTCTTAACCTTTTTGGCATCACTTTTTAATTTCTTTCTTTATCGTGGATAGACGTGTTTTTCTGTGCTCCTGCATAATTTCTTTTATTTCGGTTTTAAACTCACCGCGCCTGCCTAAAAATTCAGCTAATTATTTAGCAATAACTATTGACATTATTCTGTCATTTAAATTTTTGTCATTGCGCTTTTTGTTTAATTAACTTTACAAAAGCAAAATCAAAGCATTGAACTTAATATTTGGAAAAACAACAAAACTTTTTACAGCAGTGTTGTTGTTTTTGTTATTCTTTGCTCTTGCGTTTGTACTTTTTACCGCTTTAAAACCGCTCTCGCGCTCTGGCCAACGCATTGTTGTTGCATGTGCAGTGCTGTTGGCTCTCCCGCTCTCTTTTTTTCTAATTTCTTTTATTCGCGCTCGCATCTATCTCTGTCTCGCGTACAAGTGATACGTGTAATTGTGTAGTGCTTAGTTCTCTTAGTTCTTGCACTAATTTTCTCTGTGAGTTTGCCCCCAGTGTCGAATTTGCTTAATAAATCTGAGTGAGTTTTTTCTTTGGCCCTTTTGATATTTCATTTTTTTATAAAATTTTTGAGTCGTAACTAAATTTAAAAATGTCTGTCTGCTCAAGCAAAAAGTGTTTGAACCCCCCTTCACCCCATAACGCGTTTCTTTCCTGTTGGCTGTGTGACAATGTCATGCACGTTAAATGTGCTGGCTACACGGCCAGGGTAAAGGATTGTTTGGAGCAAAAAGGGGGGCTCAAATGGGGCTGTGACTCATGCCGAGAGGTTGAGATTGAAATGAGGGTGTTTATGAGGCAAACCAGGGATAGATTGAAGAAATTGTCATCTGGTTTTCGTAAACTCTACGATGAGTTCAATGCTGTGGAGAGCGAATTTAGCAGCTATAAGCTGTTAAATGAGTCTCCAAAGCGTAAGAAAACCAGTATGCGCAATCTGTCCTTGCATTTGCCTGTGCCCAATCCCGTCTCGACCGTAGCTCCACAAACTCCTTCGCTGCTCACTGTGACAAATCCTCCGCAGCTTATTTCGTTTACCACCCCCATTTCTCAAGGTGGTCGCAAGGATGAGGCTATCTCCGTTTCTCCAGGAAATGGTCTCTCTTTGCAGACAAACAAAGCTGTAGTATCCGAAAAGTCCGGGCAATTATCAATAACTGTTGATATTGCCGATAGTAGTCCAGTTGGAGGTGCAATACCGGACACGCAGGCGGATTCAATCGTGGTCGCTGACGCTGCGGTTGATTTGCGGCCTGGTTCCTATAAACCTTTAACTGGAGTTCCACCTAAGAAACATATATTTGTTTCAAGGCTTGATCCCGAACATTCGTCGGATGATGTCTTAGCTTTTATTAAGACAAAAATTCAAGCTCATCACTATAATGCTAAAATAGCGGTGGAAAAATTTAAATTTAAATATTCGAGGGAGATATCCTCTTTTAAAATAAGTGTTCCAGTTGAACTGTTCGACTGTATATGTCATAGCAGTTTTTGGCCGGCTCACATTTTAGTAAAAGAATACACGGCCAAAAAGAAAACTCGAGATCCGGTTAGGCTTTCCATCCCATCTAATTCTTCATCTTCCGGAATATCAGCATCGGCTGGTGTTCCAAAAAACTAATCTCGTCCCTTCATCTGGCCTATCAGAACGTGAGAGGACTTAAATCTAAGCTTCCTAGACTCTATCTAGATAGTCTAGCATTTGAATTTAAAATTTTAGTGTTTACTGAGACATGGTTAAAACCCGATATTAACGATGCATCTGTTCTTTCCGCAAAATTTTCAATTTTTAGATGTGATCGGACTTCTCGTGTAGGCGGAGGAGTTCTGATTGATGTTGACTCGGCCTTAACTTCTGACCAAATTCATTCACCGGACATTCTGGAGATTGAGTTTGTTAGCGTTAAGGTCAGATTCAAGTCTTTCTCCGCCACAATCCGACATGTCGGTGTACGCAAAACATTTAGATTCTATTCGATATATTTCTTCATTGCTTTCTGATAGAGATATCTTAATCGTCTTTGGTGACTTTAATTTACCAAAAATAGCATGGTCTCAATCTGATGAATCTGCTTTGTTGCTTCCTTCTAAATCTCACTGCTTCGTTGATGGCCTTTTTGAGTTATCATTAGCTCAAATAAACCCTGTGCGAAATAACATAGGCAGATCCTTAGATCTGATATTTGTGTTGGATTCCACCAACTGTGCAGTTACTAGAACCGACCCTCTAGTCTTGATAAGATAATTTTCATCCTACTTTGGATTTATCTGTAGATCTGTCGTTTCGTGCACCGATTGTTGGTGTCAGTCCTGTGATTAAATCTCGTAATTTTCGCAAGACTAACTTTGTTAAACTGAATGAGCTCATTCTGAGAACTGACTGGTCATCCTTATATAGTTGCTCAGACATGGATCTTGCTATCTCGTTGTTTTATGATACTCTCGGTTCGCTTTTTAGGGTTTGTGTCCCACTGAGGGCTCCAGTGTCGTCTCACCGACCTCCCTGGTTTTCTCGTGAGCTATCCAACTTGAAAAATGTCAAATCCAGATATTATAAAAAATACAAGAAATCGGGACGTTCTTCAGACTTTGCTCTTTACGCAGTTGCTCGCTCCAATTTTATGTTGCTTAACAAGCACTGCTATAATAATTACCTCAAGCGTTGTAAGCTTGAGTTTTCCCGTGATCCTAAACAGTTTTATAGTTTTGTGAATTCTAAACGTAAGATGGATGTCCACCCATCAATATTATCGTTTGGAAATAATATAGCGGACTCTGATCAAGCGATTGCTGATTTGTTTGCTGATTTCTTCACAACAACATATTCCTCAACGGAATACCGAGCGAATATTTTGTATCCTTATCAGATAAAAAGGTCTAATTGTATTTGTAGTCCTTCGATCGATGAAAGTTCGCTTATTAGTGTGCTTAATTTAGTAAAACCTGTGTACACACCTGGTCCTGATGGAATACCTGGTTGTGTACTCAGATTTTGTGCTGAGGCTCTATGTAAGCCACTTCAAAAACTTTTTTCGTTGTCCGTTAATTCTTGTCATTTTCCGTCTTTATGGAAGGAATCTTATATAATTCCTCTTCATAAAAATGGTAAAATGTCCGAAGCATCCAATTATAGGGGTATTTCTAAATTGTCCGCTATTCCTAAAGCATTTGAAAAGTTAATCACTTCTCAATTGCAACATTTTTGTAGATCTATTATTTCACCATCTCAACATGGGTTTGTGAAACGTAGATCTACTACCACTAACCTATTAGAATTTACATCTTTAACGATCGAAGGATTTAGGAATGCAAGACAGACTGATGTCATTTATACTGATTTCAGCAAGGCTTTTGATTCTGTTAATCATACACTTCTTCTTTTAAAATTAAACAAAATTGGCTTCCCAAGCCCTTTAATTTGTTGGATTCGTGAATACCTGACAGACAGAACACAGAAAGTTCTATTCAAGTCTTCAAGTTCAAGGACCATCCAAGTAACTTCGGGGGTGCCTCAGGGTAGTCATCTGGGACCACTGCTATTCACCCTTTTTATTAACGATCTTCCATCCGTTATAATACATTCTCGTGTCCTCATGTATGCAGATGATGTAAAGCTTTGTCTCAGCTACAGAGATATTATATCACCTTCACGGTTGCAGTCTGACCTCCAAAACTTTCAATCTTGGTGTCGACACAATTTATTAAACCTAAACACATCTAAATGCAAGGTCATGACTTTTTTCAGAAACACTCCTCAGTTAATTACCTACTTTCTTAATAACGTTCCATTAACCAGACTTAATGAGATGATTGACTTGGGAGTACTTATGGACCATAAATTGACTTTTAAGTCCCATATAAGCACTACTGTCGGAAAAGCCATGGGTGTTCTTGGATTTGTTAAAAGATGGTCAAAGGAATTTGACGATCCATATACAACCAAGGTTCTTTACACCTCATTGGTTCGTCCAATTTTAGAATATGCAACCTGCATATGGTCACCCCAATACGATTCACATAAAGCAAGAATAGAATCAGTTCAAAAACAGTTCCTTCTCTTTGCTCTTCGTGGTCTGAACTGGGATCGTAATATCAACTTGCCTTCGTACTCTAGTAGACTTCTTTTACTTGACCTTCCTTCCCTTTCTAATCGTAGATTAATGCTTGGCGTCATATTTATGCACAAGCTCCTTAACGGGGATATAGACTCTCCCGAGCTATTGAACCGAGTAAAACTAACCGTTCCTTGTAGACCTACTAGAAACTATATTCCTCTAACACTTCCACGATGTACTACTAACTACCTAATGTATGAACCTTTTCGAGTTCTTTGTTCTGATTACAATCGTCTTTATCATGTAATCAGTTCAGAGCTCTCGATTCCTTTACTAAAAACTTCTATCCTTTCCTATCTAGCACGTAACTAGCTTTAGTGTCGTCTTTTGTCTGTGTTTTGTGAATTGTCCCCGCGACTCGAGCCGTGCGTTATGCGGCTTGCGCCCCTCGGTCGGTTGGGCGGGAGGTGTGGGCAATTAGTGCTCCCGTTGGGATTCGCGCGTGTCATTTAAATTTCAGTCGCCTTGCAAGCAACATCGTTCTTCAAAAAAAAAAAGTAATATAAATAAAAAAAGAAAAGTAGACAGAAGTCTAAGTGTGTGCAAATTAAAAGCTGAGAAATTGGAATGCTTCAAGTTTGTTAACTGGAGTGAGCAAAAAAACCCAACAATATTAGCGGAAAGTGAAAGGGGTAATGTACATGTATATATATAGAAATAAAAAAAAAAAAAACAACAAAATTGATTCAAATAAAATATGTAAAACTGTAAACAAAAAACAATACTATAAAAATAGTATAACTTTCCCCAACTTTGCGATTCCAAGGGACCCTCCAAAGTAAAAGGGGCAAACCAACTTCTGGTTTTTATACCCAAAAAATATGTAAAAACTATAAATAAAAAACAATACTATAAAAGTATTATAACTTTCCCCAACTTTGCGATTCCCAAGGGACCCTCCAAAGTAAAAGAGGCAAACCAACTTCTGGTTTTCATACCCAAAAAATATGTAAAAACTATAAATAAAAAACATTACTATAAAAGTATTATAACTTTCCCCAACTTTGCGATTCCCAAGGGACCCTCCAAAGTAAAAGGGGCAAACCAACTTCTGGTTTTCATACTCAAAAAAAAAAAAAAAAAATAATAATAAAACCAACACATAAGTTGTTGACATAAATTTCTTTGTGTTCTTATCGCGCGAGAAGGTTATATATGCCCACAAATTTGTGTGTATGTGTAACCGGAACCTGCTGTATTGGACGGAGCGAATATAAAGAAAAAAAAAAAAAAAAAGGAAAAAACTTTATTTCAATTAAAAAACAACAATAAAGATGTTGAATATACATAAAAGCTTGTCAATTCAAAAAAAAAAAAAGTAATAATTTTTTTTTTTTTATTAATAAGGTGTGTTATAACTTAATCTGGAAATTCACGGCTGATGACTGTCCGCCCTTAGTTGGGACTACTGCAACGAGCAACAATCTCAGCTAGCTTCAGCACAACCGCGAAAGAAACCACCAAATATTTAAACACATCATTTCATCGCTTGCCACACGGAGGGACAACAATTCGTGCGTCGATAGATTCAAAAAAAAAAAAGGACACCTTGCTTACACATAACACTAATTACAATAAAACATAAGTAAGAAAGATATATTAAGCTACGATTAAGTTAAAAAGTAAAAAACACGATTTAAGAGACTAGATAGTAACAAAAACAAAGTCAAAAAAAAAAAGAAGTTTTGGAATTATCAATGCCTTTAGCCAGCCCAACCCACTGGCCCCCAAACACAGGAGCCATTGAGTGGGTTTAAGATATCCGATTTATTACAATTGATTCAGTCTATGCCAGTATATGAGGGAAATAAAGAGGGACTAAAAGAATTCATTACCAATGTTGAGGAGTTTTTAATGCTTATTAAAGGAGCAGATCAGACACCTGCAGGGGTCATGATTCTGAGAGCAATCAGGAACAAAATTCAGGGTAAAGCTCATGAAGTCTTGTATCAATCAAATGTGCAACTTAATTGGAATGAAATTAAAGATACCTTAACATAACACTTTGTCGATAAAAGAACAGAGTATAATTTAATAGCCGAACTTGGAATATTAACACTGCAAAGCCATCCGGTAGAGGTATTATACGAAAAAATCACAAATATTCAAAGAGCCTTACTAAATATCATTGACCAAAAGGATACCAATCCAATTATCATACAAACAAAGAAAGAATTGTTTCTTAACCAATGCCTAACCACTTTCTTGAAGGGACTTCGCGGACCTTTAGGTTCAATAGCATACGAAATAGCAATTGCGGAAAAGGAAGTTTATACTAGTCAAAGAGAAGCTAGGCGAATAAATCAGAGCTTTGAGAGGACAACTTATAATGGTCGAAATTCGGAATCGTTTGGGCCCCGAAACCAACAAAAAAGGGAGAGAAATTGGTCTCAAGAGGGAAAAACAAATAATTACGGTAACAACAGTCAAAGACCATTTAAACAAAAAAAGTACGACAATGAGCAACACAGTGACCGACAGAGACAGAAAAATTGGGGAAACTATAGTACCCAAACTAGAAATTCCAATTTCTCTAACCAGTCTGCAAAGTCCAACACAAACAACAGTAATCAAATAAAAAAAAGAGATGAGTTGCACAACATTAATGATGACCAAAATTTTCAGTATGTACCCTCAACATCCAAGCAGGCTACATAACCAAGCACACACATGGCTCGATTTTACCATATGTTCAAATTCAATTCCCATTTAGTGAAAATTTAAACTTTTTGATCGACACAGGGTCTACTACTTCTTTTATTGACCCTCAATTTGTTCCAAGTGAACAACATATTAAACTAACCGAGCCAAGAATCATAAAAACAATTATAAGTACACATGCGCTATAGTCAGCATGTTTATTAGACATGTTTAATGAATTTAACCAAAATGGTACACTAAAATTTTTATTATTTAAAGTCCATTCATTTACTAAAAATATTGAAAGCAAAAGTAGACTTAGAAAATTTCGTGTTGATCAAACAAAATGCTAAACTCCCAATTCTCACAAAGGAAAATTTAGCAGGAGAAAAGCTAGAGATTGAGCATTCAACCAGAAAACTAATCAAGATCCCCGTTGACCTTAAAGAAGGCACTTTTCTTTGTCAGGAAATACAACTAGATAATGACCCCTTTATTTCGAACGGATTATATTCAGCAGAAAATAACTTCAGTTGGGTCGAAATAACAAATTACTCCGACTCACATAAAAGTATATGTTTTGACCAACCACTTCAAGTAAATTCATATTCTGAAGGTCAGCATATAGAAGTAAATATCGCTTTCCAAAATGATAATAAAACATATTTAAACTCATTTGATTTTAACAATATAATTAGAACTACACATATCAACTCAGAAAAAATCCAATTATTAAAAGACATTTGTGTTAAATTTTCTGACATCTTCTATGATGACAGTAAGCAACTATCATTTACAAACGAAGTCAAACATAAGATTTTGACTAAAGATGATATCCCTATCTATACAAAACCCTATAGGTATGGGTTCCATGAAAGAATTGAGGTAAAGGAACAAATAAAAAAATTACTCGATAATAAAATAATAAGACATAGTCACTCTCCTTGGAGTGCACCAGTTTGGCTTGTGCCAAAGAAAGCCGATGCCTCAGGAAAGAGAAAGTGGCGTCTAGTTGTAGATTTTAGAAAACTAAATGAGAAAACCATAAAAGACAAATACCCTATGCCAATAATAAATGATGTCTTAGATAGAATTGGGAAAGCGAAATATTTTTCAATACTGGATTTAGCCAGTGGTTACCACCAGATAGAGATGCACAAAAACGACATCCAGAAAACAGCATTTTCGGCGGAGGGGGGACATTATGAGTTCATCAGAATGCCCTTTGGCCTGACTAATGCACCTGCAACTTTTCAAAGGGTAATAGATTCCTTATTTGGTGACTTATTTGGAACCTGTTGCCTTGCATATATGGATGACATCATTGTTTTCTCGCCATCCTTACAGGAACATATCCAACATTTAAAAAAAGTTTTCACGAAAATTAGAAAGGCAAATTTAAAATTACACCCGGATAAGTCTGAATTCCTGAAAAAGGAAATTGAATATCTGTGTCACATTGTTACCCCTGAAGGGGTAAAGCCAAACCCGACAAAGATTGAGACAATAAAGAAATTCCCTTTGCCTACTACACAGGAACAAATTAAGTCATTCTTAGGCATCATGGGTTATTATAGAAAGTTTATTAAAGATTTTGCTAAAATAACAAAACCACTAACTAAACAACTGAAGGGAAAATCAAAGGTTACTGTTGACGAGGACTTTGTAAAAACTTTCGAATATTGTAAAACCTTGTTATGTAACGACCCGATCCTAATATACCCTGATTTCGATAAACCGTTTATACTTACTACGGATGCAAGTAATGTCGCTTTAGGGGCTGTTTTATCTCAAGGGAACTTGGGATCAAGCCAGTTTCATTCGCTAGCAGAACACTAACGGACACCGAGGCGAACTATTCTACGGTAGAAAAGAGATGCTTGCCATAGTTTCGGCAATTAAGTATTTTAGATCGTATCTTTTTGGTCAAAAATTTAAAATTGTCACTGACCATAAGCCCTTGACATGGCTTATGAGTTTCAAGGAACCAAATTCCAAATTGGTGAGATGGAAGCTCAGACTGTTAGAGTACGATTACGAAGTTATATAGAAAAATGGTCTCAAAACGTGATTGCCGACGCTTTGAGCAGAACAACACTTGATATTAACTTAAATGACCAAGAATCAGTCGAGGCGACATGTGGGGAAACCGTACATTCAGGCCTAGAGAACATTTCACAGCTTTTCAATTTTTACCACTGACACAATATTCGAAATAGTACAAGAGGTTTTTTCACAGTTTTTCTCACACAGTACACTCTATAAACTTGTTAGATGCACAGAGTTTTTGGAAGAACGTACCACACAGGATGAACAAGAAAAAGAAATTAGAGACTATCACTATTATAATAATCACAGGGGAATTGATGAAACTCTAGCCCATTTAAAAAGAACAATATATTTTCCGCATATGAAGCAAAAAATTACAAAAACAATAAACAATTGTGACTTATGCCAAATCCTGAAATACGATAGACATCCGCAAAAAGTTCCCTATCAGGAAACAGAGGTTCCAAAGCTCCCATTAGACATAATTCATATCGATTTGTACACCATTAACCATCAAAATGTTTTAACAATAATAGACAAGTTTTCAAAATTTGCTGCTGGGTACACTATACCAGCAAGATATAGCCTAAACATAGTAAAATCAATTAGACATTTTATGTGCACTCATGGCATACCAAAAAAGATTGTATGTGACCAGAGTGCAGAGTTCGCAGGAAATCTTTTCATTGATTTTTGCACTCAATACAATATCACCAGACATGTCACATCTTTTCAACAGTCTTCAAGTAACGCCCCTGTTGAACGATTTCATTCATCTTTAACAGAAATTTACAGACTAATTATGGAAAAGAGGAAAACTGAAAAAACTGCCACAATACATGACGACATCCTCGCCGAAGCATTGATCACTTACAACAATGCTATACACTCTGCAACTAATTTCACACCCTTTGAATTATTCTCGGGTCGAACCCACTTGTTTCAAAAAACATTAAAATTTACTAGCGAGCACGATTATTTACAAGACTTAGACCTTTATCAGAGAAAAATCTACCCCAAGGTTGCTTAACAAATATCTGATCAAAATAAAAAACGAACTTTAAAATTAAACGAGGAAAGGAAGGATCCACCAGAAGTGGAAACCGACGAGACAGTATTCAGAAAGGAAAATAGGAGAAATAAATTGACTCCTCGCTTTTCAAAACATATTGTCACTAATGATAAGGGGGTCACACTTATTACAAAGAAAAAGCAAAAAATTCAGAAATCAAAAATAAAACGATTGACAAGAAAGCCTTAACAAAAAAAACATGTACATACATATATATGATAAAATACAAAAACACAAGCAAACAAAAAAATTATTAAATAAGATTTTTCATACATACATACCTAATTATTGTAAAAAACAACATATGTATTATAAAAATACTTATTACACAAAAAAAAGAAAAAAAAAAGGAATTTAAGGAAATTCAAAGGAGCATGAGCAAATGAATAAACAATGTTAATCATCAATTAAACATAATTTCAAACAATACCGATCATATTAATCATATTATTAATAACGAACAGAATATTATAAATAATTTAAAAAAAAAAAAAAAGATCTATAAGGAATTAAACACTGAACACAACGGAATCTATGTTCTTCAATATATAAATAGAATTGGCCTTAGCATTGATGTTATGTACATATTACCATTTAAATAATACTTTATTTTTGCTTAAAATTATACCAAAATCTAGTTATCAACTAAAGAAATAGACAAAATCACAGAAATTTTAGCAAGACGAAAGGTCACAATCTTATCGTAAGAACATTTATATAGATTATTTGAAATAGATATATTTGTAAACAAAACTAGATGGAGGATTCAACATGAGACGATGGACCTCAAATGTTGAGAGCGTTGTGAGCGCGCGAGAAAACAAAGATGACGATGCTTTACCCAGACAAATTGCGGTTCCCGAAGAGGCGCGAGAAAAGGTTCTAGGCATGTGGTGGTTGCCTGGCTCAGACTTGATCACATACGTGGCCAAGCCGGAACTACTCGAAAGGGCTTGCGATAGCGAGCCCACGAAGAGAAGAATGCTAAGTGTGGTTATGTCAATTTTTGACCCACTTGGTCTTCTTGGATTTTTCACCGTCCGTGCCAAAATTATTTTGCAGAACATTTGGCGATCTGGAACCAAGTGGGACGAGACGCTCTTGGAGGTGGATGAAGCAGACTGGAGGCTTTGGTAACGCTTGCTGCCTCAAATAAACGAAATAAGAATTTCAAGATGTATGCGATTGGTAAGTTGTACCAGCAGGGTGCAACTCCATACTTTTGTAGACGCCAGCACAAGCGCGTATGCAGCGCTTGTATTTCTTCGAGCAGAACTAGACGGTGAAATGTGCTGTTCACTGATGGGCTCAAAGACGCGTGTGGCGCCTCTAAAGCCCGTCTCAATACCCAGAATAGAGTTAATGACTGCTGTACTAGGCCTACGACTGGCTAGGTTTATCGAATCGGAGCTATCGATACCTATTGAGCGGAGAATTTTCTGGACAGACTCGAAGGATGTTTTGTACTGGACTTAATCAGATGTACGCAAATATCACCAATTCGTGGCTCTTTGAGTCGGTGAAATTTTAGAAGACTCAGACGTAGGAAGTTGGCGATGTGTGCCAACTGTACAAAATGTGACAGACGACGTATCAAAATGGTCTAAAACGCCAGAAATGACCAACAAAATACGGTGGTTTGTTGGTCCAGGATTTTTATACGAAGACGAGATGGATTGGCCAAAAGACGAAAGAATCGTAATCCGCGACAACGTTGAGGTGCTGCTTCATGAAGAGAAGCAGAGCTGGATTTCCTGTCTTGCATGCATAGCTAACAATCCTGAACGAGTAATCACTCTGGAGAAGCTCCGGGCTGTACAGAGGCGAGTCTTGGATTTCTTACGCATCATATGTAAGAAATCATACGGAGTACAGCTCAGTAGTATTTTGAGCCTGACACGCGACGTGGAAATAGAAACCATATTTCTACGCATCTGCCAGGAGGAGGAGTTTCATGAAGAAATCAGATGCCTAAGCCAAGGACGTGCTCTGACAAACCGCAAAAGTAGACTGTTCAAATGCTCCCCGTGTCTGGATGCATTTGGAGTGCTACGAGCTAAAGGGCGAATTGACCAAATGGAATGCGTAGATGTGGGAACAAAGAGACCCATAATTCTACCTAAATCTCATCGGCTGACCTACTTAATAGCAGAGTTCTACCATAGGAAATATCATCACTTGCATAACGAGATTGTCGTCAACGAATTACGGCAACCATATTGGATCGACGCACAGTGGTGCTTTTTCTCATTTCGCTTATCAAAAATAATATCTTCTAAAGTAGTGAAGCGATTTTCAAAATTTCAAAACAATTGATAGCTAATTGTTCAAGCTATAAATGGAGTTATTACCGAGGTGCCACGTACTCGGTTTGCTTAGATATTTAAGGTCAAAGTTGAAAAATATTTCTAAGCATATTTTACCCTTAAAATTCACTTAAAAAACGCTTTTTTGATGACAAATGAACTTTATTATTCTAATTTGATAAGATAAATAAGATTTTTTAATGTTTTGTTTTAATTTTTTACTGAAATTGCGAAAAAAAAAAATTATGATTTTTTTTAGGTTAATTTTAAAAATTTTATATTGGTGGCTCATTTTCAGCAAAATAATCTTCAACATTATCTTTTATATCTAATAAACTTATCATTTCGGAACTATAATTGCTTTCTTCTATGTTTTTCCGTGTTCGTACTTGTCTTATTGAGGCAATAAGTGGATCCGATGAGCCTGCCAGCATGTTGAAAAGGTCTTCATTTTGTCTAATCCGAGATATATTGAATGTATTAGTATTTCTAAACTTTTTGTAGTCCTTGTTCTTACATTCCTGTGCTTCTTCAGACAGCTCTCCAATTGGTAAGCACTGATACTCGATTAAATCCTTTCCATGAGCGAAAATCCTATGTACTGTGGGGGTTAGCTTCTTGTGAGGGTACAATTCAGTCAAAAGTTCAGCTGTTTTCGATGCATATTCGGCAAATTTGGCACCATTTATCATTTCCATGCAGTTTAGAACATTAAGGATCTCTGTTGTTTTTCCTTCACTAAAGTTTAAAAAATGCGAAAATTTAGTGTATTTTTGAAACGTCTCCAATTTACTGAGTATTTCAAAATTCATTAAATTTTTTACAACAAACAACTAAAAATTCATCTACTTTCCGAATAAAGTAAAAAAATAGCAACATCAGTTGCTTAATTCGGCCAATATACAGTTTCAAAGTTGCAAGTTTTTTTTAAAATTCTAAATTTTTTTCTTACATGAAAAATGTCTCCACTTTGAGACGATGTAGCACCCACAACTCTTATCGGATTTCAATAATATTTTGGATCCATAACATTTGAAGTATTATCTGTCGATTTCACTTTTCATTTTTGCCAAACGCGATGGTGAAAAAAATGATTTTCGGTCAGCTATTCGGGCAGAGGCCCCACTGTGCGACGGCATGCGCGCTTTAATGAGGAAAGTTGCGAAAGCTTGCCCAGCGTGCCGCATACGGGCGGCCCAACCGGATCCAAGAATCATAAAAACAATTATAAGTACACATGCGCTATAGTCAGCATGTTTATTAGACATGTTTAATGAATTTAACCAAAATGGTACACTAAAATTTTTATTATTTAAAGTCCATTCATTTACTAAAAATATTGAAAGCAAAAGTAGACTTAGAAAATTTCGTGTTGATCAAACAAAATGCTAAACTCCCAATTCTCACAAAGGAAAATTTAGCAGGAGAAAAGCTAGAGATTGAGCATTCAACCAGAAAACTAATCAAGATCCCCGTTGACCTTAAAGAAGGCACTTTTCTTTGTCAGGAAATACAACTAGATAATGACCTCTTTATTTCGAACGGATTATATTCAGCAGAAAATAACTTCAGTTGGGTCGAAATAACAAATTACTCCGACTCACATAAAAGTATATGTTTTGACCAACCACTTCAAGTAAATTCATATTCTGAAGGTCAGCATATAGAAGTAAATATCGCTTTCCAAAATGATAATAAAACATATTTAAACTCATTTGATTTTAACAATATAATTAGAACTACACATATCAACTCAGAAAAAATCCAATTATTAAAAGACATTTGTGTTAAATTTTCTGACATCTTCTATGATGACAGTAAGCAACTATCATTTACAAACGAAGTCAAACATAAGATTTTGACTAAAGATGATATCCCTATCTATACAAAACCCTATAGGTATGGGTTCCATGAAAGAATTGAGGTAAAGGAACAAATAAAAAAATTACTCGATAATAAAATAATAAGACATAGTCACTCTCCTTGGAGTGCACCAGTTTGGCTTGTGCCAAAGAAAGCCGATGCCTCAGGAAAGAGAAAGTGGCGTCTAGTTGTAGATTTTAGAAAACTAAATGAGAAAACCATAAAAGACAAATACCCTATGCCAATAATAAATGATGTCTTAGATAGAATTGGGAAAGCGAAATATTTTTCAATACTGGATTTAGCCAGTGGTTACCACCAGATAGAGATGCACAAAAACGACATCCAGAAAACAGCATTTTCGGCGGAGGGGGGACATTATGAGTTCATCAGAATGCCCTTTGGCCTGACTAATGCACCTGCAACTTTTCAAAGGGTAATAGATTCCTTATTTGGTGACTTATTTGGAACCTGTTGCCTTGCATATATGGATGACATCATTGTTTTCTCGCCATCCTTACAGGAACATATCCAACATTTAAAAAAAGTTTTCACGAAAATTAGAAAGGCAAATTTAAAATTACACCCGGATAAGTCTGAATTCCTGAAAAAGGAAATTGAATATCTGTGTCACATTGTTACCCCTGAAGGGGTAAAGCCAAACCCGACAAAGATTGAGACAATAAAGAAATTCCCTTTGCCTACTACACAGGAACAAATTAAGTCATTCTTAGGCATCATGGGTTATTATAGAAAGTTTATTAAAGATTTTGCTAAAATAACAAAACCACTAACTAAACAACTGAAGGGAAAATCAAAGGTTACTGTTGACGAGGACTTTGTAAAAACTTTCGAATATTGTAAAACCTTGTTATGTAACGACCCGATCCTAATATACCCTGATTTCGATAAACCGTTTATACTTACTACGGATGCAAGTAATGTCGCTTTAGGGGCTGTTTTATCTCAAGGGAACTTGGGATCAAGCCAGTTTCATTCGCTAGCAGAACACTAACGGACACCGAGGCGAACTATTCTACGGTAGAAAAGAGATGCTTGCCATAGTTTCGGCAATTAAGTATTTTAGATCGTATCTTTTTGGTCAAAAATTTAAAATTGTCACTGACCATAAGCCCTTGACATGGCTTATGAGTTTCAAGGAACCAAATTCCAAATTGGTGAGATGGAAGCTCAGACTGTTAGAGTACGATTACGAAGTTATATAGAAAAATGGTCTCAAAACGTGATTGCCGACGCTTTGAGCAGAACAACACTTGATATTAACTTAAATGACCAAGAATCAGTCGAGGCGACATGTGGGGAAACCGTACATTCAGGCCTAGAGAACATTTCACAGCTTTTCAATTTTTACCACTGACACAATATTCGAAATAGTACAAGAGGTTTTTTCACAGTTTTTCTCACACAGTACACTCTATAAACTTGTTAGATGCACAGAGTTTTTGGAAGAACGTACCACACAGGATGAACAAGAAAAAGAAATTAGAGACTATCACTATTATAATAATCACAGGGGAATTGATGAAACTCTAGCCCATTTAAAAAGAACAATATATTTTCCGCATATGAAGCAAAAAATTACAAAAACAATAAACAATTGTGACTTATGCCAAATCCTGAAATACGATAGACATCCGCAAAAAGTTCCCTATCAGGAAACAGAGGTTCCAAAGCTCCCATTAGACATAATTCATATCGATTTGTACACCATTAACCATCAAAATGTTTTAACAATAATAGACAAGTTTTCAAAATTTGCTGCTGGGTACACTATACCAGCAAGATATAGCCTAAACATAGTAAAATCAATTAGACATTTTATGTGCACTCATGGCATACCAAAAAAGATTGTATGTGACCAGAGTGCAGAGTTCGCAGGAAATCTTTTCATTGATTTTTGCACTCAATACAATATCACCAGACATGTCACATCTTTTCAACAGTCTTCAAGTAACGCCCCTGTTGAACGATTTCATTCATCTTTAACAGAAATTTACAGACTAATTATGGAAAAGAGGAAAACTGAAAAAACTGCCACAATACATGACGACATCCTCGCCGAAGCATTGATCACTTACAACAATGCTATACACTCTGCAACTAATTTCACACCCTTTGAATTATTCTCGGGTCGAACCCACTTGTTTCAAAAAACATTAAAATTTACTAGCGAGTACGATTATTTACAAGACTTAGACCTTTATCAGAGAAAAATCTACCCCAAGGTTGCTTAACAAATATCTGATCAAAATAAAAAACGAACTTTAAAATTAAACGAGGAAAGGAAGGATCCACCAGAAGTGGAAACCGACGAGACAGTATTCAGAAAGGAAAATAGGAGAAATAAATTGACTCCTCGCTTTTCAAAACATATTGTCACTAATGATAAGGGGGTCACACTTATTACAAAGAAAAAGCAAAAAATTCAGAAATCAAAAATAAAACGATTGACAAGAAAGCCTTAACAAAAAAAACATGTACATACATATATATGATAAAATACAAAAACACAAGCAAACAAAAAAATTATTAAATAAGATTTTTCATACATACATACCTAATTATTGTTAAAAACAACATATGTATTATAAAAATACTTATTACACAAAAAAAAGAAAAAAAAAAGGAATTTAAGGAAATTCAAAGGAGCATGAGCAAATGAATAAACAATGTTAATCATCAATTAAACATAATTTCAAACAATACCGATCATATTAATCATATTATTAATAACGAACAGAATATTATAAATAATTTAAAAAAAAAAAAAAAAAGATCTATAAGGAATTAAACACTGAACACAACGGAATCTATGTTCTTCAATATATAAATAGAATTGGCCTTAGCATTGATGTTATGTACATACATATTACCATTTAAATAATACTTTATTTTTGCTTAAAATTATACCAAAATCTAGTTATCAACTAAAGAAATAGACAAAATCACAGAAATTTTAGCAAGACGAAAGGTCACAATCTTATCGTAAGAACATTTATATAGATTATTTGAAATAGATATATTTGTAAACAAAACTAGATGGAGGATTCATCATGAGACGATGGACCTCAAATGTTGAGAGCGTTGTGAGCGCGCGAGAAAACAAAGATGACGATGCTTTACCCAGACAAATTGCGGTTCCCGAAGAGGCGCGAGAAAAGGTTCTAGGCAAGTGGTGGTTGCCTGGCTCAGACTTGATCACATACGTGGCCAAGCCGGAACTACTCGAAAGGGCTTGCGATAGCGAGCCCACGAAGAGAAGAATGCTAAGTGTGGTTATGTCAATTTTTGACCCACTTGGTCTTCTTGGATTTTTCACCGTCCGTGCCAAAATTATTTTGCAGAACATTTGGCGATCTGGAACCAAGTGGGACGAGACGCTCTTGGAGGTGGATGAAGCAGACTGGAGGCTTTGGTAACGCTTGCTGCCTCAAATAAACGAAATAAGAATTTCAAGATGTATGCGATTGGTAAGTTGTACCAGCAGGGTGCAACTCCATACTTTTGTAGACGCCAGCACAAGCGCGTATGCAGCGCTTGTATTTCTTCGAGCAGAACTAGACGGTGAAATGTGCTGTTCACTGATGGGCTCAAAGACGCGTGTGGCACCTCTAAAGCCCGTCTCAATACCCAGAATAGAGTTAATGACTGCTGTACTAGGCCTACGACTGGCTAGGTTTATCGAATCGGAGCTATCGATACCTATTGAGCGGAGAATTTTCTGGACAGACTCGAAGGATGTTTTGTACTGGACTTAATCAGATGTACGCAAATATCACCAATTCGTGGCTCTTTGAGTCGGTGAAATTTTAGAAGACTCAGACGTAGGAAGTTGGCGATGTGTGCCAACTGTACAAAATGTGACAGACGACGTATCAAAATGGTCTAAAACGCCAGAAATGACCAACAAAATACGGTGGTTTGTTGGTCCAGGATTTTTATACGAAGACGAGATGGATTGGCCAAAAGACGAAAGAATCGTAATCCGCGACAACGTTGAGGTGCTGCTTCATGAAGAGAAGCAGAGCTGGATTTCCTGTCTTGCATGCATAGCTAACAATCCTGAACGAGTAATCACTCTGGAGAAGCTCCGGGCTGTACAGAGGCGAGTCTTGGATTTCTTACGCATCATATGTAAGAAATCATACGGAGTACAGCTCAGTAGTATTTTGAGCCTGACACGCGACGTGGAAATAGAAACCATATTTCTACGCATCTGCCAGGAGGAGGAGTTTCATGAAGAAATCAGATGCCTAAGCCAAGGACGTGCTCTGACAAACCGCAAAAGTAGACTGTTCAAATGCTCCCCGTGTCTGGATGCATTTGGAGTGCTACGAGCTAAAGGGCGAATTGACCAAATGGAATGCGTAGATGTGGGAACAAAGAGACCCATAATTCTACCTAAATCTCATCGGCTGACCTACTTAATAGCAGAGTTCTACCATAGGAAATATCATCACTTGCATAACGAGATTGTCGTCAACGAATTACGGCAACCATATTGGATCGACGCACAGTGGTGCTTTTTCTCATTTCGCTTATCAAAAATAATATCTTCTAAAGTAGTGAAGCGATTTTCAAAATTTAAAAACAATTGATAGCTAATTGTTCATGCTATAAATGGAGTTATTACCGAGGTGCCACGTACTCGGTTTGCTTAGATATTTAAGGTCAAAGTTGAAAAATATTTCTAAGCATATTTTACCCTTAAAATTCACTTAAAAAACGCTTTTTTGATGACAAATGAACTTTATTATTCTAATTTGATAAGATAAATAAGATTTTTTAATGTTTTGTTTTAATTTTTTACTGAAATTGCGAAAAAAAAAATTTATGATTTTTTTTAGGTTAATTTTAAAAATTTTATATTGGTCACTCATTTTCAGCAAAATAATCTTCAACATTATCTTTTATATCTAATAAACTTATCATTTCGGAACTATAATTGCTTTCTTCTATGTTTTTCCGTGTTCGTACTTGTCTTATTGAGGCAATAAGTGGATCCGATGAGGCTGCCAGCATGTTGAAAAGGTCTTCATTTTGTCTAATCCGAGATATATTGAATGTATTAGTATTTCTAAACTTTTTGTAGTCCTTGTTCTTACATTCCTGTGCTTCTTCAGACAGCTCTCCAATTGGTAAGCACTGATACTCGATTAAATCCTTTCCATGAGCGAAAATCCTATGTACTGTGGGGGTTAGCTTCTTGTGAGGGTACAATTCAGTCAAAAGTTCAACTGTTTTCGATGCATATTCGGCAAATTTGGCACCATTTATCATTTCCATGCAGTTTAGAACATTAAGGATAACAGCCAATCTTTTAATGATCTCATGATTAGCACCTGTTATCAATGATGTTATGTGATCATTTTCGAAAAATTTCCTCGCAGTATTTCCATCATTCGTATTCCCGTATCCGTACTTTGGGCAGTCAACTTTTAATCCAAGCTTGCGGGAGAACTCAGCTTGTATAATTTCCTTTCTGCTTTGCATATCCTCTCGAGGTGTATTCTCAGTTTTTGCTTCTCCTGGCCGAGGAATTGTGTAGGCTAACTTCAAAATAAATTCCATGCAATTTATCCTGCAATGCAACGGAGAAATTCCATATTCATAGCAGTTTTCCTCATCCGTTGAACTGTCTGAATTGTGAAAGTCTTTTTGAGTTTTTTTGCATATGGGGCATCTTAAAGTCGAGGTGGTGTTTGTAATATCCTTTAACACTTTTCCATCAATCATTGTGAGGAAAAAATCAAACTTAACCGTTATCGTCCTTCCACTCTTGGTTTGAATAAAAGTTGGTTCCAGATGGCTAATTTGATTTTTTACGTCGCTGACAGTTGATTTGATTAATTCCGATGTTTCCTTTGCATATTTAAAGAAAATAGGCCGACAATAGTGAATCGAAGATGGTCGAACATTTCTCCAATGTTCAGAAGTTTCACTTCTGAGACGTAAAGGAACTACAGAAGCCATAAACATATTTTCATCAGAAATTGTTTCGTCATCGGTTTTTATGACTTGCACCCCCATTTATTCAGTAGAGTTAGATTTTTAGGAAGTAGCTCCACCTGTGCTTCCGGCAAACTTTCAATTAGACGCCTCGCAGTGTGATCCATTTAGTCGATTTAGTTCTTCCTGTTCCCTTGAATATTTCAAAGATAGTGCTTGTGACAGATTCTCTGTTGTAAAGCTTTCTCCAACATTCCCGAGCTTACGTTTCCTTGTAACAGATGAACACTCTTCAATATTCTTAGGTGGCCTTCCTCTTCCTTGGCTAGTAGATGGGTAAACTTCTTCCTCTCTTGAATCCTCTATTGAATCCTCTATTGAACCCAATGATGTAGACTGCTTAAGCCAGTTTTCGTAGATCCCAATAAATTCAGAGTTTTTTCTTTGAGACCCACTCCATTTTCGTTTCACGTTAATGTAGGTGTTTTTAAGTTTCGTTACAATCTCCTTGCTAACGTCTTCGGGTACAAGGCCCATCATTTTAAGCAATTCTGATACAAATTCATTTTGATTTTTAACGGCCCGAAAAACTTCAAAAATCTTAGAATTCTTCAAATCCATTTTTCCACTTTAAATTATAATCGAATTATATTCAAAAATACTATTCAACAAAAAAGCTGTTTCCTCTTATGAAGTCAAGATCAAACTGTCTCGAACAAGTGCAATAGTTTGCAATTTATACCATTTTTTCTTAAATCATTAGGTAAAATACATTTATATATACCATTTTTTCTTAAATCATTAGGTAAAAAAACATTTTTGCATCATTCCAAACTATTGCACTTGTTTGTAATAACCTTTTTTGATTAATTAGGTAACAACAAAATTGGTTTCCAAATTGAAACAGGTAATCGGGGAAATCCAAAAAATTTACAAACAATGTAGGTAGACCCGATTTTCTATGATCTAAAATATTATTTACCTATTTTTTAAGACCTTCTAAACATGTAAACATCGTCAGGTAGTATTTCGGACGCGATTTTACACACACGCTGCTGACAAATTTGCATGCGCTCTTCTTCTTCCTTGTACCTGAAACGCGTTTTTAACGCGAGGTTGCATTAGTTTTTTGAATTTTTGACAAATTTGCGCAAAAAAGCGCAAGACTACTCTATATAGGTCTGATAGGTGAATATTCCCTCTATCACGTGTATATAATATTATCGTGAATCTCCGTGAATCTCTGTTGTTTTTCCTTCACTAAAGTTTAAAAAATGCGAAAATTTAGTGTATTTTTGAAACGTCTCCAATTTACTGAGTATTTCAAATTACATTAAACTTTTTACAACAAATAACTAAAAAATTATTTACTTTTCGAATAAAGTAAAAATATTTAAGATCAGTTGTTTAATTCGGCCAATATACAGTTTCAAAGTTGCAAGTTTTTTTAAAATTCTAAATTTTTTTCTTACATGAAAAATGTCTCCACTTTGAGACGATGTAGCACCCACAACTCTTATCGGATTTCAATAATATTTTGGATCCATAACATTTGAAGTATTATCTGTCGATTTCACTTTTCATTTTTGCCAAACGCGATGGTGAAAAAAATGATTTTCGGTCAGCTATTCGGGCAGAGGCCCCACTGTGCGACGGCATGCGCGCTTTAATGAGGAAAGTTGCGAAAGCTTGCCCAGCGTGCCGCATACGGGCGGCCCAACCGGATCCACCAATTATGGGCGACTTACCTAAAGAGAGAATGTCGCCTTATACATCACCTTTTATATACATTGGAGTGGATTGTTTTGGTCCAACCGACATTGTAGTGGGTCGCAGGCATGAGAATAGGTGGGCCGTGTTATTCACCAACACGAGCTGTACACCTGGAAATTGCTGCGTCTCTATCAACGGACTCCTCTCTATGTGTGATGAAAGCATTTGTGGCTAGAAGAGGGGTACCACGTCGTATGCTGTCGGACAATGATACCAATTATCGAGGAGCTAACCGAGTTTTAAAAGAGCATATTGAGCGAATATCCACATCAGCCGTGGAAAAGCAATTCCCAACGTTGGAATTCAAATTTAATCCACCCAGTGCACCACATATGGGAGGCATATGGAAACGATTGGTACGTTCAACTAAATCTATACTTTCAGAAATTTTACCTGAGACCGGTGTACGAGAAGAAGCGTTACGAGCTGCGTTCGTGGATGTGGAGCAGATTCTCAAAGAGCAAACTGGACCTCAACTGGCGAAAACATTTTGGATTGCAAGTCAGCTGGCAGATCGTTTCTGGAAAAGATGGTTGCGAGAGTATCTATCTACGATAACGAGGCGTACAAGCCAATTGAAATAGTCGACGTGGTGATCATCGTGGATGACACAGCCAAGCGGAGCTCATGGCCAAAAGGAAGAGTCGTCGAAGTTCATCATGGAAGTGAAGGTCAGGTGCGAAGCGCTGTTGTGCGCACAGTCAGCGGACTTGTCACAAGACCAGCAGTGAAGCTGGCCAAATTGGACTTAAAAGGGTAACCCACGAAACAAGAATGTTAGTGAGTTACGTGGTGGGGAATGTTGCGGTGCGAATTAAGTACGCCCCGCGCCAACATAGTTAATTATAAGTACGCCCCTGACCCTTTATCCGAAAGTCCCGTTTTATAAAATTGCTCTCTTTGCGTCTGCTTTTTCGGCTCACTGCACTGCGACGGCGCAAGTTGAGAGTTAATTTGGCAAGCAGAAAGGGCAGACGTGAGTGAAAAGAAACACAAATATTTCAGCATAGCATACGTATAACGAATCCTTGCTTGTATACCGGTACAAACGTAAGGGAATAAACTTAATGTACAAGTACTTGCTAGAAATAACTGTTTTTATTTTTGTAGGAGCTCATCGTCCGCAGGCGAGCCAATAAGAGGGTTACCCGTGATTTACTTATTAATTATGGGTCACATGTGTTTACAATATGGGAATTATTTGCTATTATTTAGTTATTATAATTGGGGTAATATTTATGTAGAATGTAGTGGTGTTTTATGTACTTATATCTATTTGGACCAAGCACCAACATACTCCCGGCCGTTGAACACTTGTTCAACATTACTCTACGTTGATCTCGAATTCCTGTAAACTCGATGCCTGTAGTTTCTTAGATTCTCTTCCTTCTTTTTGTTGGGTCATCTCATGTTGGCCTTGTTGAAGGTTGACGGGTCTCTTTGTACTCCACACCTTTATTATGTATGCAACCAGTAATATTATGGATGTTGCCAGCGCTGCATATGAAATGTAATGGTGGTGGTGGGGTACTTCAAGTTCATTTGGAAGTTTCATCTGGGTTGTGGCTAATAGTTGATTGTTTAAACTCTCTAGTTCCTGAGAGCCTAATTGCAAAGTATTGTTCATCAAAGTGGCCTTGGTTATATTTGGTATTGTGCCAGATAAGAAGTTGCCAAATCGTGCATATGATAAATTCAGCAATCCGATAGTTTCCACACGGTGACCAGAAACTTGAAGTGCGGGGTGTTTTAGTGTGCACCCTGGATCCATAAATAGAAGGCCTCCTTGATTAATGGTCACGCTGATCATGTTGTCATCGCATACTGCTGATAGTTCCATAGGCGATTTTGTCGCAAATATCCAGCGATTTTTGTAATGCAGGTCGTAACATACAAACGGGTTGTTAGTTTGCTTGATATGGTACATCTTCCTCCTTCATTGGGCAGCATTGTGCCAGGTACTTTGTCTACAGACCAATAGTTGCCTTGGGGACAATAGAAGCGGGCTAATCTGGTTGTGGTGGATATCAGTTAACATATGGGTAAACTCTGCCTGTATGCCTTGCAGGTTTTACCGCTATCAAAGATAGTTGAGTGGTCATGGTAATGTACCACTGAAGTAACTTCACTGCATCTGATACTGCATTTGACAGGTCACTCATTTGCTGATCCAATTGCTTGAATCGTTTCTTGATAGTTTCTTCATGTCTTTTAAATATGTTTATAGTTGAGTCAATGATTGATGTCTGATTTCGCATCAATGTCATTAAATATTCTTCATTGACTTTCACGTATACCTGGTTTATTATCAAATTGTGTTATGTTTACCGACTGCGCTAGAGCCAGTGGTAGCATAAATAACATCATTAAAAGTGTTACTGCTAGAGTTGGTAGCGCTGTAGCGATGCGTTTTGGCGTTGGTTCGCCGTGCTCCTCCATGTTGTTGGTTGTTTGCCCATTTCCTCATCTGGACTGTCCCACTTTCGCTTTTCGCCTGGCTCTGCGTTTGAAAGTAGTGGAGCCAGTATGAGAATTGCTCGTTTGAAGATTCCTTTCGCAGTTTTCACATCAACCACCCTCACATATCCATCGGGACCAGGGTATTTCTTGATGATTCGTCCAATTGGCCATTGTAGCATTGGCACGTTGTCTTCCTTTAGGATCACCATCATTCCTTCCTTGACATTGTTGTATGGTTTCTTCCACTTGGAAGCACTCTGGAGCTCCTACAAGTACTCTTTTGACCATTGTGTCCAGAAAGTGTGTTTCAACCTCTGAACTAACTCCCATTGTTCGGGTAATGATTTCCTTTGGACCGTTTCTGCATCTGGCTGTGCTACTAATGGCTCGCCAATAAGCAGGTGACCTGGCGTCAGGGCGGTCAAATCGTTTGGGTCGTTTGAGTTTGGTGTTAATGGCCGTGTGTTAACTACTGCTCCCACATTAACAATGATTGTTGACAGCTGTTCGAATGTTAAATTCGCTGTTTACAGATTCTTGAGAATCAGGTGTTTGGCTGATTTTACTGCTGCCTCCCATAAGCCTCCGAAATGTGGTGAACTTGGTGGAATGAATTTGAACTGTACTCTTTTTTGAATGCAAAATTCAAAAATAGCACTTGAGGCGTTCTCGGAATGGATAGCTTCAGTCAGTTCCTTCAATTGGTTTTGAGCTCCTACAAAGTTTGTAGCATTGTCACAATGGAGCGTTGGATGGAGCACAATGGACATTTTCCTCGTCTTCCTATGAAGCGCTGTAGTGCGCCCAAAAATGAGGATGTGGATAAATCGCCCACCAGTTTCAAATGTATAGCTTTGGTTGTAAAGCATACAAACACTGCTATGTATGCCTTGTCTGGCCTTTTTCCTCTTACTTTGTGGTGAATCCAGAGAGGTCCGCAGTAGTCAATACCTGCGTTAAGGAACGGTCGAGCTTATGAGACTCGATGCTCCGGTAGGTCTCCCATAACTTGTTTAAATAGTTTTGGCCAAAATCTTGTGCACTTTACACAGTTTTGGATTACATTCCTGATCTTGATAATGTGATAATGCTGTCGAGCAATACAACGAAGGGCCTCTTGCCCGCAATGCATGTTTTCTTCATGTAGATTCTGAAGAATCATCTTTACAATAGGATCCCCGTAAGGAAGCAAATACGGGTTCCTTGTATCCCGTGGTACGGGAGCTTGTTGCAATCTAGTTGCTACTCCAATGGTAGAGTTTTCGTCCAATACTAGTGGTAATGTTGCCACAGAGCTTTTACTATGGAGTGGTTGTTCTGGACGTTGCCTCAGGTGACGCAACTCATAAGCATACTCCGATTCTTGGATCTGTTTGATGATGATCCTGCGTGCTTCCCCCAATTCCTCTACTTTAAGCTGCGTTGTAGCACGCCTGTTAAGCTTGCTGCTGAACCTGCGAAAGAATGTGACGATGCGCTGCAGTCGGTAGAATGAATTCTTGTGGTTTATTTTGTATATCTACGCATCACCTATTTCGTTTTGAGCCTTGTTGTTCACTGCTGCCATACTGAATACCTTGGTTTTCCGTTCTGAGGTATCAGCCGTGTGTTTCGACGGTTTAAAAGGTGCTGGCCAGCGGGACCGTGGCCCGTACAAGTATAATGGTGCATATAGCCATAAATTGTGCGTGCTTAGTTGCGATGCCAGTATCCCTTTTGATAGAACATCTGCAGCGTTCAGGGCTGATGATACATGCCGCCATTGTGTTGGATTTGAGACAGCATGTATTTTTGTGAGTCTGTTTGCCACAAACGTATGGAAATTAGATGCCCGAGAGTTAATCCATGATTAACAATTGTTGAATCTGACCATAGAACGGCTTCAACGTTTTCTGCTTCCTTTTGGAGATCGTGTCGAACTCTGTTTGTAAGTTCTGCTCCAAGCACTGCTGCACATAGCTCAAGACGCGGCAATGAAGTCTTTTCCAATGGAGCTACCCGTGACTTTGCGCATAGTAGTCTCACGGAAATCTGTACGTTTTTGTATGTAGCCCGGATGTACACGGCAGCTCCATATGCCTTTTCTGAAGCATCTACAAAGGTGTACATCTGACGCGTAGTTGGCACCTTTCTGTCATATATGTGCCTGGGCATTTGCATTTGATTCAATTCTTGCAAGTCCGCACAATATGTCTCCCAAGTATTTTCCAGAGTAGCTGGTAAATCAGCATCCATTTCCAATTTTATGGACGCAATGTGTTGCAGAAGGATTTTGGCACGTACTACCACAGGCGCAAATAGTCTCAATGGATCAAATATTTGCCCTATTTCTGATAGGATTACACGTCTTGTGATTCCTCTCATGAGTCGCTGGGCCTTTCTACAGAGCTTGTCCTCTTTAGGCATCCAAGTTCGTTTCACACTTAATTGTTCCAGTGCATCACCTAAATTAATGCTGCTGTATATATCGTTCTTTGGGATGTCCTCTAGTAGCTGTGCATTGTTTGAGCACCATTTTCTCAGATTGAATCCGGCTGGTTTAAGGATTTTAACCAGCTCTTGCCTGATTTGCAGTGCTTCTGCTAAGCTGTCTGCTGCGGTAAGGCAATCATCCACATAGAAGTCATCTTTTAGTGTTTTTTCTTGTTTTTAATTGCCAAATAAAAAACTTTTTGTTGCGAGGAACGGAGCCGACGTTGTTCCATATGTGACTGTCTTCGAGAATATTTTAGTTTCCCGTTTGGGCTGTATCTCCAGACAATCATTTGGTTGAATTGATCATCTGGACTAATCCATACCTCTCGGTACATTTTCTCTATGTCCGCAGTAAAGACATATTTATGTTTCCTAAACCTCAGTAGGATTGAAAACAGCTGACTTTGTACCACTGGTCCTAGGTACAAGATATCATTCAAAGATTTTCCTGAATATGTCTTACATGAAGCATCAAATACCACTCTTAATTTCGTTGTAGTACTAACTATCAGGTTCAAGTACACAATGATGAGGTATGAAGTAATGCTGCTTTGGTATTCTTTCTGGCAATACTTCTTTCATGTGTCCAAGCTGTTCATATTCCTTCATGAATTTCACATATTCTGCCTTTATTTCTGGACTCATCCTATTTTCCAGTGATGGGAATCTCTTAACAGCCACATCACGAGACTCCCCCAAAGATGACGAGTCTTCAGCAAATGGCAGTCTTCCAACCAATCTTCCATCTGAAATATCTGAAATATTATCTGAAAGAAATGCATTTCGCAATATTCTTCCTCGGGACTTTTGTATATTTTTTCAGTTTCCAAAATTGCTACAACAGTTCATCAGGCTTAATCGCTACCATACAAGTAGCAGTTGCAGATGTAGCCATATTTATCTTCCCAGCAATGATCCAACCAAATTCTGAGTTTTGGAGAGTTGGACACTTATTTTGTTTTACTTGTCCAGGTAGTAGAATTGAGAAATGGTGATCTGCTCCTAGTAATAAATCGATTTTACTAGTTTTGTTGAAGTTGGGATACGCCAGGTGTTTGTTTTTCAGCAGGTCAAACTTCTGAGTTATTGCTTCCGTGGGTTGATCTGCTACAATGTGCGGTAACACAAATGCTTCAACTCTTGTACTGAAATCGGTGTATTTTGATTTCACAAGTACATTTACTCTGGATCTGCTGATCTGTGGTTGCCCTCCTACTCCTTCTATTTTCAATGATAATTGCTTTACAAATCTCTCTGAGATTAGATTGACCTGGGAACCACTATCTAGGAGCGCACGAAATTCTCCTTCTCGCTCATTGGTTCCTTTTAGAATTACCCTAGCTGTCGCTAGTAAGGTGTAATTTTTCTGGCTTCCATATGTGGACGCCGCTGAGGCCGCGCTTGTTATATTTAATTTCCAGTTGTTGTTTCCCAAATGTAATAATGTATTGTGTTTTTTATCGCATTTCAAGCATCCCTTCCAAGTTCAAGACATGTGGTCGGTTTTATAACAAATGTCACACATTCTCTGTCGCTGTACCCAGTTTAAACGTTCTGCTGCAGATTTAGTTTTGAATTTATCACACTGAAACAGTTTGTGATTTAACTAACTACAGAATGGACATGACGATGAGTTTGTGCCAGACGCTGATGCACATATATTTTGCATTTCTCTGATCTGCTTGGTGCCAATCGCCTCTAGGGCGAGGAAACGTTGTTCCAAAAATGCAAGGAGTTTCTTGGTCTTCTGCAATTCCCTTGTATCGGAAAGGGATTGTTCATATAAAGTGTGGGTAAGTCTATCCAATTTTCTCGTCACATGGAAAATTATAATGGAATCCCAAGTTTCTGTGTTGTTGCCTATATTCTTTAAGGCTTGCAATAATTCATGAATATTATCATGAAGATTCTTTATTGACAGGGCGTCTTTTTCAATGTTGTCAAATAATTTTTCGAAAACTGCCGTAACCAATGCACGCTTATTGCTGAATCATTCTTGCAGCATTTTCCAAGCCGTGTCATAATTGACTTCTGTTAATTCCAGATGCCTTATTAACCTTTCCGCTTCTCCGGAAAGATTTGCCTTTAGGTACCATGTTTTTGTACCGCAGGCACGTTTGACTCATGCACCATCTTTGCAAAGATGTCATGAAATTGTTGCCATTTCAAATAGTTTCCATCAAACTTTGGGATGGATATTTTTGGTAATTGGAGTGCGGACCCTGCTTGTACAGACACCTCCTTTTCTGCTGTTATGGCAAATTGAGCACTAACTTCTCGGCGTCCACATACGCATCGAATTCATATTCAATGCTCACAGGTTCTGCTACTGCCTTATGTATTTCAAAGTGGATTAGTTCAATCTGTTTCCACTGTTTTTCAATGATCGGCTTGTAGTGAACTTTTCCTTCAGATGTTATCTGACTTAAAATTCGGAGTAATGATGCAATCATTGCCTTCTGTTGGCGCTTCAGTGGCTCTATCTTTAGCCGCTCTCCTTTCTGATCGGCCTCTGATTCCTCTTCCAGTTTGAGTAGCTGAGCCTTCCAGATTTTTATGATTTCATCCACCATCTTTTTTATATTGGGGTGGTGCTCTTTTTTGAAGTATTCATGGTCAGATGGTTGATGATTCAATTTGTACATCAACTCGTGATGACCTTCGTCAAAGTTCTCCCATAGGTACTCCATCAATTCAATTTTTTCTGCAAAATATGACACCTTCGTCTGTCTTGCGGGAGAATCCTTTTTGTAATTACGGATCGTCGACTAAGTGGCGTCTCCCCGTTCTATTTGTTGAGCGTAGATCTCCTCCGTGATATTAGCTAATCTTGACCCATTGGGAGTATTTGTTTATGTTCAAGACAAAAGCACGCTCCCACTCGCACTTAATATGTGGTCAAGATTATGCTTTTATCACAACTGCTCTTTTTTGTTTAAATTATTCAGACCTTTATTTCGGTCTGGCTGATTGCTCTAGTAAATATTTAATTTACCCAATCCACTTTTACTTTATTATTGTAATGCACAATAAATTTATGCTGACTTGTCTATCACAGTGACATAGGTCAGTACCTGCAGCATAAGGGGTTTACTTTTAGGTTTGTTGCCCGCCAAACTGCTGACAGTGTAGAATAGCTCCACAATTATTGTGTAATAATAATATAATGATGTATATATTATTTATTTTAAAATATTCTGGCGTGGTTCTGTTCGCCAAGTTGACCAATTGACACAATACTGATTTACTTGTCAAACCCGTGGAGTCAATTACTTTAAATTTTTTTTCAACAACACAGCACGGTAGCTTAGAATGTTGTTGCATGGACTTGGTCTTATTAATTTTTTATATATGTATATTTTTCCGCTGTGATTCTAGTCGCCAAATTGACTAGGTGACAAAGTGCTAACTCGGTCAGTTGTCTCACAAACAGAAGTAATTGTTTTTTATGTACTACAGTCGCAATGTTGACTTCTATGCACAAATGCAATTATCACCCGGATTGTTGCCAGACTGCAAAACCGTGCCCTCGCAAAGGACAATTAAATTGGTCGCCTTGTTGACCAAAGTCCTTTTTACGCGATGCTTAAATTGGTCGCCTTGTCGACCAAAGTCGGGGTCACCAAAATGTTTCAAATAAAAACGCAAGTAATATTGCTGGGTATATATATGTATATTTATTTATATTTTTATTGATTATAATAAAGATGCCCCTAGAACATAATCTAGTGGCATAGGGCTGTCGCAACCAACACTTGAATTGGGTGGACCACGAAGGCTGAGAATTGTATTGTAATTGGGGGCCAAAGACACAGCGATGCACAACCTCTGTTGAATTCTAATTAGCCTAAGAACTAGACTCTACTTACATATTTACTTATTAATTATGGGTCACATGTGTTTACAATATGGGAATTAATTGCTATTATTTAGTTATTATAATTGGGGTAATATTTGTGTAGAATGTAGTGGTGTCTTGTGTTATTATATCTATTTGCACCAAGCACCAACAACTCCAAAAATGTCAAAAAACACCACTGCTGAACGAAAAGCTTTGGAGGGCAACAGATTCCAAATTCTGGCCAATTAGCCGGAATCTCAAGAAGGAGTTTCCCAAACGAAACCCTCTGTAGCCAAGCCACCACCACTTTACATCCGTGGTGCAAACTGCACTTCTATGATGCCAAAGTTGGTGGCCCTAGTCGGTAAGGACAACTTTTATGAAACCCCACTTAACAGGGGGAACATAAGAGAGACCAAAGTCCAAACGAAAAACGAACAGTTCTATCGTACTATAGAAAAGTCTTTATAGCCGAGAATGTAAACTTCTACACATTCCAATTAAAGAGCGCCAAAGGTCTTCAAGCCGTGATTAAAAGCATTGAAACCTCGGTTTCGCCTCAGGAAATTGTAGAAGCATTGGAAGAGAAAGGCTTTGAGGTGAAGTCCGTCTCAAATTTATTAAACAGAAACAAAGTCCCACAACCTCTGTTTAAAGTGGAGCTACAACCCGATGCACGAACATTAGATTCCAATGCAGTGCATCCTACCTACAACCTGCAACTACTGCTACATCGCAGAACTTATTCCCTCGCAAACCTAGACTATAAGAGCTAAAGGCCTACGTTGCCATAGCCAAAAAAAAAAGCTAACTTATAATTTTAATAAATAAATAAACTTCAATAAGTGTCCAAACCACTTTCGGCAGTACAACCGTGGCTGCACTTTACTGCCCACCACGATTATCAATCTCTGAAATAGAGTTTACTGATTTCTTCAATACACTCGGAGTACGATTTATTGCTGCAGGAGACTACAACGCCAAGCACCCCCTTTGGGATCCCGCCTGGTAAATCCAAAAGGCAAGCAGCTGTATAACACAATCATCAACCCAGCAAAAGCCCACGTACTGGCCAACAGATCCACGTGCTTACGTGGGAGCTTTCCCAGATCTAATAGACTTCGCAGTCACCAGGAGAATTACGCACATCTTGATAAGGGCAGACTCACTAGCAGAATTGTCATCAGGCCACTCGCTAGTAATTTTCACTGTGTTAACATATCCTCAAGTAACAGAGCACCTATTCGGACTAACAAATTATAGAACAAACTGGCTCAGATTTAAGACAAATATAAGCACCCATATCGAGCTAAATCCTAAACTGGACGACGAAGAAGACATCGAGTTTTGCACCTCTCCATTAGAGTCCATGCTCATATCTCCACCCCAATAATTGGCCATACCCAGGAAAAACACAAGTCTATCAACCGACTAATTGGACTTCTTGTAACAGATAAAAGACGACTCAGGCGAGAGTGGCAAATGTCTTGATTACCGGTAGCAAAACATCGCCTAAAGGCTGCTTTACGAACTCTAGCATAAGTGCTTAGACAAGAAGAAGCAATAGTCCAGCGGCAATACATCGAGATGCACCAAATATCCGCTGTTTAAAGCGCACCCAACCATAACTGCCCCAACCGAGATAATTTCACCTATACGATGCCCAACTGGCAAATGGGCCGATCAGACGAAGAAAGAGCACTCATCAAACGGCCTTTCTGCCAAATCCGTCAACAAACTCTTTGCAGCTTTTTTTTTTTTTTTTTTTTTTTACGCGCGAATCCCAACGGGAGCACTAATTGCCCACACCTCCCGCCCAACCGACCGAGGGGCGCAAGCCGCATAACGCACGGCTCGAGTCGCGGGGACAATTCACAAAACACAGACAAAAAACGACACTATAGCTAGTTACGTGCTAGATAGGAAAGGATAGAAGTTTTTAGTAAAGGAATCGAGAGCTCTGAACTGATTACATGATAAAGACGATTATAATCGGAACAAAGAACTCGAAAAGGTTCATACATAAGGTAGTTAGTAGTACATCGTGGAAGTGTTAGAGGAATATAGTTTCTAGTAGGTCTACAAGGAACTGTTAGTTTTACTCGGTTCAATAGCTCGGGAGAGTCTATATCTCCGTTAAGGAGCTTGTGCATAAATATGACGCCAAGCATTAATCTACGATTAGAAAGGGAAGGAAGGTCAAGTAAAAGAAGTCTACTAGAGTACGAAGGCAAGTTGATATTACGATCCCAGTTCAGACCACGAAGAGCAAAGAGAAGGATTTGTTTTTGAACTGATTCTATTCTTGCTTTATGTGAATCGTATTGGGGTGACCATATGCAGGTTGCATATTCTAAAATTGGACGAACCAATGAGGTGTAAAGAACCTTGGTTGTATATGGATCGTCAAATTCCTTTGACCATCTTTTAACAAATCCAAGAACACCCATGGCTTTTCCGACAGTAGTGCTTATATGGGACTTAAAAGTCTCTAAGCACCCCAGTGGAAAGTGAGTCACCGAAATTTCAAGCGGAGGAAATTTCTTCAATTATTAAAAACTATCTTAACCCAAGAAAGTCGCCCGTCCATGATAAAATAACTCCGAAAATGATCCGAGAACTAACGATCTGAGCCGTGCGACACATCTGCAAACTTTTCAACATATATGGAATCATATCTATTCAACAGAAAATTTTCCGTACGATGTAATAGCTTCAACTCTAATGACTTCGAATCAAAAGCAGGTGTACCTCAAGGCAGCGTGCTAGGTCCAACTCTATATCTTCTGTATACAGCGGACATACCAACAAGCCTTTCACTCACCACATCTACTTTCGCCGATGACACGGCTTTCCTCAGCCGCTCCAAATGTCTGATCAAGGCTGCTGAGCAACTGGTAACCCACTTAAAGGAATTTGAAAAGTGCCTGGCAGATTAGCGCATCCGTGTAAATGAACAGAAATGCAAGCACGTTACGATTACCCTCAATAGACCAAACTGCCCATCATTGACATTGAACAACGAGCCACTGCCTCAATCCGACGATGTTATATATCTTGGAGTTCACCTCGACAGAAGATTAACTTGGCGTAAGCATATCGAAGCCAAGAAAAAGCAACTAAAGCTTACAGCAATCGGACTACATTGACTTATCAACGCTCGATCTCCCCTATGCTTGGAATTCAAAGTTCTCCTCTACAACTCTGTGTTAAAACCCATTTGGACGTACGGCTCTGCACTGTGGGGAAACGCAAGCAAGAGCAACATCGAAAGGGCTCAATCCAAGATTCTCAGAACTATCACGGGAGGTCCTTGGTATATCAGAAACGAAAACTTACAAAAAGACCTACATATTCCTAGTGTACTAACCGAAATAAAGGTACAACAGCTAAAGTACACCGCTAAAATGCAGGCACATTCGAATACCCTGGCCAAACCATTAACACGAGTACCTGAAACAACTCGTCTGCAACGAAAAGATCTTCCAACCCTTTAGCAATTAATCAGGGCCAAAGATCAATGTAGCATCCTTCAGGTCCTTCATCCTAGGTTACGTGTTAGATAAAGATAAAACTATTAAATTGTTGTTAATCTTCTAAGCCTATAAAGAGATCCAACAAACAGGTGATTTCAACGCGTGGTCAGAGAAATGAGGTAGTACCACATGAAAACAAAGGGGATATACCTTACTAGAAGCTTTTGCCTCACTCGACCTCGGCCTACTAAACTCAGTATCAGCGTTCACCTTCAACAGAGCCGGATATGGATCAGTCATCGACATTTTGTTTACGAGCAGGCACATGTTTAACTGCATATAATGGGAACTCTGCACCTATTATACTGCTAGTGACCACTCTACCATACTATTCATAATCGAAAATCGTTCGGCTCAGCACTTAGTAAAGTATCAGAAGCAGAAAATGTACAAGGTGTGCACCCTGAACATATCATCTTTACCGAGGCACTCCAGACTCCGGATATGTCTGGCGATTCAAATAAACATTCCCAGATACTAATAAAAGCCGTGACGGCAGCTTGCGACAGCAGCATGGTCATCCGAAGAGGCCACAGTAGACACAAACGTTCCGTATATTGGTGGAACAATGCAAGACGCACTTACCAGAGGGCAAGAGGAAAAGAAAACATTTATTTCCTTCACCAAAAATACAGAGAATCACGAATATCACTTAAGCGTGCGATCAACGAAAGTAAAAGAAAATGGTTCCTTGATTTATGTGATGAGGCGGCAAATGATATATAGGGCACGGCATACAAAGTTGTGTCCGTAGTGTGCTTTCTGGGGCTTATATTTCCCAGTAGCCTACAAAGGGGCGTTAACTCCGCCCTCTTTCAAGATCTGCGTCACGCAGATTATTGGATTGTTGCAGATTGTAAATTTCTGAGATCTTGAAATTGTAAAAGCCCTTTACTAGAATTTGTCGGACGGTCAACCAGACTATTAACACCGGCTGCTGTAATCGTCTCACCGTCTATCCTCCTTCAGCAGTTGTAGATCGCTATACTTCTCCATGTTTGTAGAAAAACCATAGTACTCTCTTCATTGAGTGTTAAAAGTCACGACAATATGGAAAACTATCTTCGGAAGAGATTTTTTTCTTAGTCTAATTCTTATAACTTATAATAGAAATTAAAGATTGTGAAGCGTTTGTTAATCGAATTTGTTTTCAATGTAACTTAGATTCAACCGGCTATTCCAAATAGACGACATACTTAGATTCCCATCTTCTTAATAAACTTCTCAAATGAGAAAATATTTTTTTGTCTGTAGTATAAAAGTTCTATCTTTTTATACCCTGTACCCATAGGGTAAAAGGGTATATTAAAGTCGCTAAAATGTATGTAACAGGCAGAAATATACATTTCTGACCCCATAAAGTATATATTCTTGATCAGCGTCACTAGTCGAGTCGATTGAGCCATGTCCGTCTGTCCGTCCGTATGAACACCTAGATCTCGGAGACTATAAGAGCTAGACCTACCAAATTTGGTGTGAACATGCGTCTACTGCATAGACAGGTCAAGTTTGTCCTAAATTTTTGCCACGCCCACTTCCGCCCCCCGTAAATCGGGAAAATAAACTACTAGAGCTGTATAAAAGATATCGTATTCTTACTTGGCACACCTAATTATATACCTAAACAGTACCAGCTGGACAAAATCGGATAATAAACTTTGGAGTCATACCTATATGAGCTTTGCACTGAATTGCCAAGGCGACATTGGCTGGCAAGAGTGAGCGAGATAGCACGCGTTCGCAGTTGCTGCATGTTAAAGAGAATTTTGCATGAAATTGATGGCGATTTTGAGAATATTCCATTTTATTTAATATAACTAGTTGGTACAGGGTATACTCAATGTCGGCAGGGACGACTTGCTTGCTTCATTTTTACTAGTCCTAGGTTAAACATCTCTTTTCCCTTGGTATTAATTAGTTTATTGGCTAAATGCACCTCTGCGTACTTTACAGGTTCTGAATCTGAATCTTCTGTTAATAACCACTTCTTGGCGATGTTCGATCAATCCCCTTATATCCTTTTCTGTTTGACCTTTGAAATTAGTAAGGCCAACACCAATATGAAAAACCAATATTTTGGTTACTAAAGATATTTTGACGTAATTGGCCATATCTATTTGCTTAATATCTTATTGCATTCTGATAAGAATAAGGGGCGTTTTATCTAGGGAAGAAGAATTGGCTATTTCGAAATAGTCTTACGGAAAAATACGGATTAACAAAACTTTCCCTTGAGCCACTCATTGGAACATAACCACCTGAATAGCCATTCTGCTACTGATGATTTCTGATTGACCTATTTTCTAAATCAAGACACATAGCATATGCCTCAGGCAAGTTACGAGGTTTGCTATTTGCCAGAAATTGAGACATTTCTCCATTTACCCGCCTTATGAACACGTCCAATGCCATGTTTCGGTGGTATTCAATCAGTGCGTTGGTTACCTATACAGAGTATTTTTCACCTTTTAAGCAACCTCTTATTAAGGAAAAATGTTGGTTAACCTGCCTATAAAAAACACCCACAGAGATAATTCCCTGAGACGTTCTACTTTGTTGATATTCCAGAGTGCATATATCTCTCTTATCATCATAATGGAGGACAAGCATTCTTTCAGTCTCCGACCAATCATCGTCCGCAACATTATATGAACAAAGTGCTGTTTCAGCACTGCCCCTTATTTTCTGCCTAATATGTAAAATTATTGAGCGGTATAAAGGTTTTCCCTAACTCTGACGTACTCCCTTAAAACAGATTCAACTCTACTCAACCAAGAAACATATTTTTCTTTCACGCAATCCGGTGAAATGGTAATCTCTTTTAAATTATGCTCTGTCCTAGGTCGTGCAAGTGGTCGTTGTTGCTCTAGAGCTAGATTTGGACTGTCGTGGTCATTTTCCAGTTTAGTGATTCTTTTGTTTTGTTTCTTTAAGTCATCCCTTATTTCTCCTAAATGCGTTTGTACCCCCACCATTTTCCTATCTCTCTTTTTTTCTTTTGGGAAAAATTAAAAGTTCTTTTTATTGAATATTATTCCGTTCTTACGCTTCACTCCCCACAGTTTTCTAAGTGTTCTTTTTTATCCTTATCCCTTAATTTCCGTGGACGTTAGTGCGATTATCCTTCAAGGTGCGATGTTTCCTCCTGATGATTTTAAAATGTTATACAAATGTATTTTCTTCTTTGAGATTAAATCTGAGCTCATTTTTTCTATTTTTAATGTGTAGGCAGCAGCTCTTTCAGAACTTTTTGCTTTTGAATTTTTCCTTCAAATATATAAACTAATTCGACGGCATTGTACAAAAATTAAGCATTTGATAGTTTGTTTATTTCATTTTGCTTTTAGTGAACTGACTTTCTTTTGCTTAATTTCTTAAAAATATGGTATCTAAAAAACTAAATTTTTGTTACATTATCGGAAAGGTTCGCATGATTCCTTTTTGGGATTGCCTACTAAGGTAAGAAATTCTTCACACGTATTTTTTGTACAGTTATGCACGCACAATCCGTCTCCTTAGAGAGATATTTTTCCATATCAGGAATTGAACCCGAGCCTTCCGGACATCCTTACCACTGGACCATATGGGACTTTATTTAGCCAATCACTTCGTTATATTATTTTATTTTATGTGTTTAGTGCCGCGCGAAGACGCAATGATATCGCCACGGTAATTTTCTTTTAATGTTTTATCTCGAATTCATTCCAACGAACTCGTAGGCTCGATGGTTTGTCCTCGTTATGAAATTGAAAAAAAATTTATATTTTTTTATAATTTTCTTTTAATAAGTATTATATTGGTTTCATTTATTGTTTCACGTCTCCAGTATACTCCAAATGCATTCTTGTCGAAAAATTACCTAATTTTCCTGCTTGTAACACAAATTTTCAGGATTTGCGTTGTTTTTTCTTATTTTTTCTTTGCATTTTCCTTTTATTTTTGTTTTTTCTTTTTATTTTTACTCTTATTTTTTTTAATAGTTTTCTTTTGTTTTTTTTTCACACATGTGGAATTCCATCACGGTGTATGGTGAGGCTCCTTGCTTGGGCGCCAGTTAACGTCGGGGAGGTGAGAGTTTTACAACAGTTTTATTTAATTTAGCACTATGTTTTTCAGATAGTTGACAATTGTTTATTATTCGGTTAGACTTTCTTTTGGTTTGGCTTTCGAATGAATTCTTCTGGCTTCCCCCATAGGGAATGTGATCAATTTTTAGCTAAAACCAGTTGGGAATTGTTCGAGAATATTGTGTGAATAATCACATGAAATTTCGTAGAAGGCTTTCTGGGGCTAATATTTCCCAGTAGCCTACTAAGATACTAAACTTTTATATATTTCATTTAGCATCAACAGCCGAGTCGATCTAGCCATGTCTGTCTGTCTGTTTCTATCTTATTATAGACCGTAAATTTTAAGCTACATGCTTGAAACATGAAAGGTCATGTTTCTTAATCGATTACCCAGATGAAGTTTAAAAATTGGTAATATCGGCTGGTGGGCATTGTACTGCCTTCATAAATTGATTGGTACAGTTTTGCACGTGGTTAAAATTAATTCAGTTTTATATATACATAAGTTAATTCTACTAGGTACCTTAGTGGGCTACTAGTAAATATAAGCCCCAGAAAGCACACTACGGAATTGAATGTGATTGTCACACAATGTTCTCATTCAATTCCTAACGGGTTATAGCTAAACATTGATCACATTCTCTATGGGGGGAAGCCAGAATCATTCAAAAAACTACCCAACCTAAACAAAGTATAACCGAATAAAGAACAATTGCCAACTATCTGAAAAACATAGTGTTTAATTAAATAAAACCGTTGCAAAACGTTCAACACCCGAACCCGACGTTAACTAGCCACAGATGAAGTTTAAAAATTGGTAATATCGGATAGTTATCACCGGAGTTATTCAATAAAACATGAAGGAATCTCATTTAAATAAACAATTTTCTTCAGCACCAAAGAAACAAAAAAAAAATCAGCCGTACAAACACGAAGTCCTAGGTTCGATTCCCATCGCCAAGAAAAAGAAATTTATACAAATATTGTTTTTTCTTTGTTGTGTTTTAATTTAAATTCTATCCACATACAGTACACCAAGTTTGAATCAGATCGGATAATTGTTAAGGTTACAATCAATAATGAAATTGTTCACAATTTCGATTTATTTTAAAGCTCGCGCACACACATGCAAAAAATTTTTAACACGAGGTGTGTGAAAGAGACATAAATATTTGCATAGTGTTCTTGCACAGATTGAAATTGAAAGATCGAGATAGCCTGCGATTGCTGTATATATCAAAATTTCTCAAATTAAGTTAGGACGGTGGCGTAATATGTACAGATCGGACGCACGATGACGATGGTGTTGCTTCGATTCTCGATAAAGACATGAAAATTTTTAGAGGTGTTGTTTATTTGTTTTTTTTTTTTTTTGAATTTGTCAAACATTTATAGCAGTTATTTTAAAAGGTGCTAGGTGCCATGAAGCTGGTGGGCATTGTACTGCCTTCATAAATTGATTGGTACAGTTTTGCACGTGGTTAAAATTAATTCAGTTTTATATATACATAAGTTAATTCTACTAGGTACCTTAGTGGGCTACTAGTAAATATAAGCCCCAGAAAGCACACTACGGAATTGAATGTGATTGTCCCACAATGTTCTCATTCAATTCCTAACGGGTTATAGCTAAACATTGATCACATTCTCTATGGGGGGAAGACAGAATCATTCAAAAAACTACCCAACCTAAACAAAGTATAACCGAATAAAGAACAATTGCCAACTATCTGAAAAACATAGTGTTTAATTAAATAAAACCGTTGCAAAACGTTAAACACCCGAACCCGACGTTAACTAGCCACAGATGAAGTTTAAAAATTGGTAATATCGGATAGTTATCACCGGAGTTATTCAATAAAACATGAAGGAATCTCATTTAAATAAACAATTTTCTTCAGCACCAAAGAAACAAAAAAAAGTCAGCCGTACAAACACGAAGTCCTAGGTTCGATTCCCATCGCCAAGAAAAAGAAATTTATACAAATATTGTTTTTTCTTTGTTGTGTTTTAATTTAAATTCTATCCACATACAGTACACCAAGTTTGAATCAGATCGGATAACTGTTAAGGTTACATATCAATAATGAAATTGTTCACAATTTCGATTTATTTTAAAGCTCGCGCACACACATGCAAAAAATTTTTAACACGAGGTGTGTGAAAGAGACATAAATATTTGCATAGTGTTCTTGCACAGATTGAAATTGAAAGATCGAGATAGCCTGCGATTGCTGTATATATCAAAATTTCTCAAATTAAGTTAGGACGGTGGCGTAATATGTACAGATCGGACGCACGATGACGATGGTGTTGCTTCGATTCTCGATAAAGACATGAAAATTTTTAGAGGTAATGTTTATTTGTTTTTTTTTTTTTTTGAATTTGTCAAACATTTATAACAGTTATTTTAAAAGGTGCTAGGTGCCATTAAGCTGGTGGGCATTGTACTGCCTTCATAAATTGATTGGTACAGTTTTGCACGTGGTTAAAATTAAGTTTTATATATACATAAGTTAATTCTACTAGGTACCTTAGTGGGCTACTAGTAAATATAAGCCCCAGAAAGCACACTACGGAATTGAATGTGATTGTCACACAATGTTCTCATTCAATTCCTAACGGGTTATAGCTAAACATTGATCACATTCTCTATGGGGGGAAGCCAGAATCATTCAAAAAACTACCCAACCTAAACAAAGTATAACCGAATAAAGAACAATTGCCAACTATCTGAAAAACATAGTGTTTAATTAAATAAAACCGTTGCAAAACGTTCAACACCCGAACCCGACGTTAACTAGCCACAGATGAAGTTTAAAAATTGGTAATATCGGATAGTTATCACCGGAGTTATTCAATAAAACATGAAGGAATCTCATTTAAATAAACAATTTTCTTCAGCGCCAAAGAAACAAAAAAAAATCAGCCGTACAAACACGAAGTCCTGGGTTCGATTCCCATCGCCAAGAAAAAGAAATTTATACAAATATTGTTTTTTCTTTGTTGTGTTTTAATTTAAATTCTATCCACATACAGTACACCAAGTTTGAATCAGATCGGATAATTGTTAAGGTTACAATCAATAATGAAATTGTTCACAATTTCGATTTATTTTAAAGCTCGCGCACACACATGCATAAAATTTTTAACACGAGGTGTGTGAAAGAGACATAAATATTTGCATAGTGTTCTTGCACAGATTGAAATTGAAAGATCGAGATAGCCTGCGATTGCTGTATATATCAAAATTTCTCAAATTAAGTTAGGACGGTGGCGTAATATGTACAGATCGGACGCACGATGACGATGGTGTTGCTTCGATTCTCGATAAAGACATGAAAATTTTTAGAGGTGTTGTTTATTTGTTTTTTTTTTTTTTGAATTTGTCAAACATTTATAGCAGTTATTTTAAAAGGTGCTAGGTGTCATGAAGCTGGTGGGCATTGTACTGCCTTCATAAATTGATTGGTACAGTTTTGCACGTGGTTAAAATTAATTCAGTTTTATATATACATAAGTTAATTCTACTAGGTACCTTAGTGGGCTACTAGTAAATATAAGCCCCAGAAAGCACACTACGGAATTGAATGTGATTGTCCCACAATGTTCTCATTCAATTCCTAACGGGTTATAGCTAAACATTGATCACATTCTCTATGGGGGGAAGACAGAATCATTCAAAAAACTACCCAACCTAAACAAAGTATAACCGAATAAAGAACAATTGCCAACTATCTGAAAAACATAGTGTTTATTTAAATAAAACCGTTGCAAAACGTTCAACACCCGAACCCGACGTTAACTAGCCACAGATGAAGTTTAAAAATTGGTAATATCGGATAGTTATCACCGGAGTTATTCAATAAAACATGAAGGAATCTCATTTAAATAAACAATTTTCTTCAGCACCAAAGAAACAAAAAAAAGTCAGCCGTACAAACACGAAGTCTTAGGTTCGATTCCCATCGCCAAGAAAAAGAAATTTATACAAATATTGTTTTTTCTTTGTTGTGTTTTAATTTAAATTCTATCCACTTACAGTACACCAAGTTTGAATCAGATCGGATAATTGTTAAGGTTACATATCAATAATGAAATTGTTCACAATTTCGATTTATTTTAAAGCTCGCGCACACACATGCAAAAAATTTTTAACACGAGGTGTGTGAAAGAGACATAAATATTTGCATAGTGTTCTTGCACAGATTGAAATTGAAAGATCGAGATAGCCTGCGATTGCTGTATATATCAAAATTTCTCAAATTAAGTTAGGACGGTGGCGTAATATGTACAGATCGGACGCACGATGACGATGGTGTTGCTTCGATTCTCGATAAAGACATGAAAATTTTTAGAGGTGTTGTTTATTTGTTTTTTTTTTTTTGAATTTGTCAAACATTTATAACAGTTATTTTAAAAGGTGCTAGGTGCCATGAAGCTGGTGGGCATTGTACTGCCTTCATAAATTGATTGGTACAGTTTTGCACGTGGTTAAAATTAAGTTTTATATATACATAAGTTAATTCTACTAGGTACCTTAGTGGGCTACTAGTAAATATAAGCCCCAGAAAGCACACTACGGAATTGAATGTGATTGTCACACAATGTTCTCATTCAATTCCTAACGGGTTATAGCTAAACATTGATCACATTCTCTATGGGGGAAGACAGAATCATTCAAAAAACTACCCAACCTAAACAAAGTATAACCGAATAAAGAACAATTGCCAACTATCTGAAAAACATAGTGTTTAATTAAATAAAACCGTTGCAAAACGTTCAACACCCGAACCCGACGTTAACTAGCCACCGAGCAGTGACACATACACCATACACCGTGAGGGATTTGAAAACAAAAAACTAAGTAAAAAAAAATTGTAAAAAAAATTAAAAAAATAAAAGTATAAATAAGAAGGAATTTTGTACTTTAGTAGGCAACTATATAACAACTTACGTGTGAAGAATTTCGTACCTTATTAGGCAATGTCAAAAAGGATTCTAACGAACATTTTCGGTTAACGAAATAAAAATTAGTTTGTAAGATACCATAGTTTCAAGAAATAAAGAAAAAAACACAATTCATTAAAAATAAAGTTAAATAAACAAACTATCCAAAGCTTAATGTTTGTACAATACCGTCAAATAGGTTTACACATTTTAAAATAAAATTCAAAAGAAAAGCCTTTAAAGAGCTGCTGTTTATACATTAAAAATAAAGAAAATGAAATCAGATTAAAACTGAAAGAACAAAATACAACGTCTCACACTAAAGGTCAATCGCATCGACGTCCACGGAAAAAAAGAATAAAAGATAATAAAAGAAAAGAAAAAGAATACTGAGAAAACTGTGGGGAGTGAAGCGTAAGTACGGTTGCATTCACAAATTTAGTGACCGATTTAAAAATAATAACATTCAATAACAAGACAACTACCTTTCGAAGAAAAAAAGAGAGATAGGAAAATGGGAGAAATAATGACACCTTTGACTGCTGTAAAAGAAATCATGGTTGGAATACAAACGCAATTAGAAAAAATAAGCGATGACTTAAGCGATGGCAAAACAAGCATCACAAAACTGGAAAATGACCACGACAGTCCAAATCTAGCTCTAGAGCAACGAGTACCACTTGCACGACCTAGAACAGAGCATAATTTAAAAAAGATAACCATTTCACCCGATTGCGTGAAAGAATTACAAGTTCTTAATGGAGATTCAGTAAAATATGTTTCTTGGTTGAGTAGAGTTGAATCTGTTTTAAGGGAGTACGTCAGAGTTAGGGAAAACCTTTATACCGCTCAATAATTTTACATATTAGGCAGAAAATAAGGGGCAGTGCTGAAACAGCACTTTGTTCATATAATGTTGCGGGCGATGATTGGTCGGAGACTGAAAGAATACTTGTCCTCCATTATGATGATAAGAGAGATATATGCACTCTGGAATATCAACAAAGTAGAACGTCTCAGGGAATTATCTCTGTGGGTGTTTTTTATAGGCAGGTTAACCAACATTTTTCCTTAATAAGAGGTTGCTTAAAAGGTGAAAAATACTTTGTATAGGTAACCAACGCACTGATTGAACACCACCGAAACATGGCATTGGACGTGTTCATAAGGCGGGTAAATGGAGAAATGTCTCAATTTCTGGCAAATAGCAAACCTCGTAACTTGCCTGAGGCATATGCTATGTGTCTTGATTTAGAAAATAGGTCAATCAGAAATCATCAGTAGCAGAATGGCTATTCAGGTGGTTATGTTCCAATGAGTGGCTCAAGGGAAAGTTTTGTTAATCCGTATTTTTCCGTAAGACTATTTCGAAATAGCCAATTCTTCTTCCCTAGATAAAACGCCCCTTATTCTTATCAGAATGCAATAAGATATTAAGCAAATAGATATGGACAATTACGTCGAAATATCTTTAGTAACCACAATATTGGTGTTGGCCTTAATAATTTCAAAATTTCAAAAGTCAAACAGAAAAGGATATAAGGGGATTGATCGAACATCGCCAAGAAGTGGTTATGAACAGAAGATTCAGATTCAGAACCTGTAAAGTACGCAGAGGTGCATTTAGCCAATAAACTAATTAATACCAAGGGGTGCGCCAAGTAAGAATACGATATCTTTTATACAGCTCTAGTAGTTTTTTTTCCCGATTTACGGGGGCGGAAGTGGGCGTGGCAAAAATTTAGGACAAACTTGACCTGTCTATGCAGTAGACGCATGTTCACACCAAATTTGGTAGGTCTAGCTCTTATAGTCTCCGAGATCTAGGTGTTCATACGGACGGACAGACGGACATGGCTCAATCGACTCGACTAGTGACGCTGATGAAGGATATATACTTTATGGGGTCAGAAATGTATATTTCTGCCTGTTACATACATTTTAGCGACTTTAATATTGTAATTTATGCGGGAAGGTTTTAGGACGCGGTTGGAAACGCGGCGCCAAAAGGAAGGCGACTTTGAAATAAGGAGGCAAGCCGATTTGGAGTTGCTCGCAAGTTGATGCGATTAGGTTGACTGGCTGACTGACCTCGTAGGGTCGAGGCCGCTTTATTTATACTGTTTCTTATGGTCTAGTTTACATGGATTGCTTATGCTACAAAATAGTTTAATAAGGCAAGTATGCTTGCCTTGCATTCTAGTGTGTGGAATAGTGTAATTTGATGACAACGCATATGCTCTTGCATTGCGTGCCTTCTTAAGTGTTTAAGAGATGTAGCGACCTTTGTATACACTATATGATCACTACACCTCCCTTTTTATTAGAATGAATTTACATCTAAATTTATTCTCTAATAGTGTATATAAAGTGTAACATTTATTTCTTATTTCTAACAATTTGTATTAAGTATAAGTAAAAAATTTTTTTTTTTTCGTTTTATATATATTTTTTTCTTTTCCACGTAACGTATGTAGTAGAGTGTTTTAGTTATTATATTTTATTATTCTGTCTAAATTCGTTTTGAATTCTTTATTTTCGATTTTTAGTGTGCAGTTGTTATTACTATTTATATTGATTACTTGAAATGGACCTTTAAACTTATTTTCTAACTTACGGCCGGCGCTATTAGCTAGCAAAACTAAATCTCCTACTGCTATTTTTATTTTGTTTACTGTCTTATCATAATAATTTTTATTTCTTTTCTTCTGGTTTTCTATCATAATCTTAGCTCTGTTTTGTGAAACTTGTAATCTATATTTAATTTCTTTATCATAAGCTTCTATATTATAAACTGGATCTACTTCATTATTTAATAAAAATTTATAAGGAGTCGGTGTTTTACCGAACACTAGTTCAAATGGACAATAGTCATGAACTGTGGATGGGGTCGTATTGTAACTATACGCGTAGTATGTTAACCATTGATCCCAATCATTTCTCCCTGTTGAAATATATGTTCTGAGGTACTCGTTAAATGTTCTGTGGTCCCTCTCTATAGATTCTAATGTCTGGTGATGGTATGCAGTTGATGTCATGTGTTCAATTTGTAATAGTTTGTAGAGTTCGTCAGATATCTGATTCTTATATTCTGTTCCCATGTCAGTAATAATTTTCTTCATGGGTCCATAGATAAGTATGATGTTTTCAAAAATAGCTCTAGCAATATCCTTAGCGCTTTTAGATAATACTGGTACTACTATCAAGTATTTGGTTAAATCGCATACTGCAGTTACTGCGTATTCGAACCCATTGTATGTCTTTGGTAATGGACCTATTGTATCTATCAATACTACGTCAAACGCGTTTTGTGGCATTGGAGTTAAGATCATAGGTTGTTTTGTCTTGATTCGTGATTTATTCAATTGGCATTTTTCGCATTTCTTTACGTATTTTGTAACATCTTGTCGTAATTTTTTCCAATTATAGTACATTTTAATTTTTCCGATTAATCTTGTTATTCCTGGGTGGCCACCAAAAATTGGATCATCGTGGTACTTTTTAATAATTTCCATTTTTTCTTCTTCATTTTAAATTATTTGTAACCTAGGAGTGAGTGCTATTCTTACTACTTTCATATTGGATCCTTTGTTCTTGAAGTCTATTATACTGCAGTTATTAAATATTCTGTCATTCAATGACAGTTGGTACCTTTTGATGCCTGTATCGTCAGCTAATTTTTCAAGCTGCGAAAAGAATAGTCCTAAGTCTATTTTTTCTTTACCGATCTGACATACTGTGCCTATATATTGCTTTCCTAGGTTTATTATGATTTCGTCATTTTTTTGACTTTTTTTGACTGAGACGTCTCAGTGATAGCTAACTCATATGACAGTATTTTCGTTATCTCTTTTGGAATGTCTTGTGATTTTTTCTTTGCCTGTTGGCGTGTTGTAACCTTGTAAATTGTATTAGTAAGTTGACTTATGTTTTTAATGTCTTTAAAGTCAATTCTTGATAAAGCGTCTGCTGTGTAATTTTCCTTTCCCCTTAGATACTCTACTGTGAAGTCATATTCTTCTAGATCTAATCTCATTCGTGTTAATTTTGAGGATGGGTTTTTCATTGAGAATAAATATGATAGTGGTCTATGGTCACTTTTTACTAAAAACTTTCTACCGTATATGTAAGGTCTGAAATATGTTATTGCCCAGTGGATCGCTGCTAATTCCTGCTCTATTGTTGATTTATTGCTTTCTCCCTTTGTAAATGATCGTGATGCATAAGCTACTGGCAATTGTATGCCGTTGTATTCCTGGCTTAACACCGCACCACATGCTAATTTACTTGCATCAGTGGTGATGCAGAATTCTTTTTCAAAATCGGGATATTGTAAGATTGATGGGCTTAGTAAAGATTTCTTTAAGTACTGAAATGATTTTTCGCAATCCTCGTTCCATTGGAAGGTGACTCCCTTTTTGCATAGCTGTGTTAACTTTCTCGAATATTCGGCAAAATTTGTAACGAATCTTCTGTAATAGTTACAGAATGCCACAAATCTTTTTACTTTTTCTGCTTTTTTTGGTTGTGGGTAGTCTATTATAATTTGAAATTTACTATCATCTGGCAATATGCCAGAGTCGGTGCATTTGTGTCCAAGATATGTCACTTCGTGACGAAAAAATGAACACTTGTCCGGATGCAATTTTAGATTGTATTTTCGGCAGGTCTGAAAAACATCTTTAAGATTTTTCAACATGTGTTTTTCTGAACAACCCAATACAACTAAATCATCCATATATAAAAATGCTTGGGACGGTTCAAGTCCCGAAAATGCTATTGTCATCATTCTTTGGAATGAGTTGGGTGCTATTTTTAGACCAAATGGTAATCTTTTGAACCTGTATGATCCCTTATCAGTTGAGAAAGAAGTTAAATCTCTTGATTCTTCTTCTAACTCTATTTGGTGAAATCCTGATGTAAGATCTAAACATGAAAAATATTTGGCTCTACCTAACTGATCTAAAATATCATCTATTCTTGGCAAAGGAAATTTATCTGCGACCAATTTTTTATTTAAATTTCTGTAATCTACCACTAATCTCCATCTTTTATTCTCATTCCCCGGTATTGATTTTTTGGGTACTAACAGTATTGGACTGTTGTACTCCGAAGCTGAGGGTTCAATTATATCATCGTTCAATAATTTGTCAACTTGTTTCTTTACTTCTATTTTATGTGTTTCTGGGATTCTGTAGTTCTTGATGTAGGTTGGCTCATCTGTTTTAAGTCTTCATTTTTGTCTGTAGAAATTATTTGTTGTTATTTTCTCCGTTTCTAGTGCAAAGATATCTATGTATTCTGAACATAATTTAGTCATTGTTGTTTTTACTCTATCTGGGAAATTTCTTTGCAATCTTTCCAGTTTCTCTCTGTTATTTACTTCTTTTTGGCTTTGTTCCATAGTTTGGATTATTTCGTACTCATCTAAATTTTCTATTTTAATTATATCTGGTCGTATTATGGTGTCATTATTGGAAGTCTTTATAAATTGGACAAATGCCTGTTTGCTGGTTGTTATTGTATTTGCTATGAATACTCCTTCATGAATTTCTTGTTTTGGTATGAGTATATGTTTATATTTATTTGTCTGATTGATTCAGCTCGTGCTGGTATAACTATTGCATTTAATGTCGATGCATTGTTCATTGGAATGGCTAGATTTTCATGGTACTCGTTAGGTCGTAGTACTAACCAATCCTTGTCTTTAGTATAGTCAAGGGTACAGTTATATTTTTTAAAAAAATCTAAACCTAATATTCCATCCGTTGGTATTGGAAATGAATTGTCGACTATGTAAAAATGGTGTTTTACTAATATGTTGTCTAGTTTCAATTCTAGTTGATGATGTCCTATTGTCCGTATTGAGCCTGTTCCTATTCCCTTGAGACTGAGATTATTTTGTGTTTTGAATTGCGTTGTTCCTACTTTTCTAATTTTAATTATAGATACATCTGCTCCTGTATCTATTAAAAATGAAGCTTCCTTGAAATCATGGTTTAGTTAGCTCGAAATGAAACATCCCATGGTAAGGTTAATATTGGCTACTTTGACTTCACATTGGTTTTTCTCTATTTAGATATCTAGGGGAATCTCTGAGTTTTCCGATGCCGTTATGGCTCGTATATTTGTATCTTCGGTGTGGCCCCGGTTGTTTCTATTCTGGTTATTATTGTAGTTTCTGTTGTTGCTATTGTTGCCTCTATTTGAGTTTCCTCTCCTGTTATAATTTCGATTAGTATTATTGTTATTTCTGTTTGCTCGATAACTGCCTCTATAATTATTGTTATTATTTCTGCCTCTATTGTTATAATTTGTTTTGCCACGTCCACGATACGTTCCGCGATTATTATATCCACCGTATTGGTAGATCGCGCCTCGCTCGGGTTGTACTTCGTCTGTTGCCTCAATGAACGCGGTCATTGTTTCTTCTAAAGTCTTGTGAGGTATCGATCGGAATACTGTCCGTGTCTCCTTATCTTGGGTGTCGTCCATCATGCTTTTTACAGTCCAACTGACTGTGTATTTTTCTGCCTTATCCGAAGGGATACCATCGGTGATGTATGCCCTTTTTAAAGCTTGTGCAAGCTTCATTACTTCTGTCGTGTAGTCTAACGCTGATTTATTAGCTTGTTTTACTCTTTGTATCTTCGCGTTGAGACTATCTATTGAGTCTCCCTTTACCTTTTTTTTAAGTGTTTCTATTATTTCACTTATTGTGTTTATTTCTGATACTGCGTCGGCTATTTCTCCGCTAAGCCGAGTTTTAATAAATCTAACCGCTGTCGCCTCATTATCTCCTTTTATTTCGTCTATGGCCTCTAGTGCTATCAATACACCGGATAGCTTGGCCGGGTTTCCGTCATATTCTGCTACCATAAGCTTGGCAGCTGTACTAATTATTGCCTCTTTCGACATTGTGGGAGGTATGTATGGATTTGCTATACAGTGTCTGTACTGTCACTATCTTCCTCTGTTTCGTCTAGATCAAGTTTTAATCTAACTATTTCTATTCTGTGTTTTGCTAGTGCTCTATTTGCTCTGTCGCTGCAATCCTCATAGAATGCTATTGCTGCTACTTGATGTGCCTGAGGTAGGTCTTTTCTAAAGGTCTTCCTTATTTGTCTTAATTGCTGTTTTATTAGTTTAGCATGTTTTTTTATTGTTTCCCTTTTTATCTTCCTATCCTGTGTAATACATTTAATCGATCTATCTATATTTGCTTTGTAATGCCGTGCCTCTTTTAAAATCTCTTGCCATTCAGTCATTTTTTACCAAAAAAATATTAATTTTTTCTTAAATTTTTTCTACTGCTGCGTTTTGGTTAATGTATCGTTTTTTGATTGCTCGTCTATGCATGCTGTATACTGTGAATACGAACTGCATTATTATAATTGCTGTTAGTATTATTAATACAAAACGAATTTGACCTAAAGTGTTCTCTGGGTCCCATGGAGCTACATGCACTTCATTAACCACATTCGCGTTGGGTCTCTCTACTTTTGATGATTCACCACCCATATTGAATTTTTAATGTTTTTGTCTCAATTGCACAATAAAATTCGATTGCTTCTTTGTTTACTGACCTATATCGTTTTTCGTTTTTCTTTCTCACTACATACGCGGTGTCTTTACTATGTTGTCAAGTGGCCTGCTCATATGGAGCACGCGTAATATTTTGACTCAGCATAAAGTTTCAAGTGGTTCATGGTATTTTATTTCAATAATATGTTTTTGTGTATATGATTTTGTGTATGTAATAATTTTTGTTTTGTAAATAATTTTTGTTGTGTAAATAATTTTTGTTTTGTAAATAATTTTTGTTGTGTAAATAATTTTTGTTTTGTAAATAATTTTTCTTTTGAATATAGTTTGTTTTTTTTTTTCAGTTGTAGAATTTTTCTTATATATATATGGTAAGGGTAGTTTTTTTTTTCTTTGTTTGTAAGATTCAATTTGAATTTATTTAAAATTTGTTTTCATTTGTTTAAGAGAATTTTAATGTGAAAGAAAATTTTAGAATAATTTTAATTTTTGATTTTATTTATTGTCAAATAGAAGATTTTTTTTCTTTTAATATGAGAAAATTATTTATTTATTTTTTTTTTTGATTTCGAAATGATTATTTTTCTTAGTATGCAAAAAAATTTTTTTTTTTCTTTTTTTTGATTTTAGTGAGAGAAAATTATAGTTTGCAAAATTTATTTCTCTTTTCTTTAATGAACAGGTGTTTGTGTGTTGTACATGAGTTTTTATATTGGTTATAGTGGCGGCGAACTTCGCTTTTTGCCACAAAGGTGCAAAATCTTTTTTATTATTCAACATTATTTGGTTTTTTTTTTTTCTTTGTGTTTTTTTCTTTTTGCTTACATTGGATTTTCTGCTGTTACTGCTGCTGCTGTCGCTGCTGCTGCTGTTTCCGCCTTTGCAGTTCCCTCTGGTACTCGTCTTCTAGAGCATGTATATTCGTCCAAATGACTTGTGTGTCATTCCATGGTATTGGTGGGTTCCGTTGAACCAATTCCAGGAGGGATGCTCTTTTCCGCCTGTATCGGGCGAGATATACGCCTCGTCTTTTGGTCGTCTGGACCCTCGGAATTCTGGTCAGCTTGTCTTCCTCTTTTTGCTTCCTCACGGCCTGGGCTTTGGTACTTCTTTGGCGGGCGAGATATTCCTCGACGGTCAATGGTTTTGGACCGTCAAGGGGGCGCTGCTTCAGCGCCTTCTTTATTGTCTCTAGATGTGTTTCGCTCATCCGGGCAGTGTAATGGTTTGGAGTCTTCTTTCGTCTTCCGCGTATACGCTATATCACGCGGTGCCTTGATCCCTTTATTTGGAATCTGGCAGGATCGCCATGTAATTTATGCAGGAAGGTTCTAGGACGCGGTTGGAAACGCGGCGCCAAAAGGAAGGCGACTTTGAAATAAGGAGGCAAGCCGATTTGGAGTTGCTCGCAAGTTGATGCGATTAGGTTGACTGGCTGACTGACCTCATAGGGTCAAGGCCGCTTTATTTATACTGTTTCTTATGGTCTAGTTTACATGGATTGCTTATGCTACAAAATAGTTTAATAAGGCAAGTATGCTTGCCTTGCATTCTAGTGTGTGGAATAATGTAATTTGATGACAACGCATATGCTCTTGCATTGCGTGCCTTTCTTAAGTGTTTAAGAGATGTAGCGACCTTTGTATACACTATATGATCACTACAAAATACCCTTTTACCCTATGGGTACAGGGTATAAAAAGATAGAACTTTTATACTACAGACAAAAAAATATTTTCTCATTTGAGAAGTTAATTAAGAGGATGGGAATCTAAGTATGTCGTCTTTTTGAAATAGTTGGTTGAAAACTAAGGTACATTGAAAACGAATTCGATTAATAAACGTTTTACAATTTTTAATTTCTATTATTAAGTTGTTAGAATTAAACTAACAAAAAAAAAGGATCTCTTCCGAAGATAGTTTACCGTATTTTCGGGACTTGCAACACTGAATAAAAAGAGTACTATTGTTTTACTTCATACATGGAGAAGTATGGCGCACTACATCTGCTGAAGGAAGAAAGTGCACAATACAGTTTCTTATCGAACACCAGGAAAATTGAAAAGCAATTGGATGATGGAATGGTCTTCGTCACTAGTTTCAATAGAGGGACCGCATTCTCACTGAGGACTGGAATTAAGCGAAGTCTGTGCTTTTTAAGACGTCTTGATTCATCAATTAACTGGTTGTCGGTGGGACGATTAAAACAGCCGGTGGTAATAATCTGGTGGACCATCTGAAAAATTCTACTAAAGGGCTTTCACAACTTCAAGATCTTGGACCTTTACAAGCTGCAACAATTGTCAACTATCTGAAAAACAAAGTGCTAAATTAAACAAAACTGTTGTAAAACTCGCAAACCCAAACCCGACGTTAACTTATATATACTTTATGGGGTCGGAAATGTATATGCGTTACAAACATCTGACTAATAATATAATACCCTCTGCAAGGGTATAAAAATTGTCTAGTCCATCTAAAGCAAGGTCCCGATGGAGTAATCAGGTTGTTTCTTTACTTGCCACATCGTTTTAAGTATGAGCAGAGAAATTTAGTGCTGTTAAGGATGTGTCGACTATATAAAATAGGAAGGATACAGTGTTCGGTATTCGCGATTGAAAGCAGCATTCGCTGCAAGCCTTAAAAAAGCTACTCGTAATCGAGCCGCACTTATGCGACAAGTGACGGCTTAGGAGGTGCGTTGCTGCAGCAATTTGATAACAAATTTCTTAGAGTTTATTATTGAAGTAGAAAAACCTCGGTTACTACTTGCAGGTTAACGCACCATGACTCGTAGATAAAAATTTTCGGCTGTATTTGTTGGAAATTTAGTTTCATCTTTGTCACTGACTGTGTGTCGTTCAAGCAGACAAGTTAAATACTTTATTAAGAGAATTTTATATTTAAAGCTGTATACATCCAAGTGACAGAATCAAACACGTTTGTTTGTGACGACGGAGTAAACAGCGTGCGTAAAGAAGACTCAACAAGAGGACTATTCTGAAAGAACAACGGATTTAAAAACTCAAAGATGGACTTCTCTTCCAAACAGTTGATGGCAACGATTTGTTGGCTAAAGAAACAACATATTGGTGTAAATAAGTTCAACAAGTTCAAAAAGCTGTAGGAAGACTTTTGGAGATTTCAAACGAGGAGCCAAACCTAAGCGAAATCATAACCAAAAATGAAAAGCTGAACATGGCTACATAGTGGGAGATATGGTGGCGATCAAGAGGACGCAGCTCGTCGGAAAAGGCATGCTGCCTAGCGAGTATAAAGAGAAAATATTTTTTTGTCTGTAGTATAAAAGTTCTATCTTTTTATACGCTGTACCCATAGGGTAAAAGGGTATACTAAAGTCGCTAAAATGTATGTAACAGGCAGAAATATACATTTCTGACCCCATAAAGTATATATTCTGTCTGTCCGTATGAACACCTAGATCTCGGAGACTATAAGAGCTAGACCTACCAAATTTGGTGTGAACATGCGTCTACTGCATAGACAGGTCAAGTTTGTCCTAAATTTTTGCTACGCCCACTTCCGCCCCCGCAAATCGGAAAATAAACTACTAGAACTGTATAAAAGATATCGTATTCTTACTTGGCATACCTAATTATAAACCTAAACTGTACCAGCTGGACGAAATCGGATAATAAACTTTGGAGTCATACCTATATGAGCTTTGCACTGAATTGCCAAGGCGACATTGGCTGGCAAGAGTGAGCGAGATAGCACGCGTTCGCAGTTGCTGCATGTTAAAGAGAATTGTGCATGAAATTAATGGCGATTTCGAGAATATTCTATTTTTTTTAATATAACTAGTTGGTACAGGGTATACTCAATGTCGGCAGGGACGACTTGCTTGCTTCATTTTTACTAGTCCTAGGTTAAACATCTCTTTTCCCTTGGTATTAATTAGTTTATTGGCTAAATGCACCTCTGCGTACTTTATAGGTTCTGAATCTGAATCTTCTGTTAATAACCACTTCTTGGCGATGTTCGATCAATCCCCTTATATCCTTTTCTGTTTGACTTTTGAAATTTTGAAATTATTAAGGCCAACACCAATATGAAAAACCAATATTGTGGTTACTAAAGATATTTCGACGTAATTGCCCATATCTATTTGCTTAATATCTTATTGCATTCTGATAAGAATAAGGGGCGCTTTATCTAGGGAAGAAGAATTGGCTATTTCGAAATAGTCTTACGGAAAAATACGGATTAACAAAACTTTCCCTTGAGCCACTCATTGGAACATAACCACCTGAATAGCCATTCTGCTACTGATGATTTCTGATTGACCTATTTTCTAAATCAAGACACATAGCATATGCCTCAGGCAAGTTACGAGGTTTGCTATTTGCCAGAAATTGAGACATATCTCCATTTACCCGCCTTATGAACACGTCCAATGCCATGTTTCGGTGGTGTTCAATCAGTGCGTTGGTTACCTATACAGAGTATTTTTCACCTTATAAGCAACCTCTTATTAAGGGAAAATGTTGGTTAAACTGCCTATAAAAAACACCCACAGAGATAATTCCCTGAGACGTTCTACTTTGTTGATATTACAGAGTGCGTATATCTCTTTTATCATCATAATGGAGGACAAGTATTCTTTCAGTCTCCTACCAATCATCGTCCGCAACATTATATGAACAAAGTGCTGTTTCAGCACTGCCCCTTATTTTCTGCCTAATATGTAAAATTATTGAGCGGTATAAAGGTTTTCCCTAACTCTGACGTACTCCCTTAAAACAGATTCAACTCTACTCAACCAAGAAACATATTTTTCTTTCACGCAATCCGGTGAAATGGTAATCTCTTTTAAATTATGCTCTGTCCTAGGTCGTGCAAGTGGTCGTTGTTACTCTAGCGCTAGATTTGGACTGTCGTGGTCATTTTCCAGTTTAGTGATTCTTTTGTTTTGTTTCTTTAAGTCATCCCTTATTTCTCCTAAATGCGTTTGTACCCCCACCATTTTCCTATCTCTCTTTTTTTCTTTTGGGAAAAATTAAAAGTTCTTGTTATTGAATATTATTCCGTTCTTACGCTTCACTCCCCACAGTTTCCTAAGTGTTCTTTTTTATCCTTATCCCTTAATTTCCGTGGACGTTAGTGTGATTATCCTTCAAGATGCGATGTTTCCTCCTGATGATTTTAAAATGATATACAAATGTATTTTCTTCTTTGAGATTAAATCTGAGCTCATTTTTTCTATTTTTAATGTGTAGGCAGCAGCTCTTTCAGAACTTTTTGCTTTTGAATTTTTCCTTCAAATATATAAACTAATTCGACGGCATTGTACAAAAATTAAGCATTTGATAGTTTGTTTATTTCATTTTGCTTTTAGTGAACTGACTTTCTTTTGCTTAATTTCTTAAAAATATGGTATCTAAAAAACTAAATTTTTGTTACATTATCGGGAAGGTTCGCATGATTCCTTTTTGGGATTGCCTACTAAGGTAAGAAATTCTTCACACGTATTTTTTGTACAGTTATGCACGCACAATCCGTCTCCTTAGAGAGATATTTTTCCATATCAGGAATTGAACCCGAGCCTTCCGGAAATCCTTACCACTGGACCATATGGGACTTTATTTAGCCAATCACTTCGTTATATTATTTTATTTTATGTGTTTAGTGCCGCGCGAAGACGCAATGATATCGCCACGGTAATTTTCTTTTAATGTTTTATCTCGAATTCATTCCAACGAACTCGTAGGCTCGATGGTTTGTCCTCGTTATGAAATTGAAAAAAAATTTATATTTTTTTTTAATTTTCTTTTAATAAGTATTATATTGGTTTCATTTATTGTTTCACGTCTTCAGTATACTCCAAATGCATTCTTGTCGAAAAATTACCTAATTTTCCTGCTTGTAACACAAATTTTCAGGATTTGCGTTGTTTTTTCTTATTTTTTCTTTGTATTTTCCTTTTATTTTTGTTTTTTCTTTTTATTTTTACTCTTATTTTTTTTAATAGTTTTCTTTTGTTTTTTTTCACACATGTGGAAATCCATAACGGTGTATGGTGAGGCTCCTTGCTTGGGCGCCAGTTAACGTCGGGGTGTTGAGAGTTTTACAACAGTTTTATTTAATTTAGCACTATGTTTTTCAGATAGTTGACAATTGTTTATTATTCGGTTAGACTTTCTTTTGGCTTGGCTTTCGAATGAATTCTTCTGGCTTCCCCCATAGGGAATGTGATCAATTTTTAGCTAAAACCAGTTGGGAATTGTTCGAGAATATTGTGTGAATAATCACATGAAATTTCGTAGAAGGCTTTCTGGGGCTAATATTTCCCAGTAGCCTACTAAGATACTAAACTTTTATATATTTCATTTAGCATCAACAGCCGAGTCGATCTAGCCATGTCTGTCTGTCTGTTTCTATCTTATTATAGACCGTAAATTTTAAGCTACATGCTTGAAACATGAAAGGTCATGTTTCTTAATCGATTACCCAGATGAAGTTTAAAAATTGGTAATATCGGATAGTTATCACCGGAGTTATTCAATAAAACATGAAGGAATCTCATTTAAATAAACAATTTTCTTCAGCACCAAAGAAACAAAAAAAAATCAGCCGTACAAACACGAAGTCCTAGGTTCGATTCCCATCGCCAAGAAAAAGAAATTTATACAAATATTGTTTTTTCTTTGTTGTGTTTTAATTTAAATTCTATCCACATACAGTACACCAAGTTTGAATCAGATCGGATAATTGTTAAGGTTACATATCAATAATGAAATTGTTCACAATTTCGATTTATTTTAAAGCTCGCGCACACACACATGCAAAAAATTTTTAACACGAGGTGTGTGAAAGAGACATAAATATTTGCATAGTGTTCTTGCACAGATTGAAATTGAAAGATCGAGATAGCCTGCGATTGCTGTATATATCAAAATTTCTCAAATTAAGTTAGGACGGTGGCGTAGTATGTACAGATCGGACGCACGATGACGATGGTGTTGCTTCGATTCTCGATAAAGACATGAAAATTTTTAGAGGTGTGGTTTATTTGTTTTTTTTTTTTTTTTGAATTTGTCAAACATTTATAACAGTTATTTTAAAAGGTGCTAGGTGCCATGAAGCTGGTGGGCATTGTACTGCCTTCATAAATTGATTGGTACAGTTTTGCACGTGGTTAAAATTAATTCAGTTTTATATATACATAAGTTAATTCTACTAGGTACCTTAGTGGGCTACTAGTAAATATAAGCCCCAGAAAGCACACTACGGAATTGAATGTGATTGTCACACAATGTTCTCATTCAATTCCTAACGGGTTATAGCTAAACATTGATCACATTCTCTATGGGGGGAAGACAGAATCATTCAAAAAACTACCCAACCTAAACAAAGTATAACCGAATAAAGAACAATTGCCAACTATCTGAAAAACATAGTGTTTAATTAAATAAAACCGTTGCAAAACGTTCAACACCCGAACCCGACGTTAACTAGCCACCGAGCAGTGACACATACACCATACACCGTGAGGGATTTGAAAACAAAAAACTAAGTAAAAAAAAACTGTAAAAAAAATTAAAAAAATAAAAGTATAAATAAGAAGGAATTTTGTACTTTAGTAGGCAACTATATAACAACTTACGTGTGAAGAATTTCGTACCTTATTAGGCAATGTCAAAAAGGATTCTAACGAACATTTTCGGTTAACGAAATAAAAATTAGTTTGTAAGATACCATAGTTTCAAGAAATAAAGAAAAAAACACAATTCATTAAAAATAAAGTTAAATAAACAAACTATCCAAAGCTTAATGTTTGTACAATACCGTCAAATAGGTTTACACATTTTAAAATAAAATTCAAAAGAAAAGCCTTTAAAGAGCTGCTGTTTATACATTAAAAATAAAGAAAATGAAATCAGATTAAAACTGAAAGAACAAAATACAACGTCTCACACTAAAGGTCAATCGCATCGACGTCCACGGAAAAAAAGAATAAAAGATAATAAAAGAAAAGAAAAAGAATACTGAGAAAACTGTGGGGAGTGAAGCGTAAGTACGGTTGCATTCACAAATTTATTGACCGATTTAAAAATAATAACATTCAATAACAAGACAACTACCTTTCGAAGAAAAAAAGAGAGATAGGAAAATGGGAGAAATAATGACACCTTTGACTGCTGTAAAAGAAATCATGGTTGGAATACAAACGCAATTAGAAAAAATAAGCGATGACTTAAGCGATGGCAAAACAAGCATCACAAAACTGGAAAATGACCACGACAGTCCAAATCTAGCTCTAGAGCAACGAGTACCACTTGCACGACCTAGAACAGAGCATAATTTAAAAAAGATAACCATTTCACCCGATTGCGTGAAAGAATTACAAGTTCTTAATGGAGATTCAGTAAAATATGTTTCTTGGTTGAGTAGAGTTGAATCTGTTTTAAGGGAGTACGTCAGAGTTAGGGAAAACCTTTATACCGCTCAATAATTTTACATATTAGGCAGAAAATAAGGGGCAGTGCTGAAACAGCACTTTGTTCATATAATGTTGCGGGCGATGATTGGTCGGAGACTGAAAGAATACTTGTCCTCCATTATGATGATATGAGAGATATACGCACTCTGGAATATCAACAAAGTAGAACGTCTCAGGGAATTATCTCTGTGGGTGTTTTTTATAGGCAGTTTAACCAACATTTTCCCTTAATAAGAGGTTGCTTATAAGGTGAAAAATACTCTGTATAGGTAACCAACGCACTGATTGAACACCACCGAAACATGGCATTGGACGTGTTCATAAGGCGGGTAAATGGAGAAATGTCTCAATTTCTGGCAAATAGCAAACCTCGTAACTTGCCTGAGGCATATGCTATGTGTCTTGATTTAGAAAATAGATCAATCAGAAATCATCAGTAGCAGAATGGCTATTCAGGTGGTTATGTTCCAATGAGTGGCTCAAGGGAAAGTTTTGTTAATCCGTATTTTTCCGTAAGACTATTTCGAAATAGCCAATTCTTCTTCCCTAGATAAAACGCCCCTTATTCTTATCAGAATGCAATAAGATATTAAGCAAATAGATATGGGCAATTACGTCGAAATATCTTTAGTAACCAAAATATTGGTTTTTCATATTGGTGTTGGCCTTAATAATTTCAAAATTTCAAAAGTCAAACAGAAAAGGATATAAGGGGATTGATCGAACATCGCCAAGAAGTGGTTATTAACAGAAGATTCAGATTCAGAACCTGTAAAGTACGCAGAGGTGCATTTAGCCAATAAACTAATTAATACCAAGGGAAAAGAGATGTTTAACCTAGGACTAGTAAAAATGAAGCAAGCAAGTCGTCCCTGCCGAAATTGAGTATACCCTGTACCAACTAGTTATATTAAATAAAATAGAATATTCTCGAAATCGCCATTAATTTCATGCAAAATTCTCTTTAACATGCAGCAACTGCGAACGCGTGCTATCTCGCTCACTCTTGCCAGCCAATGTCGCCTTGGCAATTCAGTGCAAAGCTCATATAGGTATGACTCCAAAGTTTATTATCCGATTTCGTCCAGCTGGTACAGTTTAGGTATATAATTAGGTGCGCCAAGTAAGAATACGATATCTTTTATACAGCTCTATTAGTTTATTTTCCCGATTTACGGGGGCGGAAGTGGGCGTGGCAAAAATTTAGGACAAACTTGACCTGTCTATGCAGTAGACGCATGTTCACACCAAATTTGGTAGGTCTAGCTCTTATAGTCTCCGAGATCTAGGTGTTCATACGGACGGACAGACGGACATGGCTCAATCGACTCGACTAGTGACGCTGATCAAGAATATATACTTTATGGGGTCAGAAATGTATATTTCTGCCTGTTACATACATTTTAGCGACCTATGGGTACAGGGTATAAAAAGATAGAACTTTTATACTACAGACAAAAAAATATTTTCTCATTTGAGAAGTTAATTAAGAGGATGGGAATCTAAGTATGTCGTCTTTTTGAAATAGTTGGTTGAAAACTTAGGTACATTGAAAACGAATTCGATTAATAAACGTTTTACAATTTTTAATTTCTATTATTAAGTTGTTGGAATTAAACTAACAAAAAAAAAGGATCTCTTCCGAAGATAGTTTACCGTATTTTCGGGACTTGCAACACTGAATAAAAAGAGTACTATTGTTTTACTTCATACATGGAGAAGTATGGCGCACTACATCTGCTGAAGGAAGAAAGTGCACAATACAGTTTCTTATCGGACACCAGGAAAATTGAAAAGCAATTGGATGATGGAATGGTCTTCGTCACTAGTTTCAATAGAGGGACCGCATTCTCACTGAGGACTGGAATTGAGGGGAAGTCTGTGCTTTTTAAGATGTCTTGATTCATCAATTAACTGGTTGTCGGTGGGACGATTAAAACAGCCGGTGGTAATTATCTGGTGGACCATCTGAAAAATTCTACTAAAGGGCTTTCACAATTTCAAGATCTTGGACCTTTACAAGCTGCAACAGTAGAATAAATTGCGGGGCGCAGATCTTGAAGAAGGGAGGAGTTAACGCCCCTTAGTACCTTAGAAGGCTACTGGGAAATATTAGCCCCAGAAAGCCCTCTGCGAAATTTCATGTGATTATTCACACAATGTTCTGGCACAATTCCCAACTGGTTTTAGCTAAACATTGCTGACATTCCCTATAAGAGAAGCCAGAAGAAGTCATTCGAATACCAAACCAAAACAAAGTCTAACCGAATAATGAACAATGGAGTAATCAGGTTGTTTCTTTACTTACCGCATCGTTTTAAGTATGAGCAGAGAAATTTAGTGCTGTTAAGGATGTGTCGACTATATAAAATAGAAAGGATACAGTGTTCGGTATTCGCGATTGAAAGCAGCATTCGCTGCAAGCCTTAAAAAAACTACTCGTAATCGAGCCGCACTTATGCGACAAGTGACGGCTTAGGAGGTGCGTTGCTGCAGCAGTTTGATAACAAATTTCTTAGAGTTTATTATTGAAGTAGAAAAACCTCGGTTACTACTTGCAGGTTAACGCACCATGACTCGTAGATAAAAATTTTCGGCTGTATTTGTTGGAAATTTAGTTTCATCTTTGTCACTGACTGTGTGTCGTTCAAGCAGACAAGTTAAATACTTTATTAAGAGAATTTTATATTTAAAGCTGTATACATCCAAGTGACAGAATCAAACACGTTTGTTTGTGACGACGGAGTAAACAGCGTGCGTAAAGAAGACTCAACAAGAGGACTATTCTGAAAGAACAACGGATTTAAAAACTCAAAGATGGACTTCTCTTCCAAACGGTTGATGGCAACGATCTGTTGGCTAAAGAAACAACATATTGGTGTAAATAAGTTCAACAAGTTCAAAAAGCTGTAGGAAGACTTTTGGAGATTTCAAACGAGGAGCCAAACCTAAGCGAAATCATAATCAAAAATGAAAAGCTGAACATGGCTACATAGTGGGAGATATGGTGGCGATCAAGAGGACGCAGTTCGTCGGAAAAGGCATGCTGCCTAGCGAGTATAAAGGTCTATATAAAGTTACAAAGGTCAAACAAAACGATATGGTTAGATAAGTACCAAACGTGTAAGGCCCAGGAATCGCTTTTAATTAGATTAGTTGCCACGCGGTGTTTTTTTTTTTTATAAGCTTTAACAACTTGAAGCAATGATTGTTTTTCCTCCTCGTTGTTTGTGAGAACTCTGTTGTACTCCTACATAAGTTTGACTCCTCTTTCGGCCATATCATTTACCACAAGCCTTTGACCGAGTTTGGCTTGACAGTCTAATATACAAAATAAAAGCGTCGCTTCCACAATATACACACAGGCTAATGGAATCTTATCTATCCAACAGAAAATTCGCTGTACGATGTAATAGTTTCACCTCTGATGACTTCGAATCAAAAGCAGGTGTGTGTTGGGTCCAACACTATATATTTTGTACACAGCGGATATACCAACAAATCGTACACTCACCACATCTACTTTCGCTGATGACACGGCTATCCTTATCCGATCCAAATGTCCGATCTGAGCAACTGGCAACCCACTTAAAGGAAATTGAAAATTGGCTGGCAGATTGGCGCATCAGTGTAAATGAACAGAAATGCAAGCACGTTACGTTTACCCTCAATAGAAGAAACTGCGCATTGACGCTCAACAACATGCCAGTGCCTCAATCCGACGATGTTGTATATCTTGGAGTTCACCTGGACAGAAGATTAACTAGGCGTAGGCACATCGAAGCCAAGAAAAAGCAACTAAAGCTTAAAGCAATCGGACTACATTGGCTTATCAACGCTCGATCTCCCCTATGCTTGGAATTCAAAGTTCTCCTCTACAACTCTGTGTTAAAACCCATTTGGACGTACGGCTCTGCACTGTGGGGAAACGCAAGCAAGAGCAACATCGAAACCATACAAAGGTTCTCAGAACTATCACGGGAGCACCTTGGTATATCAGAAACGAAAACTACGTATTCCTAGTGTACTAACCGAAATAAAGGTACAACAGCTAAAGTACACCGCTAAGCTGCAGGCCCATCCGAATGCCCTCGCCAAATCATTAACCCGAGCATGCGATAGAACTCGTCTCTAACGAAACGACCTTCCAACTCTCTAGAAAATAATCAGGGCCATAGATTAATGAAGCATCCTTCTGATGCTAGGTTTCGTATTAGATTAAGATAAAACTAGAAATTGTTGTTAGTCTTATACACTATATAAGAGATCCAACAAATAAATAAACGCAAAAAAAAAAAAAATTTACCACAAGAAGATCACGGCAGTATGTTAACCCTTCCTCAAATTCAACTGTTTGCTTCCAGTTCGATGGATCCAGTCCAAGAAATGTTTGTGGTAGCGCAACTTTCTCAAAAAAATCCTTGGTTTTTGATGACACAAAGTCAGACAAGGAGTATTTTTAGAGTAATGTCTATTATTTTTCAGTTGAACATACGAATTTTTTCTTCGGAGGAGACATTCGAATCAAAAAACGCCAGAGCTATTAAGTCTTCGGCAAGGTACCACAAATGATTGCTAATTTTTTTCAATACTATAGACGAGGTTTCGGCGTCAGTACTTGCATATTTTAAACAATTTTGTACATGGATAAGGTCATGGAAAGGAGCCTCAATGGCGTTTGTACACCGAAACCATGCTTTAATGTACATTTTCACCAAGAAAATGCAAACGTCACGCAAACCATTTTCTTCCTTTTTTATCAGCCGCAATTGATGTCTAAATAAAAATATCTTAAAGGAGTATATGGCTTTTGACATCTAGCGGGCATGGCTAGTTGGTCCAGGAGTACGAAAAGTATATTGCTTTACACCAAGAAAGATTAAAGCTAGCTGAAGCAATTCTTTATGATCTTCTCGGCTCTGACATTTCTGTAGTTCACCAAGGCAAAATTTCGTAAAGTCCTGGCGTTCTGCTCCACAAATTTGGACACGAATTGTTTCATCTGCAGCGCCACTTTCGAATTTCTCTTTCTTCAAATTTGGCCATGATTTTCAAAACCTTTCAAATATCGGAACTTCTGCTGCAGATGTGGAGCATAGCTTTAGTTCAAATACACTTCGCAATATGATTTCGTACATATGGTGGCGGCACGGTAGTTTTATTAGACTGCGTCCAAACTTTTTTTCTAATAGAACTGCTGCTCCTGAGAAAATGCCTGTATTTGCAGCCGTGGTGTCATAGGATAAACCATTGACATGTTCAACGACATCCCATTCAACTAGCTTGTCCAAAACTGGCTCAGCAACATTTTTGCCAGTTGAAGTCTTCACTTTTGGTGCACCTAGGAACTTTGAAGTACCATTGTAGCTAACTAGAACTGCTATGCGTTCAACCTTACTAGAACCGACTAAATCTGTCATGAACTTTCCGTCAAAATGTAGTACCAGGGCACCAGTTTTATCCATCTGTAAGTTATGACAAAATTATTGGGTTAAAATTATCGAAAAAATTTGTAAACTACTCTATTACTTTTCAGTTAAATTCAGCAGAAATTTCTGTAGATTGTATTATACGATTTGGCTGACGGATCCGGTGAATAGTTGAACGATTGATGACAAGTTCCTCTGCACGATGTCCTAATGCTTCAGCGGCTGCTATTAGTATATGTACTGCCATTCCATCGGATACTTTGGCATTGTCTAGAGCTGCGACTAATCGAGATGTTATAAAGCTTTTGCAACCTCGTTTTGCATCCGATTTTGATTCTAAACTTATGTTTTGTTTATCCATATCGGGTATAGCAATTGGCTGACTGATATCATTGTCAAATGTTAAGCAATGAATATGCTGAAAACTGGATTTTATTACTTAAATAGTTATTTTACCTTTTTGGGCTAATATTCCATCTTCGTGTTTTCTTTTCCGGGTAGCTTGTTTTTCTTTTCGCTCTTGAGATCTTTTTACCCGTGCATATAATGTCATATCAACACCAACCATACAACCAGGACGTCCTTTCTGTCGTTGCATTTGTAGAAACTGCTTATCTTCCTCAATCTTAATTTGTTCTAGTGCATCTACACTTGCAATGTCGAATAAGTCGTCCAGACATTCCACAAATGTGTGGACATTTTTTTTTTTTGAGAATCAGATCTTTTCTCGGGAATTGTTTTTTTAATATGATTTTAATCTTCATATAATTTCATTAATTTTGCTGCAGCTTTATTAAGATCCCTGTGCGGTATACGGGCTTGTTGCCAAAATACTATCACTGCATTGATCGTTAGTCTAGAATTTTCCTTTGCCGAGAGCTTCACAAAGCGCATGTTGTAGAATAAGGCTTGGAGCACCTGACGGTTTGATAGGAGTTTTGCGCCAATAATTTGATGCGTAGTAAATCCAATCAAATCCACTTTTCTTAATCTTTTTGCGGCTTCACGCGTTAGAACATTTGATGCACTATTGCACTATTTCCATTTCCAATAATTGTTTTCTCACACGAATACCACTTTAAATGCAAAATTTACACTCAGTAACAAATGTCATGTAAAAAAAACAGATACTCAAAACATGTGCCCTTGCACATGTGATTTTTACGTGTGTACTCTACTTTTTCTTGCAGCACTAATTGTAAATGGCGCGAAACACATGCCATCTCGCTCACTCTTATGATATTTGTATAGTGCTATGTATGGGAGCATCACACTGAAAACTTTAGGTGAGTTCCGCACCCATCAAACATTACCCGATCGGCCCCAAATTTTTTTGACTTTTTTTTTAGACTAAAAGGAAAAAAATGCCCGGCACTTAAAAAATATTAATATTTTTTCCCCCCCATACAACTAAGAACACCCCTAATGTACATACAGTCATGGACAAAAGTTTTGGCAACTACCCTGTTTCCAAATAAAAACCAGAATATTTAGTTAACAATGTTAGTGTTTTAATTGTTTATATTTTTTTTAATATTCTTAGATATTTATTGATTGCATAAACAGTTAAAAAAGGAACTTTATTCAAAACTTAATTTTGTAAAATAATAAAAACGAATAGCTTGTCGACTTCAAATGGACAAAAGTATTGACAATACAAATTATAACTTAAAAAATTTATCTTCTAAAAAAAATATAGTATTTAGTTGGTATGCCTCTTTGTTTTATCACGCATTTTAAAAGGTTTGGCATTGAATGCACCAGTTTTTCAGTAACTTTCTTATCTATTTTTAGCCACTCCTCCATTAAAGCCGCCTTATGGTCAGATTTGGTCAGTATCGATAGCTTTTGAAGCCTTTTATCAAGTGCTTTCCATAAATGTTCAATTGGATTGAGGTCGGGTAATTGGGGGGTGTGGAAGAAAGTGTGCAGTATTGTATGCAAGCCACATTCGCACATCATGGGCCGTGTGCTTAGGATCGTTGTCCTGTCGAAAAGTAAATAAGCTGCCTAAACTCAACATTTCTGCACCTTTTTTTAAATTTGCCTTTAAAATTTCGATATACATTTGTTTGTCCATTATACCATCTATAAAAATAAGCTATCCAACAAGAGCAGAAGACATGCAGCCCCACACCAAAGCCCCTCCGCCACCATGTTTCACTGTTGCCAATTTGTCCATACCTTTACTGGACCTTTTTTTCCATTTCATCCGATCAGATGGTCAGAACACGGTAAATTTGCTCTCATCCGAAAACAGAATCTGATCTCAAAAAACAAAAAAAAATGGTACATATACATACATGCGTATGTATGTATGTATATACTATCATTGATATGTATGATTAATTTGGCACAATTCACCGAAAATAACAAATGTTAATATTGGGAAAATGCATTTTATAATAGTTTATGCATGTACTAAAAATATATTTCTTGTGTTCTTTAAAATAATTTCTCGTGTTAAAGTACAAGTGCCTATGTATACGTTTCTATGTACATATATCTACATATGTATGTATGTATGTATACATTAAATGTGTACATAAATACATACATACATACATTGTATTTACATGAATATACATATATACATATGTATGTGTACATTAGGTAATGCACATATATAGTCAGGTTATATTCGTACATATGCATATACATATGTAGATAAATATAACGTAAAATGTACGTACATTTACATATGTATGTGAAAATGTGAATACATGCATAATAGTTTTATATACATATGTATCTAAATATAATATATATATGCATATATATACATATATTTAAATACTTATATATGTATGTATGCATATATTTCTATAAATATATGTATGTATTTAGACGCATAAAATTGTATGCATGTCCGTGCAATGTTTAGATACAGATTTAAATTTGTGCAAATGTTGCCTACATGTCTCATTTAAACAAACTGCAATTAGTTTAAAGTCAGATATCCTGTAGGTAAGAAGCTGATTCAACACATTTTATGAGCCTACGATCCATAAAAAATAAAGTACGTTCTACTTGTACAACAAATATTTTTTTGTATAATTTTTGACTTTTAATGATTCTACCAATAAAGTTTTAGGTCCTTCGTTAGAGTATTTTTATGCACATAAATCGAAAAACTGTATCATAATGGCTTATTCATGGGATAATCGTGTCGATTTTGTTGTACGGTATATGTATGGTGAGTAATCGAGCACTTGTCAGTAATGTTATATCATACACATAAAAAATTTATAAAAATATATACATACATATGTATGTATGTAAGAATTTATTGCCATATGTAAGAATTTATTTAATAGAAAGCTTTAAAAAGTTTTTTTTTTTCAAATTTAAAAGTAATATTTATTCATACACAAAACATTATTTTAATTTGTAATGTTCCATTTCTTCCACTTCAATAAAATGTTGATTTTTATACATGAGGTTGTTATGAATATATTCGCAATATTTGTGCATTGGTAAATCCGCATTAAGTCGTTTTAGTCCTATAGTTTTGCTTTCCATTTTCTATTTAAGACTTGTGTTTTTACCCTTTAAAAAGTATTTGTTAATTTTGTTCAGAAGTTCGCAGCGCTTAGAGGAAAGCATCTCAGATATACATATCTATAAAGTATATAATTTCATTTCTATTTCCACCCGCCCCTCTGTGTATATTAACACGATATCAGATCAAGCTACTGAGCTGATATTTGGTATATTGGCCTTTTTTCTGCAGTTATTGTACATCTCGTATAGGGCTTAACTTGAATAACTATGTTGTTTTAAACGAAGATGACGAACTTTGGCGTTTGTAAGTTTCAAATAGCTTTTAACATAACTAACATTTTATCTGTTGACTATATTATTAGAGCTCCCAAAAAAATGATCGATCAAAAACAAAGTTTTAAAAGCTATTTTTATAAATAACTTTTTTCTTTAGTCCCCGAATTTAGATTTGACTGGTGTTACATTCTTCTTAATGATTCTTAATTATATATATTTATTACTTGATTGTATATTATTGTCAAAAAACTCTTTGCAAGGTTACACGAACTTCGGCAAGTTTATCTCTAATTTGAGCCAGACATATCCCTTACTTTTGATCATCAACATTAGGATCTATATTCAACAAAAGCAACAAAACTGAACCTTCGATAAAGATTATTTCGAGTAACAAGAGTTGTTATCTCTACTTTGTGCAAAGTAAACTTTAAGTTGGAGGGACCACTTGCCGGCTTTTTTTTTTACTTTAATAACAAAAAAAGAGACTGTTAGCACTTTCCTCGTTTCCAAGTCAATTAAAAAAGGAAATTTAACTAAAATCAAAATTGTTTTGATTGGCTGTTCTTCTTGGGCCGGATTTTATACCGTTTTCCCATAGGGTAACAGGGTATGTTAAAGTCGCTAAAATGAATGCAACAGGAAAAAAGAAAGTGTTTCCCATCCCATAAAGTATATATATTCTTGATCAGCAACACTACACCTAATTATATAGCAAAGCTGTATCAGCTGACCAAATTTAGTCGAAATCAGACTAAAAATATCGGAGATATACCCATATCCGTTTTGCACTGAAATGTCACGAGTGAGCGAGATAGATAAAGGAATTATTTTTATTAAATTGATGGCGATCTCGAGGGTGTTCCACTTTGTTTAATATAACTAGTTGGTACAGGGTGTACTCACTGTCGGCAGGGACGACTTGCATGCCTTTTTTTTTTATTTATGTGTAAATTGTTGATCAAAATTATTTAGATACTGTAACTCCGGTAGGCGTCCGCAGCTTCGGACTCAGATTTTAAGTACGGCAGCGTCCTAGTGATCGGCTATAGCCAACTTAATGTTTACAATTCTTCTTGCTGTTGCTGTGTTTCCGGTTGCAAATAAAAACCCTAAATTGCTATGGGTAATAACTGCGTTTTGCTGAAACGATTGGGATTCGTACCGCTAGCATTATATTCTTCGCCTGTTCTGCATCCGCTCGGCAATCTAAATTTCGATACATTGGTGTCAGGTGTGGGGTTAAGTTCGGCTTCTGTGAAGAGCCTCACCATTTCACTAGAAACAAAGGAATGAGCATACAGGAACAGCGGAGGATAGATCCGATAGCGTCTACGCGTTGACGCATTCGGTAGCGGCGGTCAATCAAAAGATCGACCAGGTTTTCGAGGCATTGCAACGTACACTGTCACAGCCAACAGCACACACACGCATTGCTTGGACTGGGTGGTCAGAGCCACGCCTGGAACCTCCGCCGCAATCCGCATCAACAAATTACGGCTCCCCTTGGACTCGGCCACCACCGACAAGCCAGTTCAACCCCAGCGTGCTGCCACTATTTGATGGAACAGGGTTTTGGATAGAATTCGAGCGGCTCTTGGACTCCGTGGCGGCCTATTATCGCTGGTCGGATTAGGAAAAATGTTTGGGCGTGGTGCTTAATCTACGCGGCCGCACCTCCATGTTCTACGGCAATTTGCTATCGCAGCCCCCGCTCACTTATTCGGAGTTGTGCGACGCCACGCGCCTACGATTCACGCTGGACTGTCGGGCCAGCTAGCAACTAGAGAATGATTTTGCACTGCGTTTAGCGGAATACCCGGCCACAAGCCGCAGCGAGACAGCCAGCGTAAAACACCAGCATGCTAATGTCGCAAGACAGACATTAGCAGTAAACGAAAGTGCCCCCATTAAACATTTCGAACTCAAGAAAGAAGTTCATCAAGATGCCTGAAACACCACAACTACGATTTCTCATAGTTGCCACCCTAATAGTGCCACCGTTGCCGTGTTTGAGCAGCATGCCAACCCCGTACATGCCATTCCCACCGCAACAGAGGCTCCCACCGATCGCTGTGAAGCGAGCCCATCGGCGCCATCCACTAGGTCTTGGTTGCTAGAGTCTACGGCAGGAGACCAGGATGTTGGTGAGGAAGAGGAAGCTGCATTGGAAAGGCGAGGATCCTGAACTTTAGTGAACGTAGAGACGGAACATTGGTTTCTAATGTAGCTGGAGTTTAAACAGAGATCGTGGCACTTTGTTTCTGTTCAGAATATAGACAGACTTAATCTCAAAACCCTCCACAATCAATTTGACGCGTATAATGCGCAGTACGTTCAAGTGGTCCACGCGACACCAGGACAATGCCTGTTACGCGCGAACCCTATCAGACAGCATGCAAAACGAAGTCGCGTGGACAACGGACGACAACTAAAATAATAATTAAGACTAACTTTAAGTTAGATAACTTAAAATACAAGTTTTTAGGATAGATATTAAGAACTCTGATCCGATTACAGAATAAAGGCGGTTGTAGTCGGAACAGAGAACTTGAAAAGGTTCATGCAAAGAATAGTTAGAAGTACAGCGTGTTAAAGTTAAAGGGAGAAAGTATTGGGTTAGTCTACAAAGAACAGATAGATTGATCTGATTGAGTAAATTAGGACAGTCTATTAGTCCATTTAAAAGTTTGTGGATAAACAACGTACCAATCACTACTCTACGATTAAGTAAGGAGGGAAGGTTAATCAAAAGAAGTCTTTTAGAATAGGAAGGCAAGTTAACATTTCGATCCCAGTTTAAACCACGAAGAGCAAAAATTTAAAACTGTTTTTGAACAGATTCAATTTTTACTTGGTGTGATCCATATTGTGGAGACCAAACACATGATCCATACTCCAAAATGGGGCGGACCAGTGATACAAAAAGAGTTTTGGTTGTGTAAGGATCGTCAAACTCTTTTGACCATCGCTTAACGAAACCAAGAACACTCATGGCTTTATTGACAGTTACATTAATATTACGAGTAAAATTTAATTTGTGGTCCATGAGTTCACCCAAATCATTAATCTAGTTCAAACGTTCAAGTGGGGTATTATTGAGATAATACACCACTAATTGCAAAGAGGATCTGTGAAATGACATGACGTTACATTTCGAGACATTGAGTTCTAATAAGTTAATGTCACACCAAGTTTAAAAGTTATTAAGATCAGCTTGAAGCAGACGTGGGGAACTTAAGTCTTTAAAACTAGTACAAAGTTTAACATCGTCAGCGTACATAAGCACGCGAGAGTGAAGTACAACTGACGGAAGGTCATTAATAAAAAGCGTAAAAAGCAATGGTCCTAGATGGCTACCTTGTGGCACCCCCGAGTTCACATTGATGGTCTTCGAAAGATAAGTTTTAAATAAAACTTTTTGTGTACGGTTATTAAGATATTGAGCAATCCAATTAAGCAAAAGGCTTGGAATCCCAAGTTCGTTCAGCTTGAATAAAAGCAGGGTATGCTTGACAGAATCAAAAGCCTTACTGAAGTCGGTGTAAATGACATCAGTTTGCAATGTATTCCCGAATCCTTCGATCGCTAAATAAGTAAACTCTAAAAGGTTAGTGGTAGTAGATCTACGTTTCATAAACCCATGTTGAGAAGATGAAAGAATATAACTACAGAAATGTTGCAGTTGAGAAGTTATAATTTTCTCAAATGCCTTCGGAATAGCAGACAATTTGGAAATACCCCTGTAATTAGAAGCTACGGATTTATTACCCTTTTTATGCAAAGGAATAATAAAAGATTCTTTCCAAATGGTTGGAAAAGAGGAAGTTTCAACGGACAAAGTAAAAAACTTAAGAATTGGGGAAATCAAAGCCTCAGCGCAAAACCTAAGTACACAACCAGGTAGCCCATCAGGTCCTAGTGAGTAAACGGGCTTCACTAGAGTAAGCACACTGAGAAGCGAACTTTCATCGATCACAGGATTAAGGACGCAATTGAACCTTTTCAACTGATAGGGATATGAAAAGTTAGCTCGATGCTCTTTGGAGGAATAGGTTGTTATGAAAATATCAGCAAACATATCGGCAATGGCCTGATCATCGTTAGCTTTATTATTTTGAAAACATAAATAGGACGGGTGCACTGTTACCTTACGTTTGGCGTTAACGATGATATAAAATTGCTTAGGGTCACGGGAAAACTGAAGTTAACAACGCCTAATGTAATCCTTATAGCATAGTGTATTAAGCACTGAAAAATTCGATCGAGCAACAGCATAAAAAGAGAAATCAGACGGTCGACCCAATTTTTTGAACTTTCTATAATATCTAGACTTCACATTTTTCAAATTAGTGAACTCACGTCTAAACCATGGCGACTTGTTAGACAATACATGGGTCACAAGCATCAAAAAGCGAAAACTACTATGTTTTCATAGAAAAAAAAATGGCAGCATTCATATCATTACATAAGACCAGTCTGCAGCAAGAATTAGCTCATTGAGCTTGAAAAAGTTAGTTTTACGAAAGCAACGGATACGAGACGTCGAACTGGTACCAGCAGTTTGTAACCGAAAAGGTAGATCAATGGTTAAGTCTAAAGTTGGATGGAAACTGTCTTCGGGGACGACTAAGGGATCAATCCTCGAAACAGTACAGTTAGATGAGTCTAACATAAATATAAGATCTAGTAATCTCTCATTTTTATTAAGCACTGGATTAATTTGGATTAAGGATAACTCAAGGAGACCGTCAACAAAGCAATGTGAGGAGGAGGGCATAAACAAGGAAGACTCACCTGATGGAAGCCATGAAACGCTAGGTAGATTAAAATCTCCCAGAACGATAAATATGTCTGCATCCGAGAGAAGTGAAGAAACAAAGCGAATTGCTTCTGAGTGGGTAGCATAAACCGTCATGTCAGAACTCGGTGGAATATACGAACAAGTTCGAGAGACAGAATGTGATTTTAAACAAATTTTGAAACTAATAAATTCAATGTCAAGAACAGCAGGTGGCAGAACTATTTCTGAAGGAAGAGATGAATTTACGGCAATCAAAACTCCACCACCATTTCTGGATATTCGATCGCATCTATAAGTTGAAAATATTGTGGGAAAAACAGAAGCATCGGAAATGTCAGGCTTTAACCACGTTTCTGTAAAGACTAAAATATGAAAGTCAACAGATTGACTATCTACAAAAAGCTTAGAAAGTTCAGATTTTAGTCCTCTAACATTCTGATAGGCCAGAATAAGGGACGAAATTAGTTTTTTGACCCGCCAGCTACTGACGAGCCGGTGGGTACGCAAGGATCACTTGTGTTAGGCAGGCGAATCGGAGGCCGATTTTTCTTTTTCTTAGCCATATACTCCTTTACAACTAAATGTTCCGGCCAAAGATCTTTCTGACAAATTCGGTCAAAGATATTTGGAGGGACACTGATTTTAAATGACGAAATGTCACGGGTATAAGAAAACCTAAGCTTTTCCACCACTCTGTTTGGCGCAACGACTTTTGCCCAGATATGAGCTATGACATCATCTGATGCAGTATTGAGGTCGAGCCGCGAAACAAAGAGCTCTTCTGGTTAAAACTTTATTGGGAACATCCCTGGGAGAGGATATTCGCCCGGACACATCGGAAACTACAACCGATATTGAATCAGCCTGCTGAGCACTGATACCAGGCGAAATGTCAATTGCCCCCGCAACTGCAGCCACCGCAGGACTCCTAAACGATATCACTTGCTGACCATTTGGAGTTTTGGGGTCGTTCGACGATGCCGGAACCGATAGAAGCAAAGATGCCTTTGGATCGGGAGAGAAATCCCTTGGGATAGTCTTCTTCCGCTTCCGTGATTCGTTTAATAGTTTATAACTATTAAACTGAATTTCCATAGACGAAAACCCATCACGAAGTTACAGAAAACCAACCGATTAGGATTTATATCCCTCTCGCGTCCACCGCATAAATAGACGCATATCCATTTCTACGTCCCGGCACGCTTCACAACTCCATTTTAGTCCCCCACCGTTTCCAATACTATCCTTTACTTTGGCTGTGCAACCAGCGCATTTAACATGCATAATGTTATCGCATAGCCAGCACAAAAGATAGACATCTTGGGTTTTTTGAGGATGAGGGCACTTTCTCGAAGAGCAGATAACCATTGTAAATTCAATAAAATAAATAATAATAAATAATAAAAAATTTAAAAAGAGTGGGCAATTTAAAATTGAGCAATGTAATATAATATAAGGGCTATACACACCAAGAAATATAACAAGTGTTAAAGTTTTCAAATACACAAGAAAAAACTGAAGAGATAAAAATTAAGAGGGTTAGTAATAACACACAACAACAAAGACTGGCACAATCGCGAGAGTAAAGGCCGCGACCGCAGGCAATGTAAAGACGCGAGAGCAAGCAGCATACAAACAACAACACTAATGTGTACGCGAGAGCGCGAATGCAAGTAAAAGGGATCAAAAACACTAAATAAAAGTCTATGTGGACAAAACAACAAAACTTTGAGTTTTGTTATTAAATGCTTAATAAGTAATAATAGCTTTAAGTAAGTGTTTAAGAACAAATTACAATTTATAGATTACGTAATTTATTAATTTGGCGCTAGATTCCACGAAAAATAATTTTTATATGCGGGATTAAATAAAAAATGAGGAAAAGGCGAGAGCGCAAAAAAACCGACTTCGTTGAAGTGAAGAAAGTATCACGGCTTGAAGACTTTTGAAGCTCTTAATTTGGAATTTGTTGATGTTTACATTCTCGGTTCTGAAGTACTTGTCAATGGAACGATATAACTAGGTGTTTTATGTTTGAACTTTGGTCTTTCTTATGTTGAGTGGAGTCAAATAGTAGTGCAGTTTGCGGAGGGTTTCATTTGAAAAACTCCTTTTTGAGATTCCGGCTGATTTGCCAGTAATTGCCTTTTTTTGTCTGTGGGCTAAGCTTTCGCTTGTTTACAGTTCGCTGAACAGATGAGTTGGGATTCAACGTCGCTGGTTGGGCAGATTTTGTTGGGGTAGTCTGTAGGGAGGTGATCGAAGTTACTGCAGACTTTGCGACTGTTACAGTTGTTTTGGAGCAGTTGATATGCGCGCTGACGGCGGTCTGCGAACCCAGTGACCCAATTAACACTTGAGGTGTAAGCAAATTGAAGCGCATTAGGCGCTCCTAGACAAAACATTGCTGGTTGGTTAAGCATTTGGTCGTACTTCCACTTTTGGATTCAGCGCTTGTTTTTTTGGTGTTGTGGTAGTTGGAGACACACAATAAGCTTAGGTTGCATCATTAGTTCAAAGGATAGTGCGTTGAATAGATGGCCGACGCTGCATTAGTACGTTGAATGGATAGCCGACGCTCTTGTTGTTGCTGAAGAATTTGTTCTCGTAGCTGCTGCTGGCGAGAATCTATTGAAAAAGGACCCAAGTTGGGTTCGTAGATTTAGTAATTTACTAAGTATTGTTATTTGTAGTTACAATTAACAATGTAGATTATATCAAAAACTCTTTAAGCGATTTTGCTCAGATTTTCAAAATATCTTTATAAACCTATCTGAACTAAAATAATAATTTTTAGCTAAGTAGTATTTAAAAATGGGTCGAAAAAGTGACTTTTTTAAGTCTGAAAAAAAATTAATTTTTGGAATTATGAATTTTTTATAGTTCATTGTATGGGCTGAAGTGTTACAAAAATTCAAATAATGTTTTTTGCAATTTGGATCAACACAACTATTGGCATCTTGGTAGCATTTGAGCTTCTTTTTTATATGGGTTCCTGTTGGGCGGGGTATTTCGAAAAATGTACATATATTGTTTTCAAAAAAATATAAAATATAAAAAAAAAATTGTTTAAGTATAAATTAATGACACCGGGGTGTCCCATGACAACTATCTTCTTTTTTTAAATTTTGTTCCTCTATACGCTGCTCCTAATGATCAATGGATATTGAGATAAAAAGTGGAAAGACTATAGAAAAACTTATCTACTTTCCTTACTGTTTTCCTCTTATTTGTTTTGTATTGTTTTGAACCCGTAATTTGTATTGAGTGCGCAGCAGCAAAGGTACTTGCTATGTTTGTTTGGAAACTGTGTGCACTTCCAATACGTGTATTTGGTTATATTGAGGTCTAGGAAACTTGCCTAACATGGAGCAAAACCAAACGCAAGCTATTTCGCTCACATTTGCCACGCAATGAAACTCTTGGCGTTTCAGTAAAAGACGTGCGAAGATATACATATTTGATTGTACAACAAAGTGCTTACACACTGCAAAAAATTTCAACTTTTACCTTAAGATGAAAAAGAAACACTAATAAAGCGTTTTTAAAAATTTTTTAAATTAAAGTAGATTAATTAAACTATTAAGAATAAGAAAATCAAATTAGAATATGTTTCAAACAACAACAAAAAACAAAAAAAGGATCAAAATTCAGCTGCCAACTAGGGTTTACACAACATAAGAGTTTATATTTTTATGTATGTATATCTTATATTATAATTATTATTTTGTATGCCCACCGTTGGTATCTAAAATGTCTCCCAACCGTCTGCTCATCGATTGGAAGAGGTTTTGGACATAATCCACCAGGATATCTTGCCACTTTTAGGTGGTACGTTTTTTTGAGTTACGCTTATAAATTCTCAATGGGATTTGTGCCTCTTTAAGTTTTTGTTATTTTTGTTGTTGTTTGAAACATATTCTAATTTGCTTTTCGTAATTTTATAAGTGAATAGTATAACTAATAGTTAATTTAGTGTTTCTTTCACATCATAAAGTAAAAAATTAAAACTTTTTGCAGTAAATAAACACGTTGTTGTCAAACTGTATATTCTTTATGGAGTCTGAAAAGGGCATCCAGGAAAATGAAATAATAGCCCTATCTTCATTCGTTGAAGTCACAATTTCAATTAATTTTAATATTCAAATTATTGTTTGGGAGAGTTCTTAAATTTTTGGTGGGGGAAACTTATTTCTAGACGAATACATCGTCTCCATTGAACGGATGGTTTGGAGCTTGGTTAAATCCCAAACAACATTATATAGTAGTTATCGGCTGAACCCGATAATAAATGAGATACCATGCTACTCGCTTTTCCTCGTAAAGCGAATTTTAAATAATTAAATTTAAGAGCAGCACTTAGATCCTCTCTTTTATCAATCGATTCCAAAAATAGTTCCACGAACAGGTCTAACTCTTTCGGTTCTCTGAAAAACGTCAAAAAATTAATTTTTGGTAACACCGGCAGTTCCTCTCTCACTTAAACATCCACCACTTTGATGCCCAACGACTTATTTAAACTTTCCTCCAATGCCCCTAGAGTATTTTACAAGTCAAATTCTAATTCCTCTAATGCGTTCTCAAATTCACTATTCTACCTTCTACGGTACCTTCTGCCACATGAATTCTATTTTGTTTTGGGAGATTTTAAATATCTCTGACTTTTTTTCTATGAAATATTTCTTGAAACTCCTTTGCAAGACTAACATTTTCCTTTTCTGTGAACGTATCCACCCCAGCAACGTACTTGTCTTTCTCAACAACAGTTGACATTCTAGCTCCTACATATTTTTAACATTTTTTTCTATTATTAAGCCATCTTTAACTCGCTTACTCTTAAAGTAATCATAATCGATTACTCCAATCTTAAGAAACATAGTATGAATTCTTACCCACTGGCTTTGGCTCTCGTTTAACTAATTTAAAATTTTTTCTAGTTAGCCTACTGGAGTGTATCACCTTTAATACCCTCATGCTTTAATGACGCAATTAATAATATCTAATGATAAAAAAAGATCAATTCCTAATATATTTAATCTGTTGCTGCTGCTGTTGTTACCGTCGTCCTTCTTTCTTGATAATTGGGGAATGAGCAGCTTCGTCTTATCCTTGTAAGTAGGTCTCTGTGCGCTCACCAGCTACATTTTACAGAAAATGTCAACAATGAACAGGAACTATTACTGTGATTCTTCTTTGTTTTGTTTTTTTTTTTTTTTGCTACTTTTAATTTTTGTAGCCACTCACACCGAATAAAAAACCGCGACCCGAGTTCGATATATTCGCTTCGAACACTTTCTTTTAATTAAATATTTAAAAATATTTTTACTTATATTCTGTTTCTTACCAGTAACGAGGGAAAACAACAGAGTTTTTGCTACAAGGGCCATTTGGTATCCGGTTCAAAGGTCCACAATCTTTATTTGTTGAACTTACAATTTAAACAGATTTTCTTTTTTCAAATACCTGGTGGGTATGGGGTCACAGTCTTAGTTTATGATCCAAGTAAGCTAGTGCATTTAAATTATAAGTAACTTTGCTTATTGTTTTTTATATGTACTTTCAAACGTATTATTTTAATTTAAAAGTTAAGGTGTTTAATCTTAAACTGCGACAGAAATGGTTTCATCTGCCAGTTACGCACAGTTTATCGACTTTGATATACTTTTTACTCTACAGACACACATTGATCAAAAATTTTTTTGTAATATTTATCTTGAATAATACATTTTTTTGGATCTTGGAATTTCATTTTTAGTATATTTCTTCTTTTTCGATTGGTGATCCGTCAATTCATTATTATTTAGATTATGTTGAGATCATTTGCTTGACTTTGACATTTTTTAATTCTATTAGGGGAAAGTGACCAGTTTTTACTTTAGCGTTAAGAAGTTTCCATATGTGTTACCCAGAATTCTTTGACCATGACCGGGCACCTTTTGAGTTCCTGGTATTTTTGTGGTTCGTTTTTAATGGGGTGACTACATTGTACAAGGGCATATGGTTGGGTAATATTTCGACAGCGCATATTTAGATCTGGTAGGGATACGCATTTCGATGATTCGCAGTTGTGCCCTTGCTTTTTCTTTTTTTTTCCCTCCGGACGTTAAAATGACACCAAATTAAACTAACTACTAGAAGGATATTTTAAAATACTTGTATAGAGAACTCTGATCCGAATACAGGATAAAGGCGGTTGTAGTCGGAACAAAAAGCTCGAAAAGGTTCATTTAAAGAATAATTACAAATGAAGCGTGTTAAAGTTAAAGTGACATAATTTCTGGTTAGTCTACAAGGTACAGATAACTCAATCTGATTTGGTAAATTAAGAGAGTCTATTTATCCATTCAAAAGCTTGTATTTAACAAAGTACCAAGCACTATTCTACGGTTAAATAAGGAGGAAAGATTAATTAAAAGAAGTATTTAAGAATATGAGGCCAAGTTAACAATTTCGATCCCAGTTTGAGCCACCAAGAGCAAAAATCAAAAACTGTTTTTGAACAGATTCAATTTTAATTTTTTTAATCTCAAGATTTAAAGGGACTTCTAATCTTTATTTCATAAGAAATAAATGGTCAGCTTGTATACTTCTCCTTAGAGCGTATTTTATTAAATGATTCCTTATTCTATAACAATCGGTAAATACAGCTAAGACCGCGTAGTTGCGCTGCCAGTGACGCCGGCAGAGGAGCGGTCTGCTTATGTATGATTACATAAAAATACATATATACATAGAGAGAGGATGTATCATATTGCTTAGCGACAAAGTGGTCGAGAATGTAAGATATGCTGACTCAGCAATGTCCAGTACCATGCACTTATGGCTGGTCATGTTACTTGGGAGCCATGGCACTTGAATGTTAAATACATAAATAATATAACAAAGTGTTACAATATGTTTGTAATATTATTAATATATTTCACTAAGTACAGTGATCATTTAATAGTACTGATCATGCTACATCCCCCTCCTTTAGAAAAATAACGTAATTCTATGGAGTTATTTTCTAATTTGATTGTATATAAAATTTATTTATTATTATTTTTTTTGAATTGATTGCATGATGATATATATGTATGATGATATTAAAAAATATTTTTTTATTTTTGTATACATTGTAAGAGTTATAATCGTTTATTCTTTTCTCAGCTTTAATATAAATTCACAACGGATGGCTTTATATTTTATTCTTTTCTTAAATACACGTCTGGTCGCTGCAAGCTTTTATATAGATCTAACCGGAACCAGCGTTGTCTCCTTTAAAAGTCATCGATATCACAGCGTTGATATCGATATAACTTAATCGCTACATAATACAGGTTATTGCTTATATAATAGGGTTCTTTTATATATGTATTGGATTAGCGTTATTATTAAAGTAAGTAAATAAGTATTATATACATAAGTAGACCAAGGGATTTATATGTAGCCTACTACAACTCGGCCATTCTGACATTTGGATCTCCTGATCACGTATTCTTAACTTATTTCTATACATTGATACATATGTACATATATATTCTTATTATTAAGTAACATAGTAATACATTTAATATTTTTTATATTTTTCTTTACATCATAAATTTGATCTTCATTTTTTGATCCAGTGTCTTATATTCTGAATGCTCCACACGCCCTGATATGGGTTACGAGATACTTGAAAACCTTCCACATCTTTAAGTAAAAATCTATCATTTTTTAAAACTTTTTCTATTCGGTAAGGTCCTTTATTCTTTGGAATTAGTTTCCTTGACGTACCAACTGTGCTATCAAAATTTTTTACCATAACATAGTCTCCTTGCTTAAATTCTTTTGGCTTTTGTTTGCTTTTATCATAATAAGTTTTGTTGTAGGACTGAGCATTATTTTGAGCCTCAATTGCCTCATTCCTGATTTCTGTTAAACTCTTCTGCTTGGTGTGTTGATTTATTAATTCTAGTTTCTCTTTTAATTCATCTACTATTCGCCCCCTTTGTGACGTTCCAAACAACATAACACTTGGCAATTGTTTTACACTTCGATGCTGTGTATTATTCATTGCATACTCCACCTGTTCTACCACTAAATCCCAATGCAATCCTTTCTCAGGTTCAACTAATTTTGCAATCATCGGGCCTAGACTTCTGTTAATTCTTTCTACCTGTCCATTTGCTTGGGGAGATCCGGTCGCGATTTTAATATGTTTAATGGTATAGTTTTCTATAAACTCCTCAAACTCACTTGAAGTAAAACAACTACCTCTATCAGAAATAATACACTTTGGTTTACTATATGTTCTAAAATAATCTTTGAGACTTGACAAAACTTCTTTAGTACTGGTTGTTTTCGTCGTATATAATCGTACGAATTTCGTGAACCCATCTACAACCACGAATATATGCTTTTTTGCTCTACCAGCACTCACTGGCCCATAATGATCAATGTGAATCAATTCAAATGGTCTATTGCCTTTAGGTATACAATGCAAGAAACCTTGTTCTTTTCCAGATCTTGGAGAATAGGCAATACATTTAAAACAGTTTTCAATATGACTAGTACATTTGTCTTTGAGGTTTGCGAACCAGTAACTTTTATTAATTAAATCAATCATTTTGTCTCTCCCTATATGTCCTATTTCATTGTGATACCTATACAACACATGATCTTCCATATTTTCGGGAACATAAAAGAGAAGTCTACCATCATTTGCTTTTCTATAAATCACTCCATTTCTCATCTCATACAATTTGTGTTCAGCATTCTCTAATAATTTCCTTAAGTTTTGAATTTTAGGATCCTTTGATTGGCAAATTACTAGGTTATCTTCAAAACTTGTTGTTTCAACTACCATAACATTTGTACATCTGCTCAAAGCATCTACATGCTGCATTTTGTTTCCGGGCCAATAAATCAATTCATAATCATAGTTTTGAAGCTCTAACGCCCATCTAGCAATTCTAGGGTTAAGTTCAACTTTGTTTAATGTCAGTGTTAGAGAATTACAATCTGTCATAATCTTAAAGCGTTTACCTTGAAGGTAAATACGAAATCTGCGTAAGGCATAAATGATTGCAAGAGTTTCTAACTCAAAGCTATGATATTTTTCTTCTGCTCCGGTTGTTCGTTTTGAAAAATAGGATATAGGATGCAACAATTTGTCTGATTTTTTCTGAAGTAACACTGCTCCGAATCCTAAAGCACTGGCATCGCAATGCAATTCAACCTCATCCTTGTAATCGTAAATTGCTAACACCGGTGCATTCATAAGTTTTTCTTTGAGCAGTAAAAAACAATTTATTTCTTTTTCTTGAAACACAAATTCTTTTCCCTTTTTCAAAAGATCATATAACGGCTTCGCTAAAATAGAAAAATCTTTAATAAATCTACGAAAGTACGAGCATAACCCAAGAAAACTTTGAACAGCCTGTGCCTTTTCAGGTATTGGAAAATTTTTTATCGTTTCCATTCCTTTATCATCTGTTTTTATACCTTCACTTGATATTTGATAACCTAAATATTTGATACAGGACTTCATAAATTCACATTTGTCCAAACGTAGCTCTAATTTATTCTTAGCTAATCTTATAAAAACTTCCTTTAGAGTTTCTAAGTGTTCATTTATATCCTTGCTGGCGACCATGATATCGTCCATATACACAACTAACTTGTTGTCTTTAATCATATCACAAAATATCTTATTTATAAAGCGTTGAAACACAGCTGGCGAATTTTTTAATCCCATGGGCATTCTTAAAAATTCGTATTGCCCTAACGGAGTGACAAACGAGGTGTACTTAATAGATTCCTTGTTTACATACACATGAAAGTATCCATTTTTAAGATCTAATTTTGTGAACACCGTTTTATTTACTAATTTGTCAAGTAGGTCATCTATCAGTGGTAATGGATAATTGTCTTTAATTAAAACTTTATTTAGTTTTCAAAAGTCAATACACAAGCGAATATCTTCTGGGATTGTCGCATTTAAAGAATAAATTTTAATTATTTGTCTTAGTTTACATTTGGTATCATAATTCAGTTTTTCGTCCCAATTATAATCATCAATTGTGTCTTCAGTGTAATTAATATTTGATAAGTCCTTGACGACTTTTTCTAATTCTTCCTCGATAAATTTTTTATTTGATTGAATCGTAAGTATTTCGTGTCTCTGCTCATTTAACGTCCTATATGACTGTATCCTATTTTTTTTTTTAACTCTGTACTATCTGTTTTATTTAATTCTATACTAACTGCTTCCTCTAACTGTTTACTTACTATTTTATCTACTTGTTTACTAACTGTTTCATCTAATTGTTTACTGACTGTTTCATCTAACTGTTTTGTAACTGTCTCATCTAACTGTTTTGTAACTGTCTCATCTAACTGTTTACTATAGTTTAAGTTAGAATTATTTGTATCTTCTCTGTTTTCAGTCTCCACTTTTTGTACTGTAACCAATTTCAGTGCGCTTAGATTAAATTTCAAATTACATGCCGTTAAAAAGTCTCTTCCAAGAACTACATCGTGACTCATAGACTCATTTGGTACTACATTTAAATAAAAATAACATTTTATTGATCCTTTCAATACATAACATAAGGTTTTTCCAAATATGTTTAATTGGCTTTGATTTAAGCCGAAATATTCTTTCATTACTGGCTCCAGTGTTAGGTGACTTGATATATGACGTTTTTTAACAAAAGAAATAGAGCTTCCAGAGTCTAGGAGGCACGCTGCAATTAATGGAGATCTAGATTTTTGACAAAAATATATATTGAATATTCTTACATATTGGTTGCCAGTCGCACTCTTCCTCTCCGGACATTGGGCAACAAAATGGCCAAAAACACCACAAGCGTAGCAAGATCCTCGCTCCCTTTTCGGTTTATGGCAATTAATTGCTAGATGACCCTTGGAATTGCAATTCACGCAACGCACATCCTTATTGACGCTGTTATAAGACTCTCTGCCCGATTGTGTTGGACTAGGATGTTTCTTTAACTCCGGTAGACGCACTGATGAAAACGTATGAAGGATTTGCCTTGGATCCGAAAAACACTGGATACGTGCTTGATCGCGCAAACTTTTGGATGATATTCCGTCAATGATGCACTCCAACAGTTCCTCCATATCGATGTTGATGTCATCAGCCAGCCTCATCTTTTCATCGAAATAAGAACCAAAATTCTCGCTGGCTAGCCACTTGCGATCCTGAAATTTGCTTCTAGCCTCAGCTTTCGACGTTTTATTTCCAAATGCCAAGTAAAGTTGGTCAAACAGCTGATCGACCGGCTCGAGAATACGTGTCGCACTGTTGTGCAGCCACTGTTGTGCTTTACCCTTTAGCTTAGCGATAAACAGCATCCGCATGCATACAACATCCAAGTTATATATTTGCGAAATATTTTGCATCTGAGAAATCCAAGCGCGAGCACAAGTGTCCCCATTATAATCCATAGCGACTTCCTTTGCTAGCGACAGAGCTGCTGCTGGTGAATCCAATAACTTGTTTAACATTTGATTGGATCGCTGTTCAACACTGGCGGTGCCAATGTGGTCGTTGATATTTCCAGCGTTGCCACTGCAGTTGGTGTTGACGTCATTAATGCTGTCAAGGCAATCGACTGTAAGATTTCCCTGTGCTCGATCTGAAACCTCGAGACACAACTTCTGTAGCATGATTTTGGTAGCATTGAGTTCTTCACGTAACTGTACCAATGTTGCAGCTTCATCGTTTAATGCTTCCATTTGTTCTGGCTGAGCGCTGATTTGTTGTTCGACAGCTTCAGTCTCGTCCTCATGCGGTAGCTCCGCATCGACATGTTGAGCTAGGGGCTGATCAAGGTTTCCCTCCTGCTCAACGTTTTCAGCTTGCTGAGACTCCGGTGGACTTCCACGCTGCTCTAGCGGAATTTCAAGCAGACGGGCCATAATTTCGGCTCTAGTGCCCGTTGTTGGCAGACCGAGACTCTGTAGCCACTGCTTTAAAATCACTACGGAACACAAATTAAAGTTGACTTCGTTCATGGCGAGTAAGAACCACTTCTGAGATTGTAAGAGTTATAATCGTTTATTCTTTTCTCAGCTTTAATATAAATTCACAACGGATGGCTTTATATTTTATTCTTTTCTTAAATACACGTCTGGTCGCTGCAAGCTTTTATATAGATCTAACCGGAACCAGCGTTGTCTCCTTTAAAAGTCATCGATATCACAGCGTTGATATCGATATAACTTAATCGCTACATAATACAGGTTATTGCTTATATAATAGGGTTCTTTTATATATGTATTGGATTAGCGTTATTATTAAAGTAAGTAAATAAATATTATATACATAAGTAGACCAAGGGATTTATATGTAGCCTACTACAATATAGTCATAAATTATGAAGATTTGATTATTACTTATTAAAATTATTTATTTTTAAATTTTCGTAAAATTATTTTTTCCTTTTTAAAATTTGTTTTATAGTTTTTTTTGTTAACTGATTATGAAATAAAAATTTTTAACCTATCTTTATGTACTATTTGTTTTTTATTCTTTTGATCTTTAATTAGAATGTTATCCCTATCTTCTATTGCTTCTATTGTGTATGGGCCTAAATACTTAGCTTCTAACTCAAGGCCCGTTTTCTTAGTAAAACTTTATTTCATATTTCTAATTCAATATTATTTATGTTTTTATCATATAACTCTTTATTTCTAGCTTTATGTTGTTCTAACATAATTCTGGCTCTTTTATATGCCTGTTCTAATCTAAATTTCGATTCCTTAGCATAATCTTCTATATTATAAAGTGGATTTATCTTTTTTTTTTTTTACGCGCGAATCCCAACGGGAGCACTAATTGCCCACACCTCCCGCCCAACCGACCGACGGGCGCAGGCCGCATAACGCACGGCTCGAGTCGCGGGGACAATCCACAAAACACAGACAAAAAGCGAAACTATAGCTAATTACGTGCTAGATAGGAAAGGATGAAGTTTTTAGTGAAGGAATAAAGAGCTCTGAACTGATTACATGATAAAGACGATTATAATCAGAACAAAGAACTCGAAAAGGTTCATACATTAGGTAGTAGTACATCGTGGAAGTGTTAGAGGAATATAGTTTCTAGTAGGTCTACAAGGAACTGTTAGTTTTACTCGGTTCAATAGCTCGGGAGAGTCTATATCCCCATTAAGGAGCTTGTGCATAAATATGACGCCAAGCATTAATCTACGATTAGTAAGGGAAGGAAGGTCAAGTAAAATAAGTCTACTAGAGTACGAAGGCAAGTTGATATTACGATCCCAGTTCAGACCACGAAGAGCAAAGAGAAGAAACTATTTTTGAACTGATTCTATTCTTGCTTTATGTGAATCTTATTGGGGTGACCATATGCAGGATGCATATTCCAAAATTGGACGAACCAATGAGGTGTATCTATCTTATCTACTGTATTAAATTGTTTTAGTAAATTTGAAGTTTTACCAAACACTAGCTCATATGGACAATAATCATGCGCCATAGAGGGTGTTGTATTGAAACAATATGCGAAGTATCGTATCCATGCATCCCAGTCACTTTTGTCAACCGAAATGTACGAACGTATGAACTCATTAAGTGTTCGGTGGCTTCGCCCCACACTACCTACAGTCTGTTGATGATGTGCGGTAGAAGTTATGTTCTTAATAGATTTTTGCATAAATCTTCAATTATTGAATTTTTATATTCTGTTCCCATGTCCGTAATGAACGTCTTCATTGGACCGTACTTCAGTATAAAATCATCAAATATAGCTTTTGCTACTGTTTTTGCACTTTTGTCTTTTATTGGTGTTGGGATATTTTGGTTCTTTATTGAATCCGCGCAATGGTGAACGGTGAAAGTTTTACAGAGAAACTTAAGAACAGAATACATCGATATGTTTAATGTTGCCAGACAATTCATATGGTAGCTTACATATTTAATGACGATAGATATTAATCGATATTCAACACTTCTTCTTAAGCTATTTATGACAATTTAACGAATTTAATTTAAGGCCAAGACTTGTTACAAATTGATTATGTTTTTGCTTTCCTAAACTTTTTGTTAAAATATCTGCAACATTTTCATTTGTAGATACATATTTTAGTTCAATTTCACTACTTTCAATTTTTTTCTCTTGTGAAGTGAAACTTTATATCTATGTGTTTGGTGCGCTTATGATGGATCGGATTTTTAGCAATATGCTGCGCACTTATGTTATCTCCAAATATGATAACTTCTTCTTCATTAGCCCAACCAATTTCTTTAAGTAGTCTGCGAAGGTATACAGCTTCTTTAGTTGCAGTTGACATTGCAATGTACTCTTCGGTACTGCTTTGTGCGACGACACTCTGCTTTGAAGATGACCAAGAAAACGCACTCCCTCCCAAAAAGAATGCGTAACCAGAATACGATTTTGGGTCTATGGTCATTTGCCCAATCTGCATCGGCAAATCCCTTAACTGGCTCTCCACACTTGCTATACTATAATTCTATATTCGATAGTTCCAGCTAAATATCATAATATACGTTTCGCTGCAGTCATGTGTTCAAGGTGTGGGTTTGTGTTTCGCTGAGATAACTTCGAAACACCGTGCAATATATCAGAAGAAACTTGAAAACCGGTCTCCATTGGTGTAGACACAGGTCGACTGTCTTGCGTTCCATGGTTGACCAAGAGACTTTCAATATAGTTACACTGTGATATAGTTACAGGTCCTCGTTCACCAATTCTTTTGACTTCCAATCCAAGAAAATATTTTAGGGGACCACCGTCATGTATTTCAAACTTGTCTGCAATTTTCCTTTTAACTTTCTCAATATCTTTCTCGTTCGGACAAATGATGATTATATCATCTACATAAACTGCAATGTAGTGTTGTTCTTTGGGCTTCACATAGAGACATGGTTCAGATTTTCATTCTTTGAACTTTAAACTTTTCAAAACTTCGTCCAGTGTTGTTTTAAACTCTCCCAGACTGCTTTAGTCCATAAATTGCTTTGTATACCTTCAATACTTTTTCTGGGTGATTTACATTAATGAAGTTCTCCGGCTGCTTCATAAAAACCATTTCATCCAGGTATGCGTTGGATATGTCGATCTGGTGCATGCATAGTTCCTTCACAGCGGCGATGGCAAACAACATTCGAATTGTTTCATAGCGGATCACTGGTGAAAACGTGTCCCAGTAATTTACTCCTAGCTGCTGACCACAACCTTTGACTACAAGTCTAGATTTGAATCGCTCGATTTCGCCATCTTTGTTTCGTTTTACTCGAAAAACCCACTTTGATCCACTGGCCTTTTACCAAAGACCACGTGTTGTTTTGATTTAAGGCATCTAGTTCTTTTTGCATTGAATGCTGCTTTCCGCTTAATGCATCTTTAACGGTTTGCAGAGCTTCAATATCTTCGAAGTCATTTAAGCAGCCAAGTACGTTGTATTGCTTTTTTGGCCTTCCGGGTTGAGCTGTGCGTAAAACCTTTGGTCTTTCAGGTCCACGACGCACAGAACTTTCATCTTGTTCTTGGGGTTCTGGATTCACTACTTCTTCTGAATCGCTAGCGCTCACAAATTCTTCCCCTTTTTCATCGGAGTCACAATTTCCAACCTCCTGTTGGTTTGCTTCAAGTTGCTCATGCTGTGATTCTTCAATAAGTGGCTGAAGACGAATAATGTTTGTATATTTAGTTTGTATATATTTAAACTCACCATCTAAAAATTTTACATCACGTCGAACAACTATTGATCGTTTTCGGGATCGAATAGCCGATATGCCTTTGACTCGAAAGAATATCCAACGAAAATAAATTCTTTTCCTTTTAAATGGAACTTGCTTTTGTTTATTTTATCCAGTGCAAACACACGTGAGCCAAAAATTCGAATATGCTTAACGGATGGCTTCCGTCCCTTCCAGAGTTCAAATGGAGTGCGCCCATCAAGAGCATTTGTTGGACACCTGTTCCGCAAATATACTGAGGTTTGCACAGCTTCAGCCCATAGATATTCTTTTAAATTCGCATGAATTAAAAGACTTTTTGCCATTTCTATAAGTGTTCTATTTGCCCGTTCTGCTACTCCATTTTGTTGGGGCGTGTAGGGCACCGTTAACTGCCTTTTTATGCCGCATTCATTTAGAAAATCATTAAATTGTTTGTTCACGTGTTCGGTGCCATTGTCGCTCCGTGTTACTTTAATTTTCTTGTTTGTTTGGCATTCCACATAGTTCTTAAACAATTTAAATTTCTCAAACACTTGATCTTTTGTGCGCATAAAATAAACAAAGTTTTTTCTGATTACCAGCTATCGAACTAAATCTCATCGGTCCACACACATCTGCCTTTTGCGGAAACGGCAAAGCACAATTTTTTGCCTTATTGCATGTGTCACAATTTGTTGTAATATTAATGTTTTTAACATTCATCCCATGCACAAACTCTTTCTCACTTAGGTCTTTTAAGTTTCGAAAATTTAAATGGCCGTATCTTTTATGCCATAGTGATGCCAACGATAAATCTTGTGAAAAATGTACTTTTTGCTCCGATTTATTTATATACAAATATAAATTATTTTCTTGTACAGCTCGCTGCACAATTTTACCTTTATCATCTCTTATGATCGCTTCCTTATTTTCAAATTTAGTCTGATTTCCATGTTCTGCCGCTTTGCTTATTGACACAAAATTCATATTTAATGATGGGACATACAAAGCATCTCTCATTGTTATTTTTCTATTTTCAAAATTTAAAATTCGGGATTCGACAATCGACTGTCACCGCGATCGGATGTACTTTTTATTGCACTCCGCGAGTTCTTCGGTGTCAGCAATAAAACAACGTTAAAACAACAAAGTGACAGGGACGCCCAACCACAATTATATTGTTATTTGTATCTACAAATAGCAATACTTAGTAAATAAGTAAATTTACTAGTAATGCCAACGAGTAAAGAGATTAACTCGGGCCCTTCTTCACTAGACTCTCGCCAGCAGAATATACAAGAACAAATTCTTCAGCAAGAAAACGAGCGTCGGCTCTCTGTGCAACGCAACAATGCGTATCTCTCAGTAGTATCTCCAACTACCACAACAACAACGAGCGCTGAATCCAAAAGTGCAAGTACGAGTAAATTGCTCACACCAACTAGCAACAACAATTTGTCTTGGAGCGCCCAATGCGCTTCACCTTCAAATTCGCTGACACCTGAAGTGTTAATTGGGTCAATGGGTTCGCCGACCGCCGTCAGAGCGCTCACAACAGCAACAATTGCTTTTACTGATCCAACAACAACTATAACAGCCGCAACGTCTGCAAAAGCTTCGATCACTGCCCAGCAGACTACCTCAACAAAATCTGCTCAACCAGTAACGTTGAATCCAAACTCATCTGTTCAAACTGGAATGGACAGATATATTAATATAAACAAGCGAAAGCTTAGTCCACAAACCAAAAAAAGCGGTAACATACTGATAATGAACAAAACTACTTCATCGAAAAGCATTGGAAAGCAACAGATTCCAAATACTGGCAAATCAGCCGGAATCTCAAGAAGGAGATTCCCAAATTAAACCCTCTGTAGCCAAGCCACCACCATTCTATATAGGTGGTGCAAACTGCACTTCTTTGGTGCCGAAATTGGTAGCGCTAGTTGGTCAAAACAACTTTTATGTGACACCACTCAATAGGGGTAACATAAAAGAGACCAAAGTTCAAGCCAAAAGTGAAGAATTCTATCGTACTATTGAAAAGTACTTTAGAAAGGAAAGTGTGAATTTCTACACATTCCAACTAAAGAGTGTCAAATGCCTTCAAGCGGTGATCAAAGGCATTGAACCTACAGTCCCGACGCAGGAAATCGTTGAAGCATTGGAAGAGAAGGGCTTTGAGGTATAGTCCGTCTCAAACATATTGAACAGAAGTAAAGTACCCCAACCCCTGTTTAAAGTGGAGCTACAGCCCACGTGTGATAAAACATTAAAAACCAACGCAGTGCACCCGATATATAATCTACAACTCTTGCTACACCGCAGATTCACTGTCGAAGAGCCACACAAGAGGAATCACCCTCAAACAAATTCAACAACACTGTGTCTGCTCCGACAACAAATCAAACACCAATACTAGGAAGTGCAGCAACTACGGCGGAAATCACACCGCAAATTACAGAGGATGTCCTGTCTATAAGGAACTGAAGGCCCGTCTTAACGCAAAGAAATCTACGGCTGGTATCCATGGCTCGACACTTATTCCCTCGCAAACCACACCGGGAATATTCTTCTCAAGAGCTGTAAGGTCATCAGCAGCTCCAACAACAACTATGCGGCCCCAAGTCCATCCGTACTCGGCCAGCAACCCAACGGGATCGAAACGTTGTTGATCTCGCTAAATCAAAACATGACAAACTTCATGACGTTCATGCAAAATTACATGCAGGAACTTATGCGGAACCAAAACTTGCTCATTCAAAAGCTTTTGGACAACAATAAATAACGTCAGAACTACATATAGGACTTTGCAATGCAAACGGCATTTCCAAGCACAAACAAGAATTGTCTCTCTTTCTGGACTCAAATGATATTGATATCATCCTGTTATCGGAAACTCACCTTACCAACAAAAACAACTTTCAAATACCTAAATATGCATTCTACGCAACAAATCACCCTGACGGCAAGGCTCACGGAGGTACTGGTATCCTAATCAAAAACCGGATCAAACACTCACTCCAAAATAATTTTTCCAAACCCCCCCCCCTGAGCACTCCAGCGGAAAGGAAGCCACCGAAATTTCAAGCGGAGAAAATTTCTGCAACTATTAAAAACTATCTGAATACAAGAAAAACGCCCGATCATGACAAAATAACCCCGAAAATGATCTGAGAACTCCCGATCTGTGCCGTGCAACACATCTGCAAACTTTTCAGTGCGATATTAAAAACTGGTCACTCTCCCATTAGTTGGAAAAAATCAAAAATCATAATGATCTTAAAACCCGGAAAGACAAAACACAGCTTTCATCTTACAGACCCATCAGATTATTGCCAAATCTCTCAAAACTATTTGAAAAGGTCCTACAGCTCAGTATAAACACAATCCAGGAAAACCAAAATATAATACCACATCATCAGGTTGGCTTCCGTGAAAAGCATGGCACAATTGAGCAAGTCAATCGTATCACCTCAGAGATCCGCACAGCATTCGAGCAAAAAGAATATTGCACAGCAATTATTCTTGATGTCGCCCAAGCCTTCGACCGAGTCTGGCTGGATGGCCTAATATACAAAATAAAAGAGAGCTTCACCTCTGACGACATCGAATCAAAGGCAGGAGTACCTCAAGGCAGCGTGCTAGGTCCAACTCTGTATCTTCTGTATACAGCGGACATACCAACAAGCCCTACACTTACCACATCTACTTTCGCCGATGACACGGCCATCCTGAGCCGCTCCAAATGCCCGACCAAAGCTGCTGAGCAACTGGCAACCCATTTAAAGGAGGTTGAAAAGTGGCTAGCAGATTGGCGCATCCGTGTAAATGAACAGAAATGCAAGCACGTTACGTGCACCCGATATATAATCTACAACTCTTGCTACACCGCAGATTCACTGTCGAAGAGCCACACAAGAGGAATCACCCTCAAACAAATTCAACAACACTGTGTCTGCTCCGACAACAAATCAAACACCAATACTAGGAAGTGCAGCAACTACGGCGGAAATCACACCGCAAATTACAGAGGATGTCCTGTCTATAAGGAACTGAAGGCCCGTCTTAACGCAAAGAAATCTACGGCTGGTATCCATGGCTCGACACTTATTCCCTCGCAAACCACACCGGGAATATTCTTCTCAAGAGCTGTAAGGTCATCAGCAGCTCCAACAACAACTATGCGGCCCCAAGTCCATCCGTACTCGGCCAGCAACCCAACGGGATCGAAACGTTGTTGATCTCGCTAAATCAAAACATGACAAACTTCATGACGTTCATGCAAAATTACATGCAGGAACTTATGCGGAACCAAAACTTGCTCATTCAAAAGCTTTTGGACAACAATAAATAACGTCAGAACTACATATAGGACTTTGCAATGCAAACGGCATTTCCAAGCACAAACAAGAATTGTCTCTCTTTCTGGACTCAAATGATATTGATATCATCCTGTTATCGGAAACTCACCTTACCAACAAAAACAACTTTCAAATACCTAAATATGCATTCTACGCAACAAATCACCCTGACGGCAAGGCTCACGGAGGTACTGGTATCCTAATCAAAAACCGGATCAAACACTCACTCCAAAATAATTTTTCCAAACCCCCCCCCCCTGAGCACTCCAGCGGAAAGGAAGCCACCGAAATTTCAAGCGGAGAAAATTTCTGCAACTATTAAAAACTATCTGAATACAAGAAAAACGCCCGATCATGACAAAATAACCCCGAAAATGATCTGAGAACTCCCGATCTGTGCCGTGCAACACATCTGCAAACTTTTCAGTGCGATATTAAAAACTGGTCACTCTCCCATTAGTTGGAAAAAATCAAAAATCATAATGATCTTAAAACCCGGAAAGACAAAACACAGCTTTCATCTTACAGACCCATCAGATTATTGCCAAATCTCTCAAAACTATTTGAAAAGGTCCTACAGCTCAGTATAAACACAATCCAGGAAAACCAAAATATAATACCACATCATCAGGTTGGCTTCCGTGAAAAGCATGGCACAATTGAGCAAGTCAATCGTATCACCTCAGAGATCCGCACAGCATTCGAGCAAAAAGAATATTGCACAGCAATTATTCTTGATGTCGCCCAAGCCTTCGACCGAGTCTGGCTGGATGGCCTAATATACAAAATAAAAGAGAGCTTCACCTCTGACGACATCGAATCAAAGGCAGGAGTACCTCAAGGCAGCGTGCTAGGTCCAACTCTGTATCTTCTGTATACAGCGGACATACCAACAAGCCCTACACTTACCACATCTACTTTCGCCGATGACACGGCCATCCTGAGCCGCTCCAAATGCCCGACCAAAGCTGCTGAGCAACTGGCAACCCATTTAAAGGAGGTTGAAAAGTGGCTAGCAGATTGGCGCATCCGTGTAAATGAACAGAAATGCAAGCACGTTACGTTCACCCTTAACAGACGAACCTGCCCATCATTGACACTGAACAACGTGCCAGTGCCTCAATCCGACGATGTTGTGTATCTTGGAGTTCACCTGGACAGAAGATTAACTTGGCGTAGGCACATCGAAGCCAAAAAAAAAGCAGCTAAAGCTTAAAGCAACCGGACTACATTGGCTTATCAATGCACGATCTCCTCTATGCTTAGAGTTCAAAGTTCTTCTCTACAACTCGGTGCTAAAACCCATCTGGATGTACGGCTCTGCACTATGGGGAAACGCAAGTAATAGCAATATCGAAACCATACAAAGGGCGCAATCTAAGGTTCTCAGAACTATCACGGGAGCACCTTGGTATATCCGAAACGAAAACGTACAGAAAGATCTACATATTAACAGTGTAACTCTCTCTCCCTCGCCCAATCATTAACCCGGGTATGTGATAGAACTCGTCTCCAAAGAAAAGACCTTCCAACCCTCTAACTAATAATCAGGGCCATAGACCAATGTAGCATTCTTTAATTGCTAGATTACGTATTAGATTAAAATAAAACTAGAAAATTGTTGTTAGTCTTATAAAGTTAAATAAGAGATCCAACAAAATAAATAAAACGTTTAAAAAAAAAAAAAAAATTTAAATTATGGTTCCGACACCAGGCAATTCAATAGATTTATTGGCTGCTAACATAGTTGTGGCTTTGCTTACGGTCATGGAAACAAATTGACTTTTGTCACAACACATATGTTACGTAGCTCCACTGTCAAGACACCAAGTATTTTTGCGATCCTTAACCACTGTACTGTTCATTAAGAAGTTCGACACTTGTGTTTCGTTTTCCGCTTCTCTCTTCTTGTTTCTGCATTCATTTGCACGATGACCTACTTTTCCACAGCTGTAACATTTGCCATTGAATTTTCGGTTATCTACACATCTTCTTTCGCTCGTTTTTCCGTGATTTTGCTGCTTGCTCTCTTTCATTTTTGTATATGTATAGACTGCATCATTTCGTTCTTCTTTTTCTTCTTTTCGTGTGGCTTCTTCGAGGAATTTAGTTTGATCGTTTCAAACGGCGGCAAGTTGTCGCGTGTCTCGATCGCAACGACAAAGTTTTCCCATGAATTTGGCAAACTGGACAAGAACATTATGACCTTCAATTCATCGTTTAAGAAAATTTCAAGCTCAGCTAACTTATCAGTTATATTCACAAATGAGTTAACATACTGAGCAGCATTTTGACCGTGTTCCATTTTAAGTTTTACAAATTTCTGATATAGTTGGACTTTTTTTATTGGTCCCGCTGTCTGATTTATGTTTTGCAATTTTTTCCATGCTTCAGTTGATGTGGTGCACGTCTTAATGTGCATCAACTGCGTTGGGTCGGATTTAGAATTAAAATCGCCAACGCTTTTTGATCACTTTTGATCCACAGTGCTATGGTAGCTTCGCCTGTCTCTGGCTTGGCTTAATTCACTCACGAAAGATCCGATGTAATTAATAAACTTTGCATTGACAAACACCACATGTCATAGTTATTTTCACCAAGTTTTTATATTTGCAAAGCCATATATGCCATTACTTGGTTCTCGTGACGTTTTCTAGTCTTACTTTCACTGTTCACTTTTGATCTGTGCCCATAAACTTTGTTGAGATATTTAGGTTCTTCATTGAATCCGCGCAATGGTGAACGGTGAAAGATTTACAGAGAACATATTTCAAACTTAAGCATAGAATACATCATTATTTGATTTTTGACACTTAGAACATTTTTTTATATATTGAGATATATATCGTGTCATACTTTTCCAGTTATAATGCCTTTTTATTTTCGCTAAAGTTCTTGATATTCCAGTATGACCTCCTTGTATAGGGTCGTCGTGGAACGTAAACAGTATTGCTTCTTTATCTTTATCACTATTTGATAATAGGCTCATCGGCTTGAGTAGCGCTTCTCTTAATGATTGTAATATTTTATTGCCCATTTATTTAAAAGAATCTATTGAAATCTTTTCGCTCGGTGTCACTTTGACTTGTCTGATATTGAGTATACCGGCTTCCTTTTCAAGCATTTGGAAGAATTGACCTAAGTCGAGAATTCCATTGGTGTACATATCGCAAATGTCAATTCTTGCTATAACGTTCTTACCATGTTTGCATATGCATAAAGTGTCAGTTATTCGCAAGGTCACTACTTTTCGTACTTCATCATTTACAATGACTTCATTTACGTTTGGCTTAGAAGCATTAAAAAATTGCTTTTGCAGATTCTCTATATCATTATCTTTTTCTTTTCCTGCGCAGGAATTTAACTGTTTACTTTGATTTCTGGTAGTGACTTTCAGAATTTTATTGTTTGTCTGTATATTTTTTAGATCAGTTATTGTGATTCTAGATAGGGCAAAATTGTATTATAAAATTGGTCAGATGTTTGTAACGCATAGAAATATACATTTCCGACCCCATAAAGTATATATATTCTTGATCAGCATCAACAGCCGAGTCAATTGAGACATGTCCGTCTGTCCGTCCGTCCGTCTGTCCGTCTGTCCGTCTGTCCGTTTGTCCGTCTGTCTGTTTAGCCATACGTTTTCGAGCTTAAATTTTAAGCTACACGGTTGAAATATGAAAAGTTAAGTTCCTTAATCGATAATCCAGATCAAGTTTAAAAATTAGTCGGATCGGATAATTATCACCGGAGTTATTAACTAAAACGTGGAGGTACCTCGAGTAAAATAAGCAATTTTCGTTGGCAGCAAAGAAACAAAAACAAATTCTAAGATATCACGCACACACATACATATGCAAATATTTGTCACCACGCGGTGTGTGAGAGAGACAGAAACATTTGCGTTGCGTTGTTGCACAGAACGAAATTTAAAAAGCGAGATTCCATGCGTTTGCTATATATGTCGAACTAGCTTAAGTGAGTTAAGTGAGGATGGTGGCGTAGTACGTAAAGATTGGTCGCGCGATGGTTCGGTGTTTGGTGGGTTCGATTCTCGGTGAATACGGAAAATATTTAGTTGAGTTTTTTCTTCTTTTTTGTTTTTTGATTTTATTAAACATTAATACCAATTACTTTAAGATTTTTGTTTTTAAATTAAATAATAAAACAATGAAGCTGCAAGGGTATACAAACTTCGGCAAAGCCGAAGTTAGCTTCTTTGATATTTTTTAAGTAAAACAATATGTAATAAAGGTTTAAGAAGAAGTTAAAAATTGTTAATTGCGCAATGGGTAATTTCAACACTAAATTCCTCGGAAAAAAATGTTAATTTCTGGAATTAAATAAAAAAATGATATACAAGGAAGAGCGCAAAAAAAAAACACAACCAATTTTGTTGAAGTGTAGATTGAGTGTCTTGCCCAAGGGAGAATAACACGCCCACTACATATAGGCCTCTAGAATGCAAACGGGATTTCCAAGCACAAACATTAACTGTCACTGTTTCTGGACTCAAATGTACTCACTGTTTCTGGCCATAGATCAATGTACCATTTTTCAGATGTTAGGTTACGAGTTAGATAAAGATGAAACTAGAAAATTGATGTCAGTCTTATATACCTATATAAGAGATCCAACAAGTAAATAAACGTAAAAAAAGAGAATAGCGGATAATTGTGCACAAGTCGTTTGGACCATTAGCGCTACTTTAAAAATGGTTGTTCTAATTTATGTCTGTTTATTATATTTACGATAGACTGAAGCCGTTCTCGGCCAGTTTGTAGAAAATAACAGACCTGAAGTACTTTTCGATAGTACTTAAATTTTTCCTGCGTGTTGCCGATAGCTGGGGTAAAGATATCTGCTGACTCAACGAGCATCGACTCTGATGCAGAGGTGCACAACTCGATGTTTTCAATATGGTTGCTTACATATTTCTTAAATATAAGTCAGTTTGTTTTATAATTTGTTAGCTCGAATTGGTGCTGGGGAGTGGTCAGAAGGCAATTCTCCTATTGACTTTGTTTTTTTCTGGATCTGGTAGCTTGTGTGGTTGCATCGGAAAGTACGTGGGTTTACCTAGTGAGGTATAGCCCATTTTATTTGCCGAGTTTTTGATTGTATTGTAGAGCTATTTGCTTTTCGGTTTTACCAGCAGAGATCCCCAATGAGTGTGCTTGGCGTTATAGTCTCCTGCAGCAATAAAGGGTAATCCAGGTGCAAGTTATGTTATAAAGCTTTTTAATAAGAGATGCTTTAAAGTTATCAATGTAAGCTTTGGCCCTATAAAACCTTTCTCAGCTGATAACACAGAGCTAAAAACTGACATGCTGACGTGGATGAAATTAATCTAAATAAAATTAAATTGTGGATCTAGCTTAATAAAGCCACCACTGGAGATATACATTAATTTATATTGAAGAAGTTAGAAAACTCTTATTCACATTTCGAGTAGCGTGGAGGGCAGTAAGTCCAGTGAAGGTTATATTGCCGACACTTATTCCGTTTGCTAGCAGGTATTATTTTGCGAATGTGTTTATTCTAGACGTTGACGCGTACAATGCGCAGTACAAAAATGCCCGTTACGCGCGAACACTAGCAGACAGCTTGCGAAAACTAAGTCACGTGGACAACAGCCTGCAACAAAAATAATAATTAAGATTGACTACAAGAAAGATAATTTAAATACAAATTTTTAGGATAGGAATAGAGTAGTCTGATCCCATTACAGAATATAGGCGATTTTATTCGGAACAAAAAGCTTGAAAAGGTTCATGTCAAGAATAGTTAGAAGTGCAGCGTGTTAAAGTTAAAGAGACATAATTTGGGGTAAGTCTAGAAGGTACAGACACATTGACCCGATGAAGTAAAATAGGACAGTCTATTTTTCCATTCAAAAGCTTGTGAATAAAAAAAGTGCAAAGCATTACTTTACGGTTAAGTAATTAAAAAAAACTTATAGAATACGAGGGCAGGTTAACATTTCGATCCCAGTTTAAACCACGAAGAGCAAAAATTAGAAACTGTTTTTGAACAGATTTAATTTTAACTTGGTGTGACCCATATTGTGAAGACCAAACACATGATCCGTACTCCAAAATGGGGCGGACCAGTGAAATAAAAAGAGTTTTGTTTGTGTAAGGATCGTCAAATTCTTTCGACCATCGCTTAACAAAACCAAGACAACTCATGGCTTTATTAACAGTGATATTAATATGACGAGTGAAATTAAATTCGTAGTCCATGAGTACATCCAAATCATTAATCTCGTTTAAAAGTTTAAGTAGGGTATCATTAAAATAATACATCACTAATTGAAAAGAGGATCTTTAATATGACATGACATTACATTTCGAAACATTGAGTTTTAATAAGTTAATTTCACACCAAGTTTGAAAGTTGTTAAGATCAACTTGAAGTAGACTTGAAAAACTTAAGTCATTAAAACTACGACGAAGTTTAACATTGTCACGTACATAAGCACACGAGAGTGAGTTTCAGCTGTCGGAAGGTCATTAATGAAGAGCGTAAAAAGCAATGGTCTTAGATACCTACCTTGTGGCACCTCCGAGGTCACATTGATGGTCTTTGAAAGATAAGTTTTAAAGAAGCCTTTATGTGACCGGTTCCTTAGATATTAAAAAACTCAATTAAGCAAAAGGCTTGGAAGGAAGTTCGTTCAGCTTGAGCAAAAGCAGTGTATGATTGACAGAATCAAAGGCCTTACTGAAGTCAGTATAAATAATAACAGTTTGCAATGCATTCCTGAACCATTCTATCGCTAATGAAGTGAACTCTAAAAGGTTAGTGATAGTAGATCTATGTTTCAGAAACCCATGTTGAGAAGATAAAAGAATAGATTTACAGAAATGTTGCAGTTGAGAAGTTATAATTTCCTCAAAAGCCTCCGGAATAGCAGTCAAACTAAAAATACCCCTATATTTTGAAGCTACGGATTTATTACTCTTTTTATGCAAAGGAATAATAAAAGGTGTCTTCCAAATGGTTGGAAAAGAGAAAGTTTCAACGGATAAAGTAAATAACTTAAGAATTGGGGAAATCAAAGTCTCAGCACAAAACCTGAGTTCACAACCAGGTATCCCATCAGGTCCTGGTGAGTTCACTGGCTTCACTAAAGAAAGCACACTGAGAAGTGAGTTTTTATCTATCACAGGATTAAAGACGCAATTAGACCTTTTAAACTGATCGGGATATGAAAAGTTAGCTCTTAGAAAAATAGATTGTTTAAAAAAAAAAACCCTAGACTTCACATTTTTCAAATTAGGAGTACAGATAAAACCAGTCTGCAGCAAGATTTAGCTCATTGAGCTTGAAAAAGTTAGTTTTACGAAAGCAACGGGTACGAGAAGTCAAACTATTACCAGCAGTTGGTAACCCAAAAGGTAGATCAATGGTTAAGTCAAAATTTGGATGGAAATTGTCTTCGGGGACGACTAAAGGATCAATCCTCGAAACAATACAGTTAGAAGAATCTAACATATGCATAAGATCTAGTGATCTCTGATTTTTATTAAGCGCCGGATTAACTTGGGTTAAGGATAACTCAAGAAGACCGTCAACAAAGCAATGTGAGGAGGAGGGCATCAACAAGGAAGACTCATCAGATGGAAGCCAAGAAACGCCATGAAACGTCAGGTAGAATAAAATTTCCCAAAACAATAAGTATGTCTGCATCCGAAAGGAAACAAAGCGAATAGCTTATAGATGGCTAGCATATACCGTCATGTCAGAATTCAGTGGAATATATAAGCAAATTAGAAATACAAAATATGATTTTAGACAAATTTTGACACTAACAAATTCAATGTCACTATTATTTCAGAAGATAGAGATGAATTTACGGCTATCAAAGCTCCACCGCTATTTCTGGATTGACTATCTACAACAAGCTTGGAAATTTTAGATTTTAGTCCTCTAACATTCTGATAGGCCAGAATAAGGGACGAAATTAGTTATTTGACCCCAGTAGGGAAGGATCAATTGTGATAGGCAGGCGAATCGAAGGCCGATTGTTCTTTTTCTTAGCCGTATCCTTTATAACTAAATGTTTCGGCCAAAAATCTTTGTGAAAAATTTGGTCAATGACATTTGGAGGGAAATAAATTTTAAATAACGAAATGTCACGGGTATATCGAAACCTAAACTTTTCCACCACAATGTTTGGCGCTACGACTTTTGCCCGGATATGAGCTGTGACATCATCCGATAAAGTATTGGGGTCGACAGCGAAACAAAGATTTGCTTTTTTGGTGGAATGGCTACAAGAGATCTTGATGCGCCAACCGCAACCGCAGAAACGGCATTTTTCGGCAACTGCTGAGGTGGATGACGCTTTGAGAGCTCTTCTAGTTGAAACTTTATTGGAAACATCACTGGGAGAGGATATTCGCCCGGACCCATCGGAAACTACAACCGATATCGAATCAGATTGCGGGGCACTATTACCAGGGGGAACATAACGATACCAGGGTTATAGAACGATTTAGCATAGCAGAACACTTGTCACTAAATGACTTATAAAGGGTGTGAGTTCGTCATGAGGGCTTCAAAATAGTGATTCTGCGATGAAGCAGACGCTGTAGGTTTCTATTTAAAAAATTTGAGACGGACTTAACTTCTATTTTCGGTGTAGACACCATTGGTTCAATTCGCTTTTGAATTAATTGGAATGTGTAGAAGTTCACGTTTTCCGACCTATAGTACGATAGTTCTGGATTCTGGATTGGATTCATCGTCACAGGCGGGCAAATTTTGTTGTGGTATCCGTGTGGGCGCTGGTCGAAGCGGTAACACTACTTAAAAATATGCGTTGCTGCGTTGTGTAGAGAGTCAATGCTCGTTTTATTTACACTATAAAATTTAGATTTTTACTAAGTATTTGCTAATTGTTTATTCCAAATAGCAATTTAATTGTAAATAGGTATCTTTTTCGCGGCTGATAGCCTTATCTCTTTGGTCTTAATAAAAAATACGTCCATGCGCTTTAGCGAATGACTTGAAGCAGGTAAAAGCTTAAGAACGGATTGTAAATGATAATTTTTCCAAGTTTCGCTCCGCAGTAAAGCTACATAGACCTGCTCTTCTCCAAGAACCATTCATCAAAGTAAAGCAATTCCGTTATTTTGGCATATATAGAAAAATTATTTAATTTTTTGGATCTCTTATATAGTGTATAAGACTAACAACAATTTTCTAGTTTTCTCTTTATCTAATACGTAACCTAGTATCTGAATGATGCTACATTGATCCATGACACGTTTGCTAGACGGTTGGAATCGTTTCCTTGGAGACTAGTTCTATCGCATGCCCGGGTTAGTGATTTGGTGATGGTATTCGCATGTGCCTGCAGTTTACCAGTGTAGTTTAGTTGTTGTACATTTGTTATAGTTATTACAATATGAATATTTAGGTCTATTTGTACGTTTTTGTTTTTGATATACAAAGGTGCTCCCGTGGATAGTTCTGAGAACCCCCACTGGGTTTTAGAGGAGAACTTTAAATTCCAAACATTGGGGAGATGGTGCGTTGATAAGCCAATGTAGTCCGGTTGCTTTAAGCTTAAACTGCTTTTTCTTAGCTTCGATATGCTTATGACAAGTTAATCTTCTGTCGAGGTAAACTACAAGATATACAACACCGTCGGATTGAGGCGCTGTCACGTTTTTAAGTGTCAATGATAGGCAGTTTCTTCTATTGTGGGTGAACGTAACGGGATTAGTTTTTTGGGTGTTACACAGGTACGCCAGCCTGCTAGCCACTTTTCAACTTCTTTTAAGTGGGTTGCCAGTTGCTCAGTAGCCTGATCAGACATTTGGAGCGGCTGAGGATACCCGCATCATCGGAGAAAGGATATGTGGTAGGACTTGTTGGTATGTCCGCTGTATACAAGAAATAAAGTGTTGGACCCAGCACGCTGCCTTAAGGTACACCTTCTTTTGATTTGAAGTCATCAAAGAGAGGTGAAGCTATTAAATCGTACGGCGAATTTTCGGTTGGATAGATATGATTCCACCAGCTTGTGTGTGTGTTGTGGGAGCGTCGATCGTTCGATCGAAAGCGAAAGGAAAATTGTTGTGCAATATTCTTTTTGCTCAAATGCTGTGTGGATCTCTGAGGTGATACGGTTGACTTGGTCAATTGTGCCATGCTTTTCACGAAAACCAAACTGATGATGTGGAATTATATTTGGGTGGGCCAGTACGTGGTCTTATTCGATGGGGCAGCCCATTTTGTTTGCTGGGTTAATGATTGTATTGTACAGCTGTTTGTGTTTGGGGTTTACTAGGTGGGATAGTCAACGAGGATGCTTGGCTTTGTAATCTCCTGCAGCAATAAATCGTGCTCCGAGTATATTGGAAAAGTCAATAGACTCCTACGAAATCGAGGAGAGTGGTGCATAGGAAAGTGCAATGGTTTCAACACTTATCAAAATTGCTTGTTTATTGTTTGGCAAATCCACTGTGAATACAGTGTTTAATCCGGTTTTTGATTAGGATACCAGTTCCTCCGTAGAATGCATATTTAGGTACTTGGAAGTTGTTTTTGTAAGGTGTGTTTCCGATAGCAGTCTGATATCAATATCAATTGGGTCCAGAAACAGTGAAAGTTAATGTTTGTGCTTGGAAATGCCGTTTGAATTCCAGAGGCCTATTTGTAGTTCTATATATTGGGTTGCTGGCCTATAACGGATGGACTAAAATGGAATAATAACGGGATTTACCGCTTTAAATGGAATAATAATGGGATCTAGCGTTGCAGTGGGGTGCGAATTTCCGTTGCGCAGTACACTTGCAAATTTTACTCCAGGGGTAGTTGTTGTTGGAGTTGCTGAGTACCTTACAACTCTTCAGAAGAATAAACCTGGTGTGGTTTGCAAGGGAATAAATGTTGTTTTTGGACATTTTGGGAGTGTTGCCTTTTTTCTGTCGGCTAAGCTTTCGCTTGTTTATGTTAATATTTCTGTCCATACCAGCTAGAAAAGATGAGTTGGGATTGAACGTCGCTGGTTGGGCAGATTTTGTTGGGGTAGTCTGTAGGGAGGTGATCGAAGCTACTGCAGACGTTGCTGCTGTTACAGTTGTTTTGGAGCAGTTTATGTGATTTTTGTTGTGAGCGCGCTGACGGCGAACCCAGAGACCCAATTAACACTTGAGTTGTATGCGAAATGAAGCGCATTGGGCGCTCAAAGACAAATTATTGCCGGTTGGTTAAGGAATTTGCTCGTACTTCAACTTTTGGATTCGGTGCGTGTTGTTGTTGTGATAGTTGGAGACACTAAATAAGCTTGCATTATTAGTTCAACGGATAATGCGATGAATGGATGGCCGACGCTGCATTAGTGCGTTGAATGGATAGCCGATGCTCGTTTTGTTTCTGAAGAATTTGTTCTTGTAGCTGCTGGCAGCGAGATTCTGGTAAAGATGAGCCCAAGTTGGTTTCTTTGCACGTTGGAATTGCTAGTAAATTTAGTTATTTACTAAGTAATGCTATTTGTAGTTACAAATAACAATATAAATTTTGATTGGGTGTATGAGAGCCTTGTCACTTTAGTTTAACCCTAATTAAATGCTGATATCAAAGAACTTGCGGAGCGCGTTGAAAAAAAGTCTGAATTCGGTGACGGTTGACGATTGAAAATAAAATGGCTAAAATGATCCGATTTTTTTTAAACATATTAAAGTTGCATATAGTTACAAATAGAATAAAATCATCTGTCTGCAGCACAAAGAAGCCTCTTTTTGTGATCTGTAGTATTAAGTGTCTTAGAGGAGATTCCATTGATCCGTACAGATGGGTAAGGCCTTAGCAACTCAGCTCTTCGAGCTGATCAACAATGGATCTTATTTGTCAAAACCTAAATATTATAAAATATTTATTATTTAGAGTCGATCATTTTCTAGCGAGAAAAATATTTTAGAACCGCATAAGACCATTCACAACAATAATATCCTCTTGTCAAACAGAGATCTCCAATATTTAAGAGGTTATATCTACTTGTAAGCCCAAAAAATATTGCTATTTTAAACATTTTTTGACGAGGCTGTTTAATGAATTCAATGATTGATTCAATTTTAGAATTTGTTATGTTTTTCAAAAAATAATGGAACCTGTAGCTCCTGCAGGACATTTCCTGGAAGTCTTCCGAAAAAAGGTGTCTTGCGGTAAGCAGAATATCTCTGGTCCAGATTATACAAATAGAAATATTTATATTTAAAAAGCAAAAAAAAAAAAAAAATGCAAATACTAAAAACAAAAATTAACTCCAAAACACTTAGTATACCTGCAACAAAAAGAATTGTTTAGTAAAGTCAATCCCTCTGGAAATCGCCATCAATTTATCATAAAATTCCCTTAAGAGGAAAAGCGATCGAATGCTATTTCGCTCACTATTGATAGTCAACGATTCATTTGAAATTTCTGAACAAAATACATATAAGTATTTTGGCTATATATTTTGCTACATTTATTTTTTCAAAACAAAGTATCACACCAAATATGGAAGCTCTAGCTCTTATAGTCCCCAAGAACTCGATGGTCATACGGACGTAAGGTGGAAAGTTTTAAGGGGTGTTTGTACTACCACGGTATTCTAATATTCCAAAAATGTAACATATAGTTTTTCGATGGCGAAAAAATGCGTGCTGTCGGACATGACATTACCCTTGTGGAAGGGCGAAGAGTAACTAAAACCTGTGCTGGTCTAAGGGTGCAGCAACCTGTCTTTAGCAGCATTTGGCTATTAAATCTCAGCCACTGTGATCTGTCACAAAGCGACCCACCACACTGGGCTAGCAATGTGACACTTGCCCATCCTGTAGTATAAAGTTGAAAAGTCTAGTTGGCAATGCTCCGATGACTCTAGTTAGTTTACCGCACGATCCTGCAATGTACGACTGAAAACTCAGCCGCTCATTAAGGGGGTATTCTAGTCTAGGATTTTGAAGAAATCGAAAAACTTTTTTTTGCACATTTCGATAGTTTAGGTATTTAAGAATATCTCCCTAAAAGGATTTTTCAAAATTCGAATTATATCTGGAGTTATTGTCATTTTAGTGACATAGCACCCAGACCGGTTTCGGCTAATCTAAAAATCATTCATTTTCAATATTTTTAAAAAAATCGCAAATGTTAAAAAATTAGTGGAAAAATCGACCGCAGTTTTTGAGTAGCCACCATTTCGCGAAAAAATTGTTTTCCTCATAATGGCAATTATATAGACCAAAAATGATTAAAAATTTTTTTTTCAAATGCACAGGAGGATTGATATCGTGACGGTTGTGACGTGTCCTTTTTTTCCCCACCTCTACTTCAAGGACGCATAACTTCCTGAAATTTTCATATTTATTTATTTTTTATTTTTTTTATGTACTCTACAAATATGAAAAAATAAGTCATAACAAAATGGATGGTAAAAATATCAATTGCTTCTTATTTATTTATTCATTAAAAACGCTCAAAATTTGGTCTTCCAGACTAGAATACCCCCTTAACTGTGATGCTAAGGTATCAGTACTGACTGACCTAGGCATTCTCAACACAGCGACAAGATATTCCGACTCATCATAATTCCCTCCAGCACCTTGTAAAATACTGACAGCAAGCAGATACTCCGATACGACGCTGTGAAGCTGCGGTGTGACCGATCCTTGTCGGAGCTCTTGAATAGAGGCATTACACGAGGGCCCTCTCACTCATGTGGCAAATATCATTATATCAACAGTCATTATGTTGTATTCGCTTATGTCCCACAAGTCCAAACTCTAGCTATAGGTAGACTACGTAGACGCTGCTTCACTGACCAATGTCACGTCAATATCGCTCTATCCGCAGAGACCATGAAACGTGTTCATCTTGCTAAAATCAGCACCTTATCCAAATTAGCAAGTGTATGGCAATACAGTGAGTTAAGCTAAAATGAAACAAATTAACCAATCTCTGAGAACTTCCAATTCGCCACAACGTGCATCATCTCTTTAACCGATGACATACATCTCCGTCGCGCTTCACCTCTCGCACCTAGACCACATTCATAAATTTCATGCCACTTTCCTCAATACCCTCTCGGCCACTTGGTTACCAGACTCGCTTAGGTCTGGCTACGTCAACACCCTTGTTGTAGTAAGCTTCCAGCGTAGGGGCAACGGGAGGTGAGGATACGAGTGGTGCACCCGAAAAGCTATCGAACAGAGCGTTATTGCGAGAGATGTTACCAGCTTCCGTATGCGCTTAATGGCCGCCGAAATCTCCGTTGCGGGTGCCCGTTCTTCGTGATCGGAGCGACAGAGGAAGTCGATACGCTGTCCTCTTACCGTCTGATGGCTTACCGATCATCAAGTACGACACCAACACAGAGCAAGCCTTCGCTTTGCTCTCTTCTTGCGGTTCCATATCCTTTTTCTATTTGTTTTTCCCAATTTTTCAAAAATTATTAAAAATTTCTTTGTTTATTATTTTTTTCTAATTTTAACAACCGAACTAGATAGAATTTTTTTTTGTTGTAAAGGAATAATGAAGTAAGCACGTCATTCTTGCTTACATTGAGTATACCCTGTACCAAGTATGGATATTCAATATAGTCAAACACTTTTTAATATGCGATAACAATGAGCGCATGCTATGACGCCCACTCCGGCCAGTCAATGCTGCATGCAGCTTAGTACAAAACTCAAAGAGGAGGGTGTGGCAAACATTTGAAACAAACTTGATCTGCTGTAGCTTTTATTATCTCCAAGATTTCGGTGTTGATACGAACAGACAGTTGGACATATCTCAATAGGCTCGGATAGTAATGCTGATCAAAACTATACTTAATACATACTTTATGGGTTTGGCGACTTTAATTTACACTTTTACAACATGGGTACAGAGTATTAAAAATGAGAGGTGAGCTGCGGCATAAGTAAAGCATCATTGACGGAGTTAATATTTAATGGATCAAAGTTGAGATGAGCCAAGTTGTTAAGCAAATTGTGAGTGAGACCTCAACTGTAGGCCCAGCATTTCAGATTAGAGGTGGAGAACTATCGATAATGAGCGCGATCGATAGTGGACGATAGTAAATTTAAAACTATCGATAGCAGTCGATAGTACCATCGATAATCGATTGATAGTCACCACAAAAACTTATAAAAGTTCACTAATTTAAAGCAAGGGTGTCCGCGTATTGGCTCACTTGTATCTTCAGCACACCACGAGTCTCCTCATAGATAAGTCCAGAGATGCTTTTGACGCCACCACGACGAGCCACACGGCGAATAGCGGGTTTCATGATGCCCTGGATTTTATCACGCAACAGTATACGATGACGTTTAGCACCACAGTCATATTTTATTTTTCACTTTACACTTTTTAATATAAACGCACTGCTTAAGAATTGGAAATATACTAACAAGATCTTTCCGTTATTATTGTGGCAGAGGTCATAAATGTGCGAGCTTGTAGACATACAGACTCACTAGTTAATGCGGGACGCACACTCAACTGAGACAGACACAAGCAGAAAAAACGGTCTCTATCGCGAGCTCGAGGAAGGGTCATAAATTTTGTAGAGTAGAGGGTTTGTAGATAGAGGGACGCACAAGCATGTACGGGGTAGGTCAAAAATGTGAATTGAGAGTGGAACCAGCATTTGCTTGTGCGTCCTTTTATCCTCGAACTCATACATTTATGACCCCATCTCGAGATGGCTGGTTGTGCGTCCCACATTTGATTGTGCGTTCCGCATTTACTTGTTCATCCCTTTGCCCACAAATTTGTACATTTTTGACCTCTGCTCGCACTCGCGATCGCGATCTCTTGCCCGGATTGTTGTTTATTGTAAATGTTGCCCACCTTTTTTTTTTAAGTAAAAAAAAAAATTTCGTTCGTTTATATTAACACTAGAAAACCCGGCAAACGTTGTTATGCAGATAATAACCATTATTAAGATACTGATACTTTACCATTCAATGAATTTATCATTTTAATATTAAAATAATATCCATCTTCTCCTTGCCAAAACATCAGTGGGTATTGCAATGCGTCATATGATCGATGCTTCTAATGCACGTTTATGCGCCATTGTGCATTCGTCCCAGATGATGATTTTCGATGCCGCTAAAACTTTGGCCATTGCTGAGTGTTTTGCAATATTACACGTTGGTTCTTCAATAGTTTGAAGATTTAACGGCAATTTGAATGTTGAATGAGCCATACGGCATCCTTCTAACAATGTGGCTGCTATTCCAGAAGAAGCAACTGCAACCGCTATGTTGGATCTCGCCCGAACAGTTGCTAAAACTAATGACATAAGGAATGTCTTGTTAGTTCCACCAGGGGCATCTAGGAAATATAAACCACCATTTTCATCAGCGATTGCCTTCATTAAAGTATCATAAACTTCCTTTTGTTGGCAATTCAACAGGGGTACATTCCTTTGAACTACTAAATCTAATAATAATATTCTTTCTTCATCGTGGATAGACGTGTTTTTCTGTGCTCCTGCATAATTTCTTTTATTTCGGTTTTAAACTCACCGCGCCTGCCTAAAAATTCAGCTAATAATTTAGCAATAAATATTGACATTATTCTGTCATTTAAATTTTTGTCATTGCGCTTTTTGTTTATATTAACTATACAAAAGCAAAATCAAAGCATTGAACTTAATATTTGAAAAAACAACAAAACTTTTTACAGCAGTGTTGTTGTTTTTGTTACTCTTTGCTCTTGCGTTTGTACCTTTTACCGCTTTAATACCGCTCTCGCGCTATCGCCAACGCATTGTTGTTGCATGTGCAGTGCTGTTGGCTCTCCCGCTCTCTTTTTTCTAATTTCTTTTATTCGCGCTCGCATCTATCTGTCTCGCGTACAAGTGATACGTGTATTTGTGTAGTGCTTAGTTCTCTTAGTTCTTGCACTAATTTTCTCTGCGAGTTTGACCCCAGTGTCGAATTTGCTTAATAAATCTGAGTGAGTTTTTTCTTTGGCCTTTTCGATATTTAATTTTTTTATAAATTTTTGAGTTGTAATTAAATTTAAAAAATGTCTGTCTGCTCAAGCAAAAAGTGTTTGAACCCTCCTTCACTCCATAACGCGTTTCTTTCCTGTTGGCTGTGTGACAATGTCATGCACGTTAAATGTGCTGGCTACACGGCCAGAGTAAGGGATTGTTTGGAGCAAAAAGGGGGGCTCAAATGGGGTTGTGACTCATGCCGAGAGGTTGAGATCGAAATGAGGGTGTTTATGAGGCAAACCAGGGATAGATTGAAGAAATTGTCATCTGGTTTTCGTAAACTCTGCGATGAGTTCAATGCTGTGGAGAGCGAATTTAGCAGCTATAAGCTGTTAAATGAGTCTCCAAAGCGTAAGAAAACTAGTATGCGCAATCTGTCCTTGCATTTGCCTGTGCCCAATCCCGTCTCGGCCGTAGTTCCACAATCTCCTTCACTGCTCACTGTGACAAATCCTCCGCAGCTTATTTCGTTTACCACCCCCATTTCTCAAGGTGGTCGCAAGGACGAGGCTATCTCCGTTTCTCCAGGAAATGGTCTCTCTTTGCAGACGAATAAAGCTGTAGTTTCCGAAAAGTCCGGGCAATTATCAATAACTGTTGATATTGCCGATAGTAGTCCAGTTGGAGGTGCAATACCGGACACGCAGGCGGATTCAATCGTGGTCGCTGACGCTGCGGTTGATTTGCGGCCTGGTTCCTATAAGCCTCTAACTGGAGTTCCACCTAAGAAACATATATATGTTTCAAGGCTTGATCCCGAACATTCGTCGGATGATATCTTAGGCTTTTATTAAGACAAAAATTCAAGCTCATCACTATAATGCTAAAATAGCGGTGGAAAAATTTAAATTTAAATATTCGAGGGAGATATCCTCCTTTAAAATAAGTGTCCCAGTTGAACTGTTTGACAGTATACGTCATAGCAGTTTTTGGCCGGATCACATTTTAGTAAAAGAATACACGGCCAAAAAGAAAGCTCGGGATCCGGTTAGGCTTTCTATCCCATCTAACTCCTCATCTTCCGGAATATCAGCATCGGCTGGTGTTCCAAAAAACTAATCTCGTCCCTTCATCTGGCTTATCAGAACGTGAGAGGACTTAAATCTAAGCTTCCTAGACTCTATTTAGATAGTTTTGCATTTGAATTTAAAATTTTAGTGTTTACTAAGACATGGTTAAAGCCCGATATTAACGATGCATCTGTTCTTTCCGCAAAATTTTCAATTTTTATATGTGATCGGACTTCTCGTGTAGGCGGAGGAGTTCTGATTGCTGTTGACTCGGCCTTAACTTCTGACCAAATCCATTCACCGGAAATTCTGGAGATTGAGTTTGTTAGTGTTAAGGTCAGATTCAAGTCTTTTTCTGTCTACATTAATTGTTCTTACATCCCGCCACGATCCGACATGGCGGTGTACGCAAAACATTTAGATTCTATTCGATATATTTCTTCATTACTTTCTGATAGAGATATCTTAATCGTCTTTGGTGACTTTAATTTACCAGAAATAGCCTGGTCTCAATCTGATGAATCTACTTTGTTGCTTCTTTCTAAATCTCACAGCTTCGTTGATGGCCTTTTTGAGTTATCATTAGCTCAAATAAACCCTGTGCGAAATAACATAGGCAGATCCTTAGATCTGATATTTGTGTTGGATTCCACCAACTGTGCAGTTACTAGAACCGACCCTCTAGTCTTGATAAGATAATTTTCATCCTACTTTGGATTTATCTGTAAATCCGTTGTTTCGTGCACCGATTGTTGGCGTCAGTCCTGTGATTAAATCTCGTAATTTTCGCAAGACTAACTTTGTTAAACTGAATGAGCTCATTCTGAGAACTGACTGGTCATCCTTATACAGTTGCTCAGACATGGATCTTGCTATCTCGTTGTTTTATGATACTCTTGGTTCGCTTTTTAAGGTTTGTGTCCCACTGAGGAGTCCAGTGTCGTCTCACCGACCTCCCTGGTTTTCTCGTGAGCTATCCAACTTAAAAAATGTCAAATCCAGATATTATAAAAAATACAAGAAATCGGGACGTTCTTCAGACTTTGCTCTTTACGCAGTTGCTCGCTCCAATTTTATGTTGCTCAACAAGCACTGCTATAATAATTACCTCAATCGTTGTAAGCTTGAGTTTTCCCGTGATCCTAAACAGTTTTATAGCTTTGTGAATTCCAAACGTAAGATGGTTGTCCACCCATCAATGTTATCGTTTGAAAATAATATAGCGGACTCTGATCAAGCGATTGCTGATTTGTTCGCTGATTTCTTCACAACAACATATTCCTCAACAGAATACCGAGCGAATCTGTAGTATCCTTATCAGATAAGGTCTAATTGTATTTGTAGTCCTTCGATCGATGAAAGTTCGCTTCTAAGCGTGCTTAATTTAGTAAAACCTGTGTACACACCTGGTCCTGATGAAATACCTGGTTGTGTACTCAGATTTTGTGCTGAGGCTCTATGTAAGCCAATTCAAAAACTTTTTTTGTTGTCCGTTAAGTCTTGTCATTTCCAATCTATATGGAAGGAATCTTATATAATTCCTCTTCATAAAAATGGTAAAAAGTCCGAAGCATCCAATTATAGGGGTATTTCTAAATTGTCCGCTATTCCTAAAGCATTTAAAAAGTTAATCACTTCTCAATTGCAACATTTTTGTAGATCTATTATTTCACCATCTCAGCATGGTTTTGTGAAACGTAGATCTACAACCACTAACCTCTTAGAATTTACATCATTAACGATTGAAGGATTTAGGAATGCAAGGCAAACTGATGTCGTTTATACTGATTTCAGTAAGGGTTTCGATTCTGTTAATCATACACTTCTTCTTTTAAAATTAAACAAAATCGGTTTCCCATGCAGTTTAATTAAATGAATTCGTGAATACCTGACAGACAGAACACAGAAAGTTCTTTTCAAGTCTTCAAGTTCTAGGTCTATCCAAGTCACTTCGGGGGTGCCTCAGGGTAGTCATCTGGGACCTTTGCTATTTACCCTTTTTATTAACGATCTTCCATCCGTTATAATTCATTCTCGTGTCCTTATGTACGCTGATGATGTTAAGCTTTGTCTCAGCTACAGAGACATTATAAATTCTCGATTAAATGCGTCATTCATTTCACGATTTGGCGCTGGCATTCCTAACCTGATTAATAAATTACCGCATATGAGGTAACACATATCTTCGATCAGGAGTAAAGCACGATTATGTATCTCCTCATTCATCTCAATATCGTGATTTCTGGAACTGACACGACTTTGATGTAAAATATCTTCTGACATACTATCCTTGTATTTGTGCCACAGGTTACATGGGTTTGATGGAAAACATGTCGAAATTATTATAGCGAATAATGTGCGTATCTGACTTGGAGATGCAGAGATAATGGCTTCAGCGATTGTCGTATCCCAATGGGTATCGTTTTCTAATAAGATCAATTCTTCACATGCAGCACGATATGTTGGGAATATTACACCATTAACAGTTCGTAGTGTCTCAAATGAAGTTGGCCCACGCACATTTACCAGCAACAACCGCAAATAGAAACATTCATCATTCTTTGGATGAACTGTATACATACGACCAAGAGCATCAGTAGAACGCACATCTGGATACCCAAGAACCGCATCACCTTGCTTCCGTTTTTGAAAATTCTTGGATGAAGCATTCCAAGTATAATTATTAATTTAATAGAAATAGTTTTAATATTGATTTCTTACAAATATCAAATTGAGTTCATCGATGACATAACTAATCCGGCAAACTTTGTTCCAAAATATTTTATTTATTTCTTAATGTCAAGTCACACGGGAACGCTGTCGAACGGGATAAAAAGTATCCTATGTCCATCTCCTGGGTCTAAGCTACCTCCCTACCAATTTTCAGCCAAATCTGTTCTGCCGTTCTTGAGTTATAAGTGGTGTAACTAACACGACTTTCTTTTATATATATAGATAATCATTCAATATTTTATTTATTTAGTACAAGATAATGTGCTTAGTTTTAATATACTTAGAATTTTTAAACAGTATTCATACATATATTTATGTATGTACAAAGATACTTAATTTTTTAAACAAACTATTTAAGCCAAAGGTGGTTTAAAATACAAGAACATTTACGTCTTCTTTGAGAATTGAATTGAATTGAGAGTCTGTTTATTTTTTAAATTTTACAATATTTACTTAGTTAGTAATAGCCTTTCAAAAATTGTTAGTAGTTTTTCAAGCAGCGTTTGCACGCATCGGCTTGATGCCTGCAAACGCTCCTGCCATGTCCATCGATGTCCAGGTCGCTTTGACCTAAGTCAGCGGTCTCCATGAAATGATCACCTTATGGTAGATCACAAATCCATCCAAATAATCCAAATTAATTTATAGTTTTGATTTGAGAAGCACGTCTATGTTCTTACGAAGTTTTATTTAGAATGACTTAAACCTATACATAAAAATGCTTATGCTGCTTATTAGCAGCTACAAAAAGTATATAAATATATGAGGCGAGACTGTACTCACATGTTTGGTCACTCATTCTTGGTGGGACCAAAATGCAAGCTCAGCATATTTAGGCTGGCTTGCCAGCACAGTTCATTTATGTAAGTATATATATAAGAACGAAATGTATGCATGCAAGTTTGCGTACATACATACAATTGTTCTTATATATATCAATATTTATAATTATTTATTGCTTGCAACAGAGTGTTACAAGTTGTGCTGATTGGTTTCAACTATGACATGTAAATACACTTCACTTAATATTTTGGCGTTTGGCGTGTTTTCTCGATGTACACTGGTGCCTATGTCTGCACATATAGTATGTAACAATTTTTAGGGTTCAGCGACTTAAGCAGATTAATGTATTGACAATTTGGAAGTTTTTAGTGTTAATTCAGACCTAAATTTTGGAATTCGATTATCCTTAAACTACAAAAATAATCTCCTGTTCTTATAGTCTCCGGGATCTATGTGTTCATAAGGACGGACGCATGAACGGGGAAAGATGGACAAGGTCGAATTCTTGACAACTATATAATATTTTTTTCTTGTTTACTTGTCATATATTTCAAGCCGATGTAAATGTCGTGCTTGAGGTGTGGATGTTTTTTTAATAAAAAAAAAAAAAATGACCACTTCTTATAGTTATTGATATATTTAGCTTCCTTTAAGGTCTCAGCATTCAAATGTATTTTAGTATGTGTTAATGTTGCTCGGACTACTATCTTAAGGATGTTATATTTTTCAATGGCAATGATAAATTACTAGTCCGTAGATAGCAGTAAAGAAAAAAAGAGCTCAATGACTGCTTATCTAGCAAACAGTTAGTAAAATGTAAACGTCTGCGAGGAACTGATATCTAATATAAGTCTATGCTGCCATTTTATAGCTTTTGGAATACTTCCCAAGACAGTGGAAATGTGCGGAAGTAATCATGATTGTCAAACCCAACAAGCCAGAAGGCTGCAGATCGTCATGTCGTCCCATTAGTTTGCTGGTGATGTTCTGTAAAGTATTCGGAAGAATACTTTTAAGAAGAATGTCATCTGTACTAGACGAACTGGATATCATACCAGAACATCAGTTTGGGTTTAGAAAATGTAATGGAACGGTCGAACAATGTCATTATGTAACGCATGCAATTGTTGATGCATTTGAATGCAAAAAATATTACACAGGGGTCTTCTTAGACATTAAGCAAGCGTTCGATAAAGTTTGGCATTCAGGCCTTCTTTACAAAGTTAATAAGTGCCTGCCAGCACCATACTTAAGCACCATACATAATAAAATCATACCTGGAAAATCGATCCTTTTATGTACAAGAACGAGACGTCTCATCCGGTATATACACTTCTGAAGCTGGAGTCCCGCAATGAAGCATTTTTTGCCCAGTTTTATAAATGATTTTCACAGCTGACCTACCTACAACAAGCGCTGTTGAGATAGCAACATATGCTGACGATACTGCAATCATTGCCATAAACACTGACCCACAAGTTGCATCCAACCTACTTCAAGAAGAACTTGGTATGATTGAAGTGTGGCTTCAAAAGTGGAGAATACTGGTGAACACCCAAAAGTCAATGCAAGTCACATTCTCTCTGTGACCTGGAAATTGTCCTGCAGTCACACTAAACGGTCATACTATACCTGTTAGCGAATCAGTAAATTGCCTAGGTGTTCACCTCGATCGGCGGTTAACTTGGAAGCAGCACATCAAATCAAAACAGGAGCAGCTCAAAGCGAAAACAAGGAAAATGACCATGTTCTGAACTTAGTCTCGAGAACAAAATAAGACTATACAAGGCTGTACTGAAGCCAGTATGGACCTACGCATTGCAGCTGTGGGGTACAGCTAGTAATTCCAACATTGAAATTATCCAACGGTATCAGAACAAGACGCTCAGAATGATTGCATGCGCTCCTTGGTACGTTGCTAATCATAATATCCACAAAGATCTTAAGCTGCCACCTGTTAAAGAAGAAATAAAACTATACACAGAAAGAAACATGATTAGACTGCATAACCATGATAATGCTCTAGCGCTAGGTCTACTGGACAACTGAAGCAACCTTCGACGGCTTAAAAGATTTCACGTCCTAGACCTGCCCTCTAGATAAATGTAAATATATAACTATAAAGTATGTGTAAATATGTATATATGTATGTAAATATATGGATTGAACTCAATGGAGCTCAAGCCATCCTGTTATGTTATAGTTATAGTTAAAGAATTTTTTTATTGTTTTTCTACAGATTACAAATAAAAATGAAGCAAGCAAAAAAACAAAAAAAAAATTTTAGAGCTTGGCAAAAAAGCACATAACGTTACTTTACGGTTAGTTAAAAAAATCAGATTAACTATAAGTCTATAAGAGTATTTTAGAAAATTGACAGCACATTGTTTATTGGCAAGGATATAAAAGATTCGCTCAATATTCCGCTGAGATGTTCAGAAGAAATCAGTAAACAAACAAGCAATATCTCGATCGTAAACTGCTATATTGTCTTAAAAAGACAAGCAAGATACACAGATGGACAGGTGTGTTACTTTCATTGTTGACGAAACACCAAGCGACTTTACATTACCTTCGATAATCATTATGTAATAAGCATAATTAATGTATAACAATTGACTGTCAAGAATAAAACCTGTGAAAGATAATTAGATCTTTGCATTTGTTAACATATTGGAATTTATATTCTGAAAGATAAAAACTTAAGAAAAGACCAGTAAGGATTAATCTGATCTGATCTGCAATCAAAACTCCGTCGCCTATTCAAGAAGTTAAATCAAGCATGGGAATCATTTTTTTATAACTTCCTTGTGGATTGATCACTTTTTGTGTTCACTATTTATTTTTATTTCGGGTTAAAATTATGGGGATTGACTTCATAATTTGTCTAAAAATTCTGCGCTATCAGCATTAACTATCGCTTAAGCTTAATCATTGTAGTGTATTTTTGTAGTAATACTTAGTAATAAGCTAAATTTAATAGTGTAAACAAAACGAGGGTTTGACTCTCTACACAACGCAGCAACGCATATTTTCCAGTTGTGTTACCGACTACAAAAACAACAAACGCAGAGAACAAAAATGCAAGCACGAGAAAATTGCACACACCAACCAACAGTAATTTGGTTCAAACTTCACAATTAGCTTACACCGAAAGTAACAACGTCTACTCTATGAAAACAACTGCATCTTCTGCTCTTACAACTGTGACAGTCATACCGTCTGCAATTGCTTTGACCAACGCCCCGCGCAAAAAAATGTGCCCCGCCTGTGACGATGACGACAACATAAACAAGCGAAAGCTTAGTCAGCAGATCAAAAATGGCGGCAATACACCGAAAATTAACAAAGCTAGTGTTTATGCTAAAGCATTAGAAGGCAATAGATTCCAATTGCAGGCACCTGCACTTCAAAGTTGGTAGACATAGTTAAAAAGAATAACTTTTATGGGACTTTTCTCAATAGGGGAAACAATAGAAGCAGAATTATCGTACTATAGGTCTGAAAACGTGAACTTCTACACATTACAATTAAAAAGCGAATTGAACCAATAGTGTCTACACCGAAAATAGTAGAAGCATTGACTGAGTAGGGCTTCGGGGTCTAGTCCGTCTCAAATATTTTAAATAGAAACCTACAGCTTCTGCTTCATCGCAGAATCACTGTTAAAAAGCCCTGAAGAGGAACTCACACCCTTTTAGTTAAAGACAAGAGTTCAGTTAGTGGCAAGAGTTCTGCTACACAAAATCGTTCTGTAGGATCCGAGTCTCCTACTTTAACAAACAATTCCGGGTAAATTTTTTTCTGGAGCAGTAAGACCATCAACAAATTCAACAACTGCTCCCAGTGTAAGATTTGCAAGTGTGGTGAGCAATGGGAATATGCTACTGTCAAATATAAATATTTTTATAACGTTCGTGCAAATTGCATATAGGAACTTATGCGAATCTAAAACTAGCTCATTTTAAAGCTTATGAACAGTAATAAGTAATGACCTTCGAAATGCATACGTAATTTTTAAGGACAAACACGACTGTCGCTGTCAAATATGTCAGTGTATTTGGTACTCAATTCAGTATGTTCCAGTTTTACATGATCTGGTAACTTTAATTTACTTAAGACTTCATTTGTTCTATTGCTTTTTTATAACTAAATGATTTAATTTCGTGGTTTTCTATTGATTCGACTTTAATGTTTGGATTTTTAATATTTTTATTTTCACTTGTTGTATTTAAAATACAAACTATTGCATTATTACCTGTTACGATACTGTTAGCTATCAATACCCCAGGATGAATTTCCTGATTTAATATTAATACAGTATCTTCATTTGTCTGAAGTGCGATTTTTCTCAAAACTTCTGACCTTGCTATCGTTGTGTAAACATTGGTACATATATTTGGTATGTAAGCCATTGCGGTTTTAGTATAGATTCGTCGTTGTTTTTATAGATTTGGCGAGTTTTCGAATGAAGTCAAGTACCAGAATTCCATCACATGGTACGGGAAATTCATTATGGACTATTTGGCGATCGTGACTGATTGTAAAATAATCGAAGAGTAAATCAACTGGGCTGGGTTCATTATTGTTCCCTGACTAATTCTTGTTATGTTGGTTTTTAAATATTGATTTATTTCAGAACATTAGCCCTCTACTTCCCAAGACCGCCTGGAGGCGGGCTAACTTCATTGGTCGCATAATCTATTTTTTACATCGGTTTTGTAATTATTTTTATTTCATGTAATTAGTGGAATCCCAAATATTTATTTTGAAGCTTTCGCAGTTTCGAATTGCATGAAAGACAGCTGTTAGAAACATTCGATGTCCGAATTTAGTGAAAATCACAGAAAGTAATTATTTGGTTTGAAGAGTGAAATTCAAAAATTAAAAAAAAAAATAATTTACTGCCGTATCTCAATTTAAAAATTATTCGCATATTATTGCATTAGTTAACTAATAAAAAAATGATTAAACTAATAAGGAAAGGTGTCCATACGTTTTTTACTTGAGATCAAAGTTAACCCGCCTAGCGGCGGTTTTTGGGAAAACAGTTAAGCAAAACACAAATATTTCACCAATGAACCGCAAAAAGCAGCATAAACTGTCATTGCTTTCTGACGCTGAAATAAAAGTAGCCTTAAATATGCTCGATTTTAATGGTGAAACGGATAACGAAGAAGAAAATTTAGACGATTTATATGAAGATTCTTTTAGTTACGTTAGTTTTGGAAATGATATTGAAGTCTCAATTGACGAGGTTCTTGATATGTTAGAATCAGCACTTGCATCACAGATTTGCTTTGGTAACAGTACAGCTTCAATGTTGTCACCATGATCTTTAAATGCTTCTTCGACCCCGCTTTCATTCTAGGTGAATTTGATAGAACACCTAGAGGAAGTCGTCGATCTGCCAATAAGTCCTTTAATAACACCTTAAAATCAGAAGCATTAAAAAAGATACAATGGCGCCAAAATGATGGACACTCCATCCAAATGCTATGAATATTTTGTAAATGATGAAATTCTATCGCACATTATTTATCAAACTAACCTTTACGCTTTTAAAAAAAACATAGCGAACTCTTTCACAACAAACAACCTGAAATTGCGTAAATTTATGGGCATTTTAATTTATATGTCAGTATTTCATTATCCAAGTATCCGTTTATATTGGAGCGAGTATGCATTTAAAATTATCCAAGATACAATGTCAAGTAAACTTCTGATGAACTTCGAAGCAATCTTCATTTTAATGACAACAGTACTCAGCCATGTAAAGGTTCAGATGACTTTGATCAATCAGTACCAATGCCCCAGCATCTATGTGTAGTCGAACAGATGTGCGCAACAAAAATGAAGCCGTTTCTTTGAAAGTACTTGCCCCACAAATGTGATATAAAACTATTCATCCAGTGCGATTCGGCTGGTTTTTGCTACAGCTTCTTAAGTATATGGTTATGCTGGTGTTAATGTCATTTTTTCGGGAGCCTCAGATCTTGGTGCGTCTTCAAACATAGTAATTCGACTGTCCAGTAGAGGACCTAATCTTAAAAACCACATAATGATTTTTGACAACTTTTACTTCGCTGCCACTACTTGTTTATCTGCGATCACTAGGAATTTATACTTTGGGAACTATACGCTCAAATCGGATTCCTTATTGCAAGATACCAACAGATAATACACACACATTTGCTAGATGCTGCGATGGTAAGATCCCGAATATAAACTGCCAAATTTTAGAACACTAGTTGGAAAAGTGCTTTGTACATCAAAAAACAATGTTAAAGCTCCTGGACTTCCTTTCGCAAATTCTAAGAAAAAAGTTAACGGAAAACATTTTTTTACCGCCTGATGAAAATCGATTCCGTGGATTTGAACATTTCCCTTCCCAGATGCAGGTTTTATGCCGAAAATGTAATATTAATCTTAAAATATAATCAAATAAACCAAATTTTTCTTTATCTTTATAGATATGTATATTCTCGGATATTTTTGCACTTAATTTAAATTTTTACATAAATAATAAACAACAGCCCAAATAACTATGCAGTAAATTTTTTCTTTGGCAATGTTTCCCAAGACCGCCTGTAGGCGGGGTAAGGATTTCACCCAATATATCCTAAATCTCGAGGATCCAAAAATTTTTCCAGAACAAATATTTTTTTTTACCCGTAACCAATGCAAAAATAATTTTTTTTTTAAAACAAAAATCTGGGAAGTTAAGGGTTAAAATTGATATGTTAGCTTCAGTATATAGGTACTAGTAGTGTTAATGGTTTATTATTTTTTTAGTTGTGTATTTTTGCAACGCTGCTGAGATTCAGATTTATATTGTGGACTTTTATGATTAGTTGGCCAAGTGGGTTTGAGGGTTTTCCAAGTTACTTTGTGTAATTCGTACTTAATTGTTAGATCTGTTGCCTCTATTTAAGCCCCCTCTTCTCGAGCCGCCTCTTTTCGAGCCGGCCTATATAGTTTGTATTGTTGTATTACTATTATAATATTATTATACCGTCGGCCGCCTCCAATAATACTACCACGTTCGCAATTTCCACCGCGCTGTGTGTAATTTTGGTAATACATAATAGTATTAGTTTCTTCGGCTATATCTTAGATGTTTCAACGTATACAGTTATTGCTTCGCCCATATTGTTGATTGTCAGCAATGACTATATCCAGCCTATTTCTAACGTATTCTCAGTGCTTATTATATTTCTAGCTGGTCCTTTTAGATTTGTTTTAATTAAAGACTTTATTATTATAATTTCCAATGGATCTAAAAAAAATACGTAGGTTTTCAGCTTTACCGCTTAAATCCGGTACAAAATCTTTGATGCAGTGTTTATAAATTCAATATTGGTTTTGCCTCATGATTACTAATTTTTTGCTCCACTACGCTGGAAATTGTGTAGGAACCTGTTTCTTAATGTCTTGTAATGTGGCATGTATCTGTTGCCACTCTAATATTCAATCGCTTGATAAATCTTGATAGTTTGCTTACTCCTGATCTCATAATGCTTTAATTATTTTTATGTTATGTATTTTAAAGATAAAAAATTTTGTAATTTTACTTTTACCTTGAGTCTCTACTTCTACCTTAAGAAGACCCATTTTTGGGGGTGTTATATATAAACGCTATTTAGTATTTTCAAAGGATTCCAAATTTTCAAGGTTTGTACTAATTTTGTTGTCATTTATTCATTTTTTGCTCTAAATTTAAATTGTGCTCGAAATGTTTAACTTTAATTTTACATATTTTCCTACCTATGTTTGCGTATGGCTATTTTTAGGCTAATAGAGCAACTGCTATGTCGCTCAATTTTACATTATACAATAGGACAATAAATGTCGGAGATATACATATATGCGTTCTGTACTGAAATGCCAAGGGCGACATTGCCAGGTAGGAGACAGCATGCGCTCGCTGCTGCTGTATGTAAGGCGAATTTTATTTTAGATTGATAGCGATTTCTAGATTTACATTACTACTTACATTCTACTAGGTACAGGGTATAATGAATGTCGGCAACGACGACTTGCTTGTTTCTTTTTAAATTATCATTAATTACGCATAGCAGTGCATTTAAAAATTCATTAATTGGGTTGGGCTCCCTTGGAAGCGCTTTTTACCTTGGTCTGGCTTGATGCGCCAGACGGTGCCGATGCTGGCTGCACGGGCTTCTTCTTTTATGGTGGGGCCGGTGCTGGCAGCACACGTGTACTCACAATGAGGTGAGCTTAGAGGTCCCTCGCAGTCATTTGGGCATGTCTTCTTCAGCTTCAGAATCTACTGCTAAATTGCGGGTGCGGAGGTGGCCGTGGCAAAAATTTTAAACTCCCTTGATCTGCGTAGACACTAGAGAAATGTTCGACAAACCCTCGAAATTGCGATGAATTCAAAACCAAATTCCCTTTACCATGCAGCAGCAGCCAATGTATGCTATCTCGCTCACTCTTGCTAGCCAATCTCGCCTTGTCATTTCAGTACAAAACGGATATAAGCGAATCTCCGATGTTTACTGTCTGATCTAGACAAAATGGTCAGCTGATGCAGTTCGGCTATTTAATAAGGAAGGAAAAGGAAGCGTTTCCAACCCCATAAAGTAAATATATATTTTTGATCAGCATCAATAGCCGACCACTTCCGCCACCGGATACCGGAACCCCAATACGAAACACATCAAGCAGAATCTCTTCAAAAACAGTTCCTTCTTTTTGCTCTTCGTGGTCTGAACTGGGATTGTTATGTCAATTTGCCATCGTACCATCGTGCCATCGATGTACGACTAACTACGTAATGCATGAACCTTTTCTTTGTTCTGATTATAAGAGTTCTCTATTCCTGTACTTAAAATTTCTATCCTTCCCCATTTAGCACGTAACTAGCTATAGTTTCGCTTTTTTGTCTGTGTTTTGTGGATTGTCCCCGCGATTCGAGCCGTGCGTTATGCGGCTTGCGCCCTTCGGTCGGTTGGGCGGGAGGTGTGGGCAATTAGTGCTCCCGTTGGGATTCGCGCTTAAGAAAAAATAAAAATTTGGATAAAACGAATACTATAACAGTATGAATGATATCGTATTTTAAAATCGGACAATAAATGTCGGAGATATATGAATGTGCGTTTTGTTCTGAAACGGCAAGGGCGAGATTGGCTGGTAAGAGTGAGCGAGATAGCATACATAAATTATTGGCTATTTCGGGGGTGTTTTATTCCATTTTATATATCCTAATGGTACAGGGTATACTCAATATCGGCAGGGACGACTTGCTTCTTTTATTTCTAAACAAAAGGCAAAAAATTTGAAAAAATGCTTCCAATAGAAGTTATAAACCTTTTAGAGATTCCAACATCAGAACTGAGTTCATATAATTTATTAAATAATAATGATGAAGAAACAGTATCTCCTTAACCGATGACCAATAAAAGAATTATTTTAATTTGGATGGGGAAAATTTATAAAACATATCTCAAAAACATCTTGTATATTATTTATTATTTTTTTTTTATTTTTTTTCTTTTAATTTAAATTTTATCAAATTAATTATTTTAAAAACTGAAATTTATGTATCGGAGCCGAACTTAATAAGGGGCGGAAAATAAAGGCGTGGCCCAATTGAGCAAAAAAAAAAAACAGAAATCAAAGTAAAATATTAGTTACATTAAAAATGAAGCAAGCAAGTCGCCGGTGCCGACATTGAGTATACCTGTACCAACTAGTTATATTCAATAAAGTCGAATACCCATATTCCCTTGAACATGTAGCGACACTTGCCAGCCAAAGTCGCATTGGAGTTACAGTTCAACATGCACAATCGTATACATAAAATATCTCCGGTATTTTTTTTCCGATTTCGACTAAATTTGGTCAGATTATGCATAATGGCCACATTATTAGGAGTGCCATAAGAATGTGATTCCTTAAAAACTTTTCTAGTAAATCGTTTTTTAAATTGCGAGGGCGGAAGTAAACGTGGCAAAAAATTTTAAACTATTGTATTGTCCGATTTCGATAATTAGGTGTGTCAAGTAAAAATACGATATCTTAAATACAGCTCTAGAAATTCGATTTTTATGCCCTTGCAGAAGGTATTATAAAATTGGTCAGATGTTTGTAACGCATAGAAATATACGTTTCTGACCCCATGAAGTATATATATTCTTGATCAGCATCAACAGCCGAATTACCGAGTCTATTGAGATATGTTCGTCTGTCCGTCTGTCTGTTTGCTCGCAGATTTTCGAACTTAAATTTTAAACTACGTAGTTGAAACTTGGTAGTTAACTTTCTTAAAGGTGTAGGTAGATAAAGTATGAAAATCGGTCGGATCGGACTACCATATGATATATATAAATAATAGGGTTCAAATTAAAATTTTTTTTTTTGCAGTATAATTTCAATTTCTACCCACCAAGTTTGACTCAAAGCGGATAATTATTATGGCTACAAATCAATGAATCAAATCGTCAATTGAATCAATTTACTCCAACAACAAAAATTTTCAAAGAAATCTGCCGTAGGAACACAAAAGACCCTCGATCGAATCCGCGCGGCAGCAATTAAGAAAAATATATAAATTTTGTTTTTTTGGTTATTGCATTTTAATTTAATTTGTACCCATAGACTACTACTACACCAAGTTTGAACTTGATCGTATAATTATTAAGGTGTAAGTATAAGAATATTCGTTAAGGCTCGATTAGAACCCGGCGCCAAGAGGTAGGTGATTTTGAAGTAAAGGAGCGATTAGGCTGACTGACCACTTAGGGTCGAGGCCGCTTTATTTACACCATTTTTTATGGTTTAGTTACATGGAGTGCTTACACTATGAAATAGTTTACTAAGGCAAGAATGCTAGCCTTGCATTGTAGTGTGTTATATATTGTAATATGGTGTCTACGCGTATGCACATGCATTGAGTGCCTTCTTAAGTGGTATAGAATTGTACCGACCTTGTACACTATATGATCACTACAAAGGTTACAAATCAATAATCAAATTTGATAGAAAGTCAATTTATTTCAATGCTTACGCACACACATATGCAGTAATTCTTCACCACGCGGTGTGTGAGAGAGACAGAAATATTTGCGTTGTGTTCTTGTACAGAACGAAATTGAAAGAGAGAGATACAATGCGTTTACTATATACATATGTCGAACTAGTTTAAATAAGCTAAGTATGGATGGTGGCGTAGTATGTAGAGATCGGTCACTAGATGGCTCGATGTTTGGTGGTTTAATTCTCGGTGAATAAAAATTATGCTCCTAGCTCTATTTGCAATGTCATTTTGAGGACTGGGGATAATGGTGAAGAACTGTATGTCCGAGATATATGTCCGTAGGTCAGTCGGTGCGGTTTTGAATTCATCTTGCTCTATTTTATGCCGCCTAAATCGACAAATTGTCATAGGGCAATGTCATTTTGAGGACTCGGGATAAAGGAAGAAGAACTGTATGTCCGTGATATGTCCGTAGGTCAGTCAGTGCGGTTTTGAATTCATCTGAATTACTGATATAATAAAGATCAATGCAATTATCCTGTATTAGAAATAAAATCAAGTAAAAATTTTCCATTTGCTTGGAGCTCAAAGCTCATAACTTGGAATTATTTATAGTTAATTTTTAGACTTGTCATCGGTAGTTTGCCAATGAAAAAAAAAATAAAAATTAATGAATAAATAATCAAATGAATTTTGACTTTTATTTCTTTTAGATATTGACAACAATGGATTTTTGGATCAAAATGATTTTCTATGTATGGCTGTTAGAGCATGCGTTGTTGAAGGAAAAGGAGATTGCAGCACTACTCGTCTAGACGAATATAAAAAGCTCATGAAAAATTTGTGGGAAGAGATATCTGCCATTGCTGACGATGATAAGGTATGAAATTTCGAATTCTTGCAGATCAATGTTTTGTAACACTTCCTTATGTCAAAACAAAAATGTAGAAAAACTTAACAATAAAAATATATATCAGACTCCAAGTTAGATACAATTCTAAACTTTTTAAAACACATTAAATACAATGTATTGTTTTATAATTTTTTTTTGTTCTTTCCATTTCAACATCAGCATCTTTCAGAGCAGAACTCCCGATCGAAATAAAATTTAGTTTTAAATAAAATTTCTAATACTAAATTAAAAAAAAATTTTTTGTACTGTTTTGTTCCGAGGACTCTTAGCTGTTGGACATAATACAACTAGTTTTGTCAAGAAAAGTTTTAAATTAGGATTGAAGAGGAGAAGTTCAGCTTTATCGACCGAGAGCATTTTATTGCGATGAAGGCCTAGATAAACAACCTCGTCATATTGACAATAGGCCATGCGCTAATGATTCAAATTGACCATTTTCCTATTATTAACGCTGAGACTATAATCTTTCAGCTAATTTAAGCTAACATAAGAAGTGACCACGATTAACTGATTAGGATATAGTAACTTAAAGAATTAGACTCTGGTCTTTGTTCAGGAAATGTGGCAAAATCGGAATGATATATGGCACAGTAGGCAGAGTGAGCGGAGCTGTCAGTGTCAGTTGGCCGGGGCAGAAAGTGAAGAGTCAGTTGGTCGATCAGAAAGTAAATAGTCAGGTTTGGTAGTTCAGAAATTGAAGGGTCAGTTAAGCGATCGATAGCTGGTCTGTCGGAGTCGAAAGGGAGTTGGGCAGTTGAAGTGCAGAGTTAGTGAAAGTCTGATGAAGTAGTCGCGAAAATAAGAAGCGAAAGTGTGGTCTAACACAATAGAAAAAAAAACACTTAGAATTATATTTAAATATTAAGTCGCAACCTACCCTTAAAAATTTCCTTCAATTTTTTGCATTTTTAGGTTATAACGGTCAAAAAAAATTTGTTAATTCGAAAAAAATATTGTAATGCTATAATAATTTTTTCCACTTTATTTGTTAATAAATATTTCTTTTTGTGCTTTAGTTTTTAGTCTCGAAAACTGTTAGTTTTTTTTTTAGTTTCTTAGAACTACACTTGGACATTTTTACTACTTTGGTCCATTTGGGCACTAAAACAATCAAAATGTAAAGTTTTTGAATGAAATATAATTGTAACAAATATTTTATAGAAATCCATTGTTTTTGTTATTTTTTTAATCAAATATAATAAAAAACTAGAACAAATCATACAGAATCTTAATGGTGAAGAGTGCTTCTTTCGAAAAAGTTCAAGTTAAATCTTCTAGGGCACGGGAACATTGCAGGTGGGCGGCTCTGAACGAAATTAATGTTTTTCGAAAAAGTACAATTTACCCACTGTCATTGATTATTCTTATATTTTTGTAACTGCTTCAGAAAGCTAACCTTTATTATATTTTCCAGCGTCAACAGAACCTAGTCTTAGATTCAATTTCTTTTTCTTTTTATAGAATTTCTATAAAAACATAAACATGCAAATTTATTTGATAAGCAATATTTTTCTTTGGTTTAAATTCAAATTATACATTTTCTGTCCCTAATCAATTGAAATGATTAACATCAGATGAAAATCAAAAAATTTCTTAAATCGAAGAATATATAAAAATATATTATATCTAATACACAAAGGCAATTTTCGAGTCTTTAATTCATTGACGACATCCTCTAATTAAATGTTTAAATAAAAGTTTTTAGTTAACGTTCTTTGAAATTGTTTAGAGTAGAAAGTGAACATCAACATTAAATTGATACTGAACCATTTCAGTAGAAATTGTGAAATGTGTAGTGTACATAAATAGTCTTATTTTCACATTTACTCATTTAATATGGTACATTTGAATGATATTAATGATCATTGATATATGTATTGAAACTAAATGAAGCGACTTAAATTGTCTTATTTTGCGATTCTATGCACTTAAATTATTTCCGGCAAATTTCTGTAAACATTAATCAAAGACTTTTCATTAATTAGAAATTAAAAATTTTTTCAATGTGCCAAAACAACACTGATAAATCTTAATTAGAATGTGATTGCTTTGATTGACTAATCACAAAAACCAAAATTTGTCAAATTAAAAATTTTTTAGTTTTTGGCTTTCTTCAGCATTTCATACACCTAACCAACACAAAGAAATAATGGGAGTAACTGTGCTTCTCAATTAGATCGAGACTTAAACTATAACTTAAACTTATATTCTAATAAATACTTGTTGCAAACAAATGTCTTAAATATATATATATATGTCGGGTCGCCTAGAATCTTTAGAGCTGTTATTATCGTTCATTTTCGTAGTGTCATAAGTTTACTGGTTCAGTGGAATCCAGGTACAATGATTGAGAAAACAGCAGGCCTGTAGGTATAAGTCAAACCTATGTATTGAGCGAGACAGATAGCTGTTGCTGAATGTGGTCCGTAGTATTACATAGTGTGCCATGCATTTTTGCCCTTGTGACATTTCGGGCCTAAAATTGTATATAACACTGAGCAGTGTTTTGCAAGTTATATATTATCTTTTAAATTGAAAGGTTTTCTTTTCTGAAATTTAAGGTGGAATATCAAAACAAGTCCCATAATGAACAATCGTGTGGATGAATGATGGTCCAGTGCGCACTATTAATGACCCTCAGTATCCTATTACCCTACATACTGGCGCAGCATGGATGGTTATGAAATCATGTCACATAAAATTAAAAATAGACCTCGCGACGTTGAACATTTTGGCAAACATATGCTTTTCTTAAGAGTCTTGTTGTAATTCGTACAACCTTTATTCCTTAACATTATTTAATGCAATGAAGCATTTTCACCACAATCTGCAGAGATGACATTTTGTTGTTTACACAGATTGTAAGTCGTTGAAAGCTTCTTGCAGAAAAGTTGATCTGACTCCGAGAGTCCATCCTTGGTGAGCGCAGTTTTCTTCTCACGAAATCCATTGTCAAATAAATACACCCTGTCAGCCGTATGTTTCGACCGAGCTATCGGGCAATGGGCTTCCTGCTGAGCGACAAAGAGACTCGGAAATTGCCTTGATCATTTTCAAACTCCAGAATAATGATCTAAAGGATTATTTTTCAAAATCGTGTGAGTACTGTTTTGGAATACATTTTTTAAAAACTCCGAGGAATGGTGAAGCACTGATCCTCCCAGTCATATTAACAAGTTTTAGGTGGTTGGTTTTGAATTTGTGCATAAAGACTTTTTCTGGTCTAAAATACAGCTAACTGAACAACTACAATAGTCCTTTGATTGGAAAGGAAAATAGTGAAAGTAAGGATAGAGGATTTGACAAAAACAAACTACAGTGGTGAAGTTTAGTATTAACGGTTATATACTGCTCAGAAATAAAGAAGGACACCAGATAAGGTTGAGTCTAAAGTTCAGAGGTCTGTTCCAAGTGACGGATGTGCTCGGTGAAAACCGATATGCTTTCAAATATTTGTTTAGCAAGTGTTTGTGCGATCGATTGGGACGTATACCGGCCGAGGGGATTCCCATTGAGTTGGACACTAATTTGGACGTATTAGTGGATTCTAATACGGGTGACGGCGTTGAAAGAGACGTCAATAGAGACGGCGTTGAAGGAGACGTCAATAGAGACGGCGTTGAAAGAGACGTCAATAGAGACGGCGTTGAAAGAGACGTCAATAAAGACGGCGTTGAAAGAGACGTCAGAGGTACTGGTGTATACCAGAGTGAGATGTTGAATTCCTATCCTGAGGGTGACTGTCAATGCAAGTTCACTGATCTTTTTAGGGGCACGAATTAATGTGCCTTCCTATTAGGTATCTTGTGGTGGCTTGATGGAAAAGACTCGATTTATTCTGGATGAGTTGCTTTTTTATAATGAGAAGAAAAAAAAAAAATTATTACCGTAGTAAGACTGTAGTGGCACGGAAGAAACAGACTGTACAGATATGGGAAACAAAGGCTGTGATGACTAAACAGGTAAAGTTTCGATGTTACATGGCGGTACCTTTTTGGGTTTTACAGTTTGAGTGTTCACAAAGTCGAGCGTGGTAAGGGGTATTTTGGTTACAGGAGGACGTGTAATAGTCAGGATGGCCGTGTCGGAGCGAGAACAGAGTATATAACTGGCATACTCTTTGATACTGTATTATAAGTTTGAAGTTGTGTGCTATATTGTAATTGATGAGCGGTTGCTTTATAGACTGGCGGAAGACCCATGTGTGGGATTAATAAGAATAGTGTCAAGAGTGAGTTATTGTAAAGAATCAGTATGTGTGAACTAAGAACTAAATTATAAGTAAAGTAAATGTTATGTAAGAAAATGTTTTAGTACACGAGAACGTGTAATTATCAGGATGGCCGTGTCGGGTCGCCTAGAATCTTTAGAGCTGTTATTATCGTTCATTTTCGTAGTTTCATAAGTTTACTGGTTCAGTGGAATCTAGGTACAATGATTGAGAAAACAGCAGGCCTGTAGGTATAAGTCAAACCTATGTATTGAGCGAGACAGATAGCTGTTGCTGAATGTGGTCCGTAATATTACATAGTGTGCCATGCATTTTTGCCCTTGTGACATTTCGGGCCTAAAATTGTATAAAAAGGACAGCTTTACTTGAGAAAGGGGTCATTCAAAAAGTAAATCCAAAGACTACGGAACTCTTGTTCAATAAGGCGAAAGCTATGGTAAGCAATAATCTGGAGCAGCCGACATATACATCCAAAACAAAAAACGAAAACAAAAACTTAATTCTTTAATTAGAGTCCGAAATGGATAGGGTAGTAGCTTGGTAGTAGGCACAGAAACTGATGCAGCGGAACAATGATCTCCACTATCCGTATCCGAGTGGTCTGTTTCATATTCCACATGCAATCTAGTTTTATGGTGCTTTTGGTGTTCCCCTGGTTTCCTATTCTTGTGTTCCTGTTCAATATCTTTATCAGTGCTTTCATTCTGGTAAAAGAAGTAACTCAAGACCAATTTCTCTTCGGCCGTGTTGAAACGGCAGTCATAGGGTATCAGCTGTGAGTTTTGGTTCAATTCGTATTGCAACTTGTGGAACATTTTGGGCGAAATCTCCATTTGTGGCAGAGTCTGTTCAAATTGCCATTGCTTGAGGACAGGCGGCTTCTGATTACAAGGTCCACTAGTGCCATAGTACATTTTACAGGCATAATAGCATTGCAAATCTGGGAGATCCGACTGTATGCGGCGCAGGAAACGCAATTGTGAGTCCACTACATGGATAAAAATGGAATGCTGCTGGCAATTGGGCCTTGTGGTAACCAATAGAGCCCGATTCGTGGTGGGACACAATGGAGCAAATGATTGAGGCCACAAAATATGCAAAAGTCGCTTCATTAAATATGTCATTGACGATTGCTTAAAGAGATTGCGACCCTGAGCGCCTTTCACAGTGGAAGGCAAATAATCTACAGAATCGGCCCACAGTTTGACACCCATGCCATTGAGCACAGTAATGCCCACCATATCAACGTTGGCAATATAAATTATCACTGCGAGTCGAGATACCCTTTATGTTAGAAATATTGATCACTATGAAATTAAGACCGTAGAATAAATCCCGCGGGCACTAGCAGGTTGCCGGTTCAACTGTAGGAAGGCAATTCCACTGCGCAGATTTGGACGCAACTCAATGCAGAGGTCCGTTAAAGTTATGGTGTGTCTGTCTTTAAACTCGAGATCGCTTAAAGTTATATACTTTCTTTCAGCTGGTTTAACTATTCGTTTATCCTACTTTATTTGTAAACCCTATTTGACTATTCGACTTCAGTTTGTATATAAAAATGCATTCTCATACGGAAATATAAGGATAATCCTTGACAGTGAGTAATTTGCCAACTTTGAAATCTGCTGGATGAAACCATATTGTAATAGCTAACATCTTCTACATACATGAGCACATGTGAAGGTTGCAAGACGGAAGGAAGATTATTAATGAAAAGGGAATACTTAATTAGGACCTTTTGTATTTTGCTTGTCAGATACTCACGAATCCAGCAGAGTAGAATATTTGGAAAGCCCATTGCGTTTAACTTTATGAGTAATAACTTTTGGTTAACAGAGTCAAAAGCCTTACTGAAATCTGTATATATATATATATGACATCAGTTTGCTTTGCACCTTCAAATCTTTTGATCGTCCTAGATGTAAATTCTAAAAGGTTAGTGATTGTAGATCTACGTTTCACGAAACCGTGTTGGACTGGTGAAATTATAAAACTACAAAAATGTTGCAATTGAGAAGTTACAATTATTTCAAATGCTTTCGGAATAGCGGACAACTTGGATATACCCCTATAGTTTGAAACATCAGACTTACTACCCTTTTTATGAAGAGGAATTATAAAAGATTCCTTCCAAATCAACGGAAAAGCGGAGGTTTCAACGGACAACGAGAATAATTTCAGAATAGGCTTACATAACGATTCAGCGCAAAATCTGAGTACACAATCAGGAATCCCATCGGGACCTGGCGAGTACACAGATTTGACTTGCTTAAGCACGCTGAGAAGCGAACTTTCGTCAATTAAAGGATTTAATATACAATTCGACTTTTTTAACTCATAAGAATACGGAGACTTTGAGTGGTATTCCGTTAAGGAATAGGTTGTTTTGAAAAAATCAGCAAACATATCGGCAATGTTCAAAAGTTAAAAAGGATGGGCTTATGCTCGTCTTGCGTTTAGCGTTCACAAAAATGTAAAACTGCTTAGGATCACTGTAAAACTGAAATTTACATCACCGAAGATAATCCTTATAGCATTTCGTATTCAGCTTCATGAAATTTAAACGAGCAATAGCATATTTAGAAAAATCTGATAGACGACCTTGCTTTTTATAACTCTTATAATATCTCGATTTAACATTTCTAAAATTTGATAGCTCTCGAGTAAGCCAGAGGGGTTTATTAGACCAAATTGATCTACCGAGAGGAATACAAACATTAAAAACGGAATCAAGCATATTATAGAAATAATGCATCGCAGAGCCCATGGTTGTACAATTGTACAGATATGACCAATCAAGGTTCCAAATAATATTATTCGGTCGGACAAAGTCAGTCTTACGAAAGCAGCAGCTTCTTGTTACCGGATGTGTACTGAAAGTCGGCTTACAAAAAGAAAGATCTATAGTTACATCCAAGGTTGAATGAAATTTGGCTTCTAGTAAAACGAGAGGTTCAATCCTGGAAACGACGCAGTTAAAGGAGTCCATTACAAATACAAGAGATACAAGTAAGGGATAAATAAAAAGGACCATCAATACAGCAACGCGACGATTAGGGCAACAACATTGAAGACTCATCAGAAATATCTGGTAAATTAAAGTCACCTAGAACGATGAGGGAATCTGTATCAAAAATAAGTGAAGAAACTGTGATTAAGTCGGATAGAGGTGGAATGTAAGAGCAAGTAACATAAGTGCAAAAAGATTTAAGGGAAATTTTGAGACTAATAAACTCATTTTCATGAGTGAAAGACAACTGAATAATTTCAGATGGAAAAGCTGAATCAACAGCAATAAACACACCACAACCTTTGAGGATAGTCCGATCTTTTGAAAAGATTGAAAATTTAAGTCACGTCTCTGTAAAAGCAAGAACATGACAATGAAAAGATAGACTATCTACAAAGAGTCTAGACAGTTTTGATTTAAGTTCTCTAACAGTCTGGTAGGCTAGAATAAGGGACGGAGCTAGTTTTCTGGCCTGTCAGATGCTGACGTACCAGAAGAAGGCAGAAGTTTGTTATTAGAACAGGAGGAGATTGTAGAGGGCAGTCGAATCGGAGGCCAATTTCTCTTTTTCGTCGTATACCCTTTATAATAATATTTTCCGGCCAAAAATATCTTCTGCAAATTTGGTCAAAAAGATAAGGCGGAACACTTATTTTAAATGACGTGATATATGAAAACCTAAATTTTTCCACCGCTATGTTCGCGCCTCGAAACAAATATCTGTTTTTTTCGGTGGTATACCGACAAGTAAACTCGACACACCAGGCGGCGCAGCAGCCACAGCGCTGGGCGTTGAAGCTATAGTGGCTGCCAATGCCTTACGAGCCCCTCTTGTCAGTATTTGATTAGGAATATTCTTGGGACAGGATATTCGCCCGGACAAATAGTCTCTGACCTGATATCGCGGTAACTTGTGTGATTCATTAGCGGGAGAAATTCCAATGGAATCCACACAATTGGATGCTATCGAACTTTCAAACGAAAGCAGGTGCCATGAACTCGGTGTGTTTGGGTCATTAAAAGTGTTCGGAACAGAGAGAATAAGAGACGCTGGCGGACCAGGGAACAAATTGCTAACGATGGTCTTCTCTCGCTTCGGGGATTCGTTTAACAGTTTAAAACTATTAAACTGAGTTTCCAATGATGAAAACTCGTCCCAAAGCTTCATAAGACCAGCCGCCAGGTTTTTAAATACCTTTTTACTGGAGCAGACCGACATTGTTAAATTATTTTCAAATTCTAACTCCCTAAAACCCGATAAAAACTTAAATTTAAAAATCATTAGCCTTAAGTAGAAGCGCAGAAATCTATATCTTGATTGCACAGAAATTGAAAGAAATTGAAAACAACAAACTTTAAAACTTTTTTTCCTCTAATTTTTAATTTTGCAAAACATTTATAGCAATCTTTTTAAAATTATATTTTTAAATAAAAATATCATGAAGCTTTGTATATCCTTGCAGCTTTAGACTGTTAAATTATTTTAATTAAACACCAAATTCTTAAATTAATTGCTATAAATATTTTACAAAATAAATGAAGCAAGCAAGTCGTCCCTGCCGACATTGATTATACCCTGTACCATTAGGATATATAAAATGGAATAAAACAACCTCGAAATAGCCAATAGTTTTATATAAAATTCCCTTTAACATGCCCAACAGCGAACGCATGCTATCTCGCTCATTCTTACCAGCCAATATCGCCCATGCCGTTTCAGTACAAAACGCACATTCGTATATCTCCGACATTTATTGTCCGATTTGGACAAAATTTGATCAGCTGATGTAGTTTCGGTATAAAATTGTGTGTGCCAATTAAGAATGTGATATTATTCATACAGCTCTAGTATTCCTTTTTTCCCAATTCCGGAGGCGTAAGTGGACGTGGCAAAAATAAACTCCCTTGATCTGCACTAGACGGATGTTCCAAACAAATTTGGTTGCTTTAGCTCTTATAATCTTTGAGATCTAGATGCTCATATGGACGGACGGACAAACAGACTTACCACAAATGACTCGACTGGTGATGCTGATCAAGAATATATATACTATATTGAGTCGGAAATGTTTCCTTCTGCCTGTTACACACATTTTAGCGACTTTGGGTTCAGGGTATAAAAAGCAGAGCAAAGAAAAGATTTTAAACTTAGTTTTCACTACCAGTGCAACTGATCTTTACCTGCTACAACACTGACCTAACTTAAGTTATTTAAGCTATTTATATAATTAAATATTAGAACGCAAGGTATCTCGCTCTTTCCATTTCATTCTCTGCAAGAACGCAACCCAAATATTTCTGTCTCTCTCACACACCGCGTGTTGAAGAATTTATGCATGTGTATGTGTTAAAGCGTCAGCATTAAAATAGATTGATTTTATAAACAATTTCATCATTGATTTGTAACCTTAATAATTATCCGATCTGGTGCGAACGGGGTGTATAGTGTACGGGTACAATTTAAATTAAAAGGCAAGAAAGAAAAAACAATATTTATATAAATTTCTTTTTCATGGCGATGGGAATCTGTACCGGGAAGCTGACCCGTACAAGCGCAGTACGTTTAGGTGGTCCAAGCGACACCAGGACAATGCCAGTTACGCTCGACCCTAGCAGACAGCATGCAAAAACTAAGTCGCGTGGTCAAAGGATGACAGCTAAAATAATAATTTAACCTAACTACAAAATAGATAACTTATAATACAAGTTTTTGGATAGGTACTCTGATCCGATTACAGAATAGTGACGGTTGTAGTAGGAACAGAGAACTCGAAAAGGTTCATGTAAAGAATAGTTAGAAGTACAGCGTGTTAAAGTTAATGGGACATAATTTTGGGTTAATCTACAAGGCACAGATAGAGAAAGGTCTTCGTGTTTGTACGGCTGATTTCTTTGATTTTGTTTTTGTTTCTTTGCTGCTGAAGAAAATTATTTATTTCAATTCATGTACCTTCATGTTTTATTGAATAACTCCGGTGATAATTATCCGATCCGACTAATTTTCAAACTTGACCTGCGCGATCCTTTGAGGAACTTAACATTCCACGTTTTACCCATGTAGCTTAAAATTTAAGGTCCACAAAATTAAAAAAAACATACAGACGGACAAACGGATGTGGCTAGATCGACTCGGCAGTTGATGCTGATCAAGACCAACCGGAGGCAATGATCGCAATTACTTTGTGTGTGGCCAGGAATACTCCTAGTCTTGCCTTTCTAACCTATCGACTGCTTCTCTCCTGAAATATTGCTAGGAATGTCTCTTAGCCTTCCCCACTATGCCAGAAAATATCCAGGTCTTCGCCAAACTGTGCTAGAATACTCCTAGTCGACCCAGCCTGTGCCAGGACTACTCCTGGTCTTCCTAACTGTATTAGGAATATCCTCTAGTCTTTATTTCATTGCCAGGAATAGCTCCAAGTCTTTATTTTACTGCTAGGAATAACTCCTAGTCGTTTTTTTATCGCTAGGAATAACTCCTTGTCTTTATTTTCATCCTTTGGTTTGCCCCAGGACTGTCAGGACTCGGATTCACAGATCCTCACTAACGTTGCCTTCGCTTGTTAACTTCACTGTTTGTTCTTCGCGTTTCGACTTCACTTGCCGTCACACTCCAAATAAACTTCACTTACAAGATGCCCTTATGGTCTCAGCCGTGCGTATTTATAGGCATCTTGACCCAATCAGGACGCGATCTTTCGATCGGCTTTCTCTGCCGAATACGCCGCATTGTTTGCTATGCTTGGTGAAATACTTTCACTTCGTATGAGCTGCGTCTCGTTCTGCTGAGCTCCCATTGTCGGTTGCCAACGGCGTCTCCTTTTATGCTCTCCTTCATTCGCGGTTGACCCGCGTTCTCCACTGCCGCGACCAACACATTTATCCACCATGCTTCTCTCTTTTTCAAAAAAGAGTAATCTAACATCTACATATAATAAAACAATAATATAACAATAATAAATAAAATTAATAATAAATAAATAAGTAAGTATGATATACAGATTGCCGCCTGGAATATAAAATAATAGATAATAAATTCCCCATACATATATATATATATTGTAGCAATATGTAATAGTAGTAGGTGTATCTTACTCTTTCCCCCAGTGCAGTATGTTTAGCCTTAAGTATATCTTACTCCTTTCTTTGTCACAAATTAATTTTAAGTTATATCTTACTCTTACCTTCGTTATGCAGTGGTACAGTACGAGAAGTGTGCTGTCTCACTTATTACAAAAACAACAGAGAAATTCAAATAAAAAAGAATGAGAGCAGTTCAGTTTTGATGGAAAGCTCACCAAAGTCAGACGTGTTCTACTCGCTATAATATTAAATAAGAGTTAGCCTGTAAACATATTGCTGCAATAAAAATGAAGTCAGCAAGTCGTCCCTGCCGACGTTAAGTATACCCTGTACCAACTAGTTATATTAAATCAAGATCGGCATCAATTTAATTCAAAATATCTTTTAACATGCAGCAACAGCTACCGCCTGCTATCTCGCTCACTCTTTGCAGCAAGTATCTCCTTGGCAATTCAGTTGAAAATGCACATTCGTATATCTTCGATATTCATTGTACGTTTTCGACTAAATTTGTGATTCCCCAAAAACTGCTCTAGTAATTAGTTTTTTCTAAATTGCGGGGGCGGAAGTGGGCGTGGCAAAAATTTTAAACTTTTTTAATTTGCGTAGGCACTAAACAAAAGTTCGAACACCCTCGAAATCGCAATCAAATTAAAACAAAATTTCCTTTAACATGCAGCAGCAGCGAACGCATGCTATCTCGCTCTTTCATATCAGCCAATGTCGCCTTGGCAGTTCAGTACAAAATGCAAATGGCTATATCTCCGATGCTTATTGTCCGATTTGAACGAAATTTGGTCAGTTTGTGCAGTTCGACTATATAATTACCAAATAAGAATTGGATATCTTTAATACAGCTCTAGTAAATTCATATTAAAATTTTAATTTGTCATTTGCGGGGCGGAAGTGGGCGTGGCTAAAATTTGATAAACTTGATCTGTACCCATAGGGTAAAAGGGTATATTAAAGTCGCTAAAATGTATGTAACAGGTAGAATGAAGCGTTTCCGACCCCATAAAGTATATATATTCTTCATCAGCATCAACAGCCGCGTCGATTGAGACATGTCCGTCTGTCCGTCCGTCCGTCTGTCCGTATGAACACCTAGATCTCGGAGACTATAGGAGATAGAACTACCAAACTTGGTGTGAACATCCGTCTTATGCCTAGGCAATTCAAGTTTGTTTCAAATTTTAGCCACGCTCACTTCCGCCCCCGCAAATGAAAAAAGAAAATTTTAAAATGAATTTACCAAAGCTGTATTAAAGATATCGAATTCTTATTTGGTGGACATAATTATATAGTCAAAATGTACTAACTGACCAAATTTCGTTCAAATCGGATAATAAACATCGGAGATATAGCCATTTGCATTTTGTACTGAATTGCTAAGGCGGCATTGGAAAATAATTGGCATGCGTTCGCTGCTGCTGCATGTTAAAGGGAACTTCGTTTTTAATTGATTGCGATTTCGAGAGTATTTGAACTTTTGTTTAGTGCCTACGAAAACTAAGATAGTTTCGAATTTTTGCCACGCCCACTTCCGCCCCCGCAATTTAGAAAAAACGAATTACTAGAGCAGTTTTGAAGGAATCACATTCTTATTTGGCACATCTAATAATGTGGCCAAAATACAACATCTGACCAAATTTAGTCGAAATCGGACAATAAATATAGGAGATATACGAATATGCGTTTTGTACTGAACCAACAATTGCGAGATTAGCTGTGCCAGGTGTGAGCATGCATTCGATGAAAATTTTGAATTAAATCAAAGGAGATCTCGGGGGTATTCGAATTTATTTAATATAACTAGTTGGTACAGGGTATACTCATTGTCGGCAGGGACGACTTGCTTGCTTCATTTGGGATTGTAATGTTTATTAATATTTTATTTCACATGGGGAAAGTGAACATTTTTTTTTTTTAAATATGTCAAAATAGAGCAGACATAGAGAGAAGCCAAAACCATTGGTAAGAGCAACAAAAAAAATTAGGAATTCATAAAAAGAAACAACAAAATTCTTGAAAAATGTAAATGTAGCCGCACTTGGTTTATTAACAAAACAAAAAAATTAGATAAGTTCTATTAAGTCTATTTACTTATATTAATAATGTGTATACCCGCCATTAGCGGTTGAAGGCTCAAAAACTTTATTTGCCATCGAATTTATCAAATTATTTAATTCTAATTGGGAAATATTGTCCCATTTCCTAATGATGGCTAATTTGAGGCAAATTTAGTGTTGCTTTCAAAAATTTTACGGACTAATAAAGCCCACAAGTTCTCCATGGGATTCATGTCTGGAGAACATGCCGACCACTTAAACGATGTGATGTTGTTCTCATCAAGCCATGATCGGGTCTCCCGACTGACGCGTTTCCAATAATAAGAGAATCCGTCCGGACCATCCAAATTAAATTTTTTTTCATCGGAAAAAATTATATAAATACATTATTACAATGTATTACAATTAGTATTTTTTAGGGTAAAAAAAATGTTTTACCTTCTACCAATCAGTTGTCGTGATGTCTCTAGCAAACTTCATTCGCGCTTCCTTATGCCGTTGCAATAAATTGGAAGCCACCTTTAATTTTTGTCTCACTATATTTAAAGACTTTTTAATAGTCTAGCAACAGTTCAGCGGGACACATTTAAGCCACATTCAGCTGCTAATTCATTAGCCGTAAGCAAAGAGTTGCAGTTCTGTTTGGTCCGAACTCGGTTTGATTTTTATAAAAGTTCCGTTCAACCTTGTCCGATCGACAAATTTTTCTTCCGATTTCACGAAAGGAACAATTCTTACCTTTGAGCGCAAGAATTTGTCCTTTCTCAAAATCAGAGAGGACTGAATCTTTCGGCATATTTATGAAAATTTATGCAGTAATTATTTAATAACTTTATCGCTAATGATGATGTGGGACGTCGTGTTTTAAAAACACAAAAATCATAAGTACGGCTATACTTATGCACTTCAAAGAAAACGAAATTTGAAAAATAACGGTACATTTTTCACAAATTTTGTTGTTTTTTATCAATTCCTAATTTTTTTTGATGCTCTTTCCAGTGGTTTTCTCTCTATGTCTGTTCGCACTTGACTCTCGCTAAATTACAGGGTGCAGTTATAGTCTTGCACCAGTGTTTATCAACTTAAAAAGTTCGTAAACGTGTTGCACAGTACAAATCGGAAGTTCTCGGATCTTTTCCGGAGTAATTTACTTTTTAAGAATAACTGAAATTACCTTCCATTTTGTATCTGTTACAAGTAGTTCAATTAATCGGTTGTTTGTTTTGGGTTTATAATGGATATAGACAATAAATGGGGTTGAGTTTTCGAAGGTTGCTGGCCTAGTAAAGATGGAGTTGAAGCTGTATTAGATGGAATAGTAGCGAAATTTACCGTTGTAGTGGATTGTAAATTTCCATTGTTCACCACACTTGCAAATACTATGACAGTAGGAGTTGCTTTTGGAGGTGCTTATAGTTAATTGATAATCTCTTGAAAAGTATGTACCTTGTGTGAGGATATGTGGGTCAGCCTACAAATAAAGCGACAAAATATTTTTATTGGTGGAGCAGGACCTAGTGATAGATGAAGAAAATAATAGGCTGCAGAGGCACAAGGAAGCCAAAAGCAGCTTTGGTAAAACGTCACCTTCGGAACACTTATTACGACTTATTAAACTCTTTCCTTTCGGTATGACATGATTTGATATGTGCTGATTAAAACTAAGTAGAACAGCCGATACGAAGAAGTAATTCTGTTTTGAACTTAATATTCTGATAATGACTAAATCTTAAGGTAGTCTATCTGTCCAATCTTGCCAATCTTGGCAAACATACTCATCTAAAAAGTTATCTGGCGTAAAATTAGAGTGTACAAAAATCAAATGTATATCAATAATGCATTTGGGATTTTTTTATAAGAAAAATATTACTTGGACACCTTTAATATGAACGTATTTAAATTTGATTCTCATTACAAAGAACAATACAATTGATGAAGAAACAGACAGATAAACAGGTGGATTTGACTAGATTGACTCTGCTCTTAATGCTAATCAAGAAAAGGGTTAAATTGTATGTGCCAAATAAAAAGTTTTCATGGGGTGCATAAAATAAATTAATTTACAATACAATAACTAAACTAAATATCAAATTAACAATATAATGATAGTGGAATTTAGATATGGTGAAAATGGTTATGAAAAAATCATCTGTAGAAAACACAAACGAACTTATTAAAAAAAAAAAAAATTTTCGTTTTCTTCCTTCTTACCTGCATGAGCCATGGAATTGAAATTTCCTAGCAGTCTAAAAGCTTAACATCATCCGTTTTCCATGGTAAGCCTATTTCGTAATAGCAACCATTTTGTTCAATTGATGATTCTGCTTTGATTAATGCTAATTGATCTTCCCTTGACTCCGTTTCATTATCTTTTACTGCACAGATACCAAAATTTTCAATATTAAACTGTTGCTTGACCATTTCATGACATCTTGACAACAAGTAAAATGTGTTGATAGTTCCAGTGTTAAATAAGACCATGTACTACCCAACCTAGCTTGATTTAGAATAACATTTTGCATTGCTCATTACCGTTTATAATTGCTCGAGTGGTAATCAAATTACCATGACGTTGTCCAATAACATTGGTTGCTTGTGCTGCAACTTCGTGAAGTCTACCATACTTTTTGGTACAAGTTCCATTACTGTTTTATAATTTAGTTTTTGCGGTGGTATTTTTAAATCATTTATTAAACATAGCTCATCCATTTCATGCTTTGTTACGTTCATACCAATTAGAATAAGAAGCGCCGAGTCTGCATCTGTAAATTTCTCCAGCTAAAACAAAAATGGTTTAATGTCACCTTGTATGCCCACTTCTCGGGTCAAGCTCATATCCATGATTGTAGATGTACTGCCTTCATCCAAAAATGCAACTGTATCTTTAGAGCCCTTTCGTGTACTGTGATTGGTACTATTTTTAGTAAAGATATTTTGCACGACCCTGACACGCATCCACTAATGTTTGAGGGTGCTGCGGAATTACCCTGTATGGAGCGGTTTTGTAATAATGGATTGCGATATTTCTCGCAATTGTCTACTTTGCATTTTCATACCCTGTACCCATAGGGTAAATGCGTGTAGTGAAGTCACTAAAACGTATGTAACACGCAGGAGAAATTGTTTCCGACCCCAAAAAGTATGTATATATATTCTTTCTTGTTCGTAGACAATAGAACCGTAGCAATAGCTTTATGAGTTGCCAGAATGCATTCTATCATGTAATAGAAACTGTTCCGTCTTGTAGGCGTTTCTTAAACCATTTTAAACTTTTCATTCACAATGGAGCTTTTCTTAAAAAATTTCACTATCACCTTACACTTCGTAAATAATGTTTTAAATGTTTCGTGGGGAAAATTTCCACTGACGAGTCTTCGATTTAATAAAGAGGGCAGATTTAGGAGAAAAAGCCTACCTGAGTAACGAGGGAGGGGCCTAATTGGTACCAAGGATGTAAATAAGACCTTAGTAATGTAGGGATCATTAAACTCCTTAGTCCAACGCTTTATATAGCCTAGCAAAGATGATGCTTGTTAGTCACAGATGTAATGTGAAGCACGAAGTTTAGCTTGGGATCAAAAATAATGCCCAAATCTTCAACAGAAAAAAGATGAGCTTTTCAGTGTATTGAGTTGGGGGTGATTCATTAAACACCACTCACTAAGCTTATTAATATCAGCTTGCAAAGTTGAATGAAGAGTTGGTTCATTAAATGAAACGCAAAGTTTAACATTGTCTGCAAACATGAACAAATGTGAAATAGTTAAAACGTTAGGCAAATCATTAATAAGCAAAGTAAAGAATAGTGGGTCCAGATGACTTCCTTGGAAAATACCTGACAAAACATTAAAATTTTTGCGTTTTATTGATGAGGTGAGACGTTAGCCAAAAACGAAGATTAGGAGAACGACCTAGCAGATCAAGTTTTTATACCCTGTACCCATAGGGTAAAAGGGTATATTAAAGTCGCTAAACTGTATGTAACATGCAGAAGGAAGCGTTTCCGACCCCTTAAAGTATATATACTTGATCAGTATCAACATCCGAGTCGATTGAGACATGTCCGTCTGTCCGTCCGTCCGTCCGTCTGTCCGTATGAACACCTAGATCTCGGAGACTATAAGAGCTAGAGCTATCAAATTTGGTGTGAACATCCGTCTTATGCCTAGGCAGATCAAGTTTGTTTCAAATTTTTCCCACGCCTACATCAACCCCCGCAAATCAAAAACGAAAATTTTAAAATGAATTTCCTAGAGCTGTATTAAAGATAATTCTTATTTGGTGGACATAATTATATAGTCAAACTGCACTAACTGACCAAATTTCGTTCAAATCGAGCAATAAACATCGGATATAGCCATTTGAATTTTGTACTGAATTGCCAAGGCAATCCATAACTTAGAACAATTTCACAATTAATTAACTTAAATTACCGCATTGTGTTTCCGTCACGGCTGGCGTCATTCAAAAAAAGAAAGCTGCCGGAAACGGCTCTCGATGCCACAACTCCCGGTGTGGCCGCACATCCATTGGGCAAAAAATACTTCAAACTTAAAATACCAATTCTGATAACCGATTATTAATTATCGGTACGCCGGCCACGACCCGCGACATCCCCACCCCCGTGAAGCGGCTGCATCACATCGAAAATTGCCAACTTGGAGACGGGGCGTGTGACCACATGTACTCGTTCGTGGTCCAACGTTCTTACAGCTGCCCTTCGTGGTGTTCCATCCGGTCCAGTGTACACTTCCTCCACTATTCCCTTTCTCCATTCCCTTCGTGGAACGGCTGAGTCGCAGATGAACACGACATCATCTCTGCGAATCGGCCGAGTACGCGCACACCATTTCTCACGTCGCACAAGGGTGGTCAGGTACTCTTGTACCCATCGTTTCCAGAATTGGTCTCTCAGTAGTCGCGCAAGTCGCCATTGCTTCCTCGTCTCACATAGCTTGGGCAGCTCCTGGTCTCGACTAGGTGTATCTGGAATGTTAGGTGAACCCTTTAGCAAGTCGTTGGGGGTCAGCTCTCCACACTCGGATGCGGTGAGGCCATGCTGTTCCGAATCATCTCGTTGCTGGCGGCAACGACGAACAAATCTAAGCTCTGTAGTACATGCTCCTTCGGTGCCACCTCCTTGATTGTGTGGCGAAGTACTCTCTTGACGCATTGCACCATCCTCTCCCATACACCACCTTCAACTGGGTTGAGAGGACAGTTGAAGACCCATTCGACGCGTCTGGCTGACAGCTCGTTTTGGATCTTATCCGGCTCGAAAACTTCCGTAAATCGTCTGGCTTCGCTATCAGCGCCGACGAAATTTCTCCCATTGTCGCTTCTTATCCTTGCCACTGGACCTCGGCGACACATGAAGTTTATGATAGCCAGTATGCAGGAGTCGGTTGACAAATCATGGGCCAATTCCAGATAAATTGCCTGGGTCATCAGGCAGGTAAAAAGGGCGACCCACCGCTTCTCTTTGCGGCGTCCAATCGTCACTAGCAGCGGTCTAAAATAGTCTAATCCGGTACATAAGAATGGCCATCCTCCAGGCAGTAAACGGTCCTCTGCAATGGGACCCATCAGAGGCGGTATTGGTTTAGCACGCTGAAGCTTGCACGTGCCACAGTTCCAGATGACACGCTGTAAGACTCGGTGCATCCTCGTAATCCAGAACTTCATTCGGATTTCTGTGATCGTTGCGTCTACGTTCTGATGTTTCATCTTGTCATGGTAGTAGCGCACGATCAGCTCCGTCAATGGGTGTTTGTGCGATAAAATGACTGGCCGTCTCGCACTGTAAGGTAAACATGAGGCTGCATCAATCCGCCCAGATGCACGTAGAATAGATTCTTCGTCCAGGTACGGTAGCAGTCCTCTTATCTCGCTCGTCTGGCTGACGGGCTTGTTGGTAAAAACATCACGCAACTCGTTGGGAAACATCTCCGATTGCGCTTGACGTACCAAGATCAGCTCAGCTCTCCACACTCGGATGCGGTGAGGCCATGCTGTTCCGAATCATCTCGTTGCTGGCGGCAACGACGAACAAATCTAAGAACCCAAGACATAGTCCTTAGCAGTCGGTTGTACTCCGAAAATCTCTGAAATCTTATAAAAGATTCATTAGCAACGACCAAGGCAAACTCACAGGGTAATTCTTGTGAAGCGAACAGGCATGGCCTTGGCGTTGGCTGGTTACTGCGCTTCGGGAGCGGGCCGAAAACCACCCATCCAAGTTTGGTGACAGCAGCTATGGGCCTTGATTACCAATACTCCTTGTGTTGAATGGCAAGCCAAGATGAGCATGGTCCAGACCTATTAGAATTTTAGGCACGACATTATTATATGGCCTCATCGGCAAACTTGACCGCGAGTTTGCTTCTTTTAGGTCGTCCGGCTTCAGGGTCTGCATCGGCAAACTCAAATTTGGAACTGCATAAACGTTGCGTAACGCAAATCTGGATTTACTTGTTCCGCTGATTTGGAGACTCACTACCTTAGTTGTCTCTCGAGAGGACTTGCCTCCAAACCATTGGATTTCCAGCTGCCTGTTTGCACCATTGAGTTCCAGATCCTTGGCGAGTTGTTCGTCAATCATTGTTACTGATGACCCTTCATCAAGCAACGCGTTGGTGTCAATCATCTTGTGCTTTCCATGCAGCTTCACCGGCAGAATACGGAACAGTAGGCGTTTCGTACCGGTATCGTTACAGTTCAGGTTTCTCTGTGGCGATGGTCTTTCATCCGCTGGCGGCGGAGATCTTTTATTGTTAGCTGCTGGCTGCAGCTTTGTAGGGCCTTTTTGGGCATCCGCTGGCTGCGCTACCCGTCTGGGGCCCATTTCATCTGTATGTAGGAGCTGGTGGTGCGTTCTTTTGCATCCACTTATTTGGCATTTACGTTCCTTCTTGCATGCGCGAACCATATGCCCTGGACTCAGGCATGAAAAACATAGTCGATGCTTCTTCACTAAACTCCACCTGTCTGGCAGAGTAGCATAGTTAAATTCACTGAACTTGGGAATTCCATGTGAACCTTGGCATAGCGAGCAGGTGGGGTTGCGATCTGGTACCCGCACCTCATCAATTTGATCCTTTGTGTAAGTCTGTAGCACACGGCGTTTGTGCTATTTATTATCAAGATCTGAGATTGTACAAATTATATTGGCTAGTTCAGTTAGCCAAGTACTGAAGTCTACGACAGTTGGGTAGGGCGTTATGGTTGCAGAATGTCTGGCCCAATCTAATCTCTTGGTGAGTGGCAGCTTCGCGGCCAGTTCCTCCAGTAAAGTTGGGTTGGCCAGATGGTGGTCTCCGCTGATTGATCGTAGGAAGGCAGCCAGATTACTCACACGTGTAGCAAACGGTATGATTTTTGCTATATTGTGCTCTTGTATTGGCTGTACTTCCCGTACACTTTGTAGCTGGCTGCGTACAAGTAACTCGGGGCGTCCATAGCGGAAACGAAGTTGGCTGATGACGGCGTTGACGTTGTTGGGGTGGATGGCGCTGATTATTCTCCAGGTCTGTTATGTTGTATGCGCTAGTCGTTTCCGTGTAGACGCAGTAAAATATTGGCCATTATTCGGGCTGGCCGCTAAACTCTGGTAAATCTGGAACTTTCCTCATCGCCCATCCATAATTCACATTTGGCGAAGGGAAAATATTCGTTCCTGATCCGATATGTGTAGCCGATTCGGTTCCCGGCAGGGTATTCATCAGCACTGGCTGCGCTGTGATGACCGAACAATTCGGCTCTAACCTCATCGTCGCTGGCTGCGACGGAACGCTTAAAGATGGCGGCAGCGGCATCAAAGATGGCTGACATCTGGTGGCATCAATGTTGCGCTTGCTGCTGGCTGCAGCGGGGCGCTTGACAAGGCCTGCAATTGCCTCTCCAATGATGCGATTCTATTGCGCAACTGTGCTTCGTTTGACCCACAGGGAGCTTGTGCGCTTGCGGTGGTTGGACCAGCCTTTTCCATGGCAGGGCTGGTGGGCACAGCACTCGTGTGCACGCTGGTAGGCACTGCGCATCTGCTCACCGTGGTCGTCTTGCTGGCGGCGACCGTCGATGCTGGCTCCGCATGCGCATCATGTATACGCGGACTCCGTCCGCTGGCTGCGGTGATGCACAATTCCTTTAATGTAGTTCGATTAGGCCTTTCTCACCCGCTGACTGCGGTGACGTACAGTTTGTACTGCTGGGCTGTGCTGGCTGCACAAATAAGAAAGCTGGCTGCGATTCTCCCAGCCACATGTACTAAACTGCTACCAATTTGTCCTCAGCAGTCTCATCCGTGGACTGCTAATGAGACATGCAATAAAGGAACTCCTTCGGGGCGTCCGAATAAAAGAACATGCGAATAAAAGAAATGTTCTTCCTGATCGCCAACCGATCTGTTGCTTTTTTAACGGTTTGTCAGTGACAAACAGATCTGTTTTATTCCATAAAAAATCCATAACTTAGAACACTTTCACAATTAGTTAATAAAATACTTCAAAAAATACTTCAAACTTAAAATACCAATTCTGATAACCGATTATTAATTATCGGTACGCCGGCCACGACCCGCGACAGCGACATTGGCATAAGAAAGAGCGAGATAGCATGCGTTCGCTGCTGCTGCATGTTAAAGAGAACTTCGTTTTTAATTGATTGCGATTTCGAGAGTATTTGAATTTTTGTTTAGTGCCTATGCAAATTAAGAAAGTTTAAAATTTTTGCCACGCCCACTTCCGCCCCCGCAATTAAGAAAAAACGAATTACTAGAGCAGTTTTGAAGGAATCACATTTTTTTTTGGCACATCTAATAATGTGGCCAAAATGCAACAACTGACCAAATTTATCGAAATCGGACAATAAATATAGGAGATATACGAATGTGCGTTTTGTACTGAACCAACAAGTGCGAGATTAGCTGTGCCAGGTGTGAGCGAGATAGCATGCATTCGATGAAAATTTTGAATTAAATCAAAGGAGATCACGAGGGCGTTCGACTTTATTTAATATAACTGGTTGGTACAGGGTATACTCAATGTCGGCAGGGACTACTTGCTTGCTTCATTTTTTTTTTAGGCTTTGCTAAAATCAGTATAGATGACTTCCGTTTGTGATTTATTACGAAAGTCATCGTGAACCAAAGTACTGAATTCGGGAAGATTTGTAAGTGATGAACGTCCCTTCATAAATCCATGCTGATGGGGAGAAATTATAGATTTGCATTGGTGTTTAAGATTGGCTATACCTCTATAATTTGATATGCCAGATTTGTTTCCTTTTTTTAATAAGGGGATTTTAAAATTTTTTTTTTTTTTATTTTTTAACGTTTTATTTGTTTGTTGGATCTTTTATATAGGCTTATAAGACTAACAACAATTTTCTAGGTTTATCTTAATCTAACACATAACCTAACATCTGAAAGATGCTACATTGATCTATGGCCCTGATTAATTACTAGAGGGTTGGGAGGTCGTTTCGTTGAAGACGAGTACTTTCACGTACTCGGGTTAATGATTTGGCCAGGGTATTCGGGTGTGCCTGCATTTTAGCGGTGTACTTAAGCTGTTGTATCTTTATTTCGGTTATTACACTAGGAATGTGTAGGTCTTTCTGTACATTTTCATTTCGGATATACCAAGGTGCTCCCGTGATGGTTCTGAGAACCTTGGATTGAGCCCTTTGTATGGTTTCGATGTTGCTCTTGCTTGCGTTTCCCCATAGTGCAGAGCCACATGTCCAGATGGGTTTTAATACAGAGTTGTAGAGGAGAACTTTGAATTCCAGACAAAGGGAGATCGGGCGTTGATAAGCCCATGTAGACCGATTGCTTTGAGCTTTAGTTGCTTTTTCTTGGCTTCGATATGCTTACGCCTAGTTAATCTTCTGTCGAGGTGAACTCCAAGATATACAACATCGTCGGATTGAGGCACTGGCACATTGTTAAGCGTCAATGATGGGCAGTTTCTTCTATTGAGGGTAAACGTAACGTGTTTGCATTTTTGTTCATTTACACGGATGCGCCAATCTGCTAGCCACTTTTCTACCTCCTTTAGGTGAGTTGCCAGTTGCTCAGCAGCTTTGATCGGATATTTGGAGCGGCTGAGGAAAGCCGTGTCATCGGCGAAAGTAGATGTGATGAGTGTAGGGCTTGTTGGTATGTCCGCTGTGTACAAAAGATACAGAGTTGGGCCCAGCACGCTGCCTTGAGGTACACCTGCTTTTGATTCGAAGTTATCAGAGGTGAAGCTATTACATCGTACAGCGAATTTTCTGTTGGACGGATTTGATTCCATTAGCCTGTGTGTATATAGTGGGAGCGTCGCTTTTATTTTATATATTAGGCCGTCAATCCAGACTCGGTCAAAGGCTTGGGCGACATCGAGAAAAATTGCTATGCAATATTCTTTTTGCTCGAATGCTGTGCGGATCTCTGAGGTGATACGGTTGACTTGTTCAATTGTGCCATGCTTTTCACGGAAGCCAAACTGATGATGAGGGATTATATTTTGATTAACCAAGATTGTATTTATACGGAGTTGTAGGACTTTTTCAAATAGTTTTGAAAGACTTGGCAATAAACTAATGGGTCTGTATGATGATGGCTGTGTTTTGTCCTTTCCGGGTTTTGGGATCATTATGATTACTGATTTTTTCCAACTTATGGGAAAATGACCACTTTTTACTATCGCGTTGAAAAGTTTGCAGATGTAACGCACGGCACAGATCGGGAGTTCTCGGATCATTTTCGGGGTTATTTTGTCATGGCCGGGCGACTTTCTTGGGTTTAGATAGTTTTTAATAATTGCAGAAATTTCCTCCGCTTGGAATTTCGGTTGCTCACTTTCCATTGGGGTGCGCAAGGTGGGGAGCTGAAAAGAGTTTGTTGACGGATTTGGCAGAAAGACCGTTTTTAGATGAGCTGCAAAGATGAGTGCTCTTTCTTCGTCTGAACGGGCCCATTTGCCAGTTGGGCATCGTATAGGTGAAATTATCTCGGCTGGAGCAGTTATGGTTGGATGTGCTTTCCACAGCGGATATTTGGTGCTGGTAGGGGTGAGCTTCTCGATGTACAGCCGCTGTGTCCTTGCTTCTTCCTGCCTAAGCGCCTTTGCTAGAGTTCGCGAAACTGCCTTAAGGCGTTGTTTTGCTGCCGGAGATCGAGACATTTGCCATTCTCGCCTGAGCCGTCTTTTGTCTGCTAGAAGTAGTTCAATTAGTCGGTTGTTGGACTTGTGTTTTTCCTGCGTGTGGCTGATAATCGGGGTAGAGATATCTGCTGCTTCAATAAGCGTCGACTCTAGTGCAGAGGTGCAAAGCTCGATGTCTTCTTCGTCGTCCAGTTTGGGATTCAGCTCGATATGGGTACTTATGTATTTTTTAAATCTGAGCCAGTTTGTTTTCCAATTTGTTAGCCCGAGTGGGTGCTTTATTGCTTGTGGTTGTGTTAATATAGTGAAAACTACTGGCGAGTGGTCCGATGACAATTCTGCTAGTGACTCTGCCGTTATCAAATTGTGCGCAATTCCCCTGGTGATTGCAAAATCTATTAGATCTGGGAGCTTGCGTGGATCTGCTGGCCAGTACGTGGGCTTATTCGGTGAGGCATAGCCCATTTTGTTAGCTGGGTTGATGATTGTGTTATACAGCTGTTTGCCTTTTGGATTTACCAGGCGGGATCCCCAATGAGGGTGCTTGGCGTTGTAGTCTCCTGCAGCAATAAATCGTACTCCGAGTGTATTGAAGAAATCAGTAAACTCTATTTCAGAGATTGAGAATCGTGGTGGGCAGTAAAGTGCAGCCACGGTTGTACTGCCGAAAGTGGTTTGGACACTTATTGAAGTTGCTTGTAGGTGTTGTTTGGCAAATCCATTGTGCAGACAGTGTTTAATCCGGTTTTTGATTAGGATACCAGTTCCTCCGTGAGCCTTGCCGTCTGGGTGATTTGTTGCGTAGAATACATATTTGGGTATTTGAAAGTTATTTTTGTTTGTGAGGTGTGTTTCTGATAGCAGCATAATATCAATATCATTTGAGTCCAGAAACAGTGACAATTCTTGTTTGTGCTTGGAAATGCCGTTTGCATTCCAGAGGCCTATATGTAGTGCTGACATTATTTGTTATTGTCCATAAGCTTTTGAATAAGCAAGTTCTGATTCCGCATCAGTTCCTGCATGCAATTTTGCATGAACGTCATGAAATTTGTCATGTTTTGGTTGATCGAGATTAACAATGTTTCGATCCCGTTGGGGTTCTGGCCAAGTACGGATGGACTTGGGCCGCGTTAGATTGAATGGTAGCGGGATCTATTGTTTGAGTGAGCTGTGCATTTCCGTTGCGTAGCACGCTTGCAAAAGTTACTCCAGGAGTAGTTGATATTGGGGTCGCTGATGACCTTACAGCTCTTGAGAAGAATATTCCCGGTGTTGTTTGAGAGGGAATTAGTGTCGAGCCCTGGATACCAGCCGTTGATTTCTTCGCGTTGAGGCGGGCCTTGAGTTCCTTATAAACGGGGCATCCTCTGTAGTTCGCTGTGTGATTACCACCACAATTGCCGCACTTCCTTGTATTTGTATTTGATTTGTCATCGGTGCAGACACAATCTTTTTGAGTTTGCCCACAGCCAACGCAAACTGGGCGAAGGCTGCAGAAGGACTTTGTGTGCCCAAACTCCTGGCAATTAGTGCATTGTACCGGGTGTGTCCTTTTATGCGGCTTTTCGACAGTAATTCTGCGATGTAGCAGAAGCTGAAGATTGTAAATAGGGTGCACTGTGTTGGGTTTAAGTTTTTTATCACATGTGGGCTGTAACTCCACTTTGAATAGAGGTTGCGGCACTTTATTTCTGTTCAGTATGTTTGAGACGGACTTTACCTCAAAGCCCTTCTCTTCCAATGCTTCAACTATTTCCTGAGTCGGAACCGTTGGTTCACTGCCTTTGATCACCGCTTGAAGGCCTTTGGCACTCTTTAGTTGGAATGTGTAGAAATTCACACTTTCCTTTCTAAAGTACTTTTCAATAGTACGATAGAATTCTTCACTTTTGGCTTGAACTTTGGTCTCTTTTATGTTACCCCTATTGAGTGGTGTTACATAAAAGTTGTTTTGACCAACTAGCACTACCAATTTCGGCACCAAAGAAGTGCAGTTGGCACCACGGATATAGAATGGTGGTGGCTTGGCTACAGAGGGTTTAATTTGGGAATCTCCTCCTTGAGATTCCGGCTGATTTGCCAATATTTGGAATCTATTGCTTTCCAATGCTTTTTGTTCAACAATGTTGTTATTGGACATCTTGGGAGTGTTGCCCCTTTTTGTCTGAGGGCTAAGCTTTCGCTTGTTTATATTAATGTATCTGTCCATACCAGTCTGAACAGGTGACTTTGGATTCATCGTCACTGGATGGGCAGATTTTGTTGAGGTAGTCTGCTGGACGGTGATCGAAGGTATTGCAGACGTTGCTGCTGTTAGAGTTGTTGTTGGAGCAGTAGCTGCAATTGTTGTTGGTGTGAGCGCGCTAACGGCGGTCGGCGAACCCGATGACCCAATTAACACTTCAGGTGTCAGCGAATTTGACGGTGAAGCGCATTGGGCGCTCCAAGACAAATTGTTGTTGCTGGTTGGTGTAAGCAATTTGCTCGTACTTGCACTTTTGGATTCAGCGCTCGTTGTAGTTGTGGTAGTTGGAGATACTACTGAGAAATACGCATTGTTGCGTTGCACAGAGAGCCGACGCTCGTTTTGTTGGTGAAGAATTTGTTCTTGTAGTTTCTGCTGGCGAGAGTCTAGTGAAGAAGGGCCCGAGTTAATCTCTTGACGCGTTGGCATTACTAGTAAATTTAGTTATTTACTAAGTATTGCTATTTGTAGATACAAATAACAATATAATTATAGTTGGGCGTCTCTGTGGCGACTGAGAGCCCTGTCACTTTGTTGTTTTAGCGTTGTTTTATTGCGCTGACACCGAAGAACTCGCGGAGTGCAATAAAAAGTACGTCCGATCGCGGTGACAGTCAATTGTCAAAATTTATTTTAATGAATTTTAATGAATGATTTTAAATGAATTTAAATGAAGGTTCACTTAACGAAAGAGAGCACGTCTTTAAAATACAACAGGGGACGTTGTCCGGACCAGGCAAAAATGACGACTTCAAGGAGGCTAAACAAATTAAGAGTGATTCTTTAGAAATATTAGGCATATAAACATTGTAAGAGCCGGTGGAAAGCAGTGACTGTTTCTGCATTAAAAAAGTATGCCGAAGTAGTAGCATGCGAACGCCCTTTCACAAATTTATAAAATTGCTAAGGATTTTCGAATTAATTTTATAACGCGATAGGTAAATGTAATAACCCGGTCCTTTCCAATAAAACACTTTACTTAAAATTTATAAACATATGTATATTTTTCCGCTTCGATTGTCACAAATATACTAAATATATGTACATATACTAATTAGAACCAAGAGAGAGGTAATAATTAATCATAGGCGTCCATTGCCGCTTAGCATCTCAGTGCTGGTTTCCACATCCCTCTTTTTCTCACAAGCTAAAGTTTTTATACCTCGGTGGAGTTTTTGTAATCCTCTTCTGGTGCTTCCTCCTTAAGTTGTGCGGCTGGCTGTGGAGTTTGGTTTGTGGCAGGTATTGGAACCGATTTTTTGTTGATAGCATCGGACGATCCGTTTCACCAGGGACCCTTTTAAGGTGATTTGCATTTCTATGAGCGTTTTGCCTCCCCCACATACTTGTACTATATCCCTTTTTTTCAAGACTTCATATTCAGTAGTGTCAAAATTTGGTGTTAGTTTGTGGAGAAAAACTACATTCTTAAGAACCACCTTATCTCCTACATTGATATTTACTTCCTTTGGTCCTCTCCTTTTGTCTGCAGTTTGCTTTTCCTTTTGTTTATTGATACAGTCATTATCCCTTACCGCTGAGTTTGTGAACACTTCCACTAAATCTTTTATTCCCGGAATTTTATATCTAATGACTGCATGAACATCAGCTCTGTGGAAGCGGTGCCTGTGGTCCCATGAGGGGTTACATTATACATCAGTGTGAAAGTTTGAACTTCATCCTTAAGCTTTTTCTTGTTTTGTTGAGGTATCTTCAACCGCTTGACTAATGCCTTGTTCATTTTCTCGACCTCGCCATTACCTTGTGGCCAATAAGGGGTTGTTGTTATTTTCTCGATGCCGCACGATTTACAATAGTTCCTGAATTCAAGGCTTACATATTGTCGGCCATTATCGGTTCGTAAGTTTTTCAGGTAACCAAGCCTACTGAAAATTTCCCCACATGCCCCAATAAGTGATTTTGATTTATACTCCAAGTATCTAGAGTAATCGCCTATTAAGACTAAAATATATTCATTGTTAGGTAGTGGCCCTAAAAGATCTGTAGCGATTGAAATCCATGGCCCATTCGAAAATTCCGTTCTCTTCATAGGCGGTAGATAAACAATTCTTTACAAATTTCTCGGTATCTCTGTCAATTTGATGCCACCAGACTTTGGACCTCAATCTTCGCTTTATGGCTGATTCACCAGGATGTCCCTCATGTGCCAGTACCGACACTTTCTCTCTCAACGTTGCTGGAAGCACAATCCGAACTCCTCTTAGCATGATTGTTCCAATAGTTGATAGCTCATGTCGAAATGGGTAAATTTATTTGACATTGCCGAGTCCCAAGACACCCTGTTGAAGGCACATCATTGCGTCCACTATTTCCTCATATTTTGTGCTGTTTTCAGCTTTTTCAGATATCGATATTGATTTTGGGTGTAGCTTTTTCAATAATTCGCAATATGCTGTGCTCACCCTTGATGTCGTAACAACAAAATGGCGTTTGCTCACATTAACGGCACAAACTATCAGCTATGTTTTCCTTACCTGATTTGTAAATGACTTTAAACTTATACGTTTGAATGAGCAGAAGCTTTGATGAGGCTTTGATGTTGGTTTAAAAATGGTTTCTAGTGGTTTGTGGTCACTCACTAATTTGAACTCTAGTCCTATCAGAAAGAAATAGTATTTTTCTACCACCCAGACCAAAGGTAGGCTCTTCCTTTCCGTTTGCGGGTATCGTTTTTCTACATTTGTTACATTTGTTGCTCGTACTAGCAAATGCAATTATATTGGGCTCGCCCTCATCGTTAAATTGCAACAGTACGGCACTTAGAGCAATCGGACTAGCATCAGCGATTAATCGCGTTTTATTTATGGAGTTAAAAAATGACAGACTCGGGATCTTAATTAAAGCTAACTTTAGATTTTGAAACCTATTTTCTTCCGATCTTTAACAGCTCACGTAAAGGCTCTGTTTGGTCCGCTTGGTTTGCAATGAACTTGCCCACATAGGTAACTAGTCCCAGGAAACTACGAGTCTCTTCCTTTTTTTTGCGTGGACGAAATAATCTAATAGATTCAATTTTATCAGGATCTACTTCAATTCCTTTGTCTGTTAAAATGTGTCCCGAAAATTAATTTCGATTTGTCTCTCAAATGCATTTCTTATTGTTTAGAAGAACATTATCATTATTATCGTGCTCTTCTTGACTACTTCCAAAAATTATAGCATCGTCTATATAATTCATCACGTTATTGCATGGTTGGCTTGCCTCATATTCAAACATATTCGAATATCACCACTTTCTCTTCGAGCGCAACAGGAATACGCCTCATTGGTTGTTTCACAGGATCGATAGTCTTACACTAACACCTTTCTACTTGGGAAATGGTGGCACAATCTCAATGTTGTTAACCGATAGTCCACTCGCAGAACATTTAACTACGTTGCTGTTTCCCGTCCCAGTAGGGACTGCCGTCCTTTTTCAAATACAAAAGCAATCAGCTCGGGGTTCTGCTTGATTGATATCGGTACCTCAAAAATACAAACAACTTTAAGGATTTTGACTTGACTTTAAGGAAATTTAACTTTTGTTTTCTTTAATTGAAGAGTTAACCAATCTTCTTGCGAGATAAGGTTAAACCGGGATCCGGAATCAATTACTAGAGAAACATCTGCACCTCCAATCCGGCATTGCATCATCTCTTCATACTCCTCGTCACTGCCTATCTTAAAGCAATTTCGTTGGATTGTCTTATTTTCCACTGGGTTATCTTCTTCAATTCGGTGCACATATTTGCGTTTGGAATTTCCCATCGCTTCCTTCTCATTTAACTGTGGGATTGGGCGTTTAAGGTTATTTCTGCATCTGCGGGCGAAATGACCTATACGAGAGCATCGATTGCATTTAATCTGGAGTGCTGGGCACATCTGACTATTTTCCTTGTGTCCTGACCGTCCGCACCTTCGACAATCACTCTGATTAATTTTCCTTAATTTCTTATAAGTGATTTTATTTATGGTTTCAGGCAATGACTTTGGCTGTATAAGCTGCGACTGCTTATTTATTTCCTCGTTCGCTTAAAGTTTGTTCTTTTTCCAATAATTTCTTTTATAGTTCCGTACTAGCCCAGATGTCAATGATTTTATCTTTTAAACAAATTTCTTATATTTCGGCTTTCGTAGACCCGAAACTACATTTTTGAACTTGTTGACGCAAACGCAAAATAAACATCAGTACAGAAAAAACATCATTTTGATTGGCCTTGTTAAATTCTACTATGGCACCCGGCAATGCGTATGCAACCGTCTGCAATACCACCCAAATGTAACAATATTGTTCTTTTCTGAATTACAGATTTGACTTCTTCCACTTCCACTAAATCTTAAAAGCTCGCAGCCACTTTTCCCATTCATTTTGTAGCAATGCGTTCCCCAAACTTTCACTCAGAAAAGGTTTTATGACGCTTTCGGTCATTGTGAATAAGTATAAATGTTTGTATGAAAACATAAATCAACCATTCATTAAATGCTTCTGTCGAGCAAGTTGCGTTTTATCGAATATTCCCAACACATTTGTTCTATTAATTTTTCATCGGCAGACTGCCACTGACCACTGTCAGATAATATCTTAACTTTTTATTTATCGGCTTTTAGCCTCTGACCTTTTATATATTGCTTATGTTTCTCTTTTCCCCCCTTTTCTCTTCCCCTTTTTCTTTTTACTATTTAACTATATTATTTGCTAGTTCGTTGTATTGGTTTCAATTAATTGTTTTTTTACCTCGTCGCCAATGTAAATAACCCGGTACTTTCCAAAAAAGAAAACACTGTACTTCCAAATTTATGAACATACATATGTATATTTTTCCGTTACCAGATAGGTATAATAAGTCGGCGATCAGAAAGATAAATGAATCTAAATTTTGAGGCCTTAGTTTTTACCCATATATAAGCTATGACATCTTCTGCCAATGCTTTACGGGATTCTCCCGTCAGCAGCAGTTTGGGAATATCCGTGGGAATCATAAGAGACTACATCTGATAGCAAGGTAAGTTGTCTGACTCCATTACCGAGAGATATTACAATGACATCCACACAGATGTTATCGGAAAGTGGCCACTTTTTATAAATAACTTCATTTAATAATAAACTTTTATTCATTTTTTTTTTTTTGCGTTTATTTATTTGTTGGATCTCTTATATAGGCTTATAAGACTAACAACAATTTCCTAGTTTTATCTTAATCTAATATCTATCTGAAAGATGCATCTTTGACCCTAATTATTTGCTAGAGGGTTGGAAAGTCGTTTCGTTGGAGACGAGTTCTTCCAGGTACTCGGGTTAATGATTTGGCCAGGGTATTCGAATGTGCCTGCATTTTAGCGGTGTACTTTAGCTGTTGTACCTTTATTTCGGTTAGTACACCAGGAATATGTAGGTCTTTTTGTAAGTTTTCGTTTCTGATATACCAAGGTCCTCCCGTGATAGTTCTGAGAACCTTGGATTGAGCCCTTGCGATATTGTTCTAGCTTGCGTTTCGCCACAGTGCAGAGCCATACATCCAGATCGGTTTAAGCACCGAGTTGTAGAGGAGAACTTTAAATTTTAAACATAAGGGAGATCGTGCGTTGATAAGCCAATGTAGTCCGGTTGCTTTATGCTCTAGCTGCTTTTTCTTGGCTTCGATGTGCCTACGCCTAGTTAATCTTCTGTCCAGGTGAACTCCAAGATATACAACATCGTCGGATTGAGGCACTGGCATGTTGTTGAGCGTCAATGATGGGCAGTTTCTTCTATTGAGGGTAAACGTAACGTGCTTGCATTTCTGTTCATTTACACTGATGCGCCAATCTGCCAGCCACTTTTCAACTTCATTTAAATGGGTTGCCAGTTGCTCAGCAGCCTTGATCGGACTTTTAGAGCGGCTGAGGAAAGCCGTGTCATCGGCGAAAGTAGATGTGGTGAGTGAAAGGCTTGTTGGTATGTCCGCTGTATACAGAAGATACAGAGTTGGACCTAGCTCGCTGCCTTGAAGTACACCTGCTTTTGATTCGAAGTCATCAAAGGTGAAGCTATTCCATCGTACATCGAATTTTCTGTTGGACAGATATGATTCCAATTAGCCTGTGTGTATATTGTGGGAGCGTCGCTTTTATTTTATATATTAGGCCGTCAAGCCAGACTCGTTCAAACGTTTGGGCGACATCGAGAGAATTTTCTGTGCAATATTATATATATTATAATATATATATATGTCGGAGATGAAATTGGGTATTGCACTGTCTGACATACCTTTTGGTACCGTATGTGGTCTTCTCTCTTTGTCTAGTTGATGACTCGGCTGTCCCTCTCTACTTCAGTCTCATACGTCATAGTTGTAATATTAGGCTGGTAACATTTGGTATAGTTGCAGTGACTTCTGTCATGTACGTTTAGTAGTAAGTATTGTCATGTTAATTCGACATTGCCAACTTTCATGACTCAGTATGAAAGTTGACATTAACTGCTTAGTCATGCAGATTATGCAGAGTATTAGCAAATAAGTGGCTATGTATTTGAGCGGGATGACAGCTCGGCTGTCATCAAGTCCGGTCCGGTGTAATGCTAAGATGGTTGAGACTGCGTAGTCAGTCTGAAACAGAAAGGCATCCTACCCGGAACTCGCTGCGCAAGAAAAATGGCAAATAATATTAAATCAACTTTAACCGGAGACATTGAAGATACTCAAACATCAGAAGTGGGATCTAACTCCAGGCCAACAATTATGGAGGAACAATTTCTTTTTCTAATGGAGCAGCAGAATCGAAACTTCTTGGAGCTGGCAAAGACTTTGCAAGTGTCGTCTAGTGAGCCTCGACAAAATGGCGGCCCGGCCCTGCCGAAATTAAACTCGGAATTGGCTGGTGCTGACGTTGTGCAGTGGTGTGTTACGGTGGACATAATTTTAAACGAAACACCGCTACAAGGTAGCGCGTTAATCTTGGCGTTGTCGAAATCCCTGGAAGAGAACGCGTCGCAGGGTTATCCCAGATCTGTTACCCGGGCATCACGTGGCAACAATTCAGACAGCTTTTCGAGCAGAGGTACGAATCAACTGAGACACCTGCGGCAACAATTTTAAACTTGCTGAACGGTCGCCCAAATACGGATGAGTGTCTGGCTGTGTATGCGAGTCGCAAATGACGTCACTGATGACAAAATGGCGTAACATGAGCCACGAGAAAATTGCTGCGTCGGTAGTGGTTCGGCATTTTCCTCTGCCGTTAATTTCTGATCAGATAGCTAGACTGCGCGGAGCTAAATACTTCACTTGTCTGGACATGGCGTGTGGATACTACCAGGTTCCATTGCATGTTGACTCCGTTGAGTACACTGCGTTTGTTACTCCAGATAGACAATTTGAGTTTTTGGCAATGCCGTTCGGTTTAAAAAACGCACCGCCTGTTTTCCATAGAGCCGTAATGAAAGCAATAGGTGATTTGGCTCACTCTTACGTTATCGTGTATATGGACGATATAATGATTGTGGCCCAGACTAAGGAGGAGGCACTTACAAGATTAGAGACTGTTTTAGACATTTCGACCAAGGCTGGTTTCACATTTAATGGTGAAAAATGCTCATTTTTGAAGGAGTCTGTTCAATACCTAGGATACTAGGTACAAGCTGGTGAGATTCGTCCCAATCTACGTAAAATTGAAGCATTAAGAGCATTACCATCTCCTAAGTCAACGACAACATTAAGACAATTCATAGGACTGGCTTCGTATTTTCGACAATTTGTGCCGGGATTCTCTCAGTTAATGAAACCCCTTTATTTTCTCACAACTAAAACTAATTTTGAGTGGAAAATAGAACATGAGACAGTGCGCAAGCAAATGGTCGATATTTTGACGAGTAAGCCAGTTTTGGTAATATTCGATCCGCAGTATCCCATAGAGCTGCATACAGATGCCAGTGTAATAGGATATGGAGCTCCATACTCTTACACCGGATAGAAAATAAACCATATGTCGTTGAATATTTTAGTAACACTACCAGTTTGTGTGAATCGAAATACACGCCATACGAGTTAGAAACGTTAGCGTTAGTTAATGCGGTGAAACATTTTAGACATTATCTGCATGGTAGTAAATTCATCATAGTTACGGATTGCAATTCGTTAAAGGCTTCGCGAACGTAAATAGAGCTGACACCTAGAGTGGTCATTTGTTCAAGCATTTGATTTCGACATACAATATCGGGAAGGCAAACGTATTGCTCATGTTGATTTTCTGTCACGAAATCCTTTGCTTGCTAAGAATAAAGAAGAAATTAACAAAGTCATAGAAAAGCGCGTAGAATTGATCGAAATCTCAGAAAATTGGATTCAAGCAGAACAACAGCGAGATCAAGACATTTTGCATAGAATTAGAAAATTGGAAGATGGCGAGCTTTCTGATGATTTAGCCACTACGGAGAATGCCAGATGGGCAGTTACAAAGCGAGCTGGATATCGACGAAGATGATATAGTTGAAAGAGGCTGTGAAGAAACGGGTGACCGTACAGACCGTATGTCCTAGTGGATGAGATAGTAGGAGAAGGAAGAAAGTTGAAAAAGTTTGTTGTTGTCGATGCTACGTGGTGGTGCCTTGCCTAGGATTCTTGAAACTGAAATAAAATGTGAATGTTAACTTAACGAAAAAGCAAAAATGTTAATTGAAAAAGTAGGATACTAAAGCAAATAGGAAGTAGATAAATTGTAAAGATAACGAATTGTGAAGAAATCAATGTTTAGTATCCGCTTAGAAGGTTAATTAAGCTTAAGAATGTGAATTGAGAACGTTAGGTTACGATTTAAATTATGTTTAAGAAAATTCAGTTGTGAAAAGACAAGAAGAATTTGTTAAGACGGATACAGTAGAATGTATTAGTTATGTAAATAAAATGAGGATATGTTGAATAATAGGTGTACAGATGGTTTATGTACCGGCTTTACGAGGACGTAAAGTGAACACCAGTGGGTGTGAAACTGTTGAAAGAGACAGTAAAAAGGGAACACCAGTGGGTGTGAAACTGTTGAAAGAGACAGTAAAGAGAACACCAGTGGGTGTGAAACTGTTGAAAGAGACAGTAAAGAGAACACCAGTGGGTTTGAAACTGTTGAAAGAGACAGAAAAGAGAGAACACCAGTGGGTGTGAAACTGTTGTAAGAGACAGTAAAGAGAGAACATCAGTGGGTGTGAAACTGTTGAAAGAGACAGTAAAGAGAAACCCAGTGAAGGGTAAACTGTTGAAAGAGACAGTGTTACACGAAGAATTGATCACCAGTATGTAACTGGTCAAAATGCAAGCACAAGCGCAGAATGAAGTTTTGTCGTGGCGTGTGGGGCATTTGACGGTGTAAAGAATTCTTGGGTAATGATAATGGTTACAAACGGATGTTAAAGAAATAAAACGAATTAAATTAAGTTTGATATACATTGAAAATTTGTAAGTCAAGGTGCCTGATTAATATGACACTATATGGTAGTCAGGATGGCCGTGTCGGAGATGAAATTGGGTATTGTATGTGGTCTTCTCTCTTTGTCTAGTTGATGACTCGGCTGTCCCTCTCTACTTCAGTCTCATACGTCATAGTTGTAATATTAGGCTGGTAACATTTGGTATAGTTGCAGTGACTTCTGTCATGTAAGTTTAGTAGTAAGTATTGTCATGTTAATTCGACATTGACTACTGAGTCATGAAAGTTGACATTAACTGCTTAGTCATGCAGATATCTTCTGGACGTTGACGCGTACAATGCGCAGTACTTTCAAGTGGTCCAAGCGACACCAGGACAAAGCCTGTTACGCGCGAACCCTATCAGACAGCATGCAAAAACGAAGTCGCGTGGACAACGGACGACAACTAAAATAATAATTAAGACTAACTACTAGATAGATAACTTAAAATAGTAGTTTTTAGAATAGTTATAGAGAACTCTGATCCGATTACAGAATAAAGGCGGTTGTAGTCGGAATAGAGAACTTGAAAAGGTTCATGCAAAGAATAGTTAGAAGTACAGCGTGTTAAAGTTAAAGGGACATAATTTGGGGTTAGTCTACAAGGTACAGATAGATTGACCTGATTAAGTAAATTAGGACAATCTATTTGTCCATTTAGAAGCTTATGAATAAACAAAGTACCAATCACTACTCTACGATTAAGTAAGGAGGGAAGGTTAATTAAAAGAAGTCTTTTAGAATAGGAAGGCAAGTTAACATTTCGATCCCAGTTTAAACCACGAAGAGCAAAAATTAGAAACTGTTTTTGAACAGATTCAATTTTAACTTGGTGTGATCCATATTGTGGAGACCAAACACATGATCCATACTCCAAAATGGGGCGGACCAGTGATACAAAAAGAGTTTTGGTTGTGTAAGGATCGTCAAACTCTTTCGACCATCGCTTAACAAAACCAAGACAACTCATGGCTTTATTGACAGTGATATTAATATGACGAGGAAAATTTAATTTGTGGTCCATGAGTACACCCAAATCATTAATCTCGTTCAAACGTTCAAGTGGGGTATTATTGAGATAATATACCACTAATTGAAAAGAGGATCTATGAAATGACATGACATTAAATTTTGAAACATTAAGGTTTAATAAGTTAATTTCACACCAAGTTTGAAAGTTATTAAGTTCGACTTAAGTCTTTAAAACTAATACAAAGTTTAACATCATCAGCGTACATAAGCACGCGAGAGTGAGTTACAACTGACGGAAGGTCATTAATGAAAAGCGTAAAAAGCAGTGGTCCTAGATGGCTACCTTGTGGCACCCCCAAGGTCACATTGATGGTCTTCGAAAGATAAGTTTTGAATAAAACTTTTTGTGTACGGTTATTAAGATATTGAGAAATCCAATTAAGCAAAAGGCTTGGAATCCCAAGTTCGTTCAGCTTGAACAAAAGCAGTGTATGATTGACAGAGTCAAAAGCCTTACTGAAGTCAGTATAAATGACATCAGTTTGCAATGCATTCCTGAAACCATCGATCAGCAAAGAAGTAAACTCTAAAAGGTTAGTGGTTGTAGATCTACGTTTCATAAACCCATGTTGAGAAGATGAAAGAATAGAACTACAGAAATGTTGCAGTTGAGAAGTTATTTATTTATTTATAAGAGTTAGCTATAATTAAAATTAAATGCTAACTTAACTGAAGCACTGGCGGCTGAGGCCTTCCGCTTGCTTATATACACATATACAGATGTTTAAATTAGGTTGTACATGTTGCTTTTTTTGAGGAATTTTATTATTTTATACATATTTTCTGGGGAGGGATTTGCAAGGATCGACATAGGGCAGTTGTTGTGGAAGATTTGAGTTTTGAGGTTTGATGTAGCGGTACAGTTGGTAAGTATGTGTTGAATGGTGAGATCTGTGGTAGTGTTGCAGTTAGGGCATGGTAGGATGTTGTCAGGGTTGAAATAAATTTGCTTTGAGAATATTATGTGTCCTAGTCTGAGTCTTAGTATTTTAGTTTGGTCCCTACGTGTAATAGTTTTCTGATTTATATTTTTAAGGTAGTTACTTGGGTTTATTAAGTTTGGGTTTATTTGTTGGTACCAATTATTGCAGCATTGAATATTATTTATAAGCTTTTGAGCAAGTATGTTTGTTATGGTTTTGTTAATGTCTATTGTATTAAAGTTGGGGGTGTAGTGAAGGGGCATTTTTATTGTGGTTTTGGCAGTAGTGTCGGCTAGTTCATTCCCTTCAATGCCGCAGTGACTGGGTATCCAGAGTAGCTTTGTTGATGGGGAAGATTTTGTAAGGAGGGTCCTTATGGTTACAGGGTATAGGTTGTTATTGTTGATGTTGGAAATGGATTTAATGGATGAGAGGGAGTCGGAGCAAATTATGTAATTTCCTGCTTTTCTTTTTTGGATTAATTCTATTGCATGGAGAATGGCTAGGGTTTCGGCGGATAGGATAGATGAGTAATGGGGTAGAATGCCCCTTTTTAGGACTTCGATTTCTGTTGTGATGGCGAAGGTGGCTGTGTTGTTTTGGACTGAGCCGTCTGTGTATATAAATGAGTGGTTTTTGTATTTATTTTTAAGTTCAAGAAATTCTTGTCTGTATATGCTGGATGGTGTATTGGTTTTGTGCAATTTTTGTAGTGTGGTGTTGATAAGAGAAATGGGAAATAGCCATTGGGGGGTGGTTTTTTTGGTTGTAGGTGAGTGGTAGGGGATATTTTGTTTTTGGCATGCTGCTATGATTTTTTGTAGCGTTGATGTTAATTTGGATTTTTTTTGGTTGTCTTTTTGTTTGAGGTATTTATGGAGTGGTGAATTTGAGCTGTGTAGTAGTGTTTTATAAGTTTTGGTTGTAAGGATGTCTCTTTTTTGTTCTATTGTCGGAATGTTGGATTCAAAAAGTAGGTTGGGGATAGGGGTTGAGCGTAAAGCTCCAAGTGAGATGCGGATTGATGCGTTGAATAAAGATTTTAGTTTATTGAGGGTTGATTTTGGGGCATATCCGTATATGAACAGGGCGTAGTCAATTTTGGAAATAAGAATAGCTTTTGTAATAGCTATCAGAGATTTTATTATATTGAGTTTTGAATTTAGTACTGGTTGTTGTTCTATATATCATCTATATGTTTTATTTAGTGTGAGTCCTAATATTTTTAGATTAGTTACTGAGGGAATGGGGGTATTGTTGGACATTATGGAGCAGAAACAGTTGTGTTTACGGCAAATGTGGAGGTGTTTGCATTTATTTGCTGACAAGGATGCTCCTGAGTATGAGCACCATTCCTTGATTTTGGAAAAGAGGCTATCAAGGTTAAGGGTAAGGTTTTTTTGTTTTTTGAGGGGGATGAAGATGAAGAAATCATCGGCATAGGCGCAGAATTGCAATTCTCTATGAAGTCAGATGATGCTGGAGAGTTTGTTATAGGCAATTAGAAATAGGATTACGGATATTGGGGATCCCTGAGGAATCCCGTTATGGAGCGAATAGGGGCGAGTAACTATATTTTTGATTTTCACTTTTATTTTGCGGGCTGTCATAAAATTCCTTATAAAATTAATTATTTTTGGTCCAACTTTCCATTGCATAAGCTCGTCTATGATGGTATGCACTCCAACTCTGTCGAATGCCCTTGAAAAATCAAGGGCAATGACTGAGATGTGCTTTTTGGACTTAAGGGATTTTGTTATCAGGTGGTCTGCAAGGATCAGACCATCTGTAACTGATTTACCCGGTTTAAAGCCTGTCTGATTTGGATCTATTAATTTGTTTTGTGTGACAAACCACCAAAGGCGTTTAGCAATTATTTTTTCTAAAGTTTTGGATAAGCAACAGTTGAGAGAGATTGGTCTATAGCTGGTTGTTTTTGTTTTGTTAGAGTTAGGTTTTAGTATGGGGATGATTAGGCTGGTTTTGTAGGATTGAGGGATGAAGCTGTTAAAAATATTGTTGAAAAAATTTACTATTCTGTTTTTTAGAGTGTAGGAGCTGTTTTTGATTAGGGGATAGGGTATTCTATTTAAGCCAGGAGTTGTTCCTTTAAGGGTCTGTATTGCGGATATTAGTTCTATTTGTGAAATATTTGTTTCTATTTCTTGTGCTCTACAGTTGGGGATGTAGCTGATTGCTTTTTCTGTGTATTTAGTGGTGTTAAAGTTTGCAAAGAAGTTAGTATCCCTGGAGAGGTCAGACCAATGCTGAGCGAAGAGGTGGGCTATTTTATTTGTGTCAGTGGTGAGTGAGTTGTTGGTTGCATCTGTGATGCAGTGTATTGTTTTATTTCGGTTAAGTCCACAGAGGCGTCGGATATTCGTCCAGATTTTGTCAGAAGGGGTGTTAGGATCAATAGTGCTTGTAATATCCGTCATAGCTTTCGCTTTTGAGATTTTAAGTTCTTTCCCAAATAGGGCATTGGCTCGTTTGTATTTCTCAGTGCTGTAGCTGTTTTTGAAATTTTGCCATGTTTTAAATTTGTTTTTGCGAAGTACTGTGAGAATCTTATTCCACCAGGGTGTGTTTTTGTTGTAGTGGTGTGGGGTAGTTTGGGGAATACTGTGATGAGCAGCTTGTAGGATTATTTTATTTATTGATGCAGCTTCTTTATTAATTTGTTGTTTTTGGGTTTGATTTTTGCTTGTCGCGAGTTTGCTTATAAGCTTTAGCTTTTGCGTTTGCGTAGCGAGGTTTTAATGCAGCACGTCTTATCTCCAGAGATGTTGAAGTGATACTGTGTGAGAAGTTATAATTTTCTCAAATGCCTTAGGAATAGCAGACAATTTGGAAATACCCCTATAGTTTGAAGCTACGGATTTATTACCCTTTTTATGCAAAGGAATAATAAAAGATTCTTTCCAAATGGTTGGAAAAGAGGAAGTTTCAACAAACAAAGTAAATAACTTAAGAATCGGGGAAATCGGGAAATCTCAGCGCAAAACCTGAGTACACAACCAGGTATCCCATCAAGTCCTGGTGAGTACACGAGCTTCACTAAAGTAAGCACGCTGAGAAGCGAATCTTCATCGATCACAGGATTAAAGACGCAATTAGACCTTTTCAACTGATAGGGATATGAAAAGTTAGCTAGATGATCTTTGGAGGAATAGGTCGTTTTGAAAAAATCAGCAAACATATCGGCAATGGCCTGATCATCGTTTGCTTTATTATTTTCAAAACATAAATAGGACGGGTGCACTGCCACCTTTCGTTTGGCATTAACGAAGTTATAAAATTGCTTAGGATCACTGGAGAACTGAAGTTTACAACGCCTAATGTAATCCTTATAGCATAGTGTATTAAGCACTGAAAAATTCGATCGAGCAACAGCATAAAGAGAGAAATCAGACGGTCGACCCGATTTTTTAAACTTTCTATAATATCTAGACTTCACATTTTTCAAATTAGTTAACTCACGTGTAAACCATGGCGGTTTGTTAGACAATACATGGGTCACACGTGGAATACAAGCATCAAAAAGTGAAAACATAGTATTATAGAAAAAACAAATGGCAGCATTCATATCATTACAGGAATACAGATAAGACCAGTCTGTGGCAAGAATTAGCTCATTGAGCTTGAAAAAGTTAGTATTACGAAAGCAACGGGTACGAGACGTCGAACTGGTACCAGCATTTGGTAACCGAAAAGGTAAATCAATAGTCAAGTCCAAAGTTGGATGGAAACTGTCTTCGGGGACGACTAAAGGATCAATCCTCGAAACAGTACAGTTAGAAGAATCTAACATAAATATAAGATCTAGTGATCTCTCGTTTTTGTTACGCACAGGATTAACTTGGGTTAGGGATAATTCAAGGAGACCGTCAACAAAGCAATGTGAGGAGGAGGGCATCAACAAGGAAGACTCACCTGATGGAAGCCACGAAACGTCAGGTAGATTAAAATCTCCCAGAACGATAAATATGTCTGCATCCGAAAGAAGTGAAGAGACAAAGCGAATAGCTTCTAAATGGCTAGAATATACCGTCATCTCAGAATTCGGTGGAATATACGAGCAAGTTAGAAATACAGAATTTGATTTCAAACAAATTTTGACACTAACAAATTCAATGTCGTTTCTGTAAAGACTAAAAGACTATCTACAAAAAGCTTAGAAAGTTCAGAATTTAGTCCTCCAACATTTCATTCATAGGCCAGAATAAGGGACGAAATTAGTTTTTTGACCCGCCGGCTACTGACGAGCCAGAGGGTATGGAAGGATTAGTTGTGTTAGGCAGGCGAATCGGGGGCCGATTTTTCTTTTTCTTAGCAGTATACTCCTTTACAACTAAATGTTCCGGCCAAAAATCTTTGTGACAAATTTGGTCAAAGATATTTGGAGGGATACTGATTTTAAATGACGAAATGTCACGGGTGTATGAAAACCTAAACTTTTCCACCACTCTGTTTGACGCAACGACTTTTGCTCAGATATGGGCTATGACATCATCTGATGCAGTATTGTTGTCGAGCCGCGAAACAAAGATTTGCTTTTTTGGTGGAATGTCTATAAGATATCTCGATGCGCCTGTCGGAACTGCTGAGGCAGATGACACTTTGAGAGCTTTTCTGCTTAAAACTTTATTGGGAATATCCCTGGGAGAGGATATTCGCCCGGACACATCGGAAACCACAACCGATATCGAATCAGCCTGTGGGGCACTGCTATCAGGGGAAATATCAATCGCCCTCGCAACTGCAGCCACCGTAGCGATATCAGTTGCTGACCATTTGGAGTTATGGGATCGTTCGATGATGCCGGAACCGGCAGAAACAGAGATGCCGACGGATCGGGAGAGAAATCCCGTGGGATAGTCTTCTTCCGCTTCGGTGATTCGTTCAATAGTTTATAATTATTAAACTGAGTTTCCAGAGACGAAAACTCATCACGAAGTTTCAGAAAGCCAGCCGACAGGGACTTAAAGCCCTCTCTCGTCCGCCGCATAAATAGACGCATATCCATTTCTACGTCCCGGCACGCTTCACAACTCCATTTTAGTCCCCCGCCGTTACCAATACTATCCTTTACTTTGGCTGTGTAACCCGCGCATTTGACATGCATAATGTTATCACACAGCCAGCACAAAAGATAGTTGTCTTAGACTTTTTGGGGATGAGGGCACTTTCTCGAAGAGCAGACAACCATTGTAAATTTAATTGTTTATTATTATTTTTACTGATAAGAAAAAAATAAATAATAAATGGCAAAAAATTAAAAAAGAAATTTAAAAATGAGCAATGTATACGAACCAAGAAGTAACACAAGTGTTAAAGTTTTAATTTTTAGAAGAAAAAACTGAAGAGAAATTAAGAGAGTTAGTAATAACACACAACAACAAAGACTGACACAATCGCAAGAGTAACGGTCGCGATCGCGGGCAATGTAAAAACGCGAGAGCAAGCACTACACAAACAACAACACTAATGTGTATGCGAGAGCGCGAATGCAAGAAAAGAGATCAAAAACACAAAGTCAAAGACTATGCAACCAAAACAACAAAACTGTAAGTTTTGTTATTAAGTGAAACAATAAGTAATAATAGCTTTCAACAAATGTTTAAGAACAAGTTACAATAAGCTATTCGCGTAATAAGTAATTTCGGCACAGATTCCGCGGAAAATAATTTTTATTTGCGGGATTAAATAAAAAGGTTGGATAAAAGCGAGAGCGCAAAAAAAACACGACCGACTTCGTTGAAGTGAAGAGTTATTTGTGTTAGAGTTATTAGTGAATGTTAGAGTATTAGTGAATAAGTGGCTATGTATTTGAGCGGGCTGACAGCTCGGCTGTCATCGAGTGTGGTCCGGTGTAATGCTAAGATGGTTGAGACTGCGTAGTCAGTCTGCAACAGAAAGGCATCCTACCCGGAACTCGCTGCGCAACAAAAATGGCAAATAATATTAAATCAACTTTAACCGGAGACATTGAAGATACTCCGACATATATTATATATTATATTATATATTATATATAATATAGTTTTGAAACACTTGGCAGTAAGCTGATGGATCTGCACGATGATGGCTGTGTTTTGTCCTTTCCGGGTTTTGGGTGGGCGTAAGCTTCTCGTTGTATTGCCGATGTGCTATTACTTCTTCTTGTCTAAGCACTTTTGCTAGAGTTCGTGAAGCTCCTATTAGGCGATATTTTGCTGCCGGTGATCGAGACGTTTGCCATTCTCGCCTGAGTCGTCTTTTATCTGTTACAAGAAGTTCAATCAGTCGGTTGTTAGACTTGTGTTTTTCCTGGGTGTAGCCAATTATTGCGGTGGAGATATCAGCAGCTTCAATGAGCATCGACTCTAATGCAGAGGTGCAAAACTCGATGACTTCTCTGCGTCTAGTTTGGGATTCAACTCGATATGGGTGCTTATATATTTCTTAAATCTGAGCCAGTTTGTTTTATAATTTGTTAGTCCGAGTGGGTGCTCTGATACTTGAGGATTTGTTAATACAGTGAAAATTACTGGCTAGTTGTGCTTAATTCCTTTGGTGACTGCGAAGTCTATTAGATCTGATAGCTTACGTGGATCTATTGGCCAGGACTTGGGCTTATTCGGTGAGGCATAGACCAATTTGTTTGCTGGGTTGATGATTGTGTTATACAGCTGTTTGCCTTTTGGATTTACTAGGCGGGATCCCCAATGAGGGTGCTTGGCGTTGTAATCTCCTGCAGCAATAAATCGTACTTTGAGTGTATTGAAGAAATCGGTAAACTCTTTTTCAGAGATTGAGAATCGTGGTGGACAGTAAAGTGCAGCCAGTATTGAAGAAATCAGTAAACTCTTTTTCAGAGATTGAGAATCGTGGGGGACAGTAAAGTGCAGCCACCGTTGTATTGCCGAAAGTGGTTTGGACACTTATTAAAGTTGCTTGTAGGTATTGTTTGGCAAATCCATTGTGGAGACAGTGTTTAATCTGGTTTTTGATAGGATGCAAGTGCCTCCGTGAGCCTTGTCATCTGGGTGATTTGTTGCATAGAATGAATATTTAGGTATTCGAAAGTTGTTTTTATTTGCAAGGTGTGTTTCCGATAGTAGAATGATGTCAATATCATTTGAGTCCAAAATCCTGTTTGTGGTTGGAAATGCCGTTTGCATTCCTGCGGCCTTTGTACATGTAGTGCTGACAATATTTATTATTGTCCATAAGCTTTTGAATAAGAAAGTTCTGGTTTCGCATAAGTTCCTGCATGCAATTTTGCATGAACGCCATAAAGTTTGTCATATTTTGGTTGAGCGAGATCAACAACGTTTCGATCCCGTTGGGCTGCTGGCCGAGTACGGATGGACTTGGAGCCGCTTTAGCTGGAATAATGAAGCAAACAAGGCGTCCCTGCCGACATTGAGTATACCCTGTACCAACTAGTTATATTAAATCAAGATCGGTATCAACTTAATTCCAAATTCCTTTTAACATGCAGCAGCAGATACCGCATGCTATCTCGCTCACTGTTGCCAGCCAATGTCACCTTGGCAATTCAGTTCAAAATGCACATTCGTATATCTTCGAAATTTATTGTATGATTTCGACTAAATTTGGTCAGATGATTCATTTTGCCCACGTTGTTGGGTGTGCCAATAAGAATAATTCCTTTAAAACTTCTCCAGTAAATCGTTTTTTCTAAATTGCGGGGGCAGAAGTGGGTGCGTGGCAAAAATTTTAAACTATCTTAATTTGCGTAGGCACTAGGTAAATGCTTGAATACCCTTGAAATTGCCATCAATTCAAAACGAAATTTCATTAAACATGCAGCAGCAGCGAACGCATGCTATCTCGCTCTTTCTTATCTGCCAATGTCGCCTTGGCAATTCAGTACAAAATGCAAATGACTATATCTCCGATGTTTATTGTTCGATTGGAACGAAATTAGGTCAGCTGATGTAGTAAAACTGCGTGTTCCAAGTTAGAATGTGATATCATTCATACAGCTCTAGTATTTGTTTTTTCCCAATTCCGGAGGCGGAAGTGGACGTGGCAAAAATAAACTCCCTTGATTTGCACTAGACGGATGTTCCCAACAAATTTGGTTGCTTTAGCTCTTATAATCTTTGAGATCTAGATGCTCATATGGACACACGGACAAACAGACTTACAGACTTACAATATTTGGAATCTATTGCCTTCCAAAGCTTTTCGTTCAACAATGTTTTTGGACATTTTTGGAGTGTTGCCTCTTTTTGTCTGAGGGCTAAGCTTTCGCTTATTTATATTAATATAACTGTCCATACCAGTTTGAACAGGTGACTTTGGATTCACCGTCACTGGTTGGGCAGTTTTTGTTGAGGTAGTCTGCTGGACGGTGATCGAAGGTATTGCAGATGTTGCTGCAGTTACAGTTGTTGTTGGAGCAGTAGCTGCAATTTTTGTTGTTGTGAGCGCGCTGACGGCGGACGGCGAACCCATCGACCCAATCAACACTTGATGTGTTAGCGAATTTGAGGGTGAAACGCATTGGACGCTCTAAGACATTTATTGCTGGTGGATTCAGCGTTAGCTGCTGTTGTAGAAGTCTTAGACACTATTGAATTTTTTGATAAAACGACTTTATTGTATTTAACTTTTTTTCATATAAAGAAATGGATTGTAAGACTTTAACACTCGGTTTATTATTTGAATTATTAAGGGGACCTGATGGTATAGCGGCCTCAAACTTAACCTATTTTATTTTTTTTAGTATTGTTTTAGTATTGTTTAGAATGACCTGTCTAAATTTCAGACAAATCGGTCGAACCGATTATTTTTTTTAGCTTCGGTAGACCAAAAAAATAGTTTCGAGATAAAGATTAAAGATTCAAGGAGCCCAACCCAACGTTCTTTTACTTGACCTTGCGTCATTATAACCGGGTTCCCTTAAGTTTGATCCCGTGTTCACGAAAACGATTTTTAACAAAAGCTAGTGTAAGATTTACAATGTTTCAATTGCAGTCACAAACATATCATATACTGGAGGTAAAGTCAAAAGATTAAAGATTCAAGGAGCCCAACCCAACGTTCTTTTACTTGACCTTGCGTCATTATAACCGGGTTCCCTTAAGTTTGATCCCGTGTTCACGAAAACGATTTTTAACAAAAGCTAGTGTAAGATTTACAATGTTTCAATTGCAGTCACAAACATATCATATACTGGAGGTAAAGTCAAAAGTAAATGTGACACTTAATTCACCTCCTCATTTTTTCCTCCGATGTCATTAGTTCATTTATTAATTCATAAATTAAAAAAATTAATTAAAATTAATTATTAGTGGAGTGTCACCTTTTAATTCGATAGGCAAGCATTTTCGGTATCTAGTTTCTCCAAAATTGCTTTGCATTATTGTTATTATTTTTTTAAGTTGTTATCTTTTGCATTGTAGTTTTTTTTCCCCTTTTGATCACTCATTATTTTATTTAGAGAAAATCGATAAAAGAGAAAAAACTATAAAATTTGTGAGTAATCTATCCACCGAAAAACTACTTAAAATCGTAAATAGATAAATGTATACGTAAATGAGATTAAAGAGAAGAAAAAAATGCCGGTCTTGATGCATACACATTAATTGAAATTTACAATTTGTGTAATTGTATGCTTTTTAATCCATACTTACATATGTACAGTCGACTCTCTTAATAGGCGTTTTTCCTGGGGAGTCCGGCGTAGTAATCTGTAAAATAGTGTAGACCAACTCATGGTTCATCCCAGCAGTCCCGGCACGGCACGCTCTTAACATTACCGTAGTCGACGCCACCTTGGCTTGGCGATAAGCGAAAGGAGTGCGAAGCATCCCAAGGTACCCGTGTTTCGTCGTCTTGGTGTGAATGGGCCCATCGATCTCTATTTCCCCACTTTTCCTTGCGCACATAAGCAATAATCTTGCCATTTGTCGAATAGCTCTCTGGCAGGGCGGCCAGATCCCCAAATACTGGAATTTGCGGTACCAGCTGATCGAAATACGTAAGGACAAGCACAGAGTGAGTAAGTTTAAGTAAAAGTTCGGACTGATATATGCAGCAGTACAAATCTTTGAAAGCCTTGGAAGCTTTTATTTACTGCTTATTTACACCATCACTAACAAGCGGTATTGGCTCGACTCTTCGTGAAGGTTGCGGTCAAGCTCTAAGTAAATAAGTAGGGGAAGGCGGGGTATTGTGAGCCACTTTTTTTTATTGCCAGAAATTTTCTATTTAAACAAGTTTTACTTCAAATTTGAGTGTTGGATGTTATAGTATGAAGATCTAGCTTTCATTTGGTCACAACAGTTTAATGGAATATTTGAAAATTAAGTGATTCTAAGGCAATTTCCAAAAATACCTTTTTTCGTGATTTTCAAAATTCTCGGGGTATTGTGAACCACTTTTAAAATTGAATAAAAACAATGATTTATGTTAGGAAAATTTTATTTATTTCACTAAATTCCAAATAATAATTCAGCCTGAAATGCAATTTATGCAAGTCCAATAACTTTCAGTTATTCTGGCACTTTTCAAGTGCACTGCACGATCGCAGACGTTGCAATGTATGTTATTTCGCCGATTCATTTTTTTCGGCATGTTTTCCATACACAAGCATTCAACACATTAAAAATGTCGTTAAATGTTAAGAAACAAGTGGCTCTTAATTCCCCAAGAAAAAAGGTTCACAATTCCCCGAACCCTCATTTTTAGAAAATGGCTGCAAAAAACAACAACAATAACAAATACATGGAAAATCCCGTTATAATTTTGAAAGCTAATATACCCACGAATATTAAAAACATAGTTACCTCCGTCGATTCACAGGAATAAAAAAAATATAAGGACATTCACGGAGTGAATCGAGAGCATCCAATTTCTATTTGTTAATAAAACAAAGTACCAATGCCGGTGCCCACACTTGTTCATTATGGAAATTATAGGGTATCATAAGACGAGTCGATAACAGTCATTCGCACCTGTCATAATTCATTGGGGAAAAAAAAATGGCGCTGGTTCACGATTCCCCGTGGCCCAAAATACCCCACCTTCCCCTACATAAACATTACGAAAAAAATTCCAATTAATTCCATCAAAGTCATTTTGATACTTCCAAGAATGCAAATGTGCTTTTGCGGAATGTATCTGTGCTTACTCGTGTGCTTAATTCGGCAGGCAATTGATTGAATTAATTTTTAAAGCAATTTGTAAATTGATTTTTAAAGCAATTCCGCAGCATTCAACATGAGCTTTCGCAGTAGATTTTGTGCGGCAAAAATCCAGTATTTTTGGCGGATGTAGTTTCCGAATAAAGGGTACGATCTCTTCAAATCTAAAACCATCGTCGTGACAAATGGTTCTAGTTTTGCTTTGCGTAACTGTAAGCTAAAATCTCATATCGTTTTGAAAAGCTGAGTTCTTGCGAAATGATTGACAGGACTGCTCTTGGGAATTGCATTGGTGCAAAATGCCAAATCCACGGCATCAACGTAGAAATCTTCCAGATGTATCCTAACCACTGTAGAAAACTCGTGCTTGTGATCAACTCTTCCATAATTTATAATGATGCTTCAGAATATTAAGGAAAAAATCTGCGCTGTATGTGTAAGGATCAATATGCAGTGCATCGTTGAGACATTGACCGTTCCGATTTCCCGGAGCTTAGCACCCATTATGGGATCTCGCTTCTTAAAAAGTTTAACAAAATGACGCAATTGAAAAAATCCCTTGATAGTTTGTGCACGTACACCAGCACACATTTGTGAGAGCTTAAAGTAATGACGTATTGGGACCAACAACGGCGGCAAACTGGTGATTTAATTCAGAAGTAAACTTAACAAATAACTCGGATTTTCATGTTCACAATAATTTTTTATTTCTTCTTCTGGACGTTGACGTGTACAATGCGAAGTACGTTCAAGCGACACCATCTGATCTCATACTTAGCCTTCCCTACCGGCAAATTGGGAAACATACCGCCAGCTATAGACGCTAGACGCTTTTGAAATCACCCCTTATTCTTCAAAACAGTAAGATTTTCAGCAATCTCATTTGCGTGATCTGAGTAATGGACTCTAACAACAAACCACTAACCATAAATTCAACTACCATTCAAGGCATTGCTTTAGTAAAATTATTCATACTTGACTAGCGAAAATCAAGAAGATTAGCAATTATGTAAAACTCATCCATCTTTCAGCCCTCCACCCGAGATAGTAAACATTTGCAAACATTTGCTCCACTTCTGTAACTTTGAAACAAAAGCCGGTGTACTTTATGGCGACGTGCTGGGCCCATCTCTTCGTGTTCTGCACTAAAAAGCTGAAACATATATACAACATCCATTTTTGCTAATGACGTGTCTATTCTCAGCTGATCTAAATGTAAATTCAAAACTATTGTAGCAACCATCTTAAAAGTAGTTAAAGTTGCGCATCAAAGCAAATTAAAAAAACCTGCCTAACTGTGACGCCTAAGAACATGTTTATTTGACAAAGTTGTCTGTCTATGTCTTGAACTTCTCCTGTACAACTCGGTACAGAAACAGACGTATGGCCGAAACGCAGGCAAAGGAAATAAGGCCGTATTATTATCTTAATTAAAAGTAAATGAATTAAAAAAACATTATTGCCAGTTTGTTAACCGAAATTAAGATGCAGCGGTTGAAGTACTAATGTTAATTACTTATTAACCGATATATATGTATATACTCCACAGCTTGTCCATGTGAAAATAAAGTTGAATTTGTTTAACGTGGCATGTTTCCCTTAATGTTTTACTACCACGTAATCTAATATGACACATATGTGACATATGTATATGACATACACGTACAGCGCATTTGGATATTAAACCACAGGCACTACACATGTACATTTTGTATTATACATATATATAATATTTTATTTTTCTTTATAAATAAATATATACACGAAACTAAAAAATGTAAGCCAAAAAGGTTTCAAAAATTGATTTTTGAACTAGGTACTTTTTAACTTTAGTGGTATATTTTACTAGTTTTTACTAGTTTGTTACTGGCAAAAACGAACACAGGACGACACTCCTACTTAAACAAAGGCAGACATCAACAACTACAGTAGTCTAGCCAACAAGCAGCCATGAGTGGTGAAAAAATACGTTTTTTTTTTTCATTTGTTGATGACGATGTTAGAACTTTGACTTGGTCAGCGAGGTCAGCCTGTTCACTGAACTACTGATTCCGTTCCCAGTCATACAGTAGATTTTTTAACAGCGTTTGGCAACTTTATCACTTAACCCGCGTGTTTGCTCACTATTCTTTAATTAACAAGAAATATCGGCATAAAAAATTAAGATACTTAATAATAGCCGTGGAATGCTGTTCAACGTGAACTATTTTTCTTCGGTATTTTCCGAAAAATGTAAAACTTCACAAAAAGTTCAACAAAGAAGGCAGAATCAAATTTTGGGGACCAACAAATTTTCATTATGTTAGATTTCAAAAGTTGATTCTGAGTTTTCGTTGTTCTTTTAATTGTTTTTTCTTCCGGATTGTAAGAAAAGTTGGAATAAATTTCATGAGCTGAATAAGAATGGTGTTTTGAGACTGTAAATCGTTTTGTTTTGTCCTTTTTAAATGCACCCTGCATCCTTAAATAAAAGACCTCCTTGATTGATGGTCACGCTGATCATGTTGTCATCGCATACTGCTGATAGTTCCATAGGCGATTTTGTCGCAAATATCCATCGATTTTTATAATGCAGGTCGTACCATACAAACGGCTTGTTGGTTTGCTTGATATGGCACATTGATGAAGTCTTTTCTCTAAACAATTGAAACTCGCAGCTACTATCAGTAGTGAAAGTTGTTAGTTTGTCGAAACAAATGTATTCTTCCTCCTTCATTGGGCAGCATTGTGCCAGGTACTTTGTCAACAGACCAATAGTTGCCTTGGGGACAATAGAAGCGGGCTATCTGGTTGTGGTGGATATCAGTTAACATATGGGTAAACTCTGCCTGTATGCGTTGCAGGTTTTACCGCTATCAAAGATAGTTGAGTGGTCATGTTAATATACCTCTGAAGTAACTTCACTGCATCTGATACTGAATTTGACAGGTCACTCATTTGCTGATCCAATTGCTTGAATCGTTTCTTGATAGTTTCTCCATCTCTTTTAAATATGTTTATAGTTGAGTCAATGATTGATGTGTGATTTCGCATCAATGTCATTAAATATTCTTCATTGACTTTCACGTTTTGGATGTTCTGTGACATTTCTTCAGCGTATTATGAGCCCGGAATGCAAAAAGAAAAAAAATTTCTTTGGCGATGGACCCAATAATTTTCAATGGAGCTCGTTTTATCCGCTTAATGTGCAGAAAAAAGATGTGATGCAAGTGCCGTTGCATCGCAAAACTTGGTTCCGGTGGAGATAGTTGCGAACACATGTCTCCTACTCGTTTTAACCCGTTGGCATATGACTCAATTTCTTCCAAAAATGTATATACCTGGTTTATTATCAAATTGTGTTATGTTTACCGACTGCGCTAGAGCCAGTGGTAGCATAAATAACATCATTAAAAGTGTTACTGCTAGAGTTGGTAGCGCTGTAGCGATGCGTTTTGGCGTTGGTTCGCCGTGCTCCTCCATGTTGTTGGTTGTTTGCCCATTTCCTCATCTGGACTGTCCCACTTTCGCTTTTCGCCTGGCTCTGCGTTTGAAAGTAGTGGAGCCAGTATGAGAATTGCTCGTTTGAAGATTCCTTTCGCAGTTTTCACATCAACCACCCTCACATATCCATCGGGATCAGGGTATTTTTGATGATTCGTGTAATTGGCAACTGTCGCATTGGCACGTTGTCTTTCTTTAGGATTTTACTGCTGCCTCCCATAAGCCTCCGAAATGTGGTGAACGTGGCGGAATGAATTTTAACTGTACTTCTTTTTGATTGCAAAATTCAAAAATGGCACATAATTGGTTGTGAGCTCCTACAAAGTTTGTCGCAATGGAGCGTTTGACATTTTGTCTGGCCTTTTTCCTCTCACCTTGTGGTGAATCCAGAGAGGTCCACAGTAGTCAACACCTGCGTTAAGGAACGGTCGAGCTTGCGAGACTCGATGCTCAGATTGGTCTCCCATGACTTGTTTCAATAGTTGTGGCCGAAATCTTGTGCAGGTCACACAGTTTTGGATCACATTCCTGATCATTGACTTGATCTTGATAATGAGGTAATGATGATACTTGCCGCCATTGTGTTGGGTTAGAGACAGTATGTATTTTTTTGAGTCTGTTTGCCACAAACATATGGAAATTAGATGCCCGAGAGTTAATCCATGACAATACAATTATTGAATCTGACCATAGAACGGCTTCAACGTTTTCTGCTTCCATTTGGAGATCGTGTCGAACTTTGTTTGCTTTTCCGGTGGAGCTACTCGTGACTTTGCGCTTAGCAGTCTCACGGAAACCTGACCGTTTTTGTATGAAGCGTCTACAAAGGTGTTTGACGCTGTCGTATATGTGCCTGGGCACTTGCATTTGATTCAATTCTTGCAAATCCGCACGATATGACTCCCACTGATTTTCCAGATTAGCTGGTAAACTGGCATCCATCTTCAGTTTTATGGACGCAATGTGTTGCAGTAGGATTAACCCATCCCTGCCGGTTTATTTTCTCTATGTCTGCAGTGAAAACATATATATGTGTCCTAAGCCTCAGTAAGATTGAAAATAGTTGACTTAGTACCACTGGTCCCGGGTACAAGATATCATTCAAAGATTTTCCTGAAGATGTCTTACATGAAGCATCAAATACCACTCTTAACTTCGTTGTGGTACTATCAGGTTTAAGTACACAATGATGAAATGTGAATTAATTCTGACTGTTCATATAATGTATGGGTGAGTCGATCTAACTTCCTGGATCGAATCCCACGTTTCTGTATTGGCGCCTACGTTTCTCAAGGCTTGCAGTGATTCATGAACATGGACATGGTGTCATTTCTAATGTTCGGATGGTCAAACATTTTTTCGAACACTGCTGTAACCAACACACGTTTATTGCTGAATCGTTCTTGTAATATTTTCCAAGCCGTTTAATTGGCTTCTGTTAATTCCAGATGCTTTATTAACCTTTCCGCTTCTCCGGAAAGATTTGCCTTTAGATGTCATGAAATGGTTGCCATTTCAAATAGTTTCTATTAAACTTTGGGATGGATATTTTTGCCTGTCAAGGCACCTCCTTTTCTGCTGTTATGGCAAAGTTGAGCACGAACTTCTCTGCGTCCACATATGCATTGAAGCCATATCCAATGCTCACAGGTTGTGCTACTGCCTTATATATATCAAAGTGGATTAGTTCAATCTGTTTCCACTGTTTTTCGATGATATGCTTGTAGTGGAGTTTCTCTTCAGATGTTATCTGATTCAGAATTTGGAGTAATGATGCAATTCATTGCCTTCTGTTGGCGCATCAGTGGCTCTACTATAAGCGCTCTCCTTTTTGAATGTATGAAACGTTTGTCTTCCTAGCGGGAGAATCCCTTTTGTAATTATGGATCATCCACTGAATGGCGTCTCCTGTTCTGTTTGTTGAGCGTAAATCTTCTCCATGATATTAGCTAATCTTGACCCGTTGGGAGTATTTGTTTATGTTCTAGACAAAAGTACGCTCGATTCGCACTTAATATGTGGTCAAGATTATGCTTTTATCACAACTGCTCTTTTTTATGTAAATTATCCAGAACTCAATTGCGGTCTGGCTGATTGCTCTAGTAGGTATTTAATTACCCAATCCAGTTTTAATTTATTATTGCAATGCAAAAATAAATTTATGCTGACTTTTATATCATAATAACATAAGGGTTTACTCGTGGGTTTGTTGCCCGCTAAACTGCTGACAGCATAAGATTGCTCCACAATAATTCTATAATAATATAATAATGTATATTATTCAATACTAAATTTTCTCTTGTGGTTCTGGTCGCCAGGTACACCAATTGACAAAATGCTGACTCACTTGTCCCACCAGCAGAATGTATATATATTTTGGAGTATAGAATCAATTGCTTTATAATTTGTTAACAACACAGCACAATCGCTTAGAATGTTGCTGCGTGAAATGAACACGTTCTTGTTAATTTTTAAATATGTACTAGCTGCCCCGGCGAACTTCGCCTTTTGGCTATTTTGAATAATTTGCAAGAAGCCAATTATATATAACAATATTCATTTATTTAAATACAAAACAAAAAGGCGCGACCAAGAGCTTGGGATATCAGGATCAGAAGAGAAGTGTTAATTAACATGAGAAATTAAGCTAGCGTACAATCGGAATTTTATCGATAAATGAAAAAGGTCCGCTAGGTGGATGAGGAGGCTTCGCAGCGTTGCCACAGTACTCCCCCTCCAGTGACGAAGTCATGAAGATGATGGCGCGAAACGAACTTTGTAACGTTTTTCGTAAGTTCGTTGCTCGGGTTTTTAGTTCTGGGATTTCGTTTGTTGGTCCTCTCTTGCCACAAATGCTGGTCTTAGCCTATCGACAGACACAGCTACTTGCTTCCCATTGATATTCACTATGTAGTCTCGGTCCGTTTGGCGTTTGATGATTTCGTATGGACCAGAGTACGGAGGCTCGAGTGGTTGTTTGACTGCATCCGTACGAATGAAAACGTGAGAACATTGACCAATTCCTTTCAGTAGAAACATTTTTTCATTTATGTGATGAGCTGTCGGCGTAGGACGAATCTTCTGCATGTGCTCACGAAGAGGACTTAGAAAAGATGCAGGCGATGAAGGCTTGTCCAAATCTTCAAAAAATTCGTTGGGTAATCGGATAGGGCTGCCGTATAACATCTCTGCCGCTGACGACATAATATCCGGTTTAAAACAAGTGCGTAACCCAAGGAGTACAGTAGGAAGAAGTTGAGTCCAAGGCGTCTCATAGTTGCACATCAATGCTGCTTTTAGGGATCAGTACCAACGTTCAATTAGACCGTTAGATTGTGGGTGGTAAGCAGTGGTGTGTATGTGTGTGCTGCCGACCAACAATGCGAGTTCCTTGAAAATGGCGGATTCGAACTGTGTCCCTTGATCCGTTGTTATGGTTTTTGGAGTTCCAAAACGAGCTATCCAGTTAGAGTAGAAAGCTTTCGCAATGGTTTCTGCCGACATGTCAGTTAATGGCACAGCTTCAGGCCATCGTGAAAAACGATTGATCATGGTTAGGCAGTAGCGATAGTTTTGGTAAAGAGGCATCATTACGATGTCTAGATGTACGTGGTCAAATCTTCCATCGGGTACCGGAATCTTCTCTGGAGCGATATGATTGTGCCTGTTAATTTTCGCTCGTTGGCAAGGGAGACAGTTTCTGCACCATTCGATGATGTTTTTGTTCATAGAGGGCCATACAAACTTTTGACGAATTTGCTGCAATGACGCTCGGCCACTTGGGTGTGATAAACTGTGAACGAAAGTAAAAATTTTAAAACGTAAAGTTTCGGGTACATACGGACGAATAAATCCGGTTGATGCATCACAGTGCAAGGAGACATTATCATCGAATTGTTCTTTTTGTAGTTTTAACGAAGAATTTCCTCTGAGCAATTCTGGTAATTCGGTGTCTGTTGCTTGTAATTGCTCGATCTCAGAAAGGCTTACTGCAGTGCAGTGCAATTGCACACAATCTAGAAAATGCATCCGCGATCACGTTATCCTCTCCTTTTATGCGAACAATCGATGTCGTGAACTGCGAGATGTAACTTAACTGTCGAAGTTGCCTAGGAGACACTTTTTCCGGTTTCTGGGTGAAGGCAAAAACAATTGGCTTGTGGTCAGTTCTGACGATGAAAATTCGTGCCTCAACTAAATGTTTAAAGTACTTGATTGCTTCAAAAATGGCTAATAGCTCCCTGTCGTAGGTACTATAGATTTTTTGGCCGTCGTTTAGCTTCTTGGAGAAGAACCCTAGTGGTTTCCAAACGTCGTTGATTTGTTGCTCTAGGACGGCTCCAATAGCGGTATCAGAAGCGTCACAAGTTAGCGCAAGCTTCGCATCTGGTGAGGGAAAAGATAGCAGTGCTGCGTTTGCGACACTAGTTTTGCAATCTTCGAAAGCGGCAATGAGTGGCGGTGTCCACATGATCTTTCTTTTGTCGTTTTCTTGACATCCTTCAGAAGATCTGTTAATGGTGCTTGTAATTAATCACGCCTAGAAAACGACCCAGTTGGCTTATAGTTTCTGGTCTAGGATAATTGATAACGGCGTTGATTCGATCAGTCGGTGGTCTGATGCCATTTGCTTTTATTGTGTAGTCAAGGAAATCTACTTCTGCTTTTTCGAACTGACATTTACGAAGATTGATACTTAGACCATGCTTTTAAAGAATTTGTAGAACCGAGCGTAAGTGTTGCTCGTGCTCCTCTACCGAGTTAGACATAATCAGTATGTCATCGATGTAACAATAAACAAAGTTAATGCCACGGAAAATGTTATCCATGAATCAAAAGGCATGAACAAAAATTCGAAAAGTCCAAATGGACTACATACCGCAGTCTTTTGTACGTCTTTTTCTGACATCGGAATTTGATAGTAAGCTTTTACCAAATCGAGTGTCGTGAAGACTGGTTTTCCATGTAGTTGTTCGGTAAAATCGTTGATGTGGGCAACTGGATATCGATCGGGCATCGTAATTGAATTCAATTTCCTGTAGTCACCGCAGGCTCGCCAACCTCCATCCTTTTTGATGACCATGTGGAGAGGACTTGACCAAGGGCTTTTTGAGGGTCGACAGATGCCTTGATCTAATAAAAAGTTAATTTCTTTTTTGGCGGTTGTCAGTTTTTCGCCGGATAAACGACGAGGGCGATCTGCAATGGGTCTTCCACTTGTCTCCACAAAATGCCGTCATCGCGTTGATTGGAAGTTTTTTCGGTTGGTTTAGTGACATCAAAAAACTCTTGAATTATTTTTGGTATCTCCGATGTAGTTTGAAAACTGAGTGTTGTTTCGAAGTGGCCAGAGAAGCAGGTGTTGAGAGATCTGTGATTGAATCGATTAGACGTCGATTGGTGAGGTCTATTAGCAACTGATACTTGGTTAAGAAATCAGCTCCAATAATGGCATCTGAACGTCAGCGATAATGAAAGGCCAGGTGAATTTGCGACGGAGGCCTGATTGAGATCTATTATGTGTTTGCCATACGTGTTGATGATAGTTTGGTTGGCCGCATGAAGTATGAGATCACATGGTTTCGTTTTTTGGTTGGAAAATGCGCGTGGCAACATAGTGATAACAAATCCTGAGTCAATAAGGAACCGTATGTGGGAAACGCGACCGGTGATGTGTAGGCGAGGCTCAAACAATGTTGACTGTTGTTTTGGATCGCCGGTGTTGGTAATGCTGTCGCCGACCAGCGCTTCAGACGACAGCCGTTTTAGTTTAACGACTGGAAACGGGCACAAGTATGCCGACATTTTTTAGCTTCGTCCTTAAACTTCTGGTGATAAAAACATAACGCTGACTGTTGTTCTTTAGGTTTTTGAGATGACGAAGTGTTCAATTGAGATCGACCACGCGATGTACTGCGAGAACGAAAGTATGTTTGTTTCACTCCTGATTGAAGATGCTTTACTTTCTTTTGCAAGTTGTCGAACTTCTGCGATAGCAAACGCAGGTTATCGGTTACTTCTTTAAGTGGATCTCTGGACGACACAGCGCATACGATTTGTTCTTTTGCTGGTTCCACTGAATAGATGGATTGGTTGCCCATGGACTCTAACATCTTGTCCGCAACTTTGGCTAATCTATTGAGGTCGGTTTCTTCCCACACGGTCTGCATTGGGCGAATAGACTGCGGCATTTCTGCAAGAAAAAGTGTGAGAATCATGCTTTCACTGGCTGGGTCTGGTGCGAGACGACGCATATTGGCTAAAATTTCAGACGGTTTCAAACCAGCTGTTCCTCCTCCTTGAAGCAAACGTCGTAACTTGGATTCGGGTGACTCCGCGAATTTTTCAAGCAACCGACTTTTTATTGCTTGGTATTTGTCAGACACTGGTGGTTGTATGACTAAATCTTCGACTGCTATGATGGTATCTTCATCCAGGTGAACTGCGATGAGATCGAATCTGTCTGCGTCGCCGTCGACGTTGAACAGGCGAAACGAACGTTCGACCTGCGCGAACCACAAATGGGGGTTGTTTCTTGCGAATTTTGGCAAGCGTACAGAATTCCGTTGGCTAGGTGCAGCTTCATTTGAAACCGAATTCGTGTTTGTTCTCAAGGTTTCCAATTGATGTTGTAGATCTCGGATCTGTCCATTTAATTCTTCCATGTTGGAAATGTTTTCCGCTGGAGATTCCCCTTCAAAAAGCAAACGTCTTTGTGTGAGTGTGCGTAAGTTACAGCGTCGATTTGGCATGGGCCGCCAAAACTGTTTGAACGGCACAGCGCGTTGCAGCGTATTGTATATTTTTTTAAGTGTGATTTAAAATTTGCTCCCTTTTTTTAATCACGTCGGGGTCACCACTTTGGCTATTGTGAATAATATGCAAGTAGCCAATTATATATAACAATATTCATTTATTTAAGTACAAAACAAAAAGTCGCGACCAAGAGAAGTGTTAATTAACATGAGAAATTAAGCTAGCGTACAGTCGGAATTTTATCGATAGATGAAAAAGGTCCGCTACGTGGATGAGGAGGCTTCGCAGCGTTGCCACAGTCTCGATTGCCGCCACCTGTTGGTGAGTGGCATCAATGGGCAATTATACAAACCTTCTATAATCAGTCCAGAAGTTTTTGAGTTCATCGAGTTCATACAGACAAATATTCATTTTTATATATAAAGATATATATTTCCCAAATTTTCCGTTGACACAGTCAGTTGTCTCACAAACAGACGTAGTTGTTTTTTATAGTATGCCATACAGTCGCTAGTTTGACTTGTATGCACAAATGCAATTATCGCCAAGTGATATTTTGTCATTACAATTGGGGCAATATTTGTGTCAAATGTAGTGTTGTTTTGTGTATTTGGACCAAGCACCAACAAGTCAAACATTCCACTGAATGAAACTCGAAAATTTGGCACGGAATCGAAAGTTATAACCGGTTTGAAATCCGTGAAACAGAAATGGTCTTGAATATTATAAACTGGCGTTCCAAACTGGCGGCTCGTCTGTAATGACATGCCTCGCTGATGGAAGTCCTCCCGTCCTGTTGGATAATTTGAAACAAACAAATGATACATTTTGTTTACTTACGCGTTACTTACTTACACTTACGCGTGTAGACTTTATCAACTTATAAAAAAAAAAAAAATTTCATGGCGATTGCTTGTTTTTTGCGTCAGTTATCACTTCCATCAGGTCGAGTAACACTGTTTCGAGAAAAACGCATTTGAAGTTCCAGAAGTACCTTTCGCATAGTGGACATGGTACTTACAAAAGCAGGTGTATCTCGAAAAAAATGTCGGATCGACTTAAAATTTTTAGACAATATTTTTAAAATATCAATTCAAAATGCAAAAAAAAATTTTTGATTTTTTGAATCCAACAAAGCAGAAACCTCCCTTAATTAAATAATTTATTAGTTTTTGGATGTTCCGCAGAGGCATGCCTGTGCTCTCAGAAGCTTATTTCAGAAATGCTTATGGTTATAGTAAAAATGCTTATGCTGCTTATTATTCTTTTCAATATTCTTACTCAAACATTTTGCTTGCGGTGGATTAATGGACGCGTCGAATGTAGACGCTGTGAAATTATTAGGTTAACATGATAGATAGATAGAAAGAGTATTTCGATAATTGGTGTATAAAAATCTTGCTCGAATGCTACAAAAAGAAAACTTATAATTAAATAAATTTCTCTTTATGATCTTTTTCCACATTTCTTTTGCTAACATACTACTAAAATAAACTACAATTTTCTTTTACATCTTGCAAACCGAGTTGACGCACAACTTGCAAAATTTAGATGAATATTTCCCAGATATGACTCAACCATAAGAAATCCTTGGATTGCAGAATGCGAGGTTGCCGAAATTGGTCGGTTAAATCAACACACTTTGTCTCCACTTGATATAATTGCCTTTATATATAAAAATATATAAATTAAATATATGTGAGAAAAATGAAAAAAGTTGTGTAATACTTTCACGCACTGGCACAATATTGATTAATGTCTTCACTTACAGATGTTCTGGATCTAACTGCGAAGCCCTTATGTTTTCCACTATTGTTTTATTAATGGACGACCAAGTTTTTCCTTAAAGCCTGACTGTATAATCGCAAGATTATGCATATATGTATGTATAAGTAAGCGAGACACATGCGCCGAAATTAATTAGCTGTTGTCAAGTGCGATAATCTCAAGCTTTAACTGTTGGATTAAAAGAGCTAAAGAATTAAAGCATATACATATGCGCTAATCTGTTCCAAAATTTTTAGTCAAGTTTCGAACCTAATTCTATATCTGCAATTATTTAGTCTGGACCCTACAGATCTTTAATTGAAAACGGCTTTCTTTTTTTTTATATTTCCTCTAATGATGACCCTACAGATCTTTAAATGAAAACGGCTTTCTTTTTTTTTATATTTCCTCTAATGATGGCTTCACTTTTCCATTCGTTCGAACCATTCATCAAAACATTTTTCCAATCCTCTTTAGAAACCCCAACAAATTGGTTTTTGTACTTTTGTACTAACCCCTAACTTTTTTTGAATTTGAGGGACTAAAAAAGTCAATCGGTTTGCCTTATTCATTGGGTTTTGCGTATACCTCCAAAAATATTCGTCAAACAAATAATGGTGTACCACTCAGGTTGCTATGGTGGTGCCTTGATCCCATAACCGAAGAAACTAGCGACCACGTGCTTCGAAGTGCTTTAAAGCTCGAACAACTTTTGTTGGTTTTGGTTCCAGTTAAGTTCTCGGCTAATTCTATGATTTATCACCTGTTTCAATTTTATAAAGACTTCGTGTAATGGCATATTAATCAAGAACAGTACCAAGGTTGTAACGATCCTTTTTCGTCCTGTTGTTCGGCAGAGCCGGATTTCAGGTGTCGAGGTTCGGCACAACAAATTTATATGTGCGCTGGTGAAATAATAAGATTTTTTTTGTTGAAATTTTGAGTATACAACTTGGTGGTTTTATTAATAATTTGGATTATGCTGAATAATTATTTATAAATATTATCGTGTGGCCTTTTGGATGGCGGTGGCAAAGATTGCTGTCAGTGGTTATTGCTGATGATGCGCGTCCAATATTTGGAAATTTGGATGGTCAAGCGAGAATAACTTTGGCAGATAATTTGGTTATGTTGCCAGGAATACTCCTGGTCTTCCTAACTGTGCTAGGAATACTCCTAGTCTTTCCTATATTACTAGGAATAGCTCCTAGTCTTTGACTGTGTGCTAGGAATAACTCCTAGTCTTTGCTTCTGTGCTAGGAATAACTCCTAGAGTTTCCGCAAGGACTCAATTCTACTAATCTTGCAAAATGTAATTCTTCTCTGCCGACTTTACTCGATTTTTAACTTCACTTATAGACTTCACTTTTGGTTTCTTCACTTGGTACTTCGCTTTTCATAACTTTCACTCACGCACTAGTTATCCCTCTGGTCTCAGCCGTGCGTATTTATAAGCATCTTGACCCAATCAGGACGCGTGGTGAACTCCTGACCCGTTACGGGTACTTTTCCATCAGTTTTCGTTTTATCTTGAAAACTTTCCATTGCCTGTTTCTTTTGATCGGCTTTCTTTGCCGCTCATCTAGCATAGCTTTCTTGTTGCTATGCATGGTGAAATTCTTTCACCTTGCATGCGTCGCCTGTTGTTCTCCTGAACTCCCAGCCTCGGTTGCCAACGGCGTCTCCTTTTCGGCTCTCTCCTGGTCTCGCGCTGGCCCCGCGGTTTCCGCCACCATCACCACTTTTATCTACCATGCATCTCTCTTTGTCTTTAAGAGTAAATAACAATTTTACTAATACAATATAATAAAATTACAACCTAAATATAAATGAGTAATTAAATGAGATACATGGCTATATTGAATAAATATAAAGAAATACAAACAAATATAACATAATAATGCATACTGAAAATATAAATGTAAAATATATACATAAATAAACGATAATGTCTCCAAATTAGCATTAATTCATCCCTTTTTGTTGTAAACATATAAATATAATTTGATTTTATTCCAATTATACCGCCCTTAACAATTTCTCTTTGTTTTATTTATTTCGCTAATTTCTAGTGGCTGTCAAACTGCATGCTGATTCGCCACTGGTACACCCACATATGCTAAGCGGCGCTCTTACATCCATCCAAGCTCACCCATACACGCACAGTAACGCTTTCTCGGCCGTTACGCTCCCGTTTACGAGCCGATCGTACCGACTCTCCGTTCACTGAGCGTAGCTTCTGATTCTCTTGTGTGTATGGGTAGATAATAATTATTTCGGCAATGCTCATGCATTGTCACCCTCCCGCTTTCGCCTACAAGCTATTCCGAAAGCTGCTCTCTGAGCGTGGCTTTCGGTTGGTTGCGTATGTGTGTGTGTGTGCATTTATTATTTCGGCAATGCTTATGCATTGCCGCCCTCCCGCTTTAGCCCACGAGCTGTTCATAATTCTCATGCGTGAGAATTTTTCGTTTCTTTTGTTTTTCTTGTTTTTGGTAATGCTTATGCATTCCGCCCGCCCGCATCAGCCTACAACCTAACTGCTGGTGTATTCCTCTGACGTCATCGCAACAAAGTCCGATGACATTTCTATTCCGCCGTTGCATTATTTGTTTACGATCATACGTTCGATGTTTGTTTACGAGCATATGATCGTTTGGTTTGGCTCTCACGCATTCTCAGCTTGCTCTCTCTCGTTTTGTTCGGTCTTTGTAGGCATGCGTATGTGTATATTTGTGTACATGAACATTTTATGTTGCTAGCGCTCAGCTTATGTTCCTAATGCTTGCGATATTGCTTAGCTTTTGATGTTGCTAAGCTCTCGCCATGTTGCTAACACATGATATGTTGCTAACATACGTTTGCACATATTGGCTGGGCGAGCAACATTGTGAATATCATGTGCACATATATTTCGATAAAATTTGTGGGAGTGAATTTTATAACTGAACATATCTTATGTGTTTCATGTATTTGTGTGGTAGTAGTAAACAATATTATGTGTTTCATATATTTGTGTGATAAGATGTATGACTGACTGGCAAATATATGCGTTATATAGAAATCGAGATTATACTTAGAATAGGATAGAAAGTAAGGTGTTTGTTTCATCAACATCCCGGCCTCCCCTGAAACAGTTTCTGATCTTCGATCCCTCTTAAGGATTCATTGGAAGTTTTGATAATTAGGAGCCACCGGAATTGTCTAAACATTTTGACAATATCTGCAGAAAATACAAACTTGTACATCGTAAGCACACGTCAAACAGACTGCACTGTAGGCATTGGCCCATGCCAATATGCAGTGCATAGTTGAGGCATCGACCTTCTTGATCCTGGAATGAACCGTCGAATACCACTTGGAGCTTAGCACCATTTCCAAATGATGAGGCATGTAAAAGGTCATCTCCGAGGTATTTGCAATTTCCTTATCATGCATCTCTTGCTATACGTATTTCCTCATAAACTGGAAATACTTCGACTGAGGGTGTTAACATTCTTTAGTATGCTACGTTCTACTGGGAGAAAACGTAATCTTGCTCCTTTAATTGTATTTGCAAATCTTGGATTGTCATCTTTAAACGGCAATTCAACAAAGTATCATCCATTAGCATATTGGGTGTGCGTGTCAAGGAAATATTTTTCGACCTTTTTATCTTCAGCGTTGACAGGTGTGAACAATGCAACTTCTACGAGTTTCCAGAATCTTTGAAGCAGACCTTCAATGCAGACAGTAGAGAAAAACGATATTGATGTGGATGGACTTGAGCATTCCACAGAGATAATAATCTATCTACTGCAGTTATGCTCGCTTGTCGCCTATGAGAACCGAACAGATATGGTCATTGAAAATCAAAATATCAATCGATGCATTAATGTTAAATGCAGAATCTGCCAATTTGTAGCCAGCGAGTGCAGAGAGCGCTGATGCTCTTATTTTTTGACAAGCCAGTGGAAAAGTGATCTTTAGAAGTACAAGGTAGTGATTTGATACTAGAAACTTGAGTAGAAGAGAGCAGAAACCTCTGGTTGTTTCTGCCTTTATTGCAGATATTCTCGAAACGGCAATCCGAGACGGTGAACGACGGAGACCCAACGTTTGGGTGTATCTTTCCGAAATGTAGGAAAGTTTTTTTCAGGAGCCGGGCTTGAGTTGACTTGCTGCTGCGACTGCATTTTTGCTGGAGCTGCATGTCCTTCGGAATGCAGCAGTGAATGATGGCGGCGTTTGCAATGCTTGCAGAAAGACTTTGATTCACAAGTGCTTACTCCGCGACCAAGCTTTAAGCAGTCGAAGCATATATATTTCTCTTTCACATAGGTGTAACGTTGCTTAACAGACAAGCTCTGAAAACAAGCCGATGGTATGAGCATGAACTCATACATCCATATTTTAACTATGGTCAATCCATTCACGTCTGCTGGTCTCATCAACCTTTGCGATGAGCAAATCTATTAATATTAGTCAACAAATGCATTAAAGTGCGAACAATATCACCGACACCTCTTGTCAGTGCTCGGAGGAATGACGAAGCCAGCTTTTGTAATAAGGCATGACTTCAATAGATGAAAATTATGTATGTTTTTTCAAGTATCCTTTCTGTGAATAGAGACCATTAAGTTTAGGCCATTCCTTATAATTTCCACCAAAGGGCTAGAAGTAAGGTAGTTCACAATCTCTTGCTTGTGGCACTGTGGCTGTCTGTAAGCCTGATGGCGGCGTTTGATTAACTTGTGGCAATAGCAGCCCTTGCACAAACTACAGTTGTTGTTGAACAACAACCTCGCGTTGTGTTCGTGCTTCCACTCGTTGCAATTTAAGGTGGCGTTGCTGAGCCTCGTTTTGCATTTCTATTTGTCGTTGCTGAGCCTCGTGTTGCATTTCTATTGGTTGCTCCATATGCATATGCATTTGCTGCTGGTGATACTGCATTTCTTAAAGAATTCCTTGGTTAACCGCTCCTTCATTACTAGCAGTGCCACTTGATGATGCTATTTACCCTTCAAAGCCTTGAGGCGAGATATTGCAACTTCGTATTTGTCCTCACAGGCTTCATAGTCAACCATTTTGTCCACATAAACCGATGCTTCCTCATATTTTACTAATTCGTCACCAAGACTGACAAACTCCTTCCGTGCATTGGCTAAAATATAAAACTTGGTGTCGACAGTGTAAATGTCGATTTCACTTGTCGGATTCTCATCGAATCCATGCGCCCTTGTAATTGATGTCTTTAATCTTCCTCTGGCCTTGGTCAAAGACTTTAATTGTACCATTATGAATGAAAATATAACGTTGTGCACACAGATCTCACTATCTATATTCGATATCACACCAGTGGTGACACAGAAAAGAATCGATTACTTATTCGGCGTCAATCCATAAAGGGCGATTTCCAACATATTATTAACAACAAATGAGTAGTAAATAACAATAACCAACGATCCGACTCGAAGGACCAAATTATGATTAATAACTAACCAAGGTGTTTGATCTATCATAAGAAACAAAACTTTATTTTTTATAATAACTATTTTACTGTGTCAGCCACTGCTGGAACAATTCTTTATTACTGCCGTTTCAAGGGCTCAAAAAGAATAAAATTATGAATCGGGCTACTGCCAGGCGCCGGCGAAATTCACAAGAAATTATACTTCGTAGAGGATAGAAAGCGAGGCATTTGGTAATTCAACCAGCAGCCCTCGTATTATGTGGAAAGGCATTAGCAGGGGAAATGGAAATTGAACGATATAGTCATTGAATCGCACGAAAAACCATTTAGAGTAAAGTTAGCGCAAAAAATTCCCCTTATTTATTGGGTAAAACGGTATACTTAAGTTGCTTAAATGTATGTTCGTCTGTTCGTATAAACACCTACATCTCGGAGACTAGAGCTACCAGAGTTGGTTTTGTTAAGAAAAATTGAGTAATTCTGAAATATTTAGCATATAGCACAAACAGTAGCATAGTTGGAGAATTCTGATCTTGATTTACTAAGTACTTCCACACAAAACTACACAATAATATGTTAATATATATATATATATATATATAAATGCAAGTGATTAAATCAATGGAATAAACATTATTCTTCAATTTGTCGCTAATAAATAAATAATAAACTAGGATTCAGTTTGAAGTTGAGATTCACTATTCTTCACTCTTCTTTCGATCCAGCATGACCTGGCGTAACTGCGGAAACGTACATTTTGATGGAGGCGTATAAAAGCTGTGAAGAATCACACTTTTTTACGCTTAGCTTATATGTACATACATATTTAACTACCATGTCTTTACCCTTCGCTGAGATGTGTAAGCAGACAAGCTTTCGGTTTTTTTTTTTCTCGCATTCATTTTACATTATTACATTAATTAAGGAAGCTTTGTGGGATCCAAAAAATCAAAATTTTATTTTTTTGCATTTTCTTAAAGTAAGATATTTTAAAAATGTTGTCATTTTTTTTCGAGATACACCTGCTTTTGTAAGCACCATGTCCACTATGCGAATGGTACTTCTGGAACTTCAAATGCGTTTTTCTCGAAACAGTGTTTCTCGAGCGGATGGAAGTGATAACTGGCGCAAAAAATAAGCAATCGCCATGAAATTTTTTACACTTGTTAACAGATAGTGTCCGCGTGGGATAGACCTCAATCATGAAAAAATATTAAAATTTGTTGTCAATAAAAAAACAAAACAAATTGAAAAACGGGGAAAATCGGACTTTAAATTTCAATTGTTAATAACTTTGGCATTTTTCAATTTTTTTTTTTTAAAGTTGATAAAGTCTATCCTACGCTCGTAAGTGTACAGATAAACAAAATGTATCATTTGCCTGTTTCAAATTATCCTACAGGACGGGAGGACTTCCATCAGCAAGGCATGTCATCTCTGATTTAATCAAACTTGGTGTATAGTGTATTGATACAAATTAAATTTAAATGCAACAACAAAAAAACAATATAATTATATATTTCTTATTAGGTGCCGCACGAATTCGATCGCGATTTTTTGTTGCTGGAATAAATTGATTATATTGACGATTTGTTTTATTGATTTGTATGCGTAATTATTATCCGATTTGAGTCAAACTTGGTGGGTAGTGTTTTTGTACAAATTGGATTTATATTCCAAAAGAAAAAAATGTTTAATTTGAACCCTATTATTCCGATATTGGATATGTCATATACTAATCCGATCCGACCGATTATGATACTTGACTACCTACACCTTTAAAAAAGCTCATTACCAAGTTTCAACTACGTAGCTTAAAATTTAAGTTCAAAAATCTGCGAACAAGCTGACAGACAGTCAATCGACTCGGATGTTGATGATGATCAAATATATATATACTCTATGGGGTCGGAAACGTACATTTCTATGCATTACAAACATCTGACCACTTTTATAATACCCTCTGCAAGGGAATATTAGCCTTTTCCTAATTTTATTCTGTTGTAGTTTTTATACCCAAATTAAGTGGTTACCGAAGGTGATACAACTTTATTATTTTAATTTTGATGACTAAATCAACCATTGCAAGGGTATATTAATTTTGGTCTCCTCCAAAACCCTTAATGCTACAGAGCAGAAATTTTACACATAGGCTTCTTTTTGCCGCAGGCATTGTATATCTCGAAATCATCCTTATCGATAACTATATCATATAGCTCCCACTTTGTTTATTTTTTTCATACATTAAAATGGCTTCACTTTGAGATGATGTAGCACCCACAATTCTTATCGAATATTTTGGATCCATAACTTCTGAAGTATCATTATTATTATTATTGTTATTGTTATTATTATTATTATTATTATTATTATTATTATTATTATTATTATTATTATTATTATTATTATTATTATTATTATTATTATTATTATTATTATTATTATTATTATTATTATTATTATTATTATTATTATTATATTATTATTATTTTCTTTATTTTTTGCTACCAATATAATTGTAAATTATAAGCTAGCTTAAATTTATAAGCAATGGCTCCTCAGGCCTTCAGCTCGAATATGTACATATATTTTACATAGTGTTTAATTATAATTAGTAAGTTGATGTTATATTATATTTACATTTCTTGTTGACAATATTTATATCGAGTGATATAAGTGTCGTTGAGGTATTTTAAAATAGCGAAAGTATTATCAAATATTATTCCAATATAAGACATTGCTTTGGGTTACTGTTGCCGAAAGAGTGAAGTGTGTGTATGTGCAAAAAGGGGCATGCATTAAGGGGTAAGGTGTAGTTAAAATTTTGAAAAAATCAAAATTTTTTTTTTTGCATATTCCTAAAAAATAGTCTAAAAATTTGAAGTCAATCCTATAAATTTTTTTCGAGATATATCTGCTTTTGTAGTGGCCATGTCCACTATGCGCAACTACAGCTTGTGAAGAACATTCAAATCTCGTGCCTGGTCGAAGGATTTTCGTTTTTAACTAAATTTCGATTTTTTATGAACAACTAGCTGTCGCGGCCACGCGTTGCAGTGGCTAATTTTTATAGCTCTTTAATCAATTGGATATAGATAGAAGTATTAAAGTATTTTATTATGATGAATGATGATGAAAACATACTGAATAAGAATAAAAATTAGAAAAAAAAAAAATAATTAAGTTTTCCAAACACATGTCAGAAAAAAATCATTGAAAAACTATGTTGTTAGGTTAGGACACATTCTGATTAATTGATTAATCGGATTTGCATTCAAGCACCTTGTGGTAAACGAAATTCTTTGTTTTTTGGTCATGTGAAAGAACAAGTAATGCGGATTGCTTGCCGACACGTGAGCATGCCACGTACAATTGACCGTGACAAAAACACGTATTTTCTAGATTGAGGCCACAAATAATCAAGGATTGGCCCTGTGATTTGTTGATCGTCATGGCGAAGGCAAGACGAATCGGGAATTGAATTCGTTTAAACTCAAAGGGCTTATCCGTTGGGATCAATGGAATCCTTGGAATAAGAACTTCGTCTTTAAATTTTCCTTTGAGTATCGACGCGTAAATCACATTGCTCATCAGTTTTCTTATCACCGAACGCGTTCCATTGCACAGCTTTGGTTGGTTTAAATTTCTAAGCATGATAACTACCGAGCCAACCTTCAGTTGTAAATTGTGCGGTGGTAAACCAGGCACATCCAAGGAGTTCAAAAATTCAGTTGGATAATTAGTAGCTTTTTCTGCGTTTGTTACACAGTCGATAGATAGACAGGATTGGGTTATAGTCATCACTTGGCATGCGCTCTGAAGCAGTCTTGAACAGCCTGACCAATGCATGAAGTTCATGAAGTATTTGCTGCAAATCTTGGAGAATTGCTCTTTTTGAAGCTGTGTTGATCCCTTGACGCCGGTCAAGTTGTTCTTCCATATTGTCCATATATTTGCAAGAATTTGTGCTGTGCATAGGTAGGTGCATAGGTTGCAATAATCCAATGCGATGGCAAACGTAAATTACCTTAAATGTCGGATTATATCCTTGTTCTTCGATAATTTCCGACCCAAATGAAGTCACTTGGAAACAGGCATTGTATTTGAGTATATTGAGTGTTCGCTAGAAAATGTCGTGATTCTAGTGATTCGCCATAAAGCAGGGAACGCAATGGCTCTGGTGGCGGGACCACTGATGGCAATGTCAATTTACTATTAAGGCAGCACAAACCGGGCGTTTCACCAGCAAACTTCAATGCGCCAAAATGCTGGCAAACAACGTCCATTGGACCAATGCAAACTAAACGATGCACTTCGAAGATTATTCCTCTGTTCATCTATACGATAAGCTTGACGATTTCTCGTTTCTAATCAGGCCGTTTCACGGGCTGCCTCTCTTTACACTTGTGTTTGAGAAGCACGAATTAAGGCTCTTCGTTGCTCCATACTAACGCGGCGCTCTTCTCCGTCGATTTCTCGATTTACACAAATTAATGTCTAAAACAAACAAATATAACAGTACCTACTTTAACTTTCGAGATAAATTTCTGAACGCACACATAAAAATGTGGCGGTCCTTAGCCAACCTTATTTTTAAGATACATATATTCTGCTATTCGTGGCGGAGACAAATCCAACAAATCAAAAACCATGAAAATTGGTCCAGCAGATCTCGAATTATAAGTGTTGTTACAAACCCGACTTTCTTATATATACTATATAGATTTACACAAATTAATGTCTAAAACAATTTTCAATTTTGACATACATATATACCAACGGTAATCTGATGAAACAATCTGTTGAGCTTTAAAATCTGCATTTACCGTCATTTAGACAATTTTTCAGTATTTTTTAGATATATTCTGCTAGTCGGGGCGGAGACAAATCCAAAATTGGTCCAGCAGATCTCGAGTTATAAGTGTTGTAACAAAACCGACTTTCTTTTATATATAGATTAAAGATAGTTTTTTATTTCAAAAATTCAAAAAAATTTTTCAAAGCGCCGCCATTTTGTTATTTTTGAAAAAATTAAATAAAAAGCTTCGATCAAGCCCGAGAATATTTAATTCTAAAACTAATTCTTTTCGTCCGATGGATTTTGAACGAATCCTTAAGGATCTATCGTGGTCAGCGCAAAGTCCTTTTATTGAGAAGGGGTCAAAACAAACAGCCATAACTTTAAAATTTTGAATTTTCCTTTTTTAATGTGTGAATTTTAAATATGTTAAGTTTAAGTTTCAAATATTAATGCTGCATTATTACTTTATGGAAAAAAGAATTTTTACTAAAAAAATTTTTTTTGAAAATAGTCAATTTTTTCGTCTCTCCTAACCCCTTAAGAATGTGCTCTATTGATATTTGGCAGAAAGTGCAAGCGTTGGGTCTTTTATCTATGTAGAGTATGTGTGTGGGTTTAGTAGGTCCTAGTCGAAGCCGACTTTTATTTGATCTGTTCTTGAGAGGTATTTTTGGTTGTTTTTAAATTGGTTGTAGGTAGTGAGTTTATTAATGTTTATAGTTTGATACAAGTTAGATGTTTTGTTGAGGTTGAACTGCAATTTGGTTAAGAGAGTGTTTTTATGTATTTCCTTATGTCCTGTGTGCTTATGTTTTCTCTTGTGATTAGAGGTTGTTTTGCTGTGTTTTTTGCTGTTATGTCTGATAATTCGTTACCTTTTATCTCTGCAATCCCAGGTACCCAGAGAAGTTCAAATTTTGGGAAGGCTTCTATTAGTATGTTGCGGGCGAGTGAGGTGTACTATAGTGTTTTGCATTGCTTTTATTATGTATTGCTTCTATAACAGAAAGTGTGTCGGAGCAAACACAGAATTGACCCTTTTTGCTTTTAAATAATTGTAGTGCTTTTACTATTGTAATGATTTCGGAGGAAAAGACTGAGGAATAGTAAGGTAAGAGGCATGTTTTTAAGTATGCTTGACTGCGAGAGGTGTAATGCTGTTTAATTGTAATCCATCAGTCAATATGAGGGAGTAGGATTACATTTTCTGAGAACTGAGATTGGTATATTTGGGATGTTGTGATTTCCTTGGAAGAGTGTCTTAGAGATGAATCTGTTTGTTCACGCCAGAAAGGGTGGCCAGCAGGGGAAAAAGAGATGGCTTTTGCCAGTATTCCCAAACAGGCAGACTTGAACAATTAATAAGCAAGATATAAGGAAAACTCCATCATGAGAAGTTGACTTTTCCACCCTGGTATATCCTAATACGCATCCGAGATTTCTTGGCCCCTTTCAATGAGTTTTTTATATCCGATAACACCTTACACTGTTTGTGACCCGGTCCGTGTATTACTTATATGTCGGAGTAATCTAAATTGCTCCGGTTGATGTTGAATTATTATTGTTCATTTCTAGCGCAGCGACACCTTGGCTTTCTGTTGCAGACTGATTACGCAGTCTCAACTGCCTTAGCATTACACCGGACCACACTCGATGACAGTCGGGCTGTCATCCCGCTGAAATACACAGTCAGATATTCACTAATACTACAACACCTGCATGACTAAGCAAACTTCTAGAACTCAATAGTCAATGTCAAATTAACATGACAATACTCACTACAAGACTTACATGATCGAAGTCACTGTAACTGTACTTAATGTTACCAGTCTAATATTACAAGAATGACGTATGAGACTGAAGTAGAGAGGGACAATCGAGTCATCAAGTAGGCAGAGAGATAAGACCACATGCGGTACCAAAAGGTATGCCAGACAGTGCAGTACCCTAATTTATCTCCGACATATAAGTAAAACTAACCTGTGTATAAAACAAGTTACCGCGCGTTATTTATTCACCCTACACTCCTACATCCACGCTTGGGTAATAAATTGGTCCCTACATTTGTCAGAGGCTTCGCCATACTACTTTCACTATTGTTGCTTGTTTTAAAAACCAGGGTGGGAAGGTTTGGTATGGTGTAGTAACAGGTCGAAATGGTAGGCTGTGAGATAAACAAAGCTAATGATCCGATCTAGTGCTGATGTATTGCTTGTATTGCGATTTTCTATTTGGTTTCTATGTTTTTATTATTTTGGAGATCGGTGAGTTTCTAGTTGAGAGTAAGCACTTGAAGAGGTTAGCTGTGAGAAGATCTCGCCTGTCTTTTATACAACATTACTAATTGCTTAAAATTGTTCTGCCTATCCGTGTTAACATTACATTTAATAACACTTTTATTACTGCCTGTTAAAACTTCATTTTCTTCCTCACCCTATTATTTCTGCGAGACCTAATACTACGTTTATAAATGGCAGCGAAGTCAGCTAAGTAAAGATCTTTTAGGTTATTTGGTGTTTCTGAGTCATAAGGAAATCTTTTCAGCTGCTGTCAAGATTTGAGCATTTTAATTCAAAACTCTGGTAAGCAAGTGTCTCTAAAGCTATCTTTGATACTAATATTAGGCATTAACATCTCTTGACAACAACAAGCGATTTTCTAAACTGATATCTCAATGCCGCAAATGAATTTGTGACCAATATATTGCAGCTTTTGCTGATGCTTAAGAAACACTAGCAACAATACTAGCAATAGCTTCCCGCGTCAGTTTTTACTTCATTTTAGCCGAATGGGTATTTAAATACACAAAAAATTCTGAAACTAAAAAAATTAAAGAATAAAGATAAATTTAAAATAAAACCGCACAAATTTTCCTCTGGTTTTTTCGATTCCATTCCGAAAAACCTGGTGATCGCAAAGTCAAAGGGACTGTGTTGGAGCTATTTAAGTAATGAATGGTTTTAATTCCAGAACAGATATAAAGGTCACTATCGCAACCAATCGTGTCGACATTCTTGACCCTGCACTGTTAAAATTTCATGGATTAAGATTTCATGGATGTCACTATAAATGTGTAGGCAAAGAAGAAAGCTTTTCTATTATGCTGTTGTTTCAAATGTTATTAAGTTATTCTTAAGTTTCAAATTTGTTTCGAGTAACGATACACAACGATAAACAAATAAAAAACTATATCGATTTGTAAGTATGGCAACGAAAGTCAATTTTTTTCCCGAATAATCAAAAATAGCCTTTACTACAATGAATTTGAAAACCGTCACTCAGAATTCTACGTCAGAAATCATTTTGCAAATAAAAAACAAACACACACTCGAATATAACACAGCATATTATTTTTTTTGTAAAAAAAATTTTTAAATTAAAATAGGTCGCACCATGGCCTGTTGGATATTTTAATACCCAATGAAATCGACAGATAAGAGATCATGGAGTTTAAATATTTTAGAAATCCGATAAGAATTATGGGTGCCACATCATCTTAAAGTGTAGGCATTTTTCGTAAGTAAGGAAAATTAGAATTTTTACAAAACTCGTTACTTTAAAACAGCGCTGCGCTTAGTAACAACGCTGATGAAAAGGAAACTGCAAGTATTTCTGAGATATCATTTTTTTAACCCTTTATCTTTATCACTGTTGGAACTTTGCATGGGTATCGATCATGAGCATCGAACTGCACTTTCAGAAACGCATTTTGATAGCGGTAGCTCAATTTAAGATTCTGCTTCAGGAAATATGTGTGCTGGATCTGGACTAAGATTCCGAGCTACAACCGAGTATCACATATGGATGCTAGCAATTATTGCTGCAACTTTGATTCTGTTATCTTGGCTTGGTTAATCAATATGTACTGGCCTGCGCCTAAAGCTAGTTAAAATATATTAATAGTGTGACTCTTTCATGGGTTTTCAACCAACCGCTCTGCAGAAATTCTGAAAATATGTAAGTACAAATAAGAATCCATCTAGAATTGGCTTCTTCATTCAGTTATATATGTGTTTAATAATAAACACCGTAATTGTTGAAGCGGTAATAAATAATACATTTGAATATTCACATATAAAAGAATAAATAAGAAACGTACAATTCATATTCAGCCTAGCTCACATGCCGAGAATATGTGTATTTTTAGCCGAAGCATTCAGCTAGGCATCTAACGGCGAACACAGGCTTAGATTAAAATAGATCTCACCCCAAACCATCCGTTTGGTGGAATTCATGCATGCGTTTTAGAACTAAGATTCCACCACCAAATATGTGACCCCCTAGACTCTAAGACCTGTCCATACAAATATTTTAGTAAATAAATTCAGTTCAGATTGTGAATTCAACAAATGAAGATCGGGTTAATTCTTCTCCTCAAAAGCCCTATTCATTTTGGTCCTTCGAGCTCCTCGGAGATCCTATTCAATATGGTTCGCAGCGGAAAATGTTCAGAAATGTACAGCAATAATACTGTCAATTTTCCTGCATTGTGCCTATACTTTATATATAAATTAACATTTTTCTTTTGTAGAGGCTCCATTAAGCTAGATACATAATTTAATTTAATTTAGATTTATTTCATTTAGATACAATATAATTTTATAAACAACAGCTGCTGCGTGTTGGTTTGAGTGAGTTCTTTTTAACACTGTCCTGGGCACGATCCAGTCTGAAACCTAAAGCTTGCCCATCGTCAAGCTTTTGGTCTCAGGCCAATCAGCGGACTTCACATCAGAGCCGAAGCCTCCAGTGGTAGCTTTAAAGCCTCTCTTCTTACAAAGCTTTATATATTAACGTATACTAAAATTTTTTTATTTCATATATTTATGAAATCTCATGAAAACAGTCGGCGTAAGACAGACGTCTAGAAGACTTTAGTTAAGATTTTGAAACGAATATATAAAATTGTCGTATAATATGTATAGTGTACTATTGCTACTATACTACTGTATAAAAACACCCAGAGCTATGATCACTGACTTTTTTGTTCCGTCATTGATCAGCCATGGAGTCAAGGACCTAACCCCTGCTAGATTACTTTCTGTAGGGTTATGTCAAGTCACTGGTTTACGCGAAGCCGCAAACCCTTGACCACTTAGAGGACAATATTCGGCGATATCCGGCCACAATTTTTTTTTTTACGCGCGAATTCTGCAGGTTACGCATGACGTATGGCACGAGTCGTGGGGAACAGTTAACAATAACACAGACAAAAGTACGAAAACTACAGCTATTTACGAGCCAATTAGGAGATGATATAGGTTTTTAGTACTGATATGGAGAGTTCTGTGCTGAACGCACGATAAAGTCAATTATAATCAGCTGACAGGACTAGAGTTTCTAGTAGGCCTAGATGGTATAAAAATATCTACTTGGTGTAATAACTCATGCGAGTCACTATCACCATTTCAGAGCTTGTGCATAAAGATTACACCAACCACCAAGCATTATTCTACGGTTAGTAAGAGAAAGAAGATTAATTAAAAGAAGTCGACTAGAGCAGGTTGACATTGCGATTCCAGTTTAGACCACGAAGTTCAAAAGCATGAAATTGTTACTGAACAGATTCAATTCTAATTTGATGTGTCTGGAATTTTGGTAGTCTAAGGATCGAACTCAATGTCCAGCTTCCAATATGGTACGAATTCGCTCGTTCTGGCATTGGTTGATCAGTGCCTGGAAAGCATCTTTTGTAGCGAATTCTTCTGCGTTTCGGGATCTAAACCACGGTCAATATAAGCAGCTTCAAGTTGCTTTCCGTCAAGCTCCAACTTGCATTCTCTGACGCTGTTTACCCTTTTGTTGGCCATTCATTAGTTTGGTTTTTAAGACGTCAGTCGATTCGCTCTTACGTTATGATTTGATTTGTTTGCTATTCCCGTGATTGTAGTCTCATTTTGGACTTTTTGCACGATAGGGCCAGTAATTTTGGACTTTATGACCTCAACTGCCAAATCCTACTGGTCTCCTTTAGTTCGTTCGACAATTTTTAATGCCGTTACGAAGCGATTCAGTGAGGTCTTTCGACCGTCAAACTCACGGACCGAAGACGAAACTTGTCTTACGTATTCCCTATTGGCGGCTATTTTTTCTGCCATTATGAAATTAAAATTTTCTTGTCTAAGCAAGGTGTCTTCGTTCAGAACTATCGTTGTATCTAGGTCAGATAGTTTAGCGAACTTAATATTATGTTTTTCTAACGCCGAGACAGATTTGTCCCTACACTCGATAAAGAAAGCTTTGGCGGCACACTTATGACCTTCTGTAAGGGAATCAAAATGTTTTTTTTAATAGAAAAGTAAATTTAAAAAGTTCCTCTTTCAGTATTCTGGCTTGTACAACTATTTGTTTCTGCTGTAAATATATCATGTAACCCACTTGGGTACGCCCTTTTTTTTGTCTTTTTTAACTAAAAACCTACTATATACTGTCTTTATGGACTTTTCCATAAGATCTACTATTTTCTGGTTAAATCTACAATTATTGGAGATCCACTACCTGAATTTATCAGGTAACTAAGGAACAGTAGGTATCTCTCTAGACGTTTAATCTCTACTTTTTACATTAAAAAAAAAATTTTTTTTTAGAGCTTTTTTTATTCGTATTCTAAATTATCCATAAAATAGGTTAATCATATCTAAAAATTAATCATATCTAAGCGTATAAATTTGAATTTAATAAATTTAATTTTAAATATAAGGGAAATTGTAAAAAGAACCTTTCATATATAAAAAAAAAAGATTTCCGGAACGGAAAGTGAAAGGTGAGAATTTAGAATTGAAATCATGTTTTCATCATATAAAGAAATATATTTCAACTGCTAGTAGGAGTGACAGAGACGTGGAAAGTATAAGGAGGGATAGTTCATGTGGTTGGCTCACAATTCATTCAGGTTTACATGTCACTAATAAATTTTACAAAATATAGTCCAACCACATTTCTTAGTAATAGCCTACTATTTTAGTTAGTATTTTTTAAGCAGCGTTTGCACGCATCGGTTTGAGAGTTTAGTTAAAAATTAATTTTAAGATTAGGTAATTATTTAAACGTAAAAATTTTTTTGATATTTTAATTAAAGTTAAAGGCAACATCGGAAATCCGATTTGCGTTACTTTGCACCACTGCAAAGTTGGTCATCTAGTTGTTTCAAACTCTCTATGTAAAATTGGTGATCTTCCTCAGGCAACGTTGTAGATTTTAACATATCCTGCACCAATCGTCTGTGGCGCAGACGGCCGATTCTTTTTCTGCCCCGCTTCTTCCTTCTTTGAGTCGTTGGCTTCTTCTAGCAATGGTGCATCTCTTTGCTCGACAGCAGCAGCACTTTCGAATGGTATCTCTTTATCTGGTTGACGGTCGGCCATGTATCACTTGATTGTACATAAGCGCACTTTTTGTTTTTTCGCGCCGGCAGTGGCAGCTGCTATATGGTGATTTGTTGCTTCTTTGGTTTTTTTTTTCAAATAGTGAAAAATGTGATTTAAACACTACGCATTACTCTTCATGTTTTCATTATATTTTTTCCGGTTTTCTTAAAAGTTTCTCTTGAAAATAATTCAAAAACCATTTGTTTGTTTTAATAAGAGTGCTTGATTCTGTTGACTGAATAATAATTCAAATTAGTGTGAATTTACATATTTAAATCGTTCTATTTGTATTTAAAACCAGTTTTAAAATTTTTTTAAATAAATAAGAGCTTTTTATATAATTGCAGAGGAAACAATAAAATTGTAAATCTTAAACTAAAAAGAATTTATTTTCTTGGCTTTAAGTCGGAGTACCGACTTGAACATACCTCGATCCACGTTTAAAGACAATTAAAGTATTATTGAATAAAATTGTAATTTTAATATTTATTTAATAATAAAATCTGGCATCGCCATAATAAGCTATCACTTACTAGCATATATGTTTGTATGTACTAATAATGTCCTACAATTCGCAACGTACAATTGGTCGTAGTTCAGTTGCTGACGAATTCCTAGCCTTTGCTCTTTACGCAGTTGCTCGCTATAAGATTGCTGTCTACTTATCAATATTATCGTTTGAAAATAATATAGCGCTGATTTGTCCGCTGATTTCTTCACAAGAACATATTCCTCAACGGAATATAGAGCGAATCTTCCGTATCCTTATCAGGTAAATAGATCTAATTGTATTTATAGTCCTTCGATCGCACACACCTGGCCCTGATGGAATACCTGGCTGTGAACTTAGTTTTTGTGCTGAGGCTTTGTGCGAGCCACCTCAAAAACTTTTTGTTGTCTGTTAAATCCTGTCATTTCCCATCTATATGAAAGGAGTCTTATAAAATTCCTTTTCATAAGAAATTGTCCGCTGTTCCTAAAGCTTTTGAAAAGATAATCATTATATCACCATTTCAGAATGGGTTTGAGAAACGTAGATCTGATTCGTGAATACCTGACAGACAGAAGTTCTCTTTAAGTCTTCATGTCCATCCATGTGACCTTGGGGGTGCTTCAGGGTAGTCATCTGGGACCATTCCTATTTAGGCTTTTTATTAACGATCTTACATCCGTTATAATTCATTCTCGTTTCCTTATGTATGCAGATGATGTAAAGTTTTGTCTCAGCTACAGAGACATTATATCTAATGTCTGACCTCCAAAACTTTCAGCCTTGGTGTCAACATAATTTATTCAACCTAAACACATCTAAATGCAAAGTCTTGACTTTTCCAGAAATATTCCTTAGTTGATTACGTACTTTTTTTATAATATTCCATTAACTAAACTAAATAAGATAATTGACTTGGAAGTAACAAATATGGGAAACCATAAATTGACTTTTAAGTCCCATATATCTACCACGTCGAAACGCCATGGGTGTTTTTGGATTTGGTAAAAGATAATCAAAGGAATTTGACGATCTATATATAACCCAGGTTCTTTACACCTCATTGGTCCGTCCAATTTTAGAATATGCATCTTGCGTATGGTCACCACAATGCGAATCACATCAAGCATATATAGAATCAGTTAAAAACAGTTTCTTCTTTTTCCTCTTCGTGGTCTGAACTGGGATCAGAATGTCATCTTGCCATCGTACTCTAGTAGACTTCTTTTACTTGGTTTTCCATCTTTTACTAATCATAGATTAATGCTTGGCGTCATATTCATGCACAAGCTCTTTAATGGGGATATAGACTCACCTGAGCTATTGACCCAAGTAAATTTAACAGTTCCTTATTGACCTACTAGAAACTATATACCTCTATCACTTCCACGTTGTGCGACTACAACATCAGTTCAGAGGTCTTTATTGCTGTACTAAAAAATTCTATCCCTTCGCATTTAACCCGTAACTAGTTATTGTTTCGCTTTTTCCTGTGTTGTGTGGATTGTCCCAGCGACTCGAGCCGTAAGTTCGATTTACACGGAAAAAAATTATCCTTGTTCGAAGAATATCTAGCAGGTCAGTTCTTAAAGCTCTACAAGAAGACCCAGACTGGTTAAAGCGTAAGAAGAATATAGAATGGGGGATAGAATCAATTCCCAAAGTTCCTTTTCCTGTGACAGCGCATTTGGGAATCCTTACAATTATTGTTTCGTTTCCTATTCTGCATCTATACTCCATAGAAAGGGACTGAAAAATAACAGAAATAAGCCTACTTTTGCCGACAGCAAACCTCCAATTCCAAAAGCTGATTTTCCTGTGGCAGCGCACAGGAGAATCTTTACAATTACTGTGTTGTTTCCTATTCTGCAACTTTACTCCATAGAAAGGGACTAAAAAACAACAGAAATAAGCTTAGCGACAGCAAAATTCAATTTTGATAAATAGAATTTAGATATAATTTCGGGAAATGCTAATACAACCAAATCTAATCAGTTTTCATTAACCCTGTTTTTATTTACCCTTCTAATCGCGTTCTTTCAATCACATTGTTTGCCATTATAATTTGTTATGCTAATTGTTAAACTCTTTACAATTTGTATACCCTTTGCAGAGGGTATTATAAAATTGGTCAGATGTTTGTAACGCATAGAAATATACGTTTCCGACCCTATAAATATTCTTGATCAGCATCAAATTAAATTTTAAGCTACATGGTTGAAACATGAAAAGTTAAGTTCCTTAATTGATGCTCCAGACCAAGTTTAAAAATTAGTCGGATCGGATAATTATCACCGGAGTTATTAATTAAAACGTGGAGGTACCTCGAGTAAAAGAAGCAATTTTCTTTGGCAGCGAAGAAACAAAAATAAATTCCAAGAAATCTGCCGTACAAACACAAAAGACCCTGAGTCAAATCCGCGCGGGGTCAAATAAGAATTATATAAAATTATTGTTTTTATACCCTGTACCCATAGGGTAAAAGGGTATATTAAAGTCGCTAAAATGTATGTAACAGGCAGAAGAAAGCGTTTCCGACCCCATAAAGTATATTCTTGATCACCATCAACAGCCGAGTCGATTGAGACATGTCCGTCTGTCCGTATGAACACCTAGATCTCGGAGACTACAAGAGCTAGAGGTACCAAATTTGGTGTGAACATCCGTCTTATGCCTAGGCAGTTCAAGTTTGTTTCAAATTTTAGCCACGCCCACTTCCGCCCCCGCAAATCAAAAAAAAAATTTTAAAACGAATAGAGCTGTATTAAAGATAACGAATTCTTATTTGGTGGACATAATTATATAGTCAAACTGTGCTAACTGGCCAAATTTCATATCGGACAATAAACATCAGAGATATAGCCATTTGCATTTTGTACTGGATTGCCAAGGCGGCAATGGCAAATAAGGAAGAACGAGATAGCATGCGTTCGCTGCTGCTTCATGTTAAAGAGAACTTCGTTTTTAATTGATTGCGATTTCGAGAATTTGAATTTGAAATTTTGTTTAGTGCCTATGCAAACTAAGATAGTTTAAAATTTTTGCCCCGCCCACTTCCGCCCCCGTAATTTAGAAAAAACGAATTACTAGAGCAGTTTTGAAGGAATCACATTCTTATTTGGCACATCTAATAATGTGGCCAAAATGCAAATTTAGTCGAAATCGGACATTAAATATAGGAGATATACGAATGTGCGTTTTGTACTGAACCAACAAGTGCGAGATTAGCTGTGCCAGGTGTGAGCGAGATAGCATGCATTCTATGAAAATTTTGAATTAAATTTAAGGAGATCTCGAGGGTGTTCGACTTTATTTAATATAACTAGTTGGTACAGGGTATACTCAATATGGGCAGGGAAAACTTGCTCGCTTCATTTTGTTATAGCATTTATTTTTAATTTGTACCCAAACACCCTATAAAAAAATTTGAACAAAATCAGATAACAATAAAGGTGCAGATTAATTAAATGTAATTCCCTCTATAATAAAACATGTGCAGAAACATTCACCATGCGGTGTGGTGAAAATTTGCGTTGTGTTCTTGCACAGAACGAAATTGAAAGAGCGAGATGCCAAGCGTTTGGTATGTTTGTCGAAATAGCTGAAGCACAGCAAACAGCTCGATGGCGTAGTAGTTAGAGATCCGTCGCACATTAGTCATAGGTGTTGGTTCGACTCCCTATTAGGGCGAACTACAGAAAATCTTTTTTGTTCGGTTTTTTTTATTTGCTAAAATATTTATGGCAATCATTTTAAAATTTTGTGCTTAAATAAAATAATTAAACAGTCTAAAACTGCAAGGGTATACAAACTTCGGCAGGACCAAAGTTACCTTCTTTAATATTTTAATATTAGAATGTAGTTAGAATGTATAGGTATGTAAAATAAATTAGTTATGTGGGTTTCTTGAATAGAAATTACATGTGGAGTATGCTTATTTATTAATACTTGCAGTTCACTGTAGTTGTTTGTTTAACCATTGATGTTCCATTGAACGATTTCAATCGACATTATGTGTTTGTTTTTTGTTTTGATGCAAGATGATTGTACATGTTTTTTGTTCAACTACAGCATGGGGATTAGTTTTTGTTATTGCTAAGAGCTGTCACTTTCGCTGTTGTTTTTGCGTCTGTATACCCTGTACCCATAGGGTAAAAGGGTATATTAAAGTCGCTAAAATGTATGTAACAGGCAGAAGGAAGCGTTTCCGACCCCATAAAGTATATATATTCTTGATCAGCATCAACAGCCGAGTCGATTGAGACTAGAGCTAGAGCTACCAAATTTTGTGTGAACATCCGTCTTATGCCCAGGCAGATCAAGTTTGTTTCAAATTTTAGCTACGCCCACTTCCGCCCCCGCAAATGTTTTTCTTTCTTCATCGTGGATAGACGTGTTTTTCTGTGCTCCTGCATAATTTCTTTTATTTCGGTTTTAAACTCACCGCGCCTGCCTAAAAATTCAGCTAATTATTTAACAATAACTATTGACATTATTCTGTCATTTAAATTTTTGTCATTGCGCTTTTTGTTTAATTAACTTTACAAAAGCAAAATCAAAGCATTGAACTTAATATTTGAAAAAAACAACAAAACTTTTTACAGCAGTGTTGTTGTTTTTGTTATTCTTTGCTCTTGCGTTTGTACTTTTTACCGCTTTAAAACCGCTCTCGCGCTCTCGCCAACGCATTGTTGTTGCATGTGCAGTGCTGTTGGTTCTCCCGCTCTCTTTTTTTTCTAATTTCTTTTATTCGCGCTCGCATCTATCTCTGTCTCGCGTACAAGTGATACGTGTATTTGTGTAGTGCTTAGTTCTCTTAGTTCTTGCACTAATTTTCTCTGTGAGTTTGACCCCAGTGTCGAATTTGCTTAACAAATCTGAGTGAGTTTTTTCTTTGGCCTTTTTGATATTTAATTTTTTTTATAAATTTTTGAGTATTAATTGAATTAAAAAATGTCTGTCTGCTCAAGCAAAAAGTGTTTGAACCCCCCTTCACCCCATAACGTATTTCTTTCCTGTTGGCTGTGTGACAACGTCATGCACGTTAAATGTGCTGGCTACACAGCCAGGGTAAAGGATTGTTTGGAGCAAAAAGGGGGGCTCAAATGGGGTTGTGACTCATGCCGTGAGGTTGAGATTGAAATGAGGGTGTTTATGAGGCAAACCAGGGATAGATTGAAGAAATTGTCATCTGGTTTTCGTAAACTCTACGATGAGTTCAATGCTGTGGAGAGCGAATTTAGCAGCTATAAGCTGTTAAATGAGTCTCCAAAGCGCAAGAAAACCAGTATGCGCAATCTGTCCTTGCATTTGCCTGTGCCCAATCCCGTCTCGGCCGTAGCTCCACAAACTCCTTCACTGCTCACTGTGACAAATCCTCCGCAGCTTATTTCGTTTACCACCCCCATTTCTCAAGGTGGTCGCAAGGAAGAGGCTATCTCCGTTTCTCCAGGAAATGGTCTCTCTTTGCAGACGAACAAAGCTGTAGTATCCGAAAAGTCCGGGTATCCAACTTGAAAAATGTCAAATCCAGATATTATAAAAAATACAAGAAATCGGGACGTTCTTCAGACTTTGCTCTTTACGCAGTTGCTCGCTCCAATTTTATGTTGCTTAACAAGCACTGCTATAATAATTACCTCAAGCGTTGTAAGCTTGAGTTTTCCCGTGATCCTAAACAGTTTTATAGTTTTGTGAATTCTAAACGTAAGATGGATGTCCACCCATCAATATTATCGTTTGGAAATAATATAGCGGACTCTGATCAAGCGATTGCTGATTTGTTTGCTGATTTCTTCACAACAACATATTCCTCAACGGAATACCGAGCGAATATTTTGTATCCTTATCAGATAAAAAGGTCTAATTGTATTTGTAGTCCTTCGATCGATGAAAGTTCGCTTATTAGCGTGCTTAATTTAGTAAAACCTGTGTACACACCTGGTCCTGATGGAATACCTGGTTGTGTACTCAGATTTTGTGCTGAGGCTCTATGTAAGCCACTTCAAAAACTTTTTTCGTTGTCCGTTAAATCTTGTCATTTTCCGTCTATATGGAAGGAATCTTATATAATTCCTCTTCATAAAAATGGTAAAAAGTCCGAAGCATCCAATTATAGGGGTATTTCTAAATTGTCCGCTATTCCTAAAGCATTTGAAAAGTTAATCACTTCTCAATTGCAGCATTTTTGTAGATCTATTATTTCACCATCTCAACATGGGTTTGTGAAACGTAGATCTACTACCACTAACCTATTAGAATTTACATCTTTAACGATCGAAGGATTTAGGAATGCAAGACAGACTGATGTCATTTATACTGATTTCAGCAAGGCTTTTGATTCTGTTAATCATACACTTCTTCTTTTAAAATTAAACGAAATTGGCTTCCCAAGCCCTTTAATTTGTTGGATTCGTGAATACCTGACAGACAGAACACAGAAAGTTCTCTTCAAGTCTTCAAGTTCAAGGACCATCCAAGTAACTTCGGGGGTGCCTCAGGGTAGTCATCTGGGACCACTGCTATTCACCCTTTTTATTAACGATCTTCCATCCGTTATAATACATTCTCGTGTCCTCATGTATGCAGATGATGTAAAGCTTTGTCTCAGCTACAGAGATATTATATCACCTTCACGGTTGCAGTCTGACCTCCAAAACTTTCAATCTTGGTGTCGACACAATTTATTAAACCTAAACACATCTAAATGCAAGGTCATGACTTTTTTCAGAAACACTCCTCAGTTAATTACCTACTTTCTTAATAACGTTCCATTAACCAGACTTAATGAGATGATTGACTTGGGAGTACTTATGGACCATAAATTGACTTTTAAGTCCCATATAAGCACTACTGTCGGAAAAGCCATGGGTGTTCTTGGATTTGTTAAAAGATGGTCAAAGGAATTTGACGATCCATATACAACCAAGGTTCTTTACACCTCATTGGTTCGTCCAATTTTAGAATATGCAACCTGCATATGGTCACCCCAATACGATTCACATAAAGCAAGAATAGAATCAGTTCAAAAACAGTTCCTTCTCTTTGCTCTTCGTGGTCTGAACTGGGATCGTAATATCAACTTGCCTTCGTACTCTAGTAGACTTCTTTTACTTGACCTTCCTTCCCTTTCTAATCGTAGATTAATGCTTGGCGTCATATTTATGCACAAGCTCCTTAACGGGGATATAGACTCTCCCGAGCTATTGAACCGAGTAAAACTAACCGTTCCTTGTAGACCTACTAGAAACTATATTCCTCTAACACTTCCACGATGTACTACTAACTACCTTATGTATGAACCTTTTCGAGTACTTTGTTCTGATTATAATCGTCTTTATCATGTAATCAGTTCAGATCTCTCGATTCCTTTACTAAAAACTTCTATCCTTTCCTATCTAGCACGTAACTAGCTTTAGTGTCGTTTTTTGTCTGTGTTTTGTGAATTGTCCCCGCGACTCGAGCCGTGCGTTATGCGGCTTGCGCCCCTCGGTCGGTTGGGCGGGAGGTGTGGGCAATTAGTGCTCCCGTTGGGATTCGCGCGTAAAAAAAAATGAAAAAAAAATTTTTAAAACGAATTTACTCGAGCTGTATTAAAGATATCGTATTCTTATTTGGCAGACCTAATTATATAGCCAAACTGCACTAACTGGTCAAGGCGACATTGGCTGGCAAGAGTGAGCGAGATAGCATGCGGTAGCTGTTGATGCATGTTATAAGGAATTTTGAATTAAGTTGATGCCGATCTGGATTTAATATAAGTTGGTACAGGGTATACTCAATGTCGGCAGGGACGACTTGCTTGCTTCATTTTTTTTAAGGTTTTTATCGTGTTGGACTTTTTGGGCTTAAGGTTAGTTGCCAGAGTTATTTTTATTTTGGGGGAGATGCGTATTTTGAAATCTTTGGATTGTTCGCATGCTAGGACTTTCGTATTGGATGGTTTATTCGTAGTAGTGATTGGTGGGTAAGGATTTTGGGGCATTTGTAGAGTTGGGTGTGAGGGTTGTTGCATTGGGTGGGTATGTTGGCTGAAGTGTTTTGTTGTTATTCGTTGATGTTCCTGAAGCGATGTGTTGAGAGTCTGTTGTATGATTTGATGAGGTAGGGCTGAAAGGTGCTGTGGCATAGCTGTTTCTTAGTTGTTGCGTGTGCCGGGTGTGGTATATGGTAAGGGCTGTTTTATGTTCAACTTTTTGTGTTGTTTTTATTGCTACAAGTTCCTGTTGCTTTTGATGCTGGGCATTTTTGATCTAGTGGGCTGTTTGTAGTCGACTTTAAGGTTGTTTATGCAGTTTTTGCCACATATTTCGTTGGTGCAGCACCCGTTTTTCTCGGTATGTGTTTTTGTGGAGCAGTTTTTGCAAATGTCATCAGGGTTTTTGCAGATCGTCGTTGGGTGACCAAAACGGAGGTGATTTCTGCATCTTAGAGGTATTGGAATGTACCCTTTTATAACCAATTTTTATGGACTCAGGATTTCAGCTATGTTTTGTGGTTTTAATTGCGTAATTCGTTGCTAAAAATTACTCCTTTGGAAAGGTTAAGATGTTTCTGTTCTGAGATTGTCACTTCCATGTCTGGCATATATTTAGTTTGAGTAGACTTATTGTCTGCGTGTTGTTTTTTGTTTTAGCTAGCAAAAAACCTGCTCGAGTTTTTTCCCATTGTTCGACTTGTCTTCCGCATGTGTAGTCTATGGTTTTTTTAAGGGGTTATAACTACTTGTAATTTTTAAAAAAATTAAAAATTTTTTTTTTGCATATTTTGAATAAACATATATCTAAAAATGTTGTGTGAAAATTTCACATCGATCTGGCGATTAGTTTCAAAAAAAATAAGCTTATGTGTATAGACCTCTTCTCGCGTTTTACCTTAGATTTAACGGTTCCCAAAACTTTAACTGCGTTTTTCTCGAAACTATGTTTTCAAAGTCGGTGAGCAAGATTTCTCGGAATCGGCTTAACCGATTGGTTTGAAACTTTCAGACGATATTCTTAGATATTTTTGCCAGGTAATAATCGAAGAAAAAAGGATTCTGAAAATTATTTCGATTTTTTAAGCCACCTCAAAGTCAAAAAATTTTCGAATAAAACCATTTTTTTTTTTAGAAGCCGCCATTTTGTTAAAAATCAAAAGTTTGACTAATCCTTCAATCATTACCTGTATTTATCTATTCTCGTTACAAATCTTTCGGATTTTTGCACTTCGGATAGTCAGGACCAGAGATATCCTGCTCACCGCATGACACCTTTTTTCGGAGGACCTCCAGGAGATGTCCTGCAGCAGCTACGCGTGCCAATATTTTTTGAAAACATAACATATTCTAAAATTTCATTGAATTCTCTATATAATCCTTTCTTTTCTGTTTTCATTCAACAAACAGCATCGTCATAAAAAATTTTCAAAAAAGCACGATTTTTTGGACTTACAAGTAGACGTAACCCCTTAATAAGGAATGGTTTTCCATCTTTTCTAGTTATCATAATATATTTAGGGTTATCTGTATTTGAATATTTGTTGTAATTTAATGTTGTTGTGGGTCGGTAAATGTCAGAAGACTGAGTGAGAGACAACAGTATTTATTCTTTGTTTTCCATTGATTATGTGTAGTGGTGGAGAAATTTAAATTTAATTATTCAGGGGAGACATCTTCCTTTAAAATCAGTGTTCCCGTTTTGCTTTTGGCCGGATCACATTCTAGTATTCCACAGCTTTTGTTGGTACGGTCGGTTATCCATATTCATCCATATTGTAAATGCGTTGCGGTTCAAAGTTGGTTGATAAATGTCAAAAAACGGGTGGTTCATAATTCCCCAAGAAAATCACAGTTCCCCGAACCCTCACTTTTACAAAATGCAAAAAACAAGAACAAATACATGCAAAATTCCGTTATAATTTTGAAAGCAATAAAAGGACATACACGGAGTGTAAATTATACATCGAGAGCATTAAATTTTTATTTGTTAATAAAACAAAGTAACAATGCCGGTGCGCAATTATAGGGTATCATACGACGAGTCAATAACAGTCGTTTGCACCAGTCATAATTCACTGGGAAGAAAAGTGGCGCTGGTTCACGATTCCCCTTGGCTCAAAATACCCCACTTTCCGCTATTTTTTATTAACAACATATTTTTTAAGTTTGTGAACCCAACTGTGATAAAAAATATGGCAAATTGCTTGTTTTTGGGACGCTTGAACACAAAGTCATATCCTAGATTTAGGTTCATATAAATCAGAATCGAATGCCCACGAAAAAAATTCGTTTCGAGAAAAACGCGTTTGAAGTAAAATAAGAGCTACGGTTCAGAACTGAGGGGCGGTCACCTTAGTACTTAAACATCGGAAATAATGAGAGTTTAGCTTTAAAAATTTTACTAAATATTCTGACTGGGGATATGTACTCAGATTTTGCGCCGAGGCAATATGTAAGTCAGTTCGAAAACTTTTTTTATTGTCTGTTGAATTTTTAACATTTTTTTTGGAGAAATCTTATATAGTTCTTCTCTGTAAAAATAGCAACATATCTGATATATGCACAAGCTCCTTAATGAGCATGTAGACTTAGCCGAGATATTGAACTCAGTGAATTAAACAGCGCCTTGTAGACCTACTAGAAAATATGTATATACCTCTATAACTTTCACGATGTGCGACTTACTACTTACTGCATGAAACTTTTCGAGTTCTTTGTTCTGATTATAATTGTTTTTATCATATAAACAGTTCAGAGCTCCTCCTATATTTTGCTCTTAACTATTGTGGAACAGGGTTCCTATTGCCAGGAATAAATACACGTAGTCCCGTTTATTTTTTAGTTCAATAGTTAAATTTATTGAAACATTTATTGAAACAAACAGAATGTTTAATATGGTATTGTGCTAATCAAATTTACACCGTATTGTGTCGTTGTACTTGTCTTTAATTATTTCGTCGCTAATCGTCACTTTTTCGTCTTTACTTATTGCGGTCGACATGTCGTTCGTCTTTCTCTTATCTCTTCTAGCTTGCCACATCGTCATCTCTTAAGACAGGGCTGGCTATCTACTGTTAGCTTATCATTCGACATCATCTTCATATGGTATCCAATACTTCAGGTGCTCAGGTGCTAATCTTCTTTGGACCCTCAGTGGTCGTTTTATCTTTCTTTACGTCATACGTGTTATTAGGTTTGATTGCTATAACCGTGTAAGGACCAAGATACTTCGGCTTCAGTTTAAGTCCTCCGCCTAGCTGAGTTCGTTTTATAGCAACTATAACGCCTATATTGTAGATCGATGCCGATTCTCAAGTTGTACCTTTTCCGGTTTTCGTCTTGGATATCTAGGATGTGTTGTTTGGCCTGCTTTCGTAATTCATCTCTTTCGTCGTTAATACTTTGAATTAATTTTTGCGTCGTATTTTGTGTGCATCTTTGCTCCTGTAAGTAGTTCGAATGGTGTCGTCTTGATACTTCTGCAAAATGTCGACTTGATTGTTTGTTGCACCGTGCCAACAAATTTATACCATTTGCTTTGGTCGTTAAATTAAAGTTTTGATAGGACTGTTATGATCGTCGTATTTAATCGTTCAATTTGTCCATTAGCTCGTGATAATCCTATTCTTACTAAATGATGTTTTATGTCTTCCCGCTTGAATTCTTGTGATGTGATGCAGAACTGTCAGATATGATTTGTTTCGGGTTTCCGAATACGTTGCTTTGCTCTCCTATTCGTGAAATAACTTCTTTAGGCGACTTCGCACAGTTTGGCCTCTGCCCGGATAGCTGACCAAAAATAATTTTTTTCACCATCGCGTTAAGCAAAAGTGAATAATGAAATCGACAGAAAATACTTTAGAAGTTATGGATCCAAAATATTTTTGAAATCCGAAGAGAATTTTGGATGCTACATCATCTCAAAGTGGAGACATTTTTTATGTATGAAAAAAAATAACAATTTTTACAAAAACTTGGAACTTTGAAACTTAATATTGGCCGAATTGAAGAACTAATCTTGAATATTTGTACTTTATTCGAAAAGTAGATCAATTTTTAGTGATTTTTTGAAAAAAAAAAAACAATGAAATTTAAAATACTTAGTACATTGGAGACGTTTCAAAAACACGGTAAATTTTCGCATTTTTCCAACTTTAGTAGAGTGGAATCAAAAGAGATTCACGGAGATTCACAATATATTTATATACACGTGATAGAGGGAACATTCACCTATCAGACCTATATAGAGTAGTCTTGCGTTTTTTTGCGCAAATTTATCAATAAGCCAAAGAACTAATGCAAACTCGTGTTAAAAACGCATTCCAGGTACAAGGAAAAAGAAGAGCGTATGCAAATTTCTCAAACTGTTATTTGATATTTACATATTTATAATGTAACAAACTCATTGGAAAGCATAAAAAATAAGTCAAACCTACTTTAGATGTTAATAGCTTAAGAAAAAAATGTAATTTTACAAAAAAAAAATAATTGATCGGATTGTTTCTATCGCAGCTATAGCATATAGTCAATCGATTTTTCTGAAACTTAGAAGAGACATTTTTATATGTACTAAACTTTCAAATAGAAAATTTCGGGACAATCAAGTTATTGCTCTTAAAAGTATATTTTTGACCAATCGTTCCTATGGGAGCTATATGATATAGTTAACCGATTCTGATGAAACTTAGTAAATATGTTACAAAGGGTTTTAAACTAATAGAATACAAATTTCATAGTATTCGGTTGAAAAACAAAAAAGGTTTTGGAAGCTCAACTTTATTCTCGACCTATCATTCCTATGGGGGCTATAAGATATAGTCAACCGATTCTGATGAAACTTGGTTTGTATGTTGGAAAGTATATTAGATTAATAGAATTCAAATATTGTAATATTCGATTGAAACACAACAAAGTTATGGAAGCTTAATTTTATTCTCGACCTATCGTTCCTATGGGAGCTATATGACAAAGTTATCCGATCAGGATGATTTCGAGATATACAATGCCTGTAGCAAAAAGAAGCCTATGTGTTAAATTTCAGCTCTGTAGCATTAAGGGTTTTGGAGAAGACAAAAATTAATATACCCTTGCACAAAAATCTAATTTAATCATCAAAATATTAATAATAAAGATCATTGGTGAGAAAAGCGTATTTTAAGTGAATTTTAAGGGTAAAATATGCCTAGAAATATTTTTCAACTTTAACCTTTAAACTTTGCACTGACAATTTTATAATTTTCCAGCAACAATAAACTATTTTGAAACCATAATAACATTTGCTATAATTTATTAGTATTTTTTAAATGGTCTTTAAATTATTTATTTTTATTTTCTGGTTCTAACCGATTTTTATATTTTAGAAATATATGTTTCCGACCCCATAAAGTATATATGTATATTCTTGATCAGCATCAATAGCCAAGTCGATCTAGCCCTGTCCGTCTGTCTGTTTAATAATCTATTCTCCAGCAGCAACGCAACAATGCGTACTTCTCAGTAGTGTCTCCAACTACTACAACAACAACAAGCGCTGAATCCAAAAGTGCAAGTACGAGCAAATTACTGACACCAACGAGCAACAATTTGTCTTGGAGCGCCCAATGCGCTTCACCCTCAAATTCGCTTACACCTTAAGTGTTAATTGGGTCATTGGGTTCCAACAACAACTGTAACAGCTGCAAGGTCTGCAACAACTTCGATCGCCGTCCGACAGACTACTTCAACAAAATCTGCTCAAACAGTGACGTTAAATCCGAACTCATCTGTTCAGACTGGTATGGACAGATATATTAACATAAACAAGCGAAAGCTTAGCTTAGAAAATATGTATATACCTCTATAACTTTCACGATGTGCGACTTACTACTTACTGCATGAAACTTTTCGAGTTCTTTGTTCTGATTATAATTGTTTTTATCATATAAACAGTTCAGAGCTCCTCTTATATTTTGCTCCTAACGTAGTCCCGTTTATTTTTTAGTTCAATAGTTAAATTTATTGAAACATTTATTGAAACAAACAGAATGTTTAATATGGTATTGTGCTAATCAAATTTACACCGTATTGTGTCGTTGTACTTGTCTTTAATTATTTCGTCGCTAATCGTCACTTTTTCGTCTTTACTTATTGCGGTCGACATGTCGTTCGTCTTCCTCTTATCTCTTCTAGCTTGCCACATCGTCATCTCTTAAGCCAGGGCTGGCTATCTACTGTTGGCTTATCATTCCCACAAATCGTCCATCCTACACTAAATATGCCCCAAATGCGTCGACATCATCTTCATATGGTATCCAATACTTCAGGTGCTCAGGTGCTAATCTTCTTTGGACCCTCAGTGGTCGTTTTATCTTTCTTTACGTCATACGTGTTATTAGGTTTGATTGCTATAACCGTGTAAGGACCAAGATACTTCGGCTTCAGTTTAAGTCCTCCGCCTAGCTGAGTTCGTTTTATAGCAACTATAACGCCTATATTGTAGATCGATGCCGATTCTCAAGTTGTACTTTTTCCGGTTTTCGTCTTGGATATCTAGGATGTGTTGTTTAGCCTGCTTTCGTAATTCATCTCTTTCGTCGTTAATACTTTGAATTAATTTTTGCGTCGTATTTTGTGTGCATCTTTGCTCCTGTAAGTAGTTCGAATGGTGTTGTCTTGATACTTCTGCAAAATGTCGACTTGATTGTTTGTTGCACCGTGCCAACAAATTTATACCATTTGCTTTGGTCGTTAAATGAAAGTTTTGATAGGACTGTTATGATCGTCGTATTTAATCGTTCAATTTGTCCATTAGCTCGTGATAATCCTATTCTTACTAAATGATGTTTTATGTCTTCCCGCTTGAATTCTTGTGATGTGATGCAGAACTGTCAGATATGATTTGTTTCGGGTTTCCGAATACGTTGCTTTGCTCTCCTATTCGTGAAATAACTTCTTTAGGCGACTTCGCACAGTTTGGCCTCTGCCCGGATAGCTGACCAAAAATAATTTTTTTCACCATCGCGTTAAGCAAAAGTGAATAATGAAATCGACAGAAAATACTTTAGAAGTTATGGATCCAAAATATTTTTGAAATCCGAAGAGAATTTTGGATGCTACATCATCTCAAAGTGGAGACATTTTTCATGTATGAAAAAAATTAACAATTTTTACAAAAACTTGGAACTTTGAAACTTAATATTGGCCGAATTGAAGAACTAATCTTGAATATTTGTACTTTATTCGAAAAGTAGATCAATTTTTAGTGATTTTTTGAAAAAAAAAAAAACAATGAAATTTAAAATACTTAGTACATTGGAGACGTTTCAAAAACACGGTAAATTTTCGCATTTTTCCAACTTTAGTAGAGTGGAATCAAAAGAGATTCACGGAGATTCACAATATATTTATATACACGTGATAGAGGGAACATTCACCTATCAGACCTATATAGAGTAGTCTTGCGTTTTTTTGCGCAAATTTATCAATAAGCCAAAGAACTAATGCAAACTCGTGTTAAAAACGCATTCCAGGTACAAGGAAAAAGAAGAGCGTATGCAAATTTCTCAAACTGTTATTTGATATTTACATATTTATAATGTAACAAACTCATTGGAAAGCATAAAAAATAAGTCAAACCTACTTTAGATGTTAATAGCTTAAGAAAAAAATGTAATTTTACAAAAAAAAAATAATTGATCGGATTGTTTCTATCGCAGCTATAGCATATAGTCAATCGATTTTTCTGAAACTTAGAAGAGACATTTTTATATGTACTAAACTTTCAAATAGAAAATTTCGGGACAATCAAGTTATTGCTCTTAAAAGTATATTTTTGACCAATCGTTCCTATGGGAGCTATATGATATAGTTAACCGATTCTGATGAAACTTAGTAAATATGTTACAAAGGGTTTTAAACTAATAGAATACAAATTTCGTAGTATTCGATTGAAAAACAAAAAAGGTTTTGGAAGCTCAACTTTATTCTCGACCTATCATTCCTATGGGGGCTATAAGATATAGTCAACCGATTCTGATGAAACTTGGTTTGTATGTTGGAAAGTATATTAGATTAATAGAATTCAAATATTGTAATATTCGATTGAAACACAACAAAGTTATGGAAGCTTAATTTTATTCTCGACCTATCGTTCCTATGGGAGCTATATGTCAAAGTTATCCGATCAGGATGATTTCGAGATATACAATGCCTGTAGCAAAAAGAAGCCTATGTATTAAATTTCAGCTCTGTAGCATTAAGGGTTTTGGAGGAGACAAAAATTTATATACCCTTGCACAAAAATCTAATTTAATCATCAAAATATTAATAATAAAGATCATTGGTGAGAAAAGCGTATTTTAAGTGAATTTTATGGGTAAAATATGCCTAGAAATATTTTTCAACTTTAACCTTTAAACTTTGCACTGACAATTTTATAATTTTCCAGCAACAATAAACTATTTTGAAACCATAATAACATATGCTATAATTTATTAGTATTTTTTAAATGGTCTTTAAATTATTTATTTTTATTTTCTGGTTCTAACCGATTTTTATATTTTAGAAATATATGTTTCCGACCCCATAAAGTATATGTATATTCTTGATCAGCATCAATAGCCAAGTCGATCTAGCCTTGTCCGTCTGTCTGTTTAATAATCTATTCTCCAGCAGCAACGCAACAATGCGTACTTCTCAGTAGTGTCTCCAACTACTACAACAACAACAAGCGCTGAATCCAAAAGTGCAAGTACGAGCAAATTACTGACACCAACGAGCAACAATTTGTCTTGGAGCGCCCAATGCGCTTCACCCTCAAATTCGCTTACACCTTAAGTGTTAATTGGGTCATTGGGTTCCAACAACAACTGTAACAGCTGCAAGGTCTGCAACAACTTCGATCGCCGTCCGACAGACTACCTCAACAAAATCTGCTCAAACAGTGACGTTAAATCCGAACTCATCTGTTCAGACTGGTATGGACAGATATATTAACATAAACAAGCGAAAGCTTAGCGCTCAACCAAAAAAAGTCGGTAACACATCGAAAATGAACAACAACTATATGGTTCAACTCAAATATTTGGAAGGCAATAGATTCCAATAAATGGCAAATCAGCCGGAATCTCAAGAAGGAGTCTTATCCGTGGTGCCAACTGCACTTCTTTGGTGCCAAAATTGGTAGCCCTAATTGGTCAAAACAAATTTTATGTGACTGAACTCAACAGGGAGAATATAAAAGTGACCAAAGTCCAAACAAAAAGCGAACAGATCTATCGTAATATTGAGAAGTACTTCAGAACGGAGGAAGTAAACTTCTACACATTTCAACTAAAGAGCGCCAAAGATCTTCAAGCCGTGATTAAAGGCTTTGAGGTAAAGTACGTCTCAAATATACTGAACAAAAACAAAGTGCAACAACCTCTGTTTGAAGTGGAACTACAGCCCGATGCTCGAACATTAAAAACCAACACAGTGCATCCTATCTAAAACCTGCAATTACTGCTACATCGCAAAATGACTATCGAGGAGCCTCACAAGAGCACATACCCTCTATTATGCACTTTGCCCAGTTTGCATTGGATGTGAGCAAATTCAACACGCCTGTTCTGTTCCGACAATAAAACAAATGCCAATACAAGGAAAGAAGTGGAAATCACACCGTCTCAATGCGAAGAAATCTACGGCTCATATTTGGGGTCCGACACTTATTCCTTCGCAAACCACACCGGGTATATTCTGCTCAAGAGCTGTAAGGTCCTCAGCAACTTCAACAACTACCCCAGGAGTAACATTTGCAAGTATAATGCGCAACGGAAATTCGCATCCCACTCCAACGGTAGATCCCGTTATTATATAAACAACTTTAATTAGTGTCCACACCACTGGCCAACAGATCCTCGCAAGCTCCCAGATCTAATAGATTTTGCAGTCACCAGGGGAATTACGCACAACTTAATAACGGCAGAGTCACAAGCAGAATTGTCATCAGAGGACTCGCAAATCGTCACAAGTCCGACTAATTGAGCTATTTGTAACAGATAAAAGACGACTCAGGTGAGAATGGCGAATGTCTCGACCTAAAGCTTTCCGAATTATAGCAAATGCTACGAAAATTCCAAGCAGAGGAAATTTCTGCAATTATTAAAAACTATCTTAACCCAAGGAGATCGCCCGGCCAAAACAAAATAACCCCGAAAATTATCCGTGAACTTCCGATCTGTGCCGTGCAATATATCTGAAAACTCTTCAACGCTATAGTAAAAACTGGTCACAATAATAATGATCCCAAAACCCGGAAAGGACAAAACACAGCCACCATCGTACAGACCCATCAGTACTTGACAATAAACTCTCAAAACTATTTGAAAAGGTCCTACAACTCCGTATAAACACAATCCTCTCACCCCAAAGCCTAATCCCATAGCATCAGTTTGGTTTTCGTAAAAAGCATGGCTCAATTGAGCAAGTCAACCGTATCACCTCAGAGATCCGCACAAAAGAAAAAAAGAATAAAAGAATAAAAAGAATATTACACTGTAATTTTTCTCGACGTCGCCCAAGCCTTCGATCGAGTCTGGCTTGACGGCATAATATAAAAAATAAAAGCGACGCTCCCACAATACAAACACAAGATAATGGAATCATACCTATCCAACAGAAAATTCGTCGTACGATGTAATAGCTTCACCTTTGATGACTTCGAATCAAAAACAGGAGTACCCAAGGCAGCGTGCTGGGTTCAACACTTTATCTTTTCTCAAGCCGATATAAGTTACACTTTTTTTATATGCTTTCTTATGATTTTGTCGAATTATATATTTTTAATTGCTAAATAGTAGTTTGCAAGGGTATACAAACTTCGGCACGGCCGAAGTTAGCCCTTCCTTTTAGTTTTTTTTAATTTTCAACGGGGTTTGAAAAAGATACATAAACTTTGTTCTTGCACCGATCGAAATTGAAAGAGCGAGATGCCCTGCGTTTGCTATATATGTATGTTGAAATATCTCGAGTAACTGGAGTCAGGTTGGTGGTGTAAAAGGCAGAGATCAGTCAAAATGGCAAAAATTTTTTTGCGTTTGTTTTTTTTTCGTACAAAATGTAATGCAATTTATACAAAATAATTTTACAGTCTGAATCTGCAATGGTATACAAACTTCGGTAAGGCTGAATTAAACTCATAATTAAAATAACTCGTATGTTGGTGTTATCTTGATTATTTTATATATAATAGTGAACTGATTTTAAATATGTACCCAAAGTATAAATAATATGAGTTGTTAGTTACAAGTATACTGAGCTCGTTGTTTATTGGTTCTCTTTGTCTCTTTTTCTGTTAGTTGCCAATATTTGGTTAATGCAACAGATGAATCAAAAAATAATGTGTTTAGTATATCATAAGAAACAAAACTTGATTTTGTAGGTTGCAACACAACTTACTAGTTTGTTTGTATGTTTATTACTGCTTTCGGCAAATTCACTTGATTCGAAAAAATTTAATATTCATGCGTAATAAAGTACAATTTGACAGAAATACAAAAATTTGATTTCTCATCTGCAACTATATTAAATATTATCTTTCATAATTTTTGTATCGTTTTTTTTTTAGGATGGAAAAATTTCAAACCAAGAGTTCAAGGATGCCGTAAAAAAAACTTGTGTGGGAAAGAAATATGAAGAATTTCCTCAGGTAAGAATTACATCCGGAATTACATTATTTGTCGTTTATGGTCAAAACGTTTTGTAGTAATTTTTGACATTTGGGATTATCCAGAAGTGACTTAAACAGCCACTTTTTTTCATAGAAATCGATTTTAGTTTTAATTGAAGTTTTAAACCCAAACATCAACTTCAACAACGTCATAATTTGAAATTCCTTAAATAATTCTGCGCCAAAATATGTACATGTATAAAATATAATAGATACATACATATCTTTGAATAAACAATAAAATTAAACACAGGTATATAGCATCCGTTCGCTGCTGCGGCGTGTTTAAGAATTTTTTTTTATGAAATTGATTGCTTCTTCGAGGGTGTTTGACTTTATTTAATATAATAACTATTTGGTACAGGGTATATTGAATCCAGTACAAGAATAAGATTAAATGATGTTATATTTTTATTACGCGCAGGATAAACTTGGGTTAAGTCTAACTAAGAACAGCAGTACGAAAGTCTCAGAATGCCTGGCAAATAAAAGTATCCAAGAACGAATTTTAAGCCTGATTCAGCCTTACAAACATAATTTCATATAAAATGCAGGACATAATTTTTTAAGTGTATGAATTTTATGTATACAATGTATATTTTAATTGATTTGAAAGTACCAATAATAAATACATCATCGTTTTTTGCACATTATAAAAGGTGGTATTGACCGACTCAACAACATTTATTGTTAGAAAATTGTGTCAAAAAAGCAAAATTTCTGGTCAATGGGTGTCTTAAAAAAAAAAAAAAAAAAATGAAGCAAGGAAGTAGTCCCTACCAACATTGACTATATCTTCTACCACCCAGTTATATTAAATAAAGTCAAACACCCTCGAAAAAGCCAACAATTTGAAACAAATTTTTAATTGGTATTTCAGTAAATATTACTTAAATTTGGTCAGTTGGTGGCTATATAAATAGGTGTGCCAATGAGGGATAGAATATCTTTAATACAGCTTTTTTTTAACGCGCGAATTACAACGCGAGTACTAATTAACCACATCTCCCGCCCTACCGACCGAGGGCGCAAGCCGTATAAAGCACGACTCGAGTCGCATGGACAATCCACAAAAAAAAAGACAAAAGCGAAACTAAAACTTGTTACGAGCTAAAAGTAAAAGGATAGAAGTTTTTAGTAAAGGAATAGAGAGCTCTGAACTGATTACATGATAAAGACGATTATAATCAGAACAAAGAACTCGAAAAGGTTCATGCATTAGATAGTTAGTAGTATATAATATAGTTTCTAAAAGGTCTACAAGGAACTGTTAGTTTTACTCGGTTCAATAGCTCGGGAGAGTCTATATCCCCATTAAGGATCTTGTGCATAAATATGACGCCAAGCATTAATCTACGGTTAGTGAGGGAAGGAAGGTCGAGTAAAAGACGTCTACTAGAGTACGAAGGCAAGATGACATTACGATACCAGTTTAGACCACGAAGTGCAAAGAGAAGGAACTGTTTTTGAATAAATTCTATTCTTGCTTTCTGTGAATCGTATTGGGGTGACCATATGCAGGATGCATATTCCAAAATTGGACGAACCAATGAGGTGAAAGAACTTTGGTAGTATAAGGATCGTCAAATTCCTTTGACCATCTTTTAACAAACCCAAGGACACCCATGGGTTTTCCGACAGTAGTGCTTATATGGGACTTAAAAGTCAATTTATGGTCCATAAGTACTCCCAAGTCAATCATCTCATTAAGTCTGGTTAATGGAACGTTATTTCTTAATACTTTCTTAAGTAGGTAATCAACTGAGGAGTATTTCTGAAAAAAGTCATGACCTTTTATTTAGATGTGTTTAGGTTTATTAAGTTGAGTTGACACCAAGACTGAGGGCTTAGGAGCTCAGACTTCAACCGAGAAGGAGATATAATGTCTCTGTAGCTGAGATAAAGCTTTACATCATCTGCACACATGAGGACACGAGAATGTGTTATAACGAATGGAAGATCGTTAATAAAAAGGGTAAATAGCAATGGTCCCATATAACTACCCTACTTCTTATTTGATAGGGATACGACAGATTCGCTCGGTATTCCGTTAAATATCTTGTTGAATATCTTGTTGTAAAGAAATCAGCGAATAAATCAGCAATCGCTTGATCACAATCCGCTTTATTATTTTCAAACGATAATATTGATGGGTGGACAACCATCTTACGTTTAGAATTCACAAAGCTATAAAACTTTTTAAGATCACGGGAAAACTCTAGCTCGAGGCGTTATTAAGAGTTATTTGAAAGTGGGCGTGGCAATTAAATGGATATTCATACCAAATTTGTTTGCTTTAGCTCTTATAGTCTCTGAGATCTAGGTGTTCATCCGAGCAGACGGACGGAAAGGCGAAGATGTCTTAATCGACTTGGCTTTTGATGCTGATCAAGAGACTAACCTAATGTTTTTCCGGATTCCTGCGCATTTGGGGCTGAGTTAATTTTAGTAGTGTTTCCGACTACCACAACAACAACAAGCGCTGAAGCCGAAAGTGCAAGCATGAGCAAATTAGCTACACCAACCAACAATTCAATCTGAAATTTCCTTACACCTTAAGTGTTAATTGGGTCAACAATAATAATCTACTGCTCCAACAACAATGAAACAGCCGCAACGTAAAGCAATAGACTGGAGTCTGTAATTGGAATTACTGTCAAATCAGCAAATATCAATTTCAACACATATCTAATTAAAAGCGCCAAAACTCTTCAAGCCGTGGTTAAAAGTATTAAACCAATAGTTCCGTCACAGGTGTCAGGAGTTTGGCCCCACAAAGTCGTTCTGCAGTCTTCGTCCAGTTATAGTGGGCTGTGGACAAATTTAACACGACTGTGTGTTTTCCGACAATAAAAGGAACTATGCGTGAAAATCTACGGCTCGTATCCAGGGTCCGACACTTATTTCATTGCAAACTACACCGGGTGTATTCTTATCGATAGCTGTAAGGTCATCAGCAACTACAACAACTACCTTTCGAGTAACATTTGCCAGTGCAAATGCAAATGAAAATCACGGTAAATCGGTAAATCCCTCAAATATTCTATCTATCCCCAAGGCCATCCGTACTACATTCCTGATATCAAATTTTTCAAATAAAAACAACTGTCAAATACCTGAGTATGCAATCTATTCAACAAATCACCCAGACGGCAAGGCCCACAAATCCGGATCACACACTGTCTCCACAATGGATTTGGCAAGCACTATCTACAAACAAACTCAATAAGTGACCAAACCACTTTCGTGGAATAAGAAAAGTATTTTGAGTTAAATCCCAAACTGAATGACTAAGAAGGCATCGAGTTTTGCACCTCTGCATTAGAGTCGATGCTCATTAAAGCAGCAGATATATCCACCCCATTTTTCGGCTACACCCAGGAAAAACACAATCAAACAACCGACTTGTTAAACTTCTTGTATCAGATAAAATACGACTCAGCGGAGAATGGAAAATGTCTCGGTCAACGGCAGCAAAATATTGCCTAAAGATAGCTTCACGAATTCCAGCAAAAGCACTTTGGCAAGAAGAAGCTTGCAATATCAAACAGTTACAGCGGTAACAGCAGTTAGTAACCGAAATAATTTTACCTATACGATGTCCAACTGGCAATGGGCCCGTACAGACGAATAAAGAGCACTCTCCTTTGCAACTCATCTAAAAACGGCCAGTAGAAAGTGAGCCACCGAAATTCTGCAATTATTAAAAACTATCTAAACTCCAATAATAATTGTGCAAAACATCTGGAAACTCTTGAACGCGATCGTAAAAACTGGACGCTTTACCCTTAGGTGGAAAAAATCAATAATCGTAATGATCCCAATACCCGGGAATGACAAAACACAGCCATCATGGCGCAGACCCATCAGTTTATTGCCAAGTCTCTCAAAATTATTAGAAAGGGTTTGCATCAACACAATCTTGGCATACCCAAACATAATTCCACATCATCAATTTGGTTTTCGTGAAAAGCACGGCACAATCAAGCAAATCAACCATATCACTTCAAAAACTCATTCGAGGAAAAATAATATTGCGCAGAAATATTTTTTGACGTCTCCCAAGTTATCGATTGAGACTGGCTCGATTCAACTTATCCAACAGAAAATTCGCCGTACGATGCAATAGCTTCACCTCTGATGACTTCGAATCAAAAGCAGGAGTAGCTTAAAGCAACATGCTGGGTCCAACACGGTATCTTTTGTATACAGTGGAGATAACAACAAGCCCTACACTTCCCACATCTACTTCGCCGATGCCACGGCTATCTAAAGCCGCTCCAAATGTCCGATCAAAGCTGCTGAGCATCTGGCAACCCACCTAAAGGAAGTTAAGAAGTGGCTAGCAGACTGGCGCATCTGTGTAAATGAACAAAAATGCAAGCACTTTACGTTTACCCTCAATAGACGAAACTGCCCATCATTGACACTGAACAAAGTTCTTTCCTACAACTCGGTGTTAAAACCCATCGAAAGCAATATTAAAACCATACGCCCTTTGTATGGTTTTAATATTGCTCTTGACACACAAACTACGGTTCTAAGAACTAACACGGCGGCGCCTTGGTATATTCAAAACGAAAACGTGCAGAAAGACCTACATATTCCTAAAGTAAAAAAAATGGTATTATAGTTACAATAGTACACCACTAAACTGCAAATAATTCATTACTCGAGTATGTAATATAACTCGTCTCCAACCTTTTAGGTTACTTGGTAGTAGAAGATAAAACTTGAAAACTGTTATTAGTCTTTTATTCTAATTCAAAAAAAAAAAAAAAACGTAGAAAAAATCTATCATTGTATTACATTGCTGTAAGATTTACTTCCGGATCGTGATGAACCATTACTAGAAAACACATGCCCAGTTACTTGATAATAAACTTCATTATCTACGTAATAAAGTTTGATTTATTTGATAGCAGATTCTTCTTTCTTCAAAACGATATTAGATGAATACGATGAATATTGTAGTTTGCGATGATTTGTTGGGCATTTTTATTTAAAAACTGCGCTTATTTAAATTAGATTTTTGGAGTCGTATAAGACTTTTTTAGTGCAACTCTGCAATACAGCAATTTTATTGTGATGGTGAGTTTGAGAAAGATTGACTATATGCAATATTTCTCCTTAGTTCAAAGTATAATAAATCGTTAGACATGAACCACTTGATTCATTTTTAGCTCATGTTGTTCTAATGTTAGCTTTGCGAAGTCTGTAACGTCAGGAGTGGCTCCCAAAATTAAAATTCCGTCTAACCAATTCCAAAAAATACATCATGTGAAATTGAGGGAAATGGTTCATAAAAGGTGATGTCGCCTCGAAAATTTCCGAGTACATCGTGAAATGAACCTCTAAGACATTTAAAGTTTTGTTCAATGGTGGAAAAAATCCAGAGGGATGTATTCCGAATTAGGATTAAAGGAAACTTTTATGGAGTTTTCCGTTACTAAGCCTAGAAAACGTTCAATCCAAACCCTCATTAACATCTTCCAAAGAGATCATTTATGGACCCCCCTCACTGTTACTTGACCAGTTGCATCTATTAAAACTTCCTCAAGGAAGGTCGTCAACTTGTTACAAGACCTTTCATTTAATTTCATTAGTACCTTTCCATTAAGCCTCTGCAATAGAAGTGGTTATGTTTCTTTTTTTATACCCTTGCAAAAAGGGTATATTAATTTTGGTCAGAAGTTTGCAACGCATAGAAGGAAGCATCCCCGACTATATAAAGTATATATATTCTTGATCAGCACGACGAGCTGAGTTGATATAGCCATGTCCGTCTGTCCGTCTGTCTGTCTGTCTGGATCAACAGCTTCTCCTCCGAAACCCTTAAAGCTACAGAGCAATGAAGCAAGCAATGAAATTTTGCACCCAGTCTTCTTTTTGCTGCAGGCATTGTATATCTCAGAATCATCCCGATCGGATGACTATATCATATAGCTTCCATAGGAACGATCGGTCGAGAATAGAGTTAAGCCTTCATAACTCTGTTGGTTTTCAATCAAATATTACAAAATTTGTTGTTTAAGAGTTTGGTATACTTTCTAACATATCCACCAAGTTTAATTAGAATCGGTTGACTATATCATATAGCTCCCATAGGAACGATCGGTCGAGAATATAGTCTCAGAGCAATAACTTGGGTGTTTTGAAAGTGATTGTCACGAAACTTGGTTTTTGGAAGTTTAGTATATATAGAAATGTCTATGCTAAGTTTCAGCAAAATCGGTCATCTATATGCTATAGCTCCCATAGGAACAATCGGGCCAAAAAAAAATTTTTTTGTCGAATTACTTTTTTCTCAAGCTACGAACATTTAATGTATGTTTGACTTGTTTCATATGCTTTCTAATGATTTTGTCACATTATAAATGTGTAATTGTTAAATAACAGTTTGCAAGGGTATACGAACTTCGGCACGGCCGAAGTTAGCCCATCCTTCTAGTTTTAATTCTGGTTGATATGAATGTGTTACTGTTGGTCAATTGGTCTGCTATTTATAATAGAGAGCATTTTTTATTACATTCTATTGTTGCGTGTAGTATAAGCTCAAAATTTCAAGCATATAGCAAAATATGATTCTATTGTGAATCAAATAGATCGCTCAATATCTATTATCTTGAAGTTATAGCCTAATGATAGCAATTTTTGAATCAAGTTAAAAAGTGTTTCTTATTAGTGGGAAATTTATTAATGTGAACAACTTCCGACTTTTGATAAGGGACTTTTGATGTCGACCTTATCACAAATCTTTCCTTTTTTTTTTACTACTCCATGAGACCTATAGTGTTCCACGACTACTATTTCTTTTTATCATGGACATCAATCACCATTTTGTTTGAATGCGAAAATGTAGTTGACGCATTATATTCCATTCAATACGTTTTTTTCATGTTTTCTGTCAGAAAGTAATTATCATCCTCTCTGAAACTATCGCGCTTATTTAAGTTCGAAAACAATCGATTTATTAGTGATTTATCGATTTATTACTGATAACCTACTATACACAGAGGGCAGATAGATCATCTCTTTCTAAATCGTGAAGGTTTTGCTTTTTTTTTTTTTCGCGCGAATCCCAGCGGGTGCACTAAGTGCCCACAACCTCTTGCCCAAACGACCGAGGGGCGCAAACCGTATGACGTACGAAAGCTACAGCTATTTACGAGCTAAGTAGGAAATGATAGAAGATTTTAGTACTGATAAAGAGAGCTCTGGGCTGATCACACGATAAAGTCGATTATAATCAGCCGATAGGACTCGAAAGGGATTATGCAATGCATAGTTAGTAGTACAGAGTACAAGGGATAAGGGAATATAGTTTCTAGTAGGCCTAGATGGTACAAAAAGAGCTACTTGGTGTAATAACTCAGGCTAGTCAATATCATCAGTTAGCAGCTTGTGCATAAAGATTAAACCAACCACCAAGCATTATTCTAAGGCTAGTAAGAGAAAGAAGGTTAAATAAAAGAAGTCTACTAGAGTACGATGGCAGGTTGACATTACGATCCCAGTTTAGACCACGAAGAGCAAAAAACAAAAATTGTTTCTGAACAGATTCAATTCTAATATTGAGGTGACCATATACAAGATCCGTACTCCAAAACAGGAAGGATCAGCGAAGTATAGAGAATTTTGAGGTTGTGTATGGATCATCAAATTCCTTCGACCATCTCTTGACAAAACCAAGAACGGCTTTAGCGGTTATCGTAGAGATATGGGAGTTGAAGGTTAGTTTACGATCCATGAGTACACATAAATCATTCATTTTATCAAGGCGTTCTAATGGAGTGTTGTTCAGGAAATACATCATCATCTGAGGAGAGGTCCTATTGAAAGACATAACCTTACACTTAATGATGTTAAGTTTAATAGATTGTGCTGACACCAACACTGAAAATTAGTAAAATCAGCGTGCAGTCTACTGGAAGAAACCATATTCCTATAACTAAGGCAAAGCTTAACATCGTCTGCATACATGAGGACATGGAAATGAAGCAAGACGGAAGGAAGGGGTGAACACCAACGGACCAAGATGACTACCCTGGGGCACCCCCGAAGTCACATTGATACTTCTAGAAAAGGAAGACTTAAATAAGACCTTTTGTGTTCTGCTTGTCAGATACTCACGAATCCAATAAATTAGAATATTTGGGAAGCCAATTGCGTTTAACTTCATAAGTAATAATTTGTGGTTAACAGTATCAAAAGCTTTACTGAAATTGATACTTCTAGAAAAGGAAGACTTAAATAAGACCTTTTGTGTTCTGCTTGTCAGATACTCACGAATCCAATAAATTAGAATATTTGGGAAGCCAATTGCGTTTAACTTCATAAGTAATAATTTGTGGTTAACAGTATCAAAAGCTTTACTGAAATTATTATATATGACATCAGTTTGCTTCGCATCTTCAAACCCTTTAATTGTCATAGATGTGAATTCTAAAAGGTTAGTGGTTGTAGATCTACGGTTAACGAATCCATCTTGGGCTGGTGAAATTATAGATCTACAAAAAGATTGCGATTAAGAAGTGACAATTTTCTCAAAAGCTTTTGGAATAGCGGACAACTTGGAAATACTATTATAGTTTGAAACATCAGACTTACTACCCTTTTTATGAAGAGGAATTATAAATGATTCCTTCCAGAGAATAATTTCAGAATAGGCTTACATAACGATTCAGCGCAAAATCTGAGTACACAACCAGGAATCCCATCGGGACCTGTCGAGTACACAGATTTGACTTGCTTAAGCACGCTGAGAAGCGAACTTTCGTCAATTAAAGGATTGAATAAGCAATTTGACTTTTTTGATTCATAAGGATACGGAGAGTTTGAGTGGTATTCCGTTAAGCAATAGGTTGTTTTGAAAAAATCAGCAAACATATCGGCAATGGCCTGATCACTGTCTGCAGTCTTATTTCCAAAAGTTAAATATGATGGGCTTATGCTCGTCTTTTGTTTAGCGTTCACAAAGTTGTAAAACTGCTTAGGATCACTAAAACTGAAGTTTACATCGCCGAAGATAATCCTTGTAGCATTTTGTATTTAGCTTCATGAAATTAAAGCGAGCATATTTAGCATATTTAGAAAAATCTGATGGACGACGTGCTTGAAGTAAAAACGCAAGAAGAAATGCAGGGTGTAAATATATATTTATTTATATTTTATTATTTATAATGTAAGTGCCCCTAGAACATAATCTAGTGGCATAGGGCTGTCGCAAGGGTTGAGAATTTATATTGTAACTGAGGGCCAAAGACACAGCGATTTTTGTAATGCAGGTCGTACCATATAAACGGTTTGTTGGTTTGCTTGATATGACACATTGATGAAGTCTTTTCTCTAAACAATTGAAACTCGCAGCTACTATTAGTAGTGAACGTTGTTTGTTTGTCGAAACAAATGTATTCTTCTTCCTTCATTGGGTAGCATTGTGCCAGGTCCTTTGTTGACAAACCAATGTACTGGTCTCTGTGTCTATTTACTGCAATAATTGGGATTTCAATATCCATGATCATGATCCCATGATGAACGATTGCAGGAATGGGAATTAAGTTATATAATTGCAGGGTCTCGGTGGACACGAGAGGCAAGGTGATCTTAAAGATCACATGATCCTTTACTATGGTTCCCTCCGCCTTCATGAGTTTATATAATGGCATTATGTCAGTGTCCGAGCCTGGCAGTGCCAATCCGGGTGGAAGATGAGCTCTTAATTGTGCTGCATGCTGGTGTAATTGTTTTGGTGACAGTAGAAGTGGGCTAATCTGGTTGTGGTGGATATCTGTTAGCACATGGGTAAATTCTGCCTGTATGCGTTGCAAGTTTGCCGCAATCAAAGATAGTTGAGTGGTCATGGTAATATACCATTGGAGTAATTTTACTGCATCTGATACTGTATTTGATAGGTCACTCATTTGCTGATCCAATTGTGTGAAGCGTTTCTTGACAGTATCTTCATCTCTTTTAAATATGTTTATAGTTGAGTCAATGATTGATGTCTGATTTCGCATCAATGTCAGTAAATATTCTTCATTGACTTTCACCTTTTTGATTTTTTGTGACATTTCTTCCGCGTGTTCTGAGTCCAGAATGCCAAATATTCCTTTGGCGATGGACCCAACGATTTTCAATGGAGCTCGCTTCATCCGCTTAATGTGCAAAAATTCATTTCCTGTTATTATTTCGTCGAAGATGTGATGCAAATGCCGTTGCATCGCAAAACATGGTTCTGGTGGAGATAGTTGTGGGGACATGTCTCCTACTCGTTTTAATCCGTTGGCATATGACTCAATTTCTTCCAAATACGTATTTAAATCATAATACACAATAATGGTCCAGTCAGATCCAGTAAATTGAGATGTTCCAATTTTTTCGTAGTATATGCCTGGTTTATCATCAAATTGTGTTACGTTTACTGACTGCGCCAGAGCCAGTGGTAGCATAAATAACATCATTAAAATTGTTACTGCTAGAGTTAGTAGTACTGTTGCGATGCGTTTTGGCTTTGGTTCGCCATGCTGCTCCATGTTTTTGGTTGTTTGCCTATTATCTTCATCTGTACTGTCCAATTTTCGCTTTTCGCCTGGCTCTACGTTTGGAAGTAGTGGAGCCAGTTTGTGAATCGCTCGTTTGAAGATTCCTTTAGCAGTTTTTACATCCACCACCATAACATATCCATCGGGACCAGGGTATTTCTTGATGATTCGTCCAATTGGCCATTGTAGCATTGGCACGTTGTCTTCTTTTAGGATCACCATCATTCCTTCCTTGACGTTGTTGTATGGTTTCTTCCACTTGGAAGCACTCTGTAGTTCCTGCAAGTACTCTTGTGACCATTGTGTCCAGAAAGTGTGTTTCAATCTCTGAACTAACTCCCATTGTTCGGGTTACGATGTATGCCTTGTCTGGTTTTTTTCCTCTCACCTTGTGGTGAATCCAGAGAGGTCCGCAGTAGTCAACACCTGCGTTAAGGAACGGTCGAGCTTGTGAGACTCGATGCTCCGGTAGATCTCCCATGACTTGTTTAAATAGTTGTGGCCGAAATCTTGTGCACCTTACACAATTTTGGATTACATTTCTGATCATTGACTTGATCTTGATAATGTGATAATGCTGTCGAGCAATACACGAAGAGCCTCTTGCCCGCAATGCATGTTTTCTTCATGTAGCTTCTGCAGGATCATCTTTACAATAGGTTCCCCGTAAGGAAGTAAATACGGGTTTCTTGTATCACTTGGTAGGGGAGCTTGTTGCAATCTAGTTGCTACTCTAATGGTAGAGTTTTCGTCCAATGTTAGAGGTAATGTTGCCACAGAACTTTTACTGTGGAGTGGTTGTTCTCGACGTTGCTTCAGGTGACGCAACTCATAAGCGTACTCCGATTCTTGGATTTGTTTGATAATGATCCTGCGTGCTTCCTCCAATTCCTCTACTTCAAGCTGCGTTGTTGCACGCCTGTTAAGCTTGCTGCTGAACCTGCGAACGTATGCGACGATTCGCTGCAGTCGGTAGAATGAATTCTTGTGGTTTATTTTGTATATCCACGTATTATCCATTTGGTTTTGAGCCTTGTTGTTCACTGCTGCCATGCTGAATACCTTGGTTTTCCGTTCTGAAGTATCAGCCGTGTGTTCCGATGGTTTGAAAGGTCCTGGCCAGCGGGATCGTGGTCGTGCAAGAATAATGGTTCATATAGCCATAAATTGTGCGTACTTAATTGAGATGCTGGTATCCCTCTTGATAAAACATCTGCCGCGTTCAGGGCTGACGATACATGCCGCCATTGTGTTGGATTGGAGACAGCAAGTATTTTTGTGAGTCTCGTCTTGTGCCCGAGAGTTAATCCATGACAATACAATTGTTGAATCTGACCACAGAACGGCTTCAACATTTTCTGCTTCCATTTGGAGATCATGTCGAACTCTGTTTGTAAGTTCTGCTCCCAGCACTGCTGCACATAGCTCAAGACGCGGCAATGATTGCTTTTCCAACGGAGCTACTCGTGACTTTGCGCATAGTAGTCTCACGGAAATCTGTCCGTTTTATATGTAGCCCGGATGTAAACAGCAGCTCCATATGCCTTTTGTGAAGCGTCTACAAAAGTGTGTATTTGACGCGTAGTTGGCACCTTTTTGTCGTATATGTGCCTGGGCATTTGCATTCGATTTAGTTCTTGCAAATCCGCACGATATGCTTCCCACTGATTTTCCAGATTAGCTGGTAACTCGGCATCCATTTCCAGTTTTATGAAAGCTATGTGTTGCAGTAGGATTTTGGCACGTACGACTACAGGCGCAAATAGTCCCAATGGATGAAATATTTGCCCTATTTCTGATAGGATTACACGTCTTGTGATTCCTCTCATGTGTCGCTGGGCCTTCCCACAAAGCTTGTCCTCTTTAGGCATCCAAGTTATGCCTAAAGTTTTCACACTTAATTGATCCAGTGCATCACCTAAATTAATGCTACTGCATATGTCGTCCTTTGGGATGTCCTCCAGTAGCTGTGCATTGTTTGAGCACCATTTTCTTAGATTGAATCCGGCTGGTTTCAGGATTTTAACCAGCTCTTGCCTTATTTGCAGTGCTTCTGCCTAGCTGTCTGCTGCGGTAAGGCAATCATCCACATAGAAATCATCTTTTAGTGTTGTTGCTCCAGCGGCAAATTTTTTCTTGTTTTTAATTGCCAAATATTCCAAACTTTTTGTTGCGAGGAACGGAGCCGACGTTGTTCCATATGTGACTGTCTTCAAACGATAATATTTTAGTTCCTCATTTGGGCTAAACCTCAGTAGGATTGAAAATAGCTGACTTTGTACCACTGGTCCTGGGTACAAGATATCATTCAAAGACTTTCCTGATGATGTTTTACATGAAGCATCAAATCCCACTCTTAATTTTGTTGTGGTACTGTCAGGTTTAAGTACACAATGATGAGGTATGAAGTAATGCTGCTTTGGTATTCTTTCTGGCAATACTTCTTTCATCATGAACTTCACATATTCAGCCTTTATTTCTGGGCTCATCCTATTTTCCAGGATAGGAACCTCCTAACCGCCACATCACGAGACTCCCCTAACGATGAAGAGTCTTCAGCGAATGAGCTTTATGTAAATTGTCCAAGAAGCGCTTTTCGCAATATTCTTCCTCTGGACCTTTGTATATTTTTTCAGGTTCCAAGGTATCCAGTTTCCAGAAACGCTCCAACAGTTCATCAGGCTTGGTCGCCACCATACAAGTAGCAGGTGCAGATGTAGCCATATTTTTCTTTCCAGCAATGATCCAACCAAATTCTGAATTTTTGAGAGTTGGACACTTATTCTGTTTTACTTGTCCAGGTAGTAGAATCTTTAGTGGGTTGATCTGCTACAATGTGCGGTAACACAAATGCTTCCACTCTTGTACTGAAATCGGTGTATTTTGATTTCACAAGTACATTTACTCTGGATCTGCTGATCTGTGGTTGCCCTCCTACTCCTTCGATTCGTAGCGATGCCTTTTCTATTTTCAATGATAATTGCTTTACTAATCTCTCAGAGATTGGATTGACCTGGGAACCACTATCTAGGAGAGCACGAAATTCTCCTTCCCGCTCATTGGTTCCTTTCACAATTACCCTGGCTGTCGCTAGTAAGGTGTAATTTTTCTGGCTTCCGTATGTGGATGCAGCTGAGACCGCGGTTGTTATATTTGGTTTCATGTTGTTGTTTCACAAATGTAATAAGGTATTGTGTTTTTTATCGCACTTCAAGCATCCCTTCCAGGTACAAGCCTTTGACATGTGGTCGGTTTTAAAACAATTGACACACATTCTCTGTCGCTGTACCCAGTTTAAACGTTCTGCTGCAGATTTAGTTTTGAATTTATCACACTGAAACAGTTTGTGATTTAACTAACTACAGAATGGACATGACGATGAGTTTGTGCCAGACGCTGATGCACATATATTTTGCATTTCTCTGATCTGCTTGGTGCCAATCGCCTCTAGGGCGAGGAAACGTTGTTCCAAAAATGCAAGGAGTTTCTTGGTCTTCTGCAATTCCCTTGTATCGGAAAGGGATTGTTCATATAAAGTGTGGGTAAGTCTATCCAATTTTCTCGTCACGTGGAAAATTATAATGGAATCCCAAGTTTCTGTGTTGTTGCCTATATTCTTTAAGGCTTGCAATAATTCATGAATATTATCATGAAGATTCTTTATTGACAGTGCGTCTTTTTCAATGTTGTCAAATAATTTTTCGAAAACTGCCGTAACCAATGCACGCTTATTGCTGAATCATTCTTGCAGCATTTTCCAAGCCGTGTCATAATTGACTTCTGTTAATTCCAGATGCCTTATTAACCTTTCCGCTTCTCCGGAAAGATTTGCCTTTAGGTACCATGTTTTTGTACCGCAGGCACGTTTGACTCATGCACCATCTTTGCAAAGATGTCATGAAATTGTTGCCATTTCAAATAGTTTCCATCAAACTTTGGGATGGATATTTTTGGTAATTGGAGTGCGGACCCTGCTTGTACAGACACCTCCTTTTCTGCTGTTATGGCAAATTGAGCACTAACTTCTCGGCGTCCACATACGCATCGAATTCATATTCAATGCTCACAGGTTCTGCTACTGCCTTATGTATTTCAAAGTGGATTAGTTCAATCTGTTTCCACTGTTTTTCAATGATCGGCTTGTAGTGAACTTTTCCTTCAGATGTTATCTTACTTAAAATTCGGAGTAATGATGCAATCATTGCCTTCTGTTGGCGCTTCAGTGGCTCTATCTTTAGCCGCTCTCCTTTCTGATCGGCCTCTGATTCCTCTTCCAGTTTGAGTAGCTGAGCCTTCCAGATTTTTATGATTTCATCCACCATCTTTTTTATATTGGGGTGGTACCCTTTTTTGAAGTAGTCGTGGTCAGATGGTTGATGATTCAATTTTTCCATAAACTCGTGATGACCTTTCTCAAAGTTCTCCCATAGGTACTCCATCATTTCAATATTTCTGCAAAGTATGGCACCTTCGTCTTCCTTGCGGGAGAATCCTTTTTGTAATTACGGATCGTCGACTGAATGGCGTCTCCCCGTTCTGTTTGTTGAGCGTAGATCTCCTCCATGATATTAGCTAACCTTGACCCGTTGGGAGTATTTGTTTATGTTCAAGACAAAAGTACGCTCCGACTCGCACTTAATATGTGGTCAAGATTATGCGTTTATCACTAGTGCTCTTTTGTGTAAATTATTCAGACCTTAATTTTGGTCCGGCTGATTGTTCTAGTAATTATTTAGTTTACCCAATCCACTTTTAATTTATTATTGCAATGCAAAATAAATTTATACTGACTTGTCGATCACAGTGACATAGGTCAGTACCTGCCGCATAAGGGGTTTTATTTTTTGGTTTGTTGCCCGCTAAACTGCTGACAACGTAGAATTGCTCCACAATTATTGTGTAATAATAATATAATGATGTATATATTATTTATTTTAAAATATTCTGGCGTGGTTCTGTTCGCCAAGTTGACCAATTGACACAATACTGATTTACTTGTCAAACCCGCAGAATGTATATGTATTTTGTGGAATCAATTAAAATTTATCAACAACACAGCACATTAGCTTTGAATGTTGTGCATGGACTTGGTCTTATTAATTTTTTATATATGTATATTTTTCTGCTGCGATTCTAGTCGCCAAACTGACTAGGTGACAAAGTGCTGACTCGGTCAGTTGTCTCACAAACAGAAGTAATTGTTTCCTGGTATCCAGTCGGAACGTTGACTTGTATACACTAATGCAATTATCACCAAGTGATCAATTGCTACGAATTTTCGGGACCCCGGATTGATGCCAGACTGCAAACCCGTGCCCTCACAAAGGAATATAAATTTTTCCAAAGCGTAGTATTAATAAGATGATTATCTTATTGCCTTGTTGACCAAAGTCCTTTTGCGTGTTGTTTATATTGGTCGCCTTGTTGACCAAAGTCGGGGTCACCAAAATGTTGAAGTAAAAACGCAAGAAGAAATGCGGGGTGTAAATATATATTTATTTATATTTTATTATTTATAATGTAAGTGCCCCTAGAACATAATCTAGTGGCATAGGGCTGTCGCAACCAACACTTGAATTGGGTGGACCACGAAGGTTGAGAATTGTATTGTAATTGGGGGCCAAAGACACAGCGATGCACACCCGTTGCTTACAGATAGTGAATTCTAATTAGCCTAAGAACTAGACTCTACTTATATAGGCCCCGCTGCATAGGTCATTTTAGCTCCACCTTTCATTACGTAGCTGCTAGGTCAGCAACTGATTGATTATTGCTGACCCTAGTAGGGGTACTCAATGAATTGATAGCCAATAACTGCTATGAGACTAACCAAGCTAACCAAGCACCAACACCTATAATATCTTGTCTTAATATTTCTTAAATTGGACAGCTCCCGAGTGAACCAGGGGTTTATTAGACCTAACTGATCTACAGAGAGGAACACAAACTTTAAAAACGGAATCAAGCATATTATAGAAATAATGAATAGCAGAGTCCATGGTTGTACAATTATACAGATATGACCAATCAAGGTTTCAAATAATATTATTAAGTCTGACAAAGTCAGTCTAACGAAAGCAGTGGTTTCTTGTTACCGGATGAGTATTGTAAGTCGGCTCACAAAAAGAAAGGTCAATAGTTACATCCAAGGTTGGATGAAATTTGTCTTCAGGTAAAACGAGAGGTTCAATCCTGGAAACAACGCAGTTGGAGGAGTCCAACACAAATACAAGATCCAGTGATCTATCAATTAAATTGTGTACAGGATTAATTTGAGTAAGTGATAAATCAAACAGACCATCAATGAGGCAATGTGACGAGGAGGGCAACAACACTGAAGACTCATCAGAAAGTGACCAGAAAATATCTGGTAAATTAAAGTCACCAAGAACGATGAGGGTATCTATCTGAAAGAAGTGAAGACACTACTTGAATTGCTTCCAAGTGATACTCTTTTTTATTCTTAGTCTTACACTTTTCTAGCAATATTGTAACTCTATGCTCAGCTTGTTGTAACCTTTACTTTGATTCCTTAGCATAATATTCTATATTATATAATGGGTCTATCTTATAGAGTTTGATAAAATATTTTAACAAATGGCTTGATTTACCAAATACTAGCTAATATGGAGAATAGCTACGTTCCACAGAAAATGCTGTATAAAACTGTAAAAAAAAAGGGGTAATGAATACCTAAATTAGGCGAGATATTTCTGGTCTTATATGGTCGGCACGCTTAAATAGTCCTGACAAGTCGGCTAAAAGTCAGGTAAAAGGGTATATTAAAGTCGCTAAATTTTATGTAACAGGCAGAAGGAATCGTTTATGACCCCAAAAAGTATATATGTATATTTTTGATAAGCATCAACAGCCGAGTCAATCCGTATGAACACCTAAATCTCGGAGACTATAAGAACTAGAGCTGCCAAATTTGTTTGTTTCAGTTTTTTAACCATTTAGAAAAACAAATTACTAGAGCTGTATTAAAGATGTCGTTTTCTTACTGAACACGTTTAAATATGTAGTCAAGCTGCATCAGCCGACCACATTTTGTCCAAATTGGAGATATACCTATACGCTTTTTATACTGAAATGCCAAGGCGACCTTTGTTTGCAGGAGTTAGCGAGGTATCATGCATTAGCTGTTGCTGTATGTATGTTAAAGGGAATTTTGCTTGATGGCGATTTGGTCCACTTCCAACCCCGCAATTTAGAAAAAAGGAATAACTAGAGAAGTTTTTAAGGAATAACATTCTTTTCTGGCACACCTAATAATGTGGCCAAAATGCACCATCTGATTAAATTTAGTCGAAATCGGTCAATAAATAAATAAATATACGAATGTGCATTTTTTACTTAAGCGTCAAGGGCGGCATTTGCTGGCAAGAGTGAGCGAGATAGCACGCGTTGGCTGTTGCTCCATGTTAAATAAAATTTTTGAATTCAATTGATGCTGAAATGATCACCTTATGGTAGATCAATAAATCCATTAAAATAATCCAAATTAAATTATAGTTTTGATTGGAGAAGCACGTCTGTGCTCTTACGAAGCCTTATTTAGAATGACTTAAACATATACATACATAAAAATGCTTATGCTACTTATTAGCAGCTACTAAAAGTATATGTATATATGAGGCGAGAGTGTACTAACATGTTTGGTCACTCATTCTTGTTGGGACCAAAATGCAAGCTCAGCATATTTAGGCTGGCTTGCCAGCACAGTTAATTTATGTAAGTATATATATAAGAACGAAATGTATGCATGCAAGTTTGCGTACATACATACAATTGTTCTTATATATATCAATATTTATAATTATTTATTGCTTGCAACAGAGTGTTACAAGTTGTGCTGATTGGTTTCAACTATGATGATTTCAACAATAATGTAGTGAAGTTATTTTGAATATTTAAAAAAATTACGTCTGTACTTGAATATATATTTATATATATATGTATATTTTTTTTTTTTGATATTTATATATTTTTTTTCATTAAATTTTTTTTCAAATGTATACGCTTTAGATTTTAATAAAAATTTTTTTTTATTTTTAATTTTTATATTTTTATTTATAACTTTTTAACCTATCCTTATGCATTCTTTGTGCTTTATTCTTTTTATGTTTTTTCTTTTTATTAAAATGTTATCCCTATCTTCTATTGATCGTACTTTGATATAAAAGATTCAAATATTGCTTTCGCAATAGTATTAGCGTTCTTATTTTGAACAGGGATGGCTACCAAATACTTTGTTAAGTCGCATATCAGGGTTGCTGCGCATTCGTTACCATTTTCAGATTTTGGTAGTGGACCTATAGTATCCACTATTACTCTGTCAAAGGCACTCATAGACGTTTATGTTAATGTTAATGGGGTCTTTGTGTGTTTAGTCGTTTTCGACTTTTGTCATTTTGGACAACTACGTATGTACTCTTTTATTTGACGCGTCATATTTTTCCAATAGTAGTGTCTTTTTATTTTTATTAATGGTTTTGGATTGGATCGTTATGATTTTCAGAAAAAATAGCTTCTTTTTCTTTTTCATTGCTTATTATGGTCACCGGGTTGAATAGCGCTACTCTTAATGATTTCAATATATTATTGCTCATGTCTTTAAAAGTATCTATTGAAATAAATTCAAAGATCTTTTCCCACGGTGCCGTTTTGATATGGCTTATTTTTAGTATACCGGCTTGCACTTCAAGGCTTTGAAAGAACTGACCTAAGTCAAGTTTTTCATTAGTGTATAAGTCGCCAATATCAATCCTTGCAATAACTTTATTTCCGTGTTTCAAGTAACACAATTTATTTGTTATATGCAAGGCCACTACTTTTCGTACCTCGTCATTATTTATAACTTGGTAAACGTTGGGCATAGAAGCATTTGGAGTATTTTGGCAAAGTCTCTTTTTCATTTCCTGCGCAGGATTTATTTTGTCTATATTGTTGCCTGGTAGTGACTTTCAGGACTTTGTTTTGTATATCTTTTAACTCGGTTATTGTTATCCGAAATAGGGCATCTGCCACGAAATTGTTTTTTCCCTTTAGATACTCGACTGTGAAGTCGTATTCTTCGAGTTCAAGCCGCATACGAGTCAATTTGGAGCTAGGATTTACCATGGAAAACAAATGTGTTAACGGTCTGTGGTCTGTTTTTATTGTGAAATGTTTGCCATAAATATATGGTCGAAAATGTGTAATGGCCCAGTGAATGGCTGCTAGCTCTTGTTCCGTTGTGCTCTTATTACTTTCACCTTTGGTGAACGAACGTGATGCATAAGCGATTGGAAGTTGGAGTCCATCTTGGTTTTGAGTTAAAACCGCTCCACATGCTTGCTTGCTTGCAAAATTCTTATAGTATTATAGTTGGCATTGTAGTTACCCTGGCCATTGCCTCTACCACGTTGGTAGTTAGAGTAATACCTGCCTCTATTATTTCTCCCACGCTGGTACAATATGGTACTGGGACTTCCAGTCGTTTCGGTGATGCAACGGATATATTTACCCATAGCATCATTAAAATGACTAAAATATCCAGCTTCCAATATGGTACGAATTTGCTCGTGCTGGCATTGGTTGATCAGTGCCTGGAAAGCATCTTTTGTAGCGAATTCTTCTTTCGGGATCTAAACCACGGTCAATATAAGCGGCTTCAAGTTGCTTTCGCAAATTGTCAAGCTCCATTCTCCGATGCTGTTTACCCTTTTGTTGGCCATTCATTAGTTTGGTTTTTAAGACGTCAGTCGATTCGCCTCTTACGTTATGATTTGATTTGTTTGTTATTCCAGTGATTATAGTCTCATTTTGGACTTTATGCACGATAGGGCCAGTAATTTTGGACTTTATGACCTCAACGGCCAAATCCTACTGGTCTCCTTTAGTTCGTTCGACAATTTTTAATGCCGTTACGAAGCGATTGAGTGAGGTCTTTCGACCGTCAAACTCACGGACCGAAGACGAAACTTGTCTTACGTATTCCCTATTGGCGGCTATTTTTTCTGCCATTATGAAATTAAAATTTTCTTGTCTAAGCAAGGTGTCTTCGTTCAGAACTATCGTTGTATCTAGGTCAGATAGTTTAGCGAACTTAATATTATGTTTTTCTAACGCCGAGACAGATTTGTCCCTACACTCGATATAGAAAGCTTTGGCGGCACACTTATGACCTTCTGTAAGGGAATCAAAATGTTCTTTTTAATAGCAAAGTAAATTTAAAAAGTTCCTCTTTCAGTATTCTGGCTTGTACAACTGTTTGTCGGTCATTCTATATATAATTTTTTTTTTCTTACTCCTAATCTTCTATCACTATAACTTCATCGTACGAGTCTTCTATTTCTACGGTTCAAATTTCATGTAAATTTAACAGTTCCTTATTGACCTACTAGAAACTATATACCTCTATCACTTCCACGTTGTGCGACTACAACATCAGTTCAGAGGTCTTTATTGCTGTACTAAAAAATTCTATCCCTTTGCATGTAACCCGTAACTAGTTATTGTTTCGCTTTTTCCTGTGTTGTGTGGATTGTCCCAGCGACTCGAGCCGTAAGTTCGATTCACACGGAAAAAAATTATCCTTGTTCGAAGAATATCTAGCAGGTCAGTTCTTAAATCTCTACAAGAAGACCCAGACTGGTTAAAGCGTAAGAAGAATATAGAATGGGGGATAGAATCAATTCCCAAAGTTCCTTTTCCTGTGACAGCGCATTTGGGAATCCTTACAATTATTGTTTCGTTTCCTATTCTGCATCTATACTCCATAGAAAGGGACTGAAAAATAACAGAAATAAGCCTACTTTTGCCGACTCCAATTCCAAAAGCTGATTTTCCTGTGACAGTGCACAGGACAATCTTTACAATTACTGTGTTGTTTCCTATTCTGCAACTATACTCCATAGAAAGGGACTAAAAAATAACGGAAATAAGCCTAGCGACAGCGAAATTCAATTTTGATAAATAGAATTTAGATATAATTTCGGGAAATGTTAATACAACCAAATCTAATCAGTTTTCATTAACCCTGTTAATTTATACCCTGTACCCATAGGGTAAAAGGGTATATTAAAGTCGCTAAAATGTATGTAACAGGCAGAAGGAAGCGTTTCCGACCCCATAATGTATATATATTCTTGATCAGCATCAACAGCCGAGTCGATTGAGACATGTCCGTGTGTCCGTCCGTCTGACCGTATGAACACCTAGATCTCGGAGACTATAATAGCTAGAGCTACCAATTTTCGTGTGAACATCCGTCTAGTGTCTACACAGGTCAAGTTTGTTTTAAATTTTAGCCACGCCCACTTCCGCCCCCGCAAATGAAAAAAGAAAATTTTAAAATCAATTTACAAGAGCTGTAATAAAGATATCCAATTGTTATTTGGTGTACATAATTATATAGTCAAAATACACTAACTGACTAAATTTTATTCAAATCGAACAATAAACATCGGAGATATAGCCATTTGCATTTTGTACTGAATTGCCAAGGCGACATTGGCAGATATGAAAGAGCGAGATAGCATGCTTTCGCTGCTGCTGCATGTTAAAGGGAATTTTGTTTTGACTTGATTGCGATTTCGAGAGTGTTCGAACTTTTGTTTAGTGCCTACGCAAATCAAGAGTTTAAAATTTTTGCCACGCCCACGTCCGCCCCCGCAATTTAGAAAAAACGATTTACTAGAGAAGTTTAAAAGCAATCACATTCTTATTAGGCACACCCAACAATGTGGCCAAAATGCATTATCTGACCAAATTTAGTCGAAATCGTACAATAAATATCGAAGATACAGGCGACACTAGCTGGAAAGAGTGAGCGAGATAGCATGCGGTAGCTGTTGCTGCATGTTAAAAGAAATTTTGAATTAAGTTGATGCCGATCTTGATTTAATATAACTAGTTGGTACAGGGTATACTCAATGTCGGCAGGGACGACTTGCTTGCTTCATTTTTTATTTTCAATACCCTTCTAAACGCGTTCTTTCAATCACATTGTTTGCCATTATAATTTGTTTATGCTAATTGTTAAACTCTTTACAATTTGTATACCCTTTGCAGAGGGTATTATAAAATTGGTCAGATGTTTGTAACGCATAGAAATATACGTTTCCGACCCTATAAATATTCTTGATCAGCATCAAATTAAATTTTAAGCTACATGGTTGAAACATGAAAAGTTAAGTTCCTTAATCGATGCTCCAGACCAAGTTTAAAAATTAGTCGGATCGGATAATTATCACCGGAGTTATTAATTAAAACGTGGAAGTACCTCGAGTAAAATAAGCAATTTTCTTTGGCAGCGAAGAAACAAAAATAAATTCCAAGAAATCTGCCGTACAAACACAAAAGACCCTGAGTCAAATCCGCGCGGGGTCAAATAAGAATTATATAAAATTATTGTTTTTATACCCTGTACCCATAGGGTAAAAGGGTATATTAAAGTCGCTAAAATGTATGTAGCAGGCAAAAGGAAGCGTTTCCGACCCCATAAAGTATATTCTTGATCACCATCAACAGCCGTCCGTATGAACACCTAGATCTCGGAGACTATAAGAGCTAGAGGTACCGAATTTGGTGTAAACATCCGTCTTATGCCTAGGCAGTTCAAGTTTGTTTCAAATTTTAGCCACGCCCACTTCCGCCCCCGCAAATCAAAAAAAAAATTTAAAACGAATAGAGCTGTAAATTATATAGTCAAGTATATAGTAATTATATAGTAAAACTGTACTAACTGGCCAAATTTCATATCGGACAATAAACATCGGAGATATAGCCATTTGCATTTTGTACTGGATTGCCAAGGCGGCAATGGCAAATAAGGAAGAACGAGATAGCATGCGTTCGCTGTTGCTGCATGTTAAAGAGAACTTCGTTTTTAATTGATTGTGATTTTGAGGGTGTTCGAACTTTTGTTTAGTGCCTACGCAAATTAAGATAGTTTAAAATTTTTGCCACGCCCACTTCCGCCCCCGCAATTTAGAAAAAACGATTTACTAGAGAAGTTTTAAAGAAATCACATTTTTTTTTTGGCACACCCAACAATGTGGCCAAAATGCATCATCTGACCAAATTTAGTCGAAATCGTACAATGAATTTCGAAGATATACGAATGTGCATTTTGAACTGAATTGCCAAGGCGACACTAGCTGCTGCATGTTAAAAGGAATTTTGAATTAAGTTGATGCCGATCTTGACTTAATATAACTAGTTGGTACAGGGTATACTCAATGTCGGCAGGGACGACTTGCTTACTTCATTTTGTTATAGCATTTAGTTTTAATTTGTACCCAAACGCCGTATAAAAAATTTGAACAAAATCGGATAACAATAAAGGTGCAAATTAATTAAATGTATTTCCTTATATAATAAAACATGTGCAAAAACATTCACCACGCGGTGTGGTGAAATATTTGCGTTGTATTCTTGCACAGAACGAAAATGAAAGAGCGGGATGCCAAGCGTTTGGTATGTATGTCGAAATAGCTGAAGCACAACAAACAGCTCAATGGCGTAGTAGTTAGAGATCCGTCGCACATTAATCATAGGTGTTGGTTCGACTCGCTATTAGGGCGAACTACAGAAAATCTTTTTTGCTCGGTTTTTTTTATTTTCTAAAATATTTCTTGCAATCATTTGTGCTCAAAACAAATAATGAAACAGTTTAAAACTGCAAGGGTATACAAAATTCGGCAGGGGCGAAGTTAGTTTCTTTGATATTTTTAAATAAACATTACCTATTCATCCCTCCAAGGAGATTACAACATTACTAATTGCTTAAAATAGTTCTGCCTATCCGTGTTAACATTACATTTAATAACACTTTTATTACTGCCTGTTAAAACTTCATTTTCTTCCTCACCCTATTATTTCTGCGAGACCTAATACTACGTTTATAAATGGCAGCGAAGTCAGCTAAGTAAAGATCTTTTAGGTTATTTGGTGTTTCTGAGTCATAAGGAAATCTTTTCAGCTGCTGTCAAGATTTGAGCATTTTAATTCAAAACTCTGGTAAGCAAGTGTCTCTAAAGCTATCTTTGATGCTAATATTAGGCATTGACATCTCTTGACAACAACAAGCGATTTTCTAAACTGATATCTCAATGCCGCAAATGAATTTGTGACCAATATATTGCATCTTTTGCTGATGCTTAAGAAACACTAGCAACAATACTAGCAATAGCTTCCCGCGTCAGTTTTTGCTTCATTTTAGCCGAATGGGTATTTAAATACACAAAAATTCTGAAACTTAAAAAATTAAAGAAGAAAGATAAATTTAAAATAAAACCGTACAACTTTTCCTCTGGTTTTTTCGATTCCATTCCGAAAAACCTGGTGATCGCAAAGTGCAAGAACTAATGAATGGTTTTAATTCCAGAACAGATATAAAGGTCAATATCGCAACCAATCGTGTCGACATTCTTGACCCTGCACTGTTAAGATTTCATGGATTAAGATTTCATGGATGCCATTATAAATGTGTAGGCAAAGAAGAAAACTTTTCTATTATGTTGTTGATTCAAATGTTATTAAGTTATGCTTAAGTTTCAAATTTGTTTCGAGTAACGATACACAACGATAAACAAATAAAAAACTATATCGATTTGTAAGTATGGCAACGAAAGTCAATTTTTTTCCTGAATAATGAAAAATAGCCTTTACTATAGTGAATTTGAAAACCGTCACTCAGAATTCTACGTCAGAAATCATTTTGCAAATAAAAAACAAACACACACTCGAATATAACACAGCATATTATTCTTTGTGTAAAAAAAATTTTTAAGTTAAAATAAGTCACACCATGGCCTGTTGGATATTTTAATACCCAATGAAATTGACAGATATCTTATCTTTATCACTGTTGGAACTTTGCATGGATATTGACTAGCAAGCAAACATCTAATTTATAAGACAACGATGCCTTGAGCATCGAACTGCACTTTCAGAAACGCATTTGCCTTGAGCATCGAACTGCACTTTCAGAAACGCATTTTGATAGCGGTAGCTCAATTTAAGATTCTGCTCCAGGAAATATGTGTGCTGGATCTGGACTAAGATTCCGAGCTACAACCGAGTATCATATATGCATGCTAGCAATTATTGCTGCAACTTCGATTCTGTTATCTTGGCTTGGTTAATCAATATGTACTGGCCGGCGCCTAAAGCTAGTTAAAATATATTAATAGTGTGACTCTTTCGTGGGTTTTCAACCAACCGCTCTGCAGAAATTCTGAAAATATGTAAGTACAAATAAGAATTCATCTAGAATTGGGGTCTTGATTCAAATAATAGCCTTTACTATAATGAATTTGAAACCCGTCACTCAGAATTCTACGTCAGACATAATTTTGCAAATAAAAAACAAACACACACTCGAATAAAACACAGCATATTATTTTTTTTGTAAAAAAAATTTTTAAATTAAAATAGGTCGCACCATGGCCTGTTGGATATTTTAATACCCAATGAAATCGACAGATAAGAGATCATGGAGTTTAAATATTTTAGAAATCCGATAAGAATTATGGGTGCCACATCATCTTGAAGTGTAGGCATTTTTCGTATGTAAGGAAAATGAGAATTTTTACAAAACTCGTTACTTTAAAACAGCGCTGCGCTTAGTAACATCGCTGATGAAAGGGAAACTGCAAGTATTTCTGAGATGTCATTTTTTGACCCTTTATCTTCATCACTGTTGGAACTTTGCATGAGTATCGACTAGCAAACAAACATCTAATTTATAAGACAACGATGCCTTGAGCATCGAACTGCACTTTCAGAAACGCATTTGCCTTGAGCATCGAACTGCACTTTCAGAAACGCATTTTGATAGCGGTAGCTCAATTTAAGATTCTGCTCCAGGAAATATGTGTGCTGGATCTGGACTAAGATTCCGAGCTACAACCGAGTATCACATATGCATGCTAGCAATTATTGCTGTAACTTCGATTCTGTTATCTTGGCTTGGTAAATCAATATGTACTGGCCGGCGCCTAAAGCTAGTTAAAATATATTAATAGTGTGACTCTTTCGTGGGTTTTCAACCAACCGCTCTGCAGAAATTCTGAAAATATGTAAGTACAAATAAGAATTCATCTAGAATTGGCTTCTTCATTCAAATAATAGCCTTTACTATAATGAATTTGAAAACCGTCACTCAGAATTCTACGTCAGACATAATTTTGCAAATAAAAAACAAACACACACTTGAATAAAAAAAACACAGCAAATTATTTTTTTGTAAAAAATTAAATTAAAATAGGTCACACCCTGGCCTGTTGGATATTTTAATACCCAATGAAATCGACAGATATCTTATCTTTATCACTGTTGGAACTTTGCATGGGTATTGACTAGCAAACAAACATCTAATTTATCTAATTTATTTCACCAATACTTCATCTCCTTCTTCGTACTACATGTTAGTTCATTTGAATTCTAACACAACAGTGTTAGAGTTCAAAAAGCGTTCGTTGTCACAATAAATCAGAAAAAAACCCTACAATAAAAAGCAACTTTCTTTGCTTTTTTTTTATTTTAGGAAAAAAAATTTCAAAAATTTAAAATTTTTAAATAATTGGTATACACGTTCAAAAAAATTAAAAAAGAATAAAAACACCTCTAAAAATGTTCTCGTCTTCACCGAGAATCGAACTAACACCATCGTCATCGTGCAACCGTCCTGACTTGATTAAACTAAGTCATTCAACTTAGTTCTCCTCAAGAACACAGCGCAAATATTTCTGTCTTATTAAATAACTCCTGAGGAAAATATCTCGATCCGACTAATTTTTAAACTTAACCTGCTTGATCGTTTAAGGAACTTAACTTTCCATGTTTCAGCCATGTAGTTTAAAATTACGGGCCAACGAAATGATGGAAACAGACAGACGGACATGGTTAGATCGTCTGCTGATGCTGATCAACGAGATATACATTTTCCGGGGTCGGAAACGTATATTTCTATGAGTTACAAACATCTGAGGCATAATAATATCGAATAATTTGCTCTATATTTTCTTGCGGTAACCATATGTTTGGTGTGTCGAAAACAAGTTTTGTGAAAAGCTTAGGTAAATTAGGACAGTCTATTTGTCCATTCAAAGGATTGTGGATAAACAAAGTGCCAAGCATTTCTCTGCAGTTAAGTAAGGAGAAAAGATTAACTAAAAGAAGTCTTTTAGAATCCGAGGGCAAGTAAACACTTCGATCCCAATTTAAACCACGAAGAACAAAAATTAGAAACTGTTCTTGAACAGATTCAATTTTAACTTGGTGTGATCCATATTGTGGAGACCAAACACATGATCCATACTCCAAAATGGGGCGGACCAGTGAAATAAAAACAGTTTTGGTTGTGTAAGGATCGTTAAATTCTTTCGACCAGCGCTTAACAAAACCAAGAACACTCATGGCTTTATTGACAGTGATATTAATATGACGAGTAAAATTTAATTTGTGGTCCATGAGTACACCCAAATCACTAATCTCGTTCAAACGTTCAAGTGGGGTATTATTGAGATAATACACCACTAATTGAAAAGAGGATCTATGAAATGACATGACATTACATTTTGAAACATTAAGGTTTAATAAGTTAATTTCACACCAAGTTTGAAAGTTATTAAGATCGACTTGAAGCAGACGTGGAGAACTTAAGTCTTTAAAACTAATAGAAAGTTTAACATCATCAGCGTACATAAGCACGCGAGAGTGAGTTACAACTGACGGAAGGTCATTAATGAAAAGTGTAAAAAGCAATGGTCCTAGATGGCTACCTTGTGGCACCCCCGAGGTCACATTGATGGTCTTCGAAAGATAAGTTTTAAATAAAACTTTTTGTGTACGGTTATTAAGATATTGAGAAATCCAATTAAGCAAAAGGGTTGGAATCCCAAGTTCGTTCAGCTTGAACAAAAGCAGTGTATGATTGACAGAATCAAAAGCCTTACTGAAGTCAGTATAAATGACATCAGTTTGCAATGCATTCCTGAATCCTTCGATCGCTAAGGAAGTAAACTCTAAAAGGTTAGTGGTAGTAGATCTACGTTTCATAAACCCATGTTGAGAAGATGAAAGAATAGAACTACAGAAATGTTGCAGTTGAGAAGTTATAATTTTCTCAAATGCCTTCGAAATAGCATTCTATTTGGAAATACCCCTATGATTTGAAGCTACGGATTTATTACCCTTTTTACAAAGGAAAATTTAAAGATTCCTTCCAATAATTGGGAAAAAGAAGTTTCAACGGACAAAATAAATAATAAAAAATTAGGGAAATCAAATTCTCAGCACAAAACACTAAAGTAAGCACACTGAGAAGCGATCTTGCATCGATCAGAGGATTAAAGACGCAATTAGACCTTTTCAACTGATAGGGATATGAAAAGTTAGCTCGATGCTCTTTGGAGGAATAGGTTGTTTTGAAAAAATCAGCAAACATATCGGCAATGGCCTGATCATTGTTGGATTTATTATTTTCAAAACATAAATAGGACAGGTGCACTGCCACCTTGCGTTTAACGTTAACGAAGTTATAAAATTGCTTAGGATCGTGGGAGAACTGAAGTTTACAACGCCCAATGTAATCCTTATACAGACTGGGAGCATTTTTTATTTCGATCGAGCGAGAAAAAATTTAGAATCGCCCAGATTAGATATGATAACCTCGATGTTTGTAATAGCACATAGTCTTTGCATTTAACTTTCTAATATCCATAACCATTCGCTTTTTTCTGACTCTATTTTTATCAAAACCTTTTTGTCTACAATCCATATATGAAGGATCATTGTGCGGAGATCTGGAGGGTCTAATAATAATATCTTTAAGCAGCAGTTGTATTTCATTATTAACAAACGATCTATTTTCCATAGGGTACGGATACAATTTAGAATATATTGGCTCCTCGTCTCGTGTTCGGATTGTTGCCATGATATTGGTATTGTAAGGAATCTTTTTATTCGGATCTGCAAAAACTTCGACTTTTCCCTTTATCATTTCAACAAAAAGTTCCTTAAAGGCAAATGGCACTGCTTTAGAAACTGTATAGCTTCACTGCCACAATTACGAGTTATTAGTTTAGTTTTAAAATTTATTTTATAACAGATCGAGCCCTATTACGCCACAAAAAGATGTGAGATTTGGCAGAATAAAAATTCGGAAGTTACACCATGTATAGACTTTACAAAAATGTTTATCTACCTGCCGTTTACCTGTTAGCATAGGTAATGATGTAATGTAGCTTCTCGATGCTCCCGTATCGAGTAACAGCTTTACTTCTTTCCCCCCTACATATCTACATATCCATGTCAGGAGGGAACTGCTATTAAAAATTAATTTGGTCTTCTTTAATCTCTGCCACTTCTTTCGCTACACGTCGTTGTACGCATCAGGTGGATTATTAAAAAGTCTGCCCGATTGACCTCAATTTCGGTACGCGGTGTTTTGTCTAAAACGGGACGTAGAAGGGTCAACATCCATTCGTTCGCCCAAAGAATGAGTGACACCCTGCGTGCCGTTACCTATTTGTAATACCTGGTTGCCAGCGATGGTGCTTCTGGTCTATACTACAGCGGCATTTGCGTCACTAACTAAAGTCGATTACTTGTTAGGTAAGTGAGGATTGCGATGGCCTATCACTGTATCTGTGTAAGTAAGTCTTTGTGTTGCTTGTCTGTTCCTTACAGTCGATTCAGTACAACCCTTTGACAAATGTGAAGCAAAAGTATAACGTTCATGATTTGCTCCGACTTCTTCTGCTAGTGCCAGAGCGCATGGTAAATCAGAAGGTCTAGATGCAAATACTATATCGCGTATGGGCTTTTTTAATCCTGATATGAAAACCCTCAATGCGTCACCCCAATATTTATCATTAATTGCGTCAGCAATATCAGCTTCGTAGGTCATAATAGTCTTATTAGTTAATGTCTTTTCAATCTCGTAATAGAACTCAAGGATTCTCATTGTTCCCTGTCTCAAAGTTGACAGTTGCTGTTCAAAGAGTAAGTGAAACCTAGCAAATTATTGTATCGAAATTGAGCACTGTACTAAAAGATAATAATACACCGTCAGCAGCAAATCTAATTTTATTTCTTATTATTGTTACAGCCTGAAAGTGGCGTGAGCTCCCATTAAACTCTTTGAAACTCCCATAAACATTATGCGCTGCGTCGCACATTTATATATATATATATATTGTTCGCAATACGTGTTTAGGAGGAAAATTCATTCAAAATGAGCAGTTTACTTACATTGAGTTATACTAACCTGGTAATTTTTTATTCTGTACAGTTAATTTTCATCATCTTGGTGGTCTTTGGTGATTTCCTTTCGTGTTTTTAGTTTGTTCAGCTCGCTCCGGTGGTGCAAAAATTCCTTTGGTACAGATTTTTGCTTTAGTGTAGGGGTTTTTCCGATGGGTTTTTTCAGTTGGGCGCCAATTAATATTTTTCTTCGGAGGCTCTATTAAGCTAGATCCACAATTTAATTCCATTTAGATACAATATAATTTTATAAACAACAGCTGCTGCGTGTTGGTTTGAGTGAGTTCTTTTTAACACTGTCCTGGGCACGATCCAGTCTGAAACCTAAAGCTTGCCCATCGTCAAGCTTTTGGTCTCAGGCCAATCAGCGGACTTCACATCAGAGCCGAAGCCTCCAGTGGTAGCTTTAAAGCCTCTCTTCTTACAAAGCTTTATATATTAACGTATACTAAAATTTTTTTATTTCATATATTTATGAAATCTCATGAAAACAGTCGGCGTAAGACAGACGTCTAGAAGACTTTAGTTAAGATTTTGAAACGAATATATAAAATTGTCGTATAATATGTATAGTGTACTATTGCTACTATACTACTGTATAAAAACACCCAGAGCTATGATCACTGACTTTTTTGTTCCGTCATTGATCAGACATGGAGTCAAGGACCTAACCCCTGCTAGATTACTTTCTGTAGGGTTTTGTCAAGTCACTGGTTTACGCGAAGCCGCAAACCCTTGACCACTTAGAGGACAATATTCGGCGATATACGGCCACAATTTTTTTTTTTACGCGCGAATTCTGCAGGTTACGCATGACGTATGGCACGAGTCGTGGGGAACAGTTAACAATAACACAGACAAAAGTACGAAAACTACAGCTATTTACGAGCCAATTAGGAGATGATATAGGTTTTTAGTACTGATATGGAGAGTTCTGGGCTGAACGCACGATAAAGTCAATTATAATCAGCTGACAGGGCTAGAGTTTCTAGTAGGCCTAGATGGTATAAAAATATCTACTTGGTGTAATAACTCATGCGAGTCACTATTACCATTTCAGAGCTTGTGCATAAAGATTACACCAACCACCAAGCATTATTCTACGGTTAGTAAGAGAAAGAAGATTAATTAAAAGAAGTCGACTAGAGCAGGTTGACATTGCGATTCCAGTTTAGACCACGAAGTTCAAAAGCATGAAATTGTTACTGAACAGATTCAATTCTAATTTGATGTGTCTGGAATTTTGGTAGTCTAAGGATCGAACTCTTTCGACCATCTCATAACAAAACCAAGAACTCTTATCGTGGAGATATGAAGGTAAATTTACGGTCAATGAGTACACCAAAATCATTCATTTCATCATTGCGTTCTAATAGAGTGTTGTTCCCGGATTACGTTGTCATCTGTGGAAAGGTCCTATAGAACGACATAACCTTGCACTTAGTGGTGTTTAAGTTTAATAGATTGTGCTGACACCAGCTGAAAATTATCAAGACCAGCTTGCACTCTACTGGACGAAACCATATTGCTGTAAGTAGTTCCACAATCTCCTTCACTGCTCACTGTGACAAATCCTCCGCAGCTTATTTCGTTTACCACCCCCATTTCTCAAGGTGGTCGCAAGGACGAGGCTATCTCCGTTTCTCCAGGAAATGGTCTCTCTTTGCAGAAGAATAAAGCTGTAGTTTCCGAAAAGTCCGGGCAATTATCAATAACTGTTGATATTGCCGATAGTAGTCCAGTTGGAGGTGCACTACCGGACACGCAGGCGGATTCAATCGTGGTCGCTGACGCTGCGGTTGATTTGCGGCCTGGTTCCTATAAGCCTCTAACTGGAGTTCCACCTAAGAAACATATATATGTTTCAAGGCTTGATCCCGAACATTCGTCGGATGATGTCTTAGCTTTTATTAAGACAAAAATTCAAGCTCATCACTATAAAGCTAAAATAGCGGTGGAAAAATTTCAATTTAAATATTCGAGGGAGATATCCTCCTTTAAAATAAGTGTCCCAGTTGAACTGTTTGACAGTATATGTCATAGCAGTTTTTGGCCGGATCACATTTTAGTAAAAGAATAGACGGCCAAAAAGAAAGCTCGGGATCCGGTTAGGCTTTCTATCCCATCTAACTCCTCATCTTCCGGAATATCAGCATCGGCTGGTGTTCCAAAAAACTAATCTCGTCCCTTCATCTGGCCTATCAGAACGTGAGAGGACTTAAATCTAAGCTTCCTAGACTCTATTTAGATAGTTTTGCATTTGAATTTAAAATTTTAGTGTTTACTGAGACATGGTTAAAGCCCGATATTAACGATGCATCTGTTCTTTCCGCAAAATTTTCAATTTTTAGATGTGATCGAACTTCTCGTGTAGGCGGAGGAGTTCTGATTGCAGTTGACTCGGCCTTAACTTCTGACCAAATTCATTCACCGGACATTCTGGAGATTGAGTTTGTTAGTGTTAAGGTCAGATTCAAGTCTTTCTCTGTCTACATTACTTGTTCTTACATCCCGCCACAATCCGACATGGCGGTGTACGCAAAACATTAAGATTCTATTCGATATATTTCTTCATTGCTTTCTGATAGAGATATCTTAATCGTCTTTGGTGACTTTAATTTACCAGAAATAGCATGGTCTCAATCTGATAAATCTACTTCTAAATCTCACTGCTTCGTTGATGGCCTTTTTGAGCTATCATTAGCTCAAATAAACCCTGTGCGAAATAACATAGGCAGATCCTTAGATCTGATATTTGTGTTGGATTCCACCAACTGGCAGTTACTAGAACCGACCCTCTAGTCTTGCCTGAAGACAATTTTCATCCTACTTTGGATTTATCTGTAGATCTGTCGTTTCGTGCACCGATTGTTGGTGTCAGTCCTGTGATTAAATCTCGTAATTTTCGCAAGACTAACTTTGTTAAACTGAATGAGCTCATTCTGAGAACTGACTGGTCATCCTTATACAGTTGCTCAGACATGGATCTTGCTATCTCGTTGTTTTATGATACTCTTGGTTCGCTTTTTAAGGTTTGTGTCCCACTGAGGAGTCCAGTGTCGTCTCACCGACCTCCCTGGTTTTCTCGTGAGCTATCCAACTTAAAAAATGTCAAATCCAGATATTATAAAAAATACAAGAAATCGGGACGTTCTTCAGACTTTGCTCTTTACGCAGTTGCTCGCTCCAATTTTATGTTGCTCAACAAGCACTGCTATAATAATTACCTCAATCGTTGTAAGCTTGAGTTTTCCCGTGATCCTAAACAGTTTTATAGCTTTGTGAATTCTAAACGTAAGATGGTTGTCCACCCATCAATGTTATCGTTTGAAAATAATCTAGCGGACTCTGATCAAGCGATTGCTGATTTGTTCGCTGATTTCTTCACAACAACATATTCCTCAACGGAATACCGAGCGAATCTGTCGTATCCTTATCAGATAAAAAGGTCCAATTGTATTTGTAGTCCTTCGATCGATGAAAGTTCGCTTCTTAGCGTGCTTAATTTAGTAAAACCTGTGTACACACCTGGTCCTGATGGAATACCCGGTTGTGTACTCAGATTTTGTGCTGAGGCTCTATGTAAGCCACTTCAAAAACTTTATTTGTTGTCCGTTAAATCTTGTCATTTCCCGTCTATATGGAAGGAATCTTATATAATTCCTCTTCATAAAAATGGTAAGAAGTCCGAAGCATCCAATTATAGGGGTATTTCTAAATTGTCCGCTATTCCTAAAGCATTTAAAAAATTAATCACTTCTCAATTGCAACATTTTTGTAGATCTATTATTTCACCATCTCAACATGGGTTTGTGAAACGTAGATCTACTACCACTAACCTATTAGAATTTACATCTTTAGCGATCGAAGGATTTAGGAATGCAAGACAAACTGATGTCATTTATACTGATTTCAGCAAGGCTTTTGATTCTGTTAATCATACACTTCTTCTTTTAAAATTAAACAAAATTGGCTTTCCAAGCCCTTTAATTTGTTGGATTCGTGACAGACAGAACACAGAAAGTTCTATTCAAGTCATCTGGGACCTTTGCTATTTACCCTTTTTATTAACGATCTTCCATCCGTTATAATTCATTTTCGTGTCCTTATGTACGCTGATGATGTTAAGCTTTGTCTCAGCTCCAAAACTTTCAATCTTGGTGTCAACACAACTTAATAAACCTAAACACATCTAAATGCAAGGTCATGACTTTTTTCAGAAATACTCCTCAGTTGATTACCTATTCTCTTAATAACATTCCATTAACTAGACTTAACGAGATGATCGACTTGAAAGTACTTATGGATCATAAATTGACTTTTAAGTCCCATATAAGCACTAATGTCGGAAAAGCCATGGGTGTTCTTGGATTCGTAAAAAGATGGTCAAAGGAATTTGATAATCCATATACTACCAAGGTTCTTTACACCTCATTGGTTCGTCCAATTTTAGAATATGCAACCTGCATATGGTCACCTCAATACGATTCACATAAAGCAAGAATAGAATCAGTTCAAAAACAGTTCCTTCTCTTTGCTATTCGTGGGCTGAACTGGGATCGTAATATTAACTTGCATTTTTATGCACAAGCTTCCTAATGGCGATATAGACTCACCTGAGCTATTGAACCGAGTAAATTTAACAGTTCCTTGTAGACCTACTAGAAACCATACTCCTCTATCACTTCCACGATGTACTACTGACTCTTAGAGTTCTTTGTTCTGATTATAATCGTCTTTATCATGTAATCAGTTCAGAGCTCTCTATTCCTTCAATAAAAACTTCTATCCTTTCCTATCTAGCACGTAATTAGCTATAGTTTCGTTTTTTGTCTGTGTTTTGTGAATTGTCCCCGCGACTGGAGCCGTGCGTTATGCGGCTTGCGCCCCTCGGTCGGTTGGGCGGGAGGTGTGGGCAATTAGTGCTCCCGTTGGGATTCGCGCGAAAAAAACAAAAAAAAGGCAAAGCCTAACATCGTCTGCATACATGAGCACATGTGAATAAAGACAGACGGAGGGAAGATATTTTTTATAAATAGGATGGGTGAATAGCAACGGATCAAGATGACTACCCTGGTGCACTCCCGAAGTCACATTGATGCATCTGAATGAGGAAGACCTAAATAAGACATTTTGTGTTCTGCTTGTCAGATACTTACGAATCCAACAAATTAGAGTATTTGGGAAGCGTTTAGCTTTCTGAGTAATAACTTATGGTTAACAGAATCAAAAGCCTTACTGAAATAAGTAATTGCTCTGCATTTTTAAATCCTTTAATCATCATAGATGTGGATTCTAACAGGTAAGTGGTTGTAGATCTACGTTTAACGAATCCATGTTGGGCTGGTGAAATTATAGATCTACATACAGGCGCTTTACTGTCCACAACGATTCTCGATCTCTGAAAAGGAGTTTACGGACTTCTTCAATACACTTGGAGCACGGTTTATTGCTGCAGGAATCTACAACGCCAAGCAATCGTTGGCCACACCCAGAAAAAACACAAGGCTAACAACCGACTAATGGAACTTCTTGTAAGAAATAAAAGACGACTGAGGCGAGAATGGCAAATAACTCGATCACCGGCAGCAAAATATCGCCTAATGGGAGCTTCACAAACTCGAGCAAATGCGCTTAGACAAGAAGAAGCAATAGCACAGCTCCAACCGAGATCATTTCACCTATACGATGACCAACTGGCATGTGGGCCCGTTCAGGCGAAGAAAGAGCACTCATCTTTGCAACTCATCTAAAAACGGTCTTTATGCCAAACCAGTCAACAAACTTATTCCAGCTTTCCCCTCTAAGCACCCAAATGAAAACCGAGCCACCGAGATATCAAGCGAAGGAAATTTCTTCAATTATAAAAAACTATCTTAACCCAAGAAAGCCATTAGACACATCTGCAAACTGTTCAACGCGATAGTAAAAACTGCCTACTTTTCCATAAGTTGGAAAAAATCGGTAATCATAATGATCCCAAAACCCGGAAAGGGCAAAAAACAGCCATCATCGTACAGACCCATCAGTTTATTGCCAAGTCTTTCAAAACTATTTCAACTCCATATAAACAAAATCCTGGTAAACCAAAATATAATACCACATCATCAGTTTGGCTTCCGTGAAAAGCATGGCATAGAGATCCGCACAGCATTTGAGAAAAAAGAATATTGCACAGCAATCTTTCTCGACGTCGCCCAAGCGTTTGACCGAGTCTGGCTTGACGGCCTAATATATAAAATAAAAGCGACGCTCCCACAATATACACGCAGGCTAATGGAATCATATCTATACAACAGAAAATACATTGTACGATGTAATAGCTTCACCTCTGATGACTTCGAATCAAAAGCAGGTGTACCTCAAGGCAGCGTGTTGAGTCCAACACTTTATGTTTTGTACAAGCCCTACACTTTCGCCGATGACGCGGCTATCCTCAGCTGCTCCGAATGTCCAAGGCTGCTGAGCAACTGCCAACTCACTTAAAGGAAGTTAAAAAGTGGCTAGCAGATTGGCGCATCTGTAAATGTACAGAAATGCAAGCACGTTACATTTACCCTTAATAGACGAAACTGCCCATCACTGACACGAAACAACGTGCCAGTGCCTCAATCAGACGATGTTTTATAACTTGGAGTTCACCTAGACAGAAGATTAACTTGGCGTAAGCATATCGAAGCCAAGAAAAAGCACCTAAAGCTTAAAGCAACCAGACTACATTGGCTTATCAACGCACGATCTTCCCAATGTTTGGAATTCAAAGTTCTCCTCTACAACTCGGTGTTAAAACCCATCTGGACGTACGGCTCTGCTCTGTGGGGAAACGCAAGCAAGAGCAATATCGAAACCATACAAAGCGCACAATCTAAGGTTCTCAGAGCTATCACGGGAGCACTTTGGTATATCTGGAACGAAAACATACAGAAAGACCAACATATTCCTAGTATATTAACCGAAATAAAGGTACAACAGCTAAAGTACACTGCTAAATTGCAGGCACATCATAATTAACCGAGCATGTGATAGAACTCACCTCCAACGAAACGACTTTCCAACCTTCTAGCAAATAATCACGGCCATAGATTAATAAGGCTCCCTTCAAATGCTAGGTTACGTATTAGATTAAGATAAAACTAGGAAATCTTTGTTAATCTTATAAGCCTATATAAGAGATCCAACAAATAAATAAACCGTAAAAAATATCGGCAATGGCCTGATCTCTGTCCGCAATCTTATTTTTAAAAGTTAAAAAGGATGGGCTTATGCTGGTCTTGCGTTTAGCGTTTAGAAAGTTGTATAACAGCTTAGGATCACTGTAAAACTGACGTTTACATCGTCGAAGATATTCCCCGTAGCATTTCGTAAGCTTCATAAAATTTGAACGAGTAGCATAGCATATTTATAGAAATCTGATGGTCGACCCTTCTTTTTATAACTCTTATAATGTCTTGACTTAACATTTCTAAGATTGGACAGTTCTCGAGTGAATCAGGGGGGTTTATTAGACCAAATTGATCTACCGAGAGGAATACAAACATTAAAAACGGAATCAAGCATATTATAGAAATAATGCATCGCAGAGCCCATGGTTGTACAATTGTACAGATATGACCAATCAAGGTTCCAAATAATATTATTAAGTCTGACAAAGTAAGTCTTACGAAAGCAGCAGCTTCTTGTTACCGGATGTGTATTGAAAGTCGGCTCACAAAAAAAAAGATTTATAGTTACAACCAAGGTTGATTGAAATTTGGCTTCTAGTCAAACGAGAGGTTCAATCCTGAAAACGACGCAGTTAAAGGAGTCCATTACAAATACAAGAGATACAAGTGAGGGATAAATCAAAAGGACCATCAATACAGCAACGCGACGATAAGGGCAACAACATTGAAGACTCATCAGAAATATCTGGTAAATTAAAGTCACTAAGAACGATGGGGGAATCTGTATCAAAAATAAGTGGAGAAACAGCTTGTATTGCGTACGAGTGATTATTATATATGATTAAGTCGGATAGAGGTGGAATGTAAGAGCAAGTAACATAAGTGCAAAAAGTTTTAAGGGAAATTTTGACACTAATAAACTCAATTTCATGAGCGGAAGAGGACTGAATAATTTCAGATGGAAAAGCTGAAACAGCGATAAGCACACCACCACCATTACGGATAATCCGATCTTTTCTATAAATTGAAAATTTAGTGGATAAAACCGAAGCGTCAGCAATATCTGGTTTAAGCCACGTCTCTGTAAAAGCAAGAACATGAAAATCAATAGATAGACTATCTACAAAGAGTCTAGACAGTTTAGATTTAAGTCCTCTTATATTCTGGTAGGCTGGAGTAAGGGACGAAGTTAGTTTTTTGACCCGTCAGTAGATGCTGACGTACCAGAAGAAGGCAGAAGTTTGTTATTGGAACAGGAGGATACAGCAGAGGGCAGTCGAATCGGAGGCCGATTTCTCTTTTTCGTCGTATACTCCTTTATAATAAGATGTTCCGGCCAAAAATCTCTTCTACAAATTTGGTCAAAAAGATTAGGCGGAACATTTATTTCAAATGTCGAGATGTCCCGGGTATATAAAAACCTAAATGTTTCCACCGCTATGTTTGAGGCCTGAGTTTTAACCCGGATATGGGCTAAGACATCGTCAAATGTAGTGTTATGGTCAAGCCTCGAAACAAATATTTGTTTTTTCGGTGGTATACTCGACACACCAGGCGGCTCAGCAGCCACAGCGCTGGTCGTTGAAGCTACAGTGGCTGCCAATGCTTTACTGACAAGAGTCAGTATTTGATTAGGAATATTCTTGGGACAGGATATTCGCCCGGACAAATTAATAGTCTCTGACCTGATATCGCGGTAACTTGTGTGATCCATTACCGGGAGAAAATCCAATGGAATCCACACAATTGGATGCGATCGGACTTTTAAACGATATCAGGTGCCGTGAGTTCAGTGTGTTTAAGTCATTAAACGTGTTCGGAACAGCGAGAATAAGAGACGCTGGCGGACCAGTGGACAAATTCCTGGGGGTGGTCTTCTTTCGCTTCGGGGATTCGCTTAATAGTTTATAACTATTAAACTGAGTTTCCAATGATGAAAAGTCGTCCCGAAGCTTCAGAAGACCAGCGGACAGGTTTTTAAATACCTCACGAGTTCGCCTCTTGAATACACGCACCTCTCTGTCTGTATCTCGGCATGATTCACAACTCCATTTCAGGCCCCTACTATTCCCGTGGTTGTCTTTTACTTTGACTGTGTAACCAGCATATTTAAAATGCATAACATTATCACACACAACAAATCAAAAAATCTTCCTGAGCTTTAAGAGGGTGAGGGCACTTTTTATTTCAGCAGACCAACATTATTTTCAATTTGAATTAATAATATATATTAATAACAGAAAATAAACTAACAGAAATGAAAAGAATTTATAAAAAATGAAACAAGCAAGTCGTCCTTGCCGACATTGGTTATACCCTGCACCAAGCAGGAATATTTAATTTAGGCAAACACTCTCAAAACCGCCACCGATTTTAAATAAATTTCGCCTAACATACAGCAGCAGTATTCTGTCTCGCCCTTGGCGTTTCAGTACTAAACAGAAATGGGTATATCTCCGATGTTTATTATCCGACTTTGATTAAGTTTGATCACCAGGTGCAGTTTGGTTGTATTATTAGTTGTGCCAAATAACAAATCGATGCCTTCAATATGGCTCTAGTTATTCTAGTTATTTTTGTTAATTAAGGCGGCAAAAAGGGCGTGGCTAATATTTTAAAACAAACTTGATCTAGTGAAGTTGGATGCGGCCAACTTCACTCTTTCTTCTGGGCTCCGGTGCGACGAAACGCCAAGCTGCTGACGAAAAATTAAGGAAAATTCTGATCGGACTGTCTTGGCGCCATCCGTTGATAAGAAGATATTGTTTGTATTACACTGGAGTCCCCACATCTAGATTCGCCTGTCCTTTAACGCTCGGCCACGACAGAAGCGAAACAAATAAAGAAAATTTCATTACAATACTTTACAGGGTCGGAAATGTTTATTTCTGCCTGTTACATACATTTTGGAGATTTTAATATACCCTGTTACCCTATGGGTACAGGGTATAAAAATAGAGCATATACGAACCAAAAGTCCCACACCTGGTTTAAGGTCCTGCAAGTGCTTATTAGAAGAAAGAGAAAATAATTAATAGCACAGTGAACTTACTACACAAGACAGATCACAATCGCGAGATTAACCAACGCGAGAACAACGGACGCGAACACAAGCAATATACATATGTAAAATGAGAGCAATAACACACAAACAACACTGTGTACGAAAGAGAGCGCGAGTGCATGCAAGTAAAGCCAAGGGAAAATCAAAGACTATGAGACACAAAAACAAAGCAAAGGGGTTTGTTGCTGTTGGTTTGAAACAAAAAGTAACAATAGCTTTGATTTTATGTTTAGCATCAAATTGAAAAACAAGAACAATTAATTGTGATTGATATTTAATTTTAGTAAAATAAAAATTCGCGATATAAGCAGAAAAAACCGGTTTACATACCGGTTTACATAGAGCGCGGTAGCGGGCAACAACTTTCAAACGCACTCTTTTCGAAACACGATTTTTGAAAACTGCTGCCTACTCTATTAATATGTAGATCTTTCTGTACGTTTTCGTCTCGGATATACCATGGTGCTCCCGTGATAGTTCTGAGAACCTTAGATTGTGCCCTTTGTATGGTTTCGATATTGCTCACCCAGTCATAGTTGGGTGAGCTTTCCACAGCGGATATTTGGTGCTGGCGGGGGAAAGCTTCTCGATGTATTGCTTGTTTGCTATTGTTTTTTCTTGTCTAAGCGCTTTTGCTACAATTCGAGAAGCTTTTCTTAGGCGAATTTTTGCTGCCGGGGATCGAGAGATTTGCCATTCTCGTCTGAGAATTTTTTAATAAGTTAAATCTGAGCCAGTTTGTTTTATAATTTGTTAGGCCGGATGGGTGCTCTATGACTTGTGGATGTGTTGAAACTGTGAAAATTACTGGCGAGTGGTCAGATGACAATTCTGCTAGTGACTCTGCCGTTATTAAATTGTGCGCAATTCACCTGGTGGTTGCAAAGTCTATTAGATCTGGGAGCTTGCGAGGATCTGATGGGCAGTATGTGGGTTTATCCGGTGAGGCATAGCACATTTTACAGCTGTTTGCCTTCAAAGTTTACCAGGCGGGATCCCCAATGAAAATGCTTGGCGTTGTAGTCTCTTGTAACAATAAATCGTACTCCAAGTGTGTTAAAGAAATCAGTAAATTCTTTTTCAGAGATCGAGAAGCGTGGTGGGCAACAAAGTGCAGCTACGGTTGTGCTACCAAAAGTGGTTTGGACACTTAATGAGGTTGCTTGTAGGTATTGTTTGGCAAATCCATTCTCGAGTGAGCGTTTGATCCGGTTTTTGATAAGGATACTAGTACCTCCGTAAGCCTTGCCGTCAGGGTGATTTGTTGCGTAGAATGCATATTTAGGTATTTGAAAGTTGTATTTGTTGGTAAGGTGAGTTTCCGATAACAGCATGATATCAATATCATTTGCCGTTTGAATTCCAAAGTCCTATATGTAGTGCCGACATTATTTATTGTTGTCCAAAAGCTTTTGAATGAGCAAGTTTTGGTTCCGCATAAGTTCTTGCATGCAATTTTGCATGAACCTTGTGAAATTTGTCATGTTTTGATTTAGCGAGATCAACAACGTTTCGATCCCATTGGGTTGCTTAGCATTTGTTTTATTGTCGGAACAAACACAGTCGTGTTGAATTTGTCCACAGCCAACGCAAACTGGGCGAAGGCTACAAAATGATTTTGTATGCCCAAACTCCTGGCAATTGGTGCATTGTAGAGGGTGTTACCTTTTGTGTGGCTCTTCGACAGTGATTCTGCGGTGAAGCAGGACTCCACTTTTAACAGAGGTTGTGGTGCTTTACTTCTGTTCAATATGTTTGAGACGGACTTTACCTCAAAGCCCTTCTCTTCCAATGCTTCAACAATTTCTTGCGTCGGGACTGTAGGTTCTATGCCTTTGATCACGGCTTGAAGTTCTTTCGTGCCTTTAAGTTGGAATGTGTAGCAGTTCACATTTTCGGACCAGAAGTTCTCTTCGATAGTTCGATAGAATTGTTCGTTTTTAGTTTGCACGTTGGTCTCTCCTATGTTCCCCCTGTTATGTGGAGTCACATAAAAGTTATTCTGACCAACTAAAGCTACCAACTTTAACACTAGTGAAGTGTAGCTTGCACCACGGATGTAGAATGGTGGCGGTTTTACGTCAGTGGGTTTCTTTTGGGATACTCCATCTTGAGATTCTGGCTGATTTGCCAGTAATTGGAATCTATTGCCTTCCAATGCTTTTCGTTGAACAATATTAGTTTTGTTCATTTTCAGTGTGTTACCGCTTTTTTTGGTTTGTGGACTAAGCTTTCGCTTGTTTATGTTAATATATCTGTCCATTCCAGTCTGAACAGATGAGTTTGGATTCAACGTTACTGGTTGAGCAGATTTTGTTGAGGTAGTCTGCTGGGCAGTGATCGAAGCTTTTGGAGACGTAGCGGCTGTTACAGTTGTTGTTGGATCAGTAGAAGCAATTGTTGCTGTTGTGAGCGCGCTGACAGCGGTCGGCGAACCCAATGACCCAATTAACACTTCAGGTGTAAGCGAAATTGACGGTAAAGCGCATCGGGCGCTCCAAGACAAATTGTTGCTGTTTGGTGCAATTAATTTGCTCGAACTTGCACTTTTGGATTCAGCGCTCGTTATTGTTGTGGTAGTTGGAGATACTACTGAGAAATATGCATTGTTGCATTGCATAGAAAGCCGACGCTCATTTTGTTGCTGAAGAATTTGTTCTTTGAGCTTCTGCCAGCGAAAGTCTAGTGAAAAAGGGCCTGAGTTAATCTCTTTACACGTTGGCATTACTAGTAAATTTAGTTATTTGTAGATACAAACAACATTATAATTGTGTTTGGGCGTCTCTGTGGCGACTGAGAGCCCTGTCATTTTATTGTTTTAACGTTGTTTTATAGCTATCACCGAAGAACTCACAGAGTGCAATAAAAAGGACGTCCGATCGCGGTGACAGTCAATTGTTGTGATTCTGGTTAGCTTAATAATTTTAAAGTCACCAATGACCATAAAATGATTTCAATATAATTAATCTAAATTTTATAAAAAGTTTGGTATTGGTTTTTAACAATTGTGCGTGGTTTAATTAATATGTTTTCAACACTTTTAAATGATACACAGCTTAAGGGGGTCGCCTAGTATGTGGGGTCCAGAAATAAAATGTTTTGCTTTAATCTTAATCTTATCCTAAGAATATGTTAAAAAAACATGTCCAAAAGTCGTTTAGAAATGATTGTCGTAAACCTGAGTAGGTTTACATAGAGCGCGGTAGCGGGCAACAACTTTCAAACGCGTTCTTTTCGAAACACGATTTTAAAAAACTGCTGCCAAGACACCTCAAAAACTACTAAACCTATTTTCAAATTTTCAAAATATCTTTACTATATTTTTACCTATTTAATGAAATAGAATTATTGCGATCGCATCATTAATTTTTTTTTAGCTAGAAAGACTTCCAAAAAGGGTTGAAAAAGAGATTTATTTCAACTAATGTTCAGTTTTTGCAATTTTTGTTTTCTAAGCAATATCAAAATACACATACATAATATATATAAAATGTCAAAAAATAATATATGTCGGGACGGGCTGCTCCAGATGGTTGTTGACCGTTGGTATCGGGTTTGGATGCTCCAAGTTCATATTTACCATAGCGTTTGCTTTTTCACACGAAGTTCCGTAGCTTTTGCTTTCGCTTTTACAATGACCCCGTTCTCGAGTCTAGCTGCCATTTTTATACAGATTTAGGCCCGAAACGTCAAAAAAGCAAACTCAATATGAAGGTTTGACTTATACCTACAGGCCTGCTGTTTTCCAATCATTATAACTGAATACCACCGAACCAGTAACCTTATGACACTACAAAAAGGAACGACAATAATAGCTCTATTGACGACCCGACATATATACAAAGAAATGAATTGTTCAAATCATTTAATAAAAATTTTATTTTGAAAATTGCATGAAAAAAGAAGCCCTCACTACAAGGGGGTTCCCTCAGTAAAATTAAAAATTTTTAATACAATGCCATCAAACGTGTGTGAAAGTAAATTTAACCCTTAAATTCGCGATAAAAAATAATGATGCATATTATTATATTATGTTATTAAAGTATAGGATATAGTTATAAACTATCAACCTTACTATATTTTACAAGCACTGGCAACTAAGGCCTTCGGCTTAGACGAAAAACTACATCCATACACTAGCCTCGGATTCGAACCCGGATCCTCGTTGTTCAGTTGACTACATGACTGGGCCACTTAGACAACTCATCTACCGAGGACTGCAATGATGCATATTAATTAAGATAAAACCTATTCTATCTTTTAAGTCACTACTTCAAAATTTCATTTAATTTTGTAAAAAAAACATCGTGGCAAGGGTTTTTATACTTAGGTAAAGCGGGGTATTTTGAGCCGGTTTTTTGTATTGCCAGAGGGTTTTTATTTAATAAAGATTTACTTCAAATTTGAAATCTGGGTGTTGTAGTAGGAGAACACATATTTCATTTGGTCACAACAATTTAATGGAATATTTTAAAATTCCCAGACAATTTCAGAAAATTTAATTATTCGTAATTTTAAAAATTCTTGGGGTATTGTATGCCGCTTTCAAAATTGAATAAAAACAACAATTTTTGTTAGGAAAATATTACTTGTCTCACTAGACAGCAAATACTTATTATGAACTAAAAATTATACCGGTTAGTCTGAAATGCAATTTTTGGCTGCCAAAAACAATTACAATATATTCAAACTTCCGTTAAAATTTTGAAAGCTAATAAAACAAAGAACAATGCCGGTGCACACACTTGTTTATAACGGAAATTATAGGTTATCACGAGTCGATAAAAACTGATGCCATTAGATCATGATTCCCCGACGTCCCCTTTATATAGACTATGGGTCACAAATATATGAAATTGGAGACGTATCCTTTTAAATAGGGTTGTCGAAAATATATCGAAATATCAATATCGATATTTTTTGCATAAAAAAATATATTTATATCGGTATATTTTTTTCCCCAAATATCGAATATTCGATATATATATAATTGGTCAGATGTTTGTAACGCATAGAAATATACGTTTCCGACCCCATAAAGTATATATATTCTTGATCAGCATCAACAGCCGAGTCGATTGAGACATGTCCGTCTGTCCGTCTGTCCGTCCGTCCGTCTGTCCGTCTGTCTGTTTGTTCACAGCTTTTCAAACTTAAATTTTAAGCTACGTAGTTGAAACTTGGTAGTTAGCTTTCTTAAAGGTGTAGGTAGACAAAGTATGAAAATCGGTCGGATCGAATTACTATATGATATATCCAATATCGGAATAATAGGGTTCCAATTAAAAATTTTTTATTTTTCTTTTGGAATATAAATCTAATTTGTACCAAAACACTACCCACCAAGCTTGACTGAAATCGGATAATTATTACGGCTACAAATCAATAAAACAAATCACCAATATAAGCAATTTACTCTAGCAACAAAAAATTTCAAAGAAATCTGCCGTACCAATTCAAGAATTGGCACCGAATCCGCGCGGCACCAAATAAAAAATATATAAAATTATTGTTTTTTTTTTGGTTATTGCGTTTAAATTTAATTTGTATCCATACACTATACACCAAGTTTGAACTAAATCGGATAATTATTAAGGTTACAAATCAATAATCATATTTCATAGAAATTAAATGTATTTTAATGCTCACGCACACACATACATATGCAAAAATTCAGCCACCACGCGGTGTGTGAGAGAGATAGAAATATTTTAGTAGTATTCTTACACAGAACTAAATTGAAAGAGCGAGATGCAATGGGTTTGCTATATATGTCGAATTAGCTTACGGTAGCAAAGTAAGGGTGGTGGCGTAGTATGTAGAGATCGGTGGCACGATGGGCTCGGTGTTTGATGGTTCAATGCTTGGTGAAGAAGTGAAGGTTTTTGGATGTATATTTTCTTCTTTTTTGTTTTTTTTTGATTTTGTTAAACATTTATACCAATTATTTTCCTGCAAGGGTATACAAACTTCGGCAGAGCCGAAGTTAGCTTCTTTGATATTTTTAAATATTTTAAGATATTTTTACATTGGTTACTCTTGTAATGATCGCAGACCGCACAAGTGAAATTAGAAAATGTTGATATCAAGTTACTCTGAGTTTCAAAATGGAACATCCAAATGTAATTTGTGTCAAAGAATTATTAAAACAAGTGGAAATTCAACAAATACGGTTTCGGTAAAAACACTTACACATTTAAAGTGTCGTCGTTTTTCTGATGTGCGTGGTTGTAATTTTAGTGCCCGCGTTTTCTCGAAAAAAACACACTATTGAATTTCATTCAGATTGTCAGAAAATAGAGAGCTAAAGATGTATCTCCGCTTGCCCCTAACTTCGTGGGAAAGTAACCCAATAATATTTTGAAGTTCATATAAATTGTCTCTTGACTGTCACCGCGATCGGACATACTTTTAATTGCACTCCGCTAGTTCTTCGGTGTCAGCAATAAAACAACGTTAAAACAACAAAGTGACAGGGCTCTCAGTCGCCACAGAGACGCCCAACCACAAATATATTGTTATTTGTATTTACAAATAGCAATACTTAGTAAATAACCAAATATACTAGTAATGCCAACGTGTAAAGAGATTAACTCAGGCCCTTTTTCACTAGACTTTCGCTAGCAGAAGCTCAAAGAACAAATTCTTCAGCAACAAAATGAGCGTCGGCTTTCTATGCAATGCAACAATGCATATTTCTCAGTAGTATCTCCAACTACCACAACAACAACGAGCGCTGAATCCAAAAGTGCAAGTTCGAGCAAATTAATTGCACCAAACAGCAACAATTTGTCTTGGAGCGCCCGATGCGCTTTACCGTCAATTTCGCTTACACCTGAAGTGTTAATTGGGTCATTGGGTTCGCCGACCGCTGTCAGCGCGCTCACAACAGCAACAATTGCTTCTACTGATCCAACAACAACTGTAACAGCCGCTACGTCTCCAAAAGCTTCGATCACTGCCCAGCAGACTACCTCAACAAAATCTGCTCAACCAGTAACGTTGAATCCAAACTCATCTGTTCAGACTGGAATGGACAGATATATTAACATAAACAAGCGAAAGCTTAGTCCACAAACCAAAAAAAGCGGTAACACACTGAAAATGAACAAAACTAATATTGTTCAACGAAAAGCATTGGAAGGCAATAGATTCCAATTACTGGCAAATCAGCCAGAATCTCAAGATGGAGTATCCCAAAAGAAACCCACTGACGTAAAACCGCCACCATTCTACATCCGTGGTGCAAGCTACACTTCACTAGTGTTAAAGTTGGTAGCTTTAGTTGGTCAGAATAACTTTTATGTGACTCCACATAACAGGGGGAACATAGGAGAGACCAACGTGCAAACTAAAAACGAACAATTCTATCGAACTATCGAAGAGAACTTCTGGTCCAAAAATGTGAACTGCTACACATTCCAACTTAAAGGCACGAAAGAACTTCAAGCCGTGATCAAAGGCATAGAACCTACAGTCCCGACGCAAGAAATTGTTGAAGCATTGGAAGAGAAGGGCTTTGAGGTAAAGTCCGTCTCAAACATATTGAACAGTAGAAAAGCACCACAACCTCTGTTAAAAGTGGAGTCCTGCTTCACCACAGAATCACTGTCGAAGAGCCACACAAGAGGTAACACCCTCTACAATGCACCAATTGCCAGGAGTTTGGGCATACAAAATCATTTTGTAGCCTTCGCCCAGTTTGCGTTGGCTGTGGACAAATTCAACACGACTGTGTTTGTTCCGACAATAAAACAAATGCTAAGAACCCAATAGGATCGAAACGTTGTTGATCTCGCTAAATCAAAACATGACAACTTTCACAAGGTTCATGCAAAATTGCATGCAAGAACTTATGCGGAACCAAAACTTGCTCATTCAAAAGCTTTTGGACAACAATAAATAATGTCGGCACTACATATAGGACTTTGGAATGCAAACGGCATTTCCTAGCACAAACAATGGAAAGAATTGTCACTCTTTCTGGACTCAAATGATATTGATATCATGCTGTTATCGGAAACTCACCTTACCAACAAATACAACTTTCAAATACCTAAATATGCATTCTACGCAACAAATCACCCTGACGGCAAGGCTTACGGAGGTACTAGTATCCTTATCAAAAACCGGATCAAACGCTCACTCGAGAATGGATTTGCCAAACAATACCTACAAGCAACCTCATTAAGTGTCCAAACCACTTTTGGTAGCACAACCGTAGCTGCACTTTGTTGCCCACCACGCTTCTCGATCTCTGAAAAAGAATTTACTGATTTCTTTAACACACTTGGAGTACGATTTATTGTTACAAGAGACTACAACGCCAAGCATTTTCATTGGGGATCCCGCCTGGTAAACTTTGAAGGCAAACAGCTGTATAACCCAGCTAACAAAATGTGTTATGCCTCACCGGATAAACCCACATACTGCCCATCAGATCCTCGCAAGCTTCCAGATCTAATAGACTTTGCAACCACCAGGGGAATTGCGCACAATTTAATAACGGCAGAGTCACTAGCAGAATTGTCATCTGACCACTCGCCAGTAATTTTCACAGTTTCAACACATCCACAAGTCATAGAGCACCCATCCGACCTAACAAATTATAAAACAAACTGGCTCAGATTTAATACTGGCTCAGATTTAACTTATTAAAAAATTCTCAGACGAGAATGGCAAATGTCTCGATCCCCGGCAGCAAAAATTCGCCTAAGAACAGCTTCTCGAACTCTAGCAAAAGCGCTTAGACAAGAAGAAACAAAGCACAGAAGCAATACATCGAGAAGCTTTCCCCCGCCAGCACTAAATATCCGCTGTGGAAAGCTTACCCAACTACGACTGCTCCAACCAAGATTATTTCTCCTTTAAGACGTCTAACTAAATAGGCCCGATCAGACGAAGAAAAAGCACTCACCTTTGCAGCTCACCTAAAAACGGTATTTTTGTCAAACCTGTTATTAAATTCATTTCAGCTACCCCCCACCACCCCCCTGAGCACTCCAGCGAAAAGGGAGCCACCGAAATTTCAAGCGACGGAAATTTCCGCAATTATTAAAAACTATCTGAATCCAAGAAAGTCGCCCGGTCATGATAAATGATCAGAGAACTCCCGATCTATGTCGAAATGGATATGAATATTAATATCTATAGAGATTTGGAAGTCGATATGGAATTTTAAATCGATTTGGATATTGAAGTCGATTTGGATATCGAAATCGATATGAATATCAAAGTCGATATAGATTTTGAAATCAATATGGAGACTGAAAACGAAATCGAAGTGTATGTCGAAATGGATTTGGATACCAAAATCGAAATGATTATCGATATGGACTTCAAAATCGATATGGATATCGAAAACTATATGGATTTGGGTATTGATATGGATTTCGAAACCGATATGTACGTCGAAATGGATATGAATATTGATATCTTTATATAGATATTGAAGTCGATATGGATATTGAAATCGATTATTATATCGAAACTGATTTGGATATCGAAGTCGATTTGGATGCCGATATTGATTTGGATATCTAAAATGACTTCCATATTAATATTGTTTAGGATATCCATTTCGAAATCGAGATGTATGTCAAAATGGATATGAATATTGATATCTTTATAGATATGGAAGTCGATATGAAATTTTAAATTGATTTGGATATCGCAACTGATTTGGATCGAAATCGATTTGGATCTCAAAATGATGAGGATACCAAAGTTGACTTGGATATTAATAACGATTTGGATATCGATTTCGATTTGGATATCGATTTCGATTTGGAAATCGAATTCGATACGGATATCGACAACTGTTTAGATTTGCATATTGATATGAATATGAATGTTGATATCCATATGATATCGAAGTCGATAAGGAATTTGATTTCAAAATCGATAAGGATTTCGAAAACTGTATGTATTTGGATCGAAATTTTTATCGATTTGGATATGGAACTCGATTTGGATGTCGAAATCGATTTGGATGTCGAATTCGATATGTATATCAAAGTCGATATAGATTTCAGAATCAATATGGAGATTGAAAACGAATTCGATTTGGATGTCGAAATCAATTTGGATATCAAAGTTGACTTGAGTATTAATATCGTTTTGGATATCGATGAGAAAATCAAATTTTATACGGGTATTGAATGCGATTTGATGTTTATAAGGATATTAAAATCAAAATATATATAGAAATGGATATGAATATTAATTTCGATTTCTATATAGATATCGATACGGATATCGAAATCAAGATGGGTATAGAAATCGATATGGATATCAAAAACTGTATAAATTTACATATTGATATGGATATCGGAATTGATTTGTATGTCGAATTGAATATGAATGCTGATATCCATATGATATCGAAGTTCAAATCCATTTCGTTTTTTATATGCTCCTCGTTTTCGATATCGATATTGCTTTTGATTTCCATATAGATATCGATATCCAAATCGATATTAATATCCAAGTCAACTTTGACACCCAAATCGAATTCGTTTTCAATCTCCATATCGATTTCTATATCCATTTAAATTTCGAAATTTATATCGCATTCGAAATTTCCAAATCGGTTTCATCATCCATATCAGTTATGGCAATCATTTTAAAATTTGGTGCTTAAATAAAATAATTAAACAGTGTTAAACGGCTAGGAATACGCCTAGTCGATCCTGCCTACGCCAGTACTACTCCTGGTCTTCCTAACTGCGCTAGGAATACTCCTAGTCTTTCCTATGATGCAAGGAATAACTCCTAGTCTCTCCTATGATGCTAGGAAATACTCCTAGTCTGTGGTGTTCTGCTAGGAATAACTCCTAGTCTTTACTTTGATGCTAGGAATACCTCCTAGTCTTTAATTTTCTGCTTGTAATTACCCTTCGCTTAGACTTCCGTCAGGACTTAAACTCGCTAATCTTGCAGAAATTCTTTCACTTTGTATGAGTCGCCTATTATTCTGCTGAATTCCCAGCCTTGGTTGCCAACGGCGTATCCTTTTTGCTCTCTCCTGGTCTCGTGCTGGCCCTGCGATTTCCGCCACCGCCACTAATTTTACCCACCATGCATCTCTCTTTTCTACAATTAAGAGTAACTTACAATAATAATATAACTCCTAATATAACATCAGAAAATCACAACAAAATGCATAAAATAAATGGCTATTAAAATATTAACTAAATATATATTAACTAATAATATAAATGAATAAAATTATATATATAAAATTGAATCGCTATGAAAATATAATATAAAATAGTCAGAATGGTTGACAAAGGTTGAGAAGAGGGGAAATAATTACATAAAGAATTAAGTGCATGATTAATTTCAAGTGTAGGGTGATACGAATCTTCAAGAAGCGATTAAGGAGGATATCGTTCAATATTTATAAATAAAGAATCACTGACATACACAGAAATGTCAGACATTGGAGGAATATAGCAGCAATATATAAAGACATTAGTGTTTTGCCAAATAATCTTAATTCAAATTATTTCGATATTATATGGGACACTAGTGCTCACCATCTAACTGGGAAGCTCAGATTGAACGGCAAGCAGTAGGCATCCACACCGACGCGCAAGCCGATCATTTCTGTAAAAAACATGGGAGATAATAGAGATACTGTTTAGATAATGAGATGTTGGTTTACTTAGTAGACCCCTGACATTTTGTTGGAAAAAATCGGTAATCATAATGATCCCAAAACCCGGAAAAGACAAAACACAGCCATCATCTTACAGACCCATCAGTTTATTGCCAAGTCCTTCAAAACTATTTGAAAAGGTCCTGCAGCTCCGTATAAACACAATCCTGGAAAACCAAAATATAATGCCAGGTTGAAAAGTGGCTAGCAGATTGGCGCATCCGTGTAAATGAACAGAAATGCAAGCACGTTACGTTTACCCTTAACAGACGAGCCTGCCCATCATTGACAGTGAACAACATGCCAGTGCCTCAATCCGACGATGTTGTGTATCTTGGAGTTCATCTGGACAGAAGATTAACTTGGCGTAGGCACATCGAAGCGAAGAAAAAGCAGCTAGAGCTTATAGCAACTGGACTACATTGGCTTATCAACGCACGATCTTCCCAATGTTTGGCCTCTACAACTCGGTACTAAAACCCATCTAGATGTACGGCTCTGCTTTGTGGGGAAACGCAAGTAAGAGCAATATCGAAACCATACAAAGAGCGCTATCTAAGGTTCTCAGAACTATCACGGGAGCAGTTTGGTATATCCGAAACGAAAATGTACAGAAAGATCTACATATTAACAGTGTATCAACCGAAATAAAGGTACAACAGCTAAAGTACACCGCTAAACTGCAGGTACATCCGAATACCCTCGCCCAATCATTAACCCGAGTATATGATAGAACTCGTCTTCAAAGAAAAGACCTTCAAACCCTCTAACTATTAATCAGGGCCATAGATCAATGTAGCATCCTTTAAGTGCTAGATTACGTATTAGTTTAAGATAAAACTAGAAAATTGTTGTTAGTGTTATAAAGTTAAATAAGAGATCCAACAAAATAAATAAAACGAATAAAAAAAAAATATATGGCGGACTCTCAAAGCTCGCCTTACGGTGCCTTACATCCCCTGGTAGTTCAGTGCCTTCGGAGCGACTTGCTTCTGCAATTAAATGTGTTGTCTGTGACTCACGAAATCGTAAGACGGATCTTTGAACTCCAAATACTGGAATTAAACATTCGTTTAAATATGTAAAAATTAAGAATGTTGAAAATAAATTGTTATGTTGTTATTTAAATTTGAACTTATTCTGGGGGAAAAAAATATCGAAAAATATCGATATTTTAAAATGATATATTAAATATCAAATCGATATTTTTACAAAGGCTAAAATAATATCGATACGATATTTTAAAAATATTCGACAACCCTACTTTTAAAGTTATTTGCTTTTTTCTATGTTTCTTGTGCTTATATCTAAGCTGAGCCACCCAGTCGGTCCAGTTGAACTTCTATTCAATATTAGTCAATGTTGATTGATGAAGGAAATTCATTGTGTCGAGTTATCTCAAGTTGATCGAGTTGGTTTCCGACTTGTTTTTGAGTTCTCCATTCCTTTATTTCATATCCGACTATGTCCGACTATGTCATCGCATACATAGTTCCATTGGTAAATTCATCGTAAAATTCCACCAATACTTGTAATGCAATTCATACCATACATAATACACCTTTCTTCATCGTGGATAGACGTGTTTTTCTGTGCTCTTGCATAACTTCTTTTATTTCGGGTTTAAACTCCCCACGTCTGCCTAAAAATTTATCTAATGACATTATTTGGTCATTTGAATTGTTGTCATTGCGCTTTTTATACCCTTGCAGAGGGTATTATAAAATTGGTCAGATGTTTGTAACTCATAGAAATATACGTTTCCGACCCCATAAAGTATATATATTCTTGATCAGCATCTACAGCCGAGTCGATTGAGACATGTCCGTCTGTCCGTCTGTCTGTTTCTATCAACTTTTAGATAGTAAAATTTTAAGCTACATAGTTGAAACATAAAAAGTTAAGTTCCTCAATGCTTTGTGTAGGTAGAGTTTAAAAATTAGTCGGATCGGATAATTATCACCGGAGCTATTAACTAAAACGTGGAGGTACCTCGAGTAAAATAAGCAATTTTCTTTGGCAGCAAAGAAACAAAAACAAATTCCAAGAAATCTGCCATACAAACACAAAAGACCCGAGTTCGAATCCGCGCGGCACCAAATAAGAAATTTATAAAATTATTGTTTTTTTGTTGTTGCATCTAAATTAAATTTTTACCCATACACCCTACACCAAGTTTGAACAAGATCGGATAATTATTAAGGTTACAAATCAATAATCATATTTGATAGAAATTAAATTTATTTTAATGCTCACGCACACACCTACATATGCAAAAATTCAACCACCAAGCGGTGTTTGAGAGGGACAGAAATATTTTAGTTGTGTTCTTACACAGAACGAAATTGAAAGGGCGAGATGCAATGGGTTTGCATATATGTCGAATTAGCTTACCTCAGCTAAGTAAAGACGGTGGCGTAGTATGTAGAGATCGGTGGCACGATGGGCTCGGTATTTAATGGTTCAATGCTCGGTGAAGAAGTAGAAATTTTTAGATTTACATTTTTTTTGATTTTGTTAAACATTTATAATAATTATTTTGCTGCAAGGGTATACAAACATCGGCACAGCCGAAGTTAGCTTCTTTGATATTTCTTTAGTTAATTACACAAAAGCAAAATCAAAAACCTAATCTTTTCAAAAACCAGCAAAACTTCTTACAGCAGTGTTGTTGTTTTTGTTAATCTTTGATCTTTGATTTGATCAAGCACGTCAAGTGTGCTAGCTACACGGGCAATGTGAGGGATAGTTTGGAGCAAAGAGGTCGCCTCAAATGGGAATGCGTCGCATGCCGAGAAGTGGAAATATAAATGAGGGTATTTATGAGCCAGAGCAGGGACAAGTTTAAGAAACTGTCATCTGGTTTTCGTAAACTCTATGATGAGTTTAACGCTTTGGAGCTGAAATTCAACAGTTATAAACTGTTGAACGAGTCCCCAAAGCGTAAGAAACCCAGTATCTATTTCTGTTTCGGCCACGGTTCCACAATCCCCGTCAATGCCCACAACCAATTCACTGCAGCTCATATCGTTCATTACCCCCGTTCCCCAGGGCGGGGAAAGATAAGGCTACTTCCGTTTCTCCAGGAAATGGTCTCTCTTTGCAGACGAATGATTCCGATCAATCCGGGCAAATAGCAAATACTACGGACTTCTCGTGTAGGAGTTCTGATTGCTGTTGACTCGGCCTTAACTTCTGACCTAATTCATTTACCGGACAATTTCGACATTGAGTTTGTTAGTGTAAAGGTCAGATTCAAGTCTTTCCCCGTCTACATCACTTGTTCTTACATCCCGCCACAATCCGACATGGCGGTGTATGCAAAACATTCTATTCAACATATTTCTTCATTACTTTCCGATAGTGATATCTTAATCGTCTTTAGTGACTTTAATTTACCAGAATCAGCATGGTTTCAATCCGATGAATCTGCTTTGTTGCATCCTTCTATATCTCACTGCTTTGTTGATGGTCTTTTTAAGTTATCATCGGCTCAAATAAACCCTGTGTTTAATAACATAGGTCCTTAGATCTGATATTTGTGTTCGATTCCACTAACTGTGCAGTTACTAGAACCGACCCTTTAGTCTTGCCTGAAACAATTTTCACCCTACTTTGGATTTATCTGTAGATCTATTGTTTCGTGCATCGATGGTCCTGTGATTAATCTCGTAATTTTCGCAAGACTAACGTCATTAAACTAAATGAGCTAATTTTCAGAACTGATTGGTCATCCATATACAGTTGCTCAGGCATGGATCTTGCTATCTCGTTGTTTTATGATACTCTTGGTTCGCTTTTTAAGGTTTGTGTCCCACTGAGGAGTCCAGTGTCGTCTCACCGGCCTCCTTCTTGTGAGCTATCCAACTTGAAAAATGTCAAATCCAGATATTATAAAAAATACAAAAAGTCGGGACGTTCTTCTGACTTTGTTCTTTGCTCCAATTTTATGTTGCTTAACAAGCACTGCTATAATAGTTACCTCAAGCGTTGTAAGCTTGAGTTTTCCCGTGATCCTAAACAGTTTTATAGCTTTGTGAATTCTAAACGTAAGATGGTTGTCCACCCATCAATGTTATCGTTTGAAAATAATCTAGCGGACTCTGATCAAGCGATTGCTGATTTGTTCGCTGATTTCTTCACAACAACATATTCCTCAACGGAATACCGAGCGAATCGTCCGTATCCTTATCAGATAAAAGGGTCAAATTGTATTTGTAGTGCTTTGATCAATGAAAGTTCGCTTTTTAGCGTGTTTAATTTAGTAAAATCTGTGTACATACCTGGTCCTTATGGAATACCTGGTTGTGTACCTTGTTCCCGTATATATGGAAGGAATTTATATAACTCCTCTTCATAAAATTGGTAAAAAGTCCGACGCATCCAATTATAGGGGTATTTTTAAATTGTCCGCTATTCGTAAAGCATTTGAAAAGTTAATCACTTCTCAACTGCAACATTTTTATAGATCTATTATTTCATCATCTCAGCTTGGGTTTGTGAAACATAGATCTACTACCACTAACCTTCTTAAAATTACATCATTAAAGATCGAAGGATTTAGGAATGCAAGGTTATAATTCATTCTCGCGTCCTCATGTACACAGATGATGTAAAGATTTGTCTCAGCTACAGAGACACTATATCTCCTTCACGGTTGCAGTCTGACCTCCAAAACTTTCAGTCTTGGTGTCAACGCAACCCAATCTAAATGCAAGGTCATGACTTTCTTCAGATATACTACTCAGTTGATTACGTATTTTTTAAAAACATTCCATTAACTAAACTTAACGAGATCATAGACTTGAGAGTACTTATGGACCATAAATTGACTTTTGAGTCCCATATATGCTCTACTGTCGGGTGTCCTTGGGTTTGTTAAAAGATGGCCAAAGGAATTTGACGATCCTTATACTACCAAAGTTCTTTCACCTCATTGGTTCGTCCAATTTTGGAATATGCATCCTGCATATGGTCACCCTAATATTATTCACATAAAGCAAGAATAGAATCTGGTCAAAAACAGTTCCTTCTTTTTGCTCTTCGCGGCTAAGCTGGGATCGTAATGTCAACTTGCGTTCGTACTCTAGTAGACTTCTCTTACTTGACCTTCCGTCCCTTACTAATCATATTTAGGCACAAGCTCCCTTAATGGGGATATAGTCTCTCCCGAGCTTTTACATCTAACAGTTCCTTGTAGACCTACTAGAAATTATATCCCGCTATCACTTCCACGCTGTACTTATTGCATGAACCACTTCGAGTTCTTTGTTCTGATTTTAATCGTCTTTATTATGTAATCAGTTCAGAATAGAACACTAATTTTGTTAGAGAAGGATGTTTCTTTGTCCAAGCAAATGTACTCCTTCACCTTCATTTGGTAGCACTGAGCAAGATCTGCTGCATGCAGACCAATTACTCAATGTCTATTCCTCACTAAGGTCGAAAATGCTATATGCATGATAATGGATGATTACTGACTGATTGCAGGAATGGGAATTAAATTTTATAATTTGTTATTATCACTTATTATATATATATTATATATATATATATATTATATATATATATATATATATATATATGTATATATGTATATATATATATATATATATATATATATATATATATATATGTATGTATATACATTTGCTATTATCTATTAATATCTAGTATTTAATTGTCTAATTTTAATTTGTTCGATAGTTAATTGGATATTTTATTAGATGAGCGAAGTCTAGTTCATCTATAACCTTCTTGTCATTGATTAAGGAGCAAAAAGTGCACGTTTCAAAAATTTGAAACAAACTTGATCTGGGTCCACACTAGACAGATCTACAAACCAAATTTGGTTTCTCCAGTTACCAAAATATATATATTAATATACCCTTTCACCATATGGGTACAGGGTATCAAAAGTCTTTGTTATTTGAGGCTATATTTAGTTCTGTACATTTTATTAATTCGATTATATTTTAATGTGTTTTAGCATTTCCTGGGTTGTGTGTCTATATTTGAAAGAATAAATAACATTTTGTATTCGTCTTTTTTTACCCTTGCAGAGGGTATTATAAAATTGGTCAGATGTTTATAACGCATAGAAATATACGTTTCCGACCCCATAAAGTATATATATTCTTGATCAGCATCAACAGCCGAGTCGATTTAGACATGTCCGTTTGTCTGTTTGTTCGGGCGTTTTCGAGCTTAAATTTTAAGCACATGGTTGAAAAGTTCATGAAAAGTTAAGTTCCTTAATGCAGTATCCAGATAAAGTTTAAAAATTAGTCGGATCGAATAATTATTACCGAAGTTAATAACTAAAACGTGGAGGTACCTCGAGTAAAATAAGCAATTTTCTTTGGCAGCAAAGAAACAAAAACAAATTCCAAGAAATCTGCGGTACAAACACACGCGCGGCACAAAATAAGAAATATATAAAATTATTGTTTTTTTGTTATAGCATTTATTTTTAATTTGTACCCAAATGCCGTATAAAAAAATTGAACAAAATCGGATAACAATAAAGGTGCAAATTAATTAAATGTATTTCCTTATATAATAAAACATGTGCAAAAACATTCACCACGCGGTGTGGTGAAATATTTGCGTTGTGTTCTTGCACAGAACGAAATTGAAAAGCGAGATGCCAAGCGTTTGCTATGTATGTCGAAATAGCTCAGGCACAAGCAATCAACTCAATGGCGTAGTAGTTAGAGATCCGTCGCACATTTGTCATAGGTGTTGGTTCGACTCCCTGTTAGGGCGAACTATAGAAAATCTTTTTTGCTCGGTTTTTTTATTTTCTAAAATATTTATGGCAATCATTTTAAAATTTTGTGCTCAAATAAAATAATGAAACAGTTTAAAACTGCAAGGGTATACAAACTTCGGCAGGGCCGAAGTTAACTTCTTTGATATTTATAAATTTAACTTACATTGTATTGACCGTCCTTTTTATTTTGATGGTTATCGTAACCAGTTACTGTATCTTATTTTCAACTACCTAATCAATTGCTACTCGTTTGTTACTATTGGTTAGTTTTAAGTTGACTCTGTGTACGACAGTTTAGAAATCTTTTTAATCAACATTGCCCCCAAAATGATGGTGAATAACCCTTCCTGAAACTGTTTTGATTTTAGTGCTCAAATCTTTTGCTGCTATTCATATTTGCTATTGGCAATAATAATGTCAATACGCAAAATCTGGAGACGTATAATAAACTTTATAATTTTTTACAATTAATATTTGTTTTATTTACAATGAATAAAAAAAATCAATTTTTAAAAAAAATGAAAATTTTTATAAACGAAAACACTTTTTGATGGATTAGTTTTCACAACATTCGTGACTATCAATAACCCACTAGAATTAGTTCTTTGTATGGCGAGAAAGAACCATCAATCGCTGGTTTGCAGATTTTAATCGAGGTCAATCGCTGACGTATTCCGTGAAGGTTGAAGAAAATCGGTTGTTGTGCCACATAACAACGATTGTGTGCGTGAACTGATGAAATGGGCAAAATGGCCTTGTGACATATCCTTACACATTAGTAAGAACAGTTAGTTGTAAAAAGCTTTGTTCTTGTTAGATCCATCGATTAAAAGATGGCTGGCCCTAAAAAGCGAGGCAATGGTATCACAAAACAGCGAAATAGCTAGATTCATGTCTGAGCAACTATTTAAGGAAGACCAATCAGTTGTAAGAATGTGCTCATTTAGTTTAAAAAAGTTTGTCTCATTTGACTTAGGGACAGGGCTGGCACCACCAATCGGTGCACCTAACGACAGAAATTGTAGTAGTAGAATGAAAGTAGAAGGAAAATTGTCTTCTGCCAAGATTTAAGGGTCAGTTGTAATAACTGCACTTAGTACTTAATCATATATCAGATCGAAGAACTATTACGCGATGGATTTATATGAGTCAAGGATAACTCCACGAGACTTTAAATAGAGCATTTAGAAGAAAGCAACAAAGCAGATTCACCACAAGGGGACCTTGCTATTACTTCTAAATCAAAGCTACCAAAAACAATTAAAATGTCACTATCTGCAAACAAAGAGGAAATATATCAAACAGATTCTTAATGTTTTGAATACACCGCGATGTGGCGGTATGAAAGAACAAGTAATGTAGACAGAGAAAGACTTGAGTCTGACCTTAACACTAGCAAAATCACTCTCTAGCCAGGAGAATGAATTTGATCAGAAGTCAACCGCAATTAAAATTCCTCCGCCTACATGAGAAAGAACACTTGCGTAATTAATATAAGGTTTTAACTATATCTGTGAAGACACTAAAATTTTAAAATCAAATGACCTGATAGGTCAAATAAAGAGACGAGATTAGTTTTTGAACACCTGCAGATGCGTCAGAATTGCACAAGATGAAAAATGAACGGCTTACCTAAATGAAATAAAGAACAATATGCAAATGTCCAAGAATTTCTTATTAGTTATAAAAAGATAATAGAAGTAATCGCCTAACGGAGAAATCCAACCAAAAAATGTTAAATCAAACTCCACAAAGTATCTGAAAATAGTCTAAGAGATGACGAATGCAGTGGACAATTAGAATTCCTTTAATATATAAAATTTTCCTTAAACGATGAAGAATATTAGTAAACGTGTACTGAAATAATATGATGTTCCAAGAATGGTAATGTAGCTATGGAGGTCGAGGATAGCTTTTTACAAGTGCATAGCTCCACAAAAAGGAAACCGATAGAAACATTTTTAGCGACACGAGGTGAACACCAAATATAAGGCAGAAAATAACACAGTTAAAAAAATTGGACATAAATTATCATAACAACAAAACTTATCGAAACATTGGGCAAAACATGGTTTTTAAACTTTTCTATTGCTTCTTCTTCCTGAATCCACACGTTTTTTTTATGTGAGGGAATAAAAAAGTCCTTATCGCCAAGCCTTCGTGAATCGTTAACCAAATGTTTTTTTTAAGTGAGGGAATAAAAGTGTCCTTAGTTGCCAAGCCAGGACTGTAGGACGGATAAGTCACGAATTTACTTATTTGAGATGTATGGAGTTCGCATTGTTAAGTTGTCAAACCTTTACTACTAACAGTAGTGAACAATATTGTTCAGAGCTTCAACAATATGTCATATTAAGCAAAAGAACAATCCTTTTATATGGTACGAATTGCATTACAAGAAACGGTGGATCTTTGCGACGAAGTTACCAATGGAACTATCAGCATGATGAGATGACAACATGATTTTGTTCCTTTGAAGCAGGGTGCACTCCAAAACAAGCAGCGATACAAGTTTTGAAAAAGATAACATATTCTAAAATTTCATTAAATTTTCTATATGATCCTTTTTTTATGTTTTCATTCAATAAACAGCTTCGTTGCAAAAAATTTTCAAAAAAGGACGATTTTTTGGGCTTACAAGTAGATATAACCCTTTTAGAGAATTTTTTAACCAAGAAGAAATTGATAGCTTTTTATACTATAATATAGGGTATATTAAAGTCGCTAAAATGTATGTAACAGGCAGAAGGAAGCGTTTCCGACCCCATAAAGTATATATATTCTTGATCAGCATCAACAGCCGAGTCGATTGAGACATGTCCATCTGTCCGTCTGTCTGTCCGTATGAGCCACTCGATCAAAGAGACTATAAGAGCTGGAGCTACCAAATTTGGTGTGAGCATCCGTCTAATGCCTAGTCAGGTCGAGTTTGTTTCAAATTTTAGCCACGCCCACTTCCGCCCCCGCAATTTAAAAAAAACGATAACTAGGGCTGCTTTCAAGATATCGTATTCTTACTTGGCACACCTAATTATATACCCAAACTGGACTAGCTGACCAAATTATATCGAAATCAGACAATAAACATCGGAGATATGGCTATATCCGTTTTTTACTGAAATGCCAAGGCGGCATTGGCAGATAAGAAAGAGCGAGATAGCATGCGTTCGCTGCTGCTGTATGTGAAGGGGAATTTTGTTTTGAATTGATTGCGATTTTGAGGTTGTTTGATCATTTGTCTAGTGACTGCGCAGATCAAGAGAGTTTAAAATTTTTGCCACGCCCACTTCCGCCCCCGCAATTCAGAAAAAACAAATTATTAGAGCAGTTTTTAAGGAATCACGTTTTTATTCGGCACACCTAATAATGTGGCTAATATGCATCATCATGACCAATTTTAGTTGAAATCGGACAATAAATATCGGAGATATACGAATGTGCATTTTGAACTGAATTGCCAAGGCGACACTAGCTGGAAAGAGTGAGAGAGATAGCATGCGTTCGCTGTTGCGGCATGTTAAAGAAAATTTCTTATGAAATTAATCGCTATTTCGAGGGTGTTTGACTTTATTTAATATAATAACTAGTTGGTACAGGGTATACTCAATGTCGGCAGGGACGACTTGCTTGCTTCATTAAGTTAGAATTTGCACTAATTGAAAAAAACTCGTTTCGAGAAAAACGCGAGCGCTACTATGCCGAACTGTGGGGTGGTCACTTCAGTGCCTATAACATCGCAAATAATGCGATAAGTTGTAAAGTGTGAGGGGCCTCATATAATATAAGCAATTTACTTCAGAAAAAAAATTTGTAGGCGGTTTTTTTTTTGTGTTTGAATTTAAGTTGTACCCATCACCAAGTTTGAACCGCGTCATATAATTATAAATATTACAAATCAGTAAAAAAGTCTCGAAATAGTGAAGTTAATGTTACTTGCGTCGATGGTGTGCTATTTGGGGATCAGCCGCACAATCACAAAAGGTGAGGGCACGACCCTCTGTGATAGCGTAGAAATCCTTTTTTTGGCTCTAATTTTTACTTGTAAAACATTTGCAGCTTTATTTTAAAATTTTGTTCTTAAATAAAGTAAGTAAATATTCTAAAGCTATAATTGTATACGAACTTCGATAAAGTCGAAGTAAGCTATAATATTTTCTTTCAAGATTAAGATCCCCTTCAGAATTCTCGGGTCTTCTGAATATGTGTTTTATTTTGAAGCATTTTTTTCGGATAATAAAAATTTAATTCTTGAATGAGATAATTGTAACTTCGTAACCATCGTTTGAAAGAGCTCTTCAAAAAACTATTGTCAATGTGTTCTTTGGCTGAAACTTTCGAGTCTAAGTTTCTACAAAACCCTCTCATTAATATCTCATCTTCTGTATTTAATGAAGCAAGCAAGTCGTCCCTGCCGACATTGAGTATAGCCTGTACCAACTAGTTATTATATTAAATAAAGTCAAACACCCTCGAAATAGCGATTAAAAAACTATAAACCAGTTTAGATCGATTAAATCGAATTTTTTTGTTGCATAAATCATTAATTACTCAAGAAAATGTAGTACAAAAGCGAATTAAGATTCGCATTATTTGCGATGTTATAGGCACTGAAGTGACCACCCCTCAGTTCGGCATAGTAGCGCTCGCGTTTTTCTCGAAACGAGTTTTTTTCAATTAGTGCAAATTCTAACTTAATGAAACAAGCAAGTCGTCGCCGACATTGAGTATACCCTGTACCAACTAGTTATTATATTAAATAAAGTCAAACACCCTCGAAATAGCGATTAATTTCATAAGAAATTTTCTTTAACATGCCGCAACAGCGAACGCATGCTATCTCTCACTCTTTCCAGCTAGTGTCGCCTTGGCAATTCAGTTCAAAATGCACATTCGTATATCTCCGATATTTATTGTCCGATTTCATCTAAAATTGGTCAGATGATGCATATTAGCCACATTATTAGGTGTGCCAAATAAGAATGTGATTCCTTAAAAACTGCTCTAATAATTTGTTTTTTCTGAATTGCGGGGGCGGAAGTGGGCGTGGCAAAAATTATAAACTCTCTTGATCTGCGTAGTCACTAGACAAATGATCGAACAACCTCAAAATCGCAATCAATTCAAAACAAAATTCCCCTTCACATACAGCAGCAGCGAACGCATGCTATCTCGCTCTTTCTTATCTGCCAATGCCGCCTTGGCATTTCAGTACAAAACGGATATAGCCATATCTCCGATGTTTATTGTCTGATTTCGATATAATTTGGTCAGCTAGTCCAGTTTGGGTATATAATTAGGTGTGCCAAGTAAGAATACGATATCTTGAAAGCAGCCCTAGTTATCGTTTTTTTTAAATTGCAGGGGCGGAAGTGGGCGTGGCTAAAATTTGAAACAAACTCGACCGGACTAGGCATTAGACGGATGCTCACACCAAATTTGGTAGCTCTAGCTCTTATAGTCTCTGAGATCGAGTGGCTCATACGGACAGACGGACGGACAGACGGACAGATGGACATGTCTCAATCGACTCGGCCGTTGATGCTGATCAAGAATATATGTACTTTATAGGTTCGGAAACGATTTCTTCTGCCTGTTACATACATTTTAGCGACTTTAATATACCCTTTTACCCTATGGGTACAGGGTATAAAAATATTCTTGGCACAGAGATAACAGATTTCTTGTTCTGTTCCAATGCTGGTTCTATTGCTATGTTTGAATCGTTTGTCGAAGGAAAAATCTGCCATGTCCTGTGCAAGTGCGTTTCCAAGTTCAATTATTTTTTGTCTGATATTCCAGTATTAAAAATTTGAATTGTTGTGGTAATTTAACGAAATCCATAATGAATCTACAATAGTAATATCTCCAAACTGAAGACACAATCGAATGAAGTCGCCAAGTCGTTAAATCGAGGGTGTAATAGAACTCGTCTTTAACAAAACGACGTTCCAACCCTATAGCAATTGATCAGGGCCATAGATCAAAGTAACATCACTAACAGATGGTAGTTTACATGTTAGATTAAGATACAGTGAATGAAATAAACGTATAAATAAAGACTTTTTTCAACTATAGTTACAGACCTAAATTATAGTATATAAAAGAGCTGCTATTTCTTTGTTGGAAATTGGCAACACTATCAATGCTAAAAATCTGGCACCACTCCGCTATAGAGAATTTGACCGTTTTTTTTTTTTTTTCATTTTTTTTCATTTTTTTAAACTTTATGAAATCAAAAAGATCAAAGGTCAATCTTGCATACTTGTACTTGAATGTAGAAATATTTGTTAAAATTTGGGGGTCACTTTAAGAAAAATTTTGTCAGAGAATATCAACTTTGATATTATCCACCAGTGTCTAGTATGAAACTTCCAGAATTTGGTATTATGTGCAATTGTTGTTCAAATAAAGTTAGTCACTATAGCTACAAATAGCAACAAATTGTGCAATGTCGTTTTGGTGCTTAACCTCACTTTCCCCCATAGAAAAATTTTTCCCATATGACACAAATAGACAAAAAAAACAAAGACTATCGAAGTTATATTAAAATTGATGGTGTTAAAAATGTATTAATTAAGAATTTGGAGCAGAAATGTCGAAAGCCTTGCAGTAAATTGTGTCAGAAAAGGCAAAAATGTAGGTCCAATTTATACATGCTTAAGAAATACTGAGGTGGCTAGTGCGATGGAAAAATGATGATGACTTGGACCATCAGAGAAGGCTGGCTTAACAATTGTATTAGACGGGTTGGAGGACCCACGGTTATATTTTTGGACTAAAAACAGGGGACAGATGAAAATTGTCAGGTAACTAGCAAATATTGTGTTAGCAGATGCGAATCTTAGCAGATGGCATCTTAGCTATAAAAAATAGTAAGCCTCCGGGAGCGAATTATCAGAAAGAGAAATAAAGGTCAGACTCCCAAAACCTCTTCAAGCAACTCCATAACATGGGGAAATTAGGTTCTTGTTACACCCTTTTTCCAAAAACTTCACCAAATTGTATTTAGTATATTAGTCAACAAATACATATTGAAAGCGATGCATAGAATCCAACTTTTGAAATACATAAGTGCACAAAAATCAATCAAATTCTAAATACCGCGTTCTAATAAACTTTGTTATTTTTGCCACTAACATAGTTTCACTTAAAACACACCATTTTGTATGACACTTACTTGTAAAAAGGATTTGCTCTCGTTAAATACCCCATAACTTATCAATCGATCAAAAAAAAAGGGCTCGCGCCTATAGTCGGAAAAAAAAAGTAGCAATTGACCGTGTAGGTATTCCAAGATGACCTAAATCCAGGAAAATTTGTTTGGGGATAAACATTTCATAGCAGCTGATCGGCTTTTTCTTCGGGAGAATGTGTCATATAGACAGTGTTTCCCGAGGTGGACTATCAGTTTTGAGTTATACAGGACCATTTGTCAGTCAATGACAGCTCTCAAACATCTTAGCTAACAGGTTAATTTTTCAAAAGAAGTTTTTAGTAGTTCTAAAACCAAATTGATAATGCATCAGCCCTACAGTTTTGGCTTGCCACCCCATGACAATTTTTAATTTTCTCGCATCAAAAAAATATTTGAGGTCAACGATTAACGAAAAATCGTAGGTCAAGAGAAATGGATAAAATGGAAATTTTTTGAAAAGCAATAAAACTTTTATCAGTTACATATTTCCCCTTTATTTGTGTAAGTTATCACTATAGTCCTCAGGAATTACGAATCCGATGTCAGACATGAAGCGCAAGAAAAACGGTTTGAATGCTTACTCTATGCTTTATCGTTTTGAATAATTGTATTACATTATATTAATAAAATACATTAATATAATTTGATATAAAATGCTCTCGCTTCGAGTTCTTGGAAATAATGAAATTTGAAAGAGCAGCCGTCTTTTGGATTGAGGGTGTAGCAGCTATTTTAAGTTGTTTTAATTCATAAATTTGATTTAAATAAAGTTAAAAATTAAATTTCTTAATTCTTAAATTCAGTATAAAAATTTGCCAGTATTGCCTGGCTAAACTTAGGAGTAGAGTGGAAAGTTTTAAATAGATTGCAAGTAACTTAAAACTAGAATTTATAATAAGTTTGTTTTTTTAAGTACACTCCCTGAAAATTGGTTGGCAAATTCTCGGATATTTACCTGAATTTGCAAGGCCATGTTCACCATGTGTAATTCTAAAACTTTAAGCGCGGTTTTCTTGAAACTGACTTAAATTTAAAATATGTTCAACGAAACAAAAATCAACTGTCTTTTACTACCTGCATTTATGTTCCTTAAATATACATAAGCACACAATTTTTTTTATTTTGAGTAATCTTAACCGCCGAGATTGAGATCGTTGTAAAACATCTTTTTTTTAAGTTCTTCAGATTTGAATCTCAAAAGTATATAATATCTGTCAAGTTGTGATTGTAAAATAAACTGCAAACTAAACAATTATTCTAATTAAAATTTTATTTTCTTTTAAGGCGATGCGGGCTTTCATTGAATCTAACTTCAAACTATTAGATATAGACAGTGATGGCGTTGTCGGTGTAAAGGAGTATAGATACAACTGTATATCAAGAGTAGCCATTGACGATATTACACCCATCGACCAGGCGTTTGAAACATTACTGAATGTAAATATATAGTGGTATATTAACTTATAAATATAATTCGATTTAATTACTATTTTAGGACGAGGATAAAAAACGCGGTGGTCTTTCATTGGATAGATACAAAGAACTTTACGGACAATTTTTAGGAAATACAGCTGATAATCACCCAGCAGTTAACTTATTTGGCCCGCTATAAATATTTTGTAAAATTACACATAATTTTATTGTCTTCGCTGTTGTTCAACTACTATTTTATTAAGTTATATTTGTAATTACTATGACTATAAATTAGATATAATGCATTCATGTCATTTTGTGTAGAATCGTCAGAAGAACAGTTCGTTAACATTAAAAAACTTGTAATTAGTTAAACTTATTTGCTCTCAGAAGTTAACAATAGTTTAAAACGTTGATTTGCTCTTAAAGGCTCTTAGTTTATGTGCCTCTCTCTCAAAATATATATAGTTTAACCAACTTGTTATTGTGTTATACAATTTTTATGTCATTGCAAATAAACTAAGAAAAAAAATTCTGTTCACCTTACATTTTGTTCAAAACAACTTTTTACTCCTCCTTTATCAGCAGAATTGATTTCATACTTTCCTTGTCCTTTATCGATGACGTCGCAACAACATTTGGATATACACAACGCGAACGCTTGGAATGAAATGGTCTAGTCACAAAGTCACATCTTCCTGGAGAATTCCCGTAACACACCTCAAGAGGACAACTTTCTAGACAAAGAGGAACGACAAAAGTAAATACTGATAAGGAAGACAGATTAAGAGAAAAATGCAAAAAAAATTAAAAATTCAGCTCAAAAATTGCCTGTCCACATATGTATAAATTAATCCCAAAAGGATACTTATCACTTTTGTTCCGGATAAATATAAGATACGACGCGTGGTATGCGCGAAGGAGAGATTCTTTTATATGATTACTGTGTGACCGAAAACTTTATTAATAAAAAGTCAATTAGCTCTATTATATTAAATTATTAGCGATTAAGCTTACTTTCTACCCTATACCTGGTTGCCTTGCACTTTGTGTCGGGTGTCGGGTTCGTGTTTCCCGTTGTCAGCACTTGCAAGAGCATTGCAAAGCTGACTCTATATAGTATAGTGAAATTAAAATGAAGACTTAAATTGATCGACATTAGGAAAATCGAACGTGAAAATTGAAGCGAAAATTTCTAGAAGTTGTAAAATACTAAAGACGCCAATTGGTCAATTCCAAGAAAAGCAATGCGAACGAAGATTGTCTGTGTATGTGTGTGAGTTTTCAAAGGAATAACAAACAGACGATGGGTTGGTGATTTCAAGAAAGTTCTTAACGCGCTGAGTAGAGAGAAACGTGGCAACATCGCATTGCTGCACAAATTTGTTTTTGAGACACAGGTTAAATTTAAAGGTTTTAATTTTGATATAAATTCTGAAGAATATGAAAATAAAGTTGCATATGTGTCCGAAAATTTGTCGGACAGTGATCTTGCTGTAATATGTAACATATTAGGTTTGGACCATAATCATGCGGATTTGATGAGATATATTTATATTCACAATCTTATGAAATCTAATTTGTTGGTAAATGTGCACAGTGAAACCGATGATGAAAATGAAGTTGAAGAGGAAGACGAAAACGATGAAAACGAGAACGAAATGCCTGAACAATTTACAGTCGTGGCAAGAAATATTATGCGGTACAAAATGCAAGTATGATGTCATAGAAATTTGTTCTTAACTTTCGAGATATTGAAGATTCTCTGCGACCTTTTAGAGGTGACCATACAATTGAAGTTTGGTTAAACGATTTTGAGAAAATGTCTAATATTATGTGTTTGGACTATTTGCAAAAGTTTATTTTTGCCAAAAGATCGCTTAAATGGGTAGCGAAAATTAAAAACTGGAAAAGTGTAAAAAATCGCTGCTCGACGAATTTGCTACAAAGGTGAATAGTGCAAATTTGATTGGAAACAAAGAAAACTAAAGACCGAGTATTTATTGAAAATAAAAGAGTTAGCATCTCGCGGAAATGTTGAAAGAAATTGTTTTATGCAACCCGTCATTGATGGAATAAATGATTTGTGTGTCAATAAATCGATTCTATATAACGCTAATAACTTAAAAGAATTTAAAGAAAAGTTGAAGTGCTACGAAAGTATAATGAGAGCCTAAGTTTGGAGAAGCCAAAACGTATTTACAATTCACGTGAAAATGACAAAAACATTATAAATGAAGCAAGCAAGTCGTCCCTGCCGACATTGATAATACCCTGTACCAACTAGTTATATTAAATGAAATAGAATATCCTCGAAATCGCCATCAATTTGATGCAAAATTCTCTTTAACATGCAGCAACAGCAAACGCATGCTGTCTCGCTCACTCTTGCCAGGCAATTCAAGGCAAAACTCATATAGGTATATCTCCGATATTTATTGTCCGATTTAGACAAAATTTGGTCAGGTGGAGCAGTTTGCGTATATAATTAGGTGTGCCAAGTAAGAATACGATATCTTAAATGCAGCTCTAGTAGTACGATTTCCCGATTTACGGGGGCGGAAGTGGACGTGGCAAAAATTTGAAACAAACTTGATCTGTTTGCACACTAGACGGATCTACTAGCCGAATTTGGTAGCTCTAGCTCTTATAGTCTCCGAGATCTAGGTGTTCATACAGACGGACGGACAGACGGACATGGCTCAATCGACTCGGCTAGTGATGCTGATCATGAATATATGTATATACTTTATGGGGTCAGAAATATATATTTCTGCCTGTTACATACATTTTAGCGACTTTAATATACCCTTTTACCCTGTGGGTACAGGGTATAAAAATGTTACAATTGTGGAGCTATGGGGCACACCTCAAATCAATGCGCAGAGTTTGGACATATATCAAAAGAGTGTAGTGCTACCAAAACGAAGTGAAATGAAAAAGTCATTAATAGGTGTAAAATTACGAGTCATTCGAGCATGAGCAAAGAAGTCGTTTTGGACAATCAAAAATTTGTATCCCTAATTGACACAGGGAGCAAATACAATATATTACAAACAAAATGGTGTATGTCAAATTAAACAGGCAAAAACTTAAACCAGTAAATGTTCACCTTGTCGGGTTCAAAAGTCAAACTAAAGTTAAACCCAAAGGATTGGGTTCAGTCAAAGAAACAACAATGATTGACGGATTACATTTTATTACCAATTTTTTAGTTGTGTCACCAAATTTTTTGGACGTCGAAATGGTGTTGGGTGAAGAGTTCTGTAAATTAACCCAAATAAATATTAGCCGTCATTTTTTTTTTTTTTTTCATGGAATAACAATATTCAAACACGATGATATCGATATTGAGTCGGAAATAACTTCGTTAATGAAAATAAGTGCTGAAAACGGTGATGACATTGACTTGAATATCGATGCTAATGCAAGTAAGAATGTAATACGCAAAGCTATCGGGAATGAAGTATTCAAAGCTATCAGGAAGATGAACAAGTCGAACAATGGTTAAAAGATGGAATAGTCTCGGAGTCTGAGTAGCCCAGCGGTATTGGTAAAAAAACGCTATGGCACGCCACGACTATGTATCGACTATAGAAGGATGAACAAGGTAATAATAAGATTTAATAATAAACGCACAGATATAGAGTACGCTTAATTTAAAGAATGGATTTTTCCATGTCGAAGTTGAGGAAGATAGCCGAAAATATACGTCATTCGTTAAGCACTATCAATATCAGTTTCGCAAAGTACCATTTGCATTGGCGAACTCGCTCAGCGTGTTTCAAAGACACATTGATGCCACATTTAGAGAGTTAACCCGCAAACCATACGTTGATGACATCACAATTCCAGCCAAAGACGAAGACGAAGCATTATCTAATCTTAAAGAAGTCCTAAAGCAGTCCAAAGATTATGGCCTCATGATAAATTTGAAAAAATGATGTTTTTTGAAGAGAAAGGCAGAGTTTTTGGGGCATGAAATTGAAGCGCAAAAGCTATGTATCTCTGATGGTAAGATCAAAGCCGTTAAGAAATTTCCGTTGCCAACAAACCAAAAGCAACTTCAAAGATTGTTGTGCAAGTTAGCCGAACTCATAGTAGTACCTGTGGCATTCCATCGCGAAATTATCAAAGAGGCACACGATAGAGGACATTTTTCAGTCATAAAAAACAAAGGAGTGAATTGCCAAAGAATATTACATTCCCAAACTGGACGCTAAGATCGAACGACATGTTAGATGCTGCATCCCGTGCATAGTCTGCAATCGTAATCGTGGGAAAAAAGAGGAATTTTTACATCCATTGCCGAAGGAAGAGGAACCACTGCAAAGGTTTCATATCGACTTCTTAGGTCCTCTGGAGTCTACAGATAAGAGATACAAACACATTCTTGCCATTATAGATGGTTTTACCAAGCCTTGCTGGTTGTATGCAACTAAAACTACAACAGCCAAAGAAGTGATTACGAAACTGGAGTCCCAGAACGTTACCTTCGGAAATCCAATTCAAATTATCACAGATAGGGGTTCCGCTTTTACATCACACGATTTCAAGGAGTTCTGCGAAGCTAAGAATATCATTTATCACGCTGTAATAGCTGGTGTGCCAAGAGCTAATGGGCAAGTAGAAAGACTAAATGCCATTATAATTTCTGTTTTATTCAAGCTTCCGTTGACGATCCGAGCAAATGAAACAAGTTTGTTGGCAAATTTTGAATTTACAAGAAGAAAACAAAAAACAAGCTACAATATACAAAGTTGGCGATCTTGTGGCAATCAAGCAAACACAGTTTGGAGGTGGTCTGAAGTTGAATGCGAAGTATTTGGGCCCCTATCGTGTAAACAAAAACAAGATGAAAGACACATACGACGTAATAAAAGACGCGAATTTTACAGAGGGTCCCAAGCACACGACTACTTGGGCAGAATATATGAAACCCTGGAGTCCATTTGCGGATGAAGAAGACGACTCATTCGGGACTAATGATTAGAATGATGGCCGAGTTGTGGGATGGAATCTGGCAGTCTTGGGCCAGTACTATTCTCAAAGATGGGGCAATGACGAGTACGGTAGGAGGTGGCAACGACGAGGAGAAGGGAATTGACCTGCAACTACGACGAAGGTTGGAGGCGAGTTTTAAACTGAAACGTCGAACGACGAACAACGACGACGAGCAAAGCTGAATTTATTAAATATCAATGTTAGGACTAATTATCTTAAATACATATGAATCAAACTTTCTAAATTAAATAAAAAACATTTGTGGTATATAAAATCTGACAAAAATAAACCAAGAAAACATCAAAAAAAATTATTTTTGGCTCCTTGTTTGTTTTAATTTCCATGAATTCTTTTCACCTTACATTTTGTTCAAAACAAATTGTTTATAGACAAAGACATCTTTTTCCTTTACTAGCTTGCCAATGTTAAAGTAAATTAAAAATAAAAAAAATAAGAAGATGGAAAAACCAGGACACAAAGTAAAGAAAGAACTGATTTTAATTCAATTGTGGGGTCGTGCTGTACCTTGGGTCAAAAAAATTTAAAGCTATTTAACAATTTGGATCAAAGTTTTAAAATAAAAGTAAATAGTGACGCAAATATACGTTGAAAGCTCGCTTCCCGACAACGCAGAAGAATTCGCTACAAAAAAAACTATGGAGACGCTGATCCACCAATGTCAGCACGAGCGAATTCCTACCATATTGGAAGCTGGACACTTTAGTCATTTTAATGATGGTATGGGTAAATATATCCGTTGCATCACCGAAACGACTGGAAGTCCCAGTACCATATTGTACCAGCGTGGGAGAAATAATAGAGGCAGGTATTACTCTAACTACCAACGTGGTAGAGGCAATGGCCAGGGTAACTACAATGCCAACTATAACCGCGGCAATGAGACTTCTAATAATTACCAGTCAAACAGGGGACAGTCCCACTATCAAAACAATAACAGGGGACGTTCCCATTACCAAAACAATAATAATACTAGAAGAAACATACCTAGTAGAAATATTCGCGTATCCCACAATGATTCGGGAAACACGCAAGACCCTTTAGATACAGAAGAGTAAGCACAAAACATGTGCATACAATTAATTTTAATTTCAATATATTTGTTTCATTTTTTCATGTCGGAACAAATAAAAAATTGACATTTTTAATCGACACTGGGGCAGATATTTCAATTCTCAAAGAAGATTCAGATGTTCTAAATGACATCGACACGAATCACACGATTAACATTCAAGGCATTGGAAAAGGAGCAATAAAATCCAAAGGCCTAGCATCTTCAGAGCTTCAGACTGAAAAATACATAATTCCACACAATTTTCATATTCTACAGTCTGATTTTTCAATACCAAGTGATGGTATAATAGGCATTGATTTCATCAAAAAGATTCAACTGCCAAATCGACTGCAAAGCGTCTGAGGACTGGTTGATACTAAGACCAGATAATTTAAAATTTCCTATTTATGTTCCAATAACATACAATTCTGGTAACACATCAATTTTTCTACCAGCAAGATCCCAAGTAGTCCGACAAATTAACCTCACCTTGAGTGAAGACGTTGTGTTGATTCCCAATAAGGAAATTCAACCAGGTATTTTCGTTGCAAATACATTAGCAACAAATGGAAATACAGTTGTCCGTTTGTTAATGCAACCAATTCTGACAAGATAATAAAAATAAACACTATAAAGGCAGAACCATTTTTGAACTACGATGTAGTTCCAACTACTCCTAAATTTAGGGAAAATATGGTAATGTCCCAGATAACTAAAAATTTTCCGCTCCAATTTAAAGAACAATTTACACAATTATGTACCAAATATAGTGATGTATTCGGACTTGAGACCGAACAAATTACAACAAATAATTTTTACAAACAAAAATTGAGATTAAAGGACGAAGAACCGGTATATATTAAAAACTACTGGAGCTCGCATAGTCAAAAGGAAGAAATTTAAAAGCAGGTTGAAAAACTAATAGTCAACAATATAGTGGAACCATCTGTGTCTGAATATAATAACCCTCTGCTACTTGTTCCAAAAAAACCATTACCTGGCTCGGAAGACAAGAAATGGCGGTTAGTTATTGACTATCGTCAGATCAATAAAAAATTATTGGCCGACAAATTTCCTCTTCCTCGAATTCGACATACTGGACCAACTAGGTCGAGCTAAATACTTTTCATGTCTTGACTTAATGTCAGGCTTCCTTCAAATCGAACTTGAAGAAAGTTCAAGAAATATAACGTCATTTTCAACAAGCAACGGCTCATATCGCTTCACGCGATTACCATTTGGTCTAAAAATAGAGCCCAATTCATTTCAGAGAATGATGACTATCGCATTCTCGGGACTTAATCCGTCCCTTTATTCTTCTGGACGCTGGACGTTGACGCGTACAATGCGCAGTACGTTCAAGTGGCCCAAGCGACACCAGGACAATGCCTGTTACGCGCGAACCCTAGCAGACAGCATGCAAAAACGAAGTCGCGTGGACAACGGAAGACAACTAAAATAATAATTAAGACTAACTACTAGATAGATAACTTAAAATAGTAGTTTTTGTGGATAAACAAAGTACCAAGCATTACTCTACGATTAAGTAAGGAGGGAAGGTTAATTAAAAGAAGTCTTTTAGAATAGGAGGGCAAGTTAACATTTCGATCCCAGTTTAAACCACGAAGAGTAAAAATTAAAAACTGTTTTTGAACAGATTCAATTTTTACTTGGTGTGATATTGTGGAGACCAAACACATGATCCATACTCCAAAATGGGGCGGACCAGTGAAATAAAAAGAGTTTTGGTTGTGTAAGGATCGTCAAATTCTTTCGACCATCGCTTAACAAAACCAAAAACACTCATGGCTTTATTGACAGTGATATTAATATGACGAGTAAAATTGAATTTGTGGTCCATGAGTATACCCAAATCATTAATCTCATTCAAACGTTCAAGTGGGGTATTATTAAGATAATACACCACTAATTAGAAAGAGTATCTATGAAATGACATGACGTTACATTTCGAAACATTGAGTTTTAATAAGTTAATTTCACACCAAGTTTGAAAGTCGTTAAGATCGACTTGAAGCAGACGTGAAGAACTTAAGTCTTTAAAATTAATACAAAGTTTGACATCGTCAGCGTACATAAGCATGCGAGAGTGAGTTACAACTGACGGAAGGTCATTAATGAAGAGCGTAAAAAGCAATGGTCCTAGATGGCTACCTTGTGGCACCCCCGAGGTCACATTGATGGTCTTCGAAAAATAAGTTTTAAATAAAACTTTTTGTGTACGGTTATTAAGATATTGAGAAATCCAATTAAGCAAAAGGCTTGGAAACCCAAGTTCGTTTAGCTTGAACAAAAGCAGTGTATGATTGACAGAATCAAAAGCCTTACTGAAGTCGGTATAAATGACATCAGTTTGCAATGCATTCCTGAATCCTTCGATCGCTAAAGAAGTAAACTCTAAAAGGTTAGTGGTAGTAGATCTACGTTTCATAAACCCATGTTGAGAAGATGAAAGAATAGAACTACAGAAATGTTGCAGTTGAGAAGTTATAATTTTCTCAAATGCCTTCGGAATAGCAGACAATTTGGAAATACCCCTATAGTTTGAAGCTACGGATTTATTACCCTTTTTATGCAAAGGAATAATAAAAGATTCTTTCCAAATGGTTGGAAAAGAGGAAGTTTCAACAAACAAAGTAAATAACTTAAGAATCGGGGAAATCGGGAAATCTCAGCGCAAAACCTGAGTACACAACCAGGTATCCCATCAAGTCCTGGTGAGTACACGGGCTTCACTAAAGTAAGCACGCTGAGAAGCGAATCTTCATCGATCACAGGATTAAAGACGCAATTAGACCTTTTCAACTGATAGGGATATGAAAAGTTAGCTAGATGATCTTTGGAGGAATAGGTCGTTTTGAAAAAATCAGCAAACATATCGGCAATGGCCTGATCATCGTTTGCCTTATTATTTTCAAAACATAAATAGGACGGGTGCACTGCCACCTTTCGTTTGGCATTAACGAAGTTATAAAATTGCTTAGGATCACGGGAGAACTGAAGTTTACAACGCCTAATATAATCCTTATAGCATAGTGTATTAAGCACTGAAAAATTTGATCGAGCATAAAGAGAGAAATCAGACGGTCGACCCAATTTTTTAAACTTTCTATAATATCTAGACTTTACATTTTTCAAATTAGTTAACTCACGTGTAAACCATGGCGGTTTGTTATACAATACATGGGTCACACGTGGAACACAAGCATCAAAAAGCGAAAACATAGTATCATAGAAAAAACAAATGGCAGCATTCATATCATTACAGGAGTACAGATAAGACCAGTCTGTGGCAAGAATTAGCTCATTGAGCTTGAAAAAGTTAGTATTACGAAAGCAACGGGTACGAGACGTCGAACTGGTACCAGCATTTGATAACCGAAAAGGTAGATCAATAGTCAAGTCCAAAGTTGGATGGAAACTGTCTTCGGGGACGACTAAGGGATCAATCCTCGAAACAGTACAGTTAGAGGAATCTAACATAAATATAAGATCTAGTGATCTCTCGTTTTTGTTACGCACAGGATTAACTTGGGTTAGGGATAACTCAAGGAGACCGTCAACAAAGCAATGTGAGGAGGACGGCATCAACAAGGAAGACTCACCTGATGGAAGCCATGAAACGTCAGGTAGATTAAAATCTTCCAGAACGATAAATATGTCTGCATCCGAAAGAAGTGAAGAGACAAAGCGAATAGCTTCTAAATGGCTACAATATACCGTCATCTCAGAATTCGGTGGAATATACGAGCAAGTTAGAAATACAGAATATGATTTCAAACAAATTTTGACACTAAAAAATTCAATGTCGTTTCTGTAAAGACTAAAATATGAAAGTCAAAAAATTGACTATCTACAAAAAGCTTAGAAAGTTCAGATTTTACTCCTCCAACATTCTGGTAAGCCAGAATAAGGGACGAAATTAGTTTTTTGACCCGCCAGCTACTGACGAGCCGGTGGGTACGGAAGGATCACTTGTGTTAGGCAGGCGAATCGGAGGCCGATTTTTCTTTTTCTTAGCCGTATACTCCTTTACAACTAAATGTTCCGGCCAAAAATCTTTGTGACAAATTTGGTCAAAGATATTTGGAGGGATACTGATTTTAAATGACGAAATGTCATGGGTATATGAAAACCTTAACTTTTCCACCGCAATGTTTGGCGCCACGACTTTTGCCCGGATATGGGCTATGACATCATCTGATGAAGTATTGGGGTCGAGCCGCGAAACAAAGATTTACTTTTTTGGTGGAATGGCTACAAGAGATCTCAATGCGCCAGTCGCAACCGCAGCAACAGCATTTTGCGCTGGAACTGCTGAGGCAGATGACGCTTTGAGAGCTCTTCGTGTTAAAATTTTATTGCGAATATCCCTGGGAGAGGATATTCGCCCGGACTCATCGGAAACTACAAACGATATCGAGTCAGCTAGCGGGGCACTATTACCAGGGGAGATGTCAATCGTCCCCGCAACTGCAGCTACTGCTGGACTCCTAAATGATATCAGTTGCTGAGCGTTTGGAGTCAATGGGTCAATCAACGATGCCGGGGCCGGAGGAAGCAGAGATGCCGGCGGATCGGGAGAGAAATCCCGTGGGATAGTCTTCTTCCGCTTCGGTGACTCGTTTAATAGTTTATAACTATTAAACTGAGTTTCCAGAGACGAAAACTCATCGCGAAGTTTCAGAAAACCAGCCGACAAGGATTTAAATCCCTCTCTCGTCCGACGCATAAATAGACGCATATCCATTTCTACGTCCCGGCACGCTTCACAACTCCATTTTAGTCCCCCACCGTTTCCAATACTATCCTTTACTTTGGCTGTGTAACCAGCGCATTTAACATGCATAATGTTATCGCACAACCAGCACAAAAGATAGTCATCTTTGATTTTTTGAGGATGAGGGCACTTTCTCGAAGAGCAGACAACCATTGTAGATTTAATAAAATAAATAATAATAAATAATACAAAATTTAAAAAGAGTGGGCAATTTAAAAATGAGCAATGTAATATAGTATAAGGGCTATACGCACCAAGAAATAACTTAAGTGTTAAAGATTTAAAATGCACAAAAAAAAAATGAAGAGACAAAAATTAAGAGATTTAGTAATAACACACAACAACAAAGACTGGCACAATCGCGAGAATAACGGTCGCGATTGCGGGCAATGTAAAGACGCGAGAGCAAGCAGCACACAAACAACAACACTAATGTGTATGCGAGAGCGCGAATGCAATTAAAAGGGATCAAAAACACAAAATCAAAGTCTATGTAGACAAAACAACAAAACTTTGAGTTTTGTTATTAAATAATGCAATAAGTAATAATAGCTTTGAGTGAGTGTTTAAGAACAAGTTAAAATTTTTAAATCGCGTAATTTATTAATTTATTAATTCGGCACTAGATTCCACGAAATAGAATTTATTATATGCGAGATTAATTAAAAATTAGATAAAAGCGAGAGCGCAAAAAAAACTCGACCGACTTCGTTAAAGTGAAGAATTTTTATATGGATGATTTAATTGTTATTGGTTGTTCCGAAAAGCAAATGCTAAAAAATCTTACCGATGTCTTCAATACATGTCGGAAACACAACCTTAAATTACATGCAGAAAAATGTTCATTTTTTATGCGCGAAGTGACTTTTCTAGGTCATAAGTGGACAGATAAAGGAATTTTACCTGATGACACAAAATATAATGTCATTAAGAATTATCCAGTCCCACATGATGCGGACAGCGCTAGACGATTCGTTGCATTTTGCAACTACTATAGACGTTATATTAAAAATTTCGCCGACTATTCCCAGCACATGACTCGATTATGTAAAAAGAATGTTCCATTTGAGTGGACAGTTGAATGCCAAAATGCATTCCAATACCTTAAAGAAAATTTTATGCATATATAACAATATCCTGATTTTACCAAAGAATTTTGCATAATCACAGATGCAAGCAAGCAAGCGTGTGGAGCGGTTTTAACTCAGAACCAAGATGGACTCCAACTTCCAATCGCTTATGCATCACGTTCGTTCACCAAAGGTGAAAGTAATAAGAGCACAACGGAACAAGAGCTAGCAGCCATTCACTGGGCCATTACACATTTTCGACCATATATTTATGGCAAACATTTCACAATAAAAACAGACCACAGACCGTTAACATATTTGTTTTCCATGGTAAATCCTAGCTCCAAATTGACTCGTATGCGGCTTGAACTCGAAGAATACGACTTCACAGTCGAGTATCTAAAGGGAAAAAACAATTTCGTGGCAGATGCCCTATTTCGGATAACAATAACCGAGTTAAAAGATATACAAAACAAAGTCCTGAAAGTCACTACCAGGCAACAATATAGACAAAATAAATCCTGCGCAGGAACAAATAAATTGTGTTACTTGAAACACGGAAATAAAGTTATTGCAAGGATTGATATTGGCGACCTATATACTAATGAAAAACTTGACTTAGGTCAGTTCTTTCAAAGGCTTGAAATGCAAGCCGGTATACTAAAAATAAGCCATATCAAAACGGCACCGTGGGAAAATATCTTTGAATTTATTTCAATAGATACTTTTAAAGAAATGGGCAATGATATATTGTAATCATTAAGAGTAGCGCTACTCAACCCGGTGACCATGATAATTAATGAAAAAGAAAAAGAAGCTCTTTTGTCTGAAAATCATAACGATCCAATCCAAGGTGGTCATAATGGCATAACAAAACCATTAATAAAAATAAAAAGACACTACTATTAGAAAAATATGACGCGTCAAATAAAAGAGTACATACGTAGTTGTCCAAAATGACAAAAGTCGAAAACGACTAAACACACAAAGACCCCATTAACATTAACAGAAACGCCTATGAGTGCCTTTGACAGAGTAATAGTGGATACTATAGGTCCACTACCAAAATCTGAAAATGGTAACGAATGCGCAGCAACCCTGATATGCGACTTAACAAAGTATTTGGTAGCCATCCCTGTTCAAAATAAGAACGCTAATACTATTGCGAAAGCAATATTTGAATCTTTTATATTAAAGTACGGTCCAATGAAAACGTTCATTTCGGACATGGGCACTAAATATAAAAATTCAATAATAAGTGATCTGAGCAAATACCTAAAAATAGACTATATAACGTCTACTGCACATCACCACCAAACAGTGGGAACAGTGGAACGAAGTCATAGAACTTTCAATGAATACATCCGTTCATATATATCAGTGGATAAAACTGACTGGGATGTTTGGCTCCAATATTTTACATATTGTTTCAACACGACCCCCTCTATGGCACATGATTATTGTCCATATGAGCTAGTTTTTGGCAAACAAAACAATTTGCCAAAACAATTTAATTCTATAAATAAAATAAATCCATTATATAATGTAGATGATATATGATAGGAAATTAAATAACTTTGAACTAGAAGTAGGAGATAAGGTTCTGTTAAAAAATGAAACGGGCCATAAGTTAGAACCTAATTACATAGGCCCATATAGAGTAGAATCAATAGAAGATAGGGACAATATTTTAATTAAAGATAAAAGAAAACTAAACTTCAAAAAAAGAAAAATCTAAAGCATATACATTTGAAAATAAATAAAAAAAAAAATTTATATACATATATACAAATTTTAATTTTTATAAAAAAAAAAGAGTGAAAATCAAAAAAAAAAAAAATATAATAAGAATATTATATAATATATAAGAATATATATTCCAGACAGAGGTAATTTTTTTTTTATATATAATAACTTCATTAGATTACGTTATTCTTTAAAAAGGGGAGGTGTAGTGAATTCACATGTCGCTATTATAATTAATCAGCACAGCTTGTAACACTCTGTTGCAAGCAATAAATAATTATAAATATATATATATAAGAACAATTGTATGTATGTACGCAAACTTGCATGCATACATTTCGATCTGTATATATGCTTACGTAAATGAATTGTGCTGGCAAGCCAGCCTAAATATGCTGAGCTTGCATTTTGGTCACACCAAGAATGAGTGACCAAACATGTGAGTTCACTCTTGCTCCTCACCCCTCTTATTTTCGTGGCTGCCAATACGCAGCATAAGCTTTCATATGTAGCTTAAGAATATACAGAATAACACTCGCAAAGGGCACAGACGTGCTCCTAAAACCAAAACTGTTTTATCTTTGGATTATATGGATGGATTTGATGGTCCACTGAACTTGATCATTTCACCATATTTAAAGAATCATTTAAACCACTATTTTCAGGTTAGTATTCTTCTGGACGTTGACGCGTACAAAGCGCAGTACGTTCAAGTGGCCCAAGCGACACCAGGACAATGCCTGTTACGCGCGAACCCTAGCAGACAGCATGCAAAAACGAAGTCGCGTGGACAACGGACGACAACTAAAATAATAATTAAGACTAACTACTAGATAGATAACTTAAAATATAAGTTTTCAGGATAGATCAATCTATTGAGAGTTCTCAATAGAACTCTGATCCGATTACAGTATAAAGGCGGTTATAGTCGGAACAGAGAACTCGAAAAGGTTCATGCAAAGAATAGTTAGAAGTGCAGCGTGTTAAAGATAAAGGAATAAAATTTCGGGTTAGTCTACAAGGAATAGATAGATTGACCTGATTGAGTAAATTAGGACAGTCTATTTGTCCATTCAAAAGCTTGTGGATAAACAAAGTGCCAAGCATTACTCTACGATTAAGTAAGGGGGGAAGGTTAATTAGAAAAAGTCTTTTAGCATAAGAGGGCAAGTTAACATTTCGATCCTAGTTTAAACCACGAAGAGCAAAAATTAGAAAGTGTTTTTGAACAGATTCAATTTTAAGTCGGTGTGATCCATGTTGTGGAGACCAAACACATGATCCATACTCCAAAATGGGGCGGACCAGTGAAATAAAAATAGTTTTCTTTCAAATCGTCAAATTCTTTCGACCATCGCTTAACAAAACCAAGAACACTCATGGCTTTATTGACAGTGATATTAATTAGACGAGTAGAATTTAATTTGTGGTCCATGAGTACACCCAAATCATTAATCTCATTCAAACGTTCAAGTGAGGTATTATTGAGATAACACGCCACTAATTGAAAAGAGAATCTATGAAATGACATAACATTACATTTTGAAACATTAAGGTTTAAGAAGTTAATTTCACACCAAGTTTAAAAGTTATTAAGATCAAGTTGAAGCAGACGTGGGGTACTTAAGTCTTTAAAAGTAATACAAAGTTTAACATCGCCAGCGTACATAAGCATACGAGAGTGAGTTACAATTGACGGAAGGCCATTAATGAAAAGTGTAAAAAGCAATGGTCCTAGATGGCTACCTTGTGGAAAGCTAAGATTTAAATAAAACTTTTTGTGTACGGTTATTAAGATATTGAAAAATCCAATTAAGCAAAAGGCTTGGAAACCCAAGTTCGTTTAGCTTGAACAAAAGCAGTGTATGATTGACAGAATCAAAAGCCTTACTGAAGTCGGTATAAATGACATCAGTTTGCAATGCATTCCTGAATCCTTCGATCGCTAAAGAAGTAAACTCTAAAAGGTTAGTGGTAGTAGATCTACGTTTCATAAACCCATGTTGAGAAGATGAAAGAATAGAACTACAGAAATGTTGCAGTTGAGAAGTTATAATGTTCTCAAATGCCTTCGGAATAGCAGACAATTTGAAAATACCCCCATAGTTTGAAGCTACGGATTTATTACCCTTTTTATGCAAAGGAATAATAAAAGATTCCTTACAAATGGTTGGAAAAGAGGAAATTTCATCGGACAAAGTAAATAACTTAAGAATTGGGGAAATCAAAGTCTCAGCGCAAAATTTAGTCTCAGCGAAGTTATAAAATCGCTTAGGATAAAACTGAAGTTTACAACGCCTTATGTAATCCTTATAGCATAGTGTATTAAGCACTGAAAAATTCGATCGAGCAACAGCATAAAAAGAGAAATCAGAAGGTCGACCAGATTTTTTGAACTCTCTATAATATCTAGACTTTACATTTTTCAAATTAGTTAATTCACGTGTAAACCATGACGACTTGTTAGACAATACATGGGTCACACGTGGAACACAAGCATCAAAAAGCGAAAACATAGTATCATAGAAAAAACAAATGGCAGCATTCATATCATTACAGGAGTACAGATAAGACCAGTCTTCAGCAAGAATTAGCTCATTGAGCTTGAAAAAGTTAGTTATCCGAAAGCAACGGGTACGAGACGTCGAACTGGTACCAGCAGTTTGTAACCAAAAAGGTAGATCAATGGTTAAGTCTAGGGTTGGATGGAAACTGTCTTCAGGAAAGACTAAAGGATCACAAAACAGTTAGATGAGTCTAACATAAATATAAGATCTAGTAATCTCTAATTTTTTTTAAGCACTGAATTAACTTGGGTTAGGGATAACTCAAGGAGACCGTCAACAAAGCAATGTGAGGAGGAGGGCATCAACAAGGAAGACTCACCTGATGGAAGCCATGAAACGTCAGGTAGATTAAAATCTCCCAGAACGATAAATATGTCTGTATTCGAAAGAAGTGAAGAGACAAAGCGAATAGCTTCTAAATGGCTAGCATATACCATCATGTCAGAACTCGGTGGAATATACGAGCAAGTTAGAAAGACAGAAAATGATTTTAATCAAATTTTGACACTAACAAATTCAATGTCCAGAACAGCAGGTGGCAGAACTATTTCAGATGGAAGAGATGAATTGACGGCAATCAAAACTCCACCACCATTTCTGGATATTCGATCACATCTGTAGGTTGAAAATATTGTGGAAAAAACAGAAGCATCAGAAATGTCAGGCTTTAACCACGTTTCTGTAGAGACTAAAATATGAAAGTCAAAAGATTGACTATCTACAAAAAGCTTAGAAAGTTCAGATTTTAGTCCTCTAACATTCTGATAGGCCAGGAAGGATCACTTGTGTTAGGCATGCGAATCGGAGGCCGATTTTTCTTTTTCTTAGCCGTATACTCCTTTACAACTAAATGTTCCGGCCAAAAATCTTTGTGACAAATTTGGTCAAAGATATTTGGAAGGATACTGATTTTAAATGACGAAATGTCACGGGTATATGAAAACCTTAACTTTTCCACCACTCTGTTTGGCGCAACGACTTTTGCTCAGATATGGGCTATGACATCATCTGATGCAGTATTGGGGTCGAGCCGCGAAACAAAGGTTTGCTTTTTTGGTGGAATGTCTATAAGATATCTCGATGCGCCTGTCGGAACTGCTGAGGCCGATGACACTTTGAGAGGTTTTCTGGGTAAAACTTTATTGGGAATATCCCTGGGAGAGGATATTCGCCCGGACACATCGGAAACCACAACCGATATCGAATCAGCCTGTGGGGCACTGCTATCAGGGGAAATATCAATCGCCCTCGCAACTGCAGCCACCGCAACGATATCAGTTGCTGACCATTTGGAGTTATAGCATCGTTCGATGATGCCGGAACCGGCAGAAACAGAGATGCCGGCGGATCGGGAGAGAAATCCCGTGGGATAGTCTTCTTCAGCTTCGGTGATTCGTTCAATAGTTTATAACTGTTAAACTGAGTTTCCAGAGACGAAAACTCATCACGAAATTTCAGAAAGTCAGCCGTCAGGGACTTAAAGCCCTCTCTCAAAGAAACACATATTTGTTTCACGGCTTGATCCCGACCATTCTTCGGATGACGTCTTAAGTTACAAGACAAAAGTTCAAGTCTCTAAAATAGCGGTGGAGAAATGTAAATTTAATTATTCACGGGAAATATCTTCTTTTAAAATTATTGTTTCCGTTGAACTGTTTAACTGGATTTGTAGTAACAGTTTTAGGCCGTATCACATTCTAGTAAAAGAATATACGGCCAAAAAGAAATCTCCAGGTCCGGTTAGGCTTTCTATCCCATCCAATATTTCCTCATCCGGAACGTCAGTATCTGCGGTTGTCCAAAAAAACTAACTCGTCCCTTCATCTGACCTATCAAATGTCAGGACTTCAATCTAAGTTTCCTAGACTCTATCTAGATAGTCTAGAATTTGAATTTGAATTTGGTGTTTACTGAGACGTGTTTAAAACCTGATATTAAGGATGCATCTGTTCTTCCCGCAAAATTTTCAATTTTTATATGTGATCGGACTTCTCGTGTAGGCGGAGGAGTTCTGATTGCTGTTGACTCGGCCTTAACATCTGACCAAATTCTCGAAATTGAGTTTGTTAGTGTTCAGAATAAAGTCTTTCTCCGTCTACATCACTTGTTCTTACATCCCGCCACAATCCGACATGGCGGTGTATGCAAAACATTCTATTCAACATATTTCTTCATTACTTTCCGATATTGATATCTTAATCGTCTTTAGTGACTTTAATTTACCAGAATCAGCATGGTTTCAATCCGATGAATCTGCTTTGTTGCACCCTTCTATATCTCACTGCTTTGTTGATGGTCTTTTTAAGTTATCATCGGCTCAAATAAACCCTGTGTTTAATAACATAGGTTCTTGGATCTGATATTTGTGTTCGATTCCACTAACTGTGCAGTTACTAGAACCGACCCTTTAGTCTTGCCTGAAACAATTTTCACCCTACTTTGGATTTATCTGTAGATCTATTGGTTCGTCCATCGATGGTCCATTACGATTAATCTCGTAATTTTCGCAAGACTAACTTTGTTAAACTAAATGAGCTAATTTTGAGAACTGATTGGTCATCCTTATACAGTTGCTCAGGCATGGATCTTGCTATCTCGTTGTTTTATGATACTCTTGGTTCGCTTTTTAAGGTTTGTGTCCCGCTGAGGAGTCCAGTGTCGTCTCACCGGCCTCCTTCTTGTGAGCTATCAAACTTGAAAAATGTCAAATCCAGATATTATAAGAAATACGAGAAGTCGGGACGTTCTTCTGACTTTGTTCTTTGCTCCAATTTTATGTTGCTTAACAAGCACTGCTATAATAGTTACCTCAGCGTTGTAAGCTAGAGTTTTCCCGTGATCCTAAACAGTGTTTTGGTTTTGTGAAATCTATACGTTGTCCACCCATCAATTTTATCGTTTGAAAATAATATAGCGGACTCTGATCAAGCGATTACTGATTTGTTCGCTGATTTCTTCACAACAACATATTCCTCAACGGAAAAACGAGCGAATTTTCCGTAACCTTATCAGGTAAAAAGGTCTGTGAGGAAAGACATACATTATATACCTTACCCACAAATATATGCATATACATGATATATCTTTCCCACAAATATATATATATACATGATATATCTTAGCCCACAATTATATACACATACGTAATAGCAACATATCACTTTGGTCACGATGACGTCAGACGCAATTAGCTTGTAGGCTGACGCGGGCAATGCTTATGCATTGCCGAAAACAACATAACGATAACAACAGAATTCTCCTGCACACACAGGAGTGACGATTCGGGTTAGCTTCTAGGCTAAAGCGGGCATATGCATTGCCGAAAAATAATACAAAGCTAAAGCAGAAGAATTCTCACGCACACATAGGCGTGTTAATTCAGCTTGTAGGCTGACGCGGGCGCGCGGCAATTCATAAGCATTACCGAAAACAATAACTACTCACACACTAGCGTAATTGAAAGCTGCGCTGAGAGAGCAGAGGTTCGGTTCGCATCGCTGAGCCAAAGTATGAATCCGAGAGGGAGTGAAGGCGACGGAAATGCTAGATCGGCATATGATGAGAAAATAAGGGCCGAGAGAGCGTTAGTGGGCATGTGTGGGTGATTTATGCGAGAACCCCGCTTAGCAAGTATGGGTGTACCGGCGGCGAATCAGAGGCCAGTTTAACAGCCACTGGAAAATGGCTGGAATAATTAAACCAAAGAGAAATTTTGAAAGCGGTTATATTTGAATACAATATATAATCAAATGATGAGCAACTTAAATGTATATTATTGCAGCTATATGTTAATTAATGTTAGTTTGGGGATTTCTGGAGTATTATTTTGTATAAATTATTTAGTTTTATTTATTTATATACACTAGTCGGCATAATTATTGACGAAACTGTTTTGACACTGTTGAAGCTGTTTAGTACCGTTAAATAACGGTGCGAAAATTATGATCAAAGCAAAGAACCTATTAATAGCTCTGTATATGCCAAATTTTGTGATGTTTAGCTTTTGCATTCTCTTCCTACTGATGAGAATTAATGCAATCTATGAATATTTGCGTGACACAATTATTTTGACGAGATCTTTGTGCAATTGTTTCTTCGTTTTCATTCAAGCGACAACAAGATAACTTGGTAATTTCACTTTAGATAAATTAAAAATTTAGTAAAAAAACAAAACTTGCTCAAAAAATATTTTAAATAATGGGTAAAACGGCAGAGTTGAGTGTGGAGCAGAGATCTGCAATGGTAGCAAAATCTATCTCTGGAATCTTAATAAAAGATATTGTTTGTGAATACAATGTGTCAATGCGTCAAACTGTCCATTATCAAATTAACAAATTTAAAAAACATAAAACACTCACAAATCTTAAGAGATCAGGAGCTAAGCGCGTCCTACTATGCTGAAGACCGCGTCCTACTAAGGGAATTTAAAAAAAATGTGTTTCTGAAGCCTCAAAATGCTGCAGATTTATTGGATTTGACTCTAGAGAACACAATTAGTGAGCGCACTATCCGGTGACGATTAAAAGAAGCAAATTTTAAGACCTACAAAGCCAAGGACGTGCCTTACATATCGAAGGTTAATAAGCTTAAAAGACTGGCCTTCGCAAGGGAATACGTCAACAAGCCGAAAGAGTTCTGGAGGAAGGTTTTGTGGACAGATGAGAGCTCATTTGAGTATAACTCGTCCAAAAATAAATTTTTCATTTGAATGCCCAAAGAACAAAGGCAAAAACGACGGCCCGTTTTTGAAAAAGCTAGCCATGGTGACGGCTCCCTCATGTGCTAGGGGTGCGTTTCTTATAATGGCATTGAAGATTTTGTTCCCATCACCGGTTCGATAAACCAAAACCAATATTTAACTATCCTGAACAATAATGCCTTTCCTTCTGGAGAAAGGCTTATCGGCGACTCTTTTATACTGCAGCAGGACAACGCGCAGTGCCACAAGGCTCGAATGATAACAAATTTTCTTAAGGATACTGGAGTCACTACTTTGAACTGGCCTCCCAAAAGTCCAGATCTTAACATTATTGAAAACATCTGGTCTCTTTTAAAACGATAAAGAGCAGTTTCTTTACATAAAAGTAGAGAAGAAACCATTTCTGCGGTAACTTTCCTTTGGAAAGAGATTTCTCCATAAATTCTTAAAAATTTGGTAGATTCAGTACCCCGGCGTCTTTAAAAATTATTTGAAACCAAAGGAGGTTACACTTTTTATTAAAATAAAATCACTTTTCATGTTTTCTTTACCTTAAGCTTTTGTTTTTTGATAGTTTATAACCTGTCAAAATACTTATGCCAAGGCCCAAAAATTTGTTAAATTTTTTACTAATAAGTTACTTACGAAAAGTTTGCAATAGAATTGTTTTTAAGTTCATAAAATTAATAAGTTATTGTGGAAAAAATTTAATTTTGTTTTGTCAAACCAAATAAGAGTTATTGAAAATATTGATAAATTTTTTTTCGTCAAAATACTTATGCCGACTAGTGTATATTTATTTTTGTATTCATTTATTTATTCATTACGTTTTCTTGGCCATTTGTTTTACTAATGATTTATTTATTCATTTATATGCAATTAGGTTTTCTTGTATTGTATTAGGAATTCCATTACAGATGTAATTTAGCCTTAGTTATATAAAAGGGAGATGCATGGTGGGTAAAAGTGTCGGCGGCGGCGGAAATCGCGGGGCCAGTGCGAGAAAAGGAGAGAACGAAAAGGAGATGCTGTAGGCAACCGAGGATGGAAGGTCAGCGAAATAGAAGGCGACGCATGCAAAGTGAAAGAATTTCACCATGCATAGCAATAAGCAAGCTATGCTGGGTGAGCGGAAGAGAAAGCGGTGGAAAGTTTTCGAGACAAATCGAAAACGGATGGAAAAGTACCCGTAACGGGTCAAGAGTTCACCACGCGTTCTGATTGGGTCAAGATGTGTATAAATAAGTATGGCTGAGACCAGAAGGGCAACTAGTTATTGAGTGAAGATTTTAAAAATGCGACGACAAGTGAAGAACGGCGTGAGAAATATCAAGTGAAGTCAACAAGTGAAGGCCACGGCTTCCTGGCGAAGACAATTCGGCGACTCGAATCACAGCGGAAAATTTTGGGAAATATCAACATTGACTTTCCACCACAAAGGTAGTACCCTAAACACAAGAAAGTTAATCAACGTGGCGATCACCATCAAATTCGTGACCACTAGGCGATCGACTCCTTTCTTGTAACAACATTACCATTAGTAAATTATAAAGCAATTAATTAATCTGTCAATCATTGCTTAGTACATACGAGTCAACTTGGCGACTAGTAGTGTACAAAAGTTCAACTTGGATACCATAAAATCTTCTGTTTGTCGGACAACTGAAATTATCATCTAGTCAACTTGGCAACTAGAACGACAGCAAAGTTAAAACGAAAATCTTCAAAATTGGATTTCTGCAACGTTGGACAAGGCCAACCCATACAATTAAAGCAGCTGATCAATACGGAGTCCAAGAAGTCAAAGGATTTCAAGGATCTGGTATATGTATACATACACATTTATATTAAATAGAAATAAAAAATTAAAACTTTATACTTGTTGTTCAAATAAACATTATTTACTAGTACTTTGATCAAAAGTTGAAAATGTCAAGGTTAATCCTGTGATCGATGAAAGTTCGCTTCTCAGTGTGTTTACTTTAGTAAGGCCTGTGTACTCACCAGGACCTACCTGGTTGCGTGCTCAGGTTTTGGGCTGAGAGTTTGATTTCCCCAATTCTTAAGTTATTTACGTTGTCCGTTGAAACTTCCTCTTTCCCAACTATTTGGAAGGAATCTTTTATTATTTCTTTGCGTAAAAAGGGTAATAAATCCGTTGCTTCATACTATAGGAGTATTTCCTTCCCTCCTTACTTAATCGTAGAGTAATGCTTGGCACTTTGTTTATTCACAAGCTTTTGAATGGACAAATAGATTGTCCTAATTTACTTAATCAGGTCAATCTATCTGTACCTTGTAGACTAACTCGAAACTATGTTCCTTTAACTTTAACACGCTGCACTTCTAACTATTCTTTACATTAACCTTTTCGAGATCTCTGTTCCCAGTACAACCGTCTTTAGTCTTTAGTCGGATCAGAGTTCTCTATACCTATCCCAAAAACTTGTATTTTAAGTTATCTATCTAGTAGTTAGCCTTTATTATTATTTTATTTGTAACCCGTTATCCACGCGATCTCTGTTCCCAGTACAACCGTCTTTAGTCTTTAGTCGGATCAGAGTTCTCTATACCTATCCCAAAAACTTGTATTTTAAGTTATCTATCTAGTAGTTAGCCTTTATTATTATTTTATTTGTAACCCGTTATCCACGCGACTTTGCGAACGCGCGTAACACGCATTGTCCTGTTGACGCTTGGACCACTTGAACGTACTGCGCCTTGTCCAGAAGAACGTCAACGTCTAGAAGAAACAGGTTCGAGTCGGAGCGTACCGAGTCGATTGACTAAATGATATTTGATCTCAACATGTTCACTTCGTGCATGAAACTTAGAATCTTTAGCAAAAATTTGCTTTTTTGCAAAGATCCTCAATCGTCTCCATTTTGTTTTCACAAATGAAATCTTGTGATTTCCTTGAGGCAGAGTCTTTTCTGACATTTCCGATGACATTTGAATCTCTTCACCTTGCTCAAATTGTTGCACGTATATTTTCTCTATTTTACTTTTTATGCACTTTTATTCGTTGGAAGTATATTTGTGGCATCCCCGAGGTCACATTGATGGTCTTTGAAAGATAAGTTTTAAATAAAGCTTTGTGTGTCCGGTTATTTAGATATTGAAAAATCCGATTAAGCAAAAGGCTTGGAAGGCCATGAACCCATGTTGAGAAGATGAAAGAATAGAACTACAAAAATGTTGCAATAAAGAAGTTATAATATTCTCAAATACCTTCGGAATAACAGATAATTTGGAAATACTCCTATAGTTTGAAGAAACGGATTTATTACCCCTTTTACGCAAAGAAATAATTAAAGATTCCTTCCAAATAGTTGGGAAAGAGGAAGTTTCAACGGACAACGTAAATAACTTTAGAATTGGGGAATCTCAAACTCTCAAACCTAAGCTCGCAACCAGGTATCCCATTAGGTCCTGGTGAGTACACAGGCTTTACTAAAGTAAACACACTGAGAAGCAAACTTTCATCGATCACAGAATTAACCTTAACCTTTTCAACTTTTAGTGATCAAATATAAATGTGTATGTATATTTATACCATATCCTTGAAATCCTTTGACTTCTTGGACTCCCTATTGATCAGTTGCTTCAATTGTATGGGTACGCCTTGTCCAACGTTGCAGAAATCCAATTTTGAAGATTTTCGTTTTAACTCTGCTGTCGTTCTAGTTGCCAAGTTGACTAGATGATGATTTTAGTTGTCCGACAAAACAGAAGATTTTATGGTACCCAAATTGAACTTTTGTACACTACTAGTCGCCAAGTTGACTCGTATGTACTAAGCAATGATTGCCAGATTAATTAATTGCTTTATAATTTACTAATGCTAATGTTGTTACAAGAAAGGACTCGATCGCCTAGTGGTCACGAATTTGATGGTGATCGCCTCGTTGATCAACTTTCTTGTGTTTTTTGTATGCACATATGCAATGATCCCCAAGTTGATCAATTCCAGTAAATTTCGGGACCCCGGATAGTTGTTAGACTGCAAAACCCTTCCCTCGCTATATTTCCAAAGCGTTGTATGAACATGATAATAATCGCCAAGTTGACCAAAATTCCATATGTGCGTGTTGTTGAGAAAATTAGTCCCCTGAGTTGACCAAAAATTCTCACTCTTTGACTGCTACATCAAAATGTTTTATTTGTTTTAAATTGGGAACGCCACCAAAATGTTATGATGTTATAATTTTTATTTTTTATGAAATGTTAAAATGTATACATGAACACAATGTGGAAGACAATTTTATGTTGTATGAAAATACAGTTTGAGTACAGTGTATATGAAAATATGTAAGGGTTAATTCTATTCTAAGTAAAGCATTAGTTGGTCTTTACTGTAAGAAACTCATGGTTTAAGTTTTAGGACATGTCATAGCAAAATACGAAATAAAACCCAACCCCAAAAAAATTCTTTTCAAAGTGATCCTCTCCCAATTAAAACTACGGAAGTGTAAGCTTTTTTGGGATTGACCGAATGTACGCTTTTTACGCCGTCATAGCCAAATCATTAACGAAAATGTTGAAGAATAAATTTCGAAAGTAAACACACAGAATCCAGAGTAAAAACTAAATTTAGCAACTTCTGAAAATAATATTACTTATCAAAATGTCAGGTGTCTGCTAAGTAAACCAACATCTCTTTATCTAAACAGTATCTCTTTTACCTCCCATATTGTTTACAGAAATGATCGGCTTGCGCGCCGGTGTGGATGCCTACTGCTTGCCGTTCAATCTGAGCTTCCCAGTTAGATGGTGAGCACTAGTGTCCCATATAATATCGAAATTATTTGTATTAAGATTATTTGGCAAAACACTAAAGTCTTTATATATTGCTGCTATATTCCTCCAATGTCTGACATTTCTGTGTATGTCAGTGATTCTTTATTTATAAATATTGAACGATGTCCTCCTTAATCGCTTTTTGAAGATTCGTATCACCCTACAATTGAAATTAATCATGCACTTAATTCTTTTTGTAATTATTTCCCCTCTTCTCAACCTTTGTCCACCTTGAATCTATTTTGATTGGGACTGACTGGTGAACGTTGAACGTTTTTAGTCAATCCTTAAAGCAGCTTTTGATGTTTGGGTTCCATATACCTTATGTAAAAACAATTCAACAAAGGCTCCCACGTAACCTCTCGCATTTGAAAATGTAAAATCAAGATCCTTTAAGCGCTTCAAAAACCTAATCACTTATTAACTACATCACTGAGTAACTAAGTTTCCCATATTGGACATGCAATGTGTGGGGAAAGAATACCCTGTGGTACTGGAGGTGGCGATTGACCATAGTTGAACTACCTTCCCCACTAGTCCTTACATGGGTACTTACTTGACTGACCCTATGGTAAGCGAACGCCGAACCACCGAGCAAAAAAGTATATGCACGAAAGCGGCAGAAGACATAAAAGAAAAAAAACGGTCCTATCATCTCATCATATATTTTTGGTATTTTGCGAATAGCGCATAGGTGAAGGATAACAACAATCTTCACTTTCTGTCGCAGTTTCTATTCCAATTTACAAAAAAAATTGCTCTGCAAGTTCCGTTTCTTTTCGTTTATGCTTTCTGCTCTTCCTCGATGTTCGAAAGCTGCTGCGTTCGCCGGTTGACCAAAAATGGAGAAAAAAGAATGAAAGAGAAGTTAAATGGAAGAAGTTGAAAAACGAGAGCGTTTTTATGAAGTATTACTTGGTAGGTATTATTTGCTTCAATGCCGATTTAACTAAAAAATTTAATCTTCACTTTTTTTCCCTAGATGCAATAAATTTGGTTGATGGCACTGGATCATCTGAAGAACAACTGCAAAAGGCAATACAGCTGCAGAAAAAGCGTTTCATTAAAAAAACACTAGCGTCAACAAAAAAATGAAAATGCAACGGATTGAAAGTAGAATATTATTTGTTAATTTTAAATAAAAAAAAAATGTCTTTAAAACTATTTTAATTTTTTTTCCATTCTGGGTACTCTTTTCACCACCCCTGGATTGAGTACCCTTTTCACCACCCCTGGCATGGGTACCCATGTGACTAGTCCTATTATGCGTACTTACATCACCACCCCTGGCATGGGTACCCATGTCACTAGCCCTTTAATGGTGACCCATTTCACTAGTTCCCGGTAAACGATGTGGTGGCGATTGACCCTTTTTGCGGACATTTCATACAAGAAACGAAATGATGAAATGCATTACTTAGGCTCAACAAAGTAAGTAGTGGTGGTACCCTAGTAAGTAGTGATTTCACCAGCTACGAACTAGTTACCGTACTGGTAACTGGAGGGTATATCTTACTACACAAATACATAAAATACATAGTATTTATTTCCTCACAATTACATAATATTTATTCCCTCACATCTATATTAAAATACGTAATATTTATTTCCTCACATTTGGATACAAATATATAATATTGCCCACCCCACAAAAATTTGCAAAAATATGGGCGGCAATGTATAAGCGTTGCCTAAATAATACCCACTCACCCACTCAGAGAGCAGAGATTCGGCTCGCGTCGCTGAGCCAGAGTGTATAGGCGACGCGAGTGAATGATCGGCCCATAACGAGAGAGTAAGGGCCGAGAGAGCGTTGGTGGGCATGTGTGAGTGAGTTTCGACGAACGTGAGAGCGCCGCTTAGAATGTGTAAGTGTACCAGCGGCGAATCAGAGGCCAGTTTGACAGCCACTGGAAAGTGGCTATAATAGAATGCGAAATAATTTGAATATGATCAAATTAAATATATATAACTACAGCCATTGGTTAATTAATGTTAGTTTAAGCCATTATTATTTATTTATGTTTATTTATTTATCTATATATATAAAAATCAATTGCTGTTCGTTAGTCTCGCTAAAACTCGAGAACAACTGAACCGATTCGGCTAATTTTGGTTTTGAATTAATTGTGGAAGTCCAGGGAAGGTTTAAACGGTGAGAAAAATTCGAGTAATTGGAGGGAAGATCCTCAAAACAGCATTTTTCTATTTCCCATACAAACGTTTTCTTTTATTTTAATGCTCACGCACACACATGCATGTGCAAAAATTCTTCACCACGCGGTGTGTGAGAGAGACAGAAATATTTGAGTTGTGTTCTTGTACAGAACGAAATTGAAGCAGCGAGATGCCATGCGTTTGCTATATATGTCGAACTAGCTTAAGTAAGTTAAGTAAGCACGGTGGCGTAGTATGTAGAGGTCGGCCGCACGATGGCTCGATGTTTGGTGGTGGTTCAATTCCCGGTGAAGACGGTGGTATGAAAGCTTTTATGATGTGTTTCTTCTTCTTTTTTGTTTTTTTTTTTTTTGATTTTGTTAAACATTTATACCAATTATTTTAAAATTAAATAATAAAACTGCAAGGGTATACAAACTTCGGCAAGGCCGAAGTTAGCTTCTTTGATATTTTTAATTACTTTGGTGATCCTTTGTGATAGTGACATTCCAACTAATGTGCTCTTTTTTTGTGATAGTGACACTTTACTGCTAAATGAGCGTGAAATTTTCTCACTTTGATTAATTACAATTTACGATGCTGAGAAGACGACCTGAAATAGGTCGTCACAGTCAATCAAATGTGCGAAGAGCTACCTCACGTGATATACAAATATCAAGAAAATAGTCGTATTGATATGTCAGAACTAGATAGGCTTAGAATGCATTTAATAAAAACGGATTCGCTTTGTTTGTTTTAAAATTAATTTATACAAAGATTAGGTCTTTTATTTATCGATTGAGGCTGTACGAAGTCTGCCGGGACACTAGTCTAATATATATACATAAATTACGTGTCACAGTGTTTGACCGCAATGGACTCCTAAACTACTGAACCGATTTTAATCAAATTTCATATGAACCCGTAATATGGTGTAACTTAAAACATAGGATAGTTTTTATCTTATTTAATTACTTTAAAAATTAGTAAATTGAACAAAATTTAATAAAATAATTGCATCCCTCTCTAACACATTACATAGAGTTTTTAGCAATGGATAAGATTTCGATAGTCGTCTCTATCGATAATTAGGGTTGTCAGCACGTATTTTACGCCGTCAACTTTCTAGGGTTGGCTAGGGACCGCCACATTTTTAATATATTTTTCTCTACAAATTTATTTTATGGGCGATTGTGAAGAGCGCGTTTCGACTTGGCGCCAAAATAATTTCATTGAACAAGCCGAGGAAAGAACAATTGTATTATCGATGGAAATTTTTTAAGAAGAACAGAATCAACTAATTCGATTGATTGAGAGAGTTTCGCCACAATTGCAAAATGACAACTATCAAATCATCATAAAAGCTGACAAAGTACCACTAGGTATACATGCTGGCAGAATCAGAGCTCCAACTATTGATGAGGTTGCCGTTATTATTGTTGGTGATCCAGTTGACAAAAGAGCTATAAAAATTAGCCACTGCATCACGTGGCCAGGACTGCTAGTATTATATATTATATATTATATATTATATATTATATATTATATATTATATATTATATATTATATATTATATATTATATATTATATATTATATATTATATATTATATATTATATATTATATATTATATATTATATATTATATATTATATATTATATATTATATATTATATATTATATATTATATATTATATATTATATATTATATATTATATATTATATATTATATATTATATATTATATATTATATATTATATATTATATATTATATATTATATATTATATATTATATATTATATATTATATATTATATAATATATATTATATATTATATATTATATATTATGTATTATATATTATATATTATATATTATATATTATATATTATATATTATATATTATATATTATATATTATATATTATATTATTATATTATTATATTTTATTATATTATTATATTATATTATATTTTCATAGCGATTCAATTATATATATATATAATTTTATTCATTTATATGTTCATATATTTAGTTAATATTTTAATAGCCATTTATTTTATGCATTTAGTTGTGATTTTCTGATGTTATATTAGGAATTATATTATTATTGTAAGTTACTCTTAATTGTAGAAAAAAAAGATGCATGGTGGGTAAAAGTGGTGGCGGTGGCGGAAATCGCGGGGCCAGCACGAGACCAGGAGAGAGCAAAAAGGATACGCCGTTGGCAACCAAGGCTGGGAATTCAGCTAAATAATAGGCGACTCATACAAAGTGAAAGAATTTCACCATTCATAGTAACAAGCAAGCTATGTTGGATGAGCTGCAGAGAAAGCCGATCAAAAATAACAAGAGATGGAAAGTTTTCGAGACGAAAAGAAACCAAATCTAAAAGTACCCGTAACGGGTCAGGAGTTCCCCACGCGTCCTGATTGGGTCAAGATGATAAATACGCACGGCTGAGACCAGAAAGGCAATTAGTTCGTGAGTGAAAGTTCTGAAGGCGAAGTCAACAAGTAAAGATTCCGAAAGTGAAGTCAACAAGTGAAGCACCAACTGAAGTGAAATCAACAAGTAAAACCAACGGCTGCAAGATTAGCGAGCTTAAGTCCTGACGGAAGTCTACGACCAAGCGAAGGGTAATTACAAGCAGAAAATCAAAGACTAGGAGGTATTCCTAGCATCAAAGTAAAGACTAGGAGTTATTCCTAGCGCCAGAAATAAAGACTAGGGGTTATTCCTAGCAGAAAACCAAAGACTAGGAGTTATTCCCAGCATAAAAGGAGAGACTAAGAGTTATTTCTAGCATCATAGGAAAGACTAGGATTATTCCTAGCGCAGTTAGGAAGACCAAGAGTAGTCCTGGCGCTGGCAGGATCGACTAGGAGTGTTCCTAATTATTAATTATTTTATTAAAGCACCAAATTTTAAAATGATTGCCATAACTGATATGGATGATGAAAACGATTTGGAAATTTCGAAATCGAAATGGATATCAAAATCTATATGGATATCGAAATCGAATGTGATATGGATATCATAATCGATATGGATATCGAAATCGAGAAATATATAAAAATCACTGTGGATTTGGAAATTGTTATGGATATCGAAATAGATTTGGACATTGATAACGAATGTGACATGGATATCAAAATCGATATGGATATCGAAATCGAGAAGGATGATATGGATTTGGATATTAATATGGAAATCGAATTGAAATGGATATGAATATTGATATCGAGATGGATATAAATATCGATACGGATATCCAAATCAAGATGGTTATAGAAATCGATATGGATATCGAAATCTGTATAGATTTCCACAATGATGTGGATATCGAAATCGATTTGTATGTAGAATTAAATATGAATCTTGATATCCATATGATATCGAAGTCGATAAGAAGTTGAATATCAAAATTGATATGGATTTCGAAAACTGTGTGTATTTGGATATTGATATGGATATCGAAGTCGATATATATGTTGAAATGGATATAATATTGAAGTCGATATGAATATCGAAGTCGATTTGGATATCAAAATCGATTTGGACGTCAAATTCGAAATGGATATCAAAGTCGATATAGCTTTCGAAATCGATATAAATTTCGATCCAAATATATACTGTTTTCAAAATCCATATTGATTTTGATATCCAATTCCTTATCGACTTCGATATCATATGGATATCAACATTCATATTCAATTCGACATACAAATCAATTCCTATATCCATATCACTATGGAAATCTATACAGTTTTTGATATCCATATCGATTTCCATACCCATCTTGATTTCGATATCCGTATCGATATCTATATAGAAATCAAAATTAATATTCATATTCATTTCGATATATATTTTGATTTTGATATCCATATAAACATCAAATCGCATTCAATACCCGTATAAAATATGATTTTCATATCGATATCCAAAACGATATTAATACTCAAGTCAACTTTGATATCCAAATTAATTTCGACATCTAAATCGAATTCGTTTTCAATCTCCATATCGATTTCTATATCCTTATAGATTTCCATCCGATTTCGATATGCAAATCAACTTTGATATCTAAATCATTTTTTATATCTAAATCGATTTCGATATTTATATCGACTTTAATATCCCTATCGAATATCCTTTTCTATTTCGACTTACATGTCGATTTCAATATCTATATTTATATAAAAACCCATACAGTATTCGATATCCATATCGTTTTCTATACCCATCTTGATTTCGATATCCGTATCGATATCTATATAGAAATCAAAATCAATATATTCATATCCAATACGATTTTGATAACCATATAAACATCAAATCGCATTCAATACTCGTATAAAATATGATTTCCATATCGATATCCAAAACGATATTAATATTCAAGTCAACTTTGATATCGAAATCGATTTCGACATCCAAATCGATTTCGATATCCAAATCGACTTCGATATCCAAAAAGATATAAATATTCATATCCATTTCGACATACATATCGATTTCGATATCCATATCGACTATGACATCCTTCTCTATTCATATATATTCATTTCCATTTCGATTTCGACATTAATATCTCATTCGATATCCGTATCGAATTCGATTTCCAAATCAATATCGATATCCAAATCAACTTTGATATCCAAATCAGTTTCGATATCCAAATCGTTTTCAAATTCCATTCTTTTATATGATTACTGTGACGACCGAAAACTTTATTAATCAAAAGTCAACTAACTCTATTATATTAAATTATTAGCGATTAAGCTTACTTTCTACCCTATACCTGGTTGCCGTTGTCAGCACTTGCAATAGCGTTGCAAAATGACCCAATTCTTGGGTCATTGTTAAAAATTATACATACATACTTGCAAGTTGTAAACACAATCATTTTAAATCGACGGACATTAAAAAATTTGTTGCTTGAGAAAATGCTTGTTCGAAGAGGTTAACGTTATGCAAAATCCAAAGACGACCCATATTTAAAGAATCATTGAAACCACTATGTTCATTTTAGTAACACTACTATTACTATTTGTAGTAGCAGTGTTTGGCCGGATCACATTCTAGAAAAAGAATACACGGCCAAAAAGAAATCTCCAGGTCCGGTTAGGCTTTCTATCCCATCCATTATTTTCTCATCCGGAACGTCAGTATCTGCGGTTGTTCCAAAAAACTAATCTCGTCCCCTCATCTGACCTAGTAAATGTGATAGGACTTCAATCTAAGCTTCCTAGACTCTATCTAGTTAGTCTAGAATTTGAATTTAGTGTTTACTGAGACGTGTTTAAAACCTGATATTAAGGATGCATCTGTTCTCTCCGCAAAATTTTCAATTTTTATATGTGATCAGACTTCTCGTGTAGGCGGAGGAGTTCTGATTGCAGTTCACTCGGCCTGAACTTCTGACCAAATTCATTCACCTGACATCCTCGAGATTGAGTTTGTTAGTGTTAAGGTAAGATTCAAGTCTTTATCCGTCTACATCACTTGTTCTTACATCCCGCACCAATCCGACATGGCGGTGTATGGAAAACATTTAGATTATACTAGACATATTTCTATTTTATCTGTAGATCTATCGTTTCCTGCTCCGATTATTGGTGTCAGTCCTGTGATTAAATCTCGTAATTTTCGCAAGACTAACTTCGTTAAACTAAATGAATGTTTGTGTCCCAATGAGGACTCCAATGTCATCTCACCAGCTTCCCTAGTTTTCTCGTGAGCTATCAAACTTGAAAAATGCCCAATCCAGATATTATAAAAAATACATGAAGGCGGGACAGTCTTCAGACTTTGCTCGCTTCAATTTTATGCTGCTTTATGCGCATTGCTTTAATAATTACCCCAAGCGTTGTAAGCTAGAGTTTTCCCGTGATCCTAAACAGTGTTTTGGTTTTGTGAAATCTATACGTAATATAGTTGTCCACCCATCAATTTTATCGTTTGAAAATAATATAGCGGACTCTGATCAAGCGATTTCTGATTTGTTCCCTGATTTCTTCACAACAACATATTCCTCAAAGAGCGAATTTTCCGTATCCTTATCAGGTAAAAAAGTCTGTGAGGAAAGATATACATTATATACCTTACCCACAAATATATGCATATACATAATATATCTTACCCACAAATATATATAAATACATGATATATCTTAGCCCACAATTATATGCACATACGTGATAGCAACATATCAGACATTAGCAACATCAAGCGCAAGCAACACGAGAGGCGTCAGCAACATTTATGGCCAGCAATATGGCACGGGATGACAAAACAAGCCAAGCGCTAGCAACACAAGTATAAAAAAATTAAAGCACACATGCATACAGATAAAACGTACGAAACACGCGTGCATACAAACAGAATGTATGAAACACGCATGTATAAAGCAAAACATATAAAACACTCATGCATATAAACAAGATATAATGCCCAAACACAAACGAGAAAGAAAACCAGAACGTCGTCAAGGCCGAAGAGCAAAGGAAAAAAATAAAAACAAAAACCAAACGATCATATGCTCATAAATAAATATCGAACATATCGTAAACAAATAATACAACAGCAGTACAAAAGAAGTCATCAGACTTTGGTCACGATGACGTCAGACGGCGAGTAATGTAGCCGCGATTAGCTTGTAGTCTGACACGGGCAGGCGGCAATGCATAAGCATTGCCGAAAACAATTTTTTTATTTTGTATCAATTATTTAGTTTTATTTATTTATATATATTTATTTTTGTATTCATTTATTTATTCATTACGTTTTCTTGGCCATTTGTTTTATTAATGATTTATTTAGTCATTTACATGAATTTAGGTTTTCTTGTATTGTATTCGGAATTCCATTATAGATGTAATTTGGCCTTAGTTATATGAAAGGGAGATGCATGGTGGGTAAAAGTGTCGGCGGCGGCGGAAATCGCGGGGCCAGTGCGAGAACAGGAGAGAACGAAAAGGAGACGCTGTAGGCAACCGAGGATGGAAGGTCAGCGAAATAGAAGGCGACGCTTGCAAAGTGAAAGAATTTCACCATGCATAGCACCAAGCAAGCTATGCTGGGTGAGCGGCAGAGAAAGCGATGGAAAGTTTTCGAGACAAAACGAAAACGGATGGAAGAGTACCCGTAACGGGTTAGGAGTTCATCACGCGTCCTGATTGGGTCAAGATGTCTATAAATACGCACGGCTGAGACCAGAAGGGCAACTAGTTAGTGAGTGAAGATTCTAAAAGTGCGACGACAAGTGAAGTACGGCGTGAGAAAGTGAAGTCAACAAGTGAAGGCCACGCTTGTAAGATAAGAAAATTCAAGTCCTGGCGAAGATCTACGGCTAAACGAAGGGTAATCACAAGCAGCATAGCAAAGACTAGGAGTTATTCCTAGCATTACTAGGAGTTATTCCTTGCAACGCCACAAAGACTAGGAGTATTCCTAGCACAGATAGAAAGACCAGGAGTAGTTCTGGCACAGGCAGAGCCGACTAGGAGTATTTCTAGCACAGCTTAGGTAAGACCAGGGGATCATTGCATATGTGTATACAATCAACTAGGCGAATGTATTGTATACCACACACAACAATTACATCTGCTTGTGAGACAGCAGACAATCCGGCGACTCGAATCACAGTGGAAAATTTTGGAATATATCAACATTGACTTTCCACCTCAAAGGTAGTACCCTAAACACAAGAAAGTTGATCAACGAGGCGATCACCATCAAATTCGTGACCACTGGGCGATCGAGTCCTTTCTTGTAACAACATTAGCATTAGTAAATTATAAAGCAATTAATTAATCTGGTAATCATTGCTTAGTACATACGAGTCAACTTGGCGACTAGTAGTGTACAAAAGTTCAACTTGGATATCATAAAATCTTCTGTTTTGTCGGGCAACTGAAATTATCATCTAGTCAACTTGGCAACTAGAACGACAGCAGAGTTAAAATGAAAATCTTCATTTCAATATTAATGATTCTGCAACGTTGGACAAGGCGTACCCATACAATAAAACCAGCTGATTAATACGGAGTCCAAGAAGTCAAAGGATTTCAAGGATCTGGTATATGTATACATACACATTTATATTAAATAGAAATAAAAAATTAAAACTTTATACTTGTTGTTCAAATAAACATTATTTACTAGTACTTTGATCACTAAAAGTTGAAAAGCTCAAGGTTAATCCTGTGATCGATGAAAGTTCGCTTCTCAGTGTGTTTACTTTAGTAAAGCCTGTGTACTCACCAGGACCTAATGGGATACCTGGTTGCGAGCTTAGGTTTGAGAGTTTGAGATTCCCCAATTCTAAAGTTATTTACGTTGTCCGTTGAAACTTCCTCTTTCCCAACTATTTGGAAGGAATCTTTTATTATTTCTTTGCGTAAAAAGGGTAATAAATCCGTTGCTTCAAACTATAGGAGTATTTCCAAATTGTCTGCTATTCCGAAGGTATTTGAGAATATTATAACTTCTTTATTGCAACAATTCTGTAGTTCTATTCTTTCATATTCTCAACATGGGTTCATGAAACGTAGATCTACTACCACTAACCTTTTAGAGTTCACTTCTTGCCCTTCCAAGCCTATTGCTTAATCGGATTTTTCAATATCTAAATAACCGGACACACAAAGTTTTATTTAAAACTTACCTCTCAAAGACCATCAATGTGACCTCGGCGAAGCCACAAGATAGCCATCTAGGACCATTGTTTTTTACGCTCTTCATTAATGACCTTCCATCAGCTGTAACTCACTCTTGAGTATGATGATGTTAAACTTTGTATTAGTTTTAAAGACTTAAGTTCTCCACGTAAGCTTCAAGTCGATCTTAATAACTTTCAAACTTGGTGTGAAATTGAATCTGTTCAAAAACAGTTTTTAATTTTTGCTCTTCGTGGTTTAAACTGGGATCGAAATGTTAACTTGACCTCGAATTGTAAAAGACTTCTTTTAATTAACCTTCCCACCTTACTTAATCGTAGAGTAATGCTTGGTACTTTGTTTATTCACAAGCTTTTGAATGGACAAATAGATTGTCCTTATTTACTTAATCAGGTCAATCTATCTGTACCTTGTAGACTAACTCGAAACTATGTTCCTTTAACTTTAACACGCTGCACTTCTAACTATTCTTTACATGAACCTTTTCGAGTTCTCTGTTCCCAGTATAACGGCCTGTATTCTGTAATCGGATCAGAGTTCTCTATACCTATCCCAAAAACTTGTATTTTAAGTTATCTATCTTAAAGTTAGCCTTTATTATTATTTTATTTGGAACCCGTTGTCCACACGACTTTGTTTTTGAATACTGTTTGCTAGGGTTCGCGCGTAACACGCATTGTCCTGGTGACGCTTGGGCCACTTGAACGTACTACGCCTTGTCCAGAAGAACGTCAACGTCTAGAAGAAACAGGTTCGAGTCGGAGCGAACCGAGTCGATTGACTAAATGATATTTGATCTCAATATGTTCACTTCGTGCATGAAACTTAGAATCTTTAGCAAAAATATTTTTTTTTGAAAAGGTCCTCAATCGTCCCAAACTAACATTAATTAACCCCCCAATGGCTGTAATTATATATATTTAATTTGATTATATTAAAATTATTTCGCATTTAAAACTACTCTTCGTTTTACTTATTGCAGCCACTTTCCAGCTATTATTAGCGGCATGCTAAGCGGCGCTTTCACGTTCGTCGAAACTCACTCACACATGCCCACCAACGCTCTTTCGGCCCTTACTCTCTCGTTATGGGCCGATCATTCACTCGCGTCGCCTCTACACTCTGGCTCAGCGACGCGAGCCGAATCTCTGCTTCTTGAGCGTAGCCTTTAATTGTGTTGGTGTGTGTGGGAGTGGGTATTATTTCGGCAATGCTTATACATTGCCGCCCGCCCGCATCAGCCTTCAAGCCAATTGCTTGCACATTCATCTGACGTCATAATGAGCAAAGTCCAATGACTTCTTTTGTACTGCCATTGCATTATTTGTTTACAATCATATGTTCGATATTTGTTTACGAGCAAATAATCGTTTGGTTTTGTTTTTATGTATTTTTTTCTCTTCGGGTCTGGCGACGTTTGGTTTTCTCTCTTTTTTTTGTGAGCGTATGTTTGTTCATACGCATGCGTCTTTTATATGTTTTGCATGTATGCATGCGTGTTTCATGTATTTTGTTTGTATGCATGCGTGTACGTTTTATCTAAATGCATGTGTGTTTTATATTTTGCTAGCGCTTGGCTTATGTTGACAACACAAGCAATGTTGCTAGCTTTGTATGTTGCATCTGTATTGCTTGCGCTTGATGTTGATCCCGCCATCTTGCTAACACATGATATGTTGCTAACGAGTGTATGCATATTTTTGTGGGGTGGGCAAAATTATGTATTTGTATCCAATTGTGAGGGAATAAATATTATGTAATTGTGAGGAAATAAATATTATGTATTTTTATGTATTTGTGTAGTAAGATGTATTCTGTATATCTTTCCCCACACATTGCGTGTCCAATATGGGAAACTTAGTTACTTGGTGTTGTAGTTATTATGTGATTGGGTTTTTGAAGCGCTTAAAGGATCTTGATTTTACATTTTCAAATGCGAGAAGTTACGTGTGAACCAGGGGGCTTTGTTGAATTGTTTTTACATAAGGTGTATGGAACCCAAACATCAAAAGCTGCTTTAAGGATTGAGTAAAAACGTTCAATGGCAGTATTAAATTTGACACCATTGAAAATATTTCAAAAGTCAGTCCCAATCAGAATAGATTCAAGGTGGGCAAAGGTTGAGAAGAGGGGAAATAATTACATAAAGAATTAAGTGCATGATTAATTTCAGTTGTAGGGTGATACGAATCTTCAAAAAGCGATTAAGGAGGACATCGTTCAATATTTATAAATAAAGAATCACTGACATACACAGAAATGTCAGACATTGGAGGAATATAGCAGCAATATATAAAGACTTTAGTGTTTTGCCAAATAATCTTAATACAAATAATTTCGATATTATATGGGACACTAGTGCTCACCATCTAACTGGGAAGCTCAGATTGAACGGCAAGCAGTAGGCATCCACACCGACGCGCAAGCCGATCATTTCTGTAAACAACATGGGAGGTAAAAGAGATACTGTTTAGATAAAGAGATTTTGGTTTACTTAGTAGACCACTGACATTTTGGTAAGTAATATTGTTTTCAGAAGTTGCTAAATTTAGTTTTCATTCTGGATTCTGTGTGTTTACTTTGGGATTTTTTTCTTCAACATTTTCGTTGATGATTTGGCTATGTCGGCGTAATAAGCAATGCATTTTCGATAAGATTCGGTCAATCCCAGAAAAGCTTACACTTCCATAGTTTTAATTGGGATGGGATCATTTTGAAAAGCATTTTTTGGGGTTGGGTTTCATTTCGTCTTTTGCTATGACATGACCTAGGAGAGTTGTTTCTTACTTTAAAATTTGCACTTTGATAACCATTTATTTTTTCTGGGTTAGGTTTTATTTCATCTTTTGTTATGACATGTCCTAGAAATGTTTTTTCTTGCTTTAAAAATAAGCACTAGTCAAGCTGCAACTTAAGGTTTTGTTGGTGTAAATACATGCCTAAAACTTAAACCATGAGTTTCTCACAGTAAAGACCAACTATGGCTTTACTTAGAATAGAATTAACCCTTACATATTTTCATAAACACTGTACTCAAACTATATTTTCATTCCTTCGATTGATGAAAGTTCGATTCTTATCGTGCTTAATTTTGTAAAACCTGTGTACACACCTGGTCCTGATGAAATAGCTGGTTGTGTACTCAGATTTTGTGCAGAGGCTCTATGTAAGCCACTTCAAAAACTTTTTTTATTGTCCGTTAAATCATGTCATTTCCCATCTATATGGAAGGAATCTTATATAATTCCTCTTCATAAGAAAGGTAAAAAGTCCGACGCGTCTAATTATAGGGGTATTTCTAAATTGTCCGCCATTCCTAAAGCTTTTGAAAAGTTAGTTACTCCTCAATTGCAACATTTTTGTAGATCTATTATTTCACCCTCTCAACATGGGTTTGTGAAACGTACATCTACTACCACTAACCTATTAGAATTTACATCTTTAACGATCGAAGGATTTAGGAATGCAAGACAAACTGATGTCATTTATACTGATTTCAGCAAGGCTTTTGATTCTGTTAATCATACACTTCTTCTTTTAAAATTAAACAAAATTGGCTTCCCAAGCCCTTTAATTTGTTGGATTCGTGAATACCTGACAGACAGAACACAGAAAGTTCTATTCAAGTCTTCAAGTTCAAGGACCATCCAAGTAACTTCGGGGGTGCCTCAGGGTAGTCATCTGGGACCACTGCTATTCACCCTTTTTATTAACGATATTCCATACGTTATAATACATTCTCGAGCCCTCATGTATGCAGATGATGTAAAGCTTTGTCTCAGCTACAGAGACATTATATCTCCTTCACGGCTGCAGTCTGATCTCCAAAACTTTCAATCTTGGTGTCAACACAACTTAATAAACCTAAACACATCTAAATGCAAGGTCATGACTTTTTTCAGAAATACTCCTCAGTTGATTACCTATTCTCTTAATAACATTCCATTAACTAGACTTAACGAGATGATCGACTTGAAAGTACTTATGGACCATAAATTGACTTTTAAGTACCATATAACTACTACCGTCGGTAAAGCCATGGGTGTTCTTGGATTCGTAAAAAGATGGTCAAAGGAATTTGATAATCCATATACTACCAAGGTTCTTTACACCTCATTGGTTCGTCCAATTTTAGAATATGCAACCTGCATATGGTCACCTCAATACGATTCACATAAAGCAAGAATAGAATCAGTTCAAAAACAGTTCCTTCTCTTTGCTATTCGTGGGCTGAACTGGGATCGTAATATTAACTTGCCTTCGTACTCTAGTAGACTCTATTTACTTGGCCTTCCTTCTCGTACTTATCGTGGATTAGTGCTTGGAGTCATTTTCATGCACAAGCTTCCTAATGGCGATATAGACTCTCCTGAGCTATTGAACCGAGTAAATTTAACAGTTCCTTGTAGACCTACTAGAAACCATACTCCTCTATCACTTCCACGATGTACTACTGACTCTTCGAGTTCTTTGTTTGATTATAATCGTCTTTATCCTGTAATCAGTTAAGAGCTCTCTATTCCTTTACTAAAAACTTCTATCCTTTCCCATTTAGCACGTAACTAGCTATAGTTTCGCTTTTTGTCTGTATTTTGTGGATTGTCCCCGCGACTCAAGCCGTGCGTCATGCGGCTTGCGCCCCTCGGTAGGTTGGGCGGGAGGTGTGGGCAATTAGTGCTCCCGTTGGGATTCGCGCGTAAAAAAAAAAGAAATACAACATAAAATTGTCTTCCACATTGTGTTCACACACACAATCACAGTTGCACTATGAATAAGACCCCCTAATGTATATACATGTGACCCATGTATACATTTTAACATTTTATAAAAAATAAAAATTATAACATCATAACATTTTGGTGGCGTTCCCAATTTAAAACAAATAAATCGTTTTGGTGTAACAGTCAAAGAGTGAGAATTTTTGGTCAACTCAGGGGACTAATTTTCTCAACAACACGCACGTATGGAATTTTGGTCAACTTGGCGATCATTTCCATGTTCATAAGACGCTTTGCAAATATAGCGAGGGCGCGGTTTTGCAGTCTGACAACTATCCGGGGTCCCGAAATTTACTGGAATTGATCAACTTCGGGATCATTGCATATGTGCATACATAAACACAAGAAAGTTGATCAACGAGGCGATCACCATCAAATTCGTGACCACAAGGCGATCGAGTCCTTTCTTGTAACAACATTAGCATTAGTAAATTATAAAGCAATTAATTAATCTGTCAATCATTGCTTAGTACATACGAGTCAACTTGGCGTCTAGTAGTGTACAAAAGTTCAACTTTGATACCATAAAATCTTCTGTTTGTCGTACAACTGAAATTATCATCTAGTCAACTTGGCAACTAGAACGACAGCAGAGTTAAAACGAAAATCTTCAAAATTGGATTTCTGCAACGTTGGACAAGGCGTACCCATACAATAAAACCAGCTGATCAATACGGAGTCCAAGAAGTCAAAGGATTTCAAGGATCTGGTATATGTATACATACACATTTATATTAAATAGAAATAAAAAATTAAAACTTTATACTTGTTGTTCAAATAAACATTATTTACTAGTACTTTGATCACTAAAAGTTGAAAAGCTCAAGGTTAATCCTGTGGTCGATGAAAGTTCGCTTCTCAGTGTGTTTACTTTAGTAAAGCCTGTGTACTCACCAGGACCTAATGGGATACCTAGTTGCGTGCTCAGGTTTTGGGCTGAGAGTTTGATTTCACCAATTCTTAAATTATTTATGTTGTCCGTTGAAGCTTCCTCTTTTCCAACTATTTGGAAGGAATCTTTTATTATTTCTTTGCGTAAAAAGGGTAATAAATCCGTTGCTTCAAACTATAGGAGTATTTCCAAATTGTCTGCTATTCCGAAGGTATTTGAGAATATTATAACTTCTTTATTGCAACAATTCTGTAGTTCTATTCTTTCATATTCTCAACATGGGTTCATGAAACGTAGATCTACTACCACTAACCTTTTAGAGTTAACGTCTTGGCCTTCCAAGCCTATTGCTTAATTGGATTTCTCAGTATCTTAATAACCGTACACAAAAAGTTTTATTTAAAACTTATCTTTCGAAGACCATCAATGTGACCTCGGGGGTGCCACAAGGTAGCCATCTAGGACTATTGCTTTTTACGCTCTTCATTAATGACCTTCCGTCAGTTGTAACTCACTCTCGCGTGCTTATGTACGCTGACGATGTCAAACTTTGTATTACTTTTAAAGACTTAAGTACCCCACGTCTGCTTCAAGTTGATCTTAATAACTTTCAAACTTGGTGTGAAATTAACTTCTTAAACCTTAATGTTTCAAAATGTAATGTTATGTCATTTCATAGATCCTCTTTTCAATTAGTGGCGTGTTATCTCAATAATACCTCACTTGAACGTTTGAATGAGATTATTGATTTGGGTGTACTCATGGACCACAAATTAAATTTTACTCGTCATATTAATATCACTGTCAATAAAGCCATGAGTGTTCTTGGTTTTGTTAAGCGATGGTCGAAAGAATTTGACGATTTCAAAGAAAACTTTTTTTATTTCACTTTTTTTATTTAACCTTCCCTCCTTACTTAATCGTAGAGTAATGCTTGGCACTTTGTTTATCCACAAGCTTTTGAATGGACAAATAGATTGTCCTAATTTACTTAATCAGGACAATCTATCTGTACATTGTAGACTAACTCGACACTATGTCCCTTTAACTTTAACACGCACTTTAACACTGCACTTCTAACTATTCTTTACATTAACCTTTTCGAGATCTCTGTTCCCAGTACAACCGTCTTTAGTCTGTAATCGGATCTGAGTTCTCTATACCTATTACCCTTTTTACGCACAGAAATAATAAAAGATTCCTTCCAAATAGTTGGGAAAGAGGAAGTTTCAACGGACAACATAAATAATTTAAGAATTGGTAAAATCAAGCTCTCAGCGCTAAACCTGAGCACGCAACCAGGTATCCCATTAGGTCCTGGTGAGTACACAGTCTTTACTAAAGTAAACACACTGAGAAGCGAACTTTCATCGATCACAGAATTAACCTTGACCTTTTCAACTTTTAGTGATCAAAGTACTAGTAAATAATGTTTATTTGAACAACAAGTATAAAGTTTTAATTTTTTATTTCTATTTAATATAAATGTGTATGTATATGTCGGAGATGAAATAGGGTATTGCACTGTTGTGAATACCCTTTGGTACCGTATCTTATATCTTTTTCCATTTGAGGACTTTAGTGTCCATCTCTATTGTATTCTCATGATGTTGGTCTGGTAACATTAGGCACAGTTACAGGGAACTATGTCATGTAAGCGTACCAGTGATTATTGTCATGTTAGTTTGACATTGATTACTGAGTCATGGAAGATTGACATTAACTGCTTAGTCATGCAGTTGTTCCTAGTATTGGTGGTGTGACTGTGGTTTTGAGCGGGATGACAGCCAAACTGTCATCGAGTGTGGTCCGGGTTGATGCCGTGGCAGTCAAGACTAGTTAGTCAGTCTTAGACTATACGCCACACGTGAAACATGGAACTCGCTGCGCTCACCGAATATTATAAAAATGCCTAAAAATCAAGGTGAATTACCCGGAGACATATTGGAATTGTCTCCTACTCCGACATCAGAAGTGGGATCTGGCCCTCAGGCTACAAATTTCGATGGACCACTGCGGGAAATTATGCTGTTTCAAAATTAAAACTTGCTCGACTTACTCCAGGCAATAAGGGGAACAAGAAATATAAGCAGAAAAAGTGAAGCTATGCAGCGTTGGAGTACCCAAAGGATACATGAACCATAGGGGTCAAAATTTCGAAATGACATTTGATTCTGGAGCGGAATGTTCATTGATAAAAAAAAAAAAAAAAAAAGCTAAGTACAAAATTTGATATCAAAAGATTTAATAATATAGTATTGAGTATTGAGCCCAGTGATATTAATACTGAACTTGAGGGACAAGAAAAAATAAAACTACACTCATTGTTGGAGAAGTAGTGAAATTATTTTGTAAGCGGCATATGCTAAAGTCAAAATTAACGAAATGTTGAAATGCAAAATAATTAGACCAAGCTGTTCACCCAATTTTGTTGGTTATGAAAAAAAAAAAAAAAAAAAAAAAAATGGTATGGATAGACTTTGTGTTGACTTGAGGGAATTAAATGCAAATACAGTCGCTGATAAATACCTATTGCCACTTATACAAAATCAAACAAATAGACTCCAAGGAGTTAATTATTTTACAAGTTTAGATATGACCAGATTGCCTTACACCAGATGACACCAGATGGGCTTAAAAACGCACCTTTTGTCTTTCAACGGTTAGTGATGCAGGCGTTAGGTGACTTAGCAAATTCGTATGTTATTGTCTATATGGACGACATAATGATATCTGCCTCAACAAAATGTCAAGCGTTGGAAAGATTAAAGATTGTTCGTAATGTTTTAAAAGAGGCTGGGTTTTCATTCAACATTACAAAATGTTCCTTTTTGAAAACTTCGGTCAAATATTTAGGTTACAATATAAGTGCTGGTGAAATTAGTCCAAATCACAAAAATATTGTAGCATTGACTGCTCTTCCGGCTCCGCAGTCAGTCACCACACTTAGACAATTCATTGGCATGGCATCTTATTTCCGACAATTTATTGAATTTTCACAGTTAATGAAACAGTTGTATTTCTTAACTTCGGACAAAAATAAATTTGGAAGACAGAATATGAGCAAATAAGGAAAAATGTTATTTCTACTCTTACGAGTAAACCAGTTCTTGTTATTTTCGACCCTAATTATCCAAATAAGTTGCACACAGATGCAAGTTATAGTGGCTATGCGAAAATTTTATTACACAAAAATTATAACAAACCCATGTAATGGAATATTAGAGCAAAACTACCTCATCTGCGGAATTCAGATATCATTCGTATGAGTTAGAAACGTTACCTGTTGGGCAGGAACTTTACCGTGTTTACTGACTGACTCACTAAACACATCAAGATATAAACAAGATCTAACCTCCAGAGCACAGCGATAGTGGGCGTTTCTGCAGGCGTTTACATTTGATATACAGTATAGAAATCGGAAAAGAATTGCACATGTTGACTTTTTGTCAAGAAACCCTCTTTTAACAAAATTAAAAGATTTTTCTCTGGTGGAAGATATTGCAAAAACTTATGAACTGAGGGCAGAAGTTCTTTTCCGAGAAATGGCAGAACACGTTGTTTACCAGAAGTACCACGTGCCTTTTGATGGTCTGCTTAAACCAAGTTTACGAGTGGATTATGCATTTAGATAAGGAAAATACCCTTGACAAAGTATAAGATTTTTATTGGTTTGACAAAATGTCAAAATATGTTAGAAAATTTGTTGATAATTGTATCACTTGCAAAATGTCCAAGTCAATCTCAGAAAAAATTCAAGCTGAGTTGGCACAGTATCCACATCGAAATTACTGGAAAACTGTGTGGCAAAAATGGCCAGAAGGAGTATGTTATTGTTCTAGCTGACGCGTTTATCAAGTATGTTCACCTAAGTCATGACAGTTGCATAAAAGCTGTTTAATCTGCTATTTCGTTGTTTGGAGTTCCAAACCGAATAATAGCTGACCAGGGAAGGTGTTTTACGGGTACAAAGTTTAGCCAGTTCTGATCAGATAAAAGAATAAAGTTGTATTTGATTGCCACCGGCGCTAGCCGAGCTAATGCTCGACAATTAATTGTACAACTAACCGTATGACGAGGGTCCGTTGGAAATGCTAGTGGGAAAGGTTGCACGCCCATTAGGTTTACTTCCACTTAGTGACATTGAAAATGTTCTTGATCTGCCAAACAAAGCACAAGCTGAGAAGAATGTATTAGCTAATGCGATTTATGACAAATTGCGATTTGATAATAATAAAGCAAAAGTAACTAGATACACAGTGGGAGATTATGTGCTACTAAAAAGCGAAGAAAGGCATCAAACCAAGCCCAAAAATCAAGGGGCCCTTGGAAGTCATAAATGTTTTAGAGGGGGACAGATACATTTTAAAGTCTCTAAACAATAAAAGAAATTACAAGTATGCATGTGCATGTGCATGTGAACATGAACATCTGGGTAAATTTCCAGAGGGGCAAGTGCCCGAAGAGTTGGATGTGTGCAATGATTACAATGATTTTGTTGAGAGTGAAAATGAAGATATTGAAAATGTTGAAGTCAATAAAGACAGCGAGAATAAGAAGATAATGAAAATGGTGAAGTTATTAAAGACAGCGGAGTGCACCAATGAGGGTGGCAAAAGAGTGAAATTGGTCATAAATTATAATGCAAGCACAAGCGCAAAACAAAAGTTTTGTCGTGGCGTGTGGCGCGTTTGATGTTATGATATTTGAAGCATGTTGACTGAACGATAATGAAGTAAAAGAATATTGAACTGTTGAAGAATATTGAGAGAATATTGAATTGTTGAAGTTGATGTAAAAAAAACTTGAACTTGTATAAGTTGGTTAAGACTAAAAAAGTATGTGAAGATCGAGTATGTTAAATTGTCTAATTAAAGAGGATATTGTTGGTAAAATTTATACAAAAGAGAATTGGAAAATTAAAAAAGGGTTAATTTAAGGTTGGAAATTTGTTAATAAATAATGTTTTGTAATTGAAAATGGGTGTAATATGACACGAGGACGTGTATTAGTCAGGATGGCCGTGTCGGAGATGAAATAGGGTATTGCACTGTTGTGAATACCCTTTGGTACCGTATCTTATATCTTTTTCCATTTGAGGACTTTAGTGTCCATCTCTATTGTATTCTCATGATGTTGGTCTGGTAACATTAGGCACAGTTACAGGGAACTATGTCATGTAAGCGTACCAGTGATTATTGTCATGTTAGTTTGACATTGATTACTGAGTCATGGAAGATTGACATTAACTGCTTAGTCATGCAGTTGTTCCTAGTATTGGTGGTGTGACTGTGGTTTTGAGCGGGATGACAGCCAAACTGTCATCGAGTGTGGTCCGGGTTGATGCCGTGGCAGTCAAGACTAGTTAGTCAGTCTTAGACTATACGCCACACGTGAAACATGGAACTCGCTGCGCTCACCGAATATTATAAAAATGCCTAAAAATCAAGGTGAATTACCCGGAGACATATTGGAATTGTCTCCTACTCCGACATATACATATACCAGATCCTTGAAATCCTTTGACTTCTTGGACTCCGTATTGATCAGCTGGTTTTATTGTATGGGTACGCCTTGTCCAACGTTGCAGAAATCCAATTTTGAAGATTTTCGTTTTAACTCTGCTGTCGTTCTAGTTGCCAAGTTGACTAGATGATAATTTCAGTTGTACGACAAACAGAAGATTTTATGGTATCCAAGTTGAACTTTTGTACACTACTAGTCGCCAAGTTGACTCGTATGTACTAAGCAATGATTGACAGATTAATTAATTGCTTTATAATTTACTAATGCTAATGTTGTTACAAGAAAGGACTCGATCGCCTAGTGGTCACGAATTTGATGGTGATCGCCTCGTTGATCAACTTTCTTGTGTTTATGTATGCACATATGCAATGATCCCGAAGTTGATCAATTCCAGTAAATTTCGGGACCCCGGATAGTTGTCAGACTGCAAAACCGCGCCCTCGCTATATTTGCAAAGCGTCTTATGAACATGGAAATGATCGCCAAGTTGACCAAAATTCCATACGTGCGTGTTGTTGAGAAAATTAGTCCCCTGAGTTGACCAAAAATTCTCACTCTTTGACTGTTACACCAAAACGATTTATTTGTTTTAAATTGGGAACGCCACCAAAATGTTATGATGTTATAATTTTTATTTTTTATAAAATGTTAAAATGTATACATGGGTCACATGTATATACATTAGGGGGTCTTATTCATAGTGCAACTGTGATTGTGTGTGTGAACACAATGTGGAAGACAATTTTATGTTGTATTTCTTTTTTTTTACGCGCGAATCCCAACGGGAGCACTAATTAACCACACCTCCCGCCCAACCTACCGAGGGGCGCAAGCCGCATGACGCACGGCTTGAGTCGCGGGGACAATCCACAAAATACAGACAAAAAGCTAAACTATAGCTAGTTACGTGCTAAATGGGAAAGGATAGAAGTTTTTAGTAAAGGAATAGAGAGCTCTTAACTGATTACAGGATAAAGACGATTATAATCAAACAAAGAACTCGAAGAGTCAGTAGTACATCGTGGAAGTGATAGAGGAGTATGGTTTCTAGTAGGTCTACAAGGAACTGTTAAATTTACTCGGTTCAATAGCTCAGGAGAGTCTATATCGCCATTAGGAAGCTTGTGCATGAAAATGACTCCAAGCACTAATCCACGATAAGTACGAGAAGGAAGGCCAAGTAAATAGAGTCTACTAGAGTACGAAGGCAAGTTAATATTACGATCCCAGTTCAGCCCACGAATAGCAAAGAGAAGGAACTGTTTTTGAACTGATTCTATTCTTGCTTTATGTGAATCGTATTGAGGTGACCATATGCAGGTTGCATATTCTAAAATTGGACGAACCAATGAGGTGTAAAGAACCTTGGTAGTATATGGATTATCAAATTCCTTTGACCATCTTTTTACGAATCCAAGAACACCCATGGCTTTACCGACGGTAGTAGTTATATGGTACTTAAAAGTCAATTTATGGTCCATAAGTACTTTCAAGTCGATCATCTCGTTAAGTCTAGTTAATGGAATGTTATTAAGAGAATAGGTAATCAACTAAGGAGTATTTCTGAAAAAAGTCATGACCTTGCATTTAGATGTGTTTATGTTTATTAAGTTGTGTTGACACCAAGATTGAAAGTTTTGGAGATCAGACTGCAGCCGTGAAGGAGATATAATGTCTCTGTAGCTGAGACAAAGCTTTACATCATCTGCATACATGAGGGCTCGAGAATGTATTATAACGTATGGAATATCGTTAATAAAAAGGGTGAATAGCAGTGGTCCCAGATGACTACCCTGAGGCACCCCCGCGAAGTTACTTGGATGGTCCTTGAACTTGAAGACTTGAATAGAACTTTCTGTGTTCTGTCTGTCAGGTATTCACGAATCCAACAAATTAAAGGGCTTGGGAAGCCAATTTTGTTTAATTTTAAAAGAAGAAGTGTATGATTAACAGAATCAAAAGCCTTGCTGAAATCAGTATAAATGACATCAGTTTGTCTTGCATTCCTAAATCCTTCGATCGTTAAAGATGTAAATTCTAATAGGTTAGTGGTAGTAGATGTACGTTTCACAAACCCATGTTGAGATGGTGAAATAATAGATCTACAAAAATGTTGCAATTGAGGAGTAACTAACTTTTCAAAAGCTTTAGGAATGGCGGACAATTTAGAAATACCCCTATAATTAGACGCGTCGGACTTTTTACCTTTCTTATGAAGAGGAATTATATAAGATTCCTTCCATATAGATGGGAAATGACATGATTTAACGGACAATAAAAAAAGTTTTTGAAGTGGCTCACATAGAGCCTCTGCACAAAATCTGAGTACACAACCAGCTATTTCATCAGGACCAGGTGTGTACACAGGTTTTACAAAATTAAGCACGATAAGAATCGAACTTTCATCAATCGAAGGAATGAAAATATAGTTTGAGTACAGTGTTTATGAAAATATGTAAGGGTTAATTCTATTCTAAGTAAAGCCATAGTTGGTCTTTACTGTGAGAAACTCGTGGTTTAAGTTTTAGGCATGTATTTACACCAACAAAACCTTAAGTTGCAGCTTGACTAGTGCTTATTTTTAAAGCAAGAAAAAACATTTCTAGGACATGTCATAACAAAAGATGAAACAAAACCTAACCCAGAAAAAATAAATGGTTATCAAAGTGCAAATTTTAAAGTAAGAAACAACTCTCCTAGGTCATGTCATAGCAAAAGACGAAATAAAAACCAACCCCAAAAAAATGCTTTTCAAAGTAATCCCATCCCAATTAAAACTATGGAAGTGTAAGCTTTTTTGGGATTGACCGAATCTTATCGAAAATGCATTGCTTATTACGCCGACATAGCCAAATCATTAACGAAAATGTTGAAGAATAAAATCCGAAAGTAAACACACAGAATCCAGAGTAAAAACTAAATTTAGCAACTTCTGAAAACAATATTACTTTCCAAAATGTCAGGGGTCTACTAAGTAAACCAACATCTCTTTATCTAAACAGTATCTCTATTGTCTCCCATGTTGTTTACAGAAATGATCGGCTTGCGCGTCGGTGTGGATGCCTACTGCTTGCCGTTAAATCTGAGCTTCCCAGTTAGATGGTGAGCACTAGTGTCCCATATAATATCGAAATAATTTGAATTAAGATTATTTGGCAAAACACTAGTCTTTATATATTGCTGCTATATTCCTCCAATGTCTGACATTTCTGTGTATGTCAGTGATTCTTTATTTATAAATATTGAACAATGTCCTCCTTAATCGCTTTTTGAAGATTCGTATCACCCTACACTTGAAATTAATCATGCACTTAATTCTTTATGTAATTATTTCCCCTCTTCTCAACCTTTGTCAACCATTCTGATTATATTATATTATATTTTCATAGTGATTCAATTTTATATATATAATTTTATTCATTTATATTATTAGTTAATATATATTTAGTTAATGTTTTAATAGCCATTTATTTTATGCATTTTGTTGTGATTTTCTGATGTTATATTAGGAGTTATGTTATTATTGTAAGTTACTCTTAATTGTAGAAAAGAGAGATGCATGGTGGGTAAAATTAGTGGCGGTGGCGGAAATCGCAGGGCCAGCACGAGACCAGGAGAGAGCAAAAAGGATACGCCGTTGGCAACCAAGGCTTGGAATTCAGCAGAATAATAGGCGACTCATACAAAGTGAAAGAATTTCTGCAAGATTAGCGAGTTTAAGTCCTGACGGAAGTCTAAGCGAAGTGTAATTACAAGCAGAAAATTAAAGACTAGGAGGTATTCCTAGCATCAAAGTAAAGACTAGGAGTTATTCCTAGCAGAACACCAAAGACTAGGAGTATTTCCTAGCATCATAGGAGAGACTAGGAGTTATTCCTTGCATCATAGGAAAGACTAGGAGTATTCCTAGCGCAGTTAGGAAGACCAGGAGTAGTACTGGCGTAGGCAGGATCGACTAGGCGTATTCCTAGCCGTTTAACACTGTTTAATTATTTTATTTATTTATTTATTTACAATTTTAGATAAAGTATTAAATACTAGACCTAAACAAAAAAACAATGAGTACTAGCTACAAGGCCTTCGACTCTAGGTATTTTAAATTGATATATTACATTTTTTTATAAAATTATACACTGCGGTTATATTGTCCGGTGAGGGGGTTTTTAGTAGGTGGGAGATTGGAAGTGATAAAGAGATTGATGGAGATATGGAAGCCCTAATTCTTTCCAGTGGTTGGCAAGAGTCCAGGAGGTGATCCACCACATTATCTTGTCCGCAGAAGGGGCAAGGTAATTTTGGTTCACCTGTGAGAAGGTGATGATGGGTAGACTGGGTGTGTCCGATGCGAAGGCGAATAAATGTACTGCAAAGGTTTCTGGGTAAATTAGCAGGAAGGTCAATTCTGCTGCATGATGGGTTAAATGCCGTATAGCGGTGGCTAAATTCAGTCCATGTTGATTGCCTGTCCTTTATGACATGTTGTTTGATGAGGCGTTTAATATCTGTACTACTGGTCGGTGTAAACAGAAAGGATGGTGAAGCGTCCATTGCACGCGCGGCTCGGTCAGCGTTTTCGTTTCCTCTAATTCCAATATGGCTAGGGACCCAAAAAAATAATATTTTATCATGACATTGGCTGCCTATTTCACGGATTTGTCGAATTGTAGGGTCATTGTGAAAAGGCCTCTGGAGAGCGGAAATGGAGGAGAGACTGTCGGTACAGATGATGAACTTGCCGCGATTGTTTTTAGCGTAAAGACAAGCACTAAGTATAGCGAATGCCTCTGTTGTAAATACAGAGCTAAAATTGGGTAGTAATCCACACTTAACGATGGAATTGTTGCTGTCCACGACTGCAAATGATGTGTTATTGTTTGTTTTTGAGCCATCGGTATAAAGCCAAGTCCTATTGGTCAATCGTTCTTTTGCAGCATGGAAGCGTTGTAGATAATCTTCCCTGCTAGTTACATTTTTTGTGGTATTGTGAAGCGTAGTGTTTATGCAAAGGGCCTTGGCCCACGGCGGAGAGGTCTCTACCACGTTTGCAAGTTTCGGAGGAGGTAAATCGAGCTGTTTACTATACCAGACACACCGGCGAATTGTAGATACACATTTGTAGTGTTTCCTTTGCTTGTAAACGGAGACAAAGTCTTTAAAGAGTAAACGGTTGGGTGTGCTATACAGTTTAGCCACAAGTTGCGTGGTTGTAGCCACGGTCCTTTCGCTGATACTCGGTAACCCAGCTTCTGCGAGGATACATCTTATAGGCGATGTGGAAAAAGCGTTGATGGCCCTGCGGACCGATGCGTGATATGGTGTTTGGATCCTGGTTAGGTGCGATTTGGCACACCACCCATAAATAGGGAGGCCGTAATCAATTTTGGAAAGAATTAAGGCTTCTGTTATGCGTATTAGCGTGGATGTATGTATGAATGAGAACTTCGAGCTGAGAAACTTAATAAAATTATATCTGGATTCGAGTTGTTTTCTTAAAGTAAGGCAGTGTTCTTTAAAAGTGTACCTAGAGTCAAAGGTGATGCCTAATATTTTTAACTTGTGAGTACTCGTTATATTAAAGTTATTAAATTTTAAAGTTGGCAAGTTACATTGATGTTTGCGACATATATGAAGTAGTTTGCACTTCGCAATAGAAAGGGTTGCTCCTGACGAAGAACCCCACTTGTCCAGTTCTTGTAAAATTAAAGAAAAAGTCCCTATAACTGCATTTAAGTTTTTTGTTTTCGTAAAAATTATTGCGTCGTCTGCGTAGACTGATGTGAGTACATTTTTATGTTTACAGATAATATCATTAATTTTGTCAAAAGCTATTATAAATAGAACGACCGACAGTGGGGAGCCTTGTGGAATACCATTAGCAAGAGTGTGGGAGTCTGAAGTGATATTATTAACTCTCGTCCTGAATGTGCGGTGAGTCATAAAGGCCTTTACAAGCGAGTAAAGCTTATGACCAACTCCCCAGAACTCCAGTTGGCTTAAGACTGCATGCAATCCCACGCGATCGAATGCCCTTTCAAAATCTGTCGCTAAAATAGAGACGTGATTTTTGGTGGAAAGGGCGTTCGACACGAAGTGTTGGATTCGGAGCAAAGCATCAGAGGTGCTCTGCTGTCGCTTGAAAGCTACTTGGTTCGGTGAGATTAAGTTGTTGCGGGTGATGAACCACATCAGACGAGTGGCAACTATTTTTTCAACTGTCTTTCCTGCGCAGGAAAGTAACGATATTGGACGAAAACTCTTGACTTCGTTAGCAGGCTCGTTTGGTTTGGGGATTGGAATTATTGTGGCGCTGCGCCACGTATGCGGATATGTGCCTGTCTGGAGCATGGTGTTATAAATATGAAGTAATATATTTTTCATTGATAGCGGCATGTTTTTAAGCATGGGATAAGAAATCCTGTCCGCTCCAGGAGTTTTACCTTTAGCAGATTGAAGTGAAGCTTCGAGTTCTATTAGGGAGAATGGGGATTCAAGCAGCTTTGCAGAGCTGGATAGTGATGACGGACAATAGATTTTGTTTTGGATCAAATTTTTTTGTTGTACGTATTCGGACGAAAAGTTGTCGTCGCTTGAATAGACGGACCAGTGTTTACCGAATAATTCTGCCATATCAAATGGAGATGTGATTACATTATTATTTGAGTTCAAGCATTTTATTTGAGTGGGTGGGGAGCCAGCTAGGCTACGTACATCCGCCCACAGCTTTTTTGGGGAAGATGATGGACAGATTTTTGAAGTAAAGCATTCAAGAGAGCTGCGTTTAGATGCAAGTAAGCTCCTTTTAAAAATAGCGTTAGCTTTTTTATATGCTATTAAGTTGTTTTGGGACATATTTCTTCTAAAGTTATGCCAGAGCTGTTGTTTGTTACTACGTAGTTCTTGTAACTCTTTAGTCCACCATGGAACTATGGTTCTGTGAGGTACTCTCTTACTTTGGGGAACACTACAATTAGCCGCTGCTCTAACACCTTTAGTTAGGTATGCAACCTGATGATGAAAGGACACTTTCGATTTTTTCCCCACGAGAGTTGCCCTGTTGGGATCCCCACAAAGGGCTCCAAGAGTTAAAATCACCAAGAAGTAGGAGTGGGCCTGAAACAGGGTTGATTATGTTCAAAATCTCATTACTTGAAAAGCTTTGGCAAGGGGGTATATAGATATTAATGATTGTGACGTGATTATTAAGCTTTAATAAAAGAGATGAGTAGAGTAGATTACTGGAAGGAAAAGTGCATACATGGGGAATATGTCGCTTGATCAGAGTGCCTATGCCTTGTTTGGCGGTTAAATTGTGAGAATGATTGGAAAAATAGCCCACGTAGGGCTTAGGGCAGATGAAGTTTCTGTAATAATAAGGTAGATGTGTTTCTTGTAAACATAAAATATCTGGATTATGTTCCCTTATAAGTAGCAGTAGTTCGTTGTAGTTATTAATTATTCCGTTTATATTCCATTGAATAATCTTAATTATTAAAAAGGTGCAATAAGACCAGATATTGTATGTTTGAAAAATTGGATGAAATGAGGAGAAAGCGTGAAAAAATCAGGCTTCATCCATAGACTCACTGGAGTCGCCTGGACTAGGTGAGTCGTTTATCTTAGATTTATTTCTTAGAGAGTGTGACCCGAAGGGGTCAGCTGTACTTTTTGATGAAGACTTTTGGTTTGAAATTTCGTTTGAAGATGATGGAGGAGAGATATCTGTAGAATTTGTAGTTGTTGTTTTTTCGCCAGGCAATTTTGAGACCGATGATATTATTTGGGATGAGAAGGCAGAAGTGCCTGCTGAATATTTAGTTGCTGGTACAGCTGAGGTAGACCGAGGGGGGAGTTCGGAAGAAGAACCCATGTTCGGGGTGTTTGTTGTTGATTTGGTTGTTTTATTAGAATTCGTATTTGAATTGAAAGAGGAGGAAGCAATAACAGCGAAGCTAGCTGCTGGTGTTGTTGTTGTGTTGGATTGTTGTTGTTTAAGGTGGTTTTTCGCTTCGCGAATACTACACTTCTTTCTAGTTTTTATTTTTAATATCTCCTTTTGCAATTGATATTGCGGGCATAACGGAGACGAAGAAGGGTGATCGCCGTTACAATTAGCACAAAATGTACGAGTACAGGGCTCTGGGTTATGGGGGCTTAGGTTACAGTTAACGCATGTAGCGCTGTTTACGCAGCGTTTCGCTGTATGCCCAAGTAATTGACATGTTTTGCACCTCATTGGGTTTGGTATATATTCTCTGACCTTGACCGAGTGCCAAGATATTTGTAATTTGCTAGGGAGATTATATAGATCAAAAGTAATTAAAACTACTTCTGTAGGTTTTGTAATACCGTCTATTGTTCTCGTAAATTTAAATACAGACTGGACATTTTGCGATTTCAATTCGTTAACAATTTCGTTTTCTGGTATTTCATTAAGGTAGGGAGCGAAAATTGTCCCTTTAACATTATTAAGGCTATCGTGAAGTTTGCATGTGATCTCACAGATTCCAGGGAGCTGTTTGACCTTAATGAACTTTTCAGCAACTTGCTTGGAATTTACTAGCATGAGAAGGTTGCCATCGCGAAGTGTGGAGATTGATACAACGTCTCTGCTTATTAAATTGAGTTCACGGTGAACAGCGAAACATGAGAAGCTAGATATCGGTTTTACGGGGTCCGTAGAAGAAATAATTATGAATTTGGGGTTTTGATGGGCTGTTGCGGGAAGATCAGGATATTCCTCAATAAAACTGCGGTAAGTTTTTTTCTTTTTAGCTTTGGGGCTAACGCTAAGGCTGGCGAAGCGGTTATCCCCCAGGTTTGGCCCAGGGGCCATTATTGGTGAATAGTGAGATTACTTATGGAAGTAAAAAGAACTATATCGCACACGCGGTTTTGAGAAAAAAATAATAAGAATAAGAACAGTGGACGAAAGAGGAGGGCAAAAAAAAAAACAGACGATTACCGCTGCGGAGCTATTAGTTACTGACGTGCGCACTCGAAGAGAGATAGTTGGTGACTGTTAATTATTTTATTTAAGCACCAAATTTTAAAATGATTGCCATAACTGATATGGATGATGAAACCGATTTGGAAATTTCGAATGCGATATAAATTTCGAAATTTAAATGGATATAGAAATCGATATGGAGATTGAAAACGAATTCGATTTGGGTGTCAAAGTTGACTTGGATATTAATATCGATTTGGATATCGATATCTATATGGAAATCAAAAGCAATATCGATATCGAAAACGAGGAGCATATAAAAAACGAAATGGATTTGAACTTCGATATCATATGGATATCAGCATTCATATTCAATTCGACATACAAATCAATTCCGATATCCATATCAATATGTAAATTTATACAGTTTTTGATATCCATATCGATTTCTATACCCATCTTGATTTCGATATCCGTATCGATATCTATATAGAAATCGAAATTAATATTCATATCCATTTCTATATATATTTTGATTTTAATATCCTTATAAACATCAAATCGCATTCAATACCCGTATAAAATTTGATTTTCTCATCGATATCCAAAACGATATTAATACTCAAGTCAACTTTGATATCCAAATTGACTTCGACATCCAAATCGAATTCGTTTTCAATCTCCATATTGATTCTGAAATCTATATCGACTTTGATATACATATCGAATTCGACATCCAAATCGATTTCGACATCCAAATTGAGTTCCATATCCAAATCGATATAAATTTCGATCCAAATACATACAGTTTTCGAAATCCTTATCGATTTTGAAATCAAATTCCTTATCGACTTCGATATCATATGGATATCAACATTCATATTCATATCAATATGCAAATCTAAACAGTTGTCGATATCCGTATCGAATTCGATTTCCAAATCGATATCGATATCCAAATCGTTATTAATATCCAAGTCAACTTTGGTATCCTCATCATTTTGAGATCCAAATCGATTTCGATCCAAATCAGTTGCGATATCCAAATCAATTTAAAATTTCATATCGACTTCCATATCTATAAAGATATCAATATTCATATCCATTTTGACATACATCTCGATTTCGAAATGGATATCCTAAACATTATTAATATGGAAGTCATTTTTGATATCCAAATCAATATCGGCATCCAAATCGACTTCGATATCCAAATCAGTTTCGATGTAATAATCCATATCGACTTCAATATCTATATAAAGATATCAATATTCATATCCATTTCGACGTACATATCGGTTTCGAAATCCATATCAATACCCAAATCCATATAGTTTTTGATATCCATATCGATTTTGAAGTCCATATCGATAATCATTTCGATTTTGGTATCCAAATCCATTTCGACATACACATCGATTTCGTTTTCAGTCTCCATATTGATTTCAAAATCTATATCGACTTTGATATTCATATCGATTTCGATATCCATGTCGATTTCGAATCTATATCCATATCGCATTCGATATCCGTATCGAAATCGATTTCCAAATCGATATCAATATCCAAGTCAACTTTGATTTCCAAATCGATTTCGACATCCAAATCGAATTCGATTTCAATCTCCATATTGATTTCGAAATCTATATCGACTTTGATATCCATATCGATTTCGATATCTAAATCGACTTCGATATCTAAATCAGTTTCGATATTGAAGTCGATTTCAAATTCCATATCGACTTCCATATTTATATAGATGTTAATATTCATATGCATTTTGACATACATATCGATTTCAAAATCCATATCAATATCCAAATCCATACAGTTTTCGATGTCCACATCGCTTTGAAGTCCATATCGATATCGACATCCATTTCGATTTTGGTATCTAAATCCATTTCTACATACTAATCAATTTCAAAAATCATATCGACTATGATATTCATCTCGATATTCTTGGTTTTGTTAAGCGATGGTCGAAAGAATTTGACGATTTCAAAGAAAACTTTTTTTATTTCACTGGTCCGCCCCATTTTGGAGTATGGATCATGTGTTTGGTCTCCACAATATGGATCACACCGAGTTGAAATTGAATCTGTTCAAAAACACTTGCTAATTTTTGCTCTTCGTGGTTTAAACTGGGATCGAAATGTTAACTTGCCCTCTTATTCTAAAAGACTTCTTCTAACCTTCCCTCCTTACTTAATCGTAGAGTAATGCTTGGCACTTTGTTTATCCACAAGCTTTTGAATGGACAAATAGATTGTCCTAATTTACTTAATCAGGTCAATCTATCTGTACATTGTAGACTAACTCGACACTATGTCCCTTTAACTTTAACACGCACTTTAACACTGTACTTCTAACTATTCTTTACATTTACCTTTTCGAGATCTCTGTTCCCAGTACAACCGTCTTTAGTCTGTAATCGGATCAGAGTTCTCTATACCTATTACCCTTTTTACGCACAGAAATAATAAAAGATTCCTTCCAAATAGTTGGGAAAGATGAAGTTTCAACGGACAACATAAATAATTTAAGAATTGGTGAAATCAAGCTCTCAGCCCTAAACCTGAGCACGCAACCAGGTATCCCATTAGGTCCTGGTGAGTACACAGTCTTTACTAAAGTAAACACACTAAGAAGCGAACTTTCATCGATCACAGAATTAACCTTGACCTTTTCAACTTTTAGTGATCAAATATAAATGTGTATGTATATTTATACCAGATCCTTAAAATCCTTTGACTTCTTGGACTCCCTATTGATCAGTTGCTTCAATTGTATGGGTACGCCTTGTCCAACGTTGCAGAAATCCAATTTTGAAGATTTTCGTTTTAACTCTGCTGTAGTTCTAGTTGCCAAGTTGACTAGATGATAATTTCAGTTGTACGACAAACAGAAGATTTTATGGTATCCAAGTTGAACTTTGGTACACTACTAGTCGCTAAGTTGACTCGTATGTACTAAGCAATGATTGACAGATTAATTAATTGCTTTATAATTTACTAATGCTAATGTTGTTACAAGAAAGGACTCGATCGCCTAGTGGTCACGAATTTGATGGTGATCGCCTCGTTGATCAACTTTCTTGTGTTTATGTATGCACATATGCAATGATCCCCAAGTTGATCAATTCCAGTAAATTTCGGGACCCCGGATAGTTGTTAGACTGCAAAACCCTTCCCTCGCTATATTTCCAAAGCGTTGTATGAACATGATAATGATCGCCAAGTTGACCAAAATTCCATACGTGCGTGTTGTTGAGAAAATTAGTACCCTGAGTTGACCAAAAATTCTCACTCTTTGACTGTTACACCAAAATGTTTTATTTGTTTTTAATTGGGAACGCCACCAAAATGTTATGATGTTATAATTTTTTTTTTTATAAAATGTTAAAATGTATACATGTGTCACATGTATATACATTGGGGGTCTTATTCATAGTGCAAATGTGATTGTGTGTGTGAACACAATGTGGAAGACAATTTTATGTTGTATGAAAATATAGTTTGAGTACAGTGTATATGAAAATATGTGAGGGTTAATTCTATTCTAAGTAAAGCCTTAGTTGGTCTTTACTGTGAGAAACTCGTGGTTTAAGTTTTAGGCATGTATTTACACCAACAAAACCTTAAGTTGTAGCTAGACTAGTGCTTATTTTTAAAGCAAGAAAAAACATTTCTAGGACATGTCATAGCAAAAGACGAAATAAAACCCAACCCCAAAAAAAGCTTTTCAAAGTAATCCCATCCCAATTAAAACTATGGAAGTGTAAGCTTTTTTGGGATTGACCGAATCTTATCGAAAATGCATTGCTTATTACGCCGACATAGCCAAATCATTAACGAAAATGTTGAAGAATAAAATCCGAAAGTAAACACACAGAATCCAGAGTAAAAACTAAATTTAGCAACTTCTGAAAACAATATTACTTTCCAAAATGTCAGGGGTCTACTAAGTAAACCAACATCTCTTTATCTAAACAGTATCTCTATTATCTCCCATGTTGTTTACAGAAATGATCGGCTTGCGCGTCGGTGTGGATGCCTACTGCTTGCCGTTAAATCTGAGCTTCCCAGTTAGATAGTGAGCACTAGTGTCCCATATAATATCGAAATAATTTGAATTAAGATTATTTGGCAAAACACTAATGTCTTTATATATTGCTGCTATATTCCTCCAATGTCTGACATTTCTGTGTATGTCAGTGATTCTTTATTTATAAATATTGAATGATGTCCTCCTTAATCGCTTTTTGAAGATTCGTATCACCCTACACTTGAAATTAATCATGCACTTAATTCTTTATGTAATTATTTCCCCTCTTCTCAACCTTTGTCAACCATTCTGACTATATTATATTATATTTTCATAGCGATTCAATTTTATATATATAATTTTATTCATTTATATTATTAGTTAATATATATTTAGTTAATGTTTTAATAGCCATTTATTTTATGCATTTTGTTGTGATTTTCTGATGTTATATTAGGAGTTATGTTATTATTGAAAGTTACTCTTAATTGTAGAAAAGAGAGATGCATGGTGGGTAAAATTAGTGGCGGTGGCGGAAATCGCAGGGCCAGCACGAGACCAGGAGAGAGCAAAAAGGATACGCCGTTGGCAACCAAGGCTTGGAATTCAGCAGAATAATAGGCGACTCATACAAAGTGAAAGAATTTCTGCAAGATTAGCGAGTTTAAGTCCTGACGGAAGTCTAAGCGAAGGGTAATTACAAGCAGAAAATTAAAGACTAGGAGGTATTCCTAGCATCAAAGTAAAGACTAGGAGTTATTCCTAGCAGAACACCAAAGACTAGGAGTATTTCCTAGCATCATAGGAGAGACTAGGAGTTATTCCTTGCATCATAGGAAAGACTAGGAGTATTCCTAGCGCAGTTAGGAAGACCAGGAGTAGTACTGGCGTAGGCAGGATCGACTAGGCGTATTCCTAGCCGTTTAACACTGTTTAATTATTTTATTTAAGCACCAAATTTTAAAATGATTGCCATAACTGATATGGATGATGAAACCGATTTGGAAATTTCGAATGCGATATAAATTTCGAAATTTAAATGGATATAGAAATCGATATGGAGATTGAAAACGAATTCGATTTGGGTGTCAAAGTTGACTTGGATATTAATATCGATTTGGATATCGATATCTATATGGAAATCAAAAGCAATATCGATATCGAAAACGAGGAGCATATAAAAAACGAAATGGATTTGAACTTCGATATCATATGGATATCAGCATTCATATTCAATTCGACATACAAATCAATTCCGATATCCATATCAATATGTAAATTTATACAGTTTTTGATATCCATATCGATTTCTATACCCATCTTGATTTCGATATCCGTATCGATATCTATATAGAAATCGAAATTAATATTCATATCCATTTCTATATATATTTTGATTTTAATATCCTTATAAACATCAAATCGCATTCAATACCCGTATAAAATTTGATTTTCTCATCGATATCCAAAACGATATTAATACTCAAGTCAACTTTGATATCCAAATTGATTTCGACATCCAAATCGAATTCGTTTTCAATCTCCATATTGATTCTGAAATCTATATCGACTTTGATATACATATCGAATTCGACATCCAAATCGATTTAGACATCCAAATCGAGTTCCATATCCAAATCGATATAAATTTCGATCCAAATACATACAGTTTTCGAAATCCTTATCGATTTTGAAATCAAATTCCTTATCGACTTCGATATCATATGGATATCAACATTCATATTCATATCAATATGCAAATCTAAACAGTTGTCGATATCCGTATCGAATTCGATTTCCAAATCGATATCGATATCCAAATCGTTATTAATATCCAAGTCAACTTTGGTATCCTCATCATTTTGAGATCCAAATCGATTTCGATCCAAATCAGTTGCGATATCCAAATCAATTTAAAATTTCATATCGACTTCCATATCTATAAAGATATCAATATTCATATCCATTTTGACATACATCTCGATTTCGAAATGGATATCCTAAACAATATTAATATGGAAGTCATTTTTGATATCCAAATCAATATCGGCATCCAAAACGACTTCGATATCCAAATCAGTTTCGATATAATAATCGATTTCAATATCCATATCGACTTCAATATCTATATAAAGATATCAATATTCATATCCATTTCGACGTACATATCGGTTTCGAAATCCATATCAATACCCAAATCCATATAGTTTTCGATATCCATATCGATTTTGAAGTCCATATCGATAATCATTTCGATTTTGGTATCCACATCCATTTCGACATACACATCGATTTCGTTTTCAGTCTCCATATTGATTTCAAAATCTATATCGACTTTGATATTCATATCGATTTCGATATCCATGTCGATTTCGAATCTATATCCATATCGCATTCGATATCCGTATCGAAATCGATTTCCAAATCGATATCAATATCCAAGTCAACTTTGATTTCCAAATCGATTTCGACATCCAAATCGAATTCGATTTCAATCTCCATATTGATTTCGAAATCTATATCGATTTCGATATCTAAATCGACTTCGATATCTAAATCAGTTTCGATATTGAAGTCGATTTCAAATTCCATATCGACTTCCATATTTATATAGATGTTAATATTCATATGCATTTTGACATACATATCGATTTCAAAATCCATATCAATATCCAAATCCATACAGTTTTCGATGTCCACATCGCTTTGAAGTCCATATCGATATCGACATCCATTTCGATTTTGGTATCTAAATCCATTTCTACATACTAATCAATTTCAAAAACCATATCGACTATGATATTCATCTCGATACTAATATTCATTTCCATTTCGATATCCATATCGCATTCGCTTTCGATTTCCAAATCGAGATCAATATCCAAGTGAACTTTGATATCAAAAAAAAAAAAAAACGATATGTGTGCTTTTGCAAAACGCAAACCGCGATGTTGCTCTAACAGTTTTAAACAGTTTTATTCTGACAGTTAATAAACTTAAAATGACTTCACAACATTAGTTGACTTAAAATTACCGCAGTGTGTTCCTCGCGGTTGGCGTCGTTTTTTAAAAAGAACGATGCCGGAAACGGGCTTTCGACGCCATAACTCCAGTGTGCCTGCATATCAAATCAGAAAACACATCAAGCTTAAAATACTTAATTTGGTCACCGATTATTAATCGGTTTGCTGGCCATGACCCGCAACATCTCCACCCCGCATCTCATCTAAAATTGCCAACTTGGAGACCACATGTACTCGTTCATGGTCCAATGTTCTTACAGCTGCCCTTCGGGGTATTCCAACCGGTCCAGTGTACACCTCATCCACTATTCCTTTTCTCCATTCCCTTAGTGGAACGGCTGAGTCGCAGATGAACCCGACATCGTCTCTGCGAATCGGCTGAGTACGCGCACACCATTTCTCACGTCGCACAAGGGTGGGCAGGTAATCTTGTACGCATCGTTTCCAGAATCGGTCTCTCAGTAGTCGCACAATTCGCCATTGCTTTCTCGTCTCACATAGCTTGGGCAACTCCTGGCCTCGACTAGGTGTATCTGAAATGTTAGGTCAACCCTTTAGGATGTCAAAATAGTCTAGTAAGGTACATAAGAACGGCCATCCTCCAGGCAGCAAACGGTCCTCTGCCATGGGACCCATCAGAGGCGGTATTGGCTTAGCACGCTGAAGCTTGCACGTGCCACAGTTCCAGATGACACGCTGTAAGACTCGGCGCATCCTTGTAATCCAGAACTTCATCCGGAATATTAATAACGATTTGGATATCGATATCGATTTTGAAATCGAATTCGATACGAATATCGACAACTGTATGGATTTACATATTGATATGAATGTTAATATCTATATGATATGGAAGTCGATAAGAATATCAAAATCGGAGAGGATTTCGAAAACTGTAGGTATTTGGATCGAAATTTATATCGATTTGGATATCGAACTCGATTTGGATGTCGAAATTGAATTGGATATCATAGTTGACTTGAGAATTAATATAGTTTTGAATGCGATTAGATGTTTATAAGGATATCAAAATCAAAAAATATATAGAAATGGATATGAATATTAATTTCGATTTCTATATAGATATCGATACGGATATCGAAATCAAGATGGGTATAGAAATCGATATGGATATCAAAAACTGTATAGATTTACAATTGATATGGATATCGGAATTGATTTGTATGTCGAATTGAACATGAATGCTGATATCCATATCATATGGAAGTCGATAAGGAATTGGATATCAAAATCAATATGGATTTTGTAAACAGTATATATTTTGATCGAAATAGGTATTATTTCGAAAGCTATATCGACTTTGATATTCATGTCGAATTCGACGTCCGAATGGACTTCGATATCCAAATCGACTTCGATATCCAAATCTGATTCGATATTCCTATCGACTTTAATATTATATCCATTTCAACATACATATAGATTTCGATATCCATATCAATATCCAAATGCAGACAGTTTTCGAAATTCATTTCGATTTCTATATCCATATCGCATTCGATATCCGTATCGAATTCGATTTCCAAGTCGATATCGATATCCAAATCAACTTTCATATCCAAATCAATTTCGACATCCAAATCGACTTCAATATCTATGTAGATATCAATGTTTTTATCCATTTCGACATACATATCGATTTCAAAAACCATATCGACTATGATATGCATCTCGATAATATCCATTTCCATTTCGATTTCGATATCCATATCGCATTCGATTTCCAAATCGAGATCAATATCCAAGTGAACTTTGATATCCAAATCGATTTCGACATCCAAATCGAATTCGTTTCAATCTTCATATCGATTTTGAAATGTGTCTCTACTTTGATATCCATATCGAATTCGACATCCAAATTGATTTCGACATTCGATTCGATTTCGATATCCAAATCGACTTCGATATCCAAATCAGTTTCGATATCCATATCGATTTCAATATCCATATCGACCTCGATATCGAAATCAGTTTCGATATCCATATTGATATTCCATATCCACTTCAACATCCAAATACATATCGATTTCGAATTTAATATCGGCTATGACATCCATCTCGATATTAATATTAATTTTCATTTCGATATCCATATCGCATTCGATTTCGATTTCCAAATCGAAGACAATATCCAAGTGAACTCTGATATCCAAATCGAATTCGTTTCAATCTCCACATCGATTTTGGAATCTATATCCACTTTGATATCTATATCGAATTGGACATATAAATCATTATCAATATCCAATCGACTTCAATATCTATATAGATTTCAATATTCGTATCCATATCGACATATATATCGATTTCGAATTCCATATCAATATCCAAATCTATACAGTTTTCGATATCCATATCTACTTTGATGTCCAAATCGACTTCGATATCAAAATCAGTTTCGATATCCATATCGACTTTAATAATATATACATTTCAACATACATATAGATTTCGACCGTCTCCTGCCACGGCTGTCAAGGGTACCCTCTTGTGCATCTGTGGCCGGAGGCGGTTATGTTAAGAAAAAATATCAGTGAACAAAGTGATAAAAGACAACTAGAAATCAAAAACAAAAAATGAAGTGAACATGGTAAAAAAAAAAAAGGAAAAAAGAAACTAAAAAGAAAGATGAAAATGACCAAAGACAGCCAAACATTGAAACCTCAATAGTAAAGTGAACAGTAAAAATACGCTTTTGTGCTGCAAAAATGGCAAAAAGAAAATGTTAAACCGCGCCGTCGCGACGGCGGCAAGCTGTGAACTCTTATTTTTAATTAGTTTTAAGAAAATCCGAAAACATAAAATCATGCAAAAAAATTATCCCAATAATAAAACACAAATGAGCGAAGTCAAAAAATAAGAAAACATGCAAAGGGAAAAAGAAAGAAATTAAGTGGAAATTTAAAACAAAATTACGAAAGAAAAATGATAACGAGAGTAAAGAAAAAATACGAAAAAAATGTAAAAAGAAAAAGAAAAATAAAGTAAAAAAAATTGAAGTGCGTGTGAGCAGTGGCCACCAGGTGTGTCTTCTGCCGACGGTATCCTCCCATGGGAGGATGTGGAGTAACTCTCACCCCAGTAGGCCCGGGCCAAAAGGGATAATGGGAGCCTCCCTCAACCGGTATAGGAGGGCATGCCAAAAGGCAGCTCACGCGCGAATAAAAAAGTGGGATTAGAAAATGAGAAAGTGGAAGAAATTATAGAAATATGATAATAAAAATATTGCAAAAATAAAAAATTGATTAAAGAATTAAAAAATAAAAATCTGAGTGAAAAGTGTGGTTGCGAGAGTCTAGGCCATCGACTGTGTCTTCCGCCGACGGTACTCTCCACAGCGAGAGTGTGGAGCAACTCTCACCCCAGTAGGCCTGTGTCAAAAGGGATAATGGGAGCCTCCCTCAACCGGCATAGGGGGGCATGGCAAAAGGCGGCTCACGCGTACTCACTACCCATGCAAAATGTTTTCTTATTTTGTGACAAAAGTTTGTAATTAAAGAGAAATACCCTTTCATAACATAAAATTAAGAATTTCAAAATTTACATAACAATGAAACTAATTCACTTTTGTTTCGCCCTTATTGCACAGATATAGAGAAACCTACAACACAAACCAACATTAAACAACTATCCACAACACCTTTTTGAAAAACAAAAGCCACAATTTATCAACACGGGTGAGTGAAGAGTGCCCTTAATTTAATTTAATTTTTTTTCCCTAAAAATAAAGTAACGAAAAAAAAAAAAAATAAAAAATTCATTCTATTTTAAAAATTCTAAGAAAAACATTGCGCATATCGATTGTACTATTTAACTAATTACCGAAAATTTTTAATTTAATTTAACCTCTATTAACCCATCTTTTTTCCCAAAAAATAAAGTAACAGAAAAGTGAAAAAAAAATAAAAACCTTGATTCTATCAAAAAAATTCTAAGAAAAATATTGCGCATATTGACTTTATTATTTAACTAAGTACCGAAAATTTTTAATTTAATTTAACCTTAATAACCCATCTTTTTTTCCTAAAATTAAGTACAAAATTAGAATAAAAAAAAAAAAAGAAATAAATTAAAAACTTGATTCCGCTTAAAAATTCTGAGAAAAATATTGCGCATACCGACTTTATTACTTAACAAATTACTGAAAATTACTAATAAAAATTTATTCAAATACAAAAAAATATCAAAAAAAAAAAAAGAAGAGACCTGGACAAAAAATTTAAAGAAGCATCTTGGCACAAATTTTATTTTTTTCCTCTTGCCGAACCAATTATCTTTCACCCTTGCGGAACTCCGTTACAAAAAGGGGGAAAGTAAATCAGGAGAATCAATAAACTATGGAAGCCATGAAAGAATCGTTGACCGCCCTGGTAGCTCAGGTGGCAACATTGACCGAGGAGTTGAAAAAACAAAAGGAAAAGGTCAAGATACTAGAAGTTACCAACGCAGAACCACTGGTTGAGGTTATCAGGCCCCCAACGCGGCCGGCGACAGAGTACGACCTCAGGCAGGTCGCGACTCTACCCGACTGCGCGAAGGACATGAAAGCCTTCTCAGGGGAAGCCGGGGGCTATCAGTCTTGGCTACGCAAGGCCGAGATGATGATAACCGACTACGAAATAGTCAGGGATAAGCCCATTTATAGGGCAATTATTCTACACTTAAGGTCAAAAATAGAGGGCGAGGCCGATGAGATCCTGGTGTCTAGTGGCACGCCAAACGACAATTGGGACGCCATCAAAAGGGAACTCTCGGCCCATTACGAGGACAAAAAAGACGTAGGGTTGTTGGAGGATGAGCTAAGCTCGTTAGTTCAGGGTAATAGTAGCCTAGAAGTATATTACGCGAAAATAAGCAAACAACTTTCGCTAATCGTAGGGAAGTTAAGGAATGAACAGCAAGAGGAAGCTATCACGCATGCCATGATTAATGCAAGCAGAGAAAGGGCACAACGCGCCTTCATTAGAGGACTATCTCCGGAGATGTCTAAACTAGTGACGGTTAACCGCCCAAAGACATTGGCGGAGGCATACGCGATGGCAATTGAGTTAGATAGTTTCAGCCCCTCAAGGAAAATACATTCCAGAACCCCAATTTTAGGCCTCAATACCCTTATTACCAATCACGTCCGACCTTTAGACCATCATTCTCTCGACAACAATTCCCGAACACCTCCTATTCGCGACCCATTGCCCCGGGGGGGTATTACAATCAAAGAACCACAGCCCCTTACCGCGGCCCACAGGCTTCTGAAATTCCGCGGAACAATATACCGAGCGACAGACCAGCGATAAAAATGGAGCCACATGGTTCTGGACAGTCTCGTACTCGCTTCCCTTATGCGGGAAACGACGGAAGCGACAAGAGACCACACCCTGATTCTCATAACCCCTTCCGTAAATCCCAACGGTTATTCCACATAGATGGGCCGCACTCCTCTCAGGACATGGTCGGGGTCTACTCGGCTCCTGCTAACAACGACAGTGGTCGTGACGAAAACTTAAACAGGGGAGATATTGTAGGCCAATCTCACGACTCCGCTACTTCATCGCACAGACCAACAGGAGAGGATGCGACCGTAATTTGTGACGAGGTGAATTTTATGACCGGCGCCTCTCAAGTGTACCGTACATAGGGTACCTTGGGAGAGATGGGGCAACGCTACAGTTTCTAATAGATACTGGAGCGAACAAAAATTTCATCTGTCCGAAGCTCGCAAAGGGAGCCACTCAATTACCAAACTCATTCTTGGTACAGTCTGCGGGTGGCCCCATCTCTATAACCCATTTTCTCGAGGGTTCCTTCTTTGCCCCATTAGGCAACAACACCCCCCTTACCTTTTATGTGCTTCCGAATTTGTTAACCTTCGATGGAATCATCGGGGACGATACTCTGAGGCATCTCGGAGCAAAGATCGACAGGGAAAATGATACCCTTACCATACACCCGGGCGTTGTCATACCCCTACTAAACCGCCCCTCATCCAATCAAGCTAACATCCTTCTTGAAGGGTAGCACCCAGAGTCCACCAGAACCACCTTGGAGGCACTTGTTGAGGAATTTAGTACAATATTTGAACCCCTCTCCCCAGCTAAAGCCATTGATACAAAAATTAAAGCCGCGATTCGCACCCAAACGGATGTGCCGATTTTTACTAGACATTACCCCTATCCCTTTCACATGAGGGATGAAATAGATCGCCAAGTAAATGACCTCCTTAGAGACGGAATCATCCGCCCCTCAGAAAGTCCCTATAACTCCCCAGTTTGGGTGGTACCAAAAAAGCCAAAACCAAACGGTGAAAAGCAGTTTCGAATGGTCATTGATTTCAAGCGACTGAACGCAGTTACCATTTCAGACAGGTAAGCGATACCTGACATTACGGCTACACTTGCCAGCCTAGGTAGGGCAAAATACTTCACTACACTAGATTTGACTTCGGGATTCCATCAGATTCATATGGATCCGATGGATATTCCAAAGACCGCCTTCTCTACTTCCAACGGCAAATATGAGTTTCTGAGGTTACCTTTTGGGCTGAAAAATGCCCCCGCTATTTTCCAGAGAATGATTGACGATGTTTTGAGAGACTTCATTGGAAAGATTTGCTATGTCTATATTGACGACATAATTGTCTTTAGCTCGACTTATGCCGAGCATTGGAACAATTTAAGGTCAGTATTCAATAGGCTTCGAGAAGCCTCATTACAAGTCAACCTTCAGAAAACACACTTTTTGCAATCAAGTGTACAATTCCTAGGTTATGTGGTGACAGCCGATGGCATTAAAACAGATCCAGCCAAGGTTGAGGCGGTGTTAAAAATACCACCCCCCACGACTTTAAAGCAACTAAAATCCTTCCTGGGCATGACTTCCTATTACAGGAAGTTCATAAAAGACTATGCAAAAATCGCCAAACCTCTAACAAACTTTACTAGGGGAGAAAACGCGCGAATCAAGGCGTCCAAATCAAAGAAAATTCCGGTCGAACTCGACCAACCAGCTCTCCAAGCGTTTCAGGATCTCAAAACGCTCCTGTCCTCGTCAGAGGTATTAGCCTTCCCGGACTTTTCAAAGCCCTTTCATCTCACTACCGACGCTTCCAACGTCGCAGTGGGTGCAGTACTGTCACAAAACTTTGCGGGTACAGAACGCCCGATTTCTTACATTTCAAGATCCCTCGATAAGACCGAGGAAAATTACGCGACTATTGAGAAGGAAATGCTGGCGATAGTTTGGGCCCTCGACAATTTAAGAGCTTATTTGTATGGGGCTGCCTCGGTCAAAATTTACACTGACCACCAACCGCTCACCTACGCCATGAGCAACAGAAACTTCAATGCAAAGCTAAAGCGTTGGAAGGCAAGAATCGAAGAGTACAATCACGAACTCATTTACAAACCAGGGACAACGAACGTGGATGCTGATGCCCTCTCGCGGATTCCCGCCCCAACTGAAACAATTCACCATGATCAGTTGAATTTGCTCGTTTCGCGTAATTCCGACACCGATTCATTGCATAGTGCTGCACAAGACGCTTCGGACCTTATACCACATGTTGAGGTTCCATTAAATGTGTATAAAAACCAAATCATATTCGACCCAGCCTCCACAGCCTATAGATGTGAAACCCCACACACTGGATTCACACGCCATATACTTCCTCTGAGCTCTTTCAATATTGCCGAACTAACTGACTTACTGAAACTCTATCTCAGTCCATCTTTGATAAATGGGATAAAAATCCCAGAGTCGCATCTTCAGCTTCTTCAAACAAGCTATTTAGACTCCTTTACGAGTTACAAGATAAGAATCACACAAATGTTGGTGAAAGATTTACTTGATGAGGATGAAATTTGTGGGGTAATCGACAATGCTCATCGCAGAGCACATAGGAACCCCAAAGAAGTTAGGCTCCAAATACTAGAACAATTCTATTTCCCAAAAATGTCTCAAAAAATAAAAACTCTGGTACACGCCTGCCAGGTATGCAAATTGCACAAATATGATAGACACCCTAAGAAACCCCCACTACAGCCTACCCCCTTACCGTCTTACCCGTGCGAAATTTTGCACATAGACATTTTCAGTCTGGAGAAACATCGATTCTTAAGTTGCATAGACAAATTTTCTAAGTTTGCTAAACTATTCCTCTTAGATTCTAAATCAGCTCTACAGCTGCGCGAGAAGTTAGTGGAGGTTCTCCACTACTTCACTGTTCCTAGGGTGTTGGTCATGGACAACGAGCGAGGCCTACTTTGCCCTACTGTCCTTAATTATTTGGCCTCCATGGATATAGAACTATATCATACCCCAACACAGAGAAGTGAAGTGAACGGGCAAGTAGAGAGGTTTCATTCTACGTTCCTAGAAATCTATAGGTGCCTCAAGAGCGAGTTCCCGACTTTGAAAGTCATCGAACTCGTTCACATGGCAGTAGACAGATACAATACTACCATTCACTCTGTCATTAAGAGAAAGCCCGTTGATATTTTTCTAGACAGGACGTCTAGAATTAATTATCAGGGGCTGACAGAGTTTAAACAAGAAACCCTAGAGGATGTTAGAGGGTTAATCCAGCACAGCCAGGAACGCACTCTCGAAAGGCAGAATAAGAACAGAAAGCTTGAGCGGTATGAAAAGGGGGAAGAAGTCTTTATGAAGAATAAACAAATTAAGACTAAAGACAAGAAGCTGTTTAATAGGGAAGAAATAGCTGAGGACAGAAGAGTAACGGTCCGTACAAAGTCGGGAAAACTTTTCCACAAAGCGCATATAAAATCCAAACCTAACACAACTTAGGAATTTACATAGAAACTAAAATAAAAAAAATGAAGAACAAATAATACCTTAACATAACTAATTTAAGCAAGATTGGCACTCTTCACAACCCCCTAGCCTTAAAAATCCTATATCTTAAGTAATCTCATAAAAAAAAAAAAAAAAAAAAAAAAAAAATTTTTTTGCTTCCTATATATTACCGAAAATACTAACCCTATTTATAAAAAATCAAAACAAAAGGTTCGCTACCATCCCATGGGCAGAAGCCGCCCATTTTTATGAATATAAATCCCCGGTTGTTCCTCTTCAGTCGGGATTGGTATGGAGGGTCAACGGAATCTTTAAACTCGCCCATGTCATTAACCTACAGAATATCCAGCCCATAATTAACACCATAAAAGACGACGCTGCCTCCCTCGCTGACCAGAGGACATTCTTGCTGACCCAACACTACCTGAATGCAACGAATGAAGAAATTCGGAGATTGACTTTCTCACCCATTCGCCGTCCCAGATCTATTGACTGGCTTGGATCGGCATGGAAGTGGTTAGCTGGATCCCCGGACGCGGCAGACTGGAGTGCCGTCTTGAGGGAACAGGATGGTCTCAAAACCAACAACGACCAGCAGATTAGAATAAACGAAAATTTATTCTACACAGCGCAGGAAACCCTTCAGAGACTGAACTCCTTAATTGGGAAGGTGAATTCGATTGACGGAGACGTTCACGCGGCCACTTCAATTTTACAACGAGCCATGATTATATCCCAACAAGTCCACGAGATAATAAGGGCCTGTCAACTAGCGAAAAAGGGAATTGTAAACACGAATCTGCTGGATCACCAGGAGGTGGATAATATACTAAACGAAGTCAACGGACTCCCATACCAAAACGCAGTAGAGGCCATCGAATTTTCCAGACCTACGATCTTAACAAATGGAACCATGTTACTCTACGTCTTGGCAATCCCTAAGGTACTGGATAAGAAGTATAACCTGGTACACTTGTACCCAACGGTCCTCATGGGCAAACAGGTCATCTTGGACTATAACACCATAGCCATCGCCAGGGACGAGACCTACGCTGTAGTAGGTAAATGCTTATCAATCGGCAATACTACAGTTTGCCAAGAAACCGACCTGCGCAAGCTAAAAGAGTCCGATTGTATACCCCGTTTGATGAAAGGGGGCAACGCACAGTGCAATTACTTAAGGAGCAACCAAGAGTCCACCACCTTGGCGGATGAGGGCACAGTAATCTTGACATGCTTCAATGGAACCGTGTACACCGACACAGAGCAAAGACACTTAGACGGCACATTTATCGTCCAGTTTGAAAACGAGACGATAACCATCAAAGGCCGCACTTACACGAGTCGGTCGATGTCATATTTGAGCGTGATGCCTGCAGCGCTCACCAACATCACGGCCATCAGCTACACACCATCCCTGGAGTATGTCCACGACTTTTCTTTGCAAAACATAAGGCAATTGTACAAAGTGTCGAAGGGATTACAAATCACTGTGCTTGGCGAGGCCATCATTGGATTTGTCACGCTTATTACTCTACCTGGGATGGAAAAGACTAACATCATCCAAGGGATTACCTTCACTCACGCAGATCGTTGCATCGACACCCCATGAGCAACCAGAAGCGGTTGCAATTCTCTGATCTGCGGGACGCAGATCTCGGAAAAGGGGAGGAGTTAACGTCACACACTCTACAAGTGGCCCCAACATTCCGCCACGTGACTTCCCCTACCCCTGTGACCACTTGGTCACCGTTTTGGGCTGCGTCCCATTTGTAATCGAACTCCAGCGGCAATAGGTGCTAAATTAGCAAATACAGTTATTGCCGCTGAAGCAGTCTAACTCCAGTGACAGCAGCGGCAGCAGCGGCAGAAATGCGAGCGTCAGCGTTCCCACCGGATGCGCGTGGGAATGCTAAAGCAGCGAGCCGCGCTTGTGCAATGGCCAGAATTGCAACTTCAGCAACTTCGGTCAAGCGGCGGCGGCTCGTGCACTCCCGGTCGACCTGGGGAATGGCAGTCCGATTTTGGGAGCGAAGAACAACTGAACATTCGAGCGAATTAATTTGATTGTATAAAACTACTAACAACCTATTATCAAAGATTAAATAAACATCATTATAAAGTCGAAATGAAAACTTTATTCGTCTTGTTATTCACAAGGTACGTGCAACGAAGTTGCAACAAGGTCTAAGTATTCTTCCCAACCAAACCCGACTTCGACATTTATTGAATCAAACGCGAATATGAACCACCGAACTTAACTTACATATCAATAACCAAATACATTTTGATTTCTATATCTATATCGCATTCGATATCCGTATCGAATTCGATTTCCAAATCAATATCAATATCCAAGTCAAATTTGATATCCAAATCGATTTCAAAATCCAAATCGAATTCGATTTCAATCTCCGTATTGATTTCGAAATCTATATCGACTTTGATATCCATATCGATTTCAATATCCAAATCAGTTTCGATATCAGTCCCCTGAGTTGACAAAAAATTCTCACTCTTTGACTGTTACACCAAAATGTTTTATTTGTTTTAAATCGGGAACGCCACCAAAATGTTATGATGTTATAATTTTTATTTTTTATAAAATGTTAAAATGTATACATGGGTCACATGTATATACATTGGGGGGTCTTATTCATAGTGCAAATGTGATTGTGTGTGAACACAATGTGGAAGACAATTTTATGTTGCATGAAAATAGAATTTGAGTACAGTGTATATGAAAATATGTAAGGGTTAATTCTATTCTAAGTAAAGCCATAGTTGGTCTTTACTGTGAGAAACTCATGGTTTAAGTTTTAGGCATGTATTTACACCAACAAAACCTTAAGTTGCAGCTAGACTAGTGCTTATTTTTAAAGCAAGAAAAAACATCTCTAGGACATGTCATAGCATAGACGAAATAAAACCCAACCCCAAAAAAATGCTTTTCAAAGTGACCCTAACCCAATTTAAACAATGGAAGTGTAAGTTTTCTGGGATTGGCCGAATGTCATCGAAAATGCATTGCTTATTACGCCGACATAGCCAAATCATTAACGAAAATGTTGAAGAATAAATTTCGAAAGTAAACACACAGAATCCAGAGTTAAAACTAAATTTAGCAACTTCTGAAAACAATATTACTTACCAAAATGTCAGGGGTCTACTAAGTAAACCAACATCTCTTTATCTAATCAGTATCTCTATTACCTCCCATGTTTTTTACAGAAATGATCGGCTTGCGCGTCGGTGTGGATGCCTACTGCTTGCCGTTAAATCTGAGCTTCCCAGTTAGATGGTGAGCACTAGTGTCCCATATAATATCGAAATAATTTGAATTAAGATTATTTGGCAAAACACTAATGTCTTTATACATTGCTGCTATATTCCTCCAATGTCTGACATTTCTGTGTATGTCAGTGATTCTTTATTTATAAATATTGAACGATGTCCTCCTTAATCGCTTTTTGAAGATTCGTATCACCCTACACTTGAAATTAATCATGCACTTAATTCTTCGTGTAATTTTTTCCCTCTTCTCAACCTTTGCCCACCTTGAATCTATTCTGATTGGGACTGACTCTTAAAATATTTTCAATGATGTCGAATTTGATACTGCCGTTAAAGGTTTTTAGTCAATCCTTAAAGCAGCTTTTGATGTTTGGGTTCCATACACCTTATGTGAAAACAATTCAACAAAGCCTCCCTGGTTCAAACGTAACCTTTCGCATTTGGAAATGTAAATCAAGATCCTTTAAGCGATTCAAAAAACCCAATTACATATTAACTACATCACTAAGTAACTAAGTTTCCCATATTGGACATGCAATGTGTGGGGAAAGATATACAGAATATAAAAATACATAATATTTATTTCCTCACAATTACATCATAATTATTCTCTCACATCTATATACAAATACATAATATTTATTTCCTCACGTGTGGATACAAATACGTAATATTGTCCACACCACAAAAATATGCATACACGTTGAAGCGGGGGGCGGCAATGTATAAGGATTGCCGAAATAATACCCACTCACACACACACCAACACAATTAAAAGCTACGCTCAGAGAGCAGAGATTCGGCTCGCGTCGCTGAGCCAGAGTGTATAGGCGACGCAAGTGAATGATCGGCCCATAACGAGAGAGTAAGGGCCGAGAGAGCGTTGGTGGGCATGTGTGAGTGAATTTCGACGAACGTGAGAGCGCCGCTTAGCATGTGTGGGTGTACCAGCGGCGAATCAGAGGCCAGTTTTACAGCCACTGGAAAGTGGCTGCAATAAGTAAAACGAAGAGAAGTTTTAAAGGCGAAATAATTTGAATATAATCAAATTTAATATATATAATTACAGCCATGGGGGGTTAATTAATGTTAGTTTGGGCCATTATTATTTATTTATATTTGTCTACTGTAATGTTAAGTTATATTAATCGCCAATGTAACGTTGATGAAAATACAAGTGCATACAACCAGTGAAGTGAAATTCTTGGAGTTCTTCAATTTGCGTTTTTATTCTGTGGAATCAAGGAAAAGCCCAGTGAGTCCACCCCCTACATACATTTTGGTCCTTCGAGCCGGATACTTTTGAAGAAGGAAGTCTATCCTACGATCAGGCCGATCTACTGACGCCCAGCTCGCATCGGTGGATTTTTCCCTTGACGCTGCAAAGAAAGTTAAGGTCATTTTTTTCTTTCTCCTCCATTTTTTTCTTGAACCTTGCACTGCTTTCCAACGCAGCCATCTTCCTTTCCAATCCTAGTTTTGTACATATGTACATATGCAAGTGTATGTATGAACAGTTTCATGATTTTCCTACATCAACTGTTCATACATCTATTCTTTCCAATCCAGCATATTTGCATGCATAACTTAGTACATAAGGTATATACTTCCATACATATGTATCTCCATACAAAAAACATATGTGCACTAATATTATACTTACCGTGTGCCGCCGTTTGCAATTTATAGCAAGTAAAGTGAACCATTCTCCGCGAGAAAAAATTGTGCAGTGTGACGCCTTAAAAACTGAAAAGAAACATTTAAGTGAAAATCAATTGATTTCGCGGCAAATTAAAAATTAAAACTTACGATTGTTTACACATTTGAGTCTCACTATGTACACACATACACGAATGTTCAGATTGTCCACCATTCCTTCACTTGTTATCGGTTCCGTTTTCAAGGTTTACACGATGGCAATTTATTTTTCGGTTACGCGAAACAAATGCAAAATTAACGCGAACGTCCAATAAAATAATTTCGCACTCGTATTATTTCCGCGTCACATAATATTACATACACACATAATATATTTTACATATACATTTACATTTATTCACTGATTTTTTATATATATAGGAAATTTATATGAGGATACGTTGAATACAAACATCTATTATCAAAATTATTGTGGAGACGTTCGAGTCTCACAGCCACCTGTTCAACATTTGCTCTGTGGTGCAGTTCACTTGTGGAAAAATGCCAAGGCAAATTATGTATCATTTTAAGTAATTTGTTTTGAGTGACTTGTAATTTTTTAACATGACAGTTAGCGATATCAGCCCAGACCGGTGCTCCGTAAAATAGTACCCTTTGAAATATTGATCTGAATAGATACATTTTGTTTACTAAGCTCAGTTTGGAGTTCCTGTTTATAAAAGGGTAAAGAGAGCGAGTTAGGAGATTTATTTTGTGCCCGACTTGAGGGGTGTGTTCATTAAAGGTTAACTTCTTGTCTAGTATAACTCCAAGGTACCTAACATGTTGTTCCCATTTTACATCCACTTGGTTTAATCTGTTATGAGCTCCTGGTAGGTAAATCTCTTTGCGTTTCCTTGTAAAGAATATTGCCTGAGTTTTTTCGCTATTAACTTGAATTTTCCATTTGTGAAAAAATGATGCAAGTGTATCAAATGCTTGACTAAGGTTGGTTGTAATTTCAGAACCAAGGCTACCAGAAGATAATATAGCCGTGTCATCCGCAAAGATTGATGCAGTGCAGCCTGTTGGAATCGGAATATCTGAAGTGAATATGTTATATAGGATCGGTGAGAGGCAAGAGCCTTGTGGACATCCATCACCTATATCAATTTCCTGAGACATAGCTTTGCCTATATGTACTTTAAAAGAACGATCTTTTAAAAAACTTTGAATTAGTTTAATTAGCTCTGGAGGAATTGACAACGCATTTAGTTTGAACAGCAGATCATCGTGCCAGACCGAATCAAAAGCTGCCTTAATGTCCAGTAGAATCATGCCAGTGGACTTGGCTCTTTGAAAGTTTGATCTGACAATTTTATTAATTTTCTAACAAGGGGCTGAATCGTGTTATGCTCCTGACGAAACCCAAATTGTTCTGGAGGTAATATTTCATTGTCTTCATTAAATAAATTCAATTTACTCTTAATAACTTTTTCTAGAATTTTACTAGTAGACGACAACAGACTTATTGGACGATAGGAAGAAGGGTGTTCAGCAGGTTTATTGCTCTTTTTGATGGCGATTACTTTTGCAGCTTTCCAACATTTTGGGAAAAAGCAGAGTCGTAAGCATCCATTTATAATTTTTGTTAGATATTTTACCCCCTTTTTGGGCAATGCTTTTAGGCATATATTCTCTATGTCATCTAGACCCGCTGCCTTTTTGATTTTAAGTGTTTTGATGATAGCCGAAATTTCGGTATGCTTCACAAAATACGTTTCTGGTGGGATTGGAGTGCATGAGTTTATGTAATCGACGCAGTTCTTCACCTCAGCTATGGTCGATGGATTACTAAGGTTATTTGTCTGTATATGGTTGACCTTAAAAGTCTCTGCTAATACATTTGCCTTCTCGACTGGGGTAGTGTACATCATTGTATTGTCTTTGAGAATGGGAATATCGACCCGCTTTTTCTTCAGCACTTTTGTAAGATTCCAAAAGGGAGAAGCACCGGGGTCTAGCGAGGAGAGGAGATTATTCCAAGATTCGTTTCTAAATTTGGCAATCTCTTTATTTATTTCCTAACTTATTGTACCATTTGTACAGGAAAAAATCGTCTATGCATCTATTCACCTGCCACTTGCGGCGATAGCTATTTCGGTGTCTAATAAGGTGTTGGATACTGCAAGGTAATATATTTTATACATTCCATATACATAATATATTTACACACATATTACATACCCACACATATAAATCCTAACATATACATATTATTTCTCCTACGTTTAAATTACACAACCGCATTTTTATAATTATTTTTTGGTGCAGGATTCCGAAATAAATAAAAGAAAAACATTGAAACATTTCATTTAAAAAAAAGAATTTTTCTGATTCAGTGAACTAATCTGGATTTTTTGCCTTCGTGTTATTTGTTCCTTAAATTTTAAAATTCGCACATAAAGACAATTTTGTGAAACCGTCTCCAACGCTACAGCTGATTCGTTTTTCCTGTGAGATTGGCCTATTTTTTTTTTTTTTTGTTAAAAAAATTTGTGACTAATCTTTGTCAAAACGCCATTAGGAGTTTATTGTCGGTGTATTTGTATTTCTGTCGAGAACCCAAATTCTATTCCAAGCGGCATCGGAAGAAATATAACGTACAGTTTACATTTTTTTTTTTGCACTTTTTCTTCTTGCGCAAACAACAACACGTAGCCGTCTATCCTTCTTTCGACCAAAGTTCACAAAAAAGAAAATTTTATAATCACCAGTAAAATTGTTATATGCATAACATATGCAGACCCGATTTATTGATTTATATTCAAACATCATTTCGTCAAATAACGTATACAGTCCACATTTCGAAAATTTTTACAACATCAAAAATTCAACATTTCGAAAATTCTTATATCAACAAAAATTCCACAGTGTTTACATATCCATATCATTCGATCTTCAATTTTCAATTTGCAAATTACTGTTGTCGTTGCGACACTGCTACGTCTAGCAACGGTCAAAAAAACCGCGATTTAGATTGTGCCAATCGAGCAATCCAAGATTAGCGCTAAGTCAACTCGGCTCACTGTTCCTCCACGTTCTATATCGCCCGCGACCCCGACATCAAAACCAAGAAGTCCCGCTTCTCTTACGACTATTAAACGTCATCCAAGTACTGCTAGTGGTGAGTCTTCGGCACTCCGAGCGTCAAGCCCATCTAGTCTAGAAACTGTGAAGCCAGTTCCGCACATCACAGTGTCTGCACCTTCAGTCGCTACTCGTTCTGAAACGCCAAGACGTATTCGTGTATCCAGCATGGCTTTGGCTGACTTTATAGCTGCCAGTGATCGTATCAGCCGATTCCAGGATATGATCACCACTCCGTCTGAGAATGCAGTCACAATCTCCACACTGAAGATCCGACAGGATCACATTCGCTCCTTATGGGCAACAGCCGAACTAGAGTATGTTCGGTGTTCCAAAAGTATTCGGCAAGATGGTGACGCTGCAGATATTTCGACCCTAGAAGCGAAATATGCTTATTGTTATGATATTTACGAACGTTGCGCGTCTCTACTTACTAAGTCCATTGACAAGGCATCCATGCCAGCGCAGTTGCCAGTTCCTAGCGTTGCTCCGAGAGGCTGTAATCTTCCGCCATGTGATACAGAAATCTTTAGCGGCGATTTTTTGCGTTGGCCCACATTTAGAGACCTTTTCACCGCTGTCTATAAAGACAATCCGCGCAGTGGCGTAGTAACGGGGGGGGTTTTGGGGATAAAACCCCCCCCGAAAATTGGTAATTTTTTATAAAATTGGTTTAGCCATTAAACCAACTCGATTGCTAGAAGAGTGTGTAATTCTCGATTAAAAGTATCATTCAAACACTTCCATTTTTGTTTAATTGATACGAAAAGTTATTTTTCATATTTAAAATTTCGAAAGTTCGCGGTTTTCGACAAATCAGAAAATACATAGAAGCACCCATAACGTGATTATTGCGAATGTATGTGTTTCTGCTTCTGCTGCACGCACATGTGGCGCCATTGGGAAGGGAAATCTGATTTAAGCTATGGAACATTCGAAAGTAAGTTTCCATAGAGAATATAAAAATCATCATAGGTCTGAGTTTGGGCAGAAAAAGCAGCTCATTGAGATGAACCGGCTCATTCGGTCTTTTTTTCGAAGTAAGCCAACACACTCATATGGCTCACTGGCTCACTTGTAGTAGCTCATGAGTTCTTTTTGCGATTGCCAATTGAGAAGAACGCAAAGCGAGAAATAAGAACTAGTGAGCCAAACTGAGCTAGTGTGCCAAAATGAGCTAGTGCGCCAAAATGAGCTACTGAGTCAAACTGAGCCATATTGAATGATCAAGCTCAGTGGTTCAGTTCAGTGAGCCATTCCCAAGTGTATTATAGTGAATTAAACTAAAATGGACAAGTGGTTGATAAAGCGGCCGAGACTTTCCGATTCTATTAATGAAACGAGTGAGGAAAATGAGACCCAAAAAACTTCCACAAGTTGCATGACAGATATAGAAAAAAATGAATGTATTATATCGACATGTGACTCCCACAAAGAGAGTAAGTTTTTTTTTTATATGTAAAAATATTACAGTGCATTTATTAAAATATATCACGACTCTCGTATTACAAATTGGAAGCACAAATGAGAATCAGGATACCACCACCGACTACTCTCGGAACCTAGGAAAGTTTCTCCTTATTATAAATAAAAAAATTCTTAGGCTCCGAGCGTAGCGTCGGTTGTTTTATTCGGACCCTCAATGTCCCGGGAAAGTTCCGAGAATATGAAGTCTTATGTCTCGAGAAGATCTGCAGGATCTCTTGCAGATTAGCTGGCATTTAAACGCCCGGAAACGCGATTGGACACTCCCGCGGAACGCTCTCGGGACACTTGCCCTGGACATTTGAGCTTCACGAGATGTTAAAAAAATATATTATGATAATTAAATTCATTAAATGATTTTCTTATTGTCACGCAATTCAAAATTCTTCTACAGAATCCGATCAAGGCTCCACTATGAACATAGATCTTCGTTCAAGAGATGTCAGTATTCACTTCGACAAAAAGTTGACGGATGAAGAGAAATACTTCTTCTTGAAAAATCGTTGGAAGCCGGAAAATTTACATGCATTTCCAGCCAGAGGTCCGAGAAATCTAAAGTTTCAAGCAAAATGGCTTGACGAATTCTATTGGCTAGCATATTCGGAAAAAATGGATGGTGCATTCTGCAATTATTGCATTTTCTTCAGTTCGAAAGAAGTTGGGAAAGGAAGTCACACGTCCGTTCGATCTCTAGTAACACTCCCGTTTCATCGGTGGAAAGATGCTAAAGAAAACTTCCGCATGCACCAAGATCTCGAATATCATAAAACTGCAATCGTTTCAGCAGAAAATTTCATTGCTATTAGAGAAAAAAGGATGGTTGATGTAAGTTTGCAGTTGAATACCATAAAAAGTGCTGAAATTCAACGCAATCGAGAGATTTTACGTTCCATCGTCGAAACAATCATTTTTGTCGGTAGGCAAGAAATTGCTTTAAGGGGACATCGTGATTCTGGTTCAATATCTCTCGAGACTCCTGCCCAAAACGATGGAAACTTTAGATCTCTATTGAGATTTCGGATGAATTCTGGCGACCAAATATTAAAACAACATTTACTTCAAACACCAACATTGAAAAATCGTGTTTCAACGTACACTAGTCCACAGATTCAAAATGAGCTCATCGAGATTTGCGGGAACATAATTCTTGAAAAAATTGTTGCAAAAATCAACGCAAGCAAGTGCTGCACTTTACTCGCAGATGGAACGACAGATATAAGCGGCGTAGAGCAATACTCGTTATGTTTTCGTTATACCGAAAAAATTAGCGACCGGATTGTTTTGAAAGAAGATTTTGTAACGTTCATCCCGATCGAAGATTGCACTGGTAGAGGTCTTGCTTCGTCATTGATAGAAATTTCTGAAAAATTAAACGTTCGTCTGGAGTTTTTGGTTTCGCAAGGCTACGATGGCGCAGCTGCAATGAGTGGAGAATGGAATGGTTGTGCTACTGCAGTGATGGAAAAGTATCCGTCTGCAATTTATGTCCATTGCTCTAGTCATTCTTTAAATTTGGCTGTTGGTGAAGCGTGCTCTGTTCCTCTCATCAGAAATTGTCTTGGATCGATAAAGCAGATTATTTCTTTCTTCAGACCTTCTGCAAAACGCGAAGCTATTCTCAAGGATGCCGTTCAGACTTTGGATTGTTCAACAAAAAAGGAACGATTGACGAGATTATGTGAAACAAGATGGACTGAAAGACTTGATGCTGTAATCTGCTTCAAAGAAATGTTTGTTCCCATTTGTTCGAGTTTGGAAAAAATTAATGAATGTGGAAACGCTGAAAGTTCCAAAAATGCTTTTAGCTATCTACATACTTTGAAAAGTGGAGCATTCATTGTGTCGATGACAATAATCCACGAAATTTTTTCTCTTACACAACCTTTAACTTCTTACCTCCAAGGGAAAAGTGTTGATCTCTCTGCAGCTGTTTCGGCGGCTGATGATTTGGCTGTTTTGTTGAAAGAAATGAGGGAAAACGTTGCATCAAAGTTTAAAAAAGTATTCGCTGATGCTGAAATATTAGCTGAATCAATAGGAGAAAAAATTGAAGTTCCCAGGATTGCACAACGTCAAAAACACCGACAAAATTACAAAAGCAGCTCGGCAGAAGAATATTATCGCCAATCAATATTCATACCGTTCCTCGATCACTTCATATCTTCCTTATCTGACAGATTCATCCAGCACAAAAAGACATTGTCAATTATTGAAAATATCCTACCTGAAAAATTGATTAAAAAAGGAGTTGAAAATGTCAATGACCAAGTTGCCACCGATAAAATTTTTGGTATTGTTTCTGAAACTGTCGAAGTAATAATGGATCAATGGCCAACAGCTACTGAGGCAGCTGTTTCCATAGTAATAAATGAAGTCCTATTGTGGAGACAACGTTGGGTTGGGGCAGAAACTCATCCGAAGACATTCATCGACGCATTAAATCATTGCAACGAAGGACTTTTTCCTACCGTTTTCAAATTTTTGAAGATAGGAGCAACATTAGCTGTGACCAATGCTAGCAACGAACGGAGTTTTTCAACTTTGAGGCGTTTGAAAAATTGGATTAGAAATTCATCTGGAGAAGATAGGCTGAACGGACTTGGTCTAATGAGTATTAATAGAAATATAGATATCACGGTGGAAGAAGTTATCGACAGATTCGCTCAAAAACAGAGGAAGATCGATTTGTGATTTCGTACATTTATGTTTTTTCAACAGTTTAATATGCATATAAATACAGAATTATCAATAAATTGATCAATACTTATTCAATACAATATGATTTCAACTGTTTTTTTCCACGAACAATTATTTACATGTAAATTTTGTTTAGTAACATTTATTTGTTTTTTAACATTTTTATTAAAAAATGTTTATCAATAATTAAACTTAGTATACACTAGAATGGAAAATCGTACGTCAGATTTTATCTTGAGATGCTCATATATGCACTTTATAAAATTAAGTTTTTATATTCTATACAGCATTTCTATCAATACAACACCCTATATATTACATAATCATAACAAATTACCTAAGTGATATTTCATATTTGGAATTTTGCTTAATATCTTTGATCCAAAAACATGTTAACCCCCCCCGAAAAATTTTCTGGCTACGCCACTGAATCCGCGGTTAACACCTGTCGAAAAGTTATTCCATTTAAATTCTAAAACAAGAGGCGATGCGAAGGCTCTAGTGGCTAACTCTCCAATTACCAATGATGGTTTTGAATCAGCTTGGGGAGCCCTCTGTGAGCGGTTTGAGAATCCAAGACTCCTTGTCAATAGTCAGCTCAAAGTCCTGTTCGGCTTACTGCCCATTCCTACCGAGTCCGTTACATCGCTGAGAACGATGCTGAATACTTTCCAAGGATGCTTGCTAGCATTAAATCTCCACGGTGTCGACACATCTACTTGGGACAGCATGCTCGTTTTTTGGGCTAGCTCCAAGCTGCCCAAGGTTACCCGAGCTATGTGGGAGCAGTCTCTCCAAAATAAACGAGATATCCCATGTTGGTCCGAATTAAATGCGTTTCTAGAAGATCGCGTCCTTACGTTGGAATCACTTGAAGATTCAATGACTGTGAGTGGTCAGCCATCGACAAGTCAATTCGTCCGAAAAGAGACCCAGAGGAATATTAAGACTTTTAAAACCAAGGTCTCGGTGGGCACGTCTACATGCAAGGTGTGTGCTAAGGAGAATCATCCAATCCGTCTGTGTTCTCTTTTTCTCCAATCCGTCTGTGTTCTCGTTTTCTCTAAATGTCCATCAATGATAGAGTCACCCAGATTAGGCAACTTAAATTATGCCTTAATTGTTTCGCACGTCAGTATCAACTAAAGGAATGTCCAAGTGCACGTAATTGCTTCACGTGCAACGGTCGACATAACAACCTGCTCCATCGTGGTAACGTGGCACCAGTGCCAGCGCTACCCAACTCAAACGCGAGGGGCAATCAAGCCAACGTTGTTTCAAACCTTCCGGCAGACCCACCTATTCGCACGCAAAGTTATTTTGCATCAAGTGCGAAGCGAGTCCTTTTGGGAACCGCCATGGTTACCGTGCGTCATCAGGGAATATCCTATAGGGCTCGTGCTTTGATTGATCCAGGATCTGAAGGGAGTTTCATAACGGAGCGGCTTTTCAATCAAATAAAACTTCCATTCAAATCGGTGACTGCCCACATATCTGGTCTGACCATGTCAACTCCCGCTCAAGCCCATAAGCTTTCTCAGCTCGTCATAGGTTTTCCATTGATGCCAGAACGGCGAGTGCCCAAGTCCGCCTATGCTTCCTGCAATTTCCTTGATTTTTCCTTCCTTCTTGGGGAAGAGACCATCTTCGGGTGGGTACTTACAGGGCCAATTGACGAGTCCCAAATTGACCACCGGGCAATCTCCGCGTTTTTCACTCGAGTCGTGCATCCCCCAGAGAGCCAATTAGATAAACTTCTCACAAAATTTTGGGAGGTGGAGGATCTCCCTGGGAGGAGAATAAAAGAGTCCGATTCCGAATGTGAAGATAATTTCGTCCGAACCACCAAAAGGGACACCTGGGTAATTCAAGGTCAGGTGCATTGGCTCAGTTCCTTCGGAACGAGAGCCGACTGAGCAAGAATTCTCACCTTAAAGCACAGCATAACTCGGTGATCCAAGAGTACATAGACATTGGTCATATGAGAAAGGTTAGTCCTGCAGACGGTAGCTCTGTATATTACCTTTACGGTGTTTAAGCCAGAAAGAACCACTACTAAAGTTCGCGTAGTGTTCAACGCCTCCAGTTCTTCCACCAATGGGCAGATCCTCAACTATGTCTTGCATACAGGGCCGGTCCTCCAATCCGACTTAACTATGCAACTACTAAAGTGGCGATATTTCCAATTTGTTTTCAACGCCGATATTACCAAGATGTATCGGCAGATCCTTGTTGACCATCGATACACTCCGTTTCAGCGAATCTTGTTCCGCACACCAAATGGCGAATTAAGCGATTTCGAGCTAAAGACCGTCACATTTGGAGTAAATTGTGCCCCCTTCCTTGCGATTCGAGTCCTCCAACAGCTAGCAAGTGATGTGGAATCACAATATCCTCGAGCTAGTGAAGTTATTCGCAGATTCATGTACGTGGATGACGTACTAGCCGGTGCCCACACGCAACACGAGGCCTGTGAGGCTATTAAAGAGCTGTCATGTGCGATGGAGTCCGCTGGTTTCCCCCTACGAAAGTGGACGGCCAATCATAAGCCGCTTCTGCGTGACATTCCGTCAGGCCACCTGTTGAATTCCGAGTTTCTCGAAATCGATGACGCTAGCGTAACCAAGACGCTGGGGCTCGATGGAGAGCCACGACTGACGAATTTTTCTTCGTCCCTTCTCCACTGGAGCAAAAATCCTCCTACTCAAAGCGCGAGGTTTTGTCCCAAATTTCTCAATTGTTTGATCCAGCAGGCTGGTTATCTACATATATTGTTCGTGCCAAGATGTTTATGCAAACTTTGTGGCTACGTGAGCTCCGTTGGGATGATCCACTTCCGTCCGATCTTGAACAACAGTGGAGCCAGTTTGTGACCAATTACCAGTCACTCAACGAAATCCGTATTCCCAGATGGGTACAATGCTAACCAGAGGTCCACATTGAGCATCACGGGTTCTGTGATGCATCCGAGCGAGCGTATGGTGCAGCACTGTATGTTCGAGCTGTGATACGGAATCACAGCTTCACGAATCTCCTTACCTCAAAGACAAGAGTGGCTCCAGTGAAAACCGTTTCGCACCCTCGATTAGAATTGTGTGGAGCAGTCCTCTTGGCTGAGATGACTGCTGCAGTTCTTCCTTACATGCCGGTAGACAATCCTGATCTGCATCTGTGGACAGACTCCACCATTGTGTAGTCATGGCTTCAGAAACCTCCGTGCAGATGGACCACATTCGTGGCAAATCGAGTAGCGAAAATAACACAGATTTGCGACGCCCAACAATGGCATCATGTTCGGTCAGAACACAACCCCGCCGATTTGGCAAGTAGAGGTGTTTCATCCAGTGAGTTAGCGCAGTCAGGCCTGTGGTTGCACGGTGCAGAGTGGTTAGCATTTAGCCGAGCCTTGCGCGTTTCTGCGTAAGCTCTGCGATTCATCCGCCATTTTCGCAAAGGTCCCAGAGCGAACTGACTTCAACTTTCCCAAGGCAACCTGGCGGCAGCAGAGCAAGCGCTCATTACTTCCACTCAGCGTCGAGCATACGCTGTGGAATACCAATGTCTAAGCAACAAGCAACAAATGGCCTCTCGTAGTTCCATACTCTCCTTAAATCCGTTTCTCGACCACCATGGCATTATCCGAGCCAGCGGACTGCCACCATAAGCTGGACTGGCGTTTCATTCCGCCCGGAGTGCCGCATATGGGTGGCTTATGGGAAGCAGGAGTCAAAAGTTTTAAGACTTTGCTCCGTAAATCCGCTTCCGGCACTCGATTCACCTTCGAGGAGCTGTCAACGCTGTTGACAAAAGTCGAGGCTTGCCTAAATTCTAGGCCGAGCGAGCTCGCGTGGTCGACTTGCTGACTACGCGAGGCCCTATCCGAAGACCCGTCACCAAACTGTTGTTGCTACCCTCCTGTAGCGAATGATTTCCTTCTCCCATTTGCAGTTCCTTCCAATTATTTTCATTCCTTGGCTAATCCGAAACTTTTCAATTCTAGCCATTTTTCCAGTTCACCACAAGACCTTCAAGCAATGGCACCACGTCATTAAATAAATAATAATGGTCACGTCACGTAAATAAATAATAATGGCCCAAACTAACATTAATTAACCCCCCATGGCTGTAATTATATATATTAAATTTGATTATATTCAAATTATTTCGCCTTTAAAACTTCTCTTCGTTTTACTTATTGCAGCCACTTTCCAGTGGCTGTAAAACTGGCCTCTGATTCGCCGCTGGTACACCCACACATGCTAAGCGGCGCTCTCACGTTCGTCGAAATTCACTCACACATGCCCACCAACGCTCTCTCGGCCCTTACTCTCTCGTTATGGGCCGATCATTCACTTGCGTCGCCTATACACTCTGGCTCAGCGACGCGAGCCGAATCTCTGCTCTCTGAGCGTAGCTTTTAATTGTGTTGGTGTGTGTGTGAGTGGGTATTATTTCGGCAATCCTTATACATTGCCGCCTCCCGCTTCAACGTGTATGCATATTTTTGTGGTGTGGACAATATTACGTATTTGTATCCACACGTGAGGAAATAAATATTATGTATTTGTATATAGATGTGAGAGAATAATTATGATGTAATTGTGAGGAAATAAATATTATGTATTTTTATATTCTGTATATCTTTCCCCACACATTGCATGTCCAATATGGGAAACTTAGTTACTTAGTGATGTAGTTAATATGTAATTGGGTTTTTTGAATCGCTTAAAGGATCTTGATTTACATTTCCAAATGCGAAAGGTTACGTTTGAACCAGGGAGGCTTTGTTGAATTGTTTTCACATAAGGTGTATGGAACCCAAACATCAAAAGCTGCTTTAAGGATTGACTAAAAACCTTTAACGGCAGTATCAAATTCGACATCATTGAAAATATTTTAAGAGTCAGTCCCAATCAGAATAGATTCAAGGTGGGCAAAGGTTGAGAAGAGGGAAAAAATTACACGAAGAATTAAGTGCATGATTAATTTCAAGTGTAGGGTGATACGAATCTTCAAAAAGCGATTAAGGAGGACATCGTTCAATATTTATAAATAAAGAATCACTGACATACACAGAAATGTCAGACATTGGAGGAATATAGCAGCAATGTATAAAGACATTAGTGTTTTGCCAAATAATCTTAATTCAAATTATTTCGATATTATATGGGACACTAGTGCTCACCATCTAACTGGGAAGCTCAGATTTAACGGCAAGCAGTAGGCATCCACACCGACGCGCAAGCCAATCATTTCTGTAAAAAACATGGGAGGTAATAGAGATACTGTTTAGATAAAGAGATGTTGGTTTACTTAGTAGACCCCTGACATTTTGGTAAGTAATATTGTTTTCAGAAATTGCTAAATTTAGTTTTTACTCTGGATTCTGTGTGTTTACTTTCGAAATTTATTCTTCAACATTTTCGTTAATGATTTGGCTATGTCGGCGTAATAAGCAATGCATTTTCGATGACATTCGGTCAATCCCAGAAAAGCTTACACTTCCATAGTTTAAATTGGGTTAGGATCACTTTGAAAAGCATTTTTTTGGGGTTGGGTTTTATTTCGTCTTTTGCTATGACATGTCCTAGAAATGTTTTTTCTTGCTTTAAAAATAAGCACTAGTCTAGCTGCAACTTAAGGATTTGTTGGTGTAAATACATGCCTAAAACTTAAACCATGAATTTCTCACAGTAAAGACCAACTAAGGCTCTACTTAGAATAGAATAAACTTTTACATATTTTCATATACACTGTACACAAACTATATTTTCATGCAACATAAAATTGTCTTCCACATTGTGTTCACACACAATCACATTTGCACTATGAATAAGACCCCCCAATGTATATACATGTGACCCATGTATACATTTTAACATTTTATAAAAAATAAAAATTATAACATCATAACATTTTGGTGGCGTTCCCGATTTAAAACAAATAAAACATTTTGGTGTAACAGTCAAAGTGTGAGAATTTTTGGTCAACTCAGGGGAATGATATCGAAACTGATTTGGATATTGAAATCGATATGGATATCAAAGTCGATATAGATTTCGAAATCAATACGGAGATTGAAATCGAATTTGATTTGGATGTCGAAATCGATTTGGATATCAAATTTGACTTGGATATTGATATTGATTTGGAAATCGAATTCGATACGGATATCGAATGCGATATAGATATAGAAATCAAAATGTATTTGGTTATTGATATGTATATCGAAATCTATATGTAAGTTATTTAAATTGAATTGTTATTTATTCATTATTCTTTTTATTAGCGGCTAACTTGCCGACTCAAAATATATCTAGAAACTAAACTTATAATATTTTATAAAAGACCCAAGAACCCCACAGCTAACCAAGAATAGCTGAATCAGCGCCTCGTGCCATCCAGTTGGTAGCCGCGGTCAATGCGGTCAATGCGGTCAATTTCGGACGACCGTGAGACCGATAAAGTAGCTGACACAGCTACTTTAACTATGTTGCAATTGCTTCCGCTCACTTTTTTGCTTGGCTCGTCATAACTCCTCCCTCAGCTAAGTGACGGACGTCCTGGGACTTTGGGTTTGTAATCAGCTGGGCTTGATGTCTTAGTTTCCAACGGCGACGAACCTCGTAGTTGATGAAGATTGCCACCGCAATTATGGCTTAAGTATAACCACTACTGATGATGGAACCAGATACCAGGTTGGAGCGAAGTTGAGCTATGTTTTGTAGGTTGGTCAAGATTAGTTCATGTAGAAGTGGCAGACTTAGTTTCTCCCGATGGCTTGTTAGATTGATTTGGGAGATAGCATACGATTCTGTGCCACAGTCCGCAACTATGCTACCCTTTTCAAAATCTAAAACTATATTTTTTCTTTGAACAGGATAAACATTAATTTTCTTACATGCTAATTTTGGATTTGGATATTTAATTAGAAAGTGTAGGATGTCGTTATTTTGGAAAGCTTTAATGCTAGCTACCTCTAAGATATCAGTTACACTTATGTTAGTGAGATGTTTGTTTTTGATTTCCTGAATATCAAGGTCATTAAGAATTACAAGGCTGATTAAATTTGCTTTACCAAGTGTAATGGTTAAGATTAAATTTTGTAGGTCTGAAATTACCATTCTATTTTTTGCCAGGACAGTTTCAAATAGGTGTTCAATATTTAATTCATCGATTTTGCTTATTTCGTTATTCGTTTCGACAATTTCAATTTGTCTATTTTCTTGTTCACTTAACTGGTTTTGTCAAAATTTTACTTGTTAGCAATCATCAAAATCGGGTGTACCTGCAACCACTTTTAGAGCAGTGCCTAGTATGTTTAGGCTCCTAGCATACCTATGATGAACACTTAATGTCTCTATTAGTGTACTATTTCTATCGATATCTGCTAGTATTACTTTCCTCACATGTTCTTGTTTGAACGATTCCACCAACACTCTCGTTTCTTCGGCGTAGGTTTGGTAAGACATCACGTTTGTTGTATGTCCAAGGTACGCGTAGTCATCCCAAATAGTTACATCTCCGTCCATTACAGGTATGTAATTGGACATTGAGTAATTTGTCAATTTTACCGAAGCCACCATTAAAGCCATTAGTATCGGCTGCACTAGTTTAATACTAAATGAAATATTAAAAATTAAAAATTAATAATGATTGTTTTTACCGAAGGTTGTCCTTATGGACCACCCTCCCTTTTATGAGAACAGACGTTCCCAGGTCTGCCCTTCCTTATATAGCGGGGACAGTTTGTTACCTAATCGCTTATTTGACTTTACCCATACCTTGTCTCCTATCTGATATTTCTTGTCAGCTCTTTTTTTTTTTATTACCCTTCCAAGGTTTATTCTGCGTTTTCTCGAGTTTTCCTCGAATAACTGCCTCAATTTCTGCGGTTGGTGTATGAACTATTTCTATCGGTTGCTTGTTTGTCACCGAATGGATAGTTCTGTTATATTCTATTGTTGCCAATAGTATTACATCAACTGTCTCGTTGGTTTGAGAACTTAATTTTTTGCAGCTTGCAATCTCCGTCAGGGTGCTATGGAATCTCTCCACCTGCCCATTCGAAGTGCTATGCAATGGAGGTGCATTTGCTATGTTAATATTGAAATTATTTGACAACAAAGATTTTATTGTCTCAGAATTAAGTGACCGTTCGCTGTCACAATAAATAGTCTTTATTTTTGGAAAGAGGCTTACCAGTTGGAGCAATGGAGCTTTTATGTCAATAATTGCTTGGGAAGCAATTGGCTGCACCACAGCGAACTTGGAAAATTTGTCAAGACATGTAAGAAAAAGCTTCTTATCTGTTGAAAAAACATCGACATTTAGAATTTCTCCTGCAAAAGATGGAATGGGAGTGACGCCTAATAAATGCTTTTTAGAGTGTCTATCATACTTTGAAACCGAACAAATTTTGCAATTTGCAGCAATCTCTGTTGCTAGCCTGTTCATTTTCTTGGGCTGCTCGATGAGCTCTGTTATGCTCAGTAGTTAATATTTCCCTTTGTTCCGTTCGGTCAAGAATATCGCTTACTAGGTACTTCGAGTACCTAAAAGTTGTGGTTGGGAACATTTCTGCGAGTCTATGCTGAATGAAGGCAAGCACTGGAAGTTCACAGTGAATTGCATTGACTATATCCGCATTTACCACATCCTGCAACGTTTGCATTAATGTGCTCCTATCAGACACTTGAATAATATGTTTTGTTTTTGTCTGGAAAAGTAAGAATGTTCTTACTGAAGGGAAATCTGTTTCGTCAATGACAATTTGGTTCCTAAAGCAATTGACCGGCTTGTCCGTTGATTCAATGGTGTAGGTCAGTGATTCCTCGCTATGTATTGTAGCGATGTCTGATTTTTGAGACTGTAAAGCATTTATATTTAGCCTTGACAGCGCGTCGGCAACTTTATTTTCTTTTCCTGGTTATAAATAAATTTCGCGTTGTGATCGTCGATAATGGATTTCCATCGCTTTATTTTTGCGTTAGTATTTCTATCGGACACTGCCAAGGTGAGGAGTTGATGGTCGGTATAAATATTTAAGTCCCTAACTCCGTAAATGTAATTTCGAAGTGTTTTTAAAGCCCAAACGATTGCCAAGAGTTCCCTTTCATTGGTCGCCAGATCAGGTTCGTTGTCCCGCAATGTTCTTGAGATCATTGTTATGGGTCTTCCGTCCTGCGCCAATACTGCTCCCTGGCCGAGCCCTGAGGCATCTGTTGTTAGATCAAATGGCTTTTTATAATCAGGGTACCTTAACATGACATCTTCAGTTGTTAAGATATTTTTAACTCTATCGAACTTTTGCAGCTGTTTAGCTCGATTTTGACTTTTCTGGAGTGGTTGGTGCTAACCTTCCCATTGTCTCCTTTAAGAATTTCCGTAAGTGGTCTAGCAATTGCGGCATTGTTTTTTATGAAACACCTATAATAGCTGGATAGGCCTAAAAATGGTGGTTTAATAGAATGTATAGCCTGAACCTTTTCTAGTGAAGTTTTTATACCTCCCCTAGCAACAACAAACCCGAGATGCTCAACGCTTTTTTTGAAAAACTTCGATTTTCCTGGGAAACTCTCATGCCTGCATCACTAAAACACTGACGAATTACGTCAATGTGGTTAACATGATCTTCATTTGTTTCGGAAAATATGATGACATCGTCTACATAGACGTGACATATTTTCTTGATGTATTTTCTCAGAACATCATCGCTAACCCTCTAGAAAAATACTAGGTGCATTTTCAGTCCAAATGGGAGTCGACAAAATTCGTACTTCCCACTGTTGACAGAGAAGGCGGTTTTCCCTATCCCCCTCTGCCGTCGAGAAATACTGTGATATTCCCATGTTCGACAGTATTGTCGTAATATAGGGAATTGAATATTTGTCCGACACAGTTACTTCATTTAATTTTCGAAAGTCAATTACCATTCTTTTCTTTTTATGTCCGTGTTCGTCAACGCCTTTTTTGTCTACAACCCAAATGGGATTATTATAAGGCGATCTCGACGGTCGTATAATTTTGTCTTTTAAAAGTTGTTTAATTTCCGTATTAACGAAATCAGATACCCCTAACGGGTATGGGTATGGCCTTGAAAAAAAAACAGGTTCTCCCTGTGTTCGAATGGTTGCCACCGTGTTTATATTAAAAGGTAAAGCTATTTTGGAATCTGTGAAGGAAGAAGCTCTTAGCTTAATCATTTTTTGAAATTTCTCTTTTATAGCAGGAGGAATATCTTGATCATTTATATCAATGAAATTTACGTCAGCACATTTGGGCAACATAATTTCCTCAGAGCCCCAATTAAAAAAAAAATTTGCTTTCCGCGAAATTGATTAAGAATTAAGTGCATGATTAATTTCAAGTGTAGGGTGATACGAATCTTCAAGAAGCGATTAAGGAGGATATCGTTCAATATTTATAAATAAAGAATCACTGACATGCACAGAAATGTCAGACATTGAATAAGAATGTATATGCATGTGACCCATGTATACATTTTAACATTTTATAAATAATCAAAATTCTAACATCATAACATTTTGGTGGCGTTCCCAATTTAGAACAAATAAATTATGTTGGCGTAACAGTCAAAGAGTGAGAATTTTTGGTCAACTCAAGGGACTGATATCCAAACTGATTTGGATATTGAAAGTCGATATAGATTTCGAAATCAATACGGAGATTGAAATCGAATTCGATTTGGATGTCGAAATCGATTTGGATATCAAATTTGACTTGGATATTGATATTGATTTGGAAATCGAATTCGATACGGATATCGAATGCGATATGGATATAGAAATCAAAATATATTTGGTTATTGATATGTATATCGAAATCTATATGTAAGTTATTTAAATTGAATTGTTATTTATTCATTATTCTTTTTATTAGCGGCTAACTTGCCGACTCAAAATATAACTAGAAAATAAACTTATAATATTTTATAAAAGACCCAATATTATATATTATATTATATTATATTATATTATATTATATTATATTATATTATATTATATTATATTATATTATATTATATTATATTATATTATATTATATTATATTATATTATATTATATTATATTATATTATATTATATTATATTATATTATATTATATTATATTATATTATATTATATTATATTATATTATATTATATTATATTATATTATATTATATTATATTATATTATATTATATTATATTATATTATATTATATTATATTATATTATATTATATTATATTATATTATATTATATTATATTATATTATATTATATTATATTATATTATATTATATTATATTATATTATATTATATTATATTATATTATATTATATTATATTATATTATATTATATTATATTATATTATATTATATTATATTATATTATATTATATTATATTATATTATATTATATTATATTATATTATATTATATTATATTATATTATATTATATTATATTATATTATATTATATTATATTATATTATATTATATTATATTATATTATATAATAATAATAATAATAATAATAATAATAATAATAATAATAATAATAATAATATATATATATATTATATTATATTATATTATATATATTATA